>OZ022556.1:25826502-28520836 GCA_963991005.1 Barypeithes pellucidus
ACTATAATAATTTTAATAGTATTTTTTCCGTGTACTTACGATCACTACCGTCAATGCTACCTACTATCTAGGTAAGTCAAATTTTACATACTGTAAAATAAATCGCATGGTTTTTAATTTTAAATTTTATTTATCTACTGTAAATAAATCGCACCATTTTTGTAAAATACATCGTACAGTAAACAAGATCGCCTCCTGGTTCATTTTCAATAAAAGAACACACTGCATGTCAAGGCTCTCCTTTCACTTAGGGCACATTAGTTTATTAAAGAATAACAAGAGAAACGTAACAGTATATTTCCGTTTTGTTTTAATACATTTGATCGTAGGTAAAGTATGGTACGTAATTCGAGTTGATACTCATGCTGCGTAATATGCTATTTACAACACTCATTATGTTAATATGTACTATTAAATAATAAACTTTTATTTTTTATGACATCCGTGGGATATGTAATTATGCGATTTTAAGAATGCCGAATTTAAACTTAAACATTATTAAACATTATTTCTAACATAACAATTCTAATTATATTATTCCATTGAAAATTTAAAAATATAAAATAATGTGGAGGCATTATATATGTCAAGTACAACCCTCTCAATAATGACGACCCCTTTATCTTGTCTATAACCCCCTGAATATAAACAATATGCTTCTGTTGAGTTGACAAGGAACACAGGTTTGATATGACATGTCATTGTCGCCCTCAATACATGTCACTTGATTAGAATTCAGCTGAGTAATTGTTAACCGCAATACAATTCGAGTATTGAGACCATCAGAGTATTTTTGCCAATTTGGAAAGCATTCTTGTTTTTCTATTCCGATAAAATAAGCAATGCGTGAACTGCAATATTTTTTGGTAAATTATGTTAACTTCCAGGTATCATTCACCATATTATGTAAGAAATAAGTTTATCTTTTAATCAATCCAGAATGGGTCTTGATTAAAAATTGAAAGGAAAGCTTATAAACTAAGTTATTATGGATGTCTGATTGCTAAAATAAATTTGATTAAAAAAAGGATAAAATTATTTATATTACATCACATTACTGTAGCGTAAATACTTGTTAAGACTATTATTTACAGTTTGGTAAATAAGTTTTGAGGCAGTTTTTGCAAGAGGTCTCCATTAATACTGTATCAGTACTGGTGCTTACATTTGGTAGAAACTTACAGGACTGTTTTCTCATTTACATAACAATAATTATATAAATACAGGGTCAATCACTGTAAGTGGCTTATTAAAAGATCTCGGGAACTAAAAAAGATATTTGTTTGAAATATTAACACTTACTATAAAAGATGTCGATCTTTCTAATGAATATCTATCATTTCCGGTTATACTGACGTTAGACTTAACATTGTTATTTTAAATAAAATAACCGGTATATATAGGCGATTCTAAGTAAAAATCCAAGTAACTATCGTTAACAATTTCCGAGAGAAATTTCATTAAATAATTTTTTTATAAATAAATATGTCAAATGTAATTTGACCTTAGTTTGTAATTAATGCAGTTAAAGATTAAAAAATTTGAGAAAATTGAGAAAGGTGTACGTCTTTTTATTTCATAAAAGTACTATACAGGGTGGCCCATCGAAAACGAAACAGAGACATTTACTGGCAGCTCAGTTCTTTTTTGGAAAAACGCTCAGACCCGTCGATTTTGTTTTCGAGGGGGACACAAAATCGGATCAAAATTACGGCAACAAGTGCAGCCTCCTTGGCGGGGGTGGCACCACCCCTAAAATCTTAAATGGAAAGGGGGGTCGAGTGATACCTTATTTTAAAGGTCTTTCAATTCCCTTTATAATGATCTAAAATTCATAATACTTCAGTTCAGTAGTTTTCGAGATTTATTGATTTTAAACTTAAATAAAACTTTAATACATCATTAGTGGAAATCAATACATTTGGTAGCAAAGTACTTACTTTAAAAATTAAGAATGAACTGACCCGTCAGCCAAGTAAATGTTGGAAATGACCACCATGACTCTCCATGCAGTAATAAAGATTTTGCTCAAAACGTTGCCGCACATTTTGCAATATTTGAGGAGTAATTTGAAGGCACTCATTCACAATTCTTTGTCGCAAATCTTCTAACGATGTTGGTTGAGTAGCATAGATTTTGCTTTTTAAGTGACCCCACAGAAAGAAATCCAAAGGTGATAAGTCTGGCGATCTTGGGGGCCATTCAATGGCACCTCTTCTACCAATCCATCGACCTGGAAACGTATGATCTAAATATTGTCGAACACGTAATGCGTAATGTGGTGGGGCACCATCCTGTTGGAACATCAACCTATTCGCAATGTACCGCCGATCTTTCCCATTTTCAATTATGGCTGTTAATGCAGGATCTATGGCGTCTTGCAGTAATTCCAAATACATTTCACCGGTTAAATTTCCAGGCAAGAAAAAAGGACCAACTAAATGATCGCCAAAAATACCAGCCCAAACATTTAATTTTTGTGGCTGCTGTGTGTGTACCTCATGATAAACTCTGGGATTAGAATCTGACCAATATCGGCAGTTATGACGGTTTACTAGGCCATGTAAGAAAAATGAACATTCGTCGGAAAAGCAAGTGTTGAATAGAAAATGTTCATCGTTTATAATTCGTTCACTCATATCTTCACAAAATTGTAATCGCCGATCAAAATCGTCTTCATTAAGTTCTTGTACAAGGTGAATTTTATACGGATGAAAACTATGGGCTTTCAGAATCCGTTGGATACTACTTCGACTAACACCACACACAGTATCCAATTTGCGGGTACTTAACGTAGGATCTACATAAACTTGCCCTAAAACCCCCACTTCTATTGCTTCGTTCCTTATGGGTTTTCAATGTTGCGTTTTTTATTGGCGACTGATCCAGTGTCCCGAAATTTAGCTATAAGTTCTAGGACATATTTTCGATGCACGTTACTGTTCTCATGTCGCTCATTAAATATGTGTGCTGTTCTATTAGCGCACTGATTATTTCCGAAAAATATTTCGATAATTTCAATCCTTTCTGCCGTGGAATATACCATGGTTAATTTATGAATAAAGCGGTAAAAGGTATTTTAACAACAAAGTTGGGTCGAATCAATCGCAAACTATGTACAAATTCCTATTTAAAATAAGTACGAGACATTCCCTGCTAATCTTTCTTCAATAAACCACTTTTTTTCGCGACAAAAACCGCTCCAATCGCTATTTTGAACACCAAAATGATAAACAAACCATGGGCGTAGTGAAGAAAAGCATTAAATTAATAAGTAACTGCCTTTACTCAAATTTCTTCTGAAAGTAGTACAAACTAATCAGATGTACCTATTAAAGTGTACTGTAAGCTTAAAATCAATAAATCTCCAAAACTACTGAACTGAAGTATTGTGAATTTTACATCATTATAAAGGGAATTGAAAGACCTTTAAAATAAGGTATCACTCGACCTCCCTTTCCATTTAAGATTTTAGGGGTGGTGCCACCCCCGTCCAGGGGGCTGCACTTGTTGACGTGATTTTTTTCCAATTTTGTGTCCCCCTCGAAAACAAAATCGTCGGGTCTGAGCGTTTTTCCAAAAATGAACTGAGCTGCCAGTAAATGTCTCTGTTTCGTTTTCGATGGGTCACCCTGTATATTTTTTATACGGGGTAATTTAAAAATTATACCTCACTGGTATAATATAATAAATATTCATAAATATTTTTTATAATTAATTTATCGTTATTCTTACATTAATCTAATTCTATACGTAATGGTAAATTAAAATACATAGTAACTATTATTAATCAAATATAATTATATAAATCACGTACCTATACCTACCCTGTATGGACATTCTATGCTTGATAGTAACTGTAAAAATCGAAAATCAATCGATACTTACGCGTTTCTACTTTATCCAAGCAGTTATTATGCTTGATGGGTTGCCTAACTATGTTACTAATTTTCTTATATTTATGATAAAAAACGATCCCCACAATTAAAGGACAAGACAAATAAATATATGTATTTTTTGATTGAATAGTATTGATCCAGGCCCTTTACCCCACCCAGCACCTTAGTTTACCCCACGGGTCCCTAATGATATTTTATAAATCAATAGCTCTACTGTCAAATTACCACTGTCATCTAGTCACAGTTGTTTAAAAACTATTTTTTCTACTCCTATATTAGTAAGAACCTACTTAGGCACTATTTACTGTTATATAATGAGTATTATGTAATATATATACGTAACAAATCACATTAATCGTCAATGGTTCCAATAGATTTTATGAAAAGTTGACTGTGAAATCCATCGGGTCGCCTTGACAACGTAAATGAAATTTTACATGTCAACGTTTTTTATTTGATTTTTCTTTGGGTGTATTAATAAAGTATGAGTGACCACGATATTTAGATTGAAGGAACGGTATGAAAAAGTGTTTTAAAAATGTATTGACTGTATGTATACTGATAATCATGTGAGTACATACCGTACGGATGTTTTATTAGCATATTTCGATAATTTAACATAAAAGTAAATATGAAGTCGTAGATAAAGTATATCTAGTATATATTATTATACTCGAGAGGTAAGCCTATTACACACTCTTTCGAAGTATACCACTCGCTTCGCTCGTACCGTAAGTTTCTAGGTCGTATATAATAGGCTCCGTATCACTCTAGGTATGTAATATACTATTTCAACACTTGTGTTGAATAATTTGTATATGCATGTAATAGAGCACTTCCTAGACAAGTTAGCAGTGCTTTATTTTTCTCATTTTCGTAGATGGCCGTAGGAAATAGTAGATTGTTCTACAAGTAAAGAAAAGTGAGATATTTCTATTGAGCTGAAATTTCTACGAGATAGAAAAATCACTTTTTGGTTTCGTTACACTATTCGTACACACTAATTACTTGTATTTTTACCTTTTTTTTTGTTTCATTTTGTAATATCAAATTTTTAAGTAAAATTATATGCGGAAAACACGCATTATTTCATAAAATTTGAGTTTAAATGTAAAAATGGTCGTAAAATTGTTGATACTTAAAATTTATGCTGCGAACATATATGTTTGCACAATTCGGTATCTTAACAGTGTTGCCACATAGAAGGACTTTCTGCAATAATACAGTTTTTAGGTTCTTCGGATTTGTTTAGATCGATATAAGATGTCACGACTAAGCAATATTTTTTAAGATGGTTAACTGAGATAGAAAGGCCCAAAAATATCCGTTTTTGTGCAAAATTTTTTTTCTATGTAGCTAATAAAGGACAAATGTCAACAAATTTGACATTGCATTGCACTGTTGCCAAGAACAGTTATATTTTGGCGTTGAAGAAAAAGGAAAGAACAAATCAAAATAAAAATGGAAATAGCAAATATAGATAATGTTTACGCACTTACAAGCAAGTATGATGTGGATATTGCAAAATATTTACAAGACATAGGATTGATTAGAGATAGTTTCAGATGCAAAACCAGAAATTGTCGTCTCGTATGCACTATTAGGCAGAAAGTTAATGCAAATTCCTTGAATTCCTGCTTTTACTGTTGGAAATACCGGAAAGATTATCCCTTGTTTTTGGGATCTTTTTCAAAATATGAATATTCCTGTTAGGCAGATATTTAAATTACACCGGTGGCGACCACAAAGTAGAAGTGTTTGCGACCAGCCTGGCTGGTCGCAAATACAACCGCGCCACCGGTGGCCGCTACACGATGCGGGCACTATGTTGTACATAGTTCTTATGGGCTGAGGGCTGGCGTTTTCAGTGGCTCGGTTGAGCTGTACTGAGCCCATAAGAGGCGCGGGGCGGAATGAAAAGGGAAACGGCTCCAAAAGGTGTAGCGGGGGCGGGTTTTCACTTGTTTTCCCAGGACAGTATCAATTTATGTAACTTTCCTGTTTTTTCTTTTCCCGAATACAGAAGGAAATCGGCTAGTGTAGCGGGGGCAGGGATGATTTCTTTTTCTACAACCATATCTTTCCCATTGCATTTTCAAACATTGTTAAATTCTGTGGGTGCTCACGTGCAGTCATTACAAAACCTTTCCTTTTTTTTGTTGTAAAATTATAAATCGGGCAACATCGGTAACATTTTTGTTGTCAAAACCTTGTCAAAACACTCAAGAACCATAATGTCGGGATTTTTATTAATGATTTCCTAAAAACTACTGAGTATTCCCCAAATTTTTTTATTGAACATTACTACTAAAAATGAATAATTTTAGAAAAAAATTGTAAAAATTTAAAACTCGTGTGTCCGAATAGTGTAACGGACCCCCATTTTCTTATGCGTCGAACACTCTGTTTTCGAAAATCATTAATTAATAAAAATCACCATATATTATTTATTATGCAATATCTGTGTTTATTATACGTCCATTAGGTAGACATCTGTTAGATAGTAAAATAAATCAGTTTCGTCTGGAAGTGCAGATAATAACAAAATATTATAACGACGAGTAAATAAAGTGTTCATACCCAAGATAATCGGCTAAAAAACTGCGTAGATTTTTCAATCTAAATATAGGTAATAAATTCGGATATACATTGAGTACAAAATATTTATCATATTAAATTAGATGGTTTTATATTGTTGAGCGACGTCAATGCTTTTTGCTCATAACCTTAAAAACGAGCGTATTCAACAGAGCTCATCGATTTGTAAGCGATTAGTAACTATCTCCAGAATGCTCTAAAAAAAAATCGATGAGAAATGGGGCCACAGTTTTTCTATCGAATTTAAAAAGCGATTTTTGACAGCGATTTATGTCAGTTTTGTTTATCAGGTTACGGAGTGAAAATTATAAAAAATGACGAAATGAGTGAATTATATTTATAAGAATATATTATACACGGCCCCCTAGTGAAGAGAAGTATTAAAAATTAAATTATCCATTTCGTACAGAAAAAATGCAATATTTGAAGAAAATATTTAGGAGGTATCCTAACCAAACAAAAAACTGACAACAAACTGTATTCAGCAGAACCACAAATCGATGCGCATCGTGACGTCACCGATTAAAAATCGCTTATAAATCGATGGACTTTGCTGAATGCAGCCAATAAATTCAATTCATACAACTGTACATTAGTTCTTCGTTAATATCTACCAACATTATCGAACAATCGTTCTTAGTAATCAATTTACAATCAGATAACTTCATAATTCAGCAGCATACTAAACAAATCAATTCCATCGCCCTTTTATAAGGGTTAATAAATCTTATATTGAATTTATTTTAATTTCAGCTTCGGCGCCGAGTGATAGAGTAAAAAATGCCCAGTCAACAACTGCAAGGATTGCTTCTACGAGCTTTTCCGATATATACGATTCCTGCATTAGACATTGATTGGTTGCTGTAAAAAAAAACCCCGACCGGACATTGCGGACACTATTATTCTCCCTTTATATTATGAGATTATAAATCTACCTTTCTCGAATAAGGTTCTGCCAGCCACATATATCGTTATTAATATTTTTTTCTTTTTTTCGAACAGCGCTGAGTGCGAGTTTCTTTGTAGGCCAGGCAAATAAGAGATTTTTTTAAAATTTAAAAGTTTGTTTTATATGTATTATATTGAATATTATCATATTGGATATTATACAGGGTGTTATGGAAATGATGTATTATATTTAAATGGGTGAATCCTTGGGTGTCCTAGAGAAGCGCTACGTATTTTTTTTTTAAATCGATCGTTTTAAAAGTGGGGTAATAAACACTCTTACTCACAGGTCAGTCCACGCTACTGTACAACATTTCACCCAGAGCCAATGGCAATGTTGCCAAACCTAATGTAAAACTAAAATTCCATATAAAATTATAAAAATAAATTAGTTTCTACCTACATGTATTTATCATTATACCTAAAGAGCTAGGAAATCCAGGCACAAACACAATCAGTTTTTTTTTCTTTTTCATGGGAACACTCCTGGAAACACTTTATGCACACACATTAATAGTGAAACAGAACCGATAGTTAGCTTTTTAAAATACAATAATACGGATTATACTACAGATTATTTGATTTTATTACACGCGAGAAATTTGAAGTCCCGAAGAAACGCGTCAGTAAAAACAATAGTTAAAGATTATTTATGTACGGGCAAGATACACGCGTAAACCGAAAAAACAGAGCGGATCGCTGAGAGTGTGTTGGTGATCGACGAGACACAACGTATCCGGCCGCTGGTTTGTCTTGAACTAACAGACGCAAGCGTGCGGCGCTATATGAAACTACTTCGCTCAGCCGATGTAAGGCGTCAAGAGGTCATTGGCATTGGACATAGTGACGTACGTGGCTATTACTATTACATATGTTTTTTCGGGTTGTTTAAAACATAGTCCGTTGTAAATGTTCTTCAATTAATTGTACAAAAAGGTATTACAGAATGGAAAAGTGTTTAAATTATTTTATCTTGTCCAAAGAGTTTAAGGTGTACATATGACAACACCAGCCAGAATTTTTTGATTGCTTACATGTATCGCAGTACCACACAGGTGTTTTTCTGGTTTGATGTCATGTCAATTTTACCGCTGATTGAATTGAAAGCGTCATTTATGGTAATTTTCCATCAATTTGTCTTTATCTCAGGAATTGCCGGTTTAAATATAATACGTCAGTTCCATAACACCCTGTATATACCGGGTGTCAACGATTGTCCTTATGAAAAAACTCATCGTTTCATATTTTGAGAATTGTTATGATTGGGTAGGATGTATATTCCGAATGTTCGATCAAATGAAAGTTTCTGATTTAACCGGAAACACTACCATCTTAGTTATTTTTAATGAAACACCATGTATTTAAAAAAAAAATATTCTATTCTATATTAAATTCTAAATATAAGACATGTATTACTTCCTATACCTATCTCTGACAGTTTTCGAGAAAAGGACGATTGAATATGATAAATTTATCAAAAATTATAACGTTCTGACAAAAACAAATTAATGTATTTAAGTTTATTTATGTGGTACTCTCTACTAATAGCACTACAATTTCACTTCCGGTTTAACCGGAAGTGCAACGAAAATTGTCTTTCATTCTGAAATTACTTTAATAATTTTAGTGGAATGTTCTATAATAAGTACTAAATTTAAATTCTACATACATTTTTCGATATTTTTTATTCATACTCTACTATGTTTCAACCTAATAGTTTTTTAAATAACGGAAAAAATGCATCATGGTGGTAACACAATATTAAGTCAAATTTATGATGCACTTCTCCCGTTATTTAAAAAACCATTAAGTTGAGACATAGGAGAATATGAATAAAAAACATCGAGAAATATATTTTCGTGGCACATGAAATTTTGCTAATATTAATTAGTACCACATAAATAAACTTTAATACGCACATCATGTTTTCTACATTCATTTGTTTTTAGTCAAAACAAATTTTTGAAAAATTTAACATATTCAATTTTCTCGACAACAGTCAGAGATAGGTATGTGAAGTAATACATGTTTTATGTTTAGAATTGTAGAATAGCAATTTTTAAAAAAATACAAGTTTGTTTCATTAAAAATAACGAAGATGATAGCGCTTCCGGTGAAACCAGAAACGACTTTTATTTGTTCGAACATTCAAAATATACATCCTACCTAATCATAAAAATATCGAAAATATGAAATCGATGAGATTCTTCATAAGGATATTACAGCCTTGCTAGTAATCTCGTTGACATACGGTATAATATCATTTTCTCACCAAGTGCCGGTTTAAAGCTTAGAGGGGTTCGAAATTCGTACCCATAAATCGAAAAATAGTTATTTATGTATCAAGGGTACTAAGTAGATGATTATGCCCTGATGGCGACAGTCTTACAAAGCCGAGGGTTCGTAAGTCACCCGAGGATATATATCTATTAGTACCCGTGGTGCATACAAACTTTTATGTCATACCAGTTCGTTTCAAATAATAAATATATTTTTTTTTTATTTAATTTGATTTACCAACTTTTTATTTTTACCTGCGACATTACGTTGTCATTATTATAGCCTGCGTTTTTATTGCTAGGGAAATAAGTATTCAAATGTTTAATGTGTCAAACTCAAAAATGGAAGATGGTTTTGAAATTCCCGACGAAATTGAAGAAAAGGCTGAAAAGGCAACGCAAAACCTGATACCGAGAAAATTCAGAGACTCATACAATGGAAGAGTACCACAGTTGCTGAAGGATATTTAGAGGATAGCATATTCTCAAAAAATTAGGTTTCAAGAATGTTGGCAGGCGTACCATCTGGATCTCGCATTTCCTTACCAGAAACTAGAGACCCAGACAATGAATCGTGAGTCAACCTTTGCTGCAGGAAATTTAGCTATCAGCGGAACCTGATGTAGATGGTATCTAAGGTATGAAAACACAATAATGTACTGGTATGACATAAAAAAATCTAAGGTTAACTAGGCACAGTTTATAGAAAATTATATTATTCTTTGGTTAGGGCCAACGGGATTTATAAAGTCAATTGAAATAGCAAAAATTTAATTAGTCAAATTTTTCCTATCGAACAATAAATTTTTTCCCCATGGTGACTACCTTATGTGGTATATATGATTCCATCTGACAATGTTCTTACGATAAGAATAATAATAGGTATTCGAAATCCTCAAAATCTTAAAATCGATGTAGCACAGGTACATTCATTAATTTTAATTATTCACAAATGTGACTGGCCTATTAGATTTATGAAGCATTTCATATCGATCCCATATCATAACGGTACAGTGTATTTCCTAATAGGCTAAAAATTAGTTTGCAGCAATTAATTAATGTCGTATTGTAGTCATGCACGATTTTCTTTCCAATCGGCGGTGATTATAAATTTTAAAAATCTAAGTAAATTAAATTACTCACAAGTGATAAAGAGTGTTCCTTAATAACGTGCTAATAATTCAGAGTATGATTTCTTAGGCCATATTATGAAGAAAATTTCATATGAGCACATCCATTTGAAATAAAAATGGACCCGGTATTTCTATCTGCTTGGTACACGTCAATGTGATGTCTGTTATTCCGAAAATGAACACAACCAAAAAGAGAAGGGGATCTGTAGAATCGGTTTGATCGGTTTGATATGTCTTGGTTAGGAAAAACAAACAATCGACGGACGTGACTCAAAAGTCTATATTTTTGTCCAGTTTACGGCAGACTTGACACAGTCTTACCACAATGAGTTAAGAATTACTATAATACTTAAATTTAACATACAAACACCGAAAAACTTTATTTAACAATAACGAGAAATATGCACTCTAAAAAATGGTCTAGTTTGGGATACCAAGGTCTTAGTCTCAATAACAAGAAAATTTAGTGAAATTGGCGATAAGAGGAAATTTAGTATCAAAGGCAAAATTTTATTGCTGCGATTATTCTAGTTGAAGTCACTAATAACTCTTTTTAAGTCGACCAAGTACTTCTAGTACCCGAAAAAATAAATATTTATGATAACCAATATGGTTATTAGTTATTAGGAGTAACATCATATTGTTGTTTCAACAATTGTGTTTGTCAATTATTACCTATTTTATTGTTAAAAAAGAGCTAAGAAATATTAAATACCAATGTATGCAAAAATTATTATTTTTCCAGACCACCCGATGATACCTTATACAATAAAGGCGTATTTAGTCTACACCGTTACGGTAGCGTAGCACTTTAAAATACCATTTCAGATTCAATGGTACTACCAAGAAAAGGAAGCCTTTTCCATTGATAGGATGTAACCACCGGCAGACCGGTATCGAAATCTTTAGTTCTCGTCACATCTCGTGAAGGTGTACATCTAATACTTCACGTCGTATTATCAACGGTAGTTGAGAAAATACAGCGCGCAGTGCCATCTCCTAGCAGCAAATGGCTTCTGTTGGTGTGATGTCAGGTCTCACATCGTACCTACTTATTACTACTATACAGGGTGATTCACGACGAGCTTGCATTAGAACTTTATGGAGAACTACTGAATATATGTTCCTGAAACTTTGGGAATTTGGGTTTATCGATATGCTCTCTTTAACTAAAATATTGACATGTTTCTGTCATTTCCGGTTATACCGGAAGTAGCTGCCTACTTTCGTTTTTTAAATACAACATGGTAATTTTTATTACACTTTTCGATTAAGCATTAAATACTAAGCACATTTTATAGATAATGTTTTTGTCAGACTCTAATAGTTTTTGAGATATCTGGAATTTTTGTAATTATTTGGCAAATGCATGACGATGAAATAATCCATATAATTTTTTTACCTTAGCGCTTGGACTAAACATTTTTGCTCACCGAATAGCTAGAAGATCATCAAGTCTCAAAAACATTTCAAGTTCGGCATAAAATGTACAGGGTGGTCACAATTCAAGCCTCATTGTGAAAAAATTCAACCATTAAAAACTTTCTTATTTTAAATGGAACACCCTGTATATTTTTATTTAATTTGATGGCAAATTAGTTGTTCTTTATAAATAGTATTTACTGTCCTATACCTATATCAAAGCGTTTTCTCAAAAAATCCAATTTTATTGCGAAAATACTATTTGTTCAAGTGTGCTATGAAAACAATTGTACTTAGGGGCTGTATACTGATGTCTATACGGAGGAATAGTGATTGATTGCTTGAAAATACAACATTCTAAAGTGTTTCTTAATAATTTATAAATAAAATGCAGTTTATTGTTTTAAATTGTTTTAAATTTAATGGTTTAAATATTATTTTTTTAAAAATAGCAAGGAAACAAGTTAATAAACTTTAAATTCTTTAATTAAAAATGTGTTTGAAAATTATACCTAGTATCTTTTGATTATATTTTTAAAATATGTTCGAAATGATTACCATTTACTTCCAAGCATTTATGTATTCTTTTCATCATGCTATTTCTTGTAGCATTCCTAATTTCTTGTGCAGTGAGAGATTGAAATGCTGCCTTCACCCTTTCAATTAGATTTTCCTTCGTGGTGATGGGACGCGCGTAAACTTTATCTTTAATGGTTCCCCAGATGAAAAAGTCCAGTGGAGTTAAGTCTGGCGAACGAGCTGGCCAGTGGAAGGGACCTTGGTTTGCGATCCACTGGTCATGAAAAAGTCTGTTTAGGGCAGTCTTAACAACTTGGACGTTGTGTGCTGGAGCCCCATCGTTTTGGTACCATGCATTTATTCGCTCTTGGAGCGGCAAATCATCCAGACGTTCTTCTAACTAATCCTCAAGAATTGTCAAATAATTCTGACCATTTAAATTTTCGTCGTAAATGTGTAAGCAAAATATACGGTCATGTTTAATAGCACAATAAACATTAAATTGAAATGATTCCTGGTAACGTCCTATCCTGACAATATGGGGGTTTTCGTGAGCCCAATAATGGCTGTTGTGTCTGTTATGAAAACCATTACGAGTAAATTTGGCTTCATCACTCCATATTACAGAATTAGTAAATTGCTCATTTTCTTGGGTTTTGATTAGAAAAAACTCGCAAAGTTCGACTCGAGCTGGCAAATCTTGTGGTTTTAGATGCTGAACTTGGGCATATGAATATGGCCTCCAGCCATATTTTTTTAAAATTCTTTGTATACTGGAATACGAAACTCTTAATTGCATTGCAGCTTCACGAATTGAGTCTTTTGGGAAAGCGTAAAAATAGGCTAAAATGGTAAGTTCAAATACCTCATTGTCCAGTATTGGTTTAATTCTTCGTACTTTGGCTTCAAATGATCCAAATTTTAAACAATTATTATTTATTCTTCTAATAATATCAGGTGTGGGAATAGGCCTATTCGGATATTTATCCCGATATATTCGACAAGCTCTTAGCTTAATTTTACCACATTCAATGTAAACCGTAAATAAATTTAAAAAATCTTCACTTGAAAATCCGGAGCGTGACATTTTTTAGTAACAGAATAATTGACAGTTTGAAAATACGCCAAGAAATATCAGACAATTGTTTTTCTTGTCAAAGCACACTAGAAAATATTGCCGCCATTATTAATTTTCCTCTGTATAGACATCAGTACCCTAAGTACAATTGTTTTCATAGCACACTTGAACAAATAGTATTTTCGGAATAAAATTGGATTTTTTGAGAAAACGCTTTGATATAGGTATAGGACAGTAAATACTATTTATAAAGAACAACTAATTTGCCATCAAATTAAATAAAAATATACAGGGTGTTCCATTTAAAATAAGAAAGTTTTTAATGGTTGAATTTTTTCACAATGAGGCTTGAATTGTGACCACCCTGTACATTTTATGCCGAATTTGAAATGTTTTTGAGACTTGATGATCTTCTAGCTATTCGGTGAGCAAAAATGTTCAGTCCAAGCGCTAAGGTAAAAAAATTATATGGATTATTTCATCGTCATGCATTTGCCAAATAATTACAAAAATTCCAGATATCTCAAAAATTATTAGAGTCTGACAAAAACATTTTCTATAAAATGTGCTTAGTATTTAATGCTTAATCGAAAAGTGTAATAAAAATTACCATGTTGTATTTAAAAAACGAAAGTAGGCAGCTACTTCCGGGTATAACCGGAAATGACAGAAACATGTCAATATTTTAGTTAAAGAGAGCATATCGATAAACCCAAATTCCCAAAGTTTCAGGAACATATATTCAGTAGTTCTCCATAAAGCTCTAATGCAAGCTCGTCGTGAATCACCCTGTATATGGCGAATAACAATAACTAAGTAAATTAGTATAGGGAGCTAATTAATAAAAAGCAAGATAAAATTAGTCTTAGATACTAATGCATTTTTGAGAGTGTGACAGTTGTTAATCCGATAGTGTCAAACGTAATCAGGTATGAACCATTTCAAAAAGGGCTTTATGAAAAGTATCTCCCGAACGTTCGAAGGCGACGTAATATCTTTCTAATTTTCAGAGCCCCCCGATTGTTTTTCTGAAAAGTTGTTTACGAACTACCTAAGAATGTGAATTGTTAATTCTAGAAGGACGGAGAACCAAGATCCTTGTATGAACGTATACTCTCCGACCATTCCAAAATTTTGTTCAGTTATAATGTAAGGTAATTTATTTTGCGTAGTCAAATGTAAATTGTTGTAGATAAATCTTTTAGATTTCATTAACTTTCTTCAATCTTTGAATAAGCGGTATACATGGTGAAATATACAGGAAAAAAAATTATGTTTTCTCCCTTAAGTTTGCAATACCTTGTAGAGTAATTTTGCAATCTTAACCCTAATTAAGAAGATTTTTGCGTTTAATCAATTCTTAACAGTTTGCTTTTTTATTTGTCTCGATATCTTCCTCACTTCAAGAGATACTATTTTTTAAAGAAAACACTAATTGAAAGACTTTAATTTTAATTATTTTAACATAAAACGACTGAGTTAGTAATGGTTAATGAAGGAACGATGATATTTTAGCATCGCATATAATTCCCTTAATGCTCGTCCTCACATTGGCACGGCAAGAATTGTTATCCAATACTTAGACACCATAGAAGTACGAAGAATGGAGTGACCATCATAGTACGGCAGCCCGTTACCGAAATGTCCTGTTATCACGCCTTCATCTAGTCAATGACTAATCGCTAGATTATTAAAAAATAAGAAAGTTTTACTCGAGCGAAAAAGTTCGGCAACGCTGCGGTTACCGGTCAAAGTGATTTCAGTCAGTAAGAAAGCAGATCGTCTTTTTGTTATTAGGCCTTGTCCGTTCTTGATGAAATCATATTAAAAATATAAAAAAAAACGTGAATTCATCGACAACGGGCGTTTCGAGTGTTGCAAAAATTCCATAGTTTAAATGTAAAGAAAAGGGGTATCAAAAATTTTGCTGCTTGCTTGCTGTGTGGCTTGGTTGTTTATAACAACTCGGCATCAGCTATGTCCCCATATTGCATTATTATTGATATACGTGCTGTGTTGACTGAAAACGGTTTTGCTAAAAAATGCATGTGTAAAAAGTCAGTTTATATTTTCCCCCCATTTTCCGAACCACAATACACGATTTCTGCTTGAAAACGGACAAGGCGCGATAACTCGAACATAGTTTAAAAAAAATGTCAGTTACTATTTTCATCTCATCAAAAAAATCACTCCGAGTCAAAAAATAAAAAGAACGGACGAGGCGCGATAACTATTACGACCACTTTTTTTTACATAAGTAAATATGATTCTCAATGATTTTGCAACGTTGCCAATATCTGTTCTTGTTAATTTCCTTATTAAATCACCAAAAAACTCATTTAGGTCGTGTCTGAAATCCTGGTAACGGGCTGCCGTACTACTAGACGACATCGAAGATAAAATGGAGTGTCCATCACGTAACCCAGACCTTAAACACATAAAGCATGTCTGGGATATGATCAGTGGCGGTTCTTCCACAGGAGCACAAGCGCACGTACACCCCCAAAACAAAACGAATAAAAAAATATTAATTTATATTCATTGAATATTATTTATCGTATAAAGTCCGACCCTCCCTAATACTTTATCGTACCGTCAAACTGAAAAAGTACGACCCTCCCAAATATTTTATCATCCCGTCAAACCAAACTGTATAGATCGGGCAACCGTGCCTCGGTCGAGGTAAATGACGATTATGACGAGACTTGCTCGCACGTGCGATTAAGTATTGCAGTTTCTCTGGTGTAACAGGTGAAGGGTGGCAGCGGGGGATAGCGGGGCTATGGCGATTCAACATGGAAAAGGCGCACGATTTTAGTGTGCGCCGCGCTGTTTTCTGTTCGTGCATCTAGTTAGAAATTCGTGTAGATTTTAATACTTTAATATTATATATTTATTTAGTTAAAATGAATAGTTGACGGTGGACTATTTAAGAAATAACTTTAGCTCTTTGAGTTTGGCGAAAAAAATTGAAGTGAAGAATGCGGGAACACCTAAACCCGAAATGAATTTAACGCCGACCACAAAGGGTAAATCTAGGGACTTTATTAGAAAGTTTAAAAATGAAATATATGAAAAAAAAATTATAGAGGGTATTCCAAACTTAATGAGACTGTTACTGTTATTGATCAATTTTCTACAATTAAGAACCGAAGAATGGACTTTACGTTTAAGCACTATTGTGTATGGTCGATAAATGTTGTGTATTTGGATAAATGATACTCGATATGATTTTAAACTATCTTATTTAAGGATTTACACTAAAAAACACTGAAAATATGAAGAATGCCAACTTGTCAGTCTCGTGGCTCGATTCGTTCTCGTCATAAAACAGTTGACTATTGTTCTCGTCTTGGTTGCGCCTAATTACGTAGTCGTAGATGGCGTGGTATTAGACATCATTCGGTTTTCTTGATAACTCGTAGATGGCGGTAGTAGTATTGGACATCATTCGGTTTTATTGATAGCTCGTAGATGGCTTTAGTAGTATTAGTAGTGGACTGTATAAATATTGTTTCGAGGGTTTCATGCGACGACGTTAAGATCCAACAGCTATACACACTAAGAAAACCTTTCTTATTTACCAAAAGTTGTATTTTCTTGTGTAAAATAAAAAAAATTTAAAAAAATGTTTTACCTAACGCATTTTCTTATTACTTTTTTCTTTCTACATTTAAAACGCCTAGAAAGAAATTGTTTGGTCGTTACACAAAAATAAAATTTTAAAAATAATTTCACCATACTTGTGAACCCCCCTCTATCATAGGTCACGAGCCGCCACTGGATATGATGGGTAGGAAATTTACATTCATTTAGATTTTATGCGTTACCCCTTACAACTATACGTATCAGGACGTAAATTACTCTGTCCTAGACTCTAAAATCTATTTTCTATCAAGTAAAACAACAATTATTAAAACTAGTTCATTATTTATTAACGAAATAACAGCTTATTAATTTGGACATGCATTTTTGAATATTCGATAATTAATTGGCATAGTGTATTTCACAAAATTTTTAATGTATTCCCAATTTTAACCTACATATTCATTCGTACAAATAAAACATATTATTTTTTAATATCACGAGACAAATTCTAATCCGAATATATTTCGTGTATCCATCCCTATCTTGTTACTCAGACCAAAAGGTAATCCTCATTTAATTAAATTCCAGAGGGTGAGACATTCAGCTTCTTTGTTGAAGTCATTATCCCCTTCTTTTATTCCACATATAACATTTCGCATACCGATCTTTGTTCCAATTTTAAGAAGACTGTTTTGTGCGATTCCCGGGATGCCATTCCGTGCCTTGTTTTATTACAGTTAATAATATAAAAAGTTATGAAATATTCATACTGCGTGTCTTGCGGTTATAATAGTTTTCTGGGTGACTGTATGACGTTTTAGGAAGAGCGAACATACGAGGGAGACTAGAAAGGATTTCTATCTAACACAGTGAAATAATAGTAGCCACTGGGGTCAATAAAAATCCAAATCAATTGGTAATTTCGCAACCGACTCGAGAACGGTCGGGATAGGGACATATCATGTCGGCATGTAATTACAGTGAAACCTCTCGTATGCGGACACCTACGGGACCGTCTAAATGTGTCCGCCAAATAGAGGTGAACGCCCGTGGGAAATTTGTTATTAGGTAATATGTAAATGCAAAATTATTACTATGTATATATATGTAGAAATAAACATAACATAACAAAAATACACTAGTTTTAGTTAGGATGTAGTACTAAAAAAATCTAATAACGTAGTTTGACGTGTTTGCGTTTTATACTTGCAATCTAGAAAATGTAATTCTAAGTCTGATAACAATTCCATTGCTGTAGTACCTATATTCTTTGCTGTAGTACCTCTATTCCTTTACCATACTAATGGCTTGTTGATAACTGGTGACATTCGTTTGATTACTGCATTCAACTCCTTCATCAGAGTCGTCAGATAGTGATGTGGTTTCAGTTTGGACTACATAATCGGTAGGAATGAGGTCACTATCATCTTCTAATCGCACATGGCTATTAATGTTAAAGAACTGGCCCAAATCATTGTTATCCAATTACAAACTTCCACAACATCAATATTCTCTTTCAGACTCAAAACACGACATTTTTGTGCCACTGTTTACGATTTTAACCTTACAACTCACAAATAAACGGCGTACTGCTGTCGGGGAATCACACATACTTTCATTCGGTGAAGTCCTTTCGCGCTGTCACGCATACCCGATTGGTTGCCGGTCTGTCTTCGGAGAGTTTTTGCACCGTACATATTCGTCTCCCAAATACTTTAAAAATGTTTCTTCTCCGTTTAAAGGAGGGTTTTCGCACTCTTTGTATGAAAACAGCCTATCCGCGTCCGCCCAAAAGAGGTTGATTTTCATGGAATTTCATATACCAAGTTCCGGACTATGAAAAAATGTCCGCTTAATAGAGATGTCTGTTTATTAGAGGTGTCCGTTATGAGAGGTTTCACTGTACTTCTATCAAGTACAGTACGTTTCATGAAAATTGGACACGACTTAATGATTTCCTGGGTCGGTCCCATTGTATCGACAAGAGCTTGGTAATAAACAAGTGAAGTATGAAGGGACGGACTAAGGAAAACAAGTAATGATATGATTATATTAATGTAATCAAATGAAATAACATTTTTTTAAAATATTACTAGTCATATTTATTTACATTTATAATGTCATTCTATAGATAGTTCTGTATCGCTATCGCTATCCTCATCAAAATTAATTGGTGCCACATATGCTCTATGGGGTTAAAAATGCAATAATAGGGTTGGAGCCGTAGCACTGTATGTCCAATTTCTTCTGCCAATGTGTCACAAACATATACTTTTTTTATACAAAATGTCTTTAAAACTTCTAAAAGATCACTTTTTTATAACTTTCTTCAAAATATATATCATTCGCCGCCATGTAGTTCTGAATCTCCAATTTTGTATGATTTGAGCTTGGAGCTTTATGTAATTGGCGACTGTGATAGCTCGCATTGTCCATTACTATCACGCTATTCTGAGGAATGTTTTGTAAACGGCAATTCTTGAACCATTCCTCAAAAACTAACAAATTTTACCACAAAAAGATATTTAAATATAAATTAAGCAACCTAACTTACCTGATGTGCCTATATTTAATTATAATTATTACATTCCGGTCCTTTCCATATAATAATAACAAACGGTCATAAATAATGGGATGGCCCAGGTACTTTTACGGCAGTCATTAAGTTATATCCATTTTTCTTGAAACAATCTTTACCTAAAGCTATATTGGGCCGAAAGTTCCATTATTATTAGTTCGCGTATGTAAAAATAATTGTCAGCAATCGAGGAAAACAAATGCTTGTAGTTAATAGCTATAAGTACAGCTTTCATAAACAGTTGAAGAGAAGTGATGAAAATATCATTAAAAGTGTTAGGGGCTGCAAGTTAAGAGTTTACACTGAGGGAATCGTCCATGAAAATATTTTGATTAGCAGAACCAACACTCATGCATCTAATCTAGAGGCATTCATGCTGTTAAAGGGTTTGTGTATTTATTTCCATTGTGAACCTCAAAAATTGAATTTGTTCATTATTATATAAATATTTCTTAGTTTTTAAATGTATTATTATCTAAGCATTTCATTCCGTTGTAAACTAAAAATCAAAGTAGAATTTGTTGTAAATATAAATATTTCTAGCGTATTCCATATTAAATAGATTTCAAAGATTTATTTGTTTTATTAAACCCATTTAGACAGGGTTCGGATTGGGAACGGCTTGCAGGTGAGAAACTGAGCTGGGGGCGAGATTATCTCTGTTTTATTTTGCGAGGGGCCTTCTACCTATTGGTGGCGAAATTACATGTTCCCGATAGTATATTATAAACCGAGGGACTAAAGTGATTCATTGAATTTTTATTTTTGTAACAATTTCTTAAATAACTTTTTTGTAGACATGTTTTTTTTAACATATTAAATATGAAATACTACATTTCTATCATCCAAATATCGTTTCATTTCATAATTTTTTTCCCGTGGCCCACTGACTGGAAACAGGGATATTAATTTGTTAACTGCTTAGAAACATTTGGTGAGAAAATTAGTCATAAATGTTGAACCGAATGAAATATCGAATAATCTCAAAAATGTTTATTGTTGAGAATATAAGAGACTTTAACAAGTAGCAATTAAAAAAACTAATATGTGCGACATGTATAATGATTTAAAAAAATTAAGTTATTCAGAAGAAATAATGTGGTAACTTTCTTACTATACAGATAATAGTATATTACAATACAAGTACAGTAGGTACGTCTTTACCGCATGTGCGTGATGTTTAACAAAACGAGCCGAAGGCGAATTTGGTAAATCACGCAAATGCGGCAAAGACACCTACCGAAAGTGCAGTGGCGGCTCGTGACCTATGAACAGGGGAGGGGGTTCACAAGTATGGTAAAATTATTTTTTAAATTTTATTTTTGTGTAAAGACCAAACAATTACTTTCTAGGCGTTTAAATGTAGAAAGAAAAGAAGTAATAAGAAAATGCGTTAGGTAAAACATATTTTTATTTATTTTTTAATTTTACACAAGGAAATACAACTTTTGGAAAATAAGAAAGGTTTTCTTAGTGTGTATAGTGCTTAAACGTAAAGTCCGTTCTTCGGTTCTTAATTGTAGAAAATTGATCAATAACAGCCTCATTAAAGTTTGGAATACCCTCTATATTTTTTTTTCATATATTTCATTTTTAAACTTTCTAAGAAAGTCCCTAGATTTACCCTTTGTGGTCTGCGTTAAATTAATTTCGGGTTTAGGTCTTCCCGCATTCTTCACTTCAATTTTTTGCTTCAAACTCAAAGAGCTAAAGTTATTTTTTAAATAGTCCACCGTCAAACTGTTCATTTTAACTTAATAAATATGTAATATTAAAATATCTCGACTTTCTGACTAGATGCACAAACAGACAACAAACACGAAAATTGTGCGCCTTTCCTATGTTAAATCGCCATAGCCCCATTATCCCCCGCTGTCTGCCGCCACCTGTTAGTACAGAGAAACTGCATTATGCCCCGCCTACTTAATCGCACATGCGAGCAAGTCTCGTCATAATCGTCATTAACCTCGACCTAGGCACGGTTGCCGGATCGAGAGCCTATAACGTACAGTGTGGTTGATGGTACGATAAAATATTAGGGAGAGTCGGACTTTATACGATAGTTGACGGTAGGATAAAATCTTAGGGAGGGTCGGACTTTATACGATAAATAATATTCAATGAATATAAATTAATATTTTTTTATTCGTTTTGGGGTGCACGTGCGCATGTGCTCCAGTGGAAGACCCGCCACTGTGTAAGTGTATTGTATGATACGATATTTTATCTACAAGCGTGTTTTACGTCACCAATATTAAAAACTAAAAGATCATTGTTTTAATTTACCCCGTAGGTGCCTCGTAAGTCGTTATCAACAATGTATTAATATCAGGTTGCTTGGGAAATAAATTAAATAAAAAACTTGAGAACAGAATAATCGTTAATTATTTTTGTAACAATTGCGTGAAAGTGAATACAGGTGATTTACGTGCCTTAAATGAAGGCAGTAGCAGCAGTGATGAGGAAATTCCGAAAGAAGTTCTGGACATTGCTAAAGTAGCTACCCTTAATTTAATGTCGGATAAATCACTTTTTATAGTATGTAATTACTTACGGCATTAGTGCGGTAAAGTGCTACTTACCGCAATGGTTAAAACGTGTGTGGGAGTCAGATAATACCAAGAGGCCTTTCACTGTATTTCCAGATATTAATTAGAATAATACAGGGTGTTTCAAAATACAAAAATTTTGATTGAAAAATGATAAAAAGAGTTTTTTTTTAAAGTGAAACACCATATATTTTATCTGTAGTGATAAAAGCTCTTGCAATAGTCTAATTTTCTATGTGTAATGTTGATATACCATCTCGAACAGTTTTTGACTTATGAGCAAAATTACTTATTACAGATAACCATCACAAATTAATTCGTAAAAGCTTTAGGTTACTTAACCAAAAATAAAAGTATAGCATACAAGGCGTCGGAACAAATAATTTTTTTGACTTCATACAAAATTATTAAAAGGTCGTAAAAAAAATAAGCAAAAAATTCCTAATTCTGTACAAATTAATTTTGTCCGTCAAGCAGCCAAGTTAAACTCGTATTATAATTTAAAAACATTGTATTTAATTATTTCATTCTAATAGTGTATTTTCCAATGCAGACTTCAGTTCGTTCTTGTTTTTTACATTCAGAAGTGTTCGACATTCATTCATTAACTTCCTTATTAAAGTCATTATCTCATTCTTTTATTCCACATAATTATAACATTTCGCATACCAATTTTTGTTCCAATTTTAAGAATAGTGTTTTGTGCGATTCCTGACATGCCATTCCTCTCTAGGTCTTCTTTTATGATAGTTAATAATTATAAAAAATTATGAAATAAGCGCGTACGACGAGCTATTAATTTGACTATCATTTATCTAGCCTATCTACACAGAGAAAAATTCTAACTAGAAAATCTTCGCTAGGATTATATTTAGCCATAGCGGCAGTTTACTGAAGGCCTTCATCTGTTTTTCTCTTCAGTTTTACATATAAAAAACAAACCTGTTTTACCGGTTGATATATTTTGAGAACCAAAACAAAAACCTTTTTGATATGTGGTATATGAACTGTTCGGATTATAAGCAACCTATTATTTATATTGGTTGTATTACCTTACTTAAAACTTCGTTCATATAATTTTCATTTTTAGTGCTTGATTTGTAATAAATGTATTTTTTCTATTTAATTTTTATAATGGCTACATTATGAAATGCAAAAAAATTGAATAACCTGCCACTTTATGAAACTGAAATTTTTTTTTTTATGTTGGCAGCAAGTAGAGTTTCGAATTTTGGCTTACTTTGATTTCGATTAAATTAGTTTTCTTGACATTATGGATTCGACAAAAATTTTTTATAGAAAACTTTAAATACTAACCTTTAACCTTGCAAATAGATCATTTTTACTAGATACTTATTTGAAATAACTATACTCAGAAATATATTATATGCTGACGCTGCTCGTCAACTAATTTCTAGTCACAACTATAAAACAACAGAAAAATAATAGAAATATCTTCCAGTTTATGCTCTATTTCTAAAGTTTTATTCAATAAAGTACTATTTTTATTTTTAATTCAATATAGTATTATACATATTACTTTATATATACATATTTGTAGTTACTGCAGACATTTTCTGGGCATTAATTGTTATTCCTGTCAGATTCCGTATCAACACAATATTTTGTTCAATGGTACCTATTATTTATATTTTGTTTAATATTTTGAACTTTGTTCTGCTCGTACCATAACTCAAGTTTTGCATATTCTTTTTAAAAGTTTTCTAGATACTTTCCGCAATTTCTCGTATTTCTGATGGAGTACCTACAACTTTCTTCCCGACTTTTTAATTATGACGGATGGGAAGAAGCTTTGTGTGTTCAATTGTTTCTATCATGGCATAACATTTTATGAAATTATAAAAAGTATTGCCAACCCAGGAAGAAAATATTAATTCAAATGGAAAAAATCTACTATATTTTCAGACTTTAAAGACCCAAATAGAAAAAGTTTTATAAAATATAGTACGGTTCATAAGACAATTAGAGCACCTGTACTTTAGAAAACGGGTCGCTTTCTAAATTAAACGCGTGCTCTAAGATAATATCTTATGAAACTTGTATCTTAATATACTATTAAAGATTTAAATGTAAAGATATAAATAACCCTAAATAGGGAAACGGTATAGGTATTGTGCTGAATATTATTGTATACTAGATTATAGAACAAATTTTCAACAAAACACTTTTAAAAAACGATCCCAAACGACATAACCCGTCTT
This sequence comes from Barypeithes pellucidus, assembly GCA_963991005.1. Lineage (NCBI taxonomy): Eukaryota > Metazoa > Arthropoda > Insecta > Coleoptera > Curculionidae > Barypeithes > Barypeithes pellucidus. The sequence continues at coordinate 25,851,316 of OZ022556.1, forward strand.
CTCTCTGGGCGTAAGAAAATACCTTTTTCGTTCCACCAAAATGTCTTTTCAATCGGTGTTAACTGGCTATGCAAGCATATGAATTTTCCCTTGCTGTTATTACAGGATAATATTTATAAAGCTACTTTACTGCTACAGTAATGATATACCCACCAAAAAAAAATTACTTCAACAGCTATTTTTTTTTATTGTCCCCTATTAAGAATTTTTTTTATAATCCCTTAGGCTGTGTTATGTGAAGTGGACGACTGGCCGCAACGTATAGTGGATAACTCCGAAAGTTGCCGAGAGTAACCGAATAAGCTACGAAGCGTTTCCAATAAAAATATTTACGGTGCCATTAAAAAAAATGTAGGGGATGGAAAATGTAGTTACTTTTTTTTTCGTAATCGTATAAAGTGCAATCCTTAACTAACATATATAAAGATTAATGACAGAAAATAATATTTTAAAAGAGTTATTTAATTGTGACTATAAAGAAAATATTTGTAAAATAGTAAAGTTTTCTCTAACAAGATTAAAGAATACCCAGGAAAATGGTTCGTAATGTCACAATAAGCAATAAATTTTGCTGTTACAGATAGAAAATATTCTATCCCAGCTAAAATAATCCTAGGAAAAGATTATTTTAGCTACCTAGAGCTATTGTCAGTGCACGATATCTATCTCGATTAACCTAATTGCAGGCTTAATAAATTTTATTTCTTTAAAGCCTAAATTAAACTATATAGTTTCGTACCATAACCGATTTTATATTGTACCTACATATTTTAATAAATAATGTTACACATGCTTGACCTTCTAATAAATTTCTATTAATATTAAATATATTTCGACTATACGTATAATTCGTACTCCCTCAATTTTCGAAAGTCTACTTGAACATTTCAACAATACCATATCACCGCAACTTCTATACATTTATATTTCTCCCTGTTCCTAAGAGCCCATTATGCTATCAGAATATAATATATTTGCCATTGAAAACTAGTTTGTATTCCTATTCAACCACTCATTGTGCAACGGCACATAATACAGTAAACACCAGATTGAGGGGTGGTAGGTGTGGCCTCCAACGAAACGTCATGAAAATTGGGCGTGTCTCATTTAAAGACGCTCGACTATTGGTTCTTGTAACTAAGCGGTGACAGCCAACAGTTTCAGCACTGTAACGACCACCGGATACCTATTAACTTTAAGGATTGAGGAGTGTCAGTTGCTTTAACTGGCAATTCTAAGACGGAAGTTTAAAAAATAAATTTGTGATATCTCTAAATTGATTATTAAATATTTTATGGACAATTTGTGGAGATAATGAGTTTACCTAATGGTGGTGTCGATATGTCAGCAATAATGTCGCAACATCCAGTTTTGGGGGCCATACCGCCGGCGCTCTTTTTTCGAACCTCGGAAAGATACCAAAGGACTCCCAAGTGTGCGCGTTGCAGAAATCATGGGGTTGTTTCAGCTTTAAAAGGACACAAAAGGTACCTACTTGAGTTTTCAAATTAATTATATTTTGTCTCCGAATTTTAATGACAAATTATATTTAAGATCATAGGGTCTTAGGCAAGCTTAAAACCTTTTCTAAAATGCTAAAAGATGATATAGGAATACGCCATTAACAAACCTTTCTTTATAAACTTTCTATAGGCTGTACGATAAATAATGGAAATAATTAAATAACGGCGTATCATACTATACTCGGTTATGAATTTAAATTCGAATCAGATCATGCGAAATATAATAAAATAGTGATTATTCCCCTGAAGAGCTAAGTGAAATCAAATTTTAAGCCTCCATAAGTATTTTAGAAAAAGGTGATTACATTTAAATAAATAGGTACCTATTTAACTCTTTATGGAATATAATACCAACAGCTCCTTGTCTTAACACAAACACAGCTAGTCGACATCAACAGCTCTACGTTTATAATATTTATTCGCTTCTCTGCTCTCTATTTTCGGCTTGTTGCAAGGAATTTTTAATTTTAATATTAATTTCAATTATTTGATAAATATTATTATACCTACAGGTAAGAACGTTCATAAATTATGTAGGTAGGTATCCGGGTATGTAAGCAAATATAGTAAGGAAATAGTATAATTAGATTTGAGGTAGAATAAATTAATTGAAAGAAAGTCAAGGCGGTACTCAAAGGGTTACACGCCTTACTGGCCATCGAGCTCTTTCTAACTGTAAGGAATTATTATATCTAATTTTGATTCTGTAGACACTGTAGATATCTCATTTTGGACTGATTTTGAGCTTCTTATAGTTTCATTTATGTTTTCCGGTAAAAGATTACTTTTAATTGTCATTTTACAATTTTACATACTTATTTAATTTATTTCGTCTATAATTGTAATTATAATATATAGCGACTAGAGATACTTGCATATTATTTGGCAAGAAGCGGTGTCCTTATTATTTGGCGAAGGCCCCAAATTTAACAGAAGATGAAGAATTAATTTTAATTGAAATAAAATATATTAACTGTTCAATACGGTGTTTTTCTGCCTAAACATTTAACTCAATTTTCAATTTTTTGGCACTTGCTGTGGTTTTGCTTAGGACGTAGTATACTCTCCAGGAGGATCATAATAATTATAATGCTTCTTATCTCTTAATTAAAACATCACATTCGCTGGTATTAACTTGAATCTAAATTTTTATTGTACCAATGTGTCCACCTGTTTATTGCCTTTCGACCGTCCAGTGGACTAAATTCTTAACATGTAGGTAAACCTATTTTTTTTAATTAGGTTCTAATTGATAGTGGTATTTTTGTTTAATAAAGAAAATGAAGGACAAATAAGAACCCGAACGACTAAGTGTAAATAAATTGTCACAAAAACAAAATATCGTAATCGACTTAATGCCGAACTAGATATATAAAGCTGCAGCTTTCTTCACATAAAGTACTTAGTTGTGTGGACGTAAAAAGTAATACCATCCATCTCACTAAGAATATTAGGTATTTACTACAGCCAGTGATATATTATTCAGCTTATTGCTTATTAATGTTTTGTGATTTGTTAAAAACAATTCCATTCGAATACAAATTATTTTTAACTAAATGACATCCTGTCCTGGAATTAATTCTGTGCTAATGTAGCGAGCAGCTGGGGGTCCAAAATAAAATTCTAAAATTCGATTGTCTATTTCGGGCAAGATAATAAAAAAGTTCTGTTTCGGGCAATCCGGGTTATGTAAAAGAAATGTATACCTAGATTTTTCCTGCTTCGGGCAACAACCTGTATATCTGCAAATTATGGCGAGAATGAGATAGAAAAACTTTTTTATTGCATTATAATTTGATTTGTGATTAATAATTTGAAAGTGGTAGGAAGTAACAAACAAATAGTATCATGCTTTAAATGTGTATTTAAAAAACTTAATCTAATTTAACAGCATAACTTAATTTTGTTAAAGTTTCCCTTATTGTACTTTTATTTTCCATTAAATCATCAACAATTTTATTTATTCTAAAATCTAAGTTTATATACTTTTTAGCACGTTTTGGAGTGTACATATATTTTATTTATTCTAAAATCTAAGTTTATATACTTTTTAGCACGTTTTGGAGTGTACATATAGTTATTAAATTTTTGTGCACAATATCGTAATATATAATTTCTTCCTTTATGCCTTTCATATGTTTGTATATGTTTGGGTTAACTTTTCCTATTTTTTTATTAAAGAGGTTATGCCAGCCTTCTACCGAATTTGTAAGTTGTACGGTGGCGTTCTCCGGTGACAAATCTATATTTCATGCATGTGATCAGGGATAACTATTTCTCCATGGTTTTTAGGAAGATTCTGCATTCCCAAAGATTGGTTTCTTTTATATAATATATAATGCAGTTTGAACTGACGAAAAATTAGGCACTTTGGTTACGAAATCAAGTCCGGCATCTTTAATGTTTATTAATTCTTGTCTGAAAATATTGGGCACGGGAATGGCTTCTTCTCGGATACGTTTTTTTGGAGTTAATATGCACGTTTCAATTTCAATCTTGGCTACGTTAGGAACACAGCTATGTTCTTTCTCGTTCAGTATAGTAGTTGTACTCTCGTCTGTTAAAATAATTCCTGAGCAAGATCTCTGAGCACAAATCCACCTTAACGTCGAGTTTTATTCTTAAGTTTAAAGTTAAACTTATAACCTGCATAAAGAATGACAGGTTTTCCTCGTTTCGACACAATAATTTTGAAAGGATTCATTTTTGAGAAGTAAACACTGACACGTCTAATACACTTTGCTGATTTACGGCTTTACTAGGTTGAACCCTTTACTACACATAGTATGAAAAAAAAGAATAAATGTATGACATGGAAACTTGTTGTTTTTATAGACGTAGGTAAGACTGCATAATTACTTATTGGCCCTTTTTGTCCTAGTTCTGTGAAGTTATATTGTGCGCAATGACTATATACCATAAATTAAAAATGATACTTAATGATATTTAATGATACCACCATATAAATACCGAGAACACCTATTACAAATTTTTGCCCGAAAGCGGAATCCAATATTTGTAAATATTTTGCTATGCCCGAAACAGGAATGTTTTAGGTAGTTTTTAAACATTGCCCGAAACAGAAATATATCTCAAAAGTGTTGGAGAAACACTGACTACCCCAATTATCCAATAATTATTCAACAATGCCCGTCCAATTTATGAGCTGTTATTTTGTTAATAAACCAATTTTTAATAAAAACAATTTAACTGATGGAAAATGGGTTCTACAGCCTGATATCTAATACGGGTTTGTTTGAATTTAGATGCATGTAAATTTCCTAATATTTACATTCGACATAACATATCATGTCTTACATAAAAATTGAATTTAATTTCTAAATTTTAAACTAAACCAATTATATGTATATTTTGTTTCGGCACTGGCTAAAAAGTATCGCCATGCCACTCTAGGTAACAAAAATAGAAACTAATAGGTATAACTTATTTATCTAACGATTTTTTATTTTTAGTGTTAAGTGATTAGTGTTAGTTGTAGTAAATGTATTAAATGAATAAATAATTGCGTAGCACTCTGTATTATAGGCTTATTTATTGAATTGTTTTTTATTCATAATTTAGTAAAAGCCAAAAGTGATGAAACGTCGCTATGGTTGCCTACGAAATATTCTTTCGGCAATATAATGCCTATTTAGAAGAAATGGTAATTTGTTACCTAGAGTGGCATGGCCAATGTCTAATCCAGATATATATCTAATTGATTTAGTTTAAAAAATAAATTTGATTTAATTTTTGTGTGAGATAGGTATGTCAAATTTAAATTTAAAGAAATTTACATGCATCTTGATTTTATGCACTACAATTAAGAGTTAGAATCTGTTATCTATCACTAAAAGAAATTATTAAAATTGGTTCATTACTAATGAAATAACATCAGCTTATTAATTTGGACATTCATTTTTGAATATTCGATAATTAATTGGGGTATTTATACAATTATTTTAACCATATGTAGCAAAGCAAACTTATTGTAATATTGTGTATATATATAGTACTGAATTAAATTAAAATTAGATATTTATTAAATAATAAACTTAATTTCATATTCGTTTCACATTTAGTTATAGTTAAATTTTTCACATTCGAATATGGTTATGGTTAACGTTTAGTCGAACAAACCAATAAAGATATAGGTACTAGATAGGTTGGTTTGTTGGCTGGTTAAAGGCGGGGGTCGATTAAAAGGCCCGAACTTCTACCACTGCAGCCTACCGGCTTATTGTGTACCCCGAATCTTGTTAGAAGATGTTTGTTCCTTCTATTAGGTTCAGTAACCTTCTACCAAGCTTGTCATGTGGGAGGTTATCACCACGTTGTATGTTCCCGAAGATATTTTTTTGTCTTCTACGAGACAGCGCTACGCAGCGGTATATTATGTGTGAGGCGGTTTCATCCTCTTCGCCGCAGAGTCTGCATTCAATGGATCCGTTGTTTATACCTATCCGTTGGCGGTGGTTTCGTAGGTGGCAGTGGCCTGTTAGCAAACCCATTATCTGGTTCAGCTGGGGCCGCGTCAGCGTTAGCATCCCAATCGATAGTATTTTTGATGGTTTTCCAATTACGGCCCGTGTGTGTATTTGACCAGGTAGCCCTTGCCATCGAGATAGGTGTTGTTTTTTCGACCATCTATCTAATGTTGGAATGTTCGATCCGGCTCTCGCTAGTTCATCCGCTTTCTCATTACCTAATATCCCAGAGTAACCAGGGACCCACAAGAGTTCCACCTTGTTCCCCCTGGCAGCCAGTTCTTTTAGGTTGGTATGGCACTCCAGTGTAAGTTTTGAAGTAAACCCATTGGAGTTAAGAGCGTTAAGAGCAGCTTAGCTGTCCGACAGGACGTCGTGGTAGCCCCTCTCAAGATTTTGTATGACATAAACTTCCACTTCGTATACTGTGGCGTTGGCAGGTACATAAAGTCACAGTCTAACATTAATCTGTTGTAAAATAAATTTGAACAATATAAAGTCACTGGTCAATACGGTACTTAAAGGATTACACGCCTTACCGAACATCAAACTCTTTTTAACTTTAATGTCCTATAAATATTTATAGAAAGTAAAGTTAAACCTCTGTAAGTAGTCTTAATCCAGTAAGGCTTCTTATATTATTTCGTAGACGTTTTATACTTTTCAGGTAAATATTATTGTTGGTAGAGGTAATAAGTAATTAATTTTTATTATTTCTGGTTATCCGTAGAATCTAGACAGTAAAAATAATTATAACTCGAACTTTATAAATCTCTAAAATATAGATTTAAACGATTTCAAGGGTAACATCCCTTCCCGGGAGATTAAACTACAACGACTTCAAATATTCTTTAAAAGCATTCCCAGTTATAATAAAATTGACTTGTCTATCCGATTTTCATTTTTATTTACTGGAAGCGAGATATTAAGGGTGTGACGTTTTCAAATTGACACCCTGTATATTAGTTGAATACATTTTTTAATTCTAAGAAATAAATTTATAAATCATAATTTTAATTTTTTAAACTTTTTGCCTTATTAATAGAAAAATACGAACGGTAATATAATATTTAAAGATTTAAGAATAAGCACATATTTTCTCAAAAAAGAGAGAAAAAATAGGATATTTCGACTTTATGATTCTTTAATATGATAATTCATAGTTTTTCGCCCCAACTTTGAAAAAAAGACTTCAGAATAATTATATCTTAGTTTTTTATTCTTTATTTATAATAACAACTTCCTGTTTAACTGTGCAACATATAAATTCTGTTTTACGGGTTTAACCGAATGTTGACATTCTCAAACAGAAAGTTATACATAATATAGAAACATCCAGGTCATTTTTCATACATTTCAGTTGTGCGGTGAAAATGCTGTAACCTATTAAAGTTTAAGTTAAATGTATATTTTAGGTAAGTATAGGCAGTGGCGGCTCGTGATCAATGATAGAGGGGGTTCACAAGTATGGTGAAATTTTTCTAGAAAGAAAAAAAATAATAAGAAAATGCGTTAGGCAAACATATTTTTATTTATTTTTTAATTTTACACAAGGAAATACAACTTTTGGAAAATAAGGAAGGTTTTCTTAGTGTGTATAGCTGTCGGATCTTAACGTCGTCGCATACAACCCTCGTAACAATATTTATACAGTCCACTACTAATACTACTAAAGCCATCTACGAGCTATCAAGAAAACCGAATGATGTCCAATACTACTACCGCCTTCTACGAGTTATCAAGAAAACCGAATACTACGCCATCTACGGCTACGTCATTAGACGCAACCAAGACAAGAACAATAGTTAACTGTTTTATGACGAGAACGAATCGAGCCACGAGACTGACAAGTTGTCATTCTTCATATTTTCAGTGTTTTTTAGTTTAAATCCTTAAATAAAATTGTTTAAAATCATATCGAGTATCATTTATCGAAATACACAACATTTATCGACCCTACACAATAATACTTAAACGTAAAGTCCATTCTTCGGTTCTTAATTGTAGAAAATTGATCAATAACAGCCTCATTAATTTTATAATACCCTCTATACATTTTTTTTTTTCATATATTGCATTTTTAAACTTTCTAATAAAGTCCCTAGATTTACCCTTTGTGGTCTGCGTTAAATTAATTTCAGGTTTAGGTGTTTCCGCATTCTTCACTTCAATTTTTTGCTCCAAACTCAAAGAGCTAAAGTTATTTCTTAAATAGTCGACCGTAAACTATTCATTTTAACTTAATAAATATAAAATATTAATATATTAAAACATACACCCCCGAATTTCCAACTAGATGCACGAACAGACAACAGCGCGGTGCACACAAAAACTGTGCGCCTTTTCCATGTTCCCATCCCCAGCTGCCACCTGTTACTACAGAAAAACTGCACTACTTAATAGCACGTGCGAGCAAGTCTCGCCATAATCGTCATTTGCCTCGACCGAGGCACGGTTGCCGGATCTATACAGTTTGGTTTGACGGGATGATAAAATATTAGGGAGGGTCGGACTTTTTAGTTTGACGGTACGATAAATATTAGTGAGGTCGGACTTTATACGATAAATAATATTCACTGAATATAAATTAATATTTTTTTATTCGTATTGTTTTGTGGTGCACATGCGCATGTGCTCCTATGGAAGAACCGCCACTACTAGTAGGTAAGAAGCAGATTTTGTTCTGTAAAGATAAACAGTTTTGGCAGTTGTCTACCTAGTCTAGTTGTCATGTATTTAAGTCATTAACCTTAACAAACTATTAAAAAACATAAAAATCTTTAACTCTTAAAAGGTAAGACGTTTAGGACATCTGAAAATGAACCCAAGTATGACCTCCTTAAATATTAGCATGTTATTAAGAAACACCCTGTATATAAATAAAATAACTTTTCCTACTATCTTTTAGTCTCAATTTCATTAGGTTTATTGCTTTCACATAAATATATAATACCTAATAACATTTTTCCTTCTTCAACAAATATATCAACTAATAAAATAATAATAAATCATTAAATATACGAAGAAAATAATAAATAAATGAAATATCGAACTTAAAAAAATAATAGAGAGATTAAACCCGGCAGAGCATTAGATCCAATATAAAAGTAAACTTATTCACTCGGATGGGAGGACTTCTAAGCGAGAGTTCATTAGGGTCTCGATTTTTAGTCGGATTAAATCGACAAGTCTCCGGAGTCTTCGAGCAACTCCCAGCATGCTTTCACACCATTTGGTTTAATCGCTGGGGCATAGTAAATGTCGTTCAGCAGTGTTAGTAGTTACGGATTTTAAAAATTTACAAGTTGTTAATTAATTAAATTAGAAGTGTTCTATGATTATGAGATGACGAGTTTATTTTCAATGCGTCCTTAATTTTAAAGTTTAAAAGTTTATAGCCCGACCAACGGGTTTGTTCGGGTTTGGGTTTGTTAAGGGATTTAAAACCACTTTGGTCCTGAGGTGTATATACTATTTTATGTACTTTAGGATAGGTAAAACGTTAAAAAAAATTAAATGCCATCATCGAAGCGGCTGATGTTACCATATCAACGACCAAATGACAAGTTGTGACAAGTAACTAAGTAAAACAAAAGTCACTCGATAAATATTAGTCAAACACGCTACATCCACTGAAAGACGTATATCGCGATGGAACAAATCGAAAAGGCAGCTCAAGGGGCTGTAGGCCAATTATTACCAAGAAAATCTGGAGAACAATATAAAAAACACTTATCTGAGTTTATCAAATGGTGCAAAGAACGGAACGTAGAAGAATTTACAGAAGAAAAGGTACTATTAACATATTTCTTAGAAAAGTCAAAAAAGCTTAAAGCATCGTCACTGTGGAGTGTATATTCGATGATAAAGGCCACAATTGGAATAGACATGGGCGTCGACATTAGCAAATTCTGCAAACTAACCGCTTTTTTGAAACGACAAAATGAGGGCTACGAACCAAAAAAGTCGAAGACACTCGATGTTGAGAATATTAAAGAGTTCCTGGAAAAAGCACCCGACCATGAATTTTTGGGGCAAAAGGTAAGATACACATTCTTTTTCAACCGATATTTTGTCCCAGTCTATATCTATATCTAGTTATTCAGACGCTTTTTGGAAAATAAAGTAGGTACCTATTTATTTTATTCATACTTTGTTCCAGGTAGTTCTAGTCGCGTTAATCTAGTAGCGTGTCAGGAGCTTGTCGAAGCAAGGAGCTCTGCCAGCTTGACAAAACCGATGTCCTAGACTATGAAACGTTCATTTTGGTCAATTTACGAGATACAAAGACAGAAAAAGACCGATCTTTTGTTATAAAACGGTCAAAGGAAAACTCCACAGATGTAGTACGATTGGTGAAGAAGTATATTGCCTTAAGATCTCCATCAATACAAGGCCATACAAGATTTTTCGTTGGGTACAGAAATGGAAAATGCAATGTCTCAGCCAATGGGCAAGAATAAGATTGGACAACTGCCAACCAAGATTGCCGAATATTTAAAGCTTACAGATGCAAAATTGTACACTGGTCATTGTTTTAGAAGGACGTCAGCATCGCTACTAGCCGACTCTGGAGTAACGATAGATCAGCTTAAAAGACATGGCGGCTAGAAGAGTAGCACCGTCGCTGAGGGATATGTGGAAAATTCCTTATACCAGAAAAAAAGTATGGCAGATCAACTTTTTACTGGTACTTCCACCGAAACGTCTTCAGATATTTCGATTCCTATTGTACAAAATGAAACACCAACGACATCGTCGGTACCACCGACGACGACAACGGCTACAATTTTCAAAAACACTTTAATTAATAAAAATAACTGCTGCAATAATGATAATTTACCTTTTTTCACTTGGCTAATTGCAGTGGGGTAAACATAACTGTCATGTTATATTTTCTAATAAAATTATTGAAAATAAATTTCGAAATTTATATTTTTTTGCAAAGAAATTTACTGTAAATCCCTAGGGATTTAAAGTACCACTTTTTCCCTGAAAATAGGGATTTAAAGGGTATTTTAAATCCCTAAAGTACATAAAATATATTTGTCTGAAATGCTGGTACTCGCTATAAAAATTGAAGATATATTGACGTATCTATCACTTCCAGTTATACCGGAATTCGATGTCAATTTAGCTATGACGGCGTTGAAAAACAGTCAAATGCCAAAGAAATAAATTGGTCACATGTTCTTGTTAATACATTGTCCCATTCTCCAGAATTAATAAACAAGTTAAAGTAATCCTTGTTTGTATTAATAATTTTCAAATGGTTAGTGACAGCTACAAAAATTTCTTTAGCGTTTGACTGTTTCTCAATGTCGTCATAGCCAACTAGGAGTAAGTGAACTTAAAATCCGCAGCAAAATCACCATCTAAAAATATTTCGAAAACTACAAATTTTCGGAATAAGCAACCTTACACAAACTTGTTTTTAATGCTAAATAGAAAATAAATAAAATTTTGGGGGTTTAAATTTGAAAATATAGATCTTTAGTAATTTTTTCAATTTAGTTTTTAATCTTATTTTTGCGAACACCCTGTATTAATAGTTTTAAGATATTATAAAAAATCTATTAAAGTAGGCCATTTTCAACAAGGAATCCGACCCAAATTAATTAATAAATTACAGGAAAAATTAATAATTATTTTAAACCTTAAATATGATATGATATGAGAAATCTATCTAGAATCTTGTATCCGGTATAACCGGAAGTGATAAATACGTCAAAATATCTTCATTAAAAAGATCTGCATATTTTTTAGCGAATACCATTACGTCACACAAATATCTTTTTAGTTCCCGAAATCAATTTTGTTTACAGCTTTGTTTACCAACATTAAACAAAATATTAACGGCTCAAAATTGTGCTTTATTCACCCTAATGATATTGTGTCGTGGCGTAAAGCAACAAACACTCAAAATAACGGCAGCATACTTAGGTAAAATAATGAGGTGCTTAACTGTTTCATACAATGCTTGCTGCTTATATTTATAAGATTTTAAGGGCACAATCCGAGACGTGTTAGTAATTTCATTTAATTTTTTAGATTAATATTTCGATTAATTTTAAAAAAATAATTGAAACGACCAAATCCGAACAAACCTGAGTATTAGGTACGAGGGATATAGAAGAATTATCTCCTTGATAATGAAACAAAAAACTTTTGTGCCTCCCACTATCGAATTAGGGAAGAAACGGCCCCTTAAAATCCTTGGGAGCCCTTACTTTTTAGCATTATAATTCTTATAAGAGTGCAAACAAAACTTGAACATGTCGGAAATTCGTGATTTTCAGTTCCTTGTGAGTTTAGTAAATTTTCGGTAGTGTCATTGTCATTACTGTTATTTGATGTTAAATAAATGGGCGGGATCACGCAATTCTTGACTCTCAATTGACTATTACAAGTTGAAGTTTTTTCACGAATATTAAATATATCGATAACTTTAGATGATTTTGCATTTTCTTTTACTTCAAGATTCAATCAATTTTTTTTTTGTAAATCATTAATTACTATAATATCAAAAAAAAGAGAGTAAAAATATATCTATCTATCTAAAAAATTTCTATTTTCCTTCCGTTCCTTTTTTTCAAAAAATTAGTACCAAGGTAAGTTTTCAAACTTCTAAAAATGTTTCTTTTTTGTACAGTTACTTCTACCATTTTTGTTATACTTTATGAAATTTATACTTAATATATATATATGCAACCAATCAAATACGTATGTAAGTTTAATTTCCGCTTAATTTAACATAATCTTTTTTAAACTAAATTTATTTAAATAATACAGGGTAATTGACTTCCTACGGTAGATTATATGGAAAACGAGATATAGGATTGTTCTAAAAAAAATTTCCTACATACTGCATACTCATATATGCACACATTATACATCGATATAAAATATCGTGATTTAAATTCATGGAAAGTTGAAATTTTGGTTATAGTTTAAGGAAACCCGATACGTATTGAATTTCCATAGAAAACTTGATATCACATGGGGGGGGGGGGGGGGGGTTGTGGGGTGTTAATATTATGTATATTTCACTGCTACTGCTACTGCTAAAAAGCGGTCATGGATGTTTTTTTTTAATGGAACCCCTGTTTATTATAAAAGAAAGTTAAATTTACTTACAAGCTATATAATATAATAATTTAATGTAAAAAAAGAATAAATTTGCTTTTAAATATTTCAATATATTGAGAGGATTACTCTACATGTTTCGGCTTTTTAGGCCTTTATCAAGAGCATTGCAAGATGAATATTAACTTAAAAATTATTTTACGGGTCTTTATACAGGGTGATTAACGACGAGCGTGCATTAGAACTTTATGGAAAACTACTGAATATATATTCCTGAAACTTTGGGGATTTGGGTTTATCGATATGCTCTCTTTAACTAAAATATTGACATGTTTCTGTCATTTCCGGTTATACCGGAAGTAGCTGCCAACTTTCGTTTTTTAAATACAACATGGTAATTTTTATTACATTTTTCGATTAAGCATTAAATACTAAGCACATTTTATAGAAAATGTTTTTGTCAGAATCTATTAGTTTTTGAGATATCTGGACTTTTTGTAAATATTTGGCAAATGCATGACGCTCGCTACCTTAGCGCTTAGACTAAAAAATTTTTCTCACCGAATAGCTAGAAGATCATCAAGTCTCAAAAACATTTCAAATTCGGCATAAAATGTACAGGGTGGTCACAATTCAAGCCTCATTGTGAAAGAATTCAACCATTAAAAACTTTCTTATTTTAAATGGAATACCCTTTATATTTTCATTTAATTTGATGGAAAATTAGTTGTTCTTTATAAATAGTATTTACTGTCCTATACCTATATCAAAGCGTTTTCTCAAAAAATCCAATTTTATTCCGAAAATACTATTTGTTCAAGTGTGTTATGGAAACAATTGTACTTAGGGGCTGTATACTGATGTCAATACGGAGGAAAAGTGATTGATTGCTTGAAAATACAATATTATAAAGTGTTTCTTAATAATTTATAAATAAAATGCAGTTGATTGTTTTAAATTTAATGGTTTAAATATTATTTTTTTAAAAATAGCAAGGAAACAAGTTTATAAACTTTAAATTCTTTAATTAAAAATGTGTTTTAAAATTATACCTAATATCTTTTGATTATATTTTTAAAATATGTTCGAAATGATTGCCATTTACTTCCAAGCATTTATGTATTCTTTTCATCATGTTATTTCTTGTATCATTCCTAATTTCTTGTGAGAGATTGAAATGCTGCCTTCACCCTTTCAATTAGATTTTCCTTCGTGGTAATGGGACGCGCGTAAACTTCATCTTTAATGGTTCCCCAGATGAAAAGTCCAGTGGAGTTAAGTCTGGCGAACGAGCTGGCCAGTGGAAGGGACCTTGGTTTGCGATCCACTGGTCATGAAAAAGTCTGTTTAGGGCAGTCTTAACAACTTGGACGTTGTGTGCAGTGTCAGTATACAGCCCCTAAGTACAATTGTTTTCATAGCACACTTGAACAAATAGTATTTTCGGAATAAAATTGGATTTTTTGAGAAAACGCTTTGATATAGGTATAGGACAGTAATACTATTTATAAAGAACAACTAATTTTCCATCAAATTAAATAAAAATATACAGGGTGTTCCATTTAAAATAAGAAAGTTTTTAATGGTTGAATTATTTCACAATGAGGCTTGAATTGTGACCACCCTGTACATTTTATGCCGAATTCGAAATGTTTTTGAGACTTGATGATCTTCTAGCTATTCGGTGAGAAAAATTTTTTAGTCCAAGCGCTAAGGTAAAAAAATTATATGGATTATTTCATCGTCATGCATTTGCCAAATAATTACAAAAAGTCCAGATATCTCAAAAACTAATAGAGTCTGACAAAAACATTTTCTATAAAATGTGCTTAGTATTTAATGCTTAATCGAAAAATGTAATAAAAATTACCATGTTGTATTTAAAGAACGAAAGTTGGCAGCTACTTCCGGTATAACCGGAAATGACAGGAATATGTCAATATTTTAGTTAAAGAGAGCATATCGATAAACCCAAATCTCTAAAGTTTCAGGAACATATATTCAGTAGTTCTCCATAAAGTTCTAATGCACGCTCGTCGTGAATCACCCTATAGTCACTAATAATTATTAGTAGTGACTAAAACGGAAACATAATTTTAACCTCCTCTGTATATGATATCCAATCGACTGAGTGCCCCTGGGTGTTGTTAAACTATGACCAAAATTTCAATTTTCGATGAATTAAGACCACAAATTTGCAAGTTCTTAAATTAAGGTCACACGGAGAAAAACTATAGTAAAATAATCTTGTAATTAATGTAGAGATTTTATTGTATGATTTACTATAAAATATAATATTAATTAATTTTTTTATTAATAATCCGTCACAAAATAATATCGTAGATACACATAATTTATAAAAAAGTATAGTTAGAATTTCTAATAATTTTAGTACAATCAAAGAAATACTAAAATATATTTTAAGTTTTACAACGAATGTAAGTGAAAATAATTATTTATGACTACAGTAGTCAATTATTTTAAAATGTATAATACCAGTATTTTTTATTGTGAAAATTAGTAGGCAAAATTCTTTTCTACAAGAATAAAAGGGTTAAATCAGATGTAACTGATCCCGGGAATTTCAATATTAATAACAGATGATTGGTAGAGAACTTATATAGCGAATATAGCGAAATAGTGCCATTTGAGGTCGAAGGTATTTTGGTGGAACTTTGGTGCGGTCAACCCTATAAATTTTTAGATATCTTTTTTTATAAGAAAGTGTTAGATGCGGTGAACGTTAATTTATGATATCTTTGATATTGATAACCTTTAAACAAGGCTGAAGGTTCTGCCTTTTGTAGTTTCTATTACGTCGAAACTCTCCATAACAAATTAAACACTATCAAAGCATACGCTAGCAAGAACAACTAGTAAATGATTTCATAATTAGTGAAGAGTGGTGTTTATTTAACATTTATGTTTTCTATGGGAAATATACATTTTTACCAATTTTAAGATTAAGCATGGGATGTGCAGGTAATTGTCGATCCCTTGACCGCATATGAGACTTTCTTAACAAAAATATTTAAAATTTTATAATAATTTTATGACACTAAAATACCTTCCACCGCAAATGGGATGACCCTCAAATGCGAGGCAAGGCGAGCTTACCACTTGGATGGGTGACCGATTACAAAAGATTTTAGTAAATTTTACAACAGATTTTATAAAATTTTTCAAAAGCTTTTTATTTAAATGGTTTATAAATATTTTTGTAATTATTACAAAAAATTTAGGTTAAAATTTTGCTATAATTTAATGGCATTACTTAATAAAAATGATGGAATCATCACAAATAGAACCATACATTTTGGTTAGTTTTATTATTTTTATAGTAAATTTATTGTTTATCTGGGAAATAATATGAGATAGGCATAGGAAAGCTATAAGAAAATATTATTAGAACTAATAGATGACTCTTAATAATATACGAGGTATTATATTTAAAATAACAAAGCTGCTACAAGTTTTCGGTAGACGCGGCAACGTCGCAACGCTTAAAATAGTTTTAATCGATGCAGCAGGTGCGTAGCTTAATATTTATCACGATATATATCGATATTTATAAGCAACGATATTTATAAAACTGCAATAATGTGCGACGTTGTGAAAAATATAATAATTACTAACGATCTAAGAGCATGCTGATGGCCACACATCATTCGAGATCATCAGCTGAAAAGGGTGCGTGGATTGAAACGTTTTAGGGGATTTCGCTTTATAATTTAAAATCACGGCGGAATTGTGATTTGGTGGTATTTTTGGGGGACTTAAGTATTTTTCTACCTCTTTTCCATAAATTTATCGAAAACTTTTTTAGGGCAATTAATTTATTAATTTAAAACCAAAAAATATTAATAAAAAATAAATATCAAGATGTTGACATATCGGGTGCGGGAAAAGTTTGGAAACGGTCCGATATTTCCCGTTGGTTTTTGAAAAAAAAGTTTGGAACAAAAGTTGCTTGTTTCTTAGTTTGCTATCGATTGGAAACTGAATCATCCCTCAACCCCTCACCCACGCGTGGGGGGGTGAGCGGTTCGAAGATTCGAGTTCAGAGAGCAAAAGGGGGTAACTGAATCATCCCTTCACCCCCACGTGGGGGAAGGGGGTGACATTGAAATTTCCAATGGCAACCCCATTTTTTTTCGCGGATTCGAGTTCAGAGAGCAAAAGTAGGCAACTTTTGTCCGAAAAAGTTTTTGAGCCGGATCATCCCCCACCCTCCGGACTATAAATTCGCCTTGTTCGCAATTTCATGCATTTTTGCCTCAAGAACGGCCTTCCTTGACCGGTTTAAAAAAAAAACAGTTTTGAACGGAATTAATTAAGTCGAAGTCTCGCAATTTTCCTTCACGACGTTTCGCAAACTCGTTCTTCCAGTGGGTTGCGGATCCGAAGATAAAGAAAAGCAGCAGAATAAGAAGGGTGGTGGATGATCCGGATTAAACAAATTTTTCGGACAAAAGTTGCCTACTTTTGCTCTCTGAACTCGAATCCGCGAAAAAAAATTGGGGTCGCCATTCGAAAATTCAGAGTCACCCCCACGTGGGGGTAAGGGGTTGAGGGATGATTCAGTGGCCAATCGATTGCAAACTAAAAACCAAGCAACTTTTGTGCCAAACCTTTTTTTCGAAAACCTAACCACCCGGAAGTATCGGACCGTTTGCCGCATCCAGTATATCGATACAAATTGGATATTTTGATATTTAATGACATATCATGACATCTTCGCAACCTGCCCTGCATACGTTACTGATTTATTGCAGATATTGTCGCTGGAGAGACTGCAACTGTGCCAAATGTACACTCATCGCGGAAAGACAAAGAGTAATGGCAGCTCAAGTGGCTCTAAGAAGGCAGCAAGCCCAAGAAGAAAACGAAGCACGGGAATTGGGAATTATTTTTCCTACATCGGTGCCATCTTTACAAGACCCGTCATTACCCCCACTTACGCCACCGGAATCGAATGCCCCCTTGGAGATGGGTGGTGGGCCGACGGCGTTTATGCATCAACAGAAGACCAACTTTATTTCTTCCGATTCTTCAAATCCGTCAAGTCCAAGTAAGTTAATGAATATTTGATTGTTTTTAACTGACTTTCAGAGATAGAAGGTTATAAATTCGACCTGTAAGACTTATTTTCCTGCTTATGATAATTATTTTTGAATATAGTAGAGGAGGTTACTGATATGCTTCCAGTGTAAGGAATTATTATAACAAATAATAAAGGAGGGAACAAATAAACTCACAGCCAAAATAATCGATCCCCGCAATAGTTCGATGGATTTCTATGGTGAATAATAAAATTGTTTTAATTTAAATACGATTTTAATTATTCTTTTTTTATATTGTAGGTAAATTTATCGATAATCTAGCACATGTGTGAGATTTTAAGAAAGTTTAGAATATGTCCAATGTCCATAATATACAAGTTGGAACAAGAACTGTTCTTGACTCAAATTTTAAAACACTCTGTAGAAGGATGGAGATGTCAAAATTTTCATTTTGTTATTAAATGATCAAGCGACATATATTCTTAACATTTTCATTTTTGGTTCATTTCAATATTTTAATCTTTGTAGCAGATACGATTTTTTAAAAGAAACATTATAAGTTCCACGGACGGACTTGGGAATGCTCAATGGAGGAGCTATGACAGCGGATAGGTTCGTTAGAGATGTTTTAGAGCTACATAAGTTGTTCCTTTCGTACCATTTATCGTACGTAAAAGCACAATAGACTTTTTTTATGGGATAAACTTTTATTTTTTACGAGAACTACATTGTTTAGAAACTTAACGAGAACAAACGAGTTGATACAAACGCGATAGCGAGGCTGAAACGTTTTTATCTGGTTCCGTTTGTTCGAGCTTAAATTGCTAAGAAGCAATCTAATTTGAGTTTATAAAATAAAAGTTTATCCGATCTGAAAAAAAAGATTGAGTGGTTTTTAGCAAGTTCATTTATTAAATCGCAAATCAACGGTTCTATTACTGACAAAAAGCGTTCGACAGCATCAAATTTGATTGTAACAGTATGTTAAGTTGCTAAAAAACGGAAAAGGAAGGCTACTTAATTTTAAGCTAGGGACATTTTTACCGCCTAATTTTGATCGCTGTAAAAAAGGATGATGATTTTTTTAATCGATGTCAAAGTGACAAAAAATTACATATTTAAATAGACATTTTATTACATGAATGGATTTATCGGAGTAAATTTTATGCTAATTTAGGAGCACAGAGCCCTCGCTCATAGCCTGGTACCATAGCACCGCACAGTAGTGTCCACAAGGGCGCACCTACCCTCGCTCATTGCCTTACCTATCATCAGCTTGTCTCTCGACAGCGAGATATAAACATGGACTGTGCGCTGTCATCTTCTTCCGATGAAGAAGATATTATTTTAGACGCTAATATAACCATGTATATGTTTAAACAGAAATAAAGATTACCAGTGCATCCTATTAACGCAAAGCAAAGATTCTATGGAGAATTTTATCACCTTTATAAAGATCTAAGGAAAGATCCCCAACGCTTTTCTGATATATGAGAATGCATATAAATACTAGATTTTTGTTTAAGCATATAAGTACCACTTTGTTAGATTAGAGTTTCTTCATCGGAAGAAGATAACAACGCACAGTCCATGTTTATATCTCGATGTCGAGGGACTAGTATGCGAAGCTCAAGCGAGGCTGTGCAGTGCTATGGTACAAGGCTATGGGCGAGGGGCGGTGCGCCGTTGTGGACACAGACTAATGCTACACTTCATGTTGCGTGAGAAGGTCGAAATCCCAAAAACGAATTGGTCCTCACGCAATCCCAACTTAAACCCAAGAGAATATGTCAAAGACACACTCGGCAAAAAATACGAACTCTGATACCTGCTCCTGCAAATTTACATGACCTCAGTGTAGCGCTTGTTGATGAATGGAAGCAAATTAACCAGAATTTCATAAGGAATCTCATTGCAAGTATGTCAATGCGTATTACAGTCATTCGTGCTTATGGGTGAAACGTCAGTTATTTTGGTCTATGATATTTTTTAAGTTGGATCCCATTTCATTCGCGGCATTCCCGTAATCTTATTTTTGGACACAACTTTCTTAGTTTGTTTCTTTAAAAAAATTGTATCTTCTACAAAAATTATGTATTGAAATGAATCAAAAAGAAAAAATGTTAAGAATATATGTCACTTGATAATTGAATAATAAAATAAAAAGTTTGACATCCCTGGCACTCTACAGAGTGTTTTAAAGTTAAAAAACAGTTCTTGATTCAACCTGTATATTATGGAGATATTTTTATATATTTCTTCTTCAAATCTGACATATCTGCGAGATTTTGGATAAATTTACCTACAATATAAAAAAAGAATAATAAAAATTAAAATTATTCAATTATTCACGAACAAAATCCATCCAAATATTGCGTTGATCGATTATTTTGGCTCTGAGTGTATCTTAAAAACGATAAGTTTTGAAAATCTATTATAATATCCTAAAAATGATATATCAAACTTTTTAGGACTTAAAGTGTTTTTTCTCCATTCCTTCCTATATTTTTTTTAAATAATTTGATGAAAGGAATACATTAGTAAAAAAAGTATTATTGTTTGTTTGTGGATATCATTTAATAGAAGAAAATACATGTTACTAATTCAGTGTTCCACATCGGAATCTGACGAATCTTAAGAAATAATAGAACCATTTTCAATATCCAATTGAGGTATGCAATCTTGTGCAATTTAGTGCGCTATAATAAAGTTATCCAAAGAAATTGAATGTTACAAGGAAATACTTTAAAAGATTATACAAATTACCAAAATTTTGGTTCTCGTTTTTTGTTGCGTATTGCAATTTCTTCTCCTTTTCCTCAGATTATGGTTTTAATCTGAGGTTTGAATCTTTTGTCTCATGGCTGCCATCATCAAGTAAGTAATAAATATTTTTTAAACTAAATATGAACTTGTAGTCTTTTAAACCCTATTTAAACTGTATAAAGAATTTTTTTCTTTCATAATTCTTAATTCCCATGGTTACCTAAAAAAAAATATCTAAAGATGATTATTTTCCAAAAAACTCTCGCTCTTGAGGAAACCTGAAGGTTTAAGTATAGATGAATATATTATACAGGGTGTTATGGAAATGACGTATTATATTTAAACCGGAAATTTCTGAGATGAAAACAAATTGAAGAAAAATATCCAAAAATGGCGCTTTAATTTAATATGCCCTGTACATGACCTGACGTCACACCAAAATTAAGCACGTGGTGGCACTGGTAGAAAGATAAACAAAACAATATATGTCGGAAAACGTCAATGAATTTTGAACAGTGTTGTCACTCTTTAGAAAGTCAATAACCGTTTGACAGATTGGAAGTTGTTTATTTTTCAGGGTATATTATTATAAACTTTTACGTTCAGTTTAGTTCGCTGGGAAACAATCTCTGATTTATAAACTTGAACTGACTCGAACCAACCGCCGCGGCGTTTATGAATGGTCAGGTATGTTCTCATTTGTTCAATTCGAACGACACTCATCGGAACTGAACAACTTAAATGTCACTTTACCGTTTAGAAAAAAAACTGCAATTTTATTTACCTTTTCGGCCTTATTTAAAACCAACTTAAACTTAAAAAAAAAAACACAAGTAGGTAATCCAAACAAAAACCAATAACCTCACAGAACACAAAAGCACAAATTCACATTAGTTTCGCTAAGTACCATTCAATCTGAATTAGTATTTTAAATTGCTACTGTGTAGACAAAAATACGCCCTTATTGTATAAGGTTTCATCCGGTGTTCTGGGAAATAATATAATTTCTAAAAATACAGCGTTGCCACTTTCGATGTTTTATAAGATTATATTCATAAATTGAGGAATTTCCTTCTGTAATATTACTTTCCTGTATAATTATTGTCTCGGAAATGGCAACGAAGCACTCGACCATTGGTTGGACTCGTCTATGTTCAGACTGTTGTTGTCAACATGATTATTTCATCATTCTTCATTAAAGGATTAAGAATTGTTTTAGGCCCATTAGAAATTAGCGTTTTTATTATTTCTGACTTTCTATTGCGAAATAATTTGTATCCTATAGTGTAATTATGCGTTAGTGTTTAGTGCGTTTGTGTAATCTGATAATAGGTGCATATCTCACATCAGAGGCCGAATGGGGTTTAGAGGGTATAAGCTTATTATGCAGTCTCACACTATCATCAGGGCACGTGATGAGCATAAACCTCTTCCCATAGAAAAAATAACTGAAGGTGTCTGTGCCCTGGATTCCTTACTCGTGTCGGCTTCCTGGATTTAATTTCTTAGTAAGCTAAATATTTATTTTTATAAGAATCTAAAGTTTTATACTTTTCCATAGTTTGGCAATATTTCGCCAGAACATGTGTTTATAACACAGCTGGGCAGAAAATATGATTGTGCCGAGGAGTGGCATGTGGGTTTATGGGTGAATTACGCCACTTTTTAAACGTTCGATTAAAAAAAAATATGTAGCGCTTCTCTAGGACACCCCAGGAGTCACCCATTTAAATATAATACTCCATAACACCCTGTATATCGTTTGAAGCAAATATAACCTTTCAATTTTATGGCAAATGAATGCCCCTTTTTGTAAGTAGTATGTAATTCTATGAAATTTATTGAATTACTCAAAAGACGACAGCCGGATAAAATAATTTTTCCAAGGATAAAATCAAATTTAATTGAAAAAGGCTAATTCTATAAATCTTGGCCTAAAATCTACCACAAGGAAAATTGCGAGATTGATGAAATATAAGTGTTTTTGCTTCAATTAAAACAAATTCTATGATAATAATAGTATATGTGAAACATGTCTAAGGCATATTGGAGAAAAATTTGAGAAATATTTACGAGAAAGTTCCATAAGTACTAAATTTATGTTTCTTATATTTAATCGCACCAGTAAGTGTTTTCTCTTCTAATCCATTATTGACTGCATACATAAAATGTAATAAATTTAGAGCGTAATATTAAGACAATAAAATATTATATATTTCTAAGAAGCTTGTTAGAAACTGAATTATATTATTAAAAAATATGTAGGGTGGCCCATTTAACTAATAAAAAGCAAATGTGTTGTTTTTCTTGCAAATTATTGAAAGTAGAAAAAATCTGAGTACCCAATCTACGTAAAAAACTACAAAGAGAATATTTTATAAGTAACAGGGTAGCCAAAATTTGAGAGGGGGGGGGGGGTCCCAAAATGTAAAATTCTCAAAAACATCTCATATACCAAATACGAGGAGGCCTAGAAAATTCTAATTGTGACATCTTTTGTTTCATAAAAAAGTAACACAGTGCTGCGAACACCGCATCCTTTACTACTAACGGAGATACCCCTTAAAATCACCGAAAAATAGACACCCTCTACGGAAGTAAGAAGGAATGAAAAAGAGAAGGGAATATTCTAAAATATATTAACCAATAAACAAATTCATGTAACTCATAGACTAAACTTCCATTAAATACTTCTGAGACTGTGAGTGATAATGAACGCTGCTATATGAGAATACCGCTTATTCCGATTAAACATATATATTATTATAGAAATAATTATACCAATGTTATAGCGACACTAACCCGCATTATTGAAGTACATTCTCAACGCCTTAGAGAACGTGTGGGTCTATTGGTTGGAATTCCTGGCAGCCGCATTGTTAGCCCTTTCTTCATACGAAACAATTTTATAAGATCGAATATATGTTCCAGAAAAAGGAATATACATATTTCAGATACGGGGTCAAATAAAAACTATTGAGGAAATTTTCCAGAAATATCGTCTAAAATGATCTATACTCCTATAATTAATATATTTTCTGAGGAATAGAATATAGTCCATAGTTCAGAAACTAGTGAAAGTGATAATATATTGTTTAAAATATATCAAATTTCTTTACAAAGGTAGCCATTTGGTTATAAAACATGCCAAGAAAATATTTCGTTGTTCTTCGATTAGATCCCACCGACCTATAACTATAGATACATACAAATTATGGGATGCGCAGTAAAGAGATCAATGTTGTGACTGAAAAAATGGGTTTATCAGTCGGCATTTCGCATGACATCTGACGATCAGCTTTGTTTACATGCGCCAGGCTTTAAATTTGACACTCTTGCTTTTAGACTTTGGCTATCCATAGATATAGGTCGGTGGTAGATCCACGTTTCATCTAGAAAAATAAATTCACGTTTATGGATACTATTATTGCGATTTTCAAAATATTTTCGCAGAAACTTAGCCCTTAGGGATGAAATGTTTGCCCTTGCCGATGGGACATCAAACACTCACGAATCACAACACTGGTTCTTATAGTTAAAACATTATTATTTACACAAAAGGACACAAATTTGTAATTTAACTAGTTCTTATAAACTGATGTTTATGGTTAAATATTATATAACAAAGTACTTACTTTAGTTTGTAAACTTGAAATATTCGTGAACCACACGAAACATAAAATATGAATGTCAATATTTTAATTTTGCATTTCCGTCTAATACATTGGAAGTTTATTTCGTGTCCAAAAACCAGTTATCTGTTTTATCCTTTTTCATTAACTGATTAAACAAAACTATATTAAATATAATAGGTCTTTGAGATTACTGTAAAATTCATTCTTTCTTCGGCCCCAATATACAGTGTCATCATTATAGTTGGAATCAAATGGGGAAAAAATGTATTGTTCAAAGTAGATAAAATTTGACTTCACCATAAGTCTTTGCTTCAATGAAGACCAAAAATATTATATATGTACGTAATTAAATGAGATCATGCGGCTTTTGTTAACTGTCAAATTTGACTCTATGAAGACAGACCGGCAACCAATCGCGTATGCATTGCTGCGCGAAAGAACTTCGCGTATCGTGTTTCATGTGTGATTCCCCGACAGCAGTCCGCAATTTATTTGTGAGTTGTAAGGTTAAAAATCGTAAACAATGGCACAAAAATGTCGCGTTTTGAGCCTGAAAGAGAATATTGATGTTGTGGAAGTTTGTAATTTGATAACAATGATTTGGGCGAGTTCATTAACATTGATAGCAATGTCCTATTAGAAGATGATAGTGACCCCATTCCTACCGATTATGTAGTCCAAACTGAAACCACATCACTATCTGACGACTCTGATGAGGAAGTTGAATGCAGTAATCAAACAAATGTCACCAATTATCAACAAGCCATTAGTATGGTAAAGGAATTATAAGAGTATACAAAGAATAGAGGTGACTCTACGGCAATGGAATAAAATTATTATCAGACTTGGAATTACATTTTCTAAATTGCAAGTATAAAACGCAAACACGTCAAACTACGTTATTAGATTTTTTAGTACTACATCCTAACTAAGACTAGTGTATTTTTGTTATGTTATGTTTATTTGTGCATACATAGTAATAATTTTGCATTTTCATATTACCTATAATAACAAATTTGCCATGGGCGGACACCTCTATTAGGCGGACACATTTAGACTGTCCCGTAGGTGTCCGCCTAAGAGACGTTTCACTGCATAAGGAAAAATATTACCGAAAACAAGTCATTATATTATCTTTCAATGTAAAAATATTTCAAAATGTAATACAAACCAATCATTAGCCTAAAAAACTGAAGAAAGGTAAAAGTCAACAATGTCGTTTCATAAAAACACCATTAGTTGTATTTAATTATTCAAATGTTCGGTTCGTATTTACCAAATATAATTCGTTAAAATATTAAAGTAGATACTTAATTCAAGAATCTGGTTATACTTATACTATTAGAGAGCTAATACCCACAAGTAGGCTTACCGTAATGTATACAATGTACACAAAATAAATATAAGGTATAAGTAGATAAAATTTAGTTACATGGTGTGTTTCCCTAACAATGAAACAACTACAGGGTATGGGGTAGGTATCTCGTAATATCTCGGGGGCATACAGGGTGTTCTTTTAATAACATTTAAGGATATTATTCTTGGGTTCATTTTCAGGAAAAAACTTCATATGAACATATGTCCTAAACATATTAACTTTTGATATACAGGGTGTTAAAGATTTTCTTGTTTTTTTTTTTTAATAATTTGTTAAGGTTAATTACTTAATTAGGTGGCAACTAGACTATGTAGAAAACTGTCAAAACTGTTTAGGTTTACAAAACAAAATCTGCTTCATACCTACTAGATCTTTGTTAATACCTAATTTCATAACAGAGTGCAATTTAATGAATTTCACTTTTTAATACGAAAATTGTACAGAGTGTCCCATTTTCGACACTTTTATAGGGTATCTCCGTTATTGTTAGTGCTATCAAAAAAGTAATGTAGGTCTCATGTGGGTTAAAATGGGCCAAACTTAAAATGGTAAAATCAAAATTTGAAAATTTTCGCTCGCAAGAGAGTACAGAAAAATATTTTATACAGAAGTTTATTTATAATGATTGTTGAATAATCGGCCGTTTTCAAAATAAGTATACGGGGTCAGGTAAGAAAGTTATCGGACCTAACCTCACTTTTTTAAACAGAACACCCTGTATATTTTAATCTAGAAAGATAGCATTTTAAACTCTCTTTTCAAATTTATAACACATCAACATAGTTGTCTTTAGGATATATAGCTTTTGTTCCATGGCCTACTGTGGTGTAAAGTAATAAAGTTTAAATAAATCGCCTAGGAAACCAATATCGTGCATGGTATGTATATATTTGTAAAGAGAATTTAAAATGCTATCTTTTTATATTAAAATATACAGGGTGTTCCATTTAAAAAAATTAGGTTAGGTCCGATAACTTTTTTACCTGACCCCGTATACTTATTCTGAAAACGGCAGATCATTCAACAATCATTATAAATAAACTTCTGTATAAAACATTTTTCTATATCTCTTTTAACTAAGAAAATATAGGGTAATTTTCAAATTGTCAATTTTTTGATTTTCCCCCCATATCTCTTAGAGAGGAAAAGAGTTCAAATTTTGATTTTACCATTTTAAGTTTGATCCAAAAAGAGTACATAGCACCTACATTACTTATTCATAGCCCTAACAATAACGGAGATACCATATAAAAGTGTCGAAAATGGGACACCCTGTACGTCAAACGATAAAAATCAAGAGATAATATTTGCTCAGCAAGGAATGAGAATTTCAAAAATAATTTTTATTAAAAAAAAAGAAGTGGCTTACCATTCTTTTCTTCAAAAATGCCGAGGGCAATTCCCGCATGAACGCCACTGGTCGGAATAAAAAATATGTTATAAATCATAAAATGCGTAGAATGTGTGTACCAAATTTCACAAAAATATTTAGAGCAGTATCCCAGATATTAATTAAAAAGAAATTTTTTGAAAATCTTTAACACCCTATATTTCAAAAATTAAGACGTTTAAGTTTTTTTCTGAAAATGGACCCACGAATAACTTCTTATTAAGAAACACGCTATATAGAGGAGGTCAAAATACACACAATTTGTTAGAAAAAATATCCGAAAGTGTCCCTTTAGGGTATAACTTGAAATTTTAATATTTAATAGAGACCATAAAGCGTCATTAAACCATACTATAGTAGATGTTTTACATCGTCAGGGAAGTCAGGAACGGACTTGGCACCATACTCTTTGGGCCAAAATTTTGACTGGTTTCATTTGACAGAGCAGAATACTTTAATACTTTGGCCATATCTCTTAAAAAAGAGAGTCTGAATCTCTTAATTTATTACGATATGGTTTTCGAGATAAATTTGCGAAACACTCAAAAGTTACTAACGCTAAAAATAGCATCGGGAATTTCATTCATCGGCCAAAATTAATATTTTAGCAATAATATACGAATAAAATTTCATTAAATTATACCGGTCGGTTCAAAAGTTGAAGCCAAAAACTAAATCGGCAGGTACCCCTTAGGCCGTTTTAAAAAAACAATCAATCAATCAATATCTTTTGAAACACCCTGTACTATTTATTATAACTAATTTGGAAACAGAGTGCAAGGCCCTGGGTATTACCTTACTTCAACAAAACAAAATTTCAGTGCTTTAATATGTCAGATTTCAAAAATATCAGTCCTTTTTGAAGGATATGGTTTCCAAAAAAAAAAGCGATTATCTCGAGAACGATAACAGAAGTAGAGGAAAATATTAAGGAAAGTTATTAAGAAAGTAAAAAGGATTAAAAAAAATAACACAGGATGTTCTATTTACCTTCTATAGTTCGCGACCAAAACGGATGGTAGTGACGTAACAGTGGAAACCATGGAAACGGCCAATATAATGTGTTTGCACTGGTTTCGACTGCTGGGTCAAAATTTTCTTATATGCAACTTTCAGTCCTTAGCATATAACTTACTAAAATAAACTATTTGCCTGTAGAAACGATTATAATTTGCGAAATATATGTTACTTCCTGCATTAGGAAGCAATTTTAAAAGTTTTTTTTTATTATAGTTCCAGTATTCAAATTTGAATTTAAAAATGTATAATTTCTTACTTTACCTATTTATATTTCACGTCATTTTACTAAAGTTACTTTTATATATAAATAAGTTACACTCCTACTACAATTTGTATTGAAAAAATAATGGTCAAAGATTAACAGTTTAGTTTCTCTAACGCTAACCAGAACAAACCCGTCCCGGCAGTTGCATGTATCGCCGGTCACGGCAGAAATTGCTTATAAATAACCCCACTACAGGTCGGCCTAATAGTTTTACAAATATGACGGTATGTTCTTGAATTTGTGTAAAGCGTGCTTCTGTTTAGGTAAGTTCCTTATTATGTTTATTTAGGTATAAACTAGAACATTGCCTACTTTTTACCAGGCGTATGTTTTTATGTTGTATCACCGGTCACAGGGTTAACTCAGACCTAGTAGTTTTAATTAAGGGAAAAATACTACACGAAGTCGTTCTCTTGAGTACAGATACTCATTTCAGTCTAGAAAAGGTTAAGAAATAGCTGGGATTACCTGTTGTGCATTATTGTGTCGCCGGTCACAGTATTGCCAGTCAAACATGAAAATGTTACCGGAGATACATTGATGTGACGGTTTATTATCCGAAGTTATATACAATATTTTTTTATTAACCATTTATAAACCAGTAAAAAAAATATATTTTGATATGCAAGTTTCGTTTAAACCTTAGGTAGATTAAAAATATGACTAATTTTCTTAGTATTTTAACATTCTATAAGGAACATTCCAAAACTTTAAGACAATATAAGACAGGGCTGTTATAAATAATAGGAAAATGGTTATAGTGACTGATTAAAATAACTCAGTTCCAAATATTGGCGTTATATGATTCAGAAGAGTAAAATTAGCCATGTGACGGGCGCTAAATTATTAAAAAATCGATGCTATAGATCAAGATCTTTGTGACGATGATCTTGTGCGCGGACATATTCCATGTGGGGCAAAAGTCCCGCAACGGCCAAATATCTCCCGAGGGGAAGGTTTTTTAAAGAAATGTTTCGGGCAAAAGTTGTATGGCTTTGAAAGAGGAATCATTTGCATACAAAACCATCTCCCACCCCTTCACCCCCTCCTGAGGGGTGGGGGTAACTTGTAAATTTTAAATGGCCAACCCTATTTTTTTGTGCTGATTAATATTCTCTAAGAAAAAACAAGAAACGTTTGTCCGAAAAATTTTTTTTAAAAAGACGTATTTCGCGATTGACCCAACGAACAAAATTTGGATATTCCAAAATATTCCGACTCTTTTACGCGAAAATGACGGAGTTTTCAGAAAAATTACAAGAGGTAAAAAAGGCTTAGCTTTACCTCTTACTACCTCTCTTAAAATTTACAAGTTACCCCCACCCCTCAGGAGGGAGTGAAGGGGTGGGAGATGGTATTGTATGCAAATGATTCCTCTTTCAAAGCTATACAACTTTTGCCCGAAACATTTTTTTTAAAAAAACCTTCCCCTCGGGAGATATTTGGCCGTTGCGGGACTTTTGCCCCACCCAGTATAATTCCTCTAATTAGATACTATAGGAAACCTATATTAACAGGTATTTTTGAGATTATTTATTTTTAAAATCCGATTTACTGAAAGTTGCTTCTAAAAAACTTTTGTCCCTGCTACGTCACTGACATCAGTTTTGGTCGCGAATTATAATTTTAAAAGAGATAGCATATCAGCATATCTACTTATATAAACCGCCAAATTATCAACGTGATCAGTTGACTGCTTCTTCATAGAGGTCTAATAGATCATCCACCATCAACTACCTTGTATTCATATACATCTGTCTTTATAAAATGTCATAAGGACTCATGCTCTGAACAACAAAAAATAATACTTTCTTCAAAATTCTGAAGCGTTTTAATAATGCTATTGCAGCAGCTTACTGTAAATTTAACCCAATTATTATAATTTAACTAACATTACCTTCTGAACCTTATATTAAACAAAAAAATCTACTTTCTATAACCCAAAAGCGACTAAATATACAATAGGGTAGAACATGCCTATCTACCTCTTTATTTTGTTGGTACGTTAAACACAGAATCTTAAGTGATTCTTATTTACCTAACCATTAACTTAGCAAATGTTACTTATTCTAAGTAACAGTTTCACAACGACAAATATAATTAAAGTTAAACATATTCATTTGTAAAGACAAAATAAACTTATTATGGAATCGTAATTTAAATGTTAACCGGTATTTTACTGGGTGAAAACAGTTCATATAATGTGTATTATTAACCAGCGGTTATACAGGGTGTCCCGTAATTTAGTGAAGAGTTAAAAAGGTTACATGATCATTTGCTGACCAATCCCGGATGATTCCCTTCACCACTTTTTTAAATGTTAAATTTTTTTAAGATGAACAGCTTTTTAGTATGTTGTTGATATTTCAACTTTCAAATTCAATGATTTAAGTGGGTATTAATGAGCCAATATTTTAATTTTAAAATGTAGCTGTTTGTATTTGTGCAGTTGCTTGTTTGTATTGTAGTGTTGATTTTATTTTAAGGTAATTTGGAGACGTTATTTCGCGGTTTATTCTTCTCTGTTCTTCTAATTTAAAAAAAATGTAGGTCTGATGCGCAGTTGGGTGAAACATGTAACCTTTTTAATACTTTGCTAACAGATATGTAATTCGTGAGACCGTGACGTTGACCGTTACTTGTTAATAGTTATTAAACCGGTCTCTTGGAGAAAATGGACTATTTCTTTGATCAAAGTTATTGACTTGAGACGAACATGGAGCCGTTACTTCTATCTGCTTTGTATACGTCAATATGACGACTGTTATTACTAAAATAAACACAACAAAATAGAGATAGAGATTCTATCTATAGAATCCCCCATCTCTTTTATCTTCTGTCTGTTTATGTCTAATCGACGGACGTGACACAAAGTATATATTTTTATCCAGATTACGGCAGACTTTGTGTGCCATATTGAGTTAATATTTTTTCCAGAAATAATACTTAAATTTAACACACAACACTGAAAGATAACAATAGTATACTAAGATACAAGTATAATAAGACATTATCTTAGAGCACTCGTTTAATTTAGAAATGATCCGCGAAACGGGGAGTTTTCTAAAGAACAAGTGCTTGTCTTATCAAGCGTGTATTTTATAATACTTTTTCTATTTGGGTCTTTAAAGCAGTGGCGGATTTAACAGGTGGGCAAAAGCGCGCTTGCCCACTGGGCCCCCCGACGAAAGGCTTTCAGGGCCTCTCTTGCTGACAGTTACACCTTCGATTTATTTTTTTTATTTTTTTGTTGAAAAAATGTTTCGGTGAGTCCCTTGCGGACAGCACAAGTTCAATTTTCATTCAGGGGCCCAATGTTATCAGAATAATTGCAATGCTTGATAGCTATTGTAAATTAAATATAAAATCAAATAACTTTTGGGGGGAAAGGGCCCTGAAGAAATTTTGCCCACTGGACCTTTTTCCTTAAATCCGCCACTGCTTTAAAGTCTGAAAAACTTTAAAAAATGCAGTAGATTTTTTCCATTTCAATTAATATGTTCTTTTTGGATGGCAATACTTTTACAATTTCATAAAATGTTACAAGTATCAAATATGCCATGATAGAAATAATTGAACAAAACAAAGCTGAGTCAGGAAAAAAGTTGTACTCTGTCAGTAATACGAGAAATTGCAGAAAATTTTTTAAAAAGAATATGCAAAACTTTGAGTTATGGTGCGAGCAACAAAGTTCAAAATATTGAACAAAATAATAAATAATACTATTGAACAAAATATTGTGTCGACACAGAATCTGGCAGGAATAGCAATTAATGCCTAGGGAATGTCTACAGTAACTTATAAATATGTATATATAAAGTAATATGTATAATAATACTATATTGAATTAAAAATAAAAATAGTACTTTATTGAATAAAACTTTAGAAATAGAGCATAAGCTGGAAGATATTTTTTTAGGTTATGTTGTTTTATAGTTGTGACTAGAAATTAGTTGATGGACGCCGTCAGCATGTTATATATTTCCGAGTATAGGTATTTTAGATAAAAATCTAGTAAAAATGATCTATTTGCAAGGTTAAAGGTTAGTATTTTAAAGTTTTCTATAAAAAAATATTGTCGAATTCATAATGCCACGAAAACTAATTTCAACGAAATCAAAGTAAGCCTAAAATTCGAACCCTACTTGCTGCCAACATGAAAGAAATAAAATTTCAGTTTCATAAATTTGCAGGTTATTCAATGTAGCCATTATGAAACCCAAATAGAAAAAGAATTTTATTTAATAATAACGACAAATATCTCAGTTGTTAATCCTCTAGTGTCAAACGTAAAAGCAGGTATGTAAGACGCCCATTCCAATAAGGGTTTATAAAAAATACGTTCCGTACGTACCTGAACGCTCGAAGACGACGTAATGTCTTTGTCTAAACAAGAGTAAACGACAAAGAAAAATTATACTAATCTTCAGAGCTCCCCGAATGTTTTTCTGGGAAGTTCTTTACAACCTAGCTAAGGAAGTGAATTGTTTATTGTTCAAAGGGTGTGAACTAAAGCCGTATCCTCCTTGATTTAAAATCCTTGATCAAACTAGACCGATTAAGTCATAAATTTTTTCGAAATGTTTGTCGTTTTAGAAATACATGGTGTTGAAAGTGAAAGTTTATTTTCGAAAAATAGCAATTTGTAGAAATTTTTAAGTTTCACTTTAGAGGCCGCTAATTGCATTTTCGACAGTTTTATAGGGTATCTCCGTAATTGTTAGTGCTATCAAAAAATTTATGTAGGTGTCATGTACTCTTTTTGGGTCAAACTTAAAATGATAAAATCAAAATTTGAAAATTTTCGCTCGCTTAAAAGATGCGGGGCAAAATCAAAAAATTGACAATTTCAAAATTACCCTATATTTTCTTAGTTAAAAGAGATACAGAATAATGTTTTATACAAAAGTTTCTTTATAGTGATTTTTGAATAATCTGCCGTATTTAGAATAAATATACGCGGTCAGGTAAAAAAGTTATCGGACCTAACCCCATTTTTTTAAATGGAGCACCCTGTATATTTTAATCTAAGAAGATTGTATTTTAAATTATATTTTCAAATATATAACACGCCATGGATAATATTGGTTTCCTAGGCGATTTATTTAAACTTTATTACTTTAAAACACAGTAGGCCATGAAACAAAAGCTAATATCCCAGGGACAACTATGTTGACATTCTAGTTATTATTAACATTTAACGTCAATTTAATTTTTACATATTTATTTGTGACAAAGACTTATAAAGATTTTGAAAAATTTGATATTATATCTATGGTGTGTTATAAATTTGAAAAGAGAGTTTAAAATGCTATCTTTTTAGTTTAAAATATACAGGGTGTTCCATTTAAAAAAATGAGGTTAGGTCCGATAATATTCTTACCTCACCCCGTATACTTATTCTGAAAACGATAGATTATTCACCAATCATTATAAATAAACTTCTGTATAAACACTAAGAAAAAATAAGCTAATTTAGAAATAGTCAATTTTTTGATTTTCCCCCGTATCTCTTAAGCGAGCAAAAATTTTCTAATTTTGATTTTACCTTTTTAAGTTTAACCCAAAAAGAGCACATGACTCCTACATTACTTTTTTATAGCACTAACAATAATGGAGATACCCTATAAAAGTGTCGAAAATGGGATACTCTGTACACTGGGTTTAGCAAATCTATGAATTTTTAGCGCCCTCCAATTTGGAACTTTAACAAAAATTCTACAAATTCTTATTTCTTAATTATAAAAACATTATACCGTCAACTTTCAATCCGATACATTGAACCGTTTTCAAATTATGGCTTATTTTCGAAAATAAACTTTCACCTTCAACACCCTGTATTTCTAAACCGAGAAGCAATTCGAAAAAACTGATGAATTATTCTAGTTTGTTGTTGATGGTCTATAAAATAATGGGACACTCTGTATACTTTTATATGCTGTGATTCAATATTTGAAAAAAATTGTCTTTTTGTTACTGACGATCCTCTTACCACGAAAGTCTAAACCAACAATATCATTAATTAACAAATTTCTTGATTGGTGGATGATAAAACTGTATTCTTTGATAAATAATGGAAAGCCTGGAAAAAGCCCTATCCCTATATTTAATTAAAAGCTTAATTCTTTTGAAAACGTTGTTTAGGGTCATTCCCAATGTAAACTGTGTTTTTCATTTTTCCCATTTAATGACCACCACTTCAGTTGTTTAAAACATTTTGGTTTAAAAGTTAAGCATTTTTACAGTTTTAAAATCATTTAGCCGTTTCCATTCTGTAATATAATACGAGTATAAAAGAGGGGAAATGAACTTTTTGTTCGCTTTTAAGTATTTTTTAACCTTCTGTAATAAAGGAAACCTTCGTTTTATAGGCTATAATTTTTTTTGAACTTTATGTAAGCTATATTAACGTTACATTGACTAAGGGATGACAATTCAATGGTACCTTAAGTTGAACCATTAGTTAAGGTATCCTTAACGTTAATTAAAAAACTCTTTTTTTTTAAATATAAACAGTCCATAATTATTTTTTGATTCATATGATATAACAGGAAACAAAAGAGTAAGGAAACTAAAACAAGAAGCACCTAGTTTACTACTTCTTACGACGAATCTATGTACAATTTTAGTTATTTTAAAAATGGCCTATACTTCGTGATATTTTTAATATTATCTGGAAGTTTATTAAATGCATCAGAGGCCCGAAAAATAGGGTTATATAGACCTTTATTGCTCCTTATTTTGCTATGAACTATGTAACCCTGTGACCTGGTATAATAAAAATGAATATCCCGAACATACCCAACTTCAATATTTGTCTTGTGAGCTTTATTCATCATTTTATATATATATTTAAATTGTTCCATTCGCAGTATCTTATCCAATTTCCACACCCTCAAATCCCTATATAGGTCCTCAGTATGTGTCAATCGACAGTAATTGAACAAAACCTTCAAGACTTGATTTTGCAATATCTGCATCGAGGTTAGATTTATCACTCCACACGTGCCCCATATAGGAATATCTGAAGTGTGTTAAGAAAAGAGAATTATATATATATATAGCTTGCTTTTATATGAAAGATAATCCCTGTTCCTATACACCGCACTAAACATTGGCATCACCAGATATATAATCTATATGTTCCGTCCAATTAAGTTTATCATCGATGTACAGCCCAAGATATTTTATGCTAGTCACATGTGCTATTTGTTTATTATCCAGCCATTATCGGAACCTCCACATTTTTATTTTTTTGCTTAAATAGCATATATTTTGTTTATATTAAGTTTTAACTTATTATGTAATAACCATTCTGTGTAACGTTTAAGATCTACAAATCTACAAACTCAATACATATAGGGAATAAAACAGAAGTCCAAGAATAGAGCCCTGTGGCACCCCGTAATCGCAACCTTCCGTTTCACTAACCGTAACGTCTAATTTTATATATTGTTTTCTATTAGATAGATATGATTTTATAATATTATACATATTTCCTCTAAACCCCATATTACTCAATTTGCGCAATAGAATATCTATGCTAACCACATCGAAAGCCTTCTGCAAATCTATAAAAACTGCTATTACTTATTATTACTATTATACTCCTATCCAATTCCATTGAAATATTATTTACAAGATCAATTACTGCGCTTTGAGTACTACTATGTTCAATAAACCCATATTGATATTCATCTAAAGATATATACACTTCTTCACTTCATTCTTTTTTTTAATCGCACACTCTAAAATTTTCGAAAATACACTTATTACACTAATTGGCCTGTAATTACCCATACATTTTTTACAACAAGACTTAAAGATTGGACTTATTCTATTTATTTTTAACTCTTGTGGAAATTCCCCACTTATAAGGCTGTTATTTACTAGTTTCACCAACATTACAATTAAGTCATCTTTTAAACTATGTATAGCACAGACTGTGACCAAATGGTCATGACCAGGAGCTGATTTTTTCTTCAATTGTGATATAACATTACGTATTTCCTGTTCATCACATAAAGTTAAAAAGGAAACTATGTTTTAGATTAATTGTAGGGTCACTTGACGCATTGATTGGATGATCATCATGTCCTTAAAGTTTACCTTGTAGGGTAAGGGACATTGGCGTAATTTCAAAAATTGGCCCCGGGGGCAAGCATTTGAGCAATGTGTGCAATGTATGAAAAAGTCGTTAATTTCCGAGTTAGGTTCATATGGGCCTTTACCAAATTGAAATCATCACAAATAAAAAGTGGTGTCTACTTTCTTAGGGCCTCATACAAGGTCCGCAGGCCCCTCTAAACCTTACGGACACGGGGGAAATTTCCCACTTTGTCCCCGGTAGTTATGGCTTGGTTAAGGATATATGATCAAACTTTTATTGGTGACTGAACGTTATTATACAGGGTGTTCATTTGAAAACTTTCCACCACGGATTTATCGAAAACCACTGATTAAAAGAAAAAACGCCGAGACACGTCAAAAGATTTACCAAAGGGGACAACTTTTTAACCAAAAACTACTTCACCCCCTTTTACCCTCTGGCCCCCGGGGTCATCCCCTTAAAAATTTTAAATGACAAGGGATAGCTTGTTTGAAAGGTCTTTCAAAGTGCTTTATTTTGAAGTTTGATTTTTTAAAATCGGTCGATTCGTTTTCGAGAAAATTTGAAAAATCTTTATTTATGTTAATTTGTTCAGATAGAAAAAAAAGCACACGAAAATGTCACTTTTTATTTCAATAAGTGTTCAAAATGTTGCCCGTTATTGGCCAAACAATTGGCGATTTTCAAATTCCTGACGGACATTTTCAAAAACATGTTGTGGGAGATCATGGCAGCTTTCGGTGATGCGTTTACGAAGTTCATCCAAACTGTTAGGTTGGGGAGTGAACACAATTGTTTTCAAATGGCCTCATAGAAAAAAGTCTAATGGCGTCAAGTCAGGAGATTTAGCAGGCCATTCTATAGGCCCTCTTCGCCCTATCCATTTATCTGGAAACTCGTCGTCTAGCCATTGCCGAACCGGAAGAGCATAGTGAGGAGGAGCGCCGTCTTGCTGGAAATATATTTCAGCCTCATCAAGTATAGGGTTTCCATCGTCTTCGATTTGGTTTTCAATGGTTTCAGTGATATGCCTCCATTTAAATTCCCATTAATAAACAATGGCCCAATCACTTTGTTTCCTAAAATGCCTGCCCATACATTAATTTTTTCGTACTGAGTATGCCCTTCTACAAAAGCATGAGGATTTTCATTGCTCCAATACCTGCAGTTATGCTTATTAACAAATCCATTTAGATAAAATATGTATTCATCACTGAAGCAGATATTCTTTACATGAATGGTATTATCATTAATCGCTGCAGTCATTTGATCACAAAACTCAACTCGCCTATCGAAATCATCTTCGGTTAACTCTTGCAATATTTTCATTTTGAATGGATGAAATTTTTGTAATTTAGTAACTGTGTGTACAAAGCCTAATGAAATACCAGTCGCATCAACAATTTTGCGTAATGAAGTATTATGATTTATGGCAAAATGACCCAAAACTTCAACTTGAGCGGCTTCATCCAAAACTCTACGATGATTACGTTTTTTATTTGCAACAGATCCAGTTTGAGTAAATTTAGTAACAAGGTCCAAAACATACCTATGCGAAGTTATCTTTTCCGTATGTCTAGCGTTAAATGTAACGGCAGTTTGCCGAGCACATTGATTTTGGGCACCATAAATTAAAATCATTTCTACTCTTTCCGCTAGTGTGTAAACCATTTTGGAAGTAAATCTGAACCAATAAATTAATTTTCACTATCCCAAGATTGTCACAAAGGTAACTGACAGCAAATTAAATTGTTTCTTTCCCTTAGCAACTATAAAAAACTAAACAGGTATAAAAAACTAAACAGGTATAACAAACTAAACAGGTATAAGAATAAAAACAGTTCACCCATGTTATCTGTGTTGATAAAAGAAGGCGGTAAAATTTTTTCTAAGTTTCTCGAAAACGAATAGACCGATTTAAAAAATCAAACGTCAAAATAAAGCACTTTGAAAGACCTTTCAAACAAGCTATTACTTGCTACCCCTTGTCATTTAAAATTTTTAAGGGGATGACCCCGGGGACCAGAGGGTAAAAGGGGGTGAAGTAGTTTTTGGTTAAAAAGTTGTCCCCTTTGGCAAATCTTTTGACGTGTCTCGGAGTTTTTTCTTTTAATCAGTGGTTTTCGAGAAATCCGTAGTGGGAAGTTTTCAAATGAACACCCTGTATACCTTAAGTTGTTAATCTGGTAGTGTCAAACGTAAAAGCAGATATGAAAGATGGGTGTTTCAATAAGGCGTTATAAAAAGTATGTTACGAACATGTCTTTGTCTAATTAACAGAAAATGATAAATAAAAATTATACTAATTTTCACTGAACCCCGACTGTTTTTCTGGAAAGTTGTTTATAATCCATCTAAAAATGTGAATTGGTTATTCTCAAAGACTGTGAATCAAAGACGTCTCCTCCTTGATGTAAAATATTTGGAGGAAACATTTTTTTAGTATAGATTCTAATTTTGTTGCTAATTTGTAGTATAATATTTCGGTTGTAACACCACGTAAGGCTTTATAATTTCGTATTTACCACAAAATCAACAGGTTTTAAAGAGGTTTTAAATTGAAGAGCAAAGATATGTAACAAACCGGGTTAATAAGGACCTTTTAAAAGAGCCGTCGTCGCCTCTTCATTACCCGTAAATGATACTTGGGAATTCGCAATAAAGAAGGAATGTAATAGGAGGGTGATATGCCGGTATAAATATGAGTATCTGTTGGGCACAGCCATAAAAGCAAAATTAAATATCTCTTTACGACTACAATAGCTGGTGGAT
This sequence comes from Barypeithes pellucidus, assembly GCA_963991005.1. Classification (NCBI taxonomy): domain Eukaryota; kingdom Metazoa; phylum Arthropoda; class Insecta; order Coleoptera; family Curculionidae; genus Barypeithes; species Barypeithes pellucidus. The sequence continues at coordinate 25,890,811 of OZ022556.1, forward strand.
TCAAAAATTAATTACATCTTATTAGATTGCGAGGATTAGGTGATGGAAACAAATTAAAATTAAAACCCCAATATTCATAAAATATCCTTTTTCAGGATAAAATACTAGCGCTAAAGGAATCGCATATTCCTTAACAAGTATGGAGTGGATAAATTAGGCATGAGTGAATAGTTTGTAGGCGAGGTCTACGGTTTCGCGAATGCCGAAATGCCATCCCATACGAGTTGTAAAGTATACTTTTTCTATTTGGGGTTTCATAATGGGTACATTATCGCTTCGAGTCACCATATACTCATAAATAAATAAAACCAGAATTGTCGGTGCGGGATTTGAACCGGCTACCCTCAGATCGCCAGGCGGACACTCTACCCACCGAGCCATACTACAAGCGATAATAAATAGCGGATTATATATAAATTAAATTGGCATTTAATTTTTCAAAGATGTTTTAGAAAAATGTCTGAAGAATTTCTTTATTTATATGGCCTCAAAGATTCGGGCACTAAAAAAATAAATAAAACTACAGATGCCGAGTGCGGGATTTGATCCCGCGACTATCAGATCACAAGGCGTACTCTATACTACTAGGCCACCGAGCCTATTTGTCAAAAATATTAAATAGATATTTACATCCTCCATGCGCGAGTGTTTTCATGTCATGTAGACAGGAAAACTCTCTGAAGAATTTCTTTATTTATTTGGCACCAAATCTTCGGAGTACTTGTAAAAAAAAATACGGTACATATCTCGGGCCGTCGGTCACCTTCGGCTCGGTCGGCCTCTTTTCGGCCCTTGATACGTAATGTACTATTTACGCAGCTAACCAATTTTTTTAGCTCCGATTCTTTTGGGTCGGAAATGCGGGCCTGACCAGTACCAGTTTTTCTTTTCAAGGACCCTCACCCCCAAAGTTGCTGTTAAAATTGTGTTCTTGACTTTTCCGTATAAATTTGTTAGTGCCCGTATTGACCACCCATCGTCAATTCTGGCTAATATTTTAACTTTTTCAAGTTCTGTTAAATGGCGACGCATTTTGAGAATTCTGACAGTGACAGTTTTGTCAACCATAAACGTTTGAAGAAGTCAAAATCAGTGAAGACCGATTTATATTATAACAAATTTAGTGTCCCCATTTTCAATGAATACAACTGTACCTGCGTAAGTAGTGTTAGTTTCGTATCATATATATTTTGATTAAATGAAATTTTCTGGCATGATCGTTAAATAAAAGCTTGTGCGAAATAATTTTAAATTGTGCCGTTTTTTTAATAGTTTAAAATAAATATACTATTAGGTTAATAGTATCTCTAGACCCCTTGTCATAAATATCACCCAATGAGGTTGTTAAAACTACGTTAGATTGTTCTTTTAATTTTTTTGTTCTAGGACTGCAAAACTTTTCTTTTTAGTTTATTATTTATTGCTCTTTCCCACGTAAATTAAATAAAATCTTAAGAAATGATAAAGGATGCTAATATGAACCAGAACATACCCCAAAAATTCGAGCAAACCTAAATATGCATTAAAATACACACACGCTAAGCGATTTTTTTACTATGGCCACTCTAATTAAGATTGATGTGTTTGAAAAACTTTTTGTCGCTCAATCGTCCTCGGTACCCTTACCGTTTCCAATGTAGATGTGTATCAGAGAGTGATTAAAGCTCAGTGAGAGATTCACGAAGGATAGCTTCCCCTAGGTCACACCCACACACAGAAAAATGAATTTAATTAATTTGATCTACAAAATGTTCTGCTGGGGTACTATATACCTCCCCCAGTGTAATCTGCCTCCTATGCCCCTAAAAGGTGGGTACGCTACTGGTTACGAGATAAGAATTAAAAAATCTGTAAAATCATAATATTTTAAATTATGATCAACCAATTAACAATTATCAAATTGAATCTGTTTTTTTTGATCTTAATATCAGAAGAAGTACTTACCATGGCATATTTATAACAATAAAGTCGTCACAATATTCCAACATATTCTTAATAGTACTTTTATATTAGCCCCTATTATCCAAATTATGGGATTACAAAGAAGTTTGGAAACCAAATATTTAAAACAGAATATAAAGAAAATTCAAAGTCCTTAAAGTGCCATAAATTCAGTTGCTGCCAGTAACCATGCATATTATAGTCTTAAACTTTTATTTGAAAGAGATGAAGAAGTCCCGCAAACTCTGACAATACCTTGGTTTAATATCTTTTGTGAGTTTTATTAATCTAATTTGTGCCCAATCCCTCTAAGCATTCTCACAAACTTTTCGCACGTCTTCGGGATTAGATTATAAATCACCTCATGAGTCAAGCGTTAGAACATAATAAGACATCTTTAAAAATATTAATTTTAAAGCAAATTAAATAAGTTCCTTACTTTTCTACATGGTGAGCCGGGAGAAACAGGCCAAATTTCAGGGACGTATTGTATAAATGAAAAAATAATATACACTTAAAACAAGGCCAGTTAAGTGGCGGCTCGTGACCTATGATAGAGGGGAGAGGGTTCACAAGTATGGTGAAATTATTATTAAAATTTTATTTTTGTGTAACGACCAAACAATTACTTTCTAGTTATAAAAAATGCGTTAGGTAAAACATATTTTTATTTATTTTTTAATTTTACACAAGGAAATACAACTTTTGGAAAATAAGAAAGGTTTTCTTAGCAACCCTCGTAACAATATTTATACAGTCCACTACTAATACTACTAAAGCCATCTACGAGCTATCAAGGAAACCGAATGATGTAAAATACTACAACAGCCACCTACGAGTTATCAAGAAAACTGAATGATGTCTAATACCACTACGCCATCTACGGCTACGTCATTAGACGCCACTAAGACTAACTATTGTTGTTATCTGTTTTATGACGAGAACGAATCGAGCCACGAGACTGGTTGGCATTCTTCATATTTTCAGTGTTTTTTAGTTTAAATCCTTAACTAAAATGGTTTAAAATCATATCGAGTATCATTTATCGAAATACACAACATTTATCGACCCTACACAATAGTGCTTAAACGTAAAGTCCATTCTTCGGTTCTTAATTTTATTGTAGAAAACTGATCAATAATAGCCTCATTAAGTTTGGAATATCCTCTATAATTTTTTTTTCATATATTTAATTTTTAAACAGTCCGTAGATTTACCCTTTGTGGTCTGCGTTAAATTAATTTCGGGTTTATAGGTGTTCCCGCATTCTTGACTTCAATTTTTGGCTCCAAACTCAAAGAGCTAAAGTTATTTCTTAAATAGTCCACCGTCAACTATTCATTTTAACTTAATAAATATATAATATTAAAATATTAAAACATACACGCTCGAATTTCTAACTAGATGCCGAACAGACAGACTGTGCGCATTTTCCATGTTAAATCGCCATAGCCCCGCTATCCCCCGCTGTCACCCGCCACCTATTACTACACTGCACTACTTAATCGCACGTGCGAGCATGTCTCGTCATAATCGTCATTTACCTCGACCGAGGCACGGTTGCCGGATCTATACAGTTTTGGTTTGACGGGATGATAAAATATTAGGGAGGGTCGTACTTTTTTAGTTTGACGGTACGATAAATATTAGGGAGGGTCGGACTTTATACGATAAATAATATTCAATAAATATAAATTAATATTTTTTATTCGTTTTGCTTTGGGGGTGCACGTGCGCATGTGCTCCTGTGGAAGAACCGCCACGGCTAGTTATAAATACGTATCCATATCGACCTGCGTCTGTGCAGATTGGATGCGCATAGATAAGGTGATACATTAAACTTATCGTTACGGGATCCTGCTTTCACGGATCTTTTCAACGTAACACGCATTTAATTGACAAAACATGGATTAAAAAATATCGTTGCATTTACGGTTGTCAAAGAAGCGGTGCTTTAAGACTTTTTAACGGAACAAGTTCCCTAAGGCATAACCATGATTTGTTACGTATACGTGGTTGAAATGTGTTTACGTTCTGTTTTGGCTTTAAGGGACTGAGTGTAAGAAACTATTTATATATATCTTTATCCGATTTAATTGGTTTACAAATTATAGCGTAATTTTAAAAAATGTATCTAGAGTTCTTGTAAATGGTTCAAATCTTTCAAATTTGTTGTCGAGGGAATTCGCATTGGTTGGTTGGTTGTGTGACTCTAACTTCTATCACTGCAACCTTCTGGCTTATTGTGTACCCCGATCTTGTTAGACGATGTTTGTTCCTTCTATGAGGTCCATTATCCTTCTACTAAGTCTGCTATGCGGGAGGTTGTCGCCACGTTGGATGTTCCCGAAGATCTTAAGTCTTCTAAGGGTCAGCGCCTCGCAGCTGTATTTTATATGGGAGGTAGTTTCATCCTTTTCGACGCAAAACCTTCATTCAATGGATCCATTGTAGATACCTATACGTTGAAGGTGTTTTCGTAAGTGACAGTGGCCTATTAGCACCAGTCACCTGTTTTAACTGGGGCCGCGTTAACATCTTACTCGATAGCATCCTCGATGGTTTTCCAATTGCGGCCCGTGCGTGCATTTGATCAGGCAATCCCTGCAATCGCGAAAGTTGTTGTTTTGCGCTCATCTATCTTCATTTCGTTGCTTGTTTGGATATCAGGGCCTCTGAGTTTTTGAGCGGATCAAGCTATCGCTAGTTCGTCCGCTTTCTCATTACCTATTGTCACAGAATGACTAGGAACCTCTAAGAGTTCTACCTTGTTCCCCTTGGCAGCCAGTTCTTTTAGGTTATTAAGGCACTCCAGTGTGAGTTTTAAAGTAAACAGATTGGAGTTTAGAGCGTTAAGAGCAGCTTGGCTGCCCGATAGGGCCGTGGTAGCCCCTTTCAAGATTCTTTTATAGGCATGCTTGTATGTCATGAATTTCCCAAGTCTTGGTATATTGTGGCGTAGTTACCCCAGTACGATGCTTATGTCCATCCTGGGCCTCTCAAAATACACCGGCATCCCCACCGTTGGCAGTCCAACGGTCTACCGAACTAGACCATTGTCAAAAGACGATGTCCATTTATCAGCGTCCCAGCTGATCTTGAACGGTTTTGTGAAATCGTAGATCGCTTTTATACGATCGGTTACGCATATATGCATTAAATAAAGTAAAAATATAATTTTTACGGTTGAAGCAATCTTGTGTATCTGAAACTATTAGAAACATTTAATTTTTGATAATATTTTGACATACGTTTTGATAATATAGCCAAACAAATTATCCACATTTTAAAAAATATATTTACTGTTGCATAAGAAATATTAACATATAGAGGTGACTTTGGTACATGGCACAAAGACTACAAACACAAACAAAGATATCAAAAGCGTGGTGTACTTAAGTTACAATGCTTAAAAATGTATTTTTAAGACTGTTTAAACTTGATCTTGATTTTAGAATTAAGCCTAATTTATGGGGTGACATGTTTTAGCTACATAGGTACTCAAGAATACCAGTACCAGTAAATTTTGGCCTTTTTTAGCTGTAATATTAGAAATCGTTCTTGAATGCTAATTTACAACAATAAGAGCTTCAAAATAAGTCTTTAAGCGTGTTTTATAAATAAAATTTGAATGCAATGTCAATCTTTGGGACACATAAGGTCGAAGTAGTTATATAAAAAGCCAGCGTACCAAAGTTACACCAAATAGGGGTGTTACTTTTGGATATTTTTAATGCTCAAAAATAAACATACCTAGTACTGTATAGTCTATGTAACTTACTAAACGATTCTAGGAATGAATAGGAGATAACTGTTCCAAATAATATGTTCTATTATCCGAGATATTGGCTCTAAAACTCTGGCAGCTCCATTACAAATTAGTCTAATATATTTTTTTGTAAATAAGTTCTGTTGTTTTATATCATATTTCTTTAAAAAAATTACTCCACATATACTGGTTTATTAATATTTTTATATATAAATATATGTTTATAATCATGTTGGTTAATTTTTTTTGTACCTTTCTTGTTTTTTTCAATCAAATACGATTATTGTTGCCCCGGAAGGAGGTTTGATATATTAATCTCAACTCAGGTACATTATGAATAAATCATGTAGGTATTCGTGCTAATTTATATTTAGAAGTATTAGCACTTTAATAATTAATAGCCTAAGAACAGTTTTTTAAGTTCAACTTTAATTAAAAAATAAACATGAAAACTCCTATCAAAGATATCACAGTTTACGGTATCATAGATGATACCTAAATTTATATAAACTCTGCCGGGATTTGAACTAATCTCTTTCCTTCGCAACAAACTAATTAACCAACTAAATCACGAGAACTTTCATTAAATAATTGGAAAAATCGTCCAGTTCTCCCAAAGAGACCTGATAATTGATTAAAAGATGCTAAGTTTTGGTCTTAAAACAAGAGATAATTTTCAAACCGGGTTTTAGTGTCTTCATTAATATCATCTTATGTTAGTAAATATACAGTCTGGAATTCTTCAGCAATTTCAAAATTGGGAGGATGCTATTAACGGAAAGGAATTCGCTAATAACTACCTACTGATCATTAAGATCCATTTATGTTTGACCTAGATACGCCACGCCGTTGGCATATAGCAAAATCAGCACCAGTTATATAAAGCACTAACAATAATAGCTTCGGCTTCGTTCGTACCTCTAAAACAGCATAAGTGGTAACAGGGGCTTTCCTGCATCTCTCTCCTTTGTAAAGTAGGCAACAAGCTTTAGTATCATATTTTGTTCACCTCCTGAATACTGTCGATAAAGTAACAATTAATGTCCAGGAAATGTATGCAGTAACTATAAATATTTATATATAAATAATATGTATAATACTATATTGAATTAAAAATAAAAATACTACCTACTTTATTGAATAAAACTTTAGAAATAGAGCATAAACTGGAAGATATTTCTATTATTTTTAGATTATGTTGTTTTATAGTTGTGACTAGAAATTAGTTGACGGACACCGTCAGAATGTTATATATTTCCTAGAATAGTTATTTCAGATAAACATCTTGTAAAAATGATCTACTTTCAAGGTTAAAGGTTAGTATTTAAAAGTTTTCTCTACAAATTTTTGTCGAATCCATAATGCCTAGAAAACTAATTTCAACGGAATCGCAGTAAGCCTAAAATTCGAACTCTACTTGCTGCCAACATAAAAAAAATAAAATTTCAGTTTCATAAAGTGGCAGGTTATTAATTTTTTTTTGCTTTTCATAATGTAGTCATTATGAAACCCAAATAGAAAAAAATTATTATATTACTGGTAAGTTTAGTTGTTCTAATTGGAAATTACATGATTCTTTTCTGTTAACGTTTTTTACAGCACAACGGCAGCATATCCTAATTTTTTGGATTCCTTCCGATATTCAGAAAAGGCTGGGCATACAATACAACATATCCGCCAGCGTTCTTTTCAAAAATAAATAACTCCGATGTAAAATTCAACTCGGTATTACAGTTTAAAAATAATTACGGTTAAAAACAACACTGTTAAATGCCGAAATGGTGAACAAGGCTTAAACTACACCAATTTAATATTAATATCCTGCGACTGAAAACTAACAGTCTTTTCAATCGCGTGTATGCGTACGTTCGCTAATGACTTGTGTATCCTTTTCGAGAGTCGTTAGGGTAAGACGAGAACTGGGGTTGATCAATTAAAGGGATTTTCAAGAGATTTGGTTGGTACTTTAGCGGTGGCACGATACACTCAGGCGCGTTTCGTATTATTATTTCTCTCCATAAGTCAAACCATAAAACAAGAATGGAATAAACGACTGTGTCAGCGGCGTTCACTTCGTTTTTTCTAACGCTGTGTTCGCACGGCAATATGTTCCACGTTTATTACATTATCCGGTTCTAACCGAATAAACAGGTTACAGGAAATATTTTCAATCCTGTAAGAAAACAAATAACGCATTTTTCATTCAGATATAACTGGAATGGACGTTTGTACTACGCATTCAGGCATTGTTGTATGCGGGTACTGTTTATTATTCATGGAAAACGTGGACAATAAATTTGTTGTAATGTAAATCGGTCTTAACTGATTTTGACGTTTTCAAAATTGTAAGGTTGACAAAACTAGCATAAATAGCAGCCCGGTGAGACTGCTTATGGGGGGGGGGGGGGGGATCGAAACACGTAAGAAGGCCATGGAAGTGATGCTAAGCCTACTCTGCTCCATACGCGTGTCAATATCAGACTTACGTAGTTATATCTGGAAGCCATAAAGTAGGCGTGTTGAATGAAGGCCATTTGATCTTGACCATATTTGTCTCACTTTACCGAATCGGGAAAGGTCGACGCAGACAGAGACAGACATAAAATGCGAAGAGGTCGAGTTGTTAAATAATTTTACAAGTCAATTTTCTTCGTCTGGCATGAAATATAATCAAGCAACATATGAATGATATGTAAAGTGAATGAAAATGGCGAAAGCGAAGCGTCCTTAGATTCTAAAATAATTTTTAATTTTCTAATCTTTTCACGAGAAACGTCGTTTCCTTTTTGGTGCAAGTGAGTAATTTGTAATTGAAATATTCATTTAGTCATCTTTACTCAGAGTAAGCATCAATAATAATTTCTTTTCATAAATCATATGGGGTCCAAAAATACGCTCGGACTTGAAGCCTGAAATATTTGATAGGACTTAGAGCCCGGTTGAAGATGGTAAAATATTTCATATAAATTATGATGTACTTTATTTTTTAATAAAACTACTTACAAACTTATTTCTGAAGTTAAATTTTTCATTTGTAGTTACGTTACTAGTTCAATAAATGATATAAGAGTGTGTAAGGATTATTTTATATTGATATTGATATTTGTTTGTTGTGATACTTACAGCTTAAAACATGTCAGAATCCTAATATTTGATTTTCACCATTTAAAATGAAAGAAAAGGGTTTTGAATGTTTTTTGTTGGTTAAATGTCACTTTAATATTGACAGTAATAAAAATTTTGACAAAGTGACATTTGAAAGCACGTGCGTTTGTCAGCTGATGCCATACTTAATGGATGCCGGGTTTGTTCGTTTGTTCATGCCTGCTTCGATTTTTTAACACTGCTGTTTGTCTTCTTCCTGTTTATAAGTATTCATTGATAAATAGTAGCGAGACTTGAACTAGCAATTTTGTACGGAAAAGGCAAGAATACGATTTTAAGTGTTAAACAGCGTTGGGAGCAAAAGGGATCTTTGAAAAGAAAAATTGGACCGTCCCGCATTTCCAATACTGAACAAGATGGCGGACTTCTGGGATATCTAAGGGCAAATTCTTTTGGAACTGCAAGATACGCTGTTATTGATACAGGATTTCTTGGATCTACAGCCAGTCTACATATAATGGACAAATTCGAGTACACCGCCCAGACAACACAAGATTCGACGAAAGGTACACGAGCGATCTTAGTTTTAGACATGGACGATTTCCTGTCAATGCTTGGGGTTAGATTTGTGTTTATGGGCCTGGTGTCTCATGGCGATTGGAAGGAAGGTTTAACCCCGAACATTATATGTCTATTTTGGCACATATAATGCTCCCATCTATCTCTTGGACAAATATATCCAAATAACTCCTTCATTTTTCAGTAGGATAATTGCCCGGTCCATACGTCATATGCAATAAGGGGATGATTTGAATTTAATAATGTGGAAGTTTTGCATTGGCCTGCTTATAGTCCCGATATTAATCACACAGAGAACGTCTGGGTCTGATTTTAAAAGAAACATACAAGATAAATATTTGACTTCGCAATTCTAATGACTTACTCGAAGTAATCCACGAGTGCTGGGAAGGACTTGATCAAAATTTTATTGTAAATTTCATTCGTTCGAGTCCAGGCAAAATGGCTCAAATAGTCGAAAAACAAGGTCATATGACCAAGTATTAAGTTTGGATAATTATTATTGTTATTTGTATATCCTTTGGTTTTATAGTTGTTATTAGTTATATTACGTTGATTTAAAAGTTTTAGGTTTACAGAAATATTTTTATACATTAAACCCAATTATCATATTTAATTAGATGTTCTTATTTTATTGCGTGATGCCAATGTTTCTTGCTCACAAGCTTAAAAATAATAAATCAATCAGAAAAGCCTGCTTACGCAAATATAGCAAGAACTAGTCCTAGGACTTGTCCCCATTTTCAATGGATACAACTGTACCTATTTATACAGGATGTTTAAAAAAATAAGTGTTATCGCTCGTGAGGTGATTCCTTACCCAAAAATAAGAAAAAATAGGCACGCCACTGACTTTTTCATATTTTCTTATCCAATTTGTGACAGATATTTAAATTACTAAAAAACCATATTTTAATATTTGCTTAAAATTTGCATCGTTTACAAGATAAATGCAATTTTATCAAACTCTATTAACCCCATCGAAGAAGGGTTCAATCAAGATGCATCTCTGGACTACCATGACGACAGCGCAGGAGAATTTTTTGAAGATTGATTTAAGTTTATTTTATACCTAATGTGCATAAGAATAGCGTAAAGGTGCATTTACACATGCATGGATTTAGTGGCGCCAGTAAAGGTTTACACTTTGTTGAGGAAACAAGAATATGTGGCACGCCAGTTTCATTTTTAAATTGATTCTCGCAGTGAGAGAAGTCGAGGGAACTTTCCAAAGCCTGTAAACTGGTCGCTGAACTTTTAGTGGGAAAAAATTAAGATAGAAGAAATACAGAAAAAGAAACGACGAAAAGGCCGTGTCTGGGTTAAACCATGGATTGATCGTCGACCTGCTTTGGGTGCACATCCCATAAACACGGATAAGATTCATACCCTACAAGAAATTTGATTGTCAGTTCTGCTGACCACGTTTTTTTATCCATAATAAACTATATAAACTACAATCAACAAATATTAGAAGCGCATAATTTATAAAAGGCGTTCCTTTTTCCTGCTTTGCTTAGTTTAAACAATGTCATGAGTGCCTTCTAATGTTCTCGTTTGTTCCACTGAAGATGAAGGTTTGAACCTTCGAAACATGTATGGTTTTTAATTTTAATTTTTCATTAAACTAGTCGAGCAGATTATGAGTTTCTTTATCTCCCTATAACTTCGCTCCACTTCGAGATGGACTACTTCTTTGTTTCTTAATTGATTACAGTTTCAAAAATTTTGTCGCCAACAGGCAATAAGTTCATTGGCCAAAATTCCGTAGGAATTTCAAAGACGTGTTAATCAAATACAATAGAGTTTATCCTATAATGCAAAATAATTGTTTTATTAATTATTATATTAAATGTAATATCGTTTCCTTTAAAGATTTTCTCTTTTACAGCATCCAAACGGGCGAAACTAAATGTAGATGAATCAGATTCCGATCAGGAAGACAAGTGCAATCGGCAAAACTTACCAATCACCGATCAACAATCTTCCATTACGCAACCGTTAGTAGCATGTTCATCCCCTGATCCCGTAACAAGTCCCGAAACCGATCTCAATGTTGAAGAAAACGACACAAACACGCCAGAAAATCTGTCATTGAAGCGAGACAAAACGGTCAGTCCGGAACCGTCACCTCAGCAAACGGAAACTTTCATTCCACATCACCATCCGCGATTTTCCCTACAGGCTCAAATGCCACCATCGCCCCAACGATCTCCAGTGAATATTTTAATGCGAGTGTTTCCAGGAAGGAGGAGAGCGGATGTTGAAGCCATTTTACAAAGGTAATGCTTATGATATACATATCTATAATTTTTTAATCATTTGAGGCAATTATTTGCTGATAGAAGGACATTGTTTCTTACTACAATCTTGAATGATTCGATCACAAAGATTGTATCTGTAGAAAGTATTGAATTCCCGAATCCTTACTGGTTAATATCGATCACACCTTTATTTCAATCGTATAGTATTTGCAGAATTATACCGTTGATCTTTTGACTGCAATAAAACCTCATTATCCATTCGACCATAAAATAAATAAGGAAATCCCAAATTTTAAAACTTTTTCGAGCAGAGCCGGACCAGGTATACAAATTCAATTTATACCTATGCCTGATGCATATATAAATACAAAGTGATTTTTAATAATTTTAATCTTTAGTGGTCTTCCGGCGAGTATTTTTTAGTTAGGCTTATTAGTGGTAGAATGTGGCGTCCTTGGAATTGTGCTGATAGGGGGCATCTTCAAGTGGCATTTTTAAAAGAAAGCATTTATCTACCGATGCCAAACTAATAATTAAAAATGTTTATCAATCGTTGTTGAGTAGAAATTTTAATTCGATGGATGCTTTAGCAGAGACGTCTACTTTGACAAAAACTCCTTTATATTCGGTAAGAGACATAGTACTTAAACCTGTTAATCCTAGAAAAAATCGGAGTGATTCTGGCACATTTAGAAGCATTGACGAAAATGACATGGATTTATTAAGAAGAAAGATTTACCAAATGTATGAGGCACAAACTGTACCCACTTTGATTTCCCTCAAAGAGCGGCAGATTAAAGACGAAATAAATATCTCTTGTAGCCTTTCAAGCCTTAGGGAAATATTGCGTAAAATGGGTTTTAAATACCGAAACATTGAAAAAAGACAAACATTAATGAAATCTCAACGTTTACGGGAATGGAGACTTAAATATTTAACAGCTGTTAAACAATTTAGAGAAGAAAATCGTCCAATTATTTACCTTGACGAAACATGGTTCGATACCCATGACACTCCAAGAAAAGGTTGGGATGATTCTTCCAAAAAATGTCAAACCAAGGCACCATCAAATAAAGGCAAAAGAATCACAATATTACATGCTGGTTCAGAAAACGGATTTGTTCCAAATTGTCTGTTGCTTTCAGCTAAAAACATAGCAGATTCTTCTTTAGATTACCATCGAGATACCGACGCACAACTTTTTGAAGATTGGTTTAAACATAAACTCCTTAAAAATATACCTGAAAATAGCGTCATTGTAATGGACAATGCTAGTTATCATAGTCGGCAAGCAAAAATCATTCCCAATTCTAATAATACAAACCCAGAAATTCAAAATTTTATGATTGAAAATGATTTATATTTTGAAGAAACTTACAAAAACGAGAACTGCTAGAATTATTAAAAGCTTTTAAAATAAATGAGGAATACGAGTGTGACAAACTTGCAGCAGAAAATGGACATACAGTGTTGCGTCTTCCTCCGTACTATTGTATATTTAGTCCTATTGAGGTAATATTGCATCAATTAAAATCCAATATTAGGAGAAATAATATTTCTCCTACATTAAATGCATCTATGGTAGAATTAATTAAAAACGAAGTAAGAAAAATTTCTGCAGACAGCTGGAAAAACGGTGTACAGCATGTACTTAAGGTGGAAAATTCTTACAATTGTATGATTACAAATGTTCAACCCTTAATTATAAGTTTAGGCTTAGATGAAGATAGTGATAGTGATACAGTGTTAAATTTTGAATAAATTATCAATAGTTTCTTAGAATTTAGTTAATTTTTATTGTACTTGTTATCTTAATAGTTATACTTTTAAATTATACGATTTTCAATTATCATTAATTGTTATCATTATTTTACATTTATTATAGGTACCTAAAACTAAAAATACCTATCTATTTAATTTAAATTATAAAAATAAATCATGTGGTGTGGTATACATTTTCAAGCCGGCCCTGATCCCATTTATTGAGCTTTGAAGAGGTTCAGGCGTATACAATAGGGTTTATTCAGGTAGTTTATTTGTGACAGTAAGAGTTAACGGTATAATTCTGCAACAACTATACTGCACATATTCAGGCTCGCGATTGACGAGACTCAGAACCGAGCGCCGCAAACCAATTATTGGTTAACGGAGAACGACCGATAGGAAATATTGCAACGAAATAATGAATAACATCCGAATTAAAGGAACAAAGACAAATAATCCATTGCTTCCTGTGCCGTCAGGCGGCGTCGAAACACTACAAAGGGACGACTAAATTATATAATAATCCGAATCGATCTACATTACATTATATTATAAAAATATCAGAACAGAATGCGGAATCAATCGTTCGGTATGAAACAATCGTTTGGTAAACGGAAGTGATAAACAGACCGATAAGTATTAAGACTGGTTTACTGGTGTGCTATGTATGCATAATACAAAAGATCGATTGAATGATTGATTGAAAATATTCTATCATTTTTTAAATCGGTCAGTTACTGATTCGATCTCCTCTAAATGATTGATTTATACATCACTATTTCTTACCAGTAAAGAATTAATATTTTATAGTTATAGGAGATTGTTGTTAAAAATATTATTTTCAAAAAAATTATCATTTATCAGCTACCTACAGCAATAAGAACAATACATTTGTCAAATATGGTAGTCAATCCTACCATACATATTTCTATTTTGTTCAGATGTAAAGGTGATGTTCTTCAAGCGATGGAATTAATGGTTGGTGATGATGATGTGTCGACTCCATCGGCATTTTCTCCCCTTGGGCCACCGCACCACTTCCATCGGTACAGCCCATCGAGGAGATTTCTATCAGCCCCATACGCCGGTACCGGTTATCTGTCATCAATTATTAGGCCCCCTACAGATTACCTGTCTATGATGGGGCCGTTACATGACGTTTATAATGAAAAAGCTACAGCTTCTTCGCCTGGTTCCAATACGAGCTCCGATAAAACGTCCTACTCAGAATAGCCCGTGTTTTTATCTAACTATTTTCTTAGAGAGAATAGGGATTATTATAAGTGATATATGTTTAAAAAGCTTTAATGGTCAAGATGTGGTGACGAAAAAGACATGAAGATGTATTTTGACCCTGGGACACAATCGCCGACAAGAATACTGTACATTTATTGATTCAGTTTGGCCCAAAACATCGGTTAATTTGTGTACTGTTCTTGTGGTTTGTACTTTGGCGATAAATCTGGTATAGTTTGGAAACTAGCTGGATAGTATACAAACCAACTATTATTCGTAGCTATTTTAGTAGAAATATGATTTTCCATCCAAATAAACGGTCATTTTAATAGTTTGTATACAATTCAGTTAATCTGTCAACTAGCCAAGTTTAACCGTATAATACAGGGTGTTATGGAAATGATATATTATATTTAACTGGGTGACTCCTTGGGTGTCCTAGAGAAGTGCTACATATTTAATTTTTTTTAAATCGACCGCTTTAAAAGTGGGGTAACAAACACTCTTACTAACAGATCAGTCCGCGCTACTGTAAAACGTTTCACCCAGACCCAATGGCAATGTTGTCAAACATAATGTAAAACAGAAATTCCGTATAGAATTATAAAAATAAATTATTTTCTACTTTATACCTAAAGAGCGAGGAAATCCAGACACAAACATACTGGAAACACTTTATGTACACACAGTAATAGTGAAACAAAACCGATAGTTAGCTTTTGAAAATACAATAATACAGATTATACTACAGATTATTAGATTTTATTACACGCGACGAAATTTGACGTCCAGAAGAAACGCGTCAATAAAAACAATAATCAAAGATTATTTGTGGACGGACAAGATACACGCGTAAACCGAAAAAACAGAGCGGATTGCTGAGAGTGTGTTGGTGATCGACGAGACACGACGTATCCGGCCGCTGGTTGGTCTTCAACTAACAGACCGCAAGTGTGCGGCGCTATATGAAACTACTTCGCTCAGCCGATGTAAGGAGTCAAGAGGTCATTGGCATTTGACCTAGTGACGTACGTGTCTATATCAAACTTTTTTAAAACATAGTCCGTCGTAAATATTATTAAATTAATTGTACAAAAAGGTATTACAGAATGGAAAAGTGTTTAAATTATTTTATTTTTTCCAAAGAGTTTAAGGTATTCATATGACAACACCGGCCAGAATTCCTTGATTGCTTACATGTATCGCAGTGCCTCACAGGTGTTTTTCTAGTTTAACGTTAGGTCACTTTTACCGCTGAATGAATTGAATTGAATTTATGGGTATTTTTGTTCAATTTGTCTTTATCTCAGGAATTGCCGGTTTAAATATAATACGTTATTTCCATAACACCCTATATATAGAGTGTTGAAAAAAGGTCGGCACCCCGGAATAACTCCGGTGTATCGCATTGCAGCGAAAAATGTCTAGAGAGAAAGTTGTTTGGTTTTGAAGGAGGAATAGTTTGCAATTTAAACCACCCCCCACCCCCTCAACCCCCGGGCGCGGGTGGGGATAAGTTAAGATTTTCAAATGGAACCCCATATTTTTTACTGGCGTATCGTGTTCTCCGACCAAAAATAAACATCTTTTGTCCGAAATCTTTTTTTATTTGGGCCGTCGTGGAATACAAACAACTTTTTCCATGGGCATTTTTTAGTACAAGATAGAGAAAAAGAGTATTTCCGAGATAAAACTTGATTTTCGCACGGTTCTGATTTTGTCGTTCTCATGGTGATTATTGGTGAAGAATGGGCCCAAATAAAGAAAAGTTTCGGACAAAAGATGTTTATTTTTGGTCGGAGAACACGATACGCCAATAAAAAATATGGGGTTTCATTTGAAAATCTTAACTTACCCCCACCCGCGCCCAGGGGTTGAGGGGGTGGGGGGTGGTTTAAATTGCAAACTATTCCTCCTTCAAAACTAAACAACTTTTTCCCTAGACACTTTCCGCTGCAATGCGATGCACCGGAGTTATTCCGGGGTACCGACCTTTTTTCAACACCGTGTATATTATTCAATTTTAAATCGTGTCAAATCACAATTCTTCTACTTCTCATTTGAAATTTATTATAAATTTAAATGACTTAAGAAGTATATTCTGTAGAGTTTTTTCGGGTTTGTTCGAATTTGGCCTGTAGAGTTTTTCATGTTAGTACAAGAAGGCGCAAATATTCGTTTCCTATTTTAAATTAAGTAACTTTTTATAGTTTCCATCGATTGTCTAAAGTCTAGAGACTTAGAGAGACTTTTCTCTTAGATGAAATACTGTAAACTTTTTGTAATATCTGAAAACCGGGAGGTCGACAACTCGCTCTCAGATAAGATTTGTGGCTGGATATACAGGGCGTATCTTAATAACATGCTAATATCTAAGGAGGTTATTGTTGGGTCCAATTTCAGAAAAAAACTTCATATGATCACACTTTCTATTGATCAAGAGGCGTTTTATGATGAATATCATGTTTTTTTTATTCCGACCAGTGCCGTTCGTGCGGGAATTGCCTTAGATATTTTTGAAGAAAAGAATGGTACGCCAGTTCTTTTTTTTTAAATAAAAATTATTTTTGAAGTTCTCATTCCTTACTGAGCAAATGTAATTTCTTAATTTTTTGTCTTTTGACGTACAGTTTTCGTATAAAAAAATTAAATTCATTCATTTGCACTCTGTTATGAATTTAGGTATTGACAAAGATTAAAATAGTATATTAAGATACAAGTTTCATTAGAAATCTTAGAGCACGCGTATCATTTTCTAAAGTACAAGTGCTCTAATTATCTTATGAACCGTGTATTTTATAATACTTTTTCTATTTGGGTCTTTAAAGTCTGAAAAACTTAAAAAAATATAGTAGATTTTTTCCATTTGAATTAATATTTTCTTTTTGGGTTGGCAATACTTTTACAATTTAATAAAACGTTACAAGTATCAAATATGCCATGATAGAAACAATTAAACACAACAATGCTTCTTCCCATCCGTCATAATTAAAATTAAATATATTATTAAAGTTAATAAAAATGAGAAATTGCAGAAAATAGTCTAGAAAAACTTTTAAAAAGAATATGCAAGATTTATAGTTAACTTAAAGTAAATGTGTGAGCAGAACAAAGTTCAAAATATTGAACAAAATAATAAAAATATTGACCAAAATATTGTGTCGATACAGAATCTGACAGAAATAACAATTAATGCCAAGGAAATGTGTACAGTAACTATAAATATGTATATATAAAGTAATCTATATTGAATTTAAAATAAAAATAGTACTTTATTGAATAAAACTTCAGAAATAGATCATAAACTGGAAGATATTTCTATTATTTTTAGGTTATGTTATTTTATAGTTTTGACTAGAACAAACCCGAACAAACCCTTCAGCATGTTATATATTTCCGAGTATAAGTATTTCATATTAATATGTAGTAAAAATGATCTATTTGCAAGGTTAAAGGTTAGTATTTTAAAGTTTTCTATAAAAATTTTTTGTCGAATCATAATAGAAAACTAATTTCAACGAAATCAAAGTAAGCCTAAAATTCGTACCCTAATTGCTGCCAACATAAACAAATAAAATTTCAGTTTCATAAAGTGGCAGGTTATTCAATTTTTTTGCATTTCATAATATAGCCATTATGAAACCCAAATAGAAAAAGGATCTAGTAGGTAAGAAGCAGGTTTTGTTTTGTACCCATAAACATTTTTGTCAGTTGTCTACCTAGTCTAGTTATCACGTATTTAAGTCATTAACCTTAAGAAATTATTAAAAAAACATAAAAATATTTAACACTCTATATCTCAAAAGTTAAGACGTTCAGGACATATGTTCATATGAAGTTTTTTTCTGAAAATGGACCCAAGAATAACTTCCTTAAATATTAGCATGTATACTGCCCTACTAAACATGAAAGGTTCTAATTGCAAAATTTGCCTTTCTCACATCTTTCACTGCCTGGACTCGCTCACATTTGGCTCAAGTGTGTGGGAAATTAGGACGTTCTATCTATAAGAGTAGCTAGGCTAGAAATGTATCTGAGATGCGCTACATCGCTAAGGGTGCAGATATGCTTGCGAAAAATCACTGGCCAGCGTGGCATCACTACTGACCATATCTATGGATAGCCAAAGTCTAAAAGCAAAAGTGGCAAATTTATGGCCGCACGCATGTAAACAATGTCAATGTCATGCGCAATGCCGACTGATAAACTATTTACCTTAACCGGTGAACAGGGTCGTACTTCGCTCTTAATGAATATGATTACACGGCATTGTTTTGCAACATCGAGACCTTCTTTACTGTGCAATAAACAATTTATATTCTCGCATAAAAGAAGGCTTTGTGCCTATCACTGAAAAGCCACTTTTCGAATTAATTTAGATATCCATTGTTCACGTATCGATAGATTTTTAATATCGTTACATTACTAAAACTCATTTCGGTTCTGGACGATCGTCTTTGGTTGACCGTCATGGGTGCAGGTGGAGTTGCCTAAGTGTATGGCCACAACGGAGCACCACACAGTGCCCTCGCCCATAGCCTGGTACCATAGCACCATAGCACCGCACAGTAGTGGCCACAACGGCGCACCGAGCCTAGCTCATTGCCTTGCCTTTCGATCAGTTCGTCTCTCGACATCGAGATATAAACATGGACTGTGCGTTGTCATCTTCTTCCGATGAAGAAGATATTATTTTAGACGCTAATATAACAAAGTGGTATATGTTCAGAATTTGACGTGAAATTTGAAAATCAGTTAATATACAGGATGTCACATTAAAAAATATGTTTAAACAGGGTCGTAATTAATTAATATGGGGAAAAATAAGGTATACTGGAATAATTTTTAACATTTTAATTGTTATTTTAAATAGTGTTGTCCTACATAAAATCCAAGTAATGATATAATCAAAAATATCTATATGCATTCTCATATACGCACAGTCCATGCTTATATCTCAATGTCGAGGGACTACTGTGCGAAGCTCAAGCGAGGCTGTGCGGTACTATGGTGCCAGGCTAAGGGCGAGGGGTGCGTCGCTGTGGGCATACACTAAGGAACAGCATATGACGGCGAGAACATTGTGCGCAAGACGATCTGCGAGCCACCTTTAAAAATATGACCGGTGAACCGTGCGCACTTTTTCACTCGTAAAATTTAACTTTTTACTGCGCACCCTATAAGTTGTACTTATCCATAGTTATAGGTCGGTGGGCAGCACCCTTGGGTGTTCAAATGAAAAAACGTTTCGTATGTTTTCTCGCTTATTGATAATTTTACTATAATTGTCATCGCGATTTATAAAAATTTCACTTCGCCTCACTATACAGGGTGTTATGGACTGACACGAATTTAGATGTTAAACATGATTTTTGTAATACATTGCACAATTTACTTCACCGATATACAAGGTGTTTCGTATTAACATGCTAATATTTAAGGAGGTTATTCTTGGGTCCAGTTTCAGAAGAAAATTCATATGAACATATTCCTTAAACGTCTTAACTTTTGATTTAAATAGTACGTGACAACTAGACTAGGTAGATAAGTGTCAACACTGTTTATGTTTACAAAACAAAATCTGCTTCTTACCTACTAGATCCGTTTTAATGTTTGTCAAAACCTAAATTCATAAGAGAGTGCAAATGAATGAAAACTGTACATCAAACGACAGAAAATCAAGAGACGACATTTGCTCAGCAAGGAATGAGAATTTCAAAAATAATTTTTATTTGAAAAGAAGTGGCGTACCATTCTTTTTTTCAAATATACCGAGGGCAATTCCCACGCCACTGGTCGGATAAAAAAAATATGCTATACATCATAGAATGCCTTTTGATAAATAGAAAGTGTGTACCAAACTTCACAAAAATATCTAGAGCAGTATCACAGATATTAACAAAAAAGGAGATTTTTGAAAATTTTAACACCCTGTATCTCGAAAGTTAAACCGTTTAGGCATATATTCATATGAACTTTTTTTCTGAAAATGGACCCAAGAATAGCATGTTATTAAGAAACATCCTGTATATGAGGAGCGAATTAAGTGCAGGACCGCGAGCTGTAAACTTCGTGCGGGGGAACATCAAAATACGCCGCTACAAGCTGTGTCTGACGCTTTATGTCGTTGTTATCCCTATTTGGAGATTAATTTTTGCCATACAGAGTGTGAACTTGAAAACTTCTCACCATTAATATCTCGTTTCCAGTAAATAATATTTAAAATCGGAAATCCACGTAAATTTTATTGTGAATGGCGACTCTTTAAACATTTACCCCGTCCATGGGGGGGGGGGGGGGGTTAAATCACGAAGGGTGCACCGACTTATTTAAAAGGCGAGATATTAAGGGTGGGAAGTTTTTAAATTGACACCCTTTAAAAAGATCACTCACGAAAGAAAACCCTCGATTTAATGCTAGCGATTTAAGACTTTACGTGTACATATCCCAGCTTTATTTCCAAATCTATGTAATACAGGGTCCGCAGACGAAGCGAGGACGGAAACTAAATCATTATCGAAGAACTTATCAACAATACTAAAACAGATTGATTATGGCCCAAAGTGTGACAGCATAAAGTTATATTTTTTTAAATGGGACACTCAGTATTTTATTGCATATTTAGGTTCGTATTAGTATCCTTTATAAGTGCCTCAAATTTAATTTAATTTGGTTTTGTTGTTTCGGAGAAATAAATTAAAAACTAAAAAAAAGCATAGTGACAATCTAAACAAAAAAAATCATGGCCTCGATTAAGAATAAAAAATAAAAGTAGCAAAAATGTAGGCTCTTAGAGTAAAAGGAAGCTATTTTGAACATTTATTTTAGTTTACCAATTATTAGTCTAGTCGCCTATAACAAAATTTCCCAATAAAAACTCTATTTAAATAACATAATTTATGATATTTACAATTATTTCGAAAACGGCTGGATATAACATATATGCTTGTATTACAAAAAAAAGTGTCTATGAATTCTGCGTCAAATATCCAAATAATAATTTGAAAATCTTGAGAAAAATTATTTTAAAATGTGGCGTATTTGAAATCTTATTATGAAATTAAGATAAACGCAATTAGATTTATTGTATCTCTAGACCTCTTGTCATAAATTTCACCTAATGCCGAGGTTAAAAAAAATAGTTTTGGAATGTTTTTTTTTATTTTTTCATTCAGGACTGCAAGACTTTTTTCAGTTTTTAATTTATTTTCTCGCAAAATAAGTGTATGTTGCCACACTTTTTTGGCCCACCCTGTATAATGTAAAATATTTTTAAAACATGCCGCTTTTAATCCAATATCTCAAGCTGTTTTAGTATTGTTGATAAGTTCTTCGATAACGATTTAATCTTCCGTCCCCGCTTCGTTTGCGGACCCGGTATATTAAATAATATTTAGTCGTGTATTCATCCGTGCCAATTTTGTTATAATAAATTAAAATACTTTAAAAGTATGGTAACAAATCTTAGCATTTAGATAATAATTTCCTTTGATGGTGCTATCGTTGTAGCTTATACCTATTAGTTGTTGAATTCAAGAGTCAAACTCTACTGAATTTCTTGATCCCAGCTTTCAAATAAGATTCTAATAAGTGGGATAATTTTAACTGTTTAATATTTGGTTAAAGCAACTATTTAAACTAACTGGTACTTAAATTAGCAGTTTACATTGTTTATTAAGCATATACGTGTCCAAGATAAGGAGGGCCAGTACAGGGATCTCGGAAACCGTAAGAGATACGAAGTCGGTTAAATGGAGGTAAAGTTGCGCATTTACGTGCCTAATAATATGCCGAGTAGTTCCGGAGATATCCGGAAAACCCGAAATTCTGAAAAATCGTTTTATTGTTTTCCTGGGTTTTTTTGAGATCGAATTCTAACGTAAATTGCACTTTTGCATTGCCATTTTTAGCGTTAATTATTTTGTAATCCGACGAGTCGTCTTCGAAGGGCCATTATCAACTTTATTTTTTTAAATACGGTCCTGTTTTCTAGATATTGAAATTTGAGAGCTTTTTTCTCCCGAATGCAACGATGTATGACACATTGTGGTTTAATATTGTTTCGAGGGTTTTTTGAATAACATCAGGAAATTTTGGGATACGGTCTTGTATTTCTCCTAATTTTATAAATAATATCTCATAAGTAAGCTCTAAATTTTTTACTTATGTTGGACTAGTTCAATAAATAACAAATAATTTAATAATAAATCACAAATAAGTGAACAAAAATCATTTCAAAACAGTAATAAAACGAACAACGAAAAAAGTAAGGAACTACATAATCAGGTGTTCAAAATGATTTCCGTTATTCTCTAAGCATAAATAACATCTTCTAACTGCCATATAACAGTTTTTTTGAGATAAAATGAAACATGCGATAGAATATCAAACTTTTCAGCATTTGTAAATTTATGTTCCATATATTCTGGCAAATAGAAAACCTCTTAAAACACTCTCAAACGATCAGAATGGGAATGTCAAGTGAAACAAATCACGCGTCACCATCTTAATTTTTTTGTTTCAAGCGCCTACTTTTCTTTTAAATCCCGAATCAACAGAAGTTTAAAATAATATTTGTTACTTAATTAACTAGTCCAACATAAGTAAAAATTTGGAGCTTACATATTATTTATAAAATTAGGAGAAATGCAGGACTGTATCCCAAAATTTCCTGATGTTCAAAAAACCCTCGAAACGTCATTAAACCACAATGTGTCATACATCGTTGCAGTCGGAAGAAAAAACGCTCTCAAATTCCAATATCAGGAAAACAGGACCCTATTTAAAAAAAGAAAGTGGCCCTTCGAAGACGACTCATCGGATTACAAAACAATTGACGCTGTTAGATAGAGCGGAAAAAGTGGCAATGTAAAAGTGCAATTTACTTTAGAGTTCGATCTAAAAAAAAAACCAGGAAATCAATAAAACGATTTTTCAGATTTTCGTTTTTTTTCCGGATATCTCCGGAACTACTCGGAATTTTAAAACTTTCTAAACGGCATATTATTAGGCACGTAAATGTGCAACTTTACCTCCATTTAACCGACTTCGTATCTCTTATGGTTTCCGAGATCCCTGTACTGGCCCTCCTTATCTTGGACAAGTTGTATACTGGTAATTCGTCGCAACTTTTTAAAGCTGCTATTTGTAAGTAGCAGTAGCTGTTTTAACATGGTAATCAAAACGAACAGGATTGCCGATCTCTAATTCTGGGGGTATTTTAGGGATTTCGACAGTACCAACTGCTATTCTGACTGTTGGCAATGCGCCAGCTGATCGAAAACGGTTTACTGCGCATGAATACGTGCCATTATAATTGCCATTACATTCGCACGAGAAGAATTGCCGGCTCTAATACGGCTTTAACGCTTGTAATTTTAAACCCCTATCGTCAAGCTTTGAGGGTTTTATAATCAAATTAATCCGACCAATACATTTTATTCATTTGTAAGAATAACTTTTATTTTAATTTTACTTGAATCCAACAATGAATACGTGTTCTATGAAGGTAGTCCCATGAAATCTGGAAAACTCTGTTTAAGTATAATAAATAATTGATAAAATTATTAAAATAATATCGATAGTAATGATGTAATATTAATCTTGTAGTACCTAATTAATGTATCATTTATCCTTCCATGTTAGTAGTTAGATTTGTTAAAAGCTTAGACAAAATTGATATCAAATTTGATTTTTAAATTTTTTAAACTAAGTCACAGAAGTTATAAATATGAATTAAATATACAGATAATTAAGAATATTTTGTGTGTTTTATTTTAAATATAAACTGATCCTGTGAATTAAACGAGTTTGGAAGAACTCATTTAAATTCATTTTTCTACGATCGATATCAAAACTATATCTTTTTACGTAAATGAATGCATAAAATTGGTAATTTTTTAACGATTAAAAATAAATTTTAATGTAATTTTTTCACTTCTCTCTTAAATGCTTATAATATCAAGTTACCACGAAAACAGCATCCGCGCCCTTCGTGCCTTATAAATGTCAATAATATTTGAGGACATCAAGAATGGAACCAAATAATTCCGATTCTGAAGAAAAAACTCATTTCACTGCGGTCCAGATGAAATAATTAATAATATCAATGAAGCAACGCAAAATTCATTGCCCGAAATTTCGGAACAAGCTTAACAAAAAGGAATATAATACGTTTATAAATGGCATTGGACCAAAAGTAAGTGAAAATTTCAGGAACGACGGATATTGTTAACGTATTTTCAAGAGAGGTAAAACATTTTTAAATCTTCCGACTTCATGGCCATATTCCAAGCTAAAATCAACATTAATTCTGAATAATCAAGTCGATATAAGCAAATATCTCCTTGGGTGTCCTAGAGAAGCGCTACATATTTAATTTTTTTTAAATCGACGGTTTTAAAAATGGGATAATAAACACTCTTACTCACAGGTCACGCGCTACTGTACAACATTTCACCCAGAGCCAATGGCATTGTTGCCAAACTTAATGTGAAACTGAAATTCCATATAAAATTATAAAAATAAATTATTTTCTATCTACTTGTATTTATCCTTATACCTAACGAGCGAGGAAATCCAGGCACAAACACAATCATTTTTTCTTCTTTCTCATGGGAACACTCCTGGAAATACTTTATGTACACACAGTACATAAAGTGTACACAGTACACACAGTATACACAGTAATAGTGAAACAGAACCGATAGTTAGCTTTTGAAAATACAATAATACAGATTATTAGATTTTATTACACGCGACGAAGTTTGACGTCCAGAAGAAACGCGTCAATAAAAACAATATTCAAAGATTATTTATGGACGGGCAAGATACACGCGTAAACCGAAAAAATAGAGCGGATTGCTGAGGGTGTGTTGGTGATCGACGAGACACAACGTATCCGGCCGCTGGTTGGTCATCAACTAACAGACGCAATTGTGCTACTTCGCTCAGCCGATGTAAGGCATCAAGAGGTCATTGGCATTTGACCTAGTGACGTACGCGGCTATTACTATTCCATATGTTTTTTCGGGTTGTTTAAAACATAGTCCGTCGTAAATGATCTTCAATTAATTATACAAGAAGGTATTACAGAATGGAAAAGTGTTTAAATTATTTTATTTTGTCTAAAGAGTTTAAGGTGTATTGCTTACATGTATCGCAGTGCCACACAGGTGTTTTTCTGGTTTGACGTCAGGTCACTTTTACCGCTGAATGAATTGAAAGCGCCATTTATGGCTATTTTTCTTCAATTTGTCTTTATCTCAGGTTAAATATATTACGTCATTTCCATAACACCCTGTATTTTGTCATTTTAAAAAAAGCAAACTGATACGATCGTAGAAAAAATATTGTAAGAAAATTATGCATAAAGTTACTTTTTTTACATACAAATTTCCCGTTAGTGAAAAATGTAATATTTGTTACATGAATGACTATCTGAGTTTTCTAAAATTGACACCAGCTATCAGTATTTTGATCTTACTTGTAATGCCCGTTCCAGGCTTCCGTGGCTATGGACAAGAATGATTCTGGTATCAGTTTCTTCCATATAAGCTATACAGTTGCAAAATTTCAATAAACTATACAGGGTTTCTTAAAAGTTAGTAATCGTTACTTACCGTGCACCAAGTGGGGATCTAGAACATTCTTTTTGGTGGGAAGGGGAATCATTCAAGGAAAAGTAATACGCTGCCGAGTTAGTCAAAACAGTCAATCTATTATTTTCTTGTGATCATTCTCTGTTTGGAGGGTTATGAACCTCCTCCCCCCTTTGGATCCGCCCTTGCCGGATACCCTGTGTTTTAGTATTGTATTCATAGATATGTATGGAACTGTATGTAAGTAGGTGAAGATAATTAACTATCTATTACTGACGGATATAGAGATAAATTATATTGTTCGCGTTACAATGGCTTACAAATCTGTCAACAGACATGAGAAGCCATCAGTGTGCTCCGATAAGTTAGGCCATCATGGCTACATCCATGTGTCTATCCATTATATTTGATATTCTCTGCGTAATTTAATACAAAAGGCAGTACAGTACGTTTCACGAAAATTGGATACGACTTAATGATTTCCTGGGTCGGTCCCATTGTGTCGACAAGAGCTTGGCAGTAAACAAGTGAAGTATGAAGGGCCGGACTAAGGAAAACAAGTAATGATATGATTATATTAATGTAATCAAATGAAATAACATTTTTTTTAAATATTACTAGTCATATTTATTTACATTTATAATGTCATTCTATAGATAGTTCTGTTTCGCTATCGCTATCCTCATCAAAATTAAGTATAATTGGATTAATTATACGATCCAGACTAATATACGAATTTTCTACAGTTATTACGTGACGGACTGAATTTTTCCAACTACCTGGGGGAATATCATTAAAGCATTTTCGTATTAATTCTACAACACTAGAACTTAAAGTCGGAGAAATATTTTCAGACCTAACCAGTGATTTTAACTGGTGCCACATATGCTCTATGGGGTTAAAAATGCAATAATAGGGTGGGAGCCGTAGCACTGTATGTCCAATTTCTTCTGCCAATGTGTCACAAACATATACTTTTTTTATACAAAATGTCTTTAAAACTTCTAAAAGATCACTTTTTTTATAACTTTCTTCAAAATATATATCATTCGCCGCCATGTAGTTCTGAATCTCCAATTTTCTATTATTTGAGCTTGGAGCTTTATGTAATTGGCGACTGTGATAGCTCGCATTACTATCACGCTATTCTGAGAAATGTTTGGTAAAAGACAATTCTTGAACCATTCCTCAAAAACTAGCAAATTTTACCACAAAAAGATTTAAATATAAATTAAGCAACCTAACCTACCTGATGTGCCTATATTTAATTATAATTATTACAATCCGGTCCTTTCCACATAATAATAACAAACGGTCATAAATAATGGGATGGCCCAGGTACTTTTACTGCAGTCATTAAGTTATATCCATTTTTCGTGAAACAATCTTTACCTACATACTCACTGGTCCGATAGCCGCTATCCTTTCCTGTAATATACAGTGTGCGTATAAAGTCTGGAAACGGCTTAATACCTTAAGAATTTATTGGCCAATTTAAATCAAATTTGGCACAGTTCTCTAAGAGGATCTTACGCACCGAGTCACGATATTGCCGTTCTTGCCAGCTGTTTAGTTTTTCCGGAAATCAAACTAATTTAAAGTTTTTATATGTAACACCCTCTATATTTTTTCATTTATAATTTCTACGTTATATTTGTTATAACACATTTTGTTAATATTATTAGAAGTTTTCGAAATAACGAGTATAATTTAATTATTAATTATAATCGTCGTCTATATCTACAATTTCCAGTTTCTTCGAACCTTCGCGTCGGGCAGTTTTTGGAACAGTGACTTTTGAAATTGGATTTCGGTTTGGGAATAAATACATTTTTAACTTCTTCATAAGACGTGACCCTATCGCCATATCCACTCATCATAAGAATTGCAATTCTTGCACTTTCAATTAACGACATTCTTGCTTGTACAGTTGTATTCATAGCAAATGGAGACAAGTCTTATGACTAGTTTGCCCTATTTGCGTAAATCAGGCTTTTTAATTGATTTATTGTTTTTAAGATTATGAGCAATAAGCATTGGCGTCGCTAACAAAATGAAATAATCTAATTAAATGTGTTAAATGTATAAAAGTATTTCTGTAATAACACATATTTTTTACTCAACGTAACATAACGTACCAGATTCTCTTTTCAAAGACACTTCTTGTCCCCAAAGTTGCTTAACTGTTAAAATTGTGTTCTTGCCTTTTCCGTATTTTTTTTTATGATCAAACACAAGCACTATAGGAAAAATCCTTTAGGGCACTCTGGGAGTGGTGCTTGTGCGCAAAAAGCGATTCACGTTGGTTTTGAATCGTTGGAGGTTATATTCGTTGGGAAAAACGACCTCGGGAAGGTCGTTCCACAAGGATGAAGTCCTCCAGATGAAAGAATTCTTAAATAAAGAAGTTCGAGGAGTACTAAGCTTAACCACATATGGATGGGCGGCAGCGGTTCGTCGTGTATTTCTGCTATTCGTCGCTCTGGGCGGAATTAAGAGAGCAAGGTCAGCCGAGCACTTTCCATGAAAATATCTGTAAAAGAGAGTCAAATCCCCAACCTGTCTTCGATGTTCTAGGCTGTCGAGGTTCTTCGTCAGCTCGTGGTCTCCGATCAGACGAATAGCCCTCCTTTCGATTGAATCCAGTAGCCGAAGAGTATGTTTGGGTGCAGAGCTCCAGACATTAGTGATGGTCGATTCTGGGCTTTGTATAGTGTCAATAGTTGTTGAGGTGTGTACAAATTTGCTAGTGCACGTATTGACCACCCATCTTCAATTCCGGCTACTATTTGAACTTTTTCAAGTACTGATAAATGGCGAGGCATTTTGCAAATTCTGACAGTGACAGCGTTGTCAACCATAAACTTGTGAGGAAGTCAAAATCAATGAAGACCGATTTACATTATAACAAATTTAGTGTCGCCATTTTCAATGAATACAACTGTAGATCAAAAGTGAACCGGTGTTTTATTTAATAAGTAAAACACAATTTCATGTAAAAATAACAACTTCCGCTATTTCGAAACCTCCTCATATAAGGAAGAAAATATATTATATTATATCAAAAATATAACAAATGCAACGTAGAACCGATAACCATATCAAATTTGATTTAAATCGGCCAATAAATTGTTAAGTCATCAAACCGCTTCCAGATTATTTATAGACACTGTATAATAATATTATTTAATCATTTATCATAAGTAATGAAAATTTAATGAATTAATTATAATTTGCTTACGCTGGAATCTATAATTTTATTTATACAGAGTGTTACGGAAATAACTTATTATACAGTGAAACCTCTCTTAGGCGGACACCTACGGGGCCGTCTAAATGTGTCCGCCTAATAGAGGTGTCCGCACATGGGAAATTTGTTAGTATAGGTAATATGTAAATTCAAAATTATTACTATGTATGTACAAATAAACATAACAAAAATACACTAGTTTTATTTAGGATGTAGTACTAAAAAATCTAATAACGCAGTTTGACGTGTTTGCGTTTTATACTTGCAATCTAGAAAATGTAATTCCAAGTCTGATAACAATTCCATTGCTGTAGAGTCACCTCTATTCTTTGCATACTCTTATAATTCCTTTACCTTGTTGCTTGTTGAGTGAAGTGAAGAGTAAATGGGTAACATTTGTTTGTTACTGCATTCAACTTCTTCATCAGAGTCGTCAGATAGTGATGTGGTTTCAGTTTGGACTACATAATCGGTAGGAATGGGGTAACTATCATCTTCTAATAGCACATTGCTATCAATGTTAATGAACTCGCCCAAGTCATTGTTATCAAATTACAAACTTCCACAACATCAATATTCTCTTTCAGACTCAAAACGCGACATTTTTGTGCCACGATTTTAACCTTACAACTCACAAATAAACGGCGGACTGCTGTCAGGGAATCACATATACTTTCATTTGGTGAAGTCCTTTCGCGCTGCTATGCATACGCGATTGGTTGCCGGTCTGTCTTCAGAGAGATTTTGCACCGTACTTACTCGTCTTCCAAATACTTTAAAAAATTTTTGTCCGTTTAAAGGAGGGTTTTCGCACTCTTTGTATGAAAACAGCTTGTCCGCGTCCGCCCAAGAGAGGTTGATTGTCATGGAATTTCATATACCTAGTTCCGGACTATGAAAGAATGTCCGCTTAATAGAGATGCCCGCTTATTAGAGGTGTCCGTTATGAGAGGTTTCACTGTATTTGAACCCCGAGAATTCTGAGATAAAAACACTTTACGTCAAATTATAATTATTAATAAATGTTAAATTAGTTGTGGTCAGGGACGCGCCAAGCATCCTTGGCGCCGTCGTGTGAAATATTGATAGGCGCAGGCGCTATATACACTGGGTCCAAGATAAGGAGGGGCAGTACAGGGATAACAAATAATTTAATAATAAATCACAAATAAGTGAACAAAATATAGAAACATTATTTCAAACTTCTGTTGATTCGGGATCTAAAAGAAAAGTAGGCGTTTGAAACAAAAAAATTAAGATGGTGACGCGTGATTTGTTTCATTTGACATTCCCATTGTGATCGTTGTCAACATTTAAAAGCGTTTTAAGAGGTCTTGTATTTTCCAGAAAATATGGAACATAATTTTACAAATTATTACGCCAAAAATGTTGTCAAATGTTTTAGAATCGACAGTTAGATGTTATTTGTGCTTAGAAAATAACGGAAGTCATTTTGAACAACTGATTATGTAGTTCCTTTCTTTTTTCGTGGTTCATTCTATTACTATTTTGGTATGTTTTTTGTTCACTTATTGTTGTTTATTATTGAATTATAATTAGTTCAATATAAGTAAAAATTTAGAGCTTACTTATGAGACCGTATCCCAAAATCTCCTGATGTTGTTAAAAAAAACCACAATGTGTCATATATCGTTGCATTCAGAAGAAAAAGAGCTCTCAAATTCCAATATCAGGAAAACATGACCGTATTTAAAAAAAGAATGGCCCTTCGAAGACGATTCGTCAGATTATAAAATAATTAACGCTCTTATATAGAGCGAAAAAAATGACAATGTATAAGTGCAATTTACTTTAGAATTCGATCTCAAAAAAAAAAAACGATTTTTCAGAATTTCGGTTTTTTTCGGATATATCATAAATGACGCTTTCAATCATTCAGCGGTAAAAATGACCTGACGTCAAACCAGAAAAACACCTATGTGGCACTGCGATGCATGTAAGCAATCAAGGAATTCTGGCCGGTGTTGTCATATGTACACCTTAAACTCTTTAGATAAAATAAAATAATTTAAACACTTTTCCAATCTGTAATACCTTTTTGTACAATTAATTGAAGAAAATTTACGACGGACTATGTTTTAAACAACCCGAAAAAACATATGGAATAGAAATAGCCACGTACGTCTCTAGGTCAAATGGCAATGACCTCTTGTCTTACATCGGCTGAGCGAAGTAGTTTCATATTAGTTCAGGACCAACCAGCGGCCGGATACGTTGTGTCTCGTCGATCACCAACACACTATCAGCGATCCGCTCTGTTTAGGTATAAGGATAAAACAAGTAGGTAGAAAATAATTTATTTTTATAATTTTATATGGAATTTCAGTTTTACATTAAGTTTGGCAACATTGCCATTGGGTCTGGGGTGCAATGTTGTACAGTAGCGCGGACTGATCTGTGAGTAAGAGTGTTTGTGACCCAACTTTTAAAACGGTCGATTTAAAAAAAATAAAATATGTAGCGCTTCTCTAGGACATCCAAGGAGTCACCCATTTAAATATAATACCTCATTTCCATAACACCCTGTATATATATTGCCCAGCCACAGGCGACCGTAGGCGCCTTTAAGGCCTTGGATCCTTTGTGCGTCGTACGACCTTGCCCATATGGACGGTGCGCAGCGTCCCAGGTTGTGGTATGGTGGGTTGCATTATTTCAAGATTATACGACAGGCCGGAGACGGGTCCCTTTCAAGTAATAGGTTAAAACCAGTTAAAATACGATATCTACATCCTACATATCATAAAATAATTAAAGGGAAGAGGGATAAAATGTATCGAATCCCAGTTTGACGTTTCTAGATGACGAGGCTTCATTGTGTTAAAAGTATTAACCACTTCATGGATGTCAATCTCCCGCGACGAATTTATAAGACATTCAACCTCACCCATTTGAAGTGTTTGTCATAGGGCGGGGCTATAGCCCCTCTAGCAACACCCCCCCCCCCCCCCCCCAGAAGATCCGCCACTGGTTCTTATCTAAGTATTTCGACATATTCGATTTAAAAAAGGTATGTCAGCTTTTTAATAATCCGCCATTTCCATAATACACTGCCAATTACAAAATATCGTTGTCATAGATAAAAATAATGTAAATTTAAAATGAATGCGCCACTAAATATTAATTTTATTATTAGTTGTCAGCGATTACGTATTTACTGAAGTTGAAAATAACCCCCGGAACATATTACAATAATTAAATCATCATCAATCACTTTAAACGGTTTTATAACAAGGGAGAATAACCACAGTTTAATTCGAACAATAAAACGAAACACACGCCACTGTTTACAATATAATTTATACGATCTGTTAGCTACAGGCTAACAATGGAACCTAATAACTGGCTTCATGTATTCAATACGCTGCCGGGGAGCGAACTGCATAGTAGGGTGACCCATTGAATAGAGGGACGAAACTCGGTTGATTCATAATATGTATTTTATAATTAAATTTTGATGTGATTGTTCGCGTGGAAACTTTGACTAGTCTTCCCATTAATTGTTTGAAAGCAGACAAATCAACCTCTTTTTATACAACTTAAGAAGATTTTACAAAAGGATTGAGATAAAAGATTCGGTATTCCCTTAATTTATATCTTCTGAATATCTTTAGAAAGTTCACTTTATTAAATGTTAATATTCATACTAAAGGAAAATATGTTCGGCGAAATCAGGCTAAATTACTGGCACGATTTGAAACAGTTTATCAATTTTGTAGATTCACCACCGACCTATATACAGGGTGTTATGGAAATGACGTATTATATTTAAATGGGTGACCTCTTGGGTGTCCTAGAGAAGCGCCTACATATTTTATTTTTTTTAAATCGACCGTTTTAAAAGTGGGGAAATAAACACTCTTACTCACAGGCCAGTCCACGCTACTGTACAACATTTCACACAGAGCCAATGGCAATGTTGCCAAAGTTAATGTAAAACTGAAATTCCATATAAAATTATAAAAATAAATTATTTTCTACCTACTTGTATTTATTATACCTAAAGAACGAGGAACAAAACCAGGCACAAAAATTGTCATGGGAACACTCCTGGAAATACTTTATGTACACACAATAATAGTGAAACAGAACCGATAGTTAGCTTTTGAAAATACAGTAATACAGATTATACTACAGATTATTAGATATATTTGCCGTCCTGAAGAAAAGCGTCAAAAAAAACAATATTGAAAGATTATTTATGTACGGGCAAGACACGCGCGTAAACCCAAAAAAACAGAGCGGATCGCTGAGAGTGTGTTGGTGACCGACGAGAGACACAACGTATCCGGCCGCTGGTTGGTCTTGAACTAACAGACGCACGCGTCCAGCGCTATATGAAACTACTTCGCTCAGCCGATGTAAGGCGTCAAGAGCTCATTGGCATTTGACCTAGTGACGTACGTGGCTATTACTATTCCATATGTTTTTTCGGGTTCTTTAAAATATAGTCCGTCGTAAATGTTCTTCAATTAATTGTACAAAAAGGTATTACATAATGGAAAAGTGTTTAAATTATTTTATTTTGTCTAAAGAGTTTAAGGTGTACATATGACAACACCGGCCAGAATTCCTTGATTGCTTACATGTATCGCAGTGCCACACAGGTGTTTTTCTGGTTTGACGTCAGGTCACTTTTACCGCTGAATGAATTGAAAGCGCCATTTTTCTTCAATTTGTCTTTATCTCAGGAATTGCCGGTTTACATATAATACGTCATTTCCATAACACCCTGTAGTTAGAGAGACGGTGACAATGGGGGGTCCGAGAAGTGGAATATCAGTAATTTGGTTTTTCGTGGAGTTTAGGTCCCCCTCTACAACTTTTTTTATCTGATGAAATGCCGTAGAGCATTGTTGAGAGGCGCTGTACCGCTTTAGATGGGAAATTCTCAATAAATTCAAAATTATATCGAGCCATGTCTAAAAATGACCCCGAAGTCACGGGAAATCCATTTTCTGACAAGTCAACCCTTGCATATACTTTTCCGAGCGTGTCAAAAAAAATTAATGGAAAAATTATAAAGTCTCAAGTGTTTAATCGATTTGTATTCATATGGAGATGAATTCTAAACAATTTTCTGATAAAAAGAATATTGCGAAAGTGCAGCATACTTTCAAGGATATCGTGAAATGGAAGACTATGAAAGTCGGTACGAAGGTGCACGAACTAAGACTGCAGCGAGATCTCTTTGGACAGTTGCTGACTGCATCGCTCTCTCAAAAATAGATTTAGAGAGTCTTGCAGTACCCGATTACTCCAGTCCCGCTTTCTCTCTGTCATACCTTCCGGTATCTCTGCGTAATATTGTCAGAATTCCGCCTAGCTAGGTGCGAATCATGTGAAAAAATGGATGTTTTCAGATAAGCTTTAACATATAATGTTACATTCTAGAAAGTTTCAACTTCAAATTCGCTTTTTTTTTTATTTTTTTTTATTTTTTTGATACGCTCCGAAAAGTATATGAAAGGGTTGACTTGTCAGAAAATGTGTTTCCCGTGACCGATATAATTTTGAATTTATTGAGAAGTTCCTATCTAAAGCGGTACAACGCTCTACGGCATTTCATCAAATATAAAAGTTGTAGAGGGGGACCTAAACTCCACGAAAAAACAAATTACTGATATTCCACTTCACGGACCCCATATTGTCACGGTCTCTCTAACTAATAACTATGGATACGTACACCTTATGAGGTGTGCAGAAAAATATTTGATGAGTGAAAAATGGTTTGGTGTGCACGGTTTACCAGTCTCTCGACATGAGAGCAGTACTCTGGTAACGGTCGATTCTGAGCTTTAGAGTGTCAAAAATTGTCGAGGTGTAACTTTTTGGTCCGGAAAAATACACCAAGTCTCGACGAAGCTGTCTTGGCGATTAACACAATGTGGTTATGCTATGGCATTTTTCCTCCCAGTTTAATGATTATAATGAATGCATATCTAATAAGGTCTATTTTCAAGAAGTTGGAATCGCTCAAACACATTGGCAGATCTCGATTGCTTTAGTATTTGAGATGATTGAGTGTAAAGTTTTGGGTAATCCTACTTCCTTTCTCTCTCAAAATAAAGCCGCCATAAATTTTTTGACTGTCGAATAAAACGTCAAAATAATCCCCCAAAGATATTAGAGACAAGTTGATTAATTGTTTAAAAGTTCTTGTTCTTTCTATCTGCTTTATACACGTCAATGCGATGTATGTTATTACGAAAATAAACATAACAATAAAGGGGTAGTAGTATCTGTAGAATCCTCATCTCTTTTTATCTTCTTTCCATTTTTATTTCAACAGCTAACCGGTTTGATATGTGTTTATTACGAAAAACAAACAGTCGACGGACGTGACTCAAATATATATATTTTTATCCAGTTTACGGCAGACTTGGCACAGTCTTACCATATTGAGTTAAGAATTATTATTTTTTCCACAAACAATACTTAAATTTAACACACAACCACTAAAAAACAACAAAGAATTGTCAAATATGGAAAAATTATTTCCCAATTTGATATTAATACCACCTTATTTTGAGTTAAACAATGAATTGTATTTAACAATAACGACAAATATGACAGTTGTTAATCTGGTAGTGTTAAACATGAAAGCAGGTATGAACGAAGGCCGTTCCAATGAGGGCTTCATAAAAAGTATGTTCCGAACGCTAGAAGGCGACGTAATGTCTTTGTCTAATTAACAGGAAACCACAAAAAAAATTATACTAATTTCGGAGCTCCCAGATTGTTGGAAAGTTGTTTACAATCTACCTAAGAGTGTGAATTGTTTATTCTTCAAAGACTGTGAACCAAAACCGTATTCTCCTTGATGTAAGATCTTGGCAGCAAGCGAATTTTTTTAAAGATAATTCCACTTTTCTTTTAAAGTTTGTTGTTCGAGTTTAAAATTCAAAGCTATTAGTAATTGGTACGTTTTGTTATAAAAAAAATCTTTTAAAGGCCGTATTAGACTCGGCAATTTTTTCTCTTGCGCCGGCAATTATAATGGCACGTATTCATGCGCAGTAAACCATTTTCGATCAGCTGGAGCATTGTCAACGGTCAGAACCGCAGTGAGTACTGTCGAAATTCCTAAAATATCCCCAGAATTAGAGATGGGCAAACCTGTTCGTTTTGATTACCAGTTAAAGCAGCTACTGCTATTTACAAATGGGAGGTGCAACAAGTTCCTGAATTAGCAGTCCATAAGTTTAATAAAGAATGTAAACTGCTAATTTAAGTACCAGTGGGTTTAAATGGCCATTACCTGTTCATACCTGGCTCGGCCAAATAATAAACAGTTAAAAATAACAGAATAATCCATATCTACCCAATTGCGCCGGCAATGGCAATTAAAATGGCGCCTGCCCCATTGCTGGTAATGAGAGACAGCTGATCGGGAACGGTGTACTGCGCATGAATCCGTGTCATTTTAATTCTCAGAAGAGTAGAATTTCCGACTGTAGTACGGAGAACGGTGTACTGCGCATGAATCCTTGAATTATAATTGCCGTTGCTGGCGCCATAAAAATTCCCGACTGTAATACGGCTTTAATGAATTTTATTTCAGAACCCGTTGAAGATGGATAACGAGTGCCAATATTTCCTTTACCAAAAATTATTTTAATGAATTTTATTTCAGAAATGGTTGGAGATGATAGTTAGTACCAATATTTCCTTGAACCAAAAATTCCTTTCATGAATTTTATTTCCGAAATAGCTGGAGCTGAATAGCGAGTACCAACATTTCCTTTAACCAAAAATTCATTTAATAAATTTTATTTCAGAAACGGTTGAAGGTGGATAGCGAGTACCAATATTTCCTTTAACCATAAATTCCTTTAATGAATTTTATTTCAGAAATGGTTGTAGATGATAGTGAGTACCAATATTTCCTTGAACCAAAAATTCCTTTAATGAATTTTCTTTCAGAAATGGTTGAATAGCGAGAACCAACATTTCCTTTAACCAAAAATTCATTTAATAAATTTTATTTCAGAAACGGTTGAAGGAGAATAGCGAGTACCAATATTTCCTTTAACCAAAAATTTCTTTAATGAATTTTATTTCAGAAATGGTTGAAGATGAATAGCAAGTACCAATATTTCCTTTAACTAAATTTATTTGAATGCATTTTATTTTATAAACGGTTGGATAGACGATGAATGATATGCATGTGTAATTTAATATGGGGAGCTGATCAGTGCCCCATGTCAGTATTTACGATTATATTCCCAACTGATAAATAGGTGACCAATTCAATAGAGGGGCAGAACTCAATTGATTCAAATGAATGATAATATGCATTTAATAATTTAATTTAAAAAATATCATACGCATGGATTTGTTGACTGGTGTCCTTATTTATTATTTGAGTAGACAAATAAGCATAGTTTATAAGACTCTCTCAGATATATCTATTGCTTAATATTAAATTTGAGTTAGTATACATAGAGATATTTCTGAATGGTAAAGAGAAAATGGAAACTAACTTTGAGAAATTATGTTAAAATGAAATATAAAATACAGAAAGTTTCTAGCAAGGGTTAAAATATACTTCCTTTTATTTCTGCAGTAGAATCTTCAATTGGTTTTCAATCTGTGTTTGACGCCTCGAGGCACCAGATAATTTTACGGTCGGTGTGGGGTGTAGGGCCGCGCTATGGGAAAAATGTTTAAAAATCTTGATATAAAATCCATTTAAGGTTTTGAGTTAATTTGATTTGATTTGAAATATAATATTACTATTACGCTAATGTACGTCGTTATACGTCATTCCAATGCCCAGTATTAATTCATGCTTTCTCATATAATAATTAATAAGAAAAGAAATATAGGCTTGTGATAAAGATTAGATACAAAAAAATCGCTAAGCGAAAATCATAAAAATCGGTCTTCCTCAGGGAACTGTCCTCGGTCCGATACTTTTACTAACTTACATGAACTCACGTTTATCTCTAGAAACCCGGCGAAAAATTATATCATATGCCGATGATACCGTGGCTATATTCTATGAAAATACCTGGAATGAAACAAAAATAGCATGCCAACAAGGTATGGAAAAGATAAAAACTTGGCTAGGTATGTATCAGCTCTCCTTGAATGCAAGAAAAACGCATTATATAGAATTTAGCTTAAATGGGCGTAATAAACTTGATTTTAGAACATTAAAATATCGAATATAATAGATGAAATCAAAGGAACAAATGAAATAAAATACCTGGGCATAATTATGGATGACAACTTAAAATGGAGAAATCAAATAAATTATTTAACAAAAGAACAAGAAAACTTATTTATAAATTTTAATTTATGGTGGTATGTCGCTACAAAAATTAAATGTTACATAAGATCATATATTAAAAATAATATTTAAGAAAAATAGGCTTAGGAATAGGACCTGCTATATACTGAAAAAAATTGTAACATAAGAACATTGTACTTTCATAGCATATTCAAAAACAAAACCATTCAAAATTATACATGTTCCATATACATACAACACACGTATTACATAGGCTTCTATGCGCTCCCAGATTTTACAGAAACCTGTAATATATTACCCTTATGTATTAGACACATAAAGAAATTAAAATTATTCTCCATCTGCCGAAATTACTTAGAATTTAAAAATATATTAAAAATTAAGTATCGTTAGTCGCTACTGGATATGTACATACTTTTTAAGTTATATTTGTGTGGTAACTTATATATTTTAGTTATATTTTATTAGGATTATTTATTTTTAGTTAGAATAGTGTGTATTTTTTCCTGAAAGCACAATACAAGTGTTCAATCATTTAGGTGCTTATACATATATGCATATTAGAGTTATGATCAGCTTAAATTTTAGACGATATATCACAAAAAATACTATATAATCATAAGTGTGTATAAATAAATAAATAAAACATTAAAAATACACTTTTGTTTTATTGACCGTTTTTTCAAATTATAGATAGTTAGTTTTTGGGTTTCGATTACTTTGAAACGACATTCCAGTGTTTAGTTAACGTTTCGGTTTATTATACTAAACCATCATCAGAACTATTTATTATAAAGAAAAGAAGGCGTATAAATAAAATAGAAAAAAGCAATATTTTTGACGGTGTTAGTGACAAATTTCTTATATTAGTTAATGCAAATCTTTACCATCATAAAAATAAACATTAATAGCACCAAATAATTTTAATATAGGATTTCCCAAACCCTTCCTGTAACCATCATTGTTAAAAATGTAAACAAACCAAATACCAAAAATGTAAATAATATTAAATATGCATACCTTTTATTTTATTGTATTTAAATAATAACCTACCTTACTACTAAATGGTATAACTTAGTTAATTCACGTCCACTCAACAACAAGACAGAGTGTTACCAAATTTAATGTAAGTTAGTGAGAATTGTACATTGTACAAGGTATGTTCATTTATATATTTTTTCATTTCATGCTATACATAACTTATATTAACATAAAATAAGCAATTTGTCACTAACACCGTCAAAAATATTGTTTCTTCCTATTTTATTTAAACGCCTTTTTCTCATAATAAATAGTGATGATGATATAGTATAATAAACCGAAACGCACTGGAATTTAATTTCAAAGTGACCGAAGCCCTAAAACAAACTATCTATAAATTAAAAATATAACCTAGGTATGGTTTATGTATCTAATAATTTTGTATTTTAAATTTATCAAAAGTGCTATAACGTATTTAGAAGAAAAGATATGCCAAATTAACATTTTAGAAAATTTACATACATCTAGTTTTATGTGTTACCCCGTACAATAGACGTATCAATACGTAAACTACTCTGCCCTAAACTCTGGAAACTATGTTCATTCATTATTAATGAAATAGCGCTTATTATTTTGGACATGAATTTTTGAATATTCGATAATTAATTGGGGTACTTATTATCAGCTTTCAAAATTATATTTGAATCACTTTTTGAGGTTCCTGTCCCACAGTGCGCAATAGTGAACGTTTTATCTGATCGCATCCTCACCCCTGTTTTTTATGCTTTCCTTACGCATTTACTTCGTGGACAACTGTTGATGAAAAACTAAAACTCGTTTTATGAATGAGCGAGCAGGGCTATCTGTTCCTGCTATAATTTTTGCGGTAATAACCTGCAAAGGTTTAGATAATTGCCTTTAGTAAAACTATACACTGAGAGAAGATCTTTACTATCGTTATAAGAATGTTAATTGCGATAGCAAAGAAAATACCTACATAGGGGACAATAAAAAATAGCTGTAACAGTCAAATTGATTTTGCTGGGTATATCATTGCTGTAGCAGTGAAGTCGCTTTATAAATATTATCCTGCAGTTACAGCAAAAGAAAGTTCTTATGCTCACAAAGTCACTTACCACCGATTGAAATGATACATTGCTGGGACAATAATACTATATTACGTACGAGGTGGAAAGTGTTTCATTCCTGTCGAGAGAGTCGGTAGTAATGGAGGCTCGAAGCGGCGAGGTTAAATAATTCTCGAGAGAGTAATGAAATTTTCACCGAGGTTTGTATACTATTTTATTTACAACCAAATCAAACATCCACTTCTTATTATTTTGAATAAAAATTATTGATTAAAGATAAATGTCATTTTGACTTTTTCATTGAAAAATTAAACAGAAATTTCAAATAACCGCAGGTGGGAAAATAACGTAGGTAATAATACGCATCAAGATGGCAAATATCATTTTTTGAATATAATTTCCATGTCACTAAACAATATATTATTTAACAACAGAAAAATCAGATGAGGAATTTGATTTTGCTGCTACTCCACCAGAAATTCGAGAAGCAGCAAAAATAATAGAAGAGGATCTTCTACCAACTAAAAGCCGCTCGAGATATGACAAGGCATATAACTGTTTTAAAGAATGGCGTACGGGAAATATAGTTCAAAATCCTGGTTCTGAGTCGGCGCTACTAGCTTAATTCAGTGAAAATGCTAAGACAAAGAAGATATCAACGATTTGGTTACAATATTCAATTGAGGACCACTCTATCAATTAGGGAAAAAGTAGACGTATCTAAACACGCAAAGCTTTTTAAAAAAGCAAAACAAAGGATACAAGTCGAAAAAATCGAACACACTGTATGTTGGTGTGTTCGTATATTATTTGGGAAATATCGATTTAAAAAAATTACAAAAAAATAATTTACTTTCCACCAAGGTGGAAAGTAAAAGTAAAAAAAAACGTCAACTTTCCACCTTTCAAAGATAGATGAAATGTCATTATTACATGCACGGCTGTAAATAATAGTATATTACATACCAAGAGTGGTAAGACGTAACTCGTTCGAAGTTTCGATATCGTGTGTAATAGGTTTACTAGTGTTGTGATCGCTCGAGCGAAAAACCGCTTGATCACTCGATTATTGAAATAACCGACATCACTCGATTATTAAAAAAACCACTCGAGTTATCTACTCAGGCGAAAACCGTCGCCCGTCACTTATTATCTTTCACTCGATACCCGAGCTTCGCTTGACGCCGACGGAAAAATACCGCTGTAGTGTGATCGAGTTAAAAAACTGCTCGTTATTCGAACAATTTTTCGCTCGATAGGAAATAATCTAGTTAAAAATCAGGCGAAAAACCGAAAAATATCGCCGGTTACCTGATAGACGACCTCCGGTCTAAGCACCGCACGATCCGATAGGTGACGTTCGAGATTGACGCTGAGCAAGTACACGACATACGTCTTTCTTAAAGGCACATAAACGAGAAGGTGCATATAAAAAAGTATGCTGAATCCCTTAGCGGAGTCATCGCGACATGATTTGGTAAAGTTTTGTTTTAACTGGCTAGCCAGCGGAGTAGTTTAGGTCTCCGATTGTAAATATTAAAAAATTAAAGGATATAATTTTAAAATTTTTAATTACTATAAAGACGAGAAAACTTCTCAAAAGTAACATAATAATAGAAATTGTTAATGAAAAATAACAAAACGAACAAAATGGTTAACAAAATATATAGAAAAATTCGTTGGTAATCTTTTAGTAAACATTTTTAAATCTAAACAGGAACTTCTTATTATTTTTATTATTAAACTCAAGAAGACTTCTCAAAAATAACATACATTATAGAAAATGTTAATGGAAAATAAGAAAACGAGCAAAATAGTTAACAAAACATAGGTATCGACAAATTTTTTGGTAATTAAAAGTAAGCATTCTTAAATTTAAACAGGAACTTTTAGGTAACCATGAATACATGAGTACATGAATTTAAAAAAATAATAACCAATTTTCTTATTTTGCCAGTCGCGTAACTAAGCCTAAATTTTTGAAGTGCGCACAGTGGGCACCTGATAATTTAAAGTGGAAGAATTTGACAAGCTATTTTAAATATCTACTTATTTTATGCTCGTAGATTGAGAAGGATGTGAAGAAAAATGACTCTTGGTAATACTTTTTGTTCGGGTTAAAAACGCACAATAATAAACCCGAACAATAAATACATATTTGTGTGATTTTTTGCAGTTTTTTGTTTGGTATCGAGACAAGTGGTAAAAATTCATTATTCACAAATAAATAAATTTCTGGAATTTTTTTGGTGACACTATAATTTTTTAGCTAAACCTGTGCCCACCCGTAGTTACGTGCCTGCTAAATACCCGACCTGATCACATGTAAAGGGCTAGGCAGCCCGTTAAGCAGTCGGTGACGTCTTCGCTTGGTAAATTGGAATTTCAGGCGATTCACTCGAGCGATTATCTCGATTATTAAAATCGCTCGAGTATCAAGTACGCGATTATTAAAATAATCAGTTTTTCACAACACTAAGGCTTACCACTCGAGTTGTGTACTATACTTTCTCTTCGACTTCATATTACTTTTATGTTAAATTATCGAAATATGCTAATAAAACATTTTGAGTCGGTACTCACATGGATATCAATACACCAGTCATACATTATTGATACATTCTCATGCCACTCCCTGGATTTTTCTGGTAATAAATTATTTGCTGCGGAAGTAGTTTGTAATGTAATTTCCCGTGGCGTTCCCTCAATCTGAATATCGTACTCACTAATACTTTACCCAAAAATACACAAATTAAAAATGTTGACGTTTAATATTTGTTGACATTTACGTTGCCAATGCGACCCCGGTGGAATTCACACCCGACGTTGCATAAAATCTATGGAGGAAATATTTTTACTAAACAGTTCAAAAATAATGAACAGTTACAAATTCAAAAATTTTATTTAATTTCAAACCGTCTCATCGATCTAGATCACTAAAGGTATTAAATAAATTCTCCTAAATGGCTGGAATACCTTAATTCAAAAGTTTTTATTGATTCGTACAACCAAACGCGATACTATTACAGCACAAAAGATGATTTTTACAGATATCGAATAACTTTTATTCTCGTAACACTTACACCCATCCCGTGTTGTACATATATAACCTATTTGGGTCATACAAAAGTAATATCTTTTGTAATCCAAAACACCCGTGTATATATACGCTAAGGCAAAAAGAATTTTATCAAGGTATCATATTAACACACCGGAAACTGAACGTTAAAATGCAATTATTTGTAAGTTTCCTCTTTTCTAAACCTCTTTTGTGTCTCGAGTAGAGTTTCTTTATGCCCCGAGATCTCCGAAAGTCGAGTGTACCTTTTCAGTAACAATCGCTTGATATAGCGATCCCTATTGAGAAATA
The DNA here is from genome assembly GCA_963991005.1 of Barypeithes pellucidus. Lineage (NCBI taxonomy): Eukaryota > Metazoa > Arthropoda > Insecta > Coleoptera > Curculionidae > Barypeithes > Barypeithes pellucidus. Next base: position 25,935,038 of record OZ022556.1, read on the forward strand.
ATAAACATAATAGGTCTCTTTATTGTCGCAGCATGTGTACCTACCTCCCACTGGTTTCGTCCTTTGTTTAAGCTTTATTTCTAAAACGTTTTTATTTTAAAATTTAACTGAATGCATGTTGAATTAAAAGCTCAATATAATATACCACATATGTATATCGTATAATATACTGGGTGATGGGGGTTGCCAGCTCGGAGCTTGCTTAGAACTGAAAGATTTTGGTCAGTGAAGTAGATTAATTTCTTTCAGTTATTATAGAAAAGTAACCTGGTTACTTTTCAATAAGATTAAAATAGATATTGATGAAACAACATACGTGGTGTTTAAACAAAAAAATAAAATAGTAGAAAATATGGATATTAAAGTCAACTTAGAAAATTTAAATTGATCCGAACATATAAATAATATTCACAAAAAAATTATTTAACTTTATTTAATTTAAGTATAGGGACTATTTGTCAGATAAAAGTAAAAATATTTTATATCATGCATTTTTTCTGAGTCACTTTGGATATCTACTTCCTGTATGGGGTATGTGTGCAATTTACAATAAAATCCAAATCTTACCAAATAAAGTTTTAATAGTACATTACGTATCAAGGGCCGAAAAGACAAACAAACAGTCGTGCGGTGGCCTCCCTCACCTTCGGCTCGGTCGGCCATCTCCGCATCTCGTCCGTAAAACCCTCCGACGGCCCGAGGTATGTACCGTATTTTTTTTTATAAGTGCTCCGAAGCTTTGATGCCAAATAAATAAAGAAATTCTTCAGACAGTTTTCCTGTCTACATGACATGAAAACACTCGCGCATGGAGAATGTAAATATTTATTTATTATTTTTGACAAATAGGCTCGGTGGCCTAGTGGTATAGCGTGCGCCTTGTGGTCTGAGAGTCGCGGGTTCAAATCCTGCACTCGGCATCTCTGGTTTTATTTATTTTTTTACAAGTGCCCGAGTCTTTGAGGCCATATAAATAAAGAAATTCTTCAGACATGTTTCTAAAACATCTTTGAAAAATTAACTGGCAATTTCATTAATATATAATCCGCTATTTATTATCGCTTGTAGTATGGCTCGGTGGGTAGGGTGTCCGCCTGGCGATCTGAGGATCACGGGTTCAAATCCCACACCGACAATTCTGGGGGGAAAAATCTTTCCCGCCCGCTTCGATACTTTCCCGCCCGCTCTCTTGGAAAACGCCACTTTCGGTGAAGAGAACATGCATGAAAAGAGGCACTTTCGGGGCACATGTAAAAAACAAGTTATTTACGGCTATGAAAGACGTGCACACACGGAAGCTTGATAAAGTGTTAGAATTAGAACAATGCAAATTAATATTTAAAATAATAAACAAACAACAAGAATATAATATTAAGATTATATTTTCTAATGAGATACGTACATATCAAAATAGAACTTAAAATAATATTTATCAAATACACACCCCTATAAAAATTATCGCATCGCCATAATTTTTTCTGTATTTCGGACACACTAACATTTAGATTACCTCGTATAGTTTATAAATCGACATTATTTAAGTGATATTTTATTCCTCCAAAAAAATGGCCTTTTTTTTCGATATGTTTGAAAAACAGTCATGGGATGTATGATTTTTATTTGTAATGTTCCTCAACGTTTAACACGTAATTTGAGCAATGAAGAGACGTTCCGAGTTATTGATCTAATTGAAGATAGGCGAAATCAAAGATACGTATCTAATTTGTTGGGCGCAGGCCCGTAGCCAGGATTAGATTTTAGAGTGGGCGGTCAAAGTTTTAAAGGGGGCAAACTTGAAAATAATTTTTGTGATCAGATCACGTAAGATCAAGAGAAAAAAAAAACATCGTTGATTTCAACATTGAATTAACTACCTATATAATTACAAAAAATAAAACTTAAACAAAACCAAAAAACGCAACTTAGGTAAATACCTTTAATATAATTGAAGTTTTCTGTTCTTCCTTTCGTTAAATTTTTGTAAAAACACCTCAAAGTTTATGTTATTTGTTTGTTTACTCTCAAACGCGAAATATATCAGATTGGCCATTCTCTGCTGAGACTGAATCCCAAGAAATTACATAAATATACAACTATCATGGTTTTGCTTGCCCACTCTGCCCCCCCCCCCCCTGGCTACGGGCCTGGTTGGGCGTGCAACAAAATACCATCTCAAGAATGGTTTAGCGGTATAGGGAGACTGGGGAGTATTTAAGAAGAGTGGGACAAAAAGAAGAAAACAGAAGATTATATTAAACGTGTATTTTGGTTGGATTCCTTACATTGAATTGAATTATGACGAAAATGGCAATTCAATGAACATTTCCTATTGAAATTTTTTTATAAAAACAAGAAATTAGAGTAGTTGAATAATAATATTCTTTAAGATTTTAACCTCCCTGCATACAAAAACTTAATTTTCTAATGAAAAATCTTAATTTTTTTACAAGCAACATTTTTTATAAAGAATGACTTTTTGTAGAGAAATTGAAAATTAGGTCCATTTGTGCTATAGTTAATCAAATTCCAGCGACACCCTATATATACTGATATCAAATTTAAATTGGGAGTATCTTATATAAAAATTGAGTACTGGTTTAGACACTTGCCAAAAAGTATCGCCATGCCACTAGTGATAATAAAACTATTACCATTTCTTCTAAATACGTTAAATTGTTTACAAAATGTTTCGAAAATAATCAATGCGACATTTTCTCACTTTATATAAGTCAAAAATAAAAATCATTTAAACAAATAAAGTCTCTTGTACAGAGTGTTACCCAATTATCTATTAATTAATTCAATTACTTAACATTAAAAGTACAAAACCATTAGATACATCAGCCATACCTAGTTTGTTAGTTTATTTTGTTAAAATTATTATAGGTACTATAATATTAGTAGAGTTCTAATAATAAAAAATACATATATTATGTATATTAAGTAATTTTATACTGAACATCTGATGAATCCGCTGTGACCGTAGGAAAATACGTGTCATGTTGACAAATTAAAGTCAAAATCAAAACAGTATTTTTATTAATGAATAATCACAAATATTTTTAGGTTAACAATTGAGTGTTGCCGTATCTTTAGAGACAACTATGCTTATTCCAATGTTCGTCTTATTGCTAAAAATAATGATATCTATTACGCGACACCGTTTGACCGAGTTTTCTTGATACACCCTGTAAACTAGGAACTTTGTGATCATAAAAAGGGCTAAAGTACATTTAAAATATGCCTCCTTTTAGGAACTCCTGCTCCACAAAACTTTCCATAAATACCCATACGGCATTATTGACTCAATATTGTATAATTTAAAAATTAACTACAGATCTTTAGAAAGCAGTATTTTTATTTTTCCCTTTCGGTTTGCCTTTGTACTTTTTCGAAGTGTATTTTAAATGCAAATCACCCTTTCTTTTGCCAATTTTATTAACTTAAGCAGCCGATCTACTGCAACCCCCACAGGCCTGCTAGTGACAGACATTGTGTGTTTCCTCTATACTAACCGAGATTTGCTATCAGCGGCCACACTTAAAAATGAATTACAATTACCCCTAAGCACCCTTTACAATAACGTGTCTACGAAACACTCTTGATGTCTATATTGATTTTTGGTTGTAGTTATATTATATTCGATATAGAATATAAATTAATTCATTAAAATTATTTGTTGAATTTTAAATTTTATTTTATATTTTTAATAACCGGTATGCATATCAGATTAAGGGACTTTTATCATCTACATCTCATCTCATAGGACTATAAAGAATTATAGAAAAATTCGTCCATTTGCCTATTGTTTTTTTTTTATACCGAGAATTGAGAGTGAGCCCACGTAGAAGCGCCTATTTCAGGATCAATAATTTTAGCTGGGGTTATATTAAAATTTTATTATGTATTATTATTATTATCATTAAAACATTTTAATTAATATAATAATAATAATCAATGTATGGATAAATTATTATTTCCCAGCCCACCCGATGATACCTTATACAACAAGGGCGTATTTTTGTCTACACAGTTTTAGTAGCACTTAAATTACTAATTCAGATTGAATGTTACTACCAAGAAAAGGAAGCTTTTTCCATTGATAGGATGCAAACCGGTTTCGAACTTTTCTGTTCTCATCAGTACAGGGTAGGTGTACATACCTATCAACGGTAGTCGAGAAAATACAACGCTAAGTAGGATCTATTAGCAGTCCCACGCAATCTGAACAAACGATATTTATCAAACAAAAAGTCTGATTACTTTTCAGGAGGTATTAATATCAAATACCATAAACATTATTATTATATATTATACAATAAGGGCTTATTTTTGTCTACATAGTACCACTTTAAAATACTAATTCAGATTGAATGGTACTATCAAGAAAGTGAAGTATAGTGTCTTCTCTGATGATAGGTATGTACATCTACCCTGTACTGACGAGAACAAAAGAGTTCGAAACCGGTCTGCAGGTGGTGACATCCTATCCATGGAAAAGGCTTATTTTTCTTGGTAGTACCATTTAATCTGAATTAGTATTTTAAAGTACTACTGTATAGACAAAAATACGCCCTTATTGTATAAGGTATCATCGGGTGGTCTGGAAAATAATAATTTTTCCATACATTGGTATTTGATATTAATACCACCTGAAAAGTAAATAGACTTTTTATTTAATAATCATAATGTTTATTTAATTCCCAACGAATTATGGTATCATTTAACTGGTTAGCAAAATATTCTTATTTTTGCGAACAGAAAAATGTAATCGGTCAGCCAAAATGGCTAGTTGGTCAGCAACTTATGGACAGTAAACATTTCTGAATCGTGACAGTGCCCTGGGAAAACAAGTGAAAACCCGCCCCCGCTACACCTTTTGTAGCCAACTTCCTTCTGTATTCGGCAAAAGAAAACACAAGAAAGTTACATAAATTGACAGTGCCCTGGGACCTCTGAAGTAAACTGCTTCTAGACATGTTTGTTTCTACTGACCAATTGTAAACTCTTGCTGACCAACTAATCATTTCGCAGCTCGACCGTTAATAACGGCAAACCATTTAATTACTTCTCTAAAATTAAGATGAGGATCCCAAACAATCGAAAATTAGCAATCAGAGCCATCTAAGTTGCATGAATTTAATTAAAAAATATGCCGCTTTTGGCAGGTTAGAAAGAGACGACAGTCATCAGCTGATAGATATTTCTTTTCGTGAAGTTTTAGTCGTAAATAATAAAGTTATTTAGTTAATTTATTGATATTTAGATTGTCTGACATATTGATTGTGGTATCAACAAGTTTCAGAAAGATCTGTGACAAAAATTTGAAAATTATTCATATTGAAAATTTTTATTATTATTCTTATAACGTTATTTTTTTTAACCCAATACCGTTTTCCAATCCTTTAACTTTACGAATCCCATTTTAGATTAGAAAAAAATTAAGTATATTTGGCTAAACCTTCATATAAAATAGTGCCTGCTTGGCAACCTGTGATTAAACGCAGCTCTTAAAATGTAAATTAATCAAAGAAAATATAACTAGGGCTCGTGGTTTTATCGATAAGAATTTTCCTGTTCACGAAAAGTTTTTGTTTTGGAAATTTTACGAATGTTGGTATGTTGGTATGATTATTCTCATTAAATCCCGGATTTTAATCTATGAATAAACGTGCCCAAACGATCATTGAGTAAAATTTCCAACAAACAATACTTAGTTAATAACTTTTCTCCTATTTGCTTACGCTAATTATTATGCAACTGTATATAAAATGTTATAGTTTGCGACTTTTAATTTTTTTATTTTTTTTTATGATCAAACACAAGCACTATAGGAAAAATCCTTTAGGGCACTCAGGGAGTGGTGCGTATGCGCAAAATACGATTCACGTTGGTTGTGAATCGTTGGAGGTTATATTCGTTGGGAAAAACGACCTGGGGAAGGTCGTTCCATAAGGATGAAGTCGTCCAGATGAAATAATTCTTAAATAATGAAGTTCGAGGAGTGCTAAGCTTAACCACATATGGATGGGCTGTTGTATTTCTGCTATTCGCCGCTCTGGGCGGAATTAAGCGGACAAGGTCAGCCGAGCACTTTCCATGAAAATATCCGTAAAAGAAAGTCAAATCCCCAAACTGTCTTCGATGTTCTAGGCTGTCGAGGTTCTTCGTCAGCTCGTGGTCTCCAATCAGACGAATGGCCCTCCTTTCAATGGAATCCAGTAGCCGAAGAGTATGCTTGGGTGTGTTCCAGACATGAGAGCAGTAGTGATGGTCGAATCTGGGCTTTGTATAGCGTTAAAAGTTGCTGAGGTATGTACAACTTTCTGGTTCGGAAAAGTACACCAAGTTTCTGAGAAGCTATCTTAGCGATTGCCACAACGTGGTTATGCCAAGACATATTTCCTCCCAGATTGACGCCCAGCAAATTAACAGAGGAAGCCAGTGGGATTGCGTGTCCGTCCATGACTATATCCAGTTCTGTAATGTTAACCTTTTTTAGAAAACTTAAACTTAATAAGAGAAAGGTCTCTATCAAATAATCAAATTTAAATTAATAAATATTCCAGACACATAAAATAATTTGCTAGAAGGATTTAATAATTATTCGTGATACAAGTGTTAAACAGAAATTAACTAGATTAATGTCTAAAAAAAATTTAAACTAAATGATTGTGTTTAAATTACTAAAATTATAATTTTTTTTAGTTGCAAAAAAGGATAAATTAGTAAGTAGAGGATTATTTAAATTATTTTTCGGTAAAAAAAAACCATATGTCAGAAAACCATTGACTTGAAACTAACATGGACCCGGTATTTATATCTGCTGTGTTCACGCCAATTTGACGCCTATTATTATGAAAATAAACACAACAAAAAATACATGGAGATTCTATGTGTGGAATCCTCATCTTCTGCCTGTTTCTGCCTTGGTTAGGAAAAATAAAAAATCGACGAACGTGATTCAAAAGCCTTTATTTTTATCTAGTTTACGGCAGACTTGGTACACTCTTACCATATTGAGTTAAGAATTACTATTTTTCCACAAACAATACTTAAATGTAAGATAAAAACAATGAAAAACAACAAAAAGTTGTATTACCAATAACGACAAATATGACAGTGGTTAATCCAGTAGTGTCAAACGAGAAAGCAGATATGTAAGATGGCCGTTCCATTACGGACTTTATAAAAAGTACGTTTCGAACGATCGAAGGCGACGTAATGTCTTTGTTTAATTAACAGAAAACGACAAAGAAAACTTATACCAATCTTCAAAGCTCCCCGATGGGTTTTCTGTAATTTACAAGTTACCTAAGAATGTGAATTGTTTATTCTTCAAAGACTGTGAACCAAAGCCGTATCGTCCTTGATTTATAAACCTTGCAGGAAACAATTAAAGTTTTTTTTTTTAATTTAAATCTCCACATAACCACTGAGTACTACGAGAAAATTTATAGGAATAGACAGAGACTATTAAAACCTAAGAAAACATCTCGAGGCTGTAAAGTGTTACAATGAACAATGAAAGAGGTGTAACGGTATTTTTTCTGACTGGCAAAGTAACAAAAATTTTCCCAGGCTTTTAGAGTCAAATATATTAAAAGCTTGGTAGAAAACCATGCAAATTTGTTATTTAATAAAAGAAAGGTCTCTATTAAGTAATCAAATTTAAATTAATAAATATTCCAGAGATACATAAAATAATTTGTTAGAAGGATTTAATAAATAGTTATTTATGATACAAGTGCTACACAGGTTACGTTGTGAGAATAGACGCAACGCCGAAGGCGAAGTATCCCATCCCTTCGAAAGAAATAAAGTTCTAGCACATGAATTATAGATTTTTTTTACAAGTGCCATTAAGAGTACAAATCAACTTATTTCTTGTGTTATTAAATTTATAAAATATCATTTTAAAATCCAATTATCCATGAAGTTTATTGATGCACTATGATATGAGTAAAGTTTTATCGTTTTTATCGAGTATCTTCATATCTCGTGACAGCGAAAGTGATCCAGAAAATGAATTTTTCCCAGCCGAAATCGAAGCAGCTGGTAATAAACCAACTTTCGAGCTATTGTCTAGTAAGTCAACTTAGTCAACGCAACAGTACGAGTTTTCCCAGTGTTAAAAGTAAAATAGCAATGCCTTAAAATGGCATTTAGATACTGAAAATTATACTTCTACTGACGTACAAACAATTTTACAGGAGGTACACAAAGCTATTCAGCCGTACACAGGAATTTTAAAGTTTTACTATTTTTTTCTAAAAGTAGGTACCTATACATTTTTAGTAGAAATTTTCAATAAAAAAATTTACTGGATCCACAGTAATTTTTAAGAAATTAATTAATAAATATAACGATTTTATGATATTATCAACAAAAATATTTGCACTGTTGTCGGATTTTCAATTTTATAATAAAAAAAGCAAAGGTTTTGTAGAAATTGAACGCGAACTCATTAAAAACATACCCCCATAAGAATTCGCCCCTAGTCTTGTACAACACCACAAAATGGCTCTTGGCAACTCTGCAATGTAACCTCAAATTACCACTTGAAATTTATTTTCTACATATGACAGTAAAAACGTTGAATTTTGTTCCCTCACATCAGTATTAGTAGGCAAAATAATGGAAAAGCGCAAACCCGCCCCATACCTTTTTATTACAATTAAAACTTCGAACAATATATTAATATAAAAACAACCTAAATGTATTATTGCAGGAAACTTTTCTATGCGTTGTCTCGACAGTCTAGAAGAAAAGAACATCGAAGACAGGTTGGGGATTTCACTCTTTTCTACAGATATTTTCATGGAAAGTGCTCGGCTAACCTTGCCCTCTTAATTCCGCCCAAGGCGGCGAATAGCCGAAATACACGACGAACCACTGCCGCCCATCTATATGTGGTTAAGCTTAGTATTCCTCGAACTTCATTATTTAACAATTCTTTCATCTGGAGGGCTTCATCCTTATGGAACGACCTTCCCGATGTCGTTTTTCACAACGAATTTAACCTTCAAAGATTTAAAACCAACGTGAATAGCTTTTTACGCACACGCACCACTCCCAGAGTGCCCTAAAGGATTTTTCCTATAGTGCTTGTGTTTGACCATAAAAAAAAACACTGTCAAGCGCAAGAAAACATATCATGGCGTAAAGTTTAGGAACCAATACATTTTTTGGGTATTTTTTACATTTTTATGAATTAATATATGTTATATGTTCTCCGCATCTAATTGTATTTAAAAACATTCATATTACAACATTAAACAAAATGGTGTAATGGAACCAAATGAACTTATTCTGATTAATAGAAAAATTGTTTTGAAACATACATAACTCCGAATATTAGACAATATAAAATGGTATGAAAATTGCACAACTCCATTAATGATATAATAACTATGATTAATTTGCAGGCTTACCTTTGCGTTATTATTAACAAATTTTGAAAAACGTTGAAAACTAAGCGAAATTGTTTCACAAACACGACACCGCATTTGCCGCCATGTTCATTATTAGCACTTATATAATAATCACTTACTTTTTAAATTTGTGAGACTTACAGATTTCATATGTACATTTTTGGCTATATCTAGTAGCAATTTTCATTCACACTAAGAATATTAGCATATAGCTTCAGCCACTGTCTACCAGATTCCGCAAAAATCGCTAATTTTGACTTATGTATTTTTCATATTAGGCCGACGATTTGCAGTAATTGGGTTGCCTGCTTTCAAAAGTTTGATAGGTGGTATTGCCAGATGCCTCCATTATTACGCTAAGGTAAATAATGGAGGTAAATAAGAATGTTGGACGTGATCAAATAGTAAGTAGTGGAAAAAATAATTGAAACTTAAATAAAACTTATGGTTTCTAAATTCCTTCTTCAAACCCTTTTAATGTGCTTCGAGTCCTCTCAAAGTGATTCAAGCCCTTTGAAAGGCCGAAGCAAATACTATTTGTGATCTTATAAGCTTGCAATCAAGAACTTTGACATATATAAACTAAGAGTAATGCTATTCGAGATGGTTGTGGGAGTTAACCAGCATAAAAATAGAGGTGTTCTATTAATGTTTACACGTGCTATTTTTATAAGCATTGTAGATTTTTATATAGAGAATAAGGGACTAAATTGCAGAAGTAACATTCCTCTATAAAATATGTCGTTTTTTGCGGAAAATTTAAAATTTACCTTGCCCTTATGCTTCTTGACGTATTGTGAAGAAAACTGTGTATATTCCTTTTAGATTGTACTTGAAGAAATGCTACACTCTTATTGTCCTCTACTCAAGTTTTGTCCTCTACTAGACTAGAGACCCACCAAGTATTCTCGACACCGTACAAAAATACGTCACCTCACGGCGGCCCTACTTTCACCTTTATTGCCTTGCCCAAATGGACCTATACAAGACGATAACATTAGGTATGATTATATTTTTCCGAATTTATTTTGGAAACTGTTTTTTCCTTGGAGAATAATTAGTTTAAAATGTAATTAGTAATTTAAAGTCATCCATAAAATTGAAGCTATTTGGCCAAGGACTTTATCTAGCTCTATAAGAACCTTATTGGAAAATGATTATTGATCGAACTCAACGAATTTAATGCTCTTAAGTAACAAGATAGCGAGTATCAAGAGTAGATCTCAAAATAATACTATATTGTGTAACATCAGGACAAATGTAGGATTGAGTAACCCAATAGTAAGAGCGGTTAAGGCTTATAACAAAATAAATCCGAACAAACCCCGGTTCGGGTTTGTTAATCGAGTGTTTCGGGTTTGTTCGGACATTGGAGATCTTAGAAAATTATGTCAATTTGTTAAACGAGTGAAATTGTATTTAGGGATTTAATTAGGATACGTTCAGCATTGTGAATTTATTACTTATTGATGCTCGAGCCCAGTGCTATCAGGCACTGATTAGAGTATAGTATTCAGGTGAATGTACATTATTGTCTTAAAATAAAGATTGTTTTTTCAAAGTCAAGTATCAACATACATATAACAGTGCTGCGACGTAGCCAATCAAACAGAAATCTGACGATGTCGTCCTTCACCATTTGGATCTTGGAAACGGTAAGAGATACGGTAATTAAATTGAGGCAATTACATAATAATGAACCTAATAATATGCCACAAGAAAACACAAAATAAATACAGGAGCTTTCAAAATATTTAGAAAAATCTGAAATTTTGCGTCTCGGTTTTTATTTTCCTGACTTTGTTCGAAGAGATGACCAAAAATAAATTTCACTTTCTCATTGCCGCTTTCTATTCTCCATAAGATGGCATCATCAGATCTTTAATGCGACGTTTCGTCTTTGGGTCACCATCATCAACCTAATTTTTTTTAATACGGGCCTGGATTTATTTGTTATGAAAGAGGAACTAAATCTACGTCCAGCGGTATACTACAAATTTACTGGTTTCCGACGTTTTGTTCCTTAAATTGACCATCTTCATTAAAATACCCCTAGTACGCTCTTGTAATTTACTTTTGTTTAAAAAAATCGGTTTAATTCGAAACTGTAAAACTCGATGCCTTTCTTAAAAAATCTTTAAAAGTGCTGGGCTTGAGTCAAATTTTATTTGTATTAATGAAATTAATTATTTGTAGGCATTTGAAATAAAAAAAAAACACTAGGGGAGACCGAGGAGATTTTTGACAAAGACGATTTCTCGAAATCTATGGCCGTTAGATTGTTTGTTTATTTATAGGCGTTGTATAGGTTTGTTTATAGACGCGCTACTTGACGCAATACGCGCCAATGTCCCACGACAAGCGGTTGCGTGATTACGACATCTGCATGAGCAAACCCGAACAAAACCGAAAAGTAAATTTTTATAAAATTTTTGATTGTATTTATATCATTATAAATATTACATTCACGTGGTTATGCTATTTTTTCTTATATTGTGTGGGTTTGGAGTGTCAAAACGGGGCATTGTCTTGCTGCGTTTGCATCTTGTTTCGAAATTACGGATTATTATTCTGACCAGATCGCGATTTTTGGCACCTAGGAGAGTCGTGACAAGCTGCCACAACTCTCCTATTAAAGGTTATTTTCTGGTTAGCTTATTTTACATGCTTTTTGCAATGTTTTTTCTGTTTATTTCTGTTTTTGTTCGTTTCGTCAATTCTTACAACCTAAGTTTAATATAATGATGCCATAATTACTTATAAAAGATTTAATACTGTTATGTTAATGTTTTATGTTATTATAGTTCCTACAATTATGCCAAATGAGAATTAAAAGTAATTTTATGCAAAAAAAGTGTGTTTTGTTTAAAATTCATATAAAACTAATTTTATCTATTAAATATAGTCTAGATACACAGCTGTCACAACTTACCTTGGTACCTGTCACAATTTACCTCGGTGTTAGGAGAGTTGTGACAAAGGGAGTAGTTTCAGTTTTCGTGGATTTTCTCAGAAACCTTATAACTTGTATTGACTTTGATTACTGTTTTTAAAAGAGCAAGGATTGAGCTACATTGCGGCGTACAATTCATTATGGTGGTATGTTCCTTTATTGAGATATGTTCTTTTAAGTAAAAATTGTCACAATCCTCCTCGGTCTCCCCTACAAAGTGAATACGCTTATTTATATCAGAAGTAAGTTGTGAATCTTAAAATAATACGAAATTAGTTATAAAAACAAACCCTTACAAATTATGTTCGTTGTAGAAAATATTTAAAAAATATATTTTTTAAAAGGAGATATATAATATACGATCCAAGTTGGAACAAACGGATAAGAAACACAATCAGTTTCAAGACATCGCCGCCATGTTTAGCTTGAGGGCAGTGTCATTCTCATACCGTCTTTGATAACGCCTGATGTCATTTTATTACAAGTAAACAAAGGGAAAACTTGTGGTTTCTTTTGTGTTTAGATTTTATAATTGTCGTCTTTTTATTCACTTGGTAAGAGTTCAGTAAAAGCGGAGGAGATAAAGTTGGTCTCTTGATACACTGCCGACCAAAAAGATTCGAAATCTTATTTCTAAAGCAGCGTCCATACCTAAGGTTTTACCTGATAGTCTAGCTATCATAATATCGCCACGTATGGTAATTTTGTGCATAATCTGATGATTGGTGAAAAAGTTTTTAAAAAAGCCCGATTTCTTGTGTCTGCAGTCTAACTTGAATACCTAAAAGTCAGGTAAGACGTCAGACGAACAAACCCGAACCAACCTTATATGTGGGCGCCTCTTCAGGAAGATATGAAACGAAAAGTATTTAGACTAAAGGACCCAGAAGAATACCTATGGAAAATAGGTCCCGGTTAAATTGGCCCAAACTTTCCTCACTGATAGGATTCGGTGACCAGATAAAAAGTGTCCATGGGCGCCCAGGGTAAAAAAAACTCACTGTCGAGAGACATCTTCTTCCAAAACTAGGTTCTTTTTCGCTGCCTATAGTGTCCTGCAATAGTTTGTCAGGATTCCATAGCTCTTATACGAATTAACTGGAATTTCATTCATATGCCGATTTATACTGTATTATAGGGTGCATTTCAGGAAAATATTTTTAAAAATACAGGGTGGCCCAAAAATGTGTGGTAACCTAATGCTGTCTTTTTTAAATGAGACACCCAGTATTTTATTACATAATTAGGTTCGTTTTAGTGTCCTTTATAATTATAAAGTTTTATTTCATTTGGTTGTGTAGTTTAAGAGTAATAAATTAACTAACTAAAAAAAATCTCTGCCGTTGATGACCCGAAGCCTTGCCAAATCACTTTAGATAGTTGCGATTTTAGATATTTCATATGTTTTGAAAAATTCAAGATAATATAGTCATGTCATATCATATTTCGATGCTAAATTTAAAATTTGAACAAAGTCTATCCAATAGTTTCTGCCCTAATAGAGATCCCTAGAAGAGTGCTCTTTTTTTTTTTTTTTTTTTTTTTTTTTTTTAAATGATCAAACACAAGCACTATAGGAAAAATCCTTTAGGGCACTCTGGGAGTGGTGCGTGTGCGCAAAAAGCGATTCACGTTGGTTTTGAATCGTTGGAGGTTATATTCGTTGGGAAAAACGACATCGGGAAGATCGTTCCACAAAGATGTAGTCCTCCAGATGAAAGAATTCTTAAATAATAAAGTTCGAAGAGTACTAAGCTTAACCACATATGGATGGGCGGCAGTGGTTCGTCGTGTATTTCTGTCGCGTCGCTCTGGGCGGGATTAAGAGGGCAAGGTCAGCCGTGCACCTTCCATGAAAATATCTGTAAAAGAAATCCCCAACCTGTCTTCGATGTTCTAGGCTGTCGAGGTTCTTCGTCAGCTCGTGGTCTCCGATCAGACGAATAGCCCTCCTTTCGATGGAATCCAGCAGCTGAAGAGTATGTTTGGGTGCAGAGCTCCAGACATGAGAGCAGTATTCTAGTGATGGTCGAATCTGGGCTTTGTATAGTGTCAAAAGTTGTTGAGGTGTGTACAACTTTCTGGTTCGGAAGAGTACCCCAAGGTTCTGAGAAGCTACCTAAGCTCTTAAGTAGTAGTTGATACTCGAGCGATTTTAATAATCGAGTGAATCGCTCGTGCGATTAATCACTTGAAGAACGCGTTGATAAAACACCAAGGGTTGTTTTTGTAAGTTTAGAAGGTTTAGTTTAGAGTTTTTATTAAGGAAGAATAGTTGATTCTGATTTATAAAAAAATTACATCCTTTAATAAAATTTAGAATCGCCGCCGCTGGCTAGTCAGTCCCAGTCAAAACAAAACCCGTGTCGCGATGAATCCACTAAGGGATTTGGCGTACTTTTTTGTATGCACCTTCTCGTTTATGTGCCTTTAAGAAAGACGTATGTCGTGTCAGCGTTAAACTAGAACGTCGCCAATCGGCACATGTCGGGTGGCGCGCGAAGATCGGGTATCAAGTGAGAGGCAACGATTTTCAATTTTTCGCTTGAATTTATAACTAGAGTAGTATTTCCTGTCGAGCGAAAAACTGCTCGAATATACGTCGGCGTCAAGCGAAGCTCGGGTGTCGAGTGAAAGGTAATAAGTAACAAGCGACGATTTTCGCTTGAATTTATAACGAGGATTTTTTTTAATATACGAGCGATGTCGGTTATTTCAATAATCGAGTACTCAAGCGGTTTTTCGCTCGAGCGATCACAACATTACTCTTAAGGGTGGGAAGTTTTCAAAATGACACCATGTAGGTACTAATGCGATTCAAATATATAATTTTCAATATGTAAAATATTAAAGAGTCTGTGAAGTCCTGGTAGTTTAGTATCATTCAAAAAGTATCTCCGAAAAATGTTACTTAAACGACCCAAAAATGTCATCCCAAAAATAAACCTTTGTATTCAAACGGAACAGGATAAGTGATGTTTTCAAATATCTCCGTCGCTAAAAAAAAGTCGGTTCATATTTATTATTTCTTCCTAAAAGATATCAACAACCCAAGGGCATATTATTAAAAGCAACCTTTTTCCAATTGAAAAAAACAGTTTTGTGTTAAAAGATATTTACCTGCAGGAAGAGAGGACCTAGGGATTATAATTTAAAAGGTTATTTGGCTTAGGTCAAAGCTTGATGTTTTTTGTGGGCGCTAAAGGGCTCTTCAAGTCTAAAAGGGCAGTATCGGTTATCTCGAAAATCCAAACAAGTATCTTGTTATACATGTACGTATGTATTATGTGTTGAATATTACGCAGGGACGGAGTTCTCTACAGTCATAACTGATTTTTCATTGAATTGGCAGACTGAGGGTCGAGCTTTGAAACGAGACCTGAGGCATGCATTGAAATATAGATGACGGGAAGCAATAAGTTATACATAAAATGAAATATGTGATAAATGACCATATACAGGATGTTATGGAAATGACGTATTATATTTAAACCGGCAATTTCTGAGATAAAGACAAATTGAAGAAAAATACCCATAAATGGCGTTTTCAATTCATTCAGCGGTAAAAGTGACCTGACGTCAAATCAGAAAAAAACCTGTGTGGCACTGCGATACATGTAAGCAATCAAGGAATTCTGGCCGGTGTTCTCATATGTACACCTTAAACTCTTTAGACAAAATAAAATAATTTAAACACTTTTCCATTCTGTAATGCCTTTTTGTACAATTAATTGAATAACATTTACGCTACACGGACTATGTTTTAAACAACCCGAAAAAACATATGGAATAGTATTAAATAAGTTTTAAATAGGCACGTACGTCACTAGGTCAAATCCCAATGACCTCTTGACGCCTTACATCGGCTGAGCGATGTAGTTTCATATGGCGAGGCACGCTTGCGGTATGTTAGTTGAAGACCAACCAGCAGCCGGATACGTTGTGTCTCGTCGATCACCAACAAACACACTCTCAGCAATCCGCTCTGTTTTTTTCAGTTTACGCGTGTATCTTGCCCGTCCATAAATAATCTTTGAATATTGTTTTTATTGACGCGTTTCTTCTGGACGTCAAATTTCTCGCATGTAATAAAATCTAATAATCTGTACTATAATATTTATTATTGTATTATCAAAAGCTAACTATAGGTTCTGTTTCACTATTACTGTGTTTGTTGTAAAGTGTTTCCAGGAGTGTTCCCATAAAAAAGAAAAAAAACTGATTGTGTTTGTGTCTGGATTTCCTCGCTCTTTAGGCATAAAGTTAAATACAAGTAGGTAGAAAATAATTTATTTTTATAATGTTATATGGAATTTCAGTTTTACATTAAGTTTGGCAACATTGCCATTGGGTCTAGGTGAAATGTTGTACAGTAGCGCGGACTGACCTGTGGGTAAGAGTGTTTGTTACCCCACTTTTAAAATGGTCGATTTAAAAATAAATAAAATATGTAGCGCTTCTCTAGGACACCCAAGGAGTCACCCATTTAAATATACTACGTCATTTCCATAACACCCTGTATTTTTCACTTTCATTAAATCTTAAATTAAAACAGATACAGTAGTGCGGTTCCTTAATGTCCCCCTCCGATGCTAACTTAAACCCGCTAATTTTTTTTAATAGGGGAAGGTAAATTACCTTTTTACGTAAGAACGACAGTTCTAACTTTCGAAATGGCGGATATGTGCCATCTTAAAATTAAATAGGAAGATGGGTCTTACGATATATAATTTTGAAGGTTATATCGCATACTTTAAGATGCCAGAATAATACTTCTCTATTCGCACCCAAAACAAAATGGCGGCGTTATAAAAACTACACAGTTATTATTCTTTATTTTTACCGTTTGCCATCTTAGACAAATAAATATAACTTGACATAGTGTAGTGGGAATCAGAGAGCTACACTTTTTTGCATATTGCATCTTGTTAAAAAAATTGAATAGGAAGTCTGGTCTTGCAATAAATCATTTTAAAGGTCATATCGAGTACTTTACGATCCCAGAATATTGTGTCCCTATTGGTACCCAAGACAAAATACGAACAAACCCAAAACAAAATGGCGGCTTTTTTAAAAATAATATTTACTATTTTTTTTTTGTTATTTTAGTTTAGATTTTACAATTTGGTACAAAGCACTTAGTATCAGCTAGCTGTTTTGGCTGCCTTCAATTACTTTTTCGGAATGTGCTACATATTTTTTCCATAATCGGGTCACTCTATCCATTCCCATTGAAAATATTTAGATGCGTAATTGATATTTTACGAGAAAATATTTTTAAACACTAGGATTGAAATTCAGTGAAACCTCTCGTAGGCGGACACCTACGGGACCGTCAAAATGTGGCCGCCTAATAGAGATGCGAAATTTGTTATTAGGTAATATGTAAATGCAAAATTATTACAATGTATATGTATGTACAAAAAAACATAACATAACAAAAATACATTAGTTTTAGTTAGGATGTAGTAAAAATCTAATAACGTAGCTTGACGTGTTCGCGTTTTATACTTGTAATCTAGAAAATGTAATTCCAAATATAATAATAATTCCATTGCTGTAGAGTCACCTCTATTATTTGCATACTCTTATAATTCCTTTACGATACTAATGGCTTGTTGATAATTGGTGACATTTGTTTGATTACTGCATTCAACTTCTTCATCAGAGTCGTCAGATGTGGTTTCAGTTTGGGCTACATAATCGGTAGGAATGAGGTAACTATCATCTTCTAATAGCACATTGCTAGAATATGCATAGAATATGCATATACAGGGTGAGTTTTTTAAAGTGTTACAAGGCGATATCTCGCAAACGGTTTAAAATATTTTCTTGAAATTTTAATGAGGTAATAGTGAGATGGGGGGACATATTTAAACATATTTTTGTTATCTACCCCCTTTCCCCATTTTGAGGGGTGGGGAGTAACTTTGAAATTTTAAATGGGAATATGTACTTTTGTTTATTAAATTCGGATCTACGTAAAAAACTACGTATTTGTACAAAAAAAAATTTTGGTTAGCTCCACTGGTTACCGAATTATAATTAATTTATTATTAAATTTCTATTGGATTTAAAAAATAACTAAATTTAAAATAAATCAAGTTCACTTATTTAAAAATTATTATTCGTTTACATGGAAATGCGTTGTTTTGATTTCAGTCAGTTGAGAATTTTTACATATCAACGATTATTTCTCAGCTTGGTCAGTTGAACATGGAAGCGAATTTTAGTGTGCAAGTTGATATGCTGTTAATGTTGGGGGAGTGCAGAAGAAACTACAGACAAGCTTCACTAAGGTGGGCGGAAAGGTTTCCTAACAACCTGAAATCTCACATAGCATTTAAAAGGGTTAAAACTAGATGTCGCACTACTGGTAGCCTGAAGTCAAAACCACGATTTCGGAAGCGAACTAAAACAGATGCAGATAGGGCAGTTGGCGTTTTAGGAATGGTAGCTATTAACCCGCATGTAGGTTCCAGACGGCTTGCTGCAGATGCTGGAATAAGCCAAAAATCGGTTATGACCATATTGCATATGTACAAATTTCATCCATACCACATTACACTCCACCAAGAGCTTTATGGGCAAGACTTTGAAAATCGCGTTACATTGTGCAATTGGGTAACAGGGCAAATGCAAGGAAATAACAGGTTTCTAAAGAATGTTGTTTTTTCTGATGAAGCTAGTTTCCAGAATTGTGGCCAGGTAGGATTTTAACTTAGTATCCCTTGTCGGTAGAAGTTAATTTTTTTTTATTGTTTGTTTTCTTAAAGGTAAATAGACACAATATGCACTACTGGGCATCTCAAAATCCCCACTGGATGAGAACTGTGCCAAATCAACATCCTTGGTCAGTTAATGCCTGGTGTGGTATCATTGGAGATAGGGTTATGGTCCGCATTTCTTTGAACGCCATTTAAATGGAGAAATGTATACAGATTTTTTAAGGAACGAATTACCACTATTATTAAAGCAAAACCTGACATGTGGTTTCAACAGGATGGAGCTCCACCGCATTATGCAATACAGGCCCGTAATCATTTAAACGAATTATTTGAAAACAGGTGGATTGGTCGGGCTGATCCGGTCAATTTGCCTGCTAGGTCTCCGGATTTAACCCTTCTTGACTTTTTCGTCTGGGGATTTATAAAAGACAAAGTGATGGCGACTGCACCTACAACTATAGACAATATGAAAGACCGAATCCGCTTTGCCTGCTTATTAGTGAGACCTGAAATGTTAGAGCGGGTACGAAATTCGTTTAAAAAAAGAGTGAGAAAGTGTTTGGAAGTTGAAGGGAGACATTTCGAACATCTCTTAAACATGACAGGCGATAAAGGGTAAATAATATTTTTTAAATTTTTATAACCTAATTAATTATAATTCGGTAACCAGTGGAGCTAACCAAAAATTTTTTTTGTACAAATACGTAGTTTTTTACGTAGATCCGAATTTAATAAACAAAAGTACATATTCCCATTTAAAATTTCAAAGTTACCCCCACCCCTCAAAATGGGGAAAGGGGGTAGATAACAAAAATATGTTTAAATATGTCCCCCCATCTCACTATTACCTCATTAAAATTTCAAGAAAATATTTTAAACCGTTTGCGAGATATCGCCTTGTAACACTTTAAAAAACTCACCCTGTAGAGTAAGTATAGATGCGATTTACGTAATTCTATTTGTTTTAATAATAATTTCAGTAAATCCTATGTAAACCCTTCATAATTAACAAATTAACGATGTCTAATTCCATCTCTATTAATATTAAGGTTAGGTTATGATTTTATTATTTTCTTGGCTTCGAAGTATCGAAGTATTTATTCATAATTAAGATTGTTTTAATTTTGTATTCTTTGGGTATTAATCTAATTAAAAAATCAGAAACTATACAGTTTTATAGGTAGGTACACGTGAAAAACATACTAGAGTCAAATTGTTATAGTAAAGATTTTCTTACACGATTTTCCATAAAAATTTTCATTAATAATCCGTACCAAAATAATATTGTAGATACAAATAATGTATAAAAAAGTTTAGCTAATATTTTTAATAAATTTAGTACAATCAAATAAATACTAAAATAAGTAAGTAAGTGAAAATAATTATTTATAACTTCAGTAGGTAGTTAAATATTTTAAAATGTATGGTACCTACATTTCACTGATCACTCTATTATTTAAGTATTTTTTAGTGTTGTGGTCGCTCGAGCGAAAAACCGCTTGAGTACTCGATTATTGAAATAACCGACATCGCTCGAGTATTACCTTTCACTTCATACCCGAGTTTCGCTTGACGACGACCGAAATGTGCTGCTTGGTAGTGTGATCGCGCGATGTATATTCGAGCAGCGTTTAGGTCGATAGGTAATACTACTCTAGTTATAAATTCAAGGGAAAAATCGAATATCGTTGCCTTTCACTTGATACCCGATTTTCGCTCGACGCCGCGCTCCACCGGAAATGTGCCGATTGGCGACGTTCTAGTTTGACGCTCAGAAGGCTGACACGGCATACGTCTTTGTTAAAGGTACATAAACGAGAAGCTGCCATACAAAAAAGTATGCCAAATCCCTTAGTGGATTCATCGCGACATGGGTTTTGTTTTCATTGGCTAGCCAGCGGCGATTGTAGATTTTTAAAAAATTAAAGGCTTTAATTTTTTTTTAAATTAGAATCAATTGCTCTTTCTTAAGTTGAGGATCCCAAACAATCCCAAATTAGCAATCAGAGCCATCTATGTTGCATCAATTTAATTTTAAAATATGCCGCTTCTTGACAGGTTAGAAAGAGACGAGAGTCATCAGCTGATCAATATTTCTTTTCGTGAAATTTTAGCCGTTAATAATAAAGTTTTTTAGTTAATTTATTGATATTTAGATTGTCTGACATGTCGATTGGGGTATCAACAATTTAAGGAAGATTTGTTACAAAAATTTGAAAATTGTTCATATTTGAAATTGTTATTATTATTATTATAACATTATATTTTTTAACGCAATTTTTCATAGCGTTTTCCAATCCTTTAACTCTACGAATCCAGTTTTAGATTAGAATAAAACTAAGTATATTTGGCTAAACGTTCGCATAAAATAGTGCCTGCTTAGTAACCTGTGATTAAATGCAGCTCTTAATAAAAACTCTAGTTAGACTAAACTTCTAAACTTATAAAAACAACCCCAAGTGTTTTATCAACCCATTCTTCGTAGTCATAAAAATTTTAAGTGATTAATCGCTCGAGCGATTCACTTGATTATTAAAATCGCTCGAGTAACAAGTAGTCGATTATTAAAATCATCGGTTTTTCCCAACACTAGTATTTTTTATTATAAAAATGATTAAGTTTGTGTTGTAAACATGCTTCCTTATTAGAATAAAAGACTGACTAAAAGGCTTAAATCAGATTCAACGGATTCCTGGAATTTCGATCATGGTAACAGCTGATTGGTGGAGAAATCAAACAGCAAATATACCATCGTTCGAAGCAGTTAAGCGACATAATGAATGGCCACTTGGATGGGTGACCGGTTGCGATGACAGCGAGCAATCATCAAAATTTTTACAAAAGATTTTAGTAAATTTTACAAAAATTTTTTAGTAAATTTTTTGTATTATTACTAAAAATTTAGGTTAAAATCTTGTAATAATTTAATGGTGTTTATTAGTTATTATTTTCGTGCATAGTACATAATAAGTAACTTAAGCAAATGGGAAAAGCTATTATTTTTATTTAAAACTAGCTAAGTAAGTTAAAATGTTGATAAACAATTGTGGATTGTATTTGCGGTCGTAGGAAAAATTGTGTACGAATGTGATTTTCTCAAACTAGGCGGATTTCCGATTCCTCGTTTGAAATCGACCACTTTCAATACTCGTTATGTAATATACTACTATAAAGGTGTAAAAAATGCTTCTCCTGAAACCAACCTTTAACTTCTTGAGAGATAGGTGTTTTATAAAGTGTTCGTTCCCTTTCCTTTCCTGCCCTACAAATTCCCCAATTTGTTATTTACATATTTAACTCCATTCACAAATGTAAAATATCTTCGTACAAACTCTAATAAAATTAATATCGATTGAATAAATGAATACGGAATAAGTCATATATATTCGAGGTGGAAAATTAATGGATTCTCATGCTAGTTTTAATGGCACGGTATTGTCAGCTCCGAGCGTATATCTATGCAAAGTCACAACTTTATTGCGAACAGCAGAGTAACTTGGAAAATTTAATTTAATTTAAACGTATTATGCGAAATGTGTAATTTAATATATAATTTAGTTTGTCAAAGTAAAATTTATCAATAGAACCGTAAAATTGTAGTAAAACAAATCTGAGACGCTTGAAAAGTTAAGGGAATCGTAGGAAACTTTGCAATTTGAGATGTACTGTGTGTCTACTTAAGTTCGACTCATATGGAAAACTTTTTTATTGTTGGTTTTATGAAAAAAAGTTATTCTTCATAAAAAGTTCTGCATGGTCCAAAACTTAAAATGCCACCATCAGATGTCAAGTTTTTTAAACCGTATACGAGGTTTGTCAAAAAATATAAATTTTACTCAAGAGTATAGTACCTTTATTTTTTACAATACAGAATCATGTTATAAAGTAAAGTTATTTTTATTATAAGTTATATTCAGATATGCAATTACAGCCATTGAGCATAGAAATGAAGGTTTGGTGATTCCGTATTAATTAATCTAGCTTGATACAATTTAACGTAATCTAGGATGCACTGACATGAAATATTTGACAGTGAATGTCAGAGTAAGTATTCGTTGTATCAGAGTGAGTTGGTATTTATAAAATTACATCAGTAAAAATGGCAAATTTACTAAATCGTGAAGAAAGAATAGAAATTGTATTAATTGTTGGAGAAAATTACAAAACACATGGAGAGGCAGCAAATACTTTTAATAATAAGCATCCCCATAGAAACATTGGGTATTCAACAGCTACAAGAGTAATAAATAAATTCAAGGACGGTGGAAGTATCGAAAATAATTTTAAGAATAAACATAGAAAACGGGTTGCCAATGAAGACACTGAATTTGAAGTGATGATTTCTGTCGTAGAAGAACCAAAACTGTCTTTAAGCAAAAGAGCTACTTTAATTACAAATACTTCGCAAAAAAAAGATACAGTGTCAAGTATTTATTGAATATTTATTATGAAAATATTGTCGCTGACCTAATTTTTGTATTGTTATTGTCAAATGTATGTCGGCGTCAATTAGTGAAATCCGTCATTCCCAGAAATGCCTAGTCATTTCACGTATTGCCGGCCAATAGTGTAACTCTACGTTTGGTACACCGTTTGCCTAAGAGTATCAGGCATTCCCTGTTATGACGGAATTATTTCAGTCAAACGCTGTACTTAACTAAATAATTTAAACCCTGTTTGCCGGTTTTAGCCAATCATTGTAATTAGGACAGTGCTACCCGTAGTGCATGAAAATAAGGTATTTTACATTAAAAGGTTTGTAAATAACTGATTATTATGAGGAATTTCCTTAAAATTGAAAAGAATTTTCTTACCTCCGTCAATTCCGTAATATTCCAAGATTTTTTCTTACTTTGATTGGAGTCATCATAGTCATCTAACTTCTTATGAAACAATTCTGAATGCTTCGACATTTCATTTTCAAAAAAAAAAATCACTACACAGATGTTAACAATAATTACAGCGTTCGATTAAAACCGGCAAACAGGGTAACTTAAATCATTTAGTTAAGTACAGCGTTTGACTGAAAGAATTCCGTCATTACAGAGAATGCCTGATACTAATAGGCAAACGGTGTACCAAACGTAGAGTTACACTATTTGCCAGCAATACGTGAAATGACGAGTCATTTCTGGAAATGACAGATTTCAGTAATTGACGCCGACATAATATACAAACTCAAGCGCAAATAACGTATATTATATTATAAAAATACATATATTTTATTTTGTGCGTCGAGCGTAGATTCCGCAGGGGTTTCTTGCTCATGAGAGGTCATGATGAGACCTGTGCCGGCGCTAATGGAAGCTCTGGGTTTAGTTGTTAGCCGTTTTGTTACTTCATCTTCTTGGGTTCAGTCCTGAACCTAAATTGTGTCATAACTTTAATTTTGAAAAATCAAGTATTGGAAATTTACAAAAAACTTTTTTTTCCAATAGTAAAGAAGGTGAAAGAATCTAGGCGATACAACAAAATGTTATTAAGACAATATGTTAATTAAGAAAAATTGAATTTGGGTCCAAAATCCTATGCCTATTTTGATATTTTGTAGAACTTTCATTCCACCCTCCCTGTTATATTTTTAAAATGTCTGCAAGAAAAGCTGTCCAAAATGATAAAATAAATACAATCGGTTTATTTTTATGCATAATTTATATTTTTTTAATATCTGGTGGAATGAAAATAATGCAAATATAAATTTTATACTCATATTCAGTTTTTCTTCCTGAATATTTTTCCTAAATAGCATTTTGCCATGTCTAGATAAACTACATACAACATTGGCTTGCTAATGTGGTAGAAAGTGTTTTGGATTCTAGAAATGAGAGAGTTTGCTTATTTAACAACCTTAGCGACCTGGTCCTCCCATTTAACGTCTTTTTGGATTATCACTCCCAGATCGTTCTACGGCTCTGTGGTAGCTATAGGCTGACTGTTGAGAAAGTAACTAAGCTCAGGGTTATTTCTGCAGAGATGGAGGACAGTGTCCTAACCTTCTTCGAGTAAATACTCTTTGGAGGCTTTTTGGGTGTCAAGGTCCAGCCGGAAAAATTTGCGATCTGTGGGTTGTGGTGTTACGGTGGCCGAGTTTGTTTCTACTGGAAAAATCTATTCAAAAACCAGTTTTAAAGATAGGGACATTAAGGTTATTTTATGATCATTTTTCAGGGTTTATTGTATAATATTTATTGAATTCGTTCATTTCATTTATTCTTTTCCATGCATTCTTCATTCTATTCACAACTTTCTCATACTTTTGATGCTTTCCTTGCTGTGTGTTTTATTATTGTGAGCTCTTAAGAATGCCGATTTGGATTTTGTATGATACTTATGCAATGGGCAGAATGCAAATCATCTTCATTAGAACGACTTAAATACAAAGTGATTTAGGTCCCAACTAGCAATTTTAGTGGTCGTTACGTATTTGCCACTAATAAAGGTCTTTTATTCCCGCTACTAGTATCGGAACCGTTTATTCACCACGTGAATACCAAAATGGGAAATAATTTTGTGGTAACGATTGTCAATGCAGATTCTTGGACACTTCCCTATCGCCTGGAAGAAGGCAAAGATCATCATGATAGGGAAGGCTGGCCAGAAGAAAAATCTGATAAGTAGTTATAGGCCGATCAGTCTACTGTCTAACGTGGGCAAATTAGCGGAAAGGTTAATCTCGGGTAGGCTTGCAGCCTTTGTCGAAATTAATCATTGTTTACCAGAGGAGCAGTACGGCTTCAGAGCAAATCTGTGCACTGTTAGACAGGCGACAAGATTCGCTTCTAATATACTTAAAGGATTCAACACAAGAAGACATACAGGAGCCGTGCTGTTTGACGTAAGTAAAGCGTTTGATAAAGTATGGCATAACGGGCTAATCCTAAAGATGATAAGGATGGGAATACCTAACTATCTGATAAAGCTAATAGCCTCTTATCTAGAAGATAGGACATTCCAAACATGGATAGACGACGAACTGTCAACAATGAAGAATATAAGAGCAGGCGTTCCGCAAGGTTCAGTAATAGCCCCCCTACTTTTCAACATTTACACGGCGGACATTCCCCGGCCTCCTGTGTGTGACGAATATATATATATATGCTGATGATACGGCCATCACAGTGTCAGGAAAAAGCCCTAGATTAATAACGCACAGGCTAAACAAGAACATAGCCATTTTAGAAGAATGGCTAAGCAAGTGGAAAATCAAAATAAACCCGGACAAGACACAGGCAATTTACTTTATCAGGGCACGCACTAAATTCCCAACGAGGAAAGTCAGAGTAGGGAACCGAGACGTAGACTGGAAACAGAGTGTCAAATATCTCGGTTTGCACTTTGACCAAAGACTGAACTGGAAAATAAACACAGCCAACACCATAAGAAAAGCAAACAAACAACTCGGCGCCATATATTGTTTGCTCAACAGAAGGAGTAAACTCAATACAAGGACGAAGGTCACCCTCTACAAGACGTTCATCAGATCAGCGATGACGTATGGAGCACCAGCCTGGTGCACCATAAGTGAGTGTGACCTTAAGAGAATACAGGTAATGCAAAACAAGGTATTAAAAATAATAGTCAACACCCCACGATACACAAGAAACGACATCATACACAGAAATCTCGAAATAGACACAATTTCTGAGTTTTTCGACAAAACCATAACAAAATATCACACTAAGGCTAACATAGCCAACAACAGTACGATACTTGCGTCGCACGTACATTCACAGCCTAACCAATGTTACAAATTACCAAAAGACTGGATCACTCGCAACCGTGTTTGATCCAAAAAACAAGCACTACACAAAAACTAAGGTTTGACCTTGTTTTGTATAACCAAATATGATCCAGGTACAACAGATAACCTACGCCTACCACTACCACTACCCTAAATGTTTGGAGCTCTTGAGATTTGCCCATTCGATTAAGTTCGAATGGGAAAATTTCAAGAACTGCCACCCAACAAAAGTAAAGCAAAAGCTAAATCTAATCAGAACATGCAGATAACCTAACACATCCTAGTGAAAGCGAGTCAAAAGGCAGAGGCCTGACTCAGGCGGTGAGTTTTAGTCGGTCGGCTCGTCTATCTCGTAGGCGGAACTTTCACTCTGAAAGTTGACATTGGACAGGTTTTTCCCCGCAATGTTGCTAACCCGACACTACTTTGCATCCGTGTATGCAAGGTGTCTGTAAGCAGATTTCTCATCGTGTGTCCAAAAAAAAAAATGTGGTAACGATTACGTGCCTGCATGCTCGCTGGAACTAACATTCTTACGTTGTACTACCGTTCCTAAAACGTTCCAAAATCGTACCTAAATGTGTGATAATTCCGACAAAAATGGGACTTACTCCCATCATGCCGTAATTATATTTTGATATCTCTTGAATAAACTAGTAGAAATTTGAAAAATAATAAATTATAAGTATATCTAAAGTTAATATTTTCTTTTCTAAAATGGCGTCGCTATACATCTCTATAAAACATGGTGGCGTATCGGGCCAAGAACAGCGTCGACTACGAGACGTTCAGTCCTCCGTCCGTAAGATAACATAGAACGCATACGAATTGGTTACTGCATGGTAATCTTTATAATCACTCTGTAGTAGTGGGTACCTTTAACATTACTCTCTAGTCGCGCCTACTTAAAAGTTATATTTCTGTCGAAACGGCGACGTTTTGAAGTTAACATCCCGTCCCAGGGGATTAAACTACGAAGACTACAAATATTCTTTTAAATCGTCCCCTTTCATAATAAAATTGAAAGGGTCTTTTAGTGCTATTTACTGAAAGCGAGTGATAGATTTTTCTTTAAGTTAAAAAAATAAATTAAATTAAATTTTTCTGTATAAATGTAAAATTTAAATTTTAGGAAAGTTACGTGCTTCTATATTTTATGTGCCATCCCGCACACTATTAGTTAGACGTATCAGGACGTAACCTGCTCTGCCCTAAACTCTAGAATCCATTTTCAATCAATCAAAAATAGGTTTTAAAATTAATTCATTGTTACAGAAATAACACCTTAGTAATTACGACGTGAATTTTTTAATATTCGATAATTGGCATAACGTATTTCTCGACAATGAGGCGACGGTGAATTTATGCTTTATAAATTCGTACCTCCTCTGTGTTGCATTTTGTATTACAGATAGCGTTAGGATGATCGATATTTTTGCTCATTCTATGATTGAACATTTAAAAGCGATCAAAGTCGTAAAAAGTTTCTTTCAATTTTGGGCGTCAGACCTGGACAAGCGAGGAGAATTATTGGAATGGAGCCTTATTATTTATAAGCAATTCGTCATCACTTCGTTCGCATGGTTTCTTAGCCGTAGTATGCTCTCCTGTCTATAATTCATTTGATTATTTTTTTTTAAATATTCAACAACAAAAGGCAATTGAAGTCCACAATATGCAGGCGTTAAATCAAAGAAATATTTTGAGTTCCGACGGTCCACAATTTAGGTACTGGTAGTCCAAAATTTGGAGTCTGGTAGCCCAAAGAGTGAGTTATTCCAGCCACCATCGTAAGCTAGAACACCTTAAATGTCAAGTTTTGATAGTTCGAATCATGAATTAATCTAGCCCGACTAGTAACGCATCACAATTCACATACTAGTTGCTACGGTAGCCCATCAATAATTTAAGACGGTGGGGCGTGAGCTATTCCAACGCATAAAATAACCCATCTTCTGTGCTATCATAACTTATGAATAGTGAGTTGATGCAATTTCTTCGATTTGGTTGCCATAATTCAGAGGTCTGGGCTGTCCCCTATTACCAACACGCTTCGGTCTAGGACAACTCATATTTGAGTTATATCAACTCGAAATTTCGCTCAGTGTACCCTTATATTTTAATGCTAAATGGAAAATAATTATAAAACTTGGAGTTAAGTTAACTTCAAAGTTAGTTTCTTGCAGATTTCTCAATAATTTCATTTTTAATCAGAGTGCAGAGTGCAAATTAATGAATTTCATTTTTTTATATAATAAAAACTGTACGTCAAACGACAAAAAATCAAGAGACGACATTTGCTCAGCAAGGAATGAGAATTTCAAAAATAATTCAAAAAAAAAGTGGCGTACCATTCTATTCTTCAAAAATACCGAGCGCCATTCCCGTACCGACGCCGCTGGTCGGGATAAAAAAACATATTGTATCACAGATATTAATAAAAAAGGATATCTTTTCAAAATCTCACCCTATATCTGAAAAGTCAAAACGTTTAGCACATATTATGTTTTTTCTGAAAATGGAAACAAAAATAACCTCCTTAAATATAAGCATTTTATTAAGAAACACCCTGTTTATAGATAGAGGGGGATTTACGCCTTCTATATACTATATATTTAACCCAATTGGACATAGTAGATGGAGTGGCATCATCAAATATTAAATCCCAAGATATACCTACTTCTCCTATTTCAAGTGCGTATAACATAAATAAGAAAATACATATCATTCTAATTAAAACTTTCGAAAAATTCGACTGTCCATCGTAATAAAGTCACATATTCTAATTTTTCATTTACGGATCACATATAGCCACTTATATCGCTCTATATTAATATAGATGGAAATGACAGTGACAGAGGAACCGAATTAAATTGGTAATTAAATTTAGATAATAATTTATTACTGTACAAATAAACCGAAAGGCCTAAATCAATAGGCAATGTTTTAATCATATTTATGTAATTTAAAATTTTGTTTTTACCAAAATTATTCCACATTTAAACCACTCCGATTTTGGCGGATTTGATAATTTAGGAATATTTATATCTGGCCCATCGAAAACAGACAAGCAAGGTTTACGGCTGTGTACGTGAAAATTTAAAAATAACCTCGGAGGCGTAAACTTGTGTTTTCAGGGGGGCACGTTTCAATATTAATTTCATTTCTGTAACCTCAACTCCCCTAGCGGGGGCGGCTACTGCCCTTGTTTTTTGAAATGGGAATGGGTATGTTGTGATACATCTTTTTAAAGGGCATTAAATTCCCTTTAAAATGGCGCCTCGTTTTGTAAATTTGAGCTACGCGCCGCCGAGCAACGGAATTTGAAACATTTCACTGTACCTCTTATCAAGTACCTACACAGGTTTGTGCGTAAACAATTTTTTTTTAAGTAATAAGTATCAGTCAATTCAACTTTATCTTCAGTAAAGTGGTTGATCCAGATCTACATACGATATTTCTGCGCTATCATTTTCTTTTGATTTGATCGTCACATAAAAAATGGTTTATTGTATTGAGGAGTGAGTGGAAATTATTGAATTGTATTTTATAAACAATCAATGTGCAAGAGTAACGGCAACTTTGTTTAATGATAGACATCCAGATAGACACGTACATCATGGCTTATATCCTAGAATTATTGGCAAAATTTCGGCAAACTGATACAGTGGCAAATAAAAAAAGGATCATTGAAAATCCGGTAAGAAATGAAGCAGTAAAAGTAGCTGTTCTGGGTCAAGTTAGTATGAATCCAACATTGAGTACCAGAAAAAGTCTGATGTAACGGGAATTTCGCGGAGCACTGTACAGAGAATTCTGAAACATTATAAATGGCACGCATTCAAAATTCAACTTCTCCAAGAATTGAATGAAGATCATAATGACCGCCGTTTACACTTTTGTGAAGTAATGTCAGAACAAGTATTAAATTATCCGAACTACCTTTTTAACGTTTGTTTCTCAGACGAATGATCTTTTTTCTTAATGGCACTGTCAATCGACATAACTGTCGTTACTGGTCCGACACGAATCCAAGGATTTACCATGAGGTTCATACTCAAAATCCTCAGAAATTGAACGTTTGGGCTGGTATTTTCGGTGATCACATAATTGGACCATTTTTCTTACCGGGAAATTTAAATGGAGATATTTATTTAGACTTGTTGGAGAATGCTGTCAACCCAGCGCTGATGAAAATTATGGAAAACGACCAACGTTACCAGGAAGAAAATCCAATATTTCAACAAGACCGGGCTCCCCCCATTATGCATTACCCGTACGCCACTTTCTGGATGAAACGTGTCCTGGTAGATGGATTGGGAGGAGGGGTGCTATTGAATGGCCCGCGAGATCGCCCGATTAATCTCCCCTTGAGTTCTTTTGTGGGGACATCTAAAATCCAAAATTTATGCCACCCAACCCGAATCCTTAGAAGATTTACGGAACCGCATTACTAATGAATGTCAACAAATTACACCAGATGTTCTTCACAATGTCCGAGAACAATTTGAACAGTTGTTGTACTATTGTATGGAGGTGAATGGCGGACATTTTCAACATTTAATAAGATAACATGTAAGTATTACTCAATAAAATTACATTTTTTAAAACGCAATATCTCGGCGGCGCGTAACTCGAATTTACAAAACAAAGCGCCATTTTAAAGAGAATTTAATGCCCTTTAAAAAGATGTATCATAACATACCCATTCTCATTTGAAAAAATAAGGGTAGTAGCCGCCCCCGCTAGTTGAGGTTACAGGGATGAAATTAATAGTGAAACGTGTCCCCCTGAAAACACAAGTTTACGGGTCCGAGGTTTTTTAACTTTTCACTTACACAGCCGTAAACCTTGCTGGACTGTTTATCTAGTGAGGTAAATATTAGTTTGTCGGAAGGCAAGGAAATAGCATGACACGAATCAGAAATGTACCAATACTAGATTTTATATATGCCATTTTACGGCTATATCTAAGAGATTCAGTAAATGGCATTTGTACAAATAGAACGTTGCAATAAAATATTTATTTTTAATATAAAGTGTTTCTAATTATTACTTAATAGTAAGTATTTGCTAACAGGGTGAATACGACGCGATAAATAAAACATTTAGTTGAAATTAACTTATTCTAACAATAAAATACTTATAAAGTCTCGTAAAAAGTAAATAAATATGTTTAATTCATAACAACTTTATGTCGAACAGGTTAAATATGGTAGTAAAGTAACTAAATATGTTATTAAATATATTAAAAACTAGTATTCAATATCCAATACTCAATTCAATTTTACTTATTAAAATATGGAATATGGAACTTTAAAAAATTATTTCTTGTTTCCCTTAATTTCATTTTGTCCATTGGAATATCCATTATTTAGTTTATCCATTGGATTTGGTTTTTTTGAAAACGTAGTTGACTGGCGAGCTATCAAATAGGTATCACCAGTAACAGGATTTCTTTCTGAAAAATAAAACATATTTAAAGTCATTAATTTATTCTGTTCCGTCGTTACTAAACGTTTTCATATTAATATTTTAGAAACTATCAATTGTCTGAAATTAGTCAGTTCTATTTCAGAATTCGCCAAATGAGACTTCGTGCATATAGGGTAAATTGACCCACAGTGAACCTTGTCCCACAGTGAACCTCTTTCCATACACAATAGTTTTATTGCAAATACCAACAAAACAAACACAGTACTGGAAGTATCTCCCACCGCACCACCGGTCACCCGATCGGTGCCATTTGAACGCCTGACGGAGTAGTGTCTGGTCCAGACCGAAAAATTTTGCAATGTGAATATAAAAATATGTTTCTTAATATTTTTGTTCCAGTTTGATAACTACATTAATTAGTCATGATGTTAATAGTTCATGTTGAATGATATTCTGTGTGGAATATTAATCACTAACAAATAATTCACTATAAACATACAGAAGCAACGCTAGTCGCGCGCAGCAGGTATCCAAGCAAGGGCGAAAACTATAGATATTCCAGCGAACCATCTCATTTGTCGACAGTTGATAACAGCAATATGTCATCGATCAGCTGCTTGGGAAATTGAATACAGTTAACCAGTTTAGTGATGAGCTGTACAAGGTTCATGTGTGTTTTTACAGTTTAATTGATGCTAATAAGTTTTAAAAATGTATTTCGTTTTAGTTCAGTATACTTGGTTTTTAAAAGTTTGATTATCTACATAATGTATAGTAATCTAGCAAACCGCAATAAGTACTAATCGCTGGACGAAAAATTTATTTTAATATTTTTAAACTCTTTAAATGAAAAATAATAATTATGGATCATAATTATTGTCTGAGCTCCACTTGCTCTACCTCGCCTGATGCCGTCGAACAAACCCGCCATTAGAGAGCTAAGGTGATTTTTAATTTCTGTAGATGTTTCATTTCTTTGTGATGCTGCGTGAGTTCGGATTTACTTTAGTTAAATATGTGTAGTACTTTCGTGTGGCGACTTGAATGTGGACAATTTGGTTTACTGGGAAAATAAGAAATATCTGCATGATATTTTTAATAGTTATGATTTAAAATCGGGTTTACCAAATAAACCTAAGAGAGATGTACAGCGTGTCCCATTTTCGACACTTTTATAGGGTATCTCCGTAATTGTTAGTGCTATCAAAAAAGGAATGTAGGTGTCATGTGTTCCCTTTGGGTCAAACTTAAAATGGTAAAATCAAAATTTTAATATTTTGCTCGCTTAAGCGATACGAGGTGTAATCAAAATATTGACAATTTCAAAATTACCCTATATCTTCTTAGTTAAAAGAGACACAGAAAAATATTTTGTACAGAAGTTTCTTTATAATGATTGCTGAATAATCTGTCGTTTTGAAAATAAGTATACGGGGTCAGGCAAAAAAGTTATCGGACCTAACTTTATTTTTTAACCCCTATATATTTGAATCAAAAAAGATAGCATTTTAAATTATCTTCTCAAATATATAACAAACAATGGATGATATTGGTTTCCTAGGCGATTTATTTCAAATTTACTTTAAACCACAGAAGACCATCAAACAAAAGCTAATATCAGAGAAACGCGTATGTTGACATTGTTATTAACATTTAACGTCAATTTCATTTTTTACATATTCATTTGTGGAAATGACTTATCAACATTTTGAAAAATTTGATATATCTGTTTATATTGAAAATGGAAAAAATGAAGAAATGGCGCAAAATTTATATTTTGCTCGCTATCCGGAAAGACGGCAACCATTACGAAATATGTCCTGTATTTCGCTTCAAAGTAATAAAGTTTAAATAAATCGTCTAGGAAACCAATATCATCCTTGGTGTGTTACATATTTGAAAAGAGAATTTAAAATGCTATCCTTTTAGATTAAAACATATAGGGTGTTCCATTTAAAAAAATATGGTTTGGTCCGATAGCCGATACCTGACCCCGTATACTCGCAGAACGGCAGATTATTCAACAAGCATTATAAAGAAACTTCTGTATAAAACATTTTTCTGTATCTCTTTTAACTAAGAAAATATATGGCAAGTTAGAAATTGTCAATTTTTTTATTTTACCCCGTATCTCTTAAGCCAGCGAAAATTTTCAAATTTTGATTTTACCATTTTAAGTTTGACCCAAAAAGAGCACACGACATCTACATTATTTTTTTGATAGCACTAACAATTACGGATATAAAAGTGTCGAAAATGGAACACCCTGTGTTTGGTCAGAATCCAAGTGCAATGGATTATGTAGAGTGTAATAAAATGTTCACTATTTTTAGCACTGGAACTTTTGCAGACATTTATTTAAGTCTTTTACGTAGTTAGGGGGTCGCATGCCCTTGGTAGCCACACTAAGTGAACCAGTAGATGAGATATAATATAAACTATCAAAGACTAAATAAAAAATACAAAACATATTCAACTGAAAGATAAATAAATTCTTGTTCTAATTTCCAATAACTCGATGTCAAAATAAAATTTGCAAAATAAATCTACTACTTTTAAGTAAGATCCTGGAATTCATACTAACTTATACAAATTAAATAACCAGAAATAAGCAGGCAGGTCATTAATATCATGTCTTGGCTGCAAACACTATTTGAAAAAGAGCTATTATAAATAATACCACAATGTGTAGAGATCCAATTTTTTTGCTGTACCATGACAATTGTTTGGATACATAGTGTCTTCTTCGGATGGGAAAAACGCTAGTAGGATTAGTTACATTTTCGATCACCAAAGTAGTACCTCGCGCCCTATAGTTCGCGGCCAAAACTGAAGGCAGTGACATAGCAGTCGAAACCATGGAAACCAATACAAACCACCAATGACAAAACCGTATTTTGGCAGTCGCGAACTACAGATACAAAAATAACGATTAATTACCTTTAAAAATTTTACTTTGTGACTTATTTTTCTTAGAATCCCACGATGCTACTCCATCACCCGTTACAGGATTTCGTTGAGTTATATCTAAAATAAAAAGATTAAAATTATAAAGGTGATGTGTTATTTTAAATTGAAATTAACATTTTTGTATATTCGTGGTAATAATATATATACAGGGTGTTTCCTAACATCGCTGAAAAAATGAAGGCGGTGAATCCTCACCTTATTTTATGACGATAATGTGGTATAAAAGTTTTTCGCATGTCGCTTCGTTTTCGAAATACAGGGTGTTAAAAAGAATATTGTATTTTTGATTTTATTAATTAATGCCAAACGATATTCTATTGATATTTGTTGAACATAAAGGATTAGAGCACTTTACTTTGGGTCAATTTTAAATTTTACAATTAATTCATTTGCAGGGATATGGGTGAAAGACTACCGTAATTTTTTAGTTATTTTCGTATTTTTATCGTCAAATAATACGAGTAGGCTTTGCTTCGTTCCACGGCAACCACATTTGTTTCCTCCGTGACATTTGTCTGCTGTTTAACATCTTTCAAAATATCCTTCTGAATTGTTTTTGAATTTAGCCTTCGACTATATATTATTGATGATGGATTTAATACAATTCGCGCCAAATTTTCCAACACGTAAGAGACAATTTAGCACGTCGTGTAGATGGGTATTTACTGGCTCATGGAGGACATTTGCACCAATTTATTTGACTTTTGTTCATATGAGTTCATCATTGAAAGTTTTTAAATAATATGCATGATCAAATCACTGGCATTAATTAATAAAATTAAAAATACAATATTTTTTTTAACACCCTGTATTTCGAAAACGAAGCGACACGCGAAAAACTTTTATATCACATTTTTGGCTTAAAATAGGGTGATTCACCTCCTTCATTTTTTCAGAGAGATTAGGAAACACACTGTATACAGGGTCTTAATTTGAAAACTTATCATCCTTTAATATCTCGCTTCTAATAAATAATACGAAAAATCGGAAAGACCCGTCAATTTTATAGTGAACTGGGACGAATTAAGCCTTCGTGGCTTTGGAAGCGTAGAAGTTATCCCTAAAATTTTAAATGAACAGGATAGTCAACTGGTACATCATTTTAAATTAAAACATTAATTACTGGCTAATTTTTATGGTTTTGTTCATTTTTTTATACTGATTTCTCAAACATCGGCTGCCGACACTCATTTTCGCAGACAGCTTGAAGTATCACGCCTCAGCAAAGACCTGGAAGAAATTTTGTCTTGCGGTGACCAAATCGGCTTTAATGCTAAGAAACCCCAGGTAGCAGTTTTCTCCAAAAATATTAACACTGTAGACCCGGATGTACAGGGTGTCTCATTTTCGACACTTTTATAGAGTATCTCCGTAATTGTTAGTGCTATCAAAAAAGTAATGTAGGTGTCATGTGTTCTTTTTGGGTCAAACTTAAAATGGTAAAATCCAAAAATTTTCGCTTACTTAAGAGATACGGGGGAAAATCAAAAAATTGACAGTTTCAAAATTACAATATATTTTCTTAGTTAAAAGAGATACAGAAAAATGTTTAATACAGAAGTTTCTTTATATTGATTGTTGAATAATCTGCCGATTTCGGAATAAGTATACGGGGTCAGGTAAAAAATTTATCTGGCCTAACCTCATTTTTTTTAAATAGAACACCCTGTATATTTTAATCTAAAATGATACTATTTTAAATGCTCCTTTCAAATATATAACACATCATGATGATATTGGTTTCCTAGGCGATTTATTAAATTTTATTACTTTAAACCACAGTAGACCATGAAACAAAAGCTAATATCCTAGAAACAACTATGTTGACTATTAACATTTAATGTCAATTTCATTTTTACATATTCATTTGCGAAAATGACTTATCAACATTTTGAAAAATCTGATATGATATCAGTTTATATTAAAAGTGGAAAAAACGAAGAATTGGCGCAAAATGTATATTTTGCTCGCTATCCGGAAGGACGGTAACCATTTAAGGACATATTCCGAACATTTGCGATGAATCCCGTTATTTTGTACCTTAATCTGAATCTTTTATTTCGTTTCAAAGTAATAAAGTTTAAATAAGTCGCCTAGGAAACCAATATCATCCATGGTGTGTTATATATTTGGAGGAGAATTTAAAATAGTATCATTTTAGAATAAAATATACAGGGTGTTCTATTAAAAAAAATGAGGTTAGGTCCGATAACTTTTTCACCAGGCCCCGTATACTTATTCTGAAAACGGCAGATTATTCAACAATCAATGTAAAGAAACTTCTAAATAAAACATTTTTCTGTATCTCTTTTAACTAAGAAAATATAGGGTAATTTTGAAATTGTCAATTTTTTGATTCTCCCCCGTATCTCTTAAGCGAGTGAAAATTTTCAAATTTTGATTTTACCATTTTAAGTTTGACCCAAAAAGAGCACATGACACCTACATTACTTTTTTATAGCACTAACAATTACGGAGATACTCTATAAAAGTGTCGAAAATGGGACACCCTGGACCAAGAAGTTGTATAAACCTCAACAACTTTTGATACTCTACAAAGCCCAGATACGACACTGGAGTACTGCTCTTATATCTGGAGCTATGCACCCAAGCGTACTCATCGGTTCTTGGATTCCATCGAAAGGAGGGCCATTCGTCTGATAGTAGACCACAAGCTGACAAAGAACCTCGACAGCCTAAAGAACATCGAAGACAAGTTGGTGATTTGACTCGTTTTTCCACCTCGTGTAACGAATATCAGAAATACACGACGAATCACTGCCGCCAACCAACAAACCCATTACAGATTTAGTAAGAGTACTTGAGCGCCGAACGTGGCGCCTAGAATATAAAATTAAAATAATGTAAAATTTCGATATCAAAATGATAAAATTAATACCTAATTTTCTCCACTCTACTATAGCCCGAAATTAAAATGCCATCCTCAGTGAATTATGTGTGATATCCTAGTGAAAGCGAGTCCCTAAGAGGTACACCCAATCAAATTGCTAATGCAAATTTCACTTGTTTAATCAGACAATTTA
Source organism: Barypeithes pellucidus (assembly GCA_963991005.1). Lineage (NCBI taxonomy): Eukaryota > Metazoa > Arthropoda > Insecta > Coleoptera > Curculionidae > Barypeithes > Barypeithes pellucidus. The sequence goes on from OZ022556.1 coordinate 25,973,344, forward strand.
ATTGATCTCTGATTGGCTATTATGCTTTCATATTGCGCAATTTAATAGTGGCGAACGTCACTATACCATCTTTTATTGTTTATTGATCATTACTTTCGTAATAGCGCCGGACAGCGGTAAAATTATTTTGGGAAATATTACAATTGGATATGTTCACTTTAGACATCCTTTCTAATTATATATGGCGGGTGAACGAAAGGTGAAAGTTAACGTAGTTACGTGATTAAAGGTTCGGTCCAGGAATTAAAATTACTAGAACCTTACAATAAAGCGTGTAAAAAACAATAATTGAACAATTTAACACTTGATCTTTGATTTTAACTTCCGTGTATATATTAAAGTGGCTAATAACGTGATCAAACTAAAAACTGTTACTTATTATGGCGGATATTTCATAAATTTTACATTCCAATTTTTTTGAAAGCGCCTAAATATTGTTTCTACTATCATGACGTGTATATTTTCTGTTTCCTTCACAATCTATAGAATTGATATGAAGCCAATTTCAGTTAAGGGTAAAAAATTTTTTACAGGCAACTTTCAGTAAATCGTATTTTAAAAATAAATAATCTCAAAAACATCTGTTAATTTTTTAATAGGTTTCTTATAGTATCTAATTAGAGGAATTATATATGTCCACGCAAAAGATCATCGTCACAAAGATCTTGGTCAATAGCATCGATTTTTTAATAATTTAACGGCCATCAAATGGCTAATTTTACTCTTCATATAACGCCAATTGTTATTTTAATCAGTCAGTATATCTATTTTCTTATTATTTATAAGAGCACTGTCTTATATTGGCTTACAGTTTTGGAATGTTCCTTATAGAATGTTAAAATACTAAGAAAATTAGTCATATTTTTAATCTACCTAAAGTGTAAACGAAACTTGCACACCAAAATATATTTTTCCTTAATGGTTTATAAATGGTTAATAAAAAAATATTGTATATACCTTCCGATAACAAACCGTCACATCAATTTATCTCCGGTAACATTTTCTTGCGTGACCGGTGTTACTGTGAGCGGCGATACAAAAATGCAGAAATTTGTGGATAACAGCTAATACAAGCTTTCTTAAACTTTTTTAGACTGAAATGAGTATCTGTACTCAAGAGAATGATTTCGTGTAGTATTTTTCCCTTAATTAAGACTACTAGGTCTGAGTTAACCCTGTGACCGGCGATACAACATAAAAACATATGCCTGGTAAAAAGTAGGCAATGTTCTAGTTTATACCTAAATAAACATAATAAGGAACTTACCTAAACAGGAGCACGCTTTCCACATATTCAAACACATACATATTTGTAAAACTATTAGGCGGACCTATAATGGCGTTATTTATAAGCAATTTCTGCCGTGACCGGCGATACATGCAGCTGCGGGGACGGAACTTCTGGTTAATAATTGCTTTAGAGAAACTAAACTGTTGATCTTTGAACATTATTTTTTCAATACAAATTGTAGTAGGAGTGTAAATTATTTATATATAAAAGTAACTTTAGTAAAATGACGTGAAATATAAAAGGGTAAAGTAAGAAATTATTGATTGGAGATACGTGACCGGCGATACATTTTTAAATTCAAATTTGAATACTCCAGCTATAATCTATAAAAAACCTTTTAAAATTGCATTCTAATGCAGGAAGTAACATATATTTCGCAAATTATAATCGCTTCTACAGGCAAATAGTTTATTTTAGTAATTATATGCCAAGGACTGAAAGTTGCCTGTAAAAAAATTTTTACCCTTAAATGAATTGATATAATTTCATATCCACCCTTGGTTAGGATATGAAATAGACAAATCCCAGTAATAAAGAGTTAAATACCCAGGTAACTATTAAAAATCTATACTTATAACGTTGTTAGTTAATTAGCCAGCTTAGGCCGCCACTTCCAAATCCTCCTTTTAATATAATTATATATTTCTTCTTACCGTGATTTGTTAATGAACCTCTCCTTGGTGGCGTTCTTTTATTTTCAGGTGCACCAAAAAGTCGTTGGAAGGAGTCGGTACTCTGTGAATTTTTCTTCGACAAGAAGCCTCTTGAATTTCTTGAATTCGTATCGGACCCAGTATAAAGACATTGGAAAATTTCTGAGGAACGATTGCGTACCCTAAAAGAAAACTTTATATTTAATGGGAAATAACTTTATCATTAACTATACATTAAAATGACAAATTAAATAATCATTGATTGGGATAGAGGCAGTAATACAATTATCGAATCATTTTTATTTAATTGTTTTTAGTTTAGTATACACCTTGTCCAAGATCAGGAGGGCCAGGGACCTCGGAAACCGTAAGAGATACGAAGTTGCGTGTCTAATAATATACCGTTTAGAAAGTTTTAAAATTCCGAGTAGTTCCGGAGGTATCTAACAGCGTTAATTATTTTGTAATCCGACGAGTCGTTTTCGAAGGGCCATTACCAACTTTCTTTTTTTAAATACGGTCCCGTTTTCCTAATATTGGAATTTGAGAGCTTTTTCTTCCGAATGCAACGATGTATGACACATTGTAGTTTAATGACGTTTCGAGAGTTTTTTGAACATCATCAGGAGATGTTGGGATACGGTCCTGTATTTCTCCTAATTTTATAAATAATATCTCATAAGTAAGCTCTAAATTTTTACTTATGTTGGACTAGTTCAATAAATGACAAATAATTTAATAATAAACCACAAATAAATGAACAAAATACAGAAACATTATTTCAAACTTCTGTTGATTCGGGATTTAAAAGAAAAGTAGGCGAAACAATTGAAAAAATTTAAGTGTAGCGAAATCCACAGCGTAATTTATTTTACAGAAAGGAAGTTTTCATTCAGAAAGACGGCGAATATTTTGCGAGTGGTACACCAGAAAATGTCAGTAGACACACAATTTTCGCTACAAGGTAATATGGTCCGATGAGAGCATGGTTACAAATAATGGAATTTTTAATAGAAGAAATGTTCATTATACAATATTATTTGTGGTTTATTATTAAATTATTTATTAATTGAAATAGTCCAACATAAGTAAAAATTTAGAGCTTACTTATGAGATATTATTTCTAGAATTAGGAGAAATACAGGACCGTATCCCAAAATTGCCTGATGTTGTTCAAAAACCCTCGAAACGTCATTAAACCACAATGTGTCAAATTCCAATATCAGGAAAACAGGACCGTATTTAAAAAAATAAATTTGATAATGGCCCTTGGAAGACGCCTCGTCGGATTACAAAACAAGTAACGCTGTTAGATAGAGCGCAAAAAGTGGCAATGTAAAAGTGCAATTGACTTTAGAATTCAATCTCAAAAAAACCCAGGAAAAAAAATAAAACGATTTTTCAGAATTTCGGGTTTTTCGGATATCTCCGGAACTACTCGGAATTTGAAATCATTCTAAACGGCATATTATCAGACACGTAAATGCGCAACCTTACCTCTATTTAACAGACTTCGTATCTCTTACAGTTTTCGAGATCGAGATAGTTTATTTACGGTAAAAAGTACAAGCAGCATCAAATTGCAAAGCAATCAATTTTCATCAAAGGTTTAGAGCAAATGTTTAATATTCAGTATTCATATAAAATTTTACCTTCACATTTTAATAAATAGCGTATATCTAAGTAAGTTAAACTTTACGCACTGTAAAGTAAATCGCACGGTTTTTGTAAAGTAAATCACCTAGTAAACAAAGCACCCTTGTTCATGTTCAACAGAAGTAAGGGAGACCGAGGAGGGTTGTAACAATTTTTACTTAAAAGAACATACGACAATAAAGAAATATACCACCATTATGAATTGTATGCCGCAATGTAGCTCAACCCTTACTCTTTTAAAAACAGTCATAAAAGTCAATAAAAGTTATAAGGTTTCTGAGAAAATCCACGAAATCTGAATCTACTCCCTTTGTCACAACTCTCCTAACACCGAGGTAAATTGTGACAGGTACCAAGGAAAGTTGTGACAGCTGTGTATCTAGACTATATTTAATAGATAAAATTACTTTTATATGAATTATAAACAAAACACACGTTTTTTGCATAAAATTACTTTAATTATCATTTGGCATAATTGTAGGAACTACAATAACATGAAACATAAACATAACAACATTAAATCTTTTATAAGTAATTTTGGCATCATTATATCAAACTTAGGTTGTAAGAATTGACCAAACGAACAAAAACAGAAAAATACATTGCAAAAGGCGTGTAAAATAAGCTAACCAGAAAATAACCTTTGTGACACATTGTCACAACTCTCCTAGGTGCCAGAAATCGCGATCTTGTCAGAATAATAATTCGTAATTTCGAAATAAGATGCAAACACAGCAAGACAATGCCACGCTTTGAAACTTCAAACCCACACAATATAAGAAAAAATAGCATAACCAAGTGAATGTAATATATCATGATAAATACAATCAAAAATTTTATAAAAAATTTACTTTTCGGTTGTTTTTTCATGCAGTCGTCGTAATCACGCAACCGCTTGTCGTGGGCCATTGGCGCGTACTACGTTAAGTAGCGCGTCTATAAACAAACAATCGTGCGCTGTTGCCAGCTCGCTAACGGCAATAGATTCCGAGAAATCGTCTTTGTCACAACTCTACTCTGTCACAATTCTCCTCGGTTTTCCCTACACGTTGTGTAGCAATGCCCTCCTTTAAATACGGGCACTTGAGTTTATTAAAGAATAACAAGAGAGTCGTAGGCGGCTGCTATCACAAACGCTGGGGAAAAATTACAAAGCACTAACTTTTGTCAAACATCACGTCAACTACAATAATTAAACAGTTTGCTGAGAACTATTGTTGAAAAAAATATTAAAGATAAATCCTTTTAGTTTTAATAAATATGATCCTAGGTAATAGTAAGCTACATACCAAGAGTGGTAAGAAGCCATACGATTTCGAAACTGCGAAAGAGTGTATAATATGCTTACCACTCGAGTTGTGCACTATACTTTTTCTACGACTTCCTCTATGTTAAATTATCAAAATATGCTAATAAAACATTTTGAGTCGGTACTTCACATGGTTTTCAGATTTTTACAGCAGAATATTCTCTACAGCAGAAGCAGCCTGAAGAATAATTTCCGGTGGCGTTGCACTTATTTCAATATCGCAGTTGTTCATATTGTTAGATATACAAATAATACTAATAAATTAAAGATCAGTTTATAATTGATAAAGTATCGATTTATATCTCAAATAATGTCAATGTCACTGTCAAATATTCAAAATGCAAGCTAGATAAATGTCACGATTTGAGTGGTTCAAGGCTAACTTGATTGTTAATTGTTATACTAGGCATCATAAAGCAGACAGCTGGGCGTTTATATTTTTATGTCATACCAGTACATAATTGTGTTTTTATACCTTAGATACCATCTACATAATGAATTACTTTATGCCCGTGCGGGCATAAAGTACACATTATAGCCCGCTCTGGCATTAAGACGCAAATCATTAAAGTACCCCAACAGCACAGGTTCGTTAATGTTTTCTACAGCATTTACTGACATCCACTACAAAAATTGGTCATATTCTTTGTCGTATGAGTCTCTGGATTTTCTCTGTAACAGGTTTTGCGTTGCCTTTTCAGCCTTTTTGTCAATTTCGTCGGTAATATCAAAACCTTGTTCCATTTTTGATTTTTGACTTTGACATATTAAACATTTGAATACTTACCTCCCCAGCAACAAAAACGCAGGCTATAATAATGTCAAGGTAATGTGGCAGGAAAAAATTTAAAAAATTGTTAATCAAATTAAAATTTAAACAAATATTTATTATTTAAATCGAACTGGTATGACATAAAATTTTGTATGTTTCACGGATACTAATAGATATATCCCTCGGGCGACTTACAAACCCTTGGGCCGGAGGCCCTCGGCTTTGTAAGACTGTCGCCCTCAGGGCATAATCATCTACTTAGTACCCTCGATACATAAATAACTATTACGAACAGGCGTGTGTAAAAATGGATTTATTTATAGAGGAAACTGTACGTAAAACAATGTTTAATATAAAATATAAGCTTGATTGAAATCAAACATATAATTTTGTGGATATTATTATATATGTTTTATAATCAGGGGTTAACACTAGATTTTGATTCGATGGGAACAAACTCACCCTTTAATAATGATTAAATTAACTTACGTCGCTACAGCGGCACTAATCAACCAGGAATGAGACAGGCTAAACAGTTCATTAAAGGACCATTAGCCAAATTCACAGCAGATCTACTAAGCCAAAAAAGGCCGACAGTAAGAATCATAGTAGGTCTACTAACAGGACATTGCCGACTAAGAAGGCACATGAACATCATTAACCGAACAGAAGAAGCAACCCTATGCAGATTCTGTGAAGAGGAAGAGGAAACGCCAGTCCATGTCTTATGCCAATGTGAAGGCCTGACAAGACTAAGATTCCTATGTCTAGGCGAAGAAAAGCCAAATGCATCCAACTATATGCAGGAGCCATTGTCAAAGCTAATAAGTCTAATAAAAAAGGCAGGGCTAGACAAGACACTCTAATCAAACGGAGTCTCCACAATAGATCTGAAAAGGTCGCGGTGGACAAGGTCGGACGACCAGCTCCAGTATAATCTAATCTAATCTAATCTACAGCGGCAGGAGGAGAAGAAAGCAATTTTAATAGACCACATTAAATTTATCGGCATGATATCAAAACTAAGGTATAGCAAAGAAAATCTAGCAATACCGTTGAGAGTCGACAGGCGATTTGTTGTGCTGCAGTAAAATATAATATAATACTGCCCCTATGCGTCACACCAACATAATATCAACATAGAAATAACCTCGAAGACCAAGAATTAGCTAGCATATATAATTTAGAGTTGATTGCATATTTATATTGAATGAGCCCGCATATTGTATAAAAATGTATATAATAATAACATTTTTTGTTTCAATACTTTTTTTTTACATTCTAAGCTCTATCACTCTCAATGGATAGCGTATATTCATAATATACTTTCCAATCAGTCAAAAAAAAATACCAGCAGTTTTGCTTATACACTTACAGCCAAAATAATCGAACCAAGTAATATTTGAATGCAGTTTGATTGGTGAATATTTGTCTTATTTTAAGTCCGATTTTTATTATTCTTTTTGTTATATTACAGGTAAATTTATCGAAAATTTCTCACCTGTGTGGGATTTTAAGAAAGTTAAGAATATGTTCATAATATACAGATGTTAGACTTTTTCTTCTGTCATTTAATTATCAATTGACATATTTTCTTAACATCTTTATTGCTTTTGGTTCATTTCAATTTTTATAGAATATACGATTTTTTTAAAGAAACATTACAATTTCCATTTAATTTTCCATAGAAAAAGTCATGACAGCGGATAAGTACAGTAGAGATGTTTTAGAGCCATAGGTTGTTCCTTTCGCGTTATTTATCGGAGCAATTGCTGTGCTGATGAGTATTTAGAACAGATCGAAATCCCAAAAAATAAATTTACCCCCACGTAGCCCCGTCTATAACCCAATAGAACATGTTTACGAGACACTGGGCAAAAAATACGATCTTCGATACCTGCTCCTTTACATTTACATGAGCTTAGTGCAGCTCTTGTTGAAGAATAACAGTATTTACCATGTATGACCAGAATTACATACGGAATCTTATTGAAGGTATGCCAAGGCGTATTGCAGATGTCATTCGGGCTCGTGGGGAAACACCAACGACCTATATCTATGGATGGCCAAACTCTAAAAGCAAAAGTTGCAAATTTATGGCCTCGCGCATGCAAACAAAGCTGATCGTCAGATGTCATGCGCAATGACGACTGATAAACTATTTACTTTAACCGACGAACAGGACCGTACGTCGCCCTTAATGAATATGATTACACGGCAATATTTTGGCACATCAAGACCTTCTTTACTGGAAAATAAACAATCTATTTTCTCGCATAAAAGAAAGTCTTGTTGCCATCACTGGAAAGCCAGTTTTAGAATTAATTTTGATATCTATTGTCCAGATTTTTAATATCGTTACATCCCTATACGACTGATTTCGGTTCTGGACGGTCGCCGTTGGTTCACGTCGTTGGTTTGCAACCAAACCGACACCAATACGGCGGGGTTGCATATATGACGGCAATAACATTATTCGGAAGACAACCGACGAGCAACCTTGAAAAATATGACAGGTAAAAAGGGCGCACCAACCCATTTTTTCACTCATAAAATTTAACTTTTTACAGCGCATCCCATAAGTTGTACGTATCCATAGTTATATGTCTGTGGGAAACACCCGCTACTGAGGTATGTTGTTTTTTAAGCTGGTTTTCATTTAATTCACGCCATTCTTGTAATTTTAGGGTTAAGAGTCTGTTACGTTTGGAAATTAATACAATTTTTTTTAAACAAGTGGGATTCTTTAAAAAATCGTATCTGATAAGAAAGTTAAATAAAACAGAAATGAAAATCAAATACCAATGTATGGAAAAATTATTATTTCCCAGACCACCCGATGATACCTTATACAATATGGGTATTTTGTCTACACAGTAGCACATTAAAATACTATTTCAGATTGAATGGTACTACCAAGAAAAGGCTTTTCTGACGAGAACAAAAAAGTTCGAAACCGGTCTGCAGGTGGTAACATCCTATCAATGGAAAAGGCTTCCTTTTCTTGGTAGTACCATTCAATCTGAATTAGTATTTTAAAGTTCTACAGTATAGACTAAATACGTCCTTATTGTATAAGGTATCATCGGGTGGTCTGGGAAATAATAATTTTTCCATACATTGGTATTTGATATTAATACCACCTGAAAAGTATAGACTTTTTAGCGTGTTTAGAGGTGAGGGTCGAATAACATTTTTTGTTTCAACCTGTATGTTATGGACATATTCTTAACTTTCTTAGAATCTCACACATGTGAAAGACTTTCAATAAATTTACCTACAATATAAAAAAAGCGTAATAAAAATCGGACCTAAAATAAGACGATTATTCACGCTCAAGAACCCATCTAAATATTGCGTGGATCGATTAATCTGACTGTAAGTGTAGATTCGAGGAAGTTCACCTTGAAATCATTATTTCCTTGACTGCTTCTTGGCCTAGACAAAGTATCTATGTAGCTTCATAGAGAATCGTTAACGTAATCAGTTACTGTATCGGGATTCTGAACAGCGTAATTACCTTAAAGGCTCTAATTACAACATAATCGAATGTAATTGTTGTACTAATCATTTATTGGCAAGATGGAGCGACGACCGATGGTAACCGAAGGAATCAACCAGCCCCGGATCTAGGGGTCCATGCCCCGGGCGGCAACTTCAGTGGGCAGCAAATTCAAGTGTTGCAGTTGTAGCACCACGGGGCTTCGCACCATACCCGATTATCATTAATCAATTAGAAATTTTTTATCAGTGTCCAACTATTCATAATATGGCCCAAATTGCGCTTTTGTTAAAAATCTTATACAGAGTGTCCCAAAATTAATAGTATATGACAGCGTGTCACAACTCTCATATTAAAGGTTAATTTCTGGTTAGCTTATTGTACACTCTTTTTGCAATGTTTTTTTCTGTTTATTTCTGTTCATGTTCGTTTGCTTTGGTCAATTCTTGCAACCTAAGTTTGACATAATGATGCCATAGTTACTTATAAAAGATTTACTGTTATGTTAATGTTTCATTGTAGTTCCTACAATAATGCCTAATGATAATTAAAGTAAATTTATGCAAAAAACGTGTGTTTTGTTTATAATTCATATAAAAGTAATTTTATCAATTAAAATTAGTCTAGATACACAGCTGTCACAACTTACCTTGGTACCTGTCACAATTTACCTCTGTATTAGGATAGTTGTGACAAAGGGAATAGTTTCAGTTTTCGTTTTCGTTTTCTCAGAAACCTTATAACTTTTATTGACTTTGATGTTTTTAAAAGAGCATGGATTGAGCTACATTGCGGCATACAATTCATAATGGCGTTATGTTTGTTTATTGAGATATGTTATTTTAAGTAAAAATTGTCGCAACCCTCCTCGGTCTTCCCTAATTATATTGTTTGTAATGCAAACTTAAATTTTTATTCTCACCCATAAAAAATTATAAATTCATTTAAAGTATTTCAAGCAGAAAGTCAGTAGTTTGGGGTACCATAGGCTATCATCTTTTTGGTCCAACAATAATTATATTATTGTACACATGAGGCACGATTGTATGTGTAGGTATAAGAATAGACCACTGATACCCACGTGCGATTATATTACATTGAAAGTTAAAAAGGCTTGAAGAATTAGGGTGAGATAGAACGAACTATGATGGTTTTTATTAATTTTGCTGTACAGGGTAGCAATAAGGAATACTTATATTATATTTTGGCAACTATATTATTGTTCAAACCAGCGGTCGGTAAACCATCGACCTATATCTATGGATAGCCAAACTCTAAAAGCAAAAGTGGCAAATGTATGGCCTCGTGCATGTAAACAAAGCTGATCGTCAGATGTCATGCACTATTTGCCTTAACCGACGAACAGAACCGTACTTAGCCCATTAAGACCTTCTTTACTGGGAAATAAACAATTTATTTTCTCGCATAAAAGACGGCCTCGTGGTCATCACTTTAATGAAAATCCACTTTTAGAATTAATTTTTATATCTATTACCACGTATAGATAGATTTTTAATTTCGTTACATCCCTACGACCGATTTCGGTTCTGGACGGTCGTCGTTGGTTCACGTCGTTGGTTGGCAACCAAACCGGTACCAATACGGCGCGCGGTTTAAAAATATGACCGGTACCGGACCATAAAATTTATTCCACTTTTTACTGCGCACCCCATAAATTGTACGTATCCATAGCTACAGGTTGGTGCGGTAAACACATTCGCACTCGGTGGATAGTAATGGTATAATCATAATCATGGCGTTGCTGTCCGGCGTCATGCAAAAAATGGAAAAAAGTCAAAAATTTATCATCCCCCATGCCTACCCCAGCCGCCGGTAACCAGGCCGGATGTATTTTGTCGACTACCGTCCATAGTCCTCTCTGATGATGGGTATGTACACCTACCTTGTATTGACGAGAATAAATAAGTTCGAAACCGGTCTCCAATGAATCAAAACCAACGTGAATCGCTTTATGCGCACACGCACCACTCCCAGAGCGCCATAAAGGATTTTTCCTATAGCGCTGATGTTTGATCATAAAAAAAAACCAATAAGATGACCTAGTACAGGAGGCATTGATTCTTCCAAGGCATATAGTATTCATGTGGAAGCTTGGCTCTAGGAATGTCTATAGGACTGATTTCGCAACGTAAAAACAACATATATATATATACAGTGAAACCTCTCATAACGGACACCTCTAATAAGCTGGCATCTCTATTCAGCGGACATTTTTTCATAATCCAGAACTAGGTATATGAAATTCCATGAAAATCAACCTCTATTGGGCGATACTCTCCTTTGGGCGGACGCGGACAGGCTGGTTTCATAAAAAGAGTGCGAAAACCCTCCTTTAAACGGACAAAAAAATTTTAAAGTGTTTGGGAGACGAATAAGTTCAGTGCAAAAACTCTCTGGAGACAGACCGGCAACCAATCGCGTATGCGTGGCAGCGGGAAAGGACTTCGCCGAATGAAAGTATGTGTGATTCCCCGACAGCAGTCCGCCGTTTATTTGTGAGTTGTAAGGTTAAAATCGTAAACAATGGCACAAAAATGTCGCGTTTTGAGTCTGAAAGAGAATATTGATGTTGTAGAAGTTTGTAATTTGATAACAATGATTTGGGCGAGTTCATTAACATTGATAGCAATGTGCTATTAGAAGATGATAGTGACCCCATTCCTACCGATTATGTAGTCCAAACTGAAACCACATCACTATCTGACGACTCTGATGAAGAAGTTGAATGCAGTAATCAAATAAATGTCACCAATTATCAACAAGCCATTGGTATGGTAAAGGATTTACAAGAGTATACAAAGAATAGAGGTGACTCTACAGCAATGGAATTGTTATCAGACTTGGAATTACATTTTCTAGATTGCAAGTATAAAACGCCAAACACGTCAAACTAAGTATTAGATTTTTTTTAGTCCTACATCCTAACTAAAACTAGTTTATTTTTCTTATGTTATGTTTATTTGTACATGCATATACATAGTAATAATTTTGCATTTACATATTACCTAGTAACAAATTTCCCATGGGCGGACACCTCTATTAGACTGACACAACCCCTGGGAAATATATGAAAAAATTCTTAAAGATAAAAATTAATTTTGTCAGGAATCCAAAATCTAGGTCGTTATTCTAGTCACTATCGATATAAATTTTAGCTTTATCTTGATATCTCTGAATCTTTGACGTATATTTATAATATTATTTTACTTTATTTTTTACTTGTTTTATCTTACATAATAATATCTTTTGGCTTCTCTCTCTACTATCTTATCGCAGGAAAAATTAATAAATTTAACCCTCGTGCCTTGAAGAAATAGATGCACCTACAGTTTATTCTATTTTAGAGTATTTTAATTTTTAAATTATTTCAGGTCATAAAATTTTTGAAATTGATAAATTACACTGGGAAACAAATTTCAACTTTTTTTTTGTTTCCTGAACAAAACCTATTTTTTTGGATTCAACTGTACCCAAGTAACTAAAAAATACCTATTAAAGATTTTAGTTGGCTCGCAAAAAAAAAAATCTCAATTATTTGTTACAAAATTTTAATTCATAGGCATATACAATGGACATACAAAATACAGATAACAATATATTGTTGGTTCAACAAAAGCAACTAAATAGCACATTTTTATCATTGAATCCAAAGTTTAGACACTCATTTTGCGCTTCTTAGCTTGCCTTTTGAAAGCAGCCTCTGGGGCATCTCTCGTAATAGTCCAGCAGTAGTCGGCTAACATCTCACAGTTCCATTTTCCCTGATATCTTCTTTCCATGTTCGAAATATCCTGGTGGAACCTCTCACCGTGTTCGTCACTTACAGCACCACAATTTTCCGGAAAGTAATCCAGATGAGAATCCAGGAAATGAATTTTCAACGACATATTACACCCTAGGTTTTGGTAACACAAAAGAAGTTGGGCAACCAGGTCTTTATAATTTTCTGCTTTTATGTTTCCCAAGAAATTTTTTGCAACCATTTTAAAGGCATCCCAAGCGTCTTTTTCCTTGCCTTCAAGTATGGAATCGAATTACGCATCTCCGAAAAGTTTCCTAATCTGGGGACCCACAAATATTCCCTCTTTAATTTTAGCGTCACTGATTCTAGGGAACTTTTCTTTTAAATAACTAAAAGCACGGCCTTCTTTGTCCATTGCCTTCACAAAATTTTTCATAAGTCCCAATTTTATATGAAGTGGCGGTAGTAAAATCTTTCCTGGGGCAACTAATGGCGCGCTGGTCACATTTTTCTTTCCTGGCTCAAAAGACTCTCTCGGTGGCCAAATTTTCTTTCTGTAGTGATCCGATCGTGCTCGACTGTCCCATTCGCAGAGGAAGCAGCAGTATTTGGTATAACCTAGCTGCATTCCAAGCAAGATCGCCACAACTTTTAAATCCCCACAAATTTGCCATTTATATCTTTCATATTGTATGGTCTCAAGTAACAATTTCAAATTGCTATATGTTTCTTTCATATGGACTGCATGACCAATTGGGACTGAAGGCAATTTGTTTCCATTATGGAGTAACACAGCTTTAAGACTTACTTTTGAGGAATCAATGAAAAGTCTCCAGTCTTTTGGATCATAGTCCAGATTTAAAGCTGCCATTAATCCCTCAATGTCCCTACAGGCTACCAAATTGTTATCCATGTTAAAAAATGGTGTTAGGTTTTTCTGACTACTTCGGTACACAGAAACTTTTACTTCATCTTCAAGTAAATTCCATTGTTGCAATCGAGAGGCCAATAGTTCTGCTTTTGTCTTGGGCAGTTCCAAATCCCTTATAAGGTCACTTAATTCACTTTGACTTATTTTGTGAGGCTTTTTACTTGGAAGTTCACAGACAAAATCGGAGTCTTGCGAGGTTGATGGGCCGGCGACATTTTCCGGTACACTACCGTTTGAATCCTCTTGATCATCATCAGAATGAAGGGTATATTCCTGAGGTGGATTAGGTATAGGCAACTCGTCACTATGAGGCACCGGGCGTATGGCGGATTGTAAATTTGGATACTGTATCGCAGACCTTTTTTTCTCTGAAAAGCCTTTTTTGATGGGAGGTGTCAAACAAAAGTAACAGTCAGTAACGTGGTCTTTCGGTTCTCGCCAGATCATAGGAACAGCGAAGGGCATCTTACGGTTTTTTCCACTTAGCCAGCCGCGAATGTTGGACGCACATTTGTAGCAGCAGATATGGGGAGCCCAATTTTTATCCTGGTCTCCAACTTTGCAGCCAAAATACAAGTGGTAAGCCTTTTTTATTAAAGGGCTAAGCGTACGTTTTTGTTTCACAAAAGTCATTTCACCACATATATAACAAAAATGATCCGGCTTATTTACACAAACTCGCGACATGTTGCTCAAAACTCTTTAATTTCTGAAATACGAACAGCTCTCGATCAACTGGTGGTTGAAATACAACTAACTAACAATTTAGGATTTATATTATATGTATTTAAACCCCTTATAAAGTACACCTGTTATAATAAATCCAGGTATTTCTCATTTAATGGTGAAATTTTCCCATATATTAAGGGCAGGTAGGTAAATTATCATAATTGGGATGGATCTATAAAACCGGAGCCAACTGAGCCTTTTGCAAGACAGATTGTTAATTAGTATAATAAAATAAGTAAGATTTTGCTATTTTGGTCTCGGAAACATTTTTGCTGTTCCCCAGTGTAATTAGTATTCTTCTATTTTCTCTTTAGCAAACATTCTAAGGGAACCTGAAACTGCTTTCCTAATAATAGTTCGATGCCTTGTTATTTTTGTTTTGCCAACAACACGGTATTTCTGTTTACTTCCAGTTCATCTGCAATATCCCTAATAAAAGCACCATCTCAGAACCGACTATAGATAATAGCCTTTTGCTATTGTACCTAATAATTATTGATAAACAATTAATAAATATTGTCACTGGCACTAATTTTCACTTTGTCAATGTCGAGAATTCATTTGCTAGTGTTTGCTATATTACCTGAACTATGCGAGTTTCGTGGTTTTGCCATCACGTTTAATTGAATAGCTTAGGATTGGCCCATCAAAATATACTCAAACTCGGCACATGGGTTTACCATATCGACCTCTTCAAAAACTTAGAATGCAGTTTTTCGATAAAATGTACAGTGGAGCCAACATTCAGCTACCACAAAAATTGCATGGGATTTCCTATGTTCAACTAAACGGTGCATCGCCCGGTATTGAAAAGTTCGACAGTATGCAGGCAGAACTACAATTTCCAAAATGTGGTAATTTTTTCCGTCTACAATGAATTAACAGCGTTAGTTCAGGTGCAAATTTCCATTTCGCGTTACACCAACAAATCACATTTCTATGAATTGTATAATTTTAGTATTTTTAGTGGTTGTGGTTTATTCGTGCAAGCAAAATTTCTTTAGTGGCGGTAAACCATATTGGTTCCGATCAGAAATCGGGACATTTCAGAGTCGATAACGTAAATTTACACTTCTTATAGTTTGTGAATGTAGTGAAAGCACCAAACAATTTCTATTAGCTTTTTTAAAAGGATTCTACGATGTTTATGGTCATAAATAATTAATTTTTTTATTCTGCTGTACAGAGCTTCTTTAAATTGAAAATAAATTATAAAATTGATACGAAAGCCATACTTTAAAATTCATACACTAGTTTGGATATTAAGTGTCTAATACATAAATAAATATTCATGCTTTTAGCCATTCAAATGTTGCAACAGCTTAAAAATCCGCCTTATGAACTACGGTTTTGATTAATGTTTCTTACCAATATTACTAAAATTAATTTAAATCGTTCTATCGGTTCCCGACATAAATATGGACTTACATACACAACAAATTGAATTATTGCATAGGGTCATCCAACCTAGACAGAACCAGGGGTCTATTTTTGATTCCGCTGTATTTTTTAAACCAATATAGCCATTTTGTTTCAGTTTTCCCGTAGAGCATGAAATTGCTATTTAAAAATTTCCGTGTCTCTTATTCTGTCGCGAAAATTGAAACCTTTTTTAAATTAAACAATACGAACCAAAACGATTTTAACTCCTCCTGCAGATGCAAATACAACGATCATTACAAAATTTTGATATCTAAAGTTTTAGGCTTAAGAGGATGCCGGAGTCAGTCAAATCTCCGATTTGATCCCTGTTCGTTTCACGCTTTGAAGGCACGAGGCGAATTGGATCTTCCCTTGCAGTTAGAAGAATACGTCGAGCGTCCGCCCGTAATCGGTACGCCGACAGGAACAACGATAATCGGAAAAAAGAAACTGCACGTGAACGGGGTCTATACTTCAATTTTCTACGCTGAAAAACGGAGTTATCGTTTCCTATGGAAACGGCACATTTAAAAAAGTTTTTTTTAACGAAAGATGTCTAAATTTCGTTAGCAATTCGAAGAAATTTTTTTCTATATGGAGCAGTAAAAAAAATTAAATCTAAAAATCTTTCGAAACAAAAAAATATAGACTTTTCGCGTGTTCCAATTCTATTACAAAGTTTTTTTTCCTTTGATATTTCTTTCCCAAAACAGGAAAATTCGTTTACTTTTAACGTATCCTTTACAAATATTAAGTAACATTGACTATTCAACACATTATACAAGGATAATCATAATATTATTTTTTCTCTAATTTCAAAATACCCTGTGTTTGTTTGTATTTTGTTTGACGAGGAGGAAGTTCCGTCCTAGACGAAGCAAAACATAGTACTGAGGCATATTTAAGTTAAAATTTTTGTTTTTAAATAATACAACATATTTAATTGAATAAGCATATTTAAGTAAAAATTGGTAGCTAATTTTGTTTCTTATGAATTTGTAGTTAAATCTTGATTACAACAATAATTTCTGCATCCTGATAATCTTTTGATTGATAATTATCCATCAAAAGTGTCAATCTCAGTCCAACAACAATAAATGGAATCATGGAAAAATTTGGTTTCTCAACTGTCATATTTGTCGCTGTTGTTAAATAAAATTCTTTGTTGTTTTTCAGTGTTTGTGTGTTATATTTAGGTATTGTTTGTGGAAAAAATAGTAATTTTTAATTAAATATGGTAAAACAGTGCCAAGTCTACCGTAAACTGGATAAGAATATGGACCTTCGAGTGACGTCCGTCGGTTGTTTCTTTTTCCTAACCAAGACATACGTTAAAAATAGTTGGGGAGAATCATTATATCTTTTTTGTTATGTTTATTATCGTAATAACAATCGTCAACGTGTACAAAGCAGATAGAAATACAGTGGCGGCTCGTGACCTATGATAGACGGGGTTCACAAGTATGGTGAAATTTTTCTAGGCGTTTTAAATGTAGGAAGAAAAAAAGTAATAAGAAAATGCGTTAGGTAAAACATATTTTTATTTATTTTTTAATTTTACACAAGGAAATACAACTTTTGGAAAATAAGAAAGGTTTTCTTAGTGTGTATAGCTGTCGGATCTTAACGTCGTCGCATGCAACCCTAGTAACAATATTTATACAATCCACTACTAATACTACTAAAGCCATCTACGAGCTATCAAGAAAACCGAATGATATCCAATACCACTACCGCCATCTACGAGTTATCAAGAAAACCGAATGATGTCTAATACCACTATGCCATCTACGGGCTACGTCATTAGGCGCAACCAAGACGAGAACAATAGTTAACTGTTTTATGACGAGAACGAATCGAGCCACGAGACTGACAAGTTGGCATTCTTCATATTTTCAGTGGTTTTTAGTTTAAATCCTTAAATAAAATATTTTAAAATCATATCGAATATCATTTATCAAAATATACAACATTTATCGACCCTACACAATAGTGCTTACACCTAAAGTCCATTCTTCGGTTCTTAATTGTAGAAAATTGATCAATAACAGCCTCATTAAGTTTGGAATACCCTCTATAAATTTTTTTTCATATATTTAACCTTTACCTTTACCCTTTGTGGTCTGCGTTAAATTTATTTCGGGTTTAGGTGTTCCAGCATTCTTCACTTCAATTTTTTGCTCCAAACTCAAAGAGCTAAAGTTATTTCTTAAATAGTCCACCGTCATTTTAACTTAATAAATATATAATATTAAAATATTAAAACATACACGCTCAAATTTCTAACTAGATGCACGAACAGACAACAGCGCGGTGCACACAAAAACTGTGCGCCTTATCCATGTTAAATCGTCATAGCCCCTCTATCCCCCGCTGCCACCCGCCACACGTTACTACAGAGAAACTGCACTACTTAATCGCACGTGCGAGCAAGTCTCGTCATAATCGTCATTTACTTCGACCGAGGCACAGTTGCCGGATCTATACAGTTTGGTTTGACGGGATGATAAAATATTAGGGAGGGTCGGACTTTATACGATAAATAATATTCAATGAATATAAATTAATATTTTTTATTCGTTTTGTTTTGGGGGTGCACGTGCGCATGTTCTCCTGTGGAAGAACCGCCACTGTAGAAATACCGGGTCAATGTTTGTTTCAACTCAATGTTGAAGACGATATCGAAAGAGATTTGATATGGAACCAAAATGGAGAAAGTAAATAATAAAATGATATTGTATTTTTTTATTTATAAGCAACTTTGTTATGTATGCAAACATTACAAAAAAATAGGCTACATCCCCTATTTTCCTAAAGCTTTAGAGACACGTGACCTTTTATTAGCAAATAAATAATTAATCACCTGCCAGTCAAAAATCCGGCGGATTAAATGATGAAAACAACAACTACTAATTTCGTATAATAGGTGATTTCTATTACGGTATTGTAAGTGAATGTTATAAAGGTGTTCATTTATTAATATAAAATGTGTTGGTTTTTCAATACATTATTGGCTAAAATATTTAGGTCATTTATTTATTTTCTTTTGTGAAAGATTCAATAAATTGAAACAGCAGGTACAAAAACGGTGCAGCTTCCTGCACTTTCTTTTTATAGTAATCATCAATTAAGTTTCCTTAAAAATGGTTAAGTGAGTCTTGATTTTACTAATTTTAAACAATTAGACGAAACAGATATGTCAATTAAACGCTATTTTCAGGCACGTTTCATTGTGAGGCCTACTTTTAAACTCCGATTTTATGGCATAAAGATCGTGTATTAGACGACCGAGAAGAGAAAGGTGATTTTTTGTTTTGTTAATTATTTATTATAGACTGCAATATTTAAATACAGGGTGATTAGTGGTGGATGGCCTATTAGACGTTAAAGAAGAACTAGACAACGGTATCTTATATCGGGTGTATCAGGAGGAATGCTCATCCCTATAACTTTTTAAGAGCTGCGTTTAATAATAGGTTGCCAAGCAGGCACTATTTTATGCGAACGCCAAATATACTCTTTTTTTCTAGTCTAAAATTGGATTCGTAAAGTTAGAGGATTGGAAAACGCTATGAAAAAAATGCTTTAAAAAATATAATGTTATAAGAATAATAATAACAATTTCAAAAATTTTTGTCACAGATCTTCCTGAAACTTGTTGATACCCCAATGGACATGTCAGACAATCTAAATATCAATAAATTAACTAAAAAACTTTATTATTAACGGCTAAACCTTCACGGAATGAAATATTGATCAGCTGATGACTCCCGTCTGTTTCTAACCTGCCAAAAAGCGGCATATTTTTTAAGATGAGGATCCCAAACAACAATCAGAGCCATCTAGGTTTCATCAATTTAATTTAAAAATATACCGCTTTTTGGCAGCTGATCAATATTTCCTTTCGTGAAGTTTTAGCAGTTAATAATAAAGTTTTTTAGTTAATTTATTGATATTTAGATTATGTGACATGTCGGTTGGGGTCACATATACACAGTGTGTAAAAAGTCCCGGAACAGTCAATTATTTCAAAAATGGTGCACAATATAAAAAAACTTTCTGTATAAAAGTTGTTGGTCTTAAAGAAATTTATTAAACTTAGATCCCTGTAATTATACAGGGTTGCCCAAAAAGTCGTGGTAACCGAAACTTCATTTTTTTTAAATGGAATGACCCTTTTTTGATCACATTTTCTGATTCCTCTAAACATTCTAAACAACAATTATAGAACATGTCATATGGCTAAACCTATTAGTTTTAGAAATAATTTCAGTTGAAGGACATAAATGCGATAGGTACGATATTACCTTTTGCATTGTTTCGAGTCGGCTCAAATGTTTTACGTTAAAATTAAAAGAAAAACATTAAACTCGTGTAAAATGAACCTCACTCAATTTGTGTCAAAATTTTAATAACAACTAAATTATTAAATACAAGCAGTAAAATTAACAATAACTTGAAAAGAACAAAAATAAAATTAAGTGTAAGTCGTTATTTAATTAAATGCTGAAAATGTCCTCCTCCCACAGATTGACAATGGGCTAGGTTATAATAAAATTTGTCGATGACGTTTTGTAACATTTCTTGGTTAATAGATGCACATTCTTCAATAATTCTTCCTCTTAATTCATTCAGATCTGCAGGTATTGTCACAAATACTTTATTTTTTAGGTGTCCCCAAAGAAAATAATCAAGGGGCGTTAAGTCTGGCGACCTAGCAGGCCATTCTATGGGGCCTCTTCGTCCTATCCAGCGGTTAGGAAAAGTGTTGTTTAAATAATTTCTAACAGCTAGCCCAAAATGAGGAGGAGCTCCATCCTGCTGAAACCACGTATTGCGTAATAGTGGTCCTACTTCATTGTTTATTGCTGGCACAATTTCATTTTGCAGCATGTGGAGATACATTTCGGCATTCTAATTCCCCTCTATAAAGAAAGGCCCCACTAATCTGTTGCCAATAATTCCAGCCCACACATTTACTTTCTGGGGGTTTTGAGTATGTGTTTCTCTCATCCAATGTGGATTCTGATCAGCCCAGTAACGACAATTATGGCGATTGAGAGACCCGTTCAACATGAATGTTGCCTCATCCGTAAAAACTATTTAATTAAAAAAATTGTTATTTTCTTCATGTTTTTGCATCATTACTTCGCAAAATTCCAATCTACGATCAAAATCGTCTTCTGATAATTCCTGGACAAGAGTTATTTTATAGGGATGAAAATTACTGGTTTTTAAAATATTGTCAATTGATTTAAAACAAACATCAACTTAGGTAGCAGCTTTTCTGAGTGACAAATGTGGATTCTGAACAAAATGAAGTAATGTCTCTAATTTTTTTCATCGCTACTTGCCGACTTTGGTCTTCCGGAACGAAGTTTATCTCTGCAATAACCGGTTACCCCGAACCTTTGAACTGTTCTCACAACTGTAGATTTTGATATAGGCTCTCGGTTTGGAAAAGTTGTATTAAATAATTCCTTTGTCTCGATAACTGATCTTTGTCGGTCTCCAAAACCTCTTATTATTAGTAAAGTTATACGTTCCCTTTCGCTGAGCGACATTTTGAGAATTTACTTTGACAGTGACGCAAAAAATTCTAGTACCAGCTTATAAAAATGGAAAAGGTAATATCGTACCTATCGCATTTATGTCCTTCAACTCAAATTATTTCTAAAACTAATAGGTTTAGCCATATGACATGTTCTATAATTGTTGTTTAGAATGTTTAGAGGAATCAGAAAATGTGATCAAAAAAGGGTTATTCCATTTAAAAAAAATGAAGTTTCGGTTACCACGACTTTTTGGGCAACCCTGTATAATTACAGGGATCTAAGTTTAATAAATTTCTTTAAGACCAACAACTTTTATACAGAAAGTTTTTTTATATTGTGCACCATTTTTGAAATAATTGACTGTTCCGGGACTTTTTACACACTGTGTATATAACCATTATATTGCCAATACGAACGTTCCAAATTACAAGAAGTGTCCCCGCTATGGGATATGGCTTGGCACCATTGAGTTTGCGCAGTAGGGTGGAAATTTTATCGATCGCGTCAGAGCCGGCCGGACATTATTTGTTTTTGTTATTCATCGCCATCTTTGGTTCTTGATGCTTTTTCAAATTACAGAATAAAAAGTGGTTCATATACATTGTTCTCGGTGTATTAGTGCTTATAAACTTTCATTACCTAACAACAATTTTTATAAAGGAGTTTTTAATTTGTGGTGATTCGATTCGCTGTTTGTTTAAGATGAAAGAACACAAGTGCATTGTGCTTTTTGCAAAAGTCGTGGAGTATTTCAGGTATGTAGGTAAAGATTGTTTTAAGAAAAATGGATATAACTTAATGACTGCCGTAAAAGTACCTGTGTCATCCCATTATTTATGACCGTTTGTTATTATTATGTGGAAAGGACCGGATTGTAATAATTATAATTAAATATAGGCACATCAGGTAGGTTAGGTTGCTTAATTTATATTTAAATATCTTTTTGTGGTAAAATTTGTTAGTTTTTGAGGAATGGTTCAAGAATTGTATTTTACCAAACATTCCTCAGAATAGCGTAATAGTAATGGACAATGCGAGCTATCACAGCTCCAAGCTCAAATAATACAAAATGATATGAATGATATATATTTTGAAGAAAGTTATAAAAAAGTGATCTTTTAGAAGTTTTAAAGACATTTTGTATAAAACAAGTATATGTTTGTGACACATTGGCAGAAGAAATTGGACATACAGTGCTACGGCTCCCACCCTATTATTGCCTTTTTAACCCCATAGCATATGCGGCACCAGTTAAGATCACTGGTTAGGTCTGAAAATATTTCTCCGACTTTAAGTTCTAGTGTTGTAGAAATTAATACGAAAATGCTTTAATGATATTCCCCCAGGTAGTTGAAAAAATTCAGTCCGTCACGTAATATCTGTAGAAAATTCGTATATTAGTCTGGATCGTATAATTAATCCAATTATAATTAATTTTGATGAGGATAGCGATAGCGAAACAGAACTATCTATAGAATGACATTATAAATGTAAATAAATATGACTAGTAATATTTAAAAAAAATGTTATTTCATTTGATTACATTAATATAATCATATCATTACTTGTTTTCCTTAGTCCGTCCCTTCATACTTCACTTGTTTATTGCCAAGCTCTTGTCTACACAATGGGACCGACCCAGGAAATCATTAAGTCGTATCCAATTTTCGTGAAACGTACTGTACATAATATATACGAAAACATTTTGCTTATCACATGATCCGATCTTTGGAATCGAATTTCACTAAAAAGCTTGTAAAAAAAGAAGATAGTGTCACTCGTATACAATATAATATATATGTTGTTACCTAACCTTAAAATTAATGTATTTTTAATTTGTTGCATTAGTAGCTGATAATTCACAAAATAGTCAATATAGTCATTCATTCTTAATTTTTGGTTTAGAAAAAAGTGAGGTTAAGAAACATACGACGTAGGATGAAAGTTAAAATAAAGCTCATTGTGTCGATTTTGTTACAAATATTCGGACGGAATTTGGCACCAAAAGTTTACACCAATCAGGTGTCACCGTCGGATCATCATATCGTCAGCAATCGTATGCATGGCACGCTGTTTTAATTCGAACTAATCGAAATTTAGATATTGCAATATGCAATATTTTTCCTAACGAACCGGTGAAATTTACATTAAAAAAGTTTAAATTCGGTCCTGTCGAATGTTTACTTTCACAAGGAAATTTCCGAACTGCGCAAACTCACAACGCCCCCTTAGATGCCCATAGCGGGGACATAATTGCAGCTGGTATTAGCAATATACTGTGTACCTATATACTATATACGGTTTCGATACGTAATCGTGAGATCTCACGATAAATCGTGAAATCTTTCACCCCTGCCTCTAACCCTCTTTCGATAACTGTAAAACCACTTCTGACCAGACCGGAAATAATGAAAATCGAAACGACAAAGATAGTAAGAAAAAATAATTTATCCTGGGGGCGAAATTAAACATTTTAAAATTTATTGGACACACACTGTAGATTACATTTTTAACCATCCTGTAAAATCCTACTTATGCAGCTGCTGAAGAAAATTACCAGAAAAACAGAACAATTTTTTGGTTCTTATTTGTTCCAATTACTGTAGAATAAATGTAGAATATAAACAAAGCAAATACACCAGATGAGGTTTAACGGGTAATTTATTTTGCTTAGTTGTAAAAAATTATAAGTGATGCTTTACACGTCGCTGATTTTTAGAAGCATCCTAGCTTGGTTTATAACAGTAATATGTTACTAACCATTGCACACGAAGTCCGGATATATAGGGTGTGTCAGGCCGAGCCTTAAATTATACTTATTATTAAGTAAACAATATTAGTAGGATATATGCAATTATATTTAAGTTAAATCAGCTTTTGTTGTTTGGCAGCCTATAAAGATAAACGGAAATTATTATTGTTTGAATTAAATTTATAAACGAGCAAAAGTAAAAGTAAAAACAAAAAAATGGACCAATTTTAATGAGATTTTTGACCGGAAAGATTTGTTTTTTGTTAACACGTGTAAATGATTTCTGGGTTAAACTTGTGAATCATTTTAATGCTAGTCATTATGTAGGGTGCCGGAGTTTATTAACCACCAATGTTATTTCAGAATATCCAACACGAGTATACAGGGTGTTTCTTAATGACGTTCTAATATTTCAGAGTTTATGAAGGAAAGTTCATTTGAACATGTCTACACTTGAAATATTATTTTCCTGTGACCACCTATGCAAATGAGGAAGAAAGTGTCCTTAATCACAGGCATGTTAAAAAAATTCATTTCAACTCTAGAGTTGAAATAGTATATTACGTACCGAGGTGGAAAGTGTTTCATTCCAGTTGAGAGAGTCGGTAGTTACCCGAGGCGGGAAGAGGCGAGGTTAACTAAATCTTATAGACAATAATGAAGCTTTTCATCGAGGTTTGTATAATATTTTATTTACAACCATATCTAACATCCACTTTTTATTATTTTGAATTAAAATTATTAATAAAAGATAAATGTCATTTTGACTTTTCCATTGAAAAATTAGACAGAAATTTCAAATAACCGCAGGTGGTAAAATAACGTAGGGTAATAATACACATCAAGATGGCAAATATCATTTTTTGAATATGGTTTCCATGTCACTAAACAATATATTATTTTAACAACAGAAAAATGCTATCAGATGAGGAATTTGATGTTGCTGCTGCTCCACCAGAAATTCGAGAAGCAGCAAAAATAGTAGAAGATCGTCTGCCAACTAAAAGCCGCCCGAGATATGACAAGGCATATAACTGTTTCAAAGAATGGTGTACGGGAAACAAAGTTCAAAATCCTGGTTCTGAGTCGGCTCTACTAGCTTACTTCAGTGAAAATGCCAAGACAAAGGAGATATCAACGATTTGGTCACAATATTCAATGCTGAGGACCACTCTATCAATTAGGGAAAAAGTAGACATATATCTAAACACGCAAAGCTATTAGCATTTTTAAAAAAGTTTGTTCGTATATTATTTTGAGATATTGATTTTTTAAAAAATTACAAAAATATAATGTACTTTCCACCCGGGTGGAAAGTAGAATTTAAAAAAACGCAACTTTCCACCTTTCATAGATACATGCAATGTCATTATTACATGGTTGTAAATAATATTACATTTCAATGCATATAATATCCGAATTAACCCGAACAACCTCTCGAAGTAAATTGGGATGTTGGATGGGGTAAAGGCCACTATAGCACTAATGAACATATATTTGTCTTATTTTGTGGGATCCTTCTGGATTTCTTATGATAAATATGAAAAAGTAACAGAGAATTGTTAGGCAACCCATTAAACATAACAAGTGCTTGGCTAAAGGAGTAATGGGATAAGTACCGATTTATTTTCAATTTTTACAATTATTATCACGGATAGAATATCTATACAGGGTAGGTAAGTATAAAATTGATTGATATATTATATTTGTTGTAATAATAATTTGATTATCTTAAAAAATAGATCAAGTGATTTTTAGCAAGATAAATTCATGAATTCAATTATAGATACGTTTATTTTCTAAAGCAAGCTCATTTTTAATAAATAAATCGCAAATCAACGATTTTATCACTAACAGAAAGCGCTTGACAGCATCAAATTTGATTGTAATACTATGTTACGTTGCTTGGAAACGGAAAAGAAAGTTCACTAAATTTTGAGCTGGGGACATTTTTTCCAACAAATTTTTATGAAGAGACATTTTTATCGCTGTCAAAGTGACAAAAATTACATATTTAAAACTGTAAAAAATCAAGGCCTATTTTCCAACTAGGCCCGGGCCTGAGCCCCACTCACAGAATTTTTCCGAAAATCGTTCGGAAATATTGGCATTTTTGATAACATTTTTTAAAGAAAAAGTCAATATTTCCCTACACTTAGTCGTTGCTAGGCAACAGAAAATAACTGTTAGGAAATAATCATTTCCTTACTGTAAGGAAATTATATTTCCTTACAGTTGTTAGTGTTCTACATAAATGATTGAAAACACGTTGATCATAAGGAATTAATTTATACATATTCGTACTTTTCTTTTGATTTCTTTGGTATTAATTCTAATTAAGCAGTATTCACTGCCTCAACCAGCTCTGGAGGAGTCCCAGAAATGGAAAATTCATCATCACTTATCATTTTATACTGTTTTGCCTTCGGAAACACCAACAATTAAATTTATATGCGTCAAGTTTGACAATTCAACATTAATACGTTTCCATAGTAACGCAACCAATTTTATTACGAATTTCAAATCACCATTTATTTGTGAATAAAATTATTAGCGATTTTTTCAAAACTAATCAATATCTGTCGATTTTTAAACGATTTTCGGAAAAATAGTATGTTTACCTTGTAGGAAAAGCCATATTCCTGGACTCTGTATTGCTACCAATCTTCACAGTCGTCCAGGAATGTTAGGCATTTCGTACTCGGTAAACAATGTACTTTATAGGTTCTTAAAATCTGAAGGCGACATTATTACTGTACAAAACAACAAACAATCGTAAAGAAATCCTAACACGGTAAGGGTCCCTGGATTGCGTAACGGGCCAAAAACGGGCGTTGTTCTAATTATCGTACCTATTTGTATGGTGTAAGAAACTTTCTCGCGAACAATGATGTAACAATTGCTGGATTCATTTTGCTTATTATCGTTTACCATAAATTAACAAGCAACCCGATATTGATGCAAAGTAAATCCGGCCCTGGGTGCAATCCGTCGTATTTGCCAGATCGATTTTCGACAACACCTCGTCATAATGTATATGCCCAGCAGTCTAAACCAATGCCCATTGTTTAATACGTCCCTGGATCGAGTAAATTATATGTAATAACTAAATTAACATTAGAGTTCGGAGAACCTATTCATTTATTATTGATGTTTATAAGGAAAAGGTCTGAATAAACAATTTATGATCGAATTTATCGAAGAATATAGCGAATATCCCTGTTAACGTCTTATAACTAGAAAGAAATCAGAGGAAAATTAGGATTCCATATTGGTGTAAAGGCAGACCAGAAAAAAAAATCCCCCATACATCCAGATCGAGTGAATCGTTCTTGAAGATTTATCGCAACACAATGCGGTTAAATTAACGTAACTGGAACGAAAAGTTAATTCCGGCGCACATTGACGACGAAAAATTCGCAGACAGTGGAACGGTAGATATTACAAAAGAACATGAATGGAAGTTACTAGCGATTAAAATAAATTACCTTAAATGCAAATTGGTGAAACATTTTATAAGATAGCACAACTAATACATGAAAGCGAAAGTATGTTTGTTTGTAAATTTGCTACCTAATCTCAACTAGCACATAATTATATAGTGGCGGATCTACGCGGGGGGGGGGGGGGGCTAGAGTGGCTATTGCCCCTGTTATTTATCTGAATTCACACCTGGCCGTATGAATTTCTCTAGTACTAAATATTTGCTATAAATATTTTATCAAATTTAGCGATATTTGGACGTGGTCCGAAAATTTTGCCTTCAACGGGCTTTTCTTAGCCGTACTAGAAAAAATGCAGTCGATGATGATTGCTTGAAAACGAAACGTCGTAAAAAAACAGTTATATAATCCTTGAGTTCATTAAGAGTTGCTGTGATAATGTTTAGTCAGTTTTGCTCTAGCTTTAATATTAACGTCGAAAAAAAATTAAATTAAACATTTTATTGTCCCAGTTTTTTTATTTTCAACTCTATTCTACTCGAAAATGGTGAATTCTATGTAGATAACAAGAGTATCTTTTCTTCATAAAAAGTATGAAAAATCAATTTCTTTTAACTAGGAAAAATTAAAAAAATTGGGGGAATAAGAAGCCGGTGCCTCCTGCATGTGACTTCAGGGTGTTGCTCCCTTCCTATACCTTCTTGTGTCATTTTGGGGTCTAGCCGCGCTAATTTCGAGACACCCAGTATAGAAGCGTAACCATGGCAAAGTAACTACTTACTTTCCGCATGCAGTCACTTTTCTCACTCTGCAGAAAAAGTATCATCAGTACTTTACCATCCGCTAATAAACAAATGTCAGCCTTCATTTTAACACAATGCTAAGGAAGCAACTGCAACCATAAATATTAGCAATTACTAGTAAGTAATAATCTAAATTGTCATGTCTTGTAACTAAATGTTTATTTTTTTTTTCTCTTTAGGTATAATTGTCGGTTGCATGATGGTATGCGATGCATGGTTACTTTCCGTTACTTTGTAGAAAAAATAATATTCCGAATTCCTGAGAAAATCCGCATTTAATTGCCTTGCTTTGCTTTGCATCGTTCAGTAAACTGCAATTATATTCGAAACAGTGTTCGTTCCTCACTTGTTAGATAATATGATATTCCTGTAAATGAGTTCTCGATATAATTATTCAGTGGAACAAAATTAATATATTAATTTACTGAGCAGGAGCTTTGAGCACCAACGGTGGATCCTTGGAACATGAAGTAATATAAGAGTTATTCTTTTACAAACCGCACACTTTTTAAGCTTGACATTTTAGAATCCTCCGAAAATTTCTTTTTAAACTTTATAATATATCGATACATGTATCAAATAACATTGTGACAAATCGTGTTCTTACAGGCGAAGACATAACATGTTCGGGTATATTACTTTACCATGATACTACAGGCAAAATATAACCACATCTAACATCCACTTCTTATTATTTTGAATTAAAATTACTAATAAAAGATAAATGTCATTTTGACTTTTCCATTGAAAAACTAGACAGAAATTTCAAATAACCGAAGGTGGTAAAATAACATAGGTAATAATACACATCAAGATGACAAATGTCATTTTTTGAATATGGTTTCCATGCCACTAAACAATATATTATTTTAACAACAGAAAAATGCTAAATCAGATGAGGAATTTGATTTTGTTGCTACTCCACCAGAAATTCGAGAAGCAGCAAAAATAGTAGAAGAAGATCTTCTGTCAACTAAAAGCCGCCCGAGATATGACAAGGCATATAACTGTTTCAAAGAATGGTGTACGGGAAACAAAGTTCAAAATCTTGGTTCTGTGTCGGCGCTACTAGCTTATTTCAGTGAAAATGCCAAGACAAAGAAGATATCAACGATTTGGTCACAATATTCAATGATAGAGTGGTCCTCACTCTATCAATTAGGGAAAAAGTAGACATATTATCTAAACACGCCAAGCTATTAGCATTTTTAAAAAAGTGTGTTCGTAAATTATTTTGAGATACCGATTTTTAAAAAAATTACAAAAAAATAATTTACTTTCCTTTCCACCCGGGTGGAAAGTGAGCACTTGCACCCGGATGGAAAGTAAAAGTAAAAAAATATCAACTTTCCACCTTTCAAAGATAGATGAAATGGCATTATTACATGCATGGTTGTAAATAAAATATATTTTGAACTGTGAAATTGGTCAAAATGTCACTTAACAACGATATTTGACGCGTGTATCCATATTAGTTGACACGTATTTCAGGATTTTGCTGAAAAATTTTTTCCAAAATATCCACACATATCGTCGTGCAGTTCCATGGAAATATTTGTAAACGAGAGTTAAATCACGAACCTGTCTTCTAGGCTGTCGAGGTTGTTGATCACTTGATCAGGTCGTCGCCGATCAGACGAATGTTCTCCTTTTAATGGATATCCAGTACCTGGAGAGTACGTTTGAGTGCAGAGCTCCAGACACGAGAGCAGTAGTGATGGTCTAATCTGCGCTTTGTAGAGTATCAGAAGTTGTTGAGATGTATACAACATTTTGGTAAGGAAACATACACCAGGCTTCTGGGAAGCCGCCTTGGCGGTTGCCATGACGTGGCTATGTCAAGACATATATTCTCCACGATTTGCGTCCAACAATTGCTTAGCCTGTCCGATTCTGCAATGTTAATCTTTTAGAGAAAACTGCTGCCTGGGTTTTCTTAACATTAAATTCAACTTGGTTATTACTGTCACCCCAAGACAATATTTGTTCCAGGTCTTTGTTGAGGAGTGATACTTCATGCTGCCTGAGACGATGTGGGTCGTCAAATG
Organism: Barypeithes pellucidus; assembly: GCA_963991005.1. Classification (NCBI taxonomy): domain Eukaryota; kingdom Metazoa; phylum Arthropoda; class Insecta; order Coleoptera; family Curculionidae; genus Barypeithes; species Barypeithes pellucidus. Next base: position 26,003,973 of record OZ022556.1, read on the forward strand.
ATGATTGAGACTTCAAAGCGAAAGATGAGACAAGCAAAGGGATATATGGGCTTTCGAAGTTTATTGGGAATTAAATAATAATAAATATATTCGCTGCAATAATATAATTGTTCCAATTAAAAAGAAATAGTAAAAAGGAGTTTTCCCCGGGGTCAATATCTGCATTACATCTACGTGTATATAGGCTACTAACGTTGACAGGACTAGCAAAAAAATAAAAAATATTATCGTGTACTGTATACACTATTCCATGCATGCAAATGTGAATCTTATAGAGTACCTTATGAATACATAAATACACTCTGATAATTCTTACAATTAACAGTTGCTCATATACGTGTTTGAAGTCGATCGCCGATTGCCAACCTTATACCCTAAATATTAGAAGGTTTAATAACCTATGTTGTTATTTAGAAGCTATAGACAGAAAGTTGTTAGGTAATTTTTACATAAATTTTTCTACGAATGGAAAGGTGTTTAGTATGCGTGTAAAGTGTAGTTGGTAAGGATATGTCGTAAATATACGTTGTAAATTATGGAACATTTTATTACAAACTGCCCACCTTTTAACCTTGACATTTTAGAATCGTCCGAATTTTTTTTTAAAGCTTGTATACATAAAATTAGTTGACACGTATTTCCGGATTTTACTGAAAAGTATTTTTTGTCGAAAATATCCACACATATAAATTTTTGATAATTTGGATTTTCTCCAATGAAATTTAATATCTCCAGTTGTACTGATCGGATCATTATCGATCTTTTTTATTTTACACTTTGTTACGTTAGCTTTCGAAGTCCATTAAAGAAAAATTGTAATTGTGAAGAAATGAAAAATAATAACAATTTAATTGTTTAAATAGTTTTAACATGCCCTTAACCCATCTTAAATTAATTTTCAAAAATACCATTTTGGTCCTCATCATCTTATCTACAAACCTCATTTTGCCAGAAAATGGTACCCCTTTTAGTTCGGAAGTTATTAAATATTTTCGATCGCAAGTCACCAGTGAGCGACGGGTCGATGAGTTTTTTTTTTATGATCAAACACAAGCACTATAGGAAAAATCCTTTAGGGCACTATGGGAGTGGTGCGTGTGCGAATAAAGCGATTCACTGGTTTTGAATCGTTGGAGGTTATATTCGTTGGGAAAAACGACCTCGGGAAGATCGTTCCATAAGGATGAAGTCCTCCAGATGAAAAAATTCTTAAATAATGAAGTTCGAGGAGTACTAAGTTTAACCACATATGGATGGGCGGCAGTGGTTCGTCGTGTATTTCTGATATTCGCCAGTCTGGGCGGAATTAAGAGGGCAAGGTCAGCCGAGCACTTTCCATTAAAATATCTGTCAAAGAGAGTCAAATCCCCAACTTGTCTTCGATGTTCTCGGCTGTCAAGGTTCTTCGTTAGATCGTGGCCTCCGATCAGACGAATGGCCCTCCTTTCGATGGAATCCAGTAGCCGAAGAGTATGTTTGGGTGCAGAGCTCCAGAAATGAGAGCAGTACTTTAGTGATTGTATAGTGTCAAAAGTTGTTGAGGTGTGTACAACTTTCTGGTTCGGAAGAGTACACCAAGTTTCTGAGAAGCTATCTGGGCGATTGCCACAACGTGGTTATGCCAAGACATATTTCCTCCCAGATTGACGCCCAGCAAATTAATAGATGAAGCCAGTGGGATTGCGTGTCCTGCCATGACTATATTCGGTTCTTTAATGTTAACCTTTTTAGAGAAAACTGATGCCTGGGTTTTTTAGCGTTAAATTCGACTTGGTTACTGTCACCCCAAGCCAAAATTTCTTCCAGGTATTTGTTAAGGTGATACTTCATGCAGTCTGCGAAGATGTCTATCGGCAGCCGATGTTTGTGCATTCAAACGACGTGCTTTCGAATAACGCAAAGGATGCAAATATTAATGATTCACTGCAACGAGCTCGATTGTAGACGCCTCGATCCGTCGCGCTTGTTCGTTTCTCAAAATTGATAAACCGGTTGCCCCTCGGTGGAATTTAGTAGTATGGCTTTGCTGTCAGGCAAAAAGAAAAAATACATCCCCACTCCTACTAATAACCAGTCCGAATGAAATCAAATATCTCGGGGGGTATGGGGAATGGTACCAAAGGTTGATAGCCTTTGGTTGGTGTATCATAAACTGTAAGTAACCTCAGCAACGAACAAAGAGGAAAAAAAACACATGAAGAACGCATCACTGACGACAAATTTCGGTGAACGTATAAATCATAACACATCCTGTAATAATGATATGATTACTACATTTACTGCGATCATGGAGAATATTCCATGGAAGGTTAATGATCTCTTGGACATATCATTTCTGATATCTGTGGTTGTAATTAATTATTGTAATTTTCAAGAATTGATAGTTTATAGGATAGTACACATTTCTACTGCATTCACTAAGGGTGTGATTGGTGATATGACTTATTAGAACAGATATACGGGTTGTCCAACATAAGGAGGGTCTGTACGGGGATCCCGTTAATGGTAACAGATACAACTTCGATTATACAGGGTGTTCCTTAATGACGTGCTAATATTTCATGGTGAGATTTCTTAGGTTATTTTATAACGAAAAGTTCATATGAACATATGTCCGCAACGGCTTAAATTTTTTGCTACAGGGTGTTGAATTTTTATTTTTCAAATGGTTATTTTTTAATATTTCCGAAAGTACTTTAGATATTATTTTCAATTTTGGTATGTGATGATAAGATATAGAACCACAAATTTTAGTTAGAAAAGTTATTCAATTGTTCCACCTGTGGCATCCCTGCAAACATGTCCTCTGATATTTTTTACAGAAAAGATGGTACGCAACTGACATTTTTCCATGTGGATATTTTTTCTAATTAGCCTTGTCAATTCTACATGAAAACGGTATCTTGATTTTTTCTCGTCGGACGCACCGTTCTTGATTAAAACCACTAAATTCATATTGAAACTCATTATTATTAAATCTTGTTTTATAAAAATTGTTGGAGTGGGCAATTCGACGCGAAAACAGGCGGAAGCATGCCTTTTAAGTGAAGTAAGCCATTTCCAACAATTTTTATAAAACAAAATTTATCATTAGGTAATTATTTTATCAATGTTAATAATAATGAGTTTCAATATGAATTTAGTGGTTTTAATCAAGTACGGGTGCATCTGACGCGAAAAACTCAAGAGACCGTTTTCATGTAGAATTGATCAGGCTAATCAGAAATATACATCCACATGGAAAAATATCAGTGGCGTACCATCTTTTTTTATAAAAAATATCAGAGGACATGTTTGCAGGGACGCCACTGGTGGAACAATTGAATAACTTTTCTAACTAAAATTTGTGGTTCTATATCCTATTAACACATACCAAAATTGAAAATAATGTCTAAAGTACTTTCGGAGATATTAAAAGATAACCATTTAATAAATAAAAATGCAACACCCTGTAGCAAAAAATTTAAGCCGTTGCCGACATATGTTCATATGAACTTTTCTTTATAAAATAACCTAAGGAATTACACCCTGAAATATTAGCATTAAGGAACACCCTGTATAGGGAAAAGGTATAGCAAAGTACTAACAATATGTCGCACAAGAAGTTTTGGTAATATGTTTAAATTTTAAAGTATTTAAGAAAAAACTGAAATTTTGGATTTTTGATTTAATTTTTTACGACGTTAATATCAAAGTTAGAGCAAAACTAACAAAACTTTCTCACAGCAACTTTTAATGGGGTTTCACAACAATTTTTTTATACGATTTTCCATTTTCAAGGAATCATCATCAACTTTATGTTTTTTCATACGGCCCTGTGCTTAATGTCAAATTTTAAGAGCCTATTTTATTTCAAATTCAATAATGTACTACCCATTATCGTTTAATTACGTTTCGACTTATTTTAATCATCTTTATGAAATTTTCAGGATACGAGCCTGGTTTCCAATAAATTTGGCAAAACAGTTTAATGCAGTATGTAGTAAAATGATTAAAAATTTTATAATAATGCACTACATAATAATCATAAAATAAGAACAATAACAAAAAGTATGAAAAACAACAAATAGGTAGGTACATCGTCAAAAACATACTGGGATTAAACTAAAACTAACATTAAATTAACATAAATTTTTAATTCTCTAGCAAAAATGTTTAATATCTTTTATGCTGATTGTAAACAATTTTTAAAATAATGTTAAAATAAAATTAGTCCTATTAAAAGACTTCCTTTTAAATATTAGATATTATTAGGTGAATAATAATTATTATTATCTATTACTATGGTAATAAATTAGTAACATTGTAAACTAGGACTTCATCCTTATGGAACGACCTTCCCGAGGTCGTTTTCCCAACGAATATAACCTCCAACGATTCAAAACCAACGTGAATCGCTTTTTGCGCACACGCACCACTCCCAGAGTGCCCTAAAGGATTTTTCTATAGTGCTTGTGTTTGATCATAAAAAAAAAACTCAAATTTGACATTTTTTAAAGTGTTATAATATTTTTACTGGAAGATCGTGAAGTCAAAATAGTATTTTTATGATTATCATTATTTCACAAACAGTTTACAATAAGCATTTCATTGTACTTTGGAGACACCCTGTATACTTAAATGTGTTCCCACTAAAAGTAATTTTTTAAACCAAGAACTATTTCTCTTAAATCTTTCTTATATCACGCACAGGGTAGAGTATACTAGTGTATAGAGTTGGGACATCCAGTATAGATGCAAAAATTTACTTCCCATGAAATGAATTCATAATAGCAACCACAAAAACATAATACTCGTAAGAAACATAGTCAATTTTTGGCAGTGTTGTAAGTGTCTTATGAACCGTGTATTTTATAATACTTTTTCTATTTGGGTCTTTAAAGTCTGAAAAATTTTTTAAAAAATAGTAGATTTTTTCCATTGGAATTAATATTTTCTTTTTGGGTTGGCAACACTTTTACAATTTAATAAAATGTTACAAGTATCAAATATGCCATAATAGAAACAATTGAATACAGCAAAGCTTCTTCCCATCCGTCACAATTAAAAATAAATATATTATTAAAGTTAATAAAAATGAGTTAGGAAGAAAGTTGTACTCCGTCAGAAATACGAGAAATTGCAGAAAATAATCTTGAAAAACTTTTAAAAAGAATATGCAAAACCTGTGAGTTATGGTGCGAGTAGAACAAAGTTATAATATATAATACTACCTATTGAACAAAATATTGTGTCGACACAGAATCTGACAGGAATAACAATTAATGACCTAGAAATGTCTACAGTAACTATAAATATGTATATATTATTATAAAGTAATATGTATAGTACTATATTGAATTAAAAATAAAAATAGTATTTTATTGAATAAAACTTTAGAAATAGAATATAAACTGGAAGATGTTATTTTTAGGTTATGTTGTTTTATAGTTGTGACTAGAAATTAGTTGACGGACACCGTCAGCATGTTATATATTTCCGAGTATAGGTATTTCAGATAAATATCTAGTAAAAATGATCTATTTGCAAGGTTAAAGGTTAGTATTTTAAAGTTTTCTATAAAAATTTTTTGTCGAATCCATAATGCCTAGGAAACTAATTTCAACAAAATCGAAGTAAGCCTAAAATTCGAACCCTACTAACTAAAATAAAATTTTAGTTGCATAAAGTGGCAGGTTATTAAATTTTTTTGCATGTAGCCATTATGAAATCCAAATAGAAAAAATGATATATTATAACATTTCCCACTGTAAATTTGATCCCATCTTCCATTTGATCAAATCTCATTATAAATATCGTTGGAAATTAACAATTATTCTTTCATTGATTTATTGATCTATTTCTAAGAGAGCCGATGAAAAATTGCAATGGACTATAATAGCAACATAAACCGTAATTCAACTATAGGTTATTTATTGGTCTTTCAAAGCATAATTTAAAATACTTTTTACTATTTTATTCAAAGTTAGCACAGCTGGAGCTATGAAGCCTACCTATTGAATACGAACTGCAACCTTATAACAACAGTAATATTGAATATCGTCATATGATACTATGTTTAGGGCGTACGGAAATATGAGCAGAGCATACATAGAAAAGAATAAAGGTTATAAAGTAATTGTATTTATATAACAAAGAAATGTACCTATACAAATTAATTTAAATTAGGTTAAGGTGTTAAACCCCAAAATTGATAGTAGTTTTTGTTCATGTCATTCGTTTGCAGTCTTTTAAAACTACGGTTTATTCAGATATAATAACTAAGTCAGAGCCGGTTTTATCGTGCGGGTCTTTTAGTTTTTATTAACAAAGACATACTTTCAATTTTTCTTTTCTTTTATTGCATTTAATAATACTATCCAAATAAAACCCGTAAGAGAAATATGACAGACGAAGAAGACGAAGAAAGTCAAAGACTGAAGATTTGAGCGAAAATATTAAAATGGGCGTTCGGAATGTGAATTTATACAGATCAAAACCCAATGTAACTCTTCCAGTTTTAAAAGAAAATTTAAAAATTCGAGGTGTTTTGGAAATAAGCCTTGAATCGTTATCAAAATTAATAAAACAGTTGGGTTTTCGCTATAGAAAAGACTGCAATCGCAGATTTTTACGTGAGCAGCCACAGATAGTGAGTCAGCTTATTCAGTTTTTAAAAAATATACAGAAAATTACAAATCAAAATTTAGAAAAGTAGTATTTTTAGACGAAAGATGGATATTTTCAAATGGAAGTAGTTCAAAATGTTGGCAAAATGATTCTGTGAAAAGCGTGAAAAAAAAATGGATGTGGCACGGGAAAGCAGTTCATTAGTTTTCATGCCGGTTCTGTAACAGGATATGTTCCAGGTGCAAGCTTTTTCTTCCACATCAAAAAGTTCTGACTATCATGACAATATGAATTGCAAAATGTTTGAAAAATGGCTGAAAGCTCAGTTAATCCCAATTTTAGATGAGCCGTCTTTAATTGTATTAGACAATGCATCATATCATTCAATAATTTTAAATAAACAACCTAGTTCATCTTGGCGAAATAGTGATATTTATGCGTGGCTTGAAAAACACAGCCAAAATCCTTTACCAAAAATGTTAAAATCCGAACTCTGATCAATGACAAAGTCTCTCAAATCACCCAAAATATACGCTGTAGATGAAATATTGCGTGAATATGGCCATGAGGTTCTACGACTGCCGCCATATCATTGCCAGTTTAATGCGATAGAATTAATATGGGCTGGGGCAAAATCTATTTATGAAAAACATGTAGGTGATGGTCTTAAATCCTCGCAAGTAGAGATAGTTTGGCAAGATCCGTTGGATCATATTACGCAGGAGTACTGGAAGAAATCGGTGGAACACAGAAAAATTAATAAGGAATTGGTGTATCATCAGCACGATGGAGCTCCTGCACGTTTCGCTCATCAGGTCAAGTAACGTTTGTATCAAAGATTTCCTGGGATTTGGATTGGTCACGCGGCTCCTATTAGTTGGCCACCAAGATGTCCAGACCGCGCACCACTAGAGTTTTGGTTATGAGGCTGGTCCCAAAATGAAGTTTATAACATAAAAGTAGACGGAAATATTCTTCCAAAATGTAGAGCCAACAATATAATCTTAATTTTTTTATATTTTTTCCATTTTTCTTTATGTTAGTTAAAATGTTTCGAAGTTTTTCATAATTTATTTTCTATTCTACAGGAAGCTCACCTTAACCATCTCATAAGTTTTACTTCTTATGTATTTTCCACTGACGATTAGGGTAAATGCATTCGAAACATGTGTGGAAATTAAGATGGAAATACTGTTATTAAACTAGTGGAGTAGATGAGGTTATTTATCTATTCACAATTTCACTCCACTGAGAGGCCAGTTCAAAAAAAAAATGAAAATTTTTTTTTGAGATTTAAAAAATAAATCCTGAATAATCCGCAAACATGAAAATGTCCCCTTTCTTCAATGAACCATTCATTAGTAATTAAGCTTGGAATGATATCAATTAAAAAAATTTCCCTTGCATCTACGTACTAGTATTTTGAAAGAAAGTCTATAAATGAAAGTACATAGTTTTCAATATAATATATTTTTGCATAAACGGACAAATAAATAAGTAGTTCTTAGGTTGACGTAAATCGATCGTTTTTAAGATACCGTTTATCACAGAAACGTGGACTTTCGCTAAGATTTAATTTTGCAGGAGGAAAACATCTGCGGATCATCAATTACGTACTTGTCATTATAAACAATTAATTATTATTTGCATGCGGGTTATTCTGTCCGAACCGGAGTAATTTCAAGTTAATATTTGAAGTATTTGTAGTAATTGCTTAAAAATGGAGGGTCATTCACGGTGAGTGGCCTATTAGAAGATCTCGGGAACTAAAAAAGATATTTGTGTGAAATATTTGTACTCGGTATTTTTGTCTCTTGCGCCATCAATGGCAATTATAATTGCACGTATTCATGCGCACTAAACCGTTCCCGATCAGCTGGCATAATACTGCTCGCATGGCCGGCGCAATGCGAGAATGGAGTCCATATTACAGTCGGCAATTATATTCTTCTGGCAATTAAAATTGCACGGATTCATGCGCAGTACACCGTTCTCGATCAGCTGTCTCGCATTTGCCAGAAATGGGGCAAACGCCATTTTAATTGCCATTGCCGGTGCAAGTCTGGGTAGAGATGGATTATTCTGTTATTTTTAACTGTTTATTAGTGGGTTGAAGCAGCTATGAACAGCTAATGGCTATTTAAACTAGCTCGTACTTAAAATAATAGTTCACATTCTTTATTAAGCATATGTACTGCTAATTCGCAGTAACTTTTTTGACCTGTTTTTTGTAAGTAGCAGTAGCTGCTTTAACTGGTCATCAAATGGAATAATAATTCTGGGGGTATTTTAGGGATTTCGACAGAACACCAACTGTTGTTCCGACTGTTAGCAATGCGCCAGCTGATCGAGAACGGTTTGGTGCGCATGAATACGTGCAATTATAATTGCCATTGCACGTGCAAGAGAAGAATTGCCGACTCTAATACGGCTTTTAACATGTTTGACATATTTAAGGTTTTATGTGTAAATGTCCTTAAAATAATTATTAATTTTTCCTATAAGGAAGCCGTAATTATTTAATTTGGGTCGAATTCCTTGTTGAAAAGGACCTGCTTTAATGGATTTTTTTATAATAAAGTATTAAAACAGGGTGTTCAAAAAATAAGATTAAAAATGAAATTGATGAAACTTCAAAAAAATATACATTTTCAAATGGAAACCCCAAGAATTTTATAATTATTTTCTATTTAGCATTAAAAATAAGGGTAAGTTTGTGTAAGGTTGTCTATTTCGAAATGTTGTCAATTTAATAGTTTTATATGGCGATTTTGCTGCGGAATTTAAGTTCAGTTACTCTTAGTTGACTAGGACGACGTTGAAAAATAGGCAAATGCCAAAGAAACAAATTTGTCACATGTTCTTATTATTGCTTTATCATCTTCTGCATAAATAATTAAGAAGTTAAAATAATCTTTCTTTGTATAAGTCATTTTTTTTAAATTAATTATTAAAATTTTCAAATAGTAAGTGATAGCTTCATACATTTATTTAGCAGTTATTCTGCAACGCCGTCATATTCAACTAAGAGTAACTGAACTGCAGCAAAATCGTCATACAAAATTATTAAATTGGCAATATTTCGAAAACTAAAAATTTTCGGAATATAACCTTACACAAACTTACCCTTATTTTTAAATAGAAAATAATTATAAACTTTGGGGGTTTCCATTTGAAAATGTAGAATTTTTGCAATTTTCTGAATTTTATTTAAAATCTTATTTTTTGAACACCCTGTATTAATAGTTTAAAAATTTTATAAAATATCTATTAAAGCAGGTCCTTTTCAACACGAAATACGCCCAAATTGGGCTCAAGGAATTTTGCGTAATGTAAAAATACATCGGATGTTGTGTGATAGATACGTCAAAATATCTTCATTAAAAACATCGGCATCTTATATAGCGAGTATCAATATTTGACACAAATATCTTTTTTAGCTCTCGAAATATAGATATATAGGGTGAAAATTTTAACCAAGAAAAGGACATTTTTTCTCAGATAAATCCACGCATGAAATAAAATGTCTATTTAAATATGTCATTTTTGTCACTTTGACATCGATAAAAAAGGTGCATCCTTTTTTACAGCGATAAAAATGCCTCTTCCTTAAAATTAGGTGGTAAAAATGTCCACAGCTTAAAATTTAGTATCTTTTCTTTACGTTTCCCAGCAAATGAATTCATGAATTTATATTGCTAAAAATCGCTCGATCTTTTTTTTAAGATCTCCAGCTAGAAAATAGGTGGTGAAAACCTCTCCAGCTCAAAATTAAGTAGGTATATCGTTTGGGCAAAAACTACCAATTATTACTAATAGTACCACTTATTATTAATTAGTTTTTGTTTCCAAATCTAAAATTATATTAGAAAATAGAAATTTAGATATCATAGCTATGCCACATTGCAATTAAAAGCAATTGCTTGGCCCCTTTAGACTAAAGTTTACGAGCTTTTAATTACCGCATCGTTAAATACAATGATGCAGTTTTTTCTTTTTTATATTGTATATGTTACCGTAAAATCCGATTTCAGTTGAAGCCCGATTTTCATAGGAAAACTAGTTTTAACTATCATATTTAGTAAATTCTAGATTTAACTAGTTAAAACTAGATTAGAATTTTAGTTAAAACTAAAATCTTCATACGAGTTTAATTGAAACGGGTTTTACTACTTAAAACTAGTTTTTACTAAGATAAATCAGAATCAAAACTGTTCTACTAGAGTATAGCCAAAAATCGGTTTGATAAGTGGTATATGAATATCAACTGATAGTACTGTAACCAACCTATGATTTATAATGGTTGTATTTATTTACCACTTAATTTCATATAATTTTCGTTTATATTGCTTAATTTGCAATAAATTTACTTTTAAACGTTGAAATGTAAAGATATAAATAGCCCTAAACAGGTGAAACGAATATTATGCTGAACTTTGTATACAGGGTTGCCCAGAAGTCCGAAATAAAATTAACATAGCCTTAACATTTGGGGAAAACGCTCGGACACGTCAACTTAGTTTTATATATGCTCACATTTTGACGATATTCGTTTGTTTTTTTATTGGCATTTGTCAAAGATATGACGACATCGATCTTTTTTTTTAATAGAAACATACAGCTTGTGATATATCATTTGAAAGTTAATATCTCGTACAGTATGCTCTTAAGCGCGATTCTGTCAAGCTATTTCAAAATGGCGACTGTTAAAAGTTTTTAAAAAATCTCTATTTAAATAAGTGGAAATGATAAATCATTCATGGTTTTTTACCTCTCAAGGTAAGAAATCTTCATTGTTTCACGTTCTGACATTGTGTGACTTAACAATAGTTATAGTTTATTGGTTATTTATTGATTTTCATTTCCTCTTATTTAAATAGAGATTTTTTAAAAACTTTGAACAGTCGCCATTTTCAAATAGCTTGACAGAATCACGCTAAAATTTTCGAGCATACTGTACGAGATATTAGCTTTCAAATGATGTATCACAAGCTGTATGTTTCTATTTAAAAAAAAAAAAGATCGATGTCGTCATATCTTTGATAAATGTCTATAAAAAAACAAACGAATAACGTCAAAATGTGAGCATATATAAAACGAAATTGACGTGTCCGAGCGTTTTCCCCAAAAGTTACAGGTTAAGGCTATATTCATTTTATTCCGGACTTCTGGAGAACACATTTTGAATAAAACATTTTAAAAAGTTACCAAACATAACCTGGAATTTTCTGAGCGAAAGAAACTATAATTTCTTATACCAGAAAAGTATCTTTTCAATCGGTATTGTAAGTGGCTTTACATGCTAAGAATTTTCCTTTGCTGTAACTGCACGATAATATTATTTATAAAGCGACTTTACTCCTACAGCAGTGATATACCCAGCAAAATCGATTTTTCTGTCACTGCTATTTTCTTTATTGTCCCCTGTCTAGATTGCTCCAATAGTTAGTATTTTGATAACGATAGTAAACAATCTTCTCTCAGTGTAGAAGAGATTTAATGATACGGTTTCACTTGCTCGGGAAGAAGAAACGGGCTGGTAAGGGTTTATTCGGGTTTTCAAGTCAAAACTGAGTATGTCTGTTGATTCTAGTTTTAACTAGTTAAATCTAGAATGAACTAAAATATGTTTAGAATTAACTGAGAATATTTGTAAATTCTAGTTTTAACTAGTTAAATCTGGTTTTAACTGGTTACATCTAGAATTGACTAACGGTGAGTTAAAACTAGTTTTCCCTAGGTAAATCGGGTTTCAACTAAAAACGGGTTTTTATGGCAATATACAGGGTGACCGCTAATTAATAGTACATGAAAAAAACCACAGACTCCTTGCGTAAAAATATTAGGATTTGCTTTACCTATATCGGAAAGTTGATATTAACGGAGATACAGGATGTTAAAGTTAAAACTTCATTTTTGTTTTTCTCTAATAACTTTGCAGGAAACCAACGTTTTTTTACAAAATTTGGCAATTATGGTTTTTTAGGACGAGAAATTGATTTTTTAAGAAATTTTAATGTACAATGTAGGGGCGCTGTCTGCGGCAATATTTGCATATTTATTAGGTCATAACATTTTTGTGCCTCAGTGTATTTAAGTTTTTAATGAAAATAATACTTTTCTCATATTTATTACGTAAAAAAGGTATACTAAGTTCAGGTCGCCCAGAGTTACCGGTTGGGAGATATTTGCATTTAAATTGTTTAGTGCATCTTGCCAAATTATTATTAAATAAAATAAAAAAATTTTCATAAAGTAACCTATGAGGAAACAAATAAAATTTAGAGATGCAGAGAGCTATGGAAAAGAAAATATTTCATTTTTGAGTTTATCGTAAGTTTGTGTTTTCATTGCTGTTGGTTTCTTTCCACACGATATTTCCTTGGGTCAAAGTTATTTTAGTCAAAGTTATATTAAGTAATTCCAATTACCATTACTAGAACATTAATTATCATGTAAAAGATAATTGGTAAGAAGTAACAGAATATTATTTGCTTACCTGAGCTAACGCACTAAACAATTTAAATGCAAATATCTCCGAAACGGTAACTCTGAGCGATCTGAACTTAGTATACCTTTTTTATGTAATAAATATGAAGAAAGTATTATTTTTATTAAAAACTTAAATATACTGAGGTACAAAAAAGTTACGACCTTATGAATGTTCGAAAAACGCCGCAGACAGCGCCCACTACATTGTGAATTAATTCCTCGTCCTAAAAAAACCATAATTGCCAAATGTTGTAAGAAAAATTTAGTTTCTCTCAAAGTTATTAGAGAAAAACAAAAATGAAGTTTTAACTTTAACACCCTGTATCTCAGTTAATATCAACTTTCGGATATAGATAAGTATAATTAAATCCTAATATTTTTACGTAAGGAGTCTGAGGCTTTTCCATGTACCATTAATTAGCGGAACATTTATATCTATTACTAAATAAGTTTTTCATCCTACTCTGAACTACATTTTTACAGGAAATCTGTGGTTCTCGAGAATTTAATAATACTGTCAATATCCGCGAAAAATTGGAAGTTTAAAATATACATGGTGTTCGGATAATGCATCAGGATACTTGGAGAGGTGATTCTACATGTTACAATAAAGGTAGCAAGTCATATGATGAAACGTCGAAGACTCAATACTTTTTCTTTTTTGTGCGTTATCATTATTGCTGCGGATTTCTAGTTCAGTTACTCCTAGTTGGCTATGACGGCGTTGATAAAAAGTCAAATGTCAAAGAAATTGATTTGTCACATCTTCTGGTCATTACTTTATCACATTTTTTCGTAAAATTTAATTATTAATAATTTTGGAAGGGTATTGTTTTTCAACGCCGTCATAGCCAACTAGGAGTACCAGAACTTAAAATCCGCAGCAAAATCGGCATAGAAATATTAAATTGGCAATATTTCAAAAACTACAAATTTTCGGAATAGACAACCTTATACAAACTTACCCTTATTTTTATGCTAAATAGAAAATAATTATAAAATTCGGGGATTTCCATTTGAAAATGTAGATTTTTTGCAGCTTTCTCAATTTAATTTTCTTATTTTTTGAACACCCTGTATAAATAGTTATCAAAATATAATTTTTCAATTTAAAATAAATATTAAAACATGTCCTTTTCAATAAGGAATCCAAGGCAAATTGAATAATAAAGATTTCCGCATAGGAAAAATTATTTTAAAGTCCGCAAATATCATTTTAGACCTTAAATATGTCAAACAGACTTAGGTAATTGACATGATATACGAAATATATCTAGAATTTTGCGTAGAATCCAAAAATGGAATAATATTTAGGGTGTTCCATTTAAAATAAGCAAGTTGATCCCCACTTCCGGTATAACCGGAAGTGATAGATACGTCAAAGTATCTGCACTAAAAAGATCAGCGGGTGCCAATATTTCAAATAAATATCGTTTTTAGTTTCCGATATCTTTTAATAGGCCCACTCACCGTCAACGACCCTGTATAGCAATTTAAGTTTCCCTTATGTTTAAGGGACGCCTTGATTTTAGTAACTTTTAAAAAATATTTTAATACCACCCAGATTTCCTTCTCCCTGTCGTAATTTATCCCGAATTAAAGCGTCTGGAATCCGGCCTACAACTCTTATCTAGTAAATCAATAACAGGTTCGCGTAGTCTATTGCCCTATTCATTTCCTAAAGTTGGGGTAGTAACAGTGCAATGACCTAGCCACAGCACTCCTAACAAATGGATGAGATTTTGTAAAATCAGAGCCTTCCAAAATACAATGTGGACCAAATTGTAAAGTATAAAAATATGGAAAATACAATTTTGTCAAACATCTACAGCTTTCTTCGTTTTCAGTAGAAAATTGGAAAAACTAAATCAAAAGTCCTATTTCTAAAACCTGTACTGTAAAAGTGGCAATTAGCGAATAGCAAAATATTCTGTGTTACATTATAAATAATTCTTTTGAAGTATTTCCTGAAAATTTAAAGATTGCACTCTTTAAACCCTCACATATAAAAAAGGGATCATGTAATTCTGGACAATTATGGGCCAATAAGTTTGTTACCAGGATTTTCAAAAATATTTGAAATGGCTATGAGCACAAGATTAGTGGGGTTCCTAAATCATTGTAATTTATTTAGTAAGTGTCAACATGAGTTTTAAAAAGGGAAATCAACTCGAGCGGCTCTGTTTGATTTCCTTCAGAAAATTTTGAAACATCTGGAAAACGGCGAACTAGCCCTCGGAATGCTCCTGGACTTATCTAAAGACATATGATATAAGAAGAAATGTAAAAATGTGGCTAATATCATATCTAAATGACAGGAAACATTTTGTAACTGTGACGAAAGAAGGGAAAAATGGCAGATCAAAAATGTTATCAAATAATGTAGACATAGCACAAGGTAGTATATTGGATCAAATTCTTTTTATCTTGTTCATTAATGATTTATACCTTTTAATGAATTTCCCTTACCAACATAATATAGTAAAGTATGCAGACGATACTAATTTAATAATTGGAAGTAAGTCTGTCCAAGAGCTGATCACAAGGGCTGAAGAATTCTTTCAGTTTGTAACCGAGTGGTTTATGACAAATAAACTCGTTTTAAATAAAGATAAAACAAATATACTTTTGTTTAGGACTAAACAATCGAGAATAGTAAAGCCCTTACATTTGAAGTTTACAACAAAGAAATAAATTTAACGAATAAGTAAGTTTTTGGGAATTTATATAGACGAACATATAAATAGTTTAATTAAAAAGCTTAACTCAATTTGATATATAGTGCAAATATATTATGAATGATGGCTCACTAAGAATTTTGTATTATGCTAATTTCGAATCGGTCCTTAAATATGGTATCATATTTTGGGGAAAAGACGGCTTGTTTCAGGGTACTTTCATTAGTCGAAAAAGACTAATTAGACTAATGAAGAAAATGAAGGTATAATGACTGTATACGCTGTATATACAGGGTGTCCGCTAAGTAATGGGACATGGAAAATCAACAGACTCCGTACGTAAAAATATTAGGATTTAATTATACTTACCTATATCCGACAGTTGATATTAACTGAGATATAGGGTGTTAAAGTTAAAACTTCATTTTTGTTCTTCTCTAATAACTTTGACAGAAATCAATGATTTTTTACAAAATTTGGCAATTATGTTTTTTTTAGGATGAGGAACTGATTTTTTGGTGAAATTTTAATGTACAATGTCCTTGTAAAATAGCTGTGTAAAAAAATGTTTGATTTTTGAGTTTATCCTAAGTTAAGTAATAATGCCGAAACACAATAATCAACAAACAACTAACAACATGAAGGTTTCATAGCAACTGTATCTCTAAATTTCATTTGCTTTCTCATAGGTTACTTTTAAAAAAACATTTGTTTGCAAATTAATAATAGGCACTAAACAATATAAATGCATATATCTCCGAAACGGTAACTCTGGGCGACCTGAATTTAGTGTACCTTTTTTACGTAATAAATACGAGAAAAGTATTATTTTCATTAAAAACTTAAATACACGGAGGCACAAAAAAGTTATGACCTAATAAATGTGCAAAAATGCCGCAGGCAGCGCCCCCTACATTGTACAAAAAATCAGTTCCTCATCCTAAAAAAACCATAATTGCCAAATTTTGTAAAAAACCGTTGGTTTCTGTCAAAGTTATTGGAGAAAAACAAAAATGAAGATTTAACTTTAACACCATGTATCTCAGTTAATTTCAACTTTCGGATATAGGTAAGTATAATTAAATCCTAATATTTTTACGTAAGGAGTATGTAGTCTTTCTATGTCCTATTACTTAGCGGACACCCTGTATATACGAATGTTTAATGTTTATTTTTGGAAATAAAAGTCTTTTTGACTTGAAACCGAAGCATGTGTATAATACTAGAACTCTGGACTACACTTATGTATCTCTAACTGAAAGATCTCCAGAGTATATGTGTGTGAAACTGTTTAACACTCTCCCTGGTAACATACAATGTATAAATTCAGAAAAAAAGTTTAAAGCCGAAATCAGAAAGATGTTAATCAGTTTGGAACCCTATAGTTTGAAGGACTTTTGTCCAGATTTGTAAATATTTATTTATTTATAAACAAGAAAAATTGTGCGTCCGCAGATGCCTCGTTTAAAAGATGCAGGGTGTTAAATTTTTTTCAATGGTTTCAAGATATTCATTTAAGGATATTTTTCTTCAATTTGTCTTCATCTCAGGAATTGCCGGTTTAAATATAATACGTAATTTCCATAACACCCTGTATAATACTTTATTTTTAGTTATAACATTATGCCCGATTTTTACGTTTAAAAAATATAGATTTTTTGTAGGCCATGATGAGTATTAAAAAAAAAAGAACACAGAGTCATTTCTGTCATAATGAAAAATTCTTCTGAATATTCGGGTTTTCTAAGTTTTTTATATTTTATGTTTCGTTTTGTTCTCGATATACAGGGTATTCGGGTTTGATAAAATCTTTTAGTTTTTATCCTTTCTGTTTTTTTTTTAAATCCATATTACATTAAATTTTGGTATAGACTACTATGATATAAATCACACATTTTTACCTAAAAAAAAATTCTTAAGCCCGTGGCATAGGTACGGCTACACCTCAATACAATTATAACCAAAAAAAATATGTTACGCTACTAATATTTTCAAAATAGTTATTTTATGATTTTTAAAATTCAATTTTAAATAAAAATTATCTCTTAAATCTTCTTCTTAAAACGTACCGTTTTGAAGAAACTAACATGATAATAATAATTTTGCATCCCTTTTTGTTATAATATTTTGGCAAGAATCGTTTAAATAAAATAAAAAATAAAGCATTTTGCCACCTATGTATATAGGAACATCCTGTATAATCACAAAAATTAATTTTCTTATTTCTAAAGTCACTTTTGAAATATCACTCGGTAATCCCAGCAGGTATACCAATCAGAAGCAGGAAGCAATAGGCAATGATTATTTTAGTTAAAGACCTACTTACATAATAGAAAATCTACCATAAAAAATTCTCAATATGGTAATTTCCTCAAAACTATTAATGAAAATATTCGGCGAACCAGCCTATGAATATAAGATTGTTTGAACTAGTTCCATATTTAGTATTTGCTCCCGGGGTTAAAAACCTAAGGCTTCTTTTTTTCAAGTCTCATCGGACGTAATCAAGCTTAAAATAGCTGATAGACATTTAAAACGTAATTACATTTGCTTTTTATCGTTACGCGTGGAAAAGATAACGAAAACACAATAATTTACTATTAACTACAAAAATAGACATAAATTCGTCCCGGGGACACACACGATATAGCCAAATCCACATACTAACAATAATAAAAGTCACAAATAAATCGGCAAATTATTTGTTAAATATACAAATTCATTAACTCATTAAGTTTAAATTTATGCAGCAGACAAATATCTATTTGAGGAGGAGGGAAATCGTGCAACAATTACTCGAATGTGTATTTATTGTAGGTTTCGTGAAAAATTGCGTAACTCAGGTGCCGCATGCCGGCCGGTAATAAATTGCGTCTTGAAGTAGCAAATAACAAACCAGAATAGCAGAAACACTATTTTTTCAAATATATCTTGACGGCACAATACCCAGAACCAAATAACTATTAACAATAATAAACTTTTGTGTGTTAATAATAAGTACCTACTTATGTTTTACCACATATTTTTAAACTGTGTATTAATCAATTAAAAAAAATATGAATATTTAATAATCTTTTGAAAATATTTATTGTTAAGTTAACAACTAATAAAAAAAACCTTTGCTCTGTTTTTCTTATTACCGCCCCGCTAGTTTTAAGTAAAGAAAACAAGTCATAACAAATTGCTACTCTATATTTTGGTGCGGACACTCTATGCACTTACCTTTTTTTAGTGTGGCCTACTTTATCCAATTCGATGTGTCTAAAAGCAGCATAAGTAGCCATGATAAAGTGAACGGTTATAAACAATAAGGATACTTCTTCTAGATGTAGTATAATTTATAATTCTTCAATTTTAATACAACTAACACTGCAGCTAAAAGCTAACTGATCGGCAACAAGAAATGTAACACCATTTTATAGTCGCAGGGGTTATGTGCACCAGAGCAAAGCATATTCTACTACTTACTTGCCGTTTTTTTACGGTTTCCCGACGTTATATTATTTTTTAGCGGTCTTTTAGAGAAGTTTATTTAAAACAAAAAAATCGCAAACCACTGATCTACTTTTAGAAAAATATGCATAATGTATTTAAACGACATGACGATTTCGCTTGCAGTATTGTTAGACAGGGTCTCAGTCGCAGTTTATCGATAGCTAAGCGAATTAACATTGTGTAAAGTCCCGAAATTCCTGGGTTGACATTTTCGAAAGAAAATTAATTATGAATGAATGGTTGTTAAAGGAAAAGTATGAAAAAAAATGTTACTACCTTCTGTTTATACGGGGAGTGTTTCCAAAAACATGTAACATCGATCGTGTGGTGATTTCTTACCCAAAAATAAGACAAATACATAAGATACAGGGTGTTCAAATTTTAAAAAAAATTTCTTTGCTTTCAAGATATATTCGAAACGGCTTTAGTAATTTTAGTGAAATATAAGGTAAAACACCCAATGATTGACAGGTTTTAGAAACATTTCTTACCAAATTGATCATTCTGAGCAAGCTTCTTATTTGATAAAGTATTTAACAACGTCCTGACAATCATAGAAGGTATTAAAATCGTCGAAAGTTGAAAAAACATCAATATTTAATATTTAAATTAAATAAAAAGGATTAAGAGCTGCGTTGCCAAGTAGGCACTATTTTATGTGAAGGTTTAACTAAATATACCTAATTTTTCTCTAATATAAAACTGGATTCGTAAGTTAATGTCATGTTTTGTCACAGATCTTCCCGAAACTTACTTAATACCTCAAATTTTTTTATGGTCAAACACAAGCACTATCACTGAGCGAAATTTCGAGTTGATATAACTCAAATATGAGTTATCCTAGACCGAAGCGTGTTTATAATAGGGGACAGCCCAGACCTCTGAATTACGGCAACCAAATCGAAGAAATTGCATCAACTCACTATTCATAAGTTATGATAGCACAGAAGATGAGTTATTTTATGCGTTTTAATAGCTTGTTCTAGCTTACGATGGTGGCTGGAATAACTCACTCTTTGGGCTACCAGACTCCAAATTTTGGACTACCAGTACCTAAATTGTGGACTATCTATATATTACGATCTTGTGATTTACCCTCGATATGTGGTATGGAGCACGTTTCCTGAATTATTCCAACTCAAAATAATTTACACATGGTAATGAGTGAAAATAATGCACGTCCGGGTTAAAACCACACTTTATAATCAATTAGTAAGTTTTCCCAACCCAGAAACTGAGTTCAGGTAACTCATGAAATAGTTACAAGATGAGGATTTGTGGTGATCCCAAATAGGTTTAAAATGTTGATAAAAAATCTCTTTCTGGGTTGAGGCGAACCAAAAGAATCTGAGTTATTGTAGCGTTTTTAAATAATTTGTGATAATTCGTAGGCTCAGTTAGAACAACATAGAGACGTGGGTTGAGGGAGCTCCAATTTTGTAACCCACGACATTGGTAAATGCATTTTTGTCAGTGTATAGGAAAAATCCTTTAGGGCACTTTGGGAGTGGTGCGTGTGCGCAAAAGGCGATTCACGTTGGCTTTGAATCGTCGGAGGTTATATTCGTTGGGAAAAACGACCACGCGAAGGTCGTTCCATAAGGATGAAGTCCTCCAAATGAAAGAATTCTTAAATAATGAAGTTCGAGGAGTACTAAGCTTAATCACATATGGATGGGCGGCAGTGGTTCGTCGTGTATTTCTGCTTTTCGGCGCTCTGGGCGGAATTAAGAGGGCAAGGCCAGCCGAGCACTTTCCATGAAAATATCTGTAGAAAAGAGTCAAATCCCCAACCTGTCTTCGATGTTCTAGGGTGTTGAGGTTCTTCGTCAGCTCGTGGTCTCCAATCAGACGAATGGCCCTCCTTTCGATGGAATCCAGTAGCCGAAGTTTGGGTGCAGATGTCCAGACATGAGAGCAGTAGGGGTCGACAGTGAGGGTCGAATCTGGGCTTGTATAGTATCAAATTTAACGCTAAGGAACCCAGACAGGAGTCTTCTCTAAAAAGGTTAACATTACAGAACCGGATATAGTCATGGCAGAACACGCAATTCCACTGGCTTCATCTATTAATTTGCTTAGCGTCAATCTGGGAGGAAATATGTCTTGGCATAACCACGTTGTGGCAATCGCCAAGATAGCTTCTCAGAAACTTGGTGTACTCTTCCGAACCAAAATGTGGTACACACCGCAACAGCTTCTGATACTATACAAAGCCCAGATTCGACCATCACTAGAGTACTGCTCGCATGTCTGGAGCTGTGCACCCAAACATACTCTTCTGCTACTGGATTCCATCGAATGGAGGGCCATTCGTCTGATCGGAGACGAAAGAATTTTTCCTATAATGCTTGTGTTTGACCATAAAAAAAAGTAAGAAAAAATCATGGATTTATTAAACCGTGTATGTACTTAGCGTCCTATAATGGGAAACTTAAAAACTCATAAAAATATCATACTGCCAACTTTCAATCCGATATAAAATAAACTTTCACTTTCAACACCCTGTATTTCTAGAACGAGAATCATTTCGAAAAACTTATATACAGGGTTTCCGCTAAGTAATGGGACATGGAAAAACCACAGACTCCTTACGTAAAAATATTTGGATTTAATTATACTTACCTATATGCTAAAGTTGATATTAACTGAGATACAGGGTGTTAAAGTTAAAACTTCATTTTTGTTTTTCTCTAATAACTTTGACAGAAGCCAACGGTTTTTTACAAAATTAGGCAAAACTGATTTTTTGGTGAAATTTTAATGTACAATGCCTGCGGCATTTATTGCACATTTATTAAGTCATAACTTTTTTGTGCCTCCGTGTATTTTTAAGTTTTTAATGAAAATTTCAGGTCGCCCAGAGTTACCGTTTCGGAGATATATGCATTTATATTGTTTAGTGCCTATTATTAATTTGCAAACAAATTTTTTTTTTAAAGTAACCTATGAGAAAACAAATGAAATTTAGAGATGCAGTTGCTATGAAACCTTTATGTTGTTATTTGCTTGTTGTTTATTGTAAAATAGCTGTGTAAAAAAATGTTTCATTTTTATCCTAAGTTAAGTAACAATGCCGAAACACAAAAATCAACAAACAAAAAAACAAGATGGAGGTTCAATAGCAACTGTATCTCTAAATTTCATTTGTTTTCTCATAGGATACTTTAAAAAAAAATTTTGTGTGCAAATTAATAATAGGCACTAAACAATATAAATGCATATGTCTCCGAAACGGTAACTCTGGGCGACCAGAAATTAGTGTACCTTTTTTACGTAATAAATATGAGAAATGTATTATTTTCATAAAAAAGTTATGACCTAATAAATATGCAAAAAATTCCGCAGGCAGCGCCCCCTACATTGTACATTAAAATTTCACCGAAAAATCAGTTTCTCGCCCTAAAAAAATTATAATTGTCAAATTTTGTAAAAAACCGTTGGTTTCTGTTAAAGTTATTAGAGAAAAACAAAAATGAAGTTTTAACTTTAACACTCTGTATCTCAGTTAAGATCAACTTTCGGATATAGGTAAGTATACTAATATTTTTACGTAAGGAGTCTGTGGTTTTTCCATGTCCCATTACTTAACGGATACTCTGTATAGACTTAATCGGTCTAGTTTGATCTGATCTGATAGTTTAGTATCACCAGGTGCCCATAAGTTATGGGACACCCTGTATATGTTTTTAAAATACATATAAAAAACGTATGGTCTAGAATAAAACACCTTACCCCCAACTTGTTAATCCAATCAAGCATATGCGACGACAGGTAAAATCACATTTTAAAACGGAAAACAACGACCTTAAGTGGTCGTAATATTAATTAGAAATATTATAAACACCTTTCCCATAGAAAGTTCGAAAAATTCGATTAATAATGTTATTAAAGTCGTAAGATTCATATTTTTTATTAACTAATAACACACAGCAATTTGTCATTAATGTAGTAGAGACATAAAAGTCAGTGACAGCGAATTAAATCTTCAATAAAATTTAGGTAAGTACCTAATAATTCTTTCCACTACTTAGCATTTAATCAGGTGTTATTATTAACCATAACTAAGAACTGACAGCAGACCAGCGGTAACAATACATCAATTTTGTTTGTTTTAATTAATACCTTAATAAAATGTTTAAGAAGTAAAAAGTTCTTACGATTAAACCATTCACTACGTTGAAGAGGTGAAACAACGCCTCAACAGTATTAATTTAATTAACAAATCAGAAACTATAAAAATGTATAGGTACTCACAATACATAGTAACTTGATTGAAATGCTTAATAGAGCCGATAATGTAAGTGAGTAAAATTAATAAATGAATAACTACAGCAATATTTTGTAAATTGCTTTGCAGTGGAAAAACTACATGGATAGAAACGTCTTTATTTTTAACTCGGCGAAGGGCAGCATTGATGTTTGCTTAACCGAGCATATACAAATTTTATAATCATATATATACATAATACTTATATAGGTACTAATAACTGTAATATAATATTAATTTATGAATTAACTAAGTCTTAAATTCTAGATATATTAAACGATCACACAGCCCAACAAAAAATTTTTTTTGGCTTGGTGCCAAAGAAAAACAACTGATTTTAGTTATTTTGAATGAGATGATTCCAAAAACACTTCGTATTTGCTCTAGTTTTTGAGCTAGAGTCTACTCTTAATAAATTGTAATATTAATATACAGTATGTCCACGGAGTTTACAAGAGGACGTTTATAAAGGTTTTTGCTTGTCTAGAAAATACGGTTCATCATACGAAACTCAATTTTTTATATACAGGGTGGGTAAAAACTGCAAAAATGTTATTTTGTTTAAGAGTAAACATACTTTATTTTGAAAGATACGAAAAAAAGTCACTCTTAATAAACGTTTTTACTTGAATAATGAATAGGCGATACTTGTTGTCAATGTCTTTATTTAATGAGGCAATTATAATAATAATAATAATACGAACATTTTTATTAACATGAGAAGAATACGATAACGGTTTCATAATTTAAAAACTCCACCCCCATACGCGACACATTTTTCTAATGGCTTTCTCAAATAAGTGAAAGAATTTCTGATTTCTTTCTGAGATATCGATTGGTCAGCCTGGATAATTCTGCCCTTCAGCACTTCAATATCATTTGGTATTGCGGTTGCAAATCCAATTTGTTTTAAACGGCCCTATAAAAACATATCGGTCAAGGTTAAGTCAGGACTTCTTGGGGGCCACAAAACTGGGCCATTCCTTCCAATCCACCTTGGACCAAATCTGCGGTCAAGCCATTCTCTAACCTCACGAACGAAATGGGCTGAACAACCATCTTGCTGAAAATACAAATATACTTATATGTCGAAAATTTAATGGTAGATTTTTGAGTTCATCATAGAAAAATGTATCCAGCATTTCTAAATATGATAATCTATTGCACGTGTTATCAAAAAAATATGGCCCTATAATGCCATGGATGGATATCGCACACCACACGTTCACTTTTGTGAAATATTGTCTTCTCGTCATAATTCTGAATTCGGGATTTTCTGAAGACCAGTACCTAACGTGCAACGGTTCCATTTGTTGAAATTGTACTTTCATCAGAAAACATGATACATTTATAAAAATCAACATTTCCACTTAAAATTTTGTCTCCTATCCACAGGCAAAAATCAAGTCGTTTCGCGTCGTGTCCCTCTTCCAATCTTTGATTAAAGTGCGGTTTATACGTATAAAATTTATTTGCTTTAAGGATCTTCTGAATTTGACTTTTTTCCACAACTTCCAACTGAGTAACACGATTTCTAAGAGACGTCATAGGATTTTCTTCAACGGAATGAAGAACTAAGACTGTAGCAGCATCATCATGGTCGTATTTCTTGTTTTTTTTTTAAGGTCCAAAACCGAACCAGTTCTCTTGAACTTTTTTATTAACTTGCAGATTGCCATCCTAGTTATTGGGATTCCTACAAATTTCTCGGTAAATTGTTCCATGACGTAGCGGTATGAAACTTGACCATCCCCATATCATTGTATTATAAAAACTCTTTGTTCAATAGATAGCATTTCAACTTAAATAATAACTTCATTAAATAAAGACATTGGCAACAAGTACCTATCACCTTAAGGGTCATTATTATTTTAACTAGGTTCACCAGTCAGAGGTGTGCCAGAGAATACTTTTTGGGAAATAATTTTTACATACTTAGGTAAACCTTTTAATGAATTGTTCTACTTCGGTTTGTTGTGTAGAAAACATATTCATTAAGAGTGACTTTTTTCGTATCTTTCAAAATAAAGTATGTTTACTCTTAAGCAAAATAACATTTTTGCAGTTTTTACCTACCCTTTTCTTATGATGAATCGTATTTTCTAGACAAGCAAAAACGTTTATTAAGAGTGACTTTTCTTCGTATCTTTCAATTTTTAGTCCGTTTGTCCTCTTGTAAACCCCATCCGTGGACATACTGTATTTGACAATTATAATGGTCATAAATTTTATCAAAAATTTAACTAATTCCAAGACTAATGTCTTTTTAATTATACCGATTTATTCATAAGTCACTGGCAATACCTAATCTTATATTGGGCAAAGGCCATATAATTATTACAGATAAGAAATAATTTTTCCTTGAATTTTTCTGCACCTGCAGATTTCTAATTTTCGAATTTACAATTAGCACAAAATATACATAGAAGGCAATAAAAGAGAATGAAATTGTATACCGTAAGCCTCATAAATTTGGCCATATTTAATACTTTCTCGTAAAATGGGTTTCGTAGATAAGAGGATAAGGAACAGAACAGGATTTTTTAAAATTAATTTAAGATGGATTAACAGCATGTTAAAACTGTTTAAACAATTAAATTGTTATTATTTTTCATTTGTTCAAAATAACAATTTTTTCTTAATACACTACGAAAGCTAACGTATCAATGTGCAAAATAAAAAAAGACCGATCAGTACACCTGAAGATGTTAAATTTCAAATATGAAAAGATTGGAGAAAATCCTGCAATTATCAAAAATTTATGTGTGGATATTTTCGAAAAAAAATTTTTATCAGCAAAATCGTGAAATACGTGTCGACTAATTTTATGTAAATAAGTTGTAAAAAAACTTTTGGACAATTCTACAATTTCATGGTTAAAAAGTGTGCTGTTTGTAAAAGAATGACTCTTATATGAACACATTCGAAGTCGGTGGTTTCCCCTTTGCGGCTTTTAATGTTTCATGTCAAACACGAGCAAAGTCATAAAAACTCGTTGTTTCGTCTACGAAAAGCCAAAGTGCATTTAAATTCGTTATAATGGCTTCTCGTTTCGTATGCTTATCTTGAATTAACTGTGACAGAAAAACTTGACTTCATTGGTACTTACTATTTAATTTTATACTCCTGAAAACTACAACAGTAATTTTAAAATTTATTATTTGCAAGTCGAATTTACCAAGGCATAAGAGTATACTAACGAACGCGTAAATATACTATGGAGCAACGGTGTTTTTTTTTAATGTTACACTGAGTAAAATAAGATGAAATGCACCATGACACAGGAATTCGAAGTATTTATTTTATTATAGATACTTATTATTAAATTATTTGTTATTTATTGAACTAGTCCAACATAAGTAAAAATTTATAGCTTACTTATGAGATATTATTTATAAAATTACAAGAAATACAGGACGGTATCCCAAAATTTCCTGATGTTGCTCAAAAAACCCTCGAAACGTCATTAAACCACAATGTGTCATACATCGTTGCATTCGGAAGAAAAAAAGCTATCAAATTCCAATATCAGAAAAACAGGACCGTATTTAAAAAAAGAAAGTTGATAATGGCCCTTCGAAGACGACTTGTCGGATTACAAAACAATTAACGCTGTTAGATAGAGCGGAAAAGTGGCAATGTAAAAGTGCAATTTACTTTAGAATTCGATCTCAAAAACCCCAGGAAAACAATAAAACAATTTTTCAGAATTTCGTTTTTTTCTGGAACTACTCGGAGCTCCCTTATGAGATATTTTAGGGACGGAGGATGTTTATAATATGAACTTGTCGTCTTATTTTGGCGTCTATATTATACTCTAGAAATATTATGCGCTAATTTCGAGACACCTTGTATACAGGGTGTTTCTTAGCGACGTGCTAATATTTCTTACTGTGATATGAAGATTTTATGTCCGCTATGGCTTATTTCTTCTTGTTAGAGGGTCATGCATTTTCTTTTTTTAATCATTATTTGGTAATATCTCCGAAAGTTGGCAATAAAAACTGTTTTTTGACATTATTTACAATAATAATCATAATTTAACATAAAATATTTTTCATTTTCAAAAACGCATCATTTTCGAATACAAAAATAATATTAATATAATAAAAAACAACACATAATTTGCTGCCGGCAATTTTGTTACTGTTTCTAGGTAATTTGGATCTGCTAAACCTAAAAATAACCTCAGATTTGCTCCATCAGACCGTTTTCAAAAACTAGGACCATAAGCTATATTTTCGAGATTAAGGGTATTTTATATCGCATAATTATATATGTATTACAGCTACCACCAAAAAAACAACTCAGGAATAGAAGAAAAATGTTTATTGTACACCACAACAAATACAAAAATAATGTGTCAATAACATTGACAATATTAATTTAAATTAACCTAAACTAATAAATAAAAATGAGCTAATCTGTATTAGCCAAAAACTTCCTTTTATAAGATTTTCTCGCATGAGATTGAAAAGGCCAGTCTCGTTGAAGACTCCAGCAGTAATCGGCCATCATGTGAATGTCCCATCTACCGTGATATCTCTCTTTCATAGTTTTTATATCCTGATGGAATCGTTCCCCACTCTTCTTCACTAATTAATTTTGGTACCTGGATAAAGAATATTCTTTTCATTTAGTCTGGAGGCAAGTAACTCGGCAGACTCTTTTGGGAGATTTAAATCTCTGACAAGGTCACTTAGCTCCTGCTGAGTGAAGCACTCGGGACTTGTTAAATCTCATGCAAAATCTCTTACCTTTTTTTCAAATCCGTCACTCTGCAGCTCGTCAGATGACGTCTCGACTGTATCCTCTGGTAACGTAGGCATTGCATAACGTAGCGTTGGAATTGGTATTTCTTCAGAATGCTGAATAGGTCTTCTTGCTGACTCCAGGTTAGGATAGTTTCACTTATGCCGATTGTTACGATTAATGCCCTTTATCTTCACAAGACAAAAATATCAATCGTCAAAGTGGCTTTTTTGTTCCCTCCATACCATCGAAACACCAAACTTTAAACACTTTCTTTGCCCTTTCATCCATTGCCGCAGGATTTCATCACAGGTTTTGCCTACAACATGCGGAGCCCAGGGTTTATCTTGGTTTCCTAAGTGAACACCAAAATGGCCAAATAAACTTTTTTCACTAATCACTCTTCTACTTTCTTTTAAAATGTACTCGCCACATATGCAGCAAAAAACGTCCGGATGGTTTACGCAACTACGCCTCCTTGTAGAAGCCATGTTTAAATACGATTTTTCAAAGAACACACTCTTGCAATGAAACCCAAGTTTCAACTAAATTTTGCAAATGCATGCAGGCAATATTCCGCATATGGGGATTATACAGTGTGTTGAAAAATCGCTAAAAACGCCTCACGTAATTAATTGATGCCTCCCAAGCCAAAAAAAAATATCTTAAATAAAATTATTTGTTTTACCCTGTACTAACGAAACTATGAATTTTAGGCCCTAAGTGTGTTATGTTTTTGAAATCAGCTGTTCTTGGAGATTACAGATCTGAACTAAAATATAGGGGTTCCCATTTAAAAAAATCGTCGATAATGTCATATCTACTACATGATCCACCTTGGATATTAAGTTTGTATGGGAAAAAAAGGCGCCATTAAAAATTATTATACACGTGTCCGAGGATTTTTCCGAAATATTTTTAGATTCCTAGATAATGAATTTGTTCCTTACTTTATGTACACACTGTATAGGTAATAATAGGTTCGTTCCAACCACCCTAAAAATCGTACAATGTACGGTCACGCACATGCGTAGTAGTCGAAAGGCGTTCCAACCGACACAAAACGGTGTAGCTGGCGATCCCTTTGGTGTTCCAACCAAATTGTGATCGTTCGCAAACCAGTTCCTGAACGGTAAAAACGATACATGGCCAAGACCAGGAACCGCTTGTACTGACTTGCGCCCTAAGAATTTTAACCGTTGTGTTTGTATTCCTGGCATTCATGCAGTTTTTTTAGCCTTGTTATGTATGTGTGTATGTTATGTTGCTTAATATTTTGATTATTTAATTTATTCATATTAAATTTGTATAATCCGGTTCCCAAACCTACAAGATATTCTTAACATTAAACGTTATTCTCTTTCATGATTACTAAATACAACAAAACGGAACGAAAAAAGATAATACTCAAGCTTAGACGAAGAAATCAAAACAACAAAAGTAGGGTTGTGATTTATGAATGTTATGATAATTAACTAATTACTAAACTTCTTTCCTAGAATCAGACAGGCGATCAGCTGAGATTTTTACACAGAATGGTCACAAAAACGTACCAACCTTGCCTCTCTTGTGCATCGGCAACAAACAGTGCAAAATTAACGCCTGCGCACAAAATCGATTCCAACAGTTTCGTGACGGTTCCAGAACGATACAAAAATAGGGTGTTGGAACAAACCTAATACCCTAGGACACAAGCCAAGTTAACGAATTAATTTATGAGGCTTATGGTATACAATTTCATTCTCTTTCATTGTCTTCTAATGTATATTTTGTACTAATTGCAAATACGAAAATAAGAAATCTGCAGGTGCAAAAAAATTGAAGGAAAAATTATTATCTGTAATAATTATATGGTATTTCTAGTGATTTATGAATAAATAGGTATAACT
Organism: Barypeithes pellucidus; assembly: GCA_963991005.1. Lineage (NCBI taxonomy): Eukaryota > Metazoa > Arthropoda > Insecta > Coleoptera > Curculionidae > Barypeithes > Barypeithes pellucidus. The sequence continues at coordinate 26,034,158 of OZ022556.1, forward strand.
AAAAATGTATTAGTCTTGGAATTAGTTAAATTTTTGATAAAATTTATGACCATTATAATTTTCAAATATATTAATATTACAATTTATTAAGAGTAGACTCTATCTCCAAAACTAGAGCAAATACGAAGAAAAGCTAACTGTTTGGAATTACCGCATTTAAAATAACTAAAATCAGTTGTTTTTCTTCGGCAGCAAGACAAAAATTTTTTTGTTGGGCTGTGTAAAAGATGTGGTGTTGGATTCACAATATAAAGTAGAGTTCATAAAACATAAAATAAGATGTTACTACTATGTAAAAAAAACACAGTGGATGATGGTTGCGAAAAAACGAAACGTCGGATTGACAATTTAATTATATTATCAAATACAGGAGAAAAAGTGGCAATGCGAATGTAAATTTTATATTCACATATCTCTTCAAATAGAATCAGGGAACAAGAATAACGAAATCGTAAAAATTCGGTTTATAGTGTTATTGCAGTTGCAACAGTTACACAACTCACTAATGAGCAACTTTTGTCTAATTTGATCGTTTCTGTATGTCCTATGAGTGCATTCTTATCTGGGACACCCAGTATAATATATTCTGTCAATTTAAAATAAAAATTTAATTGCGGGCTAACAAGAGCACTGCAACAGCAACATTTTATATAATGTACTTTATTACTACTGTAATTTATTTTTTTAATAATATTTTTTTATCTATTTATTTATATCTGTCTAAAAATACAATAAATCACAATTTAGGAGAATATATTTTAGTCTTTTAATTTTAGAAAATCCTAAAATAGACGCTCCTGATTCTTCAGGAGACTATCCCAATAGCAATGGTAAACCCTTGAGTGTAACCATAGGTGGAAATATTGTTGCTGATTCCCCATTATAGATCTTCAATATTTAATAAACATTTATTACTTCGCATCTTTAAAATGCAAACTATAAACGTACATGAGGTGGAAAAGACCGCCGCGCCGTTCAAGATTTTAGTGCCTCAAAAGAGCAACGACAACATTAAAAAGAAAAAAAATTGGTGGGATGCTCTTAAGTAATAAAATTGGTGCAGAAGTTTCGAATGGGCACGCCAATAAAGAGCCGTTTATAAAAATAATTTTACGGCATTACGTAACCTATTGTTGTGTCTTCCTTATTATTTTAAACTCACTTAAAACTTAGCTCCACCACAATAAAGCGAGCAAATAGAATAGGAGAAGGCGGGGAACAGTATTGCACAAATATATTTTTAAGTCAGATATACATTCTGAAAGGAAGTTATTTAGGGGCGATTATTTGTTAGTATGTTAACTCTACTGGGTGAGTTTTTTTAAATGCTACAAGAAGCTTGGATATGGATATTACGACTAAAGTAAACGATCGATTGATATTATCCGATTATTCAATACTTTCTACTGATATCTTTGTGATCGAATCATTCAGAACTGACACACCTCTAAGTAACACCGTACCTCGCCTTTCCCTACTTATATTAAACCATAAAACAGCGTTTCTCCTGTCTATCTATTTTTAGTATCGATTTAGAAGAATCGAAGAATGAAATTTTTAATTTCATATTGTTATGATACTCATAATCAATTTTAACACTTATACAATTCCTTTATTCTATTATCAGTATTAATTAATTCTAGTAACGGATTTTTTTTCTTTTATTCCCGATTCATTATAAGCCACCAAAAAATTAAACCTTAAATCCTTAGTCTTTCGTCCATTATGACCGATTATGTAAAGTAAAACTAATAAATAGTTATAGCTTTGTGAGAGCAAACGAATAAAAACAATGCTATCACGAGTCACGAGTATTTTACTTGTAAAAGCAGTGCTTAGCTATGGGAAATAATAACACTACACATTTAGTGGAGTTGTTCCGATTTACGAAAATCCCTTGACGAAATCGAGTAATTTTTTCCCCAATCAATAAAGTAGGATCCCCTCGACATTCTGACATGATTTGTAGGGGGCACCGTATGCGGGGGGAGGGGGGGGCACGCCCCGTAAATATAACCTAAAACGGGAAATGGAAAATAACTGAGCCGGTTTTGATGTTACAAAAAAAATGTGAAGGGCAAAATTGAAGAGCTTGACAAAGCGCGTAAGCGCAAATCCCCCCTCGTAGCTGATAAAAAAATGAACAAATTGAACCTAGCCTGATCTCCGCAGCTCGATTAATAAACTACTTATTAGCATTTATGTAATTTTTTTTTTTCCAATTACTCCCCTACTAATTGCCCCACCAACCCCAGCCTCCGGCCCATCAAAGTACACGGTGTCACCCGTTGATTCGCGAAAAATTGATGCCCCAACTTCGCCCCTTCTCGAGATATAATTAATTAAATTTTATTGTTTTTTGCAGTTGAAAATCGCGATAATTCGCGAACTCATTGAAATATCGGGAGCAGGTTTGTTCGAGCTTACGCGCTCTGTCAAGCTCTTCAATTTTCCCCTTCACATTTTTTTTGTAACATCAAAACCGGCTGAGTTATTTTCCATTTCCCGTTGTAGATTACATTTACGGGGCGTGCCCCCTTCCCCCCGCATGCGGCGCCCCCAACAAATCATGTCAGAATGTCGAGGGGATCCTACTGTATCGATTGGGGAAAAAAATTACTCGGTTTCAAGGGATTTTCGAGCAGTTAATTTTGCCAGAACGACTCCACTAATTGCCTAATTTGTAATAATATTTTAAGTGTCGAGTTGAACATTACAAAAACTTCAGATGTGTTACCATCCATGTTATCCTCTTGTATTAGGGGTGTGTGAATCAATCATTTTGAGGCGTTCGAATCAACCACTGACCCATTCAAAAATGATCGAATCATTTTAGTCAATCATTCAAGCGATCTTTTGTATTATGCATGCATAGCACACCAGTCAGCAGGCTTAAAGGTGCGTATAAATATGGCGAGACGCACCTACCACGAGCCCGCCGCGAGCCTCTTCCGAATTTTTTCCTTTCTGCATAGCAAGGCGTGCCCGCCACGAGTTTCCCACGAACCTATTTTGTTTTTACTTGTACAGTACGTTTCACGAAAATTGGATACGACTTAATGATTTCCTGGGTCGGTCCCATTGTGTAGACAAGAGCTTGGCAATAAACAAGTGAAGTATGAAGGGACGGACTAAGGAAAACAAGTAATGATATGATTATATTAATGTAATCGAATGATATAACATTTTTTTAAATATTACTATTTATTTACATTTATAATGTCACTCTATAGATAGTTCTGTTTCGCTATCGCTATCCTCATCAACATTAATTATAATTCGATTAATTATACGATCCAGACTAATATACCAATTTTCTACAGTTATTACGTGACGGACTGAATTTTTCCAACTACCTGGGGGAATATCATTAAAGCATTTTCGTATTAATTCTACAACACTAGAACTTACAGTCGGAGAAATATTTTCAGCCCTAACCAGTGATTTTAACTGGTGCCACATATGCTCTATGGGGTTAAAAATGCAATAATAGGGTGGGAGCCGTAGCACTGTATGTCCAATTTCTTCTGCCAATGTGTCACAAAAATATACTTTTTTTATACAAAATGTCTTTAAAACTTCTAAAAGATCACTTTTTTTATAACTTTATTCTAAATATATATCATTCGCCGCCATGTAGTTCTGAATCTCCAATTTTGTATTATTTGAGCTTGGAGCTTTATGTAATTGGCGACTGTGATAGCTCGCATCGTCCATTACTATCACGCTATTCTGAGGAATGTTTGGTAAAAGGCAATTCTTGAACCATTCCTCAAAAAGTTCGGCCGTTGTATCTTCATGGTAGGCCATACAAGAGTCTTTAATTTTTTTGCAGAAAGCCACAAGGCATTTGGAACCCAACCGTTTTCTGACCCAGCATGTAAAATGCTTGTTCTTTTTCCTTTATTTGACGGAGCTTTTGTTTTACACTTATCGGAAGAATCAGACCAGCCTTTGGATGGTGTTTCATGCGTGTCAAACCAAGTCTCGTCGAAGTAAATTATAGGACGGTTTACAGAACGGGATTTCCTTACAGAAGTTCCCCCTCATGACGCCATTTTTGTAATATCTGAATCCGATTTCCGACAAAACTCTCCAAATGCTAGTGCGGCTACAACTTATTTGAGTTTTATCATTGGTGAGCCGTTGCTTCAGAGAATCTAATGTAGGTACGCGTTGCTCTTCGTACATGGTGTAGATTTTTCGCCTTATCAAGTCCTTGTCGCTTTCGTCGAAACATTTGGTGAAACCGGCATCTTTACGCTTCTTTCTAGATTTAATGGGATTTGACGCGATTCTTTTCACTATAGTCAGAGGTATCTTAGTCAAATCAGACGTTTCAGTCGCAGCAGCACTCGCATAAAGTCCTCTGTTGAGTAAAGAAGTATATAATACTCTTTTTACAATTTCCCTAGCATCGAGAGATAAATGCATTTTCTTCACTGCAACACTAGAAGAAGCACCATCAATGTTTTTCCATGGACGCCACATACTATTTTTTTATACGTTTGGTAAAATAATATCGGTAATACAACTAAACTCTTCCAGCAAGAAATAAAAACTAACAAATTTTACCACAAAAAGATATTTAAATATAAATTAAGCAACCTAACCTACCTGATGTACCTATATTTAATTATAATTATTACAATCCGGTCCTTTCCACATAATAATAACAAACGGTCATGAATAATGGGATCGCCTCAGGTACTTTTACTGCAGTCAGTAAGTTATATCCATTTTTCGTGGAACAATCTTTACCTACCTATTTTTGTTTTCTTTTTTAAAATAATCTTTCACTTTGAGACCACCGAGGGGTAAACCACCACCGAAAATTTGGACAATAAAATATCCCCTTTTTAAAAAATACCTTTAAATACCTACAAAGATAAACATTAAATACCTCAAAATACCCCAAAAAAAAAATTACAAAAAAACTTTCGTTTAGATAAATTCCCAAAAAATACCCTTCACTGGTACAATAAAATACCCCAGTGGAACCACTGGGATGGTTCACCCCTCGGATCCCACACATTAAAGAATAATTTGTAGGTCTCTACTAAATAATAAAGAATGTCTTTATTATTTAAGAAAAAGAACATTATTGGAAATGAACATGGCGATGTTCATGCCTTCTATGGACCACTCTATACATATATCGAGCATTCCTCGAGAGGCTCGTGTTAGGCGCGTCCGATGCTCGCAGCCCGTACCAATATGACGAACCAGGCTCGTTGTTGGCGCAGCTCAGGCGCGTCTCGCCATATTTATACGCACCTTAATACTTATCGGTGTGTTCACCGCTTCCGTTTAGCGAACGATTGTATCATGCCGAACGATTGATTACGGATTATGTTCTAATATTTTTGTTGGGGAAACACTACCCTTTTCCCTCATAAATTCATTATAAAATACTTAAATTTGCATAAACTTATATTCCAGAACATATAAACACGTTTCGACAACTCTGGACAAGATACAAAAACATACGACGATTCTAATAGACAAAACTCATTTCCCAGTGCATTCCGTCCTGCATAAATAGTCAAAACTTACTTCCGACGTTTACTTTCAGCCCATATCATATGTTAAAACTACCATAATAAAAATCAATACTTCAAACCTTGAAATATTCACGACGTAAAAAAGAACTGTCTTTTTCGTGTATGACCACAATAAAAATGTCATATCGACCATATTAAATTCTGTAATAAATAAGCCACTGCGGGGCAAGTACTCAGGTGCCGCTTAAACAGCGAAGCTAATAAAGAACCCAATTACCTAATTGTACCATGCATACGACATACTAATTACATAAGTCACCCGACAATTATAACATTTCCCTTGCGTTTTGGCTATAAACCACCCAACGCATAGCGACAAGCAGCTAGGCGGTGATTGGCCAGATAGACGGCGTCACGCTTCCCTTCGAAGAGAGTTTTTCACCACCCAAGAACTACTGTTGTCCGAGACGTCGCTCAAGGCAGGTTGCCGATTTAGACTCTCGTTCGAACACGTCATTTTCAAGGCACTTTGTGGCCGATTATCTATTTTAACTATTTCAAGTAAAGTGAACCACATTCTAGGCACCTCGTGGCCGATCTTCGTGTGTAACTTAAAAGTGCAACATACACGTACAAATACAGTGAAACTAAAGTACATTATTACATTACTGTCATTCAGACACGTTATTCTAGGCACCTCGTGGCCGATCTTTGTTTCTAACTAAATTGCCGATACGCATTATCGGCTCTTATCTACCACAAAAGCCACGGCAGATAAATAAACCGGGTTTTCAAACCACGACGGAACCGGGAACTTTGAACTACCGACTACAGCAAAGTGCATATTACCATGAGCTATAAATTAAACTAACTTAAACAAGTATTATTATTCGTGAACCGAATCTTTAACAGTCAAAACAGGCAGGTTTACCAGCATAAAATAAACCTTTGTGTACCGTACCCATACACCCAACCGTTGAAAATAGATAAGTTATTTGTGATCTTCTGTGTTTGTTTTTACGCCTAAATAACAGAACCAGTGAAATTCCTATGCTACACAGTACTACAAAACCCGATTGGACTTCAGGACATAACACCGTAGCCCAACAATTTTTATAATATAAGTAATCGATTGTACTTATTCAATACACAAACGTATGCAGCATGGAAAGCAATGAATTGTTCGTCTCTGTTGCTTTTAGTTTGGATGTTATTCTTTATTTCGGTTCGATATTTCTTATCGGTCGTTCTCCATTAAACAATAATTGGCTTATGCACGTTTTAATGTACTTATCTAAGTATTAAATTGCCGCACTAAACTGAATCTAATAAAAATACATTGAACTTCATTATAAGCATAAACGCATAAAATGTATCATCTTGTCTAACACAGTTGCCCAGTTAAATATCAAAACAGTAATTCAGATTGACTGGTATACTGTTAAAAAGAAGGAACCATTTCTATCGGCAGGGTGCACCGACCTATAACTATGGATACGTACAACTTATGGGGTGAGAAGTTAAAAGTGAAATCAACGAATACTTATAACCAGGAAGAAGACAAACTGTGGTGTTAAATAATCGAAGCAGGCATGATACGGCGACATCCATTTTGCCTGGCGCGCACGTGCTTTTCAAATGTCACTTTTGTCCAAATTTGTATTACTGTCAATATTTTAAAGTGACATTTAAGCAAAGAAAACATCGAAACCCTTTCATTTGATTTACTAAGTAGAGAAAATCAAATATTAGGATTTTGACATAGGTTTTCAGCTGTAAATATCACTTTAAAATTGTCCTTACATACTTTTATATTATTATTGAACTAGTAACGAAACTAGAAATAAAGAATTCAGAGATTGAAGGTTGTAATTAGTTTTATTAAAAAATAGGAAATAAATCATAATTTACATAAAATATTTTACCATCTTCAACTTCAAACAAATCAAGGTAAATACAATACTATATGTACAGCTACTAACCAAGTAAATATATGCACCATCATTATGATTATGGGCTTCCAATTTGTTTGTTTCGTAGCATACTCCTGACAACATGATCTCGAAGTCCTCTTTAATGTTCAGTCATTATTGGATTCTCAATTAAACTATAAAAAGAAAGAATTATTATAATAATATATTACCGGACTTATCAAAATTCTGGCTACGGGTTAATATAACTAAGCTGTAATTATTATGTTGTAGCTTTTGCCTTCTGGATTGTAAAATTTAAGTAAAATTCTTTAAAAATGTGTTTGTTGCTAGTTTGCGTGACAAGTTTGGGACATAATGGGACAATTTTATAATGTAAAATAACAATATCGAATAAAAATTAGTAAAAAAATATTTCAATCATAAATTACTTACCTGCAACAAAACGAGAAGGTCCGTTTTCGTGAAAAGAATAGAAAATTAAAAATTATTTTAGAATTTAATGACGCTTCCTCCACCATTTTCAATCACATTATAAATCATATGTTACTTGATTTTATCCCCTTCCAGACGAAGGATGTTCGGTTGTGAAATAATTTAAGAACGTGTGCTGCTCGCATTCTATGTCTGTCTCTGTCTGCATCAACCTTCTCCGATTCAATAAAGGGAGACAAATATGGCCTAGATTAAATCGAACAAACCCTAAGTCTGATATTGACACAGAACGATCGACACAAAAGGATAAACGTATGGAGTAACCTGCCTGGCTGTGACGTCACTTGCACGGCCTACTTATATGCTTCGATCCCCGCCATAAGCGGTCTCACCGGGCTGAGTGAAATTCTATGAGTGAAAAAGTGGGTTGGTACGAACGGTGTACCGGCCATATTTTTAATGGTTGCTCGTCGGTTGTCTTGTTCACAATGTTGTCGCCGTCATATAGGCAACCCCGCCGTATTGGTGCCGGTTTGGTTGCCCACCAACGACGTGAACCAACGACGACCGTCCAGAACCAAAATCAGTTGAAGGGATGTAGCGATATTAAATAAAAATTAAGTAGCTAAACCCAATTTTAAACTGGATTACAATATTAGAAAGAGATATGCTCGAGCTCCGAGTCACGTTTTCAAGGCTTATTTTGAACTGCACAGTGTGTTTGACAATTCTGTATCAGCCTTGTCAGTCTCGCGTGGGGTTGAAAAACATACTTTTGCTTATGCTGCCAATTTGTTAGACCCAAAATATCAAGGAAAGCACTTATCTCCCGCAAAGCATCTTGGTGCTATAGAGTGTATTACAGAAATAATTGAAAGGCAAGATGTTGCTATAGCTATTTTAAGCTTACCAGTATCCTCAGTAGTAACAAAAGTATTTCAAAGCAAACTCACTCAAACATACCTCCAAACAAAATCGCCTTAATATCGCTAGAACATCAAAGTTAACATAAAACATAAGAAACAAAAAAAAAAGAACTAAGAATTAACAAATATCAATCAAAAACAAAAAGAGATATGAAATCCACATTTGGAAGTTGCTGGACCTTCAACAGTCAACATAAAAGCGAAAAATAAACCGACAGATGTAAATATGGACCTATGCCAATATCGGCAACTGCGATAGGGAAGAAAGCAGCATTAGTGGCAATGACAGTGAATATATGACAGAAGAGTCTTTGGCTATATAGCTTCCGAAGAAAGGTTTTAACTCTTAATATCGACTAAACAATTTATTTTGTTGGTTGGTTTAAAAAAGAAGCTTGTGAGGGTTCATACAGGGTTGGTTAAATGTTTCGCAACGGCTTAATTACAGACCCGGGTTTTCGACAATCGATAGGATTAAAATTTTACTATTTGAGTATACATTTCATACGTCATCAACTTAGTGGCGTCTGTGAGTCGGAAAAAACCCCGAAAAATCGAAATATTTTCAGCCGGAACAAGAGTACCTCCCACCCCCATTTTCGAGGATGCTGAACCCGATGGCGGCGTCAGAATTTCTCTTTGGGGTTGCGCAACACCTCAAAACGGCCAAAATCACCCCCCAGAGGGGTTAAACGCGCTTAAAGAGATTTCTCTGCAGAGAAACACACTTTCCACCCGTTTTCAAGGATGCTGAGCACGGTGGTGGTGTTGGATAGCGCGTCCGACCCCTTCCAACCCCTCCACCGGCCAATAATCGCCCCTGAAAGGGGTGCATTTTTCTTTTCAAGTACCTATCAGCGGCAAATATATATTCCCCCCCGTTTTCGAGGATGCTGAGCACGTAGGTGGTGTTAAATAAAATAAAAATAAATAAATAAAATAGCTTTAATTATCTAACAGTACAGAAACATACCATTTATAAGACAATTTAACTTAACCTAACTACAACAGCATACAGCTCAATTTAATTTTGTGTTGCTTAAATTAACATATACTCAACACAGCTCTTTTAATTTCATTTTTATTTGTAAAAAATAAATCTACTTTGTCATGCAAGGAGTCAAAGCTTGCACACATGCTGTATATTGGGGATTTATGTAGTATATTTGTATTTGGGGTATGCAGGTAGAAAAGATTGGTTTTTGGTCTTAGATGTAGTATCGGATCATAAAAGTTAATTTGACCAAGTAAATATGATGACTCAACGTAGTTATTACATATTTTATATAATGTATGTATTTGGTGATAACTATGTCTGTCTTCAATGGTGTTTATTTTAAATCTTTGAAGTAGTACTTTGCTGTCATAACCCCTTGCAGGATAAATGTTGTCCACTTTATATGCAAGGTATTTTAATAATTTACGCTGCACTGACTCCAATTCAACCATGTATTTGTCATAGTAGGGAGTCCAGACAACACAGCAATACTCAAGCTTTGATCTTACATAAGCAAAATATAGAGTTCTAATGGCTTCCACATTGGTGAAATGTTTGCAGACACGAAATATAAAGCCTAGCATCCTTATGGCAGAGTTACAGATATTCTCTATATGCTCCTTAAATGACAGTGTTGTGTGTTGGATATCGCGTCCGACCCCTTCCAACCCCTCCACCGACCAATAGTACTCCCCCCATTATGGAACGGCATTACCTTTTAATAAAAAAAAATTACAACTGTTTAAAAAAATTTTTGTTAAATTGTTTTATGATTATTTTATTTATATTTTTTCTAAAAAAATTTAAATAAACTGACCACGCCTTGGCGTTTTATCGCGCAAACTATTTGATTATATTTTTTCAGTTGGATCGGAATGAGAGACCATTACAACCAAAAAGAGAAGTACAACTATTTTCCCCATTCTCAACATTCTCGAAAACGGAGGGTGAGAGGGGGGAGGAGGTCGGACGCGATATCCAACACCAGCATCCTCGAAAACAGGGGGGGATTTGTCGCTGACACTTGAAAAAAAATTCACCCCTTTCAGGAGCCAGTACCTATTGGCCGGTGGAGGGGTTGGACGCGATATCCAACACCACCACCGTGCTCAGCATACTCGAAAACGGGGGGAACGTGTTTTTCTGCAGGCAAACCTCTTGAAGCGCGTTTAACCTCTCTGGGAGGTGGTTTGTTCGGGTCGGTTCGGTGTCCAGTCCTCTCTAAAGACTCGGAAAGCACGTTTTTTAAATGTTAATGAGAAATAGATTGAACAGCATTTAAAATTTTGTTTCCAAGATTCTCGATAGAGTCTTCGTATGATATTCGTATGATATTATGTCTTTACATAACTACAAAGGTTGAAATCTGAAGGTGTTAGATCTGGAGCTAGGATGTAATTTAATGTCCCCTCGCCTTCATATCCACCTTCTAGGAAACCTTTCATCTAGTTCCGGATAACTATACCAAAATTCCCTGAAGATAAGTTCTGCGAAGCAACAGAGACGCTAAGAGAACTGGAGTTGAACTGGAATCTAGAGAGGCTGGGCTAAATATCAACATCAGCAAGACAAGTTTATGACAAATCTGGTCACCAGTGAAATCCTAACAGTAAATAATTTAAATCCGCAGAAGAATAGGTTTCACATGGTCAGCCTTTGGATGACTGAACTACATCTTAAGGTCAAATATCCCCATGTGTCAAAAAAGAAGGGTTTATAACCAGTGTGTTCTACCCGTGCTAACATATGGAGCCGAAACACTAACTCTAACAAAATAAACGACAAACAAAATAAGAATAGCACAGAGAGCCATGGAAAGAGCAATGTTAGGTCTTTCTCTGAGAGATAGAATTCCAAATATAGAGATGAGAAGAAGCAGCGGAGTCACGGATGCCATCGAGAGAATATCGAATCTCAAATGGAACTGGGCGGGTCACTTGGCTAGATTGAACTATGGCAGATGGACAAGAACAATAACCGAATGGAGACCTAGAGATCAAGCAGTTCGCAACAGGGGCAGACCGCCCACACGATGGTCAGACGATCTGAAGCGCACTCACACGAACTGGATGAATGCGGCGCGGGATAGGGATAGATAGAGATAGAAACATTCACGGGAGGCTTATGTCCAGCAGTGGACGTCCTTATAGCTGATTGATGATACCAAAATTCGATGGCGCTCCATCTTGCTGAAACCAAATGTCATTCCGTAATATTGATGATGGTATAAAGTAATTAAATTTGGTATAATTCGATGTAAATGTAAGTAAGAATCAGCTGTCAAAAAGCATCAACATTTGTAAAACATTCATTCCCAGTTTTCAAAGAAACTTTGGCACTGCCAGGTGGCTGAAGGGCAACATTTTGAACTTTTAGTTAAATAACTTTTTTTTCAAATGAAATGTATCGGGTTTCTTTATTTATGTGTCAATATTTTCAATAGAATTGATTTCAGACATATGGTATGTAATAGAAAAAAAAGTTTTAAATATATTGAGAATTTAGAATAACTCATAATGTACAGGGTGTTCCATTTAAGAAAAACAAATGTAACGTCGCCCCTTGAGAGTTGACGACGGTACTTGCGATAATAATGCAGTCAAATAGTAAAATTTTAGTCCTATTGATTGTCGAAAACCCGGATTTGATATCACTTTGCGTTCTTCTATAATTAAGCAGTTCCGGAACATTTGCCCAACCCTGTATAAGAGTATATTATATACCAAGAGTGCATGATACAAATACCTAAAGGTAATATATCTAACCGTTCCAATTTCGTCTGCCGTGCGCAGTGACGCCACAGAGAGAGTGCTATGGGGTGGCCCCCATATTATAGGAAAGTAACCACTTTTTTTCTCGTAATCTTCTTACTCAGACACTGTTTTTTACTATTCTATTAGGTTTCGAACCGTCAACCGATTGCTTTTGATCAAAGATTTCTGGCAACACTGGTCGCCACGTAGTGCCGTTTGCCGTAGTGTTCCATGTAAATTTTGAAAGTGCACCAGAATTTTTTCTTATTTAGTCGTGTGTGTTAATTAAAATAAATATCTGAATTTTAATAAATTGAGGTGCGCTATGTTCGGTTGTGATATGGATAACCAGGCAAAGAAATTTGATAGAAATGTAAGGTGTTCCCGCTTTTCTAAGGGTAAAAACAAAAAATTAGAATGGATACGGTTTCATTTATTTTATTGACAGTTATTTCTCAAGTATTTTCCACTGAAGCTGATGAGGGTATGTGCCTTCGAAACATGTATGGAAATTAAAATATTGTTTATTTAACTACTGAAGCAGACTATGAGTTCCTTTACCTCTTCATAATTTCACTCCACTGAGATGGACTATTTTTTAAAAATATAGTTTAATTTGTTTATACTACTATTAGTATTAGTATTTTAGCTTTAATCTTTGTTGTATGCTCATGAAATAAATATACCTAAATACTATGATATTATTCTTTCATTTCACATACTATTAAATGCGTAAAACCTTTTAATACCTTTAAAAGAGAGTTAGAAACGCTGACAGCAAAATAAATCTCCATAGTCTAAAAATCACTCGCCTAGTGACGTCACAAGCCACTCCTCCATCGCCGTGGAATCTTACCTCTGAGTCATGGCGAATTATCTAAACCCCTAGATATCGGTAAAGGCGTACCTCAAGGGTCCATTTTAGGACCACTATTATTTTTAATTTATACCTTTGATATGGATAATTTTGTTGTAGCCTGCAACATGCAGAGATACGCTGATGATACGCAGTTGCGTATCAGTTTTGCTCCCACTGATGCTGCAGTGGCAGCTGAAAGAATGAACCAATGTCTTAGAAGTGTTTACAAATATTCTACTAAAAATGGTTTAAAAATTAATCCTTCCAAATCAGCTGTTATGTTCTTTGGGCCTAATAAGGAATGGGCAAACGAAAACTTAAGGTTTACTATGTCAGATACAATCATCCCTGCGGTAAAAGAATATAAAAATCTGGGAGTTCTATTAGATAGCAATCTTAGATTTAAAAGTCATGTGTGCAAGGTAGTTCAAAAGTCGATTATATCTCTTCGAAATTTATATAAAAATAGGCAGATACTGAGTGAGTCTTTGAAAAGGCAACTGTGCGAATCTCTTGTCCTCTCGCATTGTAATTATGCGGATATTGTTTATGGACCGTGTATTGATCTTCAGTCTAAGGGTAGATTGCAGAGAATCCAAAACTCGTGTATTCGCTTTATTTATAACCTTAAACTACGGGACCATGTAACACACAAGTTGCGTGATTTAAAATGGTTGAACATGCAAGACAGACTAAAGTTACATTTGGCCTGTTTTTTGCACAGGTTGCTTGAGAGCGGTATTCCTCGATACCTGCGGGAAAAGTTAACATTTTGCTCTGCCACTCACAACCGCGAGACTCGCCACAATGACCAACTTAACATATCGCGTCACCGAACGGCTCTTTATGAGCGCTGCTTTTCTTTTGTGATTCCCAAATTATATAATTCTGAAATTCTGAATAGGTTCCCGGATATCAGTTGTAAATCGTTCAGAAAAAGATTTAAATATTATTTGCTTAATAAATATTAGAATTTAACGTTCTCCCAAAAATAAACTACTCGTTTAGTAAATGTCAAAGTTTAGAGTCCAATAAGGGTTTTAACATGATGATTATGTAATATTTAGAATTTAAGAACCGATAGTTAATCTATAAATGAATACTATATTACAATTTTTTGTACCTATTTTTCTTAAAGTATTGTGTACCTACATATTATTCTAAAATTTGTAAATTTTATTGTATGTATATGATCGGTTAAGCAAACAGCAATGCTGCCCTTCGCCGAGTTAAAAATAAAGACGTTTCTATCTATCTATCTATCTATTTATACCATGCCAAGAGTGGTAAGATGCCTATCGCATACGATTTAGAAACTTACGATACGAGTGTAGCGAAAGAGTCTGTAATAGGCTTACCAATTGAGTTTGTTCGGCGACTTTTTGCTTTTATGTTAAATCTGCTAATAAAATATTTCGAGTCGTTACTCACATGGTTATTAGTACCGACTATTTTGGCATATCACGGGTAATGTTAATTGTGGAACTGATACGTAATATACAGGGTGTCCGGGAACATGTGGGAAATCTCCCGGATATGAAGAAAACACGTGAAAAGAATACTATAGATTCATATAACTTCTTTCATATCGGCCTCCTCTTCGGAGATATGGGCTCCCAAAGAGCACCAATGGAATCAAGTTTTTTACACATAATTATTGAACCACCTGGTATATTTCAATTATTTTTTAATATGATTTATACCAGGTAAGACCCGTCAAATTACTACCCAAGAAACTGTTGTGAATTACTCACAGGTGCAGGGACGGACTAGCTGTAACATTCATGGGCCCATTTTTTTTGCCCTGTATGATGAGAACTTTGGACAATACTTTTTACATACCTTTAACTATTGGCTAAAAATTAAGTACTCTTCATTCATGTCGCTAATCCTAACCGTTTTCGGAAAAAACTTATTTTTAATTACTATATCATGTATTTAGCGTAATTTTCCACTGTACCCAACATAGTTTCAATAAAAAGTTGAACTCTAACTGCTTAGTTAAAACCCTCGTAAGAGGGTTCAACATGGGCTCCATGAAGTCTGATACACTCGCGGGCACGACGAATTGAGGACTGCTGTACCCGCCACAATAACCCAGCTTTATTCCTTATTTGAGTACATTGAAACGTGATTCTTCGTAGAAGTTCCTCCCTACTATCAACCGGAGTGGAATACACCAAGGTTTTGAGATGTCCCCACAGGTAAAAATCTAATGGCGTTAGGTCGGGAGATCTAGGAGGCCAGGTAATAGGTCCTCCTCTACCTATCCAACGGTTTGGATAGACGTTATTCAGGTGTTCCCGCACAGCAACGCTGAAATGAGGTGGTGCCCCATCATGGGTTTCAAGTGGTAAGTGCTCTACTAAATCAATAAAAGCATACTGGAGGAACTCCAAATAAAGTACTCCATTTAATCGTGCCGGCAATACGAATGGTCCAATCAAAAAATTGCCAACGATTCCTGCCCAGACATTAATTGATTGGAACTGATGTTGATAATGCGAAACAATAGTTTCATGAGGATTTTCATCAGCCCATACATGTGAGTTATGTAAATTTATGATACCATTTTTGGTAAAACCTGCTTCATCCGTGAAAAGAATAGTGCTAATGAAGTTTACATGATTTCGTTGCTGATCCAATAGCCAGTTTGCAAACTGCATTCTACGGGGAAAATGTTCAGGAATCAGTTTATGCACTTTTTGCAAATGATATGGGTATAACAGTTGTTCTTGAAGAACTTCATGTACTATTGTTTTCGACGCATTAAACTGTGCTGATAATTTTCGAGTGCTCGTTGAAGGAGTATCATATACAGCATTTAAAATATTTTCCTCTAATTGCAGCGTACGTACTGTTCTTCCCTGACCAGTATCATTACCTACTTCTTTTTCCAAAATTTCCTAAAATTATGAAAGAAGTAAATAACATTACCTTATTATACCTTATTAAAAAGAATCGCCCACCATTCTCCCTTAGACGTTGGTCAAAGTTTGGTTGAAATGTCTTCTGATCTGGAAGAGTGCGATTAGGAAATCTGTCGTGATATAACCTCCTAGCTTCCAAAGCATTGGAAGATGCAAGACCATATGTCAGATGCATATCTGCATACTCAATAAACGTGGATATGGAATACATATTTCGAATTATTTCACAATTAATTTCACCACGAAATTCACAAATCAGTAAATTAATATCAAAGTAATAAGGAATCAATGTATCAGTGATGTGAAAGTTGACAAGTTTTAAAATGAAGGATATTTATTTACTTCGAACCTACCAAAGTTTGCAAAGGTAACTCGAAAAAAAAGTATCTTTTATCGAAATACGCTAAATAGATGATATAGTAATTAAAAATAATTTTTTTCCGAAAACGGTTAGGATTAGCGACATGAATGAAGAGTACTTAATTTTTAGCCAATAGTTAAAGGTATGTAAAAAACATTGTCCAAAGTTCTCATCATACAGGGCGTAAAAAAAATGGGCCTATGAGTGTTACAGCTAGTCCGTCCCTGCAGCTGTGAGTAATTCACAACAGTTTCTTGGGTAGTAATTTGACGGGTCTTACCTGGTATACATCAGATTAAAAAATAATTGAAATATACCAGGTGGTTCAATAATTATGTGTAAAAAACTTGATTCCATTGGTGCTCTTTGGGAGCCCATATCTCCGAAGAGGACGCCGATACGAAAGAAGTTTATATGAACCTATAGTATTCTTTTCATGTGTTTTCTTCATATCCGGGAGATTTCCCACATGTTCCCGGACACCCTGTATATGTTACGTAACAGTCATTACGTAACGGTAAACAGTGCGTAAGTAGGTTCTTACCAATATAGGAGTAGAAAAAATTTATAACGTAATTTATATTAAAAATCAAATATTCGCGAACGATCTTAAATTCCAGGCAATTTAGTGGCATCATTAGTCCTAAATTTACGTCGTTTTCAAATATCTGTCAAGGTCATAAATCATAGTATCAATTAACACATTTTTACAGTCTATTGTTGTGTTATATTTTAATGGCTGGAACGTTTTTAAGCCTTCCGCAATATACCTAAACCACATAGAAACATAAAAACATGATGAGTGGCAATAACGTTTCTAGTATCATCAATCATACTTTTAGTATCGATTAAATAGGAATTGATTGACCTGACCCGATTTCAATTTTTTTATTGTTTATATGCTATTGTCATTAATAATTTTCACACATGTACAATAGTAAGTTCCTAGTTTAACTAGTGCGGAAATAGGCATTGTAAGTTCGGTTTTTGTCAAAAATACACTGTCCGCACGAACAATTTTCAGCGACTATATAGTTAAATAATCATTATTCACTAGTAGTCAGTTCCCGTTAGTAATGATTCATTACGTATGGGTTATAGGTAAACATTTTTATTCCTTACGGTTCGCCATAAATTGGTTTTGTTGTTATAGAGGTTATGGAAATGGCTTAATACACACTATGCCAATTAATAATCGAATACTGAAAAATTCACTTCCTGCTGTTATTTCGTTAATAACGAACCAATTTTAATATTTTTAACTAATAGAAAATAGATTCTAGAGTTTAGGGCAGAGTAGGTTACATCCCGAAACATCTAATTGTACGGGGTAGCGCATAAAATCTAGATGCATGTCAATTTCCGAAAATTTAAATTTGGCATGTAAAAATTGAATTTTATTTATTTTTTAAACTAGACCAGTAAGATATATACAACGTGTCCAAGATAAGGAGGGCCAGTACAGAGATCTCGGAAACCGTAAGAGATATGAAATCGGTTAAAGGGAGGTAAAGTTGCGCATTTACGTGCCTAATAATATGCCGTTTAGAAAGTTTTAAAATTCCGAGTAGTTCCGGAGATATCCGGAAAAAGCCGAAATTCTGAAAAATAGTTTTATTGTTTTCCTGGGTTTTTTTCAGATCGAATTCTAAAGTAAATTGCACTTTTGCATTGCCACTTTTTCCGCTCTATCTAACAGGGTTAATTGTTTTCTAATCCGACGAGTCGTCTTCGAAGGGCCACTATCAACTTTATTTTTTTAAATACGGTCCTGTTTTCCTGATATTGAAATTTGAGAGCTTTTTTTCTCCAGAATGCAACGATGTATGACACATTGTGGTTTAATGACGTTTCGAGGGTTTTTTGAAATACATCAGGAAATTTTGGGATACGGTCCTGTATTTCTCCTAATTGCATAAATAATATCTCATAAGTACGCTCTAAATTTTTAACTTATATTGGACTAGTTCAATAAATAACAAATAATTTAATAATAAACCACAAATAAGTGAACAAAAATCATTCCAAAACAGTAATAAAACGAACAACGAAAAAAGTAAGGAACTACATAATCAGGTGTTCAAAATGATTTCCGTTATTCTCTAAGCACAAATAACATCTTCTAACTGCCACATAACAGTTTTTTTGAGATAAAATAAAACATGCGATAGAATATCAAATTTTTCAGCATTTGTAAATTTATGTTCCATATTTTCTGGAAAATAGAAAACCTCTTAAAACGCTCTCAAATGTCAAATGAAACAAATAACGCGTCACCATCTTAATTTTTTTGTTTCAAGCGCCTACTTTTCTTTTAAATCCCGAATCAATAGAAGTTTGAAATAATGTTTCTGTATTTTGTTCACTTATTGGTGGTTTATTATTAAATTATTTGTTATTTATTGAACTAGTCCAACATAAGTAAAAATTTAGAGCTTACTTATGAGATATTATTTATAAAATTAGGAGAAATACAGGACCGTATCCCAAAATTTCCTGATGTTGTTCAAAAAACCCTCGAAACGTCATTAAACCACAATGTGTCATACATCGTTGCATTCGGAAGATAAAAAGCCCGACTCGTCGGATTACAAAACAATTAACGCTGTGGCCCAAAAGTATCGCCATGCCACTCTAGGTAACAGAAAAATACCATTTCTTCTAAATACGATATATTTTCGAAAAATCGTTTCGCAAATAATCATGCGATTTTCACCCTTTTTGGCTCTTGCTAAATTAAAAATAAAAATCATCTCAACAAACGTATATAATACAGAGTGCTACGAAATTATCTACTCATTTACTTAGCATAGTACAAAATCATTAGACATGAAAGTTTTAATGTTAAATAAATTAAGTAAATAGAATAGATAATTGCCTATCACACTGTATTATAAGCTTTATTTGTTGAAATCATTTTTATTTTTAATTTAGTTAAAGTCAAAAGGGATAAAATGCCGCATTGAATTTTGACGAAGTTTTTTTCGACAATATAACGTATTTAGAATAAATGGCAATTTTTGTTATGTCGAATGGCATGGCGATACTTTTGGGCTAGCGTCTAACCCAGATATATATACAGGGTGTCCGGGGAAATCTCCCGGATATGAAGAAAACAAGTGAAAGAGTATAGGCCTCCACTTCGGAGATATGGGCTTCCAAAGAGCTCCAATGGAATCAAGTTTTTTTACACATAATTATTGAACCACCAGGTATATTTAATTTTTTTTTAATATGATATATATGCCTGGTAAGACCCTTCAAATTATTATCTAAGAAAGTGTTGTGAATTACTCACAGCTGCAGGGACGGACTAGCTGTGACACTCATGGCCAATCTCCCTTTGGGCAACGTTTTTTACATACCTTTAACTATTGACTAAAAATTAAATACTTTAAAATTTCAACTCTTCATTCATGTCGCTAATCCTAACAGTTTTCGAAAAAACGACATTTTAATTACATCATGAATCTATTTGGCGTATCTCGGTGAGAGATATATCTTTGTTCCTATCAAATGTTGAACCTCAAACTTCCGCTTTTTCATATTTCGTGAGAAATTAAGGGACTCCGTGTAAATAAAATTACGTCTTCACGAAAACGGTTAGGATTAGCGACATGTATGAAGAGTACTTAATTTTTAGTCAATAGTTAAAGGTATGTAAAAACCGTAGTCCAAAGTTCTTATCATACAGGACGTTAAAAAAAAGGAGCCATGAGTGTCACGACTAGTCCGTCCCTGCAGCTGTGAGTAATTCACAATACTTTCTTGGATAGTAATTAGAAGGGTCTTACCTGGTATAAATCATATTAAAAAAAGAATTAAATATACCTGGTGGCTAAATAATTATGTGTAAAACACTTGATTCCATTAGAGCTCTTTGGGAGCCTCCGAAGAGGAGGCCTATACGAGAAAAGTTTATATGAACTTGTAGCACTCTTTTCACATGTTTTCTTCATATCCGGGAGATTTCCCACATTTTCCCGGACACCCTTGTATAATTGGTTTAGTTTAAAAAATAAATTAAATTCAATTATTATATAAAGTATGTCAATGTGAGGAAATTTACATGAATCTAGATTTTATGTGCTACCCTGTACAATAAGACGTATCAGTACGTAAACTGCTCAGCACTAAACTCTAGAATCTATTTTCTATCAGTTAAAAAAATTATTAAAATTGAAATGACAGCTTATTAATTTTCAAGTGAATCTTTGCATATCGATATTAATTGGCGTAGTATACAGGGTGTCCGCTAATTAATGGTACATGGAAAAACCACAGACTCCTTACGTAAAAATATTAGGATTTAATTATACCTACCTATATCCGAAAGTTGATATTAACTGAGATACAGGGTGTTAAAGTTAAAACTTCATTTTTATTTTTCTGTAATAAACCAACGTTTTTTTACAAAATTTGGCAATTATGGTTTTTTAGAACGAGAAATTGATTTTTGATGAAATTTTAATGTACAATGTAGGTCATAACTTTTTTGCGCCTCAGTGTATCTAAGTTTTTAATGAAAATAATACTTTTCTCATATTTATTACGTAAAAAAGTATACTAAGTTTAGGTTATTTGCATTTAAATTGTTTAGTGCACCCTGCCCAATTATTATTAAGTTGCAAACAAAATTTTTTTCTTAAAGTAACCTACAAGAAAACAAATAAAATTTAGAGATGCAGTTGCTATGGAACAGAAAATGTTAATTTTTGAGTTTATCGTAAGGTTGTCTTTTCATTGCTGTTGGTTTCTTTCGACACGATATTTTCTTTCTAGGGTCAAAGTTATTTTAATTAAAGTAAGTTAAAGAACAATCCAATTGTTGTATTTATTATTCCCAATTACCATTACTAAAACATTAATTATCATGTAAAAGTTAATTGGTAAGAAGTAACCAAATATTATTTTCTTGCCTGAGCTAACGCACTAAACAATTTAAATGCAAATATCTCCGAAACGGTAACTCTGAGCGACCTGAAGTTAGTATACCTTTTTTACGTAATAAATATGAGAAAAGTATTATTTTCATTAAAAACAAATACACTGAGGCACAAAAAGTTATGACCCAATAAATGTGCAAATTATGTCGCAGACAGCGCCCCCTACATTGCACATTAAAATTTCACAAAGAAATCAATTTCTCGTCCTAAAAAATCCATAATTACCAAATTTTGTAAAAAAACGTTAGTTCCTCTCAAAGTTATTAGAGAAAAACAAAAATGAAGTTTTAATTTTAACACTGTATCTCAGTTAATATCAACTATCGGATATAGGTAAGTATAATTAAATCCTAATATTTTTACGTAAGGAGTCTGAATTTTTTCCATGTGCCATTAATTAGCGGACACCCTGTATATGGAAAAGAGGCAAAGTAAAAATCAAGAAACATTAATTTTAATATCAAATAAGTTTATTTAGCCACGTTTATTCTTATGTGAACCCTTTTTCTGCTGAAATTTGGATTGGTATCTTAATTTCTTCGCGTTATTAGTGTTAACTAAATCACCAAAATGAGATTTTCTTTTCTTACCGCCATTGCGTTCACTACTTCCAAAAGATTTATCTCCAACAGCGGATATTTTCTTCTGTCTAATTTTTTTCTTTATCATCCTTGCCTGTCCTGCAGCCACTTTTTTAAGCTTGTCGTCTGAGGGGTCTTGAATTGTCTTAGTTTTCTTTTTAGTGAATTTAGACGCTTTCTTTTTGTCGCCAGGTTTCAGTTTTAATTTATCCTTTTCCTTCTTCCTTTCCTGCTTAGTTTGGAACCAGGGTCGTATTGCATCCTTTTCCCCTTTCAGTATTTTTTCCGCTTTATTAGCTTGGTTCTCGGCTTTACTTAAAAGCCTTTCTTCTTCCTCCTCCTGTAATATTTGTGTTATTTGCACTTCCAATTTTTCCAGTTTTTGTCTATATTTTTCAATTATATCCGGGGGTATAACTCGACTTTTGACGGGATTTTTGGCTCTTTTTATGATTTCTTTAACGATTTTTCTCTCTTGCTCGCCAGCTAAACTAACTGAAACGCCAGCGCGACCGGCTCTTGCAGTCCGTCCTACCCTAAAATAAATTAATATAAAATTTAAATCGCCCCTCTGGTACAAATCATTTCGAAAATTGTACAATGCACTTAATTTCTTCAAATTTTAATAGCGGCAGTCGAAGAAACGATATGCTAACCTACTACTCTTCTAAAATTGATTTAAATATTTAAATAAGCTTTATAGTGTATACAGTGTGTTACAAATTCGGCCTTCGCCATTGGGATTTCGGAAACGGTAAGAGATACGAAGTTACGTAATTATGGGCCCAATAATATGCCGCAAAAAAATCAAAAATAAATACAGGGGCTTTCAAAATATTTGGAAAACTCTAAAATTTTACGTTCCGGTTTTTAGTTTTTCCTGCCTGGATTTCCTCGCTCTTTAGGTATAAGGATAAATACAAGTAGGTAGAAAATAATTTATTTTTATAATTTTATATGGAATTTCAGTTTTACATTAAGTTTGGAACATTGCCATTGGCTCTGGGTGAAATGTTGTACAGTAGCGTGGACTGACCTGTGAGTAAGAGTGTTTATTACCCCACCTTTAAAACAGTCCTTTAAAAAAAATAAAATATGTAGCGATTCTCTAGGACACCCAAGGAGTCACCCATTTAAATATAATACGTCATTTCCATAACACCCTGTATTGACCAAAAAAACGATAAGGAAAAAACTAATTACCAAAAATGATGACTGGTTAACTGCTTCATCTAAAAAAATACTATACGTGCAAAGCAGTGGCGTACTGTATTTTCCACTATAAAATTAAATTTTGCAGATAGATAATAATTTATCCTTGCAATGTGAAAAATTAGAAAAGTATGAAACAGGCATAAATAAGAAAATCAGTTGGCCATGTAAACCAAATATTATGAGTTTTATATTTTTTGTCACTGGCGTTTTAATGTGTTATGCGTTCCGATTATTTGCTAATTTATTTGCAAAATCAAGAAAAATTTGGTTCCGAGCCCCATAGTGTTGAGTGTTACATGCAAACTAACAACCTAAGGAATGCAAATAATACATTACGTACCGAGGTGGAAAGTGTTTCATTCCTACCAAGTCGGTAATTAACCGAGGCGTTAAGCGGCGAGGTTAACTAAATCTCGAGACAGTAATGAAACTTTTCACCGAGGTTTACATACTATTTTATTTAGAACCACATCTAACATCCACTTCTTATTATTTTGAATTAAAATTATTAATAAAAGATAAATGTAATTTTGACTTTTCCATTGAAAAATAACGTAGGTAATAATACACATCAAGATGGCAAATATCATTTTTTTGAATATGGTTTCCATGTCACTAAACAATATATTATTTTAACAAGAGAAAAATGCTATCAGATGAGGAATTTGATTTTGCTGCTACTCCACCAGAAATTCGAGAATCAGCAAAAATAGTAGAAGATCTTCTGCCAACTAAAAGTCACCCGAGATGTGACAAGGCATATCACTGTTTCAACGAATGGTTTACGGGAAACAAAGTTCAAAATCCTGGTTCTGAGTCGGCGCTACTAGTTTATTTCAGTGAAAATGCCAAGACAAAGAAGATATCAACGATTTGGTAACAATATTCAATGCTTTATCATATCAGTGACTGTACAATAATGCCAATGTAATATTGAATGTAAATAAGTAAAACAAAAACCATGTTAATTTTTTATTTTTTAAAAATGTCATTAGTTAGGTATATTTTAAAAAAATTTAAAAAAAAATCATTGTCGTTAAATTTGTGTAAAAAAAATTATTTACTTGCCACCCGGGTGGAAAGTAAAAGTAAAAAAACGTCAGCTTTCCACCTTTCAAAGATAGAGGAAATTACATGCATGGTTGTAAATAAAATATACGGTCCGTCTATTCAAAATGTAAATTTGCTTCTAAAAAATATTGGTAAACTTTGTATATCCATATAGCTTTGTTAAATATACCAAATAAACCATTTATGCTCAACCAACCAATACCAAACAAACGTTCTTTATGATACTCCGATCAGAGCTATAACCATTACCTGTGGATATAGTGTTCCAATATAGAAGGCATCACGAAATTAATAACCGTTTTAACGCCAGATATATCCAATCCTCTTGCAGCTACATCGGTAGCAACTAAAATGTCTACGGATTTATTTTTGAATTTCTCCAGAGCTTCCAAACGTTGCGGTTGTGTTAAGTTGCCATGTAGTTCTGCAACTTTCAGGCCCAAGAGTCCAAGCAAGATATGCAACCGATGAGCTTGCTTTTTGGTTTGAACGAAAATCATGCAACTTTCTCTAAAAGTCCTGCAAACGAGAGCGCCCAGAAGTGCTTCTCTATCGTCTTCTTTACCAGACCTATGACAAAAGCCTTTATTTATAAATAGCATTTCTAAATTACATGCTAGGCATATTTCATGGTGCTAAAATTCAAAATGGGGGATGGGCGCCATCGTGTTGAACAAATTGAATAGGGGGCCTTGGGATATATCATTTTAAAGGTCCTATCGAGTACTTTACCCAGAGTTTTTATTATTTTATATTTTTGTGTCCTTTTTTTGTGTACCCAAAACAAAACGACGGCATTTTTTAAAAAATATTTACTATTTTGTTTTTTTGTTATCTTAGTGTAGATTTTACAACTTGGTATTGGTTGTATCAGCCAGCTATTTTGGCAGCTTTATGCCAGGTTGTAAAATCTAACCTAAAATAACAAAAAAAAAATAGTAAATATTATTTTTTAAAAAGCCGCAATTTTGTTTTGGACACGAATAAAGATACAATATTCTGGGATCGTAAAGTACTCGATAGGACCTTTAAAATGATGTATCTCAAGGCACCACTTCCTATTCAATTTTTTTAAAAAGATGGCGCCCATCAGCCATTTTGAATTTAAGCACGATGAAATATGCAAGAAAGTGTAGCTCTCTGCTTCCTACTACACTATGTCAAGTTGTATTTATTTTTCTAAGACTGTAAATTAAATAAAGTATAATAAACAAACTAATAACTATGCAGTTTTTAAAACGCCCCCAACTACTAATTTTAGTCGCCGCTACGTATTCCGCCACTAATAAAGATCTTTATAAGCTCCTGCTACTACTATCGGCAAACGTTCACGCACCGTTTCTTCACCACGTTGTTAACAAAATGGGGAATAATTTTGTGGTACCGATTACGTGCCCGCATTGTCGCTGGAAATAACATTGTTACATTACACTACAGTTCCTAGAACGTTTCAAAACCGTAAATGTGTGGTAATTCCGACCAAAATGGGACTTAAGTCACGGCATACCCGAAATATCTGCAAGGCGGTTAATGCGTGGTTATAAATAGGTTTAGAAGTACACTATAGTCACCTCATGCAGCTCACGGCAAGTCATACTTGACAGCACAATTTTATTTCTGTAAATTTACATATTCTGTCTCTAAGCCGTGACAGCATGTGCTATTTTGCCGATATGACAATACGTGAATTAATGTGACGTGATAATAGTGTTTGCGGTTTTACTCCCATCATGCCTTAAACATATTTTGATATCTTTCTCTTTCAACTAAAATAATGCATATTTATTCCATCTATCTTATGGACCTCTATCCAAACAATGTCGGTTCATATTTTATGCACTTAACCATAAAATAATATAAGTAGGTATACATAAATATTTTAAAACTTTTAAAGAATAAAATATTAGAAATTTGAAAAATAATAAAATATAAATATATATATTTGAAGAGGGAAGCAATTTTGTAAATACCCTAAGGCTTAAAAATAACAAAAAACCAGTCTTTTATTATCAATCAATTAATAATAAAGTGAATATTTCGTATTTTACAGAAGTTAATAAATGGCGTCGCGGTTGATCCCTATAAAACATGGCGTATTGCGGAGAGAGTTCAGTTTTGACCTCGCGAACAGCGTCGAGACCGAAACGTTCAGTCCTCCGTCCGTCCATAAGATAGCATAGAACGCTTACGAATCGATTACTGTATGATAATTTTTATAGTCACTCTGTAGTAGTGGGTACCATTAACATTACTCTGCAGTAGCGCCTACTTACAAGATATATTTCTGTCGTAGCGGCCACTTTCCGTTTTTACTTTAAAGTTTTCGTGTTATCTAAGTAGCTAAATGTTGACGCGCTATAGTTCCAGTAACATTTATACTGACCATAAATTGTACTAATAATTTTAACAGTAGATAAAACCGCACTGTACAGGGTGTCCCATTTTCGATACTTTTATAGGGTATATCCGTAACAGTGCTATCAAAAAAGTAATGTAGGTGTCATGTACTCTTTTTGGGTCAAACTTAAAATGTATGTGTATGTATGTAAAAATCAAAATTTGAAAATTTTCGCTCGCTTAAGAGATACGGGGGAAAATCAAAAAATTGACAATTTCAAAAATACCCTATTTTTTTCTTAGTTAAGAGATACAGAAAAATGTTTAATACAAAAGTCTCTTTATAACGATTTTTGGATAATCTGCCGTATTTAGAATAAGTATACGCGGTCAGGTAAAAAAGGTATCGGACCTAACACCATTTTCTTAAATGGAGCACCCTGTATATTTGAATCTAAAGATTGCATTTTAAATTCTATTTTCCAATATATTACACACCATGGATAATATTGGTTTCCTAGGCGATTTATTTAAAGTTTATTACTTTAAACACACAGTAGGCCATGAAACAAAAGCTAATATCCTAGAGAGAACTATGTTGACATTCTAGTTGTTATTAACATTTAACGTCAATTTCATTTTTACATATTCATTTGTGAAAAAGATTTGATATGATTTATCATCCATGGTGTTATAAATTTGAAATGAGAGTTTAAAATGCTATCTTTTTAGATTAAAATATACATGGTGTTCCATTTAAAAAAAATGAGGTTAGGTCCGATAACTTTCTTACCTGACCCCGTATGCTTATTCTGAAAACCGCAGCTTATTCAACAATCATTATAAATAAACTTCTGTATAAAACATTTTCCTCTATCTCTTTTAACTAAGAAAATATAGGGTAATTTAGAAATTGTCCATTTGTTGATTTTCCCCTGGATCTCTTAAGCGGGCGAAAATTTTCTAATTTTGATTTTACCATTTTAAGTTTGACCCAAAAAGGGCACATGACACCTACATTACTTTTTTGATAGCACTAACAATATCTGAGATACCCAATAAAAGTGTCGAAAATGGGACACCCTGTACTGTGCAGACAATTTTGTAAAAGTTTTTTTTGTAGGAAAACAGGCGCAATAAGCCGAGATTACTAAAATTACGGCGGATGCAGCGATTTCTCAATTTTGTAGGATTTAACAAAAATTAAAAATCCAATACATGACGTGTCAAAACAGAAAATATTATTCTTATTTGCCCGTAAAAATATTTATATCATACATTATTAATAAAAAACATTTTTAATCATGACTTTCGAACCTTGATGAGAATGATAATTACTATCCTTTAATACAATGTGCCCGGAATGCTTTCACTTTTGAATCTCTACAAAAAATTCAGTGTTATTTTTTTTTCTTTTAATAAAAAAAATTATAAAATAATCGTATTGATATTGACGATTACTATTAATCGTATAAATCGAATAATCGGCGGTTAATCGTAATCGCTGCATCACTACTTTGCTCAATTACATATTTTATTTTAATATCGCTAATCCGGATTGATGGATAGCGGAACTTTACTGTAAGTTAAAGCAATTTTAGGTGAGGTTTTGTTCAACCTTAACTAATGTTCCATTTATCCCCTAAAATCCGTAAAATATTGTAATAAAAGTATAAGAGGTGTTAGAAATTTTTTGTGGGTTACGAGCCTTTAACGCAAATCAAATTCGCGTTTTGAGCTTGACCATTTGACATAATAAGTACCTTATTCTAATAAATTCTTGTCGCAAGTTAAAAGCCACATCCTTATTGCTGTCGACAAACAACCTTACAGGTTTATCTAAGGACACCGCTGCCAAATTTTCAACTTCATCGGTCATTGTAGCAGAAAACAAAATCGACTGTCTCGTTCTAGAACATTGTTTAATGATTTCCTTCATTTGTTCAGCAAAATATTCGTCCAACATACGATCTGCTTCATCTAGAATTAAGACTTCGATGGAGTCCAAGCCGAATGTGGGTGTACTCTTCAGATGATCGATAAGACGTCCAGGAGTGGCAATTACTATGTCAGGATTTTTTCTTAAAATATTTTCTTGTGTTTTTAGATCCAAACCACCAACAGCCAAGCCTAAAAATACAACGATAGGGCGTCGTCAGAACATATGGAAAACCATATTATTAATTTCGCAGAACATATTTTAATCGTGCGTACACGTACAAAATCCCTCCCCCAGCCATCTTATAATATACAGGGTGTTCTGGAAATGACTTATTATATTTAAACCGGAAAATCCTGAGATAAAAATAAATTGAAGAAAAATAACCAGAAATGGCGCTTTGAATTATTAAGCGATATTGGTACATATACACTTTATATGAAATCTCAAAATTTACGTGGTCGCTCCTGAGGACCTTCGGAATCAATAGTTGATTGAGGCAGTCTCGAGGTTCAAAAGAGCGCATTATAGGCGGTGTTGTCATATTGCAACACAGAGCATGTGTTCAGTTTTTGACAACAAGACGTCTTTGACACGCGTTATAACTTCTTTTTCAAACTTTTTAGGAACAAAAATTACAATTTTAAGGTAGATACTCTCTTCCCTTAGATCTTATTTTAAAATAATCTCTTTTATAATTAAATTCCATAAAAAAATAAAACACAAAAAGTATGTTTTTCAACAGCTCAACAGTAGATAATATCACACTAATTTGAAATTACATCACAACATTTATTATTATGAATTATTTCAAAACAGAAAAAAAAATCGGGTACTGCTAGAACTAACAAAACGTTGAAAATTCGTAAACGTCAAGCACGTGGAACCCTCGTCAGCGTCGCTCCACCCCCGAGCCTCGAAACATACAGAAGCAACGATAGTGGCGCGCGGTCGGTATCCAAGCAAGGGGAGACACGCAGTGTGATCTGACAACACGATTAGTATACTCTAGTGACACGCATTGTTGCTAATTGAATCCAGATGGAACGGCGCGTGGGTAAAAAAGGTTTTTACCTTAGTATTTAGATATTCGATTAAAAAAAATATATGTAGATTTTCTCTAGGACACCCAAGGAGTCACCCATTTAAATATAATAAGTCATTTCCATAACACCCTGTATATTCTTTTTTGTTTACGAAAATTAATGAATATGAAAGAAATGAAAAATAAGTCAAGATATAAAATTTGCTATAAGTTAAGAACGAAATCGTAAAAATTCAGTTTTGCCCAAACCCAGAATTACGTATTAGGTTTTTTTTTTTAATTGAAAACATGATAATGATGCGCACCTTTTGTCTAATTTCATCACTTCTGTATGCCGTATGATTAACATTAACATAGAGTGCAGTAGACGAAAATATAGAGTAAGACTCGAGGAAAAATATTATTAAACACACAAACACGACAAAGGTGAGGAAGTGGCACTACTCCTACTTCATCTGAATATACGCCACTAGTAGAGTACATTCTTATCTGGAAACCCCATACAAAACCTTCTTTGCGACATAAATTAATTTCGTTTTTCAACAATTAAGTACTTACCCAACTGAATATCTGTATATTGACTAAGTTGTTTTGTAACCTGATATACTTGAACTCCGAGTTCCCTGGTAGGTACCAAAACTAAAACTCTCGTTACCGAGGTGCCTCCCGACGATCGATATAAGAGCCTTTCCAATGTTGGTAACATGTAGGCAGCCGTTTTACCTGTTCCAGTAGCAGCACATCCACAAATGTCACGCCCTAAATGAAAATAAACTGTCAAGATCGAGCCGAACATGGGGTTCTATATACAAGGTGTTTTCTAATAACACAAATCAACTAAAATATATAAACAATCCGTTAGATCATAGCGCCAACGTTGTAATGTTTACGAGATTATTATTTATTCATATTTTGGGTCATGGATCGTAGCGCACATATAGCGCAGTAGTAAAATAGAAATATATGTTGCCAGAGTGCAGTTGGATTAGTTCAATATTCATTTGATACCTTTAAGTATAAAAATATTTTTTTAAAGAATCTCTCATCGCCTTTTCACAGTTTATACTAAAATTATTGGGAAATAAATTTATTTTAAGAGCAATTGCGGATTGGTAATGATGTTATTAAGTCACAGCTACTGATCTCTGAGTACTTAAATATATCCAAAAATTAGAAAATTGACCCAAACTATTTGCACTCAGTTGTTGCTCCAAGTATTGCTCTCACTTACCAAGTAATGCTATAGGAATTGTAGCAGCTTGTATAGGTGTAGGATGAACAAATTTCATATCAGCAATGGCCTTCAAAAGAGGCCTGGACAAATTCATTTGATAAAAACTTGCATTGTCCAAGTTACTGTCATCAATGATATCCTCAAACATTTCAGAATCATCTGCGTTTTTGGGGTGTTTCTTTTTTATCTTAGCCCGTATTTTATCATGTTTAAGCTCATCATCAGAAAGTAATATGTCTGAATCAGATTTATCTTCTTCATCATTTTTAACCTCAGCTTCGACAGCTTCGTTATTGGTTTTAGACCTAATTTTATTGATTTTATCATCTGTTTTTGATTTTGCCTTTCGTTTCACATATTTCTGAATGTCATTCCATGAATCTTTATTGTATTCTTCAACAGAAGAAATAAATTTGAAGTGTTCATCGAAATCCCGTTTTTCCTTACTACTCTGTTGGGTAGGCTGAAACTAAAGGAAAAAAATGAAGAAAAATATTTTATTGTATGAGGAACAACAACCAAACAAAAACAAATAAAAGGTGATAATTTCGCAATGCATGTCATAGTGACCACCATGAAACCTTTGATTTTAACTCTCCTTCATATTATGGGTACCATATAAATTATTTTGAGTTTGGTGCGAGTTATTTTAGTTTGGGTTTGGGTTAGTTTTCAAATTGATATTTGACAATTTGAGATCAGGCTTCCTTGTTAGATACTTAATAAAATTTAATATATATCGATTTTTAATAAATCAAGCAGGCCCTGACCCGAGCATTATTTTTATTTTCTAACTAGGTAAAATGCGCCTCTTCTTCACAAAATTTCGAAATATTTTATTAAGAAAATTAGCTTGGAATTCAAAATAAAGCAAGCTTACCGAATTTAATAACCATAAGCCTTATTTTAAACATCTAATCAAGCAGGCCTATATCTCAAATAGTCAAATTTGATATGTACAACGATAAAGTCTTGCACAAATTGATTTAAAATTCAGGGATTTGTTTGTTCGGGTTTGTTTGCGGTTTCCGAAATATTGACATTTAAATAATTAATTTGAAAAAATTCCTTCTTTGGTGCTAATTTCATGCAAACATCGAATGTCCTCTTTATTTTTTGCTATCATCGTAGCTTGCGTCTTACCCATGTGAAATCCCAATGCTATAGCCTGAGTTAATAGTTTTTTTTATTAACAAACTCAAAAGGAACAACTTGTTGTAAAGTAAAGATGAACAGTAAATCCCCAAAAACTCAAGGGGAATCACCGAAAATATACGTTAAAATCTACTTCGACCTGCTACTGGAGTTTCGTGGCCGCTTATGGGAGATATTTTCAAGTATAGCCTGCTTACGGAAATGTGTCTTATGTGTTAAAATTTAGAACTAAAATTGGTTTCAAAAAATTTTACCAGTTAAAGGAGATCGGTCTCTTATTAGAGCTGCCCGTTAAAGTAGCTTTCACTGTTCGCTTATTCTGGGGCAGATTGCACCTATTTGAGCACCTACTTTACTTAAATAGACCAAAAAACAGAAATTCTATCATCGAATCAAAATTACACTTCGACATACTACAGTGTTTGAACATTAATTTATATTTTAGTTTTCCCATTCACCAATGCCAACTTTGGTAGGTAAACCCGACCAAACCAAAATATTGGTTTCATCAATATTTAAGGAAACAAAGAGAATCAAATGATGATAGTTAAACCGAGAATCAAATTATGAGGATATATAAAAAGAGTATAAACTGTTAGTTTTTGTATCGGTAATAAACAACCAACAAACTATTGTGGTTGTCAGACACACATTTTACGTCGGCTTCTGGATTTGAGCTCTTTCTTTTGTGTTTCATACAAATACTTTAAATTAAAATTTTATTAGAATGCCCTCAAAACTTTGTATAGAGGCTCTTTGAGTATATCTATGTTTGAACTGTCAACTAACATATCTCTATGAACACTTGTAAAATGACCTGGCGTCCAAGTATTTCTACATAGACTCAATATTAAGAAGACCAACAGTCTTACTCGAACCTTTAATTTATCGTACCTCGACATCCTCATCAGAATTATCTGATAAATCCTCAACTTCTTGGTCGTCACTTATAGTCCGTATTAAATCATTAAATAATTTATTTACGTTTGCCATTTTGTAACGAAACTATTAAATCAAACCAGTCCAAAAGGCTTACACTCTACACTGATCTATGTAGTTTTACAAACATATACTAAATTACTTTAAATAAAAATACATTTTAAGCAAATTACGAACAAAACCATGTTTAGTGATTTATGAAGAAATTAGGTTATGTGTTTGTTTGGAGGTTAGGAAAATTTATAAGCACAAAGAAAAAATGGATACGTCACTACTAAGGGTCGATCCTAATGAGGCATTCCAGTGCCCTAGCTTTTTATTTAGCCAAGCCAAGAAATGTCTTCGCTAAACTAACTCACAGCTTAATGACCTCCTCACTTTTTAAACATAAAAGGCATTGGCCAGTGCGTAGTTTGAGACGTTTTATTTGACTAATTTGAAATATTCATTTTCAGTTGTTGAGCAAACCAAACATTAAGCGTCGTTTCGTAGATTGTCTTGGATTTCCACAGTCTCATGAATCTATTGTCTGTAACTCATTCGAAAGCTTCCGTTTCTGGTTTACCCCGTTTGTCGTGTTAAATCACATACATTAAAAGGTGGCTACACACGAGAGTACATGTGTTAATATACATGAATGCACGACCATGTACGTCGCACTGTCGCCCATGAACGTGAACATAATTTGGGCACAAATATCTTGGAAGACATAAAAGCAATTTCAATGCCTCGCCTCACTGTTCCATTAAAGTTCCAGGAGGAGGGGTTTGTTTGGGATATTAAATTTGTGGGAGTAACTTATTTAAAAATCCATTTTGGTACCTAATTAGTTAATTTAGAACGGTATAGCATCTGTTACATTAAAGCTATCTGCGAAATCGCAGCTTTAACTTGAAGAAAGCCGGTAAAAATTAGTGTTGTGATCGCTCGAGCGAAAAACCGCTTGATTACTCGATTATTGAAATAACCGACAACGCTCGATTATTTAAAAAAACCGCTCGAGTTATATATTCAGGCAAAAACCGTCGCTGGTCACTTATTACCTGTCACTCCATACCTGAGCTTCACTTGACGCCCGCGGAAGCGTGCCGCTATAGTGTGATCGAATTAAAAAACTGCTCGTATATTCGAACAGTTTTTCGCTCGATAGAAAATACTCCAGTTATAAATTCAAGCGAAAAACCGAAAATAATCGCCTTTCACTTTATACCCGATCTTCGCGACGCCAGCCGAAATCTGCTGATTGGTGCTCAGAAGGCCGACACGACATACGTCTTTATTAAAGGCACATGAACGAGAAAGTGCATACAAGAAGGTATGTCAAATCCCTTAGTGGATTCATCGCGATGGGTTTTGTTTTGACTGCGACTGGCTGGCTAGCCAGCGGCGATTGTAAATTTTTTTAAAATTAAAGGATATAATTTTAAAAAAAATCAGAATCGACTGTTCTTCCTTACTAAAAACTCTAAGACTAAACTTCTAAAAATTACAAAAACAACCCCTGGTGTTTTATCAACACATTCTTCTTAGTCATAAAAATTTCAAGTGATTA
Source organism: Barypeithes pellucidus (assembly GCA_963991005.1). Taxonomy (NCBI): domain Eukaryota; kingdom Metazoa; phylum Arthropoda; class Insecta; order Coleoptera; family Curculionidae; genus Barypeithes; species Barypeithes pellucidus. Next base: position 26,068,868 of record OZ022556.1, read on the forward strand.
ATCGCTCGTCGAGCGATTCACTCGATTATTAAAATCGCTAGAGTATCAAGTACTCGATTATTCAAATCATCGGTTTTTCCAATACTAGTAAAAATGGTGTTTAGGCTGTATTTCTATACCTGTCTCGGCCTTTTGGCACATCCTGTAATAACTCTAAATTTTACGGTAAACAAATTTAATAGTACTTCAAGATTTTCTTGATGCTTGTGGAATCCTGCGTACGTTTCGAGCGAAGCACCTTGTATAAATATCCATTGGCAAATCGCTTCCTTAAGATGAGGCTCCCAAACAATCCAAAATTAGCAATCAGAGCCATCTATTCATAGAGCATCAATTTAATTTAAAAATATGCCGCTTTTTAGCAGATTGGAAAGAGACGAGTCATCAGCTGATCAATATTTCTTTTCATGAAGTTTTAGCCGTTAATAATAAGGTTTTTTTAGTTAATTTATTGATATTTAGATTGACTGACATGTCAAAGTTTCAGGACGATCTGTGACAAAAATTTGAAAATTGCTCATATTTGAATTGTTATTATTATTCTTATAACATTATAATTTAACGCAATTTTTTCATACCGTTTTCCAATGAGAAGTAATTAAATGGTTTGCCGTTATCAACAGTCGAGTTGCGAAATGATTACTTGGTCAGCAAGAGTTCACAATTGGTCAGTAGGAACAAACATGTCTAGAAGCAGTTTACTTCAGAGGTCCCAGGGCACTGTCAATGTACGTAACTTTCTTGTATTTTCTTCTGCCGAATACAGAAGGAAATCGGCTACAAAAGGTGTAGCGGGGGCGGGTTTTCACTTGTTTTCCCAGGGCACTGTCACGATTCAGAAATGTTTGCTGCCCATAAGTTGCTGACCAACTAGCCATTTTGGCTGACCGATTACATTTTTCTGTTTGCAAATATAAGAATATTTTGCTAACCAGTTAAATGATACCCTTTTCCAATCCTTTAACTTTACGAATCCAGTTTTAGATTAGAAAAAAATTAAGTATATTTGGCTAAAGGTTCGTATAAAATAGTGTCTGCTTGGCCACCTGTGATTAAACGCAGCTCTTAACGTTGAAGAGAAAAAGTTACAGAATATAAGTTTAAGATTTCTTTATTTTATTATAAACCATTACTTAAAAATAATACAAGTATATTAATTTCATTAATTATCCAATAAAATTCATAACAACTAAATGCAAAATTGCATGAGCGAAAATAAAATCGGCGAATCCTCGTTCTGGGCTGATCCCATAAAACTGATTCTTATTTTCTGGATTCACTTGAAGTCGTAGGCAGACTAAAAATAATAAACAAAAATAGAATATGACATGGTAGGCTTATAAAATAGGATTTCTATATTCTATTTGCAAATTTTGAATTATCCTAAAACGCCAAACAGCTAAAGCTTTTAATTCTTTGATGAATTTAGGCAAAATTTATTTTGAAAAAAAATTAATTGATTCAGCCCATACTAGGTGGAAATCCATAACTATAATATTATGGGAAGAAGTAAAACAGAGTTGAACTTGGTAAATTTCACTATATTACAAAAAGGAACAACATGTTTCGCTATACTATAGCTTCGGTCAGATGAAAGTGATATAAAGAACCGAATTGTATATCATCTGACGAAGCTATAGTATAGCGAAACATGTTATGTTTGTGTGTTTTTGTAATATAGTGGGAATTTACAAGTTCAACTCTGTCTTACTTCTTCCCTTAATATTATAAATTTATTTTGTTCTACATGATTTTATTTTGTTTTTTCTTTGCATGTAACTACTGTTTTTACAGTGTATGTAATGAAAAATCAAATAAATAAATAAAATAGTCTGCCCCTTTTAAATATATAATCGGCCGATACCGACACAATATTGCATCGCACATTCTTCCTGTAACTATTCAATATACGCTGATATAAGTAAAAATTGTCAATAGTGGCAACGTTGTAAATAATCTTTTAAGTCAAATACTGATATCGACGCGAACGTGACATGAAGAAATTTCGGTAATTCCCCGACCGCCCGAGTCCGAATACCAACGGTGATTGCCGTTTTTAATCATCGATGTAAATAAAATGGAGGGGGGAGGTACTAGCGGATAAGCTAGAATTTATGAGAACCATAGAAACAAATAATTCCAGAATCTCCAAATTTCAATTTGGACAAGTATTTTCAAAATAATTGCATGGAAGTAATCTGAAATCACACGTTTTGGCTGGTCAGTAGGAACAAACATCTGGTTGTTTTTGCTTAATGTCCTAATAAGTACCCCCTCCGGAAGTATTTCACCAGAAGCCGGACCAAGCTACATCCCTAGTTCTCATGATTTGCCTGATACACCTCATTTAATCACTCAAGGTGAATTAAATTACCTTGTTCGTGAGTTGGACCTCCCGAAAACAAAAGCTGAACTTCTCGGATCCCGCCTGCAGCAGTGCAAGAGCTCTTGGGAAAAGGAGTGAAGGTGTCCATCTACAGGAAAAGGCAATCTACTCTCACAAATTTTTTTGCAGTGGAAGGTGATTTAGTATTTTGCCATGACATACCTGGCCTAATGACCGAACTGAACTTACCATATACTCCCGATAAATGGAGACTATTCATAGATTCGTCTAAAACAAGTCTAAAAGCTGTTTTATTTTTTAATGGAAACGAGCATCCATCGGTTCCTATAGGTCATTCGGTAAATATGAAAGAAACATATGACAATCTTAAGATGTTACTAAGATGTGTAAAGTACGAAGATCACAAATGGAACATATGTGCAGATTTAAAAGTGGTGGCGTTACTGACAGGACTGCAAGCAGGCTATACGAAATACTGTTGCTTTTTGTGTGAATGGTACAGCCGTGCAAGAGACAAACATTATAAAATTAAGGTTTGGCCTCCACGTGACACAATACAAGTTGGCGTTAAAAATTTGACCCGAGAAACATTAGCACTGGATAGAGAAGGAAATGCTTTCAAGTATTTAAAAGACAAATTTCCACGTATCAGTGAGGCCAAAATTAAAGAAGGAATTTTTGTTGGTCCCCAAGTTAGGCAATTGTTTAAAGATTCGAACTTCAGGCAAATTTTAAGTGACAATGAAAGGCGGGCATGGAATGCATTTAAAAGTGTTTGCAACAATTTTCTTGGAAATAATAAATCAGAAAATTATCGTCAACTCGTGGAAGAACTACTCACGGCCTATCATATTTTAGAATGCAACATATCACTAAAACTTCACTTTCTCCATTCTCATTTGGACTTTTTTCCTGAAAATTTAGGAGCAGTATCAGATGAGCATGGAGAACGATTTCACCAAGATATTGCCTCCATAGAGAAAAGGTATACAGGAAAGTGGAGCCCGAATATGTTAGCCGACTATTGCTGGACCCTAATAAGAGACACATCCAGGAGTTCTTATAAAAGAAATACGTTAGGGAAGTAAATATTAAATTTTAAATTATTTATAATGTACCTAAGCTAACTATATAAAAATGCTATGTTTTTTCCGAAAATTCGCATCACCCTGTGGAGTATATTAGCAAGCGAAACATATTGCAGTTGACATTAAACGGTAGGTCCATCTTTCCCCAACATTTTCTTGTTTGGTTTACTTCATTATCTCTGTTATTAAAGGAGATACACCGTTTTATAGCGTAACATGTTTTTATAGACTTTAATATTCAACGCATTCATTGTTAAATGTAAATCAAGTAGACTATGGACATTTTCTAACATTGCAAGCGATGTGTCAGCAGATGTTGTGTTTTAAAGTTACAATGGTCAAATAAAATTCGCCATACTGATAAAAACTGTTCGGAAACTGCTTATTAAACGTTCGTTTCATATACCCAGTTGCCTGACAAGTATTTTAACTTGAAACCTACTTGAAAACATTTAACAACGAATGTGAATATTAAAGACTATAAAAACATGTTACGCTATAAAATGGTGTATCTCCTTTAATAACAGAGATAATGAAATAAACCAAAAAAGAAAATGTTGGGGAAAGATGGACCTACTGTTTAATGTCAACTGAAATATGCTTCGGTTGCTAATATACTCCACAGGGTGATACGAATTTTCGGAAAAAAACATAGCATTTTTAGTAAACCCAGTATAAATCGAAAATTAAATTTTTATCATAAACAGCGAAAACTGTGACATTGTTAAGGAACCAACCTACAATGCAAAAAAAATAATTCAAATCGGATCATAAATTCAGAAAAAAAATAGCATAAAAAATATGGCAAATTTATGATGTTACGTTAATCTTGTCCAGGAGTTTATTTCACTGATAAAACTTACAACAGAAAATGAAATAGTATAATAATTACAATTAGTGAGGCATTATTTATTTATTTCCAAAAGGTTTGAAAATACTATACTTATTGTAAAAAATTCTGAGGAAAATTCAAAAATGCATAAAAACTGTGTTTCTAATAAAAAATCAAAGTTAGAATGTTAAGACATTAATTTAACGTTCAGATTTGATTTGGTCCAGTGCCAGTTGCAATAATTTAAGTCTACTTCAAATATTTTCTGAGCCTTATTCCCCATATCGACGCATCAATAGATGAAGACTAAAATTTTTATAGTTGAAACTTTAACTTTGGAGGTTCAGCCCTGTTTGAATACAAATTAATTTGTGTCATAAGTTTAATTTCGAAAAATCAGGCATGGCTTGGAAATTTACAAGAACCTTTTTTTCCCACTAGAAATGAAACTGAAACACTAAGATATGAAAAAATGAGAAAATATGTTCAGGAAGAAAAGCTGAGTAAGAATACAACATTTTAAAATCCTATGCCCAACTTTGATATTTTGGATTATTTTTATTCCACCCGCCCTATTGAAGATATTAAAAAATATTGTTAAGAAAAGTTATTCAAAATATTTTCAAAATTAAAAAAAAAAACACAATTTCCCATTATTCTTACTAAAAAATTCCTACTCAAATACAAAATTTTTGAGATTCCAACGTTACTTTTTCAGAGGGAAGATACCACCCTCTAAAATATTTCGTCTACATGTAAGTTTGTTGTTCCCGTCTCTTGAAACTCTTCGAACAAACGGAATTTTATGGATCACTAGAATTAGAAGATATAGAACTGAATTTATAATCAGGCTTAAGTGGATGTTCTGCTGTTACCGCCAAATGATTAAAGGCACTGATTTTATGATAATAATTCTATATGCCAAAAAAAGTTCTAACTGCTAAAACAAAGTTTTGAGTGTTAATGCTTCCGAACGCACCATCCTTAAATTTTTGTTCAAATTAACTGTGCAACACTTCTTTATGTATACTATATGAGTACATAGAGAACAATTTTACTTTGTATAACAGCAAGGGATGGATCAATTGCAATCAATTATTTGCCTCGAGGACTAATATATGTTTTGTCAGTTTTAAGCTTAGCAGTGCAGATATTTTTGTAGTTATACTCCAGAAAGCGGCTAAGGACTGCTTGTTGGAGTGCCTTTTCTAGCACTCGCAACAGAAAGCCTGTTAGTCAAGAAAATTATTTAAACTTACCTCCTAATACAAAACAGCTTACTGTCGATATAAAGCCGCTCAAAAAAGAATTGAATGGAAAGGTTCCAACTAGAGTACAATACACAAACTGTATAATGCCGGTTAATAATATGTAAAATAGATAGGCATCAATAACTTTCAATTTCTTTGGTGTTTTTGATAAATAATCATTATAAAACTTTGCAACAACAGTGGTAATTTGTGCCATTTGGATGTTTTCAAAGCAAATTGACCGTTTCAATCCTATAAATAAGTTAGAAATACCAAGATCTTAATATTCCAACCAAATCAAAATCAAATGAATTCGAAGACACGGAGACGAAAGGAAACGTCAGAAACGTGGGAGTAACTATATACACGACACGTCACCGAAATGAGAGATAACCACTTAAGCGAGTTGCACAAGGGAGGACACTCCTTGTCTTGCGACAATTCGATAAAAAATTTTAATATTCCTCTGTGCCTATGACACAGAGGAATGGAAGAAGACGTTCCTTAGGATTAAGTGTTGGTTTGGTGTACACTAACGTCTTACGTCAGTTTAGAACTGGGATCATCACAATATCAAAGAAATATAAAAACAAATACTTAATAATACGCTTGTCAGATCCTTATCCAGTACCGATATTTGTTTTGTGATTGGGACTGGATTATTTATTTCCTTTATGTGGCTGTGGTGTTTTTGTCAATTTATTTACTTTTAAATTAGTGTATTATTGTTATCTTTTACATGTAGTGTTATTTGTGATGGATGAGGCCTGAAGCCCTGAAATCAAAAATGGCCATTTAACCTTGGGAGAGGTAAAATTTTTAAGCATTCAATATCACAAGGATAAATAGCAAATTTGCTTCAATAATTACTGACTATTGCATCTAATTGGAGCTTACATCAAAGCGAGAGACCGTTATTATTAGGTAAGTACCCACATTCGGTTTTTTCAATGGCAATAAGATTTATCCGGGAACATCGAGTATGGCACTTCTACTTGTTGACTTTTAAGAATTCTTGTAGGAAGCAGGATTGCTAGATAAGTTAAATGTATTACAAACACAATCACCAAACAGTGTCGATTATATAGCAAAAACACATTAATACTTAGGCAAGTAGATAGATATTAATAAAAAAATTTATAAAGTAATTAAAAATATAATATAAGAACTCCTCCACATTTAAGATTAACTATTTTATTAATGTGTAAGCGAAACCCATTTTTAAGAATCTCCAGTGGCTTTAGGAATAACTTTATTATATAGGAATTGCTCGAGTAATTGTGTAGTGTTCTGTTCTTTTGGTTAAAAAATGCAGATTTTTTTTTACTATTATCACTATTGTAAGTATTGCAAAGAATTCAAATTGTTTATTCATGTTAATATTGAATGACTTAATTTACACATGCCAATAAAATATAATAATAATTACATATAAACTTTAGACTTAACATGTCTATAGCAATTAAAAGACGAGAAATTGTAACATATACTTACCAGTTTTACAGTTATAAACTAAAGTGAATTATTAAAATCATACCAGCAATACCCTTCTTCAATTAGCCACATTAAAATTAAAATTTAAAAGTTCATTAAATCAGTAAAACATATTTCTAACAAGGATGTCACAAATTTTCCCTTTAAAAAAGTTGATAGGGAGATCCTTCAGCTCCACAGGAAGTTTGTTAAAAAATGTTATTGTTTAATAGCCGGGTCCACCTTGACACCTTCTCAAGCCCCTGTTACACATTTTATATTGATGAATGTCTTAATGAGCCATGAGCAGATTCCGATTCTCCCTCACATACAGAAGATTGTGCAAAATAAAAATAGAAGGTGGAGTAGGTACAAAGGCATGTCAATTTTAGAGGAGGCTCCATATAGGAGGTTGCATATGACAGGTGTGGCTGAAATATGCCGTTCTTAACATAACGAGAGAGACACTCCTCGCCAGGCCAAGTAGAAGGTACAGGCTGTTTGCAAGCTTGTATGCCATTGCAACAGCATGTTTGTCCCACAAAAGTCGCTGGTCAACATGTACTCCCAGAAACTTTCCTGTACCATCATTGATTTCCCCAATGATTCTTCCTGTGTATCATCACTAACACACACCGATGTGTCTTCAGCAAAGACTGTAAATTCAGACATTGGATCAGAAGTTGGCAGATCGTTTATATGGTATATTAAGAATAGGATTGGTCCCAGAATGGATCCCTGTGGTACTCCAAAAGCCCCCCCCCCCCCCCTCACCAATGTCACCCCAGTATGACATATAGCCTGTTATCTGCCCCTAAGGTATGAATGCATCAAATCAAGGCTTTATAAGCTTGCAGTTTTAGGATCTCATGATTGACACAGTCGAAGGCCTTGCTTAGATTGCAGAACAGTACTGTATTGTATCTAAAATTCTGAAATGAGTTTAATATCTTTGTTATTAAATTAAGTACCCCTTAAACAGTATTTTTACCCTTTGAATCAGGTTATGTGCAACATTCAAGAAATAGTCATTGAAGTCTTCCGACGTCAGACTACCACGTTGCACTTTAGTTATGATGCCACCTCTGTGTTTGTTAATAATTTGCCATAATATACGTCTAGAGTTACCCGATGCCCCGACATCATTGTCATTTGCTTGAAGTTTAGCTTTTCTAATTGCACTTTTATTAACTTTTTTATATTGTTCTTGGAGATTACAAAAATTTGTTCACGTCATATCTACGTCGATACCAGTATTTAACTTAATATATCTATATACAGGGTGTTCCTTAATGACGTGCTAATATTTCAGGGTGCGATTCCTTAGGTCATTTTATAAAGAAAAGTTCATATGAACATATGTCCGTAACGGCTTAAATTTTTTGATACAGTGTTGGATTTTTATTTTTAAATGGTTATTCTTTAATATCTCCGAAAGGACTTTAGAATTATTTTCAATTTTGGTATGTGTTAATAGGATATAGAACCACAAATTTTAGTTAGACAAGTTATTCAATTGTTCCACCAGTGGCGTCCCTGCAAACATTTCCACTGATATTTTTTACAAAAAAGATGGTACGCCACGGACATTTTTCCATGTGGATATTTTTTCGAATTAGCCTGGTCAATTCTACATGAAAACGGTCTCTTGAGTTTTTCTCGTCAGGCGCACCGTTCTTGATTGAAACCACTAAATGCATGTTGAATTAATGATAAATTTTGTTGGAAATGGCCACCTTCACTTCGAATTGCCTACTTACTCCAACAATTTTTATAAAACAAAATTTATGATTTATTATTTTATCAATGTTAATAATAATGAGTTTCAATATGAATTTAGTGGTTTTTAATCGAGAACTGACTAGAAAAATTCAAGAGACCGTTTTCATGTAGAATTGACCAGGCTAATCAGAAAAATATCCACATGGAAAAATGTCGGTGGTGTACCATCTTTTTTGTAAAAAATATCAGAGGAAATGTTTGCAGGAACGCCACTGGTGGAACAATTGAATAACTTACCTAAGTAAAATTTGTGGTTCTATATCCTATTAACACATACCAAAATTGAAAATAATATCTAAAGTACTTTCGGATCTATTAAAAAATAACCATTTAAAAAATAAAAATTCAACACCCTGTAGCAAAAAATTTAAGCCGTTGCGGACATATGTTCATATGAACTTTTCTTTATAAAATGACCTAAGGAATCACACTCTGAAATATTAGCACGTCATTAAGGAACACCCTGTATATATTTTATTCGGTATCGGCAACTAAAATATCGGTATCAACCGATTATCGGTGTCGGCAAAAAACATCTTGCCCGATCACAAGTCTTGATAGTTTGAGCAATGTGAGAAGAATTTATAATCTCCGTTTTCACTAGCGTGCCAACAACCACGGACTTTTAAGATTCGCGTAGTTCACTTGAATCTTTATATTTTAGCGCCCACTAAGACATATTAAGTCATTTTGAAATGGGTCATTGTATTTTAGCCCCCACTAAGATATATTAAATCACTTTGAAATGGGTCATCGACGTTAATGATCTGAAAGTCTCGAGAATTTACACATTTACACTGCGAGTATTCGAGAATTTTTTACTGCATTTTTGAATAATCCACTGAAAGACCGTTTAGGGAAGACAACAAACAACAAATTTATATCGTGAAAGTTTGTCTAGTTATCTTTGTTGTTATATAATAATTTTCTGTCAATACTTTAAATAAACTGTATAAACATATTAAAGCTTTTGGGAACAAACAAATATCCCGTTGGGTTAGAGATCTTATAATACCTATTTGAGCAATAAAATTATTAGTTGGCCGGTGAAATTTAATCATTTCTTCCTAGGTAAACTGCGGAGGGGCGAAACTAAGGATCAAAAAAATTCCAACTATGCAATCGTTTAGTTATCGTATATTTTTAAGTTTATTTCGCATTGTTTGTAATTTATTTAATATTTTTTTTTATTGCTTAAAACTTTTTGCATCTCCTTTGTTCAAATTTAATACAAAGATCATCGCCGGCCAATTGATATTATTATATTACGACGTATCAAAATCGTAATATTTTGCTGCCCCTTCAAATATCCGAAAACCAAAACTTACATAGGTACCTATACAAAACTTGTTAACTAACAAATATAAAAGTATTGAATTTTAAACATCTGTTCTTTATTTCTTTTATCAAATTGATTGTTGAAAGTCATTAATGTAGGTAAGTATGTATATAAATTATACAAAATGAAAATTTTATATCGATGAAACACCAAGTTCTCTTGTCTTCTTTAAATTTGTTTATTTATAATTTATATTCAAAATATTATAATACTAATTGACTGTTCTTACATAAGTACTAAAGAAAGTCGATAAATTTGGCTTATTTACTGTTAAGGTTTGTTGGAGCTGTTCATACAATACTGGGGAATTTATTATTTTCGCAAAATTTTTAAGTTGAATATCTCTGAGGTTGTGTTTTTGAACTTGGATCCTTTTCTTCCGACTTTGTAAATAATTTTTAAATTAAAAAAAAATCATTTAATTATTAAATTGAATAAGATGAATTAATTCACCGTCCACTTATAATGGAAACAAGTTATATATTTGTAGTTAATAACTCATTTAAAATTTTAAAGCGGAAAGTACCTTCAGCAAATATTTTATTTCAAAACTAATATCAGAAGCCGATTTAGCATCCCTCAAAACGACAAAATACGAAATTTCAATAAATTGACACAGCCAGTGGCGTGATTTGAAACTGCTTCATCTACAAAAATACTATAGCTAAAAACAGTGGCGTACTGTATTCTGCTATAAAATTAAATTATGTCCCATTTTCGACACTTTTATAGGGTATCTCCGTAATTGTTAGTGCTATCAAAAAAGTAATGTAGGTGTCATGTGCTCTTTTTGGATCAAACTTAAAATGGCAAAGAGAATTTAAAATGCTATCTTTTATATTAAATATACAGGGTGTTCCATTTAAAAAAATGAGGGTAGGTCCGATAACTTTCTTACCTGACCCCGTATACTTATTCTGAAAACGGCAGATTATTCAACAATCATTATAAATAAACTTCTGTATAAATCATTTTTCTGTATCTCTTTTAGCTAAGAAAATATAGGGTAATTTTGAAATTGTCAATTTTTGATTTTCCCCCGTATCTCATAAGCGAGCGAACATTTTCAAATTTTGATTTTATCATTTTAAGTTTGATCCAAAAAGGGTACATGACAGCTACATTACTTTTTTGATAGCACTAACAATTACGGAGATACCCTATAAAAGTGTCGAAAATGGGACACCCTGTACATAAGACATCTAATAATTTATTCATGCAATTAGATGTCAAATGTACAAAAGTTAATTTCATACCAGAAAATACAGTGCGCCACTGTTTTAAAAGTTCATTGTATGTTTTTAGATGAAGCTGTCAAGAGTCGACATTTTTGGCATTTTAACTTGTTCCTTATCGTGCCTATTTTAGACGCCATACGCATGCCACTGATCCTGTTAATTTATTGAAATTTGGTATTTGAGGGATGCGAAATCAACTTCTGGTTTTGAAATAAAATAATGTATAAAATACTTATTCTTTAAATTATTATTTTAAAACCTCTATGAATCCCTGCGACAATGAGTTAACTAAAATTTTATGAAATTGATCTTAAGTAACCACACCAAAATTCAAATCAATCAATTCAGAAATAACGAAAATATAGGCCTGTTTCCGTTATAAGGTCAATGGTTAATTTTTTTAAATTTCAAACCTTTGAATGCCACAAAGATTAAACATACGATTGTTTTCGTTTAACCTATTGTCATATACTAAAATAATCCTATACTGTTCACTGTCATTTAACGCTGTAAGCTTTATTTATGCTTAGATATTGGGGATTTTCACCAGACCACGTCACTGACACTTAGAAATTCTTCTAAAAATTTCTATGGTTTTATATTAAATAACATAAACCGCTACCTATATATATATACTGAAATATTGACGTTTTGCTATCACTTATCACCGATTCAAGCGATAGCTGTCGACTTTTTTGACATTGACAGTTTCCTCGTACAGTAAACACAACAGGAAAACAAACGACTATTTTTGGTAAAAAAAAATTTCGAATGTAATACCACAAGATGTGTCGGGATTACCGAATAATACTTTTACCTGACACGAAACGCGTTACCCGGCAACAACACTACGACTCCGAAGGAGGAGTAGTGTTGCCGGGTAACGCTTTGAGTGTCAGGTAAAAGTATTAGGTAATACCGAAACATCGAGTTGTATTCAAAGGATTATACAACGAAATAAAGTACATATATCTTTCTGAGTTAAACATTTGTATTACAGTAATTATTGTTAATTACGAAATTACAATTATTATAGTTAAAACTTGAACTATTGGATAAATTATTATCATAGGTTGGAGGTGTTTGAAATTGGGCTTCAGCATCAGAAGTAGATGACGATGTATTTTCGGCTCTCATTTGCGACAAAATCTTCAGATGATGCTGCTCGCTGAGCTGGAGATAGGGAGTAACAGAATTTATAGAACTATGGCCCGTTATTTTGATAACTTCCTGGAGATTAGCACCTGAACTGCTAAGGGCACTTACTGTTGAAGCTCTATTAGAGTGATTCGTAATCTTTTTATTTTTCGTATCTAGGCCGATGTTGATTGCTCCCATTTTTGTCCAGTTTCTTATAATGTTAATACCTGCTGGACAATTCTTAAACCATGGGAAATTATCATTCTGTTTCCATTTCTGATTGACCGTCAAAAAGAATCGATTAGTTTTAATGTTTTCGCCTCTTTTGGACATTAGCTTAAAATATAACCGTATTGGACATAAATCCGGATTCACAAGATTTTTTACAAGCCACTTACTTTCGCATGTTCGACTTGCTCCTCCTTGCGCCGTTTTAGAAAATATTGGGTTGTATTCCAGACGACCGGTACTAGACCCGTTATTATATTTTTCCTCCTTAAAATATTCCAATAGCAAAAAAACTGCTTCATTTCCCCTCCATGCTAGTTCGGATGCAGCTATGTGGAAAAATTTCCGTTGAAGCCCATCTGGGGTATTTTCATCCAAACTAAAGGCCATTTTTTTCTATTTCCTGTCTCGTCAAACCCGTGGAACTCTCCTTTCGTGCACCAGGTACCGCCTGCAAATCTTTTCGTTTTGCATTACGGGCAAAACGGGCGCTTTGAAAAACCATGTCATTGAATGGATCTATGTGGCGATTATATTTTTCAAAATATAGTTCCTGGAGCATTTTGGCCGTTTTGTTCCATAAAAGCTTGACCACACCTTCTTTATAATCGCTTCCGTCGGATTTTCGCACATTATATGCCCAGTCTTTTAAAATGTTGCACAAATCCTTGTCTGTTGACATTTTCTCAATTTCGAAACTTCGCGCAAGGCAAAACTCAGTAAACTGCTTCCATGTCATATTTGTCGGAACGCTCGGTATTTTTGGGCTTCACATTTTTAATAGCATCGTCGACTTTAGACAACAAAATTTTACCAAATCTTTCTTTTCCCATTTTGTAACAAGAACTGACAGAAATTACTTCTGAAGTAATTTGTCAAAAAATGACAATTACAACAATGTGACCACCAAGTGATAATCACTTAAATGATTATCACTTATTAATCACATCCTTCTATATGGGAAAAATATACATGGAGTTGTATAATCAATATAATCTTCGTGAGACCGTGAAACGTACTTTATACCAGCAATTTCAGCACACTGAATTATTTTAATACAATTGGCGTGGAATTATATTATAATTTTTTTACTCATCAGCGTGGAAGAAGCGACGGCAAAAACAATAATATTTATAATATAAAAAAGTTGCTCGTTAATCAAGATCAATACTTGGCCATACGATTTATTATTTAATGTAATAACTACTATTTTTAATAATTACTATTCACGAGTTTTATTAATGATCTGGCGGTTAAAAATAAGAATTACAGAAAATGAAACATCACGAAGGTAGGCGTTTATGATTTAATTATCGGATAGTGCTTATAATGTAACTGGGTAAGTTTTTGTTTATGCATAATTCGCTTATTTGGAACAGTCGTGACGCGATGGGAGATGCCGGATTTTTGATGGGAAGCCAGGCAACAGAATATGAATCAAAATAGAAAATATCAATCGATTGATTGGCCGTGGGTAAAGAATTATTAGTATTCCGCCCGCTGGACATCTATTTAGAAAATTGAAAATAATATCCAGAAATATATTTTCACCAGTATTATTATAAATATGTGCAAGTTTTCGTAAAAGTTACTTCAGACGACTGTATTTCGCAAAAAATATATTTGAATGGCGGAGAATTAAGAGGTTTGCAAATTTAAAATCTTTAGGTTTCCTTTATCCAAAAAATATAATTGTTTTTAGATAAAACTAGCCGGGTTCGGGCACCCGGTGTGTCCCTAAAGGCCCCTACACACGGACGTTAATGTCTTAAAACATGTACGTACATGCATAAATGCGCAACAAAAAATAAAAAATAATGTCGCGTTTTTGATACACATTGACGTTTTTGGTAGCGCGGTCGCGTATGTACGTATATGTTTTGAGACATCCACTCCCGTGTGTAGGGGCCTTAATTTAAAAAAAGAACTTTAAATTCGTCGCGGACAATTGACGTCCATGAAGTGGTTAATACTTTTTTACAAAATGAAGCATCGTCGTCTAGAAACGTCAAACTGGCCGAACCTGGTTTTGCTCATTTTTACAAAAATTTAAATGTACGAGTATAAAATTTAAATGGATTTTTCGCTGAAGCGAATCCAAAGATATTACAAACTACAGATAGAAAAAAATGTACATTTCTAGCCTACGCAACGACTGCAAACAGTTTTCCTCATCTCTTTCGGTCATTATTGCAGCATAGCCAGATTGACATATTTATCGCAAAGGTATCTTGCAAAATCCCAATTTAAAAATTTGTTAATTTGGTAAATACAACTGGTTTAAGATTAATCCGCAATTGCTCTTAAAATACATTTATTTCCCAATAATTTTACTATAAACTGTGAAAGGTCATGAGAGATTCTTTAAAGAAATATTATTATACTTATAATAAACGAATCTTGAAGTAATCCAACTGCACTCTGGCAACATCTATTTCTATTTTCTACGATTCGGACCCAAAAGATAAGCAAGATGAATGAATACTAATCTCGTAAACATTGCGATGTTTGTCCTTTGATCTAACGGATTTTTATATATTTTGGTTGATTTGTGTTTTTTTGTGATTATTGGTGAATAATCGTCTTTATTATAAAAAATCATGATGCATTCATGTGTAGTTTGTTAAAGAGTGGATCATTAAAAGGATTTATCTTTTCATCGGTAATTTTGGTTATGTTTTAATATTTAACCATCTGACATAACCAGACTTCAACATTGTTGCCATTCAGCCAACAAAGATGTAGTTCTCTCTTCCACCCATTACTGATTTTCAATACAATTTCAAACAATCACAGCTTCACTTTCCAAGAGTTTTATGAATGGATTATGGGATCTGTAGTTTACAATACCTTTGGGTAAAACCAATGGAAAGACAAAAAATAGAACCAGATGGGAGTAGTGCGTGTGCGCAAAAAGCGATTCACGTTCAACCCCTTTTTGAGGCGTGATAGTTCATGCTGTCTGCGAAGATGTGCGTCAACAAAGAGAAAGATGAGATAAGTGTGCTATCGTCAGCAAAACTAAATATCGGATTTTTCATTTTCACTAGAAGGTCGTTAATGTAGAGTAAGAAGAGAGTGGGAGACAATATGGACCCTTGAGGAACACCGGCATTGATGGTGAAGGTGTCTGGTTGGTGAGGTGCAGATTTTACTTGCATAACCCTGTACAACGTGCATTATCGAAATATCCTTCAGAACCTTCAAAGTACCATTTCAATTATTATTGTGAAAAAAAATGGTTATATAAAATTTGCAATATAATTGTTGATGCAAAGAGGAATGCTGTCTTTTAGGTTCAATTCAATACCTTGCGTACCTCTGCACTCTGATCGCCACGAAAATGTGAGTTGTCGTTAAATAGATCATTTATGAAGTTAAGGAAATTATTTTTAATAAATTATATCACTAAAATCTATTATTAAAACATCAAACATAATCATTAAATTGATTTGAATTTATTACTTGGATAAATGATTATTTTTTGTTCTTGATTTGTTTCCCCTTCGTTCGTCTATAGGGGACCTATAGTTTAACGTGGGCTCCGAACCATAATCCTCGGTAATATACTGCTCCCCTCAGAGCTGTCAACCCTAGCATTGCGGTATGATCTACCGATTGGGGAGTACCGTCTCCCTTACCCCACGAGATATCCGATCTCATCCGGCCTGGTTACCGGCGTGGCGGTATGACATTTTCCGATGGAAACCAACCCACCATCCTCTAGGAGTAAAAGTTTGATGATGAACACTCCCAGAACCTTAAAAAAATTTAAAGAACATTAAATGAATATTTTCGAAATTAAATTGTTAGTGTATGAATTATAACCCCCCCCCCCCCCCCCACACAAATGTTTTAAAATGCTTAAATAATGAGCATTTTTTAATTAATAATATATGTATATTGCGTTTTCTTGCCCCAACTTGAAGGAAATCCTCGCTACGCCTATGTTGAAGTGGATGCTTCAAAAATGCGGTAAAAAGATAATATCGCGACTATTTCCCGAAAATCCACGATTATTCGCAATATATTTTTGTATTCTCGATGATTTTACATCACTATTTATCACAATAATAAATAAGGATTACATATAATATCAATTTAAGTAAAATAAAGTAAGTAAGTAAATATAATGATTATTTTGCTCGGCATATTTTATAAAAACCGTATTTGCACACAATACGTTGATGTCATCAAACATTCCCTAAGGTCAAGATACAACATGAAAATTGTTTTAGACATACATAACATATATTTATTTTAGGTAGTAGTTATGCTCATTGTGGTTTATTAAAATCGTCGTTAGAATATCTATACAGGGTGAGTCGGAAGGAACGGAACAAACAGTAGGAGCGTATTTTATACGTGAAAATAATGTAAAAATTATAATAGATAATTAATTAATATATGCTCAAAAAAATCGCCATTGACCCTAAACATTTTCAGATTCTCCCAGTGGCCGATTTAGGAATAGATTGGGGGGGGGGGGGGAGAATCCCCAGAAAAAAACCACGCCCGAATATCGCTAAATGATTTATAGTAAATACTACTAGAAAAACGCCACAGACGAGGAAGTGGCACTTCTCCTATTTCCTCTCAATGGCTGATCCACAACTTCGGTTTGGGAGGGTCATACAAGGAAAAGTAATACGCTGCCGGGTTAGTCAATCCGGGATACATGTTATTTTTCGTGTTCCATTGTTTATTGGTGCTAACATAATTGTTAGGGTTTTCTGACCATTCTAATAAAATACATGTTAAAGACACATTTCATTATAATTAATTATCAAACCGCTTAAAAATAGTTCTGATAAACAGATTTATTAATTGTAGTGTTGGGAAAAACCGATGATTTTAATAATCGAGTACCTACTTGATACTCGAGCGATTTCAATAATCGAGCGATTCCACTCGAACTTCATATTCATCAATGATCAATTTATCGATAACGTTTACAGGTATTATAGCTGGACTGACCGAGATATTCCCACAATTTTTCATTGTTCCCGTATTGCTGTGTATAATCCCGAAATTTATTATCTTTTTATTTTCTTTTACCTTTTTTTTGTGCTAAATCATCCACAATTCTCGATGAAAACAAAATTTGTCCCCAAAAACTCTGAAGACAATCTGGCAACCATAATTATCGGGCTCCGTCCGCGACGATTTTCGCTTGAATTTATAACTCGAGTAGTCTTTTTTCCAATAATCGCTCGAGTGGTATTTAAAATCCACTTGAAACTCCGATTCATCGAGCGATGATGTCACCGAGCGCTCGATCAGCAGCGATCGATAGTGCGCCGGCGAGTATCGAGTGAAAAGTTATAAGTGAATCGCTTGAATTTATAACTCGAGCAGTTTTTTCAATAATCGAGCGATGTCGGTTATTTCAATAATCGAGTACTCGAGCGGCTTTTCATTCGAGCGATCCCAACACGGTTCATTTACTTTAATCTGTTTTTTTTCGCAGAAAAAGTCTATAGTAAAATTATTATAGTAAAGATTTTATTGTGAAATTTCCTAGAAAATATAGTATTTTTTTAGTAGTAATCCGTACTAAAATAAAGTTAGCAAAATATTCTTATTTTTGCGAACAGAAAAATGTAATCGGTCAACCAAAATGGCTAGTTGGTCAGCAAACATTTCAGAATCGGTCAGTAATGTGATACTAGAGTGCTCTAAATTATTTTGGTACGCAAATTAAATATATAAGCTGCTATGAGCGATCCACTTTTAATCAGAAATTAGTAAGCAAAATATTTAATCTTGGTCATCAGAAAAAAACAATAAAACGTGAAATAGTGACATTGCCCTGGGAAAATAAGTGAAAACCCGCCCCCGCTACACCTTTTGTAGCCGATTTCCTTCTGTATTCGGCAAAAGAAAACACAAGAAAGTTACATAAATTGACAATGCCCTGGGAAAACAAGTGAAAACCCGCCCCCGCTACCTTTTGGGCCTTGACTGCTACACCGAATAAAAACACGCACGCAATTAGCTACTCGTATCACGCGACTGCTTTCGCTCCGCCCACAATAACGAACTTTGCCGATTATTCAAAACAAACGCAATCCAATGATTGATATTGATAACCATTCTTTTAACATGCGAACCTCTGAAGAAAACTGCTTCTAGACATGTTTTTTTCTACTGATCAATTGTAAAATCTAGCTAACCAAGTAATCATTTCGCAGCTCGACTGTTAATTAAGCGAATACATGATATTACAAGCGGACTGATATCGGTTAAATTGTTGACAGTTTGTAGCATTTTTTACAGAACAAGGGCAGACTGATTTTTATTTATTGCAAACAAAATCTTTTTATGCTGATCAAATGATTTAATGGCTATTTTTTGCTGCGAACCAATTTTAATAACGGCAAACCATTTAATTACTTCTCCTAAAATAATATTGTAAACATAATTTACAAAAACTGTAGTTAGGATTTCTAATAAATATAGTAAAATCAAGTAAGTACTAAAATATATTGTAAATTTTACAACGAATGTATAGTGAAAATAATTTATTTGTAACTCCAGTAGGTAAATATTTTAAAATGTATGGTACATTTGACTGGCTATTATTTAAGTATTTTTTATTGTAAAAAAGACCAAGTTTAAATGTGTTACAAAAATGTTTTTACAAGAATAAACGGCTTAAATGAGATGCAATGGATTCCTGGGATTTCGATTTTCGTAACAAATGATAGGTCGAGAATTTAATAGGAAACGTACCATCGATCGATGAGGTCATGCGACGGAATGCGAGGATACAACTTGGATGAGTGACCGATGGGAATACCTTGTGTCAAATTTTTACAAAAGATTTTAGTAAATTTCACAAAAGATTTTAGTAAATTTTACAAATGATTTCACTAAATTTTACAAAAGTTTTTATTAAATTTTAATGAAGATTTTAGTAAATTTTACAAATGATTTAGTAAATTTTACAAAAACTATAGAAATTGTTAAATTAAATTTAGCTATTAACCAACATCTTCTAAAGTACCTGGAAGGCTTCAACATTATCAGCGATCATCAATATGGTTTTCGTAAGTCCAGATCAACTGGAGATCTTCTAGCCTATATCACCCATCTTTGGAACAACGCAATCGAACATCATGGGGAATCTCGGGCTATTACACTGGATATTTCTAAAGCCTTTAATCGTGTTTGGCATGAGGGGCTTCTAAATAAACTGCGATCCTATGGTATGCCCAGTCGATTCTGTGCAAGGTTGCCTAGTTTTCTTAAGGACCGCTCTCTGCAAGTGGCGATTGACGGATTTCTATCAGACACCTTCACCATCAATGCCGGTGTTCCTCAAGGGTCCATAATAATATGTCTTCCACTCTCTTCTTACTCTACATTAAGGACCTTCTAGTGAAAATAAAAAAAATCTATATTTAGTTTTGCTGACGATAGCACACTTATCTCGTCTTTCTCTTTGAATGCATAAACATCGGCTGCCGACTCACATCCTCGCAGACAGCATGAAGTATCACGCCTCAACAAAGACCTGGAAGAAATTTTTGCTTGGGGTGACAGTAACCAAGTCGAATTTAACGCTAAAAAAACAGGCAGCAGTTTTCTCTAAAAAGGTTAACATTACAGAACCGGATGTAGTCATGGACGGACACGCAATCCCACTGGCTTCATCTATTAATTTGCTGGGCGTCAATCTGGGAGGAAATATGTCATGGCATAACCACGTCGTGGCAATCGCCAAGATAGCTTGGTGTACTTTTCCGAACCAGAAATTTGTACTGACGAAGAACCTCGACAGCCTAGAACATCGAAGACAGGTCGGGGACTTGACTCTCTTTTACAGATATTTTCATGGAAAGTTCTCGGCTGACCTTGCCCTCTAAATTCCGAACAAACCTCGAACTTCATTATTCAAGAATTCTTTCATCTGGAGGACTTCATCCTTATGGAACGACCTTCCCGAGGTCGTTTTTCCCAACGAATATAACCTCCAACGATTCAAATCCAACGTGAATCGCTTTTTGCGCACACGCACCACTCCCAGAGGGCCCTAAAGGATTTTTCCTATAGTGCTTGTGTTTGATCATAAAAAGAGCTTAAATTTGCTTTAATAAAAGTTATTCCAATCACACAGCGAGCCATAAATTATGGTTAGTTTTACTATTTTTTATAATAATTTTTACTAAGTTTTTCTTTCCGTGTACCTTACGAAAATTTGCTAATTAGGTGCAATTAATACAATTATTCTTTTTAATGATACATCATTATAAGTACGTACATTAAAAAAACGTTTAAATGCTAAAGGCTATAGATTTGCTTATTTTATTTTCAGTTTCCATTGAATACTACATCGTTCCACCATTATGGCAAGTAGCGATAAGAAAAGTCCCGAATTTACCCGAGTGAAATTAAAAGCGCTGGGTGGTACAACTCAAGCAAGTGATTCCGATGCTAGTCTAGAAACAAATAGTGTAAGCGCCGATAGCGGTACCGAACAAACTCAAACACAGCAAAATGATACAAGGAAAAAGAAAAAAAGAAAGGGATCCGAATGGGAGATCATGGAAGGTCTAAAAGACGGTCAACGATTTGAAACCAAGCCCAATATGTATAATGGGTATCTTCATAAGAAGCGAAAGTGGCCGTTGAAGGGGTGGCATAAGGTATAATTTCATTTAAGGGTTGTTTTTTTTTTAATTTATTGAGCCCTTCTGCTCTTCTGCTTACGTGACGCGCGATTAAATAAAATAAGATACTTCAATATTCTATTAATGAGCACTGTATGCATATACTGGATGTCTGGTGAGTATACAACGTGTCCAAGATAATGAGGGCCAGTACAGGGATCTCGGAAACCGTAAGAGATACGAAGTCGGTTAAATGTAGGTAAAGTTGTGCATACAGGGTGTTATGGAAATGACGTATTATATTTAAATGGGTGACTCCTGGGGTGTCCTAGAGAAGCGCTACATATTTTTTTTTTTTTAAATCGAACGTTTAAAAAGTGGGGTAATTCACCCCTAAACCCACCCGGTTACTCCTCAGCACATTCATATACGATCATATTACATTGCCAAGCTGCGTAATCAACAGATGTTCAAGCCCAATGTTGCCAAATTGTTCGTGTAAAACTTTAGATTCTTATAAAAATAAATATTTAGCTACCTAGTATCCAAATAGAAGTGAATCCAGGTGCCAGTACACTAGCAAGTAATCTAGGGCACAGAGACATCTTCAGGTTTTTGTTTCTTTTTCTATGGGAAAAGCTTTATGCTCATCACGTACCTTGATGATAATGTGGAACTGCAAATAAGCTTATACCCACTAAACCCCATTCGGCCTCTTATTTCCAATCTCTCGCAACATTTGCACTAAATCACTTAAAGAAACACACAGACACCCACGAGTTTCCAATTTTATTTTTTTTTGACGATATGCACTTATTAGATTACACAAAAACAATAAATACTAACGCATAATTACACTTTACAAATAACCTACCGTACACATAAAATAACAGCACTATAGGATACAAATTATTTCGCAATAGAAATTCAGAAATAATAAAAACGCTAATTTCTAATGGCCTAATCAGAAGAATGATGAAATAATTATGTTGACAGACCCTTCGAGTCTAAGCTTCCCTCCCTTTAAAATAAATGGGCCCGTCTAGTCGAATATGCAATAGTGCTGGGACATCGAAACGGAACATCGATGTTCAAACATCGACATTTAAAAAAGTATATTTGCGATTAGGAATAAATTAGATATAAAAAATAAAAATAAATTTGTTATTAGAAAGAATTGAAAAATTATGAAACGTCAAAAAACAAAAATTTTAAAAAATAATATAAACAACAAAATAAAGCAAATATTAAAACATAATATTTTATAACTGCATGAATTCCAGTCACTAACAACTTGTAAACTATTTTTTTTTTGTAAAACTAGATTAATGATGATTCCTTGCAAGCTATTTCGTTTTTGGGGCCATAGTTTCGCCGGCTTTGGAAAAAAAAAATTTCGTTCTGGATAAGCTGGCCAAATACTTCTCGCAATTGCGCCGCGAGAATGGAATCCGTATTACAGTCGGCAATTCTAGCCTTCTGTCAATTAAAATTGCACGGATTCATGCGCAGTGCACCGTTCTGAGCTGTCTCGCATTGCCAGAAATGGGGCACGCGCCACTTTCATTGCCATTGCCGGTGCAAGTCTGGGTAGAGATGGATTATTCTGTTACTTTTAAATGTTTATTAATTGGACGAAGCACCTATGAACAGCTAATGGCTACTGCCATTTGTAAGTAGCAGTAGCTGCTTTAACTGCCAGTAAGATCTTTGCTGCCAGTCAAAACGAATAGGTTTGCCCATCTCTAATTCTGGGGGTATTTTAGAGATTTCGACACTACCAACTGCTGTTCTGACTGTCAGCAAGGCGCCAGTTGATCGAAAACGGTTTACTGCGCATGAATTCGTGCAATTATAATTGCCATTGCACCGGAAATTTTTATTGTCGACTCTAATAAGGCTTTTAGCAAATGAAATCAAAAGCTTTCGCTCTTATTTTCTTGTGCTGGGAAAATTGAGTTTAAGATTACAACCTAGTTTTCTTGTTTTGTTATAACATTGAACCTCGAAAGGTAAACATCGATGTCGACATCGATGTTTGACCTCTAACATCGATGTCGAAAACATCGAACATCGGTACCAGAACATCGATGTTTCAAAAACATCGATGAACATCGCCCAGCACTAATATGCAATGGTTTTGCAGATGAGCTGTTAATAATACGTCATTTCCATGTTCCTCTAAAATTAGACCGCCGTTTTCATACTCAACGACGGAACCAACGTGTTGTTTAGACAATAAGGGCGTACTTTTGTCTACACAGTAGCACTTTAAAATATTAATTCAGATTGAACGGTACTTAGATGTGTTGTGACGCGAAAACTATGTGATTTTGTGCTGTGAGTACTTGGTGTTTTTTTATAAATTAAGTTGGTTTTAAATAAGTCCGAAAAGGTAAATAAAATTGCATTTTTTTTCTAAAGGGTAAGTGGCATTTATAAACTCAGTCAGTTCAAGTTTATAAATCAGAGATTGTTTCCCAGCGAACTGAACTGAACGTAAAAGTTTATAATAATGTACCCTGAAAAATAAACAACTTGCAATCTGTCAAACGGTTATTGACTTTCTAAAGAGTTTACCCTGAAGATGTGACAACACTGTTGACATATGTTGCTTTGTTTACCTTCCTGACAGGGGCACAATGTGCTTATTTTTGGTTTGACATAAGGTCATGTACAGGGCATATTAAATTAAAGCGCCATATTTGGATATTTTTCTTCAATTTGTTTTCATCTCAGGAATTGCCGATTTAAATATAATACGTCATTTCCATAACACCCTGTATAATGCGCCTAATAATATGCCGTTTAGAAAGTTTTAAAATTCCGAGTAGTTCCGGAGATATCCGGAAAACCAAAATTCTGAAAAATCGTTTTATTGTTTTCCTGTTTTTTTTTTAGATCAAATTCTAGAGTAAATTGCACTTTTGCATTGCCACTTTTTCCGCTCTATCTAACAGCGTTAATTGTTTTGTAATCCGACGAGTCGTCTTCGAAGGAACATTATCAACATTATTTTTTTAAATACGGTCCTATTTTCCTGATATTGGAATTTTTTTCTTCCGAATGCAACAATAACATTGTGTTTTCATGACGTTTCGAGGGTTTTTTGAACAACATCAAGAAATTTTGGGATACGGTCCTGTATTTCTCCTAATTTTATTAATATCTCATAAGTAAGCTCTAAATTTTTACTTATGTTGGACTAGTTCAATAAATAACAAATAATTTAATAATAAACCACAAATAAGTGAACAAAATACAGAAACATTATTTCAAACTTCTTTTTATTCGGGATGTAAAAGAAAAGTTGGCGCTTGAAACAAAAACATTAAGATGGTGACGCGTTATTTGTTTCACTTGACATTCCCATTGTGACCGTTTTCAGAGGTTTTCTATTTTCCAGAAATTATGGAACATAAATTTACAAATGCTGAAAAGTTTGATATTCTATCGCCTGTTTTATTTTATCTCAAAAAAAAACCAGTGTGCTTAGAGAATAACGGAAATCATTTTGAACACCTGATTGTGTAGTTCCTTACTTTTTTCGTTGTTCGTTTTATTACTGTTTGGAATGATTTTTGTTCACTTATTTGTGGTTTATTATTAAATTATTTATAAGTAAAAAATTTGGAGCTTACTTATGAGATATTATTTATAAAATTAGGAGAAATACAGGACCGTATCCCGAAATTTCCGAATGTTGTTTAAAAAACCCTCGAAACGTCATTAAACCACAATGTGTCATGCATCGTTGCATTCGGAAGAAAAAAAGCTATCAAATTCCAATATCAGAAAAACAGGACCGTATTTAAAAAAGAAAGTTGATAATGGCCTTTCGAAGAGGACTCGTCGGATTACAGAACAATTAACGCTGTTAGATATAGCCGAAAAAGTGGCAATACAAAAGTGCAATTTACTTTAGAATTCGATCTCAAAAAAACCCAGGAAAACAATAAAACGATTTGTCAGAATTTCGTTTTTTTTTCCGGATATCTCCGGAACTACTCGGAATATTAAAACTTTCTAAACGGTATATTATTAGGCACGTAAATGCGCAACTTTACCTCCATGTAACCGACTCCGCATCTCTTACGGTTTCCGAGATCCCTGTACTGGCCCTCCTTATTTTGGACACGTTATATATATTACTTCCAGTTTTGGTTACCCTTTTTTTACAAATCACAGTCCACCAATACACCTGTAATTGGTGTATAAAAATCGTGTATTTTTGTGCAACAACATCCATTTGCCCAGCTAATTGTGTAATTTTATTAATTCAGATTGGCAACACTGCATACAATTCATCTTTATAAAATTTGCCTTTAATACAAAGACATTCTTCATCGAACGATACTTATAATCTTTAATGATCTGTGTGTGTAAACCGTTACATAAACCCTGGAAGGAGTAAAAATATAACCTAAAGCTGGGTACTGACTTGAGCAAATTTACTCACACGAACGGTTTGCGCGTAAAAATAATCGGACGAGTACGGCCATGAATGTATGTGCGCGTAAATTTTTTACCCGCACAAACAGGTTCCGGCGGCTGTCGGTCTTCTGCAAAGATCAACGAGTTTTCGTGTGCATAAAATGCTCAGTGTGGACGTAGTTGCATTCAGTTATTGTCGGGCGTCGTAAACTAAAATGGAATGGAATAACGATTAACCGTTCTTGTACAGTAATACTTCTTCTAAATTTTGTATCAAATTTTGTATCAATTTTACTGATGTTGGGGCCAATCGCATTCAATAGAAACTCAAAATCTGCAGATGACATAGGACTAAAATTTTTGAAGTTGCCACTGTTTTCTTGCAGCCTCATGTCGGTTAATAAATTACAGCCACTGTATGCCGGTCTGCTTTCATACAATTTTGTAATCCACCATCGTTTAGGTTTTTTTCTTCTTTTTCTCTGCCTCATGCAATAGTCGGAAGGAGGCACTGGCAATAATTATATTACGTCTTTTATGCGACATTTCAAATAAGTCACTGGAACAATAATTTATTTACAATAAATAAACAAATAATTTTCGCGAACAAACATCTTTGCGCGTACATCTTTTTTTGTGCGTACGCAATTCGTGCGAGTCAATTTGCTCAATTCAGTAACCAGCTTTATATCCTGTACTTTCTTTACGTTAACTATTCTTTTGTAGCGTTACTTTGTTCTCGATAAAGGAATACTAATATATGGAAAAAGCCCAGTAGATATAAACAAGGGCAAGATTCATGGTACCTTGGACATTGGATTATCTGTCATTACCACAAAAACGACCCGTCGCCGTATCGATATTGATGCTGAGGAATTCATTTATCACATCAAAGCAAAAGTCGACGACATATTTCGAAGTTGGGTCCAGCAGCTTACCGCACATCGACTTTATCGGCAACACATACTCACGTATGGCACTAATGTGGGAAGTTTGTTTGCCCCTCTGGAAGGAATACATAGTAAGTAGCTACATGATATGTATATTGCGCATAAAATCTTTCAAAATAGGTTTAGGAACAAAAAATAAAATTTTGTGATTGCTAAACCTACTAAACTGAAGAATCGACGGTTTCTTGTGAAATCGAATGATAGCTGCTATGTTCAATTTGAATATAGGCGCGTCCCTCGCGGTAGTAGTGTAGGACCCCTTTGAACAAATCTTATTTTGATTTTTTTTTAAATTTTTATTCTTTACATTTTACATTCAGGAATAGGGTATTGGGTATTTACTTTACGCTGATGAAACATTCATTGTTGTATGTGGTAAAGACGTGGATGTAAAATTGAAAGTGTAGGTCGTTCTTAATCCTTTTACTCAGGGGTGCTACAAGAGTCAGTCGATTATCATTTTTTTCTTTCTTGAAAATCATATCGTGCACTAAATAAATTATCTTCAATAGACCCGGCTAAGTTCTTGGGTGTGTTTAATGATACATTTAAGTTTTTCTCATTACAGTGACTTTGTGGAGGGTCTTGCGAATATACATATGTATAGCGCAAAAACACGTTATATTCTCGCAATCTTCGATTTGGGTTATACAGGGTGTACCGAATTAAGTGCGCGCTGTTACTAAATTTTTTATTAGGTATAGATACAAAGCTGGTTAAATTAGCAAAGCAAAGTAGTAACATTTTTTCTGCTGATTAAGATGGTGAAAAATGCCATTTTTTTAAACGAAATTCCCTGTATTTTTTTGACTGTAAGGTTTGCAAATCATATACGGAACAAAAAAAGGTTAGAATGGTCTAAAATTGAAAATAATCGAATTATTTCCATGTTTATTTTTTCGATGAGCCTGAGTAGATTATTCTGCTGTCAACAAAGGCAAACATTCTATGTAATTTTACGTATTGAATCTGTTGAAGATTTTGTTTAGTTTATATGCTTTTCCAAGATAGATGGATAGCAGTATCCAAAATCTCCTGACATAACTGCATTAGACTTTACTTTTGGGCTTATGTCAAAGACGAAGTCTATAAAAGCAAATATGCGAACCTGGACGAACTTCACGATATCATTAGACACATTATAGTGACTATGACGAAGTGAAATTAATTTTTGAACATCTCTTCGAACAAAGTCAGGAAAGACTAAAAACCGAAACAGAAAATTTTAGATTTTTCCCACTATTTTGCAAGCCCCTGTATTTATTTTTGATTTTTTTTGCGCCATATTATTTGACCCGTAAGCACGCAACTTTGCCCCAATTTAGCCGACTTCGTATCTCTTACCGTTTCCGAAATCCCAATGTTGAAGGCCGAACACCCTGTATAAAAATTTGGATGATTCTTTGCGCCAGGAAATATCTATCTTAAAATTTTGAGAAAATTATAAGACATATACTATTCAACAACTGTTTTTATTGGCAAATTTCTTGAATACTGTGAAAATTAATATTAATATGTTAATTATAACGTCTAATGTTCTTTATTTATATACTTATAATTGATATAACGATCAGGTTTTATATGATTTATATGTTTTTTTTCTCGTAACATGACATATCTTATCTATATTGTATGTATAGATACAAGATACATAAATAACTTAAATTTGAATGTAAAGTTCTTTCACGAAAAATGGTTCTGATTTAACGAATGCAATAAAATGGGAACTATGTGCTGGCATAAATGACCTTAAACTTAGAACTACTGTTAAAGATTTCAACAAATATATTTTTTTTCAGTTTGTAGACAGGCAGTTGTTTATTATAAAATTTTAAATTCTAGGGCTTTTTTGAAAAACTTCAATTGCTTTTTTATTCCGGCGATTATTTAAAATATTGTAATGTTCTTACCCTTTATTACTATTTTTACGTTAATTCATTCTAAGAATACGCCATGGACTAATCTAATTGAGGTAAATACTATACGTACGTAAAAAGTATGTAATATGTGTTGTTTAACACGAAATTGGACATTTAAAATATTCGATACCTAATAATAAGGTATATTTTTGCATTTAAAATGACGTAGTAAAATTGATGTATAGAGGCAACAACTCCTAGAAAACAAGGACAAAGCGCTGTCTTGTGACGTCATCATCCGTGGTCCTATGATTGCAATATGCAATATAATTTTATATGCATTCTGTGGGGGATTTATATTTTGCGTGACTTCTAAAATTACTGATATACACTTCAGACGATCGTTATTTAAATTTTTAAACTTGTATTTAAGTAAATTATGCGTTAAAGGTTAAAAACGTAAGTGAGAAAAACAATTAGTGTCCAGATGCATTATATATATATATTGATTTTAAAAATAACTAAGTATTTTGTCTAAAATGATTTAGCTACTGTAAGTAATAATACAAATATTAAACTATCAAATCCTAAAAAATTTGTTTTGGATGTGTGTATCCTCAGATAGCAAATTATTCAAAACTTTAGATAGTCATGGATTTATGAGTAAATTTTGAGAAAAATTCACTGAAATTCATCATTAGATTAATAAGTACATATTATTATAGCTTTAAAGTTAAAAAGTAACATTGTAGGTACGTATTATGCCGAATTATTTTGAATATGTATTTAATTTCCTTTTATGACCTTTACTAATCGGTTATTTGTTTTGCCGCAGTAATTTTTGAGCAAAGTGTTGGTAACACTACTAAGTAAAATATGAATGATCGTTTTTGTTCAGTCGGGATATGTAAATGTCTGATCAGGTTTTGAGTTTAGCCAAGCATTAAAAATACATTTTAACAGATGGACAGAATCGAACAAGTAAAATAAAAGTCTTTTAGCATCAACCGGATGTGGGAACACTATATTATGTTCCTTTTTTGGTGAAAAATGTGTATATACTATTGAACAAAATACCATAGTTGTAGTGGAATATCTGTATCGTTCTTTTGACAAAGTTCTTAATTTTACTTGTTCGGAGAGAAATTGCAGTTTATGCGCTAAACTATCATTGTCTACTTTTAAGTTTTTAAGCAAATCATGAACAAAGTTTAAAACTTCATTAATGTTTGACATATCGGTGTTATTTTTACCATTGTCACATTCGGGATTAGGGTCATGATTGGAGTTTATTGTCTTGTTCAGTATCTAAAGGAAGAATATTCATCGAACAATCAATAATATCTAGTAAATTTCGCAACCAAACTACATGAAAAAAAAGGTGTCTTTTGTTGATCAATTATGCTTACTGGTTGCCCATATAAATATGTACTTATTTCTAAATTATTATTTATTTTAACAGCCCACGTAATAGAAAGCCCCGGATTATGCTTAATCTTAAAGAGAGACTTGCAAGTTTTTTCATCGATGATAAACCATCCTTCCTTTAAATTAAATGTTATAAACAAATTATTAAACTCTTCAAAAGTTTCATAATTCGTAAGTTGTTTATGTGTTAAAATTTCACGTTTGCTTTCGTCAATACCTTTTTGAATTTGTATTTCCTCTAGTTCTCTAAGCTTTTCTTCTCTACTTTTTCGATGCGTTAAAGTTTTTGTAAGATATTTTTGACAATTGGGAAATTTGTTAGGTACGCTATTTTCCTTTAATCTGGGTATATTTAATTTTAGTGAAACGATCTCACCCGTTTTCGTGTCTTGTTGGGAAATCTACCAAATAAAATCCTCCTCTGTAAAATGACACTCACATACTCTGCTGTTTGTATTAGGAATACAATTTTCACGATGAATAGCGATAGCGTCGTGCCGCACTTTTGTGGAAACAAAATACCCGCACTAATGGTACGTAATTACCTTTACAACCAACTACAGAGCATTTGTACGGCATTATCAAATTATTTAAAATACAATTTAAACCGGCAATAAACTCGAATTTTGCACTAAAAACATAAAAAAATAATACCAAAGAAACTCGGAACAGTCGCAACAAACCAGTTAAACAAACTGCCGGATGACAGCCAAATTAGTGCAACGTTGCCAGATCGACTTTAGCGATTCGCTTGTCTACTGGACCGTTTATTAAAAATTGTTATTCTATGTTTTCATTTAATTTCAAAGTACTTCCAATGAAATAATTCTGCTGTAACATTATAGTTGGCCTATGCTAATAACCAAGTTTGCGTAATTATTAGCAAAAAATACAACTTAATTCATGCCAATTATAATAATTGGGAATTATGAACAAATCTGACAATGTTGCGGTCCACACAAAGCGGGAAATACGAATTGGAATTTCGAGACAAAACAGCGGTCCGATAGCATCGGCCTACATGCAGTGACGTCATCAGCAAATATTTCTTCAGCGCTGTGTCCTTGTTTTCTAGGAGTTGTTGATAGAGGGCGTTCCACACCGGTCGACGAGCTACGATATTTTCGAAGCAATAGATCTTACGTCTTTGGGGAAAAAAAATTCATTAGTATTTTCACATTTCCAAAATGGCCGCTAGGGGGCGCAATTAAAGTATATTTATTTCCAAGATAGACGAGACATAAACACTGTTTGCGCATGATCATCAAGTGAGTAGGAGGAGCCTCCGCGCATGCGTATTCTCATTGGTCGTTCGATATTGGGCGAACGTGGGAAGTTGGTCATTGAGGCCAAGTTTCGTGTTCGTTCGTTGGTTGTGATTATTTCATTTTTATTTTTGTCCTTTAATTTTTTGTTTGTTTGTTTGTTGTTGTGAGTGCTACTTAACATAGCTACCTTAGTATATTTGTTAAAGGAATGTCTAGCACCGCTACTGCAGACGAATCCCAAGTGTATATTAATTTGAGTCCATCTAAGAAACGTCACAAGAAAAATCATTTTAGTTTTGAAATGAAAGAAGTAATTTTAAAGACTTTTGTTGCCAAACATAATTCAACCTACAAGTTTGTCGATATAAAAGACCTTTTTGACCGTGCATTAGCAACTATTACACCTGAGCAGAGTCAAAAATGTATTAGTGCAACAAAATGTAGAAACCAGAGTGTGGGAACTCGATAATATTATCGACATACAAGTTGATTGACTAATTAGGTATTACGGTAGACTAAAGCGACGATGATAACTCCTCAAACTTATCCGAATAATTTCATCACAATAGGATCAATAAGATATTCAGGTTGGTCAATACAGGTTGGTGAATTCGGATCTTGTCCGACACGCTTCATCAGTAAACAGAATTTTTTTAATGACAATTTGGATCACGGATTCTTTCGTTTCGAATAAATTGACAATTCTGACAAAATGTACATCGACACGTATTTTCCGGAAACCCTGTATTTATTAGTTTATTTTATATTTTACCATGAATACTTATTTACATTCCAGTATTTCGAAATTGTATTCAACAATATTGCGATCATAATTTTTTATAATTATAATATTATAAGCACTGCCCTGTTCACTGTTAGTTTCACCGATCACGTGCGTTTGTTGTGGTCGGTCTATCTTGGAACTGAATAGACTATAGTCTATTATAACTATTCATTCAAATTTCTTCCAATTATCGCCGTTAAGATTTTCATTTAATAACCGATTTAAAGATCATTTTTGTGATAGTTTGTTCATTAGACTTTTTACGTATCGTCGATAGTAAGGGTGGGGGCTTATGGAAGCTTATGAAAAAATATTTTTAAAATTGCTATATTTTCCATACCCTTGTCCAAATTTAATTGACGTAGTCTCGTTTTAAAGCTAATTTTACACTTATTAAATATCCGGCTATGGTCGTGATCGATATTCACTCTGCGTCTTCTAGAGGGTGCTTTTTACCCATGATTCTGTTTTCTAAATTTTCTTAATAAAATTAAATATCATGATTATTATTTTATTACTGTGCTTAAAGAGCACAAATAGCTACATTTTGGCGCAAATCGTAATTCGATATCTTTATTCCTTCTCGAGTTATTCACAAATAACAATATTATTAAAAAGCAAATTATGTTACGTACCTACTTATCAGGATATCCATGGAAACAAAACGTTGTCAACCCTGCTACATGCTAGGCAACGTTAATATTAAGTTAATTTGACATTTGTAAATTTAATTTTTAACGCACAAATTAATGATCTTTTTATATCCGCTAAATAAAAACCTTAACAGCGATAATTTGAATTTTTAGTTATAACAGCTGTCATTTTGGAAACGTGAAAATATTTTCAATCACTTTTTCTTGGTCCATTTGGTCAATGAAATGTTTTTCCCAAAGACGTGAGGTTTATGGCTTCCATAATATCGTACCTCGCCGACCTTAGCAAACAATGGTTGTCGATTATTACCCAAGTAGCATTTTTAGACACAAATTGGACACACATTCTTTGCTGAGAAACGTTTCGACACATTTTCGATTCGACTTAGAAACTTGTATCGATACATATGTGTTACGAAACTTTTGCGACACATTTTCGAATCCAGTTACTAGAAACACTTAAAGACGTGCTTGTTTCGAAATATTTTACTAATCGTGGTGTCGATATATTAACGACACGCGAAGATAAATATTTTTCGAAAAATTTTTAGTTAAAGTACATTTTTAATCACCATCTGAACAAGTTTGAGGTTATGTTATTGTTTAGCGAGATTTAAATTGTTATTTTTCTGTAATAAAAAGCTTACTGTACTGGATTTATCAACATAAAGTATGGCTATAGGGTTGGTATACTCTATGTTGATAAATACAGTGCAATAAGCTGTTTTTAACAGAAAAATAACAATTTAAATCTCCCTATGCAAACAATAATAACATAACCTCAAAAAAGATGTTGATTAAAAATCTTCAAAAAACACTTATGTCAATCTGTTTCTGAAAATGAATCAATAATAACATCTAATATACAAATAATACCAGGAAATTGCTTATTTATCCCTTATAATTTTAGTTTGGAAAGGTTTTTGCAACCACGCCTCTCGTGATGTCACGCCGCGGCTGTCCATACCCAACCTTCCTTTTCTGTGCATGCAAGCAAACCTTTTTTTTTCTGTTGCATTCACCTTGCAAACCTTTTATTCTTCTGTGCATCATGGAAACATTATAGAAGCTAAAGAGTAGAAATTGTGTGTCGAGTCCATTTTGGACCAGAATAATTTCTTGCTTTCTAGCGGCCATTTTAAGAAATGAATTTTTATTTTGTTAAAATGAGCTTTAATGAAATTCCTGCATCTCTTGCAATGCCAAAATTTGTTAGATAAGTTCCATTTTCCTAGCTAAGTCGATTTATAAAGAAATAAATAAAATATTGATAATATTTTAATTTTTATTTTTTTGACAAAGTATATTTTTTTCTGTAAATGAAAATAAATCGAGGGCACGTTAAAAATATAAAGCCAAATTACTAAACTGCACGATAAAATTTACTGCGACAATGATTTTTTGGTTCTAATATGCAATACTAGGTATATAAAATAAAATAACTTATAGGAAATATACTTATAACGAATTCATCATGGTGAAATTATTGTTTGATATGGTTTTTCTTTTATTTTACAACAGTGAATGTATCCTAATTGTTTTGAATGAATTAACATAGCCCCGTCCCTTTAACTGTCATTTTTAGATACAAATAAGTAACATTTTCGATAAAAGGTTCGATTGTGCATCGAAACAGCGAAAGTCACAGCTAGTACCAACCACTTGGAAACACGTGTAAATGTCCCATTTAAAATGTATACGTTTCGAAAATATTTCCATTCTTGTTGCCAACAGTTTCCAATTTTGATCGGAAACAGAAACGATAGTTACGATACATGTACCACAATGTGTCTAAAAATGCTACTTGGGTATCCTTGTCTAATCGCATAACGACGGCATTAAAATTTTTGATCGGCGGTAGCCAATAGCGTTTGTCGAACCCGTCACTATGCGCCGCCATTGCACTCTGGCACCGACCTATATCTATGGATAGCCGAACTCTAAAAGCAAAAGTGGCAAATTTATGGCCCCGCGCATGTATACAAAACTGATCGTCAGATGTCGTGCGCAATGCCGACTGATAAACTAATTACCTTATCCGACTAATAGCATCATACTTCGCCCTTAATGAAAATGATTACACGGCAATATTTTGACACACACACCTTCTTTACTGAGAACTAAACAATCTATTCTCTCGCATAAAAGAAGGCCTTGTGGCCATCACTGAAAAGTCACTTTTACAATAAATTTTGATATCTATTGTCCAGATTTTTAATATCGTTACATCCCTACGACTGATTTCGGTTCTGGACGGTCGTCGTTTGTTGACAACCAAACCGGCACCAATACGGCGGGGTTGCCTATATGACGGTGACCACATTATGCGCAAGACAACCGACGGGCAACCTTTAAAAATGTGATCGGTAAACCGTGCAAACGAACAAACCCATTTTTTCACTCAAAAAATTAAACTTTTTACTGCGCACCCCATAAGTTGTACGTATCCATAGATATAGGTAGGTACAGTACGTTTCACGAAATTTGGATACGACTTAATGATTTCCTGGGTCGGTCCCATTGTGTCGACAAGAGCTTGGCAATAAAGAAGTGAAGTATGAAGGGACGGACTAAGGAAAACAAGTAATGATATGATTATATTAATGTAATCAAATGAAATAACATTTTTATTAAATATTACTAGTCATATTTATTTACATTTATAATGTCATTCTATAGATAGTTCTGTTTCGCTATCGCTATCCTCATCAAAATTAATTATAATTGGATTAATTTTACGATCCAGATCCAAAACTAACGAATTTTCTACAGTTATTACGTGACCGACTGAATTTTTCCAACTACCTGGGGGAATATCATTAAAGCATTTTCGTATTAATTCTACAACACTAGAACTTAAAGTCGGAGAAATATTTTCAGACCTAACCAGTGATTTTAGCTGGTGCCACATATGCTCTATGGGGTTAAAAATACAATAATAGGGTGGGAGCCGTAGCACTGTATGTCCAATTTCTTCTGCCAATGTGTCACAAACATATACTTTTCTTATACAAAATGTCTTTAAAACTTCTAAAAGATCACTTTTTTTATAACTTTCTTCAAAATATATATCATTCGCCGCCATGTAGTTCTGAATGTCCAATTTTGTATTATTTGAGCTTGGAGCTTTATGTAATTGGCGACTGTGTACTATCACGCTATTCTGAGGAATGTTTGGTAAAAGACAATTCTTGAACCATTCCTCAAAAACTAACAAATTTTACCACAAAAAGATATTTAAATATAAATTAAGCAACCTAACCTACCTGATGTGCCTATATTTAATTATAATTATTACATTCCGGTCCTTTCCACATAATAATAACAAACGGTCATAAATAATGGGATGGCCCCAAGTACTTTTACTGCAGTCATTAAGTTATATCCATTTTTCGTGAAACAATCTTTACACTGGAGTCATCTGATAAATTACCAATGAATAATCAAATTTTATCAGAATCACTAAATAAGCAAATGACGGCATATCATTTTTATTGTCATGTATTATAGTCTCACAGAGTTGTTACGTTTTTAGACAGTTTAAGAACTCCCGATATGGTAACCCAAGATTCACATATGAGAAGAAGAATGAAAAGTATTTCTAGTAATGGTGGCCGTTTAGGTCTGTGGTTACAAGAGTCTGATTCAACTTTGGATAAGTTTCAGAGAAATACTTCTGAAGTAGAGCAACACTTGGAGAAAATGTACGTTTTGTTGCAACAAATTGAAAATGCACCTAATCTGGAGGTAAGAGTTGAACCTAAATATAATCAACATGTATGGTTTAACTAATAAAACTAAATAAATAATGCCACGATGTGTAGTGTGGAAATCTTCACTGAATTGTTCTATAACGATTGTTTTGACAACATAGTGTACTCTTCTCATGGTAAAGACGAAGTGATGCAAGCAAAAACTGTTCTTATTAAATATACTACTTAAAGCTACATTTTCCAACTTGTTAGTGTTTATACTATAAACGAACACCTTTTTTCGTAATTATACAGTAACCGGCAAAAGTCCTCACATATGGAAATTTTTTTATTTAAAAACTTATTTTGACATTTGTCACGTGACTACTCGTTTGGCTGAACAATTGATAAAGATACGTTTATAAAATATTTTTTCTATTTGGGTTTCATAATGGCTACATTGTGAAATGAAAAAAAATTGAATAACCTGCCACTTTATGAAACTGAAATTTTATTTTTTTTATGTTGGCAGCTAGAAAAACAATTTAATAACCTGCCACTTTATGAAACTGAAATTTTATTTTCTTTATGTTGGCAGCAAGTAGGGTTTGAATTTTAGGCTTACTGCAATTTCGTTGAAATTAGTTTTCTAGGCATTATGGATTCGACAAAAAAATTTTATAGAAAACTTTAAAATACTAACCTTTAACCTTGCAAATAGATCATTTTTACTAGTTATTTATCTTAAATACCTATACTCGGAAATATATAACATGCTGACGTACACCGTCGTCAACTAATTTCTAGTCACAACTATAAAACAACATAACCTAAAAATAATAGAAATATCTTCCAGTTTATGCTCTATTTCTAAATTTTTATTCAATAAAGTACTATTTTTATTTTTAATTCAATATAGTATTATACATATTGATTTATATATACATATTTAAAGTTCCTGTAGATATTTCCTGGGCATTAATTGTTATTCCTGTCAGATTATGTGTCGACACAATATATTGTTCAATAGTATTATTTATTATTTTGTTAATATTTTGAACTTTGTTCGGCTCGCACCATAACTCAAAGTTTTGCATATTCTTTTTAAAAGTTTTTCTAGATTATTTTCTGCAATTTCTCGTATTTCTGACGGAGTACAACTTTCTTCCCGACTCATTTTTACTAACTTTAATAATATATTTATTTTTAATTATGACGATGGATTACTTTGTTGTGTTCAATTGTTTCTATCATGGCATATTTGATACTTGTTTTAATATATTGTAAAAGTATTGCCAACCGAAAAATAAAATATTAATTCAAATGGAAAAAATCTACTATATTTTTTAAAGTTTTTCAGACTTTAAAGACCTAAATAGAAAACGTATTATAAAATACACGGTTCATAAGACAATTAGAGCACTTGTACTTTAGGAAACTCCCCGCTTCGCGGGTCGTTGTCTAGATTGAACGCGTGCTCTACGATAGTGTCTAATGAAACTTGTATCTCAATATACTATTGGATGATGCGGTGTTATCGAATCATACCGAAAGGGGCATCAACTTCGGAATTTTAAACATATTATTATGTATATTATATTTTTTTTGGAATCTACATAAAAATCTATAACAGTTTTCTGTATAACCATATTTAATAGTTTTTTAATTTTAAATATTCTTGTGATTTTTTAACGCCGTATCGGGATCTGAAAAGAAAATCATATCTTTTTAGCGGTGACAGCTAGAAAGCTGAAATTTAGTTTCACAAGACATTATATATTTTATAATTTCGAAAAGTTTTATACAGAGCGTCTCCAAAACACTATTTCGGAGCGAGAAGAATTATTATAAAAACCTTCTATTTTTTAAATTATATTTGATATATTTTTATAAAATAATTTTTAATTTCGTTATAAGTGCCAAAATATTGAAGAATTGAAGAAGTATAGGAACACCTAATATCATTAGATAGAAAACTAGATCCTCCAGTTGCAAAACATATGAAATACAGGGTGTCCCATTCAAAAAATAGAATGTATTTACAATAATTCATCCCCGTCTGAAATATTATTTTGCAGATGCCCTCTATAGAACTAATTAAATACTTTTCGAAATTGTAAAAAATTTG
The DNA here is from genome assembly GCA_963991005.1 of Barypeithes pellucidus. Classification (NCBI taxonomy): domain Eukaryota; kingdom Metazoa; phylum Arthropoda; class Insecta; order Coleoptera; family Curculionidae; genus Barypeithes; species Barypeithes pellucidus. The sequence goes on from OZ022556.1 coordinate 26,107,396, forward strand.
TAAATCTCCTTTGTCTTATGACAAACTTTCTAGCTGTAACGGCTAAAAAATATTACTTTCTTTTCAGGTCCCGATACGGCGTTCGAAAATCACAGAATTATTTATTATATTATATTATTTTAAAATATTGAAGATAGGTATATGATATTATACAGAAAACTGGTCTAGAATTTTATGTAGATTCCAAGAAAAATATAATATAGTATATGGTAATCCATTTAAAATTCCGACGTTGCTGCCACTTTTGGTATCATCCGGCAACACCGCACCATCCAATATATTTTATAAACGTAGAAAACTAGCTCTTGTAGCCACAGCCAAATTTTTAAAATCATATCTCATTTAGTTCTCGAGATACTTCTAATACGCCACTTTACTTGGTGTACCCTGTATATTTTGTGATGGTATTAGACGACGAGATATTTAAAAAGTGTGTAGATTTTAATCTAATGTGCTTTCGCAACATTTGGAGCCAGAATTCCAAAAATTATATTTTTTCAGAAATATATTCAGTTATTAGTTTCATATTTTTTATTTCGTAAGAGCAACTTTAGGAGATAACTTTAGGACAGAAGCTAATTTTAAGAAAAACAATTTTTTTTAAAACTATGTTTAAGTAATGAATTGTTACCCTGATACGTCTGATTGTACGAGGTAGCGCATAAAATCTAGATACTTGGAAATTTCTTAAAACAGAAATCTTTCATAAAAATTTAATTTAATTTATTTTTTAAACCAAACCAATAAGAGATATCTGGGTTAGATGCCGGAAAAGTATCTCCATACGTTATATTGTCGAAAAAAACGTTTCGTGCGACATTTAATCACTTTTGGCTTTTGCTATATAAATAAAACTTTTGAGTTCGATTCTTAGCTGAAGCATAAAACTTATTTAATTTTAAAGAAACTTTTCACTTCTCTAAACATTTTTTTGGTATTGTGTACCCACAAAAAACTTAACATTTATAAAATTTAATCAGACAATTTTTGTTGTTAGAGCCTTGAAGCGCCATCTCCAAATGTAAAAAAAGATAGAAAAAAGTTTGGTCTTAGAAAAAAGAAATCCTCCAAAAGCGGAAGCGTCGACCTTAGCATGCAATTTAATAACAAATCTACAAATGTAATGGATACTGGTAATACTTCTCCGTTGTCGGTAAGTAATAACAAGGATAGTTATATATCATTTAGTTTATAACGATTAATTTCCAGATTGACGCGCGAATCCAGAATATATTATGTTAGTTGCCTCTTAATTCTAGCTTTGAATATCACAGGTTAAAGACAACCCCATCATTGCAAAACTCTGACAACTTATATTTGGAGACGAACGTCTGGTTTCCAAGGATTTCGGTCTATCTCAGACATGATGAGTCTTATACACTGACGTGCAAAGAAAACTAACATTTTAACAAATTTTGATAAAGTTTTAGGCTGAATAACTTTTTTATTTTTACTCGGATATTAACGATTTTTATAGGGAACTGTAGGTACAACTATCGGTTTTAATGTGCCTTTTACAAATTTTAAGTAACATTGGTTATTCCACATATTGTCACGAAAATAAGGCATTTTCCTAAATTATTATTAGTTTCGTAATTCTTATTTTATCTACATTAAATCTGGTCCAAGCTTGTTTTGCAAACTGCATACAAACATAGGTTTGATTTATTTATACTGGTCTATTTATACAAAGGACGATCAGTATAAATAGCAAGTCGACAAGCTTAGATGGCACCCATTCTCTTACTAAAATTGATAGTCTTAGATGGGTCTAATATTACGAAAATTCCCTCCCAAGGAAAAAGCTGTCCCGAATTTTAGTTTTACCTGAAACTCCATAGGTAAATTCCAGAGAGAGATAGGACCAGTGATATAAAACTGTAATATTGAATAATTTTTGTTTTATTAAATGAAATACAAATATTTACTTAAGTACATATTGTATACCTAACAATTAAACGCCACAGTGAAATGAGACACATTTAATAAAATGCAAACGACTTATTTCGTTTTTCGTATATGATTCAATCATTTTTGTAATAAATTTTTGACGGTTTTTAACTTTACTATTGGTAATTATAGCATACAAATGTACACTTTGTAATTTTGCATAGGTTTCGATTTGAAACTCTTTAAGTTTATTAATAAAAACAAAAATGTTTGGATGAGACTTGTAACATGAGTCGTTAAAGTGTCCATGGAAAGATTTGCATGTATTCGTAGTCCGTGTAAGTTCTGCGGAGTTTTTAGCCCAAAGTGAAGGAGGGAATAGTGACTCCTCAGATATGTAATTATCTATCAAATAATCGGAGTATATTTGAATCTTTTTATCGTCTGGTGCTATTGAGAGCAGATCGAATATAGAATAATCACTGATTTCTACAGGATTTAAGAAAGTAAGGGCAAACGTCATGTTTAACCATAGCATCGGAACTTTCATCTTTGTAGGCAGATATTAAACCAATTTGCTGAATTTTTCTATACCATGGCTGCAAAAGATGAAATCGACATCCGATTATTTGAGCTAATGGCCAAACTTATCCGACAGCCTTATGAATACCTTTTTCAAAATCGATTACAATTTCAGAAATGTCTAATCTAACATTATTTTATTTTTTATTTATATTAAATAATTTTTTGTACCTTTCACTTTTCACTAAATGATAAATATTTCAATCCATTCCAGGTATTTATATTATTTACTTTTTACTATTTTCTACGAAAGAGATTAAGTACCTCAGTAGCGTAAAACTCTGGATGGGATGGAATTTACCTATCAATAAATGGGAGAAATATCCCTAGACTAGTTATAAGTGCTGAGTAGACAATTAGTTAATATAAAATCAATTGTAAAACATTAAACAGTAACATTGAATCCGTGTCAAAGCTACTTGATGTTCGTTTCGATTGTTCATTTTAATTTTAAGTAATTTAATATCGTAAATTAGTTAAGGCCCTTCGATAATAAATAAAACATTTTTTAAAAGGAGCTTTGTCGATCAAGTTACTTAACTTGGGTATAACATTTTTAATTTAATCTGTTACCTGCTGGGACCGAATTTACCATACCCAAAATGTAAATAATGTTAAATATGCATACTTTTATTTTATGGTACTTTAAATAATAACCTACCTTACTACTAAATTTGTATAACTAAGTTAGTTCACATCCACTCAACAACAAGCAAAAAGACAAAATGTACAAATTTAGTGTAAGTGAGTGAGAATTGTACAAGGTATGTTCATTTATATATTTTTTCAAAATTTGTCACTAACACCGTCAAAAATATTTCTTCTCACTATTTTATTTATATATATCTTTGTTACAAATAGTTCTGACGATGGTTTAGTATAATAAACCGAAACGTTAACCAAATATTGGAATTTCATTTGAAAGTGACCGAAACCCAAAAACAAACTACCTATAATTTGAAAAGCGGTCAAGAAAACAAAACTATAGTTGTACCTAAAGTTCAGTTAAAAAAGTTATTCAGCCTAAAACTTCAAAATTTTGTAATGGCCGTTTTCTTTGCACGTAAGTGTAATTCGAAATTCAAAGCTTCTAACGTTATATAATTATAATTAATTAATTATAAAATAATTGCTGGTAAATCAAAGATTTAAAGCTCTCCTTTAACATTCCTCTTTTACGCGTAAAAAGTATTTAGTGATTTTTAATAGTCAATATTTTTCTTTCAGGCTAATTCATTTTCGGGACTTTGTACATCGTCCCATCAAATAAGTGCATCTCTACCGCTACCTGCACAGGGTCCTGCCGATTCTCTCACATCTGATAGTTTTAGTAACTCTGATGCAATATCTTTAGCTCCTGATAGTCAGTTAAAAGAAGAATTTATGAATCTGGGCAAGTCGGGTAAGTAATTTAATGGACACATAATAATAATAATAATAATGTTTATTCCCAACGAGCTATTTTAGTCCCTTACAGGGAATATTATAACATAGAACATAAATAAGTAATTAATCAATATAAAAATTAAAAATCAAAATTATTATAAATGGTTTTTTAAAGTAATTTTGTATATTTTCCAGAAAAAATTTCTGTGTATTTTTTAAACAATTTTAAATTAAATTTTTTTTTAAATACTTTAGGTAACGTATTATAAATATTTATTCCATCAAATAAAATAAATTTCATCCCTATGCTACTTTTAACTTGTTTTTTTTTTTAAATGGTCAACATTTCTGGTATTATGATTGTGTATATCAGTTAATTTTACAAATTTTATACAAGATTTTTTTATTTTAATTATTAATTGCATGAATTAGTATACTGATTTTTAATTTATATAAACTATTCAGATCTAGATATCCTCTTGGTTTATATAAATTTGTTGTCGGTTCGAAAAAATTTAGTTTATGAATACATTTTATAATTTTGTTTCGTAGTCTTTTTAAAGGGTTTAATATTGTGGCACATGCAGATCCCCAAACTGATATTAAATATTGAAATTTTGAATAAACTAATGAATAATAAATATTTTTTAAATGTATTAAAGGTATTCAACGTATTTTCTCCAATTTAAATTTTCGTCTATATATAAGAATAAAAACTTTACGGATTTTGCTTATAATTTCGTTTCCATTAAAAATTATAAAATGTTTAACCTATGACGAAATTGTTAGTTCGGGCATTAACTCCGTTTTTTTTTTTGTTTTCAGTATTAGCAGATCTTAGAACAATAATACACGAATTGAACACTGAAAGGGAACGATTAAAAGCGGCCATAGATGCCGAGCCCTGTTTACTATTTAACAGTAATACTAAAAGTATAATTAACGTGAAAGATGATGTCAATCAAATTTTTAAACAAAATTTAGATTTGAAGACCAGACTATTAAAAATTCATGAAGCCTCTAATCTTTCGGAACTTAATTTTTTGGAAAGTGAGAAGGTAAGCAAGAAATTTTGTAATGTTCTCAATATTAACTGGCCTGAACAAAATAATCATTCATTTGGTTGATGTTCATTCCAGAAACTTTAATAGCGTCGGGTATAGTCTTCATAAATGTATCGACTTCTGTTTTACTTATACAGGGTGTTTTGAAACTCCTTTACAAAAATTGTTGTTAGGTAATGAAAGTTTATAAGCACCAATATACCGGCAACAATGTGGATGAACCACTTTTTATTCTGTAATTTGAAAAAGCATCCAGAACCAAGGATGGCGACGAATAACAACAAACAAATAATGTCGGGTCGGCTCTGAAGCGATCAATAGAATTTCCACCCTACTGCGCAAACTCAATAGGCCCGCGCCATCTTCCATAGCGGGGACTCTTTGTATTTTGGAACGTTCGTATTGGCAATATACTGTTTATACAGGGTGTTATGGAAATGACGTATTATATTTAAATCGGCAATTCCTGAGATGAAAACAAATTGAAGAAAAATATCCAAAAATGGCGCTTTAATTTAATATGCCCTGTACATGACCTTATGTCAAACCAAAAATGACCATGTGATGCCCCTGTCAGGAAGGTAAACAAAGCAACATATGTCAACATTGTTGTCATATCTTCAGGGTAAACTCTTTAGAAAGCCAATAACCGTTTGACAGATTGCAAGTTGTTTATTTTTCAGGGTATATTATTATAAACTTTTACGTTCAGTTCAGTTCGCTAGGAAACAATCTCTGATTTATAAACTTGAACTGACTCGAACGAACCGCCGCGGAGTTTTTAAATGGTGAGGTATGTTCTCATTTGTTCAATTCGAACGACACCCGTCAGATCTGGACAACTTAAAAGTTTATAAATGCCACTTACCCTTTAGAAAAAAAAATGCAATTTTATTTACCTTTTCGGACTTATTTAAATTTAAAAAACTTAATTTATTTAATTAATAATATATAATTATTATAAAAAATATCAAGTACTCACATCACAAACTCACATAGTTTTCGCGTCACAACACATCTAAGTACCGTTCAATCTGAATTAGTATTTTAAAGTGCTTACTGTGTAGACAAAAGTACGCCCTTATTGTCTAAATAACACGTTCGTTCCGTCGGTCAATATTGAACTGCTGGACTGGGGCACTGCCGTCGCGAAAAGAACAAATAACTTAATAATTTAAAAGTATTAACATACAATTTAACACACAAATCTGCTTGAAACAGTATGAAAACATCCGGCTAATTTTGGAGGAACAGCTGATCAGCAGAAACGGTTGCATATTCGACTGGGGTTTATACTTAAAAAATACAGCGTTGCCACACTTTCGATGTTTTATAAGGTTATATTCATAAAATGAAGAATTTCCTTCTGAAATACTTTTCTTTATAATGATAGTCTCGGAAATGGCAACCGCGCTGCTTGGACGAGACTATTTATTTTAAAGGGATGGAAGCTTAGACTAGAAAGGAAAGGATGGAAGGGTCTATCAACATAATTATTTCATCATTCTTCTTCAGTAAAGGATTAATAAATTTGATTAGGCCATTAGAAATTAGCGTTTTTATTATTTCTGAATTTCTATGGCGAAATAATTTGTATCCTATAGTGCTTTTGTTTTATGTGTACGGTAGGTTATTGTAAAGTGTAATTATGCGTTAGTATTTATTGCTTCTGTGTAATCTAATAAGTGCATATCTTCAAAAAAATAAATAATTGGAAACTCGTGGGTGTCTGTGTGTTTCTTTAAGTGATTTAGTGCAAATGTTCCGAGAGATTGGAAATAAGAGGCCGAATGGGGTTTAGTGGGTATAAGCTTATTATGCAGTTCCACATTATCATCAGGGTACGTGATGAGCATAAAGCTTGTCCCATAGAAAAAGAAACAAAAACCTGAAGATGTCTCTGTGCCCTGGATTACTTGCTAGTGTACTGGCACCTGGATTCACTTCTATTTGGATACTAGGTAAACTAAATATTATTTTTATAAGAATCTATAGTTATTTTCTACACAGTTGGCAACATTGGGCTTGAACATCTGTTGATTACACAGCTTGGCAATGTAATATGATCATATATGAATATGCTGAGGAGTAACCGGGTGGGTTTAGGGGTGAATCACCCCACTTTTTAAACGTTCTATTTAAAAAAAAAATATGTAGCGCTTCTCTAGGACACCACAGGAGTCACCCATTTAAATATAATACGTCATTTCCATAACACCCTGTATATATGTGATTTAAACCCTCAAGTCCTGATATAAAAATGGCTTTTCAGTAATGGCCACAAGGCCTTCTTTTATGCGAGAAAATAGATTGTTTATTGCCCAGTAAAGAAGGTTTTAATGTGTCATGAAGGGCGAAGTGCGGTCCTGTTCGCCGGTTAATATTTTATTTAAAATCGAATAAAATAAGCAGACCCATTCGTTCAGCCTCTACTTCCTGGTTTCCCTTAAAGGGTATTTTGGTACAGTTTATGTAATACCTTTGCTCGCAGTTAATGGAGTTTTTATTTTAGCGTCAACCATATAATACATCTTTAAGCTACAGTTCCTCGTGCGTTAGTGCTACAGAGTTTTTTGATGCCGAAGATCTATCGACTACTGACAAGACGCCGGTATTTCAACGTGGGCCTGATGACGAAAAGGATGAAGAAAGTGAGGTAAATAATGTGATCTTTAAGGCCTTCTGCACACGAAGCGTCTCGTCATAGACGCGTACTAGATGCGACATACGGACGGTGTACGCTTTTGTGCTGCACCTTTGGGTTTTAATAGCGGACTGCATAAGAGGCGTCAGCGGCGCGGTTTCGTCAAAGCAGACAAGCTGCAATACGCCGGGCGTACAGCGGTGCTGGTCGCTTTCAGTACGCTTAGCGGAGAAGAGCACATGTTTTTTGTGCAATGCCCTTCAGGAGTACTCCAGAAAAGACTTAACGGAAAACGCTTGGGCAGCAATAGCGAGAGAGATGCAATTTTCATTGAATAATTGATTGTATTTGAATAACGGGACCCACAACTAACACCAGATCGTTAAATGTATTTTTAGACATTCTGTAAACTGTGAGTCATCTTCTATAATAACTCTTGGGCGGCAGTAAATAGCATTCTTGTAGATGTATGGGTGCACCCAAAATTTCCGAAGGTTACGAAGATAATTTAACAAAACTAGGTCCTTCATCACTTGACATCTTCACAGTGTAAACACCGAGGTCGCACTACTAATAAAATAAAAGGAAACCTATTCATTTGCGGATTTTCAAAGTCGAGACAGATCGTCCCTGCATGACGAATCTTATACGCTTCTATGACGATATGCTTCTTGTGCAGAAGTTGAGGCGTAGACCAATCGTCGCTGCATGACGAATCTTAAGCCGCAAACACACTATTAAGCTAGCTTTAGACGGTGCCTCTTTTCGTGTGTTAGCGCATGCGACATTTCGTGCAGCAGCGCATGCAATATAGCGCATAAAACCGTACCACCTTAATGTCGTGCAACATATCATTTACACTAAAATTGATATCGGTGGTGCGTCTTGCATTTTTCAACATGGATGTTGTCAGGTTTAGAGGTTTGTGTGCTACTTTTATTATAATATCGAGAAATAAAAAACGTAAACGGAAGTGTTGGATACGGGAATTGCTGAGGAAAAAGTCCTATTCCTTTATAGAGAAAATGCTGTTAGATTGCGGTTGGTTTTTTCAAAATTTTACGAGGATGTCTTCAACGGATTCCGCGTTGCATGTCACCATCCAAAATAAATAACATGGAAGTGTACGCGAACCAATTACTTTTGTATGTTTCGGAGGATGCGCTTCCACTTTTCTTTTTAGTAACTTTTGTATGTTCTTTATGGAAGTATGACCTCAAGCTCTTAATTTTGTTCAAGACTTGCTTTGGTGTTATACTGTATTTTTTACATAATTCCTGAATAGCATCATTCCGGATAATATGGTTTTTGTAACTAGGGTCTTCACATCGCCACAAACAAGTGAAATTTCTATAAGAGTCAATAAATTCAATTGTTCTGTCATTCATTTTGATGTAAACAGGCGAAGACGCACACTGTAACGCATGAAAGTCCCATCAGTCTCGGGAATGATGAATGATTTTTTTTGCATTGTAGGTTGGTTCCTTGACAATGTCATAGTTTTCGCTGTTTATGATAAAAATTTAATTTTCGATTTATACTAGGTATAATAAAAATGCTATGTTTTTTTCCGAAAATTCGCACCACCCTGTGGAGTATATTAGCAACCGAAGCATATTGCTGTTGACATTAAACTGTAGGTCCATCTGTCCCCAACATTTTCTTTTTCGGTTTACTTCATTATCTCTGTTATTAAAGGAGATACACCGTTTTATAGCGTAACATGTTTTTATAGACTTTATTATTCAACACATTAATTGTTAAATGTTTTCAAGTAGGCTATGGGTTTTTTTCTGACATTTCAAGCGATGTGTCAATATCGAATACATTATTTGTTATCTGTATAACTGTATAATTTCTGCTCGCTTTGATAAATGAACACAAAATTAACGAGTTACTTTATTTAATAAAGTAATTACAATATTAAGATTACGTTCATTAAACAATTTTTTTTGGAAACGAGTGAAACATGAAAAGAACAAAAATCAAAAACAATAAAATTAATGGATTTATAACGTTAATAGCGTGTATGCCCACGTCTACTTCGAATCACTGCATTCATACGCCTCGGCATACTGGAAATTAAATTTTTGATTGTATCTTGGGGAATATCCTCCCATTCTGCAATTACTGCATCCACCAATTTATTGTGGTTAACCGGTACGGGATTGCGACTTCGAACCTTTCTTTTAAGAGCTTCCCATAAATGCTCTACGGGATTTAAATCGGGACTATGAGGTGGCCATTCCATCAATGGCTACAGAGTTCATGTAGTCTATAACTTGTCTAGCCACGTGGGGACGAGCATTATCCTGCATAAATAAACTATTCGGTTCCAAAAAAGGAACAAATGGCATTACTGTTCAATTACAATGTTTTCTAGATACGACTTATAGTCGAACGATGTCTTCCTATCACAGTAGCAATATGACACATCGAATGGCCTTCATCCACCAAAGTTAAGGCTCTTACTGCTGCTTCTACCCATACATTTTTTGGTGGATTCATTTTTCAAGATTAAAATACTCGTCGGGCAACTGAGCATACGAAACTGATGGCGAATTTTATTTGACCTTTGTAACTTTAAAACACAAGATCTGTTGACACATCGCTTGCAATGTCAGAAAAGGTCCATAGCCTACTTGAAAACATTTAACAATTAATGTGTTGAATAATAAAGTCTATAAAAACATGTTACGCTAAAGAACGGTGTATCTCCTTTAATAACAGAGATAATGAAGTAAACCAAAAAAGAAAATGTTGGGGAAAGATGGACCTACCGTTTAATGTCAACTGCTATATGTTTCGGTTGCTAATATACTCCACAGGGTGATACGAATTTTCGGAAAAAAATAGCATTTTCATTACACCCAGAATAAATCGAAAATGAAATTTTTTATCATAAACAGCGAAAACTATGACATTATCAAGGGACCAACCTGCAATGCAAAAAAAAATCATTCAACTCGGATCATAAATTCAAAAAAAAAATAGCATCAAAAATATGGCAAATTTATAATGTTGCGTTAATTTTGTTCAGGAGTTTATATCTTGTTTAATATTTAGGTACGTACAAGATCGGAAAGTAGTTCTGAAGCCGATTCATTTTCAAGCGGAGAGGGCAGTATTAGTTCCGAATCAGATTTGGGAGCAGAATTGCACAATCCTGTAGCAAATTTAGATGCTAGTGGTAAGTTCTTTAAGATTTAAAAAAATATGTTTCAGGTTTATTACGACTTATTTGATAAAGTCTGTACGTTATATCTTTACACATGCGTCACAATGGATCAAGAGCCACCGTGACTTAAAACTCCCCATCTTTATTTATTACAGACTTAAAAGTGAATAAACACATAATAGAGCATCTGCCGAGTTCCGCAATACGTTTTTAATTCAATAACGTAGTAGAGTTAGACAAAAGACAAAAGTTACAATTGTTGTTTAATATTGATTTGTAGCCACAAGTTTTTGTGTCTTCAAGTTGAAGTTAATCCTAAGAACGGTTCTACCGGGTGTCCCATTTTCGACAGTTTTACATTTTGATAAAAAATTTTACCAAGATCGGAAAACGATTTGTCTGGCATTTATTGTCGGGAGTACATTATTTTTTAATTAATTAAGCATTATAACAGTAGGCCATGGTCAATTTATTACAAACAAATTCAAAATTTTGACAGCTATTCTAAGTAACGTAAATTATTAAAAATATAGAATTTTTAGGTTATTTTTTAATATAAATGTAAACAACTATACGTTTTTGGAAAGCCCAAAGTATGCTTAATTAATTTAAAAAAATAATATATGGGGTATCCCATTTAATATTAATTTTTGTTAATATCCGTAATAAGATCAATTTTTACCTTTTTGAGAAGTTAATGCGTAACAGAATACAAGGGGTGTCTAACCCAAGTAGCATTTTTAGACACATTATGGTCAATGTATCGTAACTATCGTTTCTGTTTCCGATCAAAATTGGAAACTGTTGGCAACAAAAATGGAAATATTTTCGAAACGTATACATTTTAAATTGGACATTTACACGTGTTTCCAAGTGGTTGGTATTAGCTGTGACTTTCGCTGTTTCGATGCACAATCGAAACTTTTATCGAAAATGTTCGAAAATATTTCTAAACTGTTGCTTCTGTTTATTCAAAAATAAATGAATGAGTATAAAGAGGTGGGCTGTGTTAAACCATGCGCAAAACAATTAGAATTCCTTCACTTTAGTAAAATAAAAGAAAAACAATATGAAACGATAATTTCGCCATGATGAATTCGTTTTAAGTATATTTCCTATAAGTTATTTGCAGTAAATTTTTACCGTGCTGTTTAGTAATTTGGCTTTATATTTTTAACGTACCCTCGATTTATTTTCATTTACAGAAAAAATATACTTTGTCAAAAAAATAAAAATTAAAACATTTTCAAAATTTTATTTATTTCTTTTATAAATCGACTTAGCTAGGAAAATGGAACTTATATAACAACTTTTGGCTTTTCGAATGATGCAGGTATTTCATTAAAACTCATTTTAACAAAATAAAAATCCATTTCACGAAATGGCCGCTAGGAAGCAATAAATTATAGGTACTGGTCCAAATTGGACTCAACACACAATTTGGGCCTAAGTCTGACGTTACGAGAGGAAAAACCTTTCCAAACAAACTAGAATCTCATAAGAGATTTTTAAAGCATCGGTACACGTTTATAAGCGATAAATAAGCAATTTTCTGATATTATTTTTACAGACAGATTGACGTAAGTGTTTTTTGAAGATTTTTAATCACCATCTTGTTTGAGGTTATGTTATTATTGTTTGCATAGGGAGATTTAAATTGTTATTTTTCTGTTGAAAACGGCTTATTGCACTGTATTTATCAACATAGAGTATATCCACCCTATAGCTTGGAATATTTATTTTATTATAGATTGAAAATCTGCAATAATAATTGTGTTTCGTACCCGATTGTAACCATTTTTGCAGATTTCGAATCTATAATAAAAAAAAATATTTCAAGCTATATGGTGGTCGGCATACTTTATGTTGATAAATACAGTACAGAAAAATAACAATTTAAATCTCGCTAAACGATAACATAACCTCAAACTTGTTCAGATGGTGATTAAAAATCTACCTATAACACTTACCTCAATCTGTGGTTTAAAATGGAAATTCAACGCAATCTTGTGTCTTACCAAAACTTATATAATTTTAACTAAAAATGTTTCGAAAAATATTTATCTTCGCGTGTTGTTAATGTATCGACACTATTGTTTGTAAAATATTTCGAAACAAACACTTCTTTACGTGTTTCTAGTAACTGGATTCGAAAATGTGTCGCACATGTGTCTCGATACAACTTTATAATTTTAATCGAAAATGCTTCGAAACGTTTCGACGATTTTCAAATCAGATTAAAAGCTAAGAGAGCCATGATAAATTTGACACCGGAATCATTCGTTTCGTTAAAAATTGAAAGTGAAAACGGCAACATTCTATCTTTGCTAAAAACTCTAATACCCCCAGAAAGGGCCGAAAATGTGACACCCAGTACATACCTTAGTTACTTTTGACTAATCCTAGTCGTTAACATTATACAATTTAAAGTAAACACAATTTTATTGTGTCCTTTGACGAATTTTCTTTCCAGACCTATCCGCTCGGAGTTTAACTGGCAGACGAATTACTTTACCTGTCCCTCGGCCGCATACAGGAGGTTTATCCCTGTGGAATCTGCTTAGCAAAAATATAGGTAATAACAACCTGTTATAATGTTAGATTGTATGCTCTAGCTGGTGGCTTTTTCTTTATATGGTTCAAGGGATTGTTAATTTTTATTTAGAGTGATGCATTATTGTGCTTCATTTTATCCATGCATTATATTTAAAAGTAAGGTAGGCAAATACATGATACTTATACAACTTGTGTGAAATTATTGGCACCATATGGAAAACATTTTTATCTGCGATTTTAGAAAAAAAACTATTCTTCATCAAAATTTTTTCTTAAAAACTCCCAATTCCCGAAAAAATCACTAATATACAGTGTGTCTCCGTAAGTTGGAACCATATGGATAACGAAAAAAAGTTATTCTTCATAAAAAGTTCTGCATGGTCTAAAACCTAAAAAGCAACTATCAGATATCAAATTCTTCTAGGCGTATACGAGGTTTGTCAAAAAATATGAATTTTGCCCAAGAGCAAAGTACCTTTATTTTTGACAATATCGAAAATTGTTATTAAAAAAAATTGATCAGAACTAAAAACCACGGATTTGACTCCCGAAAGGGGAATATTTTTTTATTTGTGGGTTCATGAAAAAAATGTTATTCTTTATAAGAACTCCTGCTTGAGCTAACACGACCGAAAAGCATAATATTTTCTCAAATTTACATACCGGGCGTTCAGAATTTAGAAAAATATGAAGCTAAGAACCAAGCGTGTGTAAAGATACGATAAAAAATATTTTGTAAAAATTGTCGGGGTTGAGAAGCTACGCCTCAATACCAAATTTTACTCATTGCCTCAGTAAGTTATAAAATATAATATGGTCGCTTAGTTAGTTACTTAGCAGTTTTCGACCATTCCTCGAATACTAGTAAGCATTTACAATTTACATCTAAAGATAAATAGGGTATTAACTTATTTACAAAAATTTTATATAATTTAAAAAAAACACATATTTTATCAATTTTTCTAGTACATTTAGGCAATTAGTCAAAATTTGATACTGAGGCATAACTTTTCAACTTGTACTAACAACTTTTTATCGTATCTTTACATGTAAGTGTCCTTTTTTCTTAGCTTTTTTCATAGTTTTCTGAATTCTGAACACCCGGTATATGTTACTTTAAATACCATATAACATTCAATTCGCATTAGCTTTTTTCCTAGTTTTGTGAATTCTGAACACCCTGTATATCTTACTTTAAATACCATATAACCTTCAATCCGCATTATGGCTGTTTTTAAAAAGTAGACGAGGAAACTTCCAACTTGACAAGACTTATGCTAGCTTTGCCAACGCTTCTTGTAACCAGCGAATAGCTATCAATGTTTTTTTTTTAATTTCTGTCTGCAAATTACGTATACTATTTTTTTATTTTTTAACTTTAATAAACAAAATATGAGAATCATATTTTATGTAATATTTCTACATATTTGTTGGAGCTTTTATTAATATAACTGCTTTTGTAGAAATATCCTAATTAACCTTTATCACTTAAATTTTAGATAAGACATCCTAACTGAACATGAACCCTTATAGTAGGGCAAAACAGGGCACTGGTACGTCAAATTTCCTGTGTGAATTTATTCTGTATTAAACACTAACTTCCCCTTCTTGTACATACCTACGTGTTAACGTCATTAACTAACGCCCAAATTGGGCTAAAATGGCCTAGTTGTCTTAACCACTGTCTTTGTTTTGCAGCTATAAGCTAGTCAAAGTTGTTGTGCATGAATTAAGCACGCTCATGTTCTTTTCCGTTGTGCACCGCCCATATTTCTGTTCAGCACACTGACCTGTATCTATGGCTACTATTGCTCTATGGTACAGCTTATGGGATGCGCAGTAAAAAGTTAAATTTTATGAGTGAAAAAATGAGTTGGTGCGCACGAGTCATATTTTTAAAAGCTGGTCGTCCGGTGTCTTGCGCGCAATGTTCTCGCTGTCATATGCTGTTCCTTAGACAACTCCGCTTGCACCACATATATATAACCATTATATTGCTAATACCATCTGCAATTATGACCCCGCTATGGGCATCGAACGGGTAATAGTGAATTTGCGCAGTTCGGAAATTTCCTTGTGAAAGTAAACATTCGACAGGACCGGATTTGAACTTTTTTAATGTAAATTTCACTGGTTAGTTAGGAAAAATATTGCAATCAAAATTTCGATGAGTTCTGTATGCTGATTGCTGTAAACTTTTGGTGATCCGACGTCGTATGATTCTTAACCTCACTTTTTTCTAAACCAAAAATTAAGAATGAATGACTATATTGACTATTTTGGGAATTATTATCAGCTACTAATGCACCAAATTAAGAATAAATTAATTTTAAGGTTAGGTAGTGACCACATATATATTATATTGTATACGAGTGATACTCCTTTTTTTACAAGCTTTTTAGTAAAATTCGGTTCCGAATATCGGATAATGTGATGAGCAAAAATTCGTTTTACCTGGTATTGATCCACGACTTTTGCAAAAAAGCACCATGCACTTGTGTCCTTTCATCTTAAACAAAACGAGCCACAAACCTAATTATATTTATATTATAATATACCGACAACAATGTGGATGAACCACTTTTTATTATGTAATTTGAAGAAGCATCCAGAACCAAAGATGACGACGAATAACAACAAACAAATAATGTCGGGCCGGCTCTGACGCGATCGATAAAATTTCCACCCACTGCGCAAACTCTATAGTCCATCTCCCATAGCGGGGACACTTTTTGTATTTTGGAACGTTCGTATTGGCAATATAATGGTTCTATATATGTGGCTTGCACCCATGCCGGTCAACCAAAAACCATCGTACAGGACCGCAATCAATCGTAGAAATGTAACATATCTATCGATATGTCGACAATGGATATGTGAAATTAATTCGTTTTAAGTGGCTTTCCAGTGATGGCCATAAGGCTTTTTTTATGCGAGAAAATAGATTATTTATTTCCCAGTAAAGAAGGTCTTGATGTGCCAAAATATTGCCGTGTAGTCATTTTCATTAAAGAGCGAAGTACGGTCCTGTTCGTCGGTTACGGTCGAGCGTTTATCAGTCAGCATTGCGCATGACATCCGACGAGGGGCTTTGTTTACATGCGCGAGGCCATAAATTTGCTATCCACAGATACAGGTCAATGGTTCAGCATAGTCTCCTTAAGTGGATTCCGTAGACCTTTAAAACGAGATTTATTCCCACGGGTTTATTATTGGATTAAGAAAAATATATACCGGATGATGCATTGTTGAGTTGAATATAGGAAATCCCATGTAATTTTTGGGGTGGGTGAATATTGGCTCTCCTCTACATTTTGTAGAAAACTGCTGTATCTTCTAGGCTATAAAGAGTATGCAAAATCTATTGACAATAGGTAATCATCGTTGTCATGGATTATTATTGTTGTGAAAAATACAAGGAGAAATCAAAATACATATAGTTTATTGTTTTAAAATCGGAACAAAAATAAAAACTTTTGCTCTATGCGGGCTTTATGAATCGGAGCTTTATCGTGTTGAAACATAAAATCTTGGCCATGTACTGCGCCGACTGATGGTATCATAACTTGGTTTAGTATATTGCAATATAATTGTACAGTGAGCCTTCCCTGCACTATTTGACAAACTCCTGGGCCCCTTGCACTAATCCAGCCCCAAACTTTTATAGAAAAGCGTCCACTTTGATTGGTCTTATGTGTATATCTTTCATCGTATCTCGAACCAGAAGGCCTGTAAACGCTGATTCTCCCATTGTTGCAGGATTGAAAGGTTTTTCGGAAAATATTACGGTTTCCCACATGTTATCTCGATTTATGAGCAAATTCTAATCTTCTCTGCTTGTTTGCTTCGGTCACAAATATTTTATTTGTATCACAACTTTTTATATCCGAATTCTACTACCAGCTGTATTGGCCGAACCAGGAAAATGTGTCTTTTTTAACCGTTCTTGCTGTTTCGAAAGGGTTATCTCTTAAAAAATTAATTAATTGTACATCTTGGCCTTCATTCCAAATTTTGGGGTGACCAGTACCTGCTTTTCTTACGATACTTCCATATTCTGCAATTTTGTGCTTATCCAACAATACTGTATTTTTGCTAATTCCTAATTCATCTGCGATATGTCTTATTGATACACATCTCTCAATCGCGTGTAAATGATCGCTTTTTGCTGGACGATTAACGCGGGCATTTTTTTTTTTAAATATTTCGTTCGACACGTCAGTCACAAAATCTAATCAAACTCACAACTTCAAAAACAAACTAATAGTCTGGGAGATTAAACTATATTTTGCTGTCCCAGTTTTATTTCGGCACGATGGTACAAAAAAAATCGATTTCGCAAAATCGATGGGAAATCGGATGCCATTTTTTCCATTAAATTTAAAAAGCGATTTGTGATTTGGCAGCGATTTATGTCAGTTTTGTTTATCAGGTTGACGAGTAAAATAAGAAATGATGAAGGCAATTATAAGAACATATTATACATGATATCCGCTAGTGAAGAGGAGAAATAAAATTATCCATTTCGTTAAAATCGCTTATAAATCGATGGGCTCTGCTGAATGCAGCCATTATCACTGACACTAATTTTCGTTTAGGCAATGTCCAAATTTAGTTTGCTGATGTTTACTGTATTATCTGAATTATGAGAGTTTCGTGGTTAATTGAATAGCTTATTATTGGCTCACCAAAATGTGTTCAAACTCGGCACATAGGTTTACCATGTCGGCCTTTTCAAGAAGTTATAATGCAGTTTTTCTATAAAATGTACAGGGATTTCCTATGTTCGACTTAACGATGCATCACCCGGTATGGAAGTTTTATAAATTAAACAAAGAATATTGCAAAACATCAGCATAAGAATGCACTCTATAAATTAGACAAAAGTTTCGCATTAAGGGGTTCTGCAACGTCATGGTTTGAAATTTAAAAAATTCAAGTCCTTTCGCGCTGTCACGCAATTGGTTGCCGGTCTGTCTTTAGAGAGTTTTTGCACCGTACTTATTCGTCTCCCAAACACTTTAAAATTTTTTTGTCCGTTTAAAGGAGGGTTTTCGCAATCTTTGTATGAAAACAGTCTGTCCGCGTCCGCCCAAAGGAGAGTCCGCCGAAGTGAGGTTGATTTTCATGGAATTTCATATATGTACCTAGTACCGGACTATGAAAAAGTGTTCGTTTAATAGAGATGTCCGCTTATTAGAGGTGTCCGTTATGAGAGGTTTCACTGTAATAACAATAAATAATAGGTGTGATATATGGATTCAGAATATAAAGTGTAGTTCGTAAAGCATAAAATACAATGTTACTACTATTTAAAAAACAAAGTTGATGATGATTAATTAAATTATTTTGTAGAAGAGAAATAGTGGCAACGAGAAAGTATAATTTATTTTCACATATCTCTTCAAATACAATCAGAAAACAAAAAGAACGAAATCGTAAAAATGGGGTTTTGCTCAAATATCTACGGAAATATTCGGGATTTTTAAAATTTGAAAACATGACCTTGCATAACTCACTAATGGCCAACTTTTGTCTAATTTGATCGTTTCTGTAACGAGATCCCTATACAGTGCCTTCTAATCTGGGATACTCTGTAGATTTTATGGGGAATTTGGCATTATTGATTTGTAATTTTTTATTTAAAATTTGTATTTAAATAATGTAAAATGGAGAGATTCAAAATTAATTTAGAATTTACAAGGAAAACCTACACAAAATAAGTATGTGTTTTAAAAGTTTTCTAAATTCGAAACACGTATTGAATCTACATTTTCAATAATCGACGTTTTTTTAGGAAAAGATCTGTCCCAAGTGAGCATGCCCGTAGCACTAAATGAACCTTTAAATGCACTACAACGTCTCTGCGAGGAACTGGAATATTCTGAACTTCTGGATAGGGCAGCAAGTACCGACGATCCGTATGAGAGGATGGTTCAAATGGCCGCATTCGCTGTATCGGCATATGCCAGTACTTTAACTAGGGCTGGAAATAAACCTTTCAATCCCCTTTTAGGAGAAACGTATGAATGTATTCGAGAAGATAGAGGATTCAGGTATGTTATTTAGGTTTTATCATGATTTTAAATTACAATATTTTATTTATTACCTAAAGGGAACTAACAATTTTTTAAGCCCTAGAAAACTTATTTCCTAATATATTCCTATAAAACAAAAACTATGTGGTTTTTTATCGACAATTTCACACCCACATTTTTAAGCCCATCGGAGACTTGTTTTTTGTTTGGTTACCATGGAAACCCAAAATATTTCCCGAAATATTCATCCTCAATGGTATGTCCAACGAACGAATGGAAAGCGTCACAACAATATCACATAACCTATAATGTTTGTGCAGAGATGCATTAAGGGTCGGCCGGAACTTTATTACATTTTTGACAATGTATAAACTCCATTAACCTTTCAAACACGCAATTAGATCTCGGCAACTCCCCGCTATTAAAACTATTGTAAAAATCCCATCTGGCATGTGGATTCTCTGAATACTGACCCATTTGTCCCTAATTTAAGTTTATTACACTACTGTGCCAAACATTATTTATTATACCGAATTAATATTTTTTACTACTACCTATAATTTTTACTACTACCTATATTATATACACTTAGTTTGGGATCACTCTCGTGTGAGCGTCTTGAATCTCTTTTAATATAGTGACAACTAACTAAGTAAACTTTTGTTTCATTTTATATATTTAAAATGTATTGTCACAAAGTAACGGACCAGTCAATCAATTCTCCATTATTGTTGATTATTTAACTTTTATGCATTTTTATACAAATAGGAATATAAGGAACATGCAAGTCACGAATAACAAGAGCAAACTGCTTTTACGTCAGTAGCGTTCAAACCTGTCTAAATTCCTGTAATGCACAGAAGATATGCAGCGCGGCTCTTCTCTACAGTACAGGAGCGGCATTTAGACGTAAAAGTCGTTTGTTTTCTTATTCGTGACTCAAATTTCCATTAATTTTTACGTACTTGCATGTCGTTTGTGTTCTTTATTTTTATAAAATTGCATAAAAATTATATAATAAATAATTTTGTATTTTATACATTTTCAAAAATTTAATAAAGTTCCGGTCGACCCTTAATGCAACTCTGCACAAACATTCTAACTTTCATAGGTTATGTGGTATTGTTGTGCCCTCCATTTGTTCGTTGGGTATAGTATAGATGTCGGCGTCAATTAGTGAAATCCGTCATTCCCAGAAATGCCTAGTCATTTCACGTATTGCCGGCAAATAGTGTAACTCTACGTTTGGTACACCGTTTGCCTAAGAGTAGAGTTTTAGTCAATAATTGTAATTAGGACAGTGTTGCCAGTAGTGCATGAAAATAAGGTATTTTACATTAAAAGGTTTGTAAATAACTGATTATTATGAGGATTAAACTAGCTTGATACAATTTAACGTAATCTAGGATGCACTGACATGAAATATTTGACAGTGAATGTCAGAGTGAGTTGGTATTTATAAAATTACATCAGTAAAAATGGCAAATTTACTAAATCGTGAAGAAAGAATAGAAATTGTATTAATTGTTGGAGAAAATTACAAAACACGTAGAGAGGCAGCAAATACTTTTAATAATAAGCATCCCCATAGAAACATTGGGTATTCAACAGTTACAAGAGTAATAAATAAATTCAAGGCTAGTGGAAGTATCGAAAATAATTTTAAGAATAAACATAGAAAACGGGTTGCCAATGAAGACACTGAATTTGAAGTGATGATTTCTGTCGTAGAAGAACCAAAACTGTCTTTACGCAAAAGAGCTACTTTAATTACAAATACTTCGCAAAAAAAAGATACAGTGTCAAGTATTTATTGAATATTTATTATGAAAATATTGTCGCTGACCTAATTTTTGTATTGTCATTGTCAAATGTATGTCGGCGTCAATTAGTGAAATCCGTCATTCCCAGAAATGCCTAGTCATTTCACGTATTGCCGGCGAATAGTGTAACTCTACGTTTGGTACACCGTTTGCCTAAGAGTATCAGGCATTCCCTGTAATGACGGAATTCTTTCAGTCAAACGCTGTACTTAACTAAATAATTTAAACCCTGTTTGCCGGTTTTAGCCAACCATTGTAATTAGGACAGTGCTACCAGTAGTGCATGAAAATAAGGTATTTTACATTAAAAGGTTTGTAAATAACTGATTATTATGAGGAATTTCCTTAAAATTGAAAATAATTTTCTTACCTCCGTCAATTCCGTAATATTCCAAGATTTTCTCTTACTTTGATTGGAGTAATAGTCATCTAACTTCTTACAAACAATTCTGAATGCTTCGACATTTCATTCTCAAAAAAAAAATTACTACACAGATATTAACAACAATTACAGCGTTCGACTAAAACCGGCAAACAGGGTAACTTAAATCATTTAGTTAAGTACAGCGTTTGACTGAAAGAATTCCGTCATTACAGGAAATGCCTGATACTTTTAGGCAAACGATGTACCAAACGTAGAGTTACACTATTTGCCGGCAATACGTGAAATGACTAGGCATTACTGGGAATGACGGATTTCACTAATTGACGCCCATATAGATATTAATTAGTGGAGATATTTATGTCAAAATAATGACACATGGAATGGACTTTGACTTGAATTGTCAAATAAAGATTGATTTTTTAGGTGTTAAATTTTCTTCGGATTCCCCCACATGCTTGAATTAATAACCGGAAATTTATTCGAGTTCACGAACTTTTTAAAAATCATCCCGAGTCAAAAACGAACTAAAATCCGAGCACTAGGGAGATTACAAGTGAACATTTTATTTTCCACTAGTAGTTTCACTAGAAATTTTCTTAAAATGTTCGTGAACGAGGAAAAATTTCCTGTAATTAATTTATGCTCGTGGGGTATTCGGCAAGAATTAAAAGCACCTATTTAAAAAAAAATTTAAGTCGTTGCGGGCATTAAGTAAGTTCATATGATAGAGCGTTGCGGTTTTCACTTTAGTGTTCTACTTTTTAACGAAACGAAATATTCCGGTGTCAAATTTGTCATGGCTCTCTTAGTTTTTAATCTACAGGGTGATTTTCAAAATCATCGCGTTTTAGATACTCCTCGTATTTTCGTTACGCGTTAACTTATAAAAAAGGTAAAAACTGATCTTGTTAGAGGCGTGGCCAGTTTTTGAGATAGTAACAAACATAAAAAGTTTTAAATGGGACACCCTATATATTATTTTTTTAATTAATTAAGCATACTTTGGGCTTTTATATTCATATTCAAAAATAACCTAAAAATGCGATTTTTTAATACTTTTTCTATTTGGGTTTCATGGCTACATTATGAAATGCAAAAAAATTTAATAACTTGCCACTTTATGAAACTGAAAATTTATTTTTTTCATGTTGGCAGCAAGTAGGGTTCGATTTTTAGCCTACTTCGATTTCGTTGAAATTCGTTTTCTAGGCATTATGGATTCGACAGAATTTTTTTACTTTAAAATACTAACCTTTAACCTTTTTTAAAGTTTTTCTAGATTATTTTCAGCAATTTCTCTTATTTGCGGCGCATTACAACTTTCTTCCTGGCTCATTTTTATTAACTTTAATAATATATTTATTTTTAATTATTACGGATGGGAAGAGGCTTTGTTGTGTTCAATTGGTTCTATCATGGCATATTTGATATTTGTAACATTTTATTAAATTGTAAAAGTATTGCCAACCCAAAAAGAAAATATTAATTTAAATGGAAAACATCTACTATATTTTTAAAGTTTTTCATACTTTAAAGACACAAATAGAAAAAGTATTATAAAATACACGGTTCATAAGACAATTAGAGCACTTGTACGTACTAAATTAAACGCGTGCTCTAAGATAATGTCTTATGAAACTTGTATCTTAATATACTATTACGTTACTTAGAATACCTGTCAAAATTTAGAAAACCCGAACAAATTGACCATAGCCTACTGTTATAAGGAACGTAAATTCTTAAAAATATCGCATTATTGGGTTCTTTTTGAATATAAATAAAACAACTATATATTTTTGCAAAGCCCAAAGTATGCTCAATTAATTAAAACAATAATACGTAGAATGTTCCATTTAAAATTTTTTATTTTTGTTAAGAACTCAAAAACTAAACATTTTAGAGAAAAACTGGCTACGCCACTGAATTTTACCTACAGGTCTCTCTCTATAAAGATTTTACCTTTTTGATAAGTTAACGCATAACGGAAATACGATGGGTGTTTAAAAAGCGAAGATTTTCAAAATCATCCTGAAGATTAAGAGCTAAGAGAGGCATGCCAAATTGAAATATATTAGCACGTCATTAACAAACCCTATATTTTTAGATTTATAGCTGAACAGGTATCTCACCATCCACCCATTAGTGCCTGTTACGCGGAAAGTCCGAACTTTACTTTTTGGCAAGACGCCCGGATCAAAACCAAGTTCTGGGGTAAAAGTATGGAGTTTCAGCCAGTAGGTTATGTGCACGTGTTGTTACCGAAAACGGGCGATCATTACACATGGAACAAAGTTACCACCTGCGTTCATAACTTGTTTAGTAACCAGCGATGGGTCGATCAATATGGAGAATTGAAAATAGATAATGGTAAAATTACTTGTAAATTGACGTTTTCCAAAGCGAGCTATTGGTCTTCGAAACGCCATGAGGTAAGTTTTATCCACATTTACTAGGGCCAGAATTAGGGTTGTTTTCGATTTTTTTGGTTTTCTAAAATCGACTATACCGGGTGTCGACGAGATTACTAGCAAAGCTGTAATATCCTTATTAAGGACCTCGTTGATTTCATATTTTGGGAATTGTTATGATTGGGTAGGATGTATATTTTGAATGTTCGAACAAATGAAAGTCGTTTTTGGTTTAACCGGAAACGCCATCCTCTTCGTTATTTTTGATGACACCCTATATATTTTTTAAAATTTCTATTCTACTTTAAATTCTAAATATAAAACATGTACTACTTCCTATACCTATCTCCGACAGTTGTCGAGAAAATGGCGATTGAATATGTTAAATTTTTCAAAAATTATAACGTTTTGACAAAAAACAAATGAATGTAGGAAAGAACATGATGTGCTAATTTAAGTTTATTTAGTACCATCTACTAATATCACTAAAACTTAACTTCCGGTTTAACCGGAAGTGCTACGAAAATTAACTTTTATTCTCAAATTTCTTTAATAATTTTAATGGAATACCTTATTATAAATACTAATTTAAATTCTACATACAACATTTCTCGATAGTTTTATTAATACTTTCCTATGTACATATATTATTAACATATCAATTTGACGAGAAGGCTAAAATATACCATGTTTAAATATTAGGAAATAGAAAGTAATTTGATATAATTAAACACAAAATCAGCGGTATTAACCGACTATCAAAAAAACGTCCTATAAAGTAATAAAGTATGCAAAAATAATGGCGTCGCAAAACAAATGATAAGCGCAAACAAGTTGTTATAGCCACCTTATGTTACAAATTGAACAGCCTAACATTGTTTCGTGATTTTTCCTTTTTGGAATGCAGATCGTTTGATTGGCGATAACTCGAAAACAATTAGGTCGAGACTTAGGGAGTATGAACAAAAAATGTCCACATTGAAAGAAAAATATCAAAGTCGCCGTCACATATTCATGGTGCTTTTAGGTTGTTGGGGCAGTATACGATGAATATGGTAAACCTGTACGACGATTATTCGGCAAATGGTCAGAATCGATATACTGCGGTGTAGCTCCGTCGGCAAGGTGTATATGGAGAGCTGGTAATCTTCCAGAGAATCATGAGCATTACTATGGTTTTACCAGATTCGCCATTGAATTGAATGAATTAGGGCCAGACACGTCGCCTTATCCGCCAACAGATTCTCGGTAAGTGAAACCCTGTAAATGCTATTCCAAATCAGTTTTTTTAAATTAAAATATTTACGACTGACACAAAGTCTTCCCTAAGCCCTGCGATTGTGGATAGTCCATTTCTACTGATCATTCATCTTGTTATAGTCGTCCAAAGCCTCCCACAGACTTCGTGATTTTTCATCGGTTCATTGTAGTTCATGACAGGCCTTAGTGCCGAATTGAGTTTTCGCCCCATACGCTCGGTTTCGGCACGACGGCCTGTCACGATCAAGGATGAAACGGTGAAGAATCGCCGCGTTTTTAAGGGCTTATAGTGCACGTATTACGATTTATCAAAGATATACTTTCAATTTTCCGTTCCATTTATTGTAAATTAAATTTTGACACTGACAAAACGAAAATTAGTGTCAGTGACAATATTTTCATTATTAGTCAGTTAGCTTTACGTCAATTTATAGCAATACATCATAGAAATTATTTGCTGGAGTTTCGTGGTTTTGTCATCACGTTTAATTGAATAGTTTAGAATGAGTTTACCAAAATGTATTCAAACTCGGTAGATGGGTTTACCATGTCGTCCTCTTCAAGACGCTATAATTCAGTTTTTCTATAAAATGTTCAGGGGAACCAATATCCAGCCACCTCAAAAATTACATGGGATTTCTCATGTGAATAATGATAGTCTTGGCGTTTTAAACTTTTCCATTGTTTAATATGTGTCGGATTCTACAAAGTTGCTTAGTTTGGGCACTAGACGGCGTTAAAGTGACAATCTTTAAATAATTTTTTTAGATTAAATTTAAAACGGTCTATACGATTTTGCCGAAATTTGTACTAAGATAAGTTTGCTCAATTGGGCTAATTTTCGTCTAAGGAATAATGTAATGAGCTTTTTTAAAGACATTTTATATGCTATGTTGTCACTTGATTTTTTGGTAAAAACCTGTAGTGTTGGGAAAAACCGATGATTTTAATAATCGAGTACTTGATACTCGAGGGATTTTAATAATCGAGTGAATCGCTCGAGTGAATCCCTTCAAATTCCAATTCACCAAGTGATGACGTCACCGACTGCTCGACCGGCAGCATAGCCGTTTACATATGATCGGGTAGGGTATTTAGCAGGCATGTAACTACTGGTGGGCACAGGTTTAGCTAAAAAATTGTAGTAACCACCAAAAAAATTCCAGAAATTTATTTATTTGTGAATAATGCATTTTTACCACGTGTCTCGATACCACACAAAAAACTTAAAAAAATCACCCAAATATGTATTTATTGTTTGGGTTTATTCTTGTGCTTAGTGAGTAGAAGAGCCTGGAAAGCAAGCCCGCCAAACGCCAAATCAAATAAAAGGTTATATTTTATGTCAAAAATTTAGAAAAATGCCAACATAAACTGATTCGGATGGCGCGGCGCGTAGAACGAAAGTCGGGTATCAAGTGACAGGCGATATTTTTGGGTTTTTTCGCCTGAATTTATAACTAGAGTATTTCCTATCGAGCGAAAAACTATTCGAATATACGAGCAGTTTTTTTAACTCGATCACACTACAGCGGTACATTTCCGTCAGCGTCAAGCGAAGCGCGGGTATCGAGTGAAAGATAATAAGTGACGAGCGACGGTGTTCGCCTGAATAGATAACTCGAACGGTTTTTTTAATAATCGAGCGATGTCGTTATTTCAATAATCGAGTAATCAAGCGGTTTTTCGCTCGAGCGATCACACCACTAAACTACTGCAAATTTTTATAATGCAAATTTCTCGAAACCCGTCAGAGGAATTGAGCCTTCTTTGTAGCAAATGAGTTGGTTGATCAGAATTTTGTGCCCAAACCTCTTGTTCTATTGGCGTAGAAATCTGAAACAAGCAATTAGTAAAAAACCCAGGTTCTACGCCCATGGATATTCAGAATTGTGACACGGGTTTTTTTGACCCCATAAAGCAATGCCAACCAAGTTTTGGCAAAATAGTATGAACAGTTTTTGAATTAATCCAGAAAAACGATTTTAAAATTGTCACTTCAACGCCAAGGTTTTAAAAAAAATGTTTCGGGCAAAAGTTATATGGCTTTGAAAGAGGACGCGAAAATGACGGGGTTTTCAGAAAAATTACAAGAGGTAAAAAAGGCTTAGCTTGGATCAATCGCGAAATTCGTCTTTTTTAAAAAAATTTTTCGTCTTTTTAAAAAAAATTTTTCGGACCAAAGTTTCTTGTTTTTTCTTAGAAAATATTAATCAGCAAAAAAAATAGGGTTGGCCATTTAAAATTTACAAGTTACCCCCACCCCTCAGGAGGGGGTGAAGGGGTGGGAGATGGTTTTGTATGCAAATGATTCCTCTTTCAAAGCCATACAACTTTTGCCCGAAACATTTTTTTAAAACACCTTCCCCTCGGGAGATATTTGGCCATTGCGGGACTTTTGCCCCACATGGTATATCTTTTTTTTATGGAATCAATAAGCTCTATCTAACAATATTTTATAAGTACACCGAGCAGAAAAGCAAGCCCGCCAAACGCCAAATCAAATAAAAGGTTATATTTTATGTCAAAAATCTAAAAAAAATAAAAGTAACTAAATAATAGTCGTGCCAACATAAACTGATCTTAGTTCAGCTGAACTAAAGTTCGAATTATATTGAGCAACGTAATATTGAATGAACGTAGTTCACAGGGTGATCATTGTTCCGTTGAACCTAAGTTCAGAATTGTTTTATACAACCATATACCATAATTTGTAAAATTACGGAATGGCCGGCAAAAGCCAAACGAGGACGAGATAAATGTTCATGACATTGTGAAATGACATCGTTTGTACCTATTTTAGATTCAGGCCAGATCAAAGAGCACTAGAAGAAGGCGACCTAAATACCGCCGAAAATCTAAAACTGCAACTGGAAAATGCCCAACGCGAAAGACGGAAACGTAGAGATGAATTGCAGATCCAATACGATTCGCGATGGTTTTCAAATCCACGAGAAGATCTATGGGAGTATAACGGAAAGTACTGGGAGATACGTGAGAAACCTGGCTTTAGTAACTTACAGTTCGAGTCTCTCTGGTGACAATAATATTTAATAATAAATTTAAGAGTACATTTGTTGTTGGTATTCCGAATTCATTTTTAGATTGAACATTGACATTTTTTCGATTTCAATTTTTTCAGGTTGGTCCGAAGAAATATTTCAAACTATAATGCTATTGAATGTATCGAATAGATCCGTGGATAAAAAAAAACCTTAGTTATGAGTGCGCTTCAAAAAGGGATACATTTATCCAATGTATTATTAATTGCCAATTTGCGGTATTTCTGGCATTTATTTCGAGTTTTTTTAATAGCTGTAGTTAAAATCATCACATATATTTTTAATCATTTTTAGAAACAATACTCGATAAGAAATTGTTTTTTTTACCTCGCCTGTAAAATTGGCTGAAACCGACGATATGCCACATTTTAATTCCCTAATTATACGAAGAAAGGAACAGAGTTTACCTAAATCTTTATACAGGTCGAGTTTTTTAAAGTGTTCCGACGCGATTTTTTAAAAAAAAATTTATGATCAAATACAAGCACTATAGGAGTGGTGCGTGTGCGAATAAACCAATTCAGGTTGATTTTGAATCTTTGGAGGTTATATGGGCGGCAGTGGTTCGTCGTGTATTTCTGCTATTTGTCGCTCTGGGCCGAATTAGGAGAGCAAGGTCAGCCGAGCACTTTCCATGAAAATATCTGTAAAATAGAGTCAAACCCCCAACGTCTCTTCAATGTTCTAAACGGTCGGTTTCGATGGATTCCAGTAGCCGAAGAGTATATTTGGGTGCGGGGAGCTCCAGACAGCGATATCTCGGTATAAACGATTTAATTTATACAGGGTGAGTTTTTTAAAGTGTTACAAGGCGATATCTCGCAAACGGTTTAAAATATTTTCTTGAAATTTTAATGAGGTAATAGTGAGATGGGGGGACATATTTAAACATATTTTTGTGATCTACCCCCCTTTCCCCATTTTGAGGGGTGGGGGGTAACTTTGAAATTTTAAATGGGAATATGTACTTTTGTTTATTAAATTCGGATCTACGTAAAAAACTACGTATTTGTACAAAAAAAAAAATTTGGTTAGCTCCACTGGTTACCGAATTATAATTAATTAGGTTATAAAAATTTAAAAAATATTATTTGCCCTTTATCGCCTGTCATGTTTCAGAAGATGTTCGAAATGTCTCCCTTCAACTTCCAAACACTTTCTCACTCTTTTTTTAAACGAATTTCGTACCCGCTCTAACATTTCAGGTGTCACTAATAAGCAGGCAAAGCGGATTCGGTCTTTCATATTGTCTATAGTTGTAGGTGCAGTCGCCATCACTTTGTCTTTTATAAATCCCCAGAAGAAAAAGTCAAGAGGGGTCAAATCCGGAGACCTAGCAGGCCAATTGACCGGACCAGTTCGACCAATCCACCTGTTTTCAAACAATTCGTTTAAATGATTACGGGCCTGTATTGCATAATGCGGTGGAGCTCCATCCTGTTGAAACCACATGTCAGGATTTATGTTTTTGTTTAATAATAGTGGTAATTCGTTCCTTAAAAAATCTGTATACTTACATTTCTCCACTTAAATGGTGTTCAAAGAAATGCGGACCAATAACCCTATCTCCAATTATACCACACCAGACATTAACTGACCAAGGATGTTGATTTGGCACAGTTCTCATCCAGTGGGGATTTTCCGATGCCCAGTAGTGCATATTGTGTCTATTTACCTTTAAGAAAACAAACAATAAAAAAAAATAATTTCTACCGACAAGGGATAACTTAAAATCCTACCTGGCCACAATTCTGGAAACTAGCTTCATCAGAAAAAACAACATTCTTTAGAAACCTGTTATTTCCTTGCATTTGCCCTGTTACCCAATTGCAAAATGTAACGCGATTTTCAAAGTCTTGCCCATAAAGCTCTTGGTGGAGTGTAATGTGGTATGGATGAAATTTGTACATATGCAATATGGTCACAACCGATTTTTGGCTTATTCCAGCATCTGCAGCAAGCCGTCTGGAACCTACATGCGGGTTAATAGCTACCATTCCTAAAACTCCAACTGCCCTATCTGCATCTGTTTTAGTTCGCTTCCGAAATCGTGGTTTTGACTTCAGGCTGCCAGTAGTGCGACATCTAGTTTCCAGCCTTTTAAATGCCATGTGAGATTTCAGGTTGTTAGGAAACCTTTCCGCCCACCTTAATGAAGCTTGTCTGTAGTTTCTTCTGCACTCCTCCCAACATTAACAACATATCAACTTGCACACTAAAATTCGCTTCCATGTTCAATTGACCAAGCTGAGAAATAATCGTTGATATGTAAAAATTCTCAACTGACTGAAGTCAAAACAACGCATTTCCATGTAAACGAATAATAATTTTGAAATAAGTGAACTTGATTTATTTTAAATTTAGTTATTTTTTAAATCCAATAGAAATTTAATAATAAATTAATTATAATTCGGTAACCAGTGGAGCTAACCAAAAATTTTTTTTGTACAAATACGTAGTTTTTTACGTAGATCCCAATAATAAACAAAAGTACATATTCCCATTTAAAATTTCAAAGTTACCCCCCACCCCTCAAAATGGGGAAAGGGGGTAGATAACAAAAATATGTTTAAATATATCCCCCCATCTCACTATTACCTCATTAAAATTTCAAGAAAATATTTTAAACCGTTTGCGAGATATCGCCTTGTAACACTTTAAAAAACTCACCCTGTATAACTAATTAATTAATTAATATCATCACTATCTCGATGATAATGTTACAGTCCTGTCGCTCACTTGGCGTCATTTTATATTCCGCTGTATGTTAATACAAATAGAAATATAATTAAAATTTAATATGTGAACGAAACTGCACCCAGCGGACTTTAATCCAAACAAATTACTACACTACGCCAACTAATTATTGAATATTCAACAATGCACGTGCAAATTAATAAGCTGTTATTTCGTTAATAATGAACTGAATGCAATTAATCATTTTTGTTTTAACTGATTGAAGAGAAATTGTAGAGTTGAGGGGTAGTTTACTTTCTGATACGTTGAACGGGGTACGGTTGTAAAAAGATTTACATATCTTACATAAAAATTGAATTTAATTTATTTTTTAAACTAAACCAATTAGATATATATCTGGATTAGACACTGGACCGAAAGAATCGCCATGCCACTGTAGGTAACAAAAAATTACCATTTCTTCTAGATATGTTATATTATCGAAAAAACGTTTCGTAACCACTCAATGCGACATTTTCTCACTTTTGACGTTTGCTAAATTTAAAATAAAAATCATTTCAACAAATAAAGTCTATAACACAGAGTGCTACGCAATTATCTATTCATTTATTGGACATTAAAAATACAAAACCCATCCCTAGTTTATATTTTAAAATAAATGAATTAAAGGAATAGATAATTGCGTAGCACTCTGTATTATAGACTTTATTTATTGAATTAATTTTAATTTTTAATTTTGCCAAAGCCAAAAGTAAGAAAATGTAATGCAATGTACGATATAATAATTTAAAAAATAAATTAAATTCAATTGGTGTGTAAGATATGGCAAATTAAATTTCAGGAAATTTACATGCATCTAGATTTTATGCACTACCCTTTACAATTAGACATATCATGACGTAAACTAATCTGCCCTAAACTCTAGAATTTGTTTAGTTAAAATTCTTAAAATTGGTTATTATTATTAACGAAATTTGGACGTGCATTTTTCAATATTCGATAATTAATTGGGGTAGTGACTTTGCTAGTAAACATTTTTGAAATATACTAGTGGCGATTTGTTACCTATCTTACCGTCAGCGTCAAAACTTCTTAATCAACTTGCCAGGAGTGACATAGAAAATTAAATTTTAATCGCGCCGGGAAACCTAAAAACTTTATATCTGTGACAATAATTGTTCGTAATTGAGGTCATCTGGATAAAGTAGGAATTCATACCAGTTTCTGGACCTCACTAAAGGTATGTTTTTGGTGGAACTGTCGGCAGTAACGTCTGGCAGTCGAGCACTGGTCTTTTTGCAAGCTGGAAGCCATCGGTAGTCAATTATCCCTGTTGCGAAAAGCAGACGTACCTGTATTTTACATGCAATTAGTCGGACAGTCACGTCTCGGAGCAGTAGGTACACAGCAGTGGACTGCTAACCGTTGAACCGTGACGTGTTGGACGTTCTAGGGGAATATTTTATTCCCGTAAGAAGACCAGTACTCGACTGCCAGACGTTACTGCCGGCAGTTCTACTAAGGGGCGTGCGGTGGAAGGGTTATACAGGGTGTAACAGAAAGGTTGGGAGTAAATTTAGCAGTGATTTCCTTGGCAAGAAATATTTTTTTTTCCTATAAATTTTTGCTCTACTGTTTTTTGTTTCCGAACTACAGGGTGTTAAAAGACTGTTAAAAGTTTGTAATAAAATTCTAATAATTAATTAATTAACAATAATAAATGTATCAACTACTAACTTACAAACTTAAATTAATTTTTAATTAATAATATTTAACAAAATAAAATGAATATTACAAAAGATGCTGAAAATGTTGTCCCCTAGCTTCAATGCATTTTCCAATGCGTTTCCTGATGAATTCTCTTACTGTTCCTAATTTGGTCAATTTTTTTAATGTCCTCGGGGCAATAGCAAAGTAAGCTCCTGCTAAAATTTCATTTCACTATGTGCCAGCGCTAAAAAGTTATTACGCAAAAGCGATTATTAAATTTTTTAACACCCTGTAGTTTGGAAACAAAAATTAGTAGAGCAAAAATTTATAGGAAAAAAAATATTATTTTTTGCCAAGGAAATCACTGCTAAATTTACTCCCAACCTTTCTGTTGCACCCTGTATATAGGGAATATAAATGCTGGTTGATACAAGTGTGAAATGTCAATGTTCAATTAAAGGAGAATTTTCTTTACACGTAGAAATTGTTATTAAATTGACAGTCTTAAACACAGTCAGAAACCTGTTAGCCTGTTGCTAATAAAGCTTTAATAGTTGGCCATGTTGTTAGGATCGATAAGTTAATTTGTATATATGGAGGATGTAACTTTAAAAAAATATTTATTTATCTTGATAAAATTTTTATTAATTAAAAATTTTTGCCGGTAGCTTGTTGCACGATCTAGAAATTTTAATTGTATTAAAATAAAAGTCATGAAATATGCGAGTTTGATGTGTTGTGAACTTTTTTTTGTAGTTTCTTCCCCTAATCACTTGTCACGTGGGTTTAATTTTTTTAATACCCGGTATGGTGTTTCTTCCCCTTATACGCGTGAATGTGAAAATATATGGAAAACTTTCTTATCTGGGATCATAAGAAAAACTATTCTTCATAAAAAGTTTTGCTTACCTTAAAAACGCCGTGAAATAATCAGAAATGTAACATACAGAGTGGTCAAAAATGAAGGAAACATGCTAAGAGTAAATTAACAATTATTTACATACATGGCACAAAAAAATGTCAAAATATAATGATGGTCGAATCTGGGCTTTGTATATTGTCAAAAGCTACTTTTTTTTTATTAATAGGTCGCATTTTTAAACAATTAAGTTTTAATAATCACATTAACGTTTATTTTGACACCTGTTTGTTTCGTAGTTTGGTTCTTCATGTGCACGTGCACCCCAAAGCGAATAAAAATATATTCATTTAATATTATTTATCGTATAAAGTCCGACCCTCACGAATATTTTATCGTACCGTCCAACCAAACTGTATACGAGTATAGGCAGCTCTCACCGTGGCGCGATCCGACCGGCGCGCCTGTCCTTAGATTAATGACGAGAAATGTTAGCATATGCGCTCAAATAGGCGGAACATAATGCAGTTTCTTTTTAGAATCAGGTGGCGGGGGATATCTGGGATATGTCGATTTTACATAAAAAAGTCGGACAATTTTGGAGTGCACTTTTATTTGTTTGTTCGCGCTTGTATGTAGTAATTCGAGCGTGGATATTTCAATAATATTACATATTTATTAAGTTAAAAGGAATAGGTTGACGGTGGACTATTTAAAAAATGATTTTTGCTCTTTGAGTGTAGAGCAAAAAATTGAAGTGAAGAATGCAGGAAGGTCTAAACCCGAAATTACTTTAAGGCAGACCACAAAGGGTAAATCTAGGGACTTTATTAGAAAGTTTAAAAATGAAAAATACGAAAAAAAGAACTGGATTTGTGGATGCAGCGCAACTAACCGTTTGTTTGGTTTTTCCTGTTTGTTGTTTGGTCGCGGCGTTGTGGAGCCTGCCTGGACAAAAAATGGAATAGAAAATAATCTTCAGGGCATATTTTCTGCCACCTTTACACTTTTACAAATAATTGTTACCATACCAATGACCACGACCGAAGGTGAACGATGTTTTTCAACATTAAAACGAATAAAAACATTTTTGCGAAGTTCTATGAATGAAGAAATGCTAGCAGCCCTAGCAATGCTATATATTGGAAAAAAAATGTATAGAGGGTATTCCAAACTTTAATGAAGCTGTTATTGATAAATTTTTCTACAATTAAGAACCGAAGAATTGACTACGTTTAAGCACTATACAATTAAAAATCCTGTCTTATTTTCCAAAAATTGTATTTCCTTGTGTAAAATTTAAAAAAATTAATAAAATAATTGTTTTATCTAAAGCATTTCCTTATTGCTTTCTTACTTCCATTTAAAACGCCGAACAATATAATTATTTGGTCCTTACAGAACAATAAAATTCCACGAGCCGCTACTGTTTCGTAGGTGACTTGAGGTCTTATACTTTTAAAAAGACATTGCTTGACCTTTAGACATATTGAAGTTTTCCGTATCTTGGACAAGAAAAAATAGATGAAAATATTTTCATTTACAACCATGTATGTGATGTTGAAATTTCAGACTTTTTAAAAGTTTGAAATTTTAAGTTTAACAATTATTGTCTAGGTGAAAAAATGATATGTACCCGGGTGGCAATCGATCACTTTTCACCCGGGTAAATGTCACTTTCCATCCAGATAAATATTACCATTCATTGATTAACCAAATGGACTTGACGTTATTTCTTTAAATTTGTGGATGGTGGCGAAACTTTTGCTTATACAGACAGGGATCTTACTTTGTTCATTTCTCACATAGTTATATTTGTCACAAAAGACATCATTTGTATTCAAAAGGTATTGTTGTAAATAATATAGCATCCAAGCCACGGTGGAAAGTGTTCCACTTTTGTCGAAAGAAAAGGATGCTTTACTGAGGCGGGTAGCACCGAGGTTTGTTCCATTTCTCGGCGTATAATATACTGTTTCTTTGTACCATGTAAATTAATGTTACTATACTATTAGCAAATTTTCTTCTTTTTTTAACTATGTACGTTATACAGGGTGTTTCCTAACCTCTCGGAAAAAAATGAAGGAGGTGAATCCTCACCTTATTTTAAGACGAAAATGTGGTATGAAAGATTTTCACATGTCGCTTCGTTTTCGAAATACAGGGTGGTAAAAAAATATTGTATTTTTCATTTTATTAATTAATACCAATCGATATTCTAATGATATTTGTTAAACATAAAGGATCTATGTTTATGATTTATTTATGTTACTTTGGGTCAATTTTAAATTTTACAATTAATTCATTTGCGGGGATTTTGGTAAAAGAGTACCTTAATTTTTTAGTTATTTTCGTAATTGTATCGTCAAATTATACGAGTAGGCTTTGCTTCGTTCCATGGTTCATGGAGGACATTTGCAGTAATTTACTTGGCTTTTGTTCATATGAGTTATTCAAAGTTTTTAAATCATATGCTTTTATCAAATCAATTAATAAAATGAAAAATACAATATATTTTTTAACATCCTATATTTCCAAAATGAAGCGACATGCGAAAAACTTTTATACCACATTTTCGTCTTAAAATAAGGTGAGCATTCGCCTCCTTCATTTTTTCAGAGAAGTTAGGAAACCCTGTATGTGTGATTTTATCGCAGATTAGTGGTTTAGCAAATTTTTTAAGAATAATAGTATTTTTCCTAAAATCACAGATAGAAGACTTTTCGCATTGTTGCCGATACCTACTGCCAATGTTGCTACTGCGAGTTTATTAACAATAATTAAACGTTTCTTTTAAAAATGACACCTTTTCTAGACAGGGCGAGAAAAACGCCAGAGCCCATTTTCATGTAGAATCGATCAGGCTAATCAATAAATATCCACATGGAAAAATGTTATTTTTGCGAACAGAAACATGTAATCGGTCAGCCAAAATGGCTAGTTGGTCAGCAACTTATGGACAGCAAACATTTCTGAATCGGTCAGTAATTAATGTCATACTAGAGTGCTCTAAATTATTTTGGTACGCAAATTAAATATATAAGCTGCTATGAGCGATCCACTTTTGATTGAGATATTGGTAAGCAATCAGCGGGTAAGCAAAATATTTAATCTTGGTCATCAAAAAAAAGCAATAAAACGTGAAACAGTGACAGTGCCCTGGGAAAACAAGTGAAAACCGCCCCCGCTACACCTTTTGTAGCCGATTTCCTTCTGTATTCGGTAAAAGAAAACAAGAAAGTTACATAAATTGACAGTGCCCTGGAAAAACAAGTGAAAGTCCGCCTCCGCTACACCTTTTGAGCCTCGACTGCTACACCGAATGAAAACATACGCACGCAATTAGCTAGTCGTATCACGCGACTGCTTTCGCTCCGCCCACAATAACGAACTTTCCCGATTATTCAAAACAAACGCAATCCAATGATTTATATTAATAACCATTCTTTTATTATGCAGACCGCTGAAGTAAACTGTTTCTAGACATGTTTTTTCTACTGACCAATTGTAAAATCTTGCTGACCAAGTAATCATTTCGCAGCTCGACTGTTAATTATGCGAAGACATGATAATACAAGCGGACTGATATCGGTCAAGACAGTTTGTAGCATTTTTTGCCGAACAAGTGTTGCAGCTTGATTTTTATTTATTGCAAGCAAAATCTTTTTATTCTGATCAAATGATTTAATGGCTATTTTTTGCTGCGAACCAATTTTAATAATGGCAAACCATTTAATTACTTCTCATTAGAAATAACATAACATAAAAAATTTAAGTCATTGCGGAGATATGTTCCTTAAAACGCACCAAGGAATCGCTCTGAAATATTAGCACATCATTAAGGAATGCCCTTTGCAACAAACCATAAGGAAGACCAGGTATTGTTTATCCAGTTTTTAGAAAGCGTCTTACCATAGGCATGCTCAAACAAAAGTTTATTTAATGGAACACAAATAAATACATTATATTGCTTCCGCAATTGTATTCTTCCTGAAAATTCAAAACTATATTTTTTTCCTTAAAATGTCCTTCTGACTGGTTTAATTACTACTCCGCTATTCTTTACATACGTCGTAAATATTTGCTACGATTTATTTTGCTCGACTCTCGAATGTTTTTTTCATTTTTCAATTATTGTCTGATCGATCACGTAATTCAAAGGAAGCAAAACGCAAACGCCGGTATAAATAAACAAACACAAAATTTCCTCCCCGCCCTTCACGCCACTGTACACAAATCTACCGTGCAATACAAGAACCTAGTAAATCGACTTGCTATAAAATAGGGTAGTAAGTTTTTAATATTCATTTAACTGTTTATTTGTTAATAAAAATCAATGATTTTTTGGAAAATGAAACTATGTAACAAGAGCTTACTGTGTATAAAATTTTAGAACAATAAATTAAATATTAAGGAAGTTGTGCAATTTTTAAATGGAATGTCCTAAAATTTACTTTTACGACTTACTAGGTTCTTGTATTGCACGGCAGAAATTTCTGTACGTTTTAAGGCGCGGAATTACATAACAAATAAAATTAAAGCGATCAAGTTTTTGTTTTAGTGTAGCATGTCAAATTTGATAAAACGCTTTATGGATCTATAATTAATTAGTCGGTATAACAAATTTTTACAGTACATTTATTTACATTTGAGTCAATTTCTTGTTAGCTTAATAAAAGTATGCAAAAATGTTGCATGGTTTCACCCCATCTAAGAGGTATGATTCCACACTGCGGGCCACGGGCGAGTGATTTTTAAATCTCTTATAGAGATTTATACTGTTGTCAGCGCCTTTAACTCTCTTTTATAGGTATTAAAAGGTTTTACGCATTTAATGGTATGTGAAATGAGAGAATAATATGGTTTAAAAAAATAAAAATAATTGATATTATTCATCTAATTAAAATAAATAAAACTGGTATTTAGGTATATTTATCTCATGAACATATGGAACATAACATATGGCAAAGATTAAAGCTAAAATACGACCTAGTTATAAACAAATTAAACTATTTTTTAAATAGTCCATCTCTCAGTGGAGTGAAATTATGAAGAGGTAAAGAAACTCATAGTCTGCTTCAGTAGTTAAATAAACAATATTTTAATTTTCATACATGCTTCGAAGGCATATACCCTCATCAGCTTCAGTGGAAATACTTAAGAAGTAAATGTTAATAAAATGAATAAAATCGTATCCATTCTATTTTTTTTTATCCTTAGGAAACGGAAACACCTTATATTTCTGTCAAATTTCTTTGCCTGGTTATCCATATCACAACCGAACACAGCGCACGTCATATTATGAAAATTCATTTTAATACACGCGTCTAAATAAGGAACAGATCTGGTGAACTTTAAAAATTTACATGGAAAACTACGGCAAACGGCACTCACTACGTGGCGACCAATGTTGCCAGAAATATTTGATGATAAGTAAGAGGTTGACGGATCGAAGCCTAATAGAATAGTAAAAAACGGTGTCAGAGTAAGAATAGTACGAAAAAAAAGGTCGTTACTTTCCTATGATATGGGGGCCACCTCCAGATTGAACATAAATTTCATATGGAGAGCCCCACAACAAGAATGAACATCTCAAAAATTGTTAAAATAGTAAAGGATATACATATTACAAATTGTAAAAGACTGACAACGCTAGTGGCAACAAGCAGGGGTGGCCAAGCAGCTTCGGCTATCGTCGACCGGATGGAATGGCGCGGATTTCTATGAAATTAATATACGTAATTACTCGTCATATTTCATTTCATATACCTTTACATGCATAAAACCCTTTAAAATAGAATTAAAAACCCTAACAGCAATATAAATCCCCATAAGAAATCTAAAAATCGCTCTCCCTATGACGTCACTGCGCGCGGCGGACGAAACTGGAACGGTTAGATATCTTACCTTTCTTATTGTATCATGGTTTCACCCCTTAGCAAAAAACAGACCGCGGCTACAGCGTTGCCATATATTTGAACAAAATGAGATTAATTCTATTCATTTAAATATGGTGGAAAATGATTATTTTTACACATCTTCACGTTTGTCTAGGTTGCTTTGATAGCACTATGCATAACATTATATTAAAATTTATTACATTAGTGGTACGTTTAGTTGTTGTAATTGGAATTTACATGATTCTTTTCTGTTAACGATTTTCACAACGCAACTAACGGCAGTATAGCCTAATTATTTGTTCGCATTCCTTCTGATGGCCAGAAACGGTTGGGTATACAATACCCAAGTAGCATCTTTAGACACATTATGGTACATATACAGGGTGTCCGGGAACATGTGGGAAATCTCCCGGATATGAAGAAAACACGTGAAAAGAATACTATAGGTTCATATAAACTTCTTTCGTATCGGCCTCCTCTTCGGAGATATGGGCTCCCAAAGAGCACCAATGGAATCAAGTTTTTTACACATAATTATTGAACCACCTGGTATATTTCAATTATTTTTTAATATGATGTATACCAGGTAAGACCCGTCAAATTACTACCCAAGAAACTGTTGTGAATTACTCACAGCTGCAGAGACGGACTAGCTGTAACACTCATGGGCCCATTTTTTTTACGTCCTGTATGATGAGAACTTTGGGCAATGTTTTTTACATACCTTTAACTATTGGCTAAAAATTAAGTACTCTTCATTCATGTCGCTAATCCTAACCGTTTTCGAAAAAACGGCATTTCATATACATCATGTGCTTCGGGTATTTCAATAAAAGATACATCTTTGTTCCGATCCAATGTTCAACCTTCAAAATTCCGCTTTTTCATATTTAGCCCATGAGCAGCTAGGGGACTCAGTGTAAATAAAATGACGTTTTCTCGAAAACGGTTGGGGTTAGCGACATGAATGACGAGTACTTAATTTTTAGCCAATAGTTAAAGGTTTGTAAAAAACATTGTCCAAAGGTCTCATCATCCAGGGCGTAAAAAAATGGGCCCATGAGTGTTACAGCTAGTCCGTCCCTGCAGCTGTGAGTAATTCACAACAGTTTCTTGGGTAGTAATTTGACGGGTCTTCCCTGGTATAACATCATATTAAAAAATAATTGAAGTATACCAGGTGGTTCAATAATTATGTGTAAAAAACTTGATTCCATTGGTGCTCTTTGGGAGCCCATATCTCCGAAGAGGAGGCCGATACGAAAGAAGTTTATATGAACCTATAGTATTTTTTTTCACGTGTTTTCTTCATATCCGAGGGATTTTCCACATGTTCCCGGACACCCTGTATAGTAACTATCGTTTCTGTTTCCTATCGAAATTGGAAACTGTTGGCAACAAGAATGGATATAGTTTCGAACGTATACATGTTAAATGGCACATTTGCACGTGTTTCCAAGTGGTTGGTACAAGCTGTGACTTTCGCTGTTTATATGCATAATCGAAACTTTTATCGGAAATGTTCAAAAATATTTCGAAACTGTTACTTTATCTGTTTAAATCACAGTATAAAGGGCGGGGCTATGTTAAAGCATGCGCAACAAAATTGTTTCCAAGTGTCGCTGATATTGTATGTGAACATGTCAAAATGGAGAAAATAAGGAAACAAATAATTAGGATACTGTCACTGTTGTTAAATAAAAGAAAATCAATAATTTCGCCATGATGAATTCGTTTAAGTATATTTCCTATAAGTTATTTTATTTCATATACCTAGTTATTGCACATAAGAACCAAAAAATCATTGTCGCAGTAAATTTTATCGTGCAGTTTAGTAATTTGGCTTTATATTTTTAACGTGCCCTCGATTTATTTGCATTTACAGAAAAAAATATACTGTTCGGATTTGGAACCGAAATTAAAAATGTACCTACTCCGGAGGAGGATATGTCTTGGTGTAATTATTAATTATAAATTTCCTCTAAATACAGTTGCCGAAGTACAACATTTAGAAAAAGAATTGCTTTCCACCACTATTTATAAAAAAATGGCATAATATTTATTAAGGAAACCATGTGCAAAAGATACCAAAGATGTTAAATAGTGTTTGTAAAAAAAATATCGCCTAACCTCAATATATTTATTAATTTTTTTGCATCAACAGATTTAAACTATAAAAACCTGCAAAAACAAATGTTTTGTAGATATTTTAAATTGGTGGATATATCAAAGTCCATAACAAAAATATAATCTGAATATAGGCATCTATGTTATACAAATATTTACAAGTTACTAAATACATAAATTATCTTTTTTATAATAATACATAGCGACGTTTTACAAATAAAAAATGTATTAATACTTCAAACTTCACTTAATTGATCCTTTCTTACGTATTGATCTCGGTCGATCGGTATAAATAAATCTATATAGATTTAATTCTTTAACGGATCAAGATCATCGAGGGAAAAGTCGTCGTTACCAAAACTAATACCTCGTGTGAATCCAGCCTAAAACAAATATTAATTATAATCAGATTTTACCGCGAAAGTAGTGCGTGTGGAAATGCCAAATATGAAAATAAAAATTTACTACGTAACGAAAACTAAGGGCCCTGATACTTGTTGGTCGCCCATAGTTAAAGGTTCTTTTTTATCTTCATCTTTCCAGCGCGAAAATGGATTTTCGACGCATTAATAAACTACAAACTATGTCACTAACTGGATATTTTGTCTATAAATTTTTCACAGTCCAATAATTGTCCACGA
Organism: Barypeithes pellucidus; assembly: GCA_963991005.1. Lineage (NCBI taxonomy): Eukaryota > Metazoa > Arthropoda > Insecta > Coleoptera > Curculionidae > Barypeithes > Barypeithes pellucidus. The sequence goes on from OZ022556.1 coordinate 26,149,606, forward strand.
AATAAAATTAATAATTAAGAAAACAATTACGCACTAAAGCAAGAATATTCTTAAACACACAAACGATGGTTACACGTCAATATATTTCACGCCGATGGGCGGCATATAGAATTCGTGAAGAGGCCCGTTTCGGCTCGTCAAACCTTCCGCACTAACACGTGATGGTTGCCATAGCAACCAACTGTTTTAATAGGATACTGTTTTCATAAGTTCATAACATTGGACGATTCGTTATAGATAGACACAAATAAGATTGCTGAATGCTGATTACTCTTCCTACATTCCCATCGGTTATTGTTTTGTTCGGATGACTGCAAAAAGAAAACTGGGTAACATTTTCTGTTGCGTTTGCCTCAACTTTTTCCAAATTATTTTGGACCATTAAATTACTAGAGGAGCAACGAATAATATAATAATTCAATAAAAAATAATATTATTGAAGATAATTTAATTTATTATATACAGGGTATTCCTTAATGAAGTGCTAATATTTCAGGGTGTGATTCCTTTGGCCATTTTATAAAGAAAAGTTCATATGAACATATGTCCGCAACGGCTTAAATTTTTTGCTACAGGGTTTTGAATTTTTATTTTTTAAATGATTATTTTTTAATATCTCCGAAAGTACTTTAGATATTATTTTCAATTTTGGTATGTGTTAATAGGTTATTAGTTAGAAAAAATATTCAATTGTTCCACCAGTGGCGTCCCTGCAAACATGTCCTCTGATATTTTTTACAAAAAAGATGGTACGCCACTGACATTTTTCCATGTGGGTATTTTTTTGTGATTAGCCTGGTCAATTCTACATGAAAACGTCTCTTGCGTTTTTCTCGTCAGATTTCTTGATTAAAACCACTAAATTCATATTGAAACTCATTATTAACATTGATAAATATTGTTTTATAGAAATTGTTGGAAATGGCCCACTCGTTCAAATATTAAATTTTTATGAAACAAACTTTATCATTAATTATGTTATCAAAGTTAATAATAATGAGTTTCAATATGAATTTAGTGGTTTTAATCAAGAACGACGAGAAAAACTCAAGAGACCGATTTCATGTAGAATTGACCAGGCTAATCAGAAAAAATATCCACATGGAAAAATATCAGTGGCGTACCATCTTCTTTGTAAAAAATATCAGAGGACATGTTTGCAGGGATGCCACTGGTGGAACAATTGAATAACTTTTCTAACTAAAATTTATATGGTTCTATATCCTATTAATACTTACCAAAATTGAAAATAATATTTACAGTACTTTCGGAGATATTAAAAAGTTACCATTTAAAAAATAAAAATTCAACACCCTGTAGCAAAAGTTTAAGCCGTTGCGGACATATGTTCATATGAACTTTTCTTTACAAAATGATCTAAGGATCACACCCTGAAATATTAACACGTCATTAAGGAACACCCTGTATATTATATTATATTTGACAGGTGATGGAAATAATCCCATCACATGTCAAATATACTGTTTCGACCAATCAAATTGGTTCATTTACACCAATTACAAGTAATTGATAAATTTGCCATCTTCCTTACAAGTGGTAAAAGTGTAATTATTGGTCCAAAACGTTTTTAACAAGCCTTTCCAAGTAGGCCGAATACTAGAAAATTACGTAATAAATGTCAAGTTTGAATGACTTTTTGTTTAAATATATGCATATTTTTTCAGAATTTCATGATTATTTACTCGTGACACACGAAAAACTACTTAAAGGTAGGATGTAAGTAAAAAAATATGTACTTACTGTTTATTTGTAATGTATTTTCCTATTTACCGACATTGTTGACTTGTTTTCTTTTGAAACTTTAGTCACATAACCTTAAACTTACGAAACGTCAAAAGGTTTGAACTCTAGAGTAGAGAGCATAAGCTAGCATCGATATCGACATCTATCGATATTGTATATATTAAAAATGTTTCTCGAATTATTATATTTAATTTAGGTTCTGGAAATAATCTTATTAAATGTAACTCGAGCGTTGTTTTAATTATCGATTAAATTTTTCATTATACTACTCGAATGTTTCGGTTTTTTTTGGAAATTTTACTCAATGATCGTTTGGACATGTTTATTCATAGATTAAATCCCGAGAGCGAAGCGAAACCCGAACAAACCAGAATAAACATGCCGACGACATTTCGTCAAATTTCCAAAACAAAACTTTTCGTGAACATAAAAGAATCTTGAGGAAGTGGCACTTCCTCTATTTCTTCTGAATAGCCTGGGCTACAAAGAAGATATTCTCAACATACCAATTTTCGCGGTCTTGGACCTTCCAATACTTAAAGCCTATAAATCCTTAAAAAATTCTATTGTGTATATATAATATTATTAACCTTCATTTCCAATATCCTTTTGTCTAGCAGACCAATCGCATTTTCAATATCTTGTGAGGTGGTCGAGGTTCCTCCAAAGTCACCCATTTCAAAGGGGTCTGTTTTGGCACTGGAGACACTAAAAAGATAACAATTTAAATCAAATATTTTACGAACTACATTCATAATCAGAAAAACAAAATTTTGGTTACTGGTAATAATTTACTACCAACGAAATATTCAGTAAATATAGGGTGTCCCTGGGGGAACCGCTTCGACAAAAAAATTTCGAATTGAAGTTCGACTATTTAGGTTTGTTCGGGTTTGTTAGGCCTGCTTGATTAGATAATACAATTTAACATAGTTTGATTTTTAACCGGACCAGAGCATTATTTTTATTTTCTGTCTAGGTAAAGTGCCTCTGTTTTACAAAATATCGAGACATTTTTTTAAGAAAAATCGCTCAAATTCAAAATGACTCGAGCGTACCGAATTTAACCATCAGCCTACACTTGGTTCTTTCATTTTATACAATGTTTTCCCTAGTTAGGATTTTCTAATTTCTTCACAACAATTAATTTCTGTTTAGAGGTTTAAAGAAAATCCAAAAAAAATATTGCGGGCCAATGGTTATTAAGTTCGGTACGGTTATATGATTTTGAATTCCGAGCAACTTTTCTTAATAACATTTTCGATATTTTGTGAGGAGATACTTTACCTAGACAGAAAATAAAAAAAGAATGCTCCGGTCAAGGCTTGCTTGATTTATTAAAAATCAAAATATATTAAATTTTATTACTAATCAAGCAGGCCTAGATCTCAAATGGTCAAATTTCAATTCGAAAATTTGTTTTACACCTATAAGGTCGCTTATTCTGGGACACACTACATCTGGGAAGGACATGTTAGTTCTTTCAACATTATTTTCACTTGTACAATACACTCATAGAGTTTGTTTCGTTCTTCCTGACTCACCCTATATAGTATGTAGATTTATAATCGAAAATTTAAAAACCATATATGTATTTCAAAATCTCTTGTAGGCGCATGTTAAACATTGCCATTTCGCACGAACTGATATCTGAACATCGTGACAAGTAAATATTACTAGTGTTGTGATCGCTCGAGTATTCGATTATTGAAATAACCGACATCGCTCGATTATTAAAAAGACCGCTAGAGTTATAAATTCAAGCGAAAATCGTAGCTTGTTATTTATTACCTTTCACTCGATACCCGAGCTTCGCTTGACGCCGACGTATATTCGAGAAGTTTTTCGCTCGATAACAAATACTCTAGTTATAAATTCAGGCGAAAAATCGAATTATTGCCTTTCACTTCATACCCGATCTTCGCGCGCCAACCGAAATGTGCCGATTGGCAACGTTCGAGCTTGACGCTCAGAAGGCTGACACGACATACGTCTTTCTTAAAGGCACATAAACGACAAGTGGATTCATCGCGGCATCGGGTTTTGTTTTGACTGGCTAGCAAGCGGCGACTGTTAATTTTTTAAAAAAATTAAAGATGTAATTTTTAAAACAATTAGAATTAACTGTTTTTCCTTAATAAAAACTCAGATTAAATTCTAAAACTTACAGAAACAACCCCTGGTGTTTAATCAACACATTCTTCTTAGTCATGAAAGTTTCAAGGGATTAATCGCTCGAGCGATTCACTCGATTATTAAAATCGCTCGAGTATCAAGTACTCTATTATTAAAATGATCGTTTTTTCCCAACAGTAAATATTACCTATTTGGTGCACTTGCTGTCGACGCAGAATGTTGGAAGTTATCAGATCTTGGGCTCGGATCAAGACTTACATTTAGGGAAAGATTATGCCTCTTTGCTGGCTTTGGAGGTGGGGCAACTGAAAAAAGAATTAATATATAAAATTGGGATATTGCACGTTTTTTTACTACACCTGTACATAGTTTAATTTAATTAGTTGGATTCTCGAATAAGACGCTGAAATATGCTTCGCATATACAGAGAGTTTCAAGAAACATGGGCCAATGCTGGTATGACGGTTCCTGACTCAAAAATAAGACGAATCGTCTCTATCAACATACCGGGAGTTAAACATTTTTTCGGTGTTTTCAATATATTTCCGAAACGATTTTAGTGAAATTTGGGATCTTAAAAGTACCCAAAATAGCACGTATATAATATTTATACAGGGTGTTTCCTGACCTTTCTGAGAAACTGAAGTAGGTGACTCCACACAGTATTTTAAGACGAAAACGTGGTATAAAAGTTTTTCGCATGTCGCTTCGTTTTCGAAATACAGGGTGTTAAAAAAATATTGTATTTTTCATTTTATTAATTTATGCCAAACGATATTCTAATGATATTTGTTAAACAAAGGATTAGAGCACTTTACTTTGGATCAATTTTAAATTTTACAATTAATTCATTTGCGGGGATTTGGGTAAAAGAGTACCTTAATTTTTTAGTTATTTTCATATTGTGACATTGGTCTCCTGTTTAAGTTCATTATTCAAAGTTTTTTAATCATATGCATTATCAAATCATTGGCATTAATTAATAAAATGAAAAATACAATATATTTTTTAAAACCCTGTATTTCGAAAACAAAGCGACATACGAAAAACTTTTATACCACATTTTCGTCTTAAAATAAGGATAAGGATTCACCTCCTTAATTTCTTCAGAGAGGTTAGAAAACACCCTGTATATTAGCAATAACAATATGTGAATAAGCGCGGATCCATTATTACATTCCATAACTTTTCCTTGTAATTTCCTTGAACCACCCTCTGTATATATTGGAAATTTATCAGGTGACCCCAGCGCTTTATCGGTGTATCGTAGCGATTCCGAGAAACACTGTCGGCTGTCCGCGAATCAGATTTCAAAATTTTTGATACTGTCTTTGTTTAGTTAACGCATTTAGACAGTGATAGCTGATAGCTATTGGCTCAATTAGCTGTCGAGTCAGATTTTGCCATTCAATCTCAAACTAATGTTAGCAATTCTTAGAATAATTCTCATTGTCTGGCAGCCATCAGAGTTTTTGAAACTTATGCCACCTGAGGTTATCTCCCGGACGGTTATCTTCAATAGGAAGACTAGCGACAATTTTCTGGAACTTCCGGGAAAAATACCAAATATATTTTTGAACTATATTTTCTATATAGCCAACTAAAATATTGGCTGTTGACTATCACGTTTATGGTGGTTCTACCGGATGTAACCACTGACCTATAGCGGCAAATTTATGACCTCGCGCATGTAAACAAAGCTGCTCGTCTGATGTCATGCGCAATGCCGACTGATAAACTATTAACATTAACCGGTGAATAGGACCGTACTTCGCCCTTAATGAAAATGATTACACGGCAATATTACTTGGACATAAACACGTATGATAGATTTTTAATACCGTTACATCCGACTGATTTCGGTTCTGGCCGGTCGTCGTTGGTTGGCAACAAAGATCTTGAGAAACTCCAAATAGAAAAATGTACATTTCTAGCCTACGCAACGAATACAAACAGTCTTTCCCACCTTTTTCGGTCATTATTGCAGCATAGCCAGATTGTCATATTTATCGCAAAAGTATCTTGCAAAAACCCAATTAAAAATTTGTTAATTTGACAATTACAACTGGTTTAAGATTAATCCGCAATTGCCCTTAAAATACATTTATTTCCCAATTATTTTACTATAAACTGTGAAAATTCGATGATAGATTCTTTAAAAAATATATTATTATACTTAACAGTATCAAACGAATCTTGAACTAATCCAACTGCACTCTGGCAACATCTATTTCAATTTTACTACTGCGCTAGGACCCAAGAGCCAAACATGGGTAAAAATTTCGTCAAAATTACAGAGTTGGTGCTGTGTTCTAACGGAGTATTTAAATCGTCCTTATTATAAACAATTATGGCGTAGTTTGTAAAAGAGTGGATCATTTAAACAAGGATTTCAACATTGTTGCCATTCAGCGCACACACATGTAGTTCTCTCTTCCACCCATTCAATCCCAGCTTCACTTTCCAAGAGTTTTATGAATGGACTATTGGACCTGTGGTTGGCAACTAATACGGCGGGGTTGCCTATATGACGGCGACAACATTATGCGCAAGACAACCGACCGACGATCAACCTGTAAAAATATGACCGGTAAACCGTGCGCACTAACCCATTTTTTCACTCACAAAATTGAACTTTTTACTGCGCATCCCATAAGTTGTACGTATCCATAGTTATTGGTCGGTGGATGTAACTGGCAACGAATATTTTTGTTATCCAACACGTAAATGTAGTTCTTGTTCATGTTTGGACCGATCTGAACATATTTTATATTAGGGTCGTAATATCCCCTCCACCCCTGGGCCCTGGTAAAAATCCCTGCAATAGGGTGTTCCTCAGAATATTTCTTCAATTCGTTCAGGTAAAGATTGTTTCACGAAAAATGGATATAACTTAATGACTGCAGTAAAAGTACCTGGGGCAATCCCATTATTTATGACCCTTTGTTATTATTATGTGGAAAGGATCGGATTGTAATAATTATAATTAAATATAGGCACATCAGGTAGGTTAGGTTGCTTAATTTATATTTAAATATCTTATTGTGGTAAAATTTGTTAGTTTTTGAGGAATGGTTCAAGAATTGTCTTTTACCAAACATTCCTCAGAATAGCGTGATAGTAATGGACAATGCGAGCTATCACAGTCGCCAATTACATAAAGCACCAAGCTCAAATAATAGAAAATTGGAGATTCAGAACTACATGGCGTCGAATGATATATATTTTGAAGAAAGTCATAAAAAAAGTGATCTTTTAGAAGTTTTAAAGACATTTTGTATACAAAAGTATACGTTTGTAACACATTGGCAGAAGAAATTGGACATACAGTGCTACGGCTCCCAACCTATTATTGCATTTTTAACCCCATAGAGCATATGTGGCACCAGTTAAAATCACTGGTTAGGTCTGAAAAGATTTCTCCAACTTTAAGTTCTAGTGTTGTAGAATTAATACGAAAATGCTTTAATAATATTCCCCCAGGTAGTTGAAAAAATTCAGTCCGTCATGTAATAACTGTAGAAAATTCGTATATTAGTCTGGATCGTATAATTAATCCAATTATAATTAATTTTGATGAGGATAGCGATAGCGAAACAGAACTATCTATAGAATGAGATTATAAAAGTAAATAAATATGACTAGTAATATTTAAAAAAAAATGTTATTTCATTTGATTACATTAATATAATCATATCATTACTTGCTTTCCTTAGTCCGTCCCTTCATACTTCACTTGTTTATTGCCAAACTCTTGTCGACACAATGGGACCGACCCAGGAAATCATTAAGTCGTATCCATTTTTCGTGAAACAATCTTTACCTACAGAAATATGTAAACATGTTAATTGCTTAAATGAAGTAATTAACTTATGGGAAATTTCGCCGAATTGTTTACAATAAAACGGGTTTGAATTTACGCAGCTGATCATTTTAAAGGAAAATCAATAAAGTAAATCAATTATACAAATTCTCGTAAATTTTTAAAATTTGCTCTTTTGATTACGTAATTATGTCGCCTAAATTTTTATTGAATTTAAAAAATTAATTTTACCAATAAATCAAGTTCAAGTGACTTTGTAACTATTTCAGAATTATTCGTTTCAATAGAAATTCGTTATTTTCACTTAGTCAGTTGAGAATTTTGACGTTTAAACTGTTATTTCTTTAATTTGGGTGAGTACAGAAATTTTTTCCACACTTATGTAGTTTTTACGAATTTTTGAATAAAACAATATGATCCTATTTAAAATTTAAGCCCCCAAACTAGAAAGACGGGGATACATGTTAAAAATATGCTTAAGCGTCCTGTCCCTCGCCCCTCACTGCTATTACCTCTCCAATGATGAGAATATTTTAATCCGTTTTCGTGATATTGTTAGGAAACTTTAAAAACTCGCTCTGTAAATTATGTTCAACTTCCAGTATAGTTGGGCCATGGAAAGAATGAAAGTGCGTCATACTCATAAGTTGACAGTAATATCGAAGACCTTTTTTCTTTCATCTGTTAATGAAAAATGATAACACGGACAACGTTTTTCTTTGAAAAGGAAATACAATTCCGGTGATCAGAAATGATAAAATTAAAATTATCATTATTGAGCTTTATATTTTGTGTGGTTCACAAATTTTTCAAGTCTCTAAACGAAACTTATCAAAATTAGTTCTTATAGGAACTATTAGTTACCTTTTGTTCCATTTTCTGTAAGTAGTGTTATATATTGTATATTTAGTTAAAAAGATTTCGCGATGCACAGTATAGTCAGAACCAACGAATGAAAATCTACTTACTGAAAGGAAGGTTTGTAGTAGGAGATTCCATATTGTTGTTTTCAAAGGATCGTGGATTGAAATCATCATGCTCTAATTCATTTAACAGTAAGCCTTCTAGCTTAGTTCCTACAGCCGGCGCATTTTCGGTAACACGCGGCGGTACCGGAGGTGCTAAAAATACAGATAGTATAATCAACATTTTTTAGAATTCGTATATAATAGTAGTAATGATAACAATAAAAAATTAGCAAAACATTGCATTGCGTAAACGTCTAACAAATCGAGAATAGATAGCAATTAAAGGACATAAGAAAAATTTTTTAAATTTCATCGATGAACCCACTCTAAACAGTACCGTATATGTACCTACTTATTTTAATGGACGATTCCTGCAACAATTTTAAGTCGAAAAGTTCATGTACACGTAGGTCCTAAATGCTTTCTTTTCTATATAGGGTGTCCGGTAAATACCTCTCTGATCTCTCGTGGGCATACAGAGGAGGTCAAAATGAACCTAATTTATCATAGAAAAAATTTCCTAAAGCACCCCTTAACATACAGAGCCTTAAAGGGGCACCCAGCGATTTACTTACAAAAAACTAATTTTCTGAATACTTTGGGCATTCTTCTTTAAAAAGAGGCTATTCATTTATTACGATAAAACTGGCGGTTTCCGAGATAAATCGTTTTTTACCACAGGTAAAAATAAAGTTTGGCATTAGGATCTTTTAAAATTCTAAAGTTTGGCAAGTAATTTAAAAAAATAAACAAACAATAAATTACTGGTGTATTATTGCTAAGCGATGAATGAAATTCTCTCTCGTATACAGGGTGTTTTTTTTGGTTTTTATCAAAAATCTTGAAACGTCTAATACTCAATTTTGGTATAGACTATTATGATATAAACCGATACATTTTTTCCATAATCAAGTGGCGTATCTCAATACAATTTTAACGAAAAAAATATGTTACGTTACTGATATTTTCGAACCAATTATTCTAATATTAATTATCATTTAATTCTAAACAAAAGAAGGTTTCTTTCATCGGCGATGTTAATATGTAAAGCTAATACAAATGAATAAATATTTCCATAAAATATAACAAAAAGAGATGCATAATTATTATTATTATGTTATTTTCTTTCAAGCTTTAAGTTTTAAGAGAAAGATGAAAAATATCTTTTATATTTAAAATTGAATGATATTTAATAATAAAATAATTGTTTCGAAAATATCAGTGGCGTATCTAACATATTTATTGTTAAAATTACATTAAATCTTTGTGGTACAATTGTGTTGTTTTATTGTGTAATAATATAATAGTCTATATCAAAATTTACTGTTTTCAGATTTTTGATAAAAATCAAAAAATAAAATAAAGCATTTTAGGACATACATGTATATAAACTTTTCAAGTTAGAATCGATACAGGAATCACCCATTAAAATAAGTACATGCCATTATACGTAACACCCTGTATATGTAACTTTCTATTTTTTGGTGACCAATATTCTCTTTTAATTGGTGATTGTCTGCAATATGACGTCCTTCAAACGCCATTTTAAATTTATAACATAAGTATATTACATACCGAGAGTGGTAAAACCCCTATTACACACGATTTCGAAGCTTACGATACGAGCGTTGCGTAATATAGGGCTTACCACTCGAGTTGTGTAGTACTATATTTTTTACGTTGTCAAGGCGACCCGATGGAATTCACAGCCAACTTTGCATAAAATCCACATATATATAAACATTACCTATATTGCCAATACGAACGTTCCAAAATACAAAAAGTGTCCGCGCTATGGGAGATGGCGCGGGATTATTGAGTTTGCGCAGCAGGGTGGAAAGAAATTTTATCGATCGCATCAGAGCCGGCCCGACATTATTTGTTTGTTGTTATTCGTCGCCATCTTTGGTTCTGGATGCTTTTTCAAATTACAGAATAAAAAGTGGTTCATCCACATTATTGTCAGTATATTAGTAGGTACTTATAAACTTCCATTACCTAACAATTTTTGTAAGGGAGTTTTTAACTTGTGGTGATTTGATTCGCTGTTTGGTAGGTTGGTGACTTGTTTTCTTTTAAGATGAAAGGACACAAGTGCATGGTGCTTTTTTGCAAAAGTCGTGGATCAATACCAGGTATAAAGTATTTCAGGTATGTACATATATAGGAAGATATTTTACTTATCACATTATCCGATCTTCGGTACCGAATTTCACTAAAAAGCTTGTAAAAAAGAAGAGATGTGTCACTCGTATACAATATAATAAATATTCACAGTCACTACCTAACCTTAAAATTAATGCATTTTTAATTTGGTGCATTAGTAGCTGATAATAATTCCCAAAATAGTCAATATAGTCATTCATTCTTAATTTTTGGTTTAGGAAAAAAAGATGTTAAGAAACATACGACGTCGGATGAAAGTTAAAATAAAGCTCATCGTGTCGATTGTTACAAATATTCGGACGAAATTTGGCACCAAAAGTGGAATCAGGGCACCGTCGGATCATCATATCGTCAGAAATCGTATGCATGGAACGCTGTCTTAAATCGAACTAATCGAAATTTTAATTCCAATATTTTTCTAACTAACCAGTGAAATTTACATTAAAAAAGTTAAAATCCGGTTCTGTCGAATATTTACTTTCACAAGGAAATTTCCGAACTGCGCAAACTCACAACGCCAACTTCGATGCCCATAGCGGGGACATAATTGCAGATGGTGTTAGCAATATACTGTTTATATGTGATAAAATCTATTGGAAACATTGACAGTTTTTTCATATCACGGGTAATGTAATTTGTGGAATTGTTACGTAATATATATAACTGTTACGTAATATATATATATTACGTAGCAGTAGACACTGCATAAGTAGGTTCTTACTAATATAGGAGTAGAAAACAGTCGCCGAGGATAGCTTCGACGTGGACCGCTTTGTAAACACGCGCATTTATCGTCAAAAGGACAACAAGGATATTTATTCAGGTGAAAAATATTAATGATAATAGAACTGGTCCAATACCAGATACGTAAAAAAATCAATCTATTAAGTTGAAGTTGCGCAGTTCCTTCAAAAGGTTTACTTACCAGTTCCATTAAAATCAATAATATCTAATAAATCCCTTGTAACTCTGTGTCCATTCTTGTGACTCTGCTGTGAATTCGCTCCGTTCTGTTTGACACTAGAATCGACATCTAATATATTTATAAGTCCTCTCTGTCTTAAATACTGATCGATATCAGATCTTATACTGACTATCTGGCTAATTTCAAGAAGTCTTTGTTTATAAATATTGACTTCGTGTTCCGCTCGTTTGATTTTTTGCTGTATAAGCATGGCTTTTCGCTGAGCATCCAAATCTTTTCCAGATGTTTCCAAAAATCGTCTATATGCTAATTCGAAGGCCTGTCCTATCGTGAGAGTGATTTCTTCCGCCAGTTTGTCGGAGATGAAGACAAAACATTCGTGCTTCTCTTCAGGTTCGTCTTCTGAAATGAAAATTATTTTTTGGAATATAATAATAATTTTAAATTAGTAACTTTTACAGCATACAAAATACGGGGGTGTGCAGGGGATGTCAAAATAATACAAGTAGTTCATGTAATCATTTTTCCTAACAAATTCAGGGTGTTATGGAAATGACGTATTATATTTAAACCGGCAATTCCTGAGATAAAGACATAAATGGCGCTTTCAATTCATTCAGCGGTAAAAGTGACTTGACGTCAAACCAGAAAAACACCTGTGTGGCACTGCGATGCATGTAAGCAATCAAGGAATTCTGGCCGGTGTTGTCATATGTACACCTTAAACTCTTTAGACAAAATAAAATAATTTACTTTTCCATTCTGTAATACCTTTTTGTACAATTAATTGAAGAACATTAACGACGGACTATGTTTTAAACATATGGAATAGTAATAGCCACGTATGTCACTAGGTCAAATGCCAATGACCTCTTGGGGCCTTACGTGGGCTGAGCGAAATAGTTTCAGACCAACCAGCGGCCGGATACGTTGTGTCTCGTCGATCACCAACACACTCTCAGCAATCCGCTCTGTTTTTTTGGTTTACGCGTGTATCTTGCCCGTCCATAAATAATCTTTGAATATTGTTTTTATTGACGTGTTTCTTCTGGACGTCAAATTTCGTCGCGTGTAATAAAATCTAATAATGTGTAGTATAATCTGCATTATTGTATTTTCAAAAGCTAACATCGGTTTTGTTTCACTATTACTGTGTGTACATAAAGTGTTTCCAGGAGTGTTCCCATGAAAAAAGAAAAAAAAACAGATTGTGTTTGGGCCTGGATTTCCTCGCTCTTTAGGTATAAAGATAAATACAAGTAGGTAGAAAATAATTTATTTTTATAATTTTATATTGAATTTCAGTTTTACATTAAGTTTAGCAACATTGCCACTGGCTCTGGGTGAAATGTTGTACAGTAGCGCGGACTGACCTGAGTAAGAGTGTTTATTATCCCACTTTTAAAACGATCGATTTAAAAAAAATAAAATATGTTCTTCTCTAGGACACCCAAGGAGTCATCCATTTAAATCTAATACGTCATTTCCATAACACCCTGTATATCTGGCCCCATAGATGCACCATTTCTATTTTCGGTTATAACTTTTAAGCAAACCTGTATATTTCAATGAAATTCTCTAATTTTGTAACAGGAACGGACTTCGTACCGCATTGACAGGGTAGAAATTTGAATTAAAAAATACACTTACGTTCAAAGAAAATTACAAATAGTGTTGGGAAAAACTGATGATTTTAATAATCGAGTACCTACTTGATACTCCAGCGATTTTAATAATCGAGTGAATCGCTCGAGCGATTTGTTGTTGATAAGTTTTACAAGTTTAGTCTAGAGTTTTTATTAAGGAATTACAGTTGATTCGGATTTTTAAAAAAATTATATCCTTTAATTTTTCAAAAATTTACAATCGCTGCTGGCTAGCCAGTCAAAACAAAACACATGTCGTGATGAATCCACTGAGGGATCTGGCATACTTTTTTATATGCACTTTCTCGTTTATGTACCTTTAACAAAGACATAGGTATCTCGTGTCAGCCTTTGAGAGCCAATCGGCCGATTTGGGGTGGCGCGCGGCTTCGTGAAGATCGGGTATCAAGTGAAAGGCGATGAGCGATTATACTACAAACCGGCACATTTAGGTCGGCGTCAAGCGAAGCCCGGGTACCCAGTGAAAAGTAATAAGTAACAAGCGACGATTTTCCCTTGAATTTAAAACTCGAGCAGTTTTTTTAATAATCGAGCGATGTCGGTTATTTCAATAATCTAGTACTCAAGCGGTTTTTCGCTCGAGAGATTACAACACTAATCACAAAGTTTTGATAACGTTTTAGGCTTAGTAACTTTTTTATTTTTAGTGATTTTTCTAGAGAACTGTAGGTACAACTATCAGTTTTAAACTGTCTTTTACACATTTTACGTAACATTGGTTATTCGATATATTATACAAGGATAATTGAAAATGTTTTTTTTTTGTATAATTTCAAAACCCAAACACCCTGTGAAATAATGAAGTACCAAAATTATTTCAAAGTACCAGTTTTCATTTGGAGTCATCTATTCTGTACAGTTTGTTTTGGTTTATATAAATACATGCATTTATTCTCAGGCAAATGCAAATTTATCTTGGTCATCAATAATTAAAATCTTTCCATAATAATTTCGTTATTGTTGCTGGATTGCGAAAAAACATTATTGGATGGATAAACGAGATTATCAGGACGCTGAAATTATTATTGAAATTAAGATTTAACTACAAATTCATTTAGAAACAAACTTAACTACCAATTTTTACTTAACCTCAATATGCCTCAACTCTTTGTATTGCCTCCTCTAGCCCTAATTACTACCTAGGGGCGTCGGTTCATACCATCACGGAACTTCCTCTTTGTCATAGAAAATACTGAATTCATGTTACATTAGAAATTATGGAGAAAATTATTCATAACCAAGTTCATTTTGTATTTGTTTGAAAATAAACGCATACATTGACATGAACCAAAAAACAAAATGTACAGAATAGATGACTCTTAACGAAAACAGGTACAGTGAACCCTCTCTTAGGCGGACACCTACAGGACGGTCTAAATGTGTCCGCCTAATAGAGGTGTCCGACCATGGGAAATTTTTTATTAGGTAATATGTAAATGCAAAATAATTATTATGTATATGTATGCACAAATAAACATAACATAACAAAAATACACTAGTTTTAGTTAGGATGTAGTACTAAAAAAATTTAATAACGTAGTTTGACGTGTTTGCGTTTTATACTTGCAATCTAGAAAATGTAATTCCAAGTCTGATAACAATTCCATTGCTGTAGAGTCATCTATAATTCCTTTACCATACTAATGGCTTGTTGATAATTGGTGACATTTGTTTGATTACTGCATTCAACTTCTTCATCAGAGTTGTCAGATAGTGATGTGGTTTCAGTTTGGACTACATAATCGGTAGGAATGGGGTCACTATCATCTTCTAATAGCATATTGCTATCAATGTTAATGAACTCGCCCAAATCATTGTTATCAAATTACAAACTTCCACAACATCAATATTCTCTTTCAGACTCAAAACGCGACATTTTTGTACTATTGTTTACGATTTTAACCTTACAACTCACAAATAAACGGCGGACTGCTGTCGGGGAATCACACATACTTTAATTCGGCGGATTCCTTTCGCGCTGCAACGCGATTGGTTGTCGGTCTGTCTTCAGAGAGATTTTGCACCGTACTTATTCGTCTCCCAAATACTTTAAAACTTTTTTTGTCCGTTTGAAGGAGGGTTTTTGCACTCTTTGTATGAAAACAGCCTGTCCGCGTCCGGGTTTGTTCGGAAAGGAGACTCCACCCAAGAGAGGTTGATTTTCATGGAATTTCATATACCTAGTTCCGCCGTATGAAAAAATGTCGGTGTCGGCTTAATAGAGATGTCCGCTTATTAGAGGTATCCGTTATGAGAGGTTTCACTGTATATTGAAATAATTTTGCTACTTGATTAATCCAGAGGGTGTCTTAAAATTCGATAAAAAAAAAACAGTTCAATTATCCTTGTATAACATGTCGAATAACCAATGTACTTAAAATTTGTAAATGGCACGTTAAAACTGAAGTTGCAACTACAGTTCTCTAAAAAAATCATTAGGTAATATTAAAAATAAAGAGATATTAAGCCTAAAACTTTATCAAAATTTTGAAATGGCCTTTTCTTCGCAAGTAAATGTATTTTTTAAATACTTTTGGCATTTCTCTATAAAAAAAAGGTACTCTTCATTGTTTAAGAAAAATCAACCATTTTCGGAAAAAATCGTTTCATTGGGATTAATTATGGAAATAGGCTGGAATGCTACGATAAAAGCCACAATGGTTTGTCGTCCTGGATACGAATAGGTAACTATGACAAAATTTGTTAAATTACTTCCGATATTAAATTGAATAAAAATTTGATTATCTCGAAAATTGTTGATATTACAAAACACAGCATGTCAAGGCCTAGAAATTAGAAATGATAATTTTTTTTTGTCATAGCGGTACAAGTATTGTGCATAGTTTATAAAGGTTTACCTTGATTGTGTTGCTTCGCAATAAACGAAAAAAATTTCTTTTCTCCTTTATCGTCTGCACAGTACGATATTTGATGAAGGGGAAACTGATGTAGAATGGTGTGTGTTCGGGGTTCCTGTATAGCAACTCCATCGATACTAATTGTTAACTCTATCTTCTTCGTTTTGGCACCCGTTTCACTCTTTCGTAGCTGCTGCGAAAACTTAAGTTTGCGTATGGCTTCTTTGACTACTTCTATTCCTACAACATAAAAATAAACAGTTATAAAATGTATCTGTGAGCATCATGGGGAAGGAGATGTCCTCAAGAGTCTTGAAAATCGATTGGATGAAGCGGATGAAGAGTGAAGCATTGGCACTAGGTAAAGTATCCAGCACAGGAGGTGTATGCTTGCACATAGTATATCGGGTGTCCACAAATTAGTGGTCACAAATTATGGGATATAGGGGAGGTACCTACTTGATGTAAATATTTTGTCTATATACCTTGCTTATTAATATAGGGACAGTAAGTAATATCTAAAATAATCAGACCTATAAGTATATTAGCATTGTACTACAAAAAAAAGCTTAAATACAGTGAAACCTCTCTTAGGCGGAGACCTACAGGACTGTTTAAATGTGGCCGCCCATGGGAAATTTGTTATTAGGTAATATGTAAATGCAAAATTATTACTATGTATGTATGTATATGTATGTACAAATAAACATTTATTAAACATAACAAAAATACACTAGTATTAGTTAGGATGTAGTACTAAAAAAATCTAATAACGTATAACTCCCACAACATCAATTTTCTCTTTCAGACTCGAAACGCGACGTTTTTCTGCCATTGTTTACGATTTTAACCTTACAACTAACAAATAAAGGGCATACTGCTTGCAGGGAATCACACACACTTTCATTCGGCGAAGTCCTTTCGCACTCCCACGCATACGCAATTGGTTGCCGGTCTGTCTTCAGAGAGTTTTTGCACAGTAGTTATTCGTCTCCCAAACACTTAAAAAATTTTTTTGGGCGTTTAAAGGAGAGTTTTGCACTCTTTGTATGTATGTACATGTACCACAAGGTTATTCACGTTATTCGAGACGACATATTATAGCTAAGCTATTTGTTTTGGATAAAAACAAATATTCAGGGTGGATAGGGGCCTATTTGAGGTACATTTTAAAATTATTTTCATAATGTACAGGTTGTCCCAAAAACACGAAACGTATCAAAGTTGCATTTTTTTTAAACGGAATGCTCAGTATATTATTTCATTTTCGGTTCCTACGATCAAAATAAATATTACTTTCATTAAGGTTTACCATACTTAAACCTTAGGGTTTGTGAAATATTCCATATTTTGTCAAAATGTAGTAACAATTTTAATGATTAAATTCTCAACATGTATTTTGTTTTTTAAACCCAATTTCTCAGTGGACTCTACTGACTGATTAAGTTTTGTGTATCAGTTATGAAAAATTCACTAACTTACACACGGTGTCCAAAAAGTACTACTAAATAATTACAAGTTTGAAATGGTAATAACTTGCTTAATTTAAATATAACACCCTGTATTTTATGTCACTAGCAGATGTAGAATTTAATTGTCTATCAAAAAGTATTAACCTCTCCCATAGCTAATTACTCGCATTTTCATGAAAAATGCAAATATTCACAAAGTAGGCTAATTATAATCAATTTAATATTAATCAAGTCGCCTATGACATTTTGGCAGATCAGATCTAGATTCTAGAGAAACAGAGGGTTTACAGTAAATGTCAGATATTTCTAAAAGTATTTCGTTGCAAATCGTCATTTAGTTATAATAGTGGTAGTTCCTGTTTTTTTATTTTATTAGTTACTTAAAATGATAAGTTATCCAAAAGAAGAACGAATTGATATGATTTTTATTCTTGGAGAATGTCTGCAAAACTGCTAACTGGCTTCCCGAGTTTACGCTCAACCATCCAAATAGAGAGGTTTTCGAAAGATTGTTGACTCAATTTAAACAAACTGGGAGTGTTCAGTATAAAAACCCCACTAGAAGGAAACTTGTGACAGGAAACGAAGAAAATGAAATTGCTGTAATTGGTTCTGTAATCGAAAATCCTCATATTGGTCAAAACCAAATTGCGCAAAATATCAACATTAGCCAAGGATTCTTCAGAAACATAGTTTCCATCCCTATAAAATTCAGCGTCAACAAGAACTTTCTGCAGACGATTTTGATAAACGAGTGGAATTTTGTATGTGTGTGTTAGACAAAGTGGCAGATAATGAAAACTTTTTTAATTTTGTTATGTTTAGTGATGAATATACATTTCATAATAATGGATCTGTGAATACACATAATTTTCATTATTATTCTGATTCCAATCCACATCAATTTAGAATAGTAAATAACCAACACAGATGGTCAGTGAATGTTTGGGGCGGAATAATGGGTTGATATTTAATCGGTCCTTACTTTTTCGAAAACAATTTAAATGGGGAATTGTTTTTAGATTTTTTGATAAATCAATTGGCAATATTGTTGCAAGACATTCCCATCGCCATCAGAGAAATGATGTGACTTCAAATGGATGGAGCACCAGCACATTTCTATCTTAGGGTCCGTAAATTTTTAAATTTCCAATTTCAAAATCGATGGATTGGAAGAAATGGACCTCAGAATTGGCCCCCAAGATCACCCGACTTGACTTCACCTGATTTCTTTTTATGGGGATATGTAAAAGGAATCGTTTATAACGCTGCTCCAACAACACCGAATAATATGAAGGAGCGTATTAGAGAAGCTTTCCGAAACATCAGCCCAGAAATGCTGTCAAATGTTGCTGAAGGTTTTAAAAAGAGGATACGTTTGTGTTTAGAGTCAGATGGTCGCCATTTTGAACACTTGTTATAAATATAAACAATTGTTTGTTGTCCAGCAATATTTTCTGTCGTTACTTTTACTACTAAGTGCATTTGCATTTCCCTCTGTTTCTCTAGAATCTAGATCTGATCTGTCAAAATGTCATAGGCGACTTGATTAATATTAAATTGATTATAATTAGACTGCTTTGTGAATATTTGTATTTTTCATGAAAACGCGAGGAATTAGCTATGGGAGAGGTTAATACTTTTTGATGGACAATTAAATTTGACATCTGCTAGTGACATAAAATACAGGGTGTTATATTTAAATTAAGCAAGTTATTACCATTTCAAACTTGTAATTATTTAGGAGTACTTTTTGGACACCGTGTATAAGTTAGTGAATTTTTCATAACTGATACACAAAACTTAATCAGTGAGATTGGGGCCACTGAGAAATTGGGTTTAAAAAACAAAATAAATGTTGGGAACTTAATCATTAAAATTGTTACTACATTTTGACAAAATATGAAATATTTCACAAACCGTAAGGTTTAAGTACGGTAAACCTTAATGAAAGTAATATTTATTTTGATCGTCGGAACCGAATATGAAATAATATACTCGGCATTCCATTTAAAAAAATGCAACTTTGATACGTTTCGTGTTTTTGGGACAACCTGTACATTATGAAAATAATTTTAAAACGTACCTTAAATAGGCGCCTATCCACCGTGAATATTTGTTTTTATCCAAAACAAATAGCTTAGCTATAATATGTCGTCTCGAATAACGTGAATAACCTTGTATATGTATATACAAAAAAGACTATCCGCGTCCGCCCTAAGGAGAGTCCGCCCAAGAGAGGTTGATTTTCATGGAATTTCATATACCTAGTTCCGGACTATGAAAAAATGTCCGGTTAATAGAGATGTCGGCTTATCAGAGGTGTACGGTATGAGAGGTTTCACTGTATATGTTGTTCAAAACTGCCTACAATAGATGATTTTCTCCTATCTGTTAACATGTATTTGGACAACGAAAAGCTTCTTTCTACGTCAACCGAAGTAATAATAGAAAATTTTAGTATAATAATTTTAGTATAGCTAAGTCTAATAAACATTAAGCGGAGTCCACACCCAACAACAAACCCAAGCCAACTATTAAATTTTTATAATTTATTTCCCTAGGAACCTGATATTAATGCATTGTTGATAGCGACTTACGAGGCACCTACGGGGTAAATTAAAACAATGCTGTTTTAGATTTTAATATTGGTGTCCTAAAACACGCTTGTAGATAAAATATCCTACAATACACTTACGGTAGGTGTCTTTACCGCATTTGCGTGATTTACCATTACACATTTTGCCTGACGTCTTACCTGACGTTTTACCTGACATCTTACTTGGCGTTTTACCTCCCTTTTAGGATTTTACTTTTTACCCGCATTTTTTCTATCAAGACAGATTCGTAATAACACGGACGTCTTGCATGAAATAAAACGAATGTTTTACCTGACGTTTTACTTGACAAATAAAATATAAGACGTCAGGTAAGACGTCACGGAAAATTTTATGTGTGGAGGCCGCTTCATATTATCATTTTATTTTCGTCATGTTGAATTTAACGATCAATTTCTAAACATCACTTTTTGTCGTACGTATATGCACCGGAAAGATAAAATTACTCGACGTTATGCATCAATTTATTCTAGGTGTAAAATGATCGTTTTAAACCTTGAATCTATTGCAATTTTTTTACAAGTGCTAAGTATTTTAGGTTCGTCAGAAGACCTTGGGCAATACAATGGTAATAGTAAACATTTAAGAAGATAGATCTTTATGCGCATACCACAAGGTTCTATACAACAATGTTTGAACAGTGTAATTAAAGTGCATAGTAATTAATAAGTTCGAATACGCATTCATAATGACTATTAATGTTGTTTTTATCGATATTTTGAGACGAGTTTTAAATATACACTAAAACCACATACTAAAAAAAACCATGCATGTAGGGGACGTTGGGATAATACGGCATATCAGGATATAATAACAGACTTTCGTCATTTTCAGTGGAATTTTAACTGAGAGAAATTTGTATGAAAAAAATTAAGTTAACAAAAGGTTAACTTAATGTATATAAAGAAATATAATAATAAATTAATAAATTTAAAAAACATTTGCTTCTAATTTTGAATTTTAATTCTAGTTTTATGGCAAAACTTAAAAATCAAAGAAGCAAAAGCCACATGGCAGTGTCGACCCAAAATGGAAGTTTAGCTTCTGGAAATTCAAAATTTTAATAAATAGGTATATTTTTTCTAATTTATTAATTAATCTATTAGTTTATTATTATATTTCTTTATACAGGGTGTTTCAGGAGGAACGCTCCTATAACTTTTTTATTATATAAATTACACAAATAAAATTTGGTGGGTTTGCATTTGATATTATTTTGTATTTTATGAGATGATGGACCCTTTTGTCACTTCCGATTTAACCGGAAATTACCTCAACTTTGAATTTTTAAATGGAACACCCAGTATATTTTTGGCTATATCGATTCAGAATTCCATTACAAATTCAACAATACGTCACTTTTTGACCCTTTAAATAATTTTTCTTTTCATTTTTTGATCTAGATTGCTATGAACTCCCTAAAATGGCTACTTCTAAGCCAAATTCTTGATCTAGATTGCTATGAACTCCCTAAAATGGCTACTTCTAAGCCAAATGCTTGATCTAGATTACTATGAACTCCCTAAAATGGCTACTTCTTAGCCAAATTCCTGATAAAAATGCAATTTTCATTTTTTATTTTGTTTTAAATTTTTTACGCACTTTTTAACATTTTAAGAAAGCTTTTTCCAGAAAACTCAATTTGTTCAAATGGAAAGAAAATGGCTCACTCGGGCAAAAGATAGAGCACTTTTTTCCAACAATTTGATAGCGCACACCCTTAGGTCAAGTTACAAAAAGTGTAAAATATACTGGGTGTTCCATTTAAAAATCTTAAGTTGAGATCATTTCCGGTTAAATAGGAAGTGACAAAATAAGGTCCATGTCATAAAATGCAAAATAATATTACATACAAACGTAGTAAATTTTATTTCTGTAATTTAAACAATAAAAACGTTATAGGGATATTCCTGAAATACCTGGTATTTCTGGTATATTTAGTACATTACGTTAACCTTTAGTAAACTTAATTTTTTCATAAAAAAATTTCCTTTTCCGTTACAAAGTTATAATTTTGGCAATGTCCTAAATTGTCTCAGTTAAAAGTCCACTGAAAAATGAAGGTTTATGCATTCGTAACATGTATGGAATGATTCCAATTTTTTAATAGTATATTACAATACAAGTACGGTAGGTACATCTTTACCGCATGTGCGTGATGTTTAACAAAACGAGCCGAAGGCGAGTTTGGTAAATCATATTTTATCTACAAGCGTGTTTTAGGGCACCAATATTAAAATCTAAAACAGCATTGTTTTAATTTACCCCGTAGGTGCCTCGTAAGTCGCTATAAACAATGCATTAATATCAGGTTGCTAGGGAAATAAATTATAAAAATTTAATAGTTGGCTTTTATATGACAGATGTAAAAAACTTGATAACAGAATAAACGTTAATTAGTTTTGTAAAAATTTCGTGAAAGTGAATACAGGTGATTTACGTTCCTCAAATGGAAGGCAGTAACAGCAGTGATGATGAAATTCCGAAAGAAGTTCTGGACATTGCTAAAGCGGCTACCCTTAATTTATTGCCGGATAAATCACGGTATCGATATGAGAAAGAATATGGGCTCAGTCTTCATGGACTGGTGTTCATCAAAAAAAAATGATTAAGCAATTAGTGAAGACGTGATGCTTGCCTATTTTGTGGATAAATATAAGGACAGTAAATCATCTTCTTTATGGAGTTATTACTCAATGCTCAGATCTACTATAAGTATCAAAAATAATGTCGACATAAGCAGGTATGCAAAACTGATGGCATATGTGAAAAGGAAGTCTGTGGGATACAAAGCTAAGAAGTCAAAGGTATTCTCCAAGAACGAGGTTGTAAAATTCCTTCTTACGGCACCAGATGAGAAGTTTTTATTAATGAAGGTACTAAGATTGGATTTTTTAAAATCTATTTATAAATAACAACTTATTTGCTTGTTTCAGGTGCTACTTATCGTGGGCATCGCTGGGGCATGTCGCCGAGGGGAGTTATGTAAAACGAAAATTGAAGATATTAAGGAATTTGAAACCTACCTCGTTGTAACTGTCCCGGATACAAAGACACATGTACATCGATAGTTCGTGGTGTACGCCGAAGGATATTCACCAGAAATTAATAATATTTCAATTTTCAAGAAGTATAGAGCCCTTAGACCCGATCATACTGCTCATTCACGGTTATTTATTGCATATAAAAAAAGAAAGTGCACTATCCAACCACTGGGTATAAATACTTTTGGAAAAATAACTTCTCAAATTGCATCATATTTAAAGTTGCCCAGTCCCAAAGGATATACGGGACATTGTTACCTAAGGATATCAGCTACATTTTTAGTAGATGCTGGCGGGGATATCATGAATTTAAAAAGACATGGTGGATGGAAGTCTTCCAGTGTTGCGGAGGGCTATATTGAAAATTCTGTACAAAATAAAATAGGAATTGCAAAGCAAATAAATGGTGTAGAATAATATGCAGAGAGAACCTCCAGTTTTAGTAAATCTGTAACTTTAAATTCTTGTGTCTCATCGGATAGTAAAATACTGCCTTCATCGATATCGTTTGGAATTGTTACAAATTCTACAATTAATATTAATATTTCTTAATGATTTTATTTGTAAGTTTGGATTAGTTTGGAAATTTAAATATGTAAGTATTTGTATGCATATGATGTTTATAGAGTTTCTTTTAAAAATAAAAAATATACTATTGACTAGTATAAACACTTGTTTTTATAGTATGTAATTACTTACGGCATTAGTGCGGTAAAGTGCTACTTACCGCACTCAAATCAGTGCGGTAAGTAGTTACTTACAGCACGCGAATAGATAAACATAGTGGAGCAGATTTTGAGTTTCTCCATTAAAATATTATATTATTTATTTGTAAGACAACTTCGTATTCGTTTATTGTGAGTCGTGAATGATGATCTGTGTCAATTGTCAATTCTATTACCGAAGAAAATAGTTTTCGCATGTATGTGGGACGTTCTATCCATTGTTTCAAAGACAATTGTTTCGAATGGCGTTACAAAATAAAATAGGTACTTTAATATAAAATTATTGTGGTGAAATTCAGACCGCGTTTTAAATAAAATGGAATACTTAATTCAAGTCCTGTTATATGCAAACAATGCATTTTCATTCTAAAATAATTCCGACAATTAAAATTTTTAATTAACATGCGAATCGTTACACGATGCTTTATTTAGATGACTTTGAAAATATTTTTTCTCGTATTTTAAATTTTTTTGTTTGAGATACAGGGTGTCCCAAAATTATGGGGCGATACTTTACCACCATATTCTCCGGCTAAAAAATAATAGATTTTTTTCATATGGGCATGTGCGGAAATGCTGGCAAAGGAGCCGTCCACACATAAAGTTTTACCTAACGTATTAGCTCTTCCAGTAAGACTATCAGGCAAAACTGATATAATAGACCGGTCAACACATAAGGTTTTACCTGCCGTTTTAGGTTTCCAAGTAAGACTGTCAGGTAAAACTGTTATAATAGGCCGGCCTACACATAATGTTTTATCTGACGTTTTAGGTCTTCCAATAAGACTGTCAGGCAAAAATGTTTTAATAGGCCGGTCTACACATAAGGTTTCACCTGCCGTCTTAGGTTTCCAAGTAAGAGTGTCAGGCAAAACTGTTATAATAGACCGGTCTACACATAAGGTCTTAGGTTTTCAAGTAAGACTGTCAGGTAAATCTGTTATATTAGGCCCGCCTACACATAGGTCAGGTCAGGTTTTACCTGACGTTTTAGGTCTTCCAGTAAGACTGTCAGGTAAAACTTATAATAGGCCGGTCTACACATAAAGTTTTACCTCACGTCTTAGGTCTTCAAGTAAAACTGTCAGGCAAAACGGATATAAAAGCCTGGTGAGGCTTTACCTGACATTTTAATTTTCTCAAGTAAGACTGTCAGGGTAAATGATTTTAAAAGCTTAGTCTTCATATTTCAGATCAGTTTTAGAAGGTCGTTATGGAGGAAACATTGCTTTCAGGTGTTTATTTCTTGCCCGCATTCGTTCTATCACAACAGACAGACATCTTGCCCCCCGAGTAAGTAAAACGTCAGGTAAAACTTTATGTTAGACCCTGTCCACACCTAATGTTTCAACTGATACGCCTTACTTGACAAGTAAAACGTCAGCTAAAACCTTATGTTAGACCATGTCCACACCTAATGTTTTAACTGATACGTTTTACTTGAATAAGTAAAATGTCAGGTAAAATCTTATGTTAGACCCTGTCTACATCTAATGTTTCAACTGATACGTTTTACTTGAACAAGTAAAACGTCAGGTAAAACCTTATGTTAGACCATGTCCACACCTAATGTTTTAACTGATACGTTTTACTTGAATAAGTAAAACATCAGGTAAAACCTTATGTTAGACCCTGTATACACCTAATGTTTCAACTTATAAGTTTTACTTGAATAAGTAAAACGTCAGGTAAAACCTTATGTTAGACCCTGTCTATACCTAATGTTTCAACTGATACGTTTTACTTGAACAAGTAAAACATCAGGTAAAACCTTATGTTAGACCCTGTATACACCTAATGTTTCAACTTATACGTTTTACTTCAATAAGTAAAACATCAGGTAAAACCTTATGTTAGACCCTGTATACACCTAATGTTTCAACTTATACGTTTTACTTGAACAAGTAAAACGTCGGGTAAAACCTTATGTTAGATCATGTCCACACCTAATGTTTTGACTGATACGTTTTACTTGAATAAGTAAAACGTTCGACCTTGACGATCAGAAGGCTGACACGACACACGTCTTTCTTAAAGGCACATAAACGAAAAGGTGCATATAAAGAACTATGCCAAACCCCTTAGTGGACAGAACTACTTGTGACCCTTTCTGGTATATTTACGTTACAACGTTTTGCAAAGTTTTAAGTGATAATTATTCGGCTTTACCTCGTGATCAAGAGCGTTAAATGTATGTACCAAGGCAATAATACTGCACTGTAGAACAATACTCTCGTTAAAAAATCTCCAAATATTGTAGATTATGTAGCTGACGAAATAAAATTATATAGGACATTTCAATTAAGTTGCATTTACATGCGATAAATTGTTGGGCTATTATTTAATAAAAGAATGATTGTTAAAAATATACACAAAAGTACACCCGGATGTTAATAAAAAATGTAATATTAAAAACATCAAATATTTAATTTCTTTCCTTTCATGGATTTTAATTAACTAAGCAAGTGCCCGGTTTTTATTCTATCGATAAAACGTCGACATATATTAGTTTTTGTAATTCTTTCATTAGAAATAATGTAATAACAATGGAGAAAGAGAGCTGTTTTCACTCGCCTTTCTTCATGGATAGGAGGCAACATATTTGCAATTCTGCAATGTTAAAATATTGGTGTAGTATACAGTGGCGTGGCCAGGGTTTTAGGGCGGGAGGGGCGAAGTTCTTTTAGGGCACACATTTTGTGACATGTATTACTTTTTTTTAATTAACAAAGTTTCCATATTTGGCTAAAGAGACCAGATTTTTATTGACACTTGTACCAATGTTGGATGTTGGAAAAAGAAATCCGCCGCAGACAAAAATTGTTTGGGTGCCCAAAAAGTCATATTTCTAACCTATCATCAATTCAATCAATTTTCTTTTGTGTCACCAATTTCTTATAATTTAATAATGATAATCTAGGTAGTAGGTAAAATTATTATATTTTTCCACACATTTCTCAAAATTCATGAGTTTTTCGTAAATATTCCTGAGATTGGAAAATAAACTAATGACTATTACGGTGGTAGGGTCGACTTCCGTTTTCAATGAATATAGATATTGATTGGCCAGAATAGATAGAAAACTTATCCAAATAAGTTTTTTTTAAATTCGAAGAATAAATGTAATTTTTCGACATTTTGTGGAGAAAATGTCAAATATGACAGTTAACAAAAGCCGCATGGTGCTATTTAATTACATCATTATTGATATTTGTTAAAGCTAAAAAGTATGGTGATGTAAAATTTTACCTAAATTAAACAATACATTTTTTCTCATATGGTTCGAACTTTAATTACCCCCTGTTGCATCGAGCCAAATTGTTGCGACGTTGCCACTTCTACTGAAAAATTGTGGCAACTTATTATTTTAAAAGGGACCCCTAAGGAAAAACTTAAAATTTTATATACACAGGGTGTCCCACTAAGGTCGGCGAAGTATGATATTATGGAAGACATAAACCTTGTCTGTGAGAAAAAAAATTCATCGACTAAATCGACAAAGAAAAATTTATGGAAACTTTTTTTACCTTTCCAAAATGACCGCTAGGGGGAAAAATTACTATTATAAAACTAAAAATTCAAATTTCTTCGAATTATCACCGTTAAGGTTTTCATTTAATAACGGATATAAAAAGAACAAAGCTTTGACGAGTTAAGAGAACTTTTAAATATATAAATAATGTCAAAACTTTGTTTCCATGTATATCATGATAAGAAGGTACTTAACATTAAATTTTTTTGAATAAAATGGTTATTTGTAAATAACTCGAGAAGGAATAAAGATATCGAATTACGGTTTGCGCCAAAATGCAACTATTTTTGTGTTCTTTAACCACAGTAATAAAATAATATATCACGCTATTTAAATCTATTAAGAAAATGTAAAAAACAGAATCATGTGTAAACAGCACCTTCTAGAAGATGCAACGAGCCAAAGTTGATCAAATTTAGATGAAGGGTATGGAAGATACAGTAATTTAAAATATATTTTTTACCTGCTTCCCCCGCCCTTTTTATGGGGGATACGAAAAATCTTTGGCAAAAATTAATGATCGTTTTATATCCGTTATTAAATGAAAACCTTAACAATGATACTACGAAGACATTTGAATTTTTAGTTATATAATAGCAATTGGGCCCCCTAGCGGTAATTTCGGAAACATGAAAATATTTTCCATCGATTTTTCTTGGTCAATTCAGGCAATGAAATTTTTTCTCTCACCGACATAAGGTTTATGGCTGCCAGAATATCGTACCTCGCCGGCCTTAGTGGGATACCCTGTCCCTGTGTATATTCTAAAAGATTTTTGATGAATGCAGCAGGTGCGTTCAATATAAAATGTCAAATTTTTGAAACGATACTATTATTCCTAGTCCTAGTTTTCCTTATACGCCTAACTTATCACAGATCACTAACATTTTACCTCGTGTTTCGTATACAATTAATAAATATCGATTTATGTAAATTATTTACCTTTGGGTTCATCAACTAGTGTGTTTCCTAAAAATTTGACCAAATATGCAATGTGTCCTTTCTGTAAAGCTTCAGGTGGATGAATCCACTTTCTCTCGCCGTTTGTACTAGCTTTATTACTACTTAGCTTCCCTTGAGTATTTTGGGCCCATTTGAGTAATGTTGCCATTCTGAAAATCAAATAATGCATTATTTCAAGCAAATTTTTATAATAATAGACTTACTAAACCTAGTGTATATAGCGCCCTCTAATGTGAAACTTTTTCGAAAATTTCAATTTCAACTTTCAATCCGATACATTGAACCGATTCCAAATTATGGCTTATTTTCGAAAATGAACTTTCGCTTTCAAGATCGCGAAACATTTCGAAAAAACTTATAAGATCGGTCTAGTTTGATGTTTAGTATCTCCAGTCGTTCGATGTCCCATACCCATAGTTTATGGGACACCCTGTATGTGGATTCGAGAAGTAGGTACTGTATTCTAAACTTGAACCTTATACAAGGATCCAAAAATGTTTAGGTTATTTAAACTTATCAATTTAACTGAAGGATCGAATCACCTAGAATCTTTACTGTAAAGATTATAATAATTTAACTTTACAGTCGGCATGATGTCGCTAAGTAAACGAAAACATTAAAATACAACTACCAGTATAAAATTCAATTCCGACATTTTCTAAAACTACTCGCTTGTCCCAGAAGGCGATAAAAAGAGATTGGTCACATATTATAGGTCTACAACCATAGATCAGAGAACTAGTTCCGAATTCGTTGGGTACAACAGTGACTGACGGCAGTGTAGGTCAAGGAAACCGTACAATTCGCAACCCAGAAACATGTAATAGTAAATTTCAACTTTTTACTCTGTTGCGGAAATACAAGGAAACCATTTTTGTAAGCAAAGAACATGAATAGCCAGCGGCTAAACGAGCAAAACCCTATGGACGAATTAATAATGTTTTCTCTATACAGGGTCGCTAGAAAAGTTTACAAGATATGCATTTTACTTAAAAGAAATGCCGCTTGTTACATAATCTCTAAGTATATTAGTATACTAGTATTTGTTCTTGAAGTAGTGCATCTCTCAGTGGAGTGAAATTATGACGAAGTAAAGAAACTCCACTAGTTTAATAAACAATATTCAAATTTTGATTTCCATACATGTTTCGAAGGAAAGCATATATCTGCATCCTCAGTGGGAAATACATATCTACGAAGGAAAACCTATGACACCGTTACGGTAAACTTCTTGTAGCAGAAAAAAATATCTAAGAAATTATGAAATAATGTTTAAAAAAATTAATAAATAGGAAAAAACTGTTAATTCTACATTTTGAGTCGAATTTTGGGATGAATCTCATTACATTTTTGATAAAGAAAAGCCACAATGGGTCCACATGGTTAACCAGAATACGAAAAGGTTTACCATGTGGGCCCATTTTGGCATCCATGCGAGTTCAGATTAATTTAATCAACCCCCACCAGCCAGTCATGTGGGACAGGCAGAGGGGACGGAAGAGAGAAACGTTGGGGATTGAGAAAAGAAAAACTATGAACTATTTATGTAGATACGAATAAACTGACTAGTGATGCAACGATTACGATTAATGGTAATCGTCAAGATAAGGAGGGCCAGTACAGGGATCTCGGAACCGTAAGAGATACGAAGTCGGTAAAATGGAGGTAAAGTTGCGAATTTACGTGCCTAATAATATGCCGTTTAGAAAGTTTTAAAATTCCGAGTAGTTCCGGAGATATCCGGAATAAACCGTAAAAGAATAAAAAGTAAATTGCACTTTTGGATTGCCAGTTTTTCCGCTCTATCTAACAGCGTTAATTGTTTTGTAATCCGACGAGTCGTCTTCGAAGGGCCATTATCAACTTTCTTTTTTTAACTACGGTCCTGTTTGTCTGATATTGGAATTTTATAGCTTTTTTTCTTCCGAATGCAACTATATATTACACATTGTGGTTTAATGACGTTTCGAGGGTTTTTTGAACAACATCAGAAAATTTTGGGATACGGTCCTGTATTTCTCCTAACTTTATAAATAATATCTCATAAGTAAGCTTTAAATTTTTACTTATGTTGGACTAGTTCAATAAATAACAAATAATTTAGTAATAAACCATAAGTGAACAAAATACAGAAACATTATTTCAAACTTCTGTTGATTCGGGATTTAAAAGAAAAGTAGGCGCTTGAAACAACAAAATTAAGATGGTGACGCGTGATTTGTTTCACTTGACATTCCCATTGTGATCATCTGAGAGCGTTTTAAGAGGTTTTCTATTTTCCAGAAAATATGGAACATAAATTTACAAAAAAATTAGAGCTTATGAGATATTATTTATAAAATTGCTTTTGGTGCCACAAAACTGATTCTTCGGGGCAACATCCCTCCTCTGTCCCTCGTGGCGTCCACCCTGCTAACAGCATTCCTCTCATAAGAACTTATTAGGCTACCTCACGCAACACAAGAATCCAAGTTAGGTGACATCTTTAATATTGTCAATTATATACCATTATTATATTACCAATTTGTGTTTACAGTATAAATAAGGATAATTGAAACATTATTTTCCAATACATTCTTTACCCGCCGCTTCATTGGCTTCCGACGTCATATTATTTTATGAACTTTGCTATTTATTCAGCTATAAGATTATTTTTTAAAAGACAGGCAATAAATGTATAAAATTACCAGGTACTTATAGTGAAAGTATACTTTTAATGCAAAGAAGTTCAATAAAAACCAATTTATAAATAATTAATGCTATAACTAATTATTTATAAATTATTCTTGGCTACACGGTTATTTTGGCGTGAAGAATATAATGTGTACATACCTACCCATCGATATGTATGGTATAATAAGTAAAAAAATTAATCATGCATTTCTACATTCTTTATTGCGGATTTAAGCATGATTAAATTCCATTGTTGAAATATCAAGAAATTCCTTAAAACCATAAAAATGGTGAATGTTTTATTGCATGACTGCTAGTTACCTTTAAAATGTATAGTTCAACAAATAGTTGAACACCTCGGTGCAAATATTGTTTGTCCCAAAGATTTTATGAATTACAGATAGAAAAATTTACATTTACACGGTCTTTCCTACCTCTTTCGGTTATTATTGCAGCATAGTCAGATTGACTTGCAAAATCCCAATTAAAAACTTGTTAATTTGGCAATTACAACCGATTTAATAAAATATTAATCTACAATTGCTCTTATAATAAATTTATTTATCAATAATGTTACTATACAGTGTGTACATAAAGTAGGGAACAAATTCATTATCTAGGAATCTAAAAATATTTCGGAAAAATCCTCGGACACGTGTATAATAATTTTTTATGGCGCATTTTTTCCCATACAAACTTAATATACAAGGTGGCTCATGTAGTAGATATGCCATTATCGACGATTTTTTTAAATGGGAACCCCTATATTTTAGTTCAGATCTGTAATCTCCAAGAACAGCTGATTTCAAAAACATAACACACTTAGGGCCTAAAATTCATAGTTTCGTTACTAAAGGGTAAAACAAATAATTTTATTTAAGATATTTTTTTTTGGCTTGGGAGGATCTTCTTCCATAGCCAATAAAATATCTAATTTCTTATCATCCGCAATAGTTGGACGGCCTTTTCTGGGAATATCTTCCACTGAACCCGTTTCCCGAAATTTTATTTTAAGTTTACTCACAGTTGATCTAGTAATTGGTCTTGCTGGATACTTAGTGTTAAACAAAATGCAAACTTCTTGTTGAGTACGGATCCTATCACCATATCCAATCATCATAAGAATTTCTATTCTTTGTGTTAAAGATAAACGCATAGTAACTCAATATGTTTTAAAATAAAATGTATTACTTCTAATAAACTTACTAGAAAAATACAATGTAATGACAATGACATTATCTAAATACCATAGTTACATAACAGCAAATAAGCCTACTTGAGAAAAAACATAAGTAACAGCAAATGATGGTGCGTCCATTAATTACGTAAGGCTTTCAGGTAAAATTGGGTGATGGCGGAAGGGATTGAGCCAAATGTCACGAAATCTTCTATTGGGGGAAGGGGGGGTTGAAAAATCTCTAAAAACGCCTCACGTAATTAATTGATGCCTCCCAAGCCAAAAAAAAATATCTTAAATAAAATTATTTGTTTTACCCTGTAGTAACGAAACTATGAATTTTAGGCCCTAAGTGTGTTATGTTTTTGAAATCAGCTGTTCTTGGAGATTACAGATCTGAACTAAAATATAGGGGTTCCCATTTAAAAAAATCGTCGATAATGTCATATCTACTACATGAGCCACCTTGTATATTAAGTTTGTATGGGAAAAAATGCGCCATTAAAAATTATTATTTACGTGTCCGAGGATTTTTCCGAAATATTTTTAGATTCCTAGATAATGAATTTGTTCCTTACTTTATGTACACACTGTATATTGTGAACATGATATGAGAAATTCTTTAAAAAAATGTTATTATAAAAGTATTAAACTAATATAACACTCTGGCAACATCTATTTTTATTTTACAAATTTACTACAGTTCGGAAGTCAGACACGAATGAAATAGAAATCCATAAATATTGAGACGTTGGTGCATTGTTCTAACCGATTGAGTTCATATTTTGAGGGATTTAGGTGATTTTTGGTGAAAAATTATATTAATTATAAACAATCATGGTTCATTCATGTGTAAAAGAGTAGATCAATTAAGTAAGGATTTATCTTTTCATCGGCAAGTATGTTTTAATATTTACATTATCTGATGTAACCAGTGTTGCCAGTGGTATTGTTATATTATAGGAATAATTAAACGTTAGTAATAATTTATAGGTAAAAGATCCAAATATATAATTAGGTACCTATATACAGGGTGTTATGGA
Organism: Barypeithes pellucidus; assembly: GCA_963991005.1. Classification (NCBI taxonomy): domain Eukaryota; kingdom Metazoa; phylum Arthropoda; class Insecta; order Coleoptera; family Curculionidae; genus Barypeithes; species Barypeithes pellucidus. The sequence goes on from OZ022556.1 coordinate 26,183,160, forward strand.
AATGACTTATTATATTTAAACCGGCAAATCCTAAGATGAAAATAAATTGAAGAAAAATAACTATAAATGGCGCTTTGAATTACATATTAAATATATATTATTATTAATTAAATATGCACTTTATATGAAATCTCAAAATTTAAGTGGCCGCTACTGAGGATGTTCGCAATCAATAGTTTATTGAGGCAGTCTCGAGTCTCAAAGGAGGTCAGCGCATTATAGGCAGTGTTGTCATATTGCAACACAGAATTGTAAACGCACGTGTTCATCTTTTGACACGCGTTATCACTTCTCTTTCAAACTTTTTAGAAAAAAATCCAATTTTAGGGTACATACTCTCTTACCTTCGATCTTATTTTAAAATAATCCATTTTATAATTAAATTCCATAAAAAAATAAAACACAAAAAGTATGTTTTGCAACAGAACCAACAGTAGATAATATCACACAAATTTGAAATAACATCACAACGTGGAAAACTCGACAGCGTCATTCCATCCCCGAGTCTCGAAACATACTGAAGCAACAATAGTGGCGCGCGGCGGGTATCCACGCAAGGGCGAGATACGCGGTGTGATCTGACATCACTGTGAATCCAGATGGAACGGCGCGACAGTATGTGGCTAAAAAGGGTTTCTACCTTAGTATTTAGATATTCGATGAAAAAAAAGTATGTAGACTTTTTCAAAGACACCCAAGGAATCATCCATTTAAATATAATAAGTTATTTCCATAACACCCTGTATATCTATCGCACATGTTTTTTGTGGAAGCCTCTAACTGGATCTTCTGACTGAGGTAAAACTACCCTACGTACCTACCTATGAATCAAAAACACTGTCTAGGGTACATTATCAAATAAATATCTTCTTGGACAACTGTTATATACAGGGTGTCCGGAAAAAGGAGGTCAATCCGTTAACCATATATTCCTTGAGCAAAAATAATATTACTTTTATAATGCCATTTTTCATGTTTGACCCTCATGTGCGATATACAGGGTGTTAAAGTTTGAAATTAAAAACTGATTTTTTTGAATAATTCGACTATTTAATGAGATTTTAATTTAAAATTTGGTACATTACGTCAGCACAAAATGTTACATCTTTTGAGAGGAACAAAACAAGAAATGTTTGTCAAATACTCAAAATAGGGGGGGTCCAGTTCCCGCTGACCACCCCTATTTTTTAGTGTGTGCGCCAGTGACTTCTAAACTATATTGTTTTAGGTAATCATTTATTTTTGAATATTTTTTCTCCCTTATAAAATTTCGATCAAATCATGTGTTTTGGAGATAATTTGAAAAGCATGGATCCTTACCAGATGCCAGCGCGGCTGACGGTAATCCAATAATTTTCAAATGTTAAATCAAGTTAGCAGTTGTAGCATTACCATGGATACGGCATCGTTGTTTTATTTGCTGTCAAATTAAATATTACTTTTCACTGTGTTTTAAGATTTAAAAAATGTATTTTATGCCCGATTTACTTGATGATTTGCCTCTAATAGTAAGACAAAATATTTGGATTCAACTAGACGGTGCTCCCCCACATTTTGCTATAAATGTTAGGAACTATTTACACCAAATCTTTCCAAATCGCTGGATTGGTCGGGGCCATGGTGCTCATGTTAAATGGCCACCCCGTTCCCCAGACCTTAATCCTTTGGACTATTCAGTCTGGGGGTGTATGAAAGATTTTGTGTATATGATTCCGATTTTGAGCGAGAATCATTTAATAGAAAGAATACTTCAAGCTGGACAGCAGTTCAGGTTAAAACCACATATTTTTCAAAGGTTAAGATTTTCTTTAATAAAGAGAGCTCGCATATGTATTCAAATAAATGGAGGTCATATCGAGCAATTCCTTTAGACTATTTTTTTTGTTTGTTTTATGTTACTAACGTTAATTTAAAAAAATAATATTTGAATATAGAAATTTGTTTCCATTTTCCTTCGTCAATAATATGTTTGAGTATTTGATATCTTGTTATGATGTTTCAAATTTATTTAATAAGTAATAGTAAATTATTGTCTTAAGAACGAATGATAACAATGGTGTTTACTGTTATATGTAGATTAGCAATAGTAAGTTCTTAGTAGGTTAATAAACTAATTTCATTTAACTGAATTAGTACTACAGGTTTTTATCTGTACGCCACTGTCCTTATTTTTGGTTAGTCTTTTGTTTTCGGTATTGTCACTTATTGCAAAGTTTTACTTAATGATATCTTTTATCCATGGTAATGCTACAACGGCTAACTTGATTTAGTATTTGAAAATTATTGGATTACCGTCAGCCGCGCTGGCATCTGGTAAGGATCCATGCTTTTCAAATTATCTCCAAAACACATGATTTGATCGAAATTTTATAAGGGAGAAAAAATAATCAAAAATAAATGTTTACCTAAAAAAATATAGTTTAGAAGTCATTGGCGCACACCCTAAAAAATAGGGGTGGTCAGCGGGAACTGGACCCCCCTATTTTGAGTATTTGACAAAAGTTTCTTGTTTTGTTCCTCTCAAAAGATGTAGCTTTTTAGGCTGACGCAATGTACCAAATTTGAAATTAATATCTCATTAAATACTCGAACTATTCAAAAAAATCCGTTTTTAATTTTAAACTTTAACACCCTGTATATCGCACATGAGGGTCAAGAATGAAAAATGACATTATAAAAGTAATATTATTTTTGCTCAAGGAATATATGGTTAATGGATTGACCTCCTTTTCCCGGACACCCTGTATAAGAATCTCGAATTTTATATTAAAAAATCCTGAACAAAATAATTGTAACCTAGTAAATAGTTGGGTACCATCAACTAGAAAAAACTATATTTACCTATCACGAGTCAAATCTTAAATGGCAATGAAGTCGATTGGTCATGCTTGTACAAAATTGTACAATAACTTACCGAGTAAGATTTAAAAAAATTACGAAGTATGAAGCAGAACTATTTTAAGCTAGAGCTTAAAGAACACTTTAACTCTGTTATAAATTAGTGGTGTTAGTCCTCTTCCCAGTTTTAATGTTATGTAACTTTTATGCTTTTACGTAAGAATCTGGAACTTAAGGAATATCACTTTAGAAATTATAGTTATATGAATGAGCATATATTAAGGTAATTTTTTTGGGATTCGTAAGCAAGTCAAATTCAAAAAAATTATTATGTTATAATCTTTGATGATACACCACTGGCGGGTCTCGTGTCAAACGATCGCGTTACGACCCATTACAAACTTCAATAGGTAAACGTTGTTGACATTCAGCCGACAAACAAGCAGTTCTCTCTTCCACCCATTACTGATTTTCAATAACATTTGACACAATAACAGCTTCACTTTCCAAGAGTTTTATGAATGAAATACTGTATTTGTAGATTATAAAATTTCTGGTTCGTCCAGTTTTATTTCAACGTTTCCGTGTGAAAAGCGAGGGGAGAAAAATCGATTAATCATGCTAGAAAGAGCTTTGCGATAGGCGTGTTCAAGCAATAATATATTAGGTGGAAAATAAACAAAGATAAATTAATGAAGTTTTTGATTTAGTGTAGAATATCAAATTTGATAAAATACAATTTAATGATATATTTCATGAAACCTATAATGAGTCGGTATAACAAATTATCTTCAATTTATTTACGTTTAAGACAATTTTTTGACATCATTATTTTGTTAGATTCATTAAAGGCTATGGATAAATATTGCATGGCTTCGCCCCTTAATAAAAAAACAGACCGGCGCTACTGCGATGCCATATATCTGAAGACAATGAAAGATATTTATTCTATTCATTTAAATATTGTGGAAAATGATCATTTTTACACATCTGCACGTTTGTCTAGGTTGATTTGGTAACACTATGCATAACATTATATTACTGGAACACCGTTCGACAGTTATTTAAGAGGATGTAATGCACATATACAGTGTGTTATGGAAATGACGTATTATATTTAAACCGGCAATTCATGAGATGAAAACAAGTTGAAGAAAAAAATCCAAAAATGGCGCTTTAATTTAATATGCCCTGTACATGACCTTATGTCAAACCAAAAATGACCACGTGGTGCCCTGCCAGGAAGGCAAACAAAGCAACATATGGCGAAAAACGTCAGTAAATCTTGAACAGGGTTGTCATATCTTCAGGGTAAATTATTTAGAGAGTTTAATGGTACATTATTATAAACTTTTACGTTCAGTTCGGTTCACTGGGAAACAATCTCCGATTTATAAACTTGAACTGACTCGAACAAACCGCCGCGGAGTTTATAATGGTCAGGTATGTTCTCACTTGTTCAATTCGATCGACATCCGCCGGATCTGAACAACTGAAATGCCACTTTACCCTTTAGAAGAAAAAAATGCAATTTTTTTTTCGGCCTTATTTAAAACCAACTTAATTTATAAAAAAACACCAGGTAACCCGAACAAAAAGCGTCACATACCATAACACCAAAAGAAAGTCACATAAATTCACATTAGTTATCACGGATCTCATGAACACCTCTAAGTACCATTCAATCTGAATTAATATTTTAAAGTGCTACTGTGTAGACAAAAATACGCCCTTATTGTATAAGATTTCATCAGCTGGCCTGGGAAATAATATAATTTTTCCACACATTTGTTTGACATCTAAAAATGTTGAAACTAAATAACACCTTTGAGCCTGTTCGTGTCTTGACGTTGTCTGTTCGGGTTTATTATATTAAGCTCATCGGTAAAAATACAGCGTTGCCACTTTCGATGTTTTATAAGATTATATTCAACAAACCCGAACAAACCCAACATAATTGTTTCATTTTATGTTTAGTAACGGGTTAATGGCCCTTAGGAATTAGCGTTTTTATTATTTCTGAATTTCTATTGCGAAATAATTAAGTGTTGTTGTTCTGTGTGCGATAGTGTTAGTGTAAAGTGTAATTATGCGTTACTGTTTAGTGCTTTCGTGTAATCTGATAATAGGTGCATATCTTCAAAAAAACTAATTTGAAACTCGTGGGTGTCTGTGTGTTTCTTGCAATTTAGTGCAATTTGTTGTGTTTCACTATGTGTTTTAAGGGTAAGTCTTTCGTCAGTCGAGTAACGCGACCCGAAGTACTAATACGATAATTATTTACATTTTATTTACAATAAAGAATTATCCTACACTAACATTCTACGTTTCAAACCAACCTATCACTCCTCTGTCACGTACTCCATTTAAATTTAGATTCATTTTATTTTACAATATAAAACTACCATAAGTTAACATTATATTCCCAACTAAAGGGATCTCAACTACCCTAATAATTTCCAAAAAATTATAACTTCCGGTAGTGAATGCTAATACTAACTTAAGATATTTTATTTCCCACTTACTTCTTATTCCGGAATCAGAATGTTTTTTATGTCACAATCGGGTGAATTTTCTTGTAAGAACTTATTTATACTCGCATCAGAAACGAGTGTTCGAAGGTCAATTTCGGTTATTATTTAACATCGCACCAAAATACACGAGGGATGGAAGATATTCCAGAATTATTTATACTCGCACTGAAATGGGCCAGTATTATTTAAACTCGCCGGAAACACGAGTATGCGACGATGAAAATTTTCTCAGGGAAAATCCGCGGCCAGTCTGATTTTATCAATAATTTCTTTAATTGGAAAAGCTTGTTTTACAACCGTATCAGTATCGGCCCAAGCCTACTTTGAAACCATAAATGTGTCTTACAATTGTTACTTGGATAGTCTTACAATTGTTACTTGGATAGCCTAGTTTTTTTCTCGCATTCCTTCCGATGTTCAAAAATGGCTGGGCATACAATATGCTCCTGGAACATTCAAGTTTGTATCGGTCTATAGTTCTTTGGCAAAACTTGCCAACTTTTTTTCCCTCTCGAACGATTATTTTGACTCTGCTGCGCCGCGATTCAATTTTGAATATATTTTTATTTCCACAATCCGAAAATAAAATCTAAGATCCATTCAGATAGTACCGTGCGATAAGCAAATAAAAAAAATATAGAACATTCCTAATCTATTTAAAAATTCTATTACCGCATTGGAATGGAAAGTATACTTCCTGTATTTTGGTACGAGGTAATAAAGCTGATCGTATGGTCACGTTTCCATTTCATTGGACTGAATATGAGGAATGCAAATCATATTTTAGTGCATGGCTTGACTGTAATCATATTTTTAATGATACAGTTTGGAGTAATAATAATTATTATTATTTTTTTGTATCATATTTTTGCAATAAATCTTATTGGATTATTGTATTGTTCACTAAATTGCCTTTGAACATTAAATTTTTCATTAATTTAAGTTACTGTTTTTTGTTTTATGTAAAAAAATAAATTTTTCATCAATTTACAGCTTTAATACCAAATATCTAGATTTCGTAAGAATATTATACAGGTTGTTTAAAAAAAACAAGTGCCATCGTTCGTATGGCGATTCCTTACCCAAAAATAAGACAAACAGCTCCTATCTGCAGGGTGTTATGAAAATGACGTATTATATTTAAATGGGTGACTCCTTGGGTGTCCTAGAGAACGTCTACATACTTTTTTTTTAATTCGAATATCTAAATACTAAGGTAAAAACCATTTTTACCCACATACTGTCGCGCCGTTCCATCTGGATTAACGTAGCAACAATACGGGTCACTAGAGTATACTAACCGTGTTATCAGATCACACCGCGGGCCGAGCCCTTGCTTGGATACCGGCCGCGCGCCACTATCGTTGCTTCAGTAAGTTTCGAGACTTCGAGTGACGCTGTCGAGGGTTCCACGTAAATTTTAAAGATTTCATATATGTATGTTTGCTTAATAATTCAAAGCGGCATTTATGGTTATTTTTCTTCAATTTATTTTCATTTGAGGATTTGCCGGTTTATATATAATAAGTCATTTCCATAACACCCTGTATATGGGTCCGCAGATAATTTGTTTAGAAGATACAGGGTGTACTAATTTTAGTGAAATATAAGTTATGAAAAGTACCTAAAATTAAGGGTGTACGGTATGATACGATACTTTTATGTACCGGTACTTTTTTTCCGATGCTCGATATTTTGTAGTTTTTACCCAGAACCTATCGTATACAGGTCGACAAGTGGAAACAAGGGAAAACATGGTCTAGTCATGGGCGTGTTATTATTATTTTAAATAATGTAATAAAAATAGGAAATTCTTCAGTAATGGCATTTTATGTTTGAAGGTCGATAACTATTTTTATCAAGGTTTAAAAAATTACTTTTTACAAGATGTAAATTTTTCAACATGGAAAAAACAGCTACATGATTAATTAATTAATGATGATTTTCCTTTCTAGCTTTCGCTTTAGTGGCAATTTAAATATATTGATTTGTGATTCCTCTGCACATACCCTATAAACATTTGCAATCACTTCACGGGTCTGACTGAGAAGGTTTTCATCAGTAGCATGCTCATTCTTTATCACAAAGTTCAAAATTTTAAAATAACACCCTAAAACACGACACAATGAACACTTATTTATAAAACACAATACAATAACTATTGCCCTTTTTATCACTACGCAACTGTGTGGGTACATCGATCAAATATCGGACATCGCCGAACAAGCCCGATGGCCCAGCGGTTGTCTCACGAGACGCATGCGCTATCAACTGGGATATAACCTATTAAATTAGCTCTAGCTACCTGTAACCATTGACAACGCACGAGGTTGCCATATTTTTAGATTAAAAGTACTTTAATCAAAAAAAATTAGTATTTCGCATTTAAATATCAAGATAAACAGTATGAAAAGAAAGTTTAATAATATTGATGGTGCCTTATATACCTTTTACAATTTTTTTTTTTTTATGATCAAACACAAGCACTATAGGAAAAATCCTTTAGGGCACTCTGGGAGTGGTGCGTGTGCGCAAAAAGCGATTCACGTTGGTTTTGAATCGTTGGAGGTTATATTCGTTGGGAAAAACGACCTCGAGAAGGTCGTTCCACAAAGATGTAGTCCTCCAGATGAAATAATTCTTAAAAGTTCGAGGAGTACTAAGCTTAACCACATATGGATGGGCGGCAGTGGTTCGTCGTGTATTTCTGCTAATCGTCGCTCTGGGCGGAATTAAGAGGGCAAGGTCAGCCGAGCACCTTCCATGAAAATATCTGTAAAAGAGAGTCAAATCCCCAACCTGTCTTCGATGTTCTAGGCTGTCGAGGTTCTTCGTCAGCTCGTGGTCTCCGATCAGACGAATAGCCCTCCTTTCGATGGAATCCAGCAGCCGAAGAGTATGTTTGGGTGCAGAGCTCCAGACATGAGAGCAGTATTCTAGTGATGGTCGAATCTGGGCTTTGTATAGTATCAAAAGTTATTGAGGTGTGTACAACTTTCTGGTTCGGAAGAGTACCCCAAGCTTCTGAGCAGCTACCTTGGCGATTGCCACAACGTGGTTATGCCAAGACATATTTCCTCCGAGATTGACGCCCAGCAAATTAATAGATGAAGTGGGATTGCGTGTCCGGCCATGACTATTTCCGGTTCTGAAATGTTAACCTTTCTAGAGAAAACTGCTGCCTGGGTTTTTAGCGTTAAATTCGACTTGGTTACTGTCACCCCAAGCCAAAATTTCTTCCAGGTCTTTGTTGAGGCGTGATACTTCATGTTGTCTGCGAAGATGTGCGTCGTCAGCCGATGTTTGCGCATTCAAAGAGAAAGATGAGATAAGTGTGCTATCGTCAGCAAAACTAAATATCGGATTTTGAGTTTTCACTAGAAGGTCGTTAATGTAGAGTAAGAAGAGAGTGGGTTAAATGAGTAAATGTAATTTTAGGGTCTTCTCGATCATTAAATTAAAATTTAATATATTTTATGTGACAACATTGTTAACCCTAGAAAGTTTTTTTGTCCGCATTCCTTTCATGGATACAGATAAACTTGTCGACCTGTACGTGCTTTTTGACACATAATTTAATTCACAATCATTTTAAAATAAAAATACGTTCAACTATTTTCCAATAAGCAAGATCATGCTCAAAATATGTTAGATAATTTAATTGATTAACTTTATAGGCGTTGTGGTATATGTGATATATATGATTATTTGTTAGGTTTGTCACAAATCTAACAAAATAATCATTTATTGATTGATATTTATGAATATTTTGTTTTATGTTTATCAGGCAAACCTATAACAAAATAATTATAAACACAAATCGTTTCTATTGTATATTTAAAATAATACTCTTGTATATTTTTTGTATTGTACGATAAATTGGGTAATTAATTCTGTTATACTAAAAACAGTGGCAGCTAGAAGAAGTAGGGGAAATGCCACTCCCTTGCCTTAGGGGTAAATTATATTGACTCGTAACGATAGTCTGATGTGTATTTAAGAATATTTTTGCTTTATAGTGTGTTATTTAATTATTTAACTATTCATGTTTAGTATTTAACTATTAGTGTTAACTTCTTAATTATTAATTATTTTATTTCGATTATTGCACTACTTTTCATAACCCATATTTCACTAAAGTTACTAAAGCCGTTTTGGATACATCTCAATCGAAAAAATTAAAAACTTTGAACACCCTGTATCTTTCAATTTAATCATCTGCGGACTTATGTTCATAGGAACTATTTTTCAGTAAGGAATCACCACACAAGCGATGGTACATGTTTTTTAGAATTACCTTCTATATACAGTGCGGACATCGGAAAATATATCCAAAGAAGTCCGTTTCTCGAAGATCTGATTTTAGCATTTGGAAATTATATCGAAAACGGGAAATATGCCAAATACTCGCTTTTTGATTTTTAGTTTTATACAGCTAATAAATCTAGTAAACTTTGACCTCTATCAAAGTTATGACGTTATCTTATTGTATTATATAAGTTATGTAATATATTGTTTGAAAAGTAACTTTAGCGGAAGTACGTAGTACCTACACGAAATTTAGTAATATACTCTCTCACCGTTTCACTCACCCAAGATGGCACCATTTACAACTTGAAAAAAAAAATTAGATATTTTGTTGTTTGCAATTTTATGTTTTCCATTTTGCTTTACCACGGAAACTAGCTATTAGAATAGCATATACAGTTGGACCGGAGAAAGAATAAATGTGCGTCAAAACTTTACAGTAGGTACAGTGAAATCTCTCATAACGGACACCTCTAATAAGCCGACATCTCTATATTAAGCGAACATTTTTTCTGGAACTAGGTATATGAAATTCCATGAGAATCAACCTCTCTTGGGCGGACTCTCCTTTGGGCGAACGCGGACAGGCTGTTTTCATACAAAGAGTGCGAAAACCCTCATTAAAACGGTAAAAAACGTATTTGGGATACGAATAAGTACGATGCAAAAACTCTCTGAAGACAGACCGGTAACCAATCGCGTATGCGTGGCAGCGCGAAAGGACTTCGCCGAATGAAAGTATGTGTGATTTCTGACCGCAGTCCGCCGTTTATTTGTGAGTTGTAAGGTTAAAATCGTAAACAATGTCACAAAAATGTCGCGTTTTGAGTCTGAAAGAGAATATTGATGCTGTGGAAGTTAGAAATTTGATAACAATGATTTGGGCGAGTTCATTAACATTGATAGCAATGTGCTATTAGAAGAGGATAGTGACCCCATTCCTACCGATTGTGTAGCCCAAACTGAAACCACGACGACACCTGACGACTCTGATGAAGAAGTTGAATGCAGTAATCAAACAAATGTCACCAATTATCAACAAGCCATTAGTATGGTAAAGAAATTATAAGAGTATGCAAAGAATAGAGCTGACTACAGCAATGGAATTGTTATCATACTTGGAATTACATTTTCTAGATTACCAGTATAAACCCCAAACACGTCAAACTATGTTATTAGAATTAAAACTTTTCACTATTGATATTTATGTCAATAGTGATATTTATATTTTGTGCTTCATGTGGTTAACTATCTCTATCCTTTTGCCACCAAGGACTATAGAGCACATATATTTCTTATCAATTTATAAATGTATGCAGAGCCATGGCCAGTGGATCGAGTAGGTAAAACTTCTCACTATCTCGCCAGTAAATAATATTAAACATCGGAGACACATAAGGGGGGTAGATGTTACCCTTACTGTAAACATTAAAAATTTGTCCAATAATACCATAATTTATTATTTTTTCTACTTTCCAAGAAATCGCCGTCCAGAAATGGCAGTAATTAGAACTTTTTCTAGGCGGTGACTATCCCTGGTGAAGAATTGGAAAGGGTATCACCCGGAGTGACTATGGCCCCCCTAATCATTCTACTAAAAGAGGAGTCAACACAATGATTTTTTTTAAATAATAAGGTAAAAACCATAAATCTCAATGCAGGTAATTTCTAATAACGTCCATTTTGAAACGCGATTTCTTCGAAACTACTACTCAAGAAATAATAAATTATGGTATTATTTTTTCCTAATTTACGAAGCTGTTAATTTTCCACCATTCAAAAACCGATATTTTTTGCACAATAATGTTGTCTCAAGAAACCAACGCTTATGACAACTTTCCACACAATTTTCGACGAAACAAACATATTTTTAGTAAAAGCAATCCCAAAAAATTATTCTCAAGTTCATGGATTTGGCGCTAGAGGGCGTAAAATTAACGGCTTTTTAAAAATACTTTCCGCCGGTTCACCCCAGTCTATTACAGTTGTAATAGATCTAATACTATTTTAACAAAACTCCCCAAATCTATTATTATTTTTACATTTCAGTAATTTCTTTTAGACATTCAATCTTGCGGCGACTCATATCACTCTAGTAGTGGCACCCATATGAGAGTTATGACCTTTTTCTTAATACTTTGGCACCGTTTTTTACTTTTCCCTTACCTTTCGAACTATTACTTTTAACCAAAGATTACTGGCAACACGGAAGACAACATAACAAACATTTTTTGATTACTTATTTACTTTTTTGTCGTTTCTTTCGACTTACTGGCGTGCATAGTTTATCAGCAAAACATTGATTTTTCGGTCTCGTCTTGATTTCGAAAGAAAATAGACGTAACTTTTTGAAAAAAAAAAAAAATAATAAAATACTTAGTTCGAGTTATTCAAGAACTCATTTCGCATAGGTTGGTCTTTAAATTATGCAACAGTAAAAAAATTGTCGTTACAGTACAGTGTTGCCAATATTCAATCAATCATATGAAGTAAATTAAAGAAAAGTTTTTTAACATAAAAAAAATTACTTGTCACACGTCCAAGAATCGATATAGTATATAATCTGGTTAGCATAAATATATATTCTATATTCAAGATATCTAAACTATATACACTATGGTTCGATCAAGTAAAATACAAAAAAAAAGCATTAAACAATGTGACTTGCCAAAAACCTAGAATTAAAAACATGTTAACATAAAAATAACTACGTTATACCGAACAACAATAATTCTACGCCATGGTATTTTACAACTTACCTTGAAATGGTTGGTAAAGAATAACAAAAAAACCAAGACGATTTACGATAACAACAAATTAGAACACAAACACGTCATCTGCTAGGCGGATCTAATAATACAGGACCTGCTGCGTGGTACGCGCCTAGAAGTAATTCGAAGAACGACTGAGAAACCAACAGCCAGATATTGCGGACATGAGACAAAAGGTATACTTACACACCCACCACAATGCCGGCGAGCAGCGCGCACCTAAGTAGGTACTGCCGGTGAATTATTAACTATATCAGTACCATTAGTGGTACTGCGGTAGTAAAAACTGCGACTGTGACAAATGAAAGGATTTAAAGCTAAGGGAAGTAGGCATAAAGGCTATAAAGAGCACAGAGCTGAGCTCTAAGACCTCACCTAAAATTCCCAGGCCTCCAGGGGCCCACGGAAAAGTTCCAAAAAGTAATACGCTGTCGAGTTATTAAAGCCGGCATATATGTCATTTGTCGTGTTCCATTGTAGGTTGAGGGGGGGCCCGAATTCAATTCCGATGGAATGGCCAGCACGATCCCCTGATCTGACGCCATTAGACTTCTTCTTATGGGGTTATGTCAAAAATATTGTATACAATACTAAAAGATCGGGCACGCCTGAGATGTTCAGTAACGTTAGAAGAAATTTCTATTTAAGATTAGGATGTTGCAAGACATTCGCGGCGAGCAGTTTCAACATCTCCTACATTAATGTTTGTTTGTTTTTTATCAAGAAATAAACAGTATTACTTATTAGTTTTTGAGTGTGTTGGTAATTTTTGCAATAAATCTGAAAACACTTAATATTTCCGAAACAGTTGAAGATGTGTATAGCAAGACATCTTTTAACGTACTTTTGAGTATCCATTTGGAGACGCAGGCCTTTTATTTCGATACCCAGTAAACATCAAATGGATCCAGAAATTTTTTAGTTACTTAGTAATTTAAAAACTACTGAACTGATACCAGTGATGGCCAATACCTAAAAATGCTTTAAAATGATCAGAGTCAGAAAAAATATTGTGTTTAAAAGACATGGATACGCAGCAAAAATTCACTAAAGACATGGATATGCAGTAAAAAATCACTAAAAGATGCCTTGATGCATAAGATATTGTACATTAAATATGTCTAAAGGGTTCTGAGGGATCCAAAAATTGAATAATATACAACGTGTCCAAGATAAGGAGGGCCAGTACAGGGATCTAGGCAACCGTAAGATACGAAGTCGGTTAAATGGAGGTAAAGTTGCGCATTTACGTGCCTAATAATATGACGTTTAGAAAGTTTTAAAATTCCGAGTAGTTCCGGAGATATCCGGAAAAAAAACGAAATTCTGAAAAATCGTTCTATTGTTTTCCTGGGTTTTTTGAGATCGAATTCTAAAGTAAATTGCACTTTTGCATTGCCACTTTTTCCGCTCTATCTAACAGCGTTAATTGTTTTGTAATCCGACGAGTCGTCTTCGAAGGGCCGTTATCACCTTTATTTTTTTAAATACGGTTCTGTTTTTCTGATATTGGAATTTGATAGCTTTTTTTCTTCCGAATGCAATGATGTATAACACATTGTGGTTTAATGACGTTTCGAGGGTTTTTTGAACAACATCGGGAAATTTTGGGATACGGTCCTGTATTTCTCCTAATTTTATAAATAATATCTCATAAGTAAATGCTAAATTTTTTCTTATGATGGACTAGTTCAATAAATAACAAATAATTTAATAATAAACCACAAATAAGTGAACAAAATACAGAAACATTATTTCAAACTTCTGTTGATTCGGGATTTAAAAGAAAAGTAGGCGCTTGAAACAAAATAATTAAGATGGTGACGCGTGATTTGTTTCACTTGAGATTCCTATTGTGATCGTTTGAGAGCGTTTTAAGAGGTTTCCTATTTTCCAGAAAATATGGAACATAAATTTAAAATGCTGAAAAGACGGATATTCTATCGCATGTTTTATTTTATCTCAAAAAACTGTTATGTGGCAGTTAGAAGATGTTATTTGTGCTTAGAGAATAACGGAAATCATTTTGAACACCTGATTATGTAGTTCCTTACTTTTTTCGTTGTTCGTTTTATTACTGTTTTGGAATGATTTTTGATCACTTATTTGTCGTTTATTATTAAATTATTTGTTATTTATTGAACTAGTTCAACATCAGTAAAAAATTTAGAGGTTACTTATGAGATATTATTTATAAAATTAGGACAAATACAGAACCATATCGCAAAATTTCCTGATGTTGTCCAAAAAACCCTCGAAACGTCATTAAACCACAATGTGTCATACATCGTTGCATTCGGAAGAAAAAAGCTATCAAATTCCAATATCAGAAAAACAGGACCGTATTTAAAAAAACAAAGCTGATAATGGCCCTTCGAAGACGACTCGTCGGATTACAAAACAATTAACGCTGTTAGATAGAGCGGAAAAAGTGGCAATGCAAAAGTGCGATTTACTTTAGAATTCTATCTCAAAAAAACCAAGGAAAACAATAAAACGATTATTCAGAATTTCGCTTTTTTCCGGAACTACTCGGAATTTTAAAACTCTCTAAACGGCATATTATTAGGCACGTAAATGCGCAACTTTACCTCCATTTAACCGACTTCGTATCTCTTACGGTTTCCGAGATCTCTGTACTGGCCCTCCTTATCTTGGACACGTTGTATAGGCTGTTGCATTTAAAATAAGAAAGTTCGTATTGGCCACTGTTACATGACACATCCTGTATGAAAAGTTTTTATTGAAAAAAATGCGCAACTAGAAATACTAATCGATCACGTTATAGAATTTATTCCATTTGGCTCATATTGGACTTCCTAGTACTAAGGGCCACCCTGTATGTCTAAAACAGGTGTGTTTTTCAAATGAAGACTTCTTGTCAAACATTATTAAACAACAAAATGCCGACAGACTATAAAATGGCGCTAAAATATACCATGAAAAAAAAAAATCACCAACGGAACGTGACCCCATTGAATTGTTTTGCACGACTTTTAACAAAAATGTCTTCGACCTTTGGTCCGTTTCAGAGGGACCACTTATTCCAGTAAATACCGGACATGACAAATAAACTGATATTATAAAAAAAAGCAGTAACAATCTACAATTCCAGCGAATAATTTTTACGTAAGCAGAACAAAATAAAATGGAGATAATGGAAACTTTGAAGTTAAAATTTAACAACCTTTTCTAAATTAACAAAAAGTTTAATATCATTAAAATATTAATACACAGTTGCCTGAATCTGATCTAAAATATTTTTGAATGTAAAGATATAAGGTAGGTAGATACAGGGTGTCAATTTGAAAACTTCCTACCCTTAATATCTCGCTTCCAGTAATAATATTAAAACTGAGGGGTAATTGCTCAAAACTTTATGGTAATGTAGTATTATACTGTCAAAGAACTTTGCCAATTTTTTAAGGAACTTGCCACGTGTTCACAATTAAAAATGAATGTGCATTAGCTTGCGCAGAGATTAGTGTTACCGTCATTACAATAACTAGTGTTAAAAATGATAAAAAAAGAACCTGGCGACATTGGGTAAGGGACTTGAGGGGCAAAACGTAATTTAAGAGGTGTCCAAAACAATCTCCTTCGGAAGTTACAATCTGAAGATATTAGGAGTTATAAAAACTATTTAAGAACGGACGAGCAAAAAACATTTAAGTTTATTGTTTTAAAGATAGCACCATTTATATCCCCAAAGAATACCAATAGGAGAGAGTTATGCCAATATATCCTCCACCTTACATTTACTGCTAGATGCCGTTATAACTTCGCGTCTTTTATTTCCGGGTGTTGATAGTTGTACAACATTTCGTACTTTCATACTCCGAAATTAACAATTTTATTGTTGAAATGCACCAGATAAACTTTTTTCCGCAATAGTATTTTAATACCAATCGCAGTCAAAGTCAAATGTATGCCTTATTGTCAGAAAATAAGTTTACTACCTATCAACTATAAAATCTTTTATCAAAGTCTGTTGGTTTATAAAATAAATATTTTATAATACAACTGATATTACACTGTCAAACATTTTATAAAATATCTTTTTTTTACATGTGCCCCGAAAGTGCTCTTTCATGCATGTTCTCTTCACCCAAAGTGGCGTTTTCCAAAAGAGCGGGCGGGAAAGATTTGTCCCGTCCGCTTCGAGTCACCATGTGCTCATAAATAAATAAAACCAGAATTGTCGGTGCGGGATTTGAACCCGCGACCCTCAGATCGCCAGGCGGACACTCTACCCACCGAGCCATACTACAAGCGATAATAAATAGCGGATTATATATAAATTAAATTGGCAGTTAATTTTTCAAAGATGTTTTAGAAAATTGTCTGAAGAATTTCTTTATTTATATGGCCTCGAAGACTCGGGCACTTGTAAAAAAATAAATAAAACCAGAAATGCCGAGTGCGGGATTTGAACCCGCGACTCTCAGATCACAAGGCGTACGCTATACCACCACCACTAGGCCACCGAGCCTATTTGTCATAAATAATAAATAGATATTTACATTCTCCATGCGCGAGCGTTTTCATGTCATGTAGACAGGAAAACTGTCTGAAGAGTTTCCTTATTTATTTGGCATCAAAGTTCGGAGCGCTTGTAAAAAAAAATACGGTACATATTTCGGCCCTTGATACGTAATGTAGTATTATAAACTATCTTTGTCAAATATATTTAATAGTCTAATACCGGTCTAACAGCATCGATCTCACCAAGATCATTATCTTTCGCATTATCACTGAGGTTTACGCAGTCTAATATTCATATTCAAGATAGTCGGGGGAAGTCCCACGATATCCAGCCGCTTGGTCGGTGAACTGGTGATCCCAGCGACCAGTCGAGAACAGGTTCGTTTTAAATGAAAAATAAATATTCTAAATTAGTAAAACTAGCTTCGTTATATCCGGAAGTTCGCTATGAGCGCGACGCTATAACCGGCAACCTATATGGGTGTTTATGGATGGATTTTCGTATAAGGGATGGAGTTGATATAAGGGGGTTCGTTATAAGCGGACTTTACTGTACGTCCAATTTTGGAATGCGATTTTGATTTTTTGGAAAGAAGTCCTAAAAAAATTATAAATTATGGTAATATTGAAAATAAGATATTTAAACGACCTTTAAAAATATGATGTGCCACTTGACCCACTTCCCATTTAAGATTTTAAGGGCGAAATCTACCCAGCGGGATAAACCAAAAAGGCTACAAATATCTTTAAAAGCATCCCCCTTCACAATAAAATTGACGTATCTTTCCAATTTTTCATAAATCAGTAGGAAGTCGACGAATACTTTGGCTGGGAAATTTACGAACAAGGATCTGAATGATATCAACAGCTTTCTTTTTCTCAAGGAGTAGGTACAGCTACCTCTCCAAGGATCTTAAATCCAAGGAGGATACGGCTTTGGTTCCCAGCCTTTCAACAATAAACAATTCACATTCTTAGGTTGTACACAACTTTCCAGAAAATCAATCGCTCTAAAAATTAGTATAATTTTTTTCTTTGTGGATTTCTGTTAATTTGAGACATTACGTTGCCTTCGAGCGTTTGGAACGTACTTTTTATAAAGCCATTATTAGAACGGCCGTCCATTATACCTCCTTTCACGTTTTGACATTACCGGATTAACAACTGTCATATTTGTCATTATTGTTAAATAATGTTTATTATCGTAATAAGAGGCGTCACATGACCGGTCCATGTTTGTCTCAAGTCAATAAACGCCTCAATATAATTTACCCAAAAAATATGTTACGCCAATGATATTTTCGAAACAATCTATTACTTGCCTTTCAATTTTAAACAAACAAATGTATCTTTCTCGTAAAACTTACCGTTTGGAAGAAAATAACATAATAACAGTTTTTAAACTATCAAGTTGATATTTGACATTTGTCTATCATTCTGTTATGAAAATGTTTCCCTACTGTACCACCAGAGGTCACTTCTGAAATTAAAATATAATGTTTGGATTACCTTTTTTGTTTCGACAGTTATTACAAAAAAAGGCCGTAACGACAAAATAATATCTAATAAAAAAGGGACTTCATTCGAGTCGATAAACCGCATCCCGTTTCGGCGCAAAACTGGAATTAAAATTTGGTTAGCAGTAAAATCACTTTTTGTTATGCTTAAATTATTTATTGACTAGTCACAAATACAAAACACAAACTTAGTAACAATACATGACTTCTAAGTACTCTAAGTCGATGGCCATAGCGCCGCACCGCCCCTCGCACATAGCCTTGTACCATAGCACCGCACAGCCTCGCTTGAGCTTCGCACAGTAGTCCCTCGACATCGAGATATACACATGGACTGTGCGTTGTTATCTTCTTCCGATGAAGAAGATATTGTTTTAGACTCTAATATAACAAAGTGGTACTTATATGCTTAAACAAAAATCAAAATTGCCAGTTCATCCCATTAACGTAAAGCGAAGATTCAATAGAGAATTTTATCACCTTTATAATGATTTAAGGAAATATTCCCAACGCTTTTTTGAACATATGAGAATTACCATTACTCTTTCTTCCACTGATATAGGTTGACAATGGCAGTTCTTGCAATTTTTATTAATTCTCCTTTCACTGTTGCTTACAATATAATCAAAGGTATTTATATGCATTCTCATATAATCACAAAAGCGTTCGGGATCTTTCCTTAGATCTTTATAAAGGTGATAAAATTCTCCATAGAATTTTCGCTTTGCGTTAATAGGATGCACTGGTAATCTTGATTTCTGATACCACTCTGTTATATTAGCGTCTAAAATAATATCTTCTTCATCGGAAGAAGATAACAACGCACAGTCCATGTTTATATTTCGATGTCGGGAGACAACCTGATCGGGGTCGGTGCGCCGTTATGGCCACTATAGTTCAGTGCTATGGTACCAGGCTAAGAGCGAGGGCTCTGTGCGGTGTGCCGATGTGGCCATACACTAAGGCCAGGGGGTACAATTTCCAAATTCATAAAATAAAAAGGCGTATCTACTTTCCTAAATACATAATATGTACCAACCTAATATTTTTCCAAAAAAGTTATTATTAAAACAATATACAATACACTTTATAAGTGTGCGATTGTTTTACTTCGCCGATATCGCTATATAACTTTATTTATATTACTATAAATGACTCGACTCGACAGCTTATGCTTTTCCGGATTTTATACAGTGTACAGTAGTAGTATATTATATAGTATAGTAGATGTATGTACACTTTGTATCCCAACTTTTAGGAGTCCAGTTAATATTCGATCCATTACAAATGGGCAATAAATTGAACTCAAGATTACCTTCAATTAGTGACAGGTAAGGGAAAGTTTCGATTCCGTAAAAAATCAAAGAATCCTTAGATTTTGAATTTGGGCTGATTTAGTTCCTAACATTTCTGTCGTTTATTTTGGGCTGGTTTGTTCGGGTATAAAGGCCGCATTAGAGTCTGCAATACTTTTGCAATTTTGTTGCTGCAAGTTCATTTTGGGCATTACAGCAATATGTCATGCAAATGGTTTTAGAGTCGGCAATTCCAGTTCTTGTAGTCGCCAACCGAGCAAAAAAAGTCCCGGATTGCTGTGTATAATTCCAGAATTTTGTACCAATTAGATTACTTTTTTTTGCTAAATTACCTTTTTTTGCTACATTATAATAATCTGTCAGAAATTTCGGTAATCATCATCAATTCCCGGCAAAAACAAAATTTGTCCCGGAAAGCTCTGAAGACAATTGGCATCCCTACGTGAAACTATCAAAATACGATGCTTAAACTACGCAAAACACAACTAAAAACTGAATGAGGATATAAATAAATACGAATACACGATCAACAATAAACACACAAGACGTATTTTAAGGTTAATTCTTAGTACCGAACTTTAATTTTGGTTGGTAATGGAAAAATCACTATATTTTCCACCAGGCTTGCAGCAGAAACTGCAACAAAAATCGAGCAAATCCGTTTTTTGGCAAGTAAGGCAAAAAGAAATCAGCTGCCTCCTTAAAGCGCATAAAATTGCAGAAACACTTGCCGATTGTAATGCTACCTTAAATAACTAATATATTTTAATTATTAATTAATTAAATAATAATTAAATTAAAGTAATATAATAAATAATCAAAATTCCTTAGCAAAATATATGTACTACGTATATGAAGAAATTCAACAATCCAATTCAAAATAAAGTCTCCGGGAATTCTCACCAAATAGAAATTTTCCCGCACTACTTTCAATGATTTCAAAATTTGGTATTTTTTAAGCCCAAATTCCCATCCTTTCCGACCTTTTAAGCCGGGCTCAGACTTGGATACTCTCGTGTGAATGGTAGAATTGTCAATATTGTACTAGTAAACCATTCACACGACGTGGCAAGCAAGCGCGGATCCAGGGGGTTATGGGGGCCATGACCCCCAAGGGTTCATGGGGGGTAATGATCCTCCCTAAACAAACAATTTAACACGAAAAATACCATATATACCGGTTTGACTAATGCGGCAGGGTATTACTTTTAGTAACTTTTTCTTGTATGACCCCCCAAATCGAAGTTCTGGATCCGCTCTTGGTGGCAAGTATACGCTAGTAGCAAATATTGGTCAAGTACATCAATCGCCCTATTCCGCCTTTACAAAAACATTAAGATATTTTCGTTAAGTCGTAAGTACTACTTTCTGCATGTACATACATATATCATTGAATCCACCTTTATGACACTTTCCAATATCATAAAATATATTTTATATCCAATAAATAATGCATAGGGGTGATAAGAAGTTAACAGCGGTCATTCCTTATTGCTGGATTTAAATCGTTGAAATAGGAATGTTGCATGGCATCTTCAGCAGTTATTCTTCCAACTGGATTACATACTAACAACCGTTGCAGGAGATCCCTGCCTCTATTACCCAGTTTTGGTACAACCTAATAGAAAAAAAGTCTGTTAAGTATTGTCACATAGAACAGATTTTACACGACTAAGAAGAATGTGTTGATAAAACACTAGGGATTGTTTTTGTGAGTTTTGAAGTTTAGTCTAGAGTTTTTATTAAGGAAGAACAGTTGATTCTGATTTAAAAAAAATTATATCCTTTAATTTTTTTAAAATTTATAATCGCTCAAGTCGAGATGAATCCACTAAGGGATTTGGCATACTTTTTTGTATGCACCTTCTCGTTTTATGTGCCTTTAACAAAGACATATGTCGTGTCAGCCTTCTGAGCGTCAAACTCGAACGTCGCCAATCGGCATATTTCGGGTGGGGGTGAAAGGCAACGATTTTCGATTTTTCGCTTGAATTTGTAACTAGAGTAGTATTTCCTATCGAGCGAATATATGAGCAGTTTTTTACCTCAAGCGACCACACTACCAAGCAGCACATTTCGGTCGGCGTCAAGCGAAGCTCGGGTATCAAGTGAAAGGTAATAAGTAACAAGCGATGATTTTCGCTAGAATTTATAACTCGATCAGTTTTTTAATAATCGAGCGATGTCAGTTATTTCAATAATTGAGTACTCAAGCGGATTTTCGCTCAAGTGATCACAACACTACAAATTTTCTTGTAGGCGTTTCTAAACCTGTTATTTTAGAGAATAATAGCCGACTTTATTGGTGCAGTACTTAATAGATGTTACTCGTAGTCATCTGAAGACGACTGCTAACCGGTTGAAACGTTGTCATTTAAACAAATAAAGACAATGGAAGTACAGAACGCATAGCAGGGTGTCAATCTGAAAATTTACCACCCTTAAAACCTCTCTTACAGTAAATAATATTAAAAATCGGAAAGACAGTCAATTCTACAGTGAACGGGTTTGTCGGGTTCTTGTGGTTTGCCTCAAGTGGCAGATCAGTTTATAGATCGGGTTTGTCGGGTTTGTTCCAATAATACTAGACTATGGGAAATATTTTTTTTCTAATAAACTAGAAAGTTATTAAATATTAGGAGCATTATTAAATATAAGTATTTTGGTACAACCTTTTAAAAATGCATGTCCAGGCGATCCTGGAAAAAATGTATTCCACATTCGTTTTTAAACTAACAGTATTGTTTTTTTTTTGTATTTGCGATTTTATTTAAACCGGCAAATCCTGAGATGAAAATAAATTTAAGAAAAATAACCATAAATGGCGCTTGGAATTAATAAGTGAAATATGCACTTTATATGAAATCTGAAAATTTACGTGGCCGCTACTGGCAACGGTCACAATCAATAATTTATTGAGTCAGTAAACGCACGTGTTCAGCTTTTGACAACAAAATGTCTTTGACCCGCGTTACCACTTCTTTTTCGATCTTTTTAGAAAAAAAAACTACAATTTTAAGGTACATACTCTCTTACCTTCGATCTTATTTTAAAATAATCGGTTTTATAATTAAATTCCATAAAAAAATAAAACACAAAAAGTATGTTTTGCAACAAAACAGTAGATAATATCACACAAATTTTGAAATCACATCACAATATTTACTATTATGAATTATTTCACAAGAGAAAACAAATCGGGTAATGCTACAACTAACAAAACGTTGAAAATTCGTATAGATTAAGCATGTGGAACCCTCGGCGACGTCGTTCCAACACCGAGAATCGAAATACACTGAAGCAATGAAACTGAAGGTTAAACATATTAAGAGGCGCGCGGCGCTTATCCAAGCAAGGGAGAGACACGCGTTGTGATCTGGCATCACTGTAGTTTACTCTAGTGACCTACATACAGTTGCTAACTGAAACCAGATGGAGCGGCGCGACAGCATGTAGGCAAAAAGGGTTTTTACCTTAGTATTTAAATATTCAATTAAAAAAAATTATGTAGGCTTTCTCTAGGACACCCAAGGAGTCACCCATTTAAATATAATAACACCCTGTATTTCTTAAATAACTCTTTGTTAGGGTTTTGATATTTTTTTCAATTTTTCTCCTTTCAAGTTTTTCAATTCTACTGAAAAAAAACCAGAAAAAAAACGTTCTGTTTCCGATTTTTTTGTTTTTTCCAAACAGTTAAATCTCTACATCTTTACCCAAGTTTCTAGACAATCATTTAAAAAAAAAGTATGTAATGTTCCCCAATTAAATTGGTTGGCTATCTAACCACAGAAATAAGTTGTTATGTATGTTGTATTCTAAAGATCTATATTTTTGATTTATAAAAAATGAATAGTAATTTGTAATAATAAAATTTATATCGGACGGTTTGTGATTTATATCAGTTTTGTTTATCTGGTTGAGAAGTAAAATTTATAAAAAATGACGAAAGAAGTGTTATAATTATAAAAACATACTTAATACTATACACAATTTCCGCTAGTGAAGAGAACATTAAAAATAAAAATATCCATTTTGTACAGAAAAATCGATGGGCATCATGATGTCACCGATTAAATATCTTTTATAAATCGATGGGCTCTGCTGAACTTAGTCAGTGATTGGCAATGTTGCAAGCATTGAAACATATTCTTAGAACTGGTTCAGAATGTATATCATATCTAAATTTAAAGGTAACACTGTACCAAGCATGGTACCAACTTACTTGTGAGAGGCTCATGTTAGGCTGGTATGTGGGAAATGGTTTATAATCTGGGAGTTGTGTCATGCCATTCCATGTCTCTTCAGTTGGAGTCCCCAATAATTTAAATATTCGCCTCAATTGATCATCAACATCAGACCCTGGAAATAAGGGCCTGCCTAAAAAAATAGTTAAATTTCAACAAATTCTTAAGAAGCAAAAAATGTAATCTTAATTACCAAAGTCTTATTCTTACTATTGCGCCCTCCAGCGGCAAATCTAGAAACTTGGCAATATGTCACTGAAATTTCTTGTGAGGCCATTGAGAAATATTAAAAAAAAATGGAAACATTTTTCATAAAAGTATTTACCAACATTATTGAAAAAAAATGTCAATTCTTGAATGGTGAAAAATGAACAGCTTTGAAATTTGAAAACATATATTTCTATGTTTTTTACTTAAAATATAACTATTTTTGTGTGTGCCTGCTAGTACCTGCCCAGGAATTGGCCAGGTACAGGGTATGTGGCAAAACTTGCCAGGTAAGCCTTGTGCTGGTGCTACCCTAGTGTTGATAGAAAACCATAGTGGGGTAAGTAGCCATACAGGGTAATCAGTTAGGTATCAGTAACCAAAAGTTATCAAATGTTTAATAGAATGTCAATAAATTAGTAATAGCATATTTTTTAAAGATTAAACTAACTTACCAGCATTTGCCAGTTCTGCAAAAATGCATCCAGCAGACCACATATCAATTGATGTAGTATATAATTTTGCTCCGAACAAAACATCCGGTGGTCGATACCATAAAGTTACTACTTCAGCAGAATAACACTTCACCGGTATTCCAAAGGCTCTGGCAAGACCAAAATCGGCCAATTTTAACTCTCCGTTTTTGTTAATTAAAAGATTTTGTGGTTTTAAATCCCTATGCAAAACATTATGACTGTGACAAAAGGCCAAACCACGTAGAAGCTGATACATAAAAGACTTTACAACATCTAAATCTATATCACCATTCAGGCTATCAAAATACTTTTTCAAATCCTGATCACAGTGTTCAAATACTAAAGTCAACTTTTTATCACTGTGAAGAACATCATACAACCGCACTATATTCTTATGTTTAAGTTCTTTTAACAGGCAGATTTCACGCAGAGCTGAAGAAGGAACACCTTCATCGTCGTCATCTAACCTTACCCTTTTTAAAGCAACTATTTCATGTGATTCTCTATTTTTTGCCTTAAATACAGTGCCATAGGTTCCTTCACCTATTTTTTCTAACTTTTCGTATTTTTGCATATTTAGCTACTTAATGAAATCATTTAATTAATTGATGAATTGTAAATATAAACATGTTATATTTTCTTTGATATAAACTAAAACATAGAATAGTATTTAGTAACCAATATACTTGATTAAATCAAATATGTAAACAAGAATGAACTCAACTTACTCAACACTCAATGGACTGGATACTGGATACGAATCGAACAATTATTCAAAATTTTGCAACGTCTTCCATTGCAAGGGCTCGTGCGTTAAGAGATTTTATTGGACTATAATATGCCAAACATTGTCAAGTTATTTAAGTACAGTGCGAGCGAAATAGAAAAGATATGTGAAATCTTAATTTATTGACATTTCCTCTTTATCGCAATGATAAAATAATATAGTGGACTGCTCATCCAAAAAATGATAATTCTTAGAACTGTCTTCGTGTACCGCTGGCATTAAATGATATATATGATTGGTACTTGGTTCAGGGATGCCGCTTTGAACGGTATCGGTTCTTTTCGAAACAGGTTTTTATGTGGAACTGGTCGAAACAGGTATAAATCGATAGGTTTTCCGGTTCCACTGGAACTATCTGTTTCGCTCTTCGCTGGAGCGGTCTGCTTCTCCGAGGCGGCCGAAACAACTTGTTTCGATGAAACTGTTTCGGTAAAACTGTTTCGGATTCCGAGTCTCCGATGAAACGGTTTCGAACAAACAGTTTCGAATGCTCGCGCACTCTATGTTGCAAAAGGCTGATGGATTGGCTGATCGTGACGATTCGTCACCTCGTGTAGGCATTGTGCAATGTTGTCAATGTTTAATATTTTTCAGAAATGTTGGTAAAAATCAAAACTAAATATTTATCACAAAAACTTTTTATAACAAGAAAATAATAATATAGTAAATAAACCCCTTTGGCAATGTACAAAGATAAAGTATATGTGAGTTATCATCTAAACAACACAACACTCATAGTAATAGGTACCTGCTAAAAAAACTATTAAGTAAAGAACATATATTTATAAACTATATAGAAAGCCAAAATCCAACAAGTAGGAACTTAAATTTCTCCAAATTTGGTTGGTTTAAGTTTAAAAGAATACCAAAACATTGATACCTATGTAATAACAATAAATATCTAAACAGAATATAATAATACGTAGGTATCTTAAAGCAAACGGAAAAGTTCCAATCTGGGCTACTTTTCCGGCACCAGCAGCCAAACCGACCCGCGTGCCGCAGCATTGCGATGTAACAGAAGAACAGCGGAAATTTTGAAACCGTTTGGAACTGAAACTGGTTTCTTGAAACAGGTATTTTTTAAAACCGAAACAGGTTGCACCTGTTATTTAAAAAGCCCTGTTGCAACCATCCCTACTTGGTTGGTGCGATATCTGACCGGGATGGATCATCATAAGCAGGCGTGTACAGCGAATATGTTTTTCTGGATAACTAAAACCAGAGTTCAAGCTAGTCCAATGCCATTCAAGCTGCCGATTAAAAGTATATAGTAGACCTACTTGTCCTCTGTGCCTAGAAATAGTGGGCCTACTTGTTCCAGATATTGCTCCTTTGTGAATTAAAAAAAAAATAAGAAGAAAAATAGAACATAACCAACATAACCAAAATTAAAACTTCAAAAAAAGTCAGTCTTTCCACCGGTTCTAGAAAAACACAAATAGGCACATAAATTAGAGTTGAAAATACTTAGAAACTAATTTTGCATCTACCAGTGTTCCTCCAAGGGTAAGTTTTTCGGTTTAAAAATGTTGATTTAGCAAAGCAATGTTGTGTTGTGTTGTGTAATTGGTTGTTTCCACACAAAAATCTTGTTTGGTATGTATTTTCTGAATAGTGGTGATGTTTACAAAGTTTTATGTATTCACTGAAAATACATTTTGCAATGCTTTAATAAGCTTGGCTTGGGGATTTTTCAAACTCTCCAAGCTTAATTCTAGGTGTAGTAAGCATCATAAAGGAACCATCCAATTTAAAAAATTTACCTTCTTATAATTTAAAACGCTCGTTGTTTGTTGTTTTACTATGTTTACTCCAAATTCTGGTGGCGGGAATATTCTAATATTAGTCTAGTCATTTAGCTTCTTGTCATTTATATCTTAATTGCGGCCATGAGCCTCACAGTCACCTATTAAGGTGTGAAGTCTAGACTTACTTAGTGTATGGTACCCAAGGGTGGTTGTACTAAATGTGCAGAACAGATTGTGGATAAGTTATAAAACTGTAGTTATTATGTTTCTATACTGTGTGGTAACAATTTTAATAATTTCTAGAAGACGCTATTTTGATAAAAATCCAAAATTTAATTCACCATTTTTGAATGGTAAAAATATAATATACATGTACCCTCAACATTTGCCTTATTTACTCGTACATGGTATACATAAATAATAGTAAATAATAATTTATAATAAATGGGAAAATAAATAAATTTATTATTTTATATATAAAGGTTATTATAGAATAGAATAGGTAAGTTAAAATTATCTTAGAAATGGTATATTTCTGTACTGGTAGACAATTGAATCTATTTTATGCGACACATTATCCTCAAGGTATTATATATGCCATTGTTAGTTTACATAAATATAAATAATTATAAGTATGGCATAAGTAAAGTGAAATTTCCCAAAAAACATTTACTGACAGTTTAAAAATTTAGTGTTTTGTCCCCAATTTGGTAAAACTACTTAAATTGGAAGAAGATTTTACTGTTTGGTGAAATACTGTAAATGAAACTTGCAATCTGAACAGTGAGAGTACAATTACTACAATACATACTGTTTTGAAGCAGTCTTAAATACATATACAACAAATAGAGATACACAGAGATCCATAATATAATATACTTAAACTTGATACTTATTTATAGTTTTGTGACCCCTGTCTTAGATATGCACTATACATTGTGAAGAAAACATGGTTACAGCGGTAATCTGTAGTCTACTTACCATCGCGTCTGTACACCTCCTCACTCAATAAAGGGTTAAATATTTTTAAAATAGCAATTACAATCAATTTGTTTTAATTTAAAGTCTTTCTGTGATATGAAGTTTCACCAGAACATTAGATGATAAGCTAAGGTGTTTAGACGGAGTACTTACATACCTTTTAACAAATTGACAGCACATACCTGAACACCCTTCTGTATATATTTAACTAATCGTTTGCCTGATAGGACCATTCCCTAGGGGACACAGATTAACGTGGGTTGCAAACCACTGTTTTCGGTCATACGCTGCTTCCCCAAGGGCTATCAACCCCTGGTTTCTCCCATATCCGAGATATCCGATCTTGCCGACCTGGTTACCGGCGTGAATGGGGTAAGGATTGGGGATGATACATTTTTTTGCATGACGCAGGACATTAATGCCATCAACGAATACTTATAACTAGGAAGAAGACAAACAGCCATGTTAAAAAACCGAAGCAGGCATGAGAATGGAAACGCCGGAACTGCAAATAAATAAAAGTTACGGCATCCATTACGTATGGCATCAGCTGACGTCGCTTTTTGTTCTGGTTTTTATTATTCTCAATATTTTAAAGTGACATTTAAGCAAAACAACACTCAAAACCTTTTTATTTAATTTACTAAGTAGTGAAAATCAATAATTAGGATTGATTCATAACTGCATAGGTCTGATTACAGAGGGATATTGACACAAAGTGTCACAAAGGGATAACACGTATGGCATGACGTCACTGCCTTCTTACTTGCTTCATCACACACACAACCCCCCCCCCCCCCCCCTCCCCCCATCAAACCCGCCCATACGCTGTCTCACCGGGCTGAATGCCATGATACGATGTAATAACGCAAATTATGCCTGATTGGTAGCTTGAAACTACCTGTCACATAGAATTTGACAGTTTTTTTTTCCATTGCCCATTTTATCTGATTGATAACTTATCACATTGAGGACACCTGCTTAAAACCCATTCTCAGCTTAGTAAAAAATGTTTAAAACCCAATCTCAGCTTAGTAAAAAAATCAATAAATATTAGAAAGTTTCATGCAATATACATACATAACTTTGAAGTGAACATTAACCCCTTTTCTGTAAACACACAGAAAATCTACCGGGTGATGCATCGTTGAGTTGAAAATAGGAAATCCCATATAATTTTTGGGGTGGCGCCTTTTTTTTATGATCAAACACAAGCACTATAGGAAAAATCCTTTAGGGCACTCTGGGAGTGGTGCGGGTGCGCAAAAAGCGATTCACAGTGGTTTCGAACCGTTGGAGGTTATAATCGGGAAGGTCGTTGCATAAGGATGAAGTCCTCCAGATGAAAGAATTCTTAAATAATTAAGTTCGAGGAGTACTAAGCTTAACCACATATGGATGGGCGGCAGTGGTTCGTCGTGTATTTCTGCTATTCGTCGCTCTGGGAATTAAGAGGGCAAGGTCAGCCGAGCACTTTGCATGAAAATATCTGTAAAAGAGAGTCAAATCCCCAACCAACCCAAGAAACCCAGCAACCAAACAAACCCAACATCTTATAGAAAAACTTCTTGAATAGGCCGACATAGGGTAAACCCATGTGCCCACTTTCACTACATTTTGGTAAGCCAATCCTAAGATATTCAAGTGAATGTGATGGCAAAGCCGTGAAACTCCCATAGTTCAGGTAATACAGCAATCACCGGCAAATAATATGAATTGCCGTAAAGCTGAACACTGACACTAATTTTCGTTTCGTCCATGTAAAAATTTAATTTGTTGGTATTTGCTTTATTACCTGAAAGTTTCGTGGTTTTGCCATCACGTTGAATTGAATAGCTTAAGATTGCTCACCAAAATATATTCAAACTCGCCACATGGGTTTACCATTTCGGTCTCTTCAAGAAGTTAAATAAGTATAATGCAATTTTTCTATAAAATGTACAGGAGAGCCAATATTCAACCACCTGAAAAGTTACTTGGGATTTCCTGTGTTCATCTTAACGATGGTACACCTGGTATAGTATCTTTGTGTAAATATAGAGTATTACGCTTAATTGATTCTCTTTATTTCTTTTAGAAATATAAAATGTGGCATAGAAGAATAAAGCTTTATAGAGACATTAGACCAATTATTGTTAATGTCGCCCGAAATTTTGCCCAAGTAGTTAAAGAGAAGCCATATGATTACCAAAGAGATATTCATAGTTTTGTTATTGATGAGAAAATCCATGGATTCGTTATAAAAAATGTTAAGGAAATTCCTGAGTTTAGAATTAGAGCTATTTACCTTGAACATGAAAAAACAAAAGCCGAATATTTGCATTTGTACAGAGACGACAGTAATAATCTGTTTTCCATCAATTTTAGAACAACCCCTAAAGATAGTACGGGATCTCCCCATATTTTAGAACATACTGTACTGTGTGGATCAGAATTATATCCGGTTCGTGACCCGTTCTTCAAAATGTTAAACAGATCATTAGCCACTTTTATGAACGCCATGACTGGATCCGACTACACCATTTATCCTTTCAGTACCCAAAATTACTCCGATTTTAAAAACTTGCAACGAATTTATTTAGATGCTGTCTTTAACCCTTTATTGAGTGAAACAGATTTTATGCAAGAAGGTTGGCGTTTGGAGCATGTTGACACTAATGATCCCAAATCAGATTTAATAATAAAAGGCGTAGTGTACAATGAAATGAAAGGCGTCTATGCTGAAAATGAGAACATATTTTGCCAAAAACTACAAAACCTAATATTGCCCGATCATACATATGGTGTAGTTTCTGGCGGAGATCCTATGACCATACCGAATCTTACTTGGGACGGTCTGAAACGGTTTCATAGAGAATCATATCACCCCAGTAATAGCAGATGTTTTTCATACGGAAATTTTCCACTATTACCTTCGTTGGAATATATAAATGATACATATTTTTCAAAATACGCGTATTCTCAGCCAACCAATACAGTGGTTCCCAAACAGAAACGATGGTCCGAGCCAAAACGGGAGCACATATTCTGTAGATTTGATCCTATGAGCGAGGCGTTTGAGAACCAAAATACAATTGCAATATCGATGCTTCTTTCAGACATTACAAACGTCTATGAGACATTTTTGATGCAATTCGTTACAGAATTACTAATTAAAGGTCCGAACTCTGCCTTTTACAAGTCGCTTATTGAGCCCAACTTTTCCAGCGGGTTTACACCTTCGACAGGATTGGATACTCAACCCCGCGACGCTGTGTTTACTATCAGTTTGAAAGGTCTCAAGAAAGAAGATTTTGAAAAGTTCGAAACAATTTTTGACAGAACGATTAATGACGTAATAGGGAAAGGTTTTTCGGCTGATCATGTTGAATCCGTTTTGCATAGCTACGAATTATCTCTGAAACACGAAACAAAAAATTTCGGATTAAATTTACTTTTTGCATTAAGTGCCATCTGGAATCATTCGTCTGAAGTTGTAACAGCTTTGCAAGTCAATAATCTTATGGACAGACTACGCACGGAAATAAAGAATAATCCCAAGTATTTACAAGATACTGTCAAAAGATATTTTAAAGACAATACTCACAGATTAATTTTAACTATGTCTCCTGATAAGGAATATGAATCTAAATTCGAAAAAGAGGAGAGCAGCTTAATTAAACAAAAAACTAAGAACTTAAATGACAAAGATAAACAAGAAATATTTCAAAAAGGAATTGACCTTCAAAAACTGCATGCAGCTGTGGAAAATACTCACCTATTGCCTACCTTAGTCATGAATGATATCAATTCAGACATAGAAAGGATAAGTAAAGTGAATGTCACTGTGAATAATGTGCCAACACAAATTCATAAAGTTCATTCAAATGGCATTGTGTACTTTAAATCAATTCTTAACACTAACGACCTGTCCCAAGAGCAACAAATGCTGCTGCCGTTATTTTGCTATGTCATGGGTAAATTAGGAACTGATAAGCTAAATTATAAAGAGTTTGATAGTCTCATGAATAGGAAGACATCGGGTCTTAATTTTAATGTACATGTTGCTGAAAGCTTGTACCATCTCCATACATATGAACCGGGCATTACTTTATCTAGTTACTGTTTGGAAAAGAATGTGGAAAGCATGTGGGAACTGTGGACTCAGATATTCAACCTGTCAAAATTGACAGATGTCGATAGGTACGTATTTTTTATGATTTAACATAGTGTAACTTTTAAAAATATTGTTAAGTCGCTAAAATTGAACTGCAGTGTCATTGAAGATGGCAGAATAGCAAATATTTACCCCAATATCGTTACCATTTAACCAATAAAATTAACTTTATTTTAGATTTAAAATGTTGACTCAACTCTATATGGCCAATTTAACTCATGGGATAGCTGATGCCGGACATATGTATGCAATGCAGGCAGCCTGCAGTTTAGTATCAGCATCCGCATATCAAATTGAATTAATGTCAGGCTTGCAACATATCTCGTACATGAAAAGGCTTTTGCATACTTCAAATTATAAGGCAATGTTGGATGAAATTATGGATATTGGAAAAATATTGTTTAATAAGAAAAAAATGAGGTTTGTAGGGAGTGTACATATTTCTAAATTCTCAGCTATTATCAATCAAGTGCCGTCACAATGCAGGGTGTAACAAATTCGTCCTTAACGATTGGGATTTCGGGAACGGTAAGAGATACGAAGTCGGTTAAATTGGGGGAAAATTGCGTAATTATGAGACCAATAATATGCCGCAAAAAATAAATACCGGGCCATTCAACAATCTGAAATTTTGCGTTTCGGTTGCAATTTTTTTCCGGCTTTGTTTGAAGAGATGGCATCATGCCGTATAGATCATTTTCAAACAGCTGATTTTGACATGTCGGCCATTTTCCGTGAGGGACAAACACCAGCACAAAGTTAATGTAATTAAATGCAAATTATTTGAGTTTTCGACTTTCACGAGTTCACAACAACAATACGTATTCGATTTTTAAAGTCTGTTTCGTTGCCGTTGATAGCTCGATACCCTCATTAAAGATTCAAAACAAGGGCCCGGTGGCCTAAAATATTTTACCTATAAAATGGTCTTTTTACGTACATCTAGCATAAAGATGAAGAAATTTTGACCTATTCCACCGGGTAACAGATAAAGTAACAATAGAGCCATAAAATGAAATGAAAGGATAATGATTAAAACGGCCCATCATGGTCGGAGAGTTGGGTTTTTAATGTAACCGCTTATTATTTTATTTAAATGTAATAGATTTTATGATTTTATGAATTTATTTACAAGAAAACTAATTTATTTACAGATCAAAAAATATTGACAATTTCAATAATTATAACTCGATAAAATGGTCCTCAGAAGAATCTGAAGAGTCATCATGTCCTACGCTTATTACTAAAGGCTCAATTTCCATAGTTGTGTCAATTACGTTGTCAAGTTCCCACATTTTTTGTTCCTCTACTATAGCATGTTTTATGGCGTTTTGCCAATTTTCTGATGACACATTTGCTAAAGAATGAAGCAAGAGGTGTCGCACTTCTTGCATTTTAAAAGTTTTGTTATTTCTAGCAACATATCCTTTTACTTGAGCCCATATTAATTCGATAGGATTTAGCTCACAATGGTAAGGTGGTAAACGGAGCACTATAATACCTCGATCTCTTGCCATCTCGTCAATAACATACTTTTTATACTGTGATTTATGTAGCCTAACAATATCCAAAAGTTCTTTTTTTACCATGGTATTATCGTAACTCAATTCCTTTCGTTGTAACCAGTTTACGATTTCCGCCTTTTTCCATGAAGTTGTGGGAAGATTCTCTTTTAGCCTAGAGTGATAGCTGGCATTATCCATCACTATTACAGAATTAGCGGGAATGTATTCTATCATTTGCTTAAAATATTCCTCGAAAACATCAGCAGTCATTTCTTCATGATAGTCTTTAGTAGAATTCGACTGGAATTGTAATAATCCTTGATCCAAAAAGCCATTTGAACTTCCTATATGAGTTATAATAAGTCTGCGTCCCTTTCCAGATGGTGGTCTAAGTCCTGTTGACCAGCCTTCCATGACAGCTTGTCGAGAACTTAGGACATTTTTATCTTGCCAAACTTTAGATACGGTGTGCCCTTCGTTCAGCCAAGTTTCATCCAAATAGAAAATGTTTTTGCCTTCGCTGCGGTATTTTCGGATGGACCTTAAGTATTGACTTCTCCAGCAAATAATATCTGCTCTATCAATAAGAAAAGATTTTCTGTTTTGCTTCTCCCATCGAAAGTTCATATCATGAAGTATTTTCCATAGTTTCGTTCGTGATAGCTGTGGTAAGTCCTCGTCGTAGTTAATGGCTTGTAAAATTTTGTCTATAGTTGGTATTTCCTTGGCAAAATAAAAACTATGTACTTTTCTTCTAATACCATTTTTAATGAAATTGTCAATTTCTAACGGTTTCTTTCCTGGGAGTGGTTTTGGCTCACTGAGGTTCTTAGATTTTCTTTCACGCAAGAACCTATATATAGTAGCCTCTCCAACTCCTACCATATTGGCACACCCTGCAATGATGCTACGAACATCACTTGCAGGTTTCTGGTACACTAGAGCATCATGCACGTTTAATATTAATGTCTTTTCTCGGAGAGAATATGCACTCTTGCTAATTTGACGAAGACACGTTGGCGAAAAACTTGAAGCCATTGTTACAAGTATAGGAAATAATTCAACTTTGAGATAATGCAGTATCTAAATACAACTAAATACATAGTTTGACAAACGCACATCAAATGGCGTAATAACATCCTAAAGCAGGCAAAAATAGGTAAATTAATTACCCCTGTTGTACCTACTTTAACCCTAATCCTACTTAACAATGGACAGAGGCCAATTTTCTTATTAAATAAGGTAATTACTATTGGCAACGCCTATGGTTTACGGTTGTTTTATGGCTTCAACCCTCGATATGAGCTATCAACTGCAACAAAACGGACTTTAGCTAATTTATTGTATAAACTAATTCTATTCTTAATCTGTGTATACCTATAAGTGTTTTAAAGTGTTTGAGACGATGGAGACGAGTGATTATTATGAATAGTTTTCTCAAACTGTGAAAGACAGATACAATGATAAATTAAAAATCATGGATAGTAAAGATCCATATCTTCTGAAAGACTTTAAATTTACATTCCCTGCCTCAAGTCATCAACACGTGGTTTATTTGTGTAAATGCCTAATCCATAGATTATATATCCTTCGAGGAATATTAAATAAAAAAATGACTTCACAGATTAGCTTTTTAATTTTAATATATAATTTCAGCTTTAAACTAATATTTACGAACTAAATATACAGTTTATTTTAATATGCACATACAGGTGGCAACACCTAGGTGCATTGTATTTACAATATAATGATGCATATTGTTATCCTAAGTTATTTAAGTTGGTATGTATTGTATAATAATATCATACTTATATACGTATAATAAAATAAACAGCATTTCGTTTTTTGGAAGCCCAGTATAATAAACGATTTTGCTGTCATCATTCTTAAAAGATTCTTCTGTTATTTCCAAGTTTTTTAATTTTTGATAAAAAAAAATATATACTCTGCTGTTTAAAGCAGTAAAGTTTTGTGACAAATTTTCAACTGATATGTCGGTCTGTGTGGCTTCATTTGAATGATTTTCCATCATAGGTTCTTCATCTAAATTTCTGCTCGTACCAGGAATCTCTTTGAGGGTATATTCCAAAAAAAAATAAGTAAAATATTCTTATATCATTTTACATGGTGTGTACTTGAAATACTTAATTTAAAATTTTGCTTGTTAATTTGTTATCCAAATCAATAACTCTATCGTAATCAAATCATTGAATTTTGAATTTGAATAATGTAGGTATGGTTTTCATCCGTATCTACTTGTCCTACCTCATCCAATCGCTTTTTCCTTTTTGTGGGTCGTTGAAACTTATCAATCTGTGTATCACCCACAGAATGAGAACTAACATATCCCATATTTTTATTTGGAATCCAATCAGGATGGTCCTTCTCAAGTAATGCAGCAATCGCACGTAAAAAAAGCGTTTTTTAGAATTTCATTCCCTGATGTCATCTATAATTTTATTACCAGTTTTGATGTGTTTAGATAAGGCATTTGCTCCATCACCAGCATTTTTCAGAGCAGCAGTTCTTCTAAAACCTTACATTGTCTCTATTTCGTCGCATCCCACAAAGCACTACTGCACAAAATGACGGCATTAGTAAAGCGTTTCAGTCTATTTGATTTTAAAAAAGTTCATAAAGTCACTTAAACGATCCCGAAAATACAGAAACAAAACACATCACCTAACCTAGTTTGGATTTGTTTGTCCCTCAGGCAAAATGGCTGCCGCGTTGTGACGTCATGTGAAAATGGTCAATTGTGGAGTATAAAAAGTAGCAATGAGAAAGTGAAATTTATTTTTGGACATCTCTACAAACAAAGCCCGGAAAAAATGAAAACCGAAACGCAAAATTTTAGTATTAATATCATAATATTTTCAAAAGCCCACGTATTTATTTTAGATTTTTTTGCGGGATATTATTGGGCCCATAATTACAAAGGAGAAGTAAATTAAATGGTTTGCCGTTATTAAAATTGGTTCGCAGCAAAAAATAGCCATTAAATCATTTGATCAGCATAAAAAGATTTTACTTGTGCAATAAAATCGGGCTGCAACACTTGTTCTGCAAAAAATGCTACAAACTATCAATAATTTAACCGATATCAGTCCGCTTGTAATATCATGAGTTCGCTAAATTAACAGTCTAGCTGCGAAATGATTACTTGGTCAGCAAGATTTTACAATTGGTCAGTAGAAAAAAACATGTCTAGAAGCAGTTTATTTCAGAGGTTTTATTAAAAGAATGGTTATCAATATAAATCATTGGATTGCATTTGTTTTGAATAATCGGCAAAGTTCGTTATTGTGGGCGGAGCGAAAGCAGTCGCGTGATACAAGTAGCTAATTGCGTGCGTGTGTTTTCATTCGGTGTAGCAGTCAAGGCCCAAAAGGTGTAGCGGGGGCGGATTTTTACTTGTTTTCCCAGGGCATGGTCACTATTTCACGTTTTGTTGCTTTTTTTTGATGACCAAGATTAAATATTTTGCTTACCCGCTGATCGCTTACCAATATCTGATTAAAAGTGGATCGCTCATAGCAGCTTATATATTTAATTTGTGTACCAAAATAATTTAGAGCACTCTAGTATGACTTTAATGACTGACCGATTCAGAAATGTTTGCTGTCCATAAGTTGCTGACCAACTAGCCATTTTGGCTGACCGATTATATATTTCTGTTCGCAAAAATAAGAATATTTTGCTAACCAGTTAAATGATACCCATTACAAAACTTTACCCTAATTTAACCGACTTCGTATCTCTTACCGTTTCCGAAATCCCAATGGTGAAGGTCGAATTTGTTATCCCCTGCATAACAACTGTATGGCTTCTATTTTAAGATTTCTTTTCAATAAATGTAAATTGCTGAATCAATTTACTTCTTATGGCTTACTTATGTGTTTTGTTTCAGGGTTGCGCTAAACACGTCCACAGAGGAACATTCGAATATTATTCGTACCTATGAAAATTTTATCACTAGCCTTCCAGGAACCAACAAAATAACTTCGCACGAGTGCCGGGACAACGCTTATGTAACAGGAACAGTTTGGTCTCCTTCCGATTCCGTTAATTGCCAACACCATGTTTTAAATGTACCAGTTAATTATTGCTCGAAGGCTGTTCTAACTGCTCCTTATACCAAGAATGAACACGCTGATTTAAGAGTTTTAGCAAAATTATTATCGGCTAAATATCTTCATCCAGAGCTTAGAGAAAAGAGAGGGGCTTATGGAGCTGGGGCAAGGTTGAACCAGGATGGAGTTTTCACGTTCTTTACTTTCAGGGATCCAAAGAATCTTGAAACGTTAGATGTGTTTGATAATTCGTATAACTGGATTAAAGATAATCTAAAAAACATAACCCAGCAGGATATTTTAGAAGCAAAATTAGGCGTTTTCCAAAGCGTGGATTCCCCTATTCCGCCTGGATCTAAAGGATGGGACGACTTTTCAAAGAGACTAACACCTGACGTATTACAGAGACATAGAGCTGCAATAATGGCAGTTGAGAAAAAGAGTATAGAGGCAGTAGCTGAGAAATATTTGGGAGACTCGAATTACCTACATTCTGGTAAGGTAGTCTTGGGCCCCAAAGGAGTGGACACAACTTCACGAAAAAATGAGATCTGGACTCTTGTGGATAATGCATAACTCATTAAAGTGATGTTTAACAACTATCTTGTTATTTATTAAATATTTATAATAAACATGTTGAAAAATGCATTTAGATTTAAATTTAAATATTTTGTTGTTTTTTTTTCATAGTGAGTTATTGATTTTATGAAATAGAAACTTTGCAATAACGTATGTCCCATGGGTTATGTTTTCGGCATATTCAGTATACGTAAATTCCATTACTAGGTTAGTAAT
The DNA here is from genome assembly GCA_963991005.1 of Barypeithes pellucidus. Lineage (NCBI taxonomy): Eukaryota > Metazoa > Arthropoda > Insecta > Coleoptera > Curculionidae > Barypeithes > Barypeithes pellucidus. The sequence continues at coordinate 26,221,907 of OZ022556.1, forward strand.
TAATAAGACAAAGGAGAAAAACCGCAAATTTCAAAACACTACCATAAACTGACGCTGGCATAAATATTTTTATTTATATCGGTAAAAGTGAAAAATACCATAGCAACAATGAGGGAATTTTATGAACATAAAACAACAACCAATGCAAAACAGTTCATTTTATCGACATTGATCGACAATTAAGGTTATAGGTTTTTTTAATAACACTATATCTATAAACTATCATTTTTCCTATTATTTACAATATTAAAGTTAAATGTACAATTTTCGCAATTTTTAATGATGATTTCAGAGGAAGTTTCTGATGGTAAATGTATCGGGATGTTTTCAGAATTTCTCGCTTCCACAAATATGGGTGATTTATTTATCGTTGGTGCCGGTCCCAAAATTTTTTCAGACGTCGCAATTTTCTGAGCAAGACATTCATCTATATAGCCTTCTGCTACGTTAGTTCTCTTCCATTCTCCATGTTTTTTTAATTGAGTGATGTTGCCTCCTCCATTAACTAAAAGAGTGGCAGAATTTCTCCTAAAGCAATGACCGGTATACTTGCATGGTTCTGGAAGTCCAAGGTACTGTGCTATGTCTTTTGGTACTTTTGCAATAGAATTCATTCCTACTACTTGATTATGGCATGTACCATTCGAATATTTTAAAAATAATCTACGGTTCGTACAATTTTTGGGCCTGAGGCTAATATATTTTCGATAGATTGATAAATAGTCGAGTGTTGCGTTATTTGTCACAGTGAATGTTCTGCTATTGTAGGTCTTAGAATCAGGTATGTTTACAATAAGGATTGACTCTTTATCCTCAATTTCGTCCACTACCATTTTGACAAGTTCGTCCCTCCTACATGCCCCGGCGATACCCACAATTAAGATCACTTTTTTCAGTAAATATATCTTATCAGGAGCTTCTTCTAAAAAGGTTTTCACTTCGTCAAAATTTAAGGATTTTGATTTTATTTTTTTTGGCCAACAGCTTGACGTTTTAAAAAAGCTAAGAGTTTCTTGTATTCGCTGATGTTTATATCGCATTTTGCTGATATCGTAGCTCTTAGCATTGAGTACATTGACCAAAGTGTAGAGGATTTCATTACCTTCGTTTTTTCGGCAGAATATGCAAGTAAAATATTTTCTGATATCTTGTTGGTTTCTTTTGATTCGCACCATTTACTAAAAACTTCATACTGCTTTTCATATTTGCTTCTCGACTTCTCTGGCAGTTAATTAAGAGTAACTGATTTTGCAGCTTGCGCAATTTCCGGCGGTGTGTACGAAACTTCACTAATTTCATCGATTTCCATTGAATTTTCACGGATAGACATTTTTATTTTACGAGAATGATCGAAAATTACGCGTTGGTCACAAAATTGTCGACATCTGTCAAATACCATCAACGCCTACTTTTGTGTCAGAAATTCCAGGCACACTAGACGTTTTCTTTGTTATGGTTTCCTGTTTTGGCTACTTTGTCGCTCGCGCGAGCGACAAAGTATAAATACGCTCGCTCCTCGAAAAAGTGCAACTTTGCGCTTTCTTTTGACAGCACAAATTTGTACTTTGCGCTCGGTTGTAGGAAAAAAATATTATTGTCGTTCCTTCATCATACAGGGTGTAAAAAAAGCATTTTTGTGTTACGTCTAGTCCGTCCCTGTCAAAGTAAACAAGCCAAATGTGTTTAAAAGGGCGAATTTCAAGGAAACTCATCTAGTAAACAGTATCCTAAAAAATTATTAAATTACACCTAGTACTTAAAAAATTATTTAAAAATAAACGATTTCCATAGACGTCCGTTATGGGTCCGTATCTTCGTAGTATATGTATGTATCTGTATATGTACAGCACTTGGCATAAAAAAACAAAATAGTTACATTACAAATAAAAAATTCTAAAATAAACTTTGCTCTCATAAATACAGCTGAACTACCGGGGAACCGCATACTAACCTTACTAGAACGATTTTATTTTTTGAACAGTCATAAATATTATTGCATTAAATAATTCTTTTCAGGCATAATTATCAACAAATATCCCATGTCCGTTCCATCGACTTTTTTTTCCACTGAGGAATATTTAGAAGCAGTATTTCAGTTTTTGAAACAATATAGGTGGATGTATAATAGTAAAAACACCGATATTTTAACTGAACGAGTCCTTTCCAATTTTTCCGATGAATGGATTGCATATTTTAATTCGCTTTCTGTAGAAGATCTTCATGAGTTAGTAGAAGGCATTATTACAGTAAGTGTTTACCGATATAATTACAAATTTATATAAAAACGGTTAAAATAGTATGTTAGATGTGTTTGAATTAGCAACTTTTTTTGGTATATCTTCGTTCTTCCCGAGTCATTTTTTTAATTTCTTCTCATTTTTGTTGCTTATATTTTTGCCAGTTTGTTCGAAAACTCCTAATTTCCAATTTGCATATTTTTTGCCAAAATAGCAGCAATTTTGATCATCTTTTATGACCAAGCAGGAGTTTCGTGTTGAGTACATGCATACCACCAAATTACGCACAGCTATTGATTAAAATCGTCCATATCTGCATCACAAAAATGTCCTACCTTTTCACGACAATGCGTTAGTTCACAAAGCCTAGTCCAACCCATCCTCCACACATGTAACTTTATTCAGCTTGACTACCCGCCATTTAGTCCTCATTTGACTCCAGCATAGTTAAAGTAAAGGGAGATTGTGCTAAAAAAATATAGTATCGAAATTGCCTTTGATTTAATTGTTTAGAGAAATAACTTTTTAGCGCTCTTCGAAAGTTATCTAGTTTAGTTAGTAAATTATTGTAAAATATTTCTACAACCTGACGATATAGTGAAACCTCGTCTTTTATATTTTACTATAACTTATTTTTAGTTTTAGTTTTATCCCATTTTCAGTTAAAAATAATTTTAAAAAATCAGGACCGTACTGCGAAAATTCTCAAAATTTTCCTAATTTTTATAAAGAAAAGTTCATATGAACATATGTCCGCAACGGCTTAAATTTTTTGCTACAGGGTGTTTTTAAATTGTTATTTTTTAATATCTCCGAAAGTACTTTAGATATTATTTTCAATTTTGGTGTGTGTTAATAGGATATAGAGCCACAAATTTTAGATAGAAAAGTAATTCAATTGTTCCACCAGTGGCGTCCCTGCAAACATGTCCTCGGATTTTTTTTTACAAGAAAGATGGTACGGCACTGACATTTTTGCATGTAGATATCTTTTCTGATTAGAATGGTCAATTCTACATAAAAACTGTATCTTGAGTATTTCTCGTCAAGTTCTTGATTAAAACCACTTAATTCGTATTTAAACCAATTATTATTAACATTGATAAAATAATTAATGATAAATTGTTTTATAAAAATTGTTGGAGTGGGCAATTCGATGCGAAGACGGACGGAAGCATGCCTTTTAAGTGAAGGTGGCCATTTCCAACAATTTTTTTAAAATAATATTTATCATTAATTATTTTATCAATGTTAATAATAATGAGTTTCATTATCAATTTAGTGGTTTTAATCAAGAACGGTGCGTCTGACGAGAAACACCCAAGAGACCATTCTCATGCAGAATTGACCAGGCTAATAAAAAAAAAAATATGCACATGGAAAAAAGTCAGTCGTAAAAATTATCAGAGGACATGTTTGCAGAAACGCCACTGGTGGAACAATTGAATAACTTTTCTAACTAAAATTTGTGGTTCTATATGGGCATATCCTATTAACACATACCAAAATTGAAAATAATATCTAAAGTACTTTCGGAGATATTAAAAAATAACCATTTAGAAAATAAAAGTTCAACACCCTGTAGCAAAAAATTTAAGCCGCTGCGGACTATGTTCATATGAACTTTTCTTTATAAAATGACCTAAGGAATCACACCCTGAAATATTAGCACGTCAGGAGCACCCTGTATAAGTTACAAAAAATTACATAAAATATTCATAAGGTATTCTATAGGAAAGAAAAAAATATGAAAGTTTTATTCAAATGGTGTTTCTAAAATCAAAATTTCTCGAGTTATTAAAGAAATTAATTTTAGACGTTTTCAACAAATCGCCCTGTATCTCTTGAATCAAGAACAATTCGGCAACGTCTATACTGGATTCTAGGAAGCTATAAAAACTGCACATTTTCTCTAATTTAACCAACGTCGTAGAATTACCGTTCAAAAGATACCCATAGCGGGCAATTAAATAGTTGCCACTCGGTATAGGAACTATATTTAAAATTTTTGGCGTTCTATTTTGGGTTATGAAAAATACTCAAAACAGCATATATTTTAGCAATAAAAATGTGTAAAAAAATAATTTTTAACAAAAATAGATGCGACACTGACTTTTTCACATTTTGATCTCTTAATATTTATTTGAAGTCGGCTCGTTTATAAGATAAATACAATTTTATTAGGGTGCGTATGTAGGCAGCTTAACACGATTTCAGCAGTTTTGGGGATGTTCGAACAAACCCGATCAACCCCCCCCCCCCCCCCAATTACTTGTATTTGTCATTGACATTTTAAAGTAAATGTAATCTTTAATTATATGTTCATATAAACCACAAATTTAGTTGAACTCCCTACCACTGTCAATGATGACGACTTTTTTTTAACTAACACCCCTTCCCATTTTACATCTATAAATTCTTATTACGGGGGTTTATAGACGTTGTATTTTGTGCGTCTTGTCCTGATTTTCTGGAAGAAAACACCGCGAAATGAAGCTTTATTTTTTTAAACATTTCATATCCGGCACATAACCGAGATCGTAACCTAGTCAGTTGATGTATTTTTATTTAATAAACTACATAATTTAAAAATATAGATATAGGATACCTACCCCAATCGCGTGACGAAGTAGAATTTCTCCCCCGTTGTGAGAGATATAAACAAAATATACAATATAGACGAATTTTGTAAAATCCACATATTAAAATTATTATCACCTATACTGGGTATCCAGAAATTAGGATTCAAGCCGAAGCTATGTTTTTTAATGTGGCATACTGTATTTTTTAATTCTAAGGACTAAACCAATGTAATGTTTTCTCTACATAAAAGCGATATTTTGAAATATTATAAAAATTACTTGTTTGTTCTCCTGCACGTATTGTGAATTTCTTGTAGGTCTTAATATCGCTATTTCGGTCTGGCTTTTTAAGATATGTTTTTCAGTATCTTTATGGCGGCATGTCCTTCAAACAACTCTAATTTTCTGACATTACCTTTTTAAATTTAAATAATTATTTGCCCCTTTGCAGGACGCAGGATTCACGTAGCTATACTCTATTCATTTTACCAATTCAGAAGAATAAATAAACATCGACGCGTGATATCCACGTGCTTGATGCATAAACTTATTGCTATTGGTCAATAGTTGATAAAATTTACAATGCCGGCTCGCTGTATTTCTAACGGTCAAGTAGTTCGGTGTAAGCTATTATTTCAGATCTATTCGTGCGTGGCTCGAGATTGTACTGTTATATTGTTCTTAATGCGACCCTGTATGCTGTTCACGTGATTGTCGAGTGTATTTGTTTTGGTCTACTGAATTGGGAAAATAAATAGTCTATAGACTTGACTAGCTTGCTGAAATAACGTAAGTAGAAATGACGCTAGTCTATCGGTTTGGTTTATAGGATTCAGAACAAGGGCGGATCCAGAACTTTGGTTTGGCGGGGGTCATACAAGGAAAAGTTACGAAACGTAGTACCCTGCCGCGTTAGTCAAACCGGTATATATGGCATTTTTCGTGTTAAATTGTCCGTTTGGGGAGGAGGAGACATAATCCCCATGACCCCGCCTGGATCCGCGCTTGATTCAGAAATGCTAGAACAGGTAATCCGAATCGCCCTTCTATTAAGTCCGGATGTAGAGGAGGTAATCTGAATGGTTCTTCTCAGGGCCGTAGCCAGAATGTTTCTGCTACCAGGGCATTGACCTTCATAGCGAGGGCATTATAAGATTAGAGAAAATACATCCACCTAACTACGGCCCTGTTTCTTCTATTAAGTCCGGATGTAGAGGAGGTAATGTGAATCGTTCTTTTATTTAAATCTAGACTAACTAGATCAAGCTCGATTTTCTCGAATCTTTTGGACCGACGCTCCACATCTAGATTACAATAAAGAAGGCGGCCTATGATTTATATTTAGCAGGAAAGTAAAACGCTTTATATAATAAAGTATGTACGTTATACCTTTACGCGTGCATCACAAACCCATGGATTAAGTGCCATCGTGACTTAAAACGCCCCATCTTTATTTATTATAGCCAAAAAAGTGAATAAAAACATAATAGAGCGTGTGCGTAGTTCCTCAATACGTTTTGAATTCAATAACGTGTTAGACAAAGACAAAAGTTACAATTGTTGTTGAATATTGATTTGTCACCGTTAAATATTTGCCGAATGTTAATTCATAGTTGCCATTTTGATGTGTCAATCATGTGTTAGTCAATTAATTGGTTTTTGTGTCTTCCAGTTGAATTTAATCCTAAAAACAGTTCCTTTCAGAGCTATTTCATCGTACTTCTGTGTGTTTCGGTAAGTATTTATGGATATTTGTTACTAAATATAACTGATTATAACCTTGTTTTGTAATGTCATAACATGTCGAAAATTTAAGGGCTGGCTAAAGTCCGTTAAATGGATGGATGATTTTATGGATTATGAAAACACCGAATTTTTAAAGGGAAATCAATGGCGACCGAGCTTTGATTATAATGCTCTTGAAAAAAATAGAACTTTAGTTTTTCGCCGTCATCATTTAATTTTGTTTTTCGAAATTATAAATAATTATCTTTTGTAATACGGATATCGGAACGCTATGTTTATGAAAGTAGTCTTTGTTATGATATTTTTCTTGCGCTAAATTTTGATTGATTCGTATGATTTTAATAACGTGCAAGTGATGATACATGGGTAAAGATATAAAGTACAGACTTTATGTATTATTTACTGCAACCAAACCACACTTTTTTTATAACATTTTAGGATAGTGCCCCGTCTAGTTTTAAAATATTTATCGACGAAATTAATAACTTAAGACCTCAAGCTGATGTGACTCCCACAGGTGATAAAGATATTAGTTGCAATAATGGAATTAGCGATAAGAAAATACATGAAATTGGCTTACTGGCACCTGTTATACATGAAGTTTGTCAAGAAACTGGATGCGATTTAATAGTTGATATTGGTTCTGGTTTGGTAAGTACTAGTTGATGAAAATGATCGAAGGGGTGCTTAATTGTAGACAATTTATATCTTCTGCACGATCGCTAGACATATTTTCTTTACACACACACACACTCACACACAGAATTTGACGAACAAACTCGTGATGCCCTTAAAGTTTAAGACTGCGTAATTGTTTATCTTATAGCAACCTTTTAAATGTTTCAAGAACCTATACTAACCTGTGCCGTTTTTTAGTTGTAAATTTTATTACTGTTGCAAAATGTCGATGGTTGTAAATAAAATTGTATACAAACCTCGTTAGGAAATTTAATTTCTGAATGGATATTTTTTGTGTACGTATGTACAGGATGTCCCATTTTCGACACTTTTATAGGGTATCTACGTAATTGTTAGTGCTATCAAACAAGTAATGTAGGTGTCATGTGCTCTTTTTGGGTCAAACTCAAAATGGTAAAATCAAAATTTGAGAATTTTCCCTCGCTTAAAAGATACGGGGGAAAATAAAAAAAATTACAATTTCAAAATTACCCTATATTTTCTTAGTTAAAAAAAATACAGAAAAATGTTTTATACAGAAGTTTCTTTATATTGATTGTTGAATAATCTCCCGTTTTCAGAATAAGTATACGTGGTCAGGTAAAAAAGTTATCGGACCTAACCTCATTTTTTTAAATGGAACACCCAGAATATTTTAATCTAAAAAGATGCGATTTTAAATTCTCCTTTCTACTTCTACCTTTTTTTGTGGTAGGATCCTCTTACACCCTAGCCTTATTTTAACCCGTCGTTGCGTTTAATTCTGGGCGAAGTATACATAGTTCGTCATACGTTCGAAACTCATTGAATGGTTATACAGGGTATTATGGAAATGACGTATTATATTTAAATGGGTGACTCCTTGGGTGTCCTAGAGAAAGTCTATATACATACCATTTTTACCCACGTACTGTCGCGCCGTTCCATCTGGATTCACTTAGCAACAATGTGGGTTACTAGAGTATACTAACCGTATTTTCAGATCACACCGCGTGTCTCGCCCTTGCTTGAATACCGGCCTTCAGTATGTTTCGACACTCGGGGTTGGACTGACGCTGTCGAGGGTTCCATGTGCTTGACGTATACGAATTTTAAACGTTTTGTTAGTTGTAGCAGTAGTCGACTTTTTTTCTGTTGTGAAATAATTCATAATAATAAATGTTGCGATGTGATTTTAAATTTATGTGATAATATCTACTGCTGAGCTGTTGATAAATATACTTTTGTGTTTTATTTTTTTATGGAATTTAATTAAAAAACGGATTATTTTAAAATAAGATCGAACGTACGAGAGTATGTACCTTAAAATTGTAGTTTTTTTTTCTAAAAAGTTTGAAAATAAGTGATAGCGCGTGTCAAAGACGTCATGTAGTCCAAAACTGAACACGTGTTCTGTGTTGCAATATGACAACACCGCCTATAATGCGCTAACCTCTTTTGAACCTCGAGACTGCCTCAATAAACTATTGATTGCAAAGGTCATCAGGAGCGGCCACGTAAATTTTGAGATTTCATTTAAAATGTATATTTCGCTTAATAATTATTCAAAGCGCCATTTATGGTTATTTTTCTTCAATTTTGTTTTCATCTCAGGATTTGCCGTTTTAAATATAATAAGTCATTTCCATAACACCCTGTATATTCGAAATAGAATTTGTATGAACTGACTTAAAGTCAAAAGGGGACAGTGTATACTTAAATTAGAAACACATTTTTATTTTAGGGCTACCTTCCACACTTACTTTACAATAAATATGGTTGTTCAGTACTTGGTTTGGAAGCATCAGAGAAATTCTTAAAACTTGCTCAACAAAATCAAGAGAAGCAACATCCACAATCTAAAAATTGCGTAATTTTTCGTGGATTGTATGTAAATGAAAATTCCGACGGTGAAGTGGAAAAACTATTACAAGAAAATTTTGGCGGTTGCAAAGAATTTTGTATTACAGGTTTACACGCGTGTGCTGATTTAAGTATAGAAGTTTTGGAGTTATTTACTAAAATGGAAAGAGCCACATCATTAGTTATTATGCCATGTTGTTATCACAGAATTAAAGTAGCCAATGAAGAAGCCGATAGGATATTTTTTAAAAACTTTCCGGCCAGTAAAACAACCAGAATTTTTTTTGAAAAATATGATGCAAGTGCTTTTATAGGACGACCTTTCCTAAGGCTGGCGTGTCAACAAACTTTTAAATCTTTTAATAATATGTCTCAAGAGGATCATAGAAATCATTCCCTTCATTGCATGTATAGAGCAATCTTGCAGTTGGTTGCAAAAATGGGTAAGTTACATTATTACGTTTCTACTGTAGAGGGACGAGCAAATGGCTTAATTCCGTTAAATATTTCTGGAAGTAATTATTGAAATATAACCAATTTGGGTCTGTATGGATAAGAGATCGGTAAGCATACATTGATGATTGTAGTAATGTTTCCAGATTGTTTAAATAGCGCACCCTGCGTTACGTTATTTTTAAGTTCTGCCTAATATTTTACACATTTTATACAGGGTGTTCCTTAATGACGTGCTAATATTTCAGGGTGTGATTCATTAAGTCATTTTATAAAGAAAGTTCATGTGAACATATTGTCCGCAACGGCTTAAATTTTTTGCTACAGGGTTGAATTTTTATTTTTGAAATGGTTATTTTTTAATATCTCCGAAAATACTTTAGATATTATTTTCAATTTTGGTGTGTGTTAATAGGATATAGAACCACACATTTTAGTTAGAAAAGTTATTCAATTGAACCCCAGTGGCGTCCCTGCAAACATGTCCTCTGATATTTTTTTCAAAAAACGGTGGTACGCCACTGACATTTTTCCATGTGGATATTTTTTCTGATTAGCCTGGTCAATTCTACATGAAAAAGGTCTCTTGAGTTTTTCTCGTCAGACGCACCGTTCTTGATTAAAACCACTAAACTCATTATTATTAACATTGATAAAATAATTAATGATACATTTTGTTTTATAAAAATTGTTGGAGTTGGCAATTCGATGCGAAGACGGGCGGAAGCATGCCTTTTAAGTGAAGGTAGCCATTTCTAAAATTTTTATAAAACAAAATTTATAATTAATTATTTTATCAATGTTAATAATAATGAGTTTCAATATGAATTTAGTGGTTTTAATCAAGACGAGAAAAACTCAAGATACCGTTCACATGTAGAATTCACTAGACTAATCAGCAAAATATCCACATGGAAAAATGTCAGTGGCGTACCATCTTTTTTGTAAAAAATATCAGAGGAATGTTTACAGGGACGCCACTGGTGGAACAATTGAATAACTTTTCTAACTAAAATTTGTGGTTCTATATCCTATTAACACACACCAAAATTGAAAGTAATATCTAAAGTACTTTCGGAGATATTAAAAAATAAAAATTCATTAAAAAATTTAAGCCGTTGCGGACATATGTTCATATGAACTTTTCTTTATAAAATGACCTAAGAAATCACACCCTGAAATATTAGCATGTCATTGCAATACCCTGTATAACAGGTAGGTACACTGTACGTAAAATTATAATTTTACTAACAGTGGTAGTTTTATGTTATCACACTAACCACTGAACGCAAATTATATCTTACTCGTACATACCAATATTGGTGATATTTCAGTACCTGAAGAGATATTTAACCAGGTTCAGACTTTTCGCCATCCCTGTATATTTATTTGGAACATTATATAATTTTATGATAAACTTTTTCTTGACGTATCGAAACAGAAAGGGTGTCCGGTAAATATTGGGCAATATTTCGCCAACATACCGGGGAGGTCAAATAATACTAGTAGTTCATATAATCATTTACATTTTCGATTATACTTTTAAACTAATCTGGATAACCGTCAGCCACGCTGGCATCAGGTAAGGATCCATACTTTTCAAATTATATCCAAAACACATGATTTGATCGAAATTTTATAAGGGAGAAAAAATTATCAACAATAAATGAATACCTAAAAAATATAGTTTGGAAGTCACTGGCGCACACACTAAAAAATAGGGGTGGTCAGCGGGAACTGGACCCCCCCCCCCCCATTTTGAATATTTGACAAAAGTTTCTTGTTTTGTTTCTCTCAAAAGATGTCACTTTTTGTGCTAACGGAATGTACCAGATTTGAAATTAATATCTCATTAAATACTCGAACTATTAAAAAAAATCAGTTTTTAATTTCAAACTTTAACACCCTGGATATCGCACATGAGGGCAAAAATTAAAAATGGCATTATAAAAGTAATATTATTTTTGCTCAACTAATATATGGTTAACGAATTGACCTCCTTTTCCCGGACACCCTGTATATTTTAATGGGATTTCGTAACTTTGTACAGTCCATATGGACTTAAGAAATTCATACTAGAATCATTCTTGTACATGCCAGGGAAGCCAGGAACCATCCAGGAACGGACTGGGTACACACTCGTAGCGTCAACATTTTGATAGGTTCTGTTCAGTTCGAAACTCCAATGGCCTCCTGCTTTCCAGCATCCGGCAAAATATTTCCATATTTATTATTGGTTTACAGCCGAGAATCGGTGCACACTAACACGCTAAAGGTCAGGTGGAAAACTAAAAAGAATATTTCTTTAATACCTTTTGCCTTTTTTAATGTAAGTTCTCAAACGTATTTAAATAATTTTTTTTTCTTAGTCCATATGGGCTGTACAGGGTGCTCAGTGGTTTTACGCTGTCACAATTAAATGGACACATGATAAAAATGATTCTACAGATAGAATCCCCATCTCTTTTTTGTGGTTTGTGTGTTTATTTTCGTTATAGCAGGCGTAACATTGACGTGTACAAAGCAGATAGAAGTACCGGGTCCATGTTTGTTTCAAGTTAATTTTAAAATGAATAAAAATCAATTTGTTATTTATATATTATTAGATATTTAAACATACTCAAACTGGAATAATAATTAGGGAAGCAGGTAAATAACATTTGTATTCCGGCTCTGACCGAAAAGATGTAAATTGTATGGTATTTCAACAGGAGTAATTAGAGTTTTATGGCAGTCAAAAGATCACCGACATATACTAACTATCATGCCCATGACCCGGGCGGCAAATTCAAGTGTGGCAGTTGTAGAACCCCGGGGCACCGCGCCGTACCCGATTATATCAGTGTCCAACTATTCATAATATCGGCCAAATTGCAGTTTTGTTAAAAATCTTATACAAAATTAATAGTACACAGTAAAACTGCAGATTCTTTGGGTAAAAATCTTGCGATTGCCAAACTTTCTTAGTTCAAAAGTTGATAGTAACCGAGATACAGTGTGAAAATTTTATTTTCTAATTTCCTACTTAACTAATATTAGCATAAAATTTTTGGTTTGGGGGTGTTTAGGGGCGAGAAATTTGATTTGTTAATTATCTTATTTTTATGTAGATTGTAGTGGGCGCTCGCTGCAGCACTCTGGGCACATAGCAACAAGTGCAACTCTTTTGCGGTTTAGTGTATTTATGTTTTTATTAAAAATATCAATTTTGTCATCACATTTACCCAAAATAGTGTGTATATCTTGTCAATGCCGCTCCGATCAATTGATTTCGATATTTTTACATTTATAGTACCCAGTGCGCTTTTAAAGATATTACAACAATTATTGTCAAAAACAGATCTTTTCTTGAGAGTTTATTTATGTACAATAAAATTTTTATTTAACTTATAAATATTTTCATTACTGGTCTTTTAATTTCTTTGTAGTCTGGACTTTTTAGAATATTTTAAATATTAATATACTACTAATACTAAATACTAATACTTTAAAAAATATAGGTTAAGTTAGAACTCCTGTTGTAATCTGAATTGGACCCCCTTCTGTAATAAGGAACCAACTGACAAAACCAAAAATGGAGGAAACGATATTAAAAGAACCGCCTTTAAAAAAAATTGGTAGTGAATATAAAAAGCTGTTTCTTAACTGATATTTATTATCAAAAACATTAGAATGTAGTTCTTCATCTGAAAAAAATATTTTTTGTCGTATATTCTTAAAGAAAAATCACTTGGTTCTTCTTTGAAAAATGCAATTTATTGAAAAAGAAAAACGCATAACGGAAACACAATGAAAAGCACTATATAAAAACACAACAAATGTGTTATTAGTCTTCTATTAAATTTGGTTTTCAAAATCAATCAATCAATATCTTCATTGAAGCCCTCGGTATCTTCCTGTAGGATTTCATCGCCCATAAGGTTAGTATAAAAATGTCGATCCGCAGCGGCTGCGGGAATCAGGTCCATGAAGATTTATATCGTTCAGTTTAAGTGTTGGTATTGCTCTACTTTGAGACACTCTTCTAAGCTATTACAAAATACTATGCCTAAAGCTGGTATCCTTCCCTTTCCTTTTTTTAACGTTTATCCAGTTTATGTCGCTCTCGTAATCTTTTTTTTATAAAAATGCTGTAAGGTTTATTTTTGACAGTTTTAATTTTTTTTTATATGTAACCAGTTAATATTTTCATTTAAAACGCCTTTTTTCTATTTATAATTTTTTTAATACTCTAAAATAAACAAAATTGACTAAATACCTAAATCAACAATATTTAGAAACACATTTAGCAAAAAGGATCCAAATTACATTTTAGCAAAGAAGATCCAAATTACTTTATTGTATAAAATTAGTCTTACCGACGAGGCATTATCGCCTGGGTTTGCCACATTGTTTAATAAATCAATTTTTAACAAATTAACTTTATTGTTAACATGAACCGACTGTCTGTTGGTTCCGTCTTGCATAACGCCCACTGCCCAGTACTTTATTGCGAAACTTGAATACAGGTTTCTCTAATTTTCAATTAGGTCATATTCCTCATAAATGGCGTCCATAGGCATTTTAAGACGGATCTTAATTGTAAATAGATAAAACACCTTTTTGTGATTCTAAGGAACTTGCACATTCACCCAGTATAAAAATCATATTTACCATTTCTAAAGTTGTAAAATTCGACATTTGCTGTAATTTAGTACTTAATTTCGACGACTGAACAAATGCAAATAATTTTACTTGGCTGTCATAGTGACAATCTAAACAAACAAAAAATCATGTCAATTCGATTAACTATAAAAAATAAAATTAAATAAATAAAAGTTGCAAAAATGTAGGCTTTTAAAATTTATATCGAAATAACTATAATACGGTAAACTCTAAGAGTGAAAGGAAGCTATTTTGAACATTTACTTTAGTTTACAATTATTAGTCTAGTCGCCTATAACAAGATTTCCCAATAAAAGCTCTATTTATGATATTTATAATTATTTCGAAAACGACTGGATATAACTTATATGCTTGTATTATAAAAAAAAATGCCTATGAATTCTACGTCAAATAGCCAAATAATATACAGGGTGTTCCATTTGAAAAACTTGAGAAAAATTATTTTAAAATGTGGGGGTTTTGAAAGCTTATTATGAACACCCTGTATAAAATAAATAAACGCAATTACATTCATAGTATCTCTAGACCTCTTGTCATAAATTTCAGTCAATGCCGAGGTTAAAAATATAGTTCTGGATTGTTTTTTTTTTGATTTTTTTATTCAGGACTGCAAAACTTTTTTTTTTAGTTTTTAATTTATTTCTCCGAAACTACAAAACCAAATTAAATAAAATTTGAGGCACTTATAAACGATAGTAATGCGAACCTAAATACTAGGTGTCCCATTTAAAAAAAAATATACTTAACTTTATGCTGTCACACTTTTTGGGCCACCCTGTATAATGTAAAATATTTTTTAAACATGCCGCTTTTAATCCAATATCTAAAGCTGTTTTAGTATTGTTGATAAGTTCTTCGATAACGATTTAATCTTCCCTACACGCTTCGTTTGCGGACCCTGTATAATAATGTGTTATTTCAATATTTTGAAAAGCGTACTGGACACTACAAATGTCAAAATCTCAGAAGCAGTTGCTCGGAGCGACAAGGTACGCATACCAGTTTTGGGTAAAAGTGATGAAAAAATTTATATTTTTAATAGGAACATAAATACCCTAAAGCGCAAGAAAGTTGCACTTGGTTCAATATACCCGGAGTACCGCAGCGAGCGCCCTTTACAATCTACATTAAAATAAAATAATTATTAACAAATACAAATTTCTCGCCCTTAAAAACCTCCAATCACATAATTGTATGCAAAAACGTTGGTAAAAAAGTAATAATCAGGAAATTATAGATAATAAAATTTTCACTTATATACTATACACAATTCGGTTATTATCAACTTTTGAACAAGCAATATTTGACCAAATCGCATATTTTGATCCAAAGAATCTACAAGTTTTACTGGGTACTATTAGTTTTGGGACATCCTGTATATAGCCCAATCTGGACGACATGCGCGGGAGCACGGGCGCGAAGTTTTTTTTAAATATCACTACTAAAAACAACAAGGGATGGAGGCTATGCGAGGGCGGCAGTTTTAAATCTTTGCCCCGTCTCAAAAACGATCAAGATCCGGGGCTGTTAACTACATACCGTATCTGTTTTGGTATCTGTATAAAGGTATGGTTCCGGTAGAACTGCTGGCAGTCGCGACGTCTGGCAGTCACGACCAGCCGTTAACTGCCGAATGTTTTCCCTGCAACTGCTGGAACCCATTGGTAGTCAATTATTATATCCGTTGAGAAAAGCAGACGTACTGTGGTATCTGTGTATATATCTAAATATTTTCTAGTATTTCTAAATTTTAATACTCCTTATTTTGATGGTCGTATAATTGATGAAATTTACTGACTTCTGAAATGAGCATTTCATCATCCTCCGCTAAAAAAAAATTTCTACTCATGACAGAACTGAAACTTTTTCATACACAATCGAATAACAACATTGAAGGCTTTTAGAAGCAAATTTGGTTATAAAATTTACATGCAAGCAGTCGGGCAGTCACGTCTCGACAGGTCTCTGAGCAGTAGGTACACAGCAGTCGACTGCTTGACGTGACGTCTCGGACGTGCTAGGGGAACCACATATTTTATTTT
The DNA here is from genome assembly GCA_963991005.1 of Barypeithes pellucidus. Lineage (NCBI taxonomy): Eukaryota > Metazoa > Arthropoda > Insecta > Coleoptera > Curculionidae > Barypeithes > Barypeithes pellucidus. Next base: position 26,238,152 of record OZ022556.1, read on the forward strand.
TCTAAAGGCCAGTGCTCGACTGCCAGACGCCGCGGGCAGACGTTATTGTCAGTAGTTCTACCGAAACCATACCTTTACCGTATCCCAAAAATCCGTTTAGCCAACGGTCACGTGCAAACTACACGAATACAAAACCGGTCTTATTTATTTTGACGTAGAATCGGAATTCAATTTGTCCTACGTGCTTTATAGGAAATCGTTTGTAACACGATAAAATAAAAAAAAAAATGTGGAGAAATGCCATGCGAAGATATGAAATTAAGATAATACGTTTGGATAAAAAATTGTAATAGAAAAGTTATAATAAGCCGAAGGTTAGCTAAATGATATAAAAGGAGCAGAAATAAACTACAGTAGGCATTAACGTATTAGATTTTCCCTTCTTCCATTCCCATAAAGTTTTGTATTACTTAATCAATTAACCGCCGTCAGTTACTATTACGTCTGCTTTGATGAAATTACGAGTTTCGTTACTCTTTAAGTCCGTACGAGAAATACAGGATGTAACTAATTAGTCCTTCACCATCGGAATTTCGGGAATGGTGAGAGATGGGTAAACATTTTTTTACAGGCAACTTTCAGTAAATCGGAATTTAAAAATAAATAATCTCAAAAACACCTGTAAATTTTTCAATAGGTTTCTTATAGTATCTAAGTAGAGGAATTATATATGTCCGCGCAAAAGATCATGGTCTATTTTTGTATAGCATCGATTTTTTAATAATTTAACGCTCGTCACATGGCTAATTTTACTCTACTGAATCATATAACGTCAATATTTGGAACTGAGTTATTTTAATCAGTCACTATAACCATTTTCCTATTATTTATAACAGCCCTGTCTTATATTGGCTTAAAGTTTTGGAATGTTCCTTATAGAATGTTAAAATACTAAGAAAATTAGTCATATTTTTAATCTACCTGGGTGTAAACAAAACTTGCACATGAAAATATATTTTTCCTTAATGGTTTATAAATGGTTAATAAAAAAATATTGTATATAGCTTCGGATAACAAACCGTCACATTTTCATGCGTGACCGGTGTTACTGCTGTAAATGCACAAATTCGTGGATAACAGTCAATGCAAGCTATTTCTTAAACTTTGCTAGACTGAAATGAGTATCTGTACTCAAGAGAATGACTTCGTGTAGTATTTTTCCCTTAATTAAGACTACTAGGTCTGAGTTAACCCTGTGACCGGCGATACAACATAAAATCATACGCCTGATAAAAAGTAGGCAATGTTCTAGTTTATACCTAAATAAACATAATAAGGAACTTACCTAAACAGGAGCACGCTTTACACAAATTCAAACACATACCGTCATATTTGTAAAACTATTATGCCGACCTCTAGTGGCGTTATTTATAAGCAATTTCTACCGTGACCGGCGATACATGCAGCTGCGGGGACGGAACTTCTTGTCAATAATTGCGTTAGAGAAACTAAACTGTTGATCTTTGAACATTATTTTTTCAATACAAATTGTAGTAGGAGTGTAAATTATTTATAAATAAAAGTAACTTTAGTGAAATATAAAAGAGTAAAGTAAGAAATTATTGACTGGGGACACGTGACCGGCGATACATTATTAAATTCAAATTTGAATACTACAGCTCTAATCTAAAAAACTTTTAAAATTGCTTTCTAATGCATTAAGAAACATATATTTCGCAAATTATAATCGTTTCTACAGGCAAATAGTTTATTTTAGTAAGTTATATGCTAAGGACTGAAAGTTGCCTGTAAAAAAATTTTGACCCAGATACGAAGTCCTTTAAATTGGGACAATGTTGCGTAATTATGGGCCCAATAACAAATACAAAATTAATACGGGGCTTCCTAAATATCTGATAAGATCCAAAATTTTGTGTTTAGGTTTTTATTTTTCCTGACTTTGTCCAAAAATAAATTTCCCTTTCTTATTGCTACTTTTTATTATCTACAAGATGACATCATCAGATCCTTAAGGCGACGTTTCGTCTTTGGGTCACCATCATTAACTTAATTTTTTTAAATGGAGGCCTGGATGTGTTTATTTAAATTATGAAAGGATAACTAAATAATTACCGATCTAATAGATGTGCCAGTAAGAGGTTAAAGAACAAAACGGTATTTTTAAAAATTAATTTAAGGTGGAAGTCGAGAATATTAAAACTATTTAAACAATTTGTTTTTTTTTAATACACTTCGAAAGCTAACATAACAAAATGTTAAATCAAAAAAGACCGACAGTCAATATGATATATATAATAATACCATCAGTACCACTAGATACAGGGTGTTATGGAAATGATTATATTTAAACCGGCAAATTCTGAGATGAAAATAAATTGAAGAAAAATAACCATAAATGGCGCTTTGAATTATTAAGCGAAATATACACTTTATATGAAATCTCAAAATTTACGTGGCCGCTCCTGAGGACCTTCGCAATCAATAGTTTATTGATGCAGTCTCGAGGTTCAAAAGAGGTTAGCGCATTATATGCGGTGTTGTCATATTACAACACAGAACACGTGTTGAGTTTTTGACAACAAGGCGTCTTTGACTCGCGTTATCACTTCTTTTTCAAACTTTTTAGAAAAGAAAACTACAATTTTAGGGTACATATATACTCTCTTACCTTCGATCTTATTTTAAAATGATCCCTTTTATAATTAAATTCCATAAAAAAATAAAACACAAAAAGTATGTTTTTCAACAGCTCAACAATAGATAATATCACACAAACTTTAAATCACATCACAACATTTATTATTATGAATTATTTCACAACAGAACAAAAATCGGGTACTCTACAGCTAACAAAACGTTTAAAATTCGTATACGTCAAGCACGTGGAACCCTCGACAGCGTGACTCCAGCCCCGAGTTTCGAAACATACTGAAGCAACGATAGTGGCGCGCGGACGGTATCAGCAAGGGCGGGACACGCGATGTGATCTGACAACACGGTGAGTATACTCTAGTGACCCACATTGTTGCTAAGTGAATCCAGATGGAACGACGCGACAGTATGTGGGTAAAAAGGGGTTTTACCTTAGTATTTAGATATTCGATTTAAAAAAAAAGTAGGTAGACTTTCTCTAGGACACCCAAGGAGTATCCCATTTAAATATAATAAGTAATTTCCATAACACCATGTATATTAAATTTAGAGTATGAGAAGATTGGAGAAAATCCATCCAATTTATATCGGTTACATGTATTAAAACTAATCACTGACTTTTTCTACACACGTTTATTTATTGATAAAACTACATTTTGGTTTGAACCCTTTAAACCCAATAATATTTTGATTTTTTAATAAAATTAAAACATTTGCATTCGGAGCTTATTGGGAACCCCGAGTCTTAAGAAGGCCCACAAAAATATTTAGTTATATTTAACCTCTAAATCTTTAAATGGACTTCTTCATATCAATAAAATGCATAAATTAAAAATTGCTTAGCTCAAAGTCAATTTTTTTATGCTACATTGGTTTTACTAAGACTCTGGACTTAAAGGATAGAGGTAGACTATCGAAATCTGAAATTCCTCTATGAACTAACGATAAAGCATTTTTAAGATCTTGACTGGTCCAGGTTGCTCGTTTTTTATTATCAGCGCCGTTTGCAATTTGCGTTTTGAATCTGGAAAAAATGGAAACAAAAACAATTTTCCATAATCTAACTAACCCAGCCCATCTAGACAAAAAATTATCACACGAAAATAGTGGAGAACATCATGTACAGAAAAAAAATAGAGAATACAAAAATACATATAGAAACTTACCAATTTGCTACCCTGCCCTACCTGGTTGGTGCTTTGTGGCTGCTGGCATCTAGGAAGATGTCGGTTTGACAACTGTTTTTTTGTAAATTTCCGTAAACAAGTACTCATTTAAACCCATGATGTTTTAGCAACTTTTTTAAACTGTGGGCTTTTTAGGTCTTATTTGGTTCCTTTACTTTATACAGGGTGTCCGTTTAGTGTGTAATTTTTCGATATAATATCATAGATAGAGGAAAACTTTAAATATAAATATTAGTGGAGTGGAGTGGAGTGGAGTTGAAGATGTATATTTTAAACATATTTTAAATATGCAGTGTGTTTCATAAAATCGGGACCATCAAAATTTATTTTTTTTAAATGGAATGCCCTATATTGCCCCTATATTTTTTGGTCGGAATTAGTGCCCCTCCTTTATCCCAATGTTTTTTTCAATCTGTTGCAATGTGGCCAATATATTCTACTACGTCTCCTTATGACTTCAAAATATTTTTTATTGTCTGCAGCGTTGCCAAATCGTAATGATTTTCTCAAAATCTTCGACATTTGTTATTTTTATTTTAAGTATGATACTTATGATTATTGTGTTATCCTGTATTTTATTGTATTATAACGTCCATACCCTTAAACAAAATACTAAATTTTATAACGTCCCAATAAATAAAAATTTAATAAAATAAAATAATAACTTAATTTATTGCTGTATCATAATATTTAAGCGGCGTTCAACTCATAATAATTATTAATATATAAAATAATTTACTTAGCTAAATAAGTTGTACCTACAGAATGTCGTCCATTTTGATTAATGCAAGTTTGAATTAGATTGTAAATTGTCTCTTACATTAGACAAAGTCTGAGGTATTGAAATGCCTCTCTAATAATTAATTTTATTTAATTGTAATTACATACAAAATAATTTAACAACACAATGTCAAAAATTAAGTGAATGGCAGTTTTCAATTGTTAATTCCCATTGATAATTTAGACCTAAAGTTTTTAAATAATTTGTAAATGGAAATCACCGAAACCTAATGACTCATGAGAATTATTGGATGGATATAAGATTAGATTAGATAACGCGTAGAAGATATGTAGCAAATTATACAGGGTGTTACAATAATTTAGACCATTTACACCTACAATAAGATTAACAAATAGAAAAATAAATAACGAAAATTTTGAGAAAATCATTACGATTTGGCAACGCCGCAGATAATAATAAAAATATTTTAGAATTATAACGGGATTTAGTAGAAATTTCAATTCTTGATAAAAATATATAGGGTGTTCCTCTTGAAAATATTGAGTAAATGTAATCCAAATCAAAACATTATCAATAGTACTCATATAACCTAAATGTAACTATCTGTACCTGTAAAAAAATGTTTAAATTAAAATCAATACAGAAACTGTAATATGTTTATTGGGACGAAAGCAAAAAGAATAGGAAAATAATTAATATCTGACAACTCTGCAACAGATTGGAAAAAAATAATTTGGATTACATAAGCTATAAGGAGGGACACTAATATCGAGTAAAAAATACAGTGTGTTTGTTCGGGTTTAGTGGTCTGGCTTTTGTGAAACACACTGTATGTTTAAAAATATTTTTAAAATATACATCTTCAATAGCCCCGTAATTTTTATATTTAAAGTTTCCCTCTATCGGTTATATACTGGGTTGCCCAGAATTCCGGAATACAATTAATATAGCCTTAACCTGTAACTTTTGGGGAAAACGCTCGGCCACGTCAATTTAGTTTTATATATTCTCACATTTTGACGTTATTCGTTTTTTTTATAGACATTTGTCAAAGATATGACGACATCCATATCGATCATTTGAAAGCTAATATCTCGTACAGTATGCTCATAAATTTTAGTTCGATTCTGTCAAGCTATTTCAAAATAGCGACTGTTAAATTTTTTTTTTTAAATCTATTTAAATAAGCGGAAATGATAAATTATTGATGGTTTTTTTACCTTTCAAGGTAAGAAATCTTCATTGTTTCACGTTCTGACATTTTGTGACTCAACAATAGTTATGGTTTATTTGTTATTTATTTTGTAAAAAAAATAAAAATGTAACGAAGCAAAACAAAACACAACAAAAAGGTGATTTAACGTGGCAAATGCTGGAAATGTCCTCCACCCCCAACTTGGCATGCTCCCAGACGATGATTTATCATTTCCGCTTATTTAAATAGAGACGTTTTAAAAACTTTGAACAGTCGCCATTTTGAAATAGCTTGACAGTAGTTGCGCTAAAATTTATGAGCATACTGTACGAGATATTAGCTTTCAAATGATCGATGTCGTCATATCTTTGACAAATGCCTATAAAAAAACAAACGAATAACGTCAAAATGTGTGCATATATAAAACTAAATTGACGTGGCGTGACGAGCGTTTTCCCCAAAAGTTACAGGTTAAGGCTATATTAATTTTATTCCGGACTTCTGGGGTCAACCCAGTATATAATATATCGATGAATTACATTAGATGGACACCCTGTATAAATTGTAAAAAAATTTCAGACGATTCTAAAGTGTCAAGGTTAAAAGGTGTGCGGTTTGTAAAAGAATGACCCAAATATGAATAACTGATTTTATAAATAATCTATTTACGCAGTATATGGCGTGAATATTATTTACCCATTTTCCCCTCACCTACTGAATAATATCAATTCGAATTTGTGAAGCGAACTTATTTTATTGTACCAATTTACATTTATTACAGAAAATTGCGATGTTCGAAGGCTTAAAAGAAAGTCGGGAAAATCAAATGCAACAGACAGTGATGAAGGATTCCAAACGTATTTGAATAATTTGGAAACTACGCATAAGTTAGAAGTCGTAGGACCTAACGGCAAAAATCAGATTAAAATCACTGACGAAGCTTTTTTGTTAAAGATGCAAGAAAAATGGAACGAAAATAAAGGTGCCTGTTGGCTGGTCGAGGTTTTGATGGGGCTTCAAGCTGCTATACAAAGCATATGTGAAAATGTCATTTTACTGGATAGAGTCGAGTTTCTAAAGGAAAAAGGGTTTCATTGTTATAACAGAAAAATAACAAACGATTTTGTATCGCCGAGATGTTGGGCTTTGATTGCCAAAAAAAGTCCATAAATATTGTGTTTGATAAATAAATTTTGCGTAAATCCGATCTTTCATTTTATTTTAATGTTAGTTTTTGTTGTGGAGGGTTTTCCATTTGCGATACTTTCTGGGGGAATTAGAGTTATTATCAAAGATAGAATGTTGCGGTTTTCACTTTCGATTTCTACTTTTTAACGGAACGAAAGATTCCGGTGTCAAATTTATCATGGCTCTTTTAGTTTTTAATCTACAGGGTGATTTTAAAAGGCTTCGCTTTAGATACACCCCTCGTATTGCCGTTATGCGTTAAGTTATCAAAAAGGCAAAAACTGATCTTGTTAGAGACGTGTACGTACAGTTCAGTGGCGTATCCAGTTTTTCTCTAAAAAGTTTCATTTTGTGAGATATTGACGAGAATAAAAGAATTTAAATGAGGCACCCTATTATATTATTTTTTTAATTAATTACGCATACTTTGGGATTTACGAAAATAGTTGTCTATATTTATATTCAAAACTAACCTAAAAACGCGATATTTTTAATAATTTAGGTTACTTATAATAGTAGGTCATGGTCAATTCATTCAAGCCGTATTAGAGTCGGGAATTTTTTCTCTTGCGCCTGCAACGGCAATAATAATTGCACGTATTCATGCGTAGTAAACCGTTCTCGATCATCTGGCACAATACTTCTTGCATTGCGAGAATGGAATCCGTATTACAGTCGGCAATAAAATTACTCGTAATCATGCGCAGTACACCGTTCTCGATCAGCTTGGGCAATAGGTATTGCATTGCCAGAAATGGGTCGTGCGCCATTTTAATTGCCATTGCCGCTGCAAGTCTGGGTAGAGATGGATTATTCTGTTATTTTTAACTGTTTATTATTTGGTCGAAGCAGCTATGAACAGCTAATGGCTATTTAAACTAACTGGTACTTAAAGTAGCAGTTAACATTCTTTATTAAGCATATGTACTGCTAATTCGTCGCAACTTTTTTGAGCTGCTATTTGTAAGTAGCAGTAGCTGCTTTAACTGGTAATCAAAACGAACGGATTTGTCCATCTCTAATTCTGGGGGTATTTTAGGGATATCGACAATACCAACTGCAGTTCTGACTGTTGGCAATGCGCTAGCTGATCGAGAATGGTTTACTGCGCATTAATACGTGCATAATTATAATTGCCATTGCATTTGATAATGGCCGTTTATGATAAGAACTATGAAAGGTATTTTGACATGTTTTATATAATCCAAACTAATATTTAGAATGACTCTAACAAAATTTTGAATTTGTTTCTAATTAATTTTAAATTATTAAAAATATCGCATTTTTAGGTTTTTTTTTGAATATAAACAACTGTACATTTTTGTAAAGCACAAAGTATGCTTAATTAATTTAAAAAATAATACATAAGGTGTCCCATTTAAAAAAATTATCTTTTGTTAATATCTCTACGCGCTGAACTTTACGTAAAAATTTCTAACAAGATCAGTTTGTATCTTTTTGATAAGTTAACGCATAACGGAAATACAGGGGTGTCTAAAAAGCGACGATTTCCAAAATCACCCTGTAGATTTAAAAACTAAGAGAGCCATGACACATTTGACACCGGAATCTTTCGTTTCGTTAAGAAGTAGAACAGGAAACAACAATCTATCTTTGATAATTATACCCCCAAAAAATGTGGCACAAACCCTGTACATGTATTAAATATAACTGTCTAGCGGCGTGCATATATTTTTTTAAATTTATAAGATAGTTTTATGATTTCCTTAGGAATCGAACCCAGAATTTTCCGATTGCCGGTCGGCTGTTTTAACCAATTGCGTTTTCTCAATCAATTTCGGCCATATAAATTTGCTTTCGTTTGCCGCCCAAACATTTTTTCTAGTATTTTCCTCGGCTAAATTCTACACTGTTATTGATATTTTTGTTGCTAGTTAGTTAAATATGGTAAATTAACAAGGTGGTAGTATTTGTAGTAACAAGATTTAGTAAGCACATGACTGCAAAATATATTTTAATAATATACATGGTGTTTCCTAACCTCTCGCCTTATTTTAAGACGAAAATGTGATATAGAAGTTTTTCGCATGTCGCTTCGTATTCGAAATACAGGGTTTTAAAAAAAATATTGTATTTTTCATTTTATGCATTGCCAAACGATATTCTAATGACATTTGTTAAACATAAAGGATTAGAGCACTTTACTTTGGGTCAATTTTAAATTTTACAATAAATTCATTTGCGGGGATCTGGGTAAAAGAGTACTTTAACTTTTTTAGTTATTTTCGTATTTTATCATCAAACTATACGAGTAGGCTTTGCTTCGTTCCATGGCAACCACATTTGTCTCCTGTTTAAGTTCATCATTCAAAGTTTTTAAATCGTATGCATTATCAAATCATTGGCATTAATTAATGAATACAATACAATATTTTTTTTAACACCCTTTATTTCTTTATACCACATTTTCGTCTAAAATAAGGTGAGGATTCACCTCCTTCATTTTTCAGAGAGGTTAGGAAACACCCTGTATACAGGATTATGATGGAATCTGAGAACCCTACTATACAGGGTTATTATTTTTGTATTATTGATATATCAGTGATTAAAATATATTTTTATAAAGGTAGTTGTTGATATACTAATACTCATATAGTAGACGTTCATTATTGAAAAGGTGATGCTCGATTCTTATTTTTACGAACAGAAATGTATGTAATCGGTCAGCCAAAATGGTCAGCAACTTATGGACAGCAAACATTTCTGAATCGTGCTCTAAATTATTTTGGTACGCAAATTTAATATATAAGCTGCTATGAGCGATCCACTTTTAATCAGATATTATATTGGTAAGCAATCAGCGGGTAAGCAAAATATATCTTGGTCATCAAAAAAAAAGCAATAAAACGTGCAATAGTGACAGTGCTCTGGGAAAACAAATGAAAACCCGCTCCCGCTACCTTTTGGGCCTTGACTGCTACACGCACGCAATTAGCTACTCGTATCACGCGACTGCTTTCGCTGCGCCCACAATAACGAACTTTGCCGATTATTCAAAACAAGCGCAATTCAATGATTTATATTGATAACCATTCTTTTAATATGCAAACCTCTGAAGTAAACTGCTTCTAGACATGTTTTTTTCTCCTGACCAATTGTAAAATCTTGCTGACCAAGTAATCATTTCGAAGCTCTGTTAAGCGAACACACGATATTACAAGCGGACTGATATCGGTTAAATTGTTAACAGTTTGTAGCATCTTTTGCAGAACAAGTGTTTCAGCCCGAAATATTTTTATGCTGATCAAATGATTTAATGGCTATTTTTTGCTGCGAACCAATTTTAATAACGGCATACCATTATTTAATTACTTCTCTTCTGTATATATATTTTTTTCTATTTAAATTAGTTTATTTCTAAAAATTGCTAAATTTTTTCCAGATATCTACTCAGTGATTTTAAATATGTATCAACACAGAAAATATTCTGTATAATCCAATCCACTCGGCCAATATAAAGAAAAACTCGACTGGTAAAGTACATACCTCCAATATTTATTTTATTTAAATAGTTTAGTAAGCAATTTTTCTATTCTAACACATCGTTCCTCAACATTTTTAATGTGGCTACCCCATGAACAGGCAGGTGACCGTATTATACAGGGTGACCCGTAAGAAACGATTCATCCTCAATCTGCTTGATGAGAATATTGTTGCAGCTGCAGTGGCGGCTCGTGATCTATGATAGTGGGGGTTCACAAGTATCGTGAAATTATTTTAAACAACGGCTGTATCTCCAACTGAGCATTGATATGAGCTCGAGTGTTTTAATTTTTTAAAATTTTTTGTGTTAAGTGCCCCAAGTCAGCTATTCCATTTTTTGTCCAGCCAGGTTCCGCAACGGTGCGACCAAATAACAAACAGGAAAAAAACGGTTAGTTGTGCTGTATCCACAAATCCAGTAATTTTTTCGTATATGTATTTAATTTTTAAACTTTCTAATAAAGTCCCTATATTTACCCTTTGCCGCATTCTTCACGTAAATTTTTTGCTCCAAACTCAAAGAGCTAAAGTTATTTTTTAAATAGTCCACCGTGAAACTATTCATTTTAACTTAATAAATATATAATATTAAAATATTAAAACATACACTCTCGAATTTCTAAATACATGCACGAACAGACAACAGCGCGGCGCACACTAAAATTGTGCGCCTTTTCCATGTTAAATCGCTATAGCCCCGCTATTACCCGCCACCTGTTACTACAAAGAAACTGCATTATGCCCCGCCCACTTATTCGCATATGCGAGTATATCGCGTCATTATCCTTGCTGAGTTGCCGGATGAATCGAGAGCTTATAATATACAGTTTGGTTTGACGATACGATAAAATATTAAAGAGGGTTATACGATAAATAATATTCAATGAATATAAATTAATAAGACGTAAGGAGGGAAGGGCAATTAGGATTAAAATAATTGCTCGAAAAATCGTTCAAATTATTTCAATACGTTGGCCTTATTTTTAATTAATTAATTAAATTATTAATATTTTTTTATTCGTCTTGGGGGTGTACGTGCGCATGTGCTCCTGTGGAAGAACCGCCACTGTGCAGCTGTCAAATGACTGTTGAAACTCACAACCAACTAATATCAATTGACAAAACTTTTTTTTCGTGATTTCGATACTTGTGCGCAAAAGGCTTCTCGTTTATAGTGGCTCAATATAGAAATCGTCTAATAGCATCGATTTGTTTAAGCGTTTGTTCACAACATCAACACCTCCCCCCCCCCTCCCCCCATTGTCGTTGCCCCATGTTGAGAAACGATGTTATAACGTTTTGGTAAAACAATTTCTGTAGCTTTTTTTTATTATTTGGTTAATACATTTACCATAATGCGGGCAATAAAAAAATAACTTAATTCTAAGATCCATAAAATTACCTTTTTAGAAGTAGTCCATTTCATATAGTGAGTGGACGTACTTCTCCGTCTTAAAATTAATAGAACCATACAGGGTATTTAAAAATTAAGATCCATGACAAGTCATGTTTTTCAAATGTGACGTCCTGTATTTTATCTCTTTTATCTTTGACTAACCCAAGTTACGTTGCTATAAGATATTGACATTTGAAAAGTTAATAGTTAATTAAATCTTCGACAGACTACATCAACTTTACGGTACAACAAATACCGGTTTAACAGTTAAAACATGTTAATTAGCATGGGCACAACATTTTTAAATAATGTCAATTTTTTTATAAACCCTACAAAAAATCATATAGCATCTATACTCGCCGGCAAAAAATTCCGCCCCCTGAAATTTTGGTTAAGTTTGATATTTTATAACTTTTTTATTTTTTATGCGATTTTCATGATTTTGTTATCAGTTTGTAGATTGATTTATTGTGTTTTTCCCTAATTATTTTCTAAAGTACCATTTTTCGATTAGGCTATATTATACAGTAGTAAATCAAACTGTTGTTTTTTGTCGTAATTTCAAAACACCCTGTAGGAAAATTGAGGTGGATAATTTTATTTACATACTGTTTCTTGTGATCTTTAATATATTCTAAACATTTCATTTCTTGATTCATTCCATTTTCTCATTTCTGCTGCGAGCTGCAAAATTTTAAATTAAACGATGTTATTTTTAGAAAATGTAGGTATATCATGGGTATTTCTACCGAAGCACGCATCAGTCTTGTATTTGTTGAGCTCTAATCACCCACTGTTACATTGAGGAAATCTTCCAAAAAGTTGTTGTTCCATTTGCTCCTTTCTTTAGGAACCAATTTACATTAATGCATGGTAATGCTAGACCTCACCTTGCACATGTAGTGAGCGAATATATGAAGTTGGACTTCCAAGATTGGAATGGCCCGCATGTAGCCCGGATCGAAACCCAATCGAACATCTTTAGGATCAACATAAAAGGGCCTCTCGTCGTCGTCCTGTATAACCATAAACCTTACAAGACTTACGACTGGCGCTGACCGAAGATTGTCAGGCTATCCCTCAAGAAAGGATAAGTACCCTTATTCAGTCGATGCCACGAAGTCTGCAAGCTGTCATTACTGTGAGAAGAGGACATAGACGGTATTAAAATTGTTTTGTTAATTAACTTTATGATATACCTAGTGTTTGTTTTTCTTAATGAAAATAGGCTTCAAATCAGCGTTTCATTTAATATTTTGCAGCTCGCAGCAGAAATGAGATAATGGAATGAATCAAAAATCGAAATGTTTAGCATACATCAAAGATTACACTGACAAAAATGCATTTACCAATGTCGTGGGTTACAGAATTGGAGCTGCCTCAACCCACCTCTCTATGTTGTTCTAACTGAGCCTACGAATTATCACAAATTATTTAAAAACGCTACGGTAATCCAGGTTCTTTTGGTTTGCCTAAACCCAGAAAGAGATTTTTTATCAACATTTTAAACATATTTGGGATCACCACAATTCCTCATCTTATAACAATTTTATGAGTTACCTGAACTCAGTTTCTTGGTTGGAAAAACTTACTAATTGATTATAAAGTGTCGTTTTAACCCGGACGTGCATTATTTTAACTCATGGCTTGAGTTGGAATAATTCAGGAAACGTGCTCCAAAACCCCATATCGAGGGTAAAACGCAAGATCGTAAGGTCACGGAAAGTTCCGAATTCGTGCTCGTGCAGCTTTAGTGCGGTTCATTCCATTGTTATTCGTCAATTCTCCTCCGATCGCGCGTATAGACACCTGTTGGTCGTTGCGCCGTTTGCGGGATTTTTCATCTTTGTTCTCTGTGCGTGAAAAATTGTGTTTTGAATAATTTTGGTCACTTTGCGTAACATGGAGGGACAGGAGGGAGATGCATGCAAATTGTTATTATTGGAATGGAGCCTTATTATTTATAAGCAATCGTCATCACTTCGTCCGCATGGTTTCTTATGCTCTCCTGTCTATAATTCATTTGATTATTTTTTTAAAATATACAACAATACAATGCCATATCTTGAAAAACCAAAAGGCAATTGAAGTCCGCAATATGCAGGCGTTAAATCAAAGAAATATTTTGAGTTCCGATAGTCCACAATTTAGGTACTGGTAGTCCAAAATTTGGAGTCTGGTAGCCCAAAGATTGAGTTATTCCAGCCACCATCGTAAGTTAAAACAACTTAAATGCCAAGTTTTGATAGCTCGAATCATGAATTAATCTAGCCCGACTAGTAACGCATCATAATTCACATACTGGTAGCTACGTTAGCCCATCAATAATTTAAGACGGTGGGGCGTGAGCTATTCCAACGCATAAAATAACCCATCTTCTGTGCTATCATAACTTATGAATATAGTGAGTTGGTGCAATTTCTTCGATTTGGTTGTCGTAATTCAGAGGTCTGGGCTGTCCCCTATTAGCAACACGCTTCGGTCTAGGACAACTCATATTTGAGTTATATCAACTCGAATTTTCGCTCAGTGTACAAGGGTATTTTGAAATTACGATAAAAAAACAACAGTTTGATTTACTCCTAATAGCCTAATCGAAAAATGTTACTTTATAAAATAATTAAAGAAAAACACAATAGACGGATCTACAAACTGATAACAAAATCATGAAAATCGCATAAAAAATAAAAAATTATAAAATATTAAACTTGACCAAAATATCAGTGTGGTGGAATTTTGTGCCGGCTAGTGTATAACTTTCTGTTAAAATGACATAATTTTATTGCACGAACTTTTTAACATCTATTATGAAATGAAATGAAATATTAGAATACACTGCGTGTTTATTACTGGATAAAACATAAATCAAGATATTCCCCAATTTTATTGATTAAATTAACATACATATTTAAACTACCTGAAACTTTATGTAGATTGCATATTTTTTGGATATCTATATTAAAAAATATATATATAGGTTTAAGTTAATATCGAGGTCCACTCCAGCCTAAGGAGACCTCGATCTTGCAGCATAATCGAAACACTTAACCTGATTGATATATTTTGTCTCCTTACATCCTACTTTGTTCTACTGTCGATCTCCTGGAAAAAAAAATAGGAAGTTAATAACTAAATGAAGAAATTTTTTCTCGATGCGTTTTGTTTTAAATTGCTTTGATGGCTGTTGTCGTTTGCAGAATAAGAAATAAAAAAATTAATTGAGCGCAAAACTGTTCGATAAATTTATTTTTTAACATCCTTTATATGCCTATTGTTCAGAAACGGATTTGATATTGATTTGTACATTTCACAAGATTGTTCTTCGTAGATTAATTATAGGAAACCTCCCTGTAATGTAATCTAAGTCCTTCAATGTCATACAGAGGTCACAAAATAAACCCGAACAAACTCATGTCTCCAATATACACGGTGTTGAAAAAAGGTCGGTATCCCTCCGAATAACTCCGGTGCATCGCATTGCAGCGAAAAATGTCTAGGGAAAAAGTTGTTTGGTTTTGAAGGAGGAATAGCTCGCAATTTAAACCACCCCCACCCCCTTAACCCTCGGATGTGGGTGGGGGTAAGTTAAGATTTTCAAATGGAACCACATATTTTTTATTGGCGTATCGTGTTCTCCGACCAAAAATAAACATCTTTCGTCCGAAAATTTTTTTTTATCCGGGCCCATCCTTCACCAATAATCACCATGAGAAAGACAAAATCAGAACCGTGCGAAAATCAAGTTTTATCCCGGAAATACTCTTTTTCTCTGTCTTGTACTAAAGAATGCCAGCGGAAAAAGTTGTTTGTATTCAACGGGCTGATTTTTTCTTTCTCATGGTGATTATTGGTGAAGGATAGGCCCGAATAAAAAAAATTTCGGACAAAAGATGTTTATTTTTGGTGGGAGAACACGATACGCCAATGAAAAATATGGGGTTCCATTTGAAAATCTTAAATTACCCCCACCCGCGCCCGGGGGTTGAGGGGGTGGGGGGTGGTTTAAATTGCAAACTATTCCGCCTTCAAAACCGAACAACTTTTTCCCCAGACATTTTCCGCTGCAATGCGATGCACCGGAGTTATTGGGATATCGACCTTTTTTCAACACCGTGTATAATAAACTCGTTCAGATTTAGGAAAACACGCTTTAATGCAAAAATTTTTTTATGAACATATTGCACTCCGATTATTTCATTTCTCTTGATTTTAATCAAGTAGTTTTAATCAGTAGACGAAATAGCCCTTATAGTATAAGGTTCTTCGGGTGGTTAGGAAATAATTGTTCTACACATTAGTATTTTCCTTATTTTATTATACACTTTGTATGTCGCGCAGTAATTTCATATTATTAATATCCTGTTAGCAATAGTATTATCTAAAACATGGCAAAAGGTAACTTTGCTCATTAAATTATAAAGTTTTGATTACTTTTTGTAATTTACAAAAGAGAGGCAGTGATAGAACAATAATTACCGTAAGAAAGAAATACGTTTAAAAGGTTAGTGTTTTGAAATATAGATATTATCACAGTATTTGCTAAGAAACTTTTTTGATTTACAATGTTTTTTTCGGGTATATAGGGTACACGCGCAACGAGCATTCGCAATAATTTATTTCGAATGATGTTAAAACGGGAAAATGGAGGAACACCTAAATCTCGTTACGTGTTTTATATTCACTATAAACTCGTTAAAAAATATTAATTTTATACAGGCATTCTCGGAAGCCCTGTACATATTATCCAGGCAAAGCTTTTAAAGTAAGTTTAAAATTTTACATAGTGCTTTCTTCAGCCTTAAATAGGAAGAAAACTTGCAGTGTTCCCAATTAGCTTGTAATTACACGATTTGTGTGTATTTTCATTGCCCTTGTGTGTAATTTTGTCTAGTCCAAGGCGTGTGTAATTTGCAAGCCACTAGCTAAGTGTCTTACCATTAAGTTTATTTTTTTTGAGGAATAAATCGGAGCCCACATAAAATGTAACCTTTCTTTTTACAAATCAACCCAGTCCGTGTTGCCAGAAATCGTTGGTTAAAAGTAATAGGTTGACTGAAAGGTAATAGAATAGTAAAAAACGGTAGTAGAGAAGAGTACCAAAAAAAAGAAAAGTCGTAACTTTCATATAGGCCAGATGAACATAAATATTTCATATGGGAAGCCCCCGCCACAAGATCGAATACTTCAAAAAAATGTCGGCTGGCGCTCGATTTAGTGTAATTACTGAAATGTACAAATAGTAATAGATTTAGGGAGTAAGGTAATAGAGTAATAGAATTGTTAAAATAGTAATAGATCTATTACAATTGTAATAGACTGTCAACCCTGAACCAGACAGTACCCCCTGCACATGCTTTTTACATAATAGTAAATAATGTTTAAAAGACGTATATTTGTGTGACTAAAAACGTGTAATTTGTTCAGTTAATTGTGTAATTTGACAAATTCAGATTGGCAACACTGACAGGTGTGCGTTTCTGCAACTAAATACAGATGCACCAACATTTAAAAAAGAAAAAAAAAACGGTTTTACTAAAAGCTTGTAGTTAGAGAGACGGTCACAATAGGGGGTCCGCGAAGTGGAATATCAGTAATTTGATTTTTCGTGGAGATTAGGTCCCCCTCTACAACTTTTATATCTGATGAAATGCCGTAGAGCGTTGCTGAGAGGCGCTGTACCGCTTTAGATAGGAAATTCTCAATAAATTTTAAAATTATATCGAGCCATGTCTGAAAATGATTTTACAGCATCTGCGTGACCCCAAAGTCACGGGAAACACATTTACTGACAAGTCAACCCTTGCACATACTTTTCCGGGCTTGTAAAAAAATTAACATTAAGAAAATAGAAAAAAAGCGAATTTGAAATTGAAACTTTCTAGAATGGAACATTATATGTTAAACATTATGTGAAAAAATTATTGTCGTTCCAGGTCTCGCCACTTCATTATTGGAATTTTTTTTAAATATCCTAGGAGGAAATTCGGAAAACGATCGGGACATGTCAGAAAATTGTCACACTACATTCCTTGACACCCAAATATTGTGTAAGCAGATATATAGCGTAAGGCAGGTATCGTTCAGTTGTATGACGGGAAAAATGATAACTGGTGATTAAGACAAACAAGACACGCCTCACCTTCGTCCTCTGAATCGATGGGATGGGTTTCAAACCCCCTCCCTCACACCTTGTTATTGTAAAATTTAAGAAAATATTACAATTCTGAGGTTGTTTGGCGCACGGGAAGCAATTGCGGACTTTTCGATACAATACCGCACTTTCGCAATATTCTTTTTATCAGAAAATTATTTACGAGTCATCTCCATGTGAATACAAATCGATTAAGCCCACTTGAACCCATGTCACTTGAGACTTTATAATTTTTCCATTCATTTTTTTTTGACACGCTCGTATGCAAGGGTTGACTTGTCAGAAAATGTGATTCCCGTGACTTTTTCAGCCATGGCTCGATATAATTTTGAATTTATTGAGAATTTCCTATCTAAAAGTTGTACAGCGCCTCTCAGCAACGCTCTACGGCATTTCATCAGATATAAAAGTGGTAGAGGGGGACCTAAACTCCACGAAAAACCAAATTACTGATATTCCACTTCACGGACCCCCTATTGTCACCAGTTCTCTAACTATTAGTACCATACTGAAAACGATAACGAGATAGCTTTGATATGAAACCAAAATAGAAAAAATAAGTTATTACCTAGAATTATTGCATCTGTACAGATTTGAAACGCCAGCATATGTACACGAAAAATGGTTGTCATTTACACAAGTTTGAAAGCTGCTTAAAGTGTCCAAATGTGTTGGTGTCGGTTTAGATCTCTTTCCATATCTGTAAAAATAAACACTCGTATAATATTGGTTTAAAAAGATTTGAGTTGTTGCGACCTAAACATAAACATTTAATTCTTAGGTATTAAGAAAGAAATAAAACCAAGTTAGTGCTAGTCGGCCATAAATGTTCCACGCTCATGTACAAAATTCAGTTCATCTTTTATAGGCGTATTCCCTAAGCTTACATTGAGTTTAAGTGCTGTATAAAACTATATTTTTACAGAAGTAAATATTAACTTTTAATAGATTGAATACAGATCCTAGAGATTAAGGGCCGATATTTGAATGTTACATGAAATATGAAGTTAGGCTTCAGCTAAGGTAGCCTTACCGCTATGGTAAACCTTAAAAACTAAGTTTTAAATTAATTTGAGAGTAAATTTACGCCTTAAGTGGAAGACTACAACGTCCTTAAAGATCTATTCCTTTATTTAATTAATTTAAAACATAGTTTTTTAAGGTTTAGCTTAACGTTAAGGATGCCTTAGTTAAGGTCTAACTTAAGGTAATATTCAAATATCGGCCCTAACTTAAGGTAACATTCAAATATCGGCCCTAAGGCAGAGTAGTTTACGTCCTGATACGTCTACTTGTACAGGGTGTCCCATTTTTTTAAACTTTGAAAAGTCATCTTCACGTTTATTTCTAAATGTGCAATTGGGAACAATATTTCACCAATAATTTTTAATGGAAACGAAATTAAGTATGCAAAATCCGTAAAGTTTTTAGGCTTATATATCGAAGAGAATTTAAATTGGAGAAAACATGTTGAAAACCTTCGAAAAAGCGTATCACCACACATTGGAATATTATTTGAAATTAGAGATTATATACCTTTAATACATTTAAAAAATATTTATTATTCATTAGTTTATTCAAAATTTCAATATTTAATATCAGTTTGGGGATCTGCATGTGCCACAATATTAAACGCGTTCAAAAGACTACAAAACAAAATTATGAAAAATGTATTCATAAACTAAACTTTTTGGAACCGACAACAAATTTATATAAACCACGAGGATATCTAGATCTGAATAGTTTATATAAATTAAAAATCAGTATACTAATTCATGCAATTAATAATCAAAATAAAAAATCTTGTATAAAATTTGTAAAATTAACTGATATAAAAAACCAAGTTAAAAGTAGAATAGGGATGAAATCTATTTTATTTGATGGAATAAATATTTATAATACATTACCTAAAGTATTAAAAAAAAATTTTAATTTAAAATTGTTTAAAAAAAATGCAAAGAAATTTTTTCTGGAAAGTATACTAATTACTTAAAAAAAACCATAATTTTTATTATTAATTTTTATATTGATTAATTACTTATTTATGTTCTATGTAATAATATTCCCTGTAATGGACTAAAATAGCTCGTTGGGAATAAACATTATTATTATTATTTTCAATACTTCTATAGGGTATCTCCGTTATTGTTAGTGGGTCAAACTTAAAATGGTAAAATCAAAATTTGAAATTTTCCGCGCTTAAGAGGTACGGGCGAAAATCAAAAAATTGACAATTTTAAAACTACCCTATATTTTCTTAGTTAAAGAGATACAGAAAAATGTCAATACAGAAGTTTCTTTATATTGATTGTTGAATAATTTGCCGATTTCAGAATAAATATATGGGGTCAGGTAAGAAAGTTATCGGACATAACCTGGATATTTTAATCTGCAAAGATAGCACTTTAAACTCCCTTTTCAAATTTATAACACACCATGGATGATAGATCTCATATCAATTTTTTCAAAATGTTGATAACTCATTTTCACAAATGAATATGTAAAAATGAAATTGACGTTAAATGTTAATAACAACTAGAATGTCAACATAGTTGTTTCTAGGATATTAGCTTTTGTTTCATGGCCTACTGTGGTTTAAAGTAATAAAGTTTAATAAATCGCCTATAATACCGATATCAACCATGGTGTATATATTTGAGAGCATAATTAAAATAGTATCTTTTTATATTAAAATATACAGGGTGTTCCATTTAAAAAATGAGGTTAAGTCCGATAACTTTCTTACCTCACCCCGTATACTTATTCCGAAAACGGCAGATTGTTCAACAATCATTATAAATAAACTTCTGTATAAAACATTTTTCTGTATCTCTTTTAACTAAGAAAATATAGGGTATTTTAAAATTGTAAATTTTTTGATTTTCCCCCGTATCCCTTAAGCGAGCGAAAATTTTCAAATGTGTAAAACATTTAAGGGGGTGATTCCTCATCGAAAAAAAGATAGGATCTTTCATATAAAGAAACTTCATTGGAGCATCCCTTGTTAAGATACAGCCCCTTAAAGGGGGTACATAAAATTTATAAATAAACAAAACTAATTTATTAATAACAAAACATACAACATTCAAAAATTTACAAACTGACAGTTTGATACCAATTTAATTGTCACTATCGCTAATAGCGGCCTACTGGATAAATTAGTTTCGTATTTTCGTTTTATGGTGATATGTATCTTGTTCGTAAAATAATTTTTTGCTGCGAACTAGTTTATTTTGGGCAAAAAATTCAAGAGACATTTTTTGTTTAGAATGAAACAGGCTATCGGAAATAAATTTTTAGATGGTAAACAAATAATAAGACAAAAACTTACACTGGAAATAAATTGTAGGGGTTGCGTTTTCCACCCCTTACAACCATGGGGTAAACCAAATAAATTACTGGCTAAGTGTCTTTTTGGTAGTAGAAAATGTCAGGTTAATTTCAATATTGTAACTTTTTTAGTGCTTGTGAAAAAAATTGTTAAACAAATTTTATGTACCCCCTTTAAGGGGCTGTATCTTAACAAGGGATGCTCCAATGAAGTTTCTTTATATGAAAGATCCTATATTTTTTTCGATGAGGAATCACCCTCTTAAATGTTTTACACTTATTTAGTTACACCCGTATAAAAAACAAAAAATAATTATATATTATCAGGAACAAATGATCAAACAAGATTAACTAATAATGATCTTAATAATAAGCGAATAAACACAAACGAAAAAGAGATAAAATTTTAAAAATTTAAAATAAATATTTATTATGCTGCAAAAAGATAAGCATGTCCAAATTTTCTGCTTTTAGACGGTTTCTCTTCTCCGATAATATCTCTCCCGCAGTTGACAATACCCGCTCCGATGGAACTGAGGTAGCTGGAATACATCCATACTTTTTGACCAAGGTCATTAAGCCTTCAAATGCACCTTCGTTTGTTTGCCAATAATTTAACGGATCTTTATCTATTGGTATTGTAGGACGTTCTAAATATTGCCGAATGGCATAATGGCATCTGTTTTGGGTGTCGAATAATCCCCTTCTCAGTTGGATCTAAATGATTCCAGAAAAGTAAGTAATCCATCCTTTTCAGATACTTGTTTTGTTTGTCGTATATTTTCCGATATAGTTTCACTATTTTCAGAGAGTTCTTCAGATTTATTCTGCGATGGGCCTGGAGTTTGTTCTATCTGTATTTTTTTTCAGAATTAAAACGCTCGTTAATTTATTTGTTAAAATGTTTACGGCGTTCTTATAATTGTCTTCTAGTCTAAATGCCGGCTTTTTAAATCTAGGATCAAGGAGTGTCCCTAATCCTTTTTAAATTTTAATTAAATTAATCAAAATTATGGAAGACAGCGGAACGTAGTACACTACAACAACAAAGCACACATAATACTGAATTAATAGATCCAGGCCGGGGATTCCCTGTAGGATTTTTCTTTAATTTGTTCATAAAGCAATAGATGGCAGCACCAACAGCAAGCAGAGTGCGTATGTGATTAAAAAAGAGACCACCTTTAAAACAAATTTATGATCTAGTGCTGAATTTGGTTTATTTTTAATTTAAGTTTTTTAAATCGAATTCCGTGAACTTAAATTTAAGAAATACTAATAACATGCGAGTTTAAACTATCGATGATTACTTAAAACAATCGATAGTTTTCGATAATAACAAACTATCGATAGTGCCATCGATAGTATTCCACCACTAGTACGAGGTAAACCAAATAATATGGGGTTAGATATTGGCCTAAAAATATTGCCATTCTACCACTCTACGTAGGTAACAAACCATTTCTTCTAAATATGCTATATTGTCGAAAGAACGTTTGGTAAACAAACAATGCGACATTTTATCACCTTTAGCTTTTGCTAAGTTAAAAATAAAAATTATTTTTTCGTATTTGGCGGAATGACAAATCTACTTCTGATAATAAAATAATCGCTAAAGGTACTTTACTCTTATAATTATTATTTTAAACCTCCTATAAATAAACTAAAATTTTAAGCAATAGAAAAGTACGCCCTAGGATCATACATAGCCACACCAAAATTCAAAACAATCAATTCAGGCATACCGAAGATATAAGCTTGTTTCCATTATAAGTGAAACACCCTGTATGCTCATATAAACTTTAGTTCATAAAAATATCAGCACATCATTAAGGAGAGGAACACCGTGTACAGATCGACAAGTGGATCTGCGTCTCCGACATATAGGTAAGGGGAAAGAAATATCGTCTAAAACATGGTCTAGTCATGGGCGTGCTATTATTATTTTAAATAATGTAATAAAAATAAGAAATTCTTCAGTAATTGCATTTTATGTTTGAAAGTAGGTAACTATTTTTATCAAGGTTTAAAAAATTACTTTTTACAAGATGTAATTTTTCTACATGGATAAGAACAGCTACATGATTAATTGATTAATGATTAGTTTTCAGTTTTGGTCCATTAATGTCTTTCGCCTAAGTGACAATTAAAATGTATTGATTTGTTATTCCTCTTCACCTGCCCTATAAACATTTGCAATCACTTCACTGATCTGACTGTGGATTTTTTTACCATTAGTATACTCATACAATGAACACAATTTAACACAATACAATAACTATTGCCCTTTCTATCACCACGCAACTGGGTGGGTACATCCATCAAATATCGGACAACGCCGAACAACCCCAAGGGCCCATCGGGTGTCTCACGAGACGCATGAGCTATCATCTATCTGGGATATACCAATCATATTATGTTGCCATATTTTTAGATCAAAATGACTTTAATCAAAAAAATATATTATTTTGCATTTAAGGTTTTAATAATATTGAAACCATAATAGAATATTGGTTTCTTATATACCTATTACAATTTATTTTAAATGCGTAAATGTAAATTTAGATTTTTCTCGGTAAGAGATTATTAAATTAAAAGTTAATATATGTGACAACATTGTTAACCCCAGAATTTTGCCCGCATTCCTTTCGTAGCTACAGATAAACTTATCGACCTGTATATCATAACTGTAAAGTCCACAAAACTGTTTCTCGACCAGCTACTTTCAACGTAAATAGGGTATTTACCGTGGTCCAAGATAGAAAACATCTGCCCTGGGATAAACATGGATTTTTCCATCTTTGTTGCTTGATCTGCCGTATCTGACCATCTGTTGAAATGCGTGTGATTGGCCTGAAAATAATAATTATAATTGGTCTATTGTCGGGTTGCAGAAATATTTTACTGAAGACGTAACTTCATAGTAAGTTCAAAGGAATAATCGGTTTTCTCCAAGAGACCTACATGTTTAATAAATAACAAATAAACGTGAACTCCTAGTCACGATCTCACAATTTACTTATATCAAGCAACTTTTTATAAAGAATAGGGTATAATTTCTAAATCAGGGGCACTAGATTTTAGAAATTATATGACACGTGATCTATCGTCCACTCTTTGCCTAGACGTCATAGCTTTATTCCAAATTACTAATATAAATAAACTTACCTGGCATTCTCTTATTGGATTCTTTACCAGCAAGCACAATAGAGACAAATACCGACACCAAGTATAAATATACTACTGCAAACTTCCGGACATGCATCTGAAACAATAAAGCCGGTTTTAAAATTTTATTTTAGTAATAAAAGGATTCGCGAGAGGATAAGCTAACGCTTTAGAAACATCGAGAGGGAACGGTGTAAGTAGTCAAATTAAAATGGAGTAGTTTTTTATATAACAAATGCAAGTATTACTTTTTTTCACGAATGGGAGGCGAGGAAAAGTTTCATACAATATTTTTTTTTTCGATCGTATCAGTGTCTTTTTCGAAATTAAAAACCAAATTGATTGGTGTATAACCAACTCACTAACTCTCACTGATTTTTCAGTAATTTTGAACAATCAAGTCATAGTTCCTGTTGAATCTGGTAGGAACCTGAGCATATTGATGGATGTTGATCTCCGTTTCCCCAATCACGTTAACAAAATAATTCAAACTTCTTATTGTAAGTTAAAGTCTATATATGCATCGAGATATGTTGAATACTGATCTGAAGTTAAGACTTTGTGACTCTTTAATATTGTCGTATATTACCTATTCTAGCATAGTATATTGGCCCACCTTTTTGAACTAAGGAGAGCCTTCAAGTACTGCAGAATGCCTGCATTAGATTTGATTATAACCAGTGGCGGCTCGTGACCTATGATAGAGGGGGTTCACAAGTATGGTGAAATTATTATAAAAATTTTATTTTTGCACAAGGAAATACAACTTTTGGAAAATAAGAAAGGTTTTCTTAGTGTGTATTATGCTGAAACGTCCGTCCGTTCTTCGGTTCTTAATTGTAGAAAATTGATCAATAACAGCCCCATTAAAGTTTGGAATACCCTCTATAAAATTTTTTTCATATATTTAATTTTTAAACTTTCTAATAAAGATTTCGGGTTTAGGTCTTCCCGCATTCTTCACTTCAATTTTTTGCTCTAAACTCAAAGAGCTAAAGTTATTTTTTAAATAGTTCACCGTAAACTATTCATTTAGCTTAATAAATATATAATATTAAAATATTAAAACATACACGCTCGAATTTCTAACTAGATGCACGAATAGACAACGGCGCGGCGCATACTAAAATTGTGCGCCTTTCCCATGTTAAATCGCCATTGCCCCGCTATCCCCTGCTATCTCCCGCCACCTATTACTACAGAGAAACTGCATTATACCCCGCCTACTTAACCGCACATGCGAGCAAGTCTCGTCATAATCGGCATTAACCTCGACCGAGGCACGGTTGCCGGATCGAGAGCCTATAATATACAGTTTGGTTGACGGTACGATAAAATATTAGGGAGGGTCGGACTTTATACGATAATTGACGGTACGATAAATTATTAGGGAGGGTCGGACTACGATAAATAATATTCAATGAATATGAATTAATATTTTTTTATTCGATTTGATGGTGCATGTGCGCATGTGCTCCTGTTGAAGAACCGCCACTGGTTATAACTTGAGGAAATTCGATCATGTTTCTGCTAGCTTTTCGGACTCCGGTCGGCTGAATCTCGATGAACGTGATCGACTGCAGTTTGTACGTGTCTTGTACAGGTGGACGGAATCCCAATGTCCTCAGTATTTGTATTGCAAAATAACTAAACGTCCAGAAACTCATACGCGTAATACATGTCACTGTGACTTGTATAGTGTTCCTCGCCACACGACTGCTCTATTTCAGAGATCATGTAGTTATAATGCTGCTAAGATACTCTACTCAACTCAATTCCTTATGAAATTAGGATACTTCCTAGCCTCGGCGCGTTCGGTCCACGGTACAGGGTGCACATAGTGGGGGTAGGTAGATTAAGTTCTTGTTTTTTCATGTCGTGGTTGCACAACTCTCATGTCATATTTCTAAAGTGCGTCAGTAATATGTTTTATTAACTTTCTTTTATTTTAATATATTAATTATTCTTTTACAATTATTGAAAACAGGATATTACTTGAATTTTCCTACTTACTTTAGCTTGGTGTTAAATGAAATATTTTTCATGTTTCATTAACCTTCTTTATTAACCTTCTCTTATTATAATATAGGTATTTCCTCCTATGTATGTATTAATTATTTTTTTATAATTATTGGAAACAGGATAATACTTTCCTATTCCTACTTATTTTAGCTTTGTGTTAAATCAAATATTTTTCTCTAGGTTTTTTTTCTTTAATTCAATATCTCTAATTTTTTTTTTCATCCTGGTGGTTCTACATAATAGCGCAAGATGCGAGTAGCGCCACCTAATTTGTATAATAGTATATATTTTTATATTATTATGAATAAAGGCATTTATTATTATTATTATATATTAATAAAACGTATTAAATAATGGGAAATAACTTATGGACGACCACAAGAATGAGTTCAAAAAAGTTTTTAAATTATACAGAGACAATAAAAACAATAGAAGAAGGCAATTTTTGGTATTATGCCAATCATAAAAACGAATTTTTTTATTACATAAAAAAGGAAGACAAGGCCCAGCACAAAATCACAAAAACAAGATCATAACTTTATAAATTATGCAGAAATATCAGAAGATGATAGTAAATTCTTGGATTAGGTGAACAGATAAGAACCTAAATGTTCTTAATTGTGTCACAAAGTAGTCATAGTTTTATAAGTTAATAGCGGAATATACATGGTGAGTCGGGAGGAACGGGTCGCAGTGTATTGACAAGTGAATGCTTTTATACAGGGTGTTATGGAAAATGGAAAATAGCCATAAATGGCTTTCAATTCATTCAGCGGTAAAAGTGATCTGACGCAAAACCAGAAAAACACCTGTGTGGCACTGCGATACATGTAAGCAATCAAAGAATTCTGGCCGGTGTTGTCATATGTACACCTTAAACTCTTTAGACAAAATAAAATCATTTAAACACTTTTCATTCTGTAATACCTTTTTGTACAATTAATTGAAGAATATTTACGACGGACTATGTTTTAAACAATCCTAAAATATAAAATATGTATAAATAATAATAGCCACATACGTCACCAGGTCAAATGCCAATGACCTCTTGACGCCTTACATCGGCTGAGCGAAGTAGTTTCATATTGCGCCGCACGCGTGCGTCTGTTAGTTGAAGACCAACCAGCGGCCGGATACGTTGTGTCTCATCGATCACAACACATTCTCAGCAATCCGCTCTGTTTTTTCGGTTTACGCGTGTATCTTGCCCGTACATAAATAATCTTTGAAAATTGTTTTTATTGACGCGTTTCTTCTGGACGTCAAATTTCTCGCGTGTAATAAAATCTAAGAATCTGTAGTATAATCTGTATTATTGTATTTTTAAAAGCTAACTATCGGTTCTGTTTCACTATTACTGTGTGTACATCAAGTGTTTCCATGAGTGTTCCCATGAAAAAGAAAAAAAACTGATTGTGTTTGTGCCTGGATTTCCTCGCTCTTTAGGTATAAGGATAAATACAAGTAGGTAGAAAATAATTTATTTTTATAATTTTATATGGAATTTCAGTTTTACATTAAGTTTGGCAACATTGCCATTGGCTCTGGGTGAAATGTTGTACAGTAGCGTTTACTGACCTGTGAGTAAGAGTGTTTATTACCCCACTTTTAAAACGGTCGATTTAAAAAAATAAAATATGTAGCGCTTCTCTAGGGCACTCAAGGAGTCACCCATTTAAATATAATACGTCATTTCCATAACACCCTGTATACTTATTTTGACTTAACATTTTTTTAATCGTAACATCATTTTAATAAATGTAATAAAGATTCTTTTGAAAATGAAAGTAACAAAAAAAATTTCATTGTTCATTTTCCTGTATATTTCACCTACACTGTGCATTAATATACAAAATTAGATTTTTCTTCAAATAAAATGCAGGTTATTTAAATGAGAATTTGCCGTGTGGTATTAGCGAGGTAAGATAACTAAATATAATAGTTTCTTTGAAGATTTTGCTCGCTATGCTACTTTTAAACAAGGTTTAAATAATAAATAATTATAAAGAAACACCTTAGCTGATTGAAGGATGCAAAGCGAAGTTGAGGCGAACAATTAAGTGCGGAAATTCTATAGTAATAAATAACAATTAATGAGAGACTGAGGAGAAATATAAAAAATAATTCATTAGACACCTGCGGGTCCGTCTAAAGGTGTCCTCCCATGGGAAATTTGTTATTAGGTAATATGTAAATGCAAAATTATTACTATTTATATGTATGTACAAATAAACATAACATAACAAAAATACACTAGTTTTAGTTAGGATGTAGTACTAAAAAAAATCTAATAACGTAGTTTGACGTGTTTGCGTTTTATACTTGCAATCTAGAAAATGCAATCTAGAAAATGTAATTCCAAGTCTGATAACAATTCCATTGCTATAGAGTCACCTCTATTCTTTGCATACTCTTATACTTCCTTTACCATACTAATGGCTTGTTGATAATTGGTGACATTTGTTTGATTACTGCATTCAACTTCTTCATCAGAGTCGTCAGATATTGATGTGGTTTCAGTTTGGGCTACATAATCGGTAGGAATGGGGTCATTATCGTCTTCTAATAGCACATTGTTATCAAATTACAAACTTCCACAACATCAATATTTTCTTTCAGACTCAAAACGCGACATTTTTGTGCCATTGTTTACGATTTTAACCTTAGAACTCACAAATTAACGGCGAACTGCTGCCGGGGAATCACACATTCTTTCATTCGACGAAGTCCTTTCGCGCTACCACTCATACGCGATTGGTTGCCGGTCTGTCTTCAGAGAGTTTTTGCACCGTACTTATTCGTCTCCCAAATACTTTTAAAATTTTTTTATCCGTTTAAAGGAGGGTCTTCGCACTCTTTGTATGAAAACAGCCTGTCCGCGTCCGCCCAAAGGAGAGTCCGCCCAAGAGAGCTTGATTTTCATGGAATATCCTATACTTAGTTGCGGACTATGAAAAAATGGCCACTTAATAGAGATCGCTTATTAGAGGTGTCCGTTATGAGAGGTTTCACTGTAGTTATTTTAGATTATATTTCTGGTGCCCCTCATATTAAAAATTGCCACAGAATTTGATAAAGACTTTCTACTCTATATTCTACTGTTTCGTAATGACTGTTACATAATATATATTACGTGAAAGTTCCACAAATCACATTACCCGTGATATACCAAAACCGTGAATAGCTCCGATAGATTTTATGCATTTTTGGCTGTGAAATCCATCTCGTCGCCTTGACAGCGTAAATGCCAGGCAATTTTAAACGTCAACATTTTTAATTTGGATATTACTTCTGGGTATATTGGTATGAGTGATTACGATATTCGGATTGAGGGAACGCCATTGAAAATTACATTACAAGCTGCATCCGCAGCAAATAATTTGTTACTAGACAAATCCAGGTAGCGGTATGAAAAATGTATCAAAAGTTTATTGACTGGTGTACTACTGCTAACCATGTGAGTACCGACTCGACTGATATTTCGATAATTTAACATAAAAGTAAATATAAAGCCGTATAAAAAGTATGGTGCACAACTCGAGTGGTAAGCCTATTACATTCTTTAAATGTAACAATCGCGAGTAATGTTGTGTGGTCATGCATGTTTAGCTGCAGAAACAATTACTAAACTAACCTCACATCTGTCAAGCTTACTGTTTTTTTACAGTTGAACATAGAACTATCATATTTTAGAAATAAATAAATTTATAGCTTGGCCATTTCCCTAAAATCATCTTGGTTCATATTGTTTCATTTTTCAGAAAGTTTTTGCAATATCAAATGGCAGAGTCGGATTTGATAATTTGATAGTATGTAGTATTACCAAAAGAAAATTTACAAAATTTATATGGCATAAGTATATAGACTTAAATATGATTTTGTTTAATTAAAAATTACGTAAAATAGAAAAAACAGTATAAAGTATAATTCGATACATGCATCGAATAACATTGTAAGTGACAAATCGTATTCTTAGAGGATAAGACATAAAAGTTTTGGTATATTATTTTCCATGATACTACAGGCAAAATACCAAAATAATCAGATACAACTGGGATGAAAGAGGCATTTAAAAGAAAAATTAAGCCGAAAAACTGAATTTTAGGTTTTAAACTTTGAAATTTATTTTGAACTCTGAAATTGGTCAAAATGTCACTTACAATGTTATTCGATGCATGTATCGATATGTTTGATAAAGCTATTATAGCACTTTCTCTTTGAACGCACAAACATCTTCTGCAGACGCACATCTTCGCAGACAGCATGAAGTATGATGCCTCAACAAAGACCTGGAAGATGTTTTGGCTTGGGGTGACAGTAACCAAGTCGAATTTAACGCTAAAAAAACAGGTAGCAGTTTTCTCTAAAAAGGTTAACATTACAGAACCAGATATAGTCATGGACGGACACGCAATTCCACTGGCTTCATCTATTAATTTGCTGGGCGTCAATCTGAGAGCCGGACGCTTGCTAAAATATAATGCTTTATAAAACTTGTTCTTTAATATACTATTTCCGCATGTAACTAATTTTCTCTCTCACCGTATACAAACAAAAAGTATACTATTCCTTATATTTAACCCTCGGGTAGACCTTCAGTGATAATGAAAGAAAATCCAAAAATAGGTTGGAAGGCTAAGGTCTTTTGATATAAGTTAGTAGGTTTACTTTAAGGACCTTGACAAATATATTTACATACATATAGATTTTTCTCTTTTCATGTATACAATCGGATGTTTTCTGGTCAGCTGGGAGAGAATAATGATAAATATTATTCATATCAATGATATTTCTACTTTATTTTTGCTTAGTGCGCAATATAAAATATTTCAGTAAATGAAACAGAATCGAAACACATTTAATAATAATTCCAAAGATTTATAATTTAGCTGATTATGGTTTTCAAATTATTAAATTTGTCACGTTGAAAGTGGGGAACATATTGGTCGACAAGTGGATCTGTGTCTCGGACGTATCGGTAAGGGGGAGGCAATATCGTTTAAAACATTCAATAATTTAATACAAATATAGAAAATTCTTCTGTAATTGCATTTTATGTTTGAGGGTAGGTAACTATTTTATCAAGGCTTAAAAAGCAGCTACATGATTGATTGATTAATGATTATTTTTCAGTTTTATTCGTATTAATGTTCCTTTCTAGCTTTCGCTTAAGTGGCAATTTAGATATATTCATTTGTGATTCCTCTTCACATTTGCACACCTGTTTATACATTTGCAATCACTTCACGGATCTGATTGAGTAGGTTTTTACCAGGAGTATACTCATTCATTAACACAAAGTTTAAAATTTTATTTGTGTCAATTATTTTATTAACTATTAAGAAGCAAACTCAAAGTGACGGTCTGGCAAATTACATATACAGGGTTGCCCAGAAGTCGGGAATAAAATTAATATAGCCTTAACCTGTAACTTTTGGGGAAAACGCTCGGACACGTCAATTTAGTTTTATATATGCTCACATTTTGACGTTATTCGTTTGTTTTTTTATAGACATTTGTCAAAGATATGACGACATCGATCTTTTTTTTTTAAATAGAAACATACAGCTTGTGATACATCATTTGAAAGCTAATATCTCGTACAGTATGCTCATAAAATTCAGCGCGATTCTGTCAAGCTATTTCAAAATGGCGACTGTTAAAAGTTTTTAAAAAATCTCTATTTAAATAAGCGGAAATTATAAATCATTGACGGTTTTTTTACCTTTCAAGGTAAGAAATCTTCATTGTGTCGCGTTCAGAAGATTTCGAAAAAATACTATAATTTTAACACTTTCATTCTGTCATACCCTTTCTGAACAATTATTTTCAAAATGTTTTACAACACAAAGAATTGTAAACGAGAACAAACCCATGCTCAGTTTTTGTCAACAATACATCATTCACCGCGCTGTCAGTTAGGTATTCAATGGAAAAACGTTTAGAATTCATATTACATACACGTGGGAATTTAACAACGATTTCCATTGAACAACGACGAAACACGCGTTGTAATCTGGCATCGCTGCTAGTCTACCAACCTGCATACACTTGTTAACTGAAAACAGATGTGTATGGTGCACATGGCAGCACGTCTGGTGATGTAAAGGTTTTAACCACACACCTATAACTATTGATACGTACAGCTTATGGGGTGCGTGGTAAAAAGTTAAATTTTATGAGGGGAAAAATAGGTTGGTGCGCACGGTTTACCGGTCATATTTTTAAATGTGGCTCATCATTTATTTTATTGCCAAGTAATGGGGATGTGCCAAAATATTGGCTTGTAATCATATTCATTAAGTGCGAAGTACGGTCCTGTTCGCTGGTTAAGATCAATAGTTTATCAGTCGGCATTGTGCATGATCGATTGCGATCAGTTTTTTTTACATGCGCGAGGTCATAAATTTACCACTTTTGCTTTTAGAGTTTGGCTATCCATAGATATAGGTCGGTAGTGTTAACCTACGAATTTAGACATTCGATTTAGAATATGCAATTAATGCAGTATTTTAAGCAATAAGCTTTTTCCTGTTTAGAATTTCACAGAAAGTCATAATTAAATTATTTGTTTTAAAATGAAAAAAATATATACAACCTGTCCAAGATAAGGAGGGCCAGTACAGGGATCTCGGAAACCGTAAGAGATACGAAGTCGGCTAAATGGAGGTTAGAAAGTTTTAAAATTTAGAGTAGTTCCGGAGATGTCAGGAAAAAACCGAAATTCTGAAAAATCGTTTTATTGTTTTCCTGTTTTTTTTTAAAGATCGAATGCTAAAGTAAATTGCACTTTTGCATTGTCACTTTTTCCGCTCTATCTAACAGCGTTAATTGTTTTGTAATCCGACGAGTCATCTTCGAAGGGCCATTATCAACTTTCTTTTTTTAAATACAGTCCTGTTTTCCTGATATTGGAATTTGAGAGCTTTTTTCTCCCGAATGCAACGATGTATGACACATTGTGGTTTAATGACCTTACGAGGGGTTTTGAACAACATCAGGAAATGTTGGGATACTGTCCTGTATTTGTCCTAATTTTATAAATAATATTTCACAAGTGAGCGCTACATTTTTATTTATGTTGGACTAGTTCAATAAATAACAAATATTTTAATAATAAACCCCAAATAAGTGAACAAAATACAGAAACATTATTTCAAACTTCTGTTGATTCGGGATTTGTTATGTTTTGTATGTGTGATATGTTTCACTTGACATTCCCATTGTGATCGTTTGAGAGCGTTTTAAGAGGTTTTCTATTTTCCAGAAAATATGGAACATAATTTTTCAAATGCTGAAAAGTTTGATATTCTATCGCATGTTTTATTTTATCTCAAAAAACTGTTATGTGGCAGTTAGAAGATGTTATTTGTGCTTAGAGAATAACGGAAATCATTTTGAACACCTGATTATGTAGTTCCTTACTTTTTTCGTTGTTCGTTTTATTACTGTTTTGGAATGGTTTTTGTTCACTTATTTGTGGTTTATTATTAAATTATTAATTATTTATTGAACTAGTTCAACATAATTAAAAAATTTAGAGCTTACTTATGAGATATTATTTATAAAATTAGGAGAAATACAGAACCATATCCCAATATTTCCTGATGTTGTTCAAAAAACCCTCGAAACGTCATTAAAAAACCACAATGTGTCATACATCGTTGCATTCGGGAGAAAAAACGCTCTCAAATTCCAATATCAGGAAAACAGGACCGTATTTAAAAAAAGAAAGTTGTTAATGGCCCGAAGACGACTCGTCGGATTACAAAATAATTAACGCTGTTAGATAGAGCGGAAAAAGTGGCAATTCGATCTCAAAAAAACCCAGAAAAACAATTGTTCAGAATTTTGTTTTTTTCCGGATATTTCCGGAACTACTCGGAATTTTAAATCTTTCTAAACGGCATATTATTAGGCACGTAAATGCGCAACTTTACCTCTATTTAACCGACTTCGTATCTCTTACGGTTTCCGAGATCCCTGTACTGGCCCTCCTTATCTTGGACACGTTGTAAAGAGGAGAAATAGTGGCAATGAGATTATAATAGTATATTAAGGTACAAGTTTCATAAGAAATTATCTTAGAACACGCGTTTAATTTAGAAAACGACCCGCGAAGCGTACAGTTTCCTAAAGTACAAATGCTCTAATTGTCTTATAAACCGTGTATTTTATAATATTTTTTTCTATTTGGGTCTTTAAAGTTTGAAAAACTTTAAAAAATATAGTATATTTTATCCATTTGAATTAATATTTTCTTTTTGGGTTGGCAATACTTTTACAATTTAATAAAATGTTACAACTATCAAATATGCCATGATAGAAACAATTGAACACAACAAAGCTTCTTCCCATCCGTCATAATTAAAAATAAATATATTATTAAAGTTAATAGAAATGAGTCAGGAAGAAAGTTGCAAATACGAGAAATTGCAGAAAATAATCTAGAAAACTTTTAAAAAGAATATGCAAAACTTTGAGTTATGGTGCGAGCAGAACAAAGTTGAAAATATTGAACAAAATAATAAGTAATACTATTGAATAACAATTAATGCCCAGGAAATGTCTACAGTAACTATAAATATGTATATATAAAGTAATATGGATAATACTATATTGAATTAAAAATAAAAATAGTACTTTAGAAATAAGGCATAAACTGGAAGATATTTCTATTATTTTTAGATTATATTGTTTTATAGTTGTAACTAGAAATTAGTTGACTGACACCGTCAGCACGTTATATATTTCCGAGTATAGGTATTTCAGATAAATATCTAGTAAAAATTATCTATTTGCAAGGTTAGTATTTTAAAGTATTCTATTAAAAAAATTTTGTCGAATCCATAATGCCTAGAAAACTAATTTCAACGAAATCGAAGTAAAATTCGAACCCTACTTGCTGCCAACATAAAAAAAATAAAATTTCAGTTTCATAAAGTGGCAGGTTATTCAATTTTTTTGCATTTCATAATGTAGCCAATATGAAACCCAAATAGAAAACATGTATTTTCACACTCTTCAAATAGAAAACAAAAAGAACGAAATCGTAAAAATTCGATTTAGCGTCAACACATCGCGAGACAATACATCGAACGACAATTCATCGCCGACAATTCATCGCAGAGACAATTCATCGTGCGACAATTTATCGTTGCAATCTGGATATTGGGAAACTCGATGAGTATGGCATTCATTGCAGCTTTTTCAAAGTCCATGAGGACAGACGTCGTAGCGATGTTGCCGGATGTATAATTTTATAACAAAAATAAAAAGTAAAGGTTCTGTGTAATGACTACACTTGAGCACCCATGGAATTTAACAATTTTTGAAAATGTAATGAAAAGATATGGTTGTAGAAAAAGAAAACATAAGAAAGTTAGGGTAAGTTACATAAATTGACACTGCCCTGGGAAAACCACTGAAAACCCGCCCCCGCTACACCTTTTGTAGCCGATTTGTTTTTGTATTCGGCAAAAAAAAAAACACAAGAAAGTTACATAAATTGACAGTACCCTGGGAAACAAGTGGAAACCCGCCCCCGCTACACCTTTTGTACCCGATTTCCTTCTGGATTCGGAAAAAGAAAACATAAGAAAGTTACATAAATTGACAGTGCCCTGGGAAAACAAGTGAGAACCCGCCCCCGCTATACCGTTTGTAGCGGATTTCCTTCTGTATTCGGAAAAAGAAAACATAAGAAAGTCACATAAATTGACAGTGCCCTGTGAAAACAAGTGAGAACCCGCCCCCGCTACACCTTTTGTAGACGATTTCCTATTCGGAAACAGGAAACATTAGAATGTTACATAAATTGACAGTGCCCTGGGAAAACAAGTGAAAACCCGCCCCCACTACACCTTTTGTAGCCGATTTGTTTGTGTATTCGACTAAAGAAAACACAAGAAAGTTACAAAAATTGACAGTGCCCTGGGAAAACAAGTGAAAACCCGCCCCCGAACAAACCCGAACAAACCCCTTAAGAGGATTAAGTAATTATAGTATTAACTAGTTATAGTATTAACTAATTATAGTATTAAGTAATTATAGTACTCAACCTAACCCAAAATGAATATATAATTTTGGTATTTCAAGGAAGAGGATTAAGTCATGAAAAATATAGAAGAATTTTCGACGAATTGACGCACGATGAATTGTCGTAGCGATGAATTGTCGCACGCTGAATTGTCGGCGATGAAAAGTCGTGCGGGGAAATGTCGTACGATGAATTGACGGGACACCTAAAAATTCGGTTTCGGTCAAATGCCTTCGAAAATATTCGGCATTTTTAAAATTTGAAATCATTACGTTGCAGAACTCCCTAATGCGCAACTTTTATCTAATTTGATCATTTCTGTATGTACTATGATTAACTAGATCACTGTAGAGTGCGTTCTTATCTGGGACACCCTGTACATGTTATTTTCTTTTTTTTTATTAATTATTTAACTTTTTTTTTTTAATAATGAAACACAAGCTTAATTAAATGTCTGTCAATCACATGATGAGAACATCATTGAATAACAAGAGATGAAAATAAATCATATAATAAGGTAGTTCGATGATAAAAACATGTCGTTTGCAATAGGACATCTATAAACAGCTCAAATTAATTAAATATATTACTACTCAAAGAAATATATTTTAAGAATCTTATTTTGTTAACAATAAGAATAAGAAATTACTTTGTTTTGAATACCACATTATTTTTTGTCTTAGCGACTACTACATTTTCAAACTGAACTGAACTTAAAAAGTACGGGGTATGGTTTTATATAATTTTTAACAAACCTATTAACTATCTAATTGCCTGGAAAAAAATATTTTATTATTTTTTGTAAAGAACCTTAAAGAGAGAAGTAGTCCACACATTTGTTGGATCTGTTGCAATCAGATAGTTTATAGGTTTGTTAAAAGTTATATAAAGCCCTACCCCGTAGTTTTTAAGTTATTCAGTTTAAAAATGTAGTACTACTACGAAACTGCAGCCACTAAGACAAAAATAAAGTGATATTCAAAACAAAGTACAGTGAAACCTTCCTTAGGCGGACACCTACGAGACCGTCTAAATGTGTCCGCCTAATAGAGGTGTCCGCCCATGGGAAATTTGTTATTAGGTAATATGTAAATGCAAAATTATTACTATGTGCAAATAAACATAACATAACAAAAATACACTAGTTTTAGTTAGAATGTAGTACTAAAAAAATCTAATAACGTAGTTTGAGATGTTTGCGTTTTATACTTGCATTCTAGAAAATGTAATTCCAAGTCTGATAACAATTCCATTGCATACTCTTGTAATTCCTTTACCATACTAATGGCTTGTGATAATTGGTGACATTTGTTTGATTACTGCATTCAACATCAGAGTCGTCAGATAGTGATGTGGTTTCAGTTTGGACTACATAATCGGTAGGAATGGGGTCACTATCATCTTCTAATAGCACACTGCTATCAATGTTAATGAACTCGTCCAAATCATTGTTATCAAATTACACACTTCCACAACATCAATATTCTCTTTCAGACTCAAAACGCGACATTTTTCTGCCATTGTGGACGATTTTAACCTTACAACTCACAAATAAACGGCGGACTGCTGTCGACGAATCACACATACGTTCATTCGGCGTAATGTAATTCCAAGTCTGATAACAATTCCATTGCATACTCTTGTAATTCCTTTACCATACTAATGGCTTGTGATAATTGGTGACATTTGTTTGATTACTGCATTCAACATCAGAGTCGTCAGATAGTGATGTGGTTTCAGTTTGGACTACATAATCGGTAGGAATGGGGTCACTATCATCTTCTAATAGCACACTGCTATCAATGTTAATGAACTCGTCCAAATCATTGTTATCAAATTACACACTTCCACAACATCAATATTCTCTTTCAGACTCAAAACGCGACATTTTTCTGCCATTGTGGACGATTTTAACCTTACAACTCACAAATAAACGGCGGACTGCTGTCGACGAATCACACATACGTTCATTCGGCGTGGTCCTTTCGCGCTGCCGCTCATACGCGATTTGTTGCCGGTCTGTCTTCAGAGAGTTTTTGCACCGTACTTATTCGTCTCCCAAATACTTTAAAAAAATTTTTTGTCCGTTTAAAGGAGGGTCTTCGGACTCTTTGCATGAAAACAGCCTGTCCGGGTCCGCCCAAAGGAGAGTCCGCCTAAGTAAAGTTGGTTCTCATGAAATTTCATATACCGAGTTCCGGATTATGAAAAAATCTCCGCATATTAGAGGTTTCCGTTATGAGAGGTTTCACTGTAATTGACTACTCAATCCAGTTCTTAATTTGTTGATACCGGTTTTTGATTAGTCACGGTATACTTTCTACAAACTAATTTATTGTTTCTTGAACCACAGAATTGTCCAACAGTTTGACGTGGTTGTCATCCCTTTTAAGCGAACCCGCAGATTTTTGTTTTCCTCCTATCAAATGTCAAGACCATAAGAATTCATCCACAACCTTGAATTCGTCTATCCAAAGTAGATATGAATGGGGAATTAAACTCACTAGTTTAATAGCAATATTTAAAAAATTATAATCATTCCGTACATGTTTCGAAGGTATAAACCATCTTTAGTCTAATTTTTACTGAAAGAACTTTTGCAGCAGAAAAGAAAATTAAGGAATTTTGAAATGAACTAAAAGTTAACATGATGTAATATACTAAAAAATGTAATTTTAAATTAATAAATTAGAAAATATTTTTTAATTTTGAATTTTTTAATTCTAGTTTTAGGATAAAACTTTAAAATCAAGGAAGTAAAAAAATATAAGATATTTTGGCAATGCCATAAGTTCTATCAGTTAAAATTCCACTGAAGATGAAGGTTTATGCCTTGGAAACATGTATGGATCGGTTATCATTCTCCAGATAATCACTAATTTAACTTTTTTTCTAGAAAACATGTCCTTCAAAAAGTGCTGAAATTTTTGATCTCTGACAAATTAACGCACTGAAATTTGGTTGGGAGTCAGGTAATACAAACAAACCCGAACACACCCAGAGGCCTTTCACTCAAATATTGGTTAGAATAATACTTTGTGTTTCAAAATGCAAATATTTTGATTGGAAAAATGATAAAAATTATGTTTTTTTTAACGAAATATCTTGTATTTTATCTGTGGTCTTAAAAGCTGTTGAAATTGTCTATCTTTGTATGTGTAATATTGCTATACCTATCTCGAACAGTTTTTGACTTCATTCAACAAACTTAATTATTAAAGATATCAATCACAAATCCATTCGGGAAAGCTTAAGATTACTTAACCAATTCAAATATTTTTTTTTACTTTTACAAAATTATTGGAAGTTCCTGATAATGCTCACAAGTCAAAAACTGTTAGAGATAGACATAGCAACATTACACTAGATAATTTCAAGAGCTTTTAGGATCATACATAAAATACAGGGCGTTTTATTAAAAAAAAACAATAAAAATATTTGTATTTTGAAACACCCTGTACTATATTTTGGAGCAGGGTTAAAGGCTTCTGGGTATTACCTGACTCCCAACCATATTTTGTTGAGCTAATTCGCCATAGTACAAAAATATCAGCCCCTTTTGAAGGAGATGTTTTCCGAAACAAAAAGTTAAGTTAATTAATATCTCGAGAACGATAACAGATAGGTATGAGAGAAATTTAAAGAAAGTAATTAAGAAATTAATAGAGAACTCAAAAAATATTAAACAGGGTGTTCCATTCAAATTATCAAAGTTGCCAATACTTTCTACTAGAAGCGGCAGCACTGCACGGCTGAAAAAATTTTTAAAACAGGGAGAGTATGTCCACTGATATACGCTACCAAATTTTCAAAATGATCCGTTGACTAGTCTTTCATAAACGTGTAGTAGGCAATCAACCTACATCTGAGGAACTACGGTAATTCCAAAATTTATGATAGTTTATTTAGGAAGAAACAATAAATAACCTGGATGTAGCGACGGATACGTTATTACCCCCATGCCAAAACTGCTTTGCTTAATTAAAAAATGATGACGGATTATGGAAACCTATACATAATATAAAAAAATTGATTCTCGGTCCCCTATTATTTTTAAAACATTATTATGATGTTTGTGCAGCTTTGTTTTTCTCTAAAAAATAGCTCACGTACTTATTTTGTTGCCGATTTTATTAATTACCGAAAGACGGCATAAAATTACCGAAAATAAAAAACCCTATACAGTAAATTTTGAAGACGTTCCACCTCCACGTTTAAATGTTACGCCACCTTATACTTAAATTTTACAATTTAAAAAAAATGTATATCTTAATACGTGTTTATGATGAAATATTCTTTGAGGAGGGTCACAGTCATTCGATCGTTCTCCCAAGAGAGAGGGTATATTAGGTGGAGTAAATTCCTTGTAAGGAAAAAATTGCTCCAACATTTTTTTTTTGAATAAAAAGTTCATATTATTAAGTATAGAAAATCGGTAATGACATAACAAAACTGATCCTCTTAAAAAATTCTTACCGTAGTCCTACGAATGGAATAAATTATTAATTAAATAATTAACGGTACAGGGAAAAACCACAGACTCCTTATGTAAAATATTAGGATTTAATTATACTTACCTATATATATCCAAAAGTTGATATTAACTAAGATACTGGATGTTAAAGTTAAAACTTCATTTTTGTTTAACTAATGTTTAACTAACTAACGTTTTTTTACAAAATTTGGCAATCATGGTTTTTTTAGGACGATAAATTGATGTTTGCGGAATTTTTCACACATTCATACGGTCATAACTTTTTTGTGCCTCGTATTTAATTTTTTAATAAAAATAATACTTTTCTCATATTTATTACGTAAAAAAGGTATACTAAGTTCAGGTCGCCCAGAGTTACCGTTTCGGAGATATTTGCATTTAAAGTGTTTAGTGCGTTAGCTCAGCAAGCAAATAATATTTTTTTACTTCTTACCAATTCACTTTAATTAACATGATAATAAATATAACAATTGTATTGTTCTTTAACTTACTTTAATTAAAATAACTTTAACCCTAGAAAATATCGTGTCGAAAGAAACCAACAGCAATGAAAACACAAACTTACGATAAACTCAAAAATGAAACATTTTCTGTTCCATAGCAACTGCATCTCTAAATTTTATTTGTTTTCTCATAGGTTACTTTAAGAAAAAAAATTTGTTTGCAAATTAATAATAATTGGGCAGGGTGAACTAAACAATTTAAATGCACATATCTCCGAAACGGTAACTCTGGGCGACCTGAACTTAGTATACCTTTTTTACGTAATAAATATGAGAAAGGTATTATTTTCATTAAAAACTTAAATACACTAAGGC
Source organism: Barypeithes pellucidus (assembly GCA_963991005.1). Classification (NCBI taxonomy): domain Eukaryota; kingdom Metazoa; phylum Arthropoda; class Insecta; order Coleoptera; family Curculionidae; genus Barypeithes; species Barypeithes pellucidus. The sequence goes on from OZ022556.1 coordinate 26,280,000, forward strand.
ACAAAAAAAGTTATGACCTAATAAATGTGCAAATAATGCTGCAGACAGCGGTATATTGTATATTAAAATTTCATAAAAAAAATCAATTTCTCGTCCTAAGAAAGAAAACCGTAATTGCCAAATTTTGTGAAAAAACGTTTGTTTCCTGCAAAGTTATTAGAGAAAAACAAAATGAAGTTTTAACTTTAACACCCTGTATCTCAGTTAATAGCAACTTTCGGATATAGGTAAGTATAATTAAATCCTAATATTTCTACGTAAGGAGTCTGTGGTTTTCCTTTAATTAGCGGACACCCTGGATATATGTACATATACAGGGCGTTGCTTGATGGTATGTACTTACTTATGGGTCATTCTGTTATAAACCGTACACTTTTTGAGTTTGACATTTTAGAATTGTCCGAAATTTTTTTTACGATTTTGCTGAAAAAATTTTTTTTTCGAAAATATTCACACATAAATTTTTGCTAATTTACTGGATTTTCTCCAATCTTCTAATGTTTGAAGTTTAATATCTTCAGTTGTACTGATTGGATCAATGTCGGTCTTTTCTTATTTTGCACTTTGTGTTACATACTTTGTGTGTGTATTAAGAAAAATTGTTATTGTGAACAAGTTTTAACATGCTGTTAACCCACCTTAAATTAATTTTTAAAAATATTATTTTGTTCTTTATTCTCTTATCTACAAAACCCATTTTACGAGAAAGTGGTACCTCTTTTAGTCCGGAAGTTATTAAATAAGGTCAATCGCAGCGCGCAGCGTGTCACAAAATGATATTTTTTAAATTTATTTCTATTCAGACAAGCGGACATATGGGGACTATTAGTATGTTAAATAGGACCCCAATACTACGAAATTCCACTTTTTTGAGGATCTAACCTTATCTGTCGACTTAAAATTAATCCATGTCCAAACCCCTTAAAATAAGTACATATAATAATAATGTTTATTCCCTACGAGCTATTTTAGTCCATTACAGGGAATATTATAACATATATAAATAAGTAATTAATCAATATTAAAATTAAAAATAAAAATTATTATAAATGTTTTTTTAAGTAATTAGTATATTTTCCAGAAAAAAATGCTTTGCATTTGTTCTTAAACAATTTGAAATTAAATTTTTTTTTTAATACTTTAGGTAACGTATTATAAATATTTATTCCATCAAATAAAATAGATTTCATCCCTAAGCTACTTTTAACTTGTTTTTTTTTAATGGTCAATATTTCTGGTATTATGATTGTGAATATCAGTTAATTTTACAAATTTTATACAAGATTTTTTATTTTGATTATTAATTGCATGAATTAATATACTGATTTTTAATTTTTTTGTAAACTATTCAGATCTAGATATCCTCTTGGTTTATATAAATTTGTTGTCGGTTCCAAAAAATTTTATAATTTTGTTTTGTAGTATTTTTAAAGGGTTTAATATTGTGGCATGCAGATCCCCAAACTGATATTAAATATTGAAATTTTGAATAAACTAATGACTAATAAATATTTTTTAAATGTTTTAAAGATAAATAATCTTTAATTTTAAATAATATTCCAATGAGTGGTGATAGGCTTTTTCGAAGGTTTTCAACATGTTTTCTCCAATTTAAATTTTCGACTATACAGGGTGTCCGGGTACATGTGGGATATCTCCCGGATATGAAGAAAATACGTGAAAAGAATACTATAGGTTCATATAAACTTCTTTCGTATCGGCCTCCTCTTCGGAGATATGGGCTCCCAAAGAGCACCAATGGAATCAAGTTTTTTACACATAATTATTGAACCACCTGGTATATTTCAATTATTTTTTAATATGATATATACCAGGTAAGACCCGTCAAATTACTACCCAAGAAACTGTTGTGAATTACTCACAGCTGCAGGGACGGACTAGCTGTAATACTCATGGCCCCCTTTTTTTAACGCCCTGTATGATGAGAACTTTGGACAATGTTTTTTACATACCTTTAACTATTGGCTAAAAATTAAGTACTCTTCATTCATGTCGCTAATCCTAACCGTTTTCGAGAAAACGTCATTTTATTCACACTGAGTCCTATAACTTCTCACTGGTTAAATATGAAAAAGTTTAATTTTAAAGGTTGAATATTTGATCGGAACAAAGATGTATCTTTTATTGAAATACGCCAAATACATGATATAATTAAAATACCGTTTTCTTCATATCCGGAAGATTTCCCACATGTTCCCGGACACCGTGTATATAAACCTAAAAACTTTACGGATTTTGCATACCAATTTCGTTTCCATTAAAAATTATTGGTGAAATATTGTTCCCAATTGCACATTTAGAAATAAACGTGAAAGATGACTTTTCAAAGTTTAAAGAAAGTTTATAGGATTTCAGCCATGAAAGTATAATTTTCAAATCATTAGTAATATCAGTTTGAATATTGGAAAAAGACAATTTGACATTACCTTTTAGATTTAACTTAGAAATTGAATTTATATACATATAAGGAATAAAGTTGATCCTAAAATTGATCTTTGAGGAACACCGCAAGTAATATTTTGTTGAGAACTTGAGCAATCGTCGATATAAACGTACTGTTTCCTGTTATATAAATAACTTTTAAACCAATTGTAAATATTTCCTCCAATACCAATATTGAAAAGACTTTGTAAATAAAATGTCGTGGATTCACAGTATCGAATGCATTTCGCAAGTCTAAAAATAATAAGCGACATTTTTTGTTATTGTCTAAAGTTAATTGAATGTCAGTAATAATATCAATAGCAGGTATTTCTGTATCTTTAGACTTGCGAAATCCATATTGACCACTAAATAGAATGTTTTGATTTTCTAAAAAATTTGTCAATTTCTTATTCATTTTTTTTTTAAATTTTAGATAAAAGAGGTAAAACCGAAATTGGTCTATAATCATCACTTTTTTGACCATTTTAGAAAATTGGAGATAGCTTTGCCAATTTAATTTTTTCTGGGAAAATACTCCTAATAAATGATAATTTAATGAGAGATTGCAAGATATCATTACGTAACACTGTTTATAACTTATTTGTAACTCTGAATTACCCATAACCATTCGAAATATAACTGATACCCTAATTTAATTATAATAATCACATTGTTCTGCTAATATAACGATCAATTTGTTCGTCAACTATCCGTAATGGTATCGATGTAATTATGCCAACTTCAGTAAACCTAATTTTATTTTGGGAAATTGGGAAATTAATTTATGTGAGGTAATTTACTGGAAACGAAATATTGAGGGTAGTGTTGTAATCACTCGAGCGAGAAACCGCTTGAGTACTCGATTATTGAAATAACCTACATGGCTCGATTATTAAAAAAACTGCTCGAGTTATAAATTCAAGCAAGAATCGTCGCTTGTTACTTATTATCTTTCACTCGATACCCGAGCTTCGATTGACGCCGACCGAAATGTGCTGCTTGGTAGTGTGATCGCTCGAGTGAAAAACTGCTCGTATATTCGAGCAGTTTCTCGCTCGTTAGGAAATACTACTCTAGTTATAGATTCAAGTGAAAAATCGAAAATTGTCGCCTTTCACTTGATACCCGATCTCACCGCCGCGCGCCACCCATAATGTGCCGATTGGCGACGTTCAGAAGGCTGACACGACATACGTCTTTGTTAAAGGCACATAAACGAGAAGATGCATACAAAAAGTATGCTAAATCCCTTAGAGGATTCATCGCGACATGGGTTTTGTTTTAACTGGGACTGGCTAGCCGGCGGCGATTGTAAATTTTAAAAAAATTAAAGGATATAATTTTTAAAAAAATCAGAATTAACTGTTATTCCTTAATAAAAACTCTAGACTAAACTTCTAAACCTTAAATAAGAACAACCCCTGGTGTTTTATCATCACATTCTTCTTAGTCATAAATATTTCAAGTGATTAATCGCTCGAGCGATTCACTCGATTATTAAAATCGCTCGAGTATCAAGTACTCGATTATTAAAATTATCGGTTTTTCCCAACACTATGGTGAAAAGTTTTCAAATTGACATCCGGTATAATTTTATATTGCAATTGTCGAAAAATTATTTTGCTTTAGTCAGTCTCTGATTAGGGATCATAATATTATGCGTTAGTCTTGTATCATGTGTATCCATTATGTTACATGGAAAAAATACTATAGTAAAATTTCCTATAAAATATAGTATTAATTATATTGTTATTAGTAATCTGTACCAAAATCATATTAATTTCTAAAAATGTATAGCTAGAATTTCTAATAAATTTAGTAAAATCAAATAAATATTAAAATATACAGGGTGTCCGATAAAATGTTGGAAATCTCCCGGATATGATGAAAACTAGTGAAAAGAGTACTACAATGTTCATATAAACTTTTTTCGTATAGGCCTCCTCTTCGGAGAATTGTTGTTAGGTAATGAACGTTTATAAGCACTAATATAATGACAACAATGTAGATGAACCACTTTTTATTCTATAATTTGAAAAAGCATCCAGAACCAAAGATGGCGACGAATAACAACAAATAATGACGGGCCGGCTCTGACGCGATCGATAAAATTTCCACCTTACTGCGCAAACTCAATAGGCCCGCGCCATCTCCCATAGCGGGAACACTTTTTGTATTTTGTTACGTTCGTATTGGCAATATACTGTTTATTATGTGGTCGTGTCCCCCGCTCTGAATTACGTGCTTTATTCTGAGATGTTGTATAATTCCAGCCAAATATGTCAATACTTTTTTAATCAATGAAAGGCAATATTAATAACTACACAAGGAATTAAAAAAAAATCCTGTTGAAACATCGTCAATATCTTACTAAAACTCCTATTCGGAGATTTGCGGTCCCAAAGAGCTTCAATGGAATCAAGCTTTTTATACATAATTATTGAACCACCAGGTATATTTAAATTTTTTTTTAATATGATGTATACCAGGTAAGACCCTTCAAACTACTATTCAAGAAAGTGGTGTGAATTACTCACAGCTGCAGGGACGGACTAGCTGTGACACTTATTGTCCCATTTTTTGAACGCCCTGTATATAATAATATATTTCCTTATTCCAATTAATGCCTTCAAAAAGCAATAAAATTCGATAAAATTGAATATACAGGGTGTTATGGAAATGACATATTATATTTAAATGGGTGACTCCTGGGGTGTTCTAGAGAAGCGCTACATATTTTTTTTTGTTTAAAAGGGGAGTAATTCACCCATAAACCCACAGGTCACTCCGCCGCACAATCAGTTTACACTGCCCAGCTGTGTAATAAAGACATGTTCTGGCGCAATTTTGCCAAACTGTGGAAAAGTGTAAAACTTTAGATTCTTATAAAAATAAATATTTAGCTTACTTAGAAATTAAATCCAGGCCGCCGACACGAGTAAGGAATCCAGGGCACAGACACCTTCAGTTATTTTTTCTATGCGAAGAGGTTTATGCTCATCACGTGCCCTGATGATAGTGTGGGACTGCATAATAAGCTTATACCCACTAAACCCCATTCGGCCTCTTATTTCCAATCTCGGAACATAACCGGCATATCGTCGATAGAAAAAAAAAATACATAGTGAAACAGAACAAATTACACTAAATCACTTAAAGAAACACACAGATACCCACGAATTTCAAATTAGTTTTTTTGAAGATATGCACCTATTATCAGATTACACAAAAGCACTAAATACTAACGCATAATTACACTATCGTACACATAGAACAATAGCACACGCAGAAGATAGGATACAAATTATTTCGCAATAGAAAGTCAGAAATAATAAAAACGCTAATTTCTAATGGGCCTAAAACAATTTTTAATCCTTTAATGAAGAATGATGAAATAATTATGTTGACAACAACACGACCTCCCCTTAAGTCTTAATATAGACGAGTCCAACCAAGGGTCGAGTGCTTCGTACATATTCGGAAAAATAGCTCGGTTGCCATTTCCGAGACAATAATTATACAGGAAAGTAATATTACAGAAGGAAATTCCTCAATTTATGAATATAATCTTATAAAACATCGAAAGTGGCAACGCTGTATTTTTAGATATTTCCAAATACGCAATATCGAGCGACCGAATAAACCCGAAACAGGCTGAAACGTGTAGTTACTAGAAACTTTTAAATGTTAATGAAACTTTATACAATAATGGCGTATTTTTGTCTACACAGTAGCACTTTAAAATACTAATTCAGATTGAATGGTACTTAGATGTATTCATGAGATGCATACAAATTTACGCGAAAACTAATGTGAATATGTGCTTTTGTTTTTGTGTTTTGTGAGGTTATTGTGCCGGTTTTTGTTTGGATTACCTGCTTGGTGTTTTTTATAAATTAAGTTGGTTTTAAATAAGGCCAAAAGGTTCACCAGCGAACTGAAGTGAACGTAAAAGTTTATAATAATGTACTCTGAAAAATAAACAACTTCCAATCTGTCAAACGGTTATTGACTTTCTAAAGAGTGACAACACTGCTCAAAATTCACTGACGTTTTCCGCCATATGTTGTTTTGTTTATCTTTCTCCCAGTTTCACCACGTGCTTAATTTTGGTTTGACGTCAGGTCATGAACTGGGCATATTAAATTAAAGCGCTATTTTTGGATATTTTTCTTCAATTTTTTTCATCTCAGGAATTGCCGGTTTAAATATAATATGTCATTTCCATAACACCCTGTACGCACTGTAATCTATATTTTACAAATGTGTCCCTATGTGTCTGCACTCGAAAGAAAAAAATCCGTGTGTTTAGGGTTCTTCTATATATTTTTCCGCTGCAACTAACCCTGTATCTTTAGCTGTTTTCCCCGGGGCCCGTCGGTGGCCTTCTCAGTTATTGTCTGTACTATTTGACTTTCTGAGTTGGTTAAGAAAACATTTACTTTCAATGTTGTTTTAATGCTAAATTGTCCGAAACCCCTTGCTTATTGCCCTTAGCTTTCCTTCGTCGAGTGCCACTTATTTCTTCGTGATCAAGCAGATCCTTAAATCTTGGAAAAATATCATCGCAGTGCCAAGGGACCTCCTATTTAAATATTGTTTTACGTACCCTACGTTATTAATTAAGATATTAATAATTTGACGGCCAATTTATGAAATCATTGGATTTTCAGTTCAGGAGAATCGGGCATAATAACATTTAACAACGGTTAAACGACTATGTGGGTAATTCTATTCAAACCGGGATATTACGTTTCCCAATAATCTGAAATAATTTCTGTAATCTAAGTATTGTGACAATAGGTCCTACTATTTTAGGCCTCTACTTTGTTAAACTATAGACTCATAATTTTTTGCAGTATTTCTGCTTTAAATCTTAATTTCTCAGCTCCGCGTCGTGTACACATATATATAAACTACTTTTAAACATTTAAAATTTTTAAATCTCTCATTAACTCAACAAAGCGATTTATTTGTATAAACAGTATATTGCTAATACAATCTGAAATTATGTCCCCGCTATGAGCATCGAAGGGAGCGTTGTGAGTTTGCGCAATTCGGAAATTTCCTTGTGAAAGTAAACATTCGACAGAACCGAAATTCAACTTTTTTAATGTAAATTTCACTGGTTCGTTAGGAAAAATATTCCAATCAAAATTTCGATTAGTTCGATTTAAGACACCGTTCCATGCATACGATTAACGATATGATGATCCGACGGTGCCCTGATTGGTGTAAACTTCTGGTGCCAAATTCCGTCCGAATATTTTGTAACAATCATTTCTTAACCTCACTTTTTTCTACACCAAAAATTAAGAATGAATTGACTATTTTGGGAATTATTATCAGCTACTAATGCACCAAATTAAAAATACATTAATTTTAAGGTTAGGTAGTGAGCAATTTTATTGTATACGAGTGTTATTCTCGATCAGCTGGCACAATACTTCTTGCATTGCGAGCGCAATGCGAGAATGGGATCCGTATTACAGTCGGCAATTCTACTCTTAGGAGAAATTAAAATTTACCCGTAATCATGCGCAGTACACCGTTCTCGATCAGCTGGCGCAATTAGTATTGCATTTCCAGAAATGGGTCGTTCACCATTTTAATTGTCATTACCAGTTACAAGTCTGGGTAGAGATGGATTATTCTGTAATTTTTAACTGTTTTTATTTGGTCGAAGCAGCTATGAACAGCTAATGGTTATTTACAGGTACTTAAATTAGCAGTTCACATTCTTTTTTAAGCATATGTACTGCTAATTCGTCGCAACTTTTTTGAGCTGCTGTTTGTAGTAGCAGTAGCTGCTTTAACTGATAATCAAAACGAACAGGTTTGCCCGTCTCTAATTCTGGGGCTATTTTAGGGGTTTCGAGAGTACCAACTGCTGTTCTGACTGTTGGCAATGCGCCAGCTGCTCGAGAACGGTTTAATTCGCTTGAATAGGTGCAATTATAATTGCCATTGCACGAGCAAGAGAAAAAATTGCCGACTCTAATACGGCTTTTACACTTTCTACCACACACGCTGTATAGCAAAGTATGTTCGTTTATAAACTTCAACATTTTTTTCACCGCACTAATGATGTCTAATACCGCTACGCTATTAGGCGCAACCAAGACGAGAACAATATTTAACTGTTTTATGACGAGAGCGAATCGAACCACGATACTGACTAGCTGGCATTCATCATATTTTCAGTTTTGTAGTTTAAATCCTAAATAAAATGGTTTAAAATCATATCGAGTATCATTTATGGAGATACACAACATTTATCGACCCTACACAATAGTGCTTAAACGTAAAGTCCATTCTTCGGTTCTTAATTGTAGAAAATTGATCAATAACAGCCCCATTAAGTTTGGATTACCCTCTATAAATTTTTTTTTCATATATTTAATTTTTAAACTTTCTAATAAAGTCCCTAGATTTACCCTTTGTGGTCTGCATTCAATTATTTTCGTTTTTAGGTGTTCCCGCATTCTTCACTTCAATTTTTTGCTCCAAACTCAAAGAGCTAAAGTTATTTCTTAAATAGTCCACCGTCAACTATTCATTTTAACTTAATAAATATATAAGTAAAACATACACGCTAGAATTTCTAACTAGATGCACGAACAGGCACACAAAAAATTTGCGCCTTTTCCATGTTAAATCGCCATAGCCCCGCTATCCCCCGCTGCCACCCGCCACCTGTTACTACAGAGAAACTGCGCTACTTAATCGCACGTGCGAGCAAGTCTCGTCATAATCGTCATTTACCGCGACCGAGGCACGGTTGCCGGATATATACAGTTTGGTTTGACGGAATGATAAAATATTAGGGACGGTCGGACTTTTTTAGTTTGACGGTACGATAAATAATATTCAATGAAGATAAATTAATATTTTTTTATTCGTTTTGGGGGTGCACGGTCGCATGTGCTCCTGTGGAAGAACCGCCACTGATTTCGTGTACATAGAAAATCGTTTTTATCTTATTCATTAACTGACAAAACAAAAATACCTTATAAATAACAGGTCTTTGATCGTAGTGTAATGTATTGACGCACATTCATTCTGTCTCCGGCCCAACAGTATTCGAATAATTGAAATGGAATATCTCCATATTACGCCAAATTGTCGTTCATGAAACTGTAGACTCAATTTGAAACGAATTTATTGTAACAAAAAAAAAACAAATCTTTACAAACGTATGGGTTTTGTTATTTGATATTTCGCGTATTTAATGATTGATGTGATTTATAAGGCATTGCGAAAAATACATTTTACCATAATATTTGCCTCAAATATAAACCGATTTTGTAGCTAGATAGATATGTCGGGTCGCGGGTTTGTACCCCTAAATATCAATTTTAATATTATTTTTGGGCAGCATTGGACAGGTTCATTTTATCATCGGTTAGTATAGTATTTGCAGAATTATACCGTTGATCTTTTGACTGCAATAAAACCTCATTATCCCTTCGACCATAAAATAAATAAGGAAATCCCAAATTTTAAAACCTTTTCGAGCAGAGCCGGACCAGGTATACAAATTCAATTTATACCTCTGCCTGATGCATATATAAATACAAAGTGATTTTTAATAATTTTAATCTTTAGTGGTTTTCCGGCGAGTAATTTTTAGTTAGGCTTATTAGTGGTAGAATGTGGCGTCCTTGGAATTGTGCTGATAGGGGGGCATCTTCAAGTGTCATTTTTAAAAGAAAACATTTATCTACCGATGCCAAACTAATAATTAAAAATGTGTATCAATCGGTGTTGAGTAGAAATTTTAATTCGATGGATGCTTTAGCAGAGACGTCTACCTTGACAAAAACTCCTTTATCTTCGGTAAGAGACATAGTACTTAAACCTGTTAATCCTATAAAAAATCGGAGTGATTCTTTCACATTTAGAAGTATTGACGAAAATGACATGGATTTATTAAGAAGAAAGATTTACCAAATGTATGAGGCACAAATTGTACCCACTTTGATTTCCCTCAAAGAGCGGCTGATTAAAGACGAAACAAATATCTCTTGTAGCCTTTCAAGTCTTAGGAAAATATTGCGTAAAATGTTTATTGTTTAAGAAACTTACAAAAAACGAGAACTGCTAGAAGTATTAAAAGCTTTTAAAATAAATAAGGAATACGAGTGTGACAAACTTGCAGCTGAAAATGGAATACATTAAATGCATATGTAGTAGAATTAATTAAAAACGAAGTAAAAAAAATTTCTGCAGACAGCTGGAAAAACTGTGTACAGTATGTTCTTAAGGTGGAAAATTCTTACAATTGTATGATTACAAATGTTCAACCCTTAATTATAATTTTATTCTTAGATGAAGATAGTGATAGTGATACATAGTACATAGTTACATTTTGAATAAATTATCAATAGTTTCTTAGGATTTAATTAATTTTTATTGTACTTGTTATCCTAATAGTTATACTTTTAAATTATATTATTTTCAATTATCATTAATTGTTATCATTATTTTACATTTTTATTATAGGTACCTAAAACTAAAAATACCTATCTATTTATTTTAAATTATAAAAATAAATCATGTGGTGTGGTATACATTTTCAAGCCGGCCCTGATCCCATTTATTGAGCTTTGAAGAGGTTGAGGCGTATACAATAGGGTTTAATCAGGTAGTTTATTTATGGCAGTAAGAGTCAACGGTATAATTCTGCAATAACTATACTAACAAGATTCGTTCATTAATAGTATTATTTAGGTATAGACAGCTGGCCGACCGTCGGTTGGTTGGTTGGTTGGTTAAAGGCTGGGGTCGGTAAAAAGGCCCGAACTTCTATCACTGCAGCCTTTCGGCTTATTGTGTACCCCGATCTTGTTAGAAGATGTTTATTCCTTCTATGAGGTCTAGTAACCTTCTACCAAGCTTGTCGTGTGGGAGATTATCACCACGTTGTATGTTCCCGAAGATATTTTGTCTTCTACGAGACAGTGTTACGCAGCGGTATATTATGTGTGAGGCGGTTTCATCTTCTTCGCCGCAGAGTCTGCATTCAATGGATCCGTTGTTTATACCTATCCGTTGAAGGTATTTTCGCAAGTGGCAGTGGCCTGTTAGCAGACACATCACTTGTTTCAACTGGGGCCGCGTCCGGGTTAGCATCCCATTTGATAGTATTTTCGATGGTTTTCCAATTACGGCCCGTGCGTGTATTGGACCAGGTAACCCTTGCCATCGAAATATGTGTTATTTTTTCGACCATTTATCTAATGTTGTTTTTGTTGCCTGTTTTGATATTCCAAAGGCCGGTTCGGGGCCCCTGAGAGTTCCACGTTGTTCTCCCTAGCCGCCAGTGTAAGTTTTGAAGTAAACCGATGGGAGTTCAGAACCTTAAGATCAGCTTGGCTGTCTGACAGGATGCATATCTTTTGGTTGTGGTAGCCCTTTTCAAGATTTTGTAGTACGCATGCTTTTATGGCATGAACTTCCGCTTGGTATACTGTGGCGTAGGTTCCCAGCGTAATGCTTATGTCCATCCTGTTTCTTTCCCCAAATATACCTGCGCCCACACCGTTGGCGGTCTTGATCCCTCGGTGTACCAAACTAGACACTTGTCGATCCTTGTAAACGTACCAAAATGTCTAAAGTACAAGAACGTGGCTTGTGTCAACCCCGCGGATAGTTTTTACTATAACTATATGTGGTCAGTTTACCCCTAAATCGCAGAAAAGGACATATTTTCTTTTAGTGATAACGTTCCTTTTTTCGGCGACATTATTAATCCGATTCTTTAGCGAAACTAGAGCACAAACTCAAAAAAAAAAACTCGTTATAAAGTAAAGATAAATGGTAAATCCCTAAGAATTCAAGGTGAATAACCGAAATTGTGCGTTAAAATCTAATTCAACCGGCTATTGGAGTTTCGTGTCCGCTTACGGAAGATATTTTCAAGTCTTGGAGTCTTGGGTACAATATAATACGTATAGCCCACGCTTATAGGAGCGCCCGCTTATGGGAATATGTCTTATATGTTAAAATATAGAACTAAGACGTCGTTTATATTAAAGCTGTCCGTTAAGGAAGCTTTCACTGTATATTACAAGAATTGGTACCCGCGGCTTTGATTGTGTCACAAATTTATCTGTATAATTATGACCAAGCCGAAATGTATATCGAGATGAACCTCTGGTAAAACGATTTTGAGATTTGCGTACAAAAATATCTGTTCTTATAAATGAAATTTATTTAATACCAATGTATGGAAAAATTATTATTTCCCAGACCACCCGATGATACCTTATACAATAAGGGCGTATTTAGTCTACAGTAGCACTTTAAATACTATTTTAGATGCAGGTTGTTACAACCTATCAGTGGAAAAGGCTTCCTTTTCTTGGTAGTACCATTCAATCTGAAATAGTATTTAAAGTGCTACTTTATAGACTAAATACGCCCTTATTGTATAAGGTATCATCGGGTGGTCTGGGAAATAATAATTTTTCCATACATTGGTATTTGATATTAATACCACCTGAAAATTATAATTTTTTGATTTATTCTATTCAAATAACGTCTGTTCAGATTGTGTGGGACTGCTAAGAGATGGCGCTGCGCTCTGTATTATCTCGACTACCGTTGACGATACAGCGTGAAGTATTAGAGTCCTCTCTGATGATATGTATGTACACCTACCCTGTACTGACGAGAACAAAAGAGTTCGAAACCGGTCTGCAGGTGGTTACATCCTATCAATGGAAAAGGCTTCCCTTTCTTGGTAGTACCAACCATTCAATCTGAAATAGTATTTAAAGTGCTACTGTGTAGACTAAATACGCCCTTTTTGTATAAGGTATCATCGGATGGTCTCGGAAATAATAATTTTTCCATACATTGGTATTTGATAATTAATACCACCTGAAAAGTATATACGACTTTTTATTTTTTGAAAATTTTATTTATTCATAAAATTATAGTCATTTTGTCGTAATTACATGCAAATATATTTTATCCCGTAAGGTATGGGTACAGCTAGATAATTTCTTGTTAAAGTTTATCCTTGGGCTAAGTGTATCGGTGTAACATTAAATAACGGCCTTAGTAAATAAAATTACATGATAAAACCTAACGGCTATGTCTACAAACGCCTTATTTACTAGGACCGTATCCAATTACAAAACAGTTGCGAAATTAAGTAATTCAGATAACATTTGGAAAGAGCACCCCTTTCTCTTAAAAAAAGCAACCCTTACGGACAAGTGCCAGTGTATTAATTCGCATAATTATGATTTGTTTATGGACTCGTGTCGATTACAGCGGCAGTCACAGTTTATAGAAGATAGAGTTTCCATTCATACTGGATACTGGATACCTAATTACAGCCAGTGCCGTAGATAGCTTTGTTTCCTTTCATTCTGCGGTTCCCATAAACTTTCCGGGGGGCTTAATCTCAGCCAGAAGATGTAAAAGCCGTATTACAGTCGGCAATTTTTCTTCTTATGATAATTATAATTGTACGCAGTACACCGCTGTCGATCAGCTGGCGCAATACTACTTGCATTGCGAGCGCAATGCGAGAATGGAATCCGTATTACAGTCGGCAATCGCCATTGCCGCTGCAAGTCTGGGTAGAGATGCATTATTCTGTTACTTTTAACTGTTTATGATTTGGTCGAAGCAGCTATGAACAGCTAATGGCTATTTAAACTAACTGGTACTTAAATTAGCACTTTATATTCTTTATTAAGCATATGTACTGCTATTTCGTCGCAACTTTTTTGAACTGCTATTTATAAGAAGCGGTAGCTGCTTTAACTGCTAATAAAAATGACTAGGATTGCCCATCTCTAATTCTGGGGGTATATTAGGGATCTCGACATTATCAACTGCTATTCTGACTGTTGGCAATGCGCCAGCTGATCGAGAACGATTTACTGCGCATGTCTACGTGCAATTATAATTGCCATTGCAGGCGCAAGAGAAGAATTAAGGCCGTATTACAGTCGGGAATTTTTATGGCGCCAGCAATGGCAATTATAATTCAAGGATTCAGGCGCAGTACACCGTTCTCCGTACTACAGTCAGAAATTCTACTCTTCTGACAATTAAAATGACACGGATTCATGCGCAGTACACTGTTCCCGATCAGCTGTCTCTCATTACCAGAAATGGGGCAGGCGTCATTTTAATTGCCCTTGCGGCGCAATTGGGTAGACATGGATTATTCTGTTATTTTTAACTGTTTATTATTTGGCCGAACCAGGTATGAACAGGTAATGGCCATTTAAACCCACTGGTACTTAAATTAGCAGTTTACATTCTTTATTAAACTTATGGACTGCTAATTCAGCAACTTTTTGCACCTCCTATTTGTAAATAGCAGTAGCTGCTTTAACTGGTAATCAAAACGAACAGGTTTGCACATCTCTAATTCTGGGGATATTTTAGGGATTTCGACAGTAACCACTGCTGTTCTGACCGTTGACAATGCTCCAGCTGATCGAAAACGGTTTACTGCGCATGAATACGTGCCATTATAATTGCCGGCGCAAGAGAAAAAATTGCCGAGTCTAATACGGCCTTTACCGACTCTAATACGGCTTTTAGACATTAAGAAATAGTGCCAACCCAATATGAAAATATTCAGCCCGTCGGAAGGAATGCGAATAAAAAACTTGGCTATGATGCCGTTAGTTGTGTTGTAAGAATCGTGAGCAGAAAAGAATCATGTAATTTCCAATTAGAACAACTAAACTTACCAGTAATATAATAAATTTTAATATACTGTTGTGCATAGTGTTATCAAATCCACCTAAACAAACGTGAAGATGTGTAAAAGAATAAAATAAATCTCTATTCATTGTTTTCAGATATATGGCAACGCTGTAGCCGCGGTGTGTTTTTTGCTAAGGGCCAAACCATATAAGATTTTTCCATAGTCTTTCATTAAGGCTAACAAAAAATAATTAGTTCAAAATGGACTCAAATGTAAATAAATTCAAGATAATTTGTTATACTGACATTATAGGTTTTATAAAATATATCATTAATGTGTTTCATCAAATTTGACATCTTGCACTAAAACAAAAACTGCATTACTTTAATTTTATTTCTTATGAAGTTCCGCTCTTCGTAGCGCCGTTAAAACGCACAGCAATTTGTCGCTCCAGTGGCATGAAACGCGTCGCGGCGCGGAGACGAAAATTTGTGTTTGTTCGGGTTTTTTCGTCGTTGGCATTTTACTAATATTTTTTTTTATCAATACACTGGAAGGATCAGACAATAATTAGAAATAAATATTTGAAAAGTCAAGCAAATAATCATGGCAAATATTTACAACGTATGTAAAGAATAGGAGACTAATAATTCAATAACTAAAATCGTCAGAAAGACATTTTGAAAAAAAACTAGTTTTAAATTTTCAGGAAATATCCAACTGCGGAATCAACGGTGTATTTAATTTTTTTTTATTTGGGTTTCATAATGGCTAGATTATGAAATGCAAAAAAATTGAATAACCTGCCACTTTATGGAATTGAAATTTTTTTTATGTTGGCAGCAAGTAGGGTTCGAATTTTAGGCTTACTTCGGTTTCGTTGAAATCAGTTTTCTAGGCATTATGAATTCGACAAAAAATTTTTATATAAAACTTTAAAATACTAACCTTTAACCTAGCAAATAGATCATTTTTACTAGATATTTATCAGAAATACCTATACTCGGAAATATATAACATGCTGACTGTGTCCGTCAACTATTTTCTAATCACAACTATAAAACAACATAACCTAAAAATACTAGAAATATCTTGCAGTTTATGCTCTATTTCTAAAGTTTTATTCAATAAAGTACTATTTTTAGTTTTAATTCAATTACAACAATTATTCATATTAATTTATATATACATATTTATAGTTACTGTAGACATTTCCTGGGCATTAATTGTTATTCCAGTCCGATTCTGTGTCGACACAATATTTTGTTCAATAGTATTATATATTATTTTGTTCAATATTTTGAACTTTATTCTGCTCGCACCATAGTTTTGCATATTCTTTTTAAAAAATTTTCTAGATTATTTTCTGCAATTTCTCGAATTACTGACGGAGTACAACTTTCTTCCTGACTCATTTTTATAAACTTCAATAATATATTTATTTTTAATTATGACGGATGGGAAGAAGCTTTGTTGTGTTCAATTGTTTCTATCATGGCATATTTGATAGTTGTAACATTTTTTTAAATTGTAAAAGTATTGCCAATCCAATATGAAAATATTAATTCAAATGGAAAAAATCCACTATATTTTTTTAAGTTTTTCAGATTTTAAAGACCCAAATAGAAAAGTGTTATAAAATACACGGTTCATAAGACAATTAGAGCACTTGTACTTTAGAACACTCCCCGCTTAGCGGGTCGTTTTCTGAATTGAACGCGTGCTCTAAGATAATGTCTTAGGAAACTTGTATCTTAATATACTATTTTCACTTAATAAATTATTATTTGCACACGCCTATGGTAAGACGCTTTCTGTTTTTTAAAACATTTTTCTCCCCTCGCTCTTCATACGGACATGTTCAAATACCACTGGGGAAATAACACGGTTCTGTTCATTCTTTTAGGTTAATAATTTATTATTCGGCATTGCGCATGCTCAAAGTTCTACCGTCGTGAATAGTATAGATATTGCACCATTGACATTGTTTGTAAAAAAAAATAAGTACTATGTCTCCCATTTTTGACACTTTTATAGGGTATCTCCGTAATTGTTAGCGCTATCAAAAGTAATGTAGGTGTCATGTGCTATTTCTGAGTCAAACTTAAAATGGTAAAATCAAAATTTGAAAATTTTCGCTCGCTTAAGAGATACGGGGGAAAATCAAAAAATTTACAATTTCAAAATTACCCTATATTTTCTTAGTTAAAAGAGATACAGAAAAATGTTTTATACAGAAGTTTCTTTATATTGATTGTTGAATAATCTGCTGTTTTTAGAATAAATATACGGGGTTAGGTAAAGAAGATATCGGACCTAACCTTATTTTTTAAATGAAACACGCTGTATATTTTAATCTAAAAAGATACTATTTAAAATCCCCTTTCAAATATATATATATCACTCCATGGATGATGGTGGTTTCCTAGGCGATTTATTTAAACTTTATTACTTTGAAGCGAAATAAAAGATTCAGATTAAGGTAAAAAATAACGGGAATCATCGCAAATCTTCGGAATATATCTTTAAATGATTACCGTCTTTCTGGATAGCGAACAAAATATACATTTTGCGCCATTTCTTAGTTTTTTACACTTTCAATATAAACTGATATCATATAAAATTTTTCAAAATGTTGATAGGTCATTTTCTCAAATGAATATGTAAAAATGAAATTGTCGTTAAATGTTAATAGTCAACATAGTTATTTCTAGGATATTATTTGAAAGGAGCATTTAAAATAATATGTTTTTAGATTAAAATATACCGGGTGTTCCATTTTAAAAAAAATGAGGTTAGGTTAGGTTAGGTTTTTTACCTGACCCCGTATTTATTCTGAAAACCGCAGATTATTCAACAATCAATATAAAGAAACTTCCGTATAGAACATTTTTCTGTATCTCTTTTAACTGAGAAAATATTATGCGAGCATTTCTATTTCATTTTTATTTGGCTTGTAATATATTTCATGAGGCCTGTGTTGTCTTTCCTTATTATAAATCTCGTTTCTCTTATTTCTATTATTTTTCTCAAACAAAGTTTGTCCTTTACCTTAACCCAACTAATAAAAATCAATTGTGCGAGAAAACGTATTCGAGCAGAACACCCCTAAAAATTTCCTCGGGACTTTATATAAATACAAATAATACAAACATTTCATTGTTACGCTTGGACTTTTTCTGAATGAATGTTTTCTACTAGTACGTAACATATAAATCATAAACCGTTTAAAAAAAAACATATTGTGATCTATTGTGCGAGATTGACAAATTTGATTCTTCAGGTAAGTGTTCAGGAAGAATAACAGAGGTAAGCCATAGAAGACTACATAAATCATAAAAAAAAAAAACTCGGAAGCATAGTTGTGATGGTTTCATTGATATTCTATACAGGGTTTCGTAAATTATTCGGTAAAAACCTTATCAGGACAAATTTTACTTTTCTGAATCGCCCATTACTTGGCTTTTTAAATTATGTATTCCTGCTAAACATTGAATCGATATCTACGCTTTAAGCAGTCTTAATAATAGAAACGATTTTCTCTAATAATGGAAAAGATGACTTAATTATTACCAAGGATGTTAAGATGAAGATCCCAAACAATCCCAAATTAGCAATCAGAGCCATTTATGTTGCATCAATTTAATTAAAAAATATGCAGTTTTCTGGCAGGTTAGAAAGAGACGAGAGTCATCAGGTGATCAATACAGAGTGGCCCATCGAAAACAATCCAGCAAGGTTTATGGCTGTGTACGTGAAAATAAAAAAAAAAACTCCGCCTCGTCAACTTGTGCTTTCAGGGGAACACGTTTCATTATTAATTTCATACCTGTAACCTCAACCACCCTAGCGGGGGCGGCCACTGCCCTTGTTTTTTCAAATGGGAATGGGTATGTTGTGATACATCTTTTTAAAGGGCATTAAATTCTCTTTAAAATGACCCTTTGTTTTGTAAATTTGAGCTACGCGCCGCCAAGAAATTGCGTTTTAAAAAATGTAATTTTATTGAGTAATACGTAATACTTACATGTTATTTTATTAAATGTTGAAAATGTCCGCCATTCACCTCCATACAATAGTACAACAACTGTTCAAAGTGTTCTCGGACATTGTGAAGAACATCTGGTGTAATTTGTTGACATTCATTAGTAATGCGGTTCCGTAAATCTTCTAAGGATTCGAGTTGGGTGGCATAAATTTTAGATTTTAGATGTCCCCACAAAAAGAAACCAAGGGGAGATAAATCGGGCGATCTCGCGGGCCATTCAATAGCACCCCTCCTCCCAATCCATCTACTAGGAAACGTTTCATCCAAAAAGTGGCGTACGGGTAATGCATAATGGGGGGGAGCTACTTCCTGTTGAAATATTGGATTTTCTTCCTGGTAACGTTGGTCGTTTTCCATAATTTCCATCAGCGCTGGGTTGACAGCATTCTCCAACAAGTCTAAATAAGTATCTCCATTTAAATTTCCCGGTAAGAAAAATGGTCCAATTTTGTCATCACCGAAAATACCAGCCCAAACGTTTAATTTCTGAGGATTTTGAGAATGAACCTCGTGGTAAATCCTTGGATTCGTGTCGGACCAGTAACTACAGTTATGTCAATTGACAGTGCCATTAAGAAAAAAAGAACATTCGTCTGAGAAGCAAACGTTAAAAAGGTAGTTCGGATAATTTAATACTTGTTTTGACATTACTTCACAAAAGTGTAAACGGCGGTCATTATGATATTCATTCAATTCTTGGAGAAGTTGAATTTTGTATGCGTGCCATTTATAATGTTTCAGAATTCTCTGTACAGTGGTCCGCGAAATTGCCGTTACATCAGACATTTTTCTGGTACTTAATGTTGGATTCATACTAACTTGACCCAGAACAGCTAATTCTACTGCTTCATTTCTTACCAGATTTTCAATGATCCTTTTTTTATTTGCCACTGAACCAGTTTGCCGAAATTTTGCCACTAATTCTAGGATATAACCATGATATACGTGTCTATCTGGATGTCTGTCATTAAACAAAGTTGCAGTTACTCTTGCACATTGATTGTTTATAAAATACAATTCAATAATTTCCACTCTCCTCAATAGAATAAACCATTTTTTATGTCACGATCAAATCAAAAGAAAATAATAGCGCAGAAATATCGTATGTAGATCTGGATCGACCACTTTACTGAACCCCTTGATTTCTTTTTGTGGGGACATCTAAAATCCAAAATTTATACCACCCAACCCGAATACTTAGAAGATTAACGGAACCGCATTACTAATGAATGTCAACAAATTACACCAGATGTTCTTCGCAATGTCCGAAAACACCTTGAACAGTTGTTGTACTATTGTATGGAGGTGCATGGCGGACATTTTCAACATTTAATAAGATAACATGTAAGTATGACTCAATAAAATTACATTTTTTAAAACGCAATTTCTCGGCGGCGCGTAGCTCAAATTTACGAAACGAAGCGCCATGTTAAAGAGAATTTAATGCCCTTTAAAAAGATATATCACAACATACCCATTCCCATTTGAAAAAACATCGGCAGTAGCCGCCCCCGCTAGGGGGGGTTGAGGTTACAGGGATGAAATTAATAGTGAAACGTGTCCCCCCTGAAAACACAAGTTTACGGGTCAGAGTTTTTTTTTTAATTTTCACGTACACACCCGTAAACCTTGCTGGACTGTTTTTGATGGGCCACCCTGTATATCTTTTCGTGACGTTTTAGCCGTTAATAATAAAGTTTTTGATATTTAGATTGTCTGACAGGTCGATTTGAAAATTGTTCATATTTGAAATTGTTATTATTATTCTTATAACATTATATTTTTTAACGCAATTTTTTCATAGCGTTCTCCAATCCTTTAACTTTACGAATCCAGTTTTAGATTAGAAAAAAACTAAGTATATTTGGCTAAACGTTCGCATAAAATAATGCCTGCTTGGCAACCTGTGATTAAACGCACCTCTTAAATCAAGAAGTATGCGGCTTTGATTCGCAGTCTTTGAAGAATAAGCAATTCACATTCTTAGGTAGGTTGTAAACAACTTTCCAGAAAAACAATCGGGCAGCTCTGAAAATTAGTATAATTTTTCTTTCTCGTTTACTGTTACTTAGACAAAGATATTACGTCGCTTCGAGCGTTCGTACGTTTTATAAAGGCGTCCTTATTGGAACGGCCGTCTTTTATACACTGAGAAAGAATTCCAATACCTGGTATAAAAAATATTATATCAGTTATCGGATTTCCACATACGTATTTGGACAGCGCGACAGTTGGCTACTGTAATAATCTCGCTTTTCTAAACTGTGGTTATAGTGGCAATAACTTACTTCTAACAGTAGTTATAATCTATAATAATTGGAGGTACTAATTATATTACAGCAGCGATTATTCGTTTTATACCCAATATGAAGATATTTTAATAACAGTTAGTGGCTGGATTGTAAGTATTATAATACTGATACTAGTGACCAATATACACTCGGTATACCGTTTATGAGAATTTCTAACACCAGTGATAATATAGAATAATACTGAATATCATACCTACTATTTCTTTCCACATAAAAGATAGCTTATACCCAATATATGAAAGATTCTAATACCTATACCAAGAATCTTCTAATAGTGTATATTACACTATATCTGATATACTAAGTGGCCCACTTAAACAAGAACATATTTTACACTAATATTAATATTCTATATTATAACAAAAAAACTATATATTGTATATTTTTATATATTACGAACATTTTTTATTAAAGCTTAGAACATTTATATAACCATATTTTTCTTAAATTAAAAAAATAACATAATGTCTCTTATAACAGCATGTATTTTTAATGATACGTATAACATATATATAATTCTCTCACTTATTATAAATATCGAACAAACCCGAACAAACCTAATCCCAGAGAAAACAACTTACTTAAATTATTGATATGATCAATGTACAGGGTCCCATTTTCGACACTTTTATAGGGTATCTTCGTAATTGTTAGTGCTATCAAAAAAGTAATGTAGGTGTCATGTGCTCTTTTTGGCTCAAACTTAAAATAATATATGTCGTGTGGATGGTGAAATGAAACCCAGAGATCTACTAAAATGATTTAAAATAATACAGTATTATATTATACGACTTTATTTTAGATTATAGTGTATAGAATACCTACTATGAATGATACACAGCCTGAGCCTTGAATGTCTTTAATTCTCACTTTTTTCAATACACATAAATAAAAACACTTGCGACCACGGCGCGGAGTCTTCGAGATTAAAATGGTAGGCGTGATACTGACTATCTCGAAGAAGGAATGTCATTCGGCTAATTTCGCAATATAAGATTTCTAATAACACCTTATCGACAGAGCGCTGCGAGTATTATGCTGAATTTTAAATATGCCTGTATTATAAGCGCGGGGAACTGATTTGCTAAACGTCTAAACATGGCCAATTCCGAATATAAGAAATGTTTAAATAAGCGAGATTGTTACCGATAGAAAATATTTTTATAATGATTATGATTTCTCTAATAGTGTTAAGCGAAAATTTTGCTGCCGATGCGATTTAGGGATTTACAAACAAGTAATATTCTTTGTAGTTTTTCAGTGTTTACGTATTAAATTTAAGTATCGTTTCCGGAAAAAAATAATACTTAACTCAATATGGTAAAACAGTGCCAAGTCTGCTGTAAACTGGATAAAAAATATATACTTTTGAATCACGTCCGTCGATTGTTTGTTTTTCCTGACAAAGACATATCAAATCGATCAGCTATGAACAATGAAACCAGAAACAGGCAAAAGAGATGGGGATTCTACAGATAGAATCCCCGAATCTTTT
This sequence comes from Barypeithes pellucidus, assembly GCA_963991005.1. Taxonomy (NCBI): domain Eukaryota; kingdom Metazoa; phylum Arthropoda; class Insecta; order Coleoptera; family Curculionidae; genus Barypeithes; species Barypeithes pellucidus. Next base: position 26,302,985 of record OZ022556.1, read on the forward strand.
TTGTTGTATTGATTTTCGTAATAAGAGTCGTCACATTGACGTGTACAAAGCAGATAGAAATACCGGGTACATGTTTGTTTCAACTCGGTGCTTATTATTAGTGATGCAACTATTGTAGAAAAGCCAGTAGCACAACTAAGAGGGGTTTTAGGGGTCAACCCCCCCCCCCCCCCCCGAAATACATACATGCATAATTTTTAAATAAATGTAATATTTAACTAACACAAATTAAGATAAAATATTGCATGATGCGCATGTTAAAAGTGTCCTTATTTTGCGAGAATGGAAATTGAATAACGATCGTAGTGATACAATTTCCCTAATCACAAAATAATATTACACTTTTAAAACTAACATCATAAATTTTTTTTTAAAACAAATTTATTTCAATTTACATAACTACATAAATATACATTTCATAATCTCTAATTAGTGTTTGAAACACTGGCCTCGAGAATAACATTTTGCACTTATTAAATCTAGATAATTAATTCTTTTTAGCAGTTCATTAAATTCGATTACAAAAAATGTCTACATTGATTATGATCTGGCAATTAAACTTTGATTAGTCCCTTTAACTTTTTTACAAATAAGTTAATTGATTTTATATCTTTGATTGTCTTTGGAAGGTTATTGCAAATTTGAAGAACATACAATGGGGTTATTAAGGCCTATATTTGTTCTTGTAGCAGATTGATATATGTTGTATCGTCCTCTAGTTTCATGATTATGAATGTTACTTGAATAAACCAAACTACTATTACACTTTTGCTTTTTATTCACCGCTTTATGAATTAATTTACACTGTTCAGCTCATTCAGTCTGTCACACCCTAGCCCCCGATACACGTCGTCTGTATAGTTTTTGCAGAATTATATCGTTGATCTCTTGACTGCAATACCACCTCATTATCTAGTAGACCATAAAATAAATAAGGAAATCCCAAATTTTAAAACCTTTTCGAGCAGAGCCGGACCAGGTATACAAATTCAATTTGTACCTATGCCTGATGCATATATAAATACAAAGTGATTTTTAATAATTTTAATCTTTAGTGGTTTTCCGGCGAGTAATTTTTAGCTAGGCTTATTAGTGGTAGAATGTGGCGTCCTTGGAATTGTGCTGATAGGGGGGCATCTTCAAGTGTCGGGAATGGAGACTTAAATATTTAACAGCTGTTAAACAATTTAGAGAAGAAAATCGTCCAATTATTTACCTTGACGAAACATGGTTCGATACCCATGACACTTCAAGAAAAGGTTGGGATGTTTCTTCCAAAAAATATCAAACCAAGGCACCATCAAATAAAGGCAAAAGATTCACAATATTACATGCTGGTTCAGAGAACGGGTTTGTTGCAAATTGTCTGTTGCTTTCAGCTAAAAACATAGCAGATTCTTCTTTAGATTACCATCAAGATACCGACGCACAACTTTTTGAAGATTGGTTTAAACATAAACTCCTTAAAAATATACCTGAAAATAGCGTCATTGTAATGGTCAATGCTAGTTATTATAGTCGGCAAGCAAAAATCATTCCCAATTCTAATAATACAAACGCAGAAATTATAAATTTTATGATTTATATTTTGAAGAAACTTACAAAAAACGAGAACTGCTAGAAGTATTAAAAGCTTTTAAAATAAATAAGGAATACGAGTGTGACAAACTTGCAGCAGAAAATGGACATACAGTGTTGCGTCTTCCTCCGTACTATTGTATATTCAATCCTATTGAGCTAATATGGCACCAATTAAAATCCAATATTAGGAGAAATAGTATTTCTCCTACATTAAATGCATCTGTAGTAGAATTCATTAAAAACAAAGTAATAAAAATTTCTGCAGACAGCTGGAAAAACTGTGTACAACATGTACTTAAGGTGGAAAATTCTTACAATTGTATGATTACAGATGTTCAACCCAGATAGTGATAGTGATACAGAGTTAAATTTTGAATAAATTATCAATAGTTTCTTAGAATTTAATTAATTTTTATTGTACTTGTTATTCTAATAGTTATACTTTTAAATTATATTATTTTCAATTATCATTAATTGTTATCATTATTTTACATTTATTATAGGTACATAAAACTAAAAATACCTATCTATTTATTTTAAATTATAAAAATAAATCATGTGGTGTGGTATACATTTTCAAGCCGGCCCTGATCCCATTTATTGAGCTTTGAAGAGGTTCAGGCGTATACAATAGGGTTTAATCAGGTACTTTATTTATAAGTAAGAATCAACGGTATAATTCTGCAACAACTATACTGGCAAATCTGTTGTGGTTAAATAAAACCTTTAGAAATTTGTTTTAACTATTATAATATTCGATTATAATATTCGATTTATTAATTTTTTACTTCTTTAGAGCAACAATGTTTAAAAAATAAGTTTAGAAACTTCCCTTTTGTATGTTTACAACCTTATATATTTTATATTATAAATCACATCTTATTCGTGTCTCTGTATAGGTTTCTAAGCTTTAATGATTTAAACGGGAATTTTTATAGCATCCATAAAACGTTATTCATACATTTTTTGGAACGACTATTAAGGGTAATATGCCTCCTAAACAATATTAGAAAAAAATATGCGAATATACTGAAATTAAATCGTTCTTGAATTTATTATTTATTAAATTTGATAAAATTGAATGAAGCCATAAATTTTGATTGGTACAGTTGTATTCATTGAAAATGGGGACACTAAATTTTTTATAATGTAAATCGGTCTTAATTGATTTTAACTTCTTCAAAAGTTTATGGTTGACAAATTGGTACTGGTCAAGTCCGCATTTCCGACCCAAAAAAATCGGAGCCTAAACACTGGGTAGCTACGAAAAAAAAATAATAGTCACAGATGAACGTAGACAATCTCGGATAGTTTTCACCTTAAATTATATATTCCGAGATTCAGTTGTGGAACGCGGCAGTATTCACTGACGAAAAGGTTTTTCAATCTAAATATAGGTAATAAATTCTGGTATACCGTCATTAGTTATGTTACGTTGAGTAAAAAAAATGTGTTATTATAGAAATAGTTTTCTACATTTAACTCATTTATCACATTGAATTAGATTATTTTATTTTTGTTTAGCAACGCCAATGCTTTATGCTCATAACCTTAAAAACAATAAATCAATCAGAAAATCCTAATTTACGCAAATATGGTAAAACTAATCATAAGACTTGTCCCCATTTTCAATGAATATAACTGTAGATACATCTAAACATGTTAAATAGTACCTATATTTATTACCAAGAGTGGTAAGAAGCCTATTACCGAGTACCGTACTTCGAAAGAGTATACAGAGTGTTATGGATATTTCAACCGGCAATTCCTGAGATGAATACAAATTGAAGAGAAATATCCAAAAATGACGCTTTAATTTAATATGCCCTGTACATGATCTGACGTCAAACCAAAATTAAGCACGTGGTGACAAGGAGAAAGATAAACAAAACAACATATGGCGGAAAACATCAGTGAATTTTGAGTAGTGTTGTCACTCTTTAGAAAGTCAATAACCGTTTGACAGATTGGAAGTTGTTTATTTTCAGGATACATTATTATAAACTTTTACGTTCAGTTCAGTTCACTGGGAAACAAACTCTCATTTGTTCAATTCGAACGACACCCGTCGGACCTGAACAACTTAAATGCCACTTTACCTACCCTTTAGAAAAAAAACTGCAATTTTCTTTACCTTTTCGGCCTTATTTAAAACCAACTTAATTTATAAAAAAACACCAAGTAGGTTATCCAAACAAAAACTGGCACAATAACCTGACAAAACACAAAAACAAAAGCACAAATTCACATGTATGCATCTCATGAACACATCTAAGTACCATTCAATCTGAATTAGTATTTTAAAGTGCTACTGTGTAGACAAAAATATGCCCTTATTATATAAAGTATCATCCGGTGGTCTGGGAAATAATATAATTTTTTCATACATTGGTATTTAACATCTAAAAATTTCTAATAACTACACGTTTCAGTCTATTTCGGGTTTATTCGGTCGATCGATATTGCGTTATTTGGAATTATCTAAAAATACAGCGTTGCCACTTTCGATGTTTTATAAGATTATATTCATAAATTGCGGAATTTCCTTCTGTAATATTACTTTCCTGTATAATTATTGTCTCGGAAATGGCAACCGCGCTATTTTTCCCAATATGTACGAAGCACTCGACCCTTGGTTGGACTCGTCTATGTTAAGACTGAAGGGGAGGTCCTGTTGTTGTCAACATAATTATTTCATCATTCTTCATTAAAGGATAAAAAATTGTTTTAGGCCCATTAGAAATTAGCGTTTTTATTATTTCTGACTTTCTATTGCGAAATAATTTGTATCCAATCTTCTGTGTGTGCTGTTGTTCTATGTGTACGATAGTGTAATTATGCGTTAGTGTTTAGTGCTTTTGTGTAATCTGTGTAAAAATGTCTAATAATAGGTGCATATCTTCAAAAAAACTAATTTGAAACTCGTGGGTGTCTGTGTGTTTCGTGATTTAGTGTAATTTGTTCTGTTTCACTATATATTTTTTTCTCTCGACGATATGCCGGTTATGTTCCGAGATTGGAAATAAGAGGGCGAATTGGGTTTAGTGGGTATAAGCTTATTATGCAGTCCCACACTATCATCAGGGCACGTGATGAGTATAAACATCTTCCCATAGAAAAAGAACTGAATGTGTCTGTGCCCTGGATTCCTTACTCGTGTCGGCAGCCTGGATTTAATTTCTAAGTAAGCTAAATTTTTTTTTTTTTTTTTTTTTTATAAGAAACTAAAGTTTTACACAGTTTGGCAACATTGCGCGTAAAAGATGTTTGTGATACACTGCCTCAGGGTGTTATGATTCATTACCGCAGAGTCACATGTGAGTAAGAGGGTTTGTTACCCCATTTTTAAAACGGTCGATTTGAAAGAAAAAAATATGTAGCGCTTCTCTAGGACACTCCAGGAGTCACCCATTTAAATATAATACGTCTTTTCCATAACACACTGTATAATAGGCTTACCGCTCGAGTTGTGTACTATACTTTTTCGACGACTTCATATTTATTTTTATGTTAAATTATCGAAATATGCCAATAAGACTTTTTCTGAATAGGTACTCATTCAATATATTTTTGATGCAGTTGTTGATACCTTTCCCAGGATTTAGTAATACATTATTTGCTGGCGTTTCCTCAATCTGAATACCGTAGTCACTCATACTTTACTAATATACCCAAATTAAATAATATCCAAATTAAAAATGTTGACGTTTAAAATTGCCTATGTTAATACATGACATTTACATTGTGAAGGCGACGCGATGCATTGCACAGCCAACTATGCGCAAAGTCTATTGGAAACATTCACGCTTTTGAGTATCGTGGGCAATGCGATTAAAGGAATTGTTACTTAATACATATTTAGCGGTAGCCAAAAAAAATCGTACTCAATGTATGTTAAAAATTGTAACAAGGACCTGTTTACTTAGAATAATAATAAGAGATACAGGATGTTATGGAAATGACTTATTATATTTAAATGGGTGACTCCTAGGGGGTCCTAGAGAAAGTCTACATACTTTTTTTTAGTAGTAGGTGGGTAAAAACCCTTTTTACCCACCTACTGTCGCGCCGTTCCATCTGGATTCTGTTAGCAACAATATCGGTCACTAGTGTATACTAAAAGTGTTGTCAGATCACACCACATGTCTCGTCCTAGCTTGGATACCTGCCGCGCGCGACTATCGTTGCTTTAGTATGTTTCGAGACTCGGCGATGGAATGACGCTGTCGAGGGTTCCACGTGCTTGATGTATACGAATTTTAAACGTTTTGTTAGTTGTAGCATTACCCGATTTTCTTTCCTGTTGTGAAATAATTCATAATAAGAAATATTGTGATGTGATTTGCCTACTGTTGGTTCTGTTGCAAAACATACTTTTTGTGCTTTAATTTTTTATGGAATTATTATTACTATATGTACCTTAGAATTGTAGTATTTTTTTTTTCTAAAAAGTTTGAAAAAGAAGTGATAACGCGGGTCAAAGACGTCTTGTTGTCAAAAATTGAACACGTGCCTTTACAATTCTGTGTTGCAATATGACAACACCGCCTCAATAAACTATTGATTGCGAACGTCCTCAGTATCGGCCACGTAAATTTTGATATTTCATATAAAGTGTATATTTTGTAGAATAATTCAAAGCGCCATTTATGGTTGTTTTTCTTCAATTTATTTTCATCTCAGGATTTGCCGATTTAAATATAATAAGTCATATCCATAACACCCCGTATGGTTTCAATTTGACACCATGCATTATGACACTTGTATCATAATATAGCAATCCTTATTACAAACAACATCCAATGCATCAATGAATGGAATCGGAAAGTGCACTTTTTCGCACGTTCTTATTAAATCTTTTTGTATTGATTAGCTACCTCTTATAAATTAAGGGTCTTTTTTTAGGACAAGTATCGGAAAGTCTTCGGTTTTAATTTAAAAGGAACCTTAATGAGCAATGTGTTAAGAAGTATTAAGTAACGCTAATTAAATTTTCTGTTCCCTCTTGAAATTTGGGGTGACAAAAAATTATGAAAGAAAATGATACCTTGATACAGGAGGTAGGTACTCCCAGAAGGTTGTTAAATATTGAAGAGGATGAAATTTAAATGTATAAATATACAGTGAGTTTACTGAGTACAGTGATACACTCATCGACATTAAATTCAATCCATCCAAAATTTTGTTTAATTTCCATGTATTATAACTTTATTAACATATTGCAAGACGAAAGAGTAAGTATTTACAGTACGTTTCACGAAAATTGGATACGACTTAATGATTTCCTGGGTCGGTCCCATTGTGTCGACAAGAGCTTGGCAATAAACAAGTGAAGTATGAAGGGACGGACTAAGGAAAACAAGTAATGATATAATTATATTAATGTAATCAAATGAAATAACATTTTTTCTAAATATTACTAGTCATATTTATTTACATTTATAATGTCATTCTATAGATAGTTCTGTTTCGCTATCGCTATCCTCATCAAAATTAATTATAATCGGATTAATCCAGACTAATATACGAATTTTCTACAGTTATTACGTGACGGACTGAATTTTTCCAACTACCTGGGGGAATATCATTAAAGCATTTTCATATTAATTCTACAACACTAGAACTTAAAGTCGGAGAAATATTTTCAGACCTAACCAGTGATTTTAACTGGTGCCACATATGCTCTATGAGGTTAAAAATGCAATAATAGGGTGGGAGCCGTAGCACTGTATGTCCAATTTCTTCTGCCAATGTGTCACAAACATGTACTTTTTTTATACAAAATGTCTTTAAAACTTCTAAAAGATCACTTTTTTTATAACTTTCTTCAAAATATATATCATTCGCCGCCATGTAGTTCTGAATCTCTAATTTTGTATTATTTGAGTGTGGAGCTTTGTGTAATTGGCGACTGTGATAGCTCGCATTGTCCATTACTATCACGCTATTCTGAGGAATGTTTGGTAAAAGACAATTCTTGAACCATTCCTCAAAAACTAACAAATTTTACCACAAAAAGATATTTAAATATAAATTAAGCAACCTAACCTACCTGATGTGCCTATATTTAATTATAATTATTACAATCCGGTCCTTTCCACATAATAATAACAAACAGTCATAAATAATGGGACGGCCCAGGTACTTTTACGGAAGTCATTAAGTTATATCCATTTTTCGTGAAACAATCTTTACCAATAGCTGGTAAAAGTATCAGCATGGTTGACAGCCGCTATCGGTATTGACAGCCGATTATTTATTGGTTTATGAGAAAACCCATATAACCGAAATTTTTATAATGTTGGCAATGATATGAAATTGAAAGATCGTTGCGCCATATAGAACCAAATTACAACAAATATTGAAAGTTACGTCCCGCTTTTTGCCATATCTTGCAGTTGTAAAACGGCCTTAACACATGTTTCAATCTTTAGACAAACCCTGGAAATATCGTGATTTGCCCCCGGCAATATGTTAATTATATTAGATGTTCCTGTTTTAAGATTTCAGGTAAAAACATGTACAGATATCATAAATTTAGATTAAGAGCGTAGAGCACGAGTATTACATAAAAATGTATTACTTAACACATTTTCCAACATATTTTCCTGTAAGTGCGTTGGAGCATAACTTACATTTAATGTAATAATTATTATTTATGTTCTATATTATTTAACATTCCCTGTAGTGGACTTAAATAAACATTATTATTACTCTTTGCTTCACTTAGCGCGTGCGTAGGGTTTATTTTTTGTTGAGAAATACCGGGTGTACACCGTACATTATTATTATTAAAAAAAATATTGTTACTAAAGTCAGTTGTTTCTCCTGAGATGGCGCCACGATGCCAATTTTCGAATTTTCTTAGACCTACGAATCGGCGACCAACGCATTTATTAAAAGATAATTGCAATCTCCATTTAAAAAATATATTGAAAGAAATTTGAAAAATTATATCTTTCAGTAAAATATCCAGTATTAGTTTCGTAAGTTTCATATTCTCATGAATATAATGATAATGTGTTAAACTCAAGGTAGCAATCTATTATTTAAACATTTTTGTTGTTTTTAAAAAAAATGTATTTAGTATAATTTGAAATTAGCTTTTACCATGTAACTGGATGTGGCCAGGCCCTGTATCTGGCAACCATATTTACCATTTACAGTTTTATTTCTGGAGCAATATGCTTACGAAAGGTGGGTTTTCTAATTTTGCACCGGTTTTAACGTGTCTCCCCAAGTTGCTCTGACTAGATAAAAGATTAAAAATTCGATTCTCTGGAACCCGTAGTAACTTTAATTGGGAAATCAATATCATCATAATTAGTTTTATGAAAGTCCGTTGTTGTTTAAAATTAGAAAAATGTCTTTCGTAAGCATATTTCTCCAGAAATAACTATAAATCAGTAGCGGCTCGTGAGTTATGATAAAGGGGGTTCACAAGTATAGTGAAATTATTTTAAACAACAGCTGTATCTGCTACTGAGCATTGATATGAGCTTGAGTGTTTTCATGTTTTGTAATTTTTTGTGTTAAATGCCCCAAGTGGGCTATTCCATTTTTTGTCCAGGCAGGCTCCGCAACGCCGCGACCAAATAACAAACAGGAAAAAAAACGATTAGTTGTGCTGCAACCACAAATCCAGTTATTTTTATCGTATATTTCCTTTTTAAACTTTCTAATAAAGTCCCTAGATTTATCCTTTGTAGTCTGCGTTAAATTAATTTCGGGTTTAGATATTCCCGCATTTTTTACTTCAATTTTCTGCTCCAAACTCAAAAAGCTAAAGTTATTTTTTAAATAGTGCACCGTCAAACTATTCATTTTAACTTAATGAATATATACTTAATATTAAAATATTGAAAAATCCACGCTCGAATTACTACACATGCACGAACAAACAGACAAAGGCGCACTTCAAAATTGTGCGACTTTTCCATGTAAAATCACCATATCCCCGCTATCCCCTGTCACCTGATACTAAAGAGAAACTGCATTATATCCCGCCTATATGAGCGCATATGCGAGCATTTCTCGTCATCAATTTAACGATTGGCGCGCTGACTAGATCGCGCTACGGTGAGAGCCTATATACAGTTTGGTTTCACGGTACGATAATATTAATATATTAGGAAGGGTCGGAGTTTATACGATAAATAGTATTAAATGAATATAAATTAATAATTTTTTATTTGTTTTGGGGGTGCACATGCGCATGTGCATGCGCCACTGCTATAAATGGTAAATATACATATACATTGCCTGGCCACATCCAGTTAAGAAGTTAAATTTTAACAAATAAAATATTTAAAAAAAACAAAAATGTTTTAATAATAGATTGTCACCTTAATGTTCGATCATTTTCATTATATTTCTGAAAATATCAAACTCATGAAACTAATACTAATGGATATTAAAGGGCTCCGCAATAAGCTAGGCAATGTCAGAGCAGCTAAGTTGGTTACAACTTTAGAAGAACTGAATTCTAATGCACCCACTTACGGCGCTAACTGATGTCACTTCCGATCAGTGATTATTTTTTCTTACGGGTTATATACTTATTTGTAATTTTTTGAACATACCAAAGTCCTGTGCATGATGATGTTGATATTAGGTACCTAACTTTTATTATTTTGTTAATTTGAATGGACCTTACTATTTTAGTATCTAAGTAGTTTTATTACTATTTATCAATAAATATTTTTCACACCAAGTTGTTGCATAAATTAAGTATACTCCTGTTAAATAATCAATTTACTAGAAAAAACAACGTGTGTTTAATTTACCTGTTTTAAACATGTTTTAAAAATTTTTAATAAAACATTGTTTTAAACTCAAACGATTGTTTAAACTATGTTTAAAACAATTGTTTTTACAAAAGGTTTAAAACGAAACAACCCTGCTTAGCAGCGATAAAAAGCGTGATGTGATCACAGTTTAAACAAATCACTTTTTAGTACGTATTCCGCTTTTACTAATCATTAAACTTATCTTTTTGTTTAAAATTTATTCCCGTGGGATTGACTTGTTGTAGCACCATTAGAAATACATTTATTACATTTGCCATAATCGGCCTCATTGTGTTGTACCAACAACAATTGTGTTAAAATAAGAAAGGTCATTATCGCATATCACCGTTAGAATAACATGGGTGATACAGGACTTCGTGCCTTATTGCTTTTTGGTGGATTTTCTCAAATCACATCTCATATAGACCTATTATTTAAAATATGATTCCGTGAAGTTGTCAGGTCGTTGTTTGGTACTTGACTGTGACTTCTGAATCTTGAACGAATGAAAATGAGTAGTAATATTCGAAAGACTAGCGAGCTTTGGGCATTCTTTAAAGGTTAAGTAATAAGAAAACTCAAATGATTAACAATTCTTGTCTTAAATGATAATATACAATACGCACAAAATGATTAAGAAACCATGCGTATTTGCATGAACAAATAGTTTGTTATAGTAAGTACATAGTGTTTAGTTCATAATAGTTTTTTTATAAGGTATAATTCTACTTTCATCTAGGTAGAAATAACGTTTTCTTTTGTTTGTTATCAATGTTGTATAATATTTTTGACAGATTTTAGTTTTCTTTTGTTACAGTTCTTTTAGTAGTAAAGTAGTATACATAATAAATAATTTAAAGCCATCGACCATCACCCACTAATTATTTTACGATGCGCGCAATATTCTCTTACATATATTATCTAGTTAATATCTCGCTTAGCAGTGATAAAAATTTACAAACCGTTATCACGTCACGCTTTAATTTCACTAATATCAAAAAATAACAAACCCGAAAAATCACGATATCGCTCACCACTAGTTGTCCTAGAGAAATACTCCTTCATTTTTTTTAAATCTACGAATAAACCCGAACAAATCCCTAAAATCAGACCACATGCGACGACACCGTATTTATTAGACATACTAACCCAGTCTGCAAAATCTATGTTAACTTGCAATATTGCCAAACATAATGTAAAAGACAACTTTTTAATTAAAAGTAAAAATATAGTGGTTACCACTAGATAACACAGAACATACAACGTTTCCAAGATAAGGAGGGCCAGTACAGGGATCTCGGAAACCGTAAGAGATACGAAGTCGGTTAAATGGAGGTAAAGTTGCAGATTTACCTGCCTAACAATATGCCGTTTAGATAGTTTTAATATTCCGAGTAGTTCCGGAGATATCCGGAAAAAAACGACATTCTGAGAAATCGTTTTATTGTTTTCCTGGGTTTTTTTTTTGAGATCGAATTCTAAAGTAAATTGCACTTTTACATTGCCACTTTTTCCGCTCTATCTAACAGCGTTAATTGTTTTGTAATCCGACTAGTCGTCTTCGAAGGGCCATTATCAACTTTATTTTTTTAAATACGGTTCTGTTTTCCTGATATTGGAATTTGAGAGCTTTTTTCTTCCGAATGCAACGATGTATGACACATTGTGGTTTAATGACGTTTCGAGGGTTTTTTGAATAACATCAGGATATTTTGGGATACGGTCCTGTATTTCTACTAATTTTATAAATAATATCTCAATAAGTTAGCTCTAAATTTTTACTTATGTTGGACTAGTTCAATAAATAACAAATAATTTAATAATAAACCACAAATAAGTGCAATTTACTTTAGAATTCGATCTCAAATTTTTCAGAATTTCGTTTTTTTCCGGATATCTCCGGAACTACTAGGAATTTTAAAACTTTTTAAACGGCATATTATTAGGCACGTAAATGAGCAACTTTGCCTCCATTTAATCGACTTCGTATCTCTTACGGTTTCCGAGATTCCTGTACTGGCCCTCCTTATCTTGGACACGTTGTATATGGTGAAAGACAAAATAAATTATTATTTTGAGGAAAACACTATTAGAACTATACTAACAAATTCGATCGATTACACGAAGCGCCACATAATTACACTTTAAAACACCAAATGGTACACGTCCTGTATCTGTCAACAGTTAAATGGTCTATAAAATTTTACACAGTTCTGCGAATGGAAACGTCAATAAATGATCTTCAGGCAAAATTTCGCCTCTTAACATTGGCGCCACTTCGATTCCAGTAAAATAGAGTAATATATTAAAGAATCAAATAATATTGTTTAATTACGGCGCCACTGAAAGCATTCCCCGACCATTTGCCGTTCGTTGCCACGATCATGTACGATGTTGAACCCCCTCTACTGCTACTAGATTTAATCGATCAAAATAAAGACAATGCTGTTAGAAACTGCGTTTGCGCGTGGACGCGTCTTAAAGTGTTGTCTGCTATGAAATTACTTATCGGAAGAATACAGACAGAAGTCTGCTTTGCTTGTCAGGTGGTATCATATAAGGGTCATTCTTTTACAAACACACACTTTTTAACCTGACAATTACACATATTACAGGATCTTGATGAAAAAAAATTATTTTCCAAAATATCCACAGATAAATTTTTGATAATCTTCTGGATTTTCTCCAATGTTCTCATACTTAAGATTTAATATCTCCAGTTGTACTGCTTGTATCAATGTCGGTCTTTGCTATGTTAGCTTTCGAAGTTTATTTAAAAAAATTGTCATTGTAAACAAATGCAAAATAATAACCATTTAATTGTTTTAATAGTTTTAGCTTGTTCTCCCCCACCTTAAATTAATTTAAAAAAAATTCCGTATTCTCTTATCTGCAGAACCTGTTTTACAAAAGTGGCACCTCTATTAGATCGGTAGTTATTAAATATTTTCGATCGCAAGTCACGCAGAGCGCGGGGTATGCACCAGCGCGACGGTTCGAGGCATCTACAATCGAGCTCGGTGCAATGTGAATCATTAATATTTCCATACTTTCCGTCGTTCGAAATCGTAATTCTGTTACGCGTCGACCCATCGCGCGCTGGGTTACTTGCGATCGAAAATATTTATTAACTACCGATATAATAGAGGTGCCACTTTTTCATAAAATGAGTTTTGAAGATAAGAGATTAAAGAACAAAACCATATTTTTAAAAATTAATTTAAGGGGGGAGCGGGCATGGTAAAACTACTTAAACAATTAAATTGTCATTATTTTGCACTTGTTCACAATGACATTTTTTTCATTACACTTTGAAAGCTAACATAACAAATACCGACATTAATACGATCAGTTGAACTGGAGATATTAAATTTGAAGAGAAGATTGGAGAAAATCCATCGAATTATCAAAAATTCATCTGAGGATATTTTGGAAAAAAAATTTTTTTCAGCGAAATCCTGAAATGCGTGTCAACTAATTATATGTATATAAGTTGTAAAAAAATTTTCGGTCGGTTCTAAAATGTCAATGTTAAAAGTGTCCGGTTTGTAAAAGAATGACGAATGACTATGTATGGAAAACCCATTTCCTAGCCACCTGAAGATACCTTTTAGACAACAAAGAATAAACAAATAGTGTTCAATATGTATTCTCTAAATTATAAGAAATAACTTGTCGTATCTATAGTTTATTTAAAAATACCGAAATGGCGATAAAACGTGCAATAAAGAAAGCTGCAGCGTTTAATCTTTTTTCTTTCTTCTTAAAAAATCCTACGCATGAAATCAGCAAGTACCAACCCTCAATTGCCTATCTTTGTCAGGTGTGAGAAATTAAAGCGGAACAAAGAACCTTTTCCGAGGTACCCAAAAACGCAGGTACGGTCGAGGAATTTTGGGGTGTATTCGACATTAGACTTAGACTAGAATATTTGGTGCAAAACTTTTCTGAAATAATAGATTCCAGGTCTGACCCAATATCCCACCAGCATTCAGCACAGATACCCATCAGGATACAAAATACACCCTCATATTACATTATGTCTCTCTTCCTCAGGACACCCTTGGGTACCTGGTAAAAGATAAAACACTGAGACTTATGTTATTTATTATTTTACTGTTTTTGAAGGGCGTTAACTGGATATTCCCTTTAATTTATTCTTGCTTTTGATTTGTATGAAAACAAAGAATACCCGTAGCATTCTCCGTTGCACGTTTTATTGGGATTTCGGTCTTTTTAAATAATTTCTACTATAATACAGAAATTAACATACTAATACAGATTGAATAAAGAAAAAATAAGCCTCTCCCGAAAGAAGAGAATTATTTTTTTGACCGCATCTCTTCAAAGGAGCACGAGCCGTTACTGGCTAATACTTAATACCTTTTAAGGATGTTAGACCAAAACGGCCCCTTCTTTAAAATTAGGGTTTTCACCCCAAAAAATAAAATATATATATATGATCGGCGATGGCCTGTCTTTCTCAGACGTCTTTTCCAGATTACTTATTTATTTATTGGTACGGTAAATAAAATGTCTTATGGGTTTATTTCCCAACTACAAGGCCGGGCCATGAAATATGTTTACATCATAGATTATTCAAATGAAACACTAAAAACACAACACAAAAAAACTAAGCTAAAAAACGAAAAACAAAAATTAATTAAATTTCAAAATTTAGTTCATGGACGAAAAACTATTCAAACCGTATATTTTCGAAATGCGGTATATTTTCTTTAATTATGCTTAACAAAGAATTAAAAAATCCACGTCTATGCATTAATTTATTGTATTTATTACACATTTGGAATATATATAATGCAAACAATTTATGCTCACAAGAGCCCCTAGTGGGAAAATTTGGGGTAGTTTTGACTTCTTCAATATATATGTGTTTCGTCACGAAATTTTGTTAGAAGATTTCAGATTTGGATTCAGCACCCCAAAAAACATAGAATGGAAGAAATCGAAACTACCTCAAAACTTTCCCGGTAAGAACAAAATCTCACTGGAGTAATATGGAAGAGAACTTTAAAATATTTGTTCCTGGGGGGGGGGGGTCATCCCCCCATACCATAATATACCGGTTAGACTAACGCGGCAGGGTATTACTTTTCGTAACTTTTCCTTGTAAGACACTCCCCCCCCCCCCAACGAAGTTTGGCCCCCCAAACCGAGTTCTGGATCCACCCTTGCTCCATAGACCCTAGTAAATTTAACTTCAAGCCCTTTTATTCTAGATGCAGAATCATGAAATTGTTATTACAAATGTATTTTTCTGATTTTAAATGATGAGTATGTTGAATGGTTATTATTTTGTGAAAAAATCTCGGTGTCCTATCTGACGTATATATGAACTATGACAAGAGTCCCAATTAATTTATAAACTCCGATTGTTTGATCCTTCTGGTTTTTATCTTTATTATTTTTGATTAACTTCCCCAAATTGGCGTTAGTTTTATAAGCTACTTTGACACCTTGTATGTTTAGAAATTTTTTTACGTTATCACTCACTTTTCCTCCTATGTGAAAGTTTTATAATTATATGATTCTTTCGTCATAGCATATGTTTCTTTCTTTAATGATTTAGTTGTTTTCGTTTCCTGATTCTATTGGAAGAGATATGTGAAATTAAATTTTACATTCTCATTGCCACTTTTTCTCTTCTATATCATTATTTAATTAAATTTCAAATTCGACGTTCCGTTTTTCACAACCATCGTCAATCTTGCTTTTTAAAATAGTAATAACATTTTATTTTATATGCTTCATAAACTCCACTTAATTTTCTAAATCCAACGATATATCAGACATATTATTTATTATGCGTTTCGGACTAAGAAATTTATCTTCAATGCAGATAAGGTGTAATTTTCAAATTTTGAACTTTGTGATAATGAAAGAGTATACTCCTGGTAATAACCATCTCAGTTAGAACCGTGAAGTTGCAAATGGTTATAGGGTAAGTGAAGAGGAATCACAAATTAATATATTTTTCAATAATAATAATGTTTATTCCCAACGAGCTATTTTAGTCCATTACAGGGAATATTATAACATAGAACATAAATAAGTAATTAATCAATATAAAAATTAAAAATAAAAATTATTATGGTTTAAATGGGTTTTTTTTAAAGTAATTTGTATGTTTTCCAGAAAAAATTTCTTTGCATTTTTTTTAAATAATTTGAAATTAAAATTTTTTTTTAATACTTTAGGTAATGTATTGTAAATATTTATTCCATCAAATAAAATAGATTTCATCCCTATTCTACTTTTAACTTGTTTTTTTTTTTAAATGGTCAATATTTCTGGTATTATGATTGTGTATATCCGTTAATTTTACAAATTTTATACAAGATTTTTTATTTTGATTATTAATTGCATCAATTAGTATACTGATTTTTAATTTATATAAACGATTCAGATCCAGATATTCTCTTGGTTTATATAAATTTGTTGTCGGTTCGAAAAAATTTAGTTTATGAATACATTTTATAATTTTGTTTCGTAGTCTTTTTAAATAGTTTAATGTTGTGGCACATGCAGATCCCCAAACTGAAATTAAATATTGAAATTTAATTTAATTTAAAAATTGAATAAACTAATGAATAATAAATATTTTTTAAATGTATCAAAGGTCATTAATCATTAATCAATTAATCATGTACTGCTTTTTTCCATGTTCCATGAATAATTTACGTTTTGTAATAAAAATAGTTACCTACCTTCAAAGATAAAATGTAATTACTGAAGAATTTCCTATTTGGATTACATTATTTTAAAGAATTATAGCACGCCCATGACTGGACCATATTTTAAACGATATTTGTTCCCCCTTACCGATACGTCGGAGACACAGATCCACTTGTCGATCTGTATGCTATTGTTAACGAGATTCCTGTTGAGTGCATGCTTATCTAGGAAACCCTGTATATATGCATTCAGCTGTTTATATACCACACCACCGCCAACATCGTTCTGAACATAAATAATTTAATAACGACTAAAAGACGCATACTATTAAAGCAATGTAACTTCTGTATATATTAACCGGAGGTTGCTAAAGCGTTATAGTTTGGAATATGAAAATTCTACTCCAGCTTAAACTTTAAACGCTTTGATGACAAGTTTAAGTAAACATGTCTTACTATCTTACGTGGATTCTAACCAAACATTTAAAATAGTAAGTTAATATTGTTCTCGTTATGTTCCATGCGGGGTGAAATAATGGCAAGATGTATGCCTATTAAGTTTCCTGGTGTTTCGCGTAACATAAATTTTAATTGCATAATAGCAAATAATGATATAGTAAAGAAGACGTACTAACGTATAATGTCGAATTATGAACGTTCTTACTAACTTATTACGTCGTTTTATTTTAAAACATGAATTAAATTGTCTTGAGTGTCAATTTCACACATCACGTCCTAATTAATAAGCTGTTATTTCGTTAATGATGAACCAATAATATTAATAAAATATTTTTTAACTAATAAAAAATAGATTCTAGAGCTTATAGCAGAGCAGAATACATCTAATTGTACGGGGGAACGCATACTACACTGACAAAAATGCATTTACCAATGTCGTGGGTTACAAAATTGGAGCTACCTCAACCCACCTCTCTATGTTGTTCTAACTGAGCCTACGAATTATCACAAATTATTTAAAAACGCTACAGTAATTCAGGTTCTTTTGGTTCGCCTCAACCCGGAAAGAGATTCTTTATCAACATTTTAAACATATTTCGGATCACCACAATTCCTCATCTTGTAACTATTTTATGAGTTACCTGAACTCAGTTTTTGGGTTGGAAAAACTTACTAATTGATTATAAAGTGTCGTTTTAACCCGGACGTGCATTATTTTAACTCATTACCATGTGTAAATTATTTTGAGTTGGAATAATTCAGGAAACGTGCTCCAAAACCCCATATCCAGGGTAAATCACAAGATCGTAAGGTCACGGAAAGTTCCGAATTCGCGCTCGTGCAGGTTTGGCGCGGTTCATTCCATTGTTACTCGTCAATTCTCCTTCGATCGTGGTATAGACATCTGTTGGCCGTTGCGCCGTTTGCGGGATTTTTCATCTTTGTTCTCTGTGCTTTGCATAATTTTTGCATAATATTGGTCATTTGGCGTAAAATGGAGGGAGATGCATACAAATTGTTATTATTGGAATGGAGCCTTATTATTTATAAGTATATATTAATATTATAATATTATTAATACCTATTTACTCAAGATTTGTACATATGTTACACATGAAATGTGTATTCTTAAAGTGGAGCCTTTGGGAGCCCTTACAAAATGTTGTTTTTTTTAATTTTATTAATAAACTTATCTACCAAAAATAATAATAGGGTTTGAATTAAGTTTCCAAAATCCATCTTTTAATCTATTAAAAAAAATAGTATTTTTTAAACCATTGTTCTTATATTTTGTTCAGAACCACTAGTGTATGTTAAGAAAAGAGAACAGTAATAGAGGCATCGTCAAAATGGCAAAAAAAAATTTTTAAGAGTTAGTATACTTAGATACCTGAGGAAAACGACAGAACGAAAAAAATACAGTACTCAGGACTGGCTAATAATTTCTATTGACACTAAACAAATGATTTTTTTCTCAGGTATGGTACCCTTCGTACTTCTTTGAAGGTACGCCTACATATTGTAGATATAATCTTGATAACTTTTTTTAAGAGCTGACAAATTGTTTCCCTGTTTCACAAAATTAATAATTAAATTTCCAATGATATACACAAACACAAGTATTATACTACGATTAAGATAATTTTATTCAGCGAAGTGACAATCGCGCGCTTCTTTACAGTATATTAAATCAAGTTGCCTTTTGAAGCAAACCCGAACAAACCCGTCATCACTTCGTCCACATGGTTTCTTAGCCGTAGTATGCTCTCCTGTCTATAATTCATTTCATTATTTTTTTTTAAATATACAACAAAATTGTCATATCTTGAAAAAAACAAAAGGCAATTGAAGTCCACAATATGCAGGCGTCAAATCAAAGAAATATTTTGAGTTCCGATAGTCCACAATTTAGGTACTGGTAGTCCAAAATTTGGAGTCTGGTAGCCCAAAGAGTGAGTTATTCCAGCCACCATCGTAAGCTAGAACAACTTAAATGTCAAGTTTTGATAGCTCGAATCATGAATTAATCTAGCCCGACTAGTAATGCATCACAATTCACATACTGGTAGATATGGTAGCCTATCAATAATTTAAGACGGTGCGGCATGAGCTATTCCAACGCATAAAATAACCCTATCTTATCTTCTGTGCTATCATAACTTATGAATAATGAGTTGATGCAATTTCTTCAATTTGGTTGCTGTAATTCAGAGGTCTGGGCTGTCCTCTATTAGCAACACTCTTCTGTCTAGGATAACTGATATTTGAGCTATATCAACTCGAAATTTCGCTCAGTGTAGATGCATCTAAATTTTTGAAAATTTAAATTTGACATATCTTACGTAAAAATTAAGTTATTTTTTAAACTAAACCACTTAAAAATATATCTGGGTTAGATACTTACCCAAAAGAATTGCCATGCCACAAATTAAAGGTGTACATACAGGGTCGCTGATGGAAATGGTTTTGTACCGAGATTTTTGCGTATGCAAAATCATGAAACCATGTTCGCAAAAACTGTCTCTTATGATTTACGAGATGCTTTATTTTAAAAATAATTAAACAATGGTATAAATACAAAACTGATAACGTTTTATTATAAAATGTATTCTTTCAAAATTTATTAAAATATTTATGTTCCTTTGTACCAATAATATAACCATTAACTTTCATTAATGTTTTAAATTTTAAACATTACCGAACTAATGGCAAAATAAATATTTATTCACCAAAAAACATAGTTATTAATTTATAGGTAGTTTGTTTTTGGGTTTCGGTCACTTTGAAATGAAATTCCAATATTTTGTTATTAAGAAAAAAGGCGTATAAATAAAATAGAAAGAAGCAATATATTTGACGGTGTTAGTGATACATTTCTGAGTTTATGTTAATATTAGTTTGTATAGAATGAAATGAAAAAATATATACATGAACATACCTTGTACAATTCTCACTCACTTCCACTAAATTTTGTAACATTTTGTCTTTTTGCTTGGTGTTGAGTGGACGTGAACTAACTTAGTTATACCATTTAGGTAAGTTATTATTTAAATACAATAAAATAAAAGGTGTGCATATTTGACATTATTTACATTTTGGGTATTTGGTTTGTTTACATTTTTTACAATGGTGGTCACAGAAAGGGTTTGGGAAATCCGATATTAAAGTTATTTGGTGCTATTAATATTTAATTAATTACTAAGGTTATCTGTATCATTTCTAAAATTAATCGTATTATTGTTCCTTTTGATCGGAATCATTTCTTTAATGTTGCGTTTTTTGTAATTTGTTTCGTAATCTAAGACTTGAACTTCATCAAAATTAAAGTTGTGAAGGTAATCTAATGAGTGTTTCGATAGGGCAGTTTGGGATTGATTCGTATGGCGTAGACTGGTTTTATGTTCTTTTATTTTATTTTTGAGATATTGTTTTGTTTGGCCAATGTAAGTTTTAGGGCAGTCGGAACAATTTATTTTATATATCAGATTTGTTTGATTTAATTTTGGTTCTATGGGTTTTACTTTATTGAATAGTTTTTTTGTTTTGTTATACGGCTTTTCTGCTATGGTTGTGTTATGTGGTTTAAGTACCTTTTTGATTTTATTATTTATTTCAGGAATATGCGGAAGAATGATACATTTTTGTTATTTAACATTATTCGGTTTATGGGTTGTAATGTTGTAAATTTTATTTATTCTATTTTTAATCAGTGGTTTAGTGAATTTTCTGGGATAATCATTTATTTTTAGAACCTCTCTAATTTTATTAAGGTTTTGTGGTCTATTTTCAGTATGTAATAATAGGACTGCTGGATGAACTAGCGAATGAACAACACTTTTTTGTATCTATTTGGAGTATGAGATTCGAAATTTATATATCTGCTAGACCATATGGGTGTCGTATACCAGTTTGTCTTGACGTTGTCTTCGTAATCATAGTTAATGTTTATATCGAAGACATTTATTGATTTATTGTTTTCAGTTTCATGTGTGTATTTTAATTTTTCGTGAAGATATTAATTTATTTTATATGTTTGTGTAGTATAAATTTTGACGGAACTCTCAAGATGGTCGCTAATCCATATGGTATTAATGTAGTTAATTCTGTTATATCATGCGTACACAGGGTGTCCAAGACAAAGAGTGCCTGGATGGGGATCTCGTTAATGGTAACAGATATAACATCGATTAAATATGAAAAAATTCGCAATAAAACCACTAACAATATGCCCCACAAAAGTTATGGCAAGATGTTTAAGGTTTGAGTTATTTAAAAAAAAAAACTGAAATTTTAGATTTTTAAATAATTTTTGTCCAGCGTTAATATTAAAGTTAGAGCAAAGCTGACAAAACAGCAATTTTTAATGAACCCAAAGATTACATAACATAGTGGCATATGCTGATGATACTCTCATCGTCTTCTCCTGTAAGACTTGGGAAGGAGCGAGAGCTAAGTTGAGGTCCGGTTTTGCTAAAGTTAAAAACTATCTAGATACTTTCAAACTCCATATCAATATTCAAAAAACACATTACATAGCATTCTCATTAACAGAAACAATGCGAAAAAATTAAATATCTTGGTGTCCTAATAGACAAAAATTTGAAGTGGAACGAGCATGTGCCGTACATCACTAAAAAGATAAGGTGTTTGATTTACAAATTTTATACTTTGAGAGAATTTCTGTGCCGTAAATTTCTTACGGCACTGGTTGAACCACTTCTAAATTACGCAATTGTGGTGTGGGGAGGGGCATATAATATACATTTAGAACAACTTAAAAGAATTCAAAATCATATTAAAAAAACCCAGAATGTATCCTACTAATTTGTTATATTCTAACGAAATAAATAACCTGTTAAGTTTATATATTATAGCGGCTTGCAACGTTATACATTACAATGAAAAGTATGACTCGAGATATAGAGTGCATATATATGTATTGCACAAGAGGAGTTGAAAATAAACTTTTAAACACAACCCTTTGTAACAACAGTTTAGGTCAACACTTTATATCAATCTGGGCCCTAAATTATACAACAAAATACAATTAGAAATACGAAATATAAAAGATGAAAAACATTTTAAAACTCAGTTTAAAAAATTCTTTTTGTCTAATTTAAATATTTTTATTGACATATTGTGATAGCGGTGGTATTTAGACTGTTGCACTCCCTGCAGGTTTTCTGATTTTCGCTGCTTGAATTTGTTGTTGTTACACTAGTAGTGCTTTAATTTTTTTTTCACTAAGCATTTTATTGTGGTTTATAGAGTTAATTTAATGCGAGTAACGCTTAAGTAGCTGTGATAGTTCTAAATATGTTAAATTCTAAAAATAGGCACATACAGGTATTTGATACCTAGGTGCCATATGTAACTGTTTAATTTTTTTATAAATCTATATGTTTATTTAATTTGTATTCTGTGTAAACGACGAAAATAAATAAATTTGAAAATTTGAATTTTTGAAATTTAAAACATTCATTAGCATTTGTGGAGATTAACTACGCGTTGAAAGGCTTCAAAACTAGTCTTCTAAGGTATTTTCTTGTTTTAACATTTTGATTATAAATATAATTCTCTATATCTATATCCCAAAGGAAATCTAGTTGTTGTTTATTTTTTCATACTTACTGTTTTGATATTGTTAATAAATTATTTTGTTTCATGATTATTAAGTTATGATAAAGAAATTTTAAAAATATTCATTTTAATAGCTACTGCATTAAACATTGAATTGTTTCTACAAAATTATGGAAAATACAGATGCGTATCCTGAACATTTCACAAAGGTGATTAAAAAGTCTCAAAACGTAATGAAACGATAATATATAGTACTACATCATTCAATTTAGAATAAAAAAATGCTCTCAAAATTTGACATTATAAAATCAGGGACGTATTAGAAAAAAATTATGATGATTACTTGAAAATGAAATGTCATACGGGTGTGATGGAAATGACGTATTATATTTAAATGGGTGACTCCTGGGGTGTCCTAGAGAAGCGCTACATATATTTTTTTTCAAATCGAACGTTTAAAAAGTGGGGTAATTCACCCATAAACCCACACACAACTCCTCGGCACTGTCACATTACACTGAGCAGCTATGTAATAAACAGATGTTCTGGCACAATGTTGCCAAATTGTTCGTGTAACACTTTAGATTCTTGTAAAAATAAATATTTAGCTACCAAGTATCCAAATAGAAGTGAATCCAGGTGCCAGTATACTAGCAAGTAATCCAGGGCACATAAATCTTCAGTTTTTTTGGTTTTAGTGGGTAAAGCTTATACCCCACTAAAACCCCTTCGGCGTTTTTCTTCCAAAATCAGAACATGGCCCTGTATATCGTCAGAGACACAGAACACATAGTGAAACACTGAACAAATTACCATAAATCACTTAAAGTAACACACACATGTTTCACACAAAATCGCTACACACTAATGCATTCTTTAACAAACACACAAATAGGAAATAGGACACAAATTGACACTTTATAAACTAAAACGTTCAGCAATTATTTTATCTGCTGCATCCAATATCTTATATCGCAACTGATCCATATCTTCGACTTTATAAACTATTTCTTTATTCATCGTACCCCATAGAAAAAAATTGCGTGATGTAAGATCCGGTGACCTTGCGATTTCCAGTCTCTTACTAAAGGAACATTTTCTAATATGCCTTCGACTTGATTTTTCTGTATGTACTAAACATTTTCACACTTCTTATTCGCACTGTACAGTTGATTAAATATCCCGAAAAAACTCTTTCCGCAGAGGAATATCTTATTGTCAACCAAATGTCAACTCCTAACCTTCTGTCGATTTATACTAGAGATGTGGCTAATCTTTGGTTTTAAAATCCCGCTGTGAAACGATCGATTTAATTTTTTTAAGCTTTTCGAATGAAATAAAGCACCAGAGCAGCGATTAACAAGTTTTTTAATCTTTATTGGTATCTAGAGCAGTGAAGAAAAACAATAAATAAGTGCTGTAGATTATTATAATTATTTATTTCAACCTTTTTTGGTGAATGCGCTGGAATCTACCGGAAAACATGCATTGCATTAATACATTTCTAGTTTTTGACAGTTCGTGTTTTAAGTGTTTCAGTTCAGATGTCATTTTTAATTTTAAAGAAATGTTATTTACATTTTACAATGTGTTTTTTAATTAAAAACAAAAGTTCATACAAATCTAGGCGAGACAACCCAATGTTAATAAAAAACGATGTCTCCAAGTGAATTTTGTGTGTGTTTTGGCCAGTGTTCATTTGAAGTTTTCCGATTATGGTTATGGGTTATGTGATGTGCCGGTTTCTTTACTAAAACGTTATATAAGTTTTTATAGAAATTGACATTCATTTTTAAATAAGACCGACAAGGTAAGTGTATGTGTGTGGCCTAAATAAAATTACATTAAAAAATCAATCAGCCAATCAAAAGTCAAAAAGGTCATTGACATTTGACCTAGTTACGTAGTTGCGTATTTCAAACTTAAAGAGTGTAAGATGTAATTCTGACAACACCGGTGAGAATTCGGATGTGCCGCAGTGCAGTACAGATGTATTCCTGGTTTGACGTCAGGTCATTTTTACCGCTGAATGAATTGAAAACGCCATTTAAGGATATTTTTCTTCAATTTGTATTCATCTCAGGAATTGCCGGTTTAAATATAATACGTCATTTCCATAACACCCGTATAAAAGAAATTATTATGTTATCTTTGGGTTCATTAAAAGTTGCTTGTGAGAATATTTTGTCAGATTTGCTCTAACTTTAATATTAACGCCGGAAAAAAATTTAATTAAAAATACAAAATTTCAATTTTTTTTAAATAACTCAAAACTGAAACATCTTACCGAAACTTACGTGTGGCATATTATTACTGATTTGATTGCCATAGTTTTTCACTATTTAATCGAAGTTGTATCTGTTACCATTAAAGCGATCCCCATAGAGGCCCTCCTTATCTTGGTCACCCTGTTTATTTTAATAATAAAAGTGAGTACTAGATTTTTTTACTTATTTATTTTAAGCTTGATATTTAACTGAGTTTGCTAAAATTGCATTTATCTTGTAAAAGAACTAACTTCAAATGAATATTAAGTGTGTTTTTTAAAATTATTTATATTTCTAACAAATTGTGTCCCCAAATGTGAAAAAGTCAGTGTCGCAAATTATTGCCAAAATATGTACAGGGTGTCCAATTTTCGACACCATTATAGGATATCTCCGTAATTGTTAGTGCTATCAAAAAAGTAATGTAGGTGTCATGTGGTATTTTTGGTTCAAACTTAAAATGGTAAAATCAATTTTAAAAATTTTCGCTTTACCCTATATTTTCTTAGTTAAAAGAGATACGGAAAAAAGTTTTATATAGAGGTTTCTTTATATTGATTGCTGAATAATCTGCCTTTTCAGAATAAGTATACGGGATCAGGTAAAAAAGTTATTGGACCTAACCTCATTTTTTTACACCCTTTATATTTTAATCAAAAAAGATAATATTTTAAATTATCCTTACAAATATATAACACACCATGGATCATATAAATTTATTTAAACTTTATTACTTTAAACCACAGTAGGCCATGAAACAAAAGCTAATATCCTAGAGACAACTATGTTGACATTCTAGTTGTTATTAACATTTAACGTCAAGTTAATTTTTACATATTTATTTGTAAAAATGACTTTTGAAAAAATTGATATGATATCTATCATCCATGGTAAATTTGAAAAATAGTTTAAAATACTATCTTTTTAGATTAAAATATACAGGGTGTTGTATTAAAAAAATGAGGTTAGGTCCGATAACTTTCTTACCTGATCCCGTATATTTATTCTGAAAACGGCAGATTATTCAACAATCATTATAAATAAACTTCTGTAAAAACCATTTTTCTGTATCTCTTTTAACTAAGAAAATATAGGGTAATTTTGAAATTGTCAATTGGTTAATTTTCCCCCGTATCTCTTAAGCGAGCGAAAATTTTCGAATTTTGATTTTACCATTTTAAGTTTGACCCAAAAAGAGCACATGACACCTACATTACTTTTTTGATAGCACTAACAATTACGGAGATACCCTATAAAAGTGTCGAATATGGGATACCCTGTACTATTTTAGGTATTTTTCATAACAAATTTCACTAAAATTACTAAAACCGTTTCGGAAATATCTTAAGAACACCGAAAATATTTTAAAATTTTAACTCCCTGTAATTGTCAAACAAAGCATCTGCGGACGCATGTTCGGGTTTGTTGTGTAAAATATATCTTCATTTCTTAAATTTTTGGACGAGATTAAAAATTTAATAAAATTTCAATCATGCCCTAACAGGTTTTTGTTTGTTTGGGTAAATGGCTTAAGGCTTTTTTAAAAAGCGCCGATGGAAAGAATTGTTTAGGAGCAAGTAAAGGTTGCAATTTAAAGAATAAGTAATTATGAACAAAAAATAAGACGAGGATCGTAATTTTATTATTGTGAGGATATTAATACAGGTATGTTTACTTTTAATATCTGAACGACAAACAAATTATTATATTTTAACAGATACCGTAAGTTACTTGGATTTGTACATAGAATTAAAAAATGCCAAGATATACAGGGCAATCTATTTAAAATAACAACGTAAGAAACCACCACACACTTAAATTAAAAAAGAGGTTTACTATTTTTGGGGTTTGTTTCTTGGTGCCTGGGGTGACTTTGACGAAGCCTTAGCCCTGATGATGGCCTTTTAAGAGGCCGAAAGCGCTAGATGATGGCAGGATTAAAATTACGCGGAATACAAGTGAGAAGTTTTGTTTTTACTTTTTTATCTGACAAAACAGCGTACAACCGACTTCCCCCTCTTAATGTAAGCCGGTATAACTGGAAAACAAAATTTTAAACTCCTATTCCTTGATGTTTTGTATTATTTTCATTCCACCTTCCCTATTGAAGATATTTAAAAAAATTCTGCAATAATAAAAATAAAATAATAATAAAATGGACACGATCGGTTAATTTTAATGCGTCTATTAGATATTTAGATAAATTAAAAATGCATCAAGAGTGTAAAACTTATTATGAATCGACTCCCAAAATCTGGCTTACCCGACAATGGCGTAAAATCCCTACCACTGAGAATCGTACCACCTTTATTACCGCTCGAAACCAATGTAAGCTAACAATAGATCAAAGCAAAGAAGCCCATCGCGTGAGGATCAAAAACAAACTTCTTGACAATCCAAACGGATCAAGGTCCTTTTGGTCAGTCGCACAGGCCATCAGCCAAAATTTTACCAATCAACTAGTCCACCTCTAACACGTTCCGATTGTGCCATAGCATCCTTAGCCGGAGACAAATCAAACCTACGTGCTGAACTATTTTCTTCGCATTCCACAGTAGATTTCCAGGGAAGAACACCACCCAATATTCCTGCAGTTCAATCCGAAATGACCGAAATCGTGTTCCGTCAGCTCCCTGTCAAACGAATCCTGATAGGACTCGACGTCAAGAAAGCTGCTGGTCCAGACGAAATTCCTGTTTTAGTTCTCAAGAGATGCGCCGATGAACTAACACCAGTATTTTGTAGACTTTTTAACTTATCCTACAAACAAGGAATATTTCCATCGTGCTGGAAGACGGCGCGAGTCCAGCCTATACCAAAGAAAGATAAGAGACCCCTGCCTAACAACTATCGACCTGTCCCATTGCTTTCAGTTATATCAAAAGTAATGGAGGAAGCTATTAACCAACATCTTCTAAAGTACCTGGAATGCTTTAATATTATCCATTATCAGCGATCATCAATATGATTTTCGGAATTCCAGATCAACTGGAGATCTTCTAGCCTATGTCACCCATCTTTGGAACAACGCAATCGAACATCAATCGAACATCACGGGGAGTCTCGGGCTGTAGCACTGGATATTTCTAAAGCCTTTGATCGTGTTTGGCATGAGGGCATGAGGGACTTCTAAGTAAACTGCGATCCTATGGTATGCCCAGTCGATTATGTGCATGGTTGTCTAGCTTTCTTAAGGACCGCTCTCTGCAAGTGGCTATTGACGGATTTCTCTCAGACACCTTCACCATCAATGCCGGTGTTTCTCAAGGGTCCATATTGTATCCCACTCTCTTCTTACTCTACATTAACGACCTTCTAGTGATAACGAAAAATCCTTTATTTAGTTTTGCTGACGATAGCACACTTATCTCATCTTTCTCTTTGAATGCACAAACATCGGCTGCCGACGCACATCTTCGCAGACAGCATGAAGTATCACGCCTCAACAAAGACCTGGAAGAATTTTTGGCTTGGGGTGACAGTAACCAAATCGAATTTAATGCTAAGAAAACCCAGGCTCCAGTTTTCACTAAACAGGTTAACATGACAGAACCGGATATAGTCATGGACGGACACGCAATCCCACTGGCTTCATCTATTAATTTGCTGGTCGTCAATCTTGGAGGAAATATGTCTTGGCATAACCACGTTGTGGCAATCGCTAAGATAGCTTCTCTGAAACTTGGTGTAGTCTTCCGAACCAGAAAGTTGTACACACCTCAACAACTTTTGACACTATACAAAGCACAGATTCGACCATCACTAGAGTACTGCTCTCATGTCTGGAGCTCTGCACCCAAGCATACTCTTCGGCAACTGGATTCGGAGAGATTTGGAGACCACGAGCTGACTAAGAACCTCGACAGCCTAGAACATCGAAGACAGGTTGGGGATTAGACTCTCTTTTACAGATATTTTCATGGAAAGTGCTCGGCTGACCTTGCCCTCTTAATTCCGCCCAGAGCGGCGAATAGCAGAAATACACGACGAACCAATGCCGCCCATCCATATGTGGTTAAGCTTAGTACTCCTCGAACTTCCTTATTTAAGAATTCTTTCATATGGAGGCCTTCATCCTTATGGAACGACCTTCCCGAGGTCGTTTTTCCCAACGAATATAACCTCCAACGATTCAAAACCAACGTGAATCGCTTTTTGCGCACACGCACCACTCCCATAGTGCCCTAAAGCATTTTTCCTATAGTGCTTGTGTTTGATCATAAAAAAATTACATATATCTTCGAAATATCAAACCTAATATAAGTAATTGACCGTGGTTTTTTAAAACCAACAATAAATAAACTTGTTAAAATTATATTAAGACTACAAACGAACCATATTATTTGCCCTAGTTATAAACATAAAATTGGCTTATTAGATAGTCCAAATTGTAACATATGCGAAATAGCTGATCCACAACATATATAACTACAATGTTCATTGAATATGAACAATATAAGCCAATTTTTCACTGAAATATATGAGATAAAAATATCCTCACCTTTTAACCTTGCAAGTCTGCTGGCTGACGAAAGAGTGTTTAAAATTATTTATAAACACTATTGTAAGTCAGAGGCTTTATTTGTATGAAGTAGCTTAGCTGTAAAATAGTAGGTAATTATAATTAAAAAAAAAAAAAAAAAAAAAAAATGTATACAGGGTGTTCCATAACTAATGGTACACAGGAAAACTGCAGATTCCTTGGGTAAAAATACTGCGATTTGGCCATACTTAGTTTACTCCAATAGCTGGTAATAACCGAGATACAGGGGTGTCCAAGTAAAAATTTAATTTTCAATTTTCCTAAATAACTTATTTCTGAATCAATATTTTTGCACACAATTTTGTGACTAGGGTTTTTTTGGGGAAAGGAATTTGAATTTGTTAATAATTTTGATGTAGATTATAGGGGACGCTCTCTGCGGTACTCTGGATACAAAAAAAGAAATGTAAGTTTTTTGTGCCTTAGTATAATTATGTTTTTATTAAAAATATCAGTTTTTCCGTCATTTTTAAGCAATAAAGGTATACTTTGTAAATGCCGCTCCGACTAACCGTTTTCGAGATATTTTCAATTACATTTTCTAATGCGCCCGTTTAAATTTTGATTTGTAAATGTGAAATTTGTCACAGTAGGCTTTGGTAAAAACAAATACAATGAAAGCACTTTGAAACCTCACTTCTGTCAAAGTTTATTTTCATTTGTCAGCATTGTGGGTGTTTTTAAGGAGTTTTTGAATATACTGTTATCAAAAATTAAACTAAAAATGCCGCGACATAACTGTTTACTAACGGAAAAATGCGAGACATGGTATGTTTATACGCACAAGAAAATTTTAACAGACGCGGTATTTGGAAATGTATCCAAAAAATAGAATTCAGCCAGATTTTAAAATTTTTAGAAGCCTATAAGACAGACTGGGTGAAACAGGATCCTTGCGTCCAAAACGTAATAGTGGAGCATTTTTAGTTTAATTAATAGTATCTTCAAAAACTCCTTAAAAACACCCACAATGGTGACAAATGAAAATAAACTTTGACAGAAATGAGGTTTCAAAGTGCTTTCATTGTATTTGTTTTTACCAAAGCCTACTGTGACAAATTTCACATTTACAAATCAAAATTTAAACGGGCGCATTAGAAATTGTAATTGAAAATATCTCGAAAACGGTTAGTCGGAGAGACATTTACAAAGTATACCTTTATTGCTTAAAAATGACGGAAAAACTGATATTTTTAATAAAAACATAATTATACTGAGGCACAAAAAAGTTACATTTCATTTTATGTATCCAGAGTACCGCAGAGAGCGCTCCCTATAATCTACATCAAAATTATTAACAAATTCAAATTCCATTCCCCCAAAAAACCCTAGTCATAAAATTTTGTGCCAAAATATTGATTCAGAAATAAGTTATTTAGGAAAATTGAAAATTAAATTTTTACTTGGGCACCCTGTATCTCGGTTATTACCAGCTCGCAGTATTTTTACCCAAGGAATCTGCAGTTTTCCTGTGTACCATTAGTTATGGGACACCCTATATAAATAAATTTAAAAAAAATATGTCTAAATAAACAATAATAAAAAAAAATACATTGAATCTTAACTATGGTATGATGTAAAATTGCATCAAGGCAACCTCATAATATTATACTGTATCTCTATTAAAACAGTTGTCGGATGACCGTATTAGGTATGTACATTATTAGGTATTATTATAGTTTTATTAAAAAAAAAGTCTGGCCAATTGGAATAATTTCCAGTGCCATTAAAATATTAAAAAAAAAGATAATATAAGAATCTTTGCATATTATCTTAAACATATTCTTGTATAATTTAAAAAGATGTTTACGTTTTTTTTTTAAATAAAGTGCATTAAAATCCACATTTTTCGTGCATTTTTCCGCCCTTTAAATTTCTTTTTATTAAGTTCAAAACTTAATATTATTCCGGCCATACTTGTAAAAGTTTGTGCAGTTTTTTCCGCTTACGCGACGATGTGTACTTTAAAAGTAAGTTGCAAGTTTAGCAATCCGAAATTACGAACCACAATAAAATGAGAGTCGTGTTTGACTATGTTATGCAGGCTTACGGCTTCTTGCCCAACTAATTAAAATTGGTTCGTAAGTCTATATATTATGCAATGGAAAAGAGTTATACTGGGCTACCAGTAAAATTCTGGAACATAGGACACTATGTGAAGCTTTTTATTAAATATTTTTTATATACAGGGTGTCCCACTTATAATATATAATGTCCCACTTGTAATGTTTATTTTTGGTATTTCTGATTTGATTGTTTTGAAATTTGTTGTGTGTGTTACGTATGATCCTAGGGCCGCAGTTTTCTATTGTTTAAAATTTTAGAGTGCATTGACGTACGGATTTATAGAGGTTTTAAAATAATAATTTAAAGAGTAAAGTAGCTACCGATTATTTTATTTCAATCAGAAAAAAATGAAAATTTCAATAATGACAAAACCAGTGGCGTGCCTATAACCAATTTTATATTTATTTATTTTTTAAAATAATTACTATTTATGTAAAATACACGCGATAAGGAATAAGCTAATTACCAAAAATTGTTAACTGCTTCATCTAATATAATATACTATACGTTGAATGCAGTGGCGTACTGTAATCGAATATCTAATAATTTATTCTTGCTATAACTCACTACGGTTCAGTGGCGGTTCTTCCACAGGAGCACATGCGCACGTGCACCCCCAAAACGGATAAAAAAAATATTAATTTATATTCATTTAATATTATTTATAGGATAAAGTCCTAATATTTTATCGTACCGTCAAACCAAACTGTATAATCTCTCCCGAGGCGTGTTCGGGCCCCCGCGCGAGTCGTCGTTAATGACGAGAAATGTTCGCATAGGCGATTAAGTAGGCGGGACATAATGCAGTTTCTCTTTAGTGGCGGAGACGGGGGATGGCGGGGTTATGGCGATTTTACATGGCAAAGTCGCACAATTTTGGAGTGCGCCATTGTCTGTTTGTTCGCGCATTTATGTAGTAATTCGAGCGTGGATGTTTCAATGTTTTAATATTACAATTGAAGTGAAGAATGCGGAAAGACCTAAACCCGAAATTAATTTAACGTAGACCACAAAGGGTAAATCTAGGGACTTTATTAGAAAGATTAAAAATACGAAATATACGAAAAAAATATCTGGCTTTGTGGATGCAGCACAACTAACCGTTCCTGTTTGTTGTTTGGTCGCGGCATTGCGGAGCCTGCCTGGACAAAGAATGGAATAGAAAATAATCTTCAGAGCATATTTTCTGCCACCTTTACACTTTTACAAATAATTGTTACCATACCAATGACCACGGCCGAAGGTGAACTATATTTTTCAACATTAAAGCGAATAAAAGCATTTTTGCGAAGTTCTATGAATGAAGAAAGACTAATACAACACTAACAATGCTATATATTGAATAAAGAATGTATAGAGGGATTCCAAATTTTAATGAGACTGATAAATTTTCAACAATTAAGAACCGAATAATGGACTTTACGTTTAAGCAATATACATTAAAAAAAACTTTCTTATTTTCCAAAAATTGTATTTCCTTGTGTAAAATTAAAAAGATTAATAAAAAAAAGCATTTTCTTATTGCTTTTTTCTTCCTACGTTTAAAACGCCGAAGAATATAATTATTCGGTCGTTACAGAAAAATAAAATTTTTAAAATAATTTCATGATACTTGTGAACTGTGATAGGTCACGAGCCGTCACTGCTACGGTCGTACTGTAAGTTTCGACATCGTGTGTAATAGGCGTCTTACCACTCTTGGTATGTAATATGCTATTACACAATTAGTCCATACTTGATGTACCGGGTGATTCATTAAGGGTGACGAGCTACCGTATCTCAGGAACTAATAGTCGTACGAGTTTAAAAAAAAAATCCCTTAAATGAAATCGGCCAAGAGAAATTGCTGGAAATATTTTTTAAATCCATACATCCACCGCTAGGGGGCGTAATTGCTTCGATCGTATAAAAAATGCAGTTTTCTTGAAAATTTTCCAAATAAGTTGAAAAAAAAATACTACCACAGTAATACTTCTATAATTGTCCATCTTTTTGGTTTAACACTTTTTATTGTGGAACGTAAAATAAGGGCGGGAGGGGATGGTGAACTTTTCCTTACTAAAGTGCCTATAGATTTGGTTATACTTAACGGATTTTAGCAAACTAGGTCTCGTTTAAGAAAGGAGGGTATATTGAACAAAATAAAAGACAACTACGTCATTCTGGTTCTTGCCGCCCTCGCTAGGGGGTGTGTTTTACAAGTTTAACCGTATTTTTAATTTTGCTCCGAAATCTTAAATGGAACAGTATGATTATTTTATTAGATTCGAAAAGTAGACTAAATTTGCAACAAAATATGTTTAAGCCGCATGTCGATATCTTCATTCGTTTAAACGTTATCACTTAAAGAATATTGCATTAACAAATTTATTAAAGAAACAAAATAGATAATTCATAATCGAGCATGCCATGGACAAATAAAAAAACAATTTAAAACTTCATTCTTATTTTAATTTAATTACAACAATAATGATATAACATAACAAGCAAGAAAACAACAATTACAATATTGACATTTTTTTAACGTTTTACATGTTCAAAGTGTCCACCGTTATTAGCCACGCATAAATTAAGTCTTTCAGTTGTGGATAATACACTAACTTCAATTTCGGCGGCGGAGATGTTGCTAATGGCTTCCCGAATTCGGTTTTTCATATCATGAGGTGTTGTTGGACGGTCTTTATAAACTAGGTCTTTAAGCTTACCCCATAAATAAAAATCCAGTACCGTAAAGTCGGGAGACCTCGCTGGCCAAGGAAAAATGCTGTTCCTACCTATCCATTTATCCCTAAACTGAAAATTTAAAAATTTTTGGACGTTTCGAGCATAATGGGCTGGGCATCCATCCTGTTGGAACCACATGTTCATTCTGCCCTCCAAAGGAACATCTTCTAACAGTATAGGTAACTCATCTTCCAAAAATTGTAGATAATTTACGCCATTTAAATGCTGATCAAAAAAATATGGCCCCATAATTCTTCCACCCAAAATCCCGCACCACACATTTACACTCCATCGATTTTGAAATTGAACTTCCCTTGACCACTGAGGATTTGTTTCTGACCAATAGTGCATGTTGTGATTATTAACTTTCCCTGAACTGGAAAAAGTTGCCTCGTCAGTCCACAATATTTGGGATAAAAAATTTCTGCTTCCGTTCACCATCCCCAATAGCCAATAACAAAAGTCCAGTCCATGGTCGAAATCGGCTGGCTTTAATTGTTGATGTAACATTACATGGTACGGATGTAATTTATGTTTTTTTAATATACGTTGAATTAAGGAATATGTCAATCCTAGATCTCTTACCAAATCTCGAATGCTTAAATGAGGGTCGGCAGTAATATAAGCTAACACATTTATTATATTAACTTCGTTTCTTGCTCTCCGTACTCTATTTGGAGCTGCGACTGGCTGGACATGTCCGGTCTCCTTCAATCGTTTCGCTAATCTTTTGAAAACATTTCTTGAATGATGACGTCGTACAGGATATCTAAATGCGTATTCGTTCTCGGCAATAACGTCATGTTGCAAACATACAAAATAAACTGCTAACATATCAAAAGCCTCCTCGTTCGTATACGGCATATTTTAAAAATTTAATTGGGCTCTTTACAAATTTAAATGTCAAAGAATAAACTATCGATTTTTTAAAAATCGCCGTTTCCATGGAAACTGTCTTCCAAGTCTTTTCACGGTCTTCTAAGATGAGCATTTAATTTTGGGCTAAATTGTTTTTTTATTTGTCCATGGCATGCTCGATTATGAATTATCTATTTTGTTTCTTTAATAAATTTGTTAATGCAATATTCTTTAAGTGATAACGTTTAAACGAATGAAGATATCGACATGCGGCTTAAACATATTTTGTTGCAAATTTAGTCTACTTTTCGAATCTAATAAAATAATCATACTGTTCCATTTAAGATTTCGGAGCAAAATTAAAAATACGGTTAAACTTGTAAAACACACCCCCTAGCGAGGGCGGCAAGAACCAGAATGACGTAGTTGTCTTTTATTTTGTTCAATATACCCTCCTTTCTTAAACGAGACCTAGTTTGCTAAAATCCGTTAAGTATAACCAAATCTATAGGCACTTTAGTAAGGAAAAGTTCACCATCCCCTCCCGCCCTTATTTTACGTTCCACAATAAAAAGTGTTAAACCAAAAAGATGGACAATTATAGAAGTATTAATGTGGTAGTATTTTTTTTTCAACTTATTTGGAAAATTTTCAAGAAAACTGCATTTTTTATACGATCGAAGCAATTACGCCCCCTAGCGGTGGATGTATGGATTTAAAAAATATTTCCAGCAATTTCTCTTGGCCGATTTCATTTAAGGGATTTTTTTTTTAAACTCGTACGACTATTAGTTCCTGAGATACGGTAGCTCGTCACCCTTAATGAATCACCCGGTACAAATATAAATATTTAGATATTTTACAACCACATTTGTGGTATATTTTTATCTAGAATGTTACCCGTCAATGCCTAATACGTACGGAACAAATCATTTATAATTTTAAGCGTATTGTCCCTAAGGTGTATTATCCAGCCGCCATATTGCAGTTTAGTTTATATATGAGGCGTTGAGAACCAGACCGGACCATCCACTGAATTACTTAATGGAGATAATAAGGATTAAAAAATATGCATTTTTTATTATCCTTTTATATCCTTCTAAAAAAATTTATTTAATTTTTATTTTTTGTTAGGATACTAAAAATAATATATTTTTTAAAGTAGCTAAGAAATTAATACTATATTTTCAATAGAACAAAAAATAATGTGGGTTGGTCCGCTTTGGTTTTATAGAAGTTTTATTATTTTCCATAATGGACTATAACCAAATAATGCGAAATATACATTTTTATATATTTTTATTCCAAAATAAACAATTAACTAAATAATATTTACAATAATAAAGCAAAAAAGAATTAAATTTTTTTTTCCAACAAAAAAAGTGTGATACGTACTTTCAAAAAATACTTTTAGAAAGACTATTAATCATTCTTATCAACTAAGGAAATTGCATCTTCTGCTGCTGACGAACACTTTAAAGAGTGAAAGAAATTGTGATAAATTGGCGGAATAAACTCAATTAATTCTAGAAGATCTTTCTTTTTTGCAACAGTTACACGGTTTCCAGTAGGGTATAATAAAGGCAGAGGTCCCCGGATGCTGTCCTTTGAAACGTTTCTTTTTTGAATATCAAATTTCTGCAAGGCTTGAATTTGGCTTATTCCATACTTAAAATAAATAATAAATGGATCCTCTTTTTTTATTATAATACAGTGCATTTTAAACCATTCAACTTTTGTAGAATCTAAACTTTTTTTTCTGTTTGTAATTACTTTTTCTAAGTCGACTGTAGAATAAAAGTTTTCTTTTTCCATCAGAACAACTTTAAAAGGATTTTTTTTCTTTGCACTTGTAATGACATTCACCCAATCATTAGGGACATAAATATTGGGAAAGAATTTTTTATTTTTTTCAATTACACCAAAGTCTCTGTCGCATACTAAAAACGAATGGCCGCTAACCAAAAAGTTATGCTGGATTTCTTCCACCGTAAATTCCTGAGATTGAACAACATAATGGCAAATTAAAGCCATTTTAATGTTCCTGTTCTGACCTCCGCAACCGTCAGAATACATTATAACTTTCTTGGTCTTTACAATATTTTTAAAATAATACATCAGGCATGATCCAATTTCTTGGGCTCCACGAGATGCTAAAGATTCATCCCATACAAACATCGTGGCTTCATTACTCTGCAAATTGTGGACCCCAAGACAGTATGTCCATAATTGTCTTTTATAATAGGTGATACCGGTAGAGATGACAGGCGTAGGCAATGTTTTCATGAGATCAAAGGCTATAACTGTAACTTCGTCCTGTGAAATTTTTGCATCTTGACTCATTGCATCGCGTAGTTGTTGGGCTTTGCGTTGGTGACGTTCTAATTCAACATTTAGTTCTTTCTTTTTTCCTTCATCTACTTCATATTTTAATTTATTTTGTAAAGAGTCACATGTCTTGCAGGAGTCTACAATGGGTGGGTGAAAATGAAGATCAAACTTAGTGTTAAATATATCACGAAACTTAAATTCTGACACAGGATTCGCTGTTTTTTTCTTATACTCTGTATAAAGGATTTTGATATTCATGTCGGGGCCAAGGTAATTTCTGTCCGTCTTATGCAGTGCGTAATGGGATTTATAGGTTGGAAAGGTTCTAATAAAGTTACAAACATCATCAATTTTTTCTACGGGGGTTTTATTTGCAGGAGGGTGTCGGCCTCGTTGATCCTGTGGTACCATTAATTTCGTTTTTTTCTTAAGGGTTCTATCAAGTTTACCGTCTGATACCATTAGAATTTTTTTAAACAGATTTTTACATATTTTAACGTCACTTCCTTGACTATTAGGTAAATAATATTCTCTCGTCATATGTTTCGATTTGTTAGTAGGAGTAGCATTAATTGTGGCATAATGACGAGCAACTGGCTTAACTTTGACTTGCGAGAATATGTATCCGGTCTGTAAGTCGAAATTGGCTAATCCATAAAATTTATTATGGATTTCCGCTTGAATTTCAGGATTTATTAACTTATAACATTCTAAATTACAGCAATTGTCGGCAGGTAAAAACGTTTTAGCGTGGACAATTTGGCCTTTTACATTGGTATAACTCTGACCACTAGCTCGAAAATATTTGCGTTTGTTTTTTTTCCATTCCGTCTCGTTTCTCATCCGCTTTCTTGATTTTTGTTTCACGTTTTCCTCATCTTCACTATCGGATTCTGACGGCAAATTTGACGGTTGGTAATCATCAGAGCTTCCATTGTCTTCAAATTCTGAGGGTTCACTTCTATGACCGTCTGAATTTGTTTCTAAAAGTTAGGTTAGGATTAGTAAAACTATTAAATTACCAAATTTTAAAAGAAAAAAAACTAACCTTCTATTTCCTGGGATGTGTCTGCACCTGACCAACTAGTTGAAGCCATATTTTTCAAACTAAACTTAAATAAATAAGTACTATAAGCTTTTTAAAGTATTAAACGTTAGCATACGTATCGATTAGGGACTGGACTAACCCAGGGTAAACAATCTTTATCAAAGATACCAAAGCGGACCAAGCCACATAGTTCACTATGGCACCGATTTATCATTCGGATCGACTGGCTGGACCATCCTGTTTAGTGTCGCCATCTGTTATAGGATGCTTGAAACTCAGATGGTCCACTGTGGCTTTGAAATATGTAATATATAGTATCGGAATCACGCCTTGGTCCAATATTTGGGATTTTGTGGGATGGTCCGCTCTGGTTCTCAGCGCCTCATATGCAAAACTATAGAACATTTTATTTTAAAATTTAACCAGCGCAAAAATTTAAATAATTTTGAGGATATAAACCACAAGCCTTTTAATAAAATGCTAAATATAACCGCCATAATTTTATAAACAATAGATTTAAAA
This sequence comes from Barypeithes pellucidus, assembly GCA_963991005.1. Taxonomy (NCBI): domain Eukaryota; kingdom Metazoa; phylum Arthropoda; class Insecta; order Coleoptera; family Curculionidae; genus Barypeithes; species Barypeithes pellucidus. The sequence goes on from OZ022556.1 coordinate 26,342,449, forward strand.
TATTTAATTATATCATTTAAACAGTAACTTCATGTAGAATGACGCTATGGCGAAAAATATACAGGGTTTCATTTAAAATAAGATAGATAGAATAACTTTTGAACAAATTAAAATTGTGTGGGTAGAAATTTTTTACATGCAACTTTCAGTCTTTAGCATATAACTTACTAAAATATACTATTTGCCTGTAGAAACGATTATAATATGCTACTTCCTGCATTAGAAAGCAATTTTAAAAGTATTTTTTTAGATATAGCTGCAGTATTCAAATTTGAATTTAAAAATGTATCGCCGGTCACGTGTCCCCAGTCAATAATTTCTTACTTTACCCTTTTATATTTTACGTCATTTTACTAAAGTTACTTTTATATATAAATAATTTAACTCCTACTACAATTTGTGTTGAAAAAATAATATTCAAAGATCAACAGTTTAGTTTCTCTAACGCAATTATTAACCAGAAGTTCCGTCCCTGCAGCTGCATGTATCGCCGGTCATGGCAGAATTTAATTATAAATAACGCCACTACCGATCGGCCTAATAGTGTTATAAATAAGACGGTATGTGTTTGAATTTGTGTAAAGCGTGTTCTTGTTTAGGTAAGTTCCTTATTATGTTTAATTAGGTATAAACTAGAACATTGCCTACTTTTTACTAGGCGTATGTTTTTATATCGTATCGCCGGTCACAGTGTTGACTCAGACCTAGTAGACTTAATTAAGGGAAAAATACTACACGAAGTCATTCTCTTGAGTATAGATACTCATTTCAGTCTAAAAAAGTTTAAGAAATAGCTTGTATTAGCTGTTATCCACGAAGTTGTGCATTTTTGTATCGCCGGTAATGCATGAAAATGTTACCGGAGATACATTGATGTGACGGTTTATTATCCCAAGCTATATACAATATTTTTTTATTAGCCATTTATAAACCATTAAGGAAAAATATAATATTGATGTGCATGTTTCAATTACGTTTCGTTTTCGTTTAGGTAGATTAAAAATATGACTAATTTCATAGTATTTTAACATTCTATAAGGAACATTCCAAAACTTTGAGCCAATATAAGCCATGGTTCTTATAAATAATAGGAAAATGGTTAGAGTGACTGATTAAAATAACTCAGTTCCAAATATTGGCGTTATATGATTCAGAAGAGTAAAATTAGCCATGTGACGGGCGTTAAATTATTAAAAAATCGATGCTATAGACGAAGATCTTTGTGACGATGATCTTTTGCGCGGACATATACAGGGTGTCCGGGAACATGTGGGAAATCTCCCGGATATGAAGAAAACACGTGAAAAGAATACTATAGGTTCATATAAACTTCTTTCGTATCGGCCTCCTCTTCGGAGATATGGGCTCCCAAAGAGCACCAATGGAATTAAGTTTTTTACACATAACACTGGGGAACAGCAAAAATGTTTCCGAGACCAAAATAGCAAAATCTTACTTATTTTATTATACTAATTAACAATCTGTCTTGCAAAAGGCTCAGTTGGCTCCGGTTTTATAGATCCATCCCAATTATGATAATTTACCTACCTGCCCTTAATATATGGGAAAATTTCACCATTAAATGAGAAATACCTGGATTTATTATAACAGGTGTACTTTATAAGGGGTTTAAATACATATAATATAAATCCTAAATTGTTAGTTAGTTGTATTTCAACCACCAGTTGATCGAGAGCTGTTCGTATTTGAGAAATTAGAGAGTTTTGAGCAACATGTCGCGAGTTTGTGTAAATAAGCCGGATCATTTTTGTTATATATGTGGTGAAATGACTTTTGTGAAACAAAAACGTACGCTTAGCCCTTTAATAAAAAAGGCTTACCACTTGTATTTTGGCTGCAAAGTTGGAGACCAGGATAAAAATTGGGCTCCCCATATCTGCTGCTACAAATGTGCGTCCAACATTCGCGGCTGGCTAAGTGGAAAAAACCGTAAGATGCCCTTCGCTGTTCCTATGATCTGGCGAGAACCGAAAGACCACGTTACTGACTGTTACTTTTGTTTGACACCTCCCATCAAAAAAGGCTTTTCAGAGAAAAAAAGGTCTGCGATACAGTATCCAAATTTACAATCCGCCATACGCCCGGTGCCTCATAGTGACGAGTTGCCTATACCTAATCCACCTCAGGAATATACCCTTCATTCTGATGATGATCAAGAGGATTCAAACGGTAGTGTACCGGAAAATGTCGCCGGCCCATCAACCTCGCAAGACTCCGATTTTGTCTGTGAACTTCCAAGTAAAAAGCCTCACAAAATAAGTCAAAGTGAATTAAGTGACCTTATAAGGGATTTGGAACTGCCCAAGACAAAAGCAGAACTATTGGCCTCTCGATTGCAACAATGGAATTTACTTGAAGATGAAGTAAAAGTTTCTGTGTACCGAAGCCGTCAGAAAAACCTAACACCATTTTTTAACATGGATAACAATTTGGTAGCCTGTAGGGACATTGAGGGATTAATGGCAGCTTTAAATCTGGACTATGATCCAAAAGACTGGAGACTTTTCATTGATTCCTCAAAAGTAAGTCTTAAAGCTGTGTTACTCCATAATGGAAACAAATTGCCTTCAGTCCCAATTGGTCATGCAGTCCATATGAAAGAAACATATAGCAATTTGAAATTGTTACTTGAGACCATACAATATGAAAGATATAAATGGCAAATTTGTGGGGATTTAAAAGTTGTGGCGATCTTGCTTGGAATGCAGCTAGGTTATACCAAATACTGCTGCTTCCTCTGCGAATGGGACAGTCGAGCACGATCGGATCACTACAGAAAGAAAATTTGGCCACCGAGAGAGTCTTTTGAGCCAGGAAAGAAAAATGTGACCAGCGCGCCATTAGTTGCCCCAGAAAAGATTTTACTACCGCCACTTCATATAAAATTGGGACTTATGAAAAATTTTGTGAAGGCAATGGACAAAGAAGGCCGTGCTTTTAGTTATTTAAAAGAAAAGTTCCCTAGAATCAGTGACGCTAAAATTAAAGAGGGAATATTTGTGGGTCCCCAGATTAGGAAACTTTTCGGAGATGCGCAATTCGATTCCATACTTGAAGGCAAGGAAAAAGACGCTTGGGATGCCTTTAAAATGGTTGCAAAAAATTTCTTGGGAAACATAAAAGCAGAAAATTATAAAGACCTGGTTGCCCAACTTCTTTTGTGTTACCAAAACCTAGGGTGTAATATGTCGTTGAAAATTCATTTCCTGGATTCTCATCTGGATTACTTTCCGGAAAATTGTGGTGCTGTAAGTGACGAACACGGTGAGAGGTTCCACCAGGATATTTCGAACATGGAAAGAAGATATCAGGGAAAATGGAACTGTGAGATGTTAGCCGACTACTGCTGGACTATTACGAGAGATGCCCCAGAGGCTGCTTTCAAAAGGCAAGCTAAGAAGCGCAAAATGAGTGTCTAAACTTTGGATTCAATGATAAAAATGTGCTATTTAGTTGCTTTTGTTGAACCAACAATATATTGTTATCTGTATTTTGTATGTCCATTGTATATGCCTATGAATTAAAATTTTGTAACAAATAATTGAGATTTTTTTTTTTGCGAGCCAACTAAAATCTTTAATAGGTATTTTTTAGTTACTTGGGTACAGTTGAATCCAAAAAAATAGGTTTTGTTCAGGAAACAAAAAAAAAGTTGAAATTTGTTTCCCAGTGTAATTATTGAACCACCTGGTATATTTCAATTATTTTTTAATATGATGTATACCAGGTAAGACCCGTCAAATTACTACCCAAGAAACTGTTGTGAATTACTCACAGCTGCAGGGATGGATTAGCTGTAACACTCATGGGCCCATTTTTTTTACGCTCTGTATGATGAGAACTTTGGACAATGTTTTTTACATACCTTTAACTATTGGCTAAAAATTAAGTACTCTTCATTCATGTCGCTAATCCTAACCGTTTTCGAAAAACTTAATTTTATTGACACCGAGTCCCATCAGTTCTCACGGGTTAAATATATATGAAAAAGCGGAATTTTGAGGTTCGATATTTGATAGGAACAAAGATGTATCTCTTACCAAGATACGCCAAATACATGATGTAATTAAAATATCGTTTTTTCCAAAAAGGTTAGGATTAGCGACATGAATGAAGAGTACTTAATTTTTAGCAAATAGTTAAAGGTATGTAAAAAACATTGTCCAAAGTTCTCATCATATAGGGCGTAAAAAAAATGGGCCCATGAGTGTTGCAGCTAGTCCGTCCCTGCAGCTGTGAGTAATTCACAACAGTTTCTTGGGTAGTAATTTGACGGGTCTTACCTGGTATAAATCATATTAAAAAATAATTGAAATATACCAGGTGGTTCAATAATTATGTGTAAAAAACTTGATTCCATTGGTGCTCTTTGTGAGCCCATATCTCCGAAGAGGAGGCCGATACGAAAGAAGTTTATATGAACCTATAGTATTGTTTTCACGTGTTTTCTTCATATCCGGGAGATTTCCCACATGTTCCCGGACACCCTGTATAATTCCTCTAATTAGATACTCTAAGAAACCTATTAAAAAATTAACAGGTGTTTTTAAGATTATTCATTTTTTAAATCCGCTTTACTGAAAGTTGCCTCAAGAAAATTTTGACCCTGACATCCAATTTACACATTTGTATAGAGTGATCACGTATAATGTCCCATCTGAATTGCAGAACCATTTAATCAAAAATTTTTCCATATGAAGCGACAACTGCCGGTCACTGTATACAGGGTCATTCACGGTGCATGTTAAACGATCTCAGAAACTAATGAAGATATTTGTGTGAAATATTGGTAGGTGAGACCGAGGAGGGTTGTGAGAATTTTTACTTGAAAGAACATATCTCAATAGAGAAACATAACACCATTATGAATTGTATGCCGCAATGTAGCTCAATCCTTGATCTTTTAAAAACAGTCATCAAAGTCAACAAAAGTTATAAGGTTTCTGAGAAAATCCACGAGAAATGAAACTACTTCCTTTGTCACAACTCTCCTAACACTGAGGTAAATTGTGACACGTACCAAGGAAAGTTGCTGTACAGCTGTGTATCTAGACTATATTTAATAGATAAAATTACTTTTATATGAATTATAAACAAAACACACGTTTTTTGCATAAAATTACTTTAATTATCATTTGCAATAATTGTAGGAACTACAATAACATGAAACATTAACATAACAGTATTAAATCTTTTCTAAGTAATTATGGCATCATTATATCAAACTCAGGTTGTAAGAATTAACCGAAGCAAACTAACAAAAACAGAAATAAACAGGAAAAACATTGCAAAAAGCGTGCAAAATAAGCTAACCAGAAAATAACCTTTAATAGGAGAGTTGTGACACGCTGTCACAACTCACATCACAATTTTATAAAAAATTGACTTTTCGGTTGTTTTTTCATGCAGACATCGTAATTACGCAACCGCTTGTCGTGGGCCATTGGCGCGTACTGCGTCAAGTAGTGCGTCTATAAACAAACAATCGTGCCCTGTTGCCAGCTCGCTAACGGCCATAGATTCCGAGAAATCGTCTTTGTCACAACTCTACTCTGTCGCAATTCTCCTCGGTCTCCCCTACTCGTGCTGATCTTTTTCATGAAAAGATTTTGATATAGCTGCCACTTCCGGTTACACCGGAAGTCGATGTCGGTACTTAATTTAACTGAAATACCCTATATATTATTACATTTTTTAATTCTATGCATCAATCTAACAGATTTCGTATATCATGTCGTATAACTGAGTCTAAATATGTTTGACATATTTTTCAGGTTTTATGTATAAAATGACGTTTGCAGACCTTAAAATAATTATTAATTTTTCCTATAAGGAAGCTTATATTATTTTATTTGGGTCGGATTCCTTGTTGAAATGGACCTGCTTTAATGGATTTTTTATAATGTTTTTAAACCATTAATATAAGATGTTCAAAAAGTAAGATTAAAAATGGAATTGAGAGAACTATAAAAAATCTACATTTTCAAATGAATTCCGCCAATTTCTATTTAGCATTACAAATAAGGGTAAGTTTGTGGCAGGTTGTCTATTCCGAAAATTTAGTTTTCGAAATATTGCCAATTTAATATTTTTATGTGGCGATTTTGCTGCGCTATTTAAGTTCAGTTACTCCCAGTGGGCAAAAACGCTGTTGAAAACCAGTAAAATATCAAATAAATACATTTGGCACATGTTCTAGTTATTATTTTATTACATTCTCCATAAATAATAAACAAGTTTAAATAATCTTCGTTTATATGATTTAAACGCCAAGGCATGATTATTAATAATTTTCAAATGGTAAGTGACAGCTTCGCTTCATACGTTTCTTTAACATTTGACTGTTTTTCAACGTCGTCATATCCAATTAGATATTTCGAAAACTAAAAATTTTCGGAATAGACAACCTTACACAAACACCTTTATTTTTTATTCTAAATAGAAAATAGTTACAAAATTTTGGGGTTCCATTTGAAATAGCAGATTTTTTGCAGTTTTCTCAATTTCATCTTTAATCTTATTTTTTGAACACCTTGTATTAATAGTTTAAAAATATTTAAAAAAATCCATTAAGGGAACGAACAAACCTGAACAAACCCGAGAATTTTCAAATTTTGGTTTCACCATTTTAAGTCTGACCCAAAAAGAGCACATGACACCTACATTACTTTGTTGATTGTTGACAATTACGGAGATACCCTATATAAGTGTCGAAAGTGGGACACCCTGTACATTAGTTCCATTTTTTTGGAAAGTACTACTTAAAAAAATTATTAGCTATTGTATTATTAGAAACAGATTTAAACGACCTTTAAAATGGTGTGTCAATTGACCTCCCTTCACATTTAAGATTTTAAGGGTAACATCACGAAGGTTGTAAATATTCTTTAAAACACTACTCCCCTCACAATAAAATTGACGTGTCTTTGGGATTGTTAATATTATTTGCGGCTACCGAGATAAAGAAGTTTTCAAATTGACATTCTTTATATAGTTTACCTTAAATATTTAATTTCTATTGCATTTTCACGATCCATCAAACATTGTGTGACAGTAACTGAGTCCAATTTAACGCTAGAAAACTTAGGCAGCAGTTTTCTCTAAAAAGGTTAACATTACAGAACCGGTCATGGCAGGACACCCAATTCGACTTGCTTCATCTATTAATTTGATGGGCGTCAATCTGGGAGGAAATATGTCTTAGCATAACCACGTTGTAGCAATCGCCAAGATAGCTTCTCAGAAACTTGGTGTACTCTTTCGGACCAAAAAGTTGTACACACCTCAACAACTTTTGATAGTATACAAGGCCCAGATTCGACCATCACTATAGTACTGCTCTCATGCCTGGAGCTCTGCATCCAAACATACTCTTCGGCTACTGGATTCCATCGAAAGGAGGGCCATTCATCTGATTGGAGACAACGAGCTGACGAAGAACTTCAACATCCTAGAACATCGGAGACAGGTTGGGGATTTGGCTCTCTTTTATCGATATTTTCATGGAGAGTGCTCGGCTGACCTTGCCCTCCCCACAGCGGCGAATAGTGGAAATACACGACGAGCCACTGCCGCCCATCCGTATGTGGTTAAGCTTAGTACTCCTCGAATTTCATTATTTAAGAATTCTTTCATCTGGAGGATGCCATCCTTATGGAACGACCTTCCCGAGGTCGTGTTTCCCAACAAGTATAACATCCAACGATTCAAAACCAACGTGAATCGATATATAAAAAATTAATTATTATTTTAAGGTCCGCAAACGTCATTTTAAATATAAATCTTTAAATATGTCAAACATGCTTAGGTATATGACATGATATACGAAATCTGTCTAGAGTCTTGCGGAGAATTCACAAATGTAATTATACATAGGATATTCCATTCAAAATTATCAAGTTTACACCGACTTCCGGTATAACCGGAAGTGATAGGTACGTCAAAATATCTTCAATGAAGATATCAGCATCTTGTATAGCGAGTACCAATATTTCACACAAATAGCTTTTTTAGTTCCCGATATCTTTTAATACAAGAATCACTGTGAATGGCCCTGTATGAATATATAAAATGGAGGTCGCCTTTTCCTTTATAATGTTATCATTATTCAATCAATAATTCACAACAGTTTACTCTTGAACCTGCAACAGGTAATACCTGTAAATAACTGACGTGGAAAATGTTAAATTGTTACTTGGAGCCACAATTTAAGGTAGTTTAACTTATTAAAGAGGGCAAAATGTAGTTCGTGCTCCTATAAATCATCTAACTAATAATACTAATATAATAAAATATTAATTAAATAATTTTTTAAAATTGTATAGTATCTTTATTAGTACACTGTATTTCTAAAAGTCCAACACGGTTGCAACTGCCCATCTAGGTAAATAAATATCTTTTTTCTACGGTCGTTAAGAAGTATATATTTTTTTACGCAATTTGAAGCATAAGACTGATCATTTTTTAACCATTTAAAAAAATAATTTAACGTTAAAAATAGTTCAGTAACGGGTAATTTTTTTTGCCACTTCTCTCTGAAAGCTTTAATGTAAACGACTAGGCGAAATAATATATACCGGGCGATGCATCATTAGAATCCCTCCCTAGTACAGTTGAATGAATGAATTCTTCAAAATAATCTGGTGCTGTAAGAAACAAAAGAAGAAATTGATAATTTTTAACAAATTACAAATTTAGGGCACGAGAATTTTATAAAAAATTGAAAACTGATGAAACAACAAATCGCTTCGTAAATTCGGTGGATAAAAAGGAGTCCGAATGGTCATCGATTAATCGTATCGAACTAATTTTAGTAGTGTTGTGATCGCTCGAGCGAAAAACGGCTTGATCACTCGATTGTTGAAATAACCGACATCGCTCAATTATTAAAAAAACCGCTCGAGTTATCTATTCAGGCGAAAACCGTCGCTCGTCACTTATTATATTTCACTCGATACCCGGCTTCGCTTGACGCCGGCGGAAATATACCGCTGTAGTGTGATCGAATTAAAAAACTGCTCGTATATTCGAACAGTTTTTCGCTCGATAGGAAATAGTACTCTAGTTATAAATTCAGGCGAAAAACCGAAAAATATCGCCGGTCACTTAATGACGACCTTCGGTCTACGCGCCGCGCCATCCGATTGGCGATGTTCGAGTTTGACGCTGAGAGATACACGACAATGTCTTTCTTAAAGGTACATAAACGAGAAGGTGCATATAAAAAAGTATGCCGAATCCCTTAGCGGAGTCATCGCGACATGCATTTTGTAAAGTTTTGTTTTAACTGGCTAGCCAGCGGAGTAGTTTAGGTCTCCGATTGTAAATATTAAAAAATTAAAGGATATAATTTTAAAATTTTTGATTACTATAAACACGAGAAAACTTCTCAAAAATAACATAATAATAGAAATTGTTAATGAAAAATAACAAAACGAACAAAATGGTTAACAAAATATATAGAAAAATTCGTTGGTAATCTTATAATAAACATTTTTAAATCTAAACAGGAACTTTTTATTATTAAACTCAAGAAGACTTCTTAAAAATAACATATATTATAGAAAATGTTAATGGAAAATAAGAAAACGAGCAAAATAGTTAACAAAACATAGGTATCGACAAGTTTTTTGGTAACCAAAAGTAAGCATTCTTAAATTTACACAGGAACTTTGAGTACATTACATTGTTATAGAGAAAACTTTTGTAGTTTCTCCTTATAGCAGTATAGCTAGTAATCAGTAGTAATCACATAGAATTTGACAGTTTTATTTTAATTATGGCTGTTGCCACGTATAATATAATTGTAGATAACTAAAGCTTTAAAAATAGCGACTAAAATAACAGCTGTTTTTCTAAATATTTACATAACAATAAAGTTGAAAAATATTATGTATTTTAATGATTTCATTCATTCTAGTTATTCAATAAGGTTTTAATAATTTAATTAAATTCTACGCAAAATTAATTACGCAGTCATAATTATTTATTACAATTTCAATTATTTTTCTGTTATTGCATTGTGTTATGTCAAAGTGGGTTTTCAAGCATCGAAAATAAATTTTTAAGAATTGTGTAGGTGCTTAAGATGAGATAATCTTTATAGATTTTTTCTATTTCGGTTTTATAATTGCTACATTATGAAATGCAAAAAAATTGAATAACCTGCCACTTTATGATGCTGAAATTTAATTTTTTTTATGTTGGCAGCAAGTAGGGTTCGAATTTCAGCCTTAGTTTGATTTCGTTGAAATTAGTTTTCTTGCTGTTATGGATTCGACAATAATTTTTTATAGAAAACTTTAAAATACTAACCTTTAACCTTGCAAATAGATCATTTTTACTAGATATTTATCTCAAATACCTATACTCGGAAATATATAACATGACGGTGTCCGTCAACTAATTTCTAGTCACTATACACTATAAAACAACATAACCTAAAAATAATAGAACTATCTTCCAGTTTATGCTTTATTTGTAAAGTTTTATTCAATAAAGTACTATTTCTATTTTTAATTCAATATAGTATTATACATATTACTTTATATGTACATATTCATAGTTACTGTAGACATTTCCTGGGTCCTAATTGTTATTCCTGTCAGATTCTGTGTCGACACAATATTTTGTTCAATAGTATTATTTATTATTTTGTTCAAGATTTTGAACTTTGTTCTGCTCGCACCATAACTCAAAGTTTTGCAATTCTTTTTAAAAGTTTTTCTGCAATTTCTCATATTTCTGATGGAGTACAACTTTCTTCCTGACTCATTTTTATCAATTTTAATAATATATTTATTTTTAATTATGACGGATGGGAAGAAGCTTTGTCGTGTTCAATTGTTTCTATCATGGCATATTTGTTACTTGCGACATTTTATGAAATTGTAAAAGTATTGCCAACCTAAAGAGAAAATATTAATTCAAATGGAAAAAATCTACTATATTTTTTCAAGTTTTTCAGACTTTAAAGACCCAAGTAGAAAAAGTATTATAAAATACACGATTCATAAGACAATTAGAGCAGTTGTACTTTATGGTCGTTTTCTAAATTAAACGCGTGCTCTAAGATAATTTCTTATGAAACTTGTACAGTTCATAGTTATTTAGGAACTGTGCAAAATTTATACATGGTGTTTCAAAAAACATGTGCCATCGCTCGCGTGGTGATTCCTTACCCAAAAATACGACAAATCGTGCCCATCGACACGGGTCTACAGATGCCTTGTTTCAAAGATATAGGGTGTTAACATTTTGACATTTTTTCGGTGTTTTCAAGATATTTCCGAAATGGCTCTAGTAATTTTACTTACATATGGGTTATGAAAAGTATCTAAAATAGTACATATATTAGCAATAAAAATGTGTGAACATGTTTACCAGGGACGTGCTTGCCAACAGGAGCTTTAATAATTTTTAACAAAAAATAGGTACGACACTGACTTTTTCACGTTTCGATGGCACAATATGTTAGAAATTTAAATTATTAAAAAAACATCTCTTAATATTTATTTGAACTCAGATTCGTTTACAAGATAATTGCAATTTTATCAAACCCTTTTAAATATGAAATTAGTAAAAATCTAGTATACTATTCACACATTTATATTGTTTATATCGGCTATTTTAGGTTATTTTCATAGCCCAATTATCACTCAAATTATTTGCCATTTCGGAAATATTTTGAGAACACCGAAAAAATTAGAAACCTATATAGAACTTGGAAAACTGCGAGTATTGTAGTCAGTTTTTTTTAAATCTTTTTTAAGACTACTTAACTGATGGGTAAACCTTCCGCAGCAAATAATTTCCCGCTCTTCCTCTTTCTTCACTGTGCATTGAAAAATATGTAAATGTACCAGATTCATCAGCATGTCCAAAGAAAAATCGCGAAATCAATTTACGACTAATATCGATAATATTATAAAATTAACCGCCAAAACAAACACTAACCTCAACTGAACTGTAAACTACTCTCACTGACCCTTCTTCCTACGGGACCCAAACAAGGCGGTCGATCATTTCAATCAAAATGTTCGATGTAGCCAAATTTTCAATTTTGACGATTAATAAAAAAACCAGTACCATTATGAAATGTTGTTTAAAACGAGTAATATTTAAATATGTGTTCAAATATGTATACAGGGTGTCCGCTAATTAATGGTACATGGAAAAACCACAGACTCTTTACGTAAAAATATTAGGATTTAATAAATACTTACCAATTTACTTATACACCCCGTAAAAATTGGACACACAAGAGCCACGGATCTAATCAACGATGAGCTCTTGGATATGCAATCTGATCGTATAAAAGCAACATACGATTTCACAAAGCCTTTCAAGATTGACTGGAACTTTTATAAATGGACAAACAGTGCATCCCCGTCGTTTGACAAGGGTCTAGTTTGGTACACCGATGGATCAAAAACCGCCAACGGTGTGGGCGCAGGTATATTTGGGGAAAGGCCCAGGATGGACATAAGCATTCCTCTGGGGACCTACGCCACAGAATACCAAGCGGAAGTTCATGCCATACAAGCATGTGTACTATAAAATCTTGAAAAGGGCTACCACGACCAAATGATTTACATCCTTTCGGACAGCCAAGCTGCTCTTAAGGCTCTGCACTCCAATCGGTTTACTTCAAAACTTACAATGGAGAGTCATAGCAAGCTAAAAGTACTGGCGGCCAGGGGGAACAAGGTGGAACTCTTGTGGGTCCCTGGTCACTCCGGGATATTAGAAAATGAAAAAACGGATGAACTAGCGAGAGCCAGATCTGCCCAAAGTCTCAGGGGCCCTGAACCGGCCTTTGGAACATCAAAACAGGCAACAAAAACAACATTAGATAGATGGTCGAAAAAACAACACCTATCTCGATGTCAAGAGTTACCTGGTCTAATACACGAACGGGCCGTAATGGGAAAACCATCGAAAATACTATCGAATGGGATGACGCGGCCCCAGTTGAAATAAGTGATGGGTCTGCTAACAGACCACTGCCACTTGCGAAAACACCTTCAACGGATAGGGATAAACATCCGATCCATTGAATGTAGACTCTGCGGCGAAGAGGATGAAACCGCCTCGCACATAATATACCGCTGCGTAGCGCTGTCCCGTAGAAGACAAAATATCTTCGGGAACATACAACGTGGTGACAACCTCCCACATGACAAGCTTGGTAGAAGGTTACTGGACCTCATAGAAGGAACAAACATCTTCTAACAAGATCGGGGTACACAATAAGCCGGAAGGCTGCAGTGATAATAAATAAATAATACTTTCCTCACATTTATTACGTAAAAAAGGTATACTAAGTTCAGGTAGAGCAGAGTTACCGTTTCGGAGATATTTTCATTTAAATTGTTTAGTGCACCCTTCGTAATTACTATTAATTTGCAAACAATTTTTTTTCTTAAAGTAACCTATGATAAAACGAATGACATTTAGAGATGCAGTTGCTATGAAACCTCTATGTTGTTATTTGTTTGTTGATTATTGTAAGATAGCTTTATAAGAAAATCACATTTTGAGTTTATCGTAAATTAAGCAACAATGCTGAGACACAATTTGTGAAATCCCATTTAGGACGAAAGGTATCTGTTTCGCCTAATCGGTCATAAATATGTTTGAAGATCTTAAAATCACGTTGTCTTCGATTTGGATAGAATTCCGAATATCGTCTCTAGGCACCTCGTCCATTAAAATTTTCCTGCGCGTATACACACAACATATTCCGCATTTCTGCATTTGAAAACAAATTACATAACTTACGATAAAGTCAAAAATGTGATTTTCTCACAAAGCTATCTTACAATAATCCACAAACAAATAACAACTTGGAGGTTTCATAGCAACTGCATCTCTAAATTTTATTTGCTTTCTCATAGGTTAGTTTAAGAAAAAAATTTTGTTTGCAAATTAATAGTAATTGGGCTGGGTGCACTACACAATTTAAATGCAAATATCTCCGAAACGGTAACTCTGGGCGACCTGAACTTAGTATACCTTTTTTACGTAATAAATATGAGAAAAGTATTATTTTCATTAAAAACTTACATACACTAAGGCACAAAATAGTTATGACCTAATAAAAGTGCGAAAACTGCAGGCAGCGCCCCCTACATTGTACACTAAAATTTCACACAAAAAATCAATTTTTCGTCCTAAAAAAACATAATTACCAAACTTGGTAAAGACATGTTGGTTTCTCTCAAAGTTATTAGAGAAAAACAAAAAGGAAGCTGTAACTTTTACACTCTGTATCTCAGTTAATATCAACTTTCGGATATAGGTAAGTATAGTTAAATCCTAATATTTTTACGTAAGGAGTCTGTGGTTTTTCCATGTACCATTAATTAGCGGACACATTTCAATATATTACAAAGAAATTCACAAAAAATATTATTTTATTATTTAACCTTGCCGAATATACAACATTGCATGCATTACATGCAAATTAAGAGGCGACAACATCGTCGCCTCTGCGAAGAAATAAAATGCGTGCATGAAATGGAAATGTACCGTCGCGCCCGGTCTGAAGATGCATTATCGACAATACGACAATGATAGATTTCGATGCGAAAGTGCTATCGCCGAAAGGTGTAATTGGACTTACGATGCTAGTTACACAAATAACGTTTTAATAACCATAACCAAGTATATATGGATATGAATGTGCAATAATTTTTTGGTTGAGCTAATGTAAATGTGTTTTTCCTGTATAAAGAACATAGAATTAATTAGGTTATAGAGGAATGAAAAAATTGTTTTACTTTATAAAATAAGTGGTGAGGCGGCGGCCTTACTTGCCTCACCTGACAGGCGCTATTAATACTAAATAAAATTATTAAATTAATAAAAAATAAATATTAATTTATACTTTCTTATACCAAGATGCATTACTTTTCACAATTAATTGCGTAAGTAAACATGTCACAAATAGTTACGAGATGTCGATATTTTTGAAGCTGGCTCCGAAAGATCAATCAGAACGGCATAGCATATTGATTTTATTTCTGTAATTTTTTAATAAATTTATAATGAAAATTAACTAGTCAAAGTTCAAAAGATCTGTTATGAAATTATACAGGGTGTAACAAATTCGTCCTTAACCCTAGATTTTGGGAACGATAAAAGGTACGAAGTTGGTTAAATTATTGCAAAGTTGCGTAATTATGAGCCCAATAATAGGACGCAAAAAAATCAAAAATAAATACGGAATTCGGAATATTTTAATAAAATCTAAAATTTTATGTTTTGTTTTATTTTTCCTGACTTTATCGAAGAGATGTCTAAAAATAAATTTCACTTTCCATTGCTACTTTTTATTCTCCACAAGATGGCATCATCAGTTCTTTAATGAGACGTTTGGTCTTTTTTAAATGCCGGCCTGACATATTTGTTTAAATTATGATAGAAGAACTAAGTCTACGTTTAGCGGAATACAACACTTACTTGTTTTCCGACGTTTTGTTCCTTAAATTTACCATCTTCATTAAAATACCCCTAGTACATTCCTGTAATTTACTTTTGTTTCGAATAAACTGAAGATTTTTTAATTATTATTGCTATTTCTGTTCTTAATTATTATTATTGCGTACTATTACTACTACTGTTTTTTTATTATTTCAAATTATTAGTTTTATCAAATGTTCTACTTAGCGTCAGTACCTACAAGTAAGCCAGCAAGTTTTAAGATCTTTTAAAAAAGGTTTACAGTGTTGAAATAACCCGATTTTTTTAAACAAAAGTCAATAGCAGGAACGTACTAGGGGTATTTTAATGAAGATGGTCAATTTAGGAAACAAAACGTTGGAAAAAACAGTAATTGTTGTATACTGCTGAACGTAGATTTAGTTCCTCTTTTATAATTTAAATAAAAAAATCCAAACCCGTATTTGAAAAACATAAGTTGATGATGGTGACCCAAAAACGAAACGTCACATTAAAAATCTTATGATGCCATCTCGTGGAGAATAAAAAGTATCAATGAGTAAGTGAAATTTATTTTTAGACTTCTCTTCGAACAAAAAAATTAAAACCGAAACGCAAAATTATAGATTTTTCCAAATATTTTGAAAGCCCCTGTATTTGAGGAGGTCCGCACCAAAACGTTACATTTCAATAATAAATGATTTTACAAAATTTGATATCATTAATGATAACTAAAGTAAGTTTCATTACACAAGGGGAATTGACTTAAATAAGCATAAAACTAGTGGGTAATTCATAAATTTAATTTT
Organism: Barypeithes pellucidus; assembly: GCA_963991005.1. Classification (NCBI taxonomy): domain Eukaryota; kingdom Metazoa; phylum Arthropoda; class Insecta; order Coleoptera; family Curculionidae; genus Barypeithes; species Barypeithes pellucidus. The sequence continues at coordinate 26,358,723 of OZ022556.1, forward strand.
TTTGGTTTTTAGGGTCATGGAAATTATTTAAAAAAAAAAATGTTATTTTTTGGTGCAACTGGTTAGTAATGTAACGTTTTGGTGGGACTATTGTAGAAATGTATCTTTTTGATCAAGACAAACTAATAAATATTACTTTTTGGTCCGAACAAAATAAAAACAGAAATTTTAAAAATATAGGAAATTTTATTTAAAAATAAAATCTTAACCACACGGCAAAATGACTCTCTGTGGAAATCAGCAGTAAAATCTCCTCTAACGGTCGGCATTGCATTGTGACTCATCAAGTCAACCTTGATTATTTTCGGAAAAGTATAGGGAGCATAATTTTTTTTTCGTCTAATGAAAATAACTGCTTCGTTTGGAAAGTGAATCAAACTTTTTTACTTAGACCGTTTTTTATTTAGTTTTGATCATTACACAAGCAGTAAATTATATAATAAGGAAAATGTTACATATTGTTGAGAACTATCCGGATAAAGAGTACGTACAAGGTGGAAATGTAACGTTTTGTTGTGACGAATACAACAGCAATTCTAGCTGGCAAAATTGTTACTTTTCGGTGCAACTTAATGATTTCATAGTGGTTTTAAGATCGGATTTGTCGTGCTTTGTCGCAACTTCAGTTAAGATTTCGAAAGAATTTAGTAACTGGAACATATTTGCGTTCAAAGTTCTTTTTAATAAAATATTGGTGAGGACCTCCACATTTATTCTTGATCTTTTTCCGGCATATTATTGGTCTCTGAATTACGCAACTTTGCTCCTTGTCAGAAAATGAGAGCTTTCTAAACCTAATAGCTTTATAAAACATGTATTATTTTTTTATTTTAAGTCTTTTTTAATAAAAAATATTTAAAAAAAATATGTTATATAAATTTTTTCAATTTTTATGTATATATACGTTTTATGTCAATAATACGACCAAATTAATATTTTATTGATAAATTATCCTTGTCGCGAAAATTGAAAACTTTCAAAAAAATTAAACAATATGAACCAAAATGATTTTAGCTTAACTCCTTAAAAGATAAGGGAAATTGCAAAGCATTAAATTGATATGTTTGTAAAATATTATAGTGATGTATTCAACTTTAAAAAGAGAGTAAACATGACAGGTGGTTACTTTAGTAGGTAATTGTTTCTGCAACTAAACATGACCAACCTTTAAAGAAGAAAAAAATACAAAGCGTTATACGACAATATAAAACCAAAATAAAAATCAAAATTTTGTAACTCGCATACCTGCAAAACACACTCGGTACGTAAAATTTCATCTTTCTCAACTGATTATATAACTAACTGTTGAAAATTGGATAATATTAATTTTTAATTCTTATATAATTTTTAACGTCACAATTTCAAAAAAAAAAACAAACTATAATTAACAGTTTATGAATTAACTCCAATATTTTCCAAAAAACACCACTTACCTGTGCTGCGAAAAAACTCTATCTTTCCCGCTACTCCTGCAAGTGGAGAGCCACTTCTTGCGCTTGATGCAGCTTCGACACTGTTGCGGTGTTGTAAAGAAACCAACAATAAAGAGCGTCGGGCCGGCCTCAAAGTATTTTATATCACTGATATGATGGCGCATCACGCGTCCGCAGGAGCAAGAAGTCGTGGGAAGTTGTGGGTAATCCACGATATGATTGGCTACTTGTCAAAATTGTTATCTAAATTGGACGAACTGGATATCCACAATCTCCATAAAAATTGTTTATTCTTTCTTAAAATACGCCTCTTGGCTTCTTGCGTCGTTATACATATACGTATGAATTTTTGTTAAGTTTTAGAGAACATAATGTGCCTATTTTTAACCAGGCGTGGAACTACTATGCGGCAAGACCAGGCAACGCGTGGGGGCCCAGGCATCCAGGGGCCCACGGCCCAAAGTTACGCAATGCGAGGCCCCTCGCCACATCAAAAAGTGTTTTTTTTTTCTTACGCAACACTCATTTATTATGATTTAATAGTATCATCAAGAAAAGGAGTTCCTACACATCTGTCGATCGCCTTAGATTTTAGGAGTCTTTACAATTTTTTTTGTAATAATTTGTGTTGAATATCCTCTGAAAGTGGGGCCCCCGGCCCAGACCCACCGGGCCTAGTACGAAAATAGGCCCCGGATAATGTTTACAGTAACAAGGAATTAACAACTACAACGTTTTAAAGTTTTGATGTCACCGTATAGGTGTAGGTATTTTTTATTGAATGCAAACTTCCTATTACAAATAATTTAAGGAAATTGAATTTAAAATATAAACTGCTATAAACATTTGGTCAGAAAATTAGTTATAAATAGTTAATTGAGTGAAATATCAAAAAATCTCTTAACATATTTTTTGTTCAGAATATAAGAAGATTTAACATGTAGAAGTCTAAATTATTTGAGGAAAGAATGAACCTATTTTTGCGACTTGTTTAAAGTAACTTCTAATTTTAACCTGCCCTGTATGATATTCTATTTATTCGATCTTATTATGTATTTTTCAATTAATTTTACGAGAACTTAGGTATACTTTTGTATATTTCCTGGAAATTTGGGTTAAAAGTGATTTTAAACAATAAAGTTATTCAGAAAATAATATAGTGTGGTAACTTTTTATGGGTTTTGGAATAATACTTATTATTATAATAATAATATTATATAATAAATAAGATTTGCAGTACAAACCTTAGTTTCTAAAGAGCATTAAGAAATTTTCTCTTATAGGAATCATCACATTTTTATTTTGAATTCTTTTGAAGTAACATCTATATCTATAATTTACCAATTTACGTTATTCTTCTTAATTAAATAAATCATTTTATAGGGCCTAATAAATAACTTTGCGGGGGAGGGGGCCAAATTTTGAAGTTCCGCCACTGTTTTTAACCCACTTAAAAATAGACAGCAATAGCTGATTATGATAATAGTTATGCCCAGTCGATTGACAAGATTCTGTGTAAGTAAATATCTTACCGTAAAAACCCGATTAGTACAGTTAAACCCCGATTTTCCTAGGAAAAACTAGTTTTAACTATCCGTCCTAGTCAATTCTAGATTTAACTAGTTAAAACTAGAATTAACATTCTCAGTCAATTAAAAATGGGTAATTTTCTCCTTATGGGAGCTTGGTAATGCCAATGACAATATTGCAGACGTTAAATTTCGGGGGGGGGTATGGGGCGATGGGGGTAAACAAACTACTCAAAAATGAATAAGCAGTAGAAATCAGTGACAGGGTTGGATACCTCTTCCAAAGTTGGATAGAGATTTTTGTCCACTTAAATATGACCCTAATTTATCATTTAAACAGTCTATGTTTCTATGCTATACAGGGTGTTTTAGAGTTCTGATTTATTGTAGAGTATTTTTTGGAAAACCTGCCAGGTTCTGCCGAATCGTCTATGGAATCATCGATTTATTTCGTAAAGTCAGGAAGATATTCATTTTTAAAGTAAACCATTCAAGTTTTCAACTGTTGTGTGCCTTAAGGTGTTCAATAATGGCCGCCATTCCCACGGAAATGAATTAACAACTTAGAGTTATATTTTCCATACTTTTGTAATTTGCAATGCTTCTAAAACACCCTGTATAACACAGAAACATAGCCTTTTTAATGATAAATTATGGCCAATCAAAGTCGACAAAATTCTCAATCCAGCGATTCCCCTCACTGATTTTTAGAACACAATAATTATCCTCGAAAGATGCAAAAAATTTTAGTTGCTTATTCATTTTTCAGTAGTTTATATGTAGATAAAAAGAGAAGTAGTGTGTTCGCGCTGAGCAGACTATCAGACATTTTTTGAGGGAGAATCTTAAGGCCTATTTTGCACTCTTGAACTGAATGTTAGATAGAGGTGAGACGGTATCAGCGTCCCGCTATTTTGTCGCGGTATTTTTGAATACCGTCATGGACATGCTTCGACCCGTCTTCGCATCGAATGGCCCACTCCAACAATTTGTATAAAACAAAATTTATCATTAATTATTTTATCAATGTTAATAATAATGAGTTTCATATGAATTTAGTGGTTTTAATCAAGAACGGTGCGTCTGACGAGAAAACACAAGAGACCGGTTTAATGTAGAAGTGAAAAGGCTAATCAGAAAAGATATCCACATGGAAAAATGTCAGTGGCGTACCATCTTTTTTCTAAAAAATATCAGAGGACATGTTTGTAGGCACGCCACTGGTTGAACAATTGAATAACTTTTGTAACTAAAATTTGTTTTTCTATATCCTATTAACACCCACCAAAATTGAATATAATATCTAAAGTACTTTCAGAGATATTAAAAAATAACCATTTAAAATAACTTTTCATTTCAATTCATTTGACATAATATGTTCAAATGAACTTTTATTTATAAAATGACCTAAGGAATCACATCCTGAAATATTAGCACGTCATTAAGGAATCAAAATATGAAATATGCAAAAGTTCTATTGAATATTGCAGAAACTTGATATTTTTAAAAAGTCATAATTTATTCAATAGCAAGAAGTTACGTGGTATTGTGTAAATCAAGTCAATTTTATTAAAATAGGTACGCATTTCGCTCTTTCATTATTACATTATATAAAATATTATTAGATAATAAAATTCTCCACGATGTGCCTGTTTCAAATCGACATAAATGTGACAGGATTTGGCTTATTTTCATAATTTATATCTAACCCACTTTTATTAATGTTACAGTGTTTTAAAATTCGATGAAAATGAAAAAACAAGTAAATAGAAGATACACCTAATTTCATATAAGTATAATACGGGGTATTCCACCGGGAACCGCCTCGATCTACAGGGTGAGTCGGGAGGAACGGACCAAATTTCAGGAGTGTATTATACACGCGAAAACAATGTAAAAAAACCCATATGTTCTTATCGGATATTCATTTGTTTTCAAGTTATAGCGCAATACCAAATAAAGAAAAGTTCATATATTAACGGTTTCCTAATCATAGCGTTTTCTGCTTCGTCTACGTTGCCCGTTGCTCTTCTAATTGCTTCATTTCTTTCTTCTTTAAAATTGGCTGCAGTATTTCTAATACGTCGAATTAGTGCATCCCGAGTGTCCACTTTTACTTTGTACACTTCATTTTTAAACCAACCCCATAAACAATAGTCTAGTGCTGTGAGGTCTGGAGACCTTGAAGGCCAATTAATAGGACCACCGCGACCAATCCAACGCCCTGGAAATGTTTCGTCTAAATGTTGCTTGACCTGACGAGCAAAATGTGCAGGAGCTCCATCGTGCTGGTAATACATTCGCCTTCTGATATTTACAGGAACATCCTCTAGTAGTCCTTGTAACTCATGTTGTAAAAAATCTAGGTAGTTGTCTCCTGTGAGGCGATTCTCCAAAATGAAAGGGCCAATTAAATAGCTATCGAGCATACCACACCACACATTAACCGAAAACTGTGCTGTACTCTCTGTACATGGTATGGATATAAGCCTTGCTCGTGGAGTGTGTTTAATACTCTTTTTTGTGAAATGCCCAATTGAGTACCAATTCTTCTTGAGCTGGTCGTTGCATCTTCTTCTACTAAATCTAGAATATTTTCTATTTCTCCTAAACCTTGTCGAGTAGCTCGTTCAGATGTAATGTTGGCACTGGGAAGATTACCATTCTCGCACAAATTACTAAACACTCTGATAAACACGTTTCTAGTCGGATGTCTGTGATGTGGATACCGTTGACGATATTCTTCAACAGCAGCTGTAGCACTGCCATTACAGAAACCATAAATAAACACCATATTTGCAAATTCTAAATTTGAATAAATATTTGGCATTTTGTATCACTTTAATCACTCAAACTTGAAAATAAACGTTTAATTACTGCCACAATAGACTGATACATTGTCAAGACAACATCGGTGTCAAATAGTTTAGAATCCTGAGCATGGCATGCTCTAATTATGTGAAAATTTTGATAAAAGTGGAACGTAGAAAAAATATTGGATATTGCGCTATAACTTGAAAACAAATGAATATCCGATAAGAACATATGGGTTTTTTACATTGTTTTCGCGTGTATAATACACTCCTGAAATTTGGTCCGTTTCTCCCGACTCACCCTGTATATAGGGTATTTTTTAATTGAGTCCCGATACTTAAGGTTGTGAATCCTTGGGTGATTTTAAGGAGAAAAGTTAATATTAACATATGTCCTAAAGCTCTTCATTTTTGAGCTACATAATGTTAAAATTTAAACAATAACTTTTTTATCATAATTATAATTACTCTTAGATATTCTTATGAAATTTTGTACACACCATTATCAAACAAAAATAAAATGTTTCTTTTGTAGTTTTTTACGTAGAATCCAGTGACGTACTCAGATTTTTTCTACATTCAATAACAATCATTAAGGAGCTTTTTTCATATTGAATGGCTGAATAGAAAAAACGGTTAGCATATTATAAAAATAAGAGTTAGTAGGCTGGGTGAAGCTTCATAAAGTTTGACGTTTCTTTTCATAAAGATAATAGGGTTGGCATTGATTTTTCATTATTAAATAATTATTATTAGAGTAAGACGTAAAACCTGATAAAGAAATGGTAAATTTTACAAACAGTGAATTAACTGACGTGCATTTTACTTATGGGCTTGCAGACGGAAATACATACGAAGCCAGACGGATATACCCCGTACGGACGTCACTGGTAAAAATGTTTAAAAATCTTTTAAGTCAAAAAATGCTCCTTAAGGGTGTGTACAAAATTTCATAAAAATATCTAAGAGTGATTATAATTATGATAAAAAAGTTATTTTTTAAATTTTAACATTCTGTAGCTCAAAAATGAAGAGCTCTAGGACATATGTTAATATTAACTTTTCTTCTTAAAATCACCTTAAGTATCGGCACTCAATTAAAAACACCCTGTATATGAAAAACTATACAAAATCTTGAAAATTAGAGTATGACAATGTTAATGGGGACAACTCGGCTAATATATTTACAATACGAGCACTTCCGATTATACCGTCGGTGTTAACTTGCTTATTTCAAAACACCCTATATATTATTATATTCTTGGACTCTACGCAAGATTCTAGGCAGATTTCATATCATGTCCTATTGCGGACCTTAAAATAATTATTAATTTATTATTATAAGAAGCCTTTATTGTTTAATTCGGGTTGGATTACCTGTTGAAAATAACCTGCTTTAATAGATTTTTATAATATTTTGATAATCATACTATTAATACAGGGTATTTAAAAAATAAGTTTTAAAATGAAATTGAGGAAAGTTCAAAAAATATACATTTTCAAATGCAAACCCAAAATTTTATAATTATTTTCTATTTGACATTAAAAATAAGGGCAAGTTTGTACAATGTCTATTCCTGAAATTTGTGGTTTTCGAACTATTCCGAATTTAATATTTTTATACGGCCATTTTGCTGAGAATTTTAAGTCACTCCTTTCTAGTTGGCTACGACGGCGTTGAAAACCAGTCGTGCTAAAGAAGTGTATGAATCTGTAATCTCAATCACTTACCATTCGAAAATTCTTAATAATCATGACGGGGCGCTTAAATTATATAAACGAAGATTATTTAAACTTATTTATTATAAGTATAATATATTTATATATATATATATTATAAGGTGTTGAAGAAAGGTCGGTACCCCGGAATAACTCCGGTGCATCGTATTGCAGCGAAAACATCTAGGGAAAAAGTTGTTTGGTTTTGAAGGAGGAATAGTTTGCAATTTAAACCACCCCCCACCCCCTCAACCCACGGGCGCGGGTGGGTGTTAATTAAGATTTTCAAATGGAATCCCATATTTTTTATGGGCTTATCGTGTTCTCCGACCAAAAATAAACATCTTTTGTCCGAAATTTTTTTTTTATTCGGACCCATCATTCACCAATAATCACCATGCGAAAGACAATATCAAAACCGTGCAAAAATCAAGTTTTATCCCGCAAATACTATTATATACTATACTAAAATTTTTCTCTGTCTTGTACTAAAAAATTCCCGTGGAATACAAACAACTTTTTCCACGGGCATTTTTTAGTACAAGACAAAGAAAAAGAGTATTTCCGGGATAAAACTTGATTTTCGCACGGTTCTGATTTTGTCTTTCTCATGTTGATTATTGGTGAAGGATGGACCCGAATAAAAAAAAATTTCGGACAAAAGATATTTATTTTTGGTCGGAGAACACGATACGCAAATAAAAAATATGGGGTTCCATTTGAAAATCTTAACTTACCCCCACCCGCGCCCGGGGGTTGAGGGGGTGGTTTAAATTGCAAACTATTCCTCCTTCAAGACCAAACAACTTTTTCCCCAGAAATTTTCCGCTGCAATGCGATGCACCGGAGTTATTCCGGGGTACCGACCTTTTTTCAACACTGTGTATATCGATAATATGATCAAGAACATTGATTTCTTTAGCATAGATATCCTTATACAAACTTAACCTTATTTTTAATGCTGAGTAGAAAATTATTATAAAATAATTGTCGCATTTCCATTTGAAAATGTACACTTTTTCCAATTTTCTCAATTTAATTTTTAGTCTTATTGTTATCAAAATATTATAAAAAATCTACTAAAGCAGGTCACTTTCAACAATAAATCCAACCCAAATAAAATAATCAAGACTTCCTTATAGTAAAAATTAATAATTAATTTAAGATATGCAAAACTGACTGATTGGGACATGATACGAACTCTGTTTAGAATCTTGCGTAGAATATAAAAATGTAATAATATATAGGGTGTTCCATTTAAAATAAACAAGTTGACACCGACTTTCGGTATAACCGGAAGTGCCACCATTTTGAAAAAAATTTAGTCGAGTTGCCCGCAACATTAGCATACTGTCCAATTTTCAAAATTTTTCTATGTATAGTTTTCCATATATGTATACCGGGTGTTTGAGGACGAACGCTCATCTGTTTGAATTACAGAAATATAATTTGGTGGGTTTGTATGTGATATTATTTTGCATTTTATGACATGACGGACTTCATTTTGTCACTTCCGGTTTAAGCGGAAATTACCTGAACTTTTAATTTCAAATGGAACACCGAGCATATTTTTGCCTACATCGATTCAGAATACCATTCCCAATTCAACGACACCCCATACGTCACTATTTAACACTTTAAATAATTTTTATTTTTTGTTTCATTTTTTCGTCTAGATTGCTATGTATTCCGTAATATGGTTTATTTACAATCATTCATGTAATAATGACATTTCATGTATCTTTGAAAGGTGGAAGGTTGACGTTTTTTTACTTTTACTTTCCACCCGGGTGGAAAGTAAATTATTTTTTTGTAATTTTTTAAAAAATCGATATCTCAAAATAAAATACGAACACACTTTTTTAAAAATGCTAATTACGTGTTTAGATATGTCTACTTTTCCCTAATTGATAGAGTGGTCCTCAGCATTGAATATTGTGACCAAATCGTTGATATCTTCTTTGTATTGGCATTTTCACTGAAATAAGCTAGTAGCGCCGACTCAGAACCAGGATTTTTGACTTTGTTTCCCATACACCATTCTTTGAAACATATCTGGGGCGGCTTTTAGTTGGCAGAAGATCTTCTTCTACTATTTTTGCTGCTTCTCGAATTTCTGGTGAAGTAGCAGCAAAATAATAATTCCTCATCTCACCTCATATTTCTGTTGTTAAAATAATATATTGTTTAGTGACATGGAAACTATATTCAAAAATTGATATGATGTGTATTATTACCTAAGTTATTTTACCACCTGCGGTTATTTGAAATTTCTGTATAATTTTTCAATGGAAAAGTCAAAATGACATTTATCTTTTATTAATAATTTGAATTCAAAATAATAAGAAGTGGATGTTAGATGTGGTTGTAAATAAAATATTATATAAACCTCGGTGAAAAGTTTCATTACTGTCTCGAGATTTAGTTACCGACTCTCTCGATAGGAATGAAACACTTTCCACCTCGGTACGTAATATACTATTACTTCTAAGCCAAATTTTTCATAAATTGTAATTCTCAAGTTTTATTTTTGTTTTATATTTTTTACACACTTTTTAACTATTTACGAAGCCTTTTTCCCACAACATTCAATTTTTTCAAATAAAACATATTGGCTCACTCGAGCAAAAAAATAGAGCACTTTTTTACACCTGTTTGATATCACACGCAAGGTGTCTTATCCCGCTTATTAATTGAAAGTTCCAATTATGGTTATTTTTCTGTAATTTGTTTTCATCTCAGGATTTGCGGGTTTAAGGACCGATATTTGAATGTTACCTTAAGTTAGACCTCAGATAAGGTAACCTTAACGTTATGGTAATCCTCAAGAAACCTATGTTTTAAATTAATTTGAGGATGAAAGTTTAAGATTATCACGTTCTTAAAGTTCTATTACCTTAGATGAGAGTTAAAAAGAGCTTTAATATACTGTCAAACTTGTGTTAAGGATGACTTATGTCATTCTGTACCTTAAGTTGACTTTGAAATATCGCCCCTTAATCACCGACTTATATCTATGGATAGCTAAATTATAAAAGCAAAAGTTGCAAATTTATGGTCTCGCGAATGTAAACAAAGCTGTTCGTCAGATGTCATGATACTGTCATGACTGATAAACTATTTACCTTAATCCACGAACAGCACCGTACTTCGCCCTTAATGAAAATGATTGCACGGCAATATTTTGGCACATCAAGACCTTGTTTACTGGGGCCATCACTGAAAAGCCACTTTTAGAATTAATTTTGATATCTATTGTCCCCGTATCGATAGATCATCATCGTTGGTTCACGTCGTTGGTTGGCAACCAAACCGGCACCAATACGGCGGGGTTGTCTATATGACGGCGACAACATTGTACGCAAGACAACCGACGAGCAACCTTTAAACATATGACCGGTAAACAGTGCGTACCAGCCCATTTTTCACTAATAAAATTTATTTTTACTGCGCATCCCATAAGTTGTACGTGTCTATAGTTATTGGTCATTGGTTTAAATATAATAAGTCGTTTTCATAAAATACAATTTTTTTTTGTAAATCACTTCATCATTCGCTGACGTCAAATATTTTTAACCTCGACGCGACGACGTCTAGGCTCTTATACCCTGTTGAATTTAGAGACTCATTGTATAGCATTGTATAGCTTATTGTTCAGTTTTTGACAAATTATACGGAACACTTTCTTGTAAAGAATCTAGAGTGTAAGTATATCACACATGCAGTGGATTTCAAATTATATTTATTACAAGGGACATTAGAAAAGTTGCACACATGCAGGGTATCCCACTAAGGTAGGCGAGGCACGCTATTATGGAAGTCATAAAGTCTTTGGGAAAAAAATTCTCGACTGGTTTCTGGTTTCTGGTTTCTTTATTTGTCTTTAAGCTAGGACTAGGTCCTCTTACTTTTATTAAATTACAATGTTTATAAACTTAAATATATGTCGGGTGTTTTTATCCACGGGGTGGCGTGGTGGTGGCGGTGGGGGTTACTCTATGGCAGGTGGTGGCGGGTCGCTAGGTCTTGGTCGGGTTCTCCTTATTCTCCTGTTTAATGGTCTAAAGGCTTGCCTTATTTTGTGGTTTGGGTGGGTTGTCATGGTGGCTATGAACTTGACTGCGGTTGTGTTCAGGTGCTGGGTTAGAGTTTCTATTTTCAGGTCCCTATGGATTTGCGAGTTTCTCATGAACCATGGGGCTCTGGTGATCATCCTTAGTGTTAAATTCTCGACTAAATCAACCAAAAAAATTTACTGAAAATAGTTTTCAAATTGACCGGTAGGGGGCGCAATTAGTCTCTTATAACTAAAAATTAAAATTTCATCGAATTATTGCTAATATTTTGTTCATATCGTCGATAATAAGCGGCTTATAAGCTTATACAAATATTTTTAAAATTGCTGTATCTTCCATATCCTTTATCCAAATTTAATGAACTTAGTCTCGTTTTAAAGATAATTTTCAACTTATTAAACATCGGGCCGCAGTCGTGATCGCTAGTTCACCGTGCGTCTTCTATAAGGTTATAACTAAAACTTGAAATATAGTTGACTCTCGATATAGTGCTATCGTGAGGTATTCCAAATAGTGAACACCTTATGCATTCTATACAATGAGGTCCTGAGGAAAGGAGAGGACCAGGAAGAAAAACAGGGAAGCAAAGGGTTACTTTCCTTGCTTGTATAAAAGCGGCGGGTAATCATAAGGTGAAGTCACTAGTCATTCGAAAGGCTAACAATCCACGAGCGTTTCTTAATTTCAATTGCCCAGTTCATTTTAGAAATTCTAAATCAGCTTGAATGACGGGATTCATTTTTAAGAAATGGTTTTACAAGATGTTTATTCCAGAGCTAGGTTAGAGTTTTATCATTGCCTGTATTCGGGTTTTTAAGTTAAAATTGTTTTAGGTTAAAGAATTCCTAACTAACCGAAACATTCCCATCAAGGCAGTAATTTTGTTGGATAATACGCCAAGCTACCCACCGACAGAAGAGTTAAAAAGTGCTGATGGTTCAATTTTTGTGATCTACATGTCACTAATGTAACCTCGCTTATACAGCCCATGGACCAGAATGTAATAAGGTTGACAAAGTTATTTTATCGGCAAAATTTGTTGTCACGCATCATAAGTGACAATATAGACAGTATTGGAACGGCATTAAAAAAATCTTTCTTTGAAAGATGCTGTTGTTAACTTCTAGATCCAGAGGATGATGAAGATGACATGTCTTTATCTGTTTTAAGGTTACAAATTCGCAATGGAGAGATGGTCGTTGCGAGGTCAGAGGTTGCAGATTTATTATAACACATAATTCCTGATGTTGAAATTGAAGACGTTGAAACTGATGAGTGGAATAAAGATGACATCCAGATAGGGAAGAAACTGAACTCTTGATTGAAATTGATGAATACAGTGATGTACAACAAGATACTGGTTTAGTAAATAATAATCTACGGGTTTGTACTACAAGTAATGCATTAAAATCATTAAATGAGGTGATTTAGTAGACGGAATAAAATCCACATAGAGTAGACTATTCCAGCTTGCTCGTTCTAAACAACTTAAGGCATGTCATGGTTCAAATGGGGCTGACCAAATAATATAAACAAACAAAAATAACAACATTTCTTGAAATAAAACTTTAAACTGATGTTGATGTGTTAAAAACATTATTTTTTTGTGAATAAGGCCAATAAAGTTCTGTTTATTTTGAGAAACAATGTTGTTTTATTGAAATTTCGTAACAGTGAGCAAATCAGTATAGTGAACTGGGCATGCATTAATTAGTTCACTATATCGAGAGTCAACTTATCATGGAATTAATTAATTGCTATTAAGGTTTTCATTTAATAACGAATATAAAAAGATCACTAACTTTTGTGATAATGTGTTCGTATCGTCGATAATAAGGGCTTATAAGCTTATAAAAATATTTTTAAAATTGTTGTATCTTCCATATCCTTTAGCCAAATGTAGTCTCGTTTTAAAGATAATTTTACACTTATTAAATATCCGGCTGCGGTCGTGATCGCTAGTTCACTCTGCGTCTTCTAGAGGGTGCTGTTTACCTATGATTAGTTTTTTTTTTAATTTTCTTAATAAAATTAAATAGCATAAACTATTAGGGCACAAAAATAGCTACATTTTGCCGGAAACCGATATCTTTATTCCTTCTCAAGTTATTTACAAATAACAATTTAACTGTATGTTAGATTAGATCATGATATCCATGAAAACAAAATATTGCTAGGCAACCTTAATATTAAGTTAATTTAGGCTTGAAATGAGCGATAATATTTTATTGCCATTAAAAAGAAATATCAGTGGCATAAAGTTTTGTAATTGAATCCGTTACATAAGGAAAATTTTATGTAACAAAAAAAATTTGCTTAGCTTTTTGAAGTGACTGCATTTTTTCTAAACGAAAAAACATGTATTATAACATAGTCTAGAAGTATCAATAGGAAATTTACGTGACCTAAAAACAGGGAGCTAAACCTATATGTTAACCTATTTGTTGTAAATTTCATCGGTGCTACTCGAGTAATTTTGACAGATGGCAATGTTACGGTAAACGATAACTATCCTGTAGTCGGAATAATCACAAAAGGGGTTCGTCTGTGTTTACTGTGTTTACATACAAAATAAAGCCGTGTTCTCATGACAATCATGGCATTAAAATAACAAATGATAAAGTTATTTTCTTTAATCGGAATAAAGGTGTATATTTATACATTCTGATCTCACGGAAGATTTGTTACTACGTCAAAAATAATCCCTGAAAAGTGGTGAGTCAAAATAGTTATTTATGTAACAAATGTATAAAATATTACGTACGGGATTGCGGCATTCGCCTTCGGCTCATGCGTTCAAATTTCCCGTTAGTTATAAAAAGTAACTTTATGCATAAGTTTTATACAATATTATATACAGTTATCTTTTTCGAAATTAAAATATATATATATATTGGTGTATAAACAACTCTCTGTTACTTAGGAATGCAATAATTTTGTTATATTTGTTTATATCGACTTGATTATTCAGAATTAATGTTGATTTTAGCTTGGAATAGCATTACCATCAAGTCGAAGATTTAAAAATGGAAATACGTTAACAATACACGTTCGCTGACTTTCTTCACTTGCTTTTGGTCCAATGCAATTTAATAAACGTATTATATTCCATTTTTAAGCCTCTTTCGATTTCTCAAGCAATAAATTTTGTGTTGCTTCATTGGCATTATTAATTATTTCGTCTGGAGCGTACTGAAATGAGATTTCTTCTTCGGAATCGGAATTTTCTTTCAATTTTTTGATGTTTTCAAATATTATTGACATTTGTAAGGTAACAATAACAATAAGCCGTTTACTCTTGGCATAAGGACTAAAAAAATCATGATGGAAGCAGATGAGTGGTTTGCCCAAAATAAGCTCATACTAAACACCTCAAAAACCAATGCTATAGTATTTAAAACAACAAGATCCACATTAAAAGAATTGGAATATATCTCTCTTAATGCCGAGCAACTAAAAATATCACGAACAACTAAATTTTTTGGAATAGTGTTGGACAATACTCTGTCATGGGATCACCATGAATAGTATGTGATTAGTAAATTGAATAAGGTGCGCATTTTACCTAAATACTTGGATAAACAAACGTGTAGAATGGTGTACTACGCAAACTTCGAATCACTTATTAGATATGGAATTATTCTGTATGGAAAATGTAGGGATGCAGAACAGTTGTTTGTATGTAAAAAAAGAGTAGTGAGAACCATATTTGGTTAAAGTGTTAGAGACAGTTGTAGAGGTAAATTTAAAGCGAATATGCTTCTTACTGTCCCTGCAATTTACATACAAGAAAGTATACTATTCTTTTTCAAAAATAGAGATTTGTTTAGAAGTAGTGAATCACAAAATGTATATTCAACAATAACTTTGAGTTATACGTTTCCCAAACACAGACTAACATTGTATGAAAGTGGTGCGTATTACAACTGTATAAAACTATACAATAGACTTCCACATCATATTAAAAATTGTGACAATAATAAAAGTAAAAAGTGTATTTAAGCTACTTAAAGACGGTGAACCCTACAACATTGAAGAATATTTAACAAACACGTCAAATCTATGATTCGCAATAATCTGCTGTATTTTTGACAGTATTTCATTATAATTATGTTAAGTAATGTAATTCTGAAATAAAGAATGTTTATTATTATTATTAACATTGCTATGAACAATAAAATACAAAGTTGAGATTCAAGTCTATGCTATGTTTCTAAATATTTTTCGCCAGGACAGAGGGCGCGCGGGAATTTTGTGGTGCTTAGAACAAAGATCTATTGTATAATAAACTGCTGGCCATTTGCTTTCGAGCAAGAAAAATTTCGCCTAAATTTAAAAGTTAATATTTTCTGAACCAGATATGACATCGATCTCCGGTTTTTAATGGTTGATAGATTTGTCCCTTAGGAAACAATTGCCAAAATTGGATTGTCTTAAACTGTCAGAAAATTTTATATACAGGGTGTTAAAGAGGACGATGATTTTTGCTCCAATTTCAATAGCATGTAACTTTCACAATAATATTTTTAAATTTTATCACTGTACGTCAATTGAATCACTGGTTCATAGCCAAGAAAGCAATCTGTCAAATTTTTGATATCTGCTATATTTTAAGAGATACCGATTTTTTTTAAAAACTTTGCTTTTTTCAACTTTTTGTTAGCTAGATCCCACTGTGCGTTGTATCGTGCAAACATTACAAGTGATTATTATACCTTATGAAAAGCTTGTTTATGTTCAGTAACAACAACTGTACCTAAATATTGTAATGTGCAGTGGCGTACTTATAATCACTTATATGTCTATGCAGGTACAGGTACCTACAAAATTTTAAAAAAGATAATTTTTTTGTTTAATTGTTTGAAAAAATTTATTTTTTTTAAATTTTGTAGACGCTGTATAATATACCTGTAGCGCGATATGAAAAACTAAAAAATAAGGAAAACCTTGCCTTATCTAGAGGCGAGTACTTTCCAATACAAAAAAATTGTGAGATACTCATAAAGCATAGACATATAAGTGATTATAAGTACGCCACTGCACATCACAACATTTAGGTGCAATTGTTGTTACTGAACATAAACAAGCTTTTCATAAGGTATAATAATCACTTGCAAAGTTTGCACGATACAACGCACAGTGGGATCTAGCTAACAAAAAGTTGAAAAAAAGCAAAGTTTTTCAAACAAATCGGTATCTCTTAAAATATAGCAGATATCAAAAATTTGGCAGATCACTTTCTTTGCTATGAACCAGTGATTCAATTGACGTACAGTGATAAAATTTAAAAATATTATTGTGAAAGTTACATGCTATTGAAATTGGAGCAAAAATCATCGTCCTCTTTAACACCCTGTATATACAATTTTCTGACAGTTTAAGACAATCCAACTTTGACAATTGTTTCCTAAGGGACAAATCTATCAACAATTAAAAACCGGAGATCGATGTCATATCTGTTTCAGAAAATATTAACTTTTAAATTTAGGCGAAATTTTTCTTGCTCAAAAGCAAATGGCCAGCAGTTTAGTTGATTTAAATTTAAACTGTATTTTGGTATTATTTGCTTAGGGAAATCCCCGTGCACATCAGCCTGTCTCTTTAACTTTGTTTCCAAGGATATTTTGATAGGACAAGCAGTTCACAAGTTTCACGGGTGTCGAACGCATAAACTTTTAGATCGCGCCAACTCGACGAAATACGGATATCATTAGAGCATCATTTTTATATTACGAGTATATGTCAAATTTTGAAACTTCAAGTCATTGACAATATAGGTTGACATTCATTATTTAATACACATTTTTTTTAGGACATGGCCTTTGTACAGCCCGATTACAACGATAAGATCTCGTTTCTTGCCGAATGGTTCGACTATGAATCCTCATATCAGAAAAAATTTACGCTTAATTTTTATCCTAGTGACAATACGTTAGAACTGTACGATCGGGATCTCAATAGAATGTATCTGAAACGAACCAGAATGGACGACTTAGAACTGAAGGATATGTTTGTTGGTAAGTTATACGTTTATTGGTACGTTGGCAAATAAGGTATAGTAAATATCATGCATGCTATTCTTATTTTATATTTTACATAATTAAAGTAAATAATAAGCCATATAATATGATTTATACCCGTTTCACCAGTTCTTGATTAAGCGGTTATGGCGTTTGTTCGGATGACTCTTTAGGGAAAGTTACTTGAGTGCCAACTCGTTGGTTAAAAATATGATACCTGGTATGCATTATAACTTTATGCTCTAGGTACATATTCAAAGAATTTAAAAATACACAAACACTGCGATACCTTAACTTAACAACTAAATAATAATAACGTGGCCGCTACTGGGGACGCTCGCAATCAATAGTTTATTGAGGCGGTGCTGTCATACATTGCAACACAGAATTGTAAATGCACGTATTCAGTTTTTGACAACAAGACGTCTTTGACCCGCGTTATCACTTCTTTTTCAAACTTTTTAGAAAAAAAATACTACAATTTTAAGGTACATACTCTCTTGCCTTCGATCTTATAATCCGTTTTATAATTAAATTCCATAAAAAAATAAATCACAAAAAGCATGTCTTGCAACAGAACCAACAATAGGTAATATCACACAAATTTGAAATCTCATCACAATATTTCTTATTATGAATTATTTCACAACAGAAAAAAAACGGGGTAATGCTACAACTAACAAAACGTTTAAAATTCGTATGCATCAAGCACGTTGAACCCTCGACAGCGTCAATCCATCCCCATGTCTCGAAATATCCTGAACCAACGATAGTCGCGTGCGGCAGGTTTCCAAGCAAGTGCGAAACATGCGGTATGATCTGACAACACTGTTAATATACTCTAGTGACCCACATCGATTCTAACTGAATTCAGGTGGAACGCGCTACAGTATGTGGTTAAAAAGGGTTTTTACCTTAGTATACATATAGATATTCGAGTTAAAAAAAAAGTATGTAGACTTTCTCTAGAACACCCTAGGAGTCACCCATTTAAATATAATTCCATTTTCCATTCCATTTCCATAACACCCTGTATATCTACAAATTTTGTCTAAGATAATGTCTTTAACGTGGTGGAACTGGCGCACTGGGACAAAACAAGATAGATTTCCATAAACGGATGAAGCGGCACTTTGCGTACAATAGGTTTGTTCCAACACCCTATTTTTGTATCGTTCTAGAACCGTCACGAAACTGTTGGGATCGATTTTGTGCGCAGGCGTTAATTTTTCACCGTTTGTTGCCGATGCACAAGGGAAGCGAGGTTGGTACGTTTTATGACCATTCTCTGTAAAAATCTCAGCTGATCCTGATCGCCTGCCTGATTAGTTCTTAGACTAGTTAATTATCATAAATCATAACTCTACTTTTTTGTTGCTTAATTTCTTCGTCTAAGCTTGAGTATTATCTTTTGCCGTTCCGTTTTTTTTGGATTTAATAATTATGGCAGAGAATAACGTGTTTAATGGTAAGAATATCTTCTAGGTTTAGGAACCAGATTACACAAATTTAATAAGAATAAATTAAATAATCAGAATATTCACGATGGGTTAAGCAACAACTCCTACAAAACAAGGCTAAAAGAACTGCACGAATGCCAGGAATACAAAAACAACTGTTAAAATTCTTACGGCGCAAGTCAGTACAAACGGTTCCTGCTCTTGTCCATGTATCGTTTTCACCGTTCAGGAACTGGTTTGCGAACGTTCACAAATTTGGTTGGAACACAAACGGGATCGCCCGAAACACCGTTTTGTGTCGGTTGGAACGGCTTTCGACTACTACGCATGTGCGTGACCGTACATTGTACGATTTTTAGGGTGGTTGGAACGAACCTAATATTACCACCTTGTCACCCCTCAACTCAAAAACCGCGGAACAAATTGTGACTAAATTGCA
This sequence comes from Barypeithes pellucidus, assembly GCA_963991005.1. Classification (NCBI taxonomy): domain Eukaryota; kingdom Metazoa; phylum Arthropoda; class Insecta; order Coleoptera; family Curculionidae; genus Barypeithes; species Barypeithes pellucidus. The sequence goes on from OZ022556.1 coordinate 26,378,212, forward strand.
GGGTGTTAATTTGAAAGCTTCCCATCCTTAATATCTCGGTTCCAGTAAATAATATTAAAGAGAGGGGTAAATATTACCGTTAAGAATCTTAAATTCGAAGGGGGCCAAGTGCTACTTTCCTACCATAAATTTTAACACATTTTTAAACTTTTTAAGAAGCCTTTTCCTAGAAAACTCAATTTTTTTCTAATGGAAACATATTGGCTTACTCGATCAAAAAGATAGCACTTTTTTTAAACCGAAAGTGACAAATTTGAGTCCGTCATGTCATAAAATGCAAAATAATATCACAAACCATCCCACCAAATTTTATTTCTATAATTTAAATAATAAAAAAGTTTTAGGAGAGAGCTCCCCTCCTGAAACACCCGGTATATCACATTTTTTTAACAATCCATTTTGACTATTTAATTTACATTTTGATAACAAACCAACACAAACAAACATTAACAAATATTACCTACAGGTATAGTAAATTACAACTGTATTCAACGACTTTTTCATTTAAAAATTAGTTCTTTCTTACACACGTACCCTGAATACACACTTACCTCTCCTTACCTTAATACGTTGTCAGAAATCGTGTTCCAAAGATGGAAATATTTAAAAAAAAATTTAGACGATGACTTTGGGCTTGGTAACCCGCCACCATATTTAAGTTAGAATTTATTTTATTTAGTGTTGGGAAAAACTGATAATTTTAATAATCGAGTACTTGATACGCGAGCGATTTTAATAATCGAATGAATCGCTCTTGCGATTAATCACTTGAAATTCCGATTCATCATTGGTGAATCATTTTTATGACTAAGAGAATGTGTTGATAAAACACCAGGGGTTGTTTTTGTAAGTTTTAGAAGTTTAGTCTAGAGTTTTTATTAAGGAAGAACAGTTGATTCTGATTTAAAAAAAAATCCTATTTTAAACTCATGTCGCGATGACTCCACTAAGGCATTTGGCATACTTTTTTATATGCACCTTCTCGTTTATGTGCCTTTAACAAAGACGTATGTTGTGTCAGCCTTCTGAGCGTCAAACGTCGCCAATCGACACATTTCGATACGGCACATCGGGTATCAAGTGCAAAGCGACGATTTTCGATTTTTCGCTTGAATTTATAACTCGAGTAGTAATTCCTATCGAGCGAAAAACTGCTTGAATATACGAGCAGTTTTTCACTCGAGCGATCACACTACCAAGCGGCACATTCCGGTCGGAGTCAAGCGAAGCTCGGGTATCGAGTGAAAGGTAGTGGTGGAATACTATCGATGGCACTATCGATACTATCGATAGTTTGTTACTATCGAAAACTATCGATTGTTTCAAGTAATCATCGATAGTTTAAACTCGCATGTTATTAGTATTTCTTAAAAGTTCACGGAATTCGATTTAAAAACCTTAAATTAAAAATAAACCAAATTCAGCACTAGATCATAAATCTGTTTTAAAGGTTGTCTCTTTTTTAATCACATACGCACTCTACTTGCTGTTGGTGCTGCCATCTATTGCTTTATGAACAAATTAAAAAAAAATCATACAGGGAATCCCCTGCCCGGATCTATTAATTCACTATTATGTGTGCTTTTTTGTTGTAGTGTACTACGTCTCGCTGTCTTCCATAATTTTGATTAATTTAATTAAAATTTAAAAAATGAGTAAACGCGGGAAGTCATACGTTTGGGAGTATTTTATAAAAAGTGTATGTCAACAATAAGGTCCATAAGTAAAATGTATTACTCAACAACTCTACCACGTAGCAAGGTTGGTATAGTTTCGATAGTACTATCGATACTATCGATAGTATCGATAGTAACTCTTTAGACTATCGGAAACTATCGATAGGGCTGACTATCGATAGTATTCCACCACTAGTGAAAGGTAATAAGTAACAAGCGACGATTTTCGCTTCAAATTATAACTCGAGCAGTTATCTTTAATAATCCAGCGATATCGGTTATTTCAACAATCGAGTATTCGAGTGATCACAACTAGTGTTGTGATTCGCTCGATAAGAAATACGCTAGTTATAAATTCAAGCGAAAAACCGAAAATCATCACCTTCTACTTGATACCCGATCTTCGCGAAGCCGCGCGCCACACGATATCTGCTGATTGGCGCTGAGAAGGCTGACATGACATACGTCTTTATTAAAGGCGCGTAAACGAGAAAGTGCACACAAGAAGGTATGCCAAATCCCTTAGTGGATTCATCGCGACATGGGTTATGTTTTGACTGGCTAGCCAGATGCGATTGTAAATTTTAAAAAAATTAAAGGTTATAATTTAAAAAAAAATCAGAATCAACTGTTCTTCCTTAATAAAAACTCTAGAGTATACTTCTAAAACTTACAAAGATAACCTCGGGTGTTTTATCACGTTCTTCTTAGTTATAAAAATTTCAAGTGATTAATCGCTCGAGCGATTCACTCGATTATTAAAATCGCTCGAGTATCAACTACTCGATTATTAAAATCATAGGTTTTTCCCAACACTAATCACAATCACAATTTTATTACATTTAGAAAACCAGATGCATGTACAAAGGAATAATTTTTTCAGAGAAATTGAGCAAAAACAAATAGTTACACATTTTTCCCTATTTGTAGGAAACACGATACGTATTTATGGTCGTCAAGTTAGGATAACCGACTATGCAGATTGTAAAACATTGAAAATTATTGGGAAAAGTAAGGAACATACGTTTGCCTTGATAAAGCCCATTCTGATGCCTAAACTAGGAGAAGTAATCACGGAGATTCTGAACAGAGGATTTCAAATTTGTAACATGAAAATGTGTACTCTTACCCGCAAAGAAGTAGGTATACCTAATTAGATCAGTAATTGAACCAGAAAATACGTTCCGATTCACGTCCTAATGAATAAGCTGTTATTTAGTTAATAACGAACTAATTTTAATAATTTTTGTTTTAACTCATATAATACAGATTCCAGAGTTTAGGGCAGAGTAGTTTACGCCATGATAGACATATCATTGTAGTGCATAAAATCTAGATGCATGTAAATTTCACAAAATTTAGATTTGACATATCGCTGCCTTAAAATTATCAGGTTCTATGTTACAATTTTGACACTATGTGAGTTATTAACATTACGAGGGTGTATGTGATACATACAACATTTCTATCCACAAATCATAATTTTCGGCCTATAAATAAAAGTTCTATTTACAGAAGAAACATAGGATTTTGTTTGAAATCATTACTCTACTAAAACAAAGTTCTATGTCTGACATAGAACCTTTCAACTAGACTCCTAAAAAATATTACTTGATAAAAAGTTCTATGTTACACATAGAACTTTGTGTTATAGTTTTTACGGATAACCTGTTAAAAGCAGTGCTGATAGAACTTTGTTAGTGTTGAATAAGGCAATAATCAACTACGAACTACTCCGAAATTTTTCCTGAAAAAGTCAGTTATATTGCGAAAAAATGAGTGATAGTGAAGAAGAAGACATATTTAGTCAAGGTGGCTACGATTCTGATAAAGATAAAGAGTGGTTACCATCAAAAACTAAGGAAAAAACAAGGTATTAAAATTTTGAGGTTAGAATAATTCAAGAAAAAGTAAACACCCTGAATTTTGTAGGTTTCTTGACTTTACGAAAGATTTAGAAGAAAATAACCACAATCCAATAGAACCGAACGTTGAAATTATTAATAATACCATTAATACTCCACAAAATAACTGTTTTGTACCACCCTCTACCTGTTCCACCAACGCCATTGTACAATTAGAATCTGAAAATAGGGAAGAGGGACAACTACATGCTCCAGGTATGTAACATTGTTTTATTTAATAATTACTTATGTACCAAGGGTATTAATTAGATGCCCTGAGGGCGACAATTTTACAAAACCCAAGGGCCTCTGGCCCGAAGGTTTGTAAGTAGCCGATCTATTGCTGTTATGCTAAGCTAAACGGTTATTTTTTTTTAGATAGGAAAAAAGTTCGAAAGCGGTTACTTAGTCCGAAGGAATGGAAGCAGAATATAAGAAAAGAGAAAAGACAACGGGGTGAAGAGTATGTTTCTTCAAAAAACAAGATCACGCCTGCAAAATGTGTGAAAGAATTAAAAGACTGTTCAAAGTGTATATATAAATGTTCCAAAGCGATAACGCTAGAAGAACAACAACAGATATTTAAAGACTTTTATTCATTAGACAAACAGGCCAAAATAACTTTTATAACGTCCAGTTGTGAGATTTGTGTGTCAGATAGAAGAAGAAAGGGAAAACACAGTGAAAACTCCAGGAAGAAGCAGACCTATAAATATTTTTTTAAAGTTAAAGAACGCAAAGTACAAGTGTGCAAAAAGTATTTTCTTGCAACACTTGCTGTAAGCCAAAAATTTATATACAGAGCGATGCAGAACAGAAATTCCACTACAAATATACCTCTTCCCATCAAACATGGAAAACATATTAAAAAACGCATTCCTGACGATGTTGTTGAAGAGGTAAAACGGCATATTGCTTCATTCCCACGAGTTGAGTCTCACTATTGTAGACGTGATAGCAAATGTGAATATTTAGAAGGCAGCTTAACAATAACAAAAATGTACGAGTTATATCAAAAATACATGGAAACAGCTGGATTGCCTATAGTCAAACTTTCCCAATACAGATACATTTTTTCTAATAACTTTAATATTCGTTTTAATAAGCCTAAAAAGGACCGTTGCTCTGTATGTGAATTAAATCACATTCAAATTGCTGAAAATTTAGAAAAGGGTGATTCTGAAGAGTACCTAAAGCATATTCAAGAGAAACAAGCAGCCAGAATTAGTAGGAAAAGAGACCGTGACAGTGGAGATCCAGTACTAACTTTTGACCTGGAAAATGTACTTACCTGTCCAAAGGCAGAAGTTTCCCAGTTCTTTTATAAAAGCAAATTGGCAGTTTATAATCTAACCGCACATCTGTCAATTAATGGTCAAGTTTATTGTTGCATTTGGCCAGAAGTGTTAATGGGGCGCAAAGGTAACGACATTGCAAGCGCAGTTGTCAACATTTTAAGCCATGTTATTGTTCAACATCCAGATTTAAATGAAATCACTTTATGGAGTGACAGCTGTGTGCCGCAGAATCGAAACTCAAATATATCCTATGCACTGGCTAATTTTTTAAGAAATCAGAACACTCTAAAAAGAATTGTTTTGAAATACTCCACTCCTGGACATTCCTGTGTACAGGAAATTGATTCTGTACACAGTGTTATTGAAAGGGTTTTAAACAAAGTAGAATATTACTCACCTGTGTCACTTATGCGTATTCTGACAAAAATTAATTCAAAGAAGCCGTACAAAATCATTCAAATGAAAAAATCTGATTTTTTCAATTATAAAACACTAGCTGATTCTTACAATTATAACGAAGTTCCCTATAAAAAAGTTACCTCACTGGAAATCATAAAAGATCAGTTAACAATAGGTTTTAAAACTTCACACGAATCTGAAAACTTTACTGTGACTAATTTAAAACGCTCCACAAGGAAAAGTCAAGAAACCAGGCACGAGGTTTTTCCAGATCCAAAATTATTTCAAGTAAAGCCAGAAATACCTTTATCAAAACGCGATGCAATTTTAAGTATGCTACCCTATATGCCTCAACAAGATAGACAGTACTACGAAACTGTCTTGCCCATGCAAAAAAATGTAACCAAAAAAAGAGCAAATTTAACAAAAAATAAATAACTTCTTGTTTTAAGTTATGGTTTACTTACGTTCAATTACGTAGGTAGTTAGCTCCGTTTACTCAGGATTATTTAACTTATACATTAGTATTTACTTTTATTAGTTTTTACGGGTAAAACGTTAGTTTCTTACTGTTTTTATCTATGTTTAATCAATCAAAGGGTCCTATGTTGTAAGAGTATTTACTTAAATAAATATATTTTTCTAAAAATAAGTTGTATGTTTTTTTTTAACTAAGAATAACTTAATTGGCCTAACAGAAATCAACTATAGATTGACATATTTTTGAACCAAATAGGGTTCTAAAATGTTTTCTTATACCAACAAATCAATATTTAATTCTTATCTTCACTTTTATGATACCCAAAACTTTAACCCTATTTTTCTCGGAATGTGCCTTATGTAACATAGAACCTGATAATTTTAAGGCAGCGATATCTTAAAATTGAATTTAATTTATTTGTTACACTAAACCGATTCGAGATATATCTGGGTTAGAAACTGGCCTAAAAGTATCGCCCGAGAGTCTAGGACAGTCTAGGTGACAAAGAAATTACCATTTCTTTTAAATACGTTATACAGGGTGTCCAAGATAAGGATGGCCTCTATATATGGGGATCTCGTTAATGGTAACAGATACAACTTCGATTAAAAATGAGGAAAACGCATCGCAATCAAAGCACGAACAATATGCCGTACAAAAAGTTTTGGTAAGATTTTTAAGTTTTGAGTTATTTAAGAAAATCTGAAATTTTGAATTTTGAATTAAATTTTTTTTCGACTTTAATATTAAAGTTAGAGGAAAACTGATAAAACATTTTCAGTGCAACTTTTAGTGAACTCAAAGACTACATCACAAATTTTTTTATACTGCGTTCGTTTTCAAGCAATCATCATCAACTTCAGTTTTTCTAATACGGCCCTGATCTTATAATGTCAAATTCTAAGACCATTTTTTATTCTAAATTCAATGATGCCACACATTACGTTTCGAGTATTTTTAATCACCGTCATGAAATTTTCAGAATACGGACCTGTATTCAGTTCAATGCCGTAGGTTTTAAAATGAATATTTTAAATGAATTATTTTATAATAATGTGCTACATAATAATCATAAAACAAGATAATTAACACTAACATTAACAAAAGAGTAAGTATGAAAAAATAAACAACAAACAGGTACATCGGCAAAAAAAACATTAATTAAAATAAAACTAATAATAGATTATTAGAAACAAATTTTTCAAAAGGTGGTCGAATTGATTTCCGTCAGTCTCCAAACAATTAGCATCTTAAAATTTCAGAATTTAAAACATTCATTAGCATTTGTGGCCTTACGCTTTGAAAGGCTTCAATAACTTTACTATAGTCGCCTGTCTCTGGAGAATGAGGGAAATCATTTCGTACACCTTTTGGAAAATGAATTTCTAATATTCTACTGTTAGTTTTACTTTAATTAATGTTTTTTGCCGATGTTTATTTTTTCATACTTACTGTTTTGTTATTGTTAATAAATTATTTGTTTTATGATTATTATGTAGTGCATTATTTTGTATTTTAAAAATTCATCTTTTTAGTACTACATTGAATTGTTTTTACACAATTATGGAAAATACAGGTACGTAAGTTTAGTCCTGAAAATTTCATGAAGATGATTAAAAAGACTCGAAACGTAATTAAACGATAATGTGTGGTATATAATATTTAGAATAAGGAAAGGTCTTAAAATTTGACATTATAAAATTGTGCCCGTATTAGAAAAAATGAAGTTGATGATGATTGCTTGAAAACGAAAGGTCGTAATTTGTTATGTATTCCTTGGGTTCACTAAAAGTTGCTGTGATAATGTTTTGTCAATTTTGCTCTAACTGTAACGTCGAAAAAAAATTAAATCAAAAATGAAAATTTGTTTTTTTTTTAAATAACTCTAAACTTTAAAATCTTACCAGAACTTTTTGTACGGCATATTGTTCGTGCTTTGACTGCGATACTATTTCCCTATTTAATCGAAGTTGTATCGGTTACCATTAACGAGATCCCCCTCCTTATCTTGGTCACCCTGTATTGTCAAAAACCCGTTCCATAAACAATCTTTGCGACATTCTATTACTTTTGACTTTTACTAAATTAAAAATTAAAATCGTTTCAATAAGTAAAGTCTATAATACAGAGTGCTACGCAATTATCTCTTCATTTAATTAATTTATTTAACATTATAAATACAAAATCATTAGATACATAAGCCAAACGTAGTTTTTATTTTGTTAAAGAAGCGAATTAAACGAATAGATAATTGCGCAGCACTCAGTATTATAGACATTATTTCTTGAAGTGATTCTTATTTGTAATTTAGCACAGGCCGAAAGTGATAAAATGTCGCATTGATTGTTTGCATAACGTTTTTCGACAATACTATAACGTGTTAAGAAGAAATGGTAATTTTTTTTTGTTACCTCCATTGGCATATTTTGGGACAGCGTCTAACCCAGACATATCTCTAGTTGTATTAGTTTAAAACTAAATTAAATTCGATTTTTATGTAAGATATACAGGGTGTTTAATGAGGTAATAGTGAGATGGGGGGACATATTTAAACATATTTTTATTATCTACCCCCTTTCCCCATTTTGAGGGGTGGGGGGTAACTTTGAAATTTTAAATGGGAACATGTACTTTTGTTTATTAAATTCGGATCTACGTAAAAAACTACGTATTTGTACAAAAAAAAATTTTGGTTAGCTTCACTGGTTACCGAATTATAATTAATTTATTATTAAATTTCAATTGGATTTAAAAAATAACTAAATTTAAAATAAATCAAGTTCACTTATTTCAAAATTATTATTCGTTTACATGGAAATGCGTTGTTTTGACTTCAGTCAGTTGAGAATTTTTACATATCAACGATTATTTCTCAGCTTGGTCAATTGAACATGGAAGCGAATTTTAGTGTGCAAGTTGATATGTTGTTAATGTTGGGGGAGTGCAGAAGAAACTACAGACAAGCTTCACTAAGGTGGGCGGAAAGGTTTCCTAACAACCTGAAATCTCACATGGCATTTAAAAGGCTGGAAACTAGATGTCGCACTACTGGCAGCCTGAAGTCAAAACCACGATTTCGGAAGCGAACTAAAACAGATGCAGATAGGGCAGTTGGAGTTTTAGGAATGGTAGCTATTAACCCGCATGTAGGTTCCAGACGGCTTGCTGCAGATGCTGGAATAAGCCAAAAATCGGTTGTGACCATATTGCATATGTACAAATTTCATCCATACCACATTACACTCCACCAAGAGCTTTATGGGCAAGACTTTGAAAATCGCGTTACATTTTGCAATTGGGTAACAGGGTAAATGCAAGGAAATAACAGGTTTCTAAAGAATGTTTTTTCTGATGAAGCTAGTTTCCAGAATTGTGGCCAGGTAGGATTTTAAGTTATCCCTTGTCGGTAGAAATTAATTTTTTTTTATTGTTTGTTTTCTTAAAGGTAAATAGACACAATATGCACTACTGGGCATCGGAAAATCCGCACTGGATGAGAACTGTGCCAAATCAACATCCTTGGTCAGTTAATGTCTGGTGTGGTATAATTGGAGATAGGGTTATTGGTCCACATTTCTTTGAACGCCATTTAAATGGAGAAATGTATACAGATTTTTTAAGGAACGAATTACCACTATTATTAAACCAAAACATAAATCCTGACATGTGGTTTCAACAGGATGGAGCTCCACCGCATTATGCAATACATGCCCGTAATCATTTAAACGAATTGTTTGAAAACAGGTGGATTGGTCGAGCTGGTCCGGTCAATTGGCCTGCTAGGTCTCCGGATTTGACCCCTCTTGACTTTTTCTTCTGGGGATTTATAAAAGACAAAGTGATGGCGACTGCACCTACAACTATAGACAATATGAAAGACCGAATCCGCTTTGCCTGCTTATTAGTGACACCTGAAATGTTAGAGCGGGTACGAAATTCGTTTAAAAAAAGAGTGAGAAAGTGTTTGGAAGTTGAAGGGAGACATTTCGAACATCTTCTGAAACATGACAGGCGATAAAGGGTAAATAATATTTTTTAAATTTTTATAACCTAATTAATTATAATTCGGTAACCAGTGGAGCTAACCAAAAATTTTTTTTGTACAAATACGTAGATTTTTACGTAGATCCGAATTTAATAAACAAAAGTACATATTCCCATTTAAAATTTCAAAGTTACCCCCCATCCCTCAAAATGGGGAAAGGGGGTAGATAACAAAAACATGTTTAAATATGTCCCACATATCACTATTACCTCTTTAAAATTTCAAGAAAATATTTTAAACCGTTTGCGAGATATCGCCTTGTAACACTTTAAAAAACTCACCCTGTATAAGATTAAAATTTTAGAAAATTTACATTCATCTAGATTTTATGCGCTACCCCGTACAATTAGACATATTAGGCCGTAAACTGCTCTACGCTAAACTCTAGAATCTATGTTCTATCAGTTAAAAATTTTTTATTAAATTTATTTTAATTTTATTAATATTAACGAAATAACATCTTATTAATTAGGACGTGAATTTTTGAATATTCGATAGTTAACTGACGTAGTGTAGTTTGAATATTACGAAGCGTGTTCAAATATGTATTTCGTTAATTAAAATGTACTAAAGTAGGATATTTCCAGAACTGGTTTTGAACTTGATACTGGAATACCTAACTGATCTTTATATTTGTATTTTTTGCACTCTGATCGGTTCTCCATTTTATTCTGTAAAATTTATTGGATTATTCATCCCTAGTTAAGTGTCAATTTCAATTTTCATGCTCAGCTAAGTGAAGCGTAAAAGCACTATAGACAGGGTTGTCAGACGTCCCGATTTAGGCGAGACTGTCCCGATTTAATCTGATGTGTCCTATTATATTTGAACGTCGAAATTCACGATTTATGAATAGTTATAAAAAATGCAGATTGAACTTCAACCAAATAAATTTATTTCGGGCTTTACGGTACAATAGTAGGCATGACTTGCACTTGAGGCGTCCCGGCCGGTAAACATATATGATCGTCATAATTCGTCTCGAATCGGTTCATCGGCTGTCGCGCCGGGAAAGGAAAAGCCCTGGCCGAGATCATTTGTTGCGCTTGCGTTACTTGTATGGTTTGCCTGGTTATTAACATATCGCTCGTCATATTATGAAAATTCAGATATTTATTTTAATAAACACACACGACTAAATAAGAAGCAGTTCTGGTGAACTGTCAAAATTTCCATGGAAAACTACGCCAAACGGCACTCACTGCGTGGCGACCAGTGTTGCCAGAAATCTTTGATCAAAAGTAATAGGTTGACGGTTCGAAATCGAATAGAATAGTAAAAATACGTCAGAGTAAGAAGAGTACGAAATAAAAGGTCGTTACTTTCCTAGGATATGGGGGCCACCTCTAGATTGAACATAAATTTCATATGGGGAGCGCCACAACATGAATGAACATCTGAAAAATTATTAAAATAGTAATGAATATATTACAAATTGTAAAAGACTGACAACGCTGGTGACAACAAGCTGGAGTGGCCGAGCAGCTTGGGCTATCGTTGACCGGTTCGAATGGCGCGGCGGATGTTTTAAAAGTTTATCGGAATCTTTCCTTATTTTAGTGGTATTTTAGCTGTAATATGTGTTATATTTCTGTGAAATTAATATTCGTAAATACTTGTCATATATTATTCTTTCATTTCATATACCATTACATGCATAAAACCTTTTAATACCTTTAATATAGAATTAAAAACGATGACAGCAATATAAATCACCATAAGAAATTTAAAAATCGCTCTCCCTTTGGGACAGTTAGATATCTTACCTTTAGGTATTGTATCATGGAAAAGCCCTGGCCGAGATCATTTGTTGCGTTTGCGTTATTTATATGGTTTCGTGCTGTATGGTATCCAGTGGCGGCTTCTCCCTTAGGTCATTGGGTCAATGACATCCCAATAAAAATATTCTTAAAATCAGAAGAAAAGCGCTAATTATTTAAAACTTAAAACTGAACCAAAAGTTGTTTATGAACGGGACGATTTTGATAAATGTTCTGAGGCCTTACCAATAATACAATTATTTATTAATAATAATAATGACTGTCTGCGTTGGGCATAGGGAAACCGTTTATAAACACTATTTCTAATTTTAATGAGAGTGTTATAACTCATCAATTTTTCAAATGTTAAAGTGCGAAGTGTAGGTTGATCTAATATTTAAAACAGTTTAAAAAGAGTTTTCTTGTATGGTATTTAGAAAACCAGTAATAAAACAAAATTAGAGCGTAGCCCCGGAAAAATTCCCTGTGGCACTTCTAGTGGTATAATTTATATTAATTATTAAATTATAACTACAAAATCATCTAAATTTCTGTCAAAGTTATCTGAATCCAGAACTTGCCCTTACCGCATCAGTTTTTCTAGTATTTACTATAAATTATTGACCAATATTGGCAAAATTTGTGCGTGGCTCTGAAAACTTTCGGAATTTCTACGTCCTGAATCAGCCTTGTCCCGCTTTTTCATTCGCAAGATCTGGCAACCCTGACTATACATATAGCTAGATTTATAAAAAATTCCCAAATGAAAAAATGTACCGAATGCGTCGGTATACTCGTGATTACAGGGTAATACCGCTTTGTATTTTTTCATACTGTCTACTATTGATAAAAATCACTTTATTGGAATAATGTTTATTTTGCACAATATTTGATACCGACTAAATGCTTAATAAAATAATGAGATAAATATTATAATTAGATATTTTTTGAAGGGGGCGCAAACATTGTTTATTTACTTATCACAAGAAAAACAAAAAACTTTAAAACATTTAAATTTTTTGTTTTTTCTTTTTTGGGCTCGCTAGATTAGATACTACTATTTTACAAGGAGGGTGGAGACCTCGGGGGAGATAGTGAGAAGTCCCACAGGGTCTCTCTTTTTAATATAGATACTGTTTAAGTTACCAATCAAAAAAGATTTGTCACGAGCACTCTAAATAAAAATAGAACTGTCCAATTATGTGCAATTAAGCGGGACCATTAAAATTTATTTTATGGAATACCCTATATTTTTTTACTCGATAATAGTGTCACTCCTTATTGCTTATGTAATCCCTATTATTTTTTTCCAATCTGTTTCAGTGTTGCCAAGATATTAATTATTTTCCTATTTTTTTTTTATTTCTTACGGCCCAAATAAATATATTACAGTTTCTTTATTGATTTTAATTTGAATTTTTTTACAGGTAGTACTATTTATAAGGGTTTACGAGATTTTTTTTATACAGGGTCTTTTAATTTTACTTTCAGAATTCTGGAAGTTTGGATTAAATTTACTCAATATTTTCAAATGGAACACCCTGTATATTTTATTCCCCTTATAACTCTAAAATATTTTTACTATTATCTGAAGCGTTGCCAAATCGTAATGACTTTCAAAAATTTTCGTTATTTATTTTTTATTTGTTATTTTTATTCTAGGTCTAAATGATCTAAATTATTGTAATACCCTGTATTCTTTGCTACATATCTTCTACGCTTTATAACAGAATATCTAATCTTATACCGACCCAATAATTCTCATCAGTCATTAAATTTCGGTGATTTTTAAATAAAATGGATTAAACATAACCAATAAAAATAGGAAAATAATAATTAATGTCTTGACAACACTGCAATAGATTGGAAAAAATAGGGATTACGTAAACAGTAAGGAGGGGCACTAATTCCGAGTAAAAAATATAGGGCAATCCATTAAAAAAATTAAGTTTTAATGGTCCCGTCCATTCAAAAATATTTTTAAAATATAGATCTTCAACAGTCCAGTCCAGTCCAAGATCGATCTTATTATCCGAGATACGCCAATATTTATATTTAAAGTTTTCTTCTATCCATGATATATCATAGGAGCTATCGAAGAAGTACACACTAAATGGACACCCTGGTATATGTCAAATTAAAATTTAAGGAAATTTACATGCATCTAGATTTTATGAGCTATCGCGTACAATTGGACGTATCAGGACGTAAATTGATCTGCCCTAAACTCTCGAATATATTTTCTATAATTTAAAAAAAATCTTTAAAATTGGTTCATTATTAACCAAATTAACGAAATAACAACTTATTAATTAGGAAGTGAATTTTTAAATATTCGATAATTAATTGGCGCAGTGTAGAACTAAAGAATGAAGATTGATGTTGGTTATTTCTCTAGGAAAAAACATTTTCCCCTCTTTATAGGAAATGAAAATTATAGTTCCTAAATTAGTCCAGTAAGTTAAAAGCTTATATAGGGTGTAACAAATTATTCCTTCTCCATTGGAATTTCGGGAACGGCAACAGATACGAAGTCGGTTAAACTGGCGCAAAGTTGCGTAATTATTGGCCCAATAATATATCGCAAAAAATAAAAAATATATATTTTTTTATGAACAAACACAAGCACTATAGGAAAAATCCTTTAAGGCATTCTGGGAGTGGTGCGTGTGCGAATAAATTGATTCACGTTGATTTTGAATAGTTGGAGTTTATATTTGTTGGGAAAACGACCTCGGGAAGGTCGTTCCATAAGGATGAAGTCCTCCAGATGAAAGAATTCTTAAATAATGACGTTCGAGGAGTACTAAGCTTAACCACATATGGATTGGCGGTAGTGGTTCGTCGTGTATTTCTGCTATTCGCCGCTCTGGGAAGAATTAAGAGGGCTAAGTTAGCCGCGGTCTCCGATCAGACGAATGGCCCTCCTTTCGATGGAATCCAGCAGCCGAAGAGTATGTTTGGGTGCAGAGCTCCAGACATGAGAGCAGTACTCTGCTTAGTGATGGTCAAATCTGGGCTTTGTATAGTATCAAAAATTGTTGAGGTGTGTACAACTTTTCGGTTCGGAAGAGTACACCAAGTTTCTGAGAAGTTATCTTGGCGATTGCCACAATGTGGTTATGCCAAGACATATTTCCTCCCAGATTGACGCCCAGCAAATTAATAGATGAAGCCAATGGCATTGCGTGTCCTGCCATAACTATATCCGGTTCCGTGATGTTAACCTTTTTAGAGAAGACTGCTGCCTGGGGTTTCTTAGAGTCGACTTGGTTACTGGTCACCCCAAGCCAATACAGGACCTTTTAAAATATTTGGAAAAATCTAAAATCTTGCGTTTCGGTTTTTATTTTTTCCTGACTATGTTCGAAGAGATGTTCAAAAATAAATTTCACTTTCACCAATTTTTATTGTTCACAAGATGGCATCATTAAATCTTTAACGTGACGTTTCGTCTTTTATTCACCATCACCAACTTCTTACGACTTTCAAAATAGGCATTGCGTTTTACATTTTCGAATTATACCGAATTTAAAAAAAAAGTTAATACAGGAACGTGCTTTAACGTATTTTAATGAATATGATCAAGGAAGGTTAAGGAACGAAACGTCGGAAAACCAGTAATTGTCGTATACTGCTGAACGTTAATTTAGGACCTTCCTCATAAAAAATAAAAACCGAAACGCAAAATTTTAGCTTTATCCAAATATTTTGAAATCCTCTGTATTTATTTTATTTTGCGACATTTTATTGGCCCTAATATTATGCAACTTTGCCCCAATTTACCCGACTTCGTATCTCTTACCGTTTCCCAAATCCTTCTAATGCAGTGAAGGAATTAAATATTTTTTTAGGTGTTGGATCTCTACGAACCGTACAAAGGTGACAGTTTTTTGCCATTCATACTGGAGCATCTCGTCTCCGGATCAGTAGTGGCCGTGGAACTGGTTGGCGAAAATGCCGTAAACAGATGGCAAGAAGTCCTTGGACCTGATGATCCTTTGGAAGCAAGAAAAACAGCACCAAACAGTTTACGGGCACTATACGGTCAAGACAGTAAAGTTATGAATGGCTTCCATGGCTCCGCGGACATAGCGAACGCCATAAGAGAGGCAAATTTTTTCTTCCCCAAGGATATATCTAAAAAGGCACCCGAGCCAAGTATTCTTTTAAATAATACAACAATGTGCATTATTAAACCCCACGCAATTATAGAAGGAAAGTTGGGACACATCATATCCGCTATTAATGGG
Organism: Barypeithes pellucidus; assembly: GCA_963991005.1. Classification (NCBI taxonomy): domain Eukaryota; kingdom Metazoa; phylum Arthropoda; class Insecta; order Coleoptera; family Curculionidae; genus Barypeithes; species Barypeithes pellucidus. The sequence continues at coordinate 26,394,028 of OZ022556.1, forward strand.
TCGCACTATCGCATTAATACTTTACAAATGTTTTATTTAAGCAACGCAAATGCTGATGAATTTTTGGAAGTTTATAAAGGCATCATCTATGACTATCATGCCCTTTTATTAAGCTTTGTCGATGGTCCCTGTGTTGCCTTGGAAATTGCAGGAAAAAATAGAGAAATGAACGTTCACGAAGAATTCAGGGCCTTCTGCGGACCTGCAGATTCGGATATAGCCAGGCAAATACGGCCATCGACCTTAAGGGCGAGATTCGGCTGTGATAAATATAAAAATGCCGTACATTGTACTGATCTGCCGGAAGATACAGTTTTGGAGCTGGAGTACTTTTTTAAAATCATAAAAGATTAATTTTTACATTGTATTGAACGATTTTAATCGAAATTACCTAATTCACATGAAATTCGATTGCATATAATAATTTTATCTCATAAATTATAGGATGTACCTTATTCATAACTTATTATTACTTTAACTTTACACGGTGACAATAAAAAATAATAGGTTTCTTGTTCCTTTTTTGATAGTTTAGTGTGTGAACCAGTGTCGGTTTTTACACAGGAGCACATGCGCACGTGCACCCCAAACAAAACGAATACAAAATATTTATTTATATTCATTGAATATTATTTATCGTATAAAGTCCGACCCTCCCTAATATTTTATCGTACCGTCAAACTAAGAAAGTCCGACCCTTCCTAATATTTTATCATCCCGTCAAACCAAACTGTATAGATCTGGCAACAGTGCCTAGGTCGAGGTAAATTACGATCATGACGAGACTTGCTCGCACGTGCGATTAAGTAGTGCAGTTTCTCTGTAGTAACAGGTGGCGGGTGGCAGCTGGAGGTAGCGGGGCCATTTAACATGGAAAAGCCGCACACAAAAACTGTGCTACTTAGAAATTCGAGCGTGTATGTTTTAATATTTTAATATTATATATTTATTAAGTTAAAATGAATAGTTGACGATGGACTATTTAAGAAATCTCTTCGAGTTTGGAGCAAAAAATTGAAGCGAAGAGTGCGGGAACACCTAAACCCGAAATTAATTTAACGCAGACCACAAAGGGTAAATCTATGGACTTTATAGAAAGATTAAAAAGGAAAAATATGAAAAAAAATTTATACAGGGTATTCCAAACTTAATGAGGCTGTTATTGATCAATTTTCTACAATTAAGAACCGAAGAATGGACTTTACGTTTAAGCATAATTGTGTAGGGTCGATAAATGTTGTGTATTTCGATAAATGATACTCGATATGATTTTAAACCATTTTATTTAAGAATTTAAACTAAAAAACACTGAAAATATGAATAATGCCAACTTGTCAGTCTCGTGGCTCGATTCGTTCTCGTCATAAAATAGTTAACTATTGTTCCCGTCTTAGTTGCGCCTAATGACGTAGCCGTAGATGGCGTAGTGGTATTAGACATCATTCGGTTTTCTTGATAACTCGTAGATGGCGGTAGTAGTATTAGACATCATTCGGTTCTCTTAATAGCTCGTAGATGGCTTTAGTAGTATTAATAGTGGACTGTATAAATATTGTTACGAGGGTTGCATGCGACGACGTTAAGATCCGACAGCTATACACACTAAGAAAACCTTTTTTATTTTCCAAAAGTTGTATTTTACACACTACATTTAAAACGCCTAGAAAGTAATTGTTTGGTCGTTACACAAAAATAAAATTTTAAAAATAATTTCACCATACTGGTGTGAACTCTTAAATTTATACAGGGTGGTCCTTAATGGCGGGCTAATACTTCATAATGGGATTCCTTAGGTACATGGAGGAAAATTCATATACATGGTGCTTTAAATACGTGGGCCACTATTACTATATCCGAAACGATAAAAGTTACGAGGTCATTTAAATTAGAGAAAAGTTGCCTTTTTAGTGATCATTTATAATGTGGTTATACAGTGTTGCCAAATAGTTTTTAGTTTTAAAAATATTAAAAGAAATGTGTGGTTTTTCATTCTTTATTAAACGAACTTAAGTTACTGTTATCAGTACTGTTGCCCTTCGGAACGTATCAGAGCTCAACTATCGTATAACAATTGATATTTATATGACTGAAAACCGATTAAAAGTAATTGAAATAAACTGAACAAAACGGATTAGAAGTAACTGAAAATGTTTTTTAATAAAATGTCAAATGCGTGATAATTTGTTGCATTTGTTTCGTTCATTATTCATTTAGGCCCCTGTTTGTCCCTATTACAAAAAAATGCAACTTAATCGCAGAAAACATATTCATAGATTTAATTACTTAATTGAAATTCAATTCTACTTGAACTAGTTGTTATAGGTAACTGCATTTTTAATTTCTGTGGTATTTAAGTAATAAAATTTTTTAAATTTCAATCCTTGTGGATGCTGTAATAGGTATGAATTTGTAAATTACAGTGAAACCTCTCATAACGGACACCTCTGATATGTGGACATATCTATTAAGCGGACATTTTTTCATAGCCCGGAACTAGGTATATGAAATTCCATGCAGACAACAAATTTTAAAAGTATTTGGGAGACGAATAAGTACGGTGCAGAAACTCTCTGAAGCCAGACCGGCAACTAATCGCGTATGCGCGGCAGAGCGAAAGGACTTCGCCGAATGAAAGTATATGTGATTCCCCGACAGCAGCCACCGTTTATTTGCGAGTTGTAAAAATCGTAAACAATGGCAGAAAAATGTCGCGTTTTGAGTCTGAAAGAGAATGTTTATGTTGCAACAATTTGATAACAATTATTTGGGCGAATTCATTAACATTGATAGCAATGTTCTATTAGAAGATGATAGTGACCCATTCCTACCGATTATGTAGCCCAAACTGAAACCACATCAATATCTGCCGACTCTGATGAAGAAGTTGAATGCAGTAATCAAACAAATGTCACAAATTTTAGCAAGAAGCCATTAGTATTGTAAAAGAATTACAAGAGTATGCAAAGAATAGAGGTGACTCTACAGCAATGGAATTGCTATTAGACTTGGAATTACATTTTCTAGATTGCAAGTTTAAAACGCAAACACGTCAAACTACGTTATTAGATTTTTTTAGTACTACATCCTCTAAAACGAGTGTATTTTTGTTATGTTATGTTTATTTGTACATACAGGGTGGCCAATTAGTGCGACAAAGCTCAATATCTCTTTTACCGCTAGGGATAGCGGAAAACTTTTTTCACGAAAGTTATTAAGCGTTAAGAGGTGCAGCATTTAAAATTATTTTCGACCATACAGGGTGCTCCAAAAGGGCAGTGTGATAAAAATTTCATATTTTTTAAATGGGACACTATGTATATTATAACATATTTGAATTCACCGTAAAATTCTGTACATAGCACCGTAATTATTTGTTCATATTTTTGCAACGTTGCCAAATAGATTGGAAAATTCCTAAAATTTGTGCAAAAACATGGTTCAATAAAATGTGTAATATTTCTTAACTTATAATAATTTGAAAGAAAATATTTTTATGTCGGAAAGAGGAATATTGACAGAAGTCCCCTATGATAACACATATCAATATTATTATACAGGGTATTTTCTATGGATATGCCAACATTACGAACTTGAAACCTGAATTTCGTAAGTTTTTTAAATGAAACATCCTGTATATGATTGCTTTATCTTGTAGATATTTTAATCCTCTAATTTTTATTAAGGGTTTTCTATGCCTCTCTCTACCAATCGTGGTGGTATTTCAATTTTTATTTAAACTCGAGCAAAAAAAAGTGGATGTATTTTACCATTGTCCTTTTTCTAGTCACCTATGACAAAATAAAAACAAAATGTTGTAATTTAAAAAAAAATTATTTATTCATACGGGAGGATACGACACAAAAATATTTTAGCGATTCAAGCTTGTGGACAATTTCTAAAGTAAATTATTACCTAATTATTTGTTCATATAGTAACCCCCAATACCTTGAACACATAATTCAATACGTTTTTTAAAAGAATGAGTCATGTCTCTACACATTTTCAACTGTTTTCAAAGTATTACTCGGCAAATGTCTAGAAACATTCTTTTGAAAAACGTATTGAATATGTGTTAAAGTTAATGGGGTCACTATGAACAAATAATTAGTCAATACTTTGAAAACAGTTCCAAATGTGTAGAAACATGACTCATTCTTTTGAAAAACGTATTGAATTATGTGTTCAAGTTAGTGGGGGTCACTATATGAACAAATAATTAGGTAATAATTTACTTTAGAAATTGTCCACAAGCTTGAATCGTTAAAATATTTTTGTGTCATATCCTCCCGTATGAATAAATATTTTTTTTTCAAATTACAACATTTTGTTTTTATTTTGTCATAGGTGACTAGAAAAAGGACAATGGTAAAATGCATCCACTTTTTTTTGCTTGAGTTTAAATAAAAATTGAAATACCACCAAGATTGGTAGAGATAGGCATAGAAAGACCTTAATAAAAATTATAGAGGATTAAATAATCTACAAGATAAAGTAATGATATACAGGGTGTTCCATTTAAAAAACTTACGAGACTCAGGTTTCAAGTTCGTAATGTTGGCATATCCATAGAAAATACCCTGTATAATAATATTGATATGTGTTATCATAGGGGACTTCTGTCAACATTCCTCTTTCCGACATAAAAATATTTTATTTCAAATTATTATAAGTTAAGAAATATTACACCCTTCATTGAGCCATGTTTTTGCACAAATTTTAGGAATTTTCCAATCTATTTGGCAACGTTGCAAAACTGTGTACAAATAATTACGGTGCTATGTACAGAATTTTACGATGAATTCAAATATGTAAAAATATACATAGTGTCCCATTTAAAAAATATGAAATTTTTATCGCACCGCCCTTTTGGAGCACCCTGTATAGTCGAAAATAATGTTTTCCGCTATCCCTAGCGGTGAAAGAGATATTGAGCTTTGTCGCACTAATTGGCCACCCTGTACATATACATAGTAATAATTTTGCATTTACATATTACCTAATAACAAATTTCCTATGAGCGGACACCTCTATTAGGCGGACACTTCCGCCTAAGAGAGGTTTCACTGTATTTTAAAATATTTTAAATTACTTTTAATCAATTTTAAGTCAATATCAATTATATATTGGTAGCAAACAGAGGAAAAATCCAGCTGTAGGCGAAAGATCAGCAGACGGAATTTTTTATGGTCCACGCCAAAATACACACATTTAACCAAAAATGTATAGTAAATACGAGAAAACCCGATGCGGTAATAGGTGTGACTTCAGATAACTTGACAGAAATTTTGACGAATTCTCGCACTTAATTTAAAAAAGCGCGACATTTTTAATTAAGTCAGGACTAACAAAAGTAATTTTTTCTCGAGGAGAGTTTTCCAAAGACGTATTTTCTGAACATTTTTCAAGCCTTTTAAAATGATCCCGGTTTACGACGTATTATACAAAAAGAGAACGGAAAACGAACCAAAAAATAACAGCATATTTATTTTAAGAAACATTGATTAATATGCTTATTTGTATTTGAATGGTATTCTACGGTTGTAATGCTAAATAGGCAATAATTTCATTGTAAAAAAAGTTCATTGTTTGTTAATACTATAACGAGATCTCCTAAGTGTCCTGGCCAGTTGTATTTCGTATTTCCCGCATAAGTTTTGATTCATTTTAAACCAAAAAAAGCTTCTCTCGACGGAGACGGACGTAATGGGTTTTAAGTTCATTTTTCAGTTGAACAGATACAAAAATTTTATATTGCTTCAATAAACTGTCAACTAGTTCTTGCAGAAACAAGGATGAAAATGGTTCAAAATTATTTTAGGTCCTTAAATCGAAAAAATATAATTAACTGATGTCCGAAAATCTAGCTTTATTTAATTAATAACGGTGCCTAAAATGCCTTTATAAATTTGTTTATATAGCAACTTCGGATCCGCTATATTAGAATTTTTCCGCTAACGAAATAAATGATTATTGATGTATAAAGTTGACAATTTTCAGGGGGGGGGGGTTGTTCGGGTTTGTACGGGTTGGGGGGGCTCATCTTACCGCTCCCAAACGACACCCATGTCGATGATGCATTTAAGCATCGAAACATAAAATAAGAAAGGAATACTTGTGTGATATACCGTTGAATAACTACAAATTAGATCCTCTCTCGAGAAATGAAAATAAAATTCCAAGTCTTATTTATTGAACATATCCGAGTTGGTAGCAATAATTTAAACGTCAAGCGTCATTTTAAGAAAACGTTTAAGTGCACAAGTGCACTTGCAGAGAATGATAAACCATAACTTCTTGGTACGAAACAATTTTTGATCAAATTAGTGGTTTTCGAGATATTTGGAGAATAATTTTGATGAATTTTCACATTTCTTTTAATATCTCTAAAATTAAAAACTAGCAGTAAGCACATTATAAATGATCATTCAAACAGGAAACATTTCTCTAATTTAAACGACCTCGTAACTATTACCGTTTCGGATATAGCAATAGTGACCCACCATATTTAAGGACCCTGTATCTGCAACGGCTTACATTTTTTGCTGCAGTGTGTTATGGAGGGTGGGGGGGGGGGGGGGGGGGGAGTTTTGAGGACAGACATAAAAAGCAATAATAATTTAATAAAAGTTTTTATTTTTTAACAAATATATCTGACTCCCATTCTAGTTCCTGACCGATTGTAGATTCTACAAAAATAGCTGCCACGGTGTTTCCCACTCCGCCAGTAACTATATACACGGGTCCATTTGTTTTAATTCTAATACAGGTAATTTCATCTTGGCCTCCCCAACCCAACTAAAAATTTTCAAAAGTAAATACGTTACTTATAAGACGTAAAAAAATGGTTCTTAATCTATCAAGTACCTAGCCTATTAACCTTGCAACATGACATAAACTTAGTTAATAAATGGCATTCTGATTGGATTAAATTTGACCAGTAAGGGCCTTAAGTTAGACATCACGCTTAAGGTTATGGTAAACCTTAAAAAAACTATGAGAGGAAGATTACCACGTCCTTAAGATCTATTCCTTTAGATAAGAGGTAAAAAGAACTTCAATATACTGTTAAACTTGTGTTAAGGATGACTTATGTCATTCTGTACCTAACGGTAACTGAAATACAGGCCCTAAGGACCGATAAATGGATTATATCTTAAGTTAGACCTCAGCTAAAGCTGCCTTAACCTTATGGTAAACCTTACAAGAACTATGTTCTAAATTAATTTAAGGGTCAATTGGCGCAGTGGGAGATTACAATGTCCTTAAACATCTATTCCTTTAGATGGGAGGAGTAAAATAGAACTTTGATACACTGTCATACTTGTGTTAAGGTGATTGAAATATCGGCCCTTATTATTGGAGTACGTCTTTATTATACCAAGAAAACCCACCCTTACAGACCTATAATAACCTACCTACTATTAATATATATTATTTCATTCATGCTGATAGTGCCCTCTCACGAAGCTGCTGTGTAGCGAAACATTGTCATATAGTTGACATTTATTTAGTTTTTCTTCCTAAGCCCTAATATTATTTCCCGAAATAAAATTCAATACTTACAGTATAGTTCCTGTGATCACCTTCATCAATGCAAGTTTTTGAGAAAATAACTCTCTGATCTTTAGTTACTTTGTCACAGTCCCCAAAAATAGTTTCCTGTAAATCATTTCCATTACAACCGCCGTACTCCAAGCCATATACAGCGGCGAAGATAGATACCAAAAAAATTATTTGTTTCATCTTAACCCTCTATTAATTCTGTTTTGTTATTATTGAAAATAAATTACAGACAGTTGTTTTTACAAATAATAATCGCACATTAATTTATTATCAGATAATTTACTAACATATCAATAAATCATTAATAGTCCGCAGTAATTGAATGTCACATCGGAACCCTATTCACGGCTCGTAAATACATACAGGGCGTTATGTAATTTAAAATCTTGAGAAAACAAATTACAGAAAAATAACCGTAAATTTTTTTTCTTTTTTTTTTTATTATCAAACACAATCAGTATAGGAAAAATCCTTTAGGGCACTCTGGGATTGATGGTCGTGTGCGAAAAAAGCGATTCACGTTGGTTTTGAATCGTTGGAGGTTATATTCGTTGGGAAAACGACCTCGGGCAAGGTCGTTCCATAAGGATGAAGTCCTCCAGATGAAAAAATTCTTAAATAATGAAGTTCGAGGAGTACTAAGCTTAACCACATATGGATGGGCGGCAGTGGTTCGTCGTGTATTTCGCAATTCGCCGCTCTGGGCGGAATTAAGAGGGCAAGGTCAGCCCAGCACTTTCCATGAAAATATTTGTAAAAGAGAGTCAAATCCCCAACATGTCGTCGATGTTCTAGGCTGTCGAGGTTCTTCGTCAGCTCGTGGTCTCCAGTAGCCGAAGAGTATGTTTGGGTGCAGAGCTCCAGACATGAGAGCAGTACTCTATTGATGGTCGAATCTGGGCTTTGTATAGTGTCAAAAGTTGTTGAGGTGTGTACAACTTTCTGGTTCGGAAGAATACACCAAGTTTCTGAGAAGCTACCTTGGCGATTGCCACAACGTAGTTATGCCAAGACATTTCCTCCCAGATTGACGCCCAGAAAATTAATAGATGAAGCCAGTGGGATTGCGTGTCCGTCCATGACTATATCCGGTTCTGTAATGTTAACCTTTTTAGAGAAAACTGCTGCCTGGGTTTTTTTAGCTGTAAATTCGACTTGGTTACTGTCACCCCAAGCCAAAATTTCTTCCAGGTCTTCGTTGAGGCGTGATATTTCATGCTATCTGCGAGGATGTGCGTCGGCAGTCGATGTTTTTGCATTCAAAGAGAAAGATGAGGTAAGCGTGCTATCGTTAACAGAACTAAATATCGGATTTTTCGTTTTCACTAGAAGGTCGTTAATGTAGAGTAACAAGAGAGTGGGAGACAATATGGATCCTTTAGGAACACCGGCATTGATGGCGAAGGTATCTGAGAGAAATCCGTCAATCGCCACTTGCAGAGATTATTATAGATAAGAAAGCTAAACAACCATGTACAGAATCGACTGGGCATACCATAGGATCGCAGTTTCCTTAGAAGTCCCTTATGCCAAACACGATCAAAGGTTTTAGAAATATCCAGTGCAACAGCCCGAGACTCCCCATGATGTACGATTGCGTTGTTCCAAAGATGGGTGACATAGGCAAGAAGATCTCCAGTTTATCTGGACTTCCGAAAACCATATTGATGATCGCTGATAATGTTGAAGCCTTCTAGGTACTTTAGAAGATGTTGGTTTATAGCTTTCTCCATTACTTTTAATATAACTGGAAGCAATGCGACTGTTCGATAGTTGTTAGGCAGGGTTCTCTTAGCTTTCGTTGGTACAGGCTGGACTCGCGCCATCTTCCAGCACGATGAAAATATTCCTTGTTTGTAGGATAAGTTAAAAAGTTTACAAAATACTGGTGTTAGTTCATCGGCGCATCTCTTGAGAACTATAACAGGAATTTCGTCTGGACCAGAAGCTTTCTTGACGTCGAGTCCTTTCAGGATTCGTTTGACAGGACGCTGACGGAACACGATTTCGGTCATTTCGGATTAAACTGCAGGAGTGTTCGGTGGTGTTCTTCACTGGAAATCTAACAGTGGAATGCGAAGAAAATAATTCAGCAAGTAAGTTTGCTTTGTCTGTGTGGCTGTGGATGCTATTGTACCATCGGAACGTGTTAGAGGTGGAATAGTTGATTTGGTAAAATTTTGGCTGACGGCCTTAGCGACTGACCAAAAGGACCTTGATCCATTTGGACTGGCAAGAAGTTTGTTTTTGATCCTCACGTTATGGGCTTCTTTGCTTTGATCTATTGTTAGCTTACATTGGTTTCGAGCGGTAATAAAGATATTACGATTCTCAGTGGTAGGGTTTTTACGCTACTGTCGGTAATCCAGATTTTTTGATCTTACAGCACGCTCATAATCCTTGCTAAACTAGGGCTTGCCGTTGGAAGGGCGTTTTAAGGAGGAGGGGATAAATGCTTCCATGCTAGTTAGAATGACGTCGGAGACCTTCCCAGCACAGAAGGATGGATCATCAGAAGAGAAGCATACGCTCATCCAAGGAAATGGTCTTTCAGGTCTTCCCACTTGGCCGATGTGTACCTAATGCCATATCTTGCGAGGTTTAGGAGGTTGTTCAGAATTAATTGGTAGTTCGCTTAGAGTTGAAATAAGTTTGTGATCGGAAGATCCTAACGGAGGATGTACGGTGACTGTATATAGATCTGGATTTGTTGTGAAGAAAAGATCCAAAAGACTAGCAAAATCTCCAGCTCGGTCTGGAATCCTGGTTGGTTCTTCTACGAGTTAAGTTAGACCAGAACTGATCGCAAAGGATTCGGCCTTGCTCATCGTCTGTATATTTGAATATTTAAACCAGTTGACATTGTGGACGTTAAAGTCACCAAAAGATAGCAATCTCGGCATTTGGATGGTTGGTTTGCAAGAAGTCGATTATATTGGCTAGTGATGAGAAAAGTGCTATGTAATGGGTATCACTTGGAGGACGGTAAAGGCAGCAGATAAACTTGATGATTTTCTGCGTTGATATTTTAAACCACATTACATCAAAGTCTTTCGGTTCACGTGTAAGTTCTCGTTGGCAGCAGAGATCATCTCGAATAAAAAGACATACCCCGAAATACCCCAGGGTATAAATAGCTGACAGTGTTTGTTGACGATCTGGCCTTTGTCTCGGTCAGTGCGAGCACGTGAGGCTTTGAAGATTGTTAGTGCTGGTGGACTGAATTGATGTTCGTGTTAAGCCCTCTAATATTGCAGAAATCAGTTCTGAAGTTGCTAATTCTAGGTTGGTTAGCAACTTCCGGTGCAACACTATTTTTTCGTTGAGTGTTGTTAGAGGAACCCAGTAAATTGTCGGAAATGGTTGTTGTTTGATGAACTTCGCTTGATGGGGCCCCAAGACCAGCCCCTGCCCCGAAAATCTGAATGGGGGGCGAGTTTACCAAATGGCGATTTCAGTTAATAAACCGGAGAAATCACCAATGACGTCTGGTATAACCAAATAAATATCACTAAGAAATGTTTATCGGCGGGCAATGTTTATAAAATTTGAAAAAGTTTGCTACCGCCGGTGATCAGAACTAGGGGTGCCAAACCCGGGATGCCGGAGAAAATCAATCTCCCGGGATTTTTTTTTATTTCTACGCCTTTTTGTAATATTTAGAGAACATATTTTTCACGAATAAGATTTTCTGAAAACTGACAATAATTTTTTCTGTGAAGAACATGTATTCTTATTGTACGCCAAAGTATGGTTGAAATAGTGTTATCGAGCCGCTACTGGAGTAAAATAATGTTCACAGATATCGTATTGGGGAATCTGTCTGCCCCTGACTTCTTCGAACATTTAATCGGTATTACTATTACTTCATTGATAAATTTTAAAAACAATTTAATAAGGTCAAATTGATATTAGCCTAGTATAAACTAAATCAATCTTTCACGCACGTCGACTTTTTGCAATTTTTATACCAGCTAGCAGCTTAGCTTAGCCAGCATCGTTTTGTAAAAATGAACGTTAAATATGATTTTCTATTTTTTCTTTCTCTGTTCGTTTTGGAAATAGTTCAGGTATGTACCGTACAACTGGATGCTTATTGTTGGTGGCATAATAATGTTGATCTTTATCCCACTAATTTTGAGTGCGATAAGGTCTTTATCTTACTGCTTTTCAATCAGTCAATACAAGTCAATGATACTAGCAAATATACAGGGTGATTCACGGTCTGTGGTGTGTCTAAATCACATATATATATATATAACCATTATATTGCCAATACGAACGTTCCAAAATACAAAAAGTGTTCCCGCTATGGGAGATCGCGTGGTACTATTGGGCTTGCACAGTAGGGTGGAAATTTTATCCATCGCGTCAGAGCCGGCCCGACATTATTTGTTTGTTGTTATTCGTCGCCAGCTTTGGTTCTGGATGCTTTTTCAAATTACAGAATAAAAAGTATATTAGTACTTATAAACTTTCATTAACTAACAACAATTTTTGTAAAGCAGTTTTCAATTTGTGGTGATTCGATTCGCTGTTTGGTAGGTTAGTGGCTTGTTTTGTTTAAGATAAAAGGACACAAGTGCATGGTGCTTTTTTGCAAAAGTCGTGGATCAATACCAGGTATAAAGTATTTCAGGTATGTACATATATACGAAAATATTTTGCTTATCACATTATCCGATCTTCGGAACCGAACTTCGCTAAAAGTCTGTAAAAAAAGAAGAGAGTGTCATTCTTACACAATATAATATATATGTGGCCAATACCTAACCTTAAAATTAATGTATTTTTAATTTGGTGCATTAGTATAGCTGATAATAATTCCCAAAATAGTCAATATACTAGTCATTCATTCTTAATTTTTGGTTTAGAAAAAAGTGAGGTGTTAAGAAACATACGACGTCGGATGAAAGTTAAAATAAAGCTCATCGTGTCGATTGTTACAAATATTCGGACGGAATTTGGTACGAAAAGTTTACACCAACCAGGGCACCGTCGGATCATCATATCGTCAGAAATCGTATGCATGGAACGCTGTCTTAAATCGAACTAATCGAAAATTTGATTGCAATATTTTTCCTAACTAACTAGTGAAATTTACATTAAAAAAGTTGAAATCCGGTCCTGTCGAATGTTTACTCTCACAAGAAAATTTCCGAACTGCGAAACTCACAACGCCCCCTTCGATGCCCATAGCCCAGACATAATTGCAGATGGTATTAGCAATATACTGTTTATATGTGGTCTAAACCACAAACAGCGTTGTCAGCGTCATTACATTCCTAATAGATATATTACGGAAGCCGGATGAGTTATTACGGAAGACGATGAGTTATTACGGAAGACGATTATTACGCCGCTCACGAATTTACATTTTTGTTTGTAATTATCGACAAATTTATAAAATTAACAGTTAAGTTCTAAAAAAAAGTCAGTTACTTTGAGTTAGGCTATAAAAAAATACTACTGACTCTGGCCCCACACCTCACCACAGACAAGGCATTTAGAAAAAAATTACAATCGACAACTAAAAAAAGGTCATTTACTTTATGCTGAGTCATATTATAAGTACTGCTGATTTATTACGAATAATCTTAATCTATTAAGACATTTCAGTTGAATTTATTAAGAAAAAAAATCCTGCTGGCAACACTGACCACAAATATACAATTTTTGCCGTTCTCCTTTCATCAGACTCATCCTTAGACCCGTTTTGCCGTATCACGGCTCGTCAGTAAGGCTAGAGTCCGACGAAAGGAGAATTATCTTCGCAACGCTATCAAGTACCCAGAAAGAATATCTACTATTTATTATTATTTTTTACAGATTACAGAATTAGTTTTTTATTTACGAACTTTCAATAATTTTGTTCGGGTTGTTCGATTTAAAAAAAAATTGGTATGGATATTGGTCTCTTTTGTTTGTTAAATTCACATGAGCCGATTTAGTCTCATTTAATTTGCTTCTCCATTGCTTAGTCCAGTTGTTAATTTTGTTAACTGATGTTTGCAGTTTTATTACCGCTTCTTCCTAATCTTTGCCTATGTTCAGTGTCATCAGCAAAGGTGGCTATCGTATCATGCTCGAGTTCAGGAATATAGCTGGTGCATAGTAGATAAAGGACTGGCCCTAATACACTGCCTTGTGGTACCCCTGCCTTAATTTCTTTAAGTTCAGAGTAAGCCTTTTCTTGTTTAATTCTAAAGGCTCGATCAGAAATATATGACTTCAATAATTATGCGACCTGGTCCCTCTTGCCACACCTTATCAAAAGCCTGAGCTACATCAAGGAAGGCGGTAGAGCATAATTTTCTTCCTTCCAGAGATAATGACATGAACCAAAAAAGGAAAGGTGACTCTTCACAACAAAATATAATAAAGCTAAATTCTATCTCCCAATATTTCCACAGGGCATTAAGAAATTAAAGGCATAAAAGTGATTTTTGTTCCTGACTATAATCATTAAGACATCAGTATTTTTTTATAACTAAAATTCAGACTAACATTCCGAGACGCAAGTCTACATTTTACTAAAAATTTGACCAAGATCGGACAATAATTTAAAAAGTTACAGCACAATAAACTTGACTAACGTTATCTTTGTCTGGAATTTATTGTCGGGGATTGTACAGGGTGTCCCATTTTCGACACTTATAGGGTATCTCCGTAATTCTTAGTGCTATCAAAAAAGTAATGTATGTAGGTGTCATGTGCTCTTTTCGGGTCAAACTTAAAATGGTAAAATCAAAATTTGACAATTTTCGCTCGCTTAAGAGATACGGTGCAAAACAAACAAATTGACAATTTCAAATTTACCCTATATTTTCTTAGTCAAAAGAGATACAGAAAAATGTTTTATACAGAAGTTTCTTTATAATGATTGTTGAATAATCTGCCGTTTTCAGAATAAGTATACGGTTCAGGTAAAAAAGTTATCAGACCTAATCTCATTTTTTTAAATGGAACACCCTGTATATTTCAATCTAAATAGATAGCATTTTAAAATCTCTTTTCAAATATATAACACACCATGAATAATATTGGTTTCCTAGGCGATTTATTTAAATTTTATTAGTTTAAACCACAGTAGACCATGAAACAAAAGCTAATATCATAGAAACAACTATGTTGACATTCTAGTTGTTATTAACATTTAACGTCACTTTAATTCTTTCATATTCATTTGTGAAAATGACTTATTAACATTTTGGAAAATTTGATTGATCAGTTTATATAGAAAGTGGAAAAAACGAAGAAATGGCGCAAACAACGACATATGGCGAACATTTGCGATGATTCCCGTTATTTTTTCCCTTAATTTGAATCCTTTATTTCGTTTCAAAGTAATGAAGTTTAAATAAATCTCCTCTGAAACCAATATCATCCATGGTGTGGTATATATTTAATGTTATCTTTTTAGATTAAAATATACAGGGTGTTCTATTTAAAAAAATGAAGTTAGGTCCGACAACTTTTTTACCTGACCCCGTATACTTATTCTGAAAACGGAAGATTATTCAGCAATCATTATAAAGAAACTTCTGTATAAAACATTTTTCTGTATATATTTTAACTAAGAAAATATTTTAAGTAATTTTGAAATTGTCAATTTTTTGATTTTCCCCCGTATCTCTTAAGCGAGCGAAAATTTTCAAATTTTGATTTTACCATTTTAAGTTTGACCCAAAAAGAGCACATGACACCTACATTACTTTTTTTTATAGCACTAACAATTACGGAGATACCCTATAAGTGTCGAAAATGACACACCCTATACGATTACCCGTAAAAATAAAAACTTAATGATTTGATGTATCAGAAAAATTTTACATAATATAATTAAGTTGTTGATCCGTAGACTAGTTCTTCACAAACGTCTAATAAGCCATCCACCATCAATCACCCTGTATACTACGTAATAGTTTTAAAAAATAAACTTTAAGGCGCCGTTTTCACCAAAGCAACTGGCAACCGCAACTTCAGTTGAGTTGCTCGCTTGTTCTCACTGAAGCAACGGGCAAGCAACGCAACTGCCACGCGACCGCAACTTCAGTTGAGTTGCTCTTGCCTTCCCACTGGAATCAACTGGTTTGAAATCTCTTTTGCCGTGAGCAAAATGTCGTGTCACAGGAAGATATAACCTCTACATCCTTTTTCGTTAAACAGCTTAAAAAAATTGAGCGACAATTTTTTGGTTGTCAGCCATGACACCGCGATTGGAAGCAACTGACAACGGCGACGCGGTATGCCGTGCAACTCATAAGCAACTAGTTGCGTTGCAGTTGAGTCAGTGAGAACACGCGTATTTAAACATTAGTCGCGTGGATGTTGCGTTGCGGTTGCCAGTTGCTTTGGTGAGAACAGGCACTAAGGATTCAAAAGCTGCTAAAACTAGGCAGATTACTATAATAACGGGTTGTTTCTAATTAACCGTTATTCTTACAGCTAACACCGGTTCCGTATAGAAAGTTATCAAAGGCAGAATTAAACCAAATCGCTTTAAAATGTATAGAAGAAATAAACATTGAGAAATCTGTCATAGAGGAAGTTCTTAGAACTCAAATACTTCCACACGACAACGAAAAATACAAGAAATATTTAGCATGTAGTTACAAGAAACAAGGATACTTGTCTCCCGACGGAACTAAAATGCTTTACGACAACATATTTCAGTTTTTACAAGACTTTTATGAAACTTCCGACTTAAGAACGCTAGACCACTGTAAGAGAATTCAAGAAGACGACGAGGGTGAGTTATGCTTCCAAAACTTGGATTGTATACTGACTGGTTTAAGAAAAATCGAGGCCGAAAATGGAATGGAATCAGAAAATCCTATGGAATCAAATAAGGTATAAGATAAACTGTTCATAATTAGTTTAAACGTATTTTAATAAAAAATTTATTGTATATCTTCAAAAATTACGTACTAAAATAATTTTAAAATGTTGAATAATGTCAAGTTAGTTTTAAATTAAGAAATGAGTAAGACTTAACGCTAAGTACAAATTTGCATTCTCCATTGACCTCCACATCTGAAACAAAGAGTTAGTTTAGATACCAGTACCCAGAATTTATAAATGCTTCGATAAGAACACATTTTTACGTAATAATGTTGGTTTTAAAAATTTATTTGTATTAAAATTTTAACAATATATCGAATTTATTTACCAATAGTTTGCTTTGACCTAAATAAACGGCTAAATATAGGACAAAAACAATATAAACCTAGGTACACACCGCACGAGTTTTTTGCAGGATAAATCTTACCGACTATCTTATACCAAGGTTAAGTTGAACATAGGAAATCGCATGTAATTTTTGAGGTGGATGAATATTGGCTCCCCCATACATTTTATAGAAAAATTGCATTATAACTTCTTGGCCGATATAGTATACTCATGTCCCGAATACATTTTGGTGAGCCAAGCCTTAACGCGATGACAAAACAACGAACTGACAGAAGGAAAATAATAAAGGCCGATATTTCAAAGTCACCTTAAGGTACAGAATGCCATAAGTCATCCTTAGCACAAGTTTGACATACTATTAAAGTTCTCTTTAACTGTCATCTAAAGAAATAGATCTTTAAGGACATGGTAATCTTCCACTTAACTCGTCAAGTGACCCTCAAATTAATTTAGAATAGTTTTTTAAGGTTTACAATTGCGTTAAGGCTACCTTAGCTAGGGTCTAACTTAAGGTAGCATTCAAATATCGGCCCCAAGTCTCGTTAATGCTACGGGGAACACGAAAACATGACCTTAAGCTAGCATTATTTTTAAACCGGCCTAAATCATTACGGAGAATACGGGCATAAGAAATGCATATTAATTTTTTACAAATGTGTCATTAAAATTATACTTACTGACACGATTTTAGCCATCTTTGGTCCCAAGCTCTGATTGCGGCAGTTCGTGTGACAGGTGTGGTACCGGCTGACCCCCCACACCGGACGCACTGTTTGATCACCCGAGGAGTTTTCCCCAAATACAAGTGTCTTATGGAATCGATTGTTTGACAAGTAGTCGAGTCTGTCGTATTGAGCAAACACTCTGGCTCATTGTTAAATTCGAGCTGAAAATAACAGAAGATTTAGTCAATTATTTATTATCCCAAGTAGCATTTTTAGACACATTGTGGTACATGTATCGTAACTATCGTTTCTGTTTCCGATCAAAATTGGAAACTGTTGGCAACAAGAATGGAAATATTTTCGAAACGTATACCTTTTAAATGGGACATTTACACGTGTTTCCAAGTGGTTGGTACTAGCTGTGACTTTCGCTGTTTCAATGCACAATCGAAACTTTTATCGAAAATGTTACTTATTTGTATTTAAAAATGACAGTTAAAGGGGCGGGGCTATGTTAAACCATGCGCAAAACAATTAGGATACCTTCACTGTTGTAAAATAAAAGAAAAACAATATGAAACAATAATTTCGCCATGATGAATTCGTTATAAGTATATTTCCTATAAGTTATTTTATTTTATATACCTAGTTATTGCACATTAGAACCAAAAAATCATTGTCGCAGTAAATTTTATCGTGCAGTTTAGTAATTTGGCTTTATATTTTAACGTGCCCTCGATTTATTTTCATTTACAGAAAAAAATATACTTTGTCAAAATAATATAAATCGACTTAGCTAGGAAAATGGAACTTATCTAACAAATTTTGGCTTTGCAAGAGATGCAGGAATTTCATTAAAACTCATTTTAACAAAATAAAAATTCATTTCCTAAAATGGCCGCTAGGAAGCAAGAAATTATTCTGGTCCAAAATGGACTGGACGCACAATTTCTACTCTTTGGCTTCTATAATGTTTCCATGATGCGCAGAAGAATAAAAGGTTTGTAAGGTGAATGCCACAGAAAAAAAAGGTTTGCTTGCATGCACAGAAAAGAAAGGTTGGGTATGGACAGCGGCGGTGTGACGTCACGAGAGGCGTGGTTGCAAAAACCTTTCCAAACTAAAATTTTAAGGGATAAATAAGCAATTTCCTGGTATTATTTGTATATTAGATGTTATTATTGGTTCATTTTCAGAAAAGATTGACGTAAGTGTTTTTTTGAAGATCAACATCTTGTTTGAGGTTATGTTATTATTGTTTGCATAGGGAGATTTAAATTGTTATTTTTGCTTATTGCACTGTATTTATCAACATAGAGTATACCCACCCTATAGCCATACTTTATGTTGATAAATCCAGTACAGTAAGCTTTTTATTACAGAAAAATATCAATTTAAATCTCGCTAAACAATAACATAACTTCAAACTTGTTCAGATGGTGATTAAAAATGTACCTAAAACACCATCAAT
Organism: Barypeithes pellucidus; assembly: GCA_963991005.1. NCBI lineage: Eukaryota > Metazoa > Arthropoda > Insecta > Coleoptera > Curculionidae > Barypeithes > Barypeithes pellucidus. Next base: position 26,412,919 of record OZ022556.1, read on the forward strand.
AATAACACCTAAAATACAGTGTGTCCGCGGATGAGGGTACCTAATAGGGAAAAAATCTTTATTAGTCATTTTACGATCAAAAGTAAAGAAGTTCTGCTTGTTGAGTTAATCAATTGACGATAAAAAATTTTTAGATCCGATGTACAGGGTGTTAATAAATTAGGAAAATATAAAAATGCTTCAAGAGAGAACTACCATTATTTATTATTTTTTACAAAAATTTTATAAAACAAAGTTGTTTATAAACTAACGCAAAGTCTAAATACAAATTTTGAAATAAAAATTCGAATTTTTAAAAATAAAATAATAACAGTGTTTATGTAATTATTTGCATTTTACAAAAAAATCAAGATACGTTCATGTTACGTCAGCATCTTATTTACATCTGTCAGTATTCTGATTTCGTGAAGGCATTTTCGAAAATGTTAACCAAAGAAGAGCGTATTTAATACAATGTTACGGTATTGGCAATGTGTCGTATCAATACGCTGTTGATGTTTTTAATGAAAACTTTTTATTTCAAAATTTGTATTTAGACTTTGCGTTAGTTTATAAACAACTTTGTTTTATAAAATTTTTGTAAAAAATAATAAATAATGGTAGTTCTCTCTTGAAGCATTTTCATATTTTCCTAATTTATTAACATCCTGTACATCGGATCTAAAATTTTTTTTATCGTCAATTCATTTTCTCAACAAGCAGAACTTTTTATAAAGAAAGACTTTTGGTCGTAAAATGACTAATAAACATTTTTTCCTATTGGGTACCCTCATCCGCGGACACACTGTATAAATAATATCAAGAAGTTGCTCATTTATCGCTAATAAACGTACACCGATGCTATACAAAATATCTTATGGGAAATTCAATGCAATCTTGTGTCTCACCAAAACTTTATAATTTTAACTAAAAATTTTTCGAAAAATATTTATCTTCGCGTGTCGTTAATATATCGACACCACGATTTGTAAAATATTTCGAAACAAGCACGTCTTTAAGTGTTTCTAGTAAGTGGATTCGAAAATGTGTCGCAAAAGTATGGGTCTATAGGTTTGCCTATTCCGTTGGAACAGTCAGTTTCGCTCTTCAACAACAACCTGTTTCGCCGGAGCGGCCGGAACAACCAGTTTCGAATGCTCGAACACTGTCTGTTGCGACGGAGCAGAAGCAGATAGTAGCCAAAGGCGATAGGGAATTAATTTCGCGGTCTGTCGATGTTTAATGTTTTTGGAAATACGGAAAAAAATTTAAACTAAATATTTATCAAAAACTCTTTTTATAACACAAAAATAAATCTTAAATATATGAAATAAAAACTATTTGTCAATGTATAAAGATGAAGTGTCCACAGTATCGGTATGCCTCTATATGCAGTATCGCAGAAATATTTCCTGAGTTCCTGTAAGCTAACTCTTCTGTTAATGGAACAACCGACAACCCAACTTTATCCGAATGCACGCGACGTTGCGATGAAACAGAAGAGCAGCAAACCTTTTGAAACAGTTTGGAACTGAAACAGGTTTCTTGAAATATGTATTTTTAAAAACCTGAACAGGTTGTATATATTTAAAATACCCTGTTCCAGCCATCCCTAGTTCGATGTGAAATTTTTTCTTTGCATGTATGTGAAAATTTCATTTAATTAGTATAATGTATATTTGTCGCTGTAACTTTTATGGTAAATTGTTGAAGCAAAAATTACAGCATAGGATATTTTCTAGAGTTCGAACTTACGGGAAAAATAACGTGTAAAATTGGCAACTTAGGTGACTGATGATGATTTGCGGGTTTAAATATACTAAGACATTTCCATAACACCCTGTATAGTAGGTATCTAAAGTAAAATAGAAGGCCGAATTTTTGTAGTAAGCGTTATCACATTTTTTGACAAGCTCTTTAATATCATTTTGTACCCGGAGCGTAAACAATAAATAAAAACGAAAATGGGGACGAAGTACCCCCAGACTTTTATAAAATTGCAGTAGGCGAAAGCTCACCTGAATGGGTAAAATAAGCTGAGCTAGTTGCGGAGATGCCAAACAAGTTCTATTGTTAATCGGCTGCATTTGTTGAACTTGCACTTGACTAGGAAGAACACAGCAATCATCTACAATGAAGTATTTAAATTATACGTGAGCAGTGAAAACTAGTGTTGTGAGCGCTCGAGCGAAAAACAGCTTGAGTACTCGATTATTGAAATAACCGACATTGCCCGATTATTAAAAAAAATGCTCGAGTTATAAATTCAAGCGAAAAGCTTCGCTTGACGCCGACGTATATTCGAGCAGTTTGTCGTTCGATAGGAAATACTTTAGTTGTAAATTAAGGGGAACAATCGAATCGTTTCACTTCCGATCTTCGAGTGCCGATTGGCGACGTTCGAGTTTGACGCTCAGAAGGCCGACACGACATACGTCTTTCTTAAAAGCACACAAACGAGAAGATGCATATAAAAAAGTATGCCAAATCCCTTAGGGAATTCATCGCGACATGGGTTTTGTTTTGACTGAATAACCAGCGGTGATTGTAAATTCTTAAAAAATTATAGAATATAATTTTTTTTAAATCAGAATGAACTGTTCTTCCTTAATAACAACTCTAGACTAAACTTCTAAAACTTACAAAAACAAACAACCCCTGGTTATTAATTAATCTGTTTTTAACAACAAAGGCACTATTTTAGAATTGAAAATAACAAATTTCGGTGGAACTAATGACAGTTAATTGTCATTTTTAATGTTTGGATTTTCATAGCTTACTTATTATTAACGAATATTTACGTTATTATTTAAAAATTTTCAAAAATAGAATCTTGCTCATAACTTGAAAAGCGACATCTACTTGCACCACTTTTTAAATAATTTTACGAGTAATAAGACAAGCAAATTAAAAAGTTAGGCTTCCATTTAATGGAGGAAATTATTAAAGCGATCAAAAAAAGCTATCTACCGTCTTAAGTATTTATAATTCACCATCAAATAGCTTTAAAACAGAACTAAGTTCGATAAAATCGATTAATTTATTCGTTATCGAACATTATTATTATTAAGCTAAAAATAAGTTTGGACTTACCAACGAGAGCATCATCGGGCTCATTTACATTTTGAACGAGACGACTGAGTAACCTAAAATAATCAGTACAAAAAGAATATTTTTTATACAAGTATTCTGTAAAGTTACCATATGATAATTAGCAAATAATAATAAATAAATGGGGGCGTGTGCGAAAAAACGCTAGGACACGTCGAATGATATTTCTAGTTGCGCCTTTTTTTCATTAAAAACTTTTCATACAGGGTGTATCATGTAACAGTAGCCAATACCATGTTTCTTTTTAAATGCCCTGTATATTATTCAATTTTTGGATCCCGCAGAAAATTTTAGAACAGATGGGGATTCTACAGATAGAATTCCCATCTTTTTGTTGTGTTTATTTTCGTAATAGCAGGCCTCACATTGACGTGTACAGGGGGTCCATTTTTGGGTTTGTTCGGGTTTGTTACGGGGTATTTCCGTTATTAGTGAAGATAGAAGGATGAGATTTTCGCAGCACTGTGCTACTTTTTTGTCAAACACAAGATGCCGTAATCAGAATTTTTCTAGGCCGCCTTGTTTTTAACATACGGGATATTTTTGAGAATTGTACATTGTGGGACCCCCCCATATCTCGGTTACCCCGTAACGTATCAGAAAGAAATAAAATGTTATTTTTGTAGTTTTTTACGTAGAATCCAGTGACGTACTCAGATTTTTCTACATTCAATAGTTTTCAAGGAAAATAAACAAATTTGCTTTCTTTAAATGGGTCACCCTATATATTTTTTAATAATATAATTTAGAGTGTAACAAGCTTCTCAAAAATATATAACACTTTATTTTTAGTCTTAGTATTAGGCCCGAAATATAAGTTTTTCAAAAATATACCATTTTCTTTTAGTAGGCCATGACGGGTATTAAAAAAAATACTGGTGTGATTAAATACTAGACACAAAAATTGAAAATTTATTGAACTCCCTCAAAAATATTGCTCAAATTGTTCTCCATTATGCCTTAGGCATGTTTCACACATGGTTCTTATTCGCCCTAATGAATTAAAAATCATAAACGGCCGCGTTTGTAATTCCCTAAAAGCTCTGTCAATGGCAATTATTAAATCTGCCATTGTTTGGTACTAAATGGAATAAATTTTATTTTGCCATAAAAGAAATCCAAAACCGACATGTCGGGTGACCTTGGTGGCCATCTTACAGGTCTATTAGTTCCAATCCAGCGACCTGGGAAGTTATTATCTAGGTAGGCCCTTACAATTTGGGCATTGTGAGCGGGCGCTCCATCCTGTTGAAGATGCAAGTTATTGAGACCAGCTAAGGATACATCTTCTATTATTTCTGGCACTTTTTCCAGAATTTCCAAATATTTATTTGCATTAAGGCTTCCTTCAAGTATATTATAAACTATTTTGCTATTCAGTATAAATCATGAAACGCTAACGCCAAATCTGCCTTGCCGTTCGATTAGAAATATTACATGCTGATTTTCCTGAGACCAAAACCTCGTATTCTGTCGATTAAATATGCCAGCACTGGTAAAATGAGCCTCATCAGATCATATAACGGTTTTTTCAAAATTGTTTTCCTGTTCAGATTTTTTAAATACCAATTGCAAAACTCTATACGGCGCTGTGCATCACCAGGATGTAAGTTTTGTACACGGTGGAATTTATATGGCTTAAAATTGTGTTTTTTAGGATTGTTTGCACTCTTGATTTAATTATTCCGACCGAACCTTCAACTTTTCTGCAAGAACTACTTAAATTTGTTTCAATTGAAGCTAACACATTTATTTCATCAGTCTCGCGATTATCCTTGTGGTAGATTTTAGGGCGAGGTTTAGCAAATGAACCGTGTTCAATTAAATTTGATTTTATTCTTGAAAAATTTCGTTTATCCGGTTGTCGTCTTTCAGGATATCTAAAAGTAATTTAAGAAAATCTATAAATTTCATAGAATTACTACATAAGGGCTTATATTTACCTATTCAATATATTTCGGGCTAAAGACTAAAAATAAAGTGTTATATATTTTTGAGAAGCTTGTTACAAACTAAATTATATTATTAAAAAATATATAGGGTGACCCTTTTAAAAAAAGCAAATTTGTTTATTTTCCTAGAAAACGATTGAATATAGAAAAATCTGAATACGTCACTGGATTCTACGTAAAAAACTACAAAAAGAACATTTTATTTCTTTTTGATACGTTACGAGGTAACCGAGATATGGGGGTGTCCCAAAATGTACAATTCTCAAAAACATCCCGTATATCAAAACAAGGCGGCCTAGAAAAATTCTGACTCGGCATCTTTTGTTTGACAAAAAGTAGCAAAGTGCTGCGAAAACCGCATCCTTCTATCGTTACTAATAACGGAGATGCCCCGTAAAACTACCCAAAAATAGCCACTCTGCACAACGCAGATATAAATACCGGGTCCATGCTGTTTCAAGTCAATGTAGAGCACAAATTTAAAAATAATTAACCATTTTCATAACACCCTGTATTGACAACTTTATGACAAACAGACCACCTTTACTAAGTTTTTAAGTTTAGTTTAACTACCTGAATAACAATGCCAGGACATCCAAATTGGCATCCGACCTAATAAATACCGGTAAGCATGCAGGTCTCAATAATCCCCAAATCCTGATCAATACCAGCATTTCTCTTAACATATTTAAGGCTTTCACGTCTTTGATCAGTTCGTAGGGTTTTCCAATTGACGGTCTGCTGTCCGGAACTTTAACCAATAAGTTCAACGCCATATCTGCTATCCATTGTATGAGTTGTTGAAGACTTTGCAGCGTCGATGGCTCGACAGTAAATTCTTTGGCTTCGAGGTGCATAAGCACCTTATCTACATCTGTCTGACCTTCAGCTTCACCTATCAAATAAAACATAACTAGGCTTAACTGTAAGTTGACACCAGGGTAGTAGTATAAGATTATTCTAATTTTGTGCATAAAACCGTAACAATTATTTTTGTGCAGCTACAGAGCACCATGATCAAATGTTCAAAAAATTTAACGCCACCTAAAGCAAAAACTACAAACTAATAACATAAATATTGCTTACTTGAAAGTGAATCGGCGGGACTTTTTTCATGACTGGTAATTTCACTAGGCCTCAGAAGACTTTTAAAGGCTGTGGATATACTATGCAACATTAGAAAACTGGTCAAATCATTTGCTTTCGATTGTCCATTTGTACTTAATCTAAAATATTGATTAATGTTCCAATAATCCCTATTTGAGAAAATTGTAATGTGCGTAAAAGAAGGAAAACAACAAAAAATGTGTTTTAATTGCTAGGACTTGCTTTATGTTATTTAATATAAGTATTTCAAATGACATTTGTACATTTTTAAATGCATTTTACGCCCCCTACAGACTTCATGATTTTTCATCGGTTTAACCGTGAGCGTGACAGGGCGTCGTGCCAAAAGTGTATGGGCGAAAACTGTCACGATGGATATACAGCTTGTCGTTTCGTTCTGTGGCTACCAAAACTATTTAAAGAATGCAGACGAGATATTATCGATGTAGTCATATTATTTACCAAAAATCTAATAAGTTTTATGAAATTTATTATTTATTCCTCCTATGAATACAGAATTTAACCTAATAGTTAAAAAGTTAGAAAATATTATTATTCAGGCTGAAAAACTGAGGTATTTTGAGTTTTAATTAACATGTTCACATCTGACTAATTTCTATTACAGGACGAAATTAAAATATTAATTGAATTATCTGTTTACTAGCAAATCTGACAACATGTGAACATGCATTTACTCCAAATAGTCGATTAAAAGGATCACTTCCGCCTCTATTTTGTTTCACAGCATTAAACAGAGACAAAAATATAATATGCGATTGATTTGGACACGCCTCTGCAGACATACGCCAGACACATGGCACTGCCATAACCTTCTGAATTAATACAGAAGGTTATGGCACTGCTATGCGCCAGACACGCTATGATTGTTGACCAGCGGCAGCGAGCGGTGGAGGTGACGTGTATTATATAATTAATAGCGCAAATAGTAAAAAAAACTTCTTTGCGTTTTTCTTTGTATTGCAATGGCATATATTCGTGGAGAAACTTTGCAAGGCCACTCTCGGGAAATTATTGCTGATTTTTATAATGCTTGTGACGAGGAAGCCAGAAATAATGCATTTAATTTGCCGTTAAAACGAAAATTGTACAGGGTCTCGATGTATACAGGAGCTGGTATTAACGTGATTACAAAAATTCACAAGGAAGATGAAGTAAAGCAAATAATCCTGAAAAGTTGGTATCGTCCCCCGACAAGAAAATATCTATCAGTTATAGACAAATTAAAATTTGACTTTAGTGTAATAAGACGCACTATCGAAAAGTTCTATCTAGAGTTTAAAACAGGTATGTAAATTTAATTAATATATATATAATAAAATACTTTGGTACTGCTTGCGAAAATAATAACAGTTACGATTACGATTATCAAATTAAATCGAATTAAGAAGAATACATGAATTTATTAAGGCATATCGTTAAATATATATACAGTGTGTCAAGGGGAAAAAATTTTATTATTGATTTAAAGACCAAAACGAATTCTTTATAAAATTTTTTTGCTTGTTTAGACTTTCAGTTTATAAACAACATTGTTTTATAGATTTTAGTATTTTTATATTTAATTTTAAAATAATAGTAGCACGCCCATGGATTGTCCCTATGACCTGTTGGCTTCCTTCCCCCTTACGGATATCGCGTAGCCACAGATCCAAACGACAAGCTATATATATCCACATATATACCGTCGAACACCGATCAACCAATGAAAAATTACGAAGTCTGTGGAGGGTTTTATAAACAGGCGAGACGCATCTATGTAATTCACAGGTGAATCCCCTAAAAAAATTCACAAACCACAACGTGCGCCCCGCCCGGCGTCTTATTCTTTTTAAACTGCGTATTACGATTTTTTTTGTCTTTGTGATTTATTTATGGTAAGTTAATAATATTTATAAAATGCTTTCTCTGAAGCCGAAGAATCAGACTCATTGGCAATGAAATCCCTTCTTGAGTTTTGGCTTCGGCTAAATACATTTTCCTATAGTTTGTATTTGTTGTTGTTTTAACTTTTTTTGTTAACAAAGAGAAAATTTGTTTTCATTACTTTTAAAAAAAAGTTAGGTTTTTTTGGTCTTTGTTTTTTAGACTGTCAAAATATATTTATGTAATTTTAACTCATATATGAAAATTATTACACGTAATAGAAAATGTCGTTTTAACGTTTACGGTTTTGTTTAATATTTTTCCCTTTTCCAATGCTGGAGAAACAAAACACAGAGAAAAACGGGGTTTCTTCAATTTGTCGCATTCGTTATTCATTGCACTAAATTAGTCCCTTTTTTAAAGAGGAATGGCTAAAGTATTTAAAAAGGCAGTTTTCAGCTTTGTTAAATGACACTACCACTACCCTGTATAATAACTTACCTGTAAAGAGATGTTTTAATACATAGCATCTGAACGTAAAAAAATTGCTGTAAAAACTGCGGCTGTCGACTAAAACTTTCAGTTAATCGATCACAGACTGCTTCTATCATACTAGGTCTTAACACCAGCATCAGATCTAACCAATCGAATCCTCCAATCAAACAATACTGAAATAGGTTTCATATTACACTTTTTAAAATTGTTCATATTTTATTATTTCCCAATTTTTACGGCCAGAATAAGTTTAAAAAAATAGTATACGAAACACTTACCTCAAGTACAGTTGTGCAATAAGGTACACTTAATGACGAACTCTCAATTTGTGGCGGTAACTTAAATAAATGCAAATTATCGTCGGAGTCCATAATCAACAGCACATTTCCCAGCCAAGACAAATCAATGCTGGCAATTTTCGTATTCAATTTATGACATTTACTCATTGGTTCATCGTGGTACCTTGGCGCAACCAATGAGGTACTGGCGATAGGTTTTAATGTATCCCTATACAAACAATGAACAGTATTGTCCGAAAATGTGACAACAATATATCCACTTGATACGCTGTTGATGAGACTTAATTTACTGATTTCCAAGGCCGTTACTGTACTACTATATTGGAAGTGGTATTGATATTGCCAAAGCTAAAAAGTATGTAATATAAAGCGTGTGTGGTAGAAAGTGTAACAAATGGGAAACTTTTTTGTTCCTCATTTTATCGAAAAAAGTCACTGTGCTAAAAAGTTTTGCTTGGTTGAAAACCTCGTTAACCAGTCAACTATCCAAATTATTGTACAGTGGCCAAAAAAATGTGAAATTGATATAAGAATAAAAATCCTTTATATCCAAAAATACATCAAAATGCCGTTTTAAGAATTATGTTCTCCCTCTTTCTCTCTAAGCATGCTGACGAAAAACAGTAATCTATGAGATATAATTAGGTAATTTTATAAAACGAAATAACATTTTATTTCAAAGACAACATAAAAACAATGGCTGCATTCAGCAGAGCCCATCGATTTATAAGCGATTTTTAATCGTCATGATGCGCATCGATTTCTAGTTCTGCTGAATGCATTTTGTTACTCTCGTTTGTTACTCTTGTTTGGTTAGGATCCCTTCTAAATATTTTCACCACATATTACACTTTTTTCTGTATGAAATAAATAATTTTATCATCTCACTAGCGGAGATCGTATATAATATGTTTTTATAGTTATAATTAACTTCTTTCGTCATTTTTTATAAATTTTACACCTCAACCTGACAAACAAAACTAACATCTGTCAAATCACAAATCTCTTCTTAAAATCGATGGAAAAAAATGGCGTCCGATTTCCCATTGATTTGTGAAATTGATTTTTTTTTAGTGCATTCAGCAGATGCTTACTAATCGATTGGTTCTGCTGAATGCGCCCAATGAATTCGAATACATAAGAAATTAAATACATAACGTAAAAAAAGTATCAACTGTATAAAACAACTGTTAAAGTTCTGCTGAGCCCAACATCATTTTCGATACATCGTTCTAGTTTTTATTTTAATTTTTTTATTGTTCTTCCTATTTCTGCCCTCGGCAACTCATTGCAAGCTTGTATTGTAGAATTTTAGCACTTGCGGGCCTATCTAAGTAGACAATTTCTTTTAATCTACCCGATAAATAATATTCTAGGGGCGTTAAATCAGGTGCTCGCGCAGGCCAATTTGAAAACTGTCGGCTTCTATGTATCACGTCATATCCATCTGTGCGGGAAATTAGTATTCAGCCAAAAATGAACGAATGAACCTAATTATGTCTCATAGGTGGCTGTTTCACGTCAGCATGTTTAGAGAGACAACATTCTAGAAACAGCTTCAAAACGGTATTATTTTCTTAGATCAATTTCACATTTTTTTGGCCACTTTGTACAATATTTTGGATATTTGACTATGCCTAAGGAGGTTTTGGGCTAACCAAAACTTTTTAGCAAGAGTGACTTTTTTCGATAAAACAAAGGATAAAAAATTTATATTTTTATACACTTTCTGCCACAAACACTATATAAAATTTTTTTCTTAATTTATTAACATTGGTAATAGTTAGTGTTTGGAAAAACCGATGATTTTAATAATCGAGTACTTGACATTCGAGCGATTTTAATAATCGAGTAAATCGAAATTCCGATTCACCATTGGAGAATCTTTTATGTCTAAGAACGTACCGTAAAACGGGGATATATGGAATCCACGGGGTTATATGGAATATTGTGCATATCATTCAAATTTCGCGCCCTGCGAGCATATGTTTGACATTTAGTAACTTGTCGTTCTGGTGCACTGTTGCTAACATCTCAGCCGACCAACAGGTTATCATTGTTGTGACTAAATATTTCAGGTAAGCTATTGAGAGTTATTAATATTTGGTAGAAAATAAAAAAAATTTTCGATGTCCTGAGAGTCTCATCTGCACCTCAGAAACTATTGAAGTTACGAAATTCTCCAAGATAAATTAATTGTAGTATATAACCTCAACTATTAGGCGGGATCCTTTTCATTGTCAAATTTTTATTCTACGACCTTGATACATGCATATTTATAAAAAATCGTCATTTGTAGGGGTTATATGGAACGATGCCTCGCAAGCAGGTAATATTCCGAGGAATTCACACGTTTAACGACAACGTCTTTTAAGTGCCATTTATGACTTTTTTAATTTTTAAATTTATTTGAAGAGATTTTTCGTTTTTTTTTTTTTAATTTAAACAATTTGTTGCTTTGTTTTTAAGTTCATATTATTTTATTTTATAAAATCCTACTTTTTGCCTGTGTTTATATATTTTTATGATTAAACTTTTTATTTTTTATACATTATTTATTAACCCTCTTTTTGAATGCCTCCTGGGGCCTACAGATGCAGAAAAAATGGCGCTGCTTGTTTTTTCGATGTCCGCATGTTTCATAAACCCCCATATGCAAGCAAATATCGAAAATTATCATTCATAACGGAGATAAAGAGGTAATTCCATATATCCCCGACTACGGGTTTATATGGAACGACAAAAAACCAAAAAAAAAAACATGATGGCGGCTCAAAAAACAATTTTACATATCGGAACTCGTTAGCCTAAACATGAAGCTACTGATAGTAAAAAAGTGTAGTGCTAATATATTTCATTTAAAGAAGATGTCAAAGAAAATGCGTAAAATTCGTTCCATATATCCCCGTTTTACGGTACTGATAAAACACCAGGGGTTGTTTTTGTAAGTTTTAGAAGTTTAGTCTAGAGTTTTTATTAAGTTTTTATTAAGAAACTGTAAAAAAAAAATTACATTCTTTATTTTTTTAAGAATTTACAATCGCCGCTGGCTAGCCAGTCAAAACAAAACCCATGTCGCGGCGATGAATCCACTAAGGGATTTGGCATACTTTTTATAAGCACCTGCTCGTTTATGTGCCTTTAAGAAAGACGTATGTCGTGTTAGCGTACTGAGCGTCAAAATCGAACGTCGCCAATCGGCCCATTTCGGGTGGAGCGGCGAAGATCGGGTATCAAGTGAAAGGCAACGATTAAATTTTTCGCCTGAATTTATAACTAGAGTATTTCTTATCGAGCGAAAAACTGCACGAATATACGTCGGCGTCAAGCGAAGCTCGGGTATTGAGTGAAAAGGTAGTAAGTAACAAGCGACGATTTTCGCTTGAATTTATAACTCGAGCGGCTTTTTTAATAATCGAACAATGTCGGTTATTTCAATAATCGAGTACTCAAGAGGTTTTTCGTTAGAGCGATCACAACACTACTTTAATATATTAATTTGTTATTCGTACCATGTTACTTACCACAGTATTATAAAATTGTGACGTTTCCGAATTTCCAAACGATTTATGCACAGGTAAGGCTTTTTCCCTTAGCTCCCATACTTGTAAACAACTTTGATTGTCACTGTTTGCAGCAACAACCAGAGAATCCGCATCTTCTCGCATGATCCATTTAATATGACTTATCGTACACTTCTTATCTTTAACAACCTGTTCTAATCAACGAAACGATCTATTAAATTTAAATGGCCAAACATTATTTATCATATCTTGGAGGAATCAGATTGTGCCAATCTGAGGCCTTCCGAATGGGATTTTTGTTTTTATCTTCCTCTTTATATGTATTTAAATAGCCTTTGCGAAACTTTAATATACTCTCATATTTTTTTTAATATAACTTTTCTTTTATTCACCCCTAGCCAGTAGTAAAATTGGCTTAATAAATAAGATGTTAAGTTTACCCGATTACCGTGTTTTTGGTCTGTTATGAAATAATATATTAATAATAAATGCCGTGATGTGATTTGAAATTTGTGTGATGAGGTATTATTGGTTGTGTTGCAAAACATACATTTTCCGCTGTATTTTTTTGTTTATGAAACGAATTGTTTTTAAATAAGACCGAAGGTAAAAGGGCATGGGTGTAAAACTGTAGTTCTGACGTCTTGTCGACAAAAACTGACCTTCCACATTTGTTTGTTTATGAATAATTGTTCAAAAAGGTATGACATAATGAAGAAGTCTTAAAATAATAGTATTGTCTAAATGTCTAAATATATCAACACCGGCCAAAATTCACAGACGTCTTTTGAGATTGACCTACCACAATTTCTTCGATTGTCTATCTCGACAGTGCCTAACACGTTTTTTTTTAGAGCTTGATATAAGGTGGCTTCTTCGCTTATTAATTGAAAGCGCCATTTTCGGTTAATTTCTTCAATTTGTTCTCAAATCCTGAGAGTTTAAATATTTAAATATAATAAGTGATTTCCATTACAAACTGGATGCTGGCTCAAAATTTTTGATTTAAGTGTTATTTTTTCAATAAGCAGGCAGAACCTTTCCTGAAGAAGAAGTTAACTTCCCCCATTTAAGATGATTTCGAGACACACTGTATAATGTATGATAATATATTGTTTAGAATAAATAGGGCGAGATAGCAAGCTTAGCTTCAATTCCCCCATTTGAAAGTTAATTTTTGTTTCATTAATTCTATTTATTTTACTTACTTAATGCTTCTTTTGGTGCTTCAAATAGAAAGAAACTTAACAATGATTGACTGGTAATAATACACTTTTCATCCGCTTTTTTCACAGTTACTTTATAGCACTGTACAGGCATTGAAGGATCTCCACTACTTACAGCTATGAGAAAGTGCCCATCTGAAAAAATAAGTGGTTTTCAAGTATATTTTGGACAAAATTTCGAACCCTATGTAGTAGCAATGCAGTTGGCGTATATTGCTTTGTCGGAGGTTATATAATATAAATATGATACGTCTTTCTAATATTTGATCTTAAAAGATGCAAAATTTGGCTTAAATTAAGTAAAATCAAGGAACGCGATTTCATGGAAACTACTATTCAGAAGATAATAAATCAGGTATTATTGGAAAAAGATTTACACCTTAAAAATTCTGTACCCCTCTTCCCAATTAAGATTTTAAGGGTAGCATCTACCTCTCTCTGAGGGGTTAAACCACGACAGTTGCAAAAAAAATCAAGAGACCGTTTTCATGTAGAATTGACCAGGCTAATCAGAAAAAATATCCACATGGAAAAATATCAGTGGTGTACCTACCATCTTTTTTGTAAAAAATATCAAAGGACATGTTTGCAAGGACGCCACTGGTGGAACAATTGAATAACTTTTCTAACTAAAATTTTTGGTTCTATATCCTACTAACACATACGAAAATTGAACATAATATCTAAAGTATTTTCGGAGATATTAAAAAGTGGCCATTTCTTGTATGCCATTGGGAAAATAAAAATTTTCGCCAATCCCCCCTCGTAGCTGATAAAAAAATGAACAAATTGAATCCGGGTTTGGGAAAAAAAATTACTCGATTTCGTCAAGGGATTTTCGCGCTGTTGATTTCGCCCGGACGACTCCACTACTATTATTACTTTCCCCTTTTTGATTTAAAGTATCTACCTACAATATGTATAATATGGATAATGCACATACATTTTAATAGATTTTAGATAGATGATATATTGCATTACAAATATGTGGTCGAAAAGACAACCACCGGCTACTTACTTTTTCCATAGCAAATATCAGCCGTTTTAATAAAAATTCTAGTTGGGCCAAGACTTTCAGTTGCCATTACCATTGGAGTTTGACTAGTCGTTTGAGGAAGCAGTATTGCAGCCAACATTCCTGTTGTTGTTAACAAAAGGGCACCGCTTGCCGGTCGTCCTCCAAACTGTTTTACTGAGCAAGCAAACTTAACATGTAAAAACTTGTCAATGTAAGAAGGACTATCTTTTTTTTCAGCATTTAAACATATCTGAAAAGAACATGTTTCGAATAATTTCACATAATTTATTTCTGATGAATAAGTTTCCTTTTTGCTTTGTTGTCATCCATATAAAACAAAACTATTTGCCTATTTCAATATATTTTTCTCTAAATAAAACCGACATGATTACTAACTAGGTACTTACTTTTTTTCCGGGATGGAAAAAAGCAGCAGAAAGTATATGTTCACCTTCTAAAGGAACTTGCAGAAGCAAACTCCAGTCATTTAAAATATGGTCCTGTGTTGTATATATGCGCACACATCCATTCTCATCCCCAATCAGAAGCAGCTCCCCAGTAAAATCCCACTGTAATACAGTGACAGGTGATGAACTGCATAATATTCTGAAAATAAAAAATTGTATACACAAGTAGGTAAGTATATGCCAAAAAGATTCCTTATCAGAAGAGTCGCGCACCACATTTTTTGGAAACCCCATGTTGTTTGTTAATGTTTCAGGAGGCTAATCTGATGAAGACAACATTTCTTAGTTTGATTCTAAGTGTGTCATGAGGGAGGTTGTGTTGTCACCACATTCACCTATTATAGCTACTGGCGGCAATAAAGAGCCCAGCTTGTGAAGGGGCCCCACACTAATTTATTTTGCTATGTTAATTTCCATGGCAAAATCTGGTGGCAGGCCCCCTCATTGGCGCCACTGCTATTAGCACATCTGGTGCTTTCTCAGCCTAGTGTCCTATCAAGATCCTTGTTAGGAGATTCAGGACAAGCAAAGATCTGTACCACTCTAGCATCTTTATTATTTTAGTAATTAGTAATCCAGGAACTGCATAAAGAATGCAATGATGTAATTAATTTGGTTAACCACTTCTCTACTTATTATTCTTATAAATTTGTAATTTCAGTTCTTACTATGGCACTACTACAATTCCTAAAATGAAATACTTACTTGTGAATTTGCCAAGGAGTGTTTAAATCAGCAACATATACATTGGAACTAAAGAATAAGGAATTGTTTTCTTCTATGTTACTCTGAGTACTGAATGCGATTAAATTGGTACAAGATATAGAACAAATAATGGATTTATCTATCCTAAAATAAGATTATTATTATTTTTGGGTATATCTCTCACATATGGGACATAAATATTACCTACTAAACACTTTTATTTTGGAAGAATTCAAGCTTCTGTTAGGGCGCCTTGTAACTGAAAATATGTGATCCATGGTAAGACGATAAACGAACAATAATCTTGTTTCAATATTTTCAGACAGAACAATCAGGAAGCATATTACGGATGTTTACCAGGACTTAAGTATTTTTGTAAATAATAGTAAACGAAAGAAATGTGAATAACAATTCGGATATTCGGCAATCGGGTTTTAAGTTTTGACTGAAAATTGACAACGATGTTCGTGCACTCATTCCTCAGTTATTCCTGCCCACCGATAGTGGGATCCTACCATTCCTCTGTCATAAGTCGATTAGAATTCGGAATTCGCCTGAAACGTCAAAAGTCAAAAACATGTTTGGGTTTTAAATTTTTGTTCGGTTAGGTGCTTTATCCGATTTCCGATTTGTGTTGCAAAATGTGAAAAAGTGAAAGGAGACTGGAACAAGAAGTTTAAAAAATATATTTTTTATATGTAATACAAGTTAATAGACATTTATTGAGTTTGTGAAGGTACGTATTGTATTAGGTACGTATTATTATGGCTAAAAGATAAGCGACTGCTTACTGGTCCTTTAGCCATAATGTTTGTATTAAACTAGACTGCATCAGGTTTTGTTTCTTAAATATTCCTTTCACATCTGTATCTTACCGGCATGTTTTAATTTCTATGAGAACTTATAAAGAACCTATCCAATCATTCCAACATTTTTTAAAGCTGAATATCGGTTTATCCTTCTTCAGACATAATCTGAGCATCCTGCATAATGTTATCATTATTATTTTAAGTGAGGATGTACATGGTATGCGGATAGTTTTACTGGGTAGGTACCTACCTGATATCCAGCCAAACACTACTATGAGTAACCCTATAATACCTACTTAATTATATTTTGTATAAAATGGAAGCCTAAGAACACAACCTTCCAAATTTATTAGTTTTCCACTCGATTTTCCATCATTCAATAATTTACAATTTATGCCTAATGTCTTGAGGAACAAACATTTTCAGATATTTTTCAAAATTCATTTTAATAAAGTACCTTAATTAGAAATTGTTTCGCAGTTTCTAAATTAACACCTATAGGGCATAATTGATTCTCTGAAATAAATTTGGTTATTAGGGGAACAGTTTTTGTTACCAGCTTTTTAAAATAAGCCAATTGATTTTTCCTAATTTATTAAAGTTAGTAACTTAAAACGTCCAGTAGTTTTGTATAAACTATATTTATTTTCATAAGAGAGGGAGGTCAATCGAGAGCAAGCCAGCATTATTTTTGGATATTTTATGTTGTCTGTTTAAAAAAACGCTGAATCATGCTAATTTTATTATTGAAGAATTTTGTTAGCTATTTTTAACCGGCTCAATTAAACCTTATGGCCAGTGGTGGATTAACCCCCAAATACTTTACTGTATGGGTAAATATACTTTAACTATAAATTATTTTTTGGCAGAAATAGAAATTATAGCGGACCTTTTTTATTATGTCTGTTATAAAGTTTAGAACTTCTCTTATATATAAATTAACTTAAAAACGTAGATTTCAACAAATATTTTACGAATTATAGCCATTTTTTTAAAATGGGGTCGCGCGGAACTGACGGGTACCTACTCCCACGGGACTGAAAACAACAAATAAATAAACCATATTTTTTTCAATGTTGCACCTAACATTAAGTAAATCTCCCTTTAAAGAAAAATCCTTTTATTATAAAAAATCTTTACATTATAAAGGTAAGAAAACGAACAATACTTAACTAACACAACTCATAGAATGAGTACAAAAAAAAACTAATCTATCAAACTTTTTCAAAAACATTGATGGTGTCTTTAAATCTGTAAAAGATTCTGTTTCCTTTAAGAATCAAATTAGGTTCCGGCAAAATACCAATAATCTGTTCCTCAGTAATATAACTCTTATCTGCGTCATCTAATTTAAAAAGTTGTGGATCATCCTGTTTTTTGCTTACTATCTTTAAAAATGTCACTAAAACTTCTTCCTCGTCTAATTCACCTTGACAGACCCCAATATATTTGTAGTTCGTATGATCTTTTTTATTTTGATTGGACATGGAAACTAGTACATACGTTCCTGCTTTAATATTTTTTTTATTTACGGATTTAGGAAAACATGAGGACCCCGCTGCATGCTCGTCATCACTAGCATAAATATCCTCATATCTAATTTTAGTGTTAGGTAAATTTGGCATAGTCACGGAGGAATCACTGGAGGAAGAGCTAACATTAGATGCTTCAGAAAAGCTATTGTGGTCTGGGTACATAATCACTCCTAATTCATAATGACTACAAAACTTATCGCAGCTGCAGGACATTCGTCGCAGCCAAACTTTAAATGTATCGACATAAGTTTTTACTTGTCTGATATTCATTGTACCTACAAATACCTTGGCTGGAGTGTTATTAATAGTGTTTCTGATTTTCTCTATTTCATCAGATTTAATTTCAAAGAATGTGACTCCAGGACAATTTTCTTTTAAAATTTTCAGTAAGTCTTTAAAATGGGCTATATCTTTTCCTTCCGCGACTATTCTATCCGCTGTTCTTTTACAAACACCTCCTATACCGTCAGGTGCCCCTTTGCCGTGACCGGCTTCTTGATAATTCCATGTAATCTCATTCACTCCAGGAATATATTTGTTGACATGGTGAGCAATAAATGAAAACATTGTCTTATTCCGGTATTGCGCTGAGGGGCCATCGCTCAGAAAATGTAACTTTGAAATGCCTCTTTTCGAATATTGCATCAGGATGGGTTCAAGGTGGGCCCATATTGATGCAGGCCCATGTTCCAAGTTCTCCGAAAGGGTAGAAAAGCATTCTGATCCAGACTTTGTATACGTTACTACGGTATGCATGGAAATTTGCTGCCTGGAGCCTCCAAAGTGAAATGACTGGACTTCTTCTGAGTACTTGAGGTTATAATTTTCACTGAAATCACAGTGTATTAGCACCTCATCTTCTCCAAGCGATTCTTTAAGTTTAGTAATATAAATGTACTGGTGAGTTATTCGAGCTTTGTGTGCCATAAATAATATTAATTCTTGTTCAAATTTTTTTTTGAACTCGCCAAATTTTATCAGAATTGGCGTCTTGGCTATTTTATTTGTATACTTAGTTGTTCTAGATTTCTTGTCAAAATAACTTTGCTTCAAATTTACCCACTTCAAATATTGCAAATTCTCATCCGGAAGACAGTCATTGTAAAAGATAACTGAATCCTTGCAGTCTTTACACTTTCGTAGTAAACAGTCCTCCTTTTGGACGTCACAGCAAATAATATTCTGTATGATTTGTGAAGGAGTTTTTGAAATAATTATTTTATTTGAGAACAAACAGTCAACCATTAGTTCCATATTTGCGTGGACTAAACATTTACAGGTTTCTCTTTCAGAAATCTTCATGATTTTTACCCAAAAGGGTCGCCATCGGCAAAATAAGCTATAGCTAATTTTAATATCTGAATTACTCTTGGAAAAACTGAGATACAGATTTTTCATTGTATTTAGTAGTAGTCGTTTCTGTTTTGTAATTTTCTTTTTTGTAATATAGTCCTTTTTTCCAGGACAAAGGCGGCTGTTATTATCTTGCTGGTAGAAACTTTCTACTTTCTTTTTGACATCTGTCTGTTTGTTAATTCTCGACTTATATTTTCTACCCACTTGCAATAATGTTTTTGTGGAGTTGGCCTTTAACACTCTAAACTTAAAATATTTTGCACATTGAGTTTTAAGCTTGTACTTTTTTACCACCTTTCCTTCAACCAATTTTTTAAAAACTTGCCTCTCTTGTTCACTTTTAAGGCTACTAAATGAATCTTGCAATTGATGTTTTATAACTTCACCAAAAAGAAATTTCTTCTTTACTTCTTCCACTTTTTTAGGGTCGCTTATGCATACTTCAATGGATGCATTTACTTTTGTTAAAGGGGTGGTTGGACTCTTAGAACATTGGGGTGCATTTAATTTTTGTTCTTGTTGTTGATAACGAAAGCATCTCTTTCTGTATCTGTTTACTTCTTGTTTATATTTTTTCACCAGAGAAACCAACTTTTCTTTCTCTCTGTGACGTCTAACGCATCTTCTATTTGACTCATTGGATTTTACTTTCCTCTTTACTTCTTTCTTACGTGTGGAAGTTTCTTTAACAGCAGTATTCTTATTGACATCTTTCTTCTTGTTGGATCTGCTACGCTTTGAGTATTTTTTCCACTCTTTTCTCTTTCTCCGCTGACCCCTTGGAGTCATGTCCTTGATGCTTAATCTAATTTTTTGCTCTTTTTGTCGTTGATATTTTTCTTTTTCTTTTCTTTGATGTTCTGCCCATTTGACTGGATTGTCCTTAATTTTCTGTCGCCTTTCTTTCTCTAGATCTCGCTTTCTTTGCTTCTGCTCTTCAGTTAATGGTTTTGCCATGAGCTATAATGTATGCTAAAAATGCATGCTAAAGCCAAACTGCCAGTTCCGTGCTTATCTAGTCAGTTCCCTGTTATTATTTTGGCATGGAACTGACGGCACCGAACTGTCATTTTTTAAGAATAATGTTCATAACTTTAAAACGCAAATCAATTTTTAAAATATAAAATAACAAGATTAAAAAGTATTACATTTTTTAACCTTTACCTCTTGAAATATTCTGGTTGCCACAGCATATATACTAAAAAAACGTTGGCACGGAAATGTCAGAATAATAGGTTACAGACCACAAAATTGTATTTTTGATCGTATTTCCGCGAAAATTAAGCAATAAGTACCGTTCTCTTCAGCTTTCCAATGAAAACTGAAGCAAGGTCAACATATTAACCCATTTACCACGACTACCCGCCACGCGGTATTCGAGTTGCAACCGTTTTTGTTTCTATGCGCGGAAATGGGCGCCAATTCAAGGACAGGGATTAAGGGTAAATAAATTGCAGAAAAATGTTTATTTACAAAATATATTATTTCCAATAGAAAAATATTTTATTTTGTAACCTATTTATAAAATAAATATTAAATATATTTTGATTTAAGGTTTATCTGGATGTCTTAAAGTATAGAGGTTTAGCGTGGGACATGGCAGGGAACTGACATTTAAGAGTATTTTTATAAAAAAAAAATATTGGCAATCAAAATTAAAACCTCAGATTATACGGCAGATTAGGTCAGATCAATATTGTTATGTTAGAATATTATTTGTGCCATGAAAAGCCTTTGTTTCTTCAGAATAAGGTGAAACAGGTAATTAAACACTTTTCGTATATTTACCCGTATAGTAGAAATGGCCGCCATTTCCTGCATTTACTTAACTATTGATACCCTATTTTTTTATGTAAACTCCAAGAGCATAAATTCGGTATAAATATTATACTTAGTATATAATACAGAATTAAAAAAGCTTAAAATTTATGTGTTACTTGCCATTGCCATTTAAATGTTAAATCATTGGATAAAGTGATTGAGAAATTGGTAAAAAAACGCGATTCCTAGACAAACACAAAATTCTAAAAACTCTCAATTTGGGTTTCAAGCATCAAAGAATACCAGTGATGCAATATTTGCTTTTCTTGAGGTATAATATCAAGCATAAAAAATAGAGATAAAATGAAAAGAGATCTTGCAACGGATTATAACGAATTTAACCACCACAATTACATACAATACAGAAACAATCTAAAAAAGATTATTCAGAAGTGGAAATATGACTATTATAAGGAAAAAATTGACAATGCCGGGCATAACATTAGAAAAGTATAGATAGATAGATAGATAGATAAACTTTTTTTATTCAATAAGCCAAAGAGGCATAGAACAATGTTACAATTACAATACTATATAACATTAAATAAATAAACATTTTAAAAAAATCAAGTACACGAAATATATAAAACATCTTCACTCTTCCAAAAAAATCATATTTTGAAACTACATCAGAATTAAACAATATGAAACAATACTTTCTCTTACAAACAGAACACACGCAGTAGCGACAATAGTAATAATATTTAAGACCACATAACATATCAAGATCAAATACCTTAAATACATTAAAACAGAAACAGAGTCACAATGAACTATGCCATACTAGATCTATCAAGGTCATTATAAAATTCACCCATATTGTAAAAGGCCTTTCCTATTAAATAAGTCTTTAAAACAGTTTTAACTCTGTCTTGAGGCAGGTCACGCACACTCTCTGGGAAGCTATTATAAATTTTAATCAATGTATAGGGGACATTTTTTTGCATGTAACTAAAATTCAATTTTTCTATTAACAAATCCGTCTTATGTCTAGTTGGATAGCAGTGCTCATTTATAGCGTCTGTAAATAAATCTTTGTTATTATAAATAAACATGAAAGAGTCCAAAATGTACATACTAATCAAAGTTAAAATTTTCTTATCTCTAAACACATCCTTACAACTTTCACGCTGAGTCATGCCGAAAATACATCTGAGACATCTTTTTTGAAGTATTAAAATTCTCTCAATTTCTATCGAGTTTCCCCAAAAAATAAGACCATACCTTATTCTAGAGTGAATAAAGGCATGATAGGCCGAAATGGCCGCATCCACTCCAACATTTCCCGCAATAACTCGTAAAGCATAACAATACCTAGACACACCCGTCGCAACGCTCTCGACATGCACCTTCCAGTCCAATCTCCTATCTATTTTTACACCGAGAAAGGAAACGTGTTCAGAATTTTGAATTTGATTATGCTTGTATTGGAAAGAAAATGCGTTATCTGTTATTTATATAATTTGATATCTGAAGCCTCAGATAGCCGGTCGAATAGCAAAAAAACCGCTCTACCAATTACTATCAATGATTCCACTGGTATTACTACAAATAAAGATCTCGCTGATTACTGTAATAAATATTTTATAAACATAGGATTAGATATGCTTTAAAAAATACAGAAACCGGTCAACGAATTCAGGGCAGAATCTAATAGCTACCTCATCATCTTTGTTCCTGGAACCTGTCAATGGAAATGAAGTCATCAAACACATAAACAATTTAAAAAATGATAGTGCCCCGGGCATGGATAAACTGGATACCAGAATTATCAAAAAAACACATATGTACTTGATTTCTCCTCTTGTACATATAATTAATCTAATTTTCAGTAGTGGCGAAGTTCCAAAACAATTTAAAATTTCAATAGTTACCCCAATTTACAAATCTGGAGATAAATCAAGTATAAATAATTATCGCCCGATTAGTTTGATTAATAATTTTGCCAAGGTGTTCGAGAAATGTCTTAAAGACAGGATCTTGAAATACTTTGATCTGAATAACATGCTCTCAAAGAATCAATACGGGTTTATTAACGGCGTTGGGACCTCTGACGCGCTGTATCAACTTACGAAGGAGGTAACTGATACGTTAGAGCGCAACGAAAAATGTATTTCTGTGTTTTTGGATTTGGCCAAGGCCTTTGACACGGTGCCTCATGACCTGCTTTTGGAGAAATTACATGAGCACGGTGTTAGGGGCGCCGCGTTGGAGGTATTTCAAAGCCACCTAAAGGATAGAAACCAGTTTGTTAAAATTGACAATATCTTGAGTGATCCTCTGGATGTTAAAATAGGCATACCACAAGGTACCGTACTGGGCCCAATTCTTTTCATTTTATACATAAACTCCTTAACTAAATTGAATTTAAATAATGGATCCATAATATCATATGCTGATGACACAGCTGCTATTTTTTCTGGAAAAACCTGGCACGAGATAAAACATAATACAATTAATGGAATTTATAAAATAAAAAATTGGCTTGATACTTTTAAATTATCCCTCAACGTTAAGAAAACAAACTATATCTCCTTTTCCTTAAATGAGGCTAATCGCCCCGATTTTGAACATATTAAAATTGATAATTTGGATGACTTAATTAATGAAGTTCCATCGACAAGATATTTGGGAATAACTGTTGACAAACACTTAAAGTGGGACCAGCATGTTCTTCACTTGGCAAAAAGTGTAAGAAAGCTAATTTACAAGTTTTACATCCTAAGAGAAATCTTGGGTAAGAAACTTCTAATTGCAGTTTACAAAGCTATTGTCGAGTCCTTAATAAGGTATGGCATAGTTTTGTGGGGTGGTCTTTACAATATTGCCCTAAAACCCTTAAATTTGGCACAAAATTATATTCTTAAGGTACTTTATAAGAAACATAAACGTTTTTCAACACAACTTCTTTACACGGGGGAAGTATTTAATGTTCGAGCTTTGTATGTCATTGAAGTATGTTCTTTTGTTTATAAAAATCATAAACTGAAAAATTACATTCTCCATCCGTATCATACTAGAGGCAAGGCTAATAGGAAAATTATCATACCAAATAGTAACACTAATGTTAATCTCGGGTTTGTCAATTGTTTGGCGCCAAAAATCTTTAATCTTCTACCGTTACACATAAAAAATGTCACTAGAATTAGATTGTTTAAGATAAAATGTCGGAGATTTATTTTTGACAATATGGAAGTCTTTATGTCACTTTGTTAGATGCTAACAGGTTTCCTGTTGTCTGTTCGAACTAACCTAGGTCTTTTTTTGTATAGAGTTTGTTCTTGTTTTTTTTTTCTTTTTATATCATTCCTGTTTTCTAAGCACATACAGATGTTCAGTCATCTAGGTGCTTTTTTCCGGTTTCTCCCTCTTTCTCTTTATAATATTCTGGGGTGGTTCATCTGACATGCACAGAATTATGGTCATGCAAAAAACGTGTATTCGAAGTATTTTTAAAATGAAAGAAGAAATCGATTAAAGAAGAAATCGATAAGCAGGTTTCTCTAAATAAGGCAGAAAAATCCACATGTCAGAATCTGAAGGGTGATCTTATGGAACTTCAAACACAGTGCCGAGAGATGGTGTCCACCATTCGCATATTGGAATCGGAAAACAATAGACTTTTAGCTGAACTAGCGAAAATTAGAGAAGGTATTCCACAACCAACTTTTGATGGTGATTCCAGTGGTGACTTAGATGGTAACATTATAAACACAAACAATAGTTTAGATTGTAATATTTTACCCAAAATAGCACAAAAAAATAGAAATATCCTTTTCTTATCAGACGAACATGGAAAATCTTTCTTCTGTCCGCTACGTGACTCTATGACGAATAACAAATATTTAACTGATTTTAATTTACAACATTTTTTAAAGCCAGGTGCATGTCTAATAAATGTTATTGAAGACATTCATAATTTATCTAAAGGTTTCAGTGACAATGATTATGTTTTAGTAATGGCAGGATCTAATGATTTTCTAGTCAATAAGAACCCTGGTGTAAAGAGAATTTTAGATAAAATTGAAAGTTGTTCCCATACCAATTTTATAGTATTTTCGGTTCCTTATTTTCCATTATGCAGTGACTTTAATTATAAAGCTAATGCAGCAATTTCTAACTATAACTCTAGGCTAAGGTACTTAATAGAAAGATATAATTCTAAGTCCGAAAATGTTGTTCATTTCGTTGATTTTAATATTACTAAGAGAACTAAAATTAGTCTTATGAAACTATGCGACGTTACCTTAAATCTAGTAACATCAAACAACGTTTTTAAGCAAAAAAACCTTAAATTTATTAAAACAACTTTACTTCCTGGGAAATACGGAAAGGGTGATATCACTCCTCACCTACGCATTTCAGACTCTCTAAACGAGGCGCAAACTGTTGATCAAAATGACCAAACTAGTAGTATAATGTTTGATGCTCCTGAAAACAATAATGAGAGTATGCCCAATATACATTTTTTATAGCCAGGCCTCCATTAGAGGAGGCCTCTAACAGAAAAAATATCTCAATTTCGGACTCGGAAAAAAAGTTTAATATCTCATTACTTCTGTTAAATATTCAATCCTTAAGGAATAAGTGTGATAGTTTATAGCGATAGTGATAGTAGCGGCAACGTCGTTCTGAACGGTCACGCTGTTGTTATCGGGTGTAAAAGTTATCGTTGATTTGACTATTTATTGTAAAATAATTGAGTTTATCTAAAATGGTGAGCATATAAATGAATAATGTTCGAGGAAACATAAAAGATCGGCGTGTTCCCTGCAGTTTCTTCGTGTAAAAGTGAATAATAACTTTACTAATCCTGCAGAATTCCTTTCTCGCTTGGCTTTTTTG
This sequence comes from Barypeithes pellucidus, assembly GCA_963991005.1. Lineage (NCBI taxonomy): Eukaryota > Metazoa > Arthropoda > Insecta > Coleoptera > Curculionidae > Barypeithes > Barypeithes pellucidus. The sequence goes on from OZ022556.1 coordinate 26,439,052, forward strand.
CGGCGTTTTGATCGGCGGTGTTGCCAAAATGTCGCATTCCACTGATGACTGCCCTATCTGCGAAGATAATTTTGTTGTCAACAGTAAAACTCTTATATGTGGTTTTTGCAAAAATAAGTATCATAACATGTGCGTTAAAATTAAAGACAATGTCTCAAAAACGGTTATGGAATGCAGAAACATAATGTGGTTTTGCGAAAAATGTGTGGAAATCGTGTCACAAAATATTGTGGTTGTTGGGAAAATAAACCAAATTGAACAGAAAACCGACGCGGTAATGAAGGCAATTGAGGAAATCAGGTCCGAAAGGCCCCCGGCGACGAGAGGAAAGATGGAACGAAATGTTAACTATGCAGAGGTTCTCAAACAGGGTGTCGTGGTTGTAAGGCCTACTGTAGAATGTGAAAGTAAAGAGACTAAAAAAATTATTAAGCAAAAGGTAAATCCTGCTGAATTGGGCATAGGTATTAGAGCAATGAAAGATGCGAGAAACGGAGCGGTTGTCATTCAGTGCAGGAGTGAAGCTGAAGCAAAAAAACTGAAGGCTAATCTGGAACCAAAAATTAGTCAAAACTTCATGACCACGGTCCCTAGTAAGAAGAAACCAAAAATAAAAATTGTGGGTATCGAGGAGCAATACAACGAGCAACAACTCATTGAAAAGTTGAAGAAACAAAATCCAAATATAATAACTTCAGAGAGTGAAATGAAGTTGGTAGTCTCGAAGAAAATGATAAAGTCCTATTTTGCCATTGTAGAATGTGATCCAAAAACATACCAGCGAGTGACCTATGAGGGAGATAATAGACTGTTCCTTGGCTGTAAATCATGTAGATGTTTCGAGTATATAAGTGTAATTCGGTGCTATAATTGCAATCAATATAATCACACTGCAAAGGAATGCAAAGAGCAGAGATCTTGCGGAATGTGTGGCAAAACTAATCATGAAACTAAGGATTGCCAGAGAGATAGACCAGAATGTACAAACTGTAAATTAAGCAATCATAAGTACAAGCTAGACCTGGAGATTGCTCACGGAGTGTACGATATTGGGTGTCCAACATATATGTGGCTTCAAAAACAAGAGAGAGCAAAAATCCAGTACACTGATATGGAGAAATAGCAATCCCAGTGTGCAGAGTCTGATGGTTTGGGGGGACATTCTGTTACAATCCTGCATCAGAATGTCCAGTCTCTCAGGAATAAAACATTGGAGGTTGACTGTTTTCTGGAGGGACTGACACATAAACCCCAGGTACTACTCTTCAGTGAACACTGGCTAGAGGGGGATGAAGCCCAGTTCATAAAACTTGATGGCTATAAACTTGTGTCTTGTTTTGCAAGAAAGAATATGAAACATGGAGGTGTATGTGTTTACTGTGACCAAAACTGTGACTTTGAGAATGAGCAAACTGTTTGTGATATGAGCATTGAGGGTGACATCGAGCTCGCTGCTGCATATGAGGAAACGCTGAAAATTGTGACTGTGTGTCTATATCGTCGTGGAATTGGATCATATGAGGTATTTCTGGAAAGGCTCGAACAAGTATTACAGTTTCTATATAAAAACTATTCACAGTTCAAAATAATATTGGCAGGTGATTTTAACCTTAATTTTTTTGATGTTCAAAGTAATCATGTTAAACATTTATTAGATTTGTTGGGCGTGTATAATTTGAATCAATGCATTTTCAGGGCAACTCGTGAAACTGTAGAGTCTGGTACTTTGATTGATAATATATTTTGCAATTTTGAACAAAACTTCTCCAGCTGTGTGTTGAATTCAGCTCTTTCTGATCATCATGCTCAGATGATTACTATCAAGGGGTTATATAAAAATAAAAAAGAATCCTCATATCGGTATGAGAGGTTTTTTTCGGAAAGCAAAGTGTTGTACTTTAAGCAAGAAATGGGAACGATCGATTGGTCGCAGGTGTATGATGCACAGGGTGTAAATGAGTCCTATTCTGTATTCTTAAATCTAATTTCGAATGTTTTTAACAAAATCTTTACTGTCAAAAAATGTATTACAACTAGAAAAACTAAACACTGGATTACATCTGGTATAAAGATATCTTGCCGAAACAAACGCATTCTTTATTATAAGAAAATCAAGGGAAGAATCTCTAATGAATACTTTAATAAATACTGTAAAATCTTAAAACTGGTAGTAAGTAATGCTAAGAAAATGTCTAACAAACAATTTTTAAATAACGCCGAGAACAAGGTTGTGGCAACATGGCAATTGGTAAAGCGCATAACCAATGACAATGCTGACAGAACAGTTCTCCGCAATTTTTCCAAAAAGTATAAGGATCCATTTAAAACCGTTAATGGCTTAAATGAATATTTTATAAATGCGTGTCCAAAGCTGGATTCTGCTGTTCGCAGTGATTTTCCTACTGCCAACTCTTTGCAGTCTGTATACCTGCGCCCAACCGATGACCGTGAAATTTTAAAAATAATTACAGGACTAAAAAACAAAAAGTCTGTGGGTGATGATAACCTGCCAGTCAAAATTTTAAAAGAAGTTGGTAACATTATCGCAGAACCACTATCCTATATAATTAATCTAAGTTTTAAAGAGGGCAGTTATCCTGATTTGTTAAAGAATGCCATTGTTAAGGCTATACATAAAAAGGGCGAGGCCGATAAAGAAGGAAACTATAGACCTATTTCCCTTCTTTCTAACCTAGGAAAGATTTTTGAAAAAAGTATCTTCAACAGGCTAACAGATTTTTTGGAAAAATATTCGTTGATTGCTGATAGTCAGAACGGCTTTAGGAGGGGAAAGTCTACTGTTAGAGCAATATACCAGGCAATTACAAATATCTTGGAGTCCTTGAATAATAAGAGATTCACTATGGCGATGTGCATGGATCTTTCAAAGGCTTTCGATAGTGTCAATCACAAAAAACTATGTGCAAAACTAGAAACATATGGAATCAGAGGTAATGCTCTGAAGTTAATTCAATCTTATTTGGAAAACCGAACACAACAGGTGATTGAGATTGACACTTCCGGTAGGCATATAGCCTCCGACAGGATCGGCGTTGCTAGGGGTGTACCTCAAGGGTCTATCTTGGGACCGTTGCTTTATATAATGTATACAAACGAACTTCCTGATGTGTCAGGACAGTACACGGTTTTGTACGCGGATGATACAACACTGATCTTTAGTGAGGAGAACCCCGATGCGATGCTGCTGAGTGTGAAGGGGGCTTGTGAGGTCCTTGACAGGTACTTTTCAGAACATGATCTTCTCTTGAACGTGGCCAAGACTCAATGTATTGTATTTGGACATCGAACAGATAACGCATTTTCTTTCCAATACAAGCATAATCAAATTCAAAATTCTGAACACGTTTCCTTTCTCGGTGTAAAAATAGATAGGAGATTAGACTGGAAGGTGCATGTCGAGAGCGTTGCGACGGGTGTGTCTAGGTATTGTTATGCTTTACGAGTTATTGCGGGAAATGTTGGAGTGGATGCGGCCATTTCGGCCTATCATGCCTTTATTCACTCTAGAATAAGGTATGGTCTTATTTTTTGGGGAAACTCGATAGAAATTGAGAGAATTTTAATACTTCAAAAAAGATGTCTCAGATGTATTTTCGGCATGACTCAGCGTGAAAGTTGTAAGGATGTGTTTAGAGATAAGAAAATTTTAACTTTGATTAGTATGTACATTTTGGACTCTTTTATGTTTATTTATAATAACAAAGATTTATTTACAGACGCTATAAATGAGCACTGCTATCCAACTAGACATAAGACGGATTTGTTAACAGAAAAATTGAATTTTAGTTACATGCAAAAAAATGTCCCCTATACATTGATTAAAATTTATAATAGCTTCCCAGTGAGTGTGCGTGAACTGCCTCAAGACAGAGTTAAAACTGTTTTAAAGACTTATTTAATAGGAAAGGCCTTTTACAATATGGGTGAATTTTATAATGACCTTGATAGATCTAGTATGGCATAGTGGGGTTCATTGTGACTCTGTTTCTGTTTTAATGTATTTAAGGTATTTGATCTTGATATGTTATGTGGTCTTAAATATTATTACTATTGTCGCTACTGCGTGTGTTCTGTTTGTAAGAGAAAGTATTGTTTCATATTGTTTAATTCTGATGTAGTTTCAAAATATGATTTTTTTGGAAGAGTGAAGATGTTTTATATATTTCGTGTACTGGATTTTTTTAAAATGTTTATTTATTTAATGTTATATAGTATTGTAATTGTAACATTGTTCTATGCCTCTTTGGCTTATTGAATAAAAAAAGTTTATCTATCTATCTATCTATCTATGTATTTTTAGATAGCATAGGATATCCCGACATAGTGTTAATTACTGAGCACTGGCTTAGGCCAGATGAATGTTTTTCTGTACCTGAGTATAAGCCAATATGTATTACTTGTAGAGAAAATTTTCTTCATGGGGGGTACACTTATATTAATAAAAAGGTCTTCTTGGCTCAGTGGGTGTTTCGTAGCGATTAATACATTTAATTATCTTATGGAGGAAAAGACCTTTGAATTTTCACTATGTTTTTGCAGGCAGAGTAATTTGTATATTATCTGTTTATATCGCTCGCCCTCGGGCTCAATAAAGGAATTTTTTGAGCGCCTCGACTTAATTCTGTCGAATATTCCATCTTCATCCAAAATTATTCTGGCTGGGGATTTTAATGTTAACTTTACTGACAGGTATTCTGTGAATACCACCCTGCTTGCGAACCTACTTATCACATATGGTTTATGCATGCATGTTGACAAGCCGACTCGGATCACAGGGAGTTCTTCTACTACAATCGATTTTTTTTGTTCAAATTATGACAATGTATCCTGCTCAGTTTCAAATGCAGGAATCTCTGATCACGAGGCGGTAAGTTCCACTATTAACAACGTAGGGGCTCCGAAGCGGGCCTCCAGGCGTAGTCCCGGTAGAATTTTCAATGCCACTAGTTTTTGCAAGTTTTATTCTTTATGTCTTAGGGTAGACTGGCAAAATTTGGATCTTGTGTCAGATCCGGTTACCAGCTTTTATAATGTGTTATGTGATTTGTTTGATCGGGCTTTTCCCGTGCGCTTAATTAAAAGGAAATCCAAAAAGCAAAAACCCTGGCTTACCAGAGGTCTAAAAAAATCAGCAAATAACCTTCGCTGTTTAAATTATTTCAAAAAATTCAGTGATAATCATAACTTTATTTCCTATTGCAATAACTACCGTAGCTTTTATAGGAAACTTATTAAATCTGCCAAAAATGCATACTACAATGGTAGGCTCTCTCAGGCAAGAAATAAGCAGAGGGAGAGCTGGTCGATAATTAATGAATTTCGTAATAGGTCGTTTCATGGCAACTACGACATTGATCCGGAGTTTCTAAATAATTTTTATTGTAATATAGCAAATGATCTGACAAAGAATTTATCATCTAACTCTGACCCACTGTCTTATCTTAAAAATTTTCACAACAGTGGCTCATTTTGCTTTTTTGAAACTGACAAACAAGAAATTAAAGAGATTATTTCTGAGATAAAAAACAAAAAGTGTAGTGGAGATGATGGGATCTCTGCTGAGGTGCTTTTGCGGCTGCCTGATGGGGCTTTGGATGCTCTCTCGGTCTCTATTAATGCGTCTTGGTCACAGGGTACATTTCCTGCTTGTCTGAAGTCTGCAACGGTAATCCCCTTATTCAAGGGTGGTGACTCTGAAGAGCCATCTAACTTTCGCCCAATCTCTTTACTGCCTACTCTGTCTAAAGTTATCGAGAAACTTGTCAAAAGAAGGGTCTGGAACTATCTTCAGTCGTTTAACCTGATAACTGTAAGGCAGTTTGGATTTCAGTCATCAAAGGGAACTCATGATGCCATCTACAGTTTTCTTGAGGGGGTCTATTTCGGGGTGAATCAGGGCAACACATCGGCGGCGGTGTTTTGTGATCTGTCCAAGGCATTCGATTGTGTGGATCATGGAATACTGTTGTCTAAGCTGGAGAGATATGGCTTTAGGGGCTTGGCTCATTCCTGGTTTAGATCCTATCTTGAGAGTCGATCTCAAGCTGTGGTGCATTTAGGAACAAGGTCCTCGGCATTAAGAGTTAACTGTGGAGTTCCACAAGGCTCAGTTTTGGGACCAATCTTGTTCCTAATCTATATTAATGACCTTGTTAACTTAAACATCTCTGGAAACTTCACCCTTTTCGCTGATGATACGTCGATATTGTGGCAAGACAGGGATATTGTGCAGCTAAGACAAACCATTTCAAATGACCTAAAAATCATTAAAGAGTGGTTCGACGCAAACCGCCTTTGTTTAAACTTGAGTAAAACCCACATTGTTGGGTTTAGGTGTAATGTAGCGGATTTAGCTTTGGATGGAGCTCGCCTTTCGGAGATGGGAGCGACTAGGTTTCTGGGGATCCTGATTGACGGTGATTTGCATTTTGAGGAGCACATATTAACATTAAGTAAGAAACTCTCATCTGGATGTTTTGCTGTGAGAGCAGTTAGAGAGGAACTGGGCCAACAACTAGCCCGAACAGTGTATTTCTCCTTATTTGAGTCGCACCTTAGTTATGGTATACCATTTTGGGGTGACCAATCAGGGCCTATTGAATATGCTTTTCGTCCTTCAAAAGAAAGCAGTTCGGTTTATTGTGAATGTAAATCAGAGGGAGCATTGTAGACCACATTTCATAGCGCAGCGAATTTTAACCCTTACGTCTCTCTTTATCTTGGAGACATCGTCCCTCATTTTTAAAAACCGTGCTGTGCTTCAGGGTCCTACCCCACAGCATGAGACTCGTCAATTACTCAATTTGCCTCTGCCACTGCCGAGAAGCGCTTTGGTAAAAAGGTCACTCATTTATGGGGGTCGAAGGATTTTCAATCATTTACCAACTAATATCAGAACGGTTAATTCACTAAAAACCTTTCGTCGTTTGCTTAAAAGATTGCTTCTGAGTAGAGCATATTATGGTCTGGATGAATTCTATCGGGATGCTCTTGAGAATGTTGAGTTTTAATGCTGTTCATTGTGCATTTTTATACTGTATACGTTTTTTTTTTTTGTTAAATATCAAGGCTTATGTTTGGCCTGTACAATTATTAATTTCAGCTTACCCCTAATTTTATTTGAAAACTGTTTATTGTACATTTATTGTTTTGTACCTAAATTATGTTCTTTAGTTAGTGTTTTTGTGTTATTGACTGTATGTTTAAATTTTTAATAATTTTTTACTAAGCTTGCTACTATTTAAAAATTTTTTTTTTTTCTCTCTTCATTTTGAATGTTATTTTAGGAGTATTAGATCATGCTTTGTCAACAAAAATTTATGTTTTTTGACTAATAAAGTACTTTTTGATTTGATTTGATTTGATTTGAAACAGCAGGAAAGTTGTAAACCTATTTTTATCGAAAACAATATTTTAACTGTGATAGGGATGTATATTTTGGATTATGTGGTGTTTGTCTGTGATAATAGGGATCTTTTTACTGACTGTGACGTCAAGCATGATTATGATACTCGAAATAAAAGTAACTTAGTACCTGAAAAATACAACTTCACGTACCTGCAAAAAAATGTTAAATATTGTATAATGAAAATATTTAATTCCTTTCTAGACAGGATAAGAACCCTAACAAAAAATAAGCTTAAATATGTTCTAAAAAGGTATCTAGTTAGTAAGGCATTTTATAGTGTCAGTGAATTTTTTAATGATGCTTTCGAAGCCGTTTCATTGTGTTAGTCATTTAATTATTTAATTCTTCTACGTTAGTTAGAAATTTATGGTTTTAGATGTAAAATGCTTGAATGGTTTGCCTCTGATTTATCGGACAGAGTTCAAAATGTTTCACTTAACGATTCGATGTCGAAACAGCTAGATATTAAATTTGGTGTTCCGCAGGGTTCTGTATCGGGCCCTATATTGTTTTTGTTGTGTATAAATGATTTGGTTGATATTGACATCAAGGGATCATTACTCTTTTCGCGGACGACGCCACAGTACTTTGGTATAATATGAACTCGGGACAGTTGTATATGGAGGTAAACGCCGATTTAGTTAAAGTTAAAATAAAGATGGTGTGATGCAAATCTGCTTACTTTCAATATTTCAAAGACATGAGTTATGTACTTTAGGTGTAATCTTGGCAACATGTTCTTTGGTGTTATTACTAGTTTTCAGAAGAGTAGGTTTCTTGGTCTTTTTTTCAGGACATAAAAACATTAAAAAATACAGCTTTTTAGTTGTTATGCCCTATAATATAAACAAGAATTTTTCCAGGAATATTTTAACTAGAGTATAGTATGCTTTACGGTGGGGTTTGTGAATGGTCTGAATGATATGTTTTCATATATTGATTTTGTTTAGATCCCTACTGCTCCCACTGGTTGGATTTAATTTATGATTTTTGAATAGTATTTTTTTAAGCATAGTGCGGGTTTAACAGCTTTGTCAACAAGAATTTACCTTCTTATGATAATAAAGCATTTTTTACTTTGACATTGAAATCTACTCCTGTTAATGGATTGAAATGAACCAACTGAAAATAACTTTCCAGATATTTCTGATATAGAACCCTGGTTGGAAGTCAGGTAATAGTCAGAAGCCTTTCACTCTGTTTTCAAATATTAGTTATAATAATAAGTACAGGGTCTTTCAAAATACAGATATTTTAGAAAAATGGTAAAAGAGTTTGTATTTTATCTGTGGTCCTAGAAGCTCTTGAAATTGTCTATCTTTGTATGTGTAATATTTCTTACCTATCTCGACCATTTTTTGACTAACGATCATTTATTTATTCTAGCAAAATTAATTATTACGCAGAATTAGATATTTTTTGCTTATTTTTTTTACAAAACAAAATAATTTTGTGAAAGTCAAAAAAATTATTAGTATGTCGCATTGTATGCTACAACTTAGATTTGGTTAAGTAACCTTAAGCTTTTAAAAATTGATGTGTGATTCTATATATCTCTAATAATTAAATGCTCATAATTCGAGAACTGTTCGAGATAGGTGTAGCAATATTGCACATAGAAAGATAGACAATCTCGAGAGCTTTTAGAACCACAGATAAAATACATGGTGTTTTTCTTTTAAAAACATGATCGGTTGTTTTTGAAGAACATGTCTTGCAAAAAAAAAATAGTTAAATTAATTATTATCTTGAGAACAATAACGATAACAGATAGATATGAAAATATTAAGGAAAGTTATTAAGAAGTTTAATAAGCATTCTAAAAAAATAATGTAGGATGTTCCATTTGAATTATCAAAGTTGCTAATACTTTCTAGTAGAAGCGGCAGCACTGAAAATATTTTTAAAAGTGCTGCTAAGCTATCAAATTTGCAAAGCGATCCGTTGACTGGTTCTTCATAAACGTCTAATAGGCCATCGGCCATCAATCACACTGCATATCCATACAATTTTGGCTAGCTATCATTCGTTAGCAAGTCGCGTTAAGATTGACAAGTTTGTATTTTCATCTCCTGGCCGTAATTCGAATCGAAGAATACAGTTGAGCTGGAGAAAAATTTTGTATTTCATTTAATTATATTAATTCAAATTCAAATATGATTTATTGTTTAAAATATAATAATACTATTTGACAATGGTAGACACAAAACATACCCACAAAACGTTTCATTACCCTTGGAATGCATCTACGTTTTATCTAAAAAAATAACTTCACATTGCTACCACATATAGCATATAAACAGTATATTGCTAATACCATCTGCAATTATTTCCCCGCTATGGGCATCGAAGGGGGCGTTGTGAATTTGCGCAGTTCGAAAATTTCCTTGTGAAAGTAAACATTCGTCAGGACCGGATTTCAACTTTTTCAATGTCAATTTCACTGGTTAGTTAGGAAAAATATTGCAATCAAAATTTCGATTAGTTCGATTTAAGACAGCGTTTCATGCATACGATTTCTGACGATATTATGATCCGACGGTGCCCTGATTGGTGTAAACTTTTGGTGCCAAATTCTTTCTTAATATCTGTAACCATCGACATGATGATCTTTATTTCAACTTTCATCCGACGTCGTATGTTTCTTAACCTCACTTTTTTCTAAACCAAAAATTAAGAATGAATGACTATATTTATTTATTTATTTATTTATTAACGGGCGCTGCCCAATTTTACAACATAAACAAACTTATTGCTAACATCACAAAAGTTTACCTACATATATTTAGACTTAAAACTATATAAACTATAAATATATTTATATTAGAAAATTAGAGATTTCAAATCATACGCAGTTGATTGACAAAACTGGACCAATAAATCAAGTGTGGGATGTTCATTGGCCAGTCTACATGATCTAGAGATAAAATTGTTTCTGCCATAGTTTGTTCTATGCGCAGGGATTGAGAAGGTATTCCTCAGACGTGTTTCCCTTGAAGGTACATGCAGACTTATTTTATTTAGTAAAACAGGGCAATTATATTTACTATGTAAAATATTGACTATTTTGGGAATTATTATCAGCTACTAATGCACCAAATTAAAAATACATTAATTTTAAGGTTAGGTAGTGATCACATATATATTATATTGTATACGAGTAACACTTCTTTTTTTACAAGCTTTTTAGTGAAATTCGGTTCCGAAGATCGGATAATGTGATAAGCAATATATGTACATACCTGAAATACTTTATACCTGGTATTGATCCACGACTTTTGCAAAAAAGCAACATGCATTTGTGTCCTTTCATCTTAAACAAAACAAATCACTAACCTACCAAACAGCGAATCGAATCACCACAAATTAAAAACTCCTGTACAAAAATTGTTGTTAGGTAATGAAAGTTTATAAGCACTAATATACCGACAACAATGTGGATGAACCACTTTTTATTCTGTAATTTGAAAAGCATCCAGAACCAAAGATGGCGACGAATAACAACAAACAAATAATATCTGGCCGGCTCTCACGCCATCGATCAAATTTCCACCCTAATGCGCAAACTAAATAGTCCCGCGTCATCTCCCATAGCGGGGACACTTTTTGTATTTTGGAACGTTCGTATTGGCAATATACTGTTTATATACAGGGTGTTATGGAAATGACGTATTATATTTAAATCGGCAATTCCTGAGATGAAAACAAATTGAAGAAAAATATCCAAAAATGGCGCTTTAATTTAATATGCCCTGTACATGACCTTATGTCAAACCAAAAATGACCACGTGCTGCCCCTGTCAGGAAGGTAAACAAAGCAACATATGTCAACAGTGTTGTCATATCTTCAGGGTAAACTCTTTAGAAAGTCAATAACCGTTTGACAGATTGCAAGTTTAGTTGTTTATTTTTCAGGGTACATTATTATAAACTTTTACGTTCAGTTCAGTTCGCTAGGAAACAATCTCTGATTTATAAACTTGAACTGACTCGAACGAACCGCCGCCGAGTTTTTAAATGGTCAGGTATGTTCTCATTTGTTCAATTCGAACGACACCGTCAGATCTGGACAACTTAAAAGTTTATAAATGCCACTTACCCTTTAGAAAAAGAAATGCAATTTTATTTAGCTTTTCGAACTTATTTAACACCAACTTAATTTATAAAAAACACCAAGTACCTAGGTAACTTGAACAAAAACAAACCGGCACAATAAAATCACATAACACATCTAAGTACCATTCGATCTGAATTAGTATTTTAAAGTGCTACTGTGTAGACAAAAATACGCCCTTATTGTCTAAGCTGTCTGGGAAATAATGTATTTAACATCTAAAAATTTAAAAAATAAATAACACGTTGTTTCTCTCATCGATATCGGCCTGCTTCTTTAAATAGCTGGTTGTGGACATCGGGCTAATATTTAAAAATACAGCGTTGCCGCTTTCGATGTTTTATAAGCGACTATCATAAATTGCCTAATTTCCTTATAATATTAGTATAATTATAGTCTCGGAAATGACAACCGCGCTGGCTCTAGAGAGCGGAGATTTCTCGGAAAGAAAGTTTGAGACGACTGGTCGGAAGACAGACTAGACCATTATTTCAGAGGGTAGTTCCTGTCAATTGTTAACATAATTGTATCATTTTATCTTTACTAAGGGGTTAATGGCCCATAGAAATTAGCGTTTTTATTATTTCTATTGCGAGATGATTAAGTGCTCTTGTTCTATGTGTGTTATTGTAAAGTGTAATTATGCGTTAGTGTTGGGGTTTAGTGATAAGCTTATTATGCACTCCAACACTATCATCAGGACACGTGATGAGCATAAAGTTTGAGAAGAAAGAACTGAAAGTGTCTGTGCCCTGGATTCCTTAATCGCGTCCTGGATTTACTTTCTAAGTAAGCTAAATATTTATTTTTATAAGAAACTAAAGTTTTACACTTTTAAACATTTTTGCAACATTCTGCTTGAACATCTGTTGATTAATCAGCTGGGCAATGTAATATCTTCATATATGAATGTGCCGAGGAGTTGTATGTGGGTTTAGGGGTGAATTACCCCACTTTTTAAACGTTGGATTTAAAAAAAAAATATGTAGCCCTTCTCTTGGACACCCCAGGAGTCACCCATTTAAATATAATACGTCATTTCCATAACACCCTGAATATTTTTTAGTTTAGTAGTATAGTTTAGACAAATCTTAAAATATTTCAGAAATCATAAGATTTAGGTATATGACATTTAACAGAAAAGGAAGGTATTCGGAAAATACATCCATGCCTTTAAATATATAGGGTGTTGCATTTAAAAACATTTGCTTGCTCTTTGTATATGAGATTTAAAAAAATAGTAACATAGATCGATATTACGTAGCCTCTATGTAAATTGTATTTGTTCAGTTGTATCGACAGATTGCTATGATTTTTAAAATTGTACCCTTAAAAATGACTTCTTATTTCAGAAAAAAATTAATTACTTGACAACTCTCCACCAAAAAAAATAAAATACGGGTGTAAGCTCTGGTTCTACTAAGTCAAATTTCGAAGAAATATACCGGGCGTTCTATTAAAAAAAAATTATTCACTGTCAATTTTTGGGGCCACCCTGTATGTTGAAAAATATGTTATGTATTTTAGTAGACCCTTTGACCTTGGTATGTGCCTTCTTCTTCTATCTTTAATAGTTAAGGCCATTGACTTGCAACAAACAGGGACCTGCTTTGTACGGGGTGTCCCATGTTCGACACTTTTATAGGATATCTCCGTAATTCTTAGTGCTATCAAAAAAGTAATGGAGGTGTCATGTGCTCTTTTTGGGTCAAACTTAAGAGATACGAGGGAAAATCAAAAAATTTACTATTTCAAAATGACCCTATATTGCCTTAGTTAAATGAGATACAAAAAAATGTTTTATACAGAAGTTTCTTATTGATTATTGAATAATCTGCCGTGGTCAGAATAAGTATACGGGGTCAGGTAAAAAAGTTATCGGACCTAACCTGATTTTTTTAATCGGAACACTCTGTATATTTTAATCTAAAAAGATAGTATGTTTGTATGATAGTTGTCTCTAGGATATTAGCTTTTGTTTCATGGCCTACTGTGGTTTAAAGTAATAAAGTTTAAATAAATCGCTTAGGAAACCAAAATCATCCATAGTGTGTTATATATTTGAAAGGAGAATTTAAAATAGTATCTATTTAGATTAAATTAAATTAGGTGTTCCATTTAAAAAAATTAGGTTAGGTCCCATGACTTTTTTACCTCACCCCGTATACTTATTTTAACGGCAGATTATTCTAAAATCAATATAAAGAAACTTCTGTATAAAACATTTTTCTGTATCTTTTGTTTTAGGCATTTTTATATTTAATCCCCTTGCAAATACTACTTGAAAAACCCTGTATAGCAATCCTTTAAATTTTTTTCAAGTATGAAAATTAAAACATTTAAGAGGGGGGAGGGGGCGGGACATTATACGTGATCACCCTGTACAGGGTAAAATATATTACGTGTATAAATAGAGTTGGTGACACCCAATTTAATTTCTTGAAGTTTGTGTGTATTTATTCAGCTTTGTTTAATTCTAGGTTACAAGAAGCATTTATTCGAAATGAACGGCTGTGCACTAAATGACAGTGACACAAGAACTCCCAAGACCGCACGTGCTCGATTAATCGCAACATCAACTGCCAATAAAGCGCGACCAGAAACAAAAATATCCGAATTGCACCTTGACAGTTCCTTGGGACTATTGTCTTTAAATAGTGTGGATATATCTAATATTGTTGATGTGCCATCCGGTAGGAGTAGCATGGATCATTTAATAAATCAGCAAAGAGAGCTCGCCATCAGCACTTTGGGGAGAGCAAAAGTGGCGGCTATTCCATCTCGACTCTTAAAGGCAGACTCTCAGACAGAAAGCGAAACAAACTTGAACTTTCCCAGTGAAAGTACAATTAGCGAAAGCGATCTATTGCTAAAAAATACATCTACACCGCGTAGTTCGGCGGCGCATATACAAGGAAATAACTCGACACCCTCGACAACTCGTGAATCTATATTTTGTTTATTCAAAGATATGTTGTCTACAACAAATGTTGACACAGACAATGCTCTTGAGGAATTTCGACTAATATCTCGAGGTAAGATACTGAAAATAAAGTTTTCTATACTGTTAAGGACAGGTAGTGTTTTAGGACTGGTTTATCAGTGCACTGCCAAACGTTTCGGTTTCATAGCTTCCAGAAAATTATACCAGTTATGTCAAGATGACTAGCAGCTAATACTTGACCAACAGCTAAAGTACATAACCACACACTGATAAATCCGTCCTAAGTCATCTATCGTGACTTATTTTAAAACCTGAATCTCTATGAATAGTATAACTAGTTTTGGTTGGTTCGTTCAATGCAGGGCGGGTGTGTGGCCCGAACTTCTATCACTGCATACTTTTGGCTTATTGTGCACCCCAATCTTGCTAGAAAATATTTGTCCCTTCTATGAGGTCCAATATCCTTCTACCAAGTATGTCATACGGAGGTTGTGGCCACGTTGGATGTTCCCGAAGATATGATATGGAAGGCAGTTTCATCATCCTCGCCGCAGAGTCTGCATTCAATGGATCCTCCTATACGTTGAAGGTGTTTTCGTAAGTGACAGTGGCCTGTTACCAAACCAGTCACCTGTTTTAACTGGGACCGCGTTAGGAAAAGGATCCCATTCGATAGTATCTTCGATAGTTTTCCAATTGCGGCCCGTGCGTGTATTTGACCAGGTAACCCTCGTCATCGAGACATATGTTGTTTTTGCGCCCATCTATCTAATGTTCTTTTCGTTGCCTGTTTTGATATCCCGAAGGCCGGTTCAGGCCCTCTGAGATCTTGAGCGAATCCAGCTGTCGCTAGCTCGTCCGTTTTTTCATTACCTATTATCCCAGAGTGACCAGGAACCCACAAGAGTTCTACCTTGTTCCTCCAGTTCTTTTAGGTTGTTAAGGCACTCCAGTGTGAGTTTCGATGTAAACCGATTGGAGTTCAGAGCCTTAAGAGCAGCTTCGCTGTCCGATTGGATATAATATCTATTGGTCGTGGTAGCCCCATTCAAGCTGTTGTACGCACGCTTGTATAACATGACCTTCAGCTTATGTCCATCCTGGGGACTTTCCCTAAATCCACCTGCGCCCACACCGTTGGCTGGTTGGTTGGTTAAAGGCTAGGGTCGGTTTAAAGGTCCGAACTTCAAATCACTGCAGCCTTTCGGCTTCTTGTGTACCCCGATCTTGTTAGAAGATGTTTGTTCCTTCTATAAGGTCGTAACCTTCTACCAAGCTTGTCATGTGGGAGGTTGTCACCACGTCGTATGTTCCCGAAGATATTTTGTCTTCTACGTGACGGCGCTACGCAGCGGTATATTATGTGTGAGGCGGTTTCATCGTCTTCGCCGCATAGTCTGCATTCAATGGATCTGTTGTTTATATCTATCCATTGAAGGTGTTTTCGCAGGTGGCAGTGGCCTGTTAGCAGACCCATCACCTGTTTCAGCTGGGGCCGCGTCAGGGTTAGCATCCCATTCGATAGTATTTTCGATGGTCTTCCAGTTACGGCCCGTGCGTGTATTTGACCAGGTAACCGTTGCCATCGAGATAGGTGTTGTTTTTTCGACCATCCATCTAATGTTGATTTTGTTGCCTGTTTTGATATCCCAAAGGCCGGTTCGGGGCCCTGAGACTTTGGGCGGATCCGGCTCTCGCTAGTTCATCCGCTTTCTCATTACGTAATATCCTAGAGTGACCAGGTACCCACAAGAACTCTACCTTGTTCCCCCTGGCCGCCAGTTCTGTTAGGTTGGTATGGCACTCTAGTGTAAGTTTTGAAGTAAACCGATTGGAGTTCAGAGCCTTAAGAGCAGCTTGGCTGTCCGAAAGGATATAAATCATTTGGTCGTGGTAGCCCTTTTCAAGATTTTGTAGTACACATGCTTTTATGGCATGAACTTCCGCTTGGTATACTGTGGCGTAGTTCTCCAGAAGAATGCTTATGTCCATCCTGGGCCTTTCCCCACACCGTTGGCGGTTTTTGATCCATCGGTGTACCAAACTAGACCCTTGTCAAGCGACGGGGGTGCATTGTTCGCCCATGTATCAAAGTTCTAGTCAATCTTGAAGAGCTTTGTGAAATAGTATGTTGCTCTCATACGATCAGTTTGCATATCCAAGAGCTCATCGTTGATTAGATCTGTGGCTCTTGTATGTCCAATTTTTACGGGGTGTTGTGTCCATTCCCCATTTGTGATCATCCTTGAGGCGCTGCAATTAGCCTCCATTCTGATGTGGATGTCTAGGGGTATTAGTCCCATTATGACTTCCATTGCTGCAGTGGGGGTGCTTCTCATCGCCCCACTGATACACAGGCAGGCCAGCCTCTGCAAACTGTTTGTTCGCTGTCGTAATCTGCTGTGTTTTTGTCCCCCAGACTACAGACCCATATGATATCAGGGGTCTGATAACACCGTTGGCAGTTTTTGATCCATCCAACTAGTTTTAGTAATTGCTACGTTTGCCAATGGATTTACACAGTTTTTTTATTTAATTACAGCTAATAAGACTGATAATAATTTAGATAGTGGTTTGTTTATACCAGCCGAAGAAGCTGCCTCACAATTATTAGCAGATGAACTATCATGGAAGAATAAACACGATCTGCCCGCTACACAGGATATAAGTTCGTTTCATGACACAAATGATCTGCCATCAATGTCGATTGGAGAGTTTTTTCAACAACGATCGGATAATATTTTGGAGCTACGCGCAACCAGTCCAATAAAGTCCGAGCCATTGGCGCTCATTAATTCCTCCGATATTTCAACCAATATGTCTGAAGTAAACGATGAAAGTGCTGGTCAGTCGAGAAGTTTAAGTATTTCAGCTATACAGCAACTAATTGCCGATGAAGGTACACCTAATAAAGTTATAGAATATCTTTTAAATCAGCAAAGGAAGACATCGGACAAAACGGAAAATTCAGGGCCAAATAGTAATACATCAAGTGATATTTTTAGTTTACCAGTAAGCAGGGATACATCGTATACATCTTCCTTTTCCGATAATGAAGCTGTTAAAGGTAAATTATTATTTTTTTTTATTTAAAAAATTAAATTAGGATATAATTAGTACTTTCCGGAAAATTTATAGGAGAGTCGTTCCTTACGAAAATCCCTTGACGAAATCGAGTAATTTTTTTCCCCTAATCGATACAGTAGGATCCCCTCGACATTCTGACATGATTTGTAGGGGGCGCCGCATGCGGCGGGAGGGGGGGCACGCCTCGTAAATCTGACCTACAACGGGAAATGGAAAATAACTCAGCCGGTTTTGATGCTACAAAAAAAATGTGAACGGTAAAATTGAAGAGCTTGACAGAGCGCGTAAGCTCGGACAAACCTGATCCCGATATCTCAATGAGTTCGCGAATTATCGCGATTTTCAACTGCAAAAAACAATAAAATTTAATTAATTATATCTCGAGAAGGGGCGGAGTTGGAGCATCAAATTTTCGGGAATCAACGGATGACACCCATCACTTTGATGGGCCGGAGGTTGGGGTTGGTGGGGCAATTAGGAGGGGAGTAAATGGGGGGAAAAATATTACATAAATGCTAATAAGTAGTTTATTAATCGAGCTACGGGGATCAGGCCGGATTCAATTTGTTCATTTTTTTATCAGCTACGAGGGGGGATTGGCGAAAATTTTTTATTTTCCCAAATGCGCACTTGGCGCGGCATACAAGAAATGGCCAGTTTTAAAACCTCCGAAAATACTTTAGATATTATGTTCAATTTTGGTATTTGTTAATAGTATATAGAACCACAAATTTTAGTTAGAAAAGTTATTCAATGGTTCCACCAGTGGCGTCCCTGCAAACTGTCCTCTGATATTTTTACGAAGAAGATGGTACGCCACTGACATTTTTTTCTGATTAGCCTGGTCAATTCCACATGAAAACGGTATCTTGAGTTTTTCTCGTCAGACACACCGTTCTTGATTAAAACCTCTATATTCATATTGAAACTTATCATTATTAATATTGATAAAATAATTAATTATAAATTTTGTTTCATAAAAATTGTTGGAAATGGCCACCTTCACTTAAAAGGCATGCTCTTTGCATCGAATTGCCCACTCCAACAATTATAATTAATTATTTTATCAATGTTAATAATGACGAGTTTCTATATGAATTTAGTGGTTTTAATCAAGAACCTGACGAGAAAAACTCAAGAGACCGTTTTCATGTAGAATTGACCAGGCTAATCAGAAAAAATATCCACATGGAAAAAATGTCAGTGGCGTACCATCTTCTTCGTAAAAAATATCAGAGGACATGTTTGCAGGGACGCCACTGGTGGAGCAATTGAATAACTTTTCTAACTAAAATTTGTGGTCTATATCCTATTAACACATACCAAAATTGAAAATAATATCTAAAGTATTTTCGGAGATATTAAAAAGTGGCCATTTCTTGCGCCAAGCGCGCATTTGGGAAAATAAAATTATTTCGCCAATCTCCCCTCGTAGCTGATAAAAAAATGAACAAATTGAATCCAGATTAGTAAACTACTTATTAGCATTTATGTAATCCCCCCCCCCCCCATTACTCCCCTCCTAATTGCCCCGCCAACCCCAGCGTCCGGCCCAACAAATTACTCGGTGTCACCCGTTGATTCGCGAAAAATTGATGCCCTAACTTCGCCCCTTCTCGAGATATAATTAATTAAATTTTATTGTTTTTTGCAGTTGAAAATCGCGATAACTCGCGAACTCATTGAGATATCGGGATCAGGTTTGTTCGAGCTTACGCGCTCTGTCAAGCTCTTCAATTTTGCCCTTCACATTTTTTTGTAGCATCAAACCGGCTGAGTTATTTTCCATTTCCCGTTGTAGGTTAGATTTACGGGACGTGCCCCCCTCCCGCCGCATGCTGCGCCCCCTACAAATCATGTCAGAATGTCGAGGGGATCCTACTGTATCGATTAGGAAAAAAAAATTACTCGATTTCGTCAAGGGATCGTTGATTTCGCCAGAACGACTCCACCAATAGGCAGTTGTTTATTATTATAATTTTTAAGGAAAAAATTATTGCCTTTTTTTTAAATTTTTTTATTGGGCACCTTTTCATTGGCAATAAATAATATGTGCCTTGGTTTTTTTCTAATTTAAGTAAAAAAACTGGTTAATTGGAATTAATTTTGTGCTGTGAGCACTAGTACACTTCATTGCCCATAAAATGTTTTTTTCTTTCTCAATTTTTCTTGCGCTGTCCCGAGGGGACCTACGAACCACGATCCTCGGTCATACGCTGCGCCCCCAAGGGTTATCAATCCTTGGTTTCTCGCATTGCGGTATGACCTACCGATTGGGGAGTGCGTGCCCCACGAGATATCCTATCTCATCCGGCCTGGTTACCGGCGTGGATGGGGTAGGGATGGGGGATGATACATTTTCACTCTTTCCCTATTTTTTGCATCGCCATTACTTATACCACTGAAATCCACCGAGTGCGAATCAGTTTACCGGTCGCGGGTTTGAACCTGTGAACTCTCGCCCTTTAGTTCCCAGTGATAAAATATTAATAATTTAATATTCCATGAACGTAAACAGGACTAACTGAAGTATTCCTGATCTTGTTATAGCCGGTTTAACAAAATTTAAAAAGTGTCGATTTTTATGAATAAAAAAACTTGCGAGTTTGTTCGGTATTATTTCGGTCTTCTATTGGAATAGTTCAAGCTATAAGTCGTTCGTATTATTTAATTTCTAATACTAAAATTTTAGCACTAAATATACATTGTGTCCACGGATTGACTGCCGGAGAGGGAATCGTCTTTTATATGTGGATTTATGAAAAAAGTTATTTTTCATTAAAACTCCTGCTTGTGCCACATACAGGGTGTTTCGGGAGGAAAGGGAAATATTTTGGGAACATGTTCAGAAGGTCAAAATAAGAGAAATAATTAACCCATATGTTTTAATCCGACTCTTAACCGTCTCTGAAATAATCGGTTCTAAAGTTTTTTTGTAACTATATTTTATTTCAAAAGCAACACCAATAGATACTAGTAAAACAACAAAATTCCACTAATTTAGAATGTTTTCGAAAATACCCCCACCAACTTCAATACAAGCTGCACCACGTTTGTTAATCGCTTGTGTTGCGCGTTGAATTGCTTGGGGATTGTTTATAATGATATTTGCAGCATTAAAAATTCGATTGTGGAGTCCTTCCACGGTTTCTACTCGTGTTTCGTATACTAGTGATTTCATCCACCCCCAGAGGCAATAATCCAGTGGGTTTAGGTCTGGTGACCTCGGTGGCCAAGCTTGAGGTCCTCTTCTGCCAATCCATCGATCAGGAAAACGATTATTCAAGAAATTACGCACCCGGCGACTAAAATGAGTTGGGGCTCCATCGTGCTGAAAGAACATTCGGTGTCGAACAATTAGCGGAACATCATCCAACATGTGTGTTAAATGGTCTTCCGAAAACCGTAAATATCCATCTCCAGTAAGACACTCATTCAATACAAAAGGACCAAACAACTGGTCGTTGAGCATTCCACATCACACATTAATACTGAATCGATGTTGAAAGTTTCGTTCAAATGTGGCATGAAGATTTTCATCTGACCACCGATGTTCATTGTGACAGTTATTGATTCCATCGCGGGTGAACTGAGCGTCATCGCAAAATAAAATGTATTTATGTAGGCCTCGATTTTGTTGGATCCATTCACAAAATTGAACCCTTAAGCCATAATCACCTTCTTGAAGATGTTGGACCGGTTGAACATGGAAAGGCTTTAAACCGTTTTTTCTAAGTGTCTTCCAAACGCCCACCTGGGTTCTCTTCAGCCATATCCAGAACATTCTCTTCATTTTCCACATTTGGGCCCGCCGCTCGTTCAGAATCAATCCTTACGCTTGGAAACATTCCTGTTTCCTGAACATTTGCAAAAACTTTTTGAAACACTTTTCGATTAGGAACTCTTCGATTTGGAAAACGACGTCGGTATTCATAAACAGCCCGTAATGCGCTACGATTACAGAAACCATACACGAATATCATGTCAGCATACTCCCTATGGGTGAATGTGTGAGGCATTACGTATGGAACCTTTTCTCTTTTCGAGTCGAAACGCTCAGAATAAATCAAACTGACAACCATGCTTGTCAATTAAATTAGGTATTGACAAGCAATGACATACCTACAAACTGGAGTTAGAAATACAAAACTTCTTAATTACTCCAAAACTTTACAAAAAAAACTTTAGAACCGATTATTTTAGAGACGGTTAAGAATCGGATTAAAACATGTGGGTTAATTTCTCTTATTTTGACCTTCTGAACATGTTCCCAAAATATTTCCCTTTCCTCCCGAAACACCCTGTATATAAACAGTATATTGCCAATACGAACGTTCCAAAATACAAAAAGTGTCCCTCCTATGGGAGATGGCGCGGGCCTATTGAGTTTGCGCAGTAGGGTGGAGTTTGTTTGTTGTTATTCGTCGCCATCTTTGGTTCTGGATGCTTTTTCAAATTACAGAATAAAAAGTGGTTCATCCACATTATTGTCGGTATATTAGTGTTTATAAACTTTCATTACCTAACAACAATTTTTGTAAAGGAGTTTTTAATTTGTGGTGATTCGATTCGCTGTTTGGTAGGTTAGTGGCTTGTTTTGTTTAAGACGAAAGGACACAAGTGCATGGTGCTTTTTTGCAAAAGTCGTGATCAATACCAGGTATAAAGTATTTCAGGTATGTACATATATACGAAAATATTTTGCTTATCACATAATCCTATCTTCGGAACCGAATTTCACTAAAAAGCTTGTAAAAAAAGAAGAGAGTGTCACTCGTATACAATATAATATACACATGGTCACTACCTAACCTTAAAATTAATGTATTTTGGTGCATTAGTAGCTGATAATAATTCCCCAAATAGTCAATATAGTCATTCATTCTTAATTTTTGGTTTAGAAAATTGTTACAAATATTCGGACGGAATTTGGCACCAAAAGTTTACACCAATCAGGACACCGTCGGATCATCATATCGTCAGAAATAGTATGCATGGAACGCTGTCTTAAATCGAACTAATCGAAATTTTGATTGCAATATTTTTCCTAACTAACCAGTGAAATTTACATTGAAAAAGTTGAAATCCGGTCCTGTCGAATGTTTACTTTCAGAAGGAAATTTCCGAACTGCGCAAACTCACAACGCCCCCTTCGATGTCCATAGCGGGGACATAATTGCAGATGGTATTTGCAATATACTGTTTATATACATATATGTAGCTTGTGCTCAAACGACCCAAAAGCATATTATTTTCTGAAATTTATTTACCGGGTGTTCAGAATTTAGAAAAAGGTGAAAAAAGCTCAGAATAAAGTACCCTTATGTGTAAAGATACGATGAAAAATAATTTGTAAAAGTTGTTGGGGTGAAAAGCTACGCCGCCTCAATGAAAACTGACCCATTGCCTATATGTACAGGGACAAAAAGTTACACCCCTTATAAAATATTATTTCTTTTAAATTAAGTTAGAGTTTTGTAAAACCCTGTTTGCCTTTAAACTGTATTACTCTGTAAAAGCTTAATAATATACGAGGAATTGTCGAAAACTGATTCCATGTTATTATAAAAAAATAATTACTTTATAAATTTCATAATTAAACGAATTTATTAATAAACCAAAAATTCTATTAAAATTGTACATTTTAGCTGTCGTAAATGACGACAAGGAAAATATTCAACCGGCTAATAAAAATAAGGCCAAAATTGAAGTTTTGACCAATCAACCCCTTCCCCAAACTGTATCAAGTCCTAGTAACACGAAGACTTTATCGCCTTCAAGAAGTTCAAGTTCGCTAACAAGTCTGCCCAATGGAAAACTCCCAATTGAAAGTACCGTTAGTGAACTTGTGTGGGGATGTGTGAAAGTTGACAGGTATGCTATAAAATTCCAGTATTGCAGATTCACGCGCTCATTTAACTGAATGACCTATTGTTAAAAGGGACCTAAGCAGTGTTATTCAAGGTTTATGTACCGATTTCAGTGATGCCATTGTACTGATTTTGATATTAAATGTACTGACGCGGGAAATTCAAATATAAAAGCCATAAAACTTTAATGTTATAACGGGAATTGATAGAAAAGGTCATAAATTAAAAAAAAAAACAGTAACTAATGTATATTGTATTAAAAAACAAGAAAATAAAAAAATATTTTCTTAGACTGTTTACGACCTACAAAAACCATCCAGTAATATGTATGCTTACGGAATCAAACAGCACGATAAGATAGACTTTAAAAACATTAGGTTAGGAACAAATAAACGATAAAATCCTTGAATATATATATATATATTCAAAGATGAAATCCCGCGTGCTGTTTGTCAACTGTCAGTTCTTCCTCTTTCGTTTTTTTCAGCTTGACCTACCTAGTATGTCAAGTGAAATTGGGTGAGTTTCGAAGTTGTATAACTGGGGAAACCATTCCACTGAAAGCCTACATACGCACTCGTCGATTTCGTCGTTTATCATATAAGAGAATATACTGATATTTTGCTCGAATGTACTGATATAGTAGCAATTGTACTGATTCTACAAAATTTTGTTTAACTTTTTATTTTTAATCCCATATTAGTGATTTTTTAGAGAACCGTAGGTAAAACTACCGGTTTTAACGTGTATCTTACAACTTTTAAGTAACATTGGTTATTCAACATATTATACAGGGTACACCAGTATCTCGAGAACTAAATGAGATTTTATTTTGAAAATTTGGCTGTAGCTGTAAGAGATGGTTTTCTACGTATAAAATATTTTGGATGATGCGGTGTTGCCGGATCATACCGAAAGTGGTAGCAACTTCGGAATTTTAAATGAATTTAGGTAAAAATCTAAAACAGTTTTCTGTATAATAACATATACCTATCTTTAAGAGTTTTTGAATTATAAATAATCTTGTGATTTTTTAACTACGTATCGGGACCTGAAAATAAAATCATATCTTTTTAGCGGTTACAGCTAGAAAGCTGAAATTTTGACAATAGTTTCACAAGACCATCAAAATTTTATAGTTTTGAACAGTATTTAATTAGTTATATAAATTAGATCCATAACAATATTTCTGAGGAAGATGAATTATTGCAAAAATCTTCTTTTTTTTAAATGGGACACCCTGTATTTGATGTTTTGCTAATGGAGCATCGAATTTTCTATCTAAGATATTAAGTGTTCCTATACCTATCTTCAATATTTTCGGACTTATAGCGAAATTTAAAAATTATCTTATAAAAATATATTTTTCCGAAACTCCCGAACAAACCGACGTGTACAAGTAGTAATGAGGGCCAAAGAAGGCAATACAAAATATTGATTCCGCCCAGAGCGGCGAATAGCAGGAATACACGACAAACCACTGCCGCCTTCCATATGTGGTTAAGCTTAATACTCCTCGAACTTCATTATTTATGAATTCTTTCAACTGGAGGATGTCATCCTTATGGAACGACCTTCCCGAGGTCTTTTTCCCAACGAATATATCCAACGATTCAAAACCAACGTGAATCGCTTTGCGCACACTCATCAGTCCCCGAGTGCCCTAAAGGATTTTTCCTATAGTGCTTGTGTTTTAAAATAATAAACATATTTAAGTAAAAATTGGTAGTTACCGTTGTTTCTAAATGAATTTGTAATTAAATCTTAATTAGTACAAGTTGTTTTTCGTTCTGATGATCTTTTGTTTATTCATTTAAATTTTATTTCCATTCCAACAACAAATAATTAAATTATGGAAAAATTTAAAATCTTGATAACCAAGATTGCATTTGTGTGAGAACAAATGCATGTATTAACATGAACCAAAAAACAAAACGTAAACTAAATTAAACTGATATTTTAATATAATTTTGCTACTTGATTATTCCACAGCGTGTTTTGAAATTAAATAAAAAAATCGTTTCAATCCTCGTGTCATAAGTCGAATGAGCGATATGACTGAAAATTTGGGAAAGACACGTTAAAATTGATAATTAAAGTTATACCTACCGTTCTCTAAAAAAATCACTAATATCGGACTAAAAATAAAAAAGTTACTAAGCCTAAAACTTAATCAAAATTTTGTAATAACCTTTCTTTTGCACATTAGTTTATTAACATTCTATTTTTCTTTAAACGAAAATATTGAAAAATTGGTTTAGGTAGTCATAAAAGTTATTTGTAATTGCTTTGGTATTATTATAAAAATATAAAATACGGGGTGTTATGGAAATGGCCTTTTATACTTAAATGGTTACCTATTTTTGAATAGAATGTCTAAATACGTAGGTAACAAATCTTCACATTACCTGACGTGATGCCACGTGCAATGCCATATACATCTGTTTTCAGTATATGTAGGTCAGTATACTATCAGCGATGCCAGATGACTCGTTCTTCGACCTTGTTCGATGGTAATCGTTGCTCTACCGCCTCGCGCGTTTGAATTTGAAACGCTCCTTTTAGTACGTTTTGATATTTCGGTCTTAATAAGTAAGGTGTGAAACTGTAAGCATTGCCGTTTTTTTGTGAAATAATTCATAATAATAAATGTGATGTGATTTCAAATTTGTATGATATTGGTTGTGTTGCAAAACAAACATTTGCTGCTGTATTTTTTGAATGGAAATTTTGAAACGAATGGGTTTTAAATAAGACCGAAGGTAAGAGGGCATGTGCCTTAAAGTCGTTTTTTTTTTCTAAAGAGTTCGAACAATAACCGTGACTTTTATCTAAGACGTATTGTCTGTTAAAAATTGATTACGTATTTACAATTTCTTGTGTTGTAAAAGATATTTTGCCGTCATTGTTATGAGAAGAATTATTC
This sequence comes from Barypeithes pellucidus, assembly GCA_963991005.1. Lineage (NCBI taxonomy): Eukaryota > Metazoa > Arthropoda > Insecta > Coleoptera > Curculionidae > Barypeithes > Barypeithes pellucidus. The sequence continues at coordinate 26,465,422 of OZ022556.1, forward strand.
CATTCAAATGGAAGAGAATACATCTGTATTATAGTATATCATTAATTTTTATTTTTATTATACTTACTGTGTCAAAATGTGTCTCTAATTCAAAATAAATCAATATGTAGTATTTTCAAGCCGACGCTGTACCCATTTATTTGTGTTTAAAGATGTAGGGTATAGTCGATTTATTGCAGTTAAAGTCGACGATATATCTTGAACCACACTATACTATTTTTAGGTGTGTGACGAAAGAATTTATGCTAAGAAACAAAACGCCGAAAACTTTAAGATTGCAGTGCTCCCTGTCAACTTACGAGTTTAAAATAAGGAAGGATAATAGGTCCGATTCAGATCCACTTAGTGCATGCAAATTTGTTTTGCATGGTCACGAATCAAGACCATTAATAATATCTTACATTCCAACCAAAGTAGGCGCTGCAACGGATGAGTTGGTTTTTGCTCCGTTGGATTCGAATCTTGCTCATACTAAGAAGCAGTGTGTTAGGCTATGGGGTTATGGGGGATATACAAATGTGGAATATCAGAACGCGATAAGAGATAACACTGGTAAGTAGCAAAATTTAGTAGGGACTTTAGATTATCGATTTAGAGCGCTATGAGTTGTAATTAACTTTGCATGATTCTTGATGTTCCAATAGACAATAGTATATTGCATATACACATGTTTATGAGGAGGGATGTACGAGATGACGTAATGCACAACGGAATTTAAGATGAGTTAACGCAGCGGGTTTATCTTGCAAGTTTTAATATAATGAATCTGAATTAGTACTTTGATACCTACTTGTGTTAGACAGAATACGACGAAGTTTTGCTTATAATTCAGCGCTCGATGAGGCACAGAGAATAATTGGTTAGCATTATTTGTTTATCTTTATTGCCTAAGGTATGGTCAGATGTTAAGGAAATAAGTTCTCCATAAATATTTATATTTGTATGTTTTTATATGTGGGTAATTTTTTTACAATCCTCACGCTTTTTAACCTTGACATTTTAGAATCTTTTTTACAACTTATATACATAAAATTAGTTGACACCTACTCCACCATACATCACTAAATAATGTTAGTAAGATAAAAGGATTTGGGAGTTATTTTTGATTCTAAGCTGCTCTTTGACGAACATGTCGAGTCTGTCGTCAATGCCGCTTCTAAAATGTTGGGTTATATCATACGTAAATGTAAACCTTTTTATAATATTAAGCCAATAATTTGCCTATTCAATTCCTTTGTTTTAAGTAAACTAAACTTTGCCAGTCTTGTTTGGAGTCCCAAACAGAAAAGCTATGTTGATATGTTGGAGAATGTTCAAAACAAATTTATCAAATACCTTTCGATGAAGCATAATTTTAACATGCCTGGCGGCGATGTTTCTTTGGCCCGAAGGCATTTTCGTATAGCTTCCATGTCTGATCGAAGAAGATATACTATTTTTATATAAACTTCTTAATAACTTAGTACAAAGTCCTGATATCCTAACAAAGGTCTATATCAATGTCCCCCAGAGGTCTCTAAGGATGAATGAGTTATTTTTCTTGCCATTTAGGCACACTTATGCGGCTCAAAACTCACCATTGTGTAGGATTATAAGAAATAGTAATGCTTCTGTTAATATAGATTTCTTTTCAATGTCTCTACGCAGAGTGAAGAGCATCTTAAAAAATGTGTAAATAATATATTTTGAATATTTGTTTTGTAGCCTTACTTCACTCTGTCATGTATACAATAATTGCAATGCTGAATATTCTAAGAATGTTTTTATATTGCTTTTGTTTTCATATATTGTTTGTGTTGCTGTATATTTAGGATTTCTTATGTATTTCAATTTTGTTTAGATAATATCTATGAGCTTTGTGTGGATACTCTTTTGGGTATTTCTTTTACCTGTTTGTAACCCTGTTGGCAGAAATAAATAAATATAAATGTGGGTTAAGAGCGTGTTAATACTATTTAAACAATTAAATTGTTATTGTTTTTAATTGCAATTTGTTTTTAATACACTTCGACAACTAACGCAACAAAGTGTAAAATAAAAAAGACCGATATTGATCCGATCGGTACAACTGGAGATATTAAATTTCAAATATGAGGAGATTGTAGAAAATCCATCAAATCATCAAAAATTCATTAAGTGGATATTTTCGAAAAAAAAAATGTTCAGCAAGATCCTAAAATACGTGTCAACTAATTTTATGTATATAAGTTCCAAAACAAATTTCGGACTATTATAAAAGGGCATCATTTAACTGGTTAGCAAAATATTCTTATTTTTGCGAACAGAAAAATGTAATCGGTCAGCCAAAATGGCTAGTTGGTCAGCCCCAGCAAACATTTCTGAATTGTGACGGTGCCCTGGGAATACAAGTGAGAACCCGCCCCCGCTACACCTTTTGTAGCCGATTTCCTTCTGTATTCGGCAAAAGAAAACACAAGAAAGTTACATTAATTGACAGTGCCCTGTGACCGCTGAAGTAAACTGCTTCTAGACATGTTTGCTTGTACTGACCAATTGTAAACTCTTGCTGACCAAGTAATCATTTCGCAGCTCGACTGTCAATAACGGCAAACCATTTAATTACTTCTCATTCTAAAATATCAAGGTTAAAAAGTGTGCGGTTTGTAAAAGAATGAACCCATGTACTTTAGAAGCCATTCTAATTAAAATTTTTCCTTAGGTAAATTTTGGCTGTCATTAGGTCGGATGGATAACAGAGTGTTAATGGAACAATCGTTTACGATCACAAATACTGGCAATCTTCCTTCGTTTACCTTAATTAAAGTAGTTCCTAAACATATTGTTACGTTTTCTAACCTAAAAGTCGAGCCTAATCTTTTCGTATTGCTGCCAAGTGAAGAAAAGGATGTTAAGGTTACTTACATACCAACCGCAAAAGACTGTAAAGTTCTTAAGCAAAACCTTAACGTTCTCAAAGTAACAGATATTGGAAAATTAGAAATTATTTCTGGGCCTGAAGTAAATCGAGCTAGATTGAAGAGGCTCTATCGAAAATGTATTGAAAAAGGGTTGTCAGTTGAGGCTCACGTGTCGATTTTAAAAGAAAGAATTATAGGTGAAGTTTTTCCTCCTGATGTTATTAGATTTAAGGAAAGTCCTAACGCAGTACCTGAAATCATGGAAACATTGACCAATGACGAAGTTGTCGTCACAATTGAACAAGATCCTAATCAGACAGTTGTCACTGAATATCCCGAAGATTCTTTTGCTTATCAAACCCTGTACCAGGATAACACTATGGTTGATGAGTCTGTAATGTCGCAGCCTTCGTGCCGACTCGAACCACCATCTTTAGTACTGCTGCCGCCAAGTAAAACCGAGGACAGCTTGTTTCTTATTTCAGGAACGGCTGAAACGTTGCATTTTGAAGTAAGTTCCAGTCCTAGTGGGTTATACATTGCTCCTACCGATGGTGCATTAGCATCAGGGGAAACAATAGAGTTCAAAGTTAAATTATCCAGAAATACTTTACAAACCCGATTTATAGTTTCAGTATATGTTGAAAATGGTGTTTTTGAATCCGAAGTTAAAGTATTGCACGTTAGAACCTCGAGAAAGAGTTTTTTAGAATAGGAAAATGTATAAATTGTTTTAAATTTTAAGATATTTCTCTATACTACAACCAAATACTGAACATCCTTTATTCTCTCTTCCTGTGTACAATTTGTAAATTATTTTTTATATATATGTATTTTGAATAGTTGTTGTGATATCGAAGCGACCAGTGACCGATACAATGCATTTTTAGTTTGACTTTACAGTCATTAGAAGTGTCTTGGCTGTTTGTAAGTATTAGTCTGTGAACTGTTTTGCCTTCGAAACGAATTCTTAAGGTCTGAAACTAATTTATACATTTATAGTATTTTTTTATTATTAAGTTTGTATTTGTTGTACTTATCTAATTATTACGTTTTAAAAATAAATGTTAACTATTTGAAAGTGATGTGTTATATTTCGAAAAATTTTTTAGTTACGTGACACCAAAGGTATTTGTAAACTACAGATCCCATAATCCATTCATAAAACTCTAGGAAAGTGAAGCGGTGATTGTGTAAAATGTTATTGAATATCAGTAATGGGTGGAAGAGGGAACTACATGTTTGTTGGCTGAATGGCATCAATGATGAAGGCTGGTTATATAAAATGCTTAAATATTAGAACATAACCATATAGTATTTGCAGAATTATATTGTTGATCTTTTGACTGCAATAAAACTCATTATCCCTTCGACCATAAAATAAATAAGGATCCCGAATTTTGAAACCTTTTCGAGCAGAGCCGGACCAGGTATACAAATTCAATTTATACCTATGCTGATGCATATATAAATACAAAGTGATTTTTAATAATTTTAATCTTTAGTGGTTTTCCGGCGAGTAATTTTTAGTTAGGCTTATTAGTGGTAGAATGTGGCGTCCTTGGAATTGTGCTGATAGGGGGGTATCTTCAAGTGTCATTTGTAAAAGAAAGCATTTATCTACTGTCGCCGTTATAACGTTTTTGTTCCGCTGTAGTGATAGTTGGTAAAGCGGTAGCGTCGCCTGCGGCGCGTACGGTATTTAACGTTATTTGGGGGCCCTCGTAGACCCATTTTTCCCCTTGATTTTTATTAACGGCTGTGCCGCTGCATTGTATGCTGCTCGTGTCCCAATTGAATTCTAATCCTGGCGGCGGTGATTCCCCACCCAGAGTTTTGTTAAGAGCTAGCATCATGCGCCGGCGAGCGACGGACCGAGCCATTGAGTAGTTGTAAGTAGCGTCAAGGTACTGGTCGACACTACCGGTGAGGTCAACAGTCCTATAACGGCTATTAAAGTCGGTGCTAGATATGGTATCACTTAAATTATCGTTTTCCGCCATTTTTCGATATTTCGACGTTTCGATTTGGTAGTATCGTCAGGGATGCCAGCCGACGACAGGTGTCTGTCGGTCTTAGTGGGGCCCACCACCTTTCCCCGCTAACAGGAAGTCGTCAGCAGTCCACCAATTAAGATGAAGATGAGTGCAAGAATTTTGTCTTAGAATTAAAAGGATTGATTTTACTGTTACAAGTATAGTTGTTGGAACGTAGGACGAAGCCTAACTATTGTTCGAACTATACTTTTGAGTTTATTGGCACGGGCACGTCCAATTGAATATAACAAGGCAAGTTTGTTATATTGAGCACGGAGGGCTTTTTGCTTATTTAATTTTAAGTCTTTTGTCTTGAGGGTTATTTATGGGTTAGTCTTACGTATGTCGAGTCTCACGACCGGGGCGATTTTCGATTAATTCATTTTATTTTCTTTACAATAAAAAAATTAACCTGAGCTAGCAATGGTCCTCTACTAAGAGGGAATTAACCAACCTAACTGTCCTCTAAGACCCTACACGCAAATCCTAGCTTTGCCTTAAATATATCAACTTAAGATTTTTTAAGAACCCTTACTTCGCGCCGGACTTAGAAAAACTCCTAATAACCGTTACTTATTATTCCTAGCGCAATAAGGCGTCTATAAAGGAATAAGTTATTTCGGGCGCTAATGTCTATAACGAAATACTTATTGATTCACGCAATATTTCTCTCAACTGAGAAACTTATGCGTGTCGCATCTTTAAGAAGTTTTTTCGATTTTTTAACGCCACGCTGGCCGACGCCGCCCTCAGTGCAGGGACAACGATGCCTTAATGACCGAACAGAAATGACTATTCCGTTTGTCTCTCTACCTTAGCTTCCACCTTATAAAAAGGACGCTATTTTAACGAACGCTTAAGAGACAAACTAGTCCTACTCCGACCGAATTTATTTACTTCTTCTTTGCTTCAAAGATGTCTTCTTTTTTGGCCTTTTCACTTGACAAATATTAGCGATATTTGCCAAGGCGGGCGACTCAATACACTTCGTTAGGAGGGATCGACTTATTAGGAGGTATTCTCCCGACCTAGATGATACCTTGCGAGGAAGAATCTATAAAGCTCACACTGAAATCGCGGGGGACCGAGCCAGGTTACGCACTGGCCTGCTGTTCCACCGGTGGACGCTGAATTATAAAGTTTATTCTCCCCGTTAAAAAACACAGAGTGTTAAATCCCTCGTTGTACGGGTTTCTTCAAAGTTTATACTCTGTATTCAAAAATACGAGTGTTCGTGAAGACTGTACTGGACTTTTTCCCAGCGAACGATCTCGCGGAGAGATTGGTCTCTCAAAGCAACCAGAATTCAACTGCCGTATTCGACTTTTTTACATATAGTTTTCGTCATTCCATCTAATCTCGTGCCGACGAAGCGTTTCGATAACCGACAGCAGGAACCACCGCTGTTGACGTTGCAGAAATATAAAAAGCCTCTGATTTTGCATGTTGAAAGATTATATTATAACCTTGTTAAATAAATCGTGCTATAAAAATAATCCTTTTTTGGTAACATATAGGAAAATATGTTAAATTATTAAAAAATAATCCAACGTAAAAATCCTCCTTATTTTCTTAATTTGAAAAAAGCCATTTTTACAACACTACCGATGCCAAACTAATAATTAAAAATGTGTATCAATCGTTGTTGAGTAGAAATTTTAATTCGACGGATGCTTTAGCAGAGACGTCTACTTTGACAAAAACTCCTTTATCTTCGGTAAGAGACATAGTACTTAAACCTGTTAAAAAATCGGAGTGATTCTGGCACATTTAGAAGCATTGACGAAAATGACATGGATTTATTAAGAAGAAAGGTTTACCAAATGTATGAGGCACAAACTGTACCCAATTTGATTTCCCTCAAAGAGCGACTGATTAAAGACGAAACAAATATATCTTGTAGCCTTTCAAGCCTTAGGAGAATATTGCGTAAAATGGGTTTTAAATACCGAAGCATTGATAAAAGGCAAACATTAATGGAATCTCAACGTTTACGGGAATGGAGACTTAAATATTTAACAGCTGTTAAACAATTTAGAGAAGAAAATCGTCCAATTATTTACCTTGACGGAACATGGTTCGATACCCATGACACTCCAAGAAAAGGTTGGGATGATTCTTCCAAAAAATGTCAAACCAAGGCACCATCAAATAAAGGCAAAAGAATCACAATATTACATGCTGGTTCAGAGAACGGGTTTGTTCCAAATTGTCTGTTGCTTTCAGCTAAAATCATAGCAGATTCTTCTTTAGATTACCATCAAGATACCGACGCACAACTTTTTGAAGATTGGTTTAAACATAAACTTCTTAAAAATATACCTGAAAATAGCGTCATTGTAATGGACAATGCTAGTTATCATAGTCGACAAGCAAAAATCATTCCCAATTCTAATAATACAAAAGCAGAAATTCAAAATTTTATGATTGAAAATGATTTATATTTTGAAGAAACATTTTTTTAAAATAAATAAGGAATACGAATGTGACAAACTTGCAGCAGAAAATGGACATACAGTGTTGCGTCTTCCTCCGTACTATTGTATATTCAATCCCATTGAGCTAATATTTCACCAATTAAAATCCAATATAAGCAGAAATAATATTTCCCCTACATTAAATGCATCTGTAGTAGAATTAATTAAAATTATTTTAAATTATAAAAATAAATAATGTGGGTTTGTTCGGGTTTGTTCTGTAGTTGTTTGTGGTGTTGTATACATTTTCAAGCCGGCCCTGATCCCATTTATTGAGCTTTGAAAAGGTTGAGGCGTATACAATAGGGTTTAATCAGGTAGTTTATTTATGGCAGTAAGAATCAACGGTATAATTCTGCAACAACTATACTTACCGATGAAAAGATAAATCCTTATTTAAATGATCCACTCTTTTACAAACTACGCATGAATGCACCATGATTGTTTATAATAAAGACGATTTTTCACCAATAATCATAAAGAAAACGCAAATCAACCAAAATATACAGGGTGTTATGGAAATGACTTATTATATTTAAATGGGTGACTCCTCGGGTGTCCTAGAGAAAGTTTACATACTTTTTTTTTTAAATCGAATATCTAAATACTAAGGTAAAAACCCTTTTTACCCACATATTGTCGAGCCGTTCCATCTGGATTCAGTTAGCCACAATGTGGGTCACTAGAGTATACTAACAGTGATGTCAGATCACACCGCGTGTCTCGCCGTTGCTTGAATATCGGCCGCGCGCGGCTTCATACTTCAATATGTTTCGAAACTCGGGAATCGAACGACGTAGGTTCCACGACGTCGAGGGTTCCACGTGCTTGACGTATACGAATTTTAAACGTTTTGTTGGTTGTATTGGCCGATTTTTTTTTGTTGTGAAATAATTCATAATAATAAATGTGAATTTGTGTGATATTATCTACTGTTGGTTCTGTTGTTGAAAAGCATACTTTTTGTGTTTTATTTTTTTATGGAATTTAATTATAAAACGGATTATTTAAAAATAAGATCGAAGGTAAGAGAGTATGTACCTTAAAACTGTAGTTTTGTTTGTCTAAAAAGTTTTAAAAAGAGAAGTGATGCAATATGACGACATTGCCTATAATGCGCTAACCTCTTTTGAACCCGGATACTGCCTCAATAAAATATTGATTGCGAAGGGCCTCAGGAGCGGCCACGTAAATTTTGAGATTTCATATAAAGTGTACATTTCGCTTAATAATTCAAAGTGCCATTTATGGTTATTTTTCTTCAATTTATTTTCATCTCGGTATTTGCCGGTTTAAATATAATACGTCATTTCCATAGCACCCTGTATAACAATCCGTTAGATTAAAGGACAATCATCGCAATGTTTACGAGATTAGTATTCATTCATCTGTTGCTTATCGTATTTGTAAAATAGAAATAGATGTTACCAGAGTGCAGTTGGATTAGTTCAAGATTCGTTTGATACTTTTAAGTATAATAATATTTTTTTAAAGATACTCTCATCTTTTCACAGTTTATAGTAAAACTATTGGGAAATAAATTTATTTTAATAGCAATTGCGGATTAATCTTAAACCAGTTGTATTTGGCAAATTAACCAATTTTTAATTGGGATTTTGTAAGATACCCTTGCGATAAATATGTCAATCTGGCTATGTTGCAATAATGGCCGAATGAGGTAAGAAAAACTGTTCGCAGTCGTTGCGTAGGCTAGAAATGTACATTTTTTCCATCTGTAGTTTGTAATATCTTTGCATTACACTTATTTCGTCCCGCTAATTTATGATTTATTTAAATTTTTGGTTATTTTAATTCCTTCATGCCAGAACCATTCACGCCACACCCTCGTAAAGCGCAAATACTCACGTGACGCATTTGACTGGCCCTGCGAAGTATAGTTCATATTTTATTCTCTGATGAAAAACAAATCTTGAAATAGTTATTAATAAATTTATTTAGATTTATTAATATAGCACAATTAAACTGTATACATTTAACAACTAAAATATAAAATCAAAATATTTATTATTATTACAAAACATTTTTTTTTTACAAAAAATGCGGGTAAATAAATTTGGTAACAAAAATTATGTATTTAACAGCGGTCAGTGTACATTTAAAAGTAATTTCCAAAACCATTAAACTTTACAAAAAAATTGTTATTTACAATTCTACATTGAACAGTACGATTACTTACTAATATAGCACCACGATTATTATAACCTAACGTACAATTAATTAAAATAGAAAGGGACCAGTAAAAGGTTAGTCGTAGGTAAAACAAAATTAAACCAATTCCATTTCTTTTTCACTAGGATCGAAACGTAACGAAAAAGAAACCAAATTTTTAGGTACTAAGTTACATAATATTTCTAACAATATAAGGCACGAATTAATAAGACGATTAGTTCATATCTCACTTGAATTTCGTTGAAAATTCATGAGAAATAACGCCGGGATGACCAAAACTTTATTGTAGTTATTAATGGCACTGAAAGCAGAAAAGTATTCAGCTTATGGCAATGATACTAGTCCTAGATCTCATAGTGGGTCGTGGGTCGTCACCTGGAATACTCTCTTAGGGCCGATAGTTCAAGGTAAGCTACAGAATGACATAAGTCATCCTTAACACAAGTTTAACAGTATATTAAGGTAGTCTCATCTAACGGAATAGACTTTTAAGAACGTGGCAATCTTAGACTTAACGCGTCAAGTAACCATCAAATTAACTATAACGTTAAGGCTACCTTAGCTAAGGTTTAACTTAAGGTAACATTTAAATATCGGCCCTTAAGGTACACATTCCAGAAATCGGAGGAGAAACTGCACAGACCTGGCCTTACGGATTGCCGGAGCCAGTTAGGACTCCTAAATTGTAGTATGCGTTCTATGACGGGCTTTTCCCATCTGTACTGTACAGGGTGTCCCATTTTCGACACTTCTGGGGGTATTCGAGTTCATTATCAAAGAATTGAATGTTGCCGTTTCCACTTTAGTGTCGTATTTTTTAACGAAACGAAAGATTCTGTTATCAAATTTGTCAAGTAATTTTTACGCTACAGGGTGATTTTAAACTCTGGCGATGTATAGCTGCTTATATTTATATTAAAAAATAACCTAAAATGCGATATTTTTAATAATTTACATTACTTATAACAGTAGTAGGCCATGGTCAATCTATTAGAAACAAATACAAATGGTCAAATGTTTTTATTAAATTGACCATGGCCTACTGTTATAAGAAAAATATCGCATTTTTAGGTTCTTTTTGAATATAAATATAATCAACTATATATGTAAGTATGCTCAATTATTTACAAAAATAATATATAGGGTGTCAAATTAAAAATCTTTACTTTTGTTAATATCTCAAAAATAAACTTTTTGTAGAAAAACTGGCTACGCCGCTGAACGAAAAAAGTTTTTACCTTTTTGATAAGTTGGCGCGTAACGGAAATACGATAGGGATGTCTAAAAAACGAAGATTTTCAGAATCATCCTGTAGATTAAAAACTAAGAAGACATGACAAATTTTAAACCGGAACCTTTCGTTCCGTTAAAAAATGCGGCACAAGTGAAAACCGCAGCATTCTATCTTTAATAATAACTATAATACCCCCAAAAAGTGTCGAAAATGGGACACCCTGTACCGCATTAACGAGGACTATCGCACAAAATTGACAACAATTTATCGAGAAAGCAGTTCGTAAGGGACCTCAGTTTTGTGAACAAGGAAATAGGGTACACAGTCATTTTGTATTATTGAAGATACGCGTTTGAAATTTGGGTACGTTTATTAAGATCAAAAGGCACATTCTGACACTGTACCACCTCCACTTTGTCCGGAGCTTTGTTATTTTAAATGAAACCCTGTACATTTTTTTACATAATCGAAGTTTCTACAATCACAATAGGTGCTGTCAAATAGGCGGCTATTTAATATATTTTCATAAATTTAGTAAACAGGGTTATTTGCAAAAAATTATTTATTATTATTATTTGTAAAACCATAAACATAATTAAAATTGAAGATATTCAGCTAAACGGACGAGAATAAGCCTATTTCAACATGTATCATTTCGAAAACCCTCCTGGTGACGAATTAGGCCACCTCGTCAAAACGAACAATTAAAGGAAACCGTTGCAACAGCAAATATAAAGTAAAATAAATGTGACAGCGTAGTCTCGACATCTGTTGATAAATATACGACAAGATTATTAACTGTAAATCCCTCCTTGGTGAAACAAAAAGTAAAAATACATACTTGACCGGGTATTAATTTTTTTTTTGTGAACTTAATTTTTCAGAAAAAAAAATTCTTAAATTTATTTATTTCAAAATTTCAATAACAGCATCACTTTGAAAACGAATACCACACTGTGAAATATTGTTAAAGATAAAGTTTCTCGAGCTGATTGAGAAAAGATATACAGGGCCGCATTTAAAATAATTATTCGATCGAGAATGCTGAAATTATTTTCCTTATTAAAGCTTAATTTTTAGATATTAATTTAAATTCTAGATTTGTAGACACTTATTTTTACATTTAAGCAAGATGCTATTGTTAATTTACAATTGATGTTTTAGGTTTTCATGCAATTTGTCTGCTTTTAAAAATTGAAAATTAAAAATTTAATTACGTTTTAATATTGGTTGCATTTACACTAATCATAATGATTCACCATTTGTATCTAGTCTATTTGTAAATTCTAGTCAAGGACCTTGGACTAATATCACAGTCGCTGGTTACTTGTGCCCTTTTTACTCTTTTTGAACCAACCAGCCGATTTTCCTGTATCTCGGGGCATTGAAACGGATCTAGATATATCTCGCCTGTCGTCCCGAGTCCTGCTAATAGATTCCACCGATTGGCTTTTTGTTGGTATTTTTCTCTCCTCCCTGTCTTTGTTGTACCTCGAATTTTCTCTCGGCATTTTATCCTTTTTCTTATAAAGGGTAGATGTTGAGCCTAAAAAATTATGTTTTTTTAGATCGTAATTAAATGTCATATTATTAATAGTATACAGGGTGTCCCAGAATATGTGGGCAATCTCGAGTTCAGATAGAACACCTAAAAATAACATTTAAAGTTCCTATACATTTTTTTTCCTACGGCCTCCCCTACGGAGATACGGGCCCATAACGGACGTCCCTGGAAATCGTTGTTTTTTAAATAATTTTTTTAAGTAATTTAATATTTTTTTAGTATAATGGTTACTCGATGAGACTTCTTAATTCTCCCTTTTAAACACATTTCGCTCATATAGTTTGCCAGGGACGGAGTAGACGTAACACATAAATGCTTTTTTTACACCCTGTATGATGAAGGAACGACAATAATATTTTTGGATACTCTAAACCTTAAGCTGGAAAATTCATCAATGTCGATAAAATGAACTATTTTCGAAAAAAATATATTTTTGTTCAATATTGGTTGTTGTCTTATGTTCATAAAATTCCCTCATTGTTGTTATGGTTTTTTTCACATGTACCGATTTAAATAAGAATATTTATGCCAATGTCAGTTTATGGTAGTGCCTTGAAATTTGCGGTTTTTCTCCTTTGTCTTATTAGTTATTAACTTAGTAATGGAATTTACGTATACTGAATATGCCGAGATGCGTTAATGTATGGACAAAAATATTTTTTTCTCGAAAACAGTTCATTTTATCGACATTGAACAAGAGTGCATTTTCTTCAGCTTAAGGTTTAGAGTATCCAAAAATATTTTTGTCGTTCCTTCATCATACAGGTTGTAAAAAAAAACATTTTTGTTTTACTTCTAGTTCGTCCCTGGCAAACTAAATAAGCCAAATGTGCTTAAAAGGGCGAATTTTAAGGAGACTCATCCAATTATACTAAAAAATTATTAAATTATACCTAGTACTTAAAAAATTATTTAAAAAACAACGATTTCCAAGGACGTCCGTTATGGGCCCGTATCTCCGTAGGGGAGGCCGTAGGAAGAAAAATTTATAGGAACTTCTCTTATTATTTTTAAGTGTTCTATCTGAATCCGGGAGATTGCCTACATATTCAGGGACACCCTGTATATTAGGCATGTTCCCAAGACGTTTTACATACGCATTTCATTGGTCCCTGCAAAAATACTCCGTTATTTCTACCGAATTGAATTTATAGTTTTAACTTCGGTTAATATTTTCACCAAATCAGTTGATAAATTCCAGTTATCCTATTTATTTTAGCGCAAAAATGTACTTGTTCAGTTTAAAGTCTACTTTGCTTGTAGTTTAGAGTCATTTAACAAAATGTAGTTTTAAAATGATAAACTAGGATTACAACGGACCTTACACATTTCTGCCAAAGAATTGATTAAAAATTTGTCAGTCGTTTTATGTTAATGTTAATATTATTTTATGTTTTAGATACTAATTCCGAAGTGCTACTATTAATTTAATCATTGTAACTTTGTTCTCAACGGAACAGCTCATGGGGAATAAAAATATTAAAATCGAAATTATTTGAAAAAATTTAAAACACTGTCAATATTAACAGGTTTAAACCTAATTATAAAGGTATTTTCGTTTTAACCTAAATTAAAAACATAAAAGTTAAGTTAAATTCAGATTTGGCTGATTTTTTATTCTCATTAGACTCCATAACAGTTCCCTTTAAAATCAATAGGGAAGCAAATATTTGACCACCTCGAACTTTACATGTGAAATCCCATGTGTCCAATTCGGACGCACCACCCGGTATAGTACAATACGATGCCGTTTAATTACCCCAACTTACATAGAAATACTCCGAAAGTAATTTCCAGAAGTTTATCACAATATATGCAGTTACTTACCTCGTGATATCTCTTCTTTTGATTGATGCGACAAGTTTTCTTTACTTCTAGATTTTCTATTTAACGACTGTTGGTAATTGTTCTTCTTACTATCTTGAGCTTTCTTTTTCAACGTTGAACTGTCGTTCCGATTTGATACGTTTCTAGATGTTTTTTGTTCATATTTTCCATTTTTTATAGGCTTAGGATATTGAGTGTAATCAATATCCAGACCATCTCTGGGGTGACGTGGTTTCCACGGTGCTAACACTGAGAATGACCTGCTTAAAGTTTTAACCTGCGGTTGAATAAAACTGGACCCATTTGACGTAAGATCTTCTCTGGAGGCTGATCGTCTTCCATTTCGTAAATATCCTGGTCCAGGTATATCACCAACTAAAAAAAAAGTACTACCTTAATACTACTTTTTTGCGGGTAGTGGGTAGAGCGTGAAGGATAATGAGTAGAGGTTGGATATACTCAGGCCACACTACTCGATGGAAAAGTAAAGTCTCCACAGACCTCGTGATTTTTCTTTCGCTCATTGGTGATCGTGACGGACCATCGTGCCGAATTTAGCATTGGCAGATATCCATCGTGACGGTACATGATGACAGTTTTCGCCCGTACACTTAGATTTTGGCACTACGGCCTATCACGAGCACCGATGAACAGATGAAAATCACGAACTCTGCGGGGGGCTTAACACACCATCGGACCATTCCAAATCTAGAATATAATCTAGTTTATTGTAAACCTGTGTATTTAACAGATCGCTTTCAAAATTTGCCAGAAGACTTCTCCTCTGTGATAGTTCTTATTCGCTAAGCAGGTTAGTTAGGTGGCGTATATTGCAATGGGGCTGGCTTAACTTCATCATGTGTGACGGAACTATACCTTGGTTACTTGGTGCGTTACTCACTACCCTCGAGGTAAACCGCTTGCACTGCTTCCGCAGTTGTTTATGAACCTTTCTTTTGATTATGATGATTATTAACTTTGTATCTTTAATGTATATATCGCTAGTTATAATTCACAAAAAATATTACCTGAATTACCTTTCAAAAGAGTATTATTTTGGTCAAAATAACAGCTTACCAGTAGCAGCATGTAGATATACGATACTCCTCTGTGATTGTTGACTACTATCACCTTCTGTAGAGCTTTCTACTGAACTTATATCCTGCCGTTTTCGTCTTCTCCGGTCTTCTCTGTGAGCTACTTCAGGCCTGTATCTATGACTTGGTGAAACGGGAGGTTTATTTAGATTGCTTCTGCTTCCCTTAAGTTGTTCCCTAGAAAATGTTTTAGAGAATTATAACTTAATACATTCATTGAGCTAAAAGGGCAGGGGGAGAGTACATTTCCTTCTATTCTTTGTGTTTAAAAACCTCTTAGCCCTTTAAACACTAAATCGAATTGAATGTATATGCAGTAAACAACATAATATATTATATCACCTTTTTTTTAATCTTAGTTTTTGAAATGTGCACCAATTAATGCTATTGCCATATATATTATCTATATTAAAAGTCCCTTTTATGCCCTATACAGGGTGTTCTTTAATGACTTGATAATAATTCAAATTGGTCATTTTATGAAAAATAATTCCTAAGAAGAAGAAAATGTCCGGGACGGTTTAAATTTTTTTCTACTCCCCACATGGATATTTTCTGTTTTCTTCACAATCTACAGAATTGATATGAAGGCTATTTCAGAATTGATACAATTTCGTATCCCCCTTGTTAGGATATGAAAATGACCAATCACAGTTAGCGTTACGTACCCAGGTAACTATTCGTTTTTAAATGCCAGATAAGTCTATAATCCTGTCAAAGTAACTATTGTCAGTTCGTAAGTTAGTGCAAAATTAACATATCTCTAGTCTTATTAGCTCAATGGTGTAGCCACCGGTTTCCGCGAACAAGGTCCTTGGTTCAAATCCCGATGAAATCAAACTTTTTTTGTTTGTAAATAATGGTCGATTTTGTATACGCCCATGTTACGTCGGCATTTCGTTTACTATCTTGATTTTTTTGTAAAATGCAAATAATTACGTGCCATCACATGAAACCACAAATTAGTGTATTTTAAAATATTCGAATTTTTAATTCAAAATTAGGATTTATATATAGACTTTATGTTAGTTTATAAACAACTTTCTTACATATAATATTTTTGTTAAAAGTAATAAATAATGGTACTTCTTTGAAGCATTTTCATATTTATTATTTATTCACAACCTTGTACATCTGAACTAAAATTTTTGGTATTGTAAATTAGTTTTCTCAATAAGCAGAACATTTTAAAAAGAATGATTTTTGGTCGTAAAATCAATAACAAAGATTTTCCCTCTTGGGGACTCCATCCACGGACACACTGTATGATTTTTTTAATTTCAGATTATATTTAAAAAATTACTGGCGTTCTTATGTGTTATGTGTTCTTATCTTACCTGTTAGCTTCTGAGATATTGGTAAGCGACTTATGATGTGCCTCGGTTTTCCCCCCCGCCTTGGTGCTTTTGTGTAATTCTTCCGAGATGTTATGTAATTCGCGGGTAGATTGACTCCTAAGTCCTGGTCTCTTCTTAGGTTTGATTCCTCTTATGCTGTCCGCATTCGATTCTTGATCAGTATCTCCGAAAAATCGTAAATTGCTCGTGGAGCTTGATAATTTGGACCGATTAGTAACTGGTTCTTCTTCAGTGCTCGTTAGGTTATCATCTTTCTTGTGCTGAAAATGCAGAAATTTATAACTACTGAGGTATCTGCTTCTTCCTACATATTTTAACATATTTAATATGTAAAATGACGCCAGAACCAATCTTAATCATTTTTATCTGATAGAAAAATAGGTTCTACGTCTAATTGTACGGGGTAGCGCATAAAATATAGATGCATGTAAATTTCATAAAATTTAGATTTGATATATCTTGTAAAAACTGAATTTCATTAATTCACAAAAGGATATTATTTGAAAGATGTTAATCAGGAGATAAATGTCACGAAGAAAACAAATGTGGTTGCAATGGAACGAAGCAAAGCCTACTCGTATAATTTATTGACGATAAAAATACAAAAATAACTAAAAAATTAAAGTACCTACTCTTTTACCCAGATCCTCGCAAATGAATTAATTGTAAAATTTAAAATTCAAACCCAAAGTAAAGTGCTCTAATCCCTTTATGTTTAAAAAATTTCATTAGAATATCGTTTGGCATTAATTAATAAAATGAAAAATACAATATTTTTTGTAACACCCTGTATTTCGAAAACGAAGCGACATGCGAAAAATTGTATACCACATTTTCGTCTTAAAATAAGGTGAGGATTCGCCTCCTTTTTTCTCAGAGAGGTTAGGAAACATATTGTCAAAAAAACAATCAATGGGACATTTCATCACTTTTAGCTTTGCTAAATTAAAAGTAAAAATCAGTTCAACAAATAAAGTTTATAATACAGAGTGCTACGCAATTATCTTCTCATTTAATTCATTTACTTAGGCTTTATTTGTTGAAATTATTTTTATTTTTAATTTAACAAAATCACATCGAAAATGATTGAATGTCTCACTGATTGTTTACGAAACGTTTTTCGAAAATATTTAAAAGAAATGGTATTTTTTTATATCTCTAGTGACATGACCATACTTTGGGGACAGTTTAAAAAAATAAATTAAATTCAATTTGTATGTAAGATATGTCAAATTTAAATTGTAGGAAATTTACATGCATCTAGATTGTATGGTTGGGAATATTTTATAATATAGTCCTCCTTATTCAATACACACACGTATGCATTATATTTCCTTCGAGACTGCCCGTCAGCGTAGAAAGCAATGAATTTGTTTGTCTCTGTTGCTTCTGGTTTGGATGTTATTCTTCATTTCGTTTCAATATTTCCTATCGGTGGTTCCCCATTAAACAATAATTAGTTTAATGTGCTCAGTCTCGTCAATATCATATGTGTATTACACTTGAAATAAATGATTGATCAATATTAACCGGTAAGGGTTCGGTTATTCAATACTTTCTACTGATAAAATCTTTGTAATTGAGCCACTCATGATTGATACGCCTCTAGCTCTTATCCTCTATCAATCACGTGTGGTGGATTTTTTGGAGAAATTTGGTTGATGTTGAAAGGATGCAGACATTACAGAAGATATGCTTACGAGTTATATTTGGGCTGAGGTTTCGAAAAAGTTATTAACCAAATACAACTGTGAGCGCCGCGCAACTGAACTCAACTGGTTGGTTGTATTACCACTTAATTTAAACTTCGTTCATATAACTTTCGGTTTTAGTGCCTAACCCGTGAACAAGCCCCAACACACCCTAAACAGGAAAATGGTATATTGTGCTAAATTTTTTGTATACTATGTATATCATAGAACACATTTTGAATAAAACACTTTAAAAAATTATCAAACATAACATGGCTTTTTTCTGAGCGTAAGAAAATATCTTTATTGTCTTTTCAATCGGTGGCATGTGGCTTTGTAAGCATAAGAACTTCGTTCAATTTAAACGTATCATATAGGAACAATTGTAGCACTAGAGCAAACTATAGCCTAAATTAATCCATGGTAGTCCATTAAAAAAAAAACTCCTGAAGTTTGGCCCATTCCTCCTGACACCTTGTATAATCATAACAACTTCAAATCTTCAAATTTATACAGATTGCATAAAAAAATATCGTCCCATTTAAACGTATCATATAGGAACAATTGTAGCACTAGAGCAAAAGAGCAAAAGCATTGAAAAAGAGCCGAGCTATTTATACTAACCGTTCTACACACCAATAAATCAGTCCGATTAAAGCAATCTTAAAAAATTTACCTTGTCCGATTTTCTTCTGGTAATCCTATCCAACGATTTGAACCAACTTCCGTGGGTCGATTCAGATTTGGTACTTTTAGGAAGGTCTCTCGTCGGACTTGGAGTGGATAAACGTCTTCGATATCGATAATCTTGACTCTGAAAAGCAGATAGCCATGAAAATTTGCGGATTATAATAAGATTAAAAAAAGAGATACAGGGTGTCCCATAACTTATGAACCAAAGAACAACTGGAGATACTAAACTTCAAACTAGACCGGTTAAGTCATATACATTTTTTGGTCTCGATCTTAATATCTCTAACCGTTTTCGAAATATTTCCATTAATAATTAGTTAAAATGGGAATATCTCGAGAATTGTTAGAGATTTAAGATCCATACCTTCTTAGTTTAGATATTGCCCTTCTCAGAGAATCTCGGATTAAGAATATGCCCTTAATAACAGTTAAGAAGAACATCAGATTTATTAAACTTAGTGTATGTAGCTAGCGCCCTCTAATATGAAACTTTAAAAAAATTCTACAAATTCTTATTTCTTACTCTTAAAAACATCATACCGCCAACTTTCACCGTTTTCAAATTATTGCAAATTATGATTTTCGAAAATACACCCTGTATTTCTAGAACTAGAAATATTTCGAAATAACTTGTATGACTTAATCGGTCTTGTTTGATATTTGGTATCTCAAGTTGCTCCATGGTCTATAAGTTATGCGACATCCTGTATATTGAAAAATAAAATGATCAAAATAAAATGCCGTGTATCGATTGTGGGGAAAACTTGTTAAGTGTCCTTCGTGTCTATATACGTACGACGCGGAAGAATCATTCACACCTTCCTAGAATTACTTTTATTCGTTTGTTATACAGCCGTATGCACGGTTTGTATTATTAACAAGAATTTGTTAACCAAAGTTAGTAAATCGATGTCCTCTTCTTCGCCGCATCAAAATTAGCTAACTTTTAGTTAGCTCAATAAACATTTGGCAACATGGCGATTGTGTAGGGATTTTCTATTTAAACTACTTTTAACTGTGATTGACATAACATTTTGAGGTTAGTTATATGAACAATAAAAAGTTTTTCTATTATGTAAATGGAGTATATTCAAAGTTATATTGACAAGTTTGGTAGCATAAATATGACGGATGTTAAAAGAAAGAAAAGGTCCCCCAATTTTACGCAACATGAAAAGCGTTTAATAATTAATGTAAATTCCAACTCATCTGCGATCAGTCCTAAAAGCCGTATTAGAGTCGGCAATTCTTCTCTTGCTTGTGCAATGACAATTATAATTGCACGTATTCATGCGCACTAAACCGTTCTTGATCAGCTGGCGCATTGCCAACAGGCAACACAACAGTTGGTACTATCGAAATTCCTAAAATACCCCCAGAACTAGAAATGGACAAACCTGTTTCTTTTGATTTACCAGTAAAAGCAGCTACTTCTACTTACAAAAACAGGTCAAAGAAGTTGCGACGATTAGCAGTACATATGCTTAATAAAGAATGTGAAGTGTTAATTTAAGTACCTACCAGTTAGTTTAAGTAGCCATTAGCTGTTCATAGCTGCTTCGACCAATTAATAAACAGTTACAAATAACAGAATAATCCATCTCTACCCAGAGTTGCACCGGCAATGGCAATTAAAATGGCGCTTACCCCATTTCTGGCAATGCGAAACAGCTGATCGAGAACGGTGTACTGCGCATGAATCCGTGCAATTTTAATTGCCAGAGGAATAGAATTGCCGACTGTAATACGGATTCCATTCTCGCATTGCGCCGGCAATAAAAGCAGTATTGGGCCAGCTGATCGAGAACGGTTTAGTGTGTATGAATACGTGCAATTATAGTTGCCATTACAGGCGCAAGAGACAGAAATTGCCGACTCTAGTACGGCTTTAAAATAGATAATGACTGTCAATCTAAAACGGACGGTGCATGAAATATTTAGAACTAATCATAGTCAAATCCCTAACTGTAGTTAACTACAACCGATGCATACGGCAGATGGACATGTAACATTTAACTACACATTTATATACAGCACAAATCTTATCCGATTTTAAAATTTGTATTCATGTAACCTATTTTTATAGCATCAATTTTTATGTTTTCTCCCGTTCGTGTCTTTATAAGTAATTTTAGTTTTTTGTCTTTTTACTAAGTAATTAATAATATAATCAAGTAGTAATTAATGACTAATGATTCCTTAATGTTAAGTAGCCGACGGGCCGCCATCATCAGTTGCAGCATTAATTTTTCGGCGGTCTGTCCGTCCTTTGAAATTTTAGTACCATAACCTATTACTCCTTGGCTACCTTTATAAAAGAGACGCATAAAAAGTAACCTATTATTTCTTGTAGGTAAAAAACCCGCCTAAGAAAGATACGACTTGGTCCTAATGTCTTAAGTCGTAATGGAGGACCGGCGATCATTATCCTAATTAGGGTTTTCGGCTGATGTAGGAATTTGTTTATCTCCTCAACCATCTATATTTACATATAGTAACAAAGGAATGGATCATTTTTTATTATCGATTGTTTAGGGTTAATTGGTTTTATTCTAGTAAGTTTTTTTACGTCGAAAATACAGGGTATCCGGACAACGCTTCAGGACACTCGGAGAGGTGATTTTACATGTTAAAATAAAGGCAGTAAGACATACCGAGTGGTGCGTACGAATCGGACATAAGGGATTTCCCATGTAAATTTCGAGGCGGTGAAATATTCGCTTTCGTATTGATTTTAAAGAAAGCTTTCACTAGGTACGACTTTTTAGAAAGAAGTCAGTTAAATTTGATCGTTTAAGATATTAAGACAATTCTGTCTTTAACTTAGCCTACATCTAGAGTACAATTTAATTTTAATTCACCTGTATACACTTAGCAGCAAAAATAACGCACAACCAAAAATTATGCTCAATTTCAAACTTGATTTTCTCGCGAACCGATAAATCGATTTCGCTAATTTTCCTTTCGAACTGCAGCTTTGTTCTTTAGTAATTGCAGTGTGATAGAATTTTCTATTCAGATTTCAGTTTTAGGCTTATACAGGGTGCAAAAATAAGAATAGCTGTTTACGTTAAATTTGAGACGCCCTGTAGGGAGCATTAGCAACAACAACGGGTGTATGATGAAATCATACTGCAGCCTCATGTTTTCTAAACATTTTGTGCCTTTAATTTCTCTGATATCTGTAATATCAAAGAAAATACACAATTTTATACCAGAACATATTATGCACAGTGCAACATACGTGAAACAACTTTATTTAATGGAGGCTCTGTGATGTTTTGAGCTGTTATTTCCTTAACAGCATGGACGGATATTGTACCTTCACGTGGGGGTTCTTTAAATAAACAAGAGGTATATCAGTGACATTTTATTTGAGCACATTGTCCTTTTCGCTCCGTACATTGGGAATAATTTTTTACTAATGCACGATAACGCAATACCTCATGTCGCGCATCGTCAATGAATATTTACATGAAGTAACTATTCGAACTCTAAATTGACCACCGCGCAATCCCGATTTGAATCCTATAGAGCACTTATGGGATATTATTTGTAGGGCACTGAGACAGCATCAACCCCCTCCTGCCAACCTGCAAGATGTCCAAATAATGGTTGCCGATATTTGGATAAAATATCCAATTTAATATTGAGTATGCCGAGGCAAGGTGAAGCAGTCATTAGAAGTAGAGGTGGGAACACGCGCTACTAATGCACTTTTTTTGCTATTTATTGTTAGTGATATTCTTAGTTTAATGTTGTCAAAATTTTATTTTAATTTAAAAAAACATGTTCTGGTATAAACTGTGTATTTTCTTTGATATTACAGATATCAGAGAAATTAAAAAAACAAAATGTTTAGGAAACATGAGGCTGCAGTATGATTTCATCATACACCCGTTGTTGTTGCTCCCTACAGGGTGTCTCAAATTTAACGTAAAAAGCTATTCTCATTTTTGCACCCTGTATAAGCCTAAAACTGAAGTCTGAATAAAACATACTGTCACAGTGCAATTACCAAAGAAAAAAACTACAGTTCAAAAGAAAAATCAGCGAAATCGATTTCTCGGTTCGCGAGAAAACGAAGTTTGAAATTGAGCATAATTTTTGGTTGTGCGTTATTTTTTGCTGCTAAGTGTAATTAGGTTTACGCTTGTCAATATTTGACAGCGTTTTTAATTTTTTCAAATAATTTTCGCTCTGAATATTTTTCTTGCCAAGCTATTCGGTTGAGGAAAAAATTACAATGATTAAATGGTATTACGGCGGAAATGATCTATAATATAGATAGAATAATATTAGCATCGACATAAAATGACTTTGGCAAATTTTTAATCATTTATTTGCTGGTTTACTGACAGAAATGTGTCAGATCCATAGTTCCTAGTTTATACATACAGGGTGTTATGGAACTGACGTATTATATTTATACCGGTAATTCCTGAGATGAAAACAAATTGAAGAAAAATATCCAAAAATGGCGCTTTAATTTAATATGCCCTGTACATGACCTATTGTTAGACCAAAAATATGCACGTGGTGACACTGGGGAAAAGTAAACACAGCAATATATGGCGGAAAACGTCAGTGAATTTTGAGCAGTGTTGTCATGTTCTCATGGTAAACTCTTTAGAAAGTCAATAACTGTTTGACAGAATCGAAGTTGTTTATTTTTCAGGGTATATTATTATAAACTTTTACGTTCAGTTCAGTTCGCTGGGATCAATCTCTGATTTATAAACTTGAACTGACTCGAACGAACCGCTGCGGAGTTTATAAATGGTCAAGTATGTTTTCATTTGTTCAATTCGAACGACACCCGTCGAATCTGAACAAAAAACAAATGCCACCCTTTAGAAAGAAAATGCAATTTAATTTACCTTTTCGGACTATTTAAAACCAATTTAATTTATAAACAAACACCAACAAAAACCGGCAAAATAACCACATAAACTCACATTAGTTTTCGCGTAGATTTGCAAGCGTCTCATGAATGCCACCCTTTAGAAAAAATAATGCAATTTTATTTACCTGTTCAGACTATTTAAAACCAACTTAATTTATAAACAAACACTAACCGGCAAAATAACCTCACAAAAATACATAAACTGACATTAGTTTTCGCGTAGATTTGTATGCGTCTCATGAAGTACCGTACCATCCAATCTGAATTAGTATTTTAAAGTGCTACTTATTATATAAGGTTTTATCGGGTGGTCTGGAAATAATATAATTTTTACGTACGTATTTGACATCTAAAAATTTTGAAAGTGAAACACGTTTAAGTCTGGTTGACATGTTCGGGTTTACTCGGTCGATCGATATTGTGCTACCTTGGGTTAATATCGAAAAATACAGCGTTGCCACTTTCGATGTTTTATAAGATTATATTCATAAATTGGGGAATTTCCTTCTGTAATATTATTTCCTGTATAATGATAGTCTCGGAAATGGCAACCGCGCTAGTTAGTTAGTTATTTTCTGAATATGCACGAAACATTCTACCCTTGGACGCGTCTATAATCTATATGAAAGGGAGGTCCTGTCTGTCAAATTATTTCATCATTCTTCAGAAAAGGATTAACAAATTTTATGTTTAGGCCAATCCATTAGAAATTAGCGTTTTTATTTTTTCTGAATTTCTATTGCGAAATAATTTGTATCAAGTGCTGTTGCTCTATGGGTACGGTAGTGTTATTATTGTAAAGTGTAATTATGCGTTAGTGTTTAGTGCTTTTGGGTAATCTGATAATAGGTGCATATCTTCAAAAAAACTCATTTGAAATTCGTGGGTGTCTGTGTGTTTTAGTGTAATTTGTTCTGTTCACTATGTGTCATTTTCTCTCGACACCATGCCGGTTATGTTCCGAGATTGGAAAGAAGATACCGAATGGGGATTAGTGGGTATAAGCTTATTATGCAGTCCCACACTATCATCAGGGCACGTGATGAGCATAAACCTCTTCCCATAGAAAAAAGAACTGAAGGTGTCTGTGCCCTGGATTCCTTACTCGTGTCAGCGGCCTGGATTTAATTTCTAAGTAAGCAAAATATTTATTTTTATAAGAAACTAAAGTTTTACATTTTTAAACAGTTTGGCAACATTGCGCGTAACAGGTGTTATGTTTCATGTAAGAGGGTTTGTTACCCCACTTTAAAAACGGTCGATTTGAAAAAAATATATGTAGCGCTTCTCTAGGATACCCAAGGAGTCACCCATTTAAATATAATACGTCATTTCCATAACACCCTGTATACATTCTTATTTATACGATTGTATGTTTTGCTTAGATTCTATTGAATACTTACCGATCTAGTAATTTTATTATCCGAGTACTCTTTATCTTCCTGTCTGTTGTAAGTTGTTTTGGATTTTCCTTTTTGTAATGTATTTACCTTTTCCTTTTTCTTTTTGGTATCTCGCATGAATAAAGATTTGACCTAAGAGCAAAATTAAAGTTATTGAGTATTTTAACCGAAGTTAAGAAAAAATAAAATTTTTTGATCTGTTAACTGGTTTTTGAATACAAAGAATCATTAAAACTATTGTTTAGATTTTCGGGTAGCCCAGGAGACGATTTAATGCGCATGGATATGAAATACAAATATACTTACTTTGTCCAAACCACTCTTTTTCTCAGGCTTTGGCGGTTTCTTTTCGATTCTTTTCAATGTGGATTTATCAATATCTTTATCTAATCGTGGATCGAAGTGCGATCCGTCGTCAATACTTCGTTCTCTAGGTATATATTTACTGTCGTTATGCCTATAGAAGTTATCGTCTTTCGTAGTGTTTCGATCGGAATCGTAGTCCTTTTGTGCATTTCGGGCGAGATTGTTTTCGGTGTGTTGTTTTTCGCTGGTGATGAGAAGGGAACTAGCGAATCCTGGAAATATAATGCGAAAATACAGGTACTGTTCATAAAGTCAAAATGTAGTAGATATTCCAATGCTTAGGTGACTCCCCACCCTTAGCTACATACAATATGCCCCGCCCCCTTAAAAACAGTGTTCGGGTAAGGTATCAGGATACTTGGAGAGGTGCTTCTAGCCTTCAATGCGTTAGGAGCTCTTAAATTTTGCTTATTCGATTAGTTTCGAATAAGAAAGATTCAAGAGCTGTGACCAAACAAATCCGTAATAGCTTAAAAGCTAAAAACTAAGCAATCAAAAATGTTGCACATAATAATAACACTCGCATCGTGAAAATAAGTTAATGGCCTCTAGCCTGACTTACACGGGGAGTTAAGTCGGTCGGCAATATCTCCTTCAGAGAATTGTCACCCCGGCACCATCTTGCAGCCGCGTCTGTAAGCAGATTCTCCTCGGTTGTCCAAAAAAAGGTGCTTCTACATGTCTACTTTTTTTGTTTCCATTTGAAACACTGAATTTACTACTGACAAAAGAATTAATTCCAGTTTGCGCCTAAACAGTGTAGTTTATCGACTCGATTAAAGAGTACCTTTTATATTAGGTATTATCTTGTCTTTAAAATAATATGCCCAATAACTGTCAAAACAAAACACCTTACCAAGTATCCTGATGCATTATCCGAACACCCTATATAGGTACAGGGTGTCCCATTTTGGACACTTTTATAGGGTATCTCCGTAATTGTTAGTGCTATCAAAAAAGTAATGTAGGTGTCATGTGCTCTTTTTGGATCAAACTTAAAATGGCAAAATCAAAATTTGAAAATTTTCGCTCGCTTAAGAGATGCCTACGGGGGAAAATAAAAGAAATTGACAATTTAAAAATTACCCTATATTTTCTTAGTTAAAAGAGATACAGAAAAATGTTTTTTACAGAAGTTTCTTTATATTAATTGTTGAATAATCTGCCGTTTTCAGAATAAGTACACGGGGTCAGGTGAAAAAGTTATCCTATCATCATTTTTTAAAATGGAACACCCTATATATTTTAATCTAAAACTAAACTAAACTTTATTACTTTAAACCACAGTAGACCATGAAACAAATCCTAGGAACAACTATGTTGACTATTAACATTTAACGTCAATTTCATTTTTACACATTCATTTGCGAAAATGACCTATCAATATTTTGAAAAATTTGAATGATATCAGTTTATATTGAAAGTGGAAAAAACGAAGAAATGGCGCTAAATGTATATTTTGTTCGCTATCCGGAAAGACGGTAGCCATTTAAGGATATATTCCGAACATTTGCGATGATTCCCGTTATTTTTTACCTTAATCTGAATCTTTTATTTCGTTTCAAAGTAATAACGTTTAAATAAATCGCCTAGGAAACCAATATCATCCATTGGTGTGTTATATGAAAAGGAGAATTTAAAATAGGATCTTTTTAGATTAAAATATACAGGCTGTTCCGTTTAAAAAAATGAGGTTAGGTCTGATAACTTTTTTACCTGACCCCGTATACTTATTCTGAAAACGACAGATTATTCAACAATCAATATAAAGGAACTTCTGTATAAAACATTTTTCTATAGCTGTTTTAACTAAGAAAATATAGGGTAATTTTGAAATTGTCAATTTTTTGATTTTCCCCCGTATCTCTTAAGGGATCCAAAATTTTCGAATTTTGATTTTACCATTTTAAGTTTGACCCAAAAAGAGCACATGACAACTACATTACTTTTTTGATAGCACTAACAATTACGGAGATACCCTATAAAAGAGTCGAAAATGGGACACCCTGTACAGTATTTACGCAGCGACTGTGACTCAACAGCTGATAAATTCGTAATGGCTAGAAATCAATATTTAACTAGGATTGTAACTTTTGCTCTGTCTATCACGTTATTGAATTCAAAACGTATTCCGAAACTCCGCAGACGTTCCATTATCTTTTTATTCACTTTTAAGTCTGTAATAAATAACGATGGGAATTTTAAAGTCACGTTGGCCCTTGATCCCTAGATCTGTGACGCACGGGTAAAGATATAACGTACAGACTTTAACTGATATACGATATATTATACTAAATTTTTACCTTCATCTTCACTTTCGTTATACAAATCTCGCCGTATCCTCGCAGGCCTCTGCGGTTTATATCGTTCACTACTGTCCCGTCTAAAGTCGTTTTCAATTCCGGAATCAAATTTTTCCGCTCTTCTGTCGCAATCGTCACGATTCAACAGTCTTTCGGATCTAGTCAACTGTGAACTGCTAGTGGTGCTTTGAAACTTCTCTTCCCGCGGTAACGAGTCGTGGTAAGAATTGTGTTGTGGACCTCTAGCGGCGGGAAAACTATTATGGTGTATTTCCGGGGTAGATTTGTACACATCCTTATCCTTAAATAATTTTGGCTTTTCAGTGCGGTATCTACTACTAATATTGGTATGCTGACTAGATTCCAAGCGATGGTTTTCTGGGGACGATCGGTAATCGCTGATTTGTGAATCCAAACTTTTAGGTTCGCTATCGAAACCGTTGTATTTGAAGCCTGGCGAGTTCAGTCTGTCATTTGGACTACCGAGAATTTTTTTCGTTCGACTTTCGGTATGCCTAGAAAAAATCTAATGTAATAGTATATACAGGTTTGTTCCAACACCCTATTTTTGTATCGTTCTAGAACCGTCACGAAACTGTTGGGATCGATTTTATGCGCAGGCGTTAATTTTGTACCGTTTATTGTCGATGCATAAGTGACGTAAGGTTGGTACGTTTTTGTGACCATTCTCTCAGCTGATTATCATAACATTTATAAATCATAACCCTACTTTTGTTGGTCGAGTTTTGCGTCTAAGCTTGAGTATTATCTTTTGTCGTTCCGTTTTGTTGTATTTAATAAATATGAAAGAGAATAACGTGTTTAATAACAAATTTAATAAGAATAAATTAAATAATCAAAATATTAGGGGTTATGCAACTAGTCCTACAAAAACAACTGTCAAAATTATTACGGCGCAAGTCAGTACAAACGTTTCCTGCTCTTGGCCATGTATGGTTTTCACCGTTCAGAAACTGGTTTGCGAACGATCACAAATTTGGTTGGAACACCAACGGAATCGCCAGATGCACCGTTCTGTGTGGGTTGGAACGACCTTCGACAATTACGCATGTGCGTGACTGTACATTGTACGATTTTTAGGGTGGTTGGAACGAACCTTACATCGTTGAGTTGAACATAGCAAATCCCATGTAATTTATAAAGTGATTGAATTTGGCTGCCCTGTACATTTTATAGGAAAACTTCTTTATAACTTCTTGAAGAGGACGACGTGGTAAACCCATGTGCCGAGTTTGAATACATTTTAGTAAACCAATCCTAAGCTATTCAATTAAACGTGATGGCAAAACCACGAAACTCTCATAGTTCAGATAATACATCAAACACCAGCAAATAATTTATATGACGCTATTGCCAAAAATTGACATAAGTAGGTATAGCTGAACATAACGAATAATGAAAATATTGTCACGGACATTAATTTTGGTTTTGCCAATGTGGAAATTTAATTTGCTGGTGTTTGCTGTATTACCTGAACTATGAGAGTTTCGTGGTTTTGCCATCACGATTAATTGAATAGCTTAGGATTGGCTTACCAAAATGTATTCAAACTTGGTACATGGGTTTACCCATGGCCTCTTCAAGAAGTTATAATGCAGTTGTCGTATGAAATGTACAGGGGAGCCAATATTCAGCCACCTCAAAAATTACATGGGATTTTACTATGTTCAACGACACTATTGCTAACGCCGTTATTATTAGAGCTACGATGTTGGTTAACTTAATAAACTATCAGCATTTTTATCCGCTGAATAAAATGACTTAAGCGAAAAAACAATTGAACATCGCATTTTTGTGTTATTGAAAAATATGCACTTTTTTTAAAATTGGACACAAAGTTATCCCAAGAACACCAAATTGCAATGTTTTAAGGAAATCACTGTGGCAACGCTGTATGGTAATTTTTACCTGCTAGTACGACCCTGAAGTTTACTACTTTCATTCATTTTTCGCGGACGGTGGTGTTAGGGGTTATTCGCTGGTGCTTTTATGATCGTTTGTGATCTATTGTATTTTTGATTAATTTTTAGTGTTTTTTCGAACTAAAACCATTTAGAGCTATTTTGTAGCTATCTACGATGGTTCGTCAGTGTGTGGTGTGTAAGAAATGCGACTATTCTAACCCCGGATTAATATTTCGTCGGTAAGTGAGAATAATAAGGTTATGTTTTTTTTTTAGGTTAAGCAGTGGTGTAGCTAATTCTATATTTTAAGTAAATATTGCAAAAATATGGACTATTTCGTTATATTATCTGAATTTCTTTAAAAATACCTACAACGATTACCAATTTATGACTACTATTAGATTGAAATTATCTAAACGCGTACCTTATTACAGCGTTGCCAACTGTATATGATTGTAAATAAATGATGTTTTATGAATGGAATATATGTTTATGGTATTAATTATGTAAAATAGGCAATGAAAAGTTAATTTCAAAATAAATGCCGAATGACGCCTAAGAATAAACAGCTTAGATCAGGTCAGTAACTTGAACTTAGGTAAGACAAGTGGTTGTTCGTAGGCAGCTATAATTGTATAAGAAAAGTTAACCTACCTTTCACCAAACTGATCTGTCTTAGTTTCAGAGATGTATTTCTCCTTATACCCTACAGGGCTAGTTGACCCGTTTCTATAATATTTCGATGATTTCTCCGTAATGTATACATTATTTCTTGACCCTTTATTTATAGGGTGTTCCGGAGATGGCGTTTGTTTATCGTTAATTCTTCTATTGATCCGCGATTCTAACATATCCCTTCTGGTTGATAAATCGGTCCGATTCAACGAGAAGTTATTTCCAGGGGAATGTCCATTCAGTGTAAACTCCATATCTGGTTCGGTCAAGCTTTCTCGACGTTTCGCGTCCATTCCATCACCACGCCCTCTCTCCATTATACCATTGTAACTTTTGAATCCATTTCGATGTGTGGGACTACGATATTTTGGCAATATAGGACTTTCGGCTTTATATTTATCGATCTCGTCGAGCAATTTGTCGGTATCGCTAAGAAAACTTTGAAGCCGCTCATCTCCGAAACGTGTGAATGATTTTTCTGCTTCGTATTTCCGATGGAAGCCTAAACTATCTTCCCCGCCAAGCCCTTCATCAGAATCAGACTGCGGTTGCCGTCTTCCGTTATATGTTGTATGAATGGTTTGCTTTCCATTACCTAAAAATAAATTATTATAAACTGTCCACGTCAAAAGTTTACTAATACATTTAACCTTATAATGTTCGTTTAAGTTTGGGCATTTTCTTCAGAAAATTTTATTTTTACTGCTCGGGCGAACAAGGTGGCAATCTTAGACGTGGCAATAAATATATATAGGGCGTTCCTTAATGACGTGTTAATTTTTCAGGGCAAAAGAGGAATCAAGTATAAAAAAAATCAATTTTCAACTTTGTGAAATGACAGCGGTGAAAATTTTGTGCCCTACTAGTGTAGTGGCAAGTCCGTTCCTGACTTCCCTGACGATGTAAAACATCTACTGTAGCATGGTTTAATGACTCTTTATGGCCTCTATAAAATATTAAAATTTCATTAAATTATACACGTCGGTTCAAAAGTTAGAACCAAAGAAGTAAATCGTTGGGGGGACACGTTAGGAATTTTTTTATATTACAAACTTTTATTCCGTTTCCTGACAAGTGTTTCGGCCTTCTCAGGTCATTTTCAAAGGAGCACAAAGGCTAATTTAAAAGGATATTTTACATACCATTGTTAATGTAAGTCGTAAATAGTAATAAACTTAAAATTGGGTTTATTATATTGAGAGATCCTTAATGGAGTTTTCCTATAATTATATACAGGGTGATAACATTATTATTTTTATTTAATTTAATCTTATATATTTCCAAAAAGGGTTAACTTGTTGGATATAGGATAGTAAAACAAACTTAGAATATCAAAATTTGTATTTTGGCCTACATTTCGACCTCTATGAGGTCATCCCTAGGGCTCTAAAAATGTTTTTTTCTTTTTATGTATAGTTTAGAAGAAACTATACATAGATATTAAATAATTTCTTAAATACATGGTTGTTTTTTAATTGAGTGCCGATACGTGATTTTAAAAAGAATAGTTAATATTAACATAATATGTGCTAAAGCTCTTCATTTTTGAGCTACAGAATGTTCAAATTTAAACAATAACTTTTTTATTATAATTATAATCACTCTTAGATATTTTTATGAAATTTTGTACACACCATTATCAAACAGAAATAAAACTTTTCTTTTGTAGTTTTTTACGTAGAATCCAGTGACGTACTCAGATTTTTTCTACATTCAATAATAATCATTAAGGAGCATTTTTAATATTGAATGGTTGAATAAAAAAAAGTTATTGTTTAAATTTTAACATTCTGTAGATCAAAAATGAAGAGGTTTAGGACATATGTTAATATTAACTTTTCTTCTTAAAATCACCGAAGGATTCACAACATTAAGTATCAACACTCAATTAAAAAAAACTCTGTATAGAGAAGAAAAATAAAATAAGAATAATTTGTCTTTATAGAAAAACCTGTAAAAGTTTAGCCTACTATACATTTGAATAATAAATATACAACTTTTTAAAAGGTACGTATTACGTAACAATAATGTATAAAGTAAAACAAAAACATTAAACTAAACTAATTAAAAAGTAACATAGAGGTCGAAACGTAAGGCAAAATACAAAATTTGATCTTCTAAGTTTGTTTTACTGACCTATATGCAAAAGGTTAACCCTTTTTGGAAATATATAAGATTAAATTTCATAAGAATAATAATGTTATCCACCCTGTATATAAATATAGTACAAATACATTAAGGATATCTCAATATAATAAACCCAATTGTAAGTTTATTACTATTTACATTAACAATAGCATTAATATATCTGTAAAATTTGTTAACCCTGTTTGGAAACTTATTAGTGTGATCACTAATTACTTCAAGTTAATCTTATATGATTACACTGTCGAAAATTAGGTTAGCACTTGAGAGTATTTCAGTCTGATTGTTAACAACATTATTTCTGTTTTTTATAGCTTTTTTGATTGCTAGAGATTCTAATAGATTTAATTTTTTGCTTTTTCCCTGGATATATAGGGTGTCCGCTAATTAATGGTACCGGGAAATACCACAGACTCCTTACATAAAAATATTAGGATTTAATTATACTTACCTATATCCGAAAGTTGATATTAACTGAGATACAGGGTGTTAAAGATTAAATTTCATTTTTGTTTTTCTCTAATAACTGAGAGAAAATAACGTTTTTTACAAAATTTGGCAATTATGGTTTCTTAGGACGAGAAATTGATTTGTGTGTAAATTTTAATATACAAATGTCTGCGGAATTTTTCGAACATTCATAAGGTCATAACGTTTCTGTGCCTCAGTGTATTTAAGTTTTTAATAAAAATAATACTTTTAATCTGGAGTGAGCGATTTGATGCGAAGACGGGCTGAAGCATGCCTTTTAAGTGAAGGTGGCCATTTCCAACAATTTTTATAAAACAAAATTTATCATTAATAATATCTTATCAATATTAATAATAATCAGTTTCAATATAAATTTAGTGGTTTTAATCAAGAACGGTGCGGCTGACGAGAAAAACTCAAGGGACCGTTTTCATGTAGAATTGACCAGGCTAATCAGTATCCACATGGAAAAATGTCAGTGGCGTGCCATCTTTCCTGTAACAAATATCAGAGGATCTGTTTGCAGAGACGCCACTGATGGAACAATTGAATAACTTTTCTTACTAAAATTTGTGGTTCTATATCCTATTAACATATACCAAAATTGAAAATAATATCTAAAGTACTTTCGGAGATATTAAAAAATAACCATTTAAAAAATAAAAATTCAACGCCCTGTAGCAAAAAATTTAAGCCGTTGCGGACATATGTTCATATGAACTTTTCTTTATAAAATGACCTAAGGAATCACACCCTGAAATATTAGCACGTCATTAAGGAACACCCTGTATATTTAACATTATTTGCAGTTTGGGTACTGGATTTGTGTATGGTGGTTAAAGAAAGGATTTGGGAAATCCTATATTAAATTATTTGGTGCTATTACTGTTTTTTTATGATGGTAAAAATTTGCATTTAGTTTGATGTAATTATATATTATTGTAAATAAGGTTATCTGTTCTTCAGTTCTAAAATACGATTAATTTCAGAAC
The DNA here is from genome assembly GCA_963991005.1 of Barypeithes pellucidus. Classification (NCBI taxonomy): domain Eukaryota; kingdom Metazoa; phylum Arthropoda; class Insecta; order Coleoptera; family Curculionidae; genus Barypeithes; species Barypeithes pellucidus. The sequence continues at coordinate 26,499,654 of OZ022556.1, forward strand.
TGACACAGATAAATCTTCGTAATATTTACAATAATATAATTACATCAAACTAAAAGCAAATTTTTACCATCATAAAAATAAACATTAATAGCAGCAAATAATTTAATATAGGATTTCCCAAACCCTTTCTTTAACCACCATTATAAAAATATAAACAAACCCAGTACCCAAAATGTAAATAATGTTATTATATTTAAATAATAACCTTCCTTACTGCTAAATGGTATCACTAAATTAGTTCACGTTCAATCGTTAAAAATTCAACATCAAACAAAATTATAAAATGTAGCCGATTTTAGTGTGAGTGATAATTGTACAAGGTATGTTCATTTCATTTTTCCCAACGAATATAACCTCCAACGATTCAAAACCAACGTGAATCGCTTTTTACGCACACGCACCACTCCCAGAGTGCCCTAAAGGATTCCTATAGTGCTTGTGTTTGATCATAAAAAAAAAAAAAAAAAAAAAAAACAACTAACATTAACATAAAATAAGAAATTTGTCACTACCATAAAAAATGCTGTTTCTTTCTATTTTATTTACACGCTTTTTTCTTTATTCGTAACAAATAGTTCTGAAGATGGTTTAGTACAATAAACCGAAACGTAAACCAAATACTTGAATTTCATTTCAAAGAGACCGTAACCCAATAACGAACTACCTATAATTACAAGTAGTTCTTCTTAATCTGTCCTACATAATGGAAGTCCTGTTTCTCTAAGCATGTAGTCCAACTCAGATTAATAATACAGGGTGTGAAATGACTTATTATATTTAAACTGGCAAATCCTGAGATGAAAATAAATTGAAGAAAAATAACCTTAAATGGCGCTTTGAATTGTTGTACGAATTATACACTTTATATGAAATCTGAAAATTTACGTGGCCGCTACTGAGGACGTTCGCAATCAATAGTTTATTGAGGCGGCGTTGTCATATATTGCAACACAGAATTGTAAACGCACGTGTTCAGTTTTTGACAACAAGACGTCTTTGACCCGCGTTATCATCATATAAACTTTAAAAAAAATAGTACAATTTTAAGGTACATACTCAACATCGATCAACCTTCGATCTTATAATCCGTTTTATAATTAAATTCCATAAAAAAATAAAACACAAAAAGTATGTTTTGCAACAATAGGTAATATTACACAAATTTGAAATAACATCACAATATTTCTTATTATGAATTATTTCACAACAGAAAAAAAATTGGGTAATGCTACAACTAACAAAACGTTTAAAATTAGTATACGTCAAGCTCGTGGAAATCTCGACAGCGTCATTCCACGCCCGAGTCTCGAAACATACTGAAGCAACGATAGTGGCGCGCGACCGGCATCCAAGCAAGGGCGAGACACGCGGTGTGATCTGACAACATTGTTAGTATACTCTAGTGACCCACATTGTTGCAAACTGAATCCAGATGGAACGGCGCGACAGTATGTGGGTAAAAAGTGTTTTTACCTTAGTATTTAGATATTCGATTAAAAAAAAGTAGGTAGACTTTCTCTAGGATACCCTAGGAGTCCACCCATTTAAATATAATAAGTAATTTCCATAACACCCTGTATATTACAAATTAAGCTTATTGTGACCTCCGCTGTATGCTCCCGAGATTAGGAGATACTTACCGGACACCCTGTATACTAAATGCCTAAAATGTTTACGGTAAGTTTAATCGGTCGTGTGTTTAGAAAACATGCAAGTCAGGTAAAATGAATGAATGAAACTTTAAAGAAGCTCGATAATACTTAAATAGTCGTTATACTTACTTAAGCCGTTAGCCCCGCAAACCACTTGCGCATAGATAACTGGTTTAGTCGAATTAGGTAACTCTCGAGGCAAGTCCTCGTTCGATCTATATTTATCTGGACTTATTCCCCTTGTATATGAGAAAGGCTGATTGTTATTATGTTGAACGGACATATTTGGCATGATGAGTACATTAGTTCTCGTAGGCGGTGGAGAAGAACAAGAGTCATTGCTTAGTCGTTTGACCATCGTATTAACTGTATTGCCTAAAATGTTAATAAGCAGATTAGGTGAAATTTTTGCATCTATTATTGGTTAAACTTTCAATTATGGTGGTGTTCAGATATACAGGGTCATTCGCGGCGAGTGGCCTATTAAAAGATCTCGGAAACTAAAAAATATATTTGTTTGAAATATCGATAATCGCTATCGAACATGTCGATCTCTTAATGAAGATATTTTGACGTACTTATCACGTCCGGTTATACCGGACGTCAGGTTTACTTTTGTTATTTTAAATAGAATGCCATGTATATTTTGGCATTTTTGCGATTCTATGTAGCTCTAGACCTCTGCACCCAAACATACTCTTCGGCTACTGGATTCCATCGAAAGGAGGGCTATTCGTCTGATCGGAGACCACGAGCTGACGCAGAACCTCGACAGCCTAGAACATCGAAGACAGGTTAGGGATTTGACTCTCTTTTACAGATATTTTCATGGAAGGTGCTCGGCTGTCCTTGCCCACTTAATTCCGCCCAGAGCGACGAATAGCAGAAATACACGACGAACCAGTGCCGGCCATCCATATGTGGTTAAGCTTAGTACTCCTGGAACTTCATTATTTAAGAAGTCTTTCATCTGGAGGACTTCATCCTAGTGGAACGACCTTCCCGAGGTCGTTTTTCCAAACGAATATAACCTCCAACGATTTAAAACCAACGTGAATCGCTTTTTGCGCATACTCCCTGTATGCCCTAAAGGATTTTTCCTATAGTGCTTGTGTTTGATCATAAAAAAAAATGATTTAAACAACTTTTGTTAGCAATTTCATATACCTATCTCCAATCGAACAAACCCGAGATAAAAGTAATTAAAGGTGCATTTGCACATGCATGGATTTAGCGGCGCCAGTGGTCGCGCCAGTTCTATTTCCACGCCAGTAATGGTTTACACTTTGTTGAGAAAATAAAAATAAGTGCTACGCCAGTTTAATTTTTAAAGTGTTTTTCACAGTGCGCACTATTTCGAGTGAACTTTCCGAAGCCTGTAAAATAGTCGCTGAACTTTTAATGGAAAAAAAGAAATAAAGAAAAAGAAACGACGAAAAGGCCGTGTCTGGGTTACACCATGGATTGATTGTCCACCTGCTTTGGGTGCTTCTGCAAAACTTCTAGTAGAACTCGCAGCAGATTATTCTGCTAGCTATAAAAACCATCTTCTACCAACCAACTATATAAACTACAATCAACAAGAATTAGAAGCGCAACCTAAACGAAAAACTGGCAAGCGGTCGCTGACGTGCAAGCACTTGTTTACACGTGCAAGTTTTGATTTTATATACGGATTTGTCACCACTGGTGCCAGTAATTTCAGAAGGATGCAGACTTTTTTGGTCTATGCATGCCATAATAATTTTTTATGCAAGTCGATGTTTAGACTTACTATTTTTATTTACTGGCGCGTCAGTTTTTATTGGCGCCACTAAATCCGTGCATGTGTAAATGCACCTTAAAGGAATGGCAAAGGTAATTTGACCTTACTTTGTAACTACTGAAGTTAAAGATTTTAAAACTTCAGAAAATATAGAAAAGGCATGGATCTGTTTACTTCATACAAATATTACACATTTTTTTATACATGGTGTTTTAAAAATCATACCTTCCTGGTAATGCCTGGTGTTTCAGGAGGATTTTTCGTTATTGTTTAAATTACAGAAATAAAATTTGGTGGGTTTGTATAATATGATATTATTTTGTATTTTACGACATGATGGACTCCATTTTGTCACTTCCGGTTTAACGGGGAATGACATCAACTTTGGATTTTTAAATTGAGCACCAGTATATTTTTGGCTATATCGATTCAGAATATCATTCCAAATTCAACGACACCCCATACGTCACTTTTTGACACTTTAAATCATTTGTATTTTATTTTTTATTTTTTCATCTGGATTGCTATGAACTCCCCAAAATGGTTTAAGTTTTATCGTGCTTTAAATTTTTTATACACTTTAAACGTTTTTAAAAAGGGTTTCTTCCAGAAAACTCAATTTTTTCAAAAGAAAACATATTGGCTCACACGGGCAAAAAAATAGAGCTCTCTTTTTCCAACAATTTTATATCGCACACCCTTATGTCAAGTTAAAAAGGGAGAGATAATTTATTAAAAATACCAATTCATGATAAAGAATACAACATGAAGCGCAAACGGCTTTGCATTTATCTAGGTACACATGACGCCATAATGCTAATAAACAAATGAATATAATTACAAATTTAAAATCCGCCATCATTTGGCTTAGAAGTAAACCATTTTAGGGAGTTCATAGCAATCTAGATGAAAAAATGAAAATAAGAAGAAAAATGATTTAAAGATAATGACGTTCTTCGTAGAGCATTTTCATAAGCTCACAGTGGGATTCTTTAATCCGATAATAAATATAGGACGGTGTTAGCCCAAAATATACTGGGTGTTCCATTTAAGAATCCAAAGTTGAGGTTATTTCCGGTTAAACCGGAAGTGATAAATTGGAGTCCGTCATGTAATAAAATGCAAAATAATATCACATACAAACCCACAAAATTGTATTTAAACAATAAAAACGTTATAGGGGGCGTTATTCCTGACACACCCGGTATAATAAATACTCATAAGTCAACTTTCTTTAATCGAACACCCAGTACTTAATATGTGTAGAATTTTTTTTATCTAATTGCTCAGTATATTCATGTTTAAGTAGCTTTTATGTTTAAAAATTGACTTGAAGGAATATTTATTATATCATATCAGGAAGGTATAATTTTTAAAATACCCTATATAACAAGTCTAATATTTTTTATGAAAAATAAAAGACTCAAACTTTTTCTAAATTCTCTCAATTGTTTAAATCTTTGATTGCATTAATTACAAAGTAAGGTCCAATAACCTATGACATGTTTTTTTAAAAAACAATCAGTTTTATCTCAGAAAATGTGAGATAGGTATAGGAAATTGTTAACAAGAGTTATTGCGATTTTAACATGGAAGCGAAAAATGCCAAAATATATAGGACATTCTATTTAAAATAATAAAGTTAAGTCTAACTTCCGGTATAATCGGAAGAATACGTCAAAATATCTACATCAAAATAAGTACCCAATATTTCGAACAAAATTTTTAGGTCTAGAGATTTTTTAACAGGCCCGTCACCTTAAATGGCCCTGTATAACATCGTTGTTGTTATACAGAGTATTTTCTAACCTCTCTGAAAAAGTGAATGAGGTGAACCCTCACCTTATTTTAAGACGAAAATGTGGTATTAAAGTTTTTCGCATTTCATTTCGTTTTCGAAATACGTGGTGTTAAAAAAATATTGTCTTTTTCATTTTATTAATTATATTAACGCCAATGCTTTGATAATACATATGATTTAAAAACTTTGAATAATGAACAACTCATATGAACAAGTCAAATAAATTGCCGCGAATGTCCTCCATGAGCCATGGAACGAAGCAAAGCCTACTCGTATAATTTGACGATAAAAATACGAAAATAACTAAAAAATTAAAGTACTCCTTTACCCAGATCTCCTCGACTGAATAAATTTTTTCATTTTTTAACATTTTCGTCTTAAAATAAGGTGAGGATTAATCTCCTACATTTTTTCAGAGAGGTACCCTGTATATCATGGAAAAGCTCAAGTAGGCTCCAAAATCTAATATTTAGCGCTTTATTTTTAAATTCCTCAATACATTTTTAAACAATCAATTGCATATTATTCTATGCGTACTGACAGATGTTATTTACGGGGATTGATTGATTGATTGATCGACTGATTTTAGTTACAAAAAAATCAAAAAGTCATCGTCTCATTAAATTGATAACATGTTATCGACCGATGAGACGTCGACACAGTGACGTAGCCAAAGGGAGCAGGTGCCCCCCAAGCGCCCCCTTGGTCCGGCTCCCTAACATTCTTAAATATACAAATATACTTATGGGACAAAATTGGTATTTAAAAATATAGAGAGAATGCTTTTATCGGTTTTACTCAAATAGGCCCGCCAAAAGTGAATTTGAAAAAACTAACTCGATATGTTTTGACTTTTTGCTAAGATATGAGTTGATAAGCAAAACCAAATTAAGTGTTATTTTTACTGAATTAACCACATAAGTTATGTCCGACTCAACTTACTTATGCAGTTATTGATTAGGTTCGTTCGGGTTTGTTCGCAGAACATGTCAGAAATAGTTACAAACGGCCCAGGCATACGCAGTTGATTTAACCGAAAAATCGGTGTTCGTAGAGCAAAATGTATCGGTTGCCAACTGATTTGCAACCGGCAGAATAATCCGCGTACTGGGACGGAGTTGTGGGTTTGGATTCAGTGCACTTGCTCGATCGGCTATTTACCGATTCGTTTTCTTTTTTTAGTTTTGGTATGTTGTGGTTAAACTTACTTTTCATTATTCAAAACGAAGGGTTAAGTAGCTCTAAACAAAGCAGAAATGGGCAAAAATAAGAATACTTGTAGGTTAAGTTAAGAAGTTAATTATCAGATTTGACAGTGGAATGTTTGGCGTTTGTACCTGTTCACAGAGACAAAAAGCAGCAACCAGTTAGAAGCTCGTCCACAACCGAACATGTGCAATCGGTTGAAGATTGCGAACCAACCTATTATTAGGCAATGATTAGATAAGCAATAAAACTAAATTCTAAACTTAATTATAAAGTCAATTAAAAATTAATAGGTGAACTAGATTATGACGAGGCAAAAAATATAATTTTCTCTCTATATTAATATTATAGCCGTATTGTAAAGTAATACAGAACACGGCACAGCGTAAATGAACAAAATCTATTAAAGATACATGTAAAACGTATTGCAACGTTTTAAAAAAAAAGTGTCGTAATGGATAAAACAGGTTAAGTATCTCTTAAGTTGATTTTTCAATGTTAATAAATGTAAAGCTGTTTAGTCGTTGTCCTCACGACTTAAGCCACTTAAAAATTCAACTAGAACTTTACTGATTTTAAAATGGCTGTTTCTCTCTAGGAAGTTTACACATTACATTTAAAAAATAATATCTCGGTAATAAGCATTAGCAGCATAAAATTAATAAGTGGCCAGCGTTTTTTTATGTTTTATCCATTGATTTGAAACATACATGGATTCTGTATTTCTATATGCTTTGTACAGGGTGTCTCATTTTCGACACTTTTTTATCTCCTGTGCTTTTTTGGGGTCAAACTTAAAATGGTAAAATCAAAATTCGAAAATTTTCGCTCGCTTAAGAGATTCGGGAGAAAATCAACAAATTGACAATTTCTAAATTGCCCTATATTTTCTTAGTTAAAAGAGATACAGAAAAATGTTTTATACAGAAGTTTATTTATAATGATTGTTGAATAATCTGCCGTTTCAGAATAAGTATAAGGGATCAGGTAAGAAAGTTATCGGACCTAACCTCATTTTTTTAAATGGAACACCCTGTACATTTTAATCTAAAAATATAGCTCTCTTTTCAAATTTATAACACACCATGGATGATAGATATCATATCAAACTTATCAAAATGTTGATAAGTCATTTTCACAAATGAATATGTAAAAATGAAATTGACGTTAAATGTTAATAACAACTAGAATGTCAACATAGTTGTCTCTAGGATATTAGCTTCTGGTTTATGGCCTACTGTGGTTTAAAGTAATAAGGTTTAAATAAACCGCCTAGGAAACCAATATTATCCTTGGTGTTAAAGAGAATTTAAAATGGTATATGTATAAAACATTTTTCTGTATCTCTTTTAACTAAGAAAATATTGGGTAATTTTGAAATTGTCAATTTTTTGATGTTCCCCTGTATCTCTTAAGCGAGCGAAAAATTTTAAATGTTGATTTTATTATTTTAAGTTTGACTCAAAAAGAGTACATGACACCTACATTATTTTTTTGATAGCACTAACAATAACGGATAGCACTACCCAATAAAAGTGTCGAAAATGGACACCCTGTACACGTCAATGTGACGCCTGTTATTATGAAAATAAACACAATAATAAATACATCGTGATTCTATCTGTAGAATTCCCATCTCTTTTTATCTTCTGTCTGTTTCTGTTTCCATTGTAACAGCTGATCGATTTAATATGTCTTTGTTAGGAAAAACCAACAATCGACGGACGTGACTCAAAAGTCCGGCAGACTTGGCACAGTCTTATGATATTGAGTTGAGAAGTACTATTTGTTCCACAAACAATACTTAATTTTAACACACAAACAATGAAAAACAACAAAGAATTTTATTTAGCAATAACGACAAATATGACAGTCGTCATTTCGATCCTGTCAAACGTGAAAGCAGGTATGAAAAACGGCCGTACCAATAAATTCATTATAGCGTAATGTCCTTGTCTAATTAACAGAAAACGACAAAGAAAAATTATACTAATTTTCAGAGCTCCCCGATTGTTTTTCCGGAAAGTTTACAACCTATCTAAGAATGTGAATTGTTTATTCTTCAAAGACTGTAAACCAAAGCCGTACCCTTCTTGATTTAAGATCCTTGGTTCTATATGATATTCAGAGATATTCCAAATGAGCTTACCCGCATCATACCGCTGTACTGCTTAAACTTATGACTGTATTTTATTTCTAAATAGTATATTTGTGTTACCAATCAGCCTTGTATGTTCCTCAATACGTAATATATGTACCGAGGGAGAAAATTGTTATTGTATCACCAGTTAGTTATATCTACAAGGGAGAATACGTAAAAAAATAAAATTATCCAAAATATCTATTGTTTTATGTTAAGACGACAACTTTTGTGTCTCTCGTATACAGGTTTGGCAATTAACTATTACAATTAGATGCTTAACGGGGAGAGAAGAGAACGTAATATACCAGCAATAAATTAAATAAAGAGGAAACAGATTTCCTTGACCCTAATCCTAATTCGCTTGCGTTCCCCCTCTATCGCGGCATAGGGATTTTCGTACTCTATACATTGTTGCCAAGTTTAGTTAAATTTCACTAATATAATGATTTATGGAAAAACTATTTTCTATTGACTTTTTTTTATTCACATCCAAAATGTAATTATTTTAAAATTTGAATTAATTGCTTTACCATTTAATCTTGTTTAAAACATTTGTGTTGCTAAGTATTCAATGTACAATCCCTAAATGTGACGTAACCGGGAACTGACCTAGATTCACTTATAGACAATATTTTTCGAATTTTTATAATTTTGTGTTTAGTTTTTCTGTTTTTATTATGAAAATAAAACGGTATGTTATTTAATAGGATTAGTATTAATTGACAATTTAGTTTTAAATCTAGTGCAATTTTAGTGACTTCTTGAAGCACTATCTTGTGCTAGCGATTTTTTTTTGACCTGGCAATATTGTGGTCGATCAGGCATGCAGGATATCCCTTCCTCCGCACGACATGACTGCGTTACGTCCACATATATATAAACAGTATATTACCAATACGAACGTTCCAAAATACAAATGTGTCCCCGCTATGGGAGATGGCGCGGTCCTATTGAGTTTGCGCAGTAGGGTGAAAATTTTATCGATCGCGTCAGAGCCGGCCCGACATTATTTGTTTGTTGTTATTCGTCACCATCTTTGGTTCTGGATGCTTTTTCAAATTACAGGATAAAAAGTGGTTCATCCGCATTGTTTTCGGTATATTAGTGCTTATAAACTTTCATTACCTAACAACAATTTTTGTAAAGGACTTTTTAATTTGTGGTGATTCGATTCGCTGTTTGGTAGGTTAGTGGCTTGTTTTGTTTAAAATAAAGGACACAAGTGCATGGTGCTTTTTTGTAAAAGTCGTGGATCCATACCAGATATAAAGTATTTCAGGTATGTACATTTTGCTTATCACATTATCCAATCTTCGGAACCGAATTTCACTAAAAAGCTTGTAAAAAACGAAGACAGTGTCACTCTTATACAATATAATATATTTGTGGTCACTACCTAACCTTAAAATTAATGTATTTTTAATTTGGTGCATTAGTAGGTGATAATAATTCCCAAAATAGTCAATATAGTCATTCATTCTTAATTTTTGGTTTAGAAAAAAGTGAGGTTAAGAAACATACGACGTCAGATGAAAGTTAAAATAAAACTCATCGTGTCGATTGTTACAAATATTCGGACGAAATTCGGCACCAAAAGTTTACACCAATCAGGGCACCGTCGGATCATCATATCGTCAGAAATCGTATACATGGAACCTTGTCTTAAATCGAACTAATCGAAATTTTGTTTGCAATATTTTTCCTAACTAACCAGTGAAATTTACATTAAAAAAGTTGAAATCCGGTCCTGTCGAATCTTTACTTTGACAAGGAAACTGCACAACGCCCCCTTCGATGTCCACAGCGGGGACATAATTGCAGATGGTATTAGCAATATACTGTTTATATATGTGGTCACGTCATATTAGTTTCTGGTGGAAGAAACGACGGAAAATTTTGTTTCTCTTCATTTAATATATAGCTGGTCTACCACGTTCTCTTTCCTGTTCGGTAGGCAACTGATTGTAATAGATGTTTGCCAAACCTGTATAGTTATACAGGGTGTAAAATGTAATTTTAAAGAAAAAGAATACATGGAAGCAAAAAAATAGAAATATTGAGTTTACGATTTTTTGTTATCTGACTTACCTATGAATTATATAACATGTACAATCCGAACACCCTGTATATTATTTTTTTATTTCTGACTGAATAACTGTAGTTTAATAAAAAAAAAAGTATATTTCATACCTACATATTATTATAAACCTGTAGGTGCGACAAGTAGTAAATCATTAATAATGAATTAGTTATTTAGATACCCACCTTTGGTAAGAGGCGGCTTGTCGGCTGGTTTTTGGCTACTATGAATCATTTTTGGTGACCTGTTTGTAGACGTCTCCAAGTCGTGAATTGCAATTTGTATAGCAGAAGGTACTGGACGTGGCGACGAGTCTTCTTCTTTCCTTATTTTAAGCTCTTTTTTACGATACTCATGTTTTGGGGTTGACGATACCAAACCTTTGACATTTCTCTCCGGGCCCGGACTTTCGTTAGTCTTAGGCTTCCTTTGCGTCAGCGACTTAATTTTTTTTCCCAAGCCAAAATTTAACTTGTTCCTCTTATTGCTGGATATATTTTCGGCCTTGTCCAAGTCGATAATAATCGGTATAGGTTCCCTTTTTGGTGGGGGTGCTGTTATTCTAATTCCCGTCTCTTTATAAAGTGCCTCGTCAACTTCTTCTATATACTCTTTTAGTTGATCCGTTACACTTTCAGATCGTTTGTCCTTTATGGTTACAGATGCCTATAATATAGAACAATATTGTCTTATTTTAAGTCCTATTTTTATTAGACAGGGTGGTAAAAATTTGAACTTGGGATCTCGGAAACGGTAAGAGATACGAAGTCAGTTAAATTGTGGCAAAGTTGCATAATTATGGGCCCAATAATACGCAGCAAAATGATAAAAAATAAATACTGGGGCTTTCAAAATATTTGGAAAAATCTAAAATTTTGCGTTTTGGTTTTAAGTAGTGTTGGGAAAAACCGATGATTTTAATAATCGAGTACTTGATACTCGAGCGATTTTAATAATCGAGTGAATCGCTCGAGTGAATCGCCTGAAATTCCAATTTACCAAGCTATGACGTCACCGACTGCTTAACGGGCTGCCTAGCCCTTTACATGTGATCAGGTCGGGTATTTAGCAGGCACATAAATACGGGTGGGCACAGGTTTAGCTAAAAAATTATAGTGTCACCAAAAAAATTCCAGAAATTTATTTATTTGTGAATAATGAATTTTTATCACGTGTCTCGATACCAAACAAAAAACTGCAAAAAATCACAAATATGTATTTATTGTTCGGGTTTATTATTGTGCGTTTTTAACCCGAACAAAAAGTATTACCAAGAGTTAGTTTTCTTCACATCTTTCTCAATCTGCGAACATAAAATAAGTAGAAATTTAAAATAGCTTGTCAAATTCTTCCACTTTAAATTATCAGGTGCCCACTGTGTGCACTTCAAAAACTTAGGCTTAGTTACGCGACTGGCAAAATAAGAAAATTGGTTATTATTTTTTTAAATTCATGTACTCATGTATTCATAGTTACCTAAAAGTTCCTGTTTAAATTTAAGAATGCTTACTTTTAATTACCAAAAAATTTGTCGATACCTATGTTTTGTTAACTATTTTGCTCGTTTTCTTATTTTCCATTAACATTTTCTATAATGTATGTTATTTTTTGAGAAGTCTTCTTGAGTTTAATAATAAAAAGTTCCTGTTTAGATTTAAAAATGTTTACTATAAGATTACCAACGAATTTTTCTATATATTTTGTTAACCATTTTGTTCGTCTTGTTATTTTTCATTAACAATTTCTATTATTATGTTATTTTTGAGAAGTTTTCTCGTATTTATAGTAATTAAAAATTTTAAAATTATATCTTTTAATTTTTTAATATTTACAATCGGAGATCTAAACTATGTCGCGATGACTCCGCTAAGGGATTCAGCATACTTTTTTAAATGCACCTTCTCGTTTATGTGCCTTTAAGAAAGACGTATGTCGTGTACTTGCTCAGCGTCAATCTCGAACGTCGCCAAACGGATCGCGCGGCACTTAGACCGGAGGTCGTCTATCAGATAACCGGCGATATTTTTCGGTTTTTCGCCTGATTTTTAACTAGAGTATTTCCTATCGAGCGAAAAACTGTTTGAATATACGAGCAGTTTTTTAATTTGATCACGCTACAGCGGTAAATTCCGTCGGCGGCAACCGAAGCGCGGGTATCGAGTGAAAGATAATAAGTTACGGGCGACGGTTTTCGCCTGAATAGATAATTCGAGCGGTTTTTTTAATAATCGAGCGATGTCGGTTATTTCAATAATCGAGTGATCAAGCGGTTTTTCGCTCGAGTGATCACAACACTAGTTTTAAGTTCTTCCCTACTTTGTTCGAAGAGATGTCCGAAAATAAATTTCACTTTCTCATTGCTACTTTTTATTCTCCACAAGATGGCATAATCAGATCTTTAATGCGACGTTTCATCTTTGGGTCACCATCATCAAATTATTTTTTTCGTCGCATTAAAGATCTGATGATGTGAAGAATAAAAAGAATCAATGAGGAAGAGAAATTTATTTTCTGAGATCTCTTCAAATAAAGTCGGGAAAAAATAAGAACCAAAACACAAAATTTTAGATTCCCTGTATTTATTTTTTTTGCGGCATATTATTGGGCCTAATTACGTAACTTTGCTCCAATTTAACCGACTTCGTATCTCTTACCATTCCCGAGATCCCAATGGTAAAGTACGAATTTGTTACCCCCTGTATACACGATGGACAAAAAAAAGTGACCCCATTATTCTTTTCTGAATAACTTTATAGCCTTAAAATCATTTTTAAACCAAATTTGCAGGAAATATTTACAAAGTTCTTATAAAATGAATTTAAAAGCGATAAGATTGAATTATAACATCATACAAAAGTCGCAAAAGTAAGTTCTTTATTTTTCAAAAAATTGGGACTTACATGTTAAAGCTTCTTTATATTCTCAACAGAAACATTTTTTGATATTTTATTCGGTTCAGCATTTAGGACTAATTTTCAGACCAAATGTTTCTAAGCAGTTAGTAATTGAATATAACTGAAATTGTATGTACAGGGTGTCCCATGTTCGACACTTTTATAGGGTATCTCCGTAATTGTTAGTGCTATCAAAAAAGTAATGTAGGTGTCATGTGCTCTTTTTGGGCCAAACTTAAAATGTTAAAATCAAAAATTGAACATTTTCGCTCGCTTAAGAGATACGGGGGAAAATCAAAAAATTGGCAATTTTAAAATTACCCTATATTTTCTTAGTTAAAAGAGATACAGAAAAATGGTTTATACAGTTCAAAGTTATCGGACCTAACCTCATTTTTTTTTTAAATGGAACACCCTATATGTTTTAATCTAAAAAGTATTTAAAATTCCCTTTTCAAATATATAACACACCATGGATAATATTGGTTTCCTAGGCGATTTATTTAAACTTTAAATTACTTTAAACCACAGTAGACCATGAAACAAAAGGTAATATCCTAGAAACAACTATGTTGACTATTAACATTTAACGTCAATTTCATTTTGAAAAATCAACATTTAAACAATTTGAAAAATTTGAAATGGTATCAGTTTATATTAAAAGTGGAAAAAACGAAGAAATGGCGCAAAATGTATATTTTGTTCGCTATCCGGAAAGATGGCAACCATTCCGAACATTTGCAATGAGTCCCGTTATTTTTTTATCTTAATCTGAATCATTTATTTCATTTCAAAATAATAAAGTTTAAATACATTACCTAGGAAACCAATATCATCCATGGTGTGTTATATATTTTAAAAGATAATTTAAAAATCTGTCTTTTTAGATTAAAATATACAGGATGTTCCATTTAAAAAAATGAGGTTAGGGACGATAACTATGTACCTGACCCCGTATACTTATTCTGAAAACGGCAGATTATTCAACAATCATTATAAAGAAACCTCTGTATAAATCATTTTTCTGTATCTCTTTTAACTAAGAAAATATAGGGTAATTTTAAAATTGTAAATTTTTTGATTTTCCCCCGTATCTCTTAAGCGAGCGAAAATTTTCTAATTTTGATTTTACTATTTTAAGTTTGACCCAAAAAGAGCACATGACACACCTACATTACTTTTTTGATAGCACTAACAATTACGGAGATACCCTATAAAAGTATCGAAAATGTAGTATGTAGTTGGGAATAGGACTTTACGTTTACATTTGAACAAACTCGAGGTCATATTGAACAATTTTTCAAATAATTTTTTTTAGTAGATTATTATTAGATACTAGTAAGCTATTCTTTTGATGTTAATAACCTTTTTCACACATTTTTTTAACAAATTAAAAATGAAAAAAATTTCTTTCATCCAAATATCAATTCTGTTTCATTTTATACAATTGTTTCCATGACCAACTGGCTAAAAAGGTGATATTCAGTCAGTAGTAATAAATGCTGAACCGAAGGAAATTTCAAAAAATGGTTTCGTCCTGACTATTTGAAAAAAGAAAGATCTTATTCCTTCGACTTCTTTAAAGCACCTTTTTATTTTTGGTTTAAAAATTATATTAAACGATAAAGTTATTCAGAAAAGAATAATATGGTAACTATTTTGGTTAAGTCACTTCAAGTTATGGCAGTTCTTAACGACGACTAAATGATCCGTCATTGTCTACCACCTCCTCCAAGGATGTCATTTAGGCGCTATGTTTCTTTTTTTTTAAATTTAAAATAACTATCCTATTACCTCTGGTATATTTGAATTAATATTTTCTTTATCGCTGGTTGCAAAATAATCCTCACGTGGCGTTGCTTCAATAATCGGTGATAACTGTTTCTTGGTGGTCGTCCTTTTTGGATTCTCTTCGCTATCGCTACCAGATCTTTTTCTTCCTTTCGTACTCGAATCTACAGGACCGAATGCTTTTGATTTTAAAGCGGACGCATCACTGGCACTTCTACGAAGGTTGGATTTCTTAGGTTCAGTCTTTTTGTCTGGTTTTTTAAAAATATCAAAAATTGACGGCTTTGATGAGGTGTTTAGGTTGGAAACGGAGGCAAAAGTTCGCGGTGGCTTTTTGGGAGGTATTTCTTCTAGAGATCCTTGTCTTTTCTTAGGTCGTCGGTCTAGAGAATTTGAAGGATACTCTTTAACATTTTCTTTGTTTCCTTTTCGACTTGGAAGGGTATAGAATTTATTCGGGGTTCCACCTAGAAGTAGACATGAATTTTGAAATAATATGGCATGTTTTAAATTACATTTAATATGAAAAAAATTGCCATTGTAATAATAATAGATAGAACATTATACATTGTGCTCAAGATAAGGAGAGCCTCTATGGGGATCTCGTTAATGGTAAAAGATACAACTTTGATTAAATGGGGGAAAAAGTATCGCAATCGAAGCACGAACAATGTGCCGTACAAAAAGTTTGGTAAGATTTTTAAGTTTTGCGTTATTTAAGTAAACTTGAAATTTTGAATTTTTTGTTTAATTCTTTTTCGACGTTAATATTACAAATAGAGCAAAACTGACAAAATATTCTCACAGCAACTTTTAGTGAATTAAGAATATATAAGAAGTTTTTTAGACGACGTTTCGTTTCCAAGCAAACATTATCAACTTCATTTGTTCTAATACGGCCCTGGTTTTATAATGCCAAATTTTAAGATCTTCTTTATTCTAAATCACACATTTTAATTACATCGAGTCTTATTTAACATCTTTATGAAATTTTCTGGTACGGACTTCATATTTTCCATAATTTTGTAAGAATAGTTCGCAGTCAATACTAAAAGGAATATGAATAATGGCACTACATAATAATCGTAAAACAAGATAATTTATTAACAATAACAAAACAGTAAATATGAAAAAATAAACAACAAATAGGTACATCGGCAAAAAAACATTAATTAAAGTAAAACTAACAGAAAATTATTAGAAGTTAATTTTCCAAAAGGTGGTCGAAATGATTTCTGTCAGTTTCCAAACAAATAGCATCTTAAAATTGCAGAATTTAAATCATTCATTAGCATTTGTGGCCTTACGCTTTGAAACGCTTCAAAAACTTTACTAGTCGTCTAAGGTCGGGTTTGTTCGAAATGATGACCGGAATCATTTCGCATACCTTCTGAAAAATTAATTTCTAATAATCTACCGTTAGTTTTACTTTAATTAATGTTTTTTTGCCGATGTACCTATTTGTAGTTTATTTTTTCATACTTACTGTTTTGTTATTGTTAATAAATTATCTTGTTTCATGATTATTTAGTAGTGCATTATTATAAAATAATTTTTAAAATATTAATTTTAGTACTGCACTGAACTGTTTTTACAAAATTATGGAAAATACAGGTCCGTATCCTGAAAATGTTATGAAGATGATTAAAATTAATCGGAACGTAATTAAGCGATAATGTGTGGTACATCATGAATTTAGAAAAAAGGCCTTAAAATTTAACATTATAAAATCAGGGCCGTATTAGAAAAAAATGAAGTTGATGATGATTGTTTGAAAACGAAACGTTGTTATGTATTCTTAGAGTTCACTTAAAGCTGCCATGAGAACGTGAAAAAAAAATTAAATTAAAAATTTAAAATTTCAGTTATTTTTAATAACTGAAAATTTTAAAATTTTACCAAAACTTTTTATACGGCGCATTGTTCGTGTTCGTGATACTTTTTCCTCATTTAATCGAAGTTGTATCACCATAGAGGCCCTCATTATCTTGGGCATCCTGTATAGTTAAGTTATAAATTGGTTTAAAGAAAGCCGATTTTACGCTATAAGAATATTTTAGAATCAGCGCGTGGTAGCCTAATTGATATGACATCATATACAATTCAGCCCAAATAATTACTCTGTGCTGCTTGGTTACAGCTCGAAAATTGTGCGACGAAAACATAATATATTTTCTGGTAAAATCAACCTAATCTGATCTAATTTACTTCTGTGCTAGTAAACAGACAATTATAATACAGGGTGTTATGGAAATGACGTATTATATTCAAACCGGCAATTCCTGAGATAAAGACAAATTGAAGAAAAATAGCCATAAATGGCGATTTCAATTCTTTTAGCGGACCTGACGTCAAACCAGAAAAACACCTGTGTGGCACTGCGATACATGTAAGCAATCAAGGAATTCTGGCCGGTGTTGTCATATGTACACCTTAAACTCTATCCATTCTGTAATACCTTTTTGTACAATTAATTGAAGAACGTTTACGACGGACTATGTTTTAAAGAACCCGTAAAAACATATGGAATAGTAATAGCCACGTACGTCACTAGGTCAAATGCCAAAGACCTCTTGACGCCTTACATCGGCTGAGCGAAATAGTTTCATATAGCGCCGCACGCTTGCGTCTGTTAGTTGAAGACCAACCAGCGGCCGGATGCATTGTGTCTCGTAGATCACCAATACATTCGCAGCAATCCGCTCTTTGTTTTTTCGGTTTACGCGTATATCTTTCCCATCCATAAATAATCTTTGAATATTGTTTTATTGACGCGTTTCTTCTGGACGTCAAATTTCGTCGCGTGTAATAAAATCTAATAATCTGTAGTATAATCTGTATTATTGTATTTTCAAAAGCTAACTATCGGTTCTCTTTCACTATTACGTGTACATAAAGTGTTTCCAGGAGTGTTCCCATGAAACAGAAAAAAAAAAGTTTGTGTTTGTGTCTGGATTTCGTCGCTCTTTAGGTATAAGGATAAATACAATAGGTAGACAATAATTTATTTTTATAATTTTATATGGAACTTCAGTGTTACATTAAGTTTGGCAACATTGCCATTGGCTCTTGGTGAAATGTTGTACAGTAGCGCGGACTTACACTGGAGTGCCATACCAACCTAAAAGTACTGGCGGCCAGGGGGAACAAGATAGAGCTCTTGTGGGTCCCTGGTCACTCTGGGATATTAGGAAATGAAAAAGCGGATGAACTAGCGAGAGCCGGATCCGCCCAAAATCTCAGGGGCCCCGAACCGGCCTTTGGGATATCAAAACAGGCAACGAAAACAACATTAGATAGATGGTCGAAAAAACAACACCTATCTCGATGGCAAGGGTTACCTGGTCAAATACACGCAAGGGCCGTAATTGGAAAACCATCGAGGATACTATCGAATGGGATGCTAGCCCTAACACGGCCCCAGTTGAAACAAGTGATGGGTCTGCTAACAGGCCACTGCCACTTGCGAAAACACCTTCAACGGATGGGTATAAACAACGGATCCATTGAATGCAGACTCTGCGGCGAAGAGGATGAAACCGCCTCACACATAATATACCGCTGCGCAGCACTGTCTCGTAGAAGACAAAATATCTTCGGGAACATACAATGTGGTGACAACCTCCCACATGACAAACTTGGTAGAAGGTTACTGGACCTCATAGAAGGAACAAACATCGTCTAACCAGATCGGGGTACACAATAAGCCGGAAGGCTGCAGTGATAGAAGTTCGGGCCTTTAAACCGACCCCCGCCTTTAACCAACCAACCAACCAACCAAGAGTGTTTATTACCCCACTTTTAAAAC
The DNA here is from genome assembly GCA_963991005.1 of Barypeithes pellucidus. NCBI lineage: Eukaryota > Metazoa > Arthropoda > Insecta > Coleoptera > Curculionidae > Barypeithes > Barypeithes pellucidus. Next base: position 26,518,794 of record OZ022556.1, read on the forward strand.
GGTCGATTTAAAAAAAATAAAATATGTAGCGCTTCTCTAGGACACCCAAGGAGTCACCCATTTAAATATAATACGTCATTTCCATAACACCCTGTATACCTAGTTCTATTAAAATAATTATTAAATTATACAGGTTCAGTTCTTAATATTCTTATGTATAGAATTATTATACACTTTTATGAATAAGCAAAATTTCGTGGGTTTACTGCGAAAAGTATAACCAAGTCATGTTCTCATAATTTTTTAGTTATGGTTTCAGTGACATCTAAAGATTATATCTGTGCCCTCCGTGAATAAGTCTAAAATTCCAAGGTCAGTGCATATTGCAGTCTCGATCTCGACAAGTCCATATGTTCACGGAATCCTAGTACCTCACCTTATTGATAATTTGCTTTACCAATTTGATATCATTCGCGCACCATTGAGCGAAAAATACAGTTAAATATTGAAATATAGCGAGTGTCCTATAAAGGTCGACGAGTGACGGTATCTCGATAACTATTCGTTCTACAGATATTGGGGAAAAAAATACAAAAGTGACCCCTAGAATTATATTAAAATTATTTTCAATTTTGAAATTTTACTGCTAGATGGCGCATTTTTAATTCAACATCAAAGAATGATAATATCTCTTAAAACCACTGGTGAAGGTATATCACATCACGTGGAACTATTTTGAACTCTCCAATTAACACCCTACAAATTATTTATTTAACATTTTGATCTCTCCTAAAATAAGGAATGTGGGAAGGTTTGATTCTTGTTGAAGAAAAAGTTCGATAACTTCCGAATACATTAGCCGATTTTATTGAACTTGGTCTTGTTCTAAAGCTATTTGATAGTCGAATTATAGTCTATAATAATACTTTAGGTTTAGTAGTTTAAGATTGAACCGCTACATGGCGTCTTTTGATCGCTTTAGTAATTTACGCCATTTTCCATGACCAGTTAAATGGAAGCCTATCTTTATAATTTGCCAGTCTTATTACTCGTAAAATATTACTCGTAAAATTATTTAAAAAGTGGCGCAAACCAGAAGTCGATATTGCTTTTCTAACCTAATCTAACCTAACCTAAGTTATGAGCAAGAATCTATTTTTTAACATTTCAAAATTATAACATCCAATATTCGTTAAGAATAAGTAAGCCATGAAAATCCAAACATTAAAATTGACAATTAGCTGTCATTAGTATCACCGTAACTTGTTATTTTGAATTTTAAAATTGGCTTTTGTTGTTAAAAACAGATTAAACAATTTGAAGTGGTCGTATTATGTTTCTAAAGTGGCGGTTCTTTCAAAACAAATCGAATAAAAAATATTAATTTATATTCATTGAATATTATTTATCGTATAAAGTATTTAGTATATATAGTATATTTTATCGTACCGTCAAACTAAAAAAGTCCGACCCTCCCTAATATTTTATCATCCCGTCAAACCAAACTGTATAGATCCGGCAACCGTGCCTCGGTCGAGGTAAATGACGATTATGACGAGACTTGCTCGCACGTGCGATTAAGTAGTGCAATTTCTCTGTAGTAACAGGTGGCGGGTGGCAGCGGGGCTATGGCGATTTAACATGGAAAAGGCGCACAGTTTTTGTGTGCATCTAGTTAGAAATTCGAGCGTGTATGTTTTAATATTTTAATATTATATATTTATTAAGTTAAAATGAATAGTTGACGGTCGACTGTTGTTTAAGAAATAACTTTAGCTCTTTGAGTTTGGAGCAAAAAATTGAAGTGAAGAAGGCGGGAACACCTAAACCCGACATTAATTTAACGCAGACCACAAAGGGTAAATCTAGGGACTTCATTAGGAAGTTTAAAAATGAAATATATGAAAAAAAATTTATAGAGGGTATTCCAAACGTAATGAGGCTGTTATTGATCAATTTTCTACAATTAAGAACCGAAGAATGGACTTTACGTTTAAGCACTATTGTGTAGGGTCGATAGATTTGTATGTGTATTTCGATAAATGATACTCTATATGATTTTAAACCATTTTATTTAAGGAATTAAACTAAAAAATACTGAAAATATGAAGAATGCCAACTTGTCAGTCTCGTGGCTCGATTCGTTCTCGTCATAAAACAGTTAACTATTGTTCTCGTCTTGGTTGCGCCTAATGACGTAGCCGTAGATGGCGTTGTTTTATTAAACATCATTCGGTTTTCTTGATAACTCGTAGATGGCGGTAGTAATATTGGACATCATTCGGTTTCCTTGATAGCTCATAGATGGCTTTAGTAGTATTAGTAGTGGACTGTATAAATATTGTTACGAGGGTTGCATGCGACGACGTTAAAATCCAACAGCTATACACACTAAGAAAACCTTTCTTATTTCCCAAAAGTTGTATTTCCTTGTGTAAAATTAAAAAATAAATAAAAATATGTTTTACCTAACGCATTATCTTATTACTTTTTTTCTTTCTACATTTAAACGCCTAGGAAGTAATTGTTTGGTCGTTACACGAAAATAAAATTTTAAAAATAATTTCACCATACTTGTGAACCCCCGCTATCATAGGTCACGAGCCGCCACTGTTTCTAAATCATATGACATACTGGCCCTGTATTTTCAACCTTCTGAAAATACAGTTAGCGCATGCCTGCCAGGAGTAAAATAGAAATCCGGAGGGACAGCATTTTTCGCGGATGGTTTGAGATTGTATCGGGAATGCTTGTCCAGGTTTCCACAACCGTCTTGCTAAACCATTTCTAAAAACCATCCGCCAAAAATATTATCTCTCCGTGTTTTATAGTATACTCCTGACAGGCGATAACTATTTTCAAAATATTGAAATTCACGGCCAGTATGTCATATGCTTTAGAAATAGAATACGACAACTTAAATTGTTTAATCTGTTTTTAACAACAAAAGCACAATTTTAGAATTCAATATAACAAATTACGGTGAAACCAATGACAGCGAATTGTCAATTTTATTGTTTGAATCTTCATGGCTTACTTATTTTTAACGAATATTTGGATGTTATCATTTATACAGGGTGTTCCTTAATGACGTGCTAATATTTCAGGATGTGATTCTTTAGCTTATTTTATAAAGAAAAGTTTATATGAACATATGTCCGCAACGGCTTAAATTTTTTGCTACAGGGTGTTAAATTTTTATTTTTTAAATGGTCCGAAAGTACTTCAGATATTATCTTCAATTTTGGTATGTGTTAATGGAATATTGAACTACAAATTCTAGTTAGAGAAGTTATTCAATTGTTCCACCAGTGGCGTCCATGCAAGCATGTCCTTTGATATTCTTTACAAAAAAGATAATACGCCACTGACATTTTTCCATTTGTATATTTTTTCTGATTAGCCTGGTCAATTCTACATAAAAATCTCTCTCTCTCTTGAGACGCATCATTCTTGATTAAAACCACTAAATTCATATTGAAACTCATTATTATTAACACTGATAAAATAATTAATGATAAATTTTGTTTTATAAAAATTTAAGGAAGCCTTTTAAGTGAAGGTGGCCATTTCCAACAATTTTTATAAAACAAACTTTATCATTAATTAGTTTATCAATGTTGATAATAAGGAGTTTCATATGAATGTAGTGGTTTCAATGAATAACGGTGCGCGTCTGCCGAGAAAAACTCAAGAGACCGTTTTCATGTAGAATTGACCAGGCTAATCAGAAAAAGTATCCACATGAAAAAATGTCAGTGGCGTACCATCTTTTCTGTAAAAAATATCAGAGGACATGTTTGCAGGGACGCCATTGATGGAATAATTGAATAACTTTTCTAACTAAAATTTTAAGATATTAAAAAATAGCCATTTAAAGCCAAAAATTCAACACCCTGTAGCAAGAAATGTAAGCCGTTGCGGACATAAGTTCATATTACCGTTTCTCTATAAAATGACCTAAGGAATTACACCCTGAAATATTAGCACGTCATTAAGGAACAAACTGTGTATTATTAAAAAATAGATCTTTGCTCATAAGTTAAGTGTGAAAAACGATATCGATTTCCGGTTTGCGTCACTCTTTAAATAATTTTACGAGTAATAATACTAACAAATTAAAAAGTTGTGCTATCATTTAACTTTTCAAGGAAAATAGAGTAAATTACTAAACTCAAACTTAAGTATTAGTATAGACTATAATTCGGCCATCTAATAGCTTTAGAACAATACTAAGTTCGATAAAATCGGTTAATGTATTCGGAAGTTATCGAACTTTTTCTTCAACACGAATCAAACCTTCCCTCACCCCTTATTTTAGGAGATATATCAAAATGTCAAATAAATAATTTGTAGAGTGTTAATTGGAGAGTCTAAAACAATTCCAGGTGATATACCTTCACTATTGATTTTAAGAGATATTATCATTTGAAATTTTGAATTAAAAATACGTTACATTACTGTGGAGGCAATTTCGAAAAAAATGGCATTTGCCTCCTTACTACAGGTGAAATATCAAATATTCGTTCAAGATTTAAGGCATGCACCAACTTTTATCAAGAATACAACATCTACAATACAAAATCGGTAATAAAAAAAATTCTCATATGTTGCAAATATAAGTGAAAAAACAATTTTTTGTAATTGTAAAAAAAATAACTATATATTGCTTTATCTTTACCTTTATCATCTGCAACGCATCCCACTTTATCGGCCTGGCGTAGTACCTTCGCAGCTTCAGCGGCAAGTTCTTTCTTTGAATTTTTCAAGCGTTCTTTCCGAATAGGGGAAGTTATTATAGCTCCTCCATCAATTCCAAGTATTCCCCCTGTGATCTTGTTTTCGCGAGGCACTGAAATATAAAGAAAACATGTTATTATTTTGTAGCTACGTACATAGTAACGAACAAAAATACCTAATAGTAGCAAAAATACCCTGCATATTATTAGTTGTTCTAAATTCTCAATACATTTAAAACATTTTTTCTTTAACATACCATATCAAATGAAAGTGCAAAATCACTATTATAAAGAAGTTAGGTCTATTGGTACTCCACTACCCCTTTTTTTGACAATACTTTTTAAGTGTTGACATTTTTAACATAGTATATTGGCTCAGCGTACAAAGTATACCAAAATTTCCAAATTTCCTAAAATTTTATAGTTTCGAAAATATTTAGTAAAAACCATCCCCAGAGCCTCCCTTTCAAGGGGCTATAGCACTGTAATGAGGGGACAAAAAATACAATTTTATCTGAAGTTCTAACTTTTTGGCCCAATATACTAAATGCCAATTTATTTGCCATACATTTTAGGACACCCTATATCTTTGTTATTAAAATATTGACTATTCATCACACACTATATTGGCTATTTTGATCGCATTTTTTTATTTTATTCAAGATTCTATATATATTATTATGTATGTTGTATAATAGATCATACGTCTAAATTTAATAGTTTTTGACGTATTGACATTTAAAAATTATATTTATTGCAATTTGGCAGGGTGTAGCATCATAACGATGAATCTTACAGAAAAAACTGCTTGCGCATTAATATCTTGGGTTTTAATTTTCTACATGTTCCATCCAAAAATGCATAGCTTCCGGTTTGACCGGATATCCGAAAGTTGACTTCTTAAGTAGAATATAAACCGTTAAGATGCTACAATACATCAAAGTTTCATAAACGTAACTTTTCATTACCAATATCTCAAAATTCAGTTCAGACGAAAGAACCCAAATTTTTTAAACAAAAAAATATAAACTCGATTACATAATATTACTTAGTATAAAAGAAGAAACATGCAGATTGTCGGGAGATACAAAAAAATAATTAATTAGCTTAGAAATTTCTTAATAGAAACCCACACTAATACATCACATTACAAAAGAAAGTTTTGTTTATGAAAATATTGATTACGAAGAAGATGCATCATGATATTTCGGGTTAGCACGATTTGGCACTTGACTCGCATTTCTCTAGAACAAAATGTAAATTTATTTTAACAAAATAATCGTGAGACAAGAATGGCATTTAACCTTATGGAGATTTTCAGCGAACAATTTACTTGTCTGAAAATGGCTTGTTATCTAGTGGCATCACTTTCAAGTTACTTACTTTTTACAACCGCCTTTTTAATACAACTTTATTGCCGTATTAACCAGATTTTAAATTTAAAATTGGCTCAATGTGACAATTAATTCAGTGGCGGACATATCGTCGGGTCAACCGGGGCAATGCCCCGGGCCCAGGCCTTAAGGGGGCCCATTAATCAATCCAAATTAAGATTTTGAAATAACAAACCACTAAAAAAATCTTATATTAGAAATAACTTAAAACATTCCTAAGAGCGCCCATTCTTTGTCTACACGCGGCAACACCGAACATTACCGCTTTGTGATTACAGCCAGAAGTCCAGATTTCTAATTATTAAAATAATGTATAGTTTAATAAGAATTGTGGTGTGGATTGAAAGTATTCATTTAAACAGTAAGGAGTTTTCGGTTAACGACTACGTATTTTTGGACTTTGTTAACTTGTCTTGACTATTCACTTCTCGAGTCTATTTAATCGATTAGGATCGAGAGTAGCTTAACAGCTTGGATAACAATACTGATATTATAAAGGCTCTGACTGAAGTTGAGTTAAAGTCAACAAAAAAAGATGAAATTATGAAAGCTTCAAGTTTAAAAAAGAATATGGCTAATTTTGATTTCGCTGTAATGACTGTTTTCATGTTCAAAACTTTAAATCAAATAAATTTGGCGTCAAAAACTTTGCAAAAATCGGATATTGACTTACTTGACTACATCAGTTTTAGATCGCGTATACAAGCATATTTGTAAAGGAGACCCCGAAGAATATAACAAAATTAAATCCGAAGCAATAGACCTTGCCAAAAAGTGGAATATAGAACCCTCGTTTCAAATAAAAAGACAGCCAAGAGTAAAAAGGCACTTTGGCGAACCTTCTTTAGATTGTCAATTTGAAAACAGGAAACAATATTTTAAAGTTAAAATTTATTATTTTACTATTTACATAATTTGCAATCAAATCAAAGACAGATTTTTAGGCATGCTTTCCGTTAAAGAAAGTTTCCAGGTTTTGGAACCACAAAATTTGCTGAAAAGTTGAACAGAAGCGATTCGAGAAAAATGCAAAAATTTATCAAGTACCCCCACCGTATATCTGATAGTTTTGTAAATCAATTCGCTATGATGTATGATTTAGTTAAACAAGAACTTAAGTTAGATAGAACAGTCAGGCAGTTTTTTGAAAATATAATAAAAAAATATGCTTATCTCGAAGGTGATTTTTTTGAAGTTTACACAGCATTCTTATTATATTTTAGCCTGCCTGTAAAGGTTGCGTCGTTAGAGCGCTCTTTTAGTAAATTAAAATTATTAAAGAATTGTTTGAGATCAACAACTGGCGAGGAAAGAGTGAGTAATTTAGCTATATTGACCATAGAATATAATGTTGCGTCAAAACTAGATATAACAGATTTAATAAATCGGTTCAAAAATGCCAAAGTCAGGAAAAGACCGTTATTATATAAATAGTTTCCTATTTTGTTTCATTATTGTTGTTGTTATTAGTTATTTGTTCTTATTAAAGAATAATTTAAAGAATATTTTTTCAATAAGTACATTTTATTTATCCTATGTGTTTTTTTATCATGAAGGAGCCCATGAATATATTTTGCCCCGGGACCCAAGTCTGCCACTGCCCCTATTATCTTTAATGTCTTTTTGTTTATCAGCTAATAAAAAAGGATAAACGAGAGAGAACATATTTCTATGGAAATGGAATACAATTCCAGTGTATTTATTAGACTGAAATGGCAAAATTAAGATATTAACGAAATAGTTACAATTTTTTTCCTGTTCTGTAGATTGTGTTAAATATAGCCTATGACAAACAGTGCTGGGCACCAGGAGTGTCTAAGCACATCGGCTAGGACAAACATTTCATCTCCAAGAGGTTCGTTTCTACGAAAAAAATTTTTTTCGTTGAAAAAATGTGGATCCATTTTAAGTACGGATGCCGCTTTGGAACAGGATCTGTTCTATTCGAAACAGGTCTTTATGTGGAACAAGTCGGATCAGGTATGGGTCGATAGGTTTTCCTATTCCACTGGAACAGTCTGTTTCGCTTTTCGCTGGAACCATTTGGTTCGCTCAACGTGATACAAAAAAACTGAAAACAGATTTGAAATCAGCGATACCCAATTACAAAACGGTTTTTAAATCAACTTGCAAAGTGTTCAAAAATGCAAGTGTAATCAATCATATCCGTTTAAGAAATTACACATTTAAAAAAATTTACGTTATTATATAACCTAAGCATACAATAGTTCACCTAGTCAAAATATTATAAGAAATCGGGGCCGTATGAATGTATACATTCCAGTGTCAAGTTAAGTCAAGATTATGCAGTGTATAAGCTGATTGGTGGAACTTGTCATCGCTAATATGGTACCGAACGTCACGGTGACCTTGACCATGGCTCTCCATATTATTTATGTTAATCCTACGTACCCACAAAACAACTGCCGGTGGGTATTCATTCGGTACTGGTATGCGACAAAAAGGTTCTTTGCATACTGAGTGTCCTAATTGAATTGCGACGATTCTCTTCGTTGTACAGGGTGGTCATGTATAATGCCCCCCCTTTTAACTTTTCTGTTTCCCATTCTTGAGAAAAACTAAAAAGATTGCTAAACAGAGGTTTTCACGTACTATTTACAAGAGGATCAAATATCATTTTAGGTCTGGGGATTTACAGGGGCGATCAAGATTTTTTTTTATGGGACATCCTGTATACTAACTGATTTTCCAATTCTGCGTCAAATTCGTAAAAGCGTAATTTATGTATATACCCTATACCCAAATTAAACCGTTCCCAATATACAGGGTGTTCCTACCACATATTTTAGTTAGAAAATTTATTCAATTTTACCACCAGTGGCGTCCCTGCAAACATTTACTCTGATATTTTTTACAAAAAAGATGCTACTCCACTGACATTTTTCCATGTGGATATTTTTCTGATTAGCCTGGTCAATTCTACATGAATACGGTCTCTTGAGATTTTCTCGTCAGACGCACCGTTCTTGATGAAAACCACTAAATTCATATTAAAACTCATTATTATTAACATTGATAAAATTAATGATAAATTTTGTTTTATAAAAATTGTTGGAGTGGGCAATTCGACGCGAAGACGGGCGGAAGCATGCCTTTTAAGTAAAACTGGCCATTTCCAACAATTTTTATAAAACAAAATTTATCATTAATTATTTTATCAATGTTAATAATAATGAGTTTCAATAAGAATTTAGTGGTTTTAATCAAGAACGGGTACGTCTGACGAAAAAACTCAGGAGACAATTTTTATGTAGAATTGACCAGGCTAATCAGAAAAATATCCAAATGGAAAAGTGTCAGTGGCGTACCATATTTTATGTAAAAAATATCAGAGTAAATGTTTGCAGGGACGCCACTAGTGGAACAATTGAATAACTTTTCTAACTAAAATATGTGGTTCTATATCCTATTAACACATACCAATATTGAAAATAATATCTAAAGTACTTTCGGAGATATTAAAAAATAACCATTTAAAAAATAAAAATTCAACACCCTGTAGCAAAAAACTAAAGCCGTTGCGGACATATGTTCAATATTAATTTTTCTTTATAAAATGACCTAAGGAATCACCATGAAATTTTAGCAGGTCACACCCTGTATATTGAAAATTGGCAAAATCCAATATTAAAAATATCTAAAAATGCAGGAATGAGAAAAAATCGAGAGTGGTATAGAGAACAAAAGTAAGACGGGTTATCGGTTCTTTGTTTTCCATAGCAATCTCGATTATCTTTCATTCCTGCATTTTTGATATTTTTAATATTGAATCTTGCCAATTTTCAAATTGTCAATATATCGAAAAAAGTTAAATTTGCGTATAACACTTTTTGAACCACCCTGTAAATCAACAGATTTAAAATGTTTGATCCCCTTGCAAATACTACTTGAAAAACCCTGTATAACAATCTTCTTAATTTTTTTCAAGTATGAAAAATAAAAAAAGTTAAGAGAAGGGGACTTGATACGTAATCACCCTGTACATATTAAGTAACACATTTTTCCGATTTACGTGATGACTTAGCTTAATAGTAATTAATCAATAAATTAATTAATTCAGGCAGTTCCCAAATAACACACAATGTAATTAAAAATATATTTGTTATGGTCATACCCATACCGGCCATACCCATGGCTAATTATTCTTAGTTTTTGTGGTCAGGAACTGTAGAAAAGAATACTTTTTAGCAATTATAGTTTTTATTTTAATGATATTAACGTCGAGAATTTATTCTAATAATAAGGAAACCAACCAGCTGACACTCTTTTAAATTTTAAAACTTATTTTGTCCACGAAATTAATTTGATGTATTTGTTCTCTGTTCAAGCAGTGTTCTCATTGTTATTTCTATCATCCCCTTTGAATATCGAAGGTTAAAGAGAAACGGATAAATGTAAAAATCTAACAACTTATATTGGGAGACAAGTATATGCCTGGTTTGCACGGATTTCGGTCTATCTTGGACATACCGCGTAAGATATCCATGCGCTACAAAACGAAGCGCCTGCTGAAGTCATGTCGATTTGGGAGTTGATCGCATTATGAATTGGTCATATCTATCCGTCTTTCTTATAGTTCGAAATTCAAAGACTACCCCCAATTAATTATCGAATTTTCAAAAATGAAAGTCCACATTAATAAGCTGTTATTTCGTAAATAATGTACCAATTTTAGAAAGTGTTTGTTTTAAGAGGATGCCGGAGTCAGTCGAAATCTCCGAATTTAACCCCTGTTCGTTCAACGCTTTGAAGGCACGAGACGAATTGGATCTTCCCTTGCAGTTAGAAGAATACGTAGAGCGTCCGCCCGTAATCGGTATAGTTTGCAGAATTATACCGTTGATTCTTACTGCCATAAATAAACTACCTGATTAAACCCTATTGTATACGCCTGAATCTCTTCAAAGCTCAATAAATGGGATCAGGGCCGGCTTGAAAATGTATACCACACCACATGATTTATTTTTCTAATTTAAAATAAATAGATAGGTATTTTTAGTGTTAGGTACCTATAATAAATGTAAAATAATGATAACAATTAATGATAATTGAAAATAATATAATATAAAAGTATAACTATAAGGATAACAAGTACAATAAAAATTAATTAAATTCTAAGAAACTATTGATAATTTATTCAAAATTTAACTCTGTATCACTATCACTATCTTCATCTAAGCCTAAACTTATAATTAAGGGTTGAACATTTGTAATCATACAATTGTAAGAATTTTCCACCTTAAGTACATGCTGTACACAGTTTTTCTAGCTGTCTGCAGAAATTTTTCTTACTTCGTTTTTAATTAATTCTACTACCACATTTAATGTGGGAGAAATATTATTTCTCCTAATATTGGATTTTAATTGGTGCCATATTAGCTCAATAGGATTGAATATACAATAGTACAGAGGAAGACGCAACTGTATGTCCATTTTCGGCTGCAAGTTTGTCACACTCGTATTCCTTATTTATTTTAAAAGCTTTTAATACTTCTAATACCTAGTTCTCGTTTTTTATAAGTTTCTTCAAAATATAAATAATTTTCAATCATAAAATTTTGAATTTCTGCTTTTGTATTATTAGAATTGGGAATGATTTTTGCTTGCCGACTATGATAACTAGCATTGTCCATTACAATGACGCTATTTTCAGGTATATTTTTAAAGAGTTTATGTTTAAACCAATCTTCAAAAAGTTGTGCGTGGTAATCTAAACAAGAATCTGCTATGTTTTTAGCTGAAAGCAACAAACCCGTTCTCCGAACCAGCATGTAATATTGTGATTCTTTTGCCTTTATTTGATGGTGCCTTGGTTTGACATTTTTTGGAAGAATCATCCCAACCTTTTCTTGGAGTGTCATGGGTATCGAACCATGTTTCGTCAAGGTAAATAATTGGAAGATATTCTTCTCTAAATTGTTTAACAGCTGTTAAATATTTAAGTCTCCATTCCCGACACTTGAAGATGCCCCCCTATCAGCACAATTCCAAGGACGCCACATTCTACCACTAATAAGCCTAACTAAAAATTACTCGCCGGAAAACCACTAAAGATTAAAATTATTAAAAATCACTTTGTATTTATATATGCATCAGGCATAGGTATAAATTGAATTTGTATTATAATTAATAAATTTGGGATTTACTTATTTATTTTATGGTCGAATAGAAAATGAGGTTTTATTGCAGTCAAGAGATCAACGATATAATTCTGCAAAAACTGTACGCGCGCCGTCAGAAACAACGATAATCGGAAGAAAGAGACTGCACGTGATCGGGGTCTATACTTCAATTTTCTACGCTGAAAAACGGAGTTTTCGCTTCCTATAAGAACGGTACATTTAAAGAAATTTTTTTTTAGCGAAATATGTCTAAAATTTGTTAACAACTCGAGGAAAGTACATCATTTTTTTCTATATGGGGCAGTAAAAAAAATTAAATCTAAAAATCTTCCGAGAAAAAAAAATATAGACTTTCCGCGACTTCTAGTTCTATTACAAAGTTTTTTTACTTTGACATTTTTTTCCTAAAACAGGAATAAACGCTTGGAAACTGAAAACTCGTTTACAGGTACTCCGGAATCCTGTTAAGAACAACGAATATATACGGAGTTGTGCTATTTGGATGGACATAGAGGTTAACCCCGATAACGAACAAACCACAAAAATGTCTTAAGAGGTCCAAATGCAGAACTTATTGTATCAAATATCCGTGGGTACAGGTGTTCACTGGACAGTATAGAACGACCGGTAATAGTTTTTACCTTTTCTCGCTTGTATCGATAACAAAGCGTTAATTTACATGTTTTTTTGTTTACGAAAGGTTAATTTTGTATATAGTTACAAGGTTACTTTGCGTAAACGAAACGATAGTAGAATGTGAATATGGAAACGAACAACCAGAAAAATTCTTTGCAATAAAACGCCAATCCTAACATAAAAAATAGGGTGTGGCTACTAAAATTTATAAATAAAGCGGACTTTGTACTAAGGATTAAGCATTCAAGTTTTTTTAATATGGTTAATATTCGTTAAATGATTTTGGATGACTTTAGGAAGTTATTTTAGATTGACAGGTTTATTATGTAATTTAGAAAACTGCCTAAGCAAAAAAGAGGTGATTCCTAGTTTACATCATAGACCTATAATACAGTGACCGGCAAAACGTTGGCCTCATATGGAAAACTTTTTTATTATTGAAATATTTAAGAAATATCCAGTACCTTCATATTCTCAGGAATATTATAAAAATGTATAAAATGAAACTAAAGTTTACTTTGTTATTTGTCACTATATTAAAAGAGATTTGGCATTAATGGGCTCTCCAGTACGCCCACTGATGGCCCAAGTTTTCATGTCAGTTTTAGAGGAAACCTTTATAAACTCACCAATTTCAAAAAATATTTTTTCTGGTATAGGTATATTGACGACATTTTAGTGTGTTTCACAGGGACTGAGGAAGAACTTAAACGTATTTTAAACCACCTTGACTCTTGACATCCCAAAATTAAATTAACGCGAGAAATAGGAAACGACAATCAATTTTTTGGATCTCAGAATATCAAAAATCTCGAATAAAAAACTACAGTTTCACATTTACAGAAAACCTACATTTACAGATATCACAATACCATATGACTCAGTACACCCAAAAGCGCATAAATTGGCAGCATATAGATCAATGGTACATAGAGCTCTATCTCTACCATTCTCTGAAGAAAGTGTAAAGATTGAGCTCTATACTATCAGAGCTATTGCCGTCAATAATGGGTACACGGTTGGTTGGTTGGTTGGTTAAAGGCGGGGGTCGGTTTAAAGGCCCGAACTTCAAATCACTGCAGCCTTTCGGCTTATTGTGTACCCCGATCTTGTTAGAAGATGTTTGTTCCTTCTATGAGGTCCAGTAATCTTCTACCAAGCTTGTCATGTGGGAGGTTGTCACCACGTTGTATGTTCCCGAAGATATTTTGTCTTCTGCGGGACAGCGCTACGCAGCGGTCTATTATGTGTGAGGCGGTTTCATCCTCTTCGCCGCAGAGTCTACATTCAATGGATCCGTTGTTTAGCAGCATCCGTTGAAGGTGTTTTTGCAAGTGGCAGTGGCCTGTTAGCAGACCCATCACTTGTTTCAACTGAGGCCGCGTCAGGAATAGTGTCCCATTCGATAGTATTTTCGATGGTTTTCCCATTACGGCCCGTGCGTGTATTAGACCAGGTAACTCTTGCCATCGAGATAGGTGTTGTTTTTCCGACCATCTATCTAATGTTGTTTTTGTTGCCTGTTTTGATATTCCAAAGGCCGGTTCAGGGCCCCTGAGACTTTGGGCAGATCCGGCTCTCGCCAGTTCATCCGCTTTTTCATTTCCTAATATCCCGGAGTGACCAGGGACCCACAAGAGTTCCACCTTGTTCCCCCTGGCCGCCAGTACTTTTAGGTTGGTATGACACTCCAGTGTAAGTTTTGAAGTAAACCGATTGGAGTTCAAAGCCTTAAGAGCAGCTTGGCTGTCCGAAAGGATGTAAATCTTCTGGTCGTGGTAGCCCTTTTCAAGATGGGTACACATTAAAAGAAATAACTTCTCTTATAAATAAAAACAACATACACTAGTTATAACACAAATATACCTGATAAAAAAGAACGAAAACTCAAAAAATGTCATTCCTATATATTCAGGTCCAACCTCAGACAAAATTTCAAATATGTTATCATCTGATTAGGAAACACTAGCATTCAAACCCTCAAATAGTTTATCAAAATTATTTTCTAACGTCAAAGATAAGCGCGAAAAATATAAAAAACCAGGAGTTTATAAATTATTTTTAAATTTGTAAAGAATGAAATATTTGCTATATAGGACAAACGGGACGAATATTTGAAACGAGATTTAAAGAACACAATGCATGCTTTAGACTTAATAAAAGATCATCTAATTTTGCGAATCACTTTTTAGATACAAACCACACATTTTCAGATATAAGTAACCTACAAATCTTATACACTGAACAAAAAGGCCATAAATTAAATTTACTAGGAAACATTGAAATTTATAAACATAAAAAAGACAGTAATATTAACCTTTTAAACACACAATTAGATCTCGGCAACTCCCCGCTATTAAAATTATTGTAAAAATCCCATCTGGCATTATTATTATACCAACATAATATTTTTTTAGTACTACCTATGTTATGTACACTTAGTTTGGGTTCACTCTCGTGTGAGCATCTTGAAGTTGTAGTTGAACTACCAAACGATCGTAACGCCAAATCTCTTCTAATATAGTGACAAATAACAAAGTAAACTTTAGTTTCATTTTATATATTTAAAATGTATTGTCACAAAGTAACGGACGAGTCAATCAATAATGAAAATGTGTTAAATGATCGAAAACCAAGGTAGCAATCTATTATTTAAACATTATTGTTGATTTTCGAACATTCAGAAAAGAAATTCTTGGATTTTTAATAATGTAATCCATTGCATTTGTGTAGTGAGCAATGAATTGATTTTGAGAGATGGCAGAAGTATACGAGATCAGATGATGCAACTAAAGTCTGTTTCGTTGCCGTTGATAGCTCGATACCCTCATTAAAGATTCAAAACAAGGGCCCGGTGGCCTAAAATATTTTACCTATAAAATGGTCTTTTTACGTACATCTAGCATAAAGATGAAGAAATTTTGACCTATTCCACCGGGTAACAGATAAAGTAACAATAGAGCCATAAAATGAAATGAAAGGATAATGATTAAAACGGCCCATCATGGTCGGAGAGTTGGGTTTTTAATGTAACCGCTTATTATTTTATTTAAATGTAATAGATTTTATGATTTTATGAATTTATTTACAAGAAAACTAATTTATTTACAGATCAAAAAATATTGACAATTTCAATAATTATAACTCGATAAAATGGTCCTCAGAAGAATCTGAAGAGTCATCATGTCCTACGCTTATTACTAAAGGCTCAATTTCCATAGTTGTGTCAATTACGTTGTCAAGTTCCCACATTTTTTGTTCCTCTACTATAGCATGTTTTATGGCGTTTTGCCAATTTTCTGATGACACATCTGCTAAAGAATGAAGCAAGAGGTGTCGCACTTCTTGCATTTTAAAAGTTTTGTTATTTCTAGCAACATATCCTTTTACTTGAGCCCATATTAATTCGATAGGATTTAGCTCACAATGGTAAGGTGGTAAACGGAGCACTATAATACCTCGATCTCTTGCCATCTCGTCAATAACATACTTTTTATACTGTGATTTATGTAGCCTAACAATATCCAAAAGTTCTTTTTTTACCATGGTATTATCGTAACTCAATTCCTTTCGTTGTAACCAGTTTACGATTTCCGCCTTTTTCCATGAAGTTGTGGGAAGATTCTCTTTTAGCCTAGAGTGATAGCTGGCATTATCCATCACTATTACAGAATTAGCGGGAATGTATTCTATCATTTGCTTAAAATATTCCTCGAAAACATCAGCAGTCATTTCTTCATGATAGTCTTTAGTAGAATTCGACTGGAATTGTAATAATCCTTGATCCAAAAAGCCATTTGAACTTCCTATATGAGTTATAATAAGTCTGCGTCCCTTTCCAGATGGTGGTCTAAGTCCTGTTGACCAGCCTTCCATGACAGCTTGTCGAGAACTTAGGACATTTTTATCTTGCCAAACTTTAGATACGGTGTGCCCTTCGTTCAGCCAAGTTTCATCCAAATAGAAAATGTTTTTGCCTTCGCTGCGGTATTTTCGGATGGACCTTAAGTATTGACGTCTCCAGCAAATAATATCTGATCTATCAATAAGAAAAGATTTTCTGTTTTGCTTCTCCCATCGAAAGTTCATATCATGAAGTATTTTCCATAGTTTCGTTCGTGATAGCTGTGGTAAGTCCTCGTCGTAGTTAATGGCTTGTAAAATTTTGTCTATAGTTGGTATTTCCTTGGCAAAATAAAAACTATGTACTTTTCTTCTAATACCATTTTTAATGAAATTGTCAATTTCTAACGGTTTCTTTCCTGGGAGTTTTTTTGGCTCACTGAGGTTCTTAGATTTTCTTTCACGCAAGAACCTATATATAGTAGCCTCTCCAACTCCTACCATATTGGCACACTCTGCAATGATGCTACGAACATCACTTGCAGGTTTCTGGTACACTAGAGCATCATGCACGTTTAATATTAATGTCTTTTCTCGGAGAGAATATGCACTCTTGCTAATTTGACGAAGACACGTTGGCGAAAAACTTGAAGCCATTGTTACAAGTATAGGAAATAATTCAACTTTGAGATAATGCAGTATCTAAATACAACTAAATACATAGTTTGACAAACGCACATCAAATGGCGTAATAACATCCTAAAGCAGGCAAAAATAGGTAAATTAATTACCCCTGTTGTACCTACTTTAACCCTAATCCTACTTGACAATGGACAGAGGCCAATTTTCTTATTAAATAAGGTAATTACTATTGTCAACGCCTATGGTTTACGGTTGTTTTATGGCTTCAACCCTCGATATGAGCTATCAACTGCAACAAAACGGACTTTTTTTTTTTTTAGGGTGTACCACCGAGAATTGGCTTGATCTATATATGAAAAACTATACATAGCAAATTTTTAAAATTGGATAGTAGGTATGCTTGTTGATGGGGGCAACTCCGCTAAAATATTTTCAATATGGTGGCACTTCTGGCTATACCGGAAGTAGATGTCAACTTGCTTATTTTAAATGCAACACCTTATATATTATTCCATTTTTGGATTTTACGCAAAATTCTAGGCAGATTCCCTATCCTAACCTATATCTAAATCTAAGCGTGTTTGACATATTTAAGTTTTTATGTCAAGAATGACGTTTGCAGACCTTAAAATAATTATTAATTTTTCCTATAAGTTGTTTAATTTCGGTTGGATTCCATATTGAAAAGGGCCTGATTTAATATATTTTTATAACATTTTGTTGACTATTAATACAGGTTCAAAAAATACGATTAGAAATAAAATTGCAAGAAATCTACTTTGTGAAATGAAGATCCCAAATTTTTCTATTTAGCATTAGAAATAAGGGTAAGTTTATAATAAGGTTGTCTATTCCTAAAATTTGTAGTTTATGGCCATTTTGCTGCAGATTTCAAGCTCAGTTCCTCATAGTTGACTATATGACGGTGTTGAAACAGTCACCTTGTATAGGAACATTAATTTGAGCAAAATTTAATAAACTAAAAAAACTCATAATCCATAATTTCTATTGCAATTTGTCGCCACCTGGTTTAACGATTACGAACAACACTGTTTTTAGAAGACCTTGAAAATAATGTCCAAGGTTTGTCCTGTTAATAGTAGCAATATACTTTGGTAATTTGGTTCTTAAGATTAATCGTTTTTAATTATTTTAAACAATTAAAAAACATTCCCAATTAAAAATCTATTATAGCATCAAGGAAATTACTAAAAATAGAATTACTGTTTTCCAAATGTCACAATAATTATTTGGTATAGTACCTATACTATACTATACCATATAAGATTCAATGTAAATCAAAAATCGATCAAATGCAGGTCGAGCTTACTTGATTAGTGGTCTATACCATTGAGGTGGTCCGTACAGTGAGCTACTGATATAACAGGGCGAGTCGGGAGGAAACGACCAAACTTCAGGAGCGTTTCTGGAAAAAGGCTGGAATGTTTGCTGTGAATATTTGGTTTTCCAGATAATCTACCATGGTCTATTGTATTAACATTTTTCGGAAATATATTGAAAACACCGGAAAAAATTATAAATTTGAATCAACTCTATCTTTCAAACAGAGCATCCGCGGACCCGTATTTATAAGAACTATGTCCCATAAGTTTTGGCAGAAATTTCAGATGCCATAAAATTGGTAATAAGAAGAAAATATAAAGTTACCCTGGTAACAAAAAATTCTTTGACACCTTCACTTGACGCTGACAGTTCAGTTTTTGAACTGATTAAGTCGATATGGCTTATAAATTAGAAATTCGGAAAAGAATTTATAATTTAGTTGGACGGGTCCCTAAATCCGAAATAATACGAATTTTTGAAAATCAAAATATATCGCGGAGAACCATTAATATCGGACAATTGCTGAATGTGAGCAAGGCATTCCTTGTAAGAACCTTCCAAAAAGTGAAAGGCCTAGAATGTTTACCAGAGTAAGATCAGAAAGACTGGTCAGAAGGGCGAAAAACACACTTGGTACATCAACAAGAAATCTCTCACGACAATATCGAACATCTAAGAACACCACTGGTAAATTTTATTGAAAATAACATGCTGGAGACGATATTATGTTCTGGCCAGACCTTGCATCCTGTCACTCTGCAAGACAAACCCAAAATTGGTTCGCAGACCAATTCAGCGAACCTAATGTTAGGGAAAGGCTCACTCCAAAATTGTGCAACTTTTCCATGTAAAATCGCCATATCCCCGCTATCCCCCGCCTGATACTAAAGAGAAACTGCATTATGTCCCGCCTATCTGAGCGCATATGCGAGCATTTCTCGTCATCAATTTAACGACGGACGCGCCGGCCGGATCGCGCCACTGTGAGTTTGTTTTGAGTTTGGTTTGACGGTATACATAATACTAAATGAATATAAATTAATATTTTTTTATTTGTTTCGGGGGTGCACGTGCGCATGTGCTCCTGTGGAAGAACCGTCAATGCTTTTGACGTACTTCACCTTATTTTCTTAAATTGGGTTTCTATCAAAATTGTCAACAAAAATAAAGGTGCATGGTTTACCGTTTACTGTACCTTTAGGTGACTTTGCTATTAAATTTAGTTCACTTTTCGAGTTTGTTCGGGTTGTGTGTATTGACTTGTTTTCTTTTGAAATTTTAATCACATAACCTTAAACTTACGAGACGCCAAAAGTTTTAAAGTCTAGAGTGGAGAGTATAAACTAGTATCGATATCGGCGACTATCGATATTGTATATATTAAAAGCATATATGTCTCGAATTATTATAATATTTAACCTGGAAATAATCTTAATAAATATAACTCAAGCGTTGTTTTAATTATCGATAAAAAATATCATTGAAACATTTTGTTTTTTTGGAAATTTGAGACAATAATCGTTTGGGTATGTTTATTCATATATTAAAATCACTCCAGCTTCGCTCTCGGGATTTAGTCAGAATAAACATACCAACGATATTTCGTAAAATTTCCAATTTATCGTGATCATGAAAAATTTTATCGAAAAAAAAAACCAGCTCTATCTCTAGTTATACCTTCGATAATAATACTTTGAACATGTATATGCTGCTGGTATTGAAATTGGACATATTATGGCTTTATATCGGTCTGATATTTATTTTTAAATTACATTTTTTATATAATTGGTTTAAAAAGACAAAAATTAGAAGGACCATTGGCATATCGTTTTCGTTTACATTCCATATCTGCATAATACCGATTCCAGAGAAGTTTATAATTTATTTCGACCGGTTTTAAAAAACATTCCCGTTATAAAATTTTAAAAAAGCTGGTATTTTCAAGAACAACAAGTTAGGCATAAGCAGTTTTTAACTAGAATCAATTAAAAAAAAATTAAAATATGTTGAAACTCGTATTTAGAAAGGAAATTTTGGGTCCCCTTTGCAGGAAATTTATCTTACACCACAGAAAATCTTGAAATATTTATTAAATTATTAAAATCGGGAGTCAGCAACGTCAAATTAATTGCTAATTATTTGAGATTATTTTATAATTTTATTGGGTCTGTAGTCAATAACTATATCATGCATAACATAATCTATCCTTGAAATGTTGATCTTGAACTTCGTCTTTACACAATACAATATCGTTTATGCAGAGAGGGTGTCCGGAAAATCGAGGTCAATCTGTTAACGATATTTTCATGGTGTGAAGCTAAAATAATGCAATTTTTCATTTTAAACCCCCCTATTCGGGTGTGTTCATACATTAAATGCATGTGGGCATATTCAGTATACGTAATAAATTCCATTACTAAGTTAGTAACTAATAAGACAAAGGAGAAAAACCGCAAATTTCAAGACACGAACATAAACTGACACTGGCATAAATATTCTTATTTAAAATGGTACATGTGAAAAATACCATAGCAACAATGAGGGAATTTTATGAACATAAAACAACAACCAATGCAAAAAATCATATTGAACAAAAATATTTTTTTTTAGAAAACAGTTCATATTATCGAGATTGATCAAGAGTACTTTTTTTCAGCTAAGGTTTAGAGTATCCAAAAAAAATATATTATTGTCGTTCCCTCATCATACAGGGTGTAAAAAAGGCATTTTCGTGTTACGTCTAGTCCGTCCCTGTCGAACTAAAAAGGCCAAATGTGTTTAAAAGGGTGAATTTTAAGGAGACTCATCTAGTAAACATTATACTAAAAAATTATTAAATTACACCTAGTACTTAAAAAATTATTTAAAAATCAACGATTTCCAGGGACGTCCGTTATGGGCCCGTATCACCGTAGGCGGAGCCGTAGGGAGAAAAATTTATATGAACTTCTCCTGTTATTTTTAAGTGGTTTATCTGAACCCCGGAGATTGTCCACATATTCTGGGACACCCTGTATAAATGAAAATCATAAAAGTTTTATAAATCGAATGTTTTATAACAGTTATTTCCAAACTATACGGTAGTGCGCAGATGCTAAGCTAAAGCCTCGTAATTGAGCCTAAATTATAGTGGGTTTAAGGTTAATTCAGCTTAAGTCTCTTTATTGCTAAAGAGAATACGAAAACATCACCTTAAGCTGTATAGATAACTTAAAGACACCTTATATTTTCATCTTTCATCAATTTGAATTTAAATAATGTCCATCGGACATAATTTATTTTTGATAATCAGTTTAAGTAGTTACTTGAAGGGTATAAATAATTTGCAAAATTTCTTAGTGAAATAAGATGCCATTTTTGAACTTTAGTTATATTAAACTGATGCAGTAGACACTTGATAGTGTGAACCGAAAAAAACAACGTCCGTTCACATTATCGATTTATTCACGTTAACGGAGGTTATATTTAATATGTTAGAACTTGTTATAACCAACATAATAAACATATAAATTAGTAATACTCATTAAAACAAACAATAACAAATTAAAAAAAAGGGATAAAGAATTATTTTTTGTTAAAAAAGTCAGAAATTTTTGTTTGTTTTCGGAGATTTTTAATTTTCTGCATAATTGCATGGTAAATGGATTTGCTTTGCTTATTGCTTAATCATATCCCCACTTAAAATAAAATGTTTACTTCTTTGCTCCAGGAACCACTTATAAAATTCTTTTTCCATTCTGGCAAATTCCCAAACTCTTTAATGTCTGTCTATCACATATGTATCTTTCACAGCTTTAGAAATCAGTTCCTTTTTTGTTTTATTTTACAAATTGTGGATTTTGCAACACCATATTTTTTTGCTAAATACGTAACACTTTGCCCTTCATTTAATCCTTGGATCGCTAGCGATTTTTCATAAAGAGTAAGCGACATTTCACCGATAGTTACCGAAATTACGTGACCCAAATACGCATTGACATCGAACAACTGACACAAAACGTATGCATTTCAAGCTAACACAGCGCTCGCGGTGGGGAAGTACCGCATATATCGGGGATATACAGCACCGCGGAACAACGACTGCCACATAATGTAAATTTTTAGGGTCAATGACTTTGTTTCCATTAGCGAAGGTTTAGTTTGTTCACGGTATACGGTGATCTTGTATAATTAACATCTTTTTCCGTTAGGCGATGTTCATACTATCGAGTGTCTGTCTTCACACTATCGAGTGTCTACTGTATAGCTAACTTAAAGACATCTTATATTTTCGTATTTTATCAATTTGAATCTATTAATGATATGATACAAATAGCACCCATTCCCGCATCATTATATTTCAACGTTTAAAATTTCCACTGTATTTTCGCCGACAGTCCGCAAATTTTGTTCGTTGCCGTGATTATGACTCAAAATGCAATCTTCTATTTGGTCAGAGAAAGTTGGTGCGAAATTTTCTTTTTAAATTAGCTCTATCGAAGGCACTATGATCCGCATATTATTTCCAAGGACGCTACATTTTTCGCACATTCGAAAAACCAAAATTACGAAAGTAATTAAATGCAATTGCATGGTTTACGAAACGGACAGCAACTAAAATCAATTATTTTTTATCTGTTATTTTATTATGACCTACCATGTTTATGGTTCTTGAAAGTTTACCTAGTTTTTTTATAGTTCGTGTTGACAATCGTTTATTGCAAGTAAAAATTCAACGAAACAGCCTGAATGTGCAGGGTGATCTCGTATATCCCCGTCCCCCCGCCCTCCTAACTTTTTTATTTTTCATACTTGAGAAAAACTAAAAATATTGCTGCTATATAGGGTTTTTAAAGTAGTATTTGCAATGGGACCAAATATAATTTTAGGTATGTTGATTTACAGGGGGAATCCAAATTTTTTTTTTACATGGGACATCCCGTATATTAACTGATTTGCCAATTCTACGTAAAATTCTGAATATAATTTATGTAATATTACCTATACCCAAATTCAACCGTTTTCGAGATATTGACAATTGAAAATTGACAAGATCCAATATTCAGTGGATTCCGGAGTATCACTAAACGAGTGTTCTCCCCAAGCGTTTATTTCTGTTTTAGGAAAAAATGTTCAAGGAAAAACGCTTTGTAATTTTGTAATGCAGCTAAAATTGAAGACAAGCACATATTTTTTTTTTGTTTCGGAAGATTTTTAGATTTAATTTTACTTACTGTTCAAGAAATTATGGACTTTTCGCCAATTATTAATAAAATTTAGATATCTTTGGTTCTACAATATTTTTAAAATAATGCAGCGTTTTCATAGAAAGAACTCCGTTTTTCAGTGCTAAAAATTGAAGTCTAGACCCCTATCACGTTCGATCTCTTTCTTCGTTGTTTCTGTCGGCGTACCGATTACGGGCGGACGCTCTACGTATTGTTCTAACGGAAAGGGACGATCAAATTCGCCTCGTGCCTTGAGCCTGGTGCCATAGCACCGCACAGCCTCGCTTGAGCTTCGCACAGTAGTCCCTCGACATCGAGATATAAACATGGACTGTGCGTTGTTATCTTCTTCCGATGAAGAAGATATTGTTTTAAACTCTAATATAACAAAGTGGTACTTATATGCTTAAACAAAAATCTAGTATTTATATGCATTCTCATATATTCACAAAAGCGCTGGGGATCTTTCCTTAGATCTTTATAAAGGTGATAAAATTCTCCATAGAATCTTCGCTTTGCGTTAATAGGATGCACTAGTAATCTTGATTTCTGTTTGAACATATGCCACTTGGTTATATTAGCATCTAAAATAATATCTTCTTCATCGGAAGAAGATGATAATGGACAGTCCATCTTTATATCTCGATGTCGAGAGACAAACTGATTGCTATGGTACCAGGCTATGAGCGAGGGCGCTGTGCAGTGCTCCGTTGCGGCCATACACTTACGCAGAGCGAAATGAACAGGGGTCAAAACGGAGATTTCGACTGACTCCGGCATCCTCTTAAAAATATCTAAAATGCAGGAATGGAAGAAAATCGAGATTGATAAGAAGAAATATTACCAATTTTCAACTGTCATTATATCGAAAAGGGTTTAATTTGGGTATAAGGTATATTACATAAATTACGTCCAGAATTTGAAAATCAGTTAATATACACAATATCCCATTTAAAAAAAAAGTTTTTAATCTCCCTGTAAATCAACATATCTAAAATGATATTTGATCCCCTTGCTAAACTTTAAAAACTCTAAAGAATGATAATTAAAAATTTGAAGAGGGGGGGTTTTAATATTTGGAAAAATAATAGAAATAATGTCCTCCTACCTTAAGTAACGAGCGTAACAAACCCGAATACTAACAAAAACTGGTATAACATTACTTACACTCACTTTTGTAGACGAGCGAATACGAGCGTTAAGCGTTCGAAACTGACAAGTGTCGATCAATTTGCGCAATACCACTTTGAATCCAACCAGTCTACAATTGAAATCATCTTGCTTCATTTAAGTCACCTTCACAAATATTTAGCAATACGACTGAATAGCAAGCTCGAAGAATATCGCTATTATTTTTTTCGACAAACATCGGTTTTGCATATTGTCGTCATCGCTAAGAATTAAATAAACTGATGGATAAATAAAACAAAGAATAATTTGAATGAATTAAAATTAAAGGACAAGTGGTATTTTTTTGGGTTTCGTTATTTGTTTGGCCAATTAGAGGTAATTAGTCATAAAATTCGTTTGGAAATGCTTTTTTTTAAGGAAATTTTTTTAATATAAAATTTATTTGTTAAAATTTAGTTTGTATATCTACAAACACTATTAAAAGTATACTTCTTAACGTTGATGTTTAAAATGTAATTTTATGATACTAGTATTCAAAATAAATACTTTCAGCATCTTTTCATTGAGTTATTACACTGAGCGAAATTTCTAGTTGATATAGACAGACAGGGGTAATTAATTTACCTATTTTTGCCTGCTTTAGGATGTTATTACGCCATTTGATGTGCGTTTGTCAAACTATGTATTTAGTTGTATTTAGATACTGCATTATCTCAAAGTTGAATTATTTCCTATACTTGTAACAATGGCTTCAAGTTTTTCGCCAACGTGTCTTCGTCAAATTAGCAAGAGTGCATATTCTCTCCGAGAAAAGACATTAATATTAAACGTGCATGATGCTCTAGTGTACCAGAAACCTGCAAGTGATGTTCGTAGCATCATTGCAGAGTGTGCCAATATGGTAGGAGTTGGAGAGGCTACTATATATAGGTTCTTGCGTGAAAGAAAATCTAAGAACCTCAGTGAGCCAAAACCACTCCCAGGAAAGAAACCGTTAGAAATTGACAATTTCATTAAAAATGGTATTAGAAGAAAAGTACATAGTTTTTATTTTGCCAAGGAAATACCAACTATAGACAAAATTTTACAAGCCATTAACTACGACGAGGACTTACCACAGCTATCACGAACGAAACTATGGAAAATACTTCATGATATGAACTTTCGATGGGAGAAGCAAAACAGAAAATCTTTTCTTATTGATAGAGCAGATATTATTTGCTGGAGACGTCAATACTTAAGGTCCATCCGAAAATACCGCAGCGAAGGCAAAAACATTTTCTATTTGGATGAAACTTGGCTGAACGAAGGGCACACCGTATCTAAAGTTTGGCAAGATAAAAATGTCCTAAGTTCTCGACAAGCTGTCATGGAAGGCTGGTCAACAGGACTTAGACCACCATCTGGAAAGGGACGCAGACTTATTATAACTCATATAGGAAGTTCAAATGGCTTTTTGGATCAAGGATTATTACAATTCCAGTCGAATTCTACTAAAGACTATCATGAAGAAATGACTGCTGATGTTTTCGAGGAATATTTTAAGCAAATGATAGAATACATTCCCGCTAATTCTGTAATAGTGATGGATAATGCCAGCTATCACTCTAGGCTAAAAGAGAATCTTCCCACAACTTCATGGAAAAAGGCGGAAATCGTAAACTGGTTACAACGAAAGGAATTGAGTTACGATAATACCATGGTAAAAAAAGAACTTTTGGATATTGTTAGGCTACATAAATCACAGTATAAAAAGTATGTTATTGACGAGATGGCAAGAGATCGAGGTATTATAGTGCTCCGTTTACCACCTTACCATTGTGAGCTAAATCCTATCGAATTAATATGGGCTCAAGTAAAAGGATATGTTGCTAGAAATAACAAAACTTTTAAAATGCAAGAAGTGCGACACCTCTTGCTTCATTCTTTAGCAAATGTGTCATCAGAAAATTGGCAAAACGCCATAAAACATGCTATAGTAGAGGAACAAAAAATGTGGGAACTTGACAACGTAATTGACACAACTATGGAAATTGAGCCTTTAGTAATAAGCGTAGGACATGATGACTCTTCAGATTCTTCTGAGGACCATTTTATCGAGTTATAATTATTGAAATTGTCAATATTTTTTGATCTGTAAACAAATTAGTTTTCTTGTAAATAAATTCATAAAATCATAAAATCTATTACATTTAAATAAAATAATAAGCGGTTACATTAAAAACCCAACTCTCCGACCATGATGGGCCGTTTTAATCATTATCCTTTCATTTCATTTTATGGCTCTATTGTTACTTTATCTGTTACCCGGTGGAATAGGTCAAAATTTCTTCATCTTTATGCTAGATGTACGTAAAAAGACCATTTTATAGGTAAAATATTTTAGGCCACCGGGCTCTTGTTTTGAATATTTAATGAGGGTATCGAGCTATCAACGGCAACGAAACAGACTTTAGTACAATCGTTTATAAAATTTACTAAAATGTTTTGCAAAATTTACTAAAATTTTTTGTAAAAATTGCAACACATGCTATTGCCAAGCGGTCACCCATTAAAGTACTAACCGTGCCCAACGTCGCTTGACTTCGGTGACCGACAGAATCACTCCTCTTAATAATTACGAGTTCTGATTGATCCGTTGCATCTGATTTAAACTCCTAATTCGTGTAAAAAAGCATTTTTACAACACTTTATTTTAACTTCACTTTTACAATAAAAAAATACTTAAAATACACTACTAGTCGTCAGTAAAATGTACCATGCATTTAAAATATTTAACTCCTGGAGTTATAAATAAATTATTTTCACTTACATTCGTTGTGAAATTGCGATATATTTTATTTGATTTTACTAAATGAACTAGAAATCCTAACTATAGTTTTTTGTAACTTATGTTTACAATATTATTTTGGTATGGATTAATAAGGAAAATTGTAATTATTAAAATATTATGATAGGAAATGGTCAAATAAAATATTTACTATAAAAATATTACTAAAGTCGGTACGGTATGAAGTCCGCTAAGCAATAAAACCTCTCGAACAGGGCAGTCGGTGGCTCTCAAACAATAAATTATATTTTAGGTATTTTCTAAATAAAATAATTTAGCAAAAAGCATAACTACTTATTTAAAATAGAAGATATCATCCTGCACTTCAGCAAATTTTAATTATTTCTTGGAAAATAGTGATTATTATATATATTTAACAATAATAATCCCAAAATAACTAAATTCTAGGAAAAAGTACCTGAGAAACTCTTCAACTTATTGATGCAAAATGTTTTTCATTTGATAAATAAAAAAAACTATGAGTGAAAAATAAATAAGATAAAAATATTTATCGCAGTGCAGAATTATAAAATAATTTTGTTTTGGAACTGCTGATTTTGCCCAGCCCGCTACAGTGAACCAGTGGAATGTTCGGTACGATCAAGTATAGCGAAGGTATTGTTAACTTAACCGTCTAACTGTTTAACAACCTTTAATGATTTAATCCGGTATCAGACTTCATAAAACGAACAGACTTTATACTATTTTTTTTGGAAATTTCCAAGGCATTTTTCGAAATAAAAATTATACCACAACCTAGTTTCTATCCAAGCACGGCTGAACCCAAGAAGAGAGAGAGAAATTTTAATTTATTTTTTTACCTTTTCATGCGCTCTGGGGACACATTGTATAAGCCATACCTAGTTTGTATTTTTAATGTTATGTAAATGAATTAAATTAATAGATAACAGCGTACAGAAAACTGGTTAGTGATTTTTTGTTTAAAATCTTTCTGCAACACAAAAGTCCACTATATAATATATTATAATACATTATATTATAATGAGGAAAGAAGTAAAATTCGTGACAAATAAATTTGGAAAACCCTTAAATAAACTAGCAATATTTAGTTCGCATTGTTATTTAAAATTAATGCAATTGTAATAATATACAGCACAATACAGATACATATCTTGCTGTCAATTTTTAAACTATCAAATTGATATTTGGCACATTGAAAAAAAATAATACCGTTATTTTTGCTTCCATATGCCATTGAGTTTTTGACTTTTTGTTATATGACTTACTAGCTTTATTTTAACATTTAGAATTACCTCTCCGAGTATCCTGATGTATTATCCTAACACCATGTATATTTTTTTATATTCTTATAGCTCATGTTTCCTTCCTAAATTTATGAAATAACCCATAAATTCAAACATCATGTTTAGTGGTATTAAATTTATACAATTGTCATTGGAAACCTCAGTTCAAAATTAGACGTTCATAGCTTTGGCTTGTTCCGTTTCATTTGTTGAGCAGTTTAAACCAAAGGCGGCCTTGTCTCTTGCTTAAGTTAACATATTCATGAAGCAGGTTATTCAGATATTATATCGACTGTAGGTGTTTATAAGGAGTAAAATATATGCTCGAAACCAGCTGACATTTAAATAATATAAATAATCAACTTCGCCTACTCTGGATTTCTATAACAGGCATCCAGCGTTTTTGTTTTAGGTTTGGAATTCCTATTTGAGCAAATAAGGCCTCTCGAAATTCTCAAAATATGAAATGATCCTTGCGAATTTTATTGATTTGCGTCCTTATATTCCCTTTTTGTATTAGTAATCTGTATCAAAATAATATTGTAAACAAACCAGGCCTAAAACTATCCGAAAAGCTGTTGATTCTGAAGATAAAATTTTTTGAACAAGAGATTGAAACGTTTTTTGTTATTTACCTTTCTTATGTTGTCAGGAATAAGATTGTACAATTTAGGACCCAAATAGGAAACAAAATGCTGCATTTCTACAGAGTGTCGCATTAAATAAGTCATGTATGTTGCCTTTAGTAGCATAGTTGTGAGATATATAGTTTAGCTCAAATTTATCGGTACAGTGAACAAAATTACATGCTGTAAGTATGTATAATCCTTTGAGATTGGGCACATCCTCTGAATAAATTAGATTTGTTGGATATAATTTTGTTTCTTTTTTAATTATTTTAACTATATAGTTTTGAATTAGTCTAAGCTGTTCTAGGTGAGTATTATAAGCTCCTCCTCAGACTAGAATTCCCTACCGTAGTAGTGATTCAACAAGTGTTTTGTATATCATGATTAAAAATTTTTTACATAAAATCCCTTTGAGAATATAGAATTAAAAAATAAGACATCAAATTTTTTTGCACATATACAACACATGCTGGTCCCATTTAATGTGGTTATCAATAATAGTTATATCAAGTTATTATTGTAAATATTTTGTTGTACGATTTCCTAAAAAATATTGTGACAATTAGGCTATTAATCCGTACCGAAATAATATTGTAAACATAATTTACAATGAACTATAGTTAGCATTTCTAATAAATGTAGTAAAATATGTTCAAAATTCTACAACAAATGTAAGTGAAAATAATTCATTCATAACACCAGCGGGTCAAAATTTTTTTACAGGCAACTTTCAGTCCTTCTAATTTGAATTTAATAATGTAACGCCGGTCGCGTGTCCCCAGTCAATAATTTCTTACTTTATCCTTTTATATTTCATGTCATTTT
Source organism: Barypeithes pellucidus (assembly GCA_963991005.1). NCBI lineage: Eukaryota > Metazoa > Arthropoda > Insecta > Coleoptera > Curculionidae > Barypeithes > Barypeithes pellucidus. The sequence continues at coordinate 26,549,362 of OZ022556.1, forward strand.
ACTAAAGTTACTTTTATATACAATTTACACTCCTAGTACAATTTGTATTGAAAAAATAATGTTTAAAGATCAACAGTTTAGTTTCTCTAACGCAATTATTAACCAGAAGTTCCGTCCTCGCAGCTGCATGTATCGCCGGTCACGGCAGAAATTGCTTATAAATAACGTCACTACGAAGGCACCGTAAATCCGTCAAAATGCCTAATCTAAAGCAAATATAATCTTTAAAAGCAAAATTAAAAAGAAATAGGAATAATAAGAGGCTGTGCAACACAAAGTAAATAGGTTTTAAAACAAAATATAAAATAAAAGTAAGTTTAAATTGTTAATTATGTTCACATTAAAGTATTTTAAGTTTCAATAGTTTGATTTTTAAAGGTTAACTCCAAGTATCCATGGAACTATTTAATTATTGTCAAACACCGTTCACATTAAGTAACACCAGTCACACTTAATATATTTGTATTGCTAGTAGCCACAGCGGCCATAGATTTATTTTTACTGTTTTAGGATATTGCCAACATATATAGATACCAATAAGGAAAAATATATTTTAATGTGCAAGTTTGGTTTACACCTTAGGTAAATTAAAAACTTTAAGACAATATAAGACAGGGCTGTTATAAATAATAGGAAAATGGTTATAGTGACTGATTAAAATAGCTCAGTTCCAAATATTGTCGTTATATGATTCAGTAGAGTAAAATTAGTCATGTGACCGGCATTATATTATTAAAAAATCGATGCTATACAAAAATAGACCAAGATCTTTGTGACGATGATCTTTTGCGCGAGCATATATAATTCCTCTAATTAGATACTATAAGAAACCCATTAAAAAATTAGCAGATGTTTTTGAGATTATTTATTTTTAAATTCCGATTTACCGAAAGTTGCCTGTAAAAATTTTTTGACCCCAGTACTTAAATATTTTTAAATGACTATTATTGTACTTTAAGTATGTTTTGTCGTAAAAATGACAAAGTTTAAATAAACTGTTGTGAAAATGATTTTTACAAGATTGAAGAGCTTAAATCAGATGCAACGGATCAATCAGAATCGGTTAAAAATCCTTATCAAAACTGTATTGATAGCATGGAGGGTCATTTGAATATCTTTTATTTCGGTTTCTTTCGTCATAATGCACCGCCTACTACAGATTTAATATAAAAATTCAAATTGTTCACTTATTTACATCATACAAATATACTGTGCGTTACCTATTATCTATAGGATGTCCCACTTAAAATAAGAAATAGGAAGATAGAAAATGGATAACCCCTGTGTACTGTATTTAAATCTTAAGCTTAATTTTACTTTCGTATTAGTTTGCAGTCAAAATCGTAACATTGTAACTTTTAATGACGACGGTATATAAAAAATTAATTTTATTTTTAACAAATAAATCTGTGTATTTCATTAATTTTAATTTTTATTATACTTACTATGTCTCAAATATTATTATTTTAATTGATCTTTATTATCATTTGGTTTAAAATGCCTCTTTAATTCAAAATAAAAAGAAATTAATCTGTAAATAGCTCTATTTTCAAGCCGACCCTGTACCCATTTAGTGCCGTTTAAAAATGTAGGGGTATACACAATAGGGATTCATCAGGTAGTTGATTTATGGGAGTAAAGGTCAACGGTCGTAAGATTAAAAAAAATGAATGCCCGTTTGAGGTAAAAATTTGTCAAAAAGAGGATAAAGGAAACACACAAACATAGTGAATGCGTCATAATCGATAATAAACTTCTGGTATACCTAGTAATTAAATTTTTTTTTTAATAATCTGCTTCTCCAGGTTTCTGTCTTAACCCATTGTCGATGTCTTATTCAAAACCAGTTTGGTAAAATGTTATTTCTTGTTGTTCGAATGAAAGGTTCCTGAACTAATGATCTCTGACTGACTTTTTCAAAACCTCTTTGGTAAATATGTATACTAAACAAACATAAAAAGGTTTTTACGTAAAAGGAATGATTTATAGTTGTTATTGTGAAAAGAATTCTTAAGAAATTTATAATTTTATAAGAATGTTAATAGCGTGGATGTCAAAGAAGGTTTTAATTATGTTTAATTAATTAATTATAAATCTATAAGCATTTAATATCTTCCAAAATTAGCTTAAGGTCTCTAAGGTTTCTTAGTGCGTTTCTTCTTTAAGGTATTTTTAGAAGATCGTTTTTTTACCTCTCGGCGCTTCGTTTTGCAAGTAAATTTATTATAGTAAAGATTTTATTCTAAAATTTCCTATAAAATATAGTAATACCGTGAAACCTCTCGTAACGGACACCTCTAATAAGCGGACATCTCTATTAAGCGGACATTTTTTCATAGTCCGGAACTAGGTATATGAAATTCCATGAAAATCAAACTCGCGGACCGCGGACGCGGACAGGCTGTTTTCATACAAAGAGTGCGAAAACCCTCCTGTAAACGAACAAAAAAATTTTAAAAGTATTTGGGAGACGAATAAGTACGGTGAAAAAACTCTCTGAAGACAGACCGGCAACCAATCGCGTATGCGTATGCGTGGCAGCGCGAAAGGACTTCGCCGAATGAAAGTATGTGTAATGCCCCGACAGCAGTCCGCCGTTTATTTGTGAGTTGTAAGGTTAAAATCATAAACAATGGCACAAAAATGTCGCGTTTTGAGTCTGAAAGAGAATATTGAGGTTGTGGAAGTTTGTTCGGGTTTGCTGATAACAATGATTTGGGCGAGTTCATTAACATTTATAACAATGTGCTATTAGAAGATGATAATCACCCCATTCCTACCGATTATGTAGTCCAAACTGAAACAACATCATTATCTGATGACTATGATGAAGAAGTTGAATGCAGTAATCAAGCAAATGTTACCAATTATCAACAAGCCATTAGTATGGTAAAGGAATTATAAGAGTATGCAAAGAATAGAGGTGACTCTGCAGCAATGGAATTGTTATCAGACTTGGAATTACATTTTCTAGATTGCAAGTATAAAACGCAAATACGTCAAACTACGTTATTAGATTTTTGAGTACTACATCCTAACTAAAACTAGTGTATTTTTTTGTACATACATATACATAGTAGTAATTTTGCATTTACATATTATCTAATAACAAATTTCCCAAGGGCGGACACCTCTATCCCGCAGGTGTCTGCCTAAGAGATGTTTCACTGTTATTACATTTTTTATTAGTAATCCGTATCAAAATAATATTGCAAACATAATTTCTAAAAAAGTATAGTTAGAATTTCTAATCAATTAGTAAAATCAAATAAATACTAAAATGATTAGTAATTTTAACAAACACTATAGTAAAATTATTATAGTAAAGATCTTATTGTATGATTTCCTATCGAATATTGTATTAATTACAATTTTTCATTATTAATCTTTACCAAAATAATATTGTAAACATAATTTACAAAAAACTGTAGTTAGGATTTCAATAAATTAGCAAAATCAACTAAAATATATTGTAAATTTTACAATGAATTTAAGTAAAAATAATTTATTTGTAACTCCAGTAGGTAAATATTTTTAAATGTCTGGTACATTTTACTGGTGACTATTATTGTAGTGCTGTAAAAATGCTTTTTTACAAGAATTGAAAGCAACGGATCACTTAGAACTAGAATTACCAAGGAGAATGGTGGAAGTGGTAAGGGAAAGCATTATATCGATCATCAGAGCTAAATATAGGTACCCATATTATAAAAAAATCTTTACGTTATAAAACAAAACCCGTGCATGAATGCGTATATTAAAAAACGATGCAACGAGGTTGGCGAACAAAGCTTTGAATATTTTCTTTGCTGACAACGTGCCATTTTTCAATTATTTTTCTTTTAGAAAATTTTTAAATCTTTTCTAATTCATTTTCTAATAAATTCGTTTAATTATGAATCGTCTACGCATTCTATTTATATCGTAATTATTTTTATTTACAACCATGCATGTATTAATGACATTTCATCTATCTTTGAAAGGTGGAAAGTTGACGTTTTTTTACTTTTACTTTCCACCCGGGTGGAAAGTAAATTTTTTTTTTTTAATTTTTTTAAAAATCTGTTTTTTCGGCTAGTATTCTTTATTATGCTTCTTTAAAAATGCTACTAACTTTGCGTAATTAGATATGTCTACTTTTTCCCTAATTGATAGAGTGGTCCTCAGCATTGAATATTGTGACCAAATCGTTGATATCTCCTTTGTCTTGGGATTTTAATTGAAATAAGCTAGTAGCGCCGACTCAGAACCAGGATTTTGAACTTTGTTTCCCGTACACCATTCTTTGAAACAGTTATATGCCTTGTCATATCTCGGGCGGCCTTTAGTTGGCAGAAGATCTTCTACTATTTTTGCTGCTTCTCGAATTTCTGGTGGAGTAGCAGCAAAATCAAATTCCTCATCTGTTTCTGTTGTTAGATTAATATATTGTTTAGTGACATGGAAACCATATTCAAAAAATTATAGTTGCCATCTTGATGTGTATTATTACCTCCGTTATTTTACCACCTGCGGTTATTTGAAATTTCTGTCTAATTTTTCAATGGAAAAGTCAAAATGACATTTATCATTAAATTAATAATTTTAATTCAAAATAATAAGAAGTGGATGTTACATGTGGTTGTAAATAAAATAGTATACAAACTTTGGTGAAAAGTTTCATTACTGTCACGAGATTTAGTTAACTATAATAACTTCCGACTCTCTCGATAGGAATGAAACACTTTCCACCTCGCTACGTAATATACCATTTCATAATATTGGTAGTTATCACCGACTTGTGAAACAAGCATGGACCGGATATTTCTATCACTTTTGTACACGTCAATGTGAAGCCTGTTAATACGAAAATAAACACAATAAAAAAGAGACGGAGAATCTATCTGTCGAATCTCCATCTCTCTTTATCTTCTATCTGTCTCGTTTTCATTCAACAGGTAACAACCTTGATATGTCTTTGTTAGGAAAAATAAAGAATCGACTCAAATGTCTATATTTTTATCCAGTTTACGACAGAGTTGGTACGGTCTTACCATATTGAGTTAAGAATTACTATTTTTTCCACAAACAATACTTATATTTAACATAAAAGTATGTTCTTAACGCTCGAAGGCGACGTAACGTCTTTGTCTAATTAACAGGAAACCACCAAGAAAAACTATACAAATTTTCAGAGCTCCCCGATTGTTTTTGTGGAAAGTTGTGTACAATCCACCTAAGAATGTGAATTGTTTATTCTTCAAAGACTGTGAACCGCAGTCGTATCCTCCTTGACGTAAAATACTTGGTAGTCATCTACTTTTAAAGAACTATAAATTAAGGTAGGTGTAGTAATTTCTACGTTGTATAATAAACTAGAAAATAAATTAAATTATTTAATTACCAGAAATATAGTTACATAATTAATATCATCATTGATGTTCTAAAATCATGTAGGTATCCTTTCAAGTGTTCTTTTATGCCCACATTTATTCCATACTGGAAACTATTTGTAAACACTGGATTTACAAATTATATTAATAATCGTTAGTTACTTAATATTAAACATATGGAATCAAGGTCGCTCAGTTTTGTAATTTTATTATTATGAATAAATTATTTATTATTATTTTCTTGTTTATTTGTCCACCACATATTTACCGATGGTTCCTGAAATAAGTGGCCGTCTAACTGAAAAAAATACGTTACCTACAGGGGGCTGAATTGGCTATTCGAAGGTATTATTGAAGTAGTCACTATCGAGTTGTGGTGCCTGTCAAGACCACATACAACGTGTCCAAGATAAGGAGGGCCAGTACTGGGATCTCGGAAACCATAAGAGATACGAAGTCGGTTAAATAGAGGTAAAGGTGTGCATTTACGTGTCTAATAATATGCCGTTTCGAAAGTTTTAAAACTCCGAGTAGTTCCGGAGATATCCGGAAAAAAACGAAATTCTGAAAAATCGCTTCATTGTTTTCCTGGGTTTTTTTGTGATCGAATTCTAAAGTAAATTACCCTTTTATTTTGCCACTTTTTCCGCTCTATCTAACAGCGTTAATTGTTTTGTAATCCGATCAGTCGTATTCGAAGAGCCATTATCAACTTTCTTTTTTTAAATGCGGTCCTATTTTTTTGATATTGGAATTTGATAGCTTTTTTCTCCCGAATGCAACGATGTATGGAATATTGTGGTTTAATGACGTTTCGAGGGTTTTTGAACAACATCAGGAAATTTTGGGATACGGTCCTGTATTTCTCCTAATTTTATAAATAATATCTCATAAGTAAGCTCTAAATTTTTTACTTATGTTGTATTTTTATTAAATTATTTGTTATTTATTGAACTAGTCCAACAAAAGTAAAAAATTTAGACCTTACTTATGAGATATTATTTATAAAATTAGGAGAAATACAGGACCGTATCCCAAAATTTCTTGATGTTGTTCAAAAAACCCTCGAAACGTCATTAAACCACAATGTGTCATACATCGTTGCATTCGGAAGAAAAAAAGCTCTCAAATTCCAATATCAGGAAAACAGGACCGTATTTAAAAAAAGAAAGTAGATAATGGCCCTTCGAAGACGACTCGTCGGATTACAAAACAATTAACGCTGTTAGATAGAGCGTAAAAAGTTGCAATGCAAAAGTGCAATTTACTTTAGAATTCAATCTCAAAAAAACCAAGGAAAACAATAAAACAAAAATTGTTGTTAGGTAATGAAAGTTTATAAGCACTAATATACCGACAACAAGGTGGATAAACCACTCTTTATTCTGTAATTTCACAAAGCATCCAGAACCAAAGATGGCGACGAATAACAACAAACAAATAATGTCGGGCCGGCTCTGACGCGATCGATAAAATTTCTATCCTACTGCGCAAACTCAATAGGCCCGCGGCATCTCCCATAGCGGCGACACTTTTTGTATTTTGGAACGTTCGTATTGGCAATATACTGTTTATATATATGTGGTCAAGAGACATGCTCCCGATAAAAATAATGTTTTCTCAAGAACCTAGTCAATAATATTACCACTGAGGATGATTCAAAATGTCAGAAGTAACATTTTTATTGTTTAACGGAAATGCTTACTCACAAACTTCTTTATTGCCATCCCGCGACACTCATAATTAAATTTTTGATTCGACTTAAATTACTATAATTACGTATTGCTATTATCTCACGCAAAATTTTATTAGTTTCGTAGTCTTAATAGCATTTGATGCCAAGCTGATTGTTACATACCCATGTATGACATTAAGCGATTTAGATTTTGTTTTTATTATTTGCGTATTTAAATTAAAAAATACAAATAATTTAGTTATTTCTTTCATTTGGCTCATTTTCATCAAATATTTTTACCTTGACGGTACCTAAGATGATGTTGCACAAGCACAAACAAGGTTTATATTAAAGATGGTATATACCGTCAATTGTTTGTCGCGTTCCGTACCGTCGCGCTACACAAAAATACCGCTACTAGATACCGTAAGCTGTTTGCGATCTGAAATATAGAGAAGCCATCTATCGCCTCATGTAAGAATCTAGTCTAAGTACCTTTCGACTTAAATCACCTCATATAAGAATCCAGTCTAAGTACTGTTCGACCTAATAGGACCACCCTATCAAAGCGATTATTGAAGTCCAACAGTAGGAGAACAAGGCTTAGTTCTGCAAAAGTCCGCAAAATATTTTGTTTCAGTTTCGTTCAGTTTTTTTATGTATAATTTTTAATAAGTTAAAGGGTAAAAAAATCCAGATTAAACACTATGCAATTTTTACCTCTGCGGTACGACAATGTTTTTTTGTTATAAATTTGTTCCTGGAAATTTTAAAATTGAAATCGTTAACTATGCTATGAAAGAAAAGTAATTAATATTATTTTTTTTAACTTTAATATAGTCAGTAATAAATAACGAATAATTATAGTACTCGCTACACCATTAAAACGGTGCAGATCACACATACCAGTATGGCTTCTTGATCCACGACACCATTCGGTAATCGATCGTCTCAATAGTGTATACCGTCAATAAAGCAAATACCCTCTAAGAAATACCCTTAGAGAAATACCTACTACTTCGAACCGTCTGAGCGAGACGCGACTGTATTGCCTTCTTGATGAAAATATCCGTAGAAAAATACCCACTACTTGGAACCGGCTTAGCGCGACGCGACAGTATGGAAAAATACCGCGACAATATAGCGGTGGGCGAATACCATCTCAACGCATATAGACTCACGTGCAAAGGAAACGGTCAGCACGTAAACTGCAGAAAAAGAGCATTTTACTTAATTCTAGCAAAATAGATTATCCATTTTATTTTTATGATAAGGAAATACCACTGCAATGTTCTTGTATGTGAGAGGAGGCTTTGGAGATTACGTCACATATTTTCATAGTTGTCAAAATGGAGCGCTGGTCAGTGGAACTTCTTGTCTTTTGTGTTGAAAAAATTACTCAGTTTAGTTCAGTTATTGTTTTGTAATGTTCGTCGATGCCCTCAACGTAAAACTATGTATCGTAAATGGAAAGAAATCAGTTTTAGACAAAACATCAAGGTTTTCTTATAATGAACGTAATCAGGGAAGAGTAAGAGCAGCTATTTAAATATAATATATAATAAGTAATTTACATAACACCCTGTATAAATTAGAAAATTAGAATTTTTTTCTGTTTAAATTAATTTTCTATTTTTTCATCCTTATGCAGATATAATATTTCGAAAATATTTTTTTAAGGGCTTCTATCATTTTCTACAGCATCCAATTATTTTTTATTAACTACAATTAACTTCATAATAGTTTTCTAAATATTTTATAATAGTTATTTATATACACATTATGTCATGACAGTTAGGTGCGCACGAAAGAGCACGTTGAATATGCGAACTGTAAGGTCAAGTACTTTGAAGTTCTTTAGTATAGTCTACTAAAGATTTTTTGTCATGTTAATAAATGTTCTGCGTAGATTTTTTTCTGAAGGCATATACAGGATGTTAAAAACAGTGTCACCATTAAAGTTGGAACCATATGGGGAAAGAACTTATTTTTTGATCCTCCTTCAATAAAGAGAAAAAATGATGTAATTAAATGGACTATGCGGCTTTTGTTAACTGTCAAATTTGACATTTTCTCCAGAAAATGTCGAAAAATGGCATTCATTGAGCGAATTTTAAAAAATATTTTATTTGGCGAAGTTGTTTGCTTTGTAATTTTATGCCCACATAACGATTTTGAATAAATTAATTAATTAAAATTACAATACAAACAACTTCTCAAAATATATTTTTTTTTAAATTCGATCAATAATTGCCATTTCTCCACATTTTGCGGAGAAAATGTCAAATTTGACAATTAACAAAATGCGTGGTCCCATTTAATTACATCATTTTTGGGTTTAATTGAAGCAAATACTTATGGTGAAGTCAAATTGTATCTAAATCGAACAATATATTTTTCCCCATATGGTTTCAACTTTAATGGTATAGTAGCGTGTGTGAGTCGGACGAACATCGAAATATTTTTAGCCGGAACAAGAGTCCCCCCCCCCCGTTTTCGAGGATGCTAAACACGATGGCTGCGTCAGAATTTCTCTTTGTTGGTGCGCAACCCCTACAAACGGCCACCACCCCCCCGAGGGGTTAAACGTGCTTCAAGAGGTTTCCCTGCAGAGAAACACACTTTCCCCCCGTTTTCGAGGATGCTGAGCACGATGGTGGTATTGGATATCGCGTCCGACCCCTTCCAACCCCTCCACCAGTCAATACTAGCCCCTAAAAGGGGTGAATTTTTTTAGTATTAGCCCCCGTTTTCGGGGAAAATTTTTTTTTAAGTAAATTTTTTTTTGAAATTTCAATTAAATAAAAAAATCATAAAACAGTAAGAGTAATTAAACAGAAAAATTTTTAAACACTTGTAATTTTTTTCGAAATTTTTTTTTTATTAAAAGGTAATGTCGTTCCATAATGGGGGCGAGTATTGGTCGGGGGAGGGGTTGAAAGGGGTCGGACGCGATATCCAACACCACCAACGTGCTCAGCATCCTCGAAAACGGGAGGAAAGTGTGTTTCTCTGCAGGGAAATCTCTTGAAGCGCGTTTAACCCTTCTGGGGGGGTGGTTTTTGGCCATTTTGGGTGGTGGCGCAACCCCAAAGAGAAATTCTGACGCTGCCATCGTGCTCAGCATCCTCGAAAACGGGGGGGGGGGGGGGGAGGTACTTTTGTTCCGGCTGAAAATATTCCGATTTTTCGGGGTTTTCTCCGAATCACAGACGGCACTAGTAATACTGTATATTTTTTTGAGAATTGGTACGTCTATACAGGGTGCCTCGAATTTAGTAAACTAGTAGTTCTGTTAATTAAAGGTTTGTTCGCACTGCACAGGATTTGTCCGGTGAGAATAGTATACGATAACTAATGTTATTATGTAGGAACGGCAAACAAAAATTCGATACGTCCGTTCCATGCAGTGTGACTAGTATAGGCGTACCTTAAAATGGTAAAAACAGGAAAACAATTATGCATTATTTCAAAGAATGCACTTTCTTAAAATTGAGCACCCTGTATACTTCTCTATATGTCGGTCGCAAATAAATTTGTGAAGAAAAAAGATTCTATGCGCTATCGGCCTATTAAAAATATCGAAGTTATGTCCATTTTACAGATGCCATTTCGCTGGTACATTGTAAAAACGTCGACAGTAAATCAACATCTAAGTATAATACACTCCCAGACAGTGAATCCCGGACAAACATCATGTTAGTTTTTTTTATAGTTCTGTAACTTTTTTAATTGTTGCCCGATCTTGGTGCAAAGCATAGCAAAGTGTAGACTTGTGTCTTCGGATGATATCCCGAATTTTAGTTTTAAAAAATATTCATGTCTTGATCATTATACAGGCAGAAGCAAAATTTACTTTTTACCCTTAATTTCTTAACGCCCTGTGGAATGGATCATTCTCTGCTTTTTAAAAGAAGATGCGAATTTTTAAAGAAAGTACTGCAGTTTTTCAATTTTAATCACAATTTACTTTTTTTGCGTAGCAACGTTTAGAGAATTATGCACCAAGTGTCACTATACGGCCATTACAGAATACATTCTTTAATGTTTTGAGATTTAAAAGAAATGAGACCAGAAGAATTTGCGGGTGTTGTTGCATTAAATGACGATGGCCGCTATATACCTACGGTACATTGCGGAATTCTTAGACAAAGCAAAAGTACTGTACAAGATGCGATCAGTCGTTTTCGTCAAACTGGTGAGTACACACGACGCACGTGGAGGATCAGGGAGACCAGGTGCTACCAATCGACGTGATAACCGTTTCGTTAACAAGCTGCATTACTTGATTATAGCGTACCATCTACCATTATTAGCCGTAGACTTCAAGATGTGCGTGGTATAGTAGCCTGGAACAAACCCGAACCATCCACCAGCGTAGGTTGCAGGAAGGGGGAATGATAACCAGAAGACCCGTTGCATGTCCCTCTTTACTTCCGGCTCACCGTATTAAGTTTGCTCGGGAACACAAAAACTGGGGAGTAGAAGAGTAGACGCACGTATTATTTTAGGATGAATCGCACTGTTGTCTACGCTCACCTGACGGTTGTAAACGTATCTAGAGGATGACGGTTGTGAACGTATCTAGAGGAGACCAGGTGAACGATTTGCTCAATATTGCATATCTCCTCGAACGCCCTTTGGAGGCGGTAGTATCATGGTGTGGGCTGGAGTATCAGTCACTAGATGCCCGTAATGACCTAGTGTTGATTGAAAATGGATCTTTAACTGCTGTGCGTCATGTGCCCTTCGCTCAGATATAAGATAATGTCAGGCCCCACGTTGCTCGGGTTGTAACAGAGTATTTAGACGAGGTGGATATTCAGCGATTGCAGTGGCCCCCGCGCAGCGCTGACTTAAATGCTATTGAACAGGTATGCTAGGTAGACGTGTCAGCAATCGACACCCAGAAACACGCAGCTCTTCTTGAGGAATGGGAAAATATTCCTCAAGAGGCAATTAGAAACTACATCGGAAGCATGCCACGTCGCATGGTAGAAGTGATAAGAACACGTCGTGGAAATACACGGTATTAATTTTTGGATATTTGTTCCTGCTGCTCGATAAAATAATGTAATGTTCTGAATTGTGAATAAAATTGAAAAACTGCAGTACTTCCTTTAAAAAATTGTATCTTCTTTTAAAAAGCAGATAATGATGTGAACCAAAAAACATTGTGTTAAGAAAAGATCACACTGCAAAACAAAACATAATTCAGCTAAATTCTACCGTTCAATTTTTCCACAGGGCCTTAAGAAATTAAGGGTGATCAAGACATTAAGATATCAGTATTTTTTGCACTAAAGTTCAGGATATCATCCTGAAACATAAGTATTGCTAAAAATTTCATCATGACCGGACAATAATTCAAAAAGTTACAGGACTATAAAAAATACTAACATTATTTTTGTCCGGGATTTATTGTCGTGGGTGTTTCTCCTTTTAATAATAATTTTATTTTATTTCACCATTAAAAAAACCTTTAGATATAGAAAATTTAATGGAAGCAATATTTGACAATAAATACAAGATGTTGTATTTAAGAAAGTAAAGTGAATAATAAAAAGTGGACTTTTGAGACACCTTCTATACTTAAATGTACTTCCACTAAAAGTAGCTTCCTAAACCAAGAACTATTTGTCTTCAAAATTTTTTGTATCATATATACACGAGTAAATATAATTGAGGCACCCAGTACAAAGTGTCAATTTGAAAACTTTCCACCCTTAAAAACTCGCTTCCAGTAAATAATATTAAAAATCGAAAAGACACAGGCAGACGCTTTTAAAGAATATTTGGAGCATTCGTGGTTTTATCCCCCTGGGAGGTAGATGTTACCCTTAAAATCTTAAATGGGAAGGGGGTTTAAGTGGCACATCATTTTAAAGTTCGTTTAGATCTCCTTCCAATAATACCATAATTTATTATTTTTGAAATCGCGTTCCCAAAATGAACTTGTTCTTGAAAATTTTTAGGAAGTGACTTTGCCCCTATAAATAAATGTAAAGGGTGTCACCTGGAGTGACGTACGGATCTCTGATAAGTCTACTGTAACAGGAATCAACACAATCATGTTTTTTAATCATATAATAAAAATAAAAAAGGTTACATCTCAGTATAGTACGGTATGATTTCTGCTTTTGTATTATTAGATTTGGGAATGACTTTTGCTTGCCGACTATGAAAACTAGCATTGTCCATTACAATGACGCTATTTTCAGTTATATTTTTAAGGAGTTTATGTTTAAACTAATCTTCAAAAAGTTGTGCGTCGGTATCTTGATGGTAATCTAAAGAAGAATCTGCTATGTTTTTAGCTGAAAGCAACAGACAATTTGGAACAAACCCGTTCTCTGAACCAGCATGTAATATTGTGATTCTTTTGCCTTTATTTGATGGTGCCTTGGTTTGACATTTTTTGGAAGAATCATCCCAACCTTTTCTTGGAGTGTCATGGGTATCGAACTATGTCTCGTCAAGGTAAATAATTGGACGATTTTCTTCTCTAAATTGTTTAACAGCTGTTAAATATTTAAGTCTCCATTCCCGACACTTGAAGATGCCCCCCTATCAGCACTATTCCAAGGACGCCACATTCTACCACTAATAAGCCTAACTAAAAATTACTCGTCGGAAAACCACTAAAGATTAAAATGATTAAAAATCACTTTGTATTTATATATGCATCAGGCATAGGTATAAATTGAATTCGTATACCTGGTCCGGCTCTGCTCCAAAAGGTTTTAAAATTTGGGATTTCCTTATTTATTTTAAGGTCGAATAGATAATGAGGTTTTATTGCAGTCAAGAGATCAACGATATAATTCTGCAAAAACTATACAGGTAAGTTCTAATTTCGTCTATTTTTGGATTGTGATTTCTTGGACACTACCACTCAAAAAATAAGTTTCGGCCCAAATTTCAACCAATTGTTTTTTTATAATAAAATATATTTAAATAAAGTTTTATAATACATAGTAATTAATTGTTGCATAAGCAACAAAATTATGAACTTAAATTAAATATAGAGGATCATGCGTCTTCCTCTAGACGCAACTTTCTGCGGGCACCTAGCATTGGGTTTTGGATGGCATTTATATCGATCTCTCGGATCCTGCGTCGAAGTTCCTCCTCATTTTGTGCTTCCCATCCTCCATCGAAAACTTTTCGATATAAAAGAGCCCAAAAATCTTTTATGGTCCGAGCCTGGGGAATGTTAGGAGGGTTGTCGTTTCGCTGAACAAATGGTACGTCTTGGTCTGCTAACCAATTTTGGGTTTGTCTTGCTTAGTGACAGGACGCAAGGTCTAGCCAGAACATAATATCGTCTCCAGCATGTTCTTCTTCAATAAAATTAACCAGGTTCGTAAGACAATTATCGATATACCTTTGACTATCCAGGGCTTCACCTCTTACTCGACCCACATAAGGCCTGGTTGCACCCCTGGTGGAAATAGTGCACCATACTAACACCTTATCAGCGAATTTGGCTTTTTGTTAAAATTTTATATTATCAGGGACCTCTGCAATATTGTCAATATAAAAACCATCATTTCCCTTCATTTCGGAGTTGCTTAGTGTGAAATACTTTTCGTCATCCATAATTATCACCAGGTTGTTAGCAAAATATACTCTTCTTAATGCACGGCAGCATCTCGGGATTCTGGCAAGTTGGTTGGCTGTATATTTCGTAGCCTTTCTTCTTTTTCGGTATTTCTGGCGATTCCGCGATAGTTTCCGCCCTCGGTGTTCTTGTCGTGCTAGTTTTCTTGTTGATATACTGAGTTCCAAGGTGTGTTTATCGCCCTTCTTACCAGTCTTTCTCATCTTAGTCTGGTAAAGTTCTAGGCGTTCCACTTTTTGGAAGGTTCATACAAGGAATACCTGGCTCACATTCAGCAATTGTCCGATAAATGATTCTAAGCGATATATTTTGATTTTCAAAAATACGTATTATTTCGGATTTAGGGGACCCGTCCAACTAAATTATAAATACTTTTCCGAATTTCTAATTTGTAAGCCATATCGACTTAATCAATTTAAAAACTGAACTGTCAACGTTAAGTGAAGGTGTCAAACAAGTTTTTGTTACCAGGGCAACTTGATATTTTTTTCTTATCACCAATTTTATGGCATCTGAAATGTGTGCCAAAACTTATGGGACATACGTTATAATAGATATTGTTAGAAAGATATTTAAACGACCTTTAAAATGATGTACCACTCGACATCCCTTCCATTTAAGATTATAAGGGTAACATATACACCTCCCAGGTGGTCGATCCACGAGAGCTGCAAATAATATTCTTTAATAGCTTTCCCCTTCACAATACAATTGGCGTGACTTTCAAATGTTTAAAGGACGGGAAAGTGTTTAAATTGACACTCTGTATAGGGATAATAGTAGACAATTGTATACACCCTGTAATTTTATAATCTAGATCAAGCAATAAAGCGTTTGACGAAATTTTATGGCACATTCATGTAAATTCTTAATAAAGTTTACTTGGAAAACCAGTTTGACTAAAACTAATTGAATTATGAAATAATAAATAATATCGCAGATATAATGTGGGTTGTCATATTTAAATATATACAGGGTGTTTCCTAATATCTCTGAAAAAATTAAGTAGGTGAATCCTCACCTTATTTTAAGACGAAAATATGGTATAAAAGTTTTTCGCATGTCGCTTCGTTTTTGAAATACAGGGTTAAAAAAAAATATCGTATTTTTCATTTTATTAATTAATGCATATGATTTAAAAACTTTGAATATTGATCTCATATGAACAAAAGTCAAATGAATTGCTGCAAATATCCTCCATGAGCCAGTAAATACCCATGTACACGATGTGCTAAATTGTCTCTTACGTGTTTGTTTCGAGAATAACTAAAAAATTAATATACTCTTTTACCCAGATCCCAGAGAATGAATTAATTGTAAAATTTAAAATTGACCCAAAGTAAAATGCTCTAATCCTTTATATTTAACCAATATCATTAGAATATCGTTTAGCATTAATCAATAAAATGAAAAATACACTATCTTTTTAACACCCTGTATTTCGAAAACGAAGCGACATGCGAAAAACTTTTATACCTCATTTTCGTCTTAAAATAAAGGAGGCTCCACCTCCTTCATTTTTTCAGGAACATTAGGAAACACCCTGTATATATTTATATTTTTTGCAATTATTTCATCTACGATTGACCGTTGCCCATGAAAATGAAATTGGGAAATATTAATATCGATAATTGTAATCCCTTTCTGCAAATGGTTAATAGAATACAGTTAAATCATCAAAAATATTGCAGTTACGATATAATAGGTAGGTAACATTTTTACAATTAATGTGAGCGTAGATGCGTTATTTTCTTGCTCAGTACTATTTTTTATTGAAACCTTAACAGCCTACTTTCCTCACCTGCTAAAAATATTTTTTAATTTTAAGCATTATGCTTATTGCGGAATTTTATAAGCGCCCATGAGATTATTTAATGTTTACACGAATTACGCAAAACTAAGTATACAGGGTGTTACAAATTCGGCCTTCACCTTTGGGATTTCGAAAACGATAAGAGATACGAAGTCGGTTAAATTGGGACAAAGTTGCGTAATTATATGCCCGATAATATGCCGCAAAAGAATCTAAAATAAATATAGGGGCATTCAAAATATTTGAAAAAAATGTAACATTTCGCGTTTCCATTTTAATTTTTTCCTGACTTTGATCGAAGAGATGTCCAGAAATAAATTTCATTTTGTTCAATTGTTATTTTTTATTCTCCACAAGATGGCATTATCAGATCTTTCATGTGACGTTTCGTCTTTAGGTCACCATCATCAACTTAATTTCTTTTAAATACGGGCCTGGATATTTTTGTTTAAACTATGAAAGATAACCGAAATCTACGTTCAGTGATATACAACACTTACTTGGTTTTCTGACGTTTTGTTCTTTAAATTGACCATCCTCATTAAAATATCTCTAGTACGTTCCTGTATTTCACTTTCAAGTGTAAAAGTCAATGCTTCTTTTAAAAGTCTTAAGGAAAGTGCTACTTTTAAGAATCAAATGTTATTTGTATTAATATAATATAAGTTACTTGTACTTACGCTAAGTAGAAATTTGAGGCATCTATTAGTTTGAAATTAAAAAAAACAGTAGTAGTGGTAACAACAATGACAATTAAAGGCAGAAATAGCAATAATAATTTTAAAATATTCAGTTTCTTCGAAACAAAAGTAAATTACAGGAACGTACTAGGGGAATTTTAATGAAGATGGTCAATTTAAGGAACAAAACGTCGGCAAACCAGTAAATATTGTATGCCAGGCCCGTATTTCAAAAAAAATTAAATTAATGATGGTGACCTAAAGACGAAACGTCGTATGGAAGACCTGATGATGCCATCTTGTGGAGAATAAAAAGTAGCAATGAGAAAGTAAAATTTATTTTTGGACATCCCTTCGAACAAGATTAGGAGAAAATAAAACGCAAAATCTTCCAAATATCTTGAAGGCCCTTGTATTTATTTGTGATTCCTTTGCAGCATATTATTTGGCCCATGATTACGCAACTTTGCCCTAATATAACCGACTTCGTATCTTCTACCGTTTCCGAAATCCCAATGGTGACGGCCGAATTTTGTAACACCCTGTATTGAGATCGTTGTTTTTTGAGGTTTTAAGCTTTCTTTCTCTCTCTTTCTTTTGAGGTTTTAAGCTTTCTTTCTCCCTTTGTGCTTATATCAACTTTTTTACGGATAATTAAGTATAATTTATATTATAATTTTAAAAAATAATACCAAACATTATATGGGAAAAGGTCATATTATATCCGGCAACTGCGCAAGTCCTCGCGTGATTCCCCAAAGAATATATTAAGTAATTCCCCACTATTTCGTCTTGAGCTATGTTATGCCTACTAATGTTTAGTTAGTTGGCTAATAAAATAATAAAATGTAACAAGAATATATATAAAAGCTTCATATCTACTCCCAGAAACTATTTTAAGATGGGAAACTTGACGAAATGCTGCCATGTATTATTCCGATAAATTTAGAGAACTTAGAAACTTGATACTTCAATTTGAAGGTATAGGAAGCAAATCAGTTCAAGAATGCCAGGAAGTTTAGATATACAACTATATATATAGAACTTGCACACAATTTGGCTTTCATTAAAAGTGAGAGTATTGAACTTTTAGGAAACAGCAGCTACCGTTAGTGCAATCCGTGATTGTTTTTAAAAAAATTGAAGGTGCAGCAAATAGTATTCTAGGATCTATTGCTCAAACAATGAAAGAAGAATTGGTTAAGGCTCAGATCTCAAAGGATCAAGAGTTCCAAACATTGCAAAACTGTTTGAGTGGTGGGCAAGATTCCGATTTTGGAATTTATATTATCATTACACCTTATTTTAACTTTGTTTCTCATTGGCTTGTAAATTAAAATTTTTCTAAATCTGATTATTTCATGTTTATTGATAAATTTTGTGCTTTTTTAGCACTTCTGTTTAATATTTTTTGGTTTTCTAATCACCTTTTCTCAATTGTTTTCCTCTTTCTTTGTCCGGTCTCTACTCATAATTACACTTAAAGATATCACTATAGGCAAAGCCGCGGGTAGTCAGTAATCAAATATCCCTTTAGGTCTCTTGACTCATTAACAGTTTTCCATAAATGTACAGAGTTGATGTTCAGTTGAAGATTGCGTTTTAATATTGGACTAAACTAAACTAAATAAGTAAATACTGTGAAAGAATGCAAGTGGCCACAAACCCGAACATACAAACAGCATTCGATTCGCTTTGGTCAACCATAGTGCATGGTTGATTTTTCTAGGATCTCTCTTAGATAAAGCTTCCTAACAGCAACCGTATCTGATAGAACAACATAGCTGATATAACTATCGCTGATCTCTACTTAAGTCCTTGGCTTCAACTTTAGGTAACAAGGTACAAATTGGCTGTAAATTTTGTTCAGGTTTGGTATCATATTTGTATGCTTCATGCTAAAGAATTACCCCTACGTTTCCTGCTTCAACAATTAGATATACAAACAAAAGACCCAAATTCGTTTGCTGGACCAATTGCTTTATTGCTAGCATCAATTGAAAGAAAAATGATAAAATAATTATAACTAACGCATACTTTGCACATCCAGAAAATATTTTGGCAGGTATTATTGCAGATGATAGAAGTCATATTAGGGAACTTGGTATACGACGCATATCAAAGGCTATAAATAAACCACCAGCAAAACTTCGAATATTTGAAATACCCGATATAAATTGGAATGTCAGAGATTTTACCGAATTAATAGATTGAGGCAGATGCTGTGTCAAAAATGAATATCAATAGTGAGGATTCCTGGGCAGCTATTGAAACTAAATCCTTAATTAATATAAGCAAATTACCATGTCATACTCAAGCTGTTGAGCGATGCGTAAAGATTATAACAGAAGCGTCCAGCCAAGCTTGTGGTCACTCTTCACGAGACGGTTTTACAAGAGCTAAAGTGGAGGCCAGATAAAATTTACCTTCGTTCGAAAATAAAAACGGTGCTACAATGATAAAGAATAAAAACATCCAATAATTGATTGACTTTAAGGGTGGGAGTTGAGTAAATGATGATAAAAAAATATAATTCGGATGCATGATTTAAGTATATAATCATTTTCCAAGCGAGAAGCTGCATATTTAAACTTTAATGGCCCTGAGGCGCGGTCAATCATGAAAATACAGCTTGCGTGGTAGAAAGTGTAAAAAATAGGAAACTTTTTTATCCTTCATTTTATCGAAAACAGTCACTCTTGCTTAAAAGCTTTCCTTGCTTGAAAACCTCCTCATCATAGTCGATTATCCGAAATATTGTACAGAGTGGCCAAAAAATGTGAAATTGATTAAGAATAAAATACCCATATTTCTAAAAATGCATAAAAATGCCGTTTTGAAGGTCTATCTAGAATTACTTTTTCCTTTTAAACATACTGACGAGAAACAGCCACCTATGGGACATAGTTAGGTCATTTTATTTGTATTATTACTAGTTAATGCTATTTTCCAGAACAGATGGATAGGTGATGGTACGCATAGAAACAGACAATAATTGTTCACAAATTGGCCTGCAATCGCACCTGATTTGCCCCCCTGGATTATTATTTATGGGGTGCTGAAATTGTACAAAACAGAATAATGAGCTGATGTAATTAGTTGCTGAGGGCAGAAATAGGAAGACCAATAAAACATTTTAAAAGAAACTAGAACGATGTATCGAAAATGATTGTGACTCAGCAGAAATTTGACGTACTATTTTTACGTTAAGTTATTATATATTTAATTTATTATGTAATCTAACTCATTGTTTTCATGTTTTGTCTTGATATAAAATTTTAATCCATTTTATAACACTACTATTATAAGTATTTGTTATACTCTCTACCACAATAATTTTTTTGTGTCATAGTAAGCTGATACCTACCAGTTTTTGCTATCAGATGCAAAATGTTATATTGAAAAAAAATATATATATTTTTTGAAAATTTTGAAAAAAAATCAGCTTAGTTGTCTACCCGTTTACAGCTTTTTTATACTATGCCAACTGAGATTTCCATTTTTTCGACCTTGTCAGGTAGAAGGCAATGGACATTTTCAGCATTGTGGGCTCGTGCATACCATTTAACTTTACTTTTCATGAACAGTCTGTCAAAATTCAAACTTTATTTTAAATATCAAATACCTACCGTAAAATAACATGGTCATATGCTTTATGCAATGAAACAACTATATTAGGCATCATCAAGGTTACAATGATCTATCGTCCAGATTGCCGGGACCCAGTATGCGAAAACCCACTGTATTTGCTTTTTAGCATTCGTTTATTGCCTCAGCCTCAGATTACAATTATTATTATACTAAAATCATTATCTACCTTATATTACCTACACCAGATTGATTGTTGAACAATAAAAATTTACATTCAACATTCAATATCCTATAATATATATTATATTACCGATTTCATTGAAAATCCGATCATCCTAGGAAAAACTAGTTTTAATTATCCTCCTTAGCCAATTCTAGATTCAACTAGTTATAACTAGAATTGTCTTCTAGTTTTAGTTAAAACTAAAAATTTCATACTCGTTTTTAATTGAATACGATTTTACTAGTTTAAACTAGTTACTAAGGTTAAAACTTTCCTACAAGGGGAAAATCTTTAGCCAAAAATCGGTTTGATAGGTGGTATGAACTGAATCAACCTATGATTTACATTGGTTGTATTTACCACTTAAATTATTAGTTTTCGTGTAAGTACAGGATGTCCCATTTTCGACACTTTTATAGGGTATCTCCGTAATTGTTAGTGGAGGTGTTACAGGACAAGGGCGGATCCAGAACTTCGGTTTGGGGGGGGGGGGGTCATGGATGGAAAAATTACGAAAAGTAATACCCTGCCGCGTTAGTCAAACCGGTATATATGGTATTTTTCATGTGAAATTGAGGGTTTGGGGGGGGGGGGGTCATGACCCCCATGACCTCCCCCCTGGATCCGCGCTTGAAACAGGAGAAGGTATATGTGCTGAATTTTGTATATCTACATACATGGTAGAATACATTTTGAAAAAAATACTTAAAAAGTTACCAAACAACCTGGCATTTTTCTGGTAGTTGGTGGATTATACCGGGCTGGTAAAAAGTAATTGTGACTAAAATTTTAGTCAAAAATAGAATTAACACAGAATGTTTGCTAATTCTAGTTTCAACTAGTTAAACATATGTGTTTAGACAAAACTAGAATTAACTGAGAACGTTTGTAAATTCTAGTTTTAACTAGTTAAATCTAGAATTAACAAGGTGAATAGTTAAAACTAGTTTCCTAGGAAGATTTGGTTTTAACTGAAATCGAGTTTTTGCGGTAACAATATACAGCCTGTTCAAATTGAAGTCGGCATTATTGCTAACTTTCTTATTATAAAAGTTACGAATTCGATTAAATTGGTAAAGTAGTGTAGTTTCTTACGTTGATTATTATGATAATGTCAAAAAAACAATTGAACTTCAGAATCACGTAATAATAACAAGAATGTATATTTTTTTAATGGAATGCCCGGCATCTGCTATAATCGTTTGATAGAGAGTGAAATTCTAAACAAAATTTATCCTTTACTACATATCGCTATAATTAATAATTACGGAAATATATTGATTTAATGAAATTATCGCAGGCGGCTGTGAAGCGTACTGACAGAAACAAGCGAGTCAATTTTATGGCCGTCGCGTTCAGCAGATATCATTCCTCTCGATTTTCATTTCTGGGGCTTTTAAAAAAGGTTAATAAGGTTTATGAAAAACAGTACAAGTTGATGATCTCCAAGAATCTATTATTAATAATAATATTATCAATAACATCGATGGGCGAACCGTTCTGAAGGCTAAAACCAAAGTTTTGAAATGTGCTGAGAAATATATAGAAGTAGAAGGAGATGGGTATAATACGTATTTTAATTCTTGTTCTTGGTTCACAGCTGCCTGCGATAGTAAAGGATTATTTCATTAAATCAAAATATTTCCGTTATTATTAATTTTAGCGACATGTACTAAACAATACATTTTATTTAGAATTTATATTGTATTCCATTTAAAAATAAATACATTTTTGTTAATATCAGGTGGTTCTGACGTTTAATTATTTTTTTTGACATCATCATAATAATCAACGTCAAAAACTACTCTACTTTGCTAATTTAATCGAATTCCGTAACTTTTATAATAAGAAAGTTAGAACCTAATAGAGTCGACTTCATTTTGAACTGGCCGTATACTTGCGCCGCGGTTTGTTTTCGCAAAGGATAGTTATGTAAGTAAGCTACAATTAAATAAAAACAATAAAAATAGTTAGTTAATGATACCTTTAGTGTTTGTAAGAAGTATTAGTCCGAAGAAGAAACTTAGTAGACAGACTAGAATAAACAACATCACTTACAGGTTCGTTAACTAGATTTATCCACTGGGCTCAAATAAGTCGACGCGACGTTTGAACCCGCAATCAACCACTTAAACTATACTAATTACGTATAAAATTACGAAAGCACTCAAGCTGTTTATTCCTTCACTTCTATATTCCGACTAAAATATTTGACCATTGAAAACCTGAAATGAATTTTATGTCTACAATCTAAGTTGAAGGTTATTATCAACTTCATTTTACATCCACGGAGAGGTCTGTCTCCTTTCATTTATTTATAGAGGAATTTCAAGCTGCAGCTTACAATTGCAAGCAATTTATTAATGAATATTAGCAATTACATTGGACCATTCTTTACTGCGAAGCTACTACCACTCTTTTCTATTTTTGCTTTATTTTCCTGTCCTTCGATGTATACGGCAAAGAAATTGTAATTAAGGGTATACATACTCATGAGCTTTTTATTTTTTTTTTTTTGATTAAATGTAGCTTGCAATTATTGGAGAGTCCCAAAGAGTTACCTTGCATTATTAAACGTCTGATTACTTGTTTTTCTTTTATTTTTAATTCGATTTAATTCTGTCGTTCTTGGTACTGTAACAATAATAAAAGTACCACCGGCACCGTTCAAAACAGCAATTATTATAATACGGCCAATGCGTTTTGTAGGATAGAGTCTGACTAATGATAATACTAGATTTTCGACAGTTGACACCCCGAAATGACAGATCGAACAGCTGATAAATAATGTCTGAAATTCCCCGGGTTTGAGCCGATTTCTTTCTTCGAACTTTTATTCAATATTTTGTTATTGTGTGAACAAACTGGCGGTAAGTAAACTTCATTTCTCAAAAATATTTGATGTTATAAATTTTTCTGAAACCAATATTTTTAGTGTTAAAACAGTCATGGTATTGGCTCACTTACACTGCTCTTTTCATTATATTTGTTCAGGTTTGAAGAACATGTATACTATAATACTATAGCTAAACTATTCAGTTACCTCTAAACTTGTAATATGGACTACTTTTATGAGTTCTTTGTTATTATATTAGAATTATGTAGCCCATGTAGATGCAAGAATGATGCATCTAATGCTACTATTTCACTTATACGGCTATCTCTCTAACCAGGTTTGTTAGACTTCACATAATGTTAAATACAATTCACCCAGAAAGAAATTTCTGTAGAAGAATAAACGGAACAAACCCGAATAAATACTATGGTACTATATATACACTTATATGGTTACCTCCCTCTTGAAGTATATTGTTTAAAATAAACGTTACAAATTAAAAATGTGTAATTTCTAAACCCGGTCCTGGAATTTATGTCAAACTGATGCCAACCTATAAACTTCAAATAACTAAGCATAACATTAATGCCACAAAACTTGGCCGCGATCTTGCGAACAACCCTTAATATTATTCTATGGATGTTGCGAGTTCTCTCCACATATAGAACCATTATATTGCTAATACCATCTACAATTAGGTATGTCCCCGTTATGGGCATCGAACGGGTAATAGTGAGTTTGCGCAGGAAATTTCCTTCTGAAAATAAACATTCGCCAGGACCGGATTTCAACTTTTTTAATGTAAATTTCACTGGTTAGGAAAAATATTGCAATCAAAATTTCGATTAGTTCGTTTTAAGACAGCGTTCCATTCATACGATTTCTGACGATATGATGATCCAACGGTGCCCTGATTTGTGTAAACTTTTGGTGCCAAATTCCGTCCGAATATTTGTTACAATCGACGCGATGAGCTTTATTTTAACTTTCATCCGACGTCGTATGTTTCTTAACCTCACTTTTTTCTAAACCAAAAATTAAGAATGAATAACTATATTGACTATTTTGGGAATTATTATCAGCTACTAATGCACTAAATTAAAAATACATTAATTTTATGGTTAGGTAGTGACTACATCTATATTATATTGTATACGAGTGACACTCTCTTCTTTTTTTCAAGCTTTTTAGTGAAATTCGGTTCCGAAGATCGGATAATGTGATAAACAAAATATTTTGGTATATATGTACATACCTGAAATACGTTATACTTGATCCACGACTTTTGCAAGAAAGCAGCATGCACTTGTCTCCTTTCATCTTAAACAAAACAACCTACCAAATAGCGAATCGAATCACCACAAATTAAAAACTCCTTTAAAAAAATTGTTGTTAGGTAATGAAAGTTTATAAGCACTAATATACCGACAACAATGTGGATGAACCACTTTTTATTCCGTAATTTGAAAAAGCATCCAGAACCAAAGATGGCGACGAATAACAACAAACAAATAATGTCGGGCCGGCTCTGACGCGATCGATAAAATTTCCACCCTACTGCGCAAACTCAATAGGCCCGCGCTATCTCCCATAGCGGGGACACTTTTTGTATTTTGGAACGTTCGTATTGGCAATATACTGTTTATATACGTGCGCAAAACACGATCCCATGATTATTTTAAATTCCGGCTGCCAACTTATTATTGGCATCCAAATTTTGATATTACTATGAATTCCTTAGCTATTTATGTAGGTATCTAGTGCAAAAAGTTATTGTTTTATGGTTAAGTTTAGTTCTTGCAGTGTTTTTTATATTTTTTACTTCTATGTGCATACTGTTACCCTACTTACTATTTTACTTCATCGCGTCATAATACAGGGGGATATGTATGAATAACGGAGCCGGGAAATTAGTCACCGTTAATAAAATTTAAAAAAAAACAATATTCGTAACAAATGACAGCAAAAATAGCTGAATATTTCCAATATTGGCAGTGCGATATTATTCCAATTCGACATTGAGAGAAGTAATAATTTTTGTCATTAAAAGTAAATATTTTTAATGATATTTTAAAATATGGTTAATTTAAGAAAAGCCGATGTATCTCATGAGATAACAAAGACATTTTAAAGCACATCAGAAATTTTAAAGTACATGAGAAAGTATCTAATTTCAGTTTAATGCAATAAAATCCCAGATGTTTGTTTTAATTATAATAATTATGAAATGCTTGGGTCTAACTAATTGAAAAAGCTACTTTTTTATATCCTAATTATTATATAAAATATGAGCGGTCTCTCTTTTATTTCTATTAAGTACACTAGATTTTCACATACTTGATTTTAAGATAATTTGTTATTGCTAACAGTAAATCAGTAATCTTAATATCTAAAATCAGTTACTTTTACTACAAGCCAGGAAGTCAGCAGGCGTTCCTGAAGACGAATACGAATTTTTAGTAAATTACTTTTTAGTATCTTCTATCTCATTAAAATTAAGTATTTATCGATTGGTACTGTTGATTGGAGAAATAGGACAATGATGAATTTAATTTTTAGTACCTTATATGCGATAAATATTTTTAATCGAAATTCTATAACTTTAATTACCTAATTTAGGTTAAAATATATACAACGTGTCCAAGATAATGAGGGCCAGTACAGGGATCTCGGAAACCGTAAGAGATACGAAGTCGGTTAAATGGAGGTAACGTTGCGCATTTACTTGCCTCATAATATGCCGTTTAGAAAGTTTTAAAATTCCGAGTAGTTCCGGAGATATCCGGAAAAACCCAAAATTCTGAAAAATCGTTTTATTGATTTCCTGGGTTTTTTGAGATCGAAGTCTAAAGTAAAGTGCTCTTTTGCATTGCCACTTTTTCCGCTCTATCTAACAGCGTTAATTGTTTTGTAATCCGATGAGTCGTCTTCGAAGGGCCATTATCGACTTTCTTTTTTTACATACGGTCCTGTTTTCCTGATCTTGGAATTTTAGAGCTTTTTTTCTCCCGAATGCAACGATGTATGACACATTGTGGTTTAATGACGTTTCGAGGGTTTTTTGAACAACATCAGGAAATTTTGTATTTCTCCTAATTTTATCAATAATATCTCATAAGTAAGCTCTAAATTTTTTACTTATGTTGGACTAGGTCAATAAATAACAAATAATTTAATAATAAACCACAAATAAGTGAACAAAAATCATTTCAAAACAGTAATAAAACGAACAACGAAAAAAGTAAGGAACTACATAATCAGGTGTTCAAAATGATTTCCGTTATTCTCTAAGCACAAATAACATCTTCTAACTGCCACATAACAGTTTTTTTGACATAAAATAAAACATGCGATAGAATATCAAACTTTTCAGCATTTGTAAATTTAGGTTCCATATTTTCTGGAAAATAGAAAACCTCTTAAAACATTTTCAAATGTTGACAACGATCATAATGGGAATGTCAAGTGAAACAAATCACGCGTCACCATCTTAATTTTTTTGTTTCAAGCGCCTACTTTTCTTTTAAATCCTGAATCAACAGAAGTAATTTAAATATTTAAATAGGCATTTTATTACGTAAAAGGATGTATCCATTATAATTTAGAAAATATTCACGTGTGACAGACAACTGAGCGAGGACCACATTTTTCTATAGAATGTTATAGTTTTGCATCGATGCCCTTACCTTCCAAGGGAAGCAAAACAAAGCGGATTCGCTAATACCGCTTATCAAATTTCTAGAATCTTTAATAATTACTTGAAGTTGGTAAAAATCTAACAAATTTAATTATTACCATGAGATCGACATCTAATTCATCAAAAATTAATTAGGTTGAACAAAATTAAACAATATTATCAACATAATTTATCGCAGCTCAAAATATCTGATCCATTTATCAACATTTTCTACTTAATCCATTAAGAGCGTTTAATGCAAATGATTAGGATTATTATTGATTTATATATACTCATAAGATGTTTAATGATTCCCGAGGTGTTCTCGATTATATCTTATAAAGAAGTGCAAAAAAGGAGATATAACAACCTTGACAATTCAAAAAAGTTATTAACAACACGTTTTTAAAATACCATATTAAATAATTGTGTATGTGTATCATTATTGAGCTCGCTGTAAATGATTTCTGCAGGGGTATGATTTCTCTGCTTCCAACAGAGATGATTAATTTATTCCGCGTAATTTAATAAAATGAAATTATGTAGGAGATTAACGTGTTCGTTTTTGATTTGTTCAGGTATTATAAGTCTGGGAGTCAAAAATAATTTAAAATAAGTTAAAGGGTGAGTTTAATTGATGCTCAAATATCAAAATGTATTGAGAATTTAGATTAACTCAAATTTTAAATAAAGATTTAGAATTTTCGGAAGTACATTCGATCCCAACATACTTTTTGTTGTTTATTTTTTTAAACAAAATCTTAAAATTACACGGCAGGACATACGTGGAGCTGGGTGTATGCTTTGTCAACTACAGATGGAAAAATGTACATTTCTAGCCTACGCAACGACTGCAAACAATCTTTACCACCTCTTTCGGTCATTATTGCAGTATAGCCCGAGTGGCATATTAATCGCAAAGGTTATCTTGTAAAATCCCAATTAAAAATTTGTTAATTTGGCAATTAAAACTGGTTTAAGATTAATCTGCAATTGCTCTTAAAATAAATTTATTTCCCAATAATTTTACTATAAACTATGAAAAGGCGATGAGAAGTTCTTTAAAAAAATATTATTTTACTTAAAAGTATCAAAGGAATCTTGAAGTAATCCAACTGCGCTCTGGCAACATCTATTTCTATTTTACAAATGCTATACGATTCGGACCCTAAAAGATAAGCAAAATATGAATTAGATTAGTATACTAATCTCGTAAACATTGCGATGTTTGTCCTTTGATCTTTCATCGGATTGTTATATTTTGGTTGATTTGTGTTTTTTTGTGATTATTGGTGAAAAATCGTCTTTATTATAAACAATCATGGTGCATTCATGTGTAGTTTGTAAAAGAGTGGATCATTTAAATAAGGATTTATCTTTTCATCGGTAAGTATGGTTATGTCTTAATATTTAACCATCTGATATAACCAGACGTCAACATTGTTGTCATTCAGCCAACAAACATGTAGTTCTCTCTTCCATCCATTACTGATTTTCAATAACATTTCAAATAATCACAGCACAGCAGACGATTTTTTACCAATAATCACAAAAAACAAATCAACCAAAATATATAAACAATCCGTTAGATCACAGCGCCAATGTTGTCATGTTTGAGATTAGTATTCATTCATATTTTGGCTCCTGGATCGTAGCATAGTAGTAAAGTAGAAATAGATGTTGCCAGAGTGCAGTTGGTTTAGTTCAAGATTAGTTTGATACTTTTAAGTATACTAATATTTTTTAAAGAATCTCTCATCGCCTTTTCACAGTTTATAGTAAAATTATTGGGAAATAAATTCCCTTAAAGTAGTTGTAAGTGTCAAATTAACAAATTTTTAATTGGAATTTTGCAAGATACCTTTGCGATAAATATGTTAATCTGGCCATGCCGCAATAATGACCGAAGGAGGTGGAAAAGACTGTTTGTATTCGTTGCGTAGGCTAGAAATGTACATTTTTCTATCTGTAGTTTGTAATATCTTTGGGTTTACACTAGTCAATATTTCACTTTTGTCTTTAATTTTTTCAAATGATTTTCTATTTCTAACTGCCATGAGATATTCGGTTGAGGAAAAAGTTACAATGATTAAATGGTACTACGTCCGAAATAGTATCTATAACATAAAGTAATATTAACATTGACATAAAATAACTTTGACAAATTTTTAATCATTGCTTGCTGGTGTATACTGACAGAAATGTGTCAGGTCCGTATTTCCTAGTTTATAATTTTAAAAATATTTCTAAATTACGAGGAAAATAACTTTAAATTGAACAAGGACATTTTTCTTATCATAGTCTTTAAAAAGTTTAAGTACATCTTTGGGTTAAAATAAATAGGAGAGCTAATATCTGATCCTCACAATTTATGTGGGATATCCTGTGGGAAATCCTATGTATCCTCACCGGACGCACCACCCGGTATAATAATTTTAGGGCCGGTAATTAAGGCCAACATTTTATTAAAAGTTATATTTGATATTTCATATATTTAATTCGATAGATTTTCTGTCCAAATATAATTTAATATGAAGCATGCTACTTTCCTTATAGAATAAACCCGAACAACCTGTGACACCTGAACAAACCTGCAATTAACACTTACTGACACAAGTTAAGCAAATGACATGTTTATTGACAGTTGACGTCGGAAGGCGGGGCTTAGTGATTCTTTAAATTTGACAGGGCTATGTCATACGGTCTGTTAAAAAATAGCGGCATCTTTTGACGTTCAATTTTTTCCTGCTTAAAACAAATTTAACGTCTAATGTTAAAACATCATCATCGTAAGTGGCAAATTTCTCGGAAATGATATTTTTACAGCACACTGTGGCTTCTGATAAACTGCACTTTATGGGAAACTTTGGTCGGCCTGTAATTATTTAAAAACGCCAATATGTCCTTGACGAAACATCGTATGCGTGGTGGTTGGGTCACATTTTTTTTACAGGCAACTTTCAGTCCTTAGCATATAACTTACTAAAATAAACTATTTGCATGTAGAAACGATTATAATATGCGAGATATATGTTACTTCCTGCATTAGGAAGCAATTTTAAAAGTTTTTTTTTAGATTATAGCTGCAGTATTCAAATTTGAATTTAAAAATGGATCGCCGGTCACGTGTCCCCAGTCAATAATTTCTTACTTTACCCTTTTATATTTTACGTCATTTTACTAAAGTTACTTTTATATATAAATAATTTACACTCCTAGTACAATTTGTATTGAAAAAATAATGTTCAAAGATCAACAGTTTAGTTTCTCTAACGCAATTATTAACCAGAAGTTCCGTCCCCGCAGCTGCATGTATCGCCGGTCACGGCAGAAATTGCTTATAAATAATGCCACTACAGGTCGGCCTAATAGTTTTACAAATATAACGGTATGTGTTTGAATTTGTGTAAAGCGTGCTCCTGTTTAAGTAAGTTCCTTATTATGTTTATTTAGGTATAAACTAGAACATTGCCTACTTTTTACCAGGCGTATGTTTTTATGTTGTATCGCCGGTTGCAGGGTTAACTCAGACCTAGTAGTCTTAATTAAGGGACAAATACTACACGAAGTCATTCTCTTGAGTACCAATACTCATTTCAGTCTAAAAAAGTTTAAGAAATAGCTTTTATTAGCTGTTATCCACAAATTTGTGCATTTTTGTAACACCGGTCACGCATAAAAATGTTACCGGAGATACATTGATGCGACGGTTTGTTATCCGAAGCTATATACAATATTTTTTTTAATAACCATTTATAAACAATTAAGGAAAAGTATATTTTGATGTGCAAGTTTCGTTTACACCTTAGGTAGATTAAAAATATGACTAATTTTCTTAGTATTTTAACATTCTATAAGGAACATTCCAAAACTTTAAGCCCATATAAGACAGGGCTGTTATAAATAATAGGAAAATGGTTATAGTGACTGATTAAAATAACTCAGCTCCAAATATTGGCGATCAATAATCGCTCATATGCAGGAACCTATTATTATCAATGTTGATAGTGATGTTGATTTTTCTGACAATGATGATGATTTTTCAAATTAACCAACATCAATATATTTCTGTATTGAAGTAATAGGTTCTAATATTCTCTCTTTGTGATATATAATTTGTCCTTGTTTCCTTATTTGACTTACGTAGCCTACATAGACCCAAAAATGGTTCATATATAATTCGTTCGTTACACTTATAGTTAACTTTCTAACCTGGTTTGTTGGTTCACATCATGTTAAATACTTTAATTCAGCCAGATATTTAATGTTACTATAAAATATATTTTATCAGTTTTTTGCATTTTTGCAAACAGTAACAGTGCAACAGTAAAATTTATTCAACATGAAACCCTCCAATGTCGACACATTTGCCCATCCTTTCTCGAAATTCGTCTATGTGAGTTTAAGTACTGCGCACAGAACTAACAAACAAACCACTGGTGCTTGGGTATGATTACTTGGACTTTTATCACTTAATTTCAAATTTCAAACTACTTGACAAGCAGTTTGTATCACGTTTTGATTTTATTAAAACGGCAGTGGATCGTTTAATTATAATGGGTAATAACGACCATGCTCATATTGTTCATTCCTGGGGAGAATGAAAAGTGGCAATGAGAAAGTTAAATTTATTTTTGGACATCTCTTCGAACAAAGTCAGAAAAAACTAAAAACCGAATCGCAAAATTGTCCCAATTTAACCGACTTCGTATCTCTTTACTCTTACCTTTCCCGAAATCCCAATGGGAAAGGCCGAAATACCCATTTTATTAGTTTTTTGCATATATGACTTACGTAACCTACATATTTGCAGTATACGTAGCCTACGTATACAAAAGAAGGGTGCATATAGAATTTGCTTGTTATGATACTATACGCTTATAAGTTACTAGTGAACATTAAAGTTAAAACAGAGGTAACAAGAGTGAACAATCTTTAAGCAAACCGTATATTTAGTCCATAGTTATTTTCAAAAATGTTTTTTTGTGCATCCGGTACAAAACATGGAAATTTTTCCAAGTGATTTGTATTTACATAACAGGGAAAAGAAATGATCAAGGATGACTTTTTCGAAAAATTGAAGATACAATTTTTTACAGGTATAGTTAAGTCCATGTGTAGACACACTGTATACAGTTTACAGTAGGTAAAGATGGACATGCATGTAGATGCGTACTTCCTATCTTTTTGTGAAGATAGAGGTACCTACTAGACATGTAATTATAAAATAATGACTTTATTTTATATATTTGAATAAATAAATAACAAAAAATACAATGTGTTATGTTTTATTCCCTATAATAAATAATAAAAGATGTATTTAAAAATATAAATAGACTCGTTTCATTTTTAAAATAAACGTACGTACTATTGTAGTACGGTCCTGGAAAGTCCTGGAATGTCATACAAACCTAGGCAAAATAAATAACCAGAAATAAGCAGGCAAGTCATTATGTCACGTGACACTTGACATATCTGGCGCGAGGATTCGCTGGAACCACTATATGATTCAGAAGAGTAAAATTAGACATGTGACGGGCATTAAATTATTAAAAAATCTCGATGCTATAGACCAAGATTTTTGTGACGATGATCTTTTGCGCGGACATATATAATTCCTCTAATTAGATACTATAAGAAACCTATTAAAAAATTAACAGGTGTTTCTGAGATTATTTATTTTTAAAATCCGATTTACTGAAAGTTGCCTGTAAAAATTTTTTGACCCGGTTACGATATTTATCCTAATGTCGCATACGATAGTAAAGTACGTAAGTAAGGTAGTAAATCTGCATTGACTTACTTAAGAGTAAATTATATCTTAAGCGATAAATATATATATAAAACTTTTAAAAAATTTGTTGACAAAATATCGTAAGCGGCAAAATTACTTGAAAATATTTAATTTTATTAAAATCGACTAATCTACACTAAACTATAACAATACAAAAGAATACGTAAAAAATTAAACAGGATTCAGGTTCAAAAACAAAATAATGAGAAAAAAACTGTACTGTAAAATTTGAGGCATGTCGTTTCAAAAACCCATCGATATGGAAGCATAATCCCAAATCGACCCGTTACCGTTACAGATCTGCTAGCTTAACAGCAAAGCCGTCCACACAGAAAAATGACGCGTTAACTCAACAAATGGTGTAACCATATTAATAAACATTTTGGTTTTTAACGGGGATGCTGAGTTAGGGCCAATTTTATAAAGTGAGTTTAAATCGCACTGTATGGTTTAAACCTCAGATTATTGAAAACGGTGATTTTATAAACTAGGATTGACGGCGAGGCTCGACTTAAGAGCAACCATCCTGGTAATAAGTTAAGAAAGAGTACCGCTTAAACTCAATAATACGATTTAAGACACAGGACACAGTATTATAACCCTAATATTTGAGTTTGTTTTTTTATTGTTTCTGGCTGCAAATGGACATTTTTGAAATCTTTGATGACGATGATGATTTTGTAAATATTATTGAGCAGCGTAGGCAGGACAGAATATTTCGGCTACGCCCCAATTACATGAAAACCTTATCCGATCTTTACAAAGGTTCAGGATTTCAAAAAATTCTGTGGAACAAATTATTGTTAGGCCTCCTAAATCATGTTTTATTACATGAAAACCTTAACCGATTTTTACAAAGGTTCAGGATTTCAAAGGCCTCCTAAATCATTAGAGCGTCCAACAAGCCGATGAGTATATATATATATACAATATATAGGGTGTTGAAAAAGGTGTCTAGGGAAAAAGTTGTTTGGTTTTGAAGTAGGAATAGTTTGCAATTTAAGCCACCCCTCAACCCCCGGGCGCGGGCGGGGGTAACTTAAGATTTTCAAATGGAACCCCATATTTTTTATTGGCATATCGTGTTCTCCGACCAAAAATAAAGATCTTATGTCCGAAAAATTTTTTATTTGGGCCCATCCTTCACCAATAATCACTATGAGAAAGACAAAATCAGAACCGTGCGAAAATCAAGTTTTATTCCGGAAGGCCGGAAATACTCTTTTTCTCTGTCTTGTACTAAAAAATACCCGTGGAAAAAGTTGTTTGTATTCCACGGGCATTTTTTAGTACAAGATAGAGGAAAAGATGTTTATTTTTGGTCGGAGAACACGATACGCCAATAAAAAATATGGGGTTTGTTCGAGCATTTGAAAATCTTAACTTACACTCACCCGCGCCCGGGGGTGGGGGGTGGGTTAAATTGCAAACTATTCCTCCTTCAAAACCAAACAACTTTTTCCCTAGACATTTTCAGCTGCAATGCGATGCACTGGAGTTATTCCGGGTTACCGACCTTTTTTCAATACCTACCGTGAAATATAACCCTCTATTATAAAATTGTCATAATTTACCTGTAAGTTAATCCCCTGATTATTGTTCCGTTTAAGTATTAATTTAAATCCAAGACTTAAGATCACTTTATAAAATTGGGCCTTAAAGTGATGTTCACTTAACCCGAATGGAAGCATAATAGGGTCGATAATGGACTGTTCACTTAACAGTTTTCGGTTAATAGTTAATTATGTTAAAATGTTATTTGCAAAATACTACTTATTTAAAGCACACAATAAAGGTTTAATCAATTAGTTAGCAGTTTTCTTAGTCGTTAGCAACAAAAGACGATTTATCGTACCGATACGTTTGACGTGAACATCTCTATTAAAGGACACCCTCGGCTTTTGAGATCCATCCGATCGATTCGAATCGGAGCGGGTGACCTCTGCACTGGGCATTTCGCACTATCTCATCAGTTACATTGAGGGATCATCTGCCATTTTTCTAGCTGCTTCTCTGGCTCATTGGTGTATGTCTGAAATGTGTACTATGAGGTCATTTTGTGTATTAAAGAAATTTTGAATTTGTTAACTGAAGTTTTTGCTATAAAAAGTTTTGTATAATTAATAAGAATGGGCAATTAATTTATTTTAAGCAATAAATCATGAATGCTATGCCCGTTCACACGAAGTCGATCAACAATGTCGAATAGACGTCGCCCATCCACACCATGAAGACAGAAAGTTTCTGAACCAGTCGACATTGTCGATCGACTGTGTCTATAGATACTCATCGGCTTTAGATACTCCTGTATTAAATTAGATTAGAGAGAATCAAAGAGCAAATGCAGGGAATAAATATTTGAAGTAATCACGAGGAAACGTGCTAGATACTCTTGTATCGGAAATTGAGAGATTTGAGATGTCTGGTTAAACCGAAAACTCGGAATTAAGTTACCCAGTTCCCAACGAATATAACCTCCAACGATTCAAAACCAACGTGAATCGCTTTTTGCGCACACGCACCACTCCCAGAGTGCCCTAAAGGATTTTTCCTATAGTGCTTGTGTTTGATCATAAAAAAAAAGAAAAGAGACAGGGTAACCGTACTGCTAATTCTTGTCACTCTGTCTTAATTTCTCCTGTAAAATTAGTAATAATGTACAGGAGATTTAATTTCAGGATAAAATAATAATTCGTTTTGTAAAGTTTAAAAACACTTTTCTTTAATATCCGAATCTAATAACTTTTGTATTTATTGTGTACCTGAAATAAAAATAAAATGACATATTTTAATTCGCCGTGAAATTCTGTACACCGCAATTATTTATGAACATTCTCGCAACGTTGCCAAAGAGATTTGAAATGCGTGATATTTTTTGATATAATAATTTGAAAGAAAATATATTTAAAGAGGAATGATGAGAGAATCTAAGGTAAGACAGATTACAATTTTTGTACGGGGTATTTTCTATGAATATGCCGACATTACGAACTAGCCCTAATTTTCGTTCTTTGCACCCTGTATTTGATTACTTTTTCTTGTATATATTTTAAGTCCCTTTAACTTTTGTTCGGGGTTGTTCGGGTTTTATATCTGCCTATGTGTCTATCTTTACTAATTTTTGTCGTATTTCAGTTCTTATTTAAATTCGAGTACTTTTTATCTAGGAGATCCAAGAAAAAATGAAGAAATTTAAAAATTCTAAATTAAGTGGATGTCGCAGTATCTCTAAACGAGTTTTCTCCCAAAGCGTCTATATCTGTATTGGGAAAAAAATGTCCAAGAAAAAAAAACTTTTTAATGCAACTGAAATTGGAGGAAGTACACTTAGCAGCAAAACTAACACACAACCAAAAATTAGGCTCAATTTCAAACTTGATTTTCTAGCGAACAGATAAATCGATTTCGCTAATTTTTCCTTTGAACTGTAGCTTTTTTCTTTGCAGTTCAAAAAAAAATTTAGAGAAATCGATTTATCGGTTCGCGAGAAAATTAAGTTTGAAATTGGACATAATTTTCGGTTGTGCGTTATTTTTGCTGCTAAGTGTATATATTTTTTTGTTTCGGAAGATTTTTAGATTTGATTTTATTTACTGTTCCATGTAAAAAGGAATTATTGACTTTCCGCCAATTATTAATAAAATTTAGACATCTTTAGTTACACAAATTTTTTAAAATAATGCAGCGTTTTCATAGAAAGAGAAAACTCGTTTTTTTCAGTGCTAAAAATTGAAGTCTGGACCCCGATCATGTTCGGTTTCTTTCTTCCGATTGTTTTTGTCGGCGTACCGATTACAGACGGACGCTCGACGTATCGTTCTAACGGCAAGAGAAGATGCACTTCGCTTCGTGCTTACAAAGCGCGAAATGAACAGGGGTGAAATCAGAGAATTCGACTGACTTCGGCATCCTCTTAAATGTCTAATAGACGCATGTCACGATCGATCTATCGTGTTTAATTTATTATTTTGAATAACCTTCCGTAACGAAATTTTTGAATATTTCCAGTGGAAATGTTGGAATGAAAATAATGAAAAATATCAAAGTAAGTATAAGATTTTAAAATTTGGTATTCTTACTCAGTTTTTCTTTCTGAACATCGTTTCTCAATAACATTCTTTGTATCTCCTAGGGAAAAAAGCAGTTTATAACTTTCTAAGCCACACTTTCTTCATTTTCCGAAATTAAAATTATGACAGAAATGACTTTCTATCCAACCAGGTTGAATCCAAGGAGATGAAGTGTAAACTCGAAAAATTTCAGTATTTTCACCTATGATGAGTCGATCCGGGGACACACTGTATTGACAATAAAGTCGCACTATTGTTAACTTTCTTACTGTAGAAGCTACGAATTCGACTAAATTAGCATCTTGTGTTGATTATTATGATGATTGCAAAAAACAATTGAACGTCAGAATCACGTGATATTAAAGAAAAGGGAATACCCTATATCGTTTATAACTGTTTGATGGAGAGTGAAATTTTAAACAAAATTTATCCTTTACTACGTATCGTTAAAATTAATAATAACGGAAATATGTTGATTTAATAAAGTTATCCATTTCCTGTCGCAGGCGGTTGTGACCATAAACATATAATATAAAAGGGGAGACAAAACATTCCATTCATAAAACACCATTTATTGACAATCATACACAGTTTACTGTTTCAAAGAAGATGGCTTTAAAAAATGGCAACGTTATAATAAGGTACTCGTAGATAATTTCGATCTAACATTAGTCATAAATCCATCCATATTTTTGTAATATTTACGTAAAATATAGAGTTAGCTACACCACTGCTTTACATAAAAAACCTCATTATTCTCACTTACCGACGAAATATTAATCCGGGGTTAGAATAGTCGAATCTCTTACACACCCCGCACTGGCGAACCATTGTAGATAGCTAATAAATAGCTCTAAATAGTTTTAGTTCGAAAAAACACTAAAAAGGAATCCAAAAATACAATAGATCACAAACAATCACAAAAGCAGCAGCGGATAAGCGCTAACAACACCGCCGAGGAGAAATTAATGAGAATAATAAACTTCAGGATCATCTTTACTCTAGCAGGTAAAAATTACCGTACAGCGTTCCACAGTGATTTCCCTAAAACATTGCCATTTGATGTTCTTGGGAAACTATAAATAACTTTACGAGTAGAAAATTTAAAAAATACACACATATTTAGTACAATATTTTTAGTTAATAGGTATACATGAGAAATTCATTCAATATAATTAATATTATACTTTTCGGTTTTGAACGTAGGCGGTAGATTTAGGAGCCTCAGTACAGACTTGGTATCATTGATTGCTGCTTAAAACTTTGTATGATTCTGACAGAATAAAAACAATTCTCTTTATTAATTATACTGACAGAAAGAAGCGGGTCAATTTTATGGCCCTCGCGTTTGCATATATTTACGAGCCCTGGCGCACATCTATTGGACCAAACGAATATATAAGGCAGTTTTTTA
Source organism: Barypeithes pellucidus (assembly GCA_963991005.1). Lineage (NCBI taxonomy): Eukaryota > Metazoa > Arthropoda > Insecta > Coleoptera > Curculionidae > Barypeithes > Barypeithes pellucidus. Next base: position 26,588,130 of record OZ022556.1, read on the forward strand.
TTTCTCACATAGTATTTATTATGTAGGTTCAACAAATACAACTAAGTTTATTTGATACTACATGGTATTAACAATTAATCAACAATACTGTATTTAGTATTTATTTTACACACAATAATAATAATAAGACGAAATAATTTTTGTTATATTTTTCGCATATTAATTGGTATTTAAAATTTTATCGTCCGTTACCACTGAGTGCAGTCTCCTTTTTGTTTTATAACATCATCAAGTCTTGCTCGCATGGTGTTCACTAATGTTTTACAGTAATCTGGTCGAAAGTTATTCCAGATTTCCTGAATTTTGTCCTTTAATTCAGGAATGGTGCGGACTGGACTGGTTCGTAGAGCTTTCTTCATTTGATGCCAGAGGGTTTTGATAGGTGACAAGTTGGGGCTACTTGAAGGCCATATTAAAACTGGTATATTCATTTCTTACAACCACGATGTTACCGTTTTGGCAGTATGGCATGCTGCGCCTTCCTGTTGAAATATAAATTCTCCATCTGGCAGCTGAATCTCATTAATTGAAGGGAACAATTCTTCTTGCAAAATTGTTTTATACTTTGCAGCATTGACGGTACCATTAATAAAAAGAAGACGACCAACCCCTTGTGAGGACATACAGTCCCATATCATGACAGATGCTGGAAATTTAACTTTTCTCTTAAGGCAATCTCTATGATATTCCTCTCCCGGCATTCGAATAATTCTACTTCGTGAATCACCAACACATATCTCAAATTTGGATTCATCGCTCCATATAACTGTCCACTGACGCGGACAGTCTGACCAGTTTTTATGCCCCTTTGTCCACAAAAGTCCTCAGTTATATGGAGCGATGAATCCAAATTCGAGATATGTGTTGGTGATTCACGAAGTAGAATTATTCGAATGCCGGGAGAGGAATATCATAGAGATTGCCTTAAGAGAAAAGTTAAATTTCCAGCATCTGTCATGATATGGGACTGTATGTCCTCACAAGGGGTTGGTCGTCTTCTTTTTATTAATGGTACCGTCAATGCTGCAAAGTATAAATCAATTTTGCAAGAAGAATTGTTCCCTTCAATTAATGAGATTCAGCTGCCAGATGGAGAATTTATATTTCAACAGGAAGGCGTAGCATGCCATACTGCCAAAACGGTAACATCGTGATTGTAAGAAATGAATATACCAGTTTTAATATGGCCTTCAAGTAGCCCCAACTTGTCACCTATCGAAACCCTCTGGCATCAAGTGAAAAAAGCTCTACGAACCAGTCCAGCCACACCATTCCTGAATTAGACAAAATTCAGGAAATCTGGAATAACTTTCGACCAGATTACTGTAAAACATTAGTGAACACCATGCGAGTAAGACTTGATGCTGTTATAAAACAAAAAGGACACTGCACTCAGTGGTAACGGACGATAAAATTTTAAATACTTTTGGTACAATTAATATTCGCCAAATATAACAAAAATAATTTCCTCTTATTATTATTGTGAGTAAAGTAAATAAGCAGTATTGTTGATTAATTGTTAACACCATATAGTATCAAATTAAGTTAGTTGTATTTGTTGAACCTATTACATACACAATAAATACTAGGTGAGAAATAAAAAACTGCCTTATATATTCTTTTGGTCCAATACATGTGCGTCAGGGCTCGTATAGGGATTTTAATTTTTTGAGCTTTTAAAAAAATAAGGTTTATGAAAAATAGTACAATAATGTTGATGAACTGCAAGATAGGCACTAGGCGATATGTCAGCCGTTCTGAAGGCTACACGCAAAGTTTTGAAAAGTGCTCAGAAATGTATAGAAGTAGAAAGAGATATGTTTGAACAGTTGATTTGAGTTTATAATACGTATTTTAATTCTTGTTTTTGGCGATAGGAAATGGATACGTTCATTAAATCAAAATATTTCCGTTTTTATTAATTTTGGCGACATGTAGTAAAGGACAAATTTTGTTTAGAATTTCACTCTCTATCAAACGGTTATAGCAGATATAAGGGCATTCCATTAAAAAAACATTTTTGTTAATATCACGTGATTCTGACGTTCAATTGGGTTTTTGACTTCATCATAATAATCAGTGTAAAAAATTACACTACTTTGTTAATTTAATCGAATTCGTAGCTTTTACAATAAGAAAGTTAGCAATAGTGCCGACTTCATTTTGAACAGGCTGTATGTATACCACTATGTTTTTCTATAAAAATGCTAATACTTCAGTTAACAATCACTGTAGGTCTACAGAGATACAATGAAAATGACATTAGTATATGGATATGAGGAATGTCGTTAGTTCTTAAAGTAAAATACGAAACAACAATATGATGTATAAGTTTATATCTATAAAACTGTTTTCTCACACATTAAATGAAATGTTTACTTTGTTAAGGCGCCATTGTTTCCTGTCGAATTAACGATTATTTTATAGGTAGGATATAACGTTATAAATATATCGTTTACGACTTTATTAATGACAATTTTTGCAAATAGGTTAACGGATATTTTTAAACTAAAAAATTGCCGACATCACAAACAGTATTTTGTCAATTACCACTTCAGATTACAACAAACCAAAAAGTTTGTTTCAGAACTCGACTATTTCCATGTAAATTCGGTTTAAATAAAAGGGTAAAACTGCAAGATAAAACTGTTTGCAGGAAAACTTTTTGGATCAGAAGTTGGTAGGTCGTTTATATAAGTATATTAAGACTAGAATCGGGCCCAGAATGGATACCTGTGGTACTCCACAGTCACATCACCCCTTGCCGATGTCACTCCAGCATGACGTACGCCTGATATCTGCCTCTTAGATATGAACGCATCAAAACAAGTCTATTTTGAGAAAATTTATAAGCTTGCAGGTTTCTCATAAGGATCCCATGGTTGGCATAGATCGCAACAGTATCTAAACTATCAGTTTAGCTACTGTTATCAGGTAAGCTACTATACAGTATGCACTGTATAGTAGCTTACCTCAGCAAAGAAAATTTTTCCCAGAGCTGGCATATGTTATAAGATAAGTAAGCTAGAGAATATTCACCAGTCCTTGGTATACTTTGAATCAGGTTATGTGCAACATTCAAGAAATAGTCATTGAAGTCTTCCCCAGATCTCACTTTGCACTTTAGTTGATGAAAATGAGAGTATGTGCCTTCGAAACATGTATGGATCTTAAGAACCGAACTTTTATTAAACAAGTAGAGCATGAGTTTATTTTCTTCTTCATAACTTCACTCCAGTGAGAGATGGACTATTTCAAAAAAATAAATAAAGAGAATAATGTTTTTGTGGCGGTCCCGCACTGGCGCTCCCGGGCCCATTCCGGAGCCGGGTACAGGTCGACAAGTTTATCTGTAGCTACGAAAGGAATGCGAGTAAAAAAATATCTGCGGTTAAGAATGTTGTCACATATATTAAACTTTAATTTGATAATCTCGTAGAGAAAAACTAAAAATTACATTTACGCATTTAAATTAAATTGTAATAGGTATATAAGAAACCAATATTCTATAATAATTTCAATATTATTAAAACTTTCATTTCATATTATTTATTTTAATATTTAAATGCAAATTAATATATTTTCTTGGTTAAAGTACTTTTAATCTAAAATATGGCAACATAGTATGTTGCCAATGGTTACAGGTAGCTAGAGCTAATTTGATAGGTTATATCCCAGACAGTTAAAAGCGCATCATGCGCCTCGTGAGACGCCCGATGAGTATCGGGCTTATACGGCGATATCCCGCGATTTCTGATATTTGATGAATGTGCTCACCCAGTTGCGTAGTGATATAATAGTTATTGTGTTAAAGTGTGTTTTTATAAATAAGTATTCATTGTGTCGTGTTTTAGGGTGTTATTTTAAAATTTCGAACTTTGTGATAATAAATGAGTATACTCCTGGTAAACTTCACAGTCAGACCCGTGAAGTGATTGCATAGATTTATAGGGTATGTGAAGAGGCATCACAAATCAATATATTTAAATTCCCACTTAAGCGAAAGCTAAAAAGGGACGTAAATAAGAGAAATACTGAAAATTCATCACTAGTCAATTAATCATGTAGCTGGTATTTTTCTATGTTGAAAAATTGACATCTTGTAAAAAGTAATTGATAAAAAATAGTTACCTACCTTCAAACATTAAATGCAATTACTGAAGAATTTACTATTTGTATTACATTATTTAAAATAATAATGGCACGCCCATGACTAGACCATATTTTAAACGATATTGCTTCCCCTTTACTGATACGTCGGAGTCACAGATCCACTCGTCGACCTGTAGATACGCCACTGGACAAACCTGTATAATTTCTCGAATAAATAACAATCAGAAACACTGCATGTGTTTCAAAGAATAGGCAATAATATGAACCTGTTAAATCTTACATAATCTGTAGTGTAATTTATTAACTAGGTCGATATACCAATCATATATCTCAAACTGGTTTCCAAAATTGAAAGTAATATGGTCAGATCGTGAAAAATGGTATTGTCTAAATAAAGTAGATAACAAAATGGTATGCAGCTTTCTACTGTATGGTTGCTACCGTGGTGACTATTAAACCATTAAAATAGTAATTATTATTGTACCTACACGAATAGACTTTTTTGCACGTTTAAATATTGTAATGTAAACGTGAAATAATAGTGATAAATAGATTAAAGGTTATTATGGATTATTTATTAAAAGAGTTTGATCTAGTTAATAAATTTATAGTTTTATTTTTTAATTTTTACTAATAAATTGTATAACAAATAAAATATAAGGATTTTGGTTGGAACAAAACACACTGTAAAATGTATATACTGACATTCCAACTCAAGTAACAATTATAAGACACTTTTGATTTATTTATGGTTTAAAAGTGCTTTCATATGTTCAATAAAAAGATGTTGGTTTTAAAGTTACCTTAAAAGAAACTAAAAGTTCTTAAAAACCACTTACTCTTATGCAAAGAATTTAATACACTCTTTAAATTAAAATAAAAAGACAATTTGCTCTAAATTCATCTTATACTGATTTTATAATACTCGTGATATTGGTTGGCTTTTTTAAAGGATTAATAAGCAAGTTGGTTTTAAAACAATCAATTTTGGAACAAATAGTTTTAGTGTAGTTTTATGGGGTACTCTTGATATACCCATTAAGACCCATTAAGAAAACTATTTCACCTTAAGCCTATATGCTCAATAAAATTTCACATTAAATTCAAAAATATAATTTTTAACAGTTCACATTAGGAATATTTTAAAATTCAAAGGTTTTAATTTAGCCAATTGAATGTTGAAATGTTGAATTTTTGACGAATTTATTAAAACTAATTGTACTCCCTCCATATTCGGAGAAAACGCCATCTTCTCAATAAGCTAAGTGAACTAGTGCAGTCCGTGTATCTACTTTATGCGTGAAAGAAAATTAGAACACATATTTAAAATGGAAAATGTTAGCGACAAGACTTTTAAATTAAAACAAAGTGATAATTTAAAAAATGCAGCAATCACAAAACCGGCACAATTTGTAAGGTTAATATTTCATTTTCAAGGTAATTTATTACGTATATTTTAAATGCAAAACGTCACTTATAAGTTTTAATACATAAATTTCAAGTTGCCTTGAAGAACTCTTTAAGAATATAAAACTAGAAATAAATGGTTTTAATGTAGTTTTAAAATGGGTGTCATTTACCTGGTTAGCAAAACATTCTTATTTTTGCGACCAGAAAAATGTAATCGCTCAGCCAAATGGCTAGTTGGTCAGCAACTTATGGACAGCAAACATTTCTGAATCGATCAGTAATTAATCTTATACTAGAGTGCTCTAAATTATTTTGGTACGCAAATTAAATATATAAGCTGCTATGAGCGATCCACTTTTAATCAGATATTAGTAAGCAATCAGCGGGTAAGCAAAATATTTAATCTTGGTCCTCAAAAAAAAAAAGTAATAAAACGTGAAATAGTGACAGTGCCCTGGAAAAACAAGTGAAAACCGGCCCCCGCTACACCTTTTGTAGCCGATTTCCTTCTGTATTCGACAAAAGAAAACACAAGAAAGTTACGTAAATTGACAGTGCCCTGGGAAAACAATTGAAAACCCGCTCCCGCTACACCTTTTGGGCCTTGACTGCTACACCGAATGAAAACATACGCACGGAATTAGCTACTGGTATCACGCGACTGCTTTCGCTCCGCCCACAATAACGAACTTTGCCGATTATTCAAAACAAACGCAATCTAATGATTTATATTGATAACCATTCTTTAATGTGCAAACCTCTGAAGTAAACTGCTTCTAGACATGTTTTTTTCTACTGACCAATTGTAAAATCTTACTGACCAAGTAATCATTTCGCAGCTCGATTGTTAATTAAGCGAACACATGATATTACAAGCGGACTGATATCGGTTAAATAGTTGACAGTTTGTAGCATTTTTTGCAGAACAAGTATTGCAGCCTGATTTTTATTTATTGCAAGCAAAATCTTTTTATGTGATCAAATGATTTAATGGCTATTTTCTGCTGCGAACCAATTTTAGTAACGGCGAACCATTTAATTACTTACTTCTCTTTTTAAATCTAATCTTGAAGACCATTTTAGGATGAACCCTTTTTGGCTAAAAGTTGCTTTATGGTAGTCCTCAGGTTGTCTTGAAGTTCATTTGGTTTTATTCGAAATTTAATTGTATAGTTTGGAAGCAACCTTAGAGATCGCAATAATAGCATTAGTGCTACTTTGGTTGCTACTTGGCCCAGTCGAGCAGCCAGCCGCGGTAGAAAGATAGCATTTTTTCCACCCAAGATGATGAATTACTTCAAACAATTCAAAAGTATCCATGTATTCGTAATTATGAAGAAGAAAATTATAAAAATAGACTGATTAAAGAAAATTTCCAAAAAAATTGCTTATTCGTTGGGAAAAGATGTTAAAGTATTGTTTAAAAAACATTATATTTTTGATAGATGAAAGGGAAAAATTATCCGAAAAAACACCCCTAAAAGTCAAACAAGAAGTGTATCTCGCCGCAAACGAGCCACCTAAGCCACTTGGCAGCCGCCGCTGTGATGGCTCGAGCGAAAAACCGCTTGAGTACTCGATTATTGAAATAACCGACATCGCTCGATTATTAAAGAAACTGCTCGAGTTATAAATTGATGCAAAGATCGTCGCTTGTTACTTATTATCTTTCAATCGATTGAACCGACGATCGAAATGTGCCGCTTGGTAGTGTGATCGCTAGAGTGAAAAACTGCTCGTATATTCGAGCTGTTTTTCGCTCGATAGGAAATACTATTTGAGTTATAAATTCAAGCGAAAAATCGAAAAACGTCGCTTTTCACTTGATACCCGATCTTAGCTCGCGAAATGTGCCAATTGGCGACGTGAAGGTGCATACAAAAAAAGTATGCTAAATCCCTTAGTTGATTCATCGGGACATGGATTTTGTTTATAAGTTTTATCTTTAAAATTTTGTGTAACTTTTTTACAATTATACACAATTATTTATTATTATACAATTATAATTTATATAAAAAGCAGTGGTTAGCCAGCGGCGACTGTAAATTTTAAAACAATTAAATGATACAATTGTTTTTTTAAATCAGAATAACCTGTTCTTCCTTAATAAAATCTCTAGACTAAACTTCTAAATTACAAAAGCAACCCCTGGTGTTTTATCAACACATTCTTCTTAGTCATAAAAATTTCAAGTGATAAATCACTCGAATATCAAGTACTCGATTATTAAAATCATCGGTTTTTCCCAACACTAATTGGTTCCCACAACCTTTGGGCTATCATATTGGTTGGTATACGAAAGGAGGAGCCGAAAATGGATTAATTAATCCGGTGTATCAAACAAGAATATTTCAGGTAAATTTTTCACGTCTACGAAACGCGAGTGTAAGAAACAAGAAAACACCGTTAAAAACACCTCAACGAATCTTTTACTGGGTAATCCTCGCTACAATTTAATTAAATTTATTTCCATAGTTAACATTATAAATTTACATAGAATAATATTTATTTTCTTTACGGAAAATTAAATGTAGGTGACTATAAAATGCATACAATTAAGCCCAAAATGTTGCTGGTGACGAATGAGAACCGGTACCCATTGTTTTATTGTGCACAGGTAGATATTTATGTTGAATGTTCAAGTGGTCGTGAAAATGTAGGTTATTTTAAATACAGAATTCTGCAATTAAAAATTAACGACCTTAAGTACGTCTCACTTTTCTCAGATGAGTGGGCAAATTTTATTATTCAAATATGCATGTAATACAGGTTCCGCAAATACAAGACAACTGATATTAGTGGCAAATGTGTTTAGTATACTGAATTAGAAATTTCGATTTTAAAAAATGATACGGATAAATCAATCTTCTCCATAGCGCTTATAAAAAATACACTACGTCAATTAATTACACAGCTTAACAAAAATTTTTTTTTGTCTTAGCGATTGATATTTTGAATGCGGTGATTCTCAAAGCACTTAGCTTTTCTTCGTATCAGCTCTAGTTTTTGAGATAGAGCATTACTCAAAAAAAATTGTAATATTAATATATTTGACAATTATAATGGTCGGTCATAAATGTTATCAAAAATTTAACTAATTCCAAGACTAATGCCTATTTAATTATACCTATTTATTTATAAATCACTGGAAATACCTAATCTTATATTATAATTATTACACATAAAAAATAATTGTTTCTGGAATTTTTTTGCACCTGCAGATTTCTTATTTTCGTATTTGAAATTAACACAGAATATACATTAGAATACAATAAAAGAGAATGAAATTGTATACCGTAAGTTTCATAAATTAATTCGTCAACTTGGCTTGTGTCTTAGGGTAATAGAATTTATATAATCACCATATGCGGAATATTGCCTGTAGGGAATCCAATCCCGCACCCAAACTTTAATCCCGCAAACCTGCGGGATTGAGCCCATCGATCCCGCGGATCCGCGGGATTTGCGGAATAGCAAACAATGAACTGCGGTATTTTTGGTCGACGCGTCGGGTATTCCCCGCCATGCTGGGCTATTGAAAATGCGTTAAACACAACAGTTTTCTTGCGTACGTGCGAAAGTAAGGGCGTTATTCTACTAGTATCTAGTGACATTTATCAAGTGGTTGAATATAATACATGGAATTTAAACAGCAAACACAAAAATGAGTGTCAGTGTAGTAAGACAATAAAAAAGGTTCAAGTTTAGTTTGGAATTATTTTCTAAAGTCTGAAGATTGTCTTATAGCTCAATGTAAGTTATGCCCTAGCATTATCAAAATCTCTGCTCGTTCCACCAAAGGTCTTCACACCCACTTACATACAAAGCATAATATTAATTTGAAAGTCCAGAGCAGCAGAGGTAGTGTTGATATGGATAAAATAACACAGGAAATGAAAGCTAGTACCAGCAGTTCGAGTAGTTTATTATTGCTAAGTGCTCCTATGTTAGTGGTTCTTCTGTGCTACATAAGAAAATGAAAATTACAGATTTTTTTTCATCTGAGAAAAAAGTTTCGATGGAGGAAAGAGTGTCTCGAATGGTAGCTAAAGATGGTATACCCTTAAGTTTATCACATCGGCCGATATGTGTCAATTATTCGAATCAGAGGACTACAAATGGTGTAAAATCTATTCCGCCGAAGTCGAAGCTGGACGTATGTTTTCAGCCGCAGGATACATGTACAATAAAATAAGATCCAATCTAATAGATGAAATATTAAACATGTTATCTTTTCTTCGAAAATACTTTCAAAATCAATGTAACATGTAACCGTTAAACTAGTCGTACTATTGAATTTTACCAATATGCAATAAATATTTTCCTGCTACTTCTACTCTGTTTCTAATAATGGCATAAAACAACACTTTATTAACATACAGCACCCACATCGAATCCCGCGGGATCCCATTTGCGGGATTGGATTCCCCAATTGCCTGCATGAATTTGCCAAATTTAGTTGAAACTTGAGTTTCAAGAGTGTGTTTTTTGAAAAATCGTATTTAAACATGGCTTCTACAAGTAGGCGTAAATATATATGGATTAGACACTGGATTACCAATTCTTCTAAATACATATTGTCGAAAAATCGTGTTTCTGTGCGACATTTTATCACATTTGCTTTGGTAAATTATGAATAAAATTTATTTTAACAAATAATCTAGAAACAGGGTGGCCCATCGAAAACGTACCGCAAGGCATTACATGCTGGGAAAGAACTTCGACAAATCCCAAAAACACGTCAAGTTTGTTTGTCAGGTCTTCAACTTCCTAAATGGGGGGTTCATCCCCAAATTTTTTCAAATGGGAATGGGGTTCAAGGAATACCTCATTAACAAGGGCTTTACTAATAATAAATTAAATCGATTTTTGAATTTTTCGTCAAACGTTTTGTTGGTATTTCAAAGCTCCACATTTTCTAAACGAGTGGATCGATGTTCACAAACTAAGCAGCAATGTATAGAGAATTAAATACCGTTTTTAATGAGGTATTACTTGATCCCCAAAATTTGGGGGATGACACCCTCACTTAGGGAGTTGAACATTTTGTCACAAGTGACAAACAAACTTGCCATATTTTTGGATTTTGTCGGAAAGTTCTTTCCCAGCCTGTAATGCATTGCGGTACGTTTTCGATGGGTTACCCTGTATACAGGGTGTTATGGAAATGACGTATTATATTTAAACCTGCAATTCCTGAGATAAAGACAAATTTAAGAAAAATAGCCATAAATAGCCAATTCATTCAGCGGTAAAAGTGACCTGACGTCAAACCAGAAAAACACCTGGGGGTTGTCATATGTACACCTTAAACTTTTTAGACAAAATAAAATAATTTAAACACTTTTCCATTCTGTGATACCTTTTTGTACAATTAATTGAAGAACGTTTACGGCGGACTATGTTTTAAACAACCCGAAAACATATGCCAATGAGCTCTTGACGCCTTATATCGGCTGAGCAAAGTAGTTTCATATAGCGCCGCACGCGTGCGTCTGTTAGGTCAAGGCCAACCAGCGGCCGGATACGTTGTGTCTTGTCGATCACCAACACACTCTCAGCGATCCGCCCTATTTTTTCGGTTTACGCGTGTATCTTACCCGTATATAAATAATCTTTAAATATTGTTTTTATTGACGGGTTTCTTCTGGACGTCAAATTTCTCGCCTGTAACAAAATTGTATTTTCAAAAGCTAACTATCGGTTCTGTTTCACTATTACTGTGTGTACATAAAGTGTATCCAGGAGTGTTCCCATGAAAAAAGAAAAAAAACTGATTGTATTTGTACCTGGATTTCCTCACTCTTTAGGTATAAGAATAAATATAAGTAGGTAGAAAATAATTTATTTTTATAATTTTATATGGAATTTCAGTTTTACATTAAGGTTGGCAACATTGCCATTGGCTCGGGGTGAAATGTTGTACAGTAGCGTGGACTGACCTGTAAGTAAGAGAATTACCCCACTTTTAAAACGATCGATTTAAAAAAAATAAAATATGTAGCGCTTCTCTAGGACACCCAAGGAGTCACCCATTTAAATATAATACATCATTTCCATAACATCCTGTATAGAGCGGTACAGAAAAAAAATCACTGTACAAACATAAAATCATTCAAAGCTATTAAACGTGTGAAATGTCTAATGCAATTTTTTTAAACAAAATATGCTGTTTACCATACATGCTTTATAAATACTATTTTATTAACATCAATACATTAATTAGCCAATTTCATATTCATTGCCGTCAGAATAGTATTTTACCTGAGGCATATATTATTGAAACGCACAAACTAGTTGCATCGAGTGACACGTGAATATTTTATGAGAAAAATAATTTCATATATGACTAATGCGTTAGAACGTGACAAGTAATGTGGTCAAAGCAAAAAATGCAAATGCAAATGCATACTTGGTCCATGGCCAAACAACTGATGCTATTTTAATACAAGCAAGCAATTTCCCGAGAACAGAAAAGTCGTGTATACGTGACAATAGATGCATTCCCAGGTCTGAAAGTGTTATAAAAATTAATAGCTACAAAATTAAAAAATAGTACAGATTGTTATGGAAATGATGATTACGTATATTTAAATGGGTGACTCAGTGGGCATCCTAGAGGAAGCCTATACAGGGTGTGCGGTAAGTACCTCTTGATCTCGCGGGAGCATACAGTCCTAAAAAAATTCCTAAAGTGCTATTTAAAATTCGTATACAAGTACGTGGGAATTCAAGGCATAGCGGCCCGATGTCCCCGTCTCGTACATCGAAACATACTAAAGCGTTTCAAACTCAAATGCGCGCGGCGCTTGAGCAATGCTTTTCATCGAACAAAGTCGAAGCACGCGTTGTGACCCGGCATAACTGCTAGCTTACTGACCTACATAGACTTATTAACTTTAAACAGGTGTCTATGATGTTGCAAGGGGCAGCACGTCGGGTAATGTAAGCGATTTTTACCTAACTATTTAGACATTCGATTAAAAAAATACAGGGTGTCCGAGTTTTGCATTTTCGAATTATACCGAATTAAAAAAAAGCAAATTAGGAATGTACTAATGGTATTTTAATGAAGATCCTCAATTTAATGAACAATATGTCGGAAAACCAGTAAGTGTTGTATACCGTTGAATATAGATTTAGTTTCTCTTTCATAATTTAAACAAAAAAATCCAGGCCCGTATTTAAAAAACAATTGAGTTGATGATGGTGACGCAAAGACGAAACGTCGCATTAAAGATCTGATGATGCAATCTCGTGGAGAATAAAAGGTAGGAAAGTGCAATTTATTTTTGGACATCTCTTCGAACAAAGTCAAGAAAAAATAAAAACCTATCACAAAATTTTAGATTTTTTCAAATTTTTTGAAAGCCCCTGTATTTGTTTGTGATTTTTTGCGGCATACTATTGGGCCCATAATTACACAACTTAACCGACTTATATACTCACCGGCACAAAATTCCGCCATCCTTAAATTTTGGTCAAGTTTGATATTTTATAACCTTTTTATTTTTAATGCGATTTTCATGATTTTGTTATCAGTATCAATTTATTGTGTTTTTCCTTAATTATTTTCTAAAGTAACATATTTCGATTAGGCTATATTATACAGGAGTAAATCAAACTGTTGTTTTTTGTCGTAATTTCAAAACACCCTGTAGTCATCTTTGATGTATTCTAAACATTTTGTTCCTTGATTCATTCCATTATCTCATTTCTGCTGCGAGCTGCAAAATTTTAAATGAAACGATGTTATTTTTAGAAAATGTATGTCATTGGTATTTCTACCGAAGCACGCACCAATCTTGTTTTTGTTGAGCTCTAATCGCCCACCGTCACATTGAGGAAATCCTCCAAGAAGTTGTTGTTCATTTGCTCCTTTCATTGAGAACCAATTTACATTAATGCATGATAATGCTAGACTTCACGTTGCACATGTAGTGAACAACTATCTGGATGAAGTTGGACTTCCAAGATTAGAATGGTCCGCATGTAGCCCGGATCTCAACCCAATCGAACATCTTTGGTATCAACTTAAAGGAGCGGTTCGTCGTCGTCCTGAACAACCATAAACCTTGCAAGACTTACGACTGGTGCTGACCGAAGAATATCAGGCTATCCCTCAAGAAAGGATAAGTAACCTTATTCGTTCGATATCACGAAGACTGCAAGGTGTCATTAGTGCGAGAGGAGGAAATACACTATAAACTTTATGATATACCTTTTTCTTAATGAAAACAAATCAGCGTTTCATTTAAAATTTTGCAGCTCGCAGCAGAAATGAGATAATGGAATGAATTAAAAATCGAAGTGTTTAGAAGACAAGATTACAAGAAACAGCATGTAAATAAAATTATCCTCCTCAATTTTCCTACCGGGTATTTTGAAATGAAGACAAAAAACAACAGTTTAGTTTACTCCTGTATAATATAGCCTAATCGAAAAATGTTACTTTATAAAATAATGAAGGAAAAACACAATAAACGGTTCTACAAACTGACAACAAAATCATGAAAATCGCATAAAAAATAAAAAAGTTATAAAATATCAAACTTGACCAAAATATCAGGTTGGGCGAATTTTGTGCCGGCGAGTGAATATTTTCAAAATAAAAAAATTTCGATCGATCCGTAATGCAACTCTGCATAAAATGATTTTTATAGATCACGTGATATTGTGTCGACGCCCTCCGTTTTTTCGATGGATTTAGTACAGCTAGAGCGTCGATATTTTAATAGAAAATCTCATATTTTAGTGCCAAGAGCTCCTTAGAAAGAAATATGAGTGCTCTAGGATTCCTCGCGCTACATAATGTCGAGAAACTGCTCTAAAATAAACCGTTAAGCTGAGGAAAATCGGATCCATCAATCCCATAATCAAAACTGTTAACCATTATTGCACAGTTACATTTTACACATTATGTGTATGAAATCCCATTACCAGTCATTCAAAATTTAAGCGGTAATAAAAGAGTTTAACAGTCGAGGAAGGCAGTAACCCATTAAAAGAAATTTTATTCATTTAATTATACACCTTCTATTAATTAGGTACGGATCAATTAAATGGAATGCGAATAACGAATTTATCGTCATCACTGCATCTTTTGCAGAAGTAATTTGGTCGGTACTTTCGTACGTTCGGAGTGTCTCCCGATAAGACAATAACCGATACTCATGGCGGTGATATTTCTCAAGTCCTTTCGACTAAGTCGTAATAATTTTGCTGTTTTATTCCTATATAGGTGATATAGATTGGTAATTCAATATATCCGCTTTGTGAACGCTGTTTAGCCGTAAAGTTTATTTTGTTTTTTATTGAACTAATCGATTGCCATCCCTCCACATTCTTTACAGTGGCGGCTCGTGACCTATGATAGAGGGGGTTCACAAGTATCATGAAATTATGGTAAACATTTTATTTTTCTGTAACGACCAAATAATTATATTCTTCGGTGTTTTAAACGTGGAAAGTTTTTCTTCCCACGTTTAAAACCAGTCCCAAACCCAGCAATAAGAAAATGAGTAGGTAGAACATATTTTTGTTCATTTTTTTAATTTTACACAATGAAATACTATTTTTGGAAAATAAGAAAGGTTCCTTTAGTGTATAGTGCTTAAACGTAAAGTCCATTCTTAGGCTCTAACAGTCATTAAAGTTTGCAATACCCTCTATACATTTTTTTTCAATAGATAGAATTGCTAGGTCTGTTAGCATTTCTTCATTCATAGAACTTCTCAAAAATGTTTTTATTCATTTTAATGTTGAAATACATCGTTCACCTTCGGCCGTGGTCATTGGTATGGTAACAATTATTTGTAAAAGTGTAATGGTGGCAGAAAATATGCTCTGAAGATTATTTTCTATTCCATTTTTTGTCCAGGCAGTCTACGCAACGCGGCGACCAAACCACAAACAGGAAAAACAAAACAAACGGTTAGTTGTGCTGCATCCACAAATCCAGTTATTTTTTTCGTATATTTAATTTTTAAACTTTCTAATAGAGTCCCTAGATTTACCCGTCGTGGTCTGCGTTAAATTAATTTCGGGTTTAGGTCCTCCCGCATTCTTCACTTCAATTTTTTGCTCCAAACTAAAAGAGCTAGAGTTATTTTTTAAATAGTCCACCGTCAAACTATTCATGTTAACTTAATAAATTTATAATATTAAAATATTGAAACATCCACGCTCGAATTTGTACATACATGCGCGAACAAACATACAAAGGCGCACTCCAAAATTGTGTGACTGTTCCATGCAATATCGCCATAACCCCGCTATCCCCCGCCACCTGATACTAAAGAGAAACTGCATTATGTCCCGCGAATTTGATCGCATATGCGAGCATTTGCCGTCATCATAACGACTGTCGCGCCGGCCGGATCGCGCCATGGTGGGAGCCGCCTATATACAGTTTGGTTTGACGGTACGATAAAATATTAGGGAGGGTCGGACTTTGTACGATAAATAAAATTAAATGAATATAAATTAATATTTTTTTATTCGTTTTGGGGGTGCACGTGCGCATGTTCTCCTGTGGAAGAACCGCCACTGCTTCTTTAGCGAAACTGAAAGTCAATAAAGAATCAGAACCTAGACGTTCTACCCCTGCCCCGAATGATCTACCGACATCATTGATTCATATTTAAAATTAAGATTATTTTAATTCTAATCTAAGCTATTCCATAATTCGATGATTCGTTCGCCCAATTCTTGTAAATTTTGAGATTGTCGTTCTTGATTTCATAACAGCCTACCAATAAAATCCCAAATATGTTCAATGGGATTTAGGTCGGGGCTTT
This sequence comes from Barypeithes pellucidus, assembly GCA_963991005.1. Lineage (NCBI taxonomy): Eukaryota > Metazoa > Arthropoda > Insecta > Coleoptera > Curculionidae > Barypeithes > Barypeithes pellucidus. Next base: position 26,604,452 of record OZ022556.1, read on the forward strand.
TAACTAAAAAATGTAGGCACATTTAATAAAAATTATGCATATCATAAAGTAATAGATACAGGGTGTTATGGAAATGACTTATTATATTGAAATGGGTGACTCCTAGGGTGTCCTAGAGAAAGCCTACATACTTTTTTTTATTTAATCGAGTATCTAAATAATAAGGTAAACACCCTTTTTACCCACATACTGTCGCGCCTTTCCATCTTGATTCAGTTAGCCACAATGTGGTTGACTAGAGTATACTAACAATGTTGTAAGAACACACCGCATGTTTCGCCCTTGCTTGGATACCTGCCGCGCGCGACTATCGTTGCTTCCGTATGTTTCAAGACTCGGGCGAGGAATGACGCTGTCGAGGGTTCCACGTGCTTGATGTATATGAATTTTAAACGTTTTCTTAGTTTCTTAGTAGCATTAACCAATTTTTTTCTGTTGTGAAATAATTCATAATAACAAATGTCGTTATGTGATTTCAAATTTGTGTGATATTATCTACTGTTGGTTCTGTTGCAAAACATACTTTTTGTGTTTTATTTTTTTATGGAATTTAATTATAAAACGGATTATAAGATCGAAGGTAAGAGAGTATGTACCTTAAAATTGTAGTATTTTTTTCTAAAATGTTTGGAAAAGAAGTGATAATGCGGTTCTTAAGACGTCTTGTTTTCCAAAACTGAACACGTGCGTTTACAATTCTGTGTTGCAATATATGACAACACCGCCCCAATCTATTGATTCCGAACGTCCTCAGTAGCGGCCACGTAAATTTTCAGATTTCATATAAAGTGCATATTTCGTACAATAATTCAAAGCGCCATTTAAGGTTATTTTTCTACAATTTATTTTGATCTCAGGATTTGCCGGTTTAAATATAAGAAGTCATTTCCACACTCTGTATAAAAAAAATAAAATGTAAAGGAAACATGGGACTTTCATTTGGCTGCATCTACAATAACATTCAATGCCTAGTATACTCCACAGAGTGTTTTGAATTTTCATAAAAAGAGTTTTATACTACAAGGTATACTACTAAAGTTACTTTTTTAATGAAAACAGTAAAGGCGGTGATATTCTAAAGAAGAAAACCTACAATTATAAAAAGAAATCAATTAAATCGACCAATAAATTTTTGGTTGGACGTTAACGAAGTTTCGCAGTGTATTAGGTTTGTTCGGGTTTGTTTATTTGAACCCAATGATCTTACATCAAGGAGGACACTATTTTAGTTCACAGTCTTTGATCATTCTTAAGTCCATTGTAAACAACTTTCCAGAAAAACAATCGGGGAGCTCTGAAAATTAACTAATCTGCTCTAAACTCTTCTAGAATCAGTTATAAAATAACAATTCTCTAAAATTCGTTCATTGTTAACGAAATAACAGCTAATTAATTTCGAGCAGGAATTTTGAATATTGAATCTAATAGAGGTAATAATTATTGTATCCGTCGATTATTTTTTTTTCGTAACAGAGACATATCAAACCGATCAGCTCTTAGAACGAAAACAGAAAGAGACAGAAGATGAAAAGAGATGGGGATTCTACAGATAGGATATCCGTCTCTTTTTTATTGTGTTTATTTTCGTAGGCGTCACATTGACGTGTACAGAGTGTCCCATTTTCGACACTTTTATAAGGTATCTCCGTAATTGTTAGTGCTATCATAAAAGTAATGTAGGTGTCATGTGCTCTTTTTGGGCCAAACTTAAAATGGTGAAATAAAAATTTGAAAATTTTCGCTAGCTTGAGATACGGGGGAAAATCAAAAAATTGACAATTGCAAAATTACATTATATTTTCTTAGTTAAAAGAGATATAGAAAAATGTTTTATACAGAAGTTTCTTTATATTGATTGTTGAATAATCTGCCGTTTTCAGAATAAGTATACGGGGTAGTGTAAAAAAGTTATTGGACCAAACCTCATTTTTTTAAATGGAACATCCTGTATATTTTGAACTATTTAAATTCTCCTTTCACATATATAACACACCATGGATGATATTGGTTTTCTAAGTGATTTATTTAAACTTTATTACTTTGAAACGTAATAAAAGATTCAGATTAAGGTAAAAAAATAAACGGGAATCATCACAAATGTTCGGAATATGTCCTTAAATGGTTATCGTCTTTCCGGATAGCGAACAAAATATTCATTTTGAGCCATTTCTTCGTTTTTTTCACTTTGAATATAAACTGATATCATATCAAATTTTTCAAAATGTTGATAGGTCATTTTCGCAAATAAATATGTAAAAATGAAATTAACGTTAAATGTTAATAGTCAAATAGTCAAACATAGTTGTTTCTAGGATATTAGCTCTTGTTTCATGGTCTACTGTGGTTTAAAGTAATTAAGTTTAAATAAATCGCCTAGGAAACCACATGTGTTATATATTTGAAACGAAATTTTCAAATAGTATATTTTTAGATTTAAATATACAGGGTGTTTCATTAAAAAAAATTAGGTTAGGTCCGATAACTTTTCTACCTTACCCCGTATACTTATTCTGAAACGGCAGATTATTCAACAATCAATATAAAGAAAAGAAACTTCTGTATAAAACATTTTTCTGTATCTCTTTCAACTAAGAAAATATAGGGTAATTTTGAAATTGTTATATTTTTTGATTTTCCCCCGTATATCTTAAGCCAGCACAAATTTTCAAATTTTGATTTTACCATTTTAAGTTTGTGGCAAAATGAGCACATGACACCTACATTACTTTTTTGATAGCACTAGCAATTACGGAGTAGTGGTGGAATACTATCGATGGCACTATCGATACTATCGATAGTTTGTTACTATCGAAAACTATCGATTGTTTTAAGTAATCATCGATAGTTTAAACTCGCATGATATTAGTATTTCTTAAATTTAAGTTCACGGAATTCGATTTAAAAAAGAAGAGAAACCGTCTAAAAGCAGAAAATTTGGACATGCTTATCTTATAAATATTTATTTTAAATTTTTTAAATTTTCTCTCTTTTCGTTTGTGTTTATTCGCTTATTATTAAGATCATTATTAGTTAATCTTGTTTGATCATTTGTTCCTATATTTGTTCCTGATAATATATAATTATTTTTTGTTTTTTATTTATGTATATTTTATTATTTCAAATATTATTATGTTTTTTTTTTCAATAAAAAGCAGGTATAGGTGGGAACTTAATATGTCAACCATAAGTAAAATGTATTACTCAACAACTCTACCACGTATCAAGGTTGGTATAGTTTCGATACCACGGAGATACGTTATAAAAGTGTTGAAAATGGGACACCCTGTACACGGCAGATAGAAATACAGGGTCCATGTTTGTTTCAAGTCGGTATTTAAACCAATAATTTCAACTTCTTCAATGAGTTTCTTTAAACTAGTTAAACCTAATTTATGCAATCGGGCATTAATAACACATTTTTTGTAATGCCGTCACATGTTTAGTACACGACAGCTATATATACATTAACCTGCTTGCAGTTTGTCCGATTAAAAAGCTCACGCGGCGAAAATTCCTTGCTTCGACTTATTATTGTAAAAATTCTACTTAGTTCTACGAACCACTTCGCCGTGCTGTATGTTTATACAACTTTATTGCAAGTGACAGGATATTATTATTTTAATTGAAGTAGGTTTTATAATCCATATTTTAATTAGTTTAATAATTATTTTAGAACTATTTATTATTTTCAAGATACAGCTCTATTTTCATTACAGAGCAATGAAGAAGGTGTAGTTTAAAATTAAATTGTCTCATCTGGAAAAAGAAACTGCCAGTCATAGCATTTTCTTTATTAAGGATGTAGCAAGGTATATGATGACTTTATTAAAGATATATTATTATTTTGTTAAATATGCCCTTATGTTGTCATCTGTCTGATAAAGAACAAGGTAATGGAAACATTCACAAGATGGTTATACATTATAAGAAATTATCCAGCGCTATTGCTGCAGGATAATATTATAATGGCGTGTACAAGGGTGTCCACTTTTGGGTGGTTTTACGGGGTATCTCCGTTACTAGTGAAGATAGAAGGATGCATTTTTCGCAGCGCTTTGCTACGTTTTTGGAAAACAAAAGATGCCCCAATTAAAATTTTTCTAGCTAGGCCTCCTCGTTTTTGATATACGGGATGTTTTGAGAATTTTACATTTTGGGACACCCTATAACTTCAAAAAGAAATAAAATGTTCTCTTTGTAGTTTTTTACGTAGAACCCAGTGACGTACTCAGATTTTTTCTACGTTCAATAGTTTTCAAGAAAAATCAAACTTTCCTTTTTTTTAATGGGTCACCCTATATATATTTTAATAATGTAATTCAGCTTTCAAGAAGCTTCTTAGAAATATATAATACTTTATTTTTAGTCTTAATATTATGCCCAACATTTACGTTTTTTAAAAAATATACATTTTCTTTGAGCAGAAGTGAAAATAGTTTTTTAACTGAGCTTCTCGAAGAAAATGATGGTCTTTGGTCGAACACGATAGAAAAAGAAGCTGAGAAGGGAGTCATACTTATAGTAGATATTTTTTGGTTTTGAGATATTCTCAAAAATATTAACTTATGATTATACTGCGACATACAACCAGCCCTCAACTGTGTTGTCACACTAAGGCGTAAGAGGAGTTGTACTCAATTTAGTAAAAAATTATCTGCAAGAAAGACCACAAATAGTTAAAATCAATAATACATTTGGTGAGAGACAGGTGATCAAAATTGGTGTTCCTCAGGGAACGGTTTTGGGCCCGATCCTCTTCATCGTTTATCTTAATGCTCTTTTAACAGAAAATATAGGAGGTACAGTTATATCTTGTGCTGACGACACAGCTATAATATTTACTTGTAAAAATTGGGAAGAAGTTAGAAATAAGACAATAGAAGGTTTTAAATTGATTAAGGGTTGGTTGGAAACTTATAAACTATCACTTAATGTAAATAAAAGAAATTATATAGCTTTTTCATTAACACGGGCTGGTTATCCCAATTTTACAGATATTACTATCGGTAATGATATAATTGCTGAAGTAACCCACACGAAATATCTTGATGTGTTGATTGACCAATTTATGAAGTGGAGTCATATTGACTATGTTTCTAATAAAATACGTAGACTCATACACAAATTTTATATATTAAGGGAATTTCTAAATGAGAAAACATTGGTGATGGTTTATAAAGCATTTGTGGAGTCGCTAATACGATACGGAATAATTGACTGGAGTGGTGCCTACGGCATAGTTCTTAATACGTTAAATATAACACAAAAATATATTCTTAAAATTATATTAAAAAAAAAATAAAAGATTTCCAACAAACTTATTGTTTTCGGAGGATACTGTAAATATCAGAACTTTATATATTAGTAGTATATGTAATTTTGGTTATCGGTGTAAGACCAAGCTAAAATATGTAGATCACTCTACCGAAATAAGGACTAAATCTAATAACAAATTTAAGTTACCAAAAAATTTAACAACCGCCAATAAAAAGTATATGGATTACTTAGCACCAAAATCATTAAATTTACTCCCAGATAATATAAAATCAATTAAAAATATAAAAACTTGAAGTGAAAAGTGTAAGCAGTATGTTTATCGGAATGCACAAAATTTTTAAAAAATTTTTCACTAAATCAATAGGGATTGTGGGCATGTTTCAGTAACGTGTGTCACATAGAATTATAATATAGATAATATAAATAAAAATACAAAATAATAATATACATATTATGTCTAATTTTAGTTTTCGGCACATCCGGGTATTTTGCACCTAGGTGTCTATTATTGGTTTTTGCTATTCATTTTATTATATTATATAGGGTGTTGAAAAAAGGTCGGTAGCCCGGAATAACTCCGATGCATCGCATTGCAGCGGAAAATGTCTAGGGAAAAAGTTGTTTGGTTTTGAAGGAGGAATAGTTTGCAATTTAAACCACCCCCTCAACCTCCGGGCGCGGGTGGGGGTAAGTTAAGATTTTCAAATGGAACCCCATATTTTTTATTTGCGTATCCTGTTGTCCGACCAAAAATAAACATCTTTTGTCCGAAATTTTTTTTTATTTGGGCCATCCTTCACTAATAATCACCATGAGAAAGACAAAATCAAAACAGTACGAAAATCGTTTTAATATTCTTTTTCTCTATCTTGTACTAAAGTGTGATTATTGGTGAAGGATGGGCCCGAATAAAAAAAATTTTCGGACAAAAGATGTTTATTTTTGGTCGGAGAACACGATACGCCAATAAAAAATATGTGGTTCCATTTGAAAATCTTAACTTACCCCCACCCGCGAACGGGGGTTAAGGAGGTGGGGGGTGGTTTAAATTGCAAACTATTCCTCCTTCAAAACCAAACAACTTTTTCCCTAGACATTTTCCGCTGCAATGCACCGGAGTTATTCCGGGGTACCGACCTTTTTTCAACACCGTGTATATTAAAAATGTTAAAAATTAAATGTTAAATGTTTATGAGCGCATAGTTTGAGATGAGGATAAGTTATTTATTTAACAATAATTTTTATTTTTTAGAATACGAATAGTTGTCTGCTTAATTATCTATTCCGATACGTAATTCTCGGGACGATTAAATAAATTGTACTTGGAATTTAATACGTACTATTTTTCTTTAATTTGCAAAATCATGGCAAATAAAACACAGCCATCGTCCCTTAAGAATGCCTATGTTAAGTCGAATCCACATACGAACTGATCAAATCTATCAATCTAATAACCTAATTAAAATAACATCAATTAATTATAGAAAGTTCCAAGACTTGACCGATTAATCACGTGGAAGGTACAGGGTATTATGGTAAACCTAACTCGGGAAATAATAATTATTCTAGTACACTACCCCAATTAATTATCGAATATACAAATGTACCTACGTAAAATTAATAAGCGGTTATTTCGTTAATAATCAACCAATTTTAATCATTTTTTTAACTGATTGAAAACTGATTCAAACTGATACATCTAATTCTATGGGGCAGTGCATAAAATATAAATGAATATAAATTTCTTAAAATTTAAATTTAACCTAGATATCTTACATACAATTGATTTTTTCTAAATTAAAAAAACATCAATGGTTTATCAAAAAACGTTTGAAAATAAACGGGTTCTTAAATTAGAAGAGGAAAACAAGGAATTAGAAAAGATTCAAAAAAGTTCGTATAACGAAAGAAATAAAAGGGGAACTAATAGATGAGGAACAAAACGTAAGGCAAGAAATGTATAAAAGGAATGAACAAAAACAAGAAGAAAAACAGAAAGTTGACGACAAGGAAAAACAAGAAGGAAGGCAAAAACCAGAAAGAATGAAAAAATTGTAGACAAAAAATGCAAAACTAGAAGAAAGGCAAACAATAATTTATGACAAGAAAGAACAGAAGGAGTTGAATTATAAAAAATGTATAAGGAAGAATCTGCAAAATTATTAAATATATATGTCGGCGTCAATTAGTGAAATCCGTCATTCCCAGAAATGCCTAGTCATTTCACGTATTGCCGGCAAATAGTGTAACTCTACGTTTGGTACACCATTTGCCTAAGATTAACAGGCATTTCCTGCAATGACGAAATTATTTCAGTCAAACGCTGTACTTAACTAAATCATTTAAGTTACCCTGTTTGCCGGTTTTAGTCGAACACTGTAATTGATATTAACATCTGTGTAGTGATTTTTTTTTGAAAATGAAATGTTGAAGCATTCAGAATTGTTTTATAAGAAGTTAGATGACTATTACTCCAATCAAAGTAAGAAAAAACCTTGGAATATTACGGAATTGACGGAGGTAAGATAATTCGTTTCAATTTTAAGGAAATTCCTGATAATAATCAGTTATTTACAAACCTTTTAATTTAAAATACCTTATTTTCATGCACTACTGGCAACACTGTCCTGTACAATGATTGACTAAAACCGGCAAACAGGGTAACTTCATTTAGTTATGTACAGCATTTGACTGAAAGAATTCCGTCAGTACAGGGAATGCCTGATACTCTTAGGAAATATTTATAAAACTAAATCAATTGGATATATATCTTGAGTTAGACACTTTCCCAAAAGTATCGCCATGCCACTCTAGGTAACAAAAAAATTACCATTTCTACTCAATACCTTATATTGTAGAAAAGCGTTTCGTAAACAGTCGATGCGACATTTTTTCCCTTGTGGCTTTTACTAAATTAAAAATAAAAATAATTTTAACAAATTAACAAAGTCTACATATAATACAGAGTATTCCACAATTATCTATTCATTTGGTTCATTTACTTAACATTAACAATACAAACTAGGTATGGATTATGTATCTAATGATTTCGAATCTAACCCAGATATATATCTAATTGGTTTAGTTTAAAAAATAAATTAAATTTTTACGTAATTATTAATGTCACATCTAAATTTTAGGAAATTTACATGCATCTGGATTTTATGCGCTATCCAATCTAGTTAGAGGTATCACGACGATGACGGAAACTACTCTGCCCTAAAGTTTTTAAACTGTTTTCTTTAAGTTAAGTGGATTCCGTAGTACCTCTAAACGAGTTTTTCCCCAAGCGCTTATTTCTGTTTTAAGAAAAAAGTGGTCAAGGAAAAACTTTGTAATACAACTAAAATTGGAGGAATTAATTTTATTTACTGCCATATAAAATAAATTATGAACTTTGCTCCAATAATTAATAAAATTTAGACATCTTGAAATATCAGCTTACTTCTTAATTTGGACCTACATTTTTGAATATTCCATAATTAATTAAGATACTGTATTTAATAACAACATTTGTTTTTTATCGACCTTTCAACGTAATTAAGCCAAGCAAGTAGTCGACCTTCACAATGACTTTTATGCCCCAGTATGTATTACAATAAAACAATTTCTTGGGTTTATTTTTGCATCAGGCATTTTTTGCTCCACTTTACTAGAATGGCACAATAAAAAAAAATCCCCGATTTTAAACCGGATTTGGGTGGCCAAAACAAACAGATTTAGATCAAATGAAGATTGAGTCGTTTGAAGAATGGCTGTATAATAAATTTCAAGCTTCGATGTTTAAAACAATATTTTTATTTTTCATAAGCAGGTTGTGCCCGTCCTTTGTCTGGGTTGGACATTTTCATATTTAAATTTTGGGTTTGGAATCACTTAAATAGCCAGCTGTTCTGTCTGCTTTATGCCAAGTTGTAAAATCAAAGTAAAATAGTAGAAGAAAAAAATAATAAATATTATTTTTTAAAAAGCCGCCATATTGTTTTGAGTACGAATAGGAACACAATATTCTGGGATCGTAAAGTCCTCGATAAAACCTTTAAAATGATGCATCGCAAGGCCCCATTCCTATTCAATTACCCATCCGTAATTTTGAATTTGAGCACCATGAAGAAGAAAGTGTAGCTCTCCGATTCCTACAACACTATTCCAAGTTGTATTTATTTTTCTAAGACGATAAATGAAATAAAGGATAATAAAAAAATAATATCTATGCATTTTTTAAAACCCCGCCATTTTGTTTTGGGTGCGAATAGAGAAGTAATATTCTTGTATTTTAAAGTACTCGATAGAACCTTCCTATTTAATTTTTTTTACTAACATGGCGCCCATTCGCCGTTTTTATAGTTAGAACTATTATGCTTGCATCAAAAACCTTTAATTTCTATTGGTAACACCCAATTATTGTAAAAAAAATTTGCGGGACATTAAAGAACCGCACAATATTAAAACAATCCCAACTAGGGTCTGCTGTCTTTCTGACCCCAAAATTTTGTGAGCTAATTCAGAACTAATTGTCGTTTAATAATCTGACACATAGAAAAATAGAGAGAACCGATTATACAGCCCAACAAAAAAATTTCTTGACTACGTGCCGAAGAATGAACAACTGATTTTAGTTTTTTTCAATGCGGTGATTCCAAAAACACTTAGCTTTTCCTCGTATCAGCTCTAGTTTTCGAGATAGAGCCTACTCATAATAAATTGTAATATTAATACATTTGACAATTATTATAATGGTCATAAATTTAATCAAAAATTTAACTAATCCAAGACTAATGCCTTTTAATTATACCTATTTATTCATAAATCACTGGAAATACCTAATCTTATATTGGCAAAACGTCATATAATTATTACAAATAAGAAATAATTTTTTCTCGCGTTTTTTTTTGCACCTGCAGATTTCTTATTTTCGTATTTGCAATTATGACAAAATATACTTTAGAAGGCAATAAAAGAAAATGAATGATGATCTACCGTAAGCCTCATAAATTATTTGTGTCCTACGGTATTAGAACCTCATATGCGGAATATTGCCTCCATGCATTTGAAAAATTTAGTTGAAGAATGGTGCGTGTTTTCAATACTTATGTTTCTTTGAAGGTTAGATACAATGCTGTATCATGAGTGATAGACGTGTTTTGGACTTCCATTGTCTTTATTTCATTTAAATCACAACGTTTCAACTGGTAAGTATCTCCAGTCGTCTTCAGGTGAATACTGCTACTAGCAACGTTGTGATTTAAATGAAATAAAGACAATGGAAGTCCAAAACACGTCTATCACATTTTCAATACTTGTCCAGTAAATTTGCTATACTCGGCAAGGAGAAATTGGAAGCTAGAAGATTTGATGGACCTCAGAGCTCATAAAAGATTCACATTTTACAGATTCGATGACCGAAACATGGTGCTCTTTTGTTGAAGTTGTGCAAAATTTTCTCAGATACAATAAATCGGAAAATTACCAAGAGATAGTGGAATATATGCTCAACAACTTTAACCAATATGTAATATGAGCATTAAGATTCATTATCTCCACAGCCACTTGGAACGATTCACAGAAAATCTTGGCGACCTTAGTGAAGAACAGTGGGAATGATTCCACCAGGATATAAAAACTATGAAAGCGAGATATCAGGGTAGATGGGATATTCACATGCTAGACGATTACTGCTGGAGTCTTCAACGAGACTGTCCATTTCAATCTCATGCGAGAAAATCTTATAAAAGGAAGTTTTTGGCTGATGCAGATTAGCATATTTTTATTTATTAGTTTAGGTTAATTCAAATTAATAAAGTAAGTTAATATTGTTAATGTTATTGCCAGATGATTTTTAAATTTGTTGTGGTGTATAATAAACTGATTTGGGCGAGTTCATTAACATTGATAGCAATGTGCTATTAGAAGATGATGGTGACCCCATTCCTACCGATTATGTAGTCCAAACTGAAACCACATCACTATCTGATAACTCTGATGAAGAAGTTAAATGCAGTAATCAAACAAATGTCACCAATTATCAACAAGCCATTAGTATGGTAAAGGAATTATAAGAGTATGCAAAGAATAGAGGTGACTCAGCAATGAAATTTTTATCAGACTTGGAATTACATTTTATAGATTGCAAGTATAAAACGCAAACACTTCAAACTACGTTATTAGATTTTTTTTAGTACTGTGTACATCCTAACTAAAACTAGTTTATTTTTGTTATGTTATGTTTATTTGTACATACATATACATAGTAATAATTTTGCATTTACATATTACCTAATAACAAATTTCCTATGGGCGGACATATCCATTAGGCGGACACATTTAGACGGTCCCGTAGGTGTCCGCAGGTTTCACTGTACATATATAATTATGCGATATAAAATACCCTTAATTTCGAAAATATAGCATATTGCCCTAGTTTTTGAAAATTATCTGATGGAGCAAATCTAGGTTATTTTTAGGTTTAGCCGACTCAAATTACCTAGAAACAGTAACCAAAACTGCCGGCACAAAATTATGTGTTGACCAGCGTTATTTGTTTTTCTTACAAATTTATCAATTTCGATTTTATATTGCATGTCTGACAGCTGGTAGATGATCCATTATCAGTAATTAAAAATGTGCTTTGATTAAAAGCATTCTTTGTGAAACCGCGATTCATAAACAAAAACTAGCAGTTGCAAGTAACTTTGTAAGAATGTAAGACCTACTTATCTAAAAATTGTCTTTCAACGGCCAGTGGATGCCGCTGCGGAAAGTGATTTTCAATTATTATAGGTGAACATACCATTGATCGTTAGGGCGCGGCGGTAAATTTACCGATACGTATTATATGTTAATTATGGAGATTTGTCATATATATTATCATTCATATTTTAATTCAAAGAAGTAGTCCATTCCTCGAAGAGATCCGATTTAAATAATAAAAAAATCAAAAAGCACAAAGTCAGCGTCTCATCAAATTGCTTTTGTTTATATTAAAAAGGTATATACACTGGCCGGCACAAAATTCCGCCACCCTGAAATTTTGGTCAAGTTTGATATTTTATAACTTTTTTATTTTTTATGCGATTTTCTTGATTTTGTTATCAGTTTGTAGATCCGTTTATTGTGTTTTTCCTTAATTAATTTATAAAGTAACATTTTTCGATTCGGCTATATTATATAGGAGTAAATCAAACTGTTGTTTTTTAACGTAATTTCAACATACCCTGTAGGAAAATTGAGGTGGATAATTTTATTTACATGTTTCTTGTAATCTTTGATGTATTCTTAATATTTCGGTTTTTGATTCATTCCATTATTTCATTTCTGCTGCGAGCTGCCAAATTTAAATGAAACGCTGATTTGAAGCATTTTTTTATTAAGAAAAACAAACACTAGGTATATCATAATGTTAATTAACAAAAACAATTTTAATATCGTGTATTTCCTCCTCTCGCAGCAATGACAGCTTGCAGTCTTCGTGACATCGAATGAATAAGGTTACTTATCCGTTCTTGAGGGATATTCTTCGGTCAGTGCCAGTCGTAAGTTTTACAAGGTTTGTGGTTGTACAGAACGATGAACGGCCCTTTTAAGTCGATCCCAAAGATGTTCGATTGGGTTGAGATCCGGGATATATGCGGGGCCATCTTGGAAGTCCAACTTCATCCAGATATTCGGTCATTACATGTGCAACGTGAGGTCTAGCATTAATGTAACTTGGTTCCCAGTGAAACGAGCAAATGGAACAACAACTTCTTGGAGGATTTCCTCAATATAACGGTGGGCGGTTAGAGCTCCATTTTCCACAAATACAACATTGGTGCGTGCTTCGGTAGAAATGCCCGCCCAAATCATGACTGAATCGCCATTCAGATTCATTCTGATATGATGCAGTCGGCATATCTTTCATTTCTACTTCTGTATACCCGCTCACGACCACCCGGCCACCTTAAACAAACCATGGATTCATCAGTGAATAATACGTAATAATATTGTAATTAATTGTCAAATATTATGTCACAATAATCACGTACTTAGCCAACGTCCATAATTTTTAACCGAAAGCTTGACATACATTTTCTAAAAATAACATCGTTCCATTTAAAATTTTGCACACCGCAGCAGAAATGAAATAATGAAATGAATCAAAAAAGAAATGTTTAAGAATATACCAAAGTTCACAAGGAACAGTATGTAAATAAAATTATCCACCTCAATTTTCCTACAGGGTGTTTTGAAATTAATACAAAAACAACAGTTTGATTTACTCCTTTATTATATAGCCTATAAATGGATCTACAAACTGATCATGAACAAAATCATGAAAATCGCATAAAAAATTAAAAAAGTTAAAAAATATCAAACTTGTATACATTACTTCTGTGAAAGTGATTTTGAGCTAGGCAGATTTCCGCACTCGACTGGCTAACTTTCAACCCTAGTTATGTAATAGATATATGTATACAGGGTGATTTGATGGTGGATATCCTATTAAACGTTTATAAATAACTAGTCAACGGATGACTTTGGAAATATTTTCGGCAGTGCAGTGTGTATTAGCAATTTTGATAATTTAAGGATGTTCCATTCCTGTGTATTATTTAATAAATAACTTTCCTGAACATTTTTCTATACTTATCCGTTATCGTTTTCGAGATAATAATACATTTTTTTATTGGAAAACATTTCCATCAAAATGATCTGATATTCTTAAACTCTAAGGAACTAGCGCACTGAAATTTGGTTAGGAGTCAGGTAATACCCAGAGGCCTTTCGCACTGTTTCCATATATTAGTTAGTAGTACAATATAGTAGCACAGGGTGTTTCAAAGTACAAATATTATATGACTATTTGGAAAAATTATAAAAAGTAGTTATGTTTTTTAAATGAAAATGAGATAAAAGCTTAAGGTTAATTCACAAAATTAAATCTAAGTTAAGGCGACATAAAAATATTTTTTTTTACTTTTGACAAAATTATATTTCGTAAAAAAATAATTTAAGTCGGTAATAATTAATTTTGCTAAATAAATGCTCATAAGCCAAAAATTGTCGAGATAGGTATAGTAATATTACACATAGAAAGATAGACAAGAGATTTTAGGACCACAGAGAAAATACATAGTTCAAGAATATCAGCCCATTTTAAAGAACATGTTTTCCAAAAGAAAAAAAAATAAATTAAGTATTATCTCGAGAACGATAACAGATCACATATATATAAACAGTATATTGCCAGTACGAACGTTCCAAAATACAAAAAGTGTCCCCGCTATGGGAGATGGCGCGGGCCTATTGAATTTGCGCAGTAGGCTGGAAATTTTATCGATCGCGTCAGAGCCGGCCCGACATTATTTGTTTGTTGTTATTCGTCGCCATCTTTGGTTCTGGATGCTTTTTCAAATTGTTGTCGGTATATTATTAGAGCTTATAAACTTTCACTATCTAACAACAATTTTTGTAAAGGAGTTTTCAATTTGTGGTGATTCGATGCGCTGATTGGTAGGTTATTGGCTTGTTTTTTTTAAGATGAAAGGACACAAGTACATGGTGCTTTTTTGCAAAAGTCGTGGATCAATACTAGGTATAAAGTATTTCAGGTATGTACATATATACGAGAATATTTTGCTTATCACATTATCCGATCTTCGGAACCGAATTTCACCAAAAAGCTTGTAAAAAAAGACGAGAAATAATATAATATATATGTGGTCACTACCTAACCTTAAAATTAATGTATTTTTAATTTAATGCATTAGTAGCTGATAATAATTTCCAAAATAGTCAATATAGTCATTCATTCTTAATTTTTGGTTTAGAAAAAAGTGAGGTTAAGAAACATACGACGTCGGATGAAAGTTAAAATATGCTCATCGTGTCGATTGTTACAAATATTCGGACGGAATTTGGCACCAAAAGTTTACACCAATCAGGGCACCGTCGGATCATCATAGCGTTAGAAATCGTGTGCATGGAACGCTATCTTAAATCGTACTAAGGAATCGAAATTTTGATTGCAATATTTTTCCTAACTAGCCAGTAAAATTTACATTAAAAAAGTTGAAATCCGGTCCTGTCGGTGTTTACTTTCACAAGGAAATTTCCGAACTGCGCGCAAACTCACAACGCCCCCCTCGATGCCCATAGCGGGGACATAATTGCAGATGGTATTAGCAATATACTGTTTATATATATATATGTGTAACATTAAGAAATGAATAGGGATTCCAAAAAATAATACACAGGGTTTGTTCGGGTTTGTTCGGGTTTGTAAGTAAGTAAGTAAGTAAGTAAGTAAGTAAGTTAAGTAATCTGAGTTGCAAATAGTTTCTAGTAAAAGCTATAAAATTTTTGAAAGTGATCCGTTGACAAGTTCTTCATAAACGTCTAATAGGCCATCCGCCATCAATCACCCTGTATAATCAGTATTTGCCTTAAGAAGATTGGCGATGTTTACGAATTGAAACAATGTGGTATATATAAATGAAAACAGTAGAAGTCCAAAATACGTCTATCACTTATGTAATCTACTATAGGAGTATTATTCCTGCTGACAAAACTAGTCACCGCGCGCCTTTTGCCAGGTCCCGGTGTTACAATGTCTTCGCGATGGAAGAATTTACAAAGCATGCTTATCACGATCTTGTTAAATCGACGTTACCAGGGTATCTATCTCAAGGTCAATATGTGTATGGCTATAATTGTTATTTACACATTGACGTTGCGTATATAGATAGCAAGCTATTTTAAAATTCAGATACCGTACAGCACGGTTATAAACTGGTTACCACTTAACTTTTTTAAAACTAATTGGGTTTGGGCAACGACCTATAACTATGGATACGTACAACTTATGACCTGCGCAGTAAAAAGTTAAATTTTATTAGTGAAAAAATGGGTTGATGCGCACGGTTCACCGGTCATATTTTTAAAGGTTGCTCGTCGGTTGTCTTGCGCACAATGTTGTCGCCATCATATAGGCAACCCCGCCGTATTGGTGCGGGTTTGGTTGCCATCCAACAACATGAACCAACGACGACCGTCCATAACCGAAATCAGTCGTAGCGATGTATCGATACCTGGACAATAAATATCAAAATTAATTCTAAAAGTGAATTGTCAGTGAATGCCACAAAGCCTTTTTTTATTTATATATTTGAACCGTTCTAGAATGGTTATCGAATGATCTGCTGATTGAGCAGAACAGTATATGCCTGGTATTGATATCACAGACTGTTCTAGGACTGTCAATATAAATAACATAACCCAATTTATCATATTTCGGTTCTCGTCGTTTCCTTTGATTTTAAGCTCATATTTCCAACAAGCCATCTTCGTTCTCAGATGCTGACGAGGATGATATTTATTTATTTATCAAATCTATACTAATTGTTTGAAAATACAATAACTATAAACAAATATAACCCTAAAACACACTCTTCCAATCGATTAAAGATGACAAGGGTATGCCAATGTATAACAAATAATCCGAAAACGACACTTGCTCCAAACCAGGGATCGATTCTGACTGTTCTAGGACTGTTCCAAAACAGCTCTGATGTTAACCTTTATGTTTCTTAATAACAGTTTGTCGTATCTCCTACATAATATGAACTTTACCAGTGGAAATTTTTTTTTTGTAAATTTCCAAAACATACTTGCTTCTTCGAAATTAAAATTGGCACACAAATTGGTTTCTGTCCAAGCAGGACTGAATCACAGAAGATGAAGCTTCAAATAAAAAAAAAATATTTTTCACCTGTTCATGTGTCTCCGATACGCTGCTGTATAAAAGCTAGCTATAGACGATGCCATTTTTTGTGCATCTTGATGCATGCGGCTTGAATGCCGAATGGAATACCGGACAAGAAGTTAGAATTCGCATTGAAAAGGCCAGAAATGCTTTCACGAAGATGAAACAGTTACTAATAATTTAAGCATTAATAACTCCCACTAGCCAATACCACAACGTGGATGCTATATTGGGTTCAGTGGCTGTTGTATCCCTATTTTGTAAATAAATAAATAAATAAACATGTCGACAACTCAGTCGGAGTCTGCGATTACGCCTTGTTAAGTGTTATATTTTTCCGGTCCTATTGTATGGAATGGAGGGGTGGACATTATTAGACCAGCACTGTAGGAAAATTGAAGCCTTTGAAATGTGGATTTATCGACGTTTACTTAGAATCGCATGGACAGGCAGGATACGTAATGTAGAAGTGCTGCAACGGCTGAGCACAACCACAGAAGTCCTACGGACAATAAAGCAGAGGAAGCTGGAATACTTTTGCATGTCATTAGGGGTGATAATTATTGTTTTCTGCAACTTATTATACAGGGAAAAATTGTGGAACGCCGACTACCAGGACGAAGACGGACATCTTGGCTCAAGAACCTTAGGGAATGGTATGGCAGGAGTACCAAATCCTTATTCCGAGCAGCGGTTTCAAAAATACAAATAGCCAGAATGATCGCCAACCTTCAGTAAATGAAGGCGGCACCAGAAGAGAAGAAGAAGCGTCGTAGCGCAACTATGGCGGACGCGTCTTTGCATGCGCCTTTTAACGCACCAATCGTTTGCGTCAAAAGGCAAATAGACCCAGTGCTTCCCGAGACTGTTGGGAATTTCTATGTGTTACATTTTGCCTCTTCGCATTTTCACGTCAAAATGGAATGGAATAATGACAGAACAATTGAGTTTATCGACTCGTATAGAAATTTCACTTGTTTATTTCGATGTGAAGACCCTAGTTACAAAAACCGTATGATACATAATGATGCTGTTCAGGAATTATGTAAAAATACAGTAAAACACCAAAGCAAGTCTTGAACAAAATTAAGAGCGTGAGGTCATACTTCCATAAAAAACATACAAAAGTTACTAAATAGAAAAGTGGAAGCGCAAACTTCTAAACATACAAAAGCAGTTGATTCGCATATACTTCATACCATTTACAAAATCCATTGAAGACATCCTCGTAAAATTTTGAAAAAACCAATCGCCATCTAACAGCATTTTCTCTATAAAGGAATAGGACTTTTTCCTCAGCAAATTCAGTATCCAACAGTTTACGTTGTTTATTTCTCGATATTATAATAAAAGCAGCACACAAACCTCCAAACTTCACAACATCCATGTTGCACTACCGATATCAATTTTAGTGTAAATGATATGTTGCACGATATATAAGAAGGTACGGTTTTATGCGCTGCTGCACGAAATCTCGTATGCGCTAATGCACGAAAAAATGCACCGTCTAAAGTTAGCTTAAGGATGATCCAAAATAACCCTTATAAAAGGCAGTTGTAAGAATCTTACAAGGAACAACGAATATTGATACATAAAATTGAAATTTGAAACGCTAACTATGTTTAACCGAAAGAAAATACGCCATAAATATTATTATATAACGCATTTCCTAATAACTTAAAGACCGCTATTATGTACATCAGGTATGTGAATAAAGCTTAGCACGCTTGATAGGTGAATAACCTTTCTGTAAATAAATCATATAAGTAACTTAACTTTCTCTTAAATTAAATTTTTCGCGTGAAGTGATCAATGAATGGTCACTTACAAGAGGATTCTATAAAATTTTAGTATTAGGAATTCGTGTCTTAAGCTGGTACTATGAAATGGCATGATTTTCGATTTGATGCATTTTATTGTAAAAAATAGGAAATGTGTAATTTAAATGAAAATTTCACAACGCCATTTTTAAGTCAATCGGCAATTTGTTTTTTGTTTGGTTACCATGGAACCCAAAATATTTCCAGAAGTATTTATCATCCAGGGTACTCTGGACAATATTATTAAGAGGAAATATTTATGTCAAAATAATGACACTAGTTTTAAATTTATGGGGATTTTGAGCGAT
Organism: Barypeithes pellucidus; assembly: GCA_963991005.1. Taxonomy (NCBI): domain Eukaryota; kingdom Metazoa; phylum Arthropoda; class Insecta; order Coleoptera; family Curculionidae; genus Barypeithes; species Barypeithes pellucidus. The sequence continues at coordinate 26,623,600 of OZ022556.1, forward strand.
TAGCGATCAGCAATTATCAATATGGTTTTCGGAAGTCCAGATCAACTGGAGATCTTCCAGCCTATGTCACCCATCTGGAAAACCACAATCGAGCATCATGAGGAGTCTCGGCCTGTTGCACTGGATATTTATAAAGCTTTTGATCGTGTTTGGCATGAAGGGCTTTTAAGAAAACTGCGATCATATGGTATGCCCAGTCGATTCTGTGCATCGTTGTCTAGCTTTCAAGGACCGCTCTCTGCAAGTGGCGATTGACGGATTTCTCTCAGATACCTTCACCATCAATGTCGGTGTTCCTCAAGGGTACATATTGTCTCCCACCCTCGTCTTACTGTACATTAACGACCTTCTAGTGAAAACTAAAAATCCGATATTTAGCTCTGCTGACGATAGAACACTTGTCTCATCTTTCTCTTTGAATGCACAAACATACACAGACAGTGTACCAAAAACTCGAAAGATGTACCAACGTACCAATACTTTGTAAAGTGTACCGAATTCGGTACAAAAGTACACCCTAGAACAACCCTGCATTGAAATTACGAAGTGAGAAAGGCTACACTGCGATCTTCCCATCGGGCTGTCAGTATAAAACAGACACTGGCGGGATATAGAGGTTTTCGTCGAATAACCAATACCCAAGCAACCGGGTCGGACTTGCAGCTGTTTGCTCGGGTCGTTGTGTCGTGTGTAATATTTTTCGGTTTACGCGTGTATCTTGTCACTCCATAAATAAACTATGAATATTGTTTTTATTGACGAAACTAATTTGCTAATTTTAAGATCGGTTCACAACGTCAACAAGTCAAATTTCGTCGCGTCGTGTGTAATAAAATCTAATAATCTGATGTGTGTCTGTATCTTTACAGTATTGCCATGAAATTCTGTGTCCCATGCATAAAGTGTTCTTATTAAAAAGAATAAACAACTGATTATGTATTTGCCTGGATGTCCCGCTCTTTAGTTATAAGATAAATGTACACCCAAGTAATTAATTTTTATAATTTATATGCAATTTCAGTTTTACATTAAGTTTGGCAACATTGCTATTGGGTCTGAGTGAAATGTTGTACAGTAGCGCTGACTGACCTGTGGGTTTATGGGTGAATTACCCCACTTTTTAAACGTTCGATTAAAAAAAAATATATGTAGCGCTTCTCTATGACACCCAAGGAGTCACCCATTGAAATATAATACGTCATTTTCATAACACCCTGTATAACACTTTAGATAAATAATATAGCGGAAAAAAACAACTTTCCACCTATTGAAGTAAACATAACGTAGTTTAAAGCTTTAAAATACTTATATTAAAGAATTTTTAGTAATTTTAGTGAACTAAAATAGGTGAAACATTGTTATTTTCACAATTTCATTTAGATACCTTGTACCTGCAATTATAAAGAAGATATATAATGTAGGTGTGAAATTTTCTTACTAATCTCCCACGTTCTTGAATTAATACCGGATATTTTTTCGAGTTGACGAATGTTATAGAAAATCATTCCTCGTCCTCGACTGGTGACTAAGTCACTAAGGAGATTGAAAGGAAAATAAACACAGTCTATCCACGAATATGCTTAACTATATTAGTGCAAATCTGATCTACTTTTTATTCAGATGAGATGAGATACCCAAGCTAATATTTACTTTTTATAGTCTATCTCATCTACTAATATAATTTCATTGATCAATTAATTTTCTTTGCCAGGATGGCGCACATCCGCTATTTTGACAGCTAGATCTGTAATTCTTACGTCAAAAGGTAGTTTACCTTCCCCTATAGACCACTCTCAAATTTTGTAAAAAAAAATTAGCGGGTTTGTTAAAGAACCACACTGTATAGGTAATTTTGTTTCTATTTTGAGGTACGGTATAATATCTTGGAACTATCCTTTATATAATCTTTGAAAATACCTTTATTATTAAAAAATGTGTTTACTCATTAGTTTTAAATTTGGATTATAATCAATCTTATCGCGGGATGTTAAAAAACATAAATTCTTAACTCTAGTTTTGTTTTCTTGACCGTTTTTTAACAAATTATAGGTAGTTTGTTCCTGGATCTCGGTCACTTTTGAAATGAAAATCCAATCTTCAGTCAACGTTTCGGTTCATTTTATTTAAACCATCGTCAGAACTATTTGAACAAAAATAAAAAAGGCGTATAAACAAAATTATAAAGAAGCAACATTTTTGGATGGTGTTAAAAGCAGCAAAGTTTGGATTTTCATTTCAAAAGTGACCGAGACTCAGGAACAAACCACCTATAATAAATTTGTAACCTTTCCAGAAATATTCCAGAACTATTTGAAGGTATAATGCTTATTAAGAAACATCCTAAAATATTTTCTCACTTCACAATGAATTAAGCATGCATATAGCGGGTAATAATATTGACTATACAGGGTGTTTGGATATAATGAATCGGGATACTTGGCGAGGTGATTCTACATGTTAAAATAAAGATAGTCATATAATAAAAAGTCGCAAGTTTCGGTTTAAAGGTTGTTTCAAATTTTTTCAATTCATGGCTTAACTTGGTTGAAATAACTGCGTATTATCTTTGAGAAGTGCACTCAATTCCTAAAATTAATTTAAAAATATCCAATTTAAGTCTATTTTTAATATGAAATATCTTAAATACCATAAATTCTGTGAAAAAATGAGAATTATGTCACTTTTCGATTTCATTAAAATTAATTACGAGCTCGAATGGGTAAAAATAGGTAAAAGGGTTATAAATTACCTGTGGTTTGAACTTGTCGCTCGTCGACAATCGTGGCAAGTGTAAACACACGTGTGTGTGTGTGGCCCCTCTTGGGTTACCTTATGTCTTGATGGAAAAGTTCTGACTGTGATCGGTTTCCTATTTTTAATGGTGGTTTTGAATCGTTACTACTCAATAATGTAAAACGGTAATAAACGATAAAATGTATAGTGAGGTGGGGGTGTAGCCTTTAGGGGTCACTACACTAAAAAGGTTGAGAAACTATGTACATACCACTGGTTTAAATTTCTATGATTAAGATGCTATTATGTAGTCATTAGATATTTTATTTCAGTCAAGGTAATTTTTCATTGTTTTGTATTATTAGTCGCAATTAACTTCTTATAATAGTTTCAAATACAAACATTAACTTACAGGGTTAATACGAACAGGTATACTGCCGTCCTAAGTAAAACTACAGCAAGTAAAAGAATTGAAAATTAAGATATGGATTCAAATTTTTGTAGAAAAAACACCGTATTTGAAAGTTAATGTATTTTATTCAAAATCAAAATTCATTCTTCGGGGCCTTCGCCAAATAAGGACACTGCTTCTTGCCAAATACTTAAGAAAACGCAAGTAATTAATAATTATCTACCACTCGCAATATATTATAATTACAATTAAAGTGGGTACGGTGTATGAAGTCCGCTACGCAATAAAACCTCTCGAACAGGGTAGTCGGTAGCTCTCAAATAATAAATTATATTTTAGGTATTTTCTAAATAAAATAATTTAGCAAAAAGCATAACTACTTATTTAAAATAACTAAATTCTGGGAGAAAGTACCTGAGAAAATCTTTAACTTATTAACGCAAAATGTTTTTCATTTGATAAATAAAAAAAACTATGAGTGAAAAATAAACAAGATAAAAATATTTATCGCGGTACATAATTCTAAAATAATTTTGTTGTGGAACCGCTGATTTTGCCAAGCCGACTACAGTGAACCAGTGGAATGTTCGGTACGATCAGGTATAGCGAAGTTATTGTTAACATAACCGGCTTACTATTTAACAACCTTTAATGATTTAATCCGATATCGGATACCTTATACAATAAGGGCGTATTTTTGTCTACAAAGTATCAGTTTAAAATACTAATTCTGATTGAATGGTACTACCAAAAAAAGGAAGCCCTTTTTCATTGATAGGATGTTACGCTGTATTATCGACGGTAGTCGAGAAAATACAATGCGTAGTGCGACTACCGTTGATAATACAGCGTGAAATATAGAGTATTCTCTGATGATGGGTATGGACACCTACCCTGTACTGACGAGAACAAAAGAGTTCGAAACCGGTCTGCAGGTGGTGACATCCTATCAATGGAAAATGCTTCCTTTTTTTGGTAGTACCATTCAATCTAAATTAGTATTTTAAAGTGATACGGTGTAGACAAAAACACGCCCTTATTGTATAAGGTATCATCGGGTGGTCTGGGAAATAATTATTTTTCCATACATTGGTATTTGATATAATTGTAATTATAGTTGAAAGATTGAGAAATTATAGACCAAATTAAAAATGAAATAATATCTAAAAGCAGCTTTAATTGTGTTTAATCCACGAACCTCAGGTTACCAATTGTCTGAATAAGTGTCTGGTATCCTCGACCTCATTTATTGAATGTTTAAATTGTATCGACCATATTGGTCTGTATTAAAGAACAGAAACATATATTTTGGCTAACAATGCTTCATATTCATATTTACTTATAATTTGGTACTAAAAACTATTTGTTAATTAATTTTTTTGACGCGCCAATACTTAAATCGGTCAAAATTTACAAATATGTTGCTTAAGAGCTGCGTTTTACAACAGGCTGCCTAGCAGGCACTATTTTATGTAAAGGTTTAGGCAAATACATTTAATTTTGTCTAATCTAAAACTGGATTCGTAAATTTAAAGGATTGGAAAACGGTATGAGAACATTGCGTTAAAATATAATATAATACGAATAATATTAACAATTTCAATATGAACAATTTTCGAACTTTTGTCATCGATATTCCCAAAATTTGCTTGATACCCCAATCAATATGTCAGACAATCTAAATATTAATAAATTAACTAAAAAATTTATTATTAAGGACTAAAACTTCCAGGAAATACATATTGATCAGCTGATGACACTCATCTCTTTCTAACTTGACAAGACGCGGCATATTTTTTAATTGAATTGTTGCAACTTAGATGGCAAAGAATGCTAATTTGGGATCCTCCTCTTAAATTACCCCGATCCGGAGAGAACGTTTCAAAAATTTACAAATATGTTATTCAAATCAGCGTATCACTTTATTGCCAATGAATTTTTATAATTTTCCTACTACCACTTACGAAAATGAGAAAAAAATCATCGCTAACTTTCCTAGAAAGTGTCTTATATCCCAAGTGTGTTGAAAAAATTCATTTCAACTCTAGAGGTGAAATATTACATTTCAATGCATATAAAACCCGAATAAACCCGAACAACCTCTCGGAGTAAACTGGGACATTGGATAGGATAAAGGGGACTAGAGCGATACAACGTGTCCAAGATAAGGAGGGCCAGGGATCTCGGAAACCGTAAGAGATACGAAGTCGGTTAAATGGAGGTAAAGTTGCACATTTATGTGCCTAATAATATGCCGTTTAGAAAGTTTTAAAATTCCGAGTAGTTCCGGAGATATCCGGAAAAACCGAAATTCTGAAAAATCGTTTTATTTTTTTCCTGGATTTGTTTGAGATCGAATTCTAAAGTAAATTGCACTTTTACATTGCCACTTTATCCGCTGTATCTAACAGCGTTAATTGTTTTGTAATCCGACTAGTCGTCTTCGAAGGGCCATTATCAATTTTCTTTTTTTAAATACGGTCCTGTTTTTCTGATATTGGAATTTGAGAGGTTTTTTTCTTCCGAATGCAACGAATGACACATTGTGGTTTAATGACGTTTCGAGGGTTTTTTAAACAACATCAGGAAATTTTGGGATACGGTCCTGTATTTCTCATAATTTCATAAATAATATCTCATAAGTAAGCTCTAGATTTTTTGCTTATGTTGGACTAGTTCAATAAACAACAAATAATTTAATAATAAACCACAAATAAGTGAACAAAAATCATTCCAAAACTACATAATCAAGTGTTCAAAATGATTTCCGTTATTCTCTAAGCACAAATAACATTTTCTAACTACCACATAACAGTTTTTTTGAGATAAAATAAAACACGATAGAATATCAAACTTTTCAGCATTTATAAAATTATGTTCCATATTTTCTGGAAAATACAAACCCTCTTAAAACGCTTTCAAACGATCACAATGGAAGTCAAGTGAAACAAATCACGCGTCACCATCGTAAATTTGTTATTTCAAATGCTTACTTTTCTTTTAAATCCGAATGAACAGAAGTTTGAAATAATGTATCTGTATTTTGTTCATACTTATTTGTGGTTTATTATTAAATTATTTGTTATTTATTGAACTAGTCCAGATAGATATTATTTATAAAATTAGTAGAAATACAGGACCGTAACCCAAAATATCCTGATGTTGTTCAAAAAACCCTCGAAACGTCATTACACCACAATGTGTCATACATAGTTGTTAGGAAGAAAAATGCTCTCAAATTCCAATATCAGGAAAACAGGACCGTATATAAAAAAAGAAAGTTGATAATGGCCCTTCGAAGACGACTCGTCGGATTACAAAACAATACGCTCTTAGATAGAGCGGAAAAAGTGGCAATGTAAAAGTGCAACTTACTTTAGAATTCGATCTAAATCTTTCTATCTATCTAAAAAAAACCAGGAAAACCATAAAACGATTTTTCAGAATTTAGGGCTTTTCCGAATATCTCCGGAACTACTCGGAATTTCAAATCTTTCTAAACGGAATATTATTAGGCACGTAAATGCGCAACTTTATCCATTTAACCGACTTCGTATCTCTTACGGTTTCCGAGATATCCCTGTACTGGCCCTCCTTATCTTGGCCCCGTTGTATAGAACGTTTCATTTAAAATAAGTCAGTTGACACAGATTTCCGTTATAACCGGAAGTACCGCCATATTGAAAATATTTTAGCCGAGTGGCCCCCATCAAAAATTAGCATACGGTGTAATTTTCAAAAATTTCCATATGTCGATCGCGGCGCATCCCCGTATTTGTTTAGGAATCACATATGGAACAAAATCATGATTGCCAACTATTATTAGTGGTGGGATACTATCGATGGCACTATCGATAGTATCGATAGTGTATTACTATCGAAAACTATCGATTGTTTTAAGTAATCATCGATAGTTTAAACTCGCATGTTATTAGTATTTTTTAAATTTAAGTTCACGGAATTCGATTTAAGAAACTAAAATTAAAAATAAACCAAATTCAGCAATAGATCATAAATCTGTTTTAAAGGTTGTATGACTATTGATTTTTATTGCATACGTACTCCACCGCGAGGGTCCTCCTGCCTCCCCCTGTTTTCTTATGTCTCTGCTTACTGTTGGTGTTGCCATCAATTGCTTTATGAACAAATTAAAGAAAAATCCCCGGATGCAATCACAGGGAATCCCCGGCCCGAATCTATTAATTCAGTATTATGTGTTGCTTTTTAAGGTTAGTATAGTTTCGATAGTACTATCGATACTATCGATAGTAACACTTTAGACTATCGAACACTATCGAGAGGGCTGACTATCGATAGTACCCCACCACTAACTATTATACTTAATTTTTATGGTAATAAAAATCAAGTCAATTAATTTTTTTTTAAATCTGCTTGAGGTAATGATAAGCCTTTACATTATTTCGAATAATATGATGATTAAAATCACTGCTTGTCAGTAATAGGTATTGTCTGTAAGTTGTTTTATATTTTCATTTTAAAAATATTTTAGTTGATTCTCGAGGTCTCACATACCCCTGCGGTCAGAACAATAGAGCATAACGTTTTTACATAAGCAAATTTCTTAGAACAATATTATTTAGATAATTTTTTGTCCCACCTGTACGTTTAAGGACATCACGGCAAAATATACTAATTCTTTAACTATTAAAACGTTCATTTACCAACTTTAATTATAGTAATTATATTTAAAGCTTTTAAACCAATCTTTTTAAATAAGAATACAAGGAAAAAATACCGTGGGATTTGACTGTTTGACGGTCAAGAATAATTTAATATGGATAAAAAGGTAATTAAAAGAGATTATAGCTTTATACACAAAAGCAATTTCATTGTTGGTTTATTGCCAATTTTTTAAAGCGATAAGTAATGTGTTTAGTAATTTGTTTAACATTAATACCAATCAATTGTATTAATATTTACACAATTTCTTTTTATTTTTAAGTCCATTGGTAATTCTGAACTGAAAAAATGAACATTGGAACCCTCTATATATCAATAAGAAAGCCAGATAGGAAAAATAATTTTATGTAATACTGATATTTTTCCTACTCTCTATCTATCATTTATGACTACTAGATTCTGAACAACCCGTTTATAATTTTTGTTACAGAAAACACTGTTGTCTTGTTTCAAGTTCCAGATCAACAGAAGACCTAGCCTATGTCTCTCTTCTTTGGAGCAACCCAATCGAAACTCATGGGGTTATTGTACTGGACATTTTGATGATGATATTTGGCATGAAGGGATTCTATCTAAACTGCGATCTTATGGTATACCCAATCGATTCTGTAGATAGTTATCTAGCTTTCCTATAGACCGTTCTCTGTTAGTCGCGATTGACGGGTTTCTCTTAGACACTTTCACTATTAATGCCTGCGTTTTTCAAGGTTCCGTATTGTCTCCCACCCTTCTTACGGTACATTAACGACCTGATAATGAAAACCAAAAATCCAACATATTGCTTTGCTGAGGACGGCACATTTATCTCATCTTTTCCTGAATTCTCAAACATCGACAGCCGACATACATCTTCGCAGGCAGGAGGAAGTATCGCGCCCCAACAAAAACCTGGAAAAAATGTGTTCTTCGCGTGACAGTAACAAAGTCGAATTTAATGCTGAGAAAACCACAGCAGCACTCCTTTAAAAAGGTAAACATTGGTTTTATCTGTTAATTTGCTGGGCGTCAATCTGGGAGGAAATATCTTTTGGGATAACCACGTTGTCCCAATCGCGACAGCAACTTCGCAGAAACTTGGTGTACTTTTCCGGAGCAAGAATTTGTATACAACGTGTCCAAGATAAGGAGGGCCAGTACAGGGATCTCGGAAACCATAAGAGATACGAAGTCGGTTAAATGGTGATAAAGTTGCGCATTTACGTGCCAAATAATATTCCGTTTAGAAAGTTTTAAAATTACGCGTAGTTCCGGAGTTATACGGAAAAAAACGAAATTCTGAAAACCATTTTATTGTTATCCTGGGTTTTTTTGAGATCGAATTCTAAAGTAAATGGCACATTTGCATTGCCACTTTTTCCGCTCTATCTAACAGCGTTAATTATTTTGTAAACCGATGAGTCGTCTTCGAAGGGCCATTATCAACTTTCTTCTTTTAAATACGGTCCTGTTTTCTGATATTGGAATTTGAGAGCTTTTTTCTTCAGAATTCGACGATGTATGACACATTGTGGTTTAATGACGTTTCGAGGGTTTTTTGAACAACGTCAGGAAATTTTGGAATACGGTCCGATATTTATCCTAATTTTATAAATAATATCGCATAAATATGCTCTAAATTTTTTAGTTATGTTGAGCTAGTTCAATAAATAACAAATAATTTAATAATAAACCACAAATAAGTGAACAAAAATCATACCAAAACAGTAATAAAACGAACAACAAAAAAAGTAAGGAACCACATAATCAGGTGTTCAAAATGATTTCCGTTATTCTCTAAACACAAATAACATCTTCAGTAATAGTTTTTTTGAGATAAACTAAAACACCATAGAATATCAAACTCTTCAGCATTTGTAAAATTATGTTCCATATTTTCTGGAAAATAGAAAACCTCTTAAAACGTGTTCAAACGATCATAATGGGAATGTCAAGTGAAACAAAGTACGCGACACCATCTTAATTTTTTTGTTTCAAACGCCTACTTTTCTTTTAAATCCCGAATCAACAGAAGTTTGAAATAATGTTTCTGTATTTTGTTCACTTATTTGTGGTTTCTTATTAAATTACTTCTTAATTATTGAACTAGTCCAACATAAGTAAAAATTTAGAGCTTACTTATGAGATATTATTAATAAAATTAGGAGAAATGCAGGATCGTATCCCAAAATTTCCTGATGTTGTTCAAAAAACCCTCGAAACGTCATTAAACCACAATGTGCCATACATCGTTGCATGCGGAAGAAAAAAAGGTCTTAAATTCCAATACCAGAAAAACAGGACCGTTTAAAAAAGAAAGTTGATAATGGTCCTTCGAAGACAACTCGTCGGATTACAATACAATTAACGCTGTTAGATAGAGCGGAAAAAGTGGCAATGCAAAAGTGTAATTTACTTTAGAATTTGATCTAAAAAAAACCCATCAGGAAAACAATAAAACGATTTCTCAGAATTTCGGTTTTATTACGGATATCTCCTGAACTACTCGGATTTTTAAAACTTTCTAAACGGCACATTATTAGGCACGTAAATGCGCAACTTTACCTCCATTTAACCGACTTCGTATTTCTTACGGTTTCCAAGATCCCTGTACTGGACCTCCTTATCTTGTACACGTTGTATACCTCAACAACTTCGATTCTATCGAAAGAAGAATCGTTCGTCTTATCGGAGACCATGAGCTGACCAAGAACATCGAAGCCATGTTGGTGATTTGACTCTCTTTGACATACTAAATGTTCGATTGACAATGCCCGCTTAATTCCATCTAGAGCGACGAGTAACAGAAATACATCTTCATGAGATCGGGCTTCCCAACGAATATAACCACCAACTATTCAATTCCTATATTGCTAGTGTTTGATCATAAACAAATGTTCTGAATGCTATACTTATGTTACAGTAGTTAATTTTTAATGAGGTTTTATTTGTTGTCGCAAATTACGAAGTAGTGGAAATGTCCCGAAACATATGATTTTATATTTCACAATCTTTAGCCGCCAGTGTATCTGTGCGTGTGTGGGTACGTTGCGTCGCGTAACACAACGATTTCGTTAATGACCTTAACATTTTTTAAATACTTACAGAATAATGAAAATGATAAATGTTGGTGAGATGATGTGCCTGCTGAATAATACCTGAAACAAGAAAAATAAATATGTATTAGCAAAAACTTTTAAATACATAATGTTAAAATGCATCAATACATTCAATAAATATGGTTTATCTAAAAGACAGGATCAGATTCGTTCAAATTATATAGGGTGTTAATTTTATTAATCCCGAATCAACAGAAGTTTGAAATAATGTTTTTGAATTTTGTTCACTTAGTTGTGGTTTATTATTAAATTATTTGTTATTTATTGAACTAGTCCAACATTAGTAAAAATTTAGAGCTTACTTAGAAAATATTATTTATAAAATTAGGAGAAATACAGGACCGTATCCCAAAATCTCCTGATGTTGTTCAAAAAATCCTCGAAACGTCATTGAACCACAATGTGTCATATATCGTTGCATTCGGAAGAAAAAAGCTTTCTAATTCCAATATCAGGAACACAGGGCCGTATTTTAAAAAAAATAGTTGATAATGGCCCTTCGAAGACGACTCGTCGGATTACAAAACAATTAACGCTGTTAGATAGAGCGAAAAAAGTGGTAATGTAAAAGTGCAATTTACTTTAGAATTCGATCTCAAAAAAACCCAGGAAAAAAATAAAACGATTTTTCAGAATTTCGGTTCTCTTCGGATATCTCCGGAACTATTTGGAATTTTAAAATGTTCTAAACGGCATATTATTTTGCGCGTAATTGCGCAACTTTACCTCCTTTTAACCGACTTCGTATCTCTTACGGTTTCCGAGATCCCTGTAGTGGCCCTCATTATCTTGGACACGGTGTATTGTGAAGGGGGATGATGTTAAATAATATTTGGAGCCTGGGAGGGGTAGATGTTATTTTCAAAGGGAAGGGGTCAAGTTCTAAATAATCCTAAATGACGTTTAAATTTCTTTCCAATAATACCATAATTTATTATTTTTTGAATTATAGTTGCCGAGAAATCGCGGCCCAAAAATGGACCTTACCTGCAATGAGATTTATATTTTTTTAGATTATTATTTAAAACACATTATTCTGATGTCTCCTCTTTTAACATTTTTCAAATTCCTTACCGGGCCTAAAAATTTACATTTATAAGTGCATACACAGCCCAACAATAAATCCCCGACAAAGATAATGTTAGTCTATTTTTAGCCCTGTAAACTTTTTTACTTGTTTTCCAATCTTGGTGAAATGTCTAGCAAAGTGTAGACTTATATCGTGGGATGATATCCTGAATTTTAGTTTTCACAAAATACTGGTGTCTTGATCATTATACAGGCAGAAATAAAAGTTACTATTTTACGCTCAATTACTTAACGCCCAATGAAAAAATTGAGCGATAGAAGTTAGCTTCATTATGTTTTGTTATGAAGTGTGATCTTTTCTTAACACAATGTTTTTTGGTTCACGTCATTATCTATTTTTTAAAAGAAACTATTGCAGTCTTTCAAAATTTCATTCCCAATTCCGAATATCACATTGTTTTATGGAGTAGCATAAACAAATATCCAAAAATTAATAGCCTGTATTATATTGAAGGTGGCAATACGCGCTATTAATTTATGGATATTTGTTTATGCTACTCCATAAAATAATGTAATAGTCTAAATTGTGAATAAAATTGGAAAACTGCAATACTTTCTTTAGAAATTTGTATCTTCTTATGCAAATGAGTTAATGACGTGAACCAAAAAATATTGTGTTAAGAAAAGATCATACTTCAAAACAAGACATAATTCAACTAAATTCTACCGCTCAATTTTTCCACAGTGCGTTAAGAGATTTATTTATAAAAAATTTTGTTTGTAAAAAATGAAGATTTGTCGTTAGAAAATTAAATTTTTATACAGGGTGTTATGGAAATGACTTATTATATTTAAATGGGTGACTTCTTGGGTGTCCTAGAGAAAGTAGCCGTTCTTTTGAAATTATAGTCACATAACCTTAAACTTACGAAACGTCAAAAGGTTTGAAGTCTAGAGTAGAGAGCATAAGCTAATATCGATATCGATGACTATCGATATTCTATATTTAAACTTATACTTCGAATTATTATAATATTTAATTTAGGTCCTGGAAATAATCTTATCAAATATAATTCGAGGGTCATTTTAATTCTCGATAAAAATTTTCATCATAACACTTTCGCTTCCAAAAACAAAACTTTTCGTGAACATGAAAAATTTTATCGATAAAAAAACGAGCTCGAGTGATATTAGATTTGCATAAAAACTTGTTAAATAAAATGCTAATTTAATATAATACTAGAATTTATATTAAAAAAAAAATTATATTGACCTCACTGTGTATAACGAACATTTCCTAATTGGAGTTTTGTTAAAAACGAAAAATTAAGGCAGGTAGGTAAAATCAATATTTTGACCTTATTGTATACAAAAATTACATTTTCCAAATTTCAAATATTAATTTTTTTAGTAGCAACATTTTTTTTTAAAAGGCTTTTTATCGAAAAATGAAAAATTAAGTACATTTGAGGTATAATAGGTAACCCCATTCAGGGACTCACTGTATATAAAATTAAGAAACGAATTTAAGCGAATATTCGCGAAATATGTTCGCGAACTTACACGAAAATTTACAATATTCACAGTGCAATATAGACTTTAACATGGGGACTATGTTATAGGTACAATACATTATTTAAATTCCAGATATTTGCCCTTTGGACATTCGCCAAAACAATGGCCTATTAAAGGCATCCCACGAACGTCTTACTATAAAATGTGTGTACATGCCTACCAATTGCTGTCTGTATTATATGCTGAAATTTTTTAGTTTTATAGTTTCATAAGTTATTAATTATAGTATAACCCATTGACCTTAAATTACCCGGCGTAGCTTACCTCTGAAATAAAATTTTGGGTTCAAACAGATTCCTGTGTTTAAAAAAGTCCCATTTGTGTTATATTGTGTTATAACTACTCAACCAAGAAATATTACGTTTCTCATGCTTTATAGTTTATTGATTGATTGAATTGTGAGTAGTGATTATTAGAACGGTTTCCTAACGACATAATATACAGGGTGTTATTATATTTAAATGGGTGACTCCTTGGGTGTCCTAGGGAAAGTCTACATACTTTTTTTAAATCGAATATCTAAATACTAAGGTAAAAACCCTTTTTGCCTACATGCTATTGCGTCGCTCTGGTTTCAGTCAGCAACAATATAGGTTACTAGGGTAAACTACAGCGATGCGATCAAACCGCGTGTCTCGCCCCTGCTTGGATAACCGCCGCGCGCGTATTTGTATGTTTAACCTTCAGTATCGTTGCTTCAGTATGTTTCAATACGCGGTGTTGGAAGGACGTTGTCGAGGGTTCCACGTGCTTGATGTATACGAATTTTAAACGTTTTGTTAGTTGTATTGCCCGATTTTTTTTTTGTTGTAAAATAATTCATAATAATAAATGTTGTGATGTGATTGCGAATTTGTGTGATATTTTCTACTGTTGGTTCTGTTGCAAAACATACTTTTTGTGTTAATATAATAAGTCATTTCCATAACACCCTGTATAACTAATGTAGTTCCGAATCCGTTTTTTTTTTAACATTTAATCTCTTTACTGCTTTATGTTACAAGTAGCTCCTGTTTATGTTCGTTTACATTCTTAACAATATATAGTAGTGGCGTCTGTGAGTCGGAAAAAACCCCGAAAGATCGAAATATTTTCAGCCGGAACAAGAGTACCTCCTCCCCCGTTTTCGAGGATGCTGAACACGATGGCGGCATCAGAATTTCTCTCTTGAGTTGCACAACCCCTCAAAACGGCCAAAAACCACCCCCCAGAGGAGTTAAACGCGCTTCAAGAGGTTTCCCTGCAGAGAAACACTTTCCCCCCGTTTTCGAGGATGCTGCGCACGGTGGTGGTGTTGGATATCGCGTCCGACCCCTTCCAACCCCTCCACCGACCAATACTCGCCCTCATTATGGAACGACATTACCTTTTAATAAAAAAAAAAATTTCGAAAAAAATTACGTGTTTAAAAATTATTTTTTATTTAATTGTACTCTTGTTCCGGCTGAAAATATTTCGATGTTCGTCCGACTCACGGACGCCACTACAGTGCAAGCGGGAATATTTGCTATAATAATTTTACTCTAGTGTTTGTTAAGAACACATACATTCGTTGAAAAATTTAAAATATATTTTAGTAATTACCTGATTTTACTAAATTTATTCGAAATTCTAACTATACTTTTTTAGAAATTATGTTTACAATATTTTTTTGGTATGGATCACTAACAAAAAAATCGTAATTAATACTATATTTTATAGGAAATTTTACAATAAAATCTTTTCTATAGAAATTTCTGTAGTATTTTTTACATGTAGATACCTAATAAATTTGCCAGTCAGAATTTTACAGCTGTAAAATTTAAAATTTTAAATAATCGTCATTGAAATTTAAAGACTACAATTCAGATACCTATTACGATTTTAATGATCACGAACATCAATAATAATTAGTTTTATCCAACCGAAAATGTATTGTATACTTAACTGAATTAGCAATGTTTAATATTCCGATTGGTATACTCTTGACCCAAATTTTTAGCCAAATTTGGAACCGCAAAGATTTTAGTCTAATCCTGGTAAGTTGTAAAAGGCAGTTGAGGACATAAGCAGTTTTCTCATTGAGAATTGAAAATATCTACAATTTGTTTTTAATCAAGGATGATACGACTTTGAAGAATAAACGATTCACATTCTTAGATGGATTGTAAACAACTTTCCAGAAAAACAATCGGGGAGCTCTGAAAATCTATATAGTTTTTCTTGGTGGTTTTCTGTTAATTAGACATAGACATTACGTCGCCATCGAGCGTTCGGAACGTGCTTTCTATAAAGCCCTTATTGGAACGGCCGTCTTACCTACCTGCTTTCACGTTTGACACTACCGGATTGTCAACTGTCATATTTGTCGTTATTGTTAAATAAAATTCCTTGTTGTTCTTCAATGCTTGTGCATTAAATTTAAGTATTGTTTGTGGAAAAAATAGTAATTCTTAACTCAATATGGTAAGACTGTGACAAGTCTGCCGCAAACTGGATTAAACTATAGACTTTTGAGTGACGTCCGTCGATTGTTTGTCTTTCCTAACCAAGACATATCAAACCGATCAGCTGTTAGAATGAAAACAGAAATAGACAGAAGATAAGAAGGGATTATAATTCTACAGAGAATCCCCGTCTCGTATTTGTTGTGTTTCTTTTCATAATAGCCATTCCATTCCAATATGTAACTATACTACCAATATTCACCCATTTGCTTTGGTTACTAGCCTTATTAATATTCTAGTTAATTAGTTAGAATAAATTTGAAAAAAAGCAATGAATTGTGTCAGTCATTCTAGTGTCAAATTTTGGGACAATTTTTTCTTCGGCCTGTCAAATTAAGGATTTTAGAAAACAACAACTAATCCTTTTTCGTTAATTAAAATTGTTTAAAACCAAAAATAAAAAGTCTATTTACTTTTCAGGTGATATTAATATCAAATATCAATGTATGGAAAAATTATTATTCCCAGATCGAACGGTACTACCAAGAAAAGGAAGCCTTTTCCACTGATAGGATGTCACCACCTGCAGACCGGTTTCGTTGTTTCACTTTTGTTCTCGTCAGTACAAGGTAGGTGTCCATACCTATTATCAGAGAAGACTTCACTCTGTATTATCAACGGTACTCTTGGTCTGGTCTGGAAAATAATAATTTTTCCATTCATTGATACAGTGAAACCTCTCTTAGGCGGACACCTACGGGACCGTCTAAATGTGTCCGCCTAATAGAGGCGCCCGTCCTTGGGAAATTGGTTATTAAGTAATATGTAAATGCAAAATTATTACTATATATATGCATGTACAAATAAACATAACATAACAAAAATACAGTAGTTTTAGTTAGGATGTAGTACTAAAAAAGTTTAATAACGTAGTTTGACGTGTTTGTGTTTTATACTTGCAATCTAGAAAATGTAATTCCAAGTCTGATAACAATTCCATTGCTGCAGAGTCACCTCTATTCTTTGCATACTCTTACCTTTACCATACCAATGGCTTGTTGATAATTGGTGACATATTTTTGATTACTGAATTCAACTTCTTCATCAGAGTCGTCAGATAGTGATGTGGTTTCAGTTTGGACTACATAATCGGTAGGAATGGGGTCACTATCATCTTCTAAGAGCACATAGCTATCAATGTTAATGAAGTCGCTCAAATCATTGTGATCAAATTACAAACTTCCACAACATCAATATTCTCTTTCAGACCCAAAACGCGACATTTTTGTGCCATTGTTTACGATTTTAGCCTTACAACTCACAAATAAACGGCGAACTGCTGTCGGGGAATCACACATACTTTCATTCGGCGAAGTCCTTTCGCTCTGCCACGCATACGCGATTGGTTGCTCTTCTGACTTCAGAGAGTTTTTGCACAATACTTATTCGTCTCCCAAATACTTTAGAAAATTTGTTGTCCGTTTAAAGGAGGGTTCTTGCATTCGTTGTATGAAAACAGCCTGTCCGCGTCCGCCCAAGAGAGGTTGATTTTTATGGAATTTCATATACCTAGTTCCGGACAATGAAAAAATGTCCACTTAATAGAGATGTCCGCTTATGAGAGGTTCCATAGTATTTGATTTTTTAAAATATTGATGTTTTTCCAAAATTCGATTATTTTAATACCTTCTATGATTGGCATAACGTTGTTAAATACGTTATAAAATATGAAGCTTTCTTCTCAGGATGATCAATTTGGTAAGAAATATTTCTAAAATGTGTCAATCATTGGGTGTTTTACCTTAGTTACAACAGGAATATTGGTGTTGAAGAAGGTGGTGTAAAAGTGAAAGGTGAATGGACGGACGATAATCTCATATATTCTATGATAAGATAAGAATTATCTAGCAAAATTTTTAACGATGTTATACGGGCTATAAATTTGTAGATATTGATACCGACGAGGTGTGGCAATCTAATAAAAAAAAACGGGGCACAAACATAGGCTAGCGTTCGATCATTGAACTCTACACTCACTAGAAATAAAAATTAAGAAATCGTAAGTATAGAAATGCCTTATTTAAAAATAAAATTTAATAATAGTTAGTAATCGGCCGATCCCGATATAAATATTGGTACAGGGTGTCCCATTTTCAACACTTTTATAGGGTATCTGGGTATAGGGTAAAAGAAATTTGAAAATTTTCGCTCGCTTAAGAGATACGGGGGAAAATCAAAAAAATTACAATTTCAAAATAACCATATATTATCTTAGTTGAAAGAGATACAGAAAAATATTTTATGCAGCAGATTCTTTATATTGATAGTTGAATAATTTGCCGTTTTCAGAATAATTATACGGGGTCAGATAAAAAAGTTATCGGACATTACTTTGAAACGAAATTAAATATTCAGATTAAGGTAAGAAATATCGGGAATCATCGCAAATGTTCGGAATATGTCCTTAAATGGTTACCGTCTTTCCGGATAGCGAACAAATTATACATTTTGAGCCATTTTTTTCGTTTTTTTCACTTTCAATATAAACTGAAATCATATCAAATTTTTCAAAATGTAAAAATGAAATTGACGTTAAATGTTAATAGTCAACATAGTTGTTTCTAGGATATTAGCTTTTGTTTCATGGTCTACTGTGGTTTAAAGTAATAAAGTTTAATAAATCCAATAGCATCCATGGTGTGTTATATATTTTAAAGGAGAATTTTAAATAGTATATTTTTAGATTAGAACATACAGGGTGTTCCATTTAAAAAATGTAGGATAGGTCCGATACCTTTTTTACCTGACCCCGTATACTTATTCTGAAAGCAGCAGATGATTCAACAATCAATATAAAGAAACTTCTGTATAAAACATTTTTCTGTATCTCTTTTAACTAAGAAAATATAGGGTAATTTCTAAAATTTTCAATTTTCTGATTTTTCCCCGTATCTCTTAAGTAAGCGAAAATTTTCGAATTTTGATTTTACCATTTTAAGTTTGACCCCAGAAAGAGCACATGATAGTACTAACAATTACGGAGATACCCTATAAAAGTGTCGAAAATGAGACATCGGCTGTACATCGGTATCGTAACGGCATATCGGAAAATATTGCCGATAATCGGTATCGGTATATTTAAGATTAACTATTTAAATTAATTTGTAAGTGATATCCCCTTTTTAAGAATCTCCAGCGGCTTTAGGAATAACCTCGTTCACTAGTAATTGTGAACTATTTTGTTCTTTTGGTTTAAAAATATAGATACTTTTTTGATTATTATATTTTTTCTTGTAAAATACACGACAGGATCATTATCTTATCTTAGTTAAAAGAGATACAGAAAAATGGTTTATACAGAAGTTTCCTTATATAGTTGAATAATTTGCCGTTTTTAGAATAAGTATAGGGGGTCAGGTAAAAAAGTTGGGATGTAAAATGTTCCAATCAAAATTCGGTTCAAAACCTGAGCAGCAAACAGATAATCATATTCACCGGTGGTACATGACACAGTGAGCACAAGGTAAGACATCTAGCCGTTTCAATTTCATCTGGAGAAGTGGTGTCAAGGGTTGATATATTTTTAAATTGTTTATGGAGATTCCTGTTGTTGTTAGCGTTAATTCTCCTTTTACTGTATTAGGCTTTACGCATTTGATAGTGGGCGAACTGAAAGAATAATATCATGGTATTTAGGTATATTAATTTCGTAAAAATATAACACAGTTTACAGCTAAAATACCAATAAAACAAGAAAAACTTTTAAAACATCCATTGAAGACATATCCCAATAAACATTTTTCGTAACTTATAGTAACATCAATTTATATAATGGTTATATAGAGGTAATAGAAGTATATAAGAAGGTTTTGGGGTTTTATAATCAGTGCCTTTTGGTAACCTATTGTTATAACGGGTTTATAAGATTACTATAACCTACAAGTATATAACAAGGTAATATAACTGTTTCCAACACCATTTTATACAACTTGTAGTAACGCGTTACCAATGTATTTATAATAAATTTATATAAGGGTTTCCGTGACCTAATTTTAGACAACTAAAATACCTTTAGTTATATAAAGGTAATGTCAATCACCTTTAAAAAAACTGGAAAATATTAGTGTTGGCTAAGTTATATTATAAAACTCTCGGTAATATATTAGTAACGACCGCTTCTTTTATACAACTTGGCAAACAGTAGTAACACAAATTACTACCTTCCTTGTTTATAAAATGGCGGCATATCGTCTCTTATATTAGTAAGGTTAAAGTTTTTGTTATTTCTTGTACCCATTTTAAAATGAATAACTGTAAAAATATATATATATTATGCTTTACAACGTTTATATCGTTACTACATTAATTCCGCCATGATTGTTTAGTTAAATTTGTACCTATTGGAAAGGGAAGTTACAAAAATACAAAATTTATCAACAATCAGTCAAAATTCACCGCTTACTTATCCAATGGTGGCAGATACTAATAATATTTAGTATTAAATCGTCGTAAAATTAAAAAATTGTATTTTTTTTTTCTGAAAATGTGACCTAAATTTACATATTATTGGGTATTTTGAGGGCCCTTGCATTTTCTGGGACTATTAGTTCTATTATTGCAGTAAAAAACTCTTCCCACCTAAATTTTGAGTCATACATAGGTACAAGGCTCAAAATAAAACTATCATTTCATTAAGTTGTACTATTATTATAATAGCGAGTGCCGTCGGTAATCCGACTAAATCCAGCCTGTTCAATATTATGGAAACAGAAAAAGACCATTAATAATAAATAAAATGTGTCTAAAGAGACAAAATATAAGCCTTCACAATATAAAATGACACCTGACAGATGACATAATAGATAGAAGTGACGAAATTTTAGTAACGGAAATATTTCGAGATAGGCAACGTTTATAACGGTAACCGAAACATATTATATAACACTACATTATATCACTAAAGCTGTTGCGATAGGTTATTTAGGATGTTATATAGTAGTTACCACAATATTTCTGTTACTTTTAGTTATATAACTTCAAGGTATATAGCGTTACTAAACATAGGTTTTCACAACCTTTATAAACTCCCCATTTAAGCGCTTTAAGGGGTTTATAAGAGTAACGGAAATATTTCTGTTACTAAATATACAACTGTAAGTTATATAAGGTAGGTGATATAACATTTACGGTAACTATTATACAAACAAAAATGTTTATTGACGACTGCAGAAGCACTAAGTAAGCCTCCTTGTGAGATATCTACGTGTTAATGGAGGAATATTGAATTAAGCTACTTTCATACTAAATCGAATGGACATTTTTCTATACATTACCGACTTATTCACATTTTTCACAATTTTCGACATACCACTTTAATAAAAAGGGCTCAATTATCGGGCGCCTTCGTCGGCCAAGATCGGGTATTGACGATGGCGACTATTTGCGCTTGAATTTATAACTTGAGTAGCTATTCCAATAATTGCTCGAGCGGTTAATCACTCTAAACTCCGATTCATCGAGCGATGATGTCACCGCGACACCGAGCGCTCGAAGGGTAGCAGTCAGGCGCGGAAGCAGGACCATGCAACGCGGGGCGCCCTGGCGTCCAGGGGGGCCACGGCCCAAAGTGGCCTCCCGTTACGCATTGCGAGGGCTCTCGCACAACACTAATTTATTATGATTTAATAGTATCATCAAGAAAAGGAGTTCCTACACATCTGTCAATCGCCTTAGATTTTAAGAATAACTTACTAGTAATATATTAATCTACAAACAAAATTAATTGAAAAGTTGTTCAATGGTTCAATTTAGGGAAAATACGTTTACAGAAATGCATTGAACAAACCAGAGGTCATATTGAACAATTTTTTAAATAATTTCTTTTGTAGATTAATATTATTAGCAAGCTGAAATACATTTCTTTCATTCAAATATCATTTATGTTTCATTTTATACAATAATTGTTTCCATGGCTAACTGATGACTAAACATTGTGATATTCAGTTATTAACAGAAAATTAGTTATAAATGGTTAATCGAGTGAAATATCAAAACATCTCTTAACATATTTTTTGTTCAGAATATAAGAAGATTTAACATGTAAGTCTAAATTATTTGAGGAAAGAAAGAACCTATTTTTGCGACTTGTTTAAAGTAACTTCTAATTTTAACCTGCCCTGTATGATATTAATTTTACGAGAACTTATACTTTTCTAAATATTTCCTGGAAATTTGGTTTAAAATTGATTTTAAACAATAAAGTTATTCAGAAAAGAATAGTGTGGTCACTGTTTATGGGTTCTGGAATAATATTGTTATAATAATATTATATAATAAATGTGATTTCTAGTATAAACCTTAGTTTCTAAAGAGCATTCAAAAATTATCTCTCATAGGAATCATCAGTTTTCTATTTTAAATTCTTATGGATATATAATTTACCAATGTACGTTATTCTAGCTTAACTAAATAAATCCTTTTATAGGGCCTAATAAATAATTTTGCGGGGGGCCCAAAGTTTGAAGTTCCGCCACTGGTAGCAGTCCAGCCGGTAGTACGACATTGAGTATCGAGTGAATCTTATAAGCGACAAGCGACGATTATCGCTTGAATTTGTAACTCGATCAGTTTTACCAATAATCGAGCGATGTCGGTTATTTCAATAATCGAGTACCTACTCGAGCGATCACCGATGATAAACACTAAGGTTCTGAAAAGTGTTACGGCTCATCTAATTTTTTTAAATATTTAAAACTAAACCATTGAAAAGCAACTTTATTACACCCATTTCCCAGTCGTGATTAGTCGATTATCATTAAGTTATTTTTAAATTTGAATATGCCTTGGATGTAAAGCCGATTTTAAACGTTCAGGCAATGGTATTCGCCCACACTTGAGGAAAGAAGAAGCTTTAAAAGAGCCTCGGGCAACCACGCGATGATATAGGAAAGGAAAATATTTTAAAAATTATATAGCCTGTACCTATAGCAAACCAGATATAACAATAACAGAACGTATTTACAGTTCTCTCCTAGGGCAGATAAAGTATATACTTACGATTTTATAAGTCTTGTACATTATAGTGTAATAATGCTAAGAATAAATCGAAAAACTCTATAGCTACGTAGACCGGGGTGAAAGTTTAAGTGAGGCGCCACGAAACCCATAAAATAGTAAGGACATTCTACCGCAAGAGTGTCCAGAAACTAGAAACGATGGAGATATATTTGTGTTTATTTTTCCTTTCATGTAAATATCGTCTTTTTGCACTCGACTCATTTTTTTTCATCTTTGTTGCAATGAAGTTTCAATAGATTTTTTTGTAATAATAAACATACAGGTCGACAACTTTATCTGTAGCTATAAAAGGAATGCGGTCAAGAAAATGTCTTGGGTTAACAATTTTGTCACATATATTAAATTTTAATTTAATAACATGTTACCAAGTAAACCCTAAAATTAAATTTACCCATTTAAAGTAAATTGTCATAAGTATATTAGAAACTAATATTCTATTATTGTTTCAATGTTCTTAAAACTTTCTTTTCATACTATTTATTTTAATATTTAAATGCAAAATAAAATATTTTTTTATTAAAATACTTCTAATCTAAAAATAGGGCAACATGCTGGTATATCAACGGTAACCATGGGTAACCGGTGGCTAGAGCTAATTTGATAGGTTATATCACAGACAGAGGATGACGTCACGCGTCTGGTGACACGCCTATTGTGCCAGCGTGGTTATTCGGCGATGTCCAATATGCTTCATAGGGGATAGGAGGATAGAAGGATAGAAGTGATAGGGTTTGTTTTAAAACTGTGATAATGAATGAATATACCCTGGTAAAACCCTTCATAGTCAAACCCGTGAAGTGATTGCCAATGTGTACAGGGTGTGTGAAGAGGAATCACAAATTAATACATTTAAATAGCCACTTAAGCGAAAGCTAGAAAGGGTCGCAATGTATACGGGAGTAAGCGTGGGTGCAGTAAAAAACATTCACAAAGAAGGTACTGAAAGGAAAGAAAACAACCCGGATCAATTGTTGTCATCTCCTGTAAAAAAAGGCATGTCTCTCAGCTGTCGAAAAAATCGAAGGCTTCGACTTTGGCATTGTTAGGAGAACAATTCAAAATTTCATTTGGAACTAAAAGTGGTTGAAACCTTAAAAAAGTTGCTACAACAGCTGAAAAGTGACATAAACTCTCCGTTTTCCCGTCAAACTTTGAAGTGCATGTTGAAACCAAATGGAATTTATTGGCGAAAATGCCAAAATAAGCGAAAAATATTAATGGAAAGGCCTAATATATTGCACTGGTGATACAAATATATTCATGCTATGAAAAAATATATATTATTACATTATTAAGATAATAATAGCACGCCCATGACTCGGCCATATTTTAAAAGATATTGCTTCCCCCTTAACGATACCGCGTAGCTATAGACTCGCTTCTCGAGCTGTACTTCATAGACCAAAAATTACATGGTATGTAGAACGTCTGCACTCACTGGAGACCAAAACGCCAGTGACTGAGCAAAATCCGATAAATAAGAAAAAATCATTCAAATAACTTTGCCTCTGTGCCAGAGACAGTTTGTAACTATTTCGGATTACTCTGCGCACGAAGCTTATGTCGAACTTTCTCTGAGAAAAGACCTGTATCAGATGGACAGACAGACACCGCATTGATTCCATCGAAGACGCAAACAGAAGGGAACTATTTTAATTGTTGGTTATTAATTAGAGGATAAGGCTGAGGTAAAATTTTAATAAATCAAAACGGGCTTTAATTTATAACAAAAAAAACATATTAATAAATCCCAAGTGAACAAGCATTTTTGATAATAAATCATAATTATCGCATTAGTATTCTACACAGGAAGTATATCATATTTGTGTAAGTAAACGATTTCATATTCTAGAGAGTTGCACGTTACATGTTCTTCGGCTTATCGGTATAACATGACATGACACGTGAAACTGAAACCGCGGTTCGTGTTTTAAATTTTGAAGAGATTTGCAGGAGTCAAGGTCCTTTTACAGTTTAAAATTCTGAGTAAAACTATAATAAAATATATTTATAGTGTAACTTTTCCAGTCGGGCATAATTTATTATATATTCATGGTATTTGTTGTATATTTAATACTTTTAACAAAGTATTTAAGTTAATTTCAAAAACGTATAACAATTTACCCGACCAAGTTGGGAAAATTACCAAGCAGGACTATTTAAAATAAGACTTGAAGAGCATTTAATGAGTTTATAGTTTATTTGTGGTTTATTATTAAATTATTTGTTATTTATTGAACTAGTCCAACATAAGTAAAAATTTAGGGCTTACTTATGAGATATTATTTATAAAATTTTTGAGAAATACGGGACCGTATTTGTAAATGTGTCATACATTGTTGCATTCGGGAGAAAAAAAGCTCTCAAATTCCAGTATCAGAAAAACAGGACCGTATTTAAAAAAAGGAAGTTGATAATGGCCCTTCGAAGACGACTAGTCGGATTACAAAACAATTAACGCTGTTAGATAGAGCGGAAAAAGTGGCAACGCAAAAGTGCAATTTACTTTAGAATTCGATCTCAAAAAATCCAGGAAAACAATAGAACGATTTTTCAGAATTTCGGTTTTTTTCGGATATCTCCGGAACTACTCGGAATTTTAAAACTTTCTAAACGGCATATTATTAGGCACGTAAATGCGCAACTTTACCTCCATTTAACCGACTTTGTATCTCTTACGGTTTTTTTGTAAAATCAATAAAGCTCCTTCATTTCGTATTGTTTCAATGAAGTAGCATAATATTATATTCTGGATATTATTTGTAAAACAGGTATGTTCTATTAAAATTATTAGACGTGTTTTGTAAAAATAAATTTACATATACACGGTGTCTAGGATACGCTGTTTTATGTAATTTATCTCGAAAATGATAAAAGATCTCGAATAAAACAAAATATAGTATTTGTTTAAATTAATAGGGTTACATTCCCCTACCCCGGAACCAAAATATGAAGTTTATCAAATTGTATAAATGTTAATTTAAATTCGACCATACAATAAAGAATTTCAAATTCCAATTTCAATAACGAAAGTTGAATTGCTATTAGTATATCAATCGAGAAGCCATATAGGAAAAATATTTATATGAATTACTGACTAGCTGTTAACTCAAAAGTTAGACGTTTTAGTTCCACTAATAAATTTAATATTCCATGACAACCATGAACCTTGGCCCACTCGATGAAAATACCCGACCTTGTGGATACAATTCATACCATTCTGAGGTTTGTTTACATTGTAAACAATTACAAGAGCAATGAATGATGATTATTAGCTGTGTGATTATTCACTGGTAGTAGTGCATAATGTATATAATTTATTTGAGGAAACAGATTAATAGTGGATATATACACTTCCCACAGATTTAAAGCGAAAATTCATAATATTTCGGCAGCTTCTCTTAGTTCTGGGAGTGTTAATGAAATCTAATTTTCACCAAGAGGTGAAGAATACAATTTGTGCACTATTATCCGTGGAGATCCGATTTTAAGCACTATGATCGCTGGATTTTATAAGCAACCATGAGATTATTTAATTTCTAGACGAATTACGTAAAACTAAGTTATTGAGTTGTTTTTTTTTTTCTTTTTTTGACGTTTATGCTCTTTTCCCCCTTATGCTTTCGTTATTATTTTAACTTTTTTATAATTAAAGTAATACAGGGTATAACAGAAATGTTAGGAGTAAATTTAGCAGTGATTTTTCTTATAAATTTTTGCTATACTGATTCTTGTTTCCAAACTACATGGTGTTAAAAAATGTAATAATTGTTTTTGCGTAATAACTTTTTAGCGCTAGCAGATAATGAAATGAAATTTTAGCAGGAGCTTACTTTGATATTGCCCTAATAACATTAAAAAAAATTGACTTCGTAGATTACTCAGTGGCGTGTGTAATCATATTACAATAGGGTAGGGGACAACATTTTCAGCATCTTCTGTAATATTCTTTTTATTTTGTTAAATATTATTAATTAAAATTTGGGGCCTCTGTTTTTTACTATATACACTTCCCAACTTGTGACATACCTTAGACATTGCAAGGCACACTTTTATGCGGATGATACTCAGATCGACATATGTTTTAGACCTAGTGATATTGATAATGCCGTTGAGAAGATCAATGCGGATTTGAGGAATCTTCTGCAGGTGTCTAACTTTCACTGTCTTGGTATAAATCCAAGCAAATCCCAAGGACTTCTTTTTGGTAGGAAAAAGGATCAATCATTTTATAAAGATAGGGTAAGGGTATTAATAAATAATGAGCAACTTAAACTGGTTAGTGCTGCAAGAAACCTGGGTCTGGTCATTGATCAGCTCAGATTCTCTGAGCATGTCAGTATGTGTATTAAAAGGGCTTTTGCGAATCTTAAGTTAATATACACTCAACGAAATATTTTATGAGAAACTTTAAAAAATGTTCTGTGATTCCATCGCATTTTAACTATGCTGATGTTGTGTACAGCCCATGTCTATTGGATGCAGATGCCCGAAGAATTCAGTTAATTCAAAATTGTTGTGTACGTTTATTAGGGGGTATAAGGAAGCGTGAAAGGGGAGTGTCTGCAAAGCTGAGAGAAATAAAATGGTTTAGATTGAATGAACGAAGGGTGCTCCATTCCTTAGTTCTTTTTAATAAAATTATTAGTGAAAAATGTCCGGACTATCTATATATGAGTATTAAATTCCGCAGTGATGAGCACAATTTAGATCTCCGTCATAAATGTATTTTAACGACCCAAGCACATACATCTTCTTACTTTGAAAGATCGTTTAGTTTTAATATAGCTAAACTATACAATATGGTTCCCTTCGATATCAGATACCTTTCTGGTTTGTAATTTAAATTATCAATTCAACATATATTAGCTGTTTTTGTTTGACTCTGTTTTATTGCTGTAATGAAATTGTACTGATTCTGAATGAAAATTATTAAATTGAGTAAGTAATGTAAATTATATTCTTTTATATAATGTTGGGTATTGTGTAGGTTAAGTGAGGAAGCGTAGTCTTCAACTTCGCCCTTTGTAGCTTTTAAATGTTACAATAAAGACATAATTTATTTATTTATTTATTTATTTAAATAATTAACTTAAGTGTGGTTAGTAGTTGACACATTTATTGTTGTTAATTAATTATTTATTCGAATTTTATTACCAACTTTTAATCTTTTAACACCCTGTAGTAGTAGTAGAAATTTTTTTTATTATTTGTCAAGGAAATCACTGCTAAATTTACTCCCAACCTTTCTGTTACACCATGTATATATAATTTTTAGAAATAATACAAAACATTATATGGGGATACAGGGGTTGTTTTTGTAAGTTTTAGAAGTTTTATCTAGAGCTTTTATTAAGGAAGAACAGTTGAATCTGATTTTTAAAAAAATTTTATCTTTTAATTTTTTTAAATCACCGCTGGCTAGCCAATCAAAACAAAATCCATGTCGCGATCAATCCACTAAGGGATTTGGCATACTTCTGTATGCACCTCCTAGTTTGTGTGTTCACTCGAGCGATCACATTACCAAGTGGCACATTTCGGTCGGCGTCAAGCGAAGCTCGGGTATCGAGTGAAAGGTAAAAGTAACAAGCGACGATTTTCGCTTGAATTTATAACTCCACCAGTTTTTTTAATAATCGAGCGATGTCGGTTATTTCAATAATCGAGCACTGAAGCGGTTTTTCGCTCGAGTGATCACAATACTAATTTTACCATCAAACGAAAAAAAGGCAATTTCATGTTTATGTTGCATGACATGGTATAAAAAGCGAGCATATCGATACGTTAGATTGTTTCATTAAATCAAGCATCTATAAATACGTCATATATTGCATATTATACATAGTACATTACGTATCAAGGGCCGAAAAGAGGCTTTTACGGACGAGATGCGGAGATGGCCGACCGAGCCGAAGGTGAGGGAGGCCACCGCACGAGTCCGGAAAAGCCTCCGACGGCCCGAGATATGTACCGTATTTTTTTTTACAAGTGCTCCGAAGCTTTGATGCCAAATAAATAAAGAAATTCTTCAGACAGTTTTCCAGTCCTGTCAAGATGACATGAAAACACTCGCGCATGAAGAATGTAAATATCTATTTATTATTTTTGACATATAGGCTCGGTGGTCTAATGGTATAGCGTTCGCGTTGTGATCTGGGGGTCCCGGGTTCCAATCCCGTCAAACCTCTGTTTTTTTTCTTGTTTTTTTACAAGTGCCCGAGTCTTTGAGGCCATATAAATAAAGAAATTCTTCAGACATTTTTCTAAAACATCTTTGAAAAATTAACTGTCAATTTAAGTTATATATAATCCGCTATTTATTATCGCTTGTAGTATGGCTCGGTGGGTAGAGTGTCCGCATGCCGATCTCAGGGTCCCGGGTTCAAATCCCGTACCGACAATTCTGGTTTTATTTATTTATGAGCACATGGTGACTCGAAGCGGGCGGGAAAAATCTTTCCCGCCCGCTTCGATACTTTCCCGCCCGCTCTCTTGGAAAACGCCACTTTCGGTGAAGTGAACATGCATGAAAAGAGGCACTTTCGGCGCACATGTAAAAAAAAATACATTGCGTATTATAACTTCTTTTAAATAATACGTACACATGAATTGTTGGAAAATAATTATGTTTTTAGAGATTGTGATCTAGAAACAAATGTTATGGTAAAAGAACTGTTAGTTTTGTTCAGTCATTTGTTGTAATACAGTTGTTAGAACGTTTTGCTAATATACCGTGCCATGTGGTACGTATCTAAAAACGTACAAAGGAATAATAAAATTTAACAGATTATAATAATATTCTCGCATAATATATCATCATCACAATATAATAAATATATCTTATTTCTTATCGTACACTGATTTCAGAAAATAACTGTACTCACAGAAGAATGTGCCTACTGCAAGTTCACGGTAAGATGATATCTGGAGAGACGTGAACATTTAAATAGGTATAAGGATTCGCATCTTTTCATTTCATACATTTCGGAATTTTAAAATGAACTTGATAAAATTAAAAAAAATATTTATTTACAACCATGCATGTAATAATGACATTTCATCTATCTTTGAAAGGTGGAAAGTTGACTTTTTTACTTTTACTTTCCACCCGGATGGAAAGTAAATTATTTTTTTGTAATCTTAAAAAAAATCGATATCTCATCACAAAACACTTTTTACAAATGCTAATAGATTTGCGTGTTTAGATATGTCGATTTTTTCCTTAAATGATGGTGTGGTGTGGTCTTCAGCATTGAATATTGTGACCAAATCGTTGATATCTTCTTGGTCTTGACATTTTCACTGAAATAAGCTGACTCAGAACCAGGATTTTGATCTTTGTTTCCCGTACACCATTTTTTAAAACAGTTATATGCCTTGTCATATCTCGGGCGGCTTTTAGTTGGCAGAAGATCTTCATCTACTATTTTTGCTGCTTCTCGAATTTCTGGTGGAGTAGCAGCAAAATCAAATTCCTCATCTGATAATATTTTGTTGTTGTTAGGACATGGAAACCATATTCAAAAAATGATATTTGCCATCTTGATGTGTATTATTACCTACGTTATTTTACCACCTGCGGTTATTTGAAATTTCTGTCTAATTTTTCAATGGAAAAGTCAAAATGACATTTATCTTTTATTAATAATTTTAATTCAAAATAATAAGAAGTGGATGTTAGATGTGGTTGCTGACTCTCGACTCTCTCGACAGGAATGAAACACTTTCCACCTCGGTACGTAATATTCTATTAACGCACAATCAAAACTATGCCTTAACTTTGATGTTATATATTTTCGAAATTTGTTGCTCGTTTTAGTTGATTTTTTTTCTAGTTGTAGGTTTCTTCCTTAAGAATAGCACTGCCTTTATTGTTCTGGTTAAAAACGCAAATTTAATCTCTTACCGGGTGTTATATAAAACTTTTGCGTTTTTTGTACGATAATTCAAAACACCCTGTGGAGTATACTAGGCATTGCAAGTTATTGCAGATACAGCCAGATGAAAGTCTCATCCTTACTTTACATTTTCGTTTCTAATTCATTTCGCTATCTCTGTTGGGTACTTCATGAAATACATGAGTTTTATTAAATGTGCCTACATTTTTTGGTCGGGAAATAACAACACCCCAAAATGAACGAATCAGTATCTGGTGGTTCCACCCCTGCTCCGAAATCTTTGATACTTAAAATTATGGTTCTTTTTATTCTAGTCTAAGTCAATCCATCATTCCATGAGTCGCTCGCACAATTGGGATTGTAATTGATTGTGTAATAATCATCCAATCAAATGTGTTATGCACATGACTTATTATATTTAAACGGGTGACTCCTTGGGCGCCCTAGAGAAAGTCTACATACTTTTTTTTTAATCGAATATAATACTAAGGAAAAAACCGTTTTTACCCATATACTGTCGCGCCGTTCCATCTGGATTCACTTAGAAAGAATGTGGGTCACTAGAGTATACTAACAGTGATGTCAGATTACACAGCGTGTCTCGCCATTGCTTGGATACCGGCCGCGCATCAATATCGTTGCTTCAGTATGTTTCGAGACTCGGGAGTGGAATGACGGTGTCGAGGGTTCCACGTGCTTGACGTATACGAATTTTAAACGTTTTGTTAGTTGTAGCATTACCCGATTTTTTTCTGTTGTGAAATAATTTATAATAATAAATGTTGTGATGTGATTTCAAATTTGTGTGATATTATCGACTGTTGGTTATGTTGAACAACATACTTTTTGTGTTTTATTTTTTTATGGAATTTAATTATAAAACGGATTATTTTAAAATAAGATCGAAGGTAAGAGGGTATGTACCTTAAAATTGTAGTTTTTTTCTAAAGTTTGAGAAAGAAGTGATAACGCGTCTTGTTGCAATATAACACCGCCTACAATGCGCTGACCTCTTTTGAACCTCGAGACTGCCTCAATAAACTATTGATTGCGAAGGTCGTTAGTAGCGGCCACGTAAATTTTGAGATTTCATATAAAGTGTATATTTCGCTTAATAATTCAAAGCGCGATTTATGGTTATTCTTCTTAATCTTATTTTCATCTCATGATATAATAAGTCCATAACACCCTGTATAACTGGCTTGTGTGTTCTGTCCACTGTTGCCAACCCGTTGGATATTTCTCATTTCGTGGGATATTTAAGGCATATTTGGAACAAAGGGACATTTAGGTGAATTCGTGGGACTTTTTAAAAGGAGAATTACCTTTTTTGTAGTTATAGGCAGGCTACTGTTTCCTACTTTTCTATTTACTTATCTTCTTGGTTTCCAATCGTATTGAAATTACCTTTTTGTCTTTTGGTTATTAATTTGCCAAAAAATTCTACCAGACAAACCGTATACCGCCTACAGTGTGTGTGTGTAGGTGGGACTTTTTCAAAATATATGGAACATTTGGTCCTTGCATTTGGAAATATTATTCATGTTGGCAACACTGATCCTGTATATCTGAAAGAGCTGTATTTTTGGTTTATTGGAATAAGGTAAAGAAGTTTTGTGTTTGTTGGTCTAAGTTTTTCTTTATTTGTTTTGTCTGTGGTTTCTATTGTTTATGGCTACTGCATTAATAATGTCGAGTCATTTTTTATATCAATATCTAAGAGGAGGATATTAATTAATCTTATATACCATGCTATTGAGTGCAGCAATTTTCCTTCTTATCGAAAGTGAATATTCCTCCTATACGAAACGCAGAGAAAGAGAGAGACAGGAATACTCACTTATATACATATTATGATCGTTCTCCTAAGTCAAGAATACGGCTTCAGGCCATTTATAAACCCCGGGGCGGTGGTTTGTTCGGGTCAGTTCAAGTTTATAAATCAGAAATTGTTTCAAAGCGAACCGCAACTGCAAGAGCAGCGCAACTGAACTGAAGGTAAAAGATTATAAATGGGCCTTTAACGCTCTTCAAAACAGGGTGATTTTGAAAAGTTGAAGTTGAAACGACGGCGCTTTATCAATATAACCAAAGAATATGATAATTGCTAATAATTAATTTCATATGAAATGCAAGTTAAGATAAAATATACATCAAACTCTTTTAGTAACAGTAAAATATATTTAATTGCCTACTTTGTTAAAATTATTAAATAAACATATGTTTTCCTTTTAATTTGACTCTGATACTTTTTTAACTGTACGGCTAGCTCGTCAAGTGCCTTATTCAGATACATCTTCCTGGATTGTGTAATCCTTTTCAAACTACTACAAAGTCATCACTCTTAATTTGTTTGTAATTTGTCTGTTGATTAAAATATTTCCGGCCAACGCTTTTTAAGATCGAATGCAGTCCATTAACTGTTATTTAACCTACTGTAATTTAAACAAGGTAGGTAATGTTTGCTTTGAGCAAATTCGCGATTACGCAATAAGCATTATAGGATCCCATTTAATTTAATTAAACCGTAAGGTCAAATAATCAATTATGTTTGGTTTTAGAACTTACAGTTTTTTGTTTGTATTTATTAGAGGAAAACTTTTATTTACAATATCGTATTTATTTAAATCAATTAGTGAAATACAACAGTTTAAATTATTAAAAGTAATATTTGTAGTCTCTCATTGAGTTATTTATGAAAACAACTGTGGGAATAGTGATATATCAAAACTAAAGATATGAATGCCCCACCCCATTATTTTACTTACACAAATGAGGTTTACTAAATCTAAAGGTTTTTATTAAAGGGTATTATTTAACTGGTTAGCAAAATATTCTTATGTTTGCGAACAGAAAAATGTAATCGGTCAGCCAAAATGGCTAGTTCGTCAGCAACTTATGCACAGCAAATATTTCTGAATCGGTCAGTAATTAAGGTCATAATGTGTGTGCTCTAATTTATTTTAGTACGCAAATTAAATATATAAGCTGCTATGAGCGATCCACTTTTAATCAGATATTGGTAAGCAATCAGCGGGTAAGCAAAATATTTAATTTTGGTCATCAAAAAAAGCAATAAAACGTGAAATAGTGACAGTGCCCTGGGAAAATAGGTGAAAACCCTCCCCCGCTACACCGTTTGTAGCCGATTTCCTTCTGTCTTCGGCAAAAGAAAACACAAGAAAGTTACATAAATTGACAGTGCCCTGTCAAACATTCACGCAATTAGCTACTCGTATCACGCGACTGCTTTCGCTCCGCCCACAATAACGAACTTTGCCGATTATTCAAAACAAACGCAATCCAATTATTTATATTGATAAACATTCTTTTAATATGCAAACCTATGAAGTAAACTGCTTCTAGACATGTTTTTCTCTACTGACCAAATGTAAAATCTTGCTGACCAAGTAATCATTTAGCAGCTCGACTGTTAATTAATTGACAGTTTGTAGCATTTTTTGCAGAAAAAGTGTTGCAGCCCGATTTTTATTTATTGCACATTGCACAAAATCTTTATAATATGCTGATCAAATGATTTAATGGCTATTTTTTGCTGCGAACCAATTTTAATAACGGCAAACCATTTAATTACTTCTCTTTATTAATTATACTACCCCAATTAATTATTGAATATTCAAAAATTCACGTCCAAATTAATAAACTGTTATTTCGTTAATAATGAACTTATTTTAATAATTTTTATCTTAACTGATAGAAAATAGATCCTAGAGCAGTGGCGGCTCGTGACCACAAGTATGGTGAAATATTTCTAGGCGTTTTAAATGTAGATAGAAAAAAAGTAATAAGAGAATGCGTTAGGTAAAACATATTTTTATTTATTTTTTAATTTTACACAAGGAAATACAACTTTAGGAAAATAAGGAAGGTTTTCTTAGTGTGTATAGCTGTCGGATCTTAACGTTATCGTATGCAACCCTCGTAACAATATTTATACAGTCCACTACTAATACTACTAAAGCCATCTACGAGCTATCAAGAAAACCGAATGATGTCCAATACTACTACCTCCATCTACGAGTTATCAAGAAAACCGAATACGGCTACGCAACAAAGGCGAGAACAATAGTTAACTATTTTATGACGAGAACGCATTGAGCCACGAGTCTGACAAGTTGGCATTCTTCATACTTTCAGTATTTTTTAGTTTAAATCCTTAAATAAAATGGTTTAAAATCATATCGAGTATCATTTATCGAAATACACAACATTTATCGACCTTACACAATAGTGCTTAAACGTAGTCCATTCTTCGGTTCTTAATTGTAGAAAATTGATCAATAACAGCCTCATTAAGTTTGGAATACCCTCTATAAATGTTTTTTATATATTTAATTTTTAAACTTTCTAATAAAGTCTCTAGATTTACCCTTTGTGGTCTGCGTTAAATTAAATTCGGGTTTAGGTGTTCCCGCATTCTTTACTTCAATTTTTTGCTCTAAACTCAAAGAGCTAAAGTGAGAGCCTATATACAGTTTGGTTTGACGGTACGATAAAATATTAGGGAGAGTCGGACTTTAAACAATATACAGTAAATAATATTAAATGAATACAAATTGATATTTTTTAATTTGTTTTGGGGGTGCACGTGCGCACGCATGTGCTCCTGTGGAAGAACCGCCACTGATCTAAATGCATGTATATTTCCTAAAATTTACATTTGACATATCTTAAATTAACATTGATATTAATTTTCAAACTAAACCAATAATTATTTAGATATATGTATATCTAGGTTAGGCATGCAGGAGCCACATTATGAATGAATACTTATCTCGTAAACACTACAACGTTGTCAGTGTGATCTCACGGATTGTTTATATATTTTGGTCAATTTGTGTTTTTTTGTGATTATTGGTGAAAATTCGTCTTTATTATAAACAATCATGGTGCATTCATGTGTAGTTTGTAAAAGAGTGGATCATTTAAATAAATAAGGATTTATCTTTTCATCGGTAAGTATGGTTTGTTTTAATATTTAACCATCTGATATAACCAGACTTAAACATTGTTGCCATTCAGCCAACAAACATGTAGTTACCTCTTCCACCCATCACTGATTTTCAATAACATTTCACACAATCACAGCTTCACTTTCCAAGAGTTTTATGAATGGATTATTGGGTTTAAACGTAATATAAAATTGGAGTTTTTCATTAAAATTTTATATAAAAAAACGACGAGACGAGAAAAACTGAAGAGACCCTTTTCATGTAGAATTGACCAGGCTAATCAGAAAAATATCCACATGGAAAAATGTCAGTGGCGTACCATCTTTTTTGTAAAAAATATCCGAAAATACTTTAGATATTATGTTCAATTTTGGTATGTATTAATAGGATATAGAACCACACATTTTATTTAGAAAAGCTATTCAATTGTTCCACCAGTGGCGTCCCTGCAAACTTGTCCTCTGATATTTTTTTACGAGAAAAGATGGTACGACACTGACATTTTTCTCGTTAGACGCACCGTTCTTGATTAAAACCACTATATTCACATTGAAACTCATTATTATTAACATTGATAAAATAATTAATGATAAATTTTGTTCCATAAAAATTGTTGGAGTGGACAATTCAATGCGTCTGACGAGAAAAACTCAGGAGATCGTTTTTATGTAGAATTGACCAGGCTAATCAGAAAAAATATCCAAATGGAAAAATGTCAGTGGAGCACCATATCTTTTGTCAAAATATCAGAGGACATATTTGCAGGGACGCCACTGGTGGAACAATTGAATAACTTTTCTAACTAAAATGGGTGGTTCAATATCCCATTAACACATACCAAAATTGAACATAATATCTAAAGTATTTTCGGAGGTATTAAATAGTGGCCATTTCTTGTATGTCGCGACAATCGCGCATTTGCGAAAATAAAAATTTTTCGCCAATCCCCACTCGTAGCTGATAAAAAAAATGAACAAATTGAATCCGGCCTGATTCCCGTAGCTCGATTAATGAACTACTTATTAGCATTTATGTAATATTTTTCCCCCCATAACTCTCCTCCTCATTGCCCCACAACACCCAGCCTCCGGCCCATCAAAGTACTTGGTGTCACCCGTTGATTCGCGAAAAATCGATACCCAAACTCCGCCCCTTCTCCAGACATAGTTAATTAAATTTTATTGTTTTTGCAGTTAAAAATCGAGATAATTCGCGAACTCATTGTGATATCGGGATCAGGTTTTTTCGAGCTTACGCGGTCTGTCAAGCTCTTCAATTTAGCACTTCACATTTTTTTGTGTAGCATCAGAACCGGCTGAGTTATCTAGGAAAATCCGTTGTCGGTTAGATTTACGGGGCGGGCCCCCCTCTCCCCCAATGCGGCGCCCCGTACAAATCATGTCAGAATGTCGAGAGGATCCCACTGTATCGATTGGGAAGAAAAAATTACTCGATTTCGTCAAGGGATTTTCGTAAAACGGATCGACTCCACTATTATAAAATGACCTAAGGAATCACACCCTGAAATATTAGCACGACATTTAGGAACACCCTGTATATACACCACCACTAATGACAACATCGTTAAATGATTATATTTACTGTAAAACTGATTAATAGGTGTTACATTAATGAGTATAAATCGGGGTTACCTTTCAATCTAAAAAATATGTTGAATACAACTGCAGTTATGTCAGATTTAAATCTAAGCCTTTGCCAATATCTAAGTCATTGTAAGGCGAGGTTATAATTGCTACCACGAGATAATTATGAAATAAATTAGATCATCCTGACGTTTAAACTGCTTCTAAGGTTTTTAAATGAATAAATATATTTAGGTTATAAATTGCATTTTTAACCACAACTGACGGTAATATTTCCAACTTATTTTTATACCGATTCGATGATGGTAATTAAAACCATGCTTTCTTCTTAAAACTAAACAATTTTCAAATTTTTTTGAGAAATTCACTACTTTTTCCATAGAGTCGAGTCGTTCTGGCGAAATCAACAGATCGGAACTCCCTTGACGAAATCGAGTAA
Organism: Barypeithes pellucidus; assembly: GCA_963991005.1. Taxonomy (NCBI): domain Eukaryota; kingdom Metazoa; phylum Arthropoda; class Insecta; order Coleoptera; family Curculionidae; genus Barypeithes; species Barypeithes pellucidus. The sequence goes on from OZ022556.1 coordinate 26,661,565, forward strand.
TTTTTTTCCCCAATCGATACAGTAGGATCCCCTCGACATTCCGACATGATTTCTAGGGGGCGCGGCATGCGGGGGGAGGGGGGCACGCCCCGTAAATATAACCGACAACGTATTTTCCTAAATAACGAAAAAACCCGGTTTTGATGCTACAAAAAACATGTGAAGGGCAAAATTGAAGAGCTTGACAGAGCGCGTAAGCTCGAAACCTGATCCCGATATCTCAATGAGTTCGCGAATTATTGCGATTTTCAACTGAAAAAACAATAAAATTTAAATCATATATCGAGAAGGGGGAAATAGTCACCTTTACTTCAAAGGCATGATTCCGCCCATTTTTGCATCGAATTGCCCACTCCAACAATTTTTATGAAACAAAATTTATAATTAATTATTTTATCATTATATAATAATGAGTTTCAATATGAATTTAGTGGTTTTAATCAAGAACGGTGTCTGACGAGACCGTTTTCACGTAGAATTGACCAGGATAATCATAAAAAATATCCACATGGAAAAATGTCAGTGGCGTACCATCTTTATAGTAAAAATATCAGAGGACATGCTTGCAGGGACGCCACTGGTGAAACAATTGAATAACTTTTGTGTTAATTAAATTTTATTGTTTTTTCAGAACATGGATGTAGCATCAAAACCGGCCCAGTTATTTAGGAAAATACGTTGTCGGTTATATCTACGGGTTATGCCCCCCCCCCCCCCCACCCCCAGCATGCGGCGACCCCTACAAATTATGTCAGAATGTCGAGGGGAGCCTACTGTATCGATTGGGGGAAAAATTACTCGATTTCGTCAAGGGATTTTCGTAAACCGGATCGACTCCACTAATAAGTTGATTTAATAACATCTGCCCAAGCGGGGAAGTTCCACTTCCTCGCATTTTTAAATAGTCAATTATATTGAGGCTAACGATAGTCTGTGTGTTATTTTTCCTTGGCTCTTTCTCTATATTTTCGCCCACGAGCCGGCACTATAATAAAGTGTTAAAGTTACTTGACATAATGTAAGAATCATTTCAATATTTCTGTAATTTATCTGAATTCACACCTTACGGTATCAGCTTTTCTAGTGTATTTACTATAAGTTATATATATGGTAAATATACAGGGTGTCCCAGAATATGTGGGCAATCTCCCTGGTTCAGATAGAATACTTAAAAATAACAGGAGAAGTTCATATAAATTTTTCTCCCAACGCCCCCCCCCCCCCCCCCCACGGAGATACGTTGATTTTTAAATAATTTTTTAAGTACTAGGTGTAATTTAATAATTTTTTAGTATAATGTTTACTAGATGAGTCTCCTTGAAATTCGTCCTTTTAAACATATTTGGCTTATTTAGTTTGCCAGGGACGGACTAGACGTAACACAAAAATGTTTTTTTGTACACCCTGTATGATGAAGGAACCACAATAATATTTTTTTTGGATATTCTAAACCTTAAGCTGAAAAAAAGGTACTCTTGATCAATGTCGATAAAATGAACTGTTTTCGAAAAAAAAATATTTTTGTACATACATTAAATGCATGTCGGCATATTCAGTATACGTAAATTCCATTACTAAGTTAGTAACTAATAATATAAAGGAGAAAAACCGCAAATTTCAAGACGCTACCATAAACTGACACTGGCAAAAATATTCTAAGTTAAATCGGTACATGTGAATAATACCATAGCAAGAATGAGGGAATTTTATGAACATAAAACAACAACCAATGCAAAAAATCATAATGAACAAAAATATTTTTTTTTCGAAAACAGTTCATTTTATCGACATTGATCAAGAATACCTTTCTTTCAGCTTAACGTTTAGAGTATCCAAAAAAAAATATTATTGTCGTTCTTTCATCATACAGGGTGTAAACAAAGCATTTTTGTGTTACTCCTAGTCCGTCTCTGTCAAACTAAATAAACCGACTCATCTAGTAAACATTATACTAAAAAGTTATTAAATTACACCTAGTACTTAAAAAATTATTTAAAAATCAACGATTTCCATGGACTTCCGTTATGGGCCCGTATCTCTGTAGGGGGCTTAGGAAGAAAAATTTACATGAACTTCTCCTATTATTTTTAAGTGTTCTATCTGAACCCGGGAGATTGCCCACATATTCTGGGACAACCTGTATAGAGATCAATTACCTAGCATATCAATGTGTAGCTACGTAATTCTATAGCTGGACTTTATATTTGTATCGTTATTTTCGAGTTCTTAAAGTTAAGTAAATGTCGCATTGATTGTTTATGGAACATTTTTTTGGACAATATAACATAAGAAATGGTAATTTTTTTTTCTTACTTCTGGTGGCATGGCGATTCTCTTGGACCAGCGCCTAGTCCAGATATATCTCTAATTGGTTTAGAGAGATATGTCAAATGTGACTTTTACGAAATTTACATGCATCTAGATTTATGCACCACTCCGTACAATTAGACGTATCTACCCTAAACTCTGGAATCTATTTACTATCAGCCAAAAGAAATTTATTAAAATTGATCCTTTATTAACGAAACAAAGCCTATTAATTAGAACGTGAATTTTGTCCTGTATTTACACATATTCAAAATTCTAGTAACACTACCCCGTCCCGGATTATCGTAATCAATTCGAAAATATGTATTACCGGAACACATAAGTCTACTCATTCTCGATTTACATAAATAATATAAACTAAACCACTTGCAATAAATATTTCATACATATATTACCGCAAATATTTCACTTTCACAACCTTGTAATGCCGCGATTTCTCTCCTAAAACCGACTTGAAAGAATAAATATGGTAACCTAATCTCCCTATTAAGGGTACCATTAAGTAATTTCTTATATATTGAATAGCCAAACCAATATTGTTGTTTGACGTTTTAATTTAACACAATTTGTAAGGCCAACTACACGAGAAAAAAAAAAAAAAAAAAATTTAACACGATTAGGTATGTTATGTTGTAATTTTTAAAATAAAATTATGGGTCTTATCTTATTCAACTCGCAATTAAAAGATGATAATAATTACCAAATTGAATCAGTTGATACTTGGTGAAATTCCACAACTAATATTATATATATTAAAATCACCTTACATATCTAACAAGAACGCTATTTGGTTTCGTTCACCCTGTATATACAGGTAGGTACAAAAGTACTAATAATCTTCTAATAATTATAAATGCAAAATATATTGCTGAGTAACGTATGACCCGTAAGTTTTGGCACAAATTTCAACCAATTGTTTTTTATAATAAAATATATTTAAATAAAGTTTTGTAATACATAGTAATTAATTGTTTCATAAGCACCAAAATTATGAACTTAAATTAAATATAGAGGACCATGGTCTTCCACTAGACCAGGGGTCGGCAACCTGCGGCTCTTCTGATGTCAAGTTGTGTCTCTTTCGATATCAAATTGCGGCCGTTAGTGGCTCTTTAAAAACTGAGAAATTATTTAAATTATAACTTTTGGCTCTTCCGTCTCAAAAGGTTGCCGACCTCTGCACTAGACGCAACTTTCTGCGGACACCTAACATTAGGGTTTGGACGGAATTTCTCGGATTTTTCTATATATCCTGGGTCGATGTTCCTCGATCGTAAAATTTTCGAGATAAAAGAGCCCAAAAATCTTCTATGGGTCGAGAGCGGGAAAGGTTGTCGTTTCGCTGAACAAATGGTACGTTTTGGTTTGCTAACCAATTTTGGATTTGTCTTGCATAGTGACAGGATGCAAGGTCTGGCCAGAACATAATATCCTCTTCAGCAGCATGTTCTTCTTCAATAAAATTAACCAGTTTCGTAAGACTATTATCGATATAGGTACCTTTGACTATCCAGGGGTTCACCTCTTACTAGACCCGCATAAGGCCTGGATACACCCCTGGTAGAAATAGCGCACATAATAACACCTTATCAGCGAATTTGGCCTTTTGTTTAAATTTTACATTATCAGAGACCTCTGGAATATTGTCAGTATAAAAACCATAATTTCCCTTCATTTTGGAGTTGCTTAGTGTAAAATACTTTTTGTCATACATAATTATCACCCGGTTGTTAGCAAAATATACTCTTCTTAATGCACGGCAGCATCTCGGAATTCTGGCTAGTTGGTTGGCTGTATACTTCGGAGTCTTTCTTCTTTTTCTTAGAGGTTCGATATTGTAGTGCTAGTTTTCTTGTTGATGCACCAAGTATGTTTTTCGTCCTTCTTACCAGTTTTTCTGATCTTACTCTGGTAAACATTCTAGGCCTTCCACTTTTTGGAAGGTTCATACAAAGAATACCTTACTCACATTCAGCAATTGTCCGATATACGCGATATATTTTGATTTTTAAAAATGCATATTATTTCGGATTTAGAGACTTGTCCAACTAAATTATAAATATTTTTCCGAATTTCTAATTTGTAAGCCATATATATAATCAATTTAAAGTGTGGTGTCAAACAAGTTTTTGTTACCTGGGCAACTTGATATTTTCTTCTTATTACCAATTTTATGGCATCTGAAATTTGTGCCAAAACTTATGGGACATACGTTATAAAGTTTTTTAATCCACAAATAAAGGAATAAGTTATATACTATTAAAAGAATCAGAATAAATTGGGCTACGCTTCTTGTATCATTCTTGCCGCCACATTCATAATTTAAAAGATTTTATAGAATTAAAAAACGTCAGAGTTCATTCTTCTGAATATTGCATCACTTATTGTTCGATTATATCGGAACTCTTAATTATATTAGTAAATTATGCAAATAGTTTCGCAATTTGAATATAAATTTTTATTTTATCTACTTTAACCAGCGAAGATTTTTAGAGTTCATGGACAGCAGAAGAAATATTTAAAATGTTTTAGATTTTATTATCATCTAGGAAACCCAGCTCAAGTTCAGTAGCATCTTGTCCTTTATTACACATTGCATATATTATATTATAAAGAACGACCTAGTCAGCGGTGGCCATAAACATTTAATTTATATTATATGTTTATGGTGGCGGCTCGTGACCGTTAGAGGCGGTGTGGCGGTTTCTCGGATGCTATATTATCAACATATTATAAAGATTGTTTCACGAAAAATGGATACGACTTAATGATTTCTTGTGTCGGTCCCATTATGTCGACAAGAGCTTGGCAATAAACAAGTGAAGTATTTTACATTTGATTTGAGGGCACCATTTCCTTACTTCAAAATGAGAACAGTTCATTGGTTTGTTCTTCTTCCTACCCCATGACATTTTATCTAGTAGGATTTTTAAGTCGTCAGATATCATAATAAATCAAAGTTTATTTTGCAATTCTTCATAGGACCAGATTTTTCCGTTTTTAAAAATGTAAATTTTGAAAAAATTATTTCACAGCTCTAGGGTCTATTTTAGGACCGTTACTATTTTCTTTATATGTCGCAGATATGTTTCACATTTTAAAATTTGCAAAACTTCAGCAATATGCCGACGACTCACAGATTTATCTAGCCTTCTTATTTGAAAATTTACAGGTTGCTCTAGAGCATTTTAATGCCGATTTAGATATTATTAATTCGTATGCTCAGGATCATAATTTAAAGCTAAATGCTAGTAAATTTTATGCTATTTTTCACCAGCAACAGAGGCACCCTTCCATTTAACTATCATAATTTTAAAGTAAACATTAACAATACGTCTGTCCCTGTCTTTAAGGATCCAAAGAAATTGGGTGTTTATTTTGACGAAGGCCTCACTTTTGAAATGCACATAAAGAACAAACTTAAAATGGCATACATGCGTTTGAAGAAACTGTACCACCTTTAAAAAATTTTATCGGCAAAAATTAACTACTATTTATGCAACACTCTTATTTTGTCTTTACTTGATTATGGAGATGTACAGTTTGACAAACGAGTCTATAGCTACGCGGTATCGGTAAGGGGGAAGCAATATCTTTTAAAATATGGCAGAGTCATGGGCGTGCTATTATTATCTTAATAATGTATTAATATATATTTTTTCATGGCATGAAGATATTTGTATCACCAGTGCAATTTAATATTAGGCCTTTCCATTAATATTTTTCGCTTATTTTAGCATTTTCGCCAATAAAATCCATTTGATTTCAACATGCACTTTAAAGGTTCACGGGAAAATGGAGAGTTTATATCACTTCTCAGCTGTTGTAGCAACTTTTTTAAGGTTGAAACCACTTTTAGTTCCAAATAAAACTTTTGTATTGTTCGCCCAACAATGCCAAAGTTGAAGCCTTCGATTTTTCCTACAGCAGAGAGACGGACCCTTTTTTTGACCGGAGATGACAATAATTGATCCGGGTTATTTTCTTTCCTTTCAGTATCTTCTTTATGAATGTCTTTTACTGCACCCACGCTTACTCCCGTATACATTGCGACCCGTCCTAGCTTTCGCTTAGGTGGCAATTTAAATGAATTAATTCACACACCCTGTACACATTAGCATCACTTCACGGGTTTGACTATAAAGGGTTTTACCAGGGTATATTCATTCATTATCACAGTTTTAAAACAAGCCCTATCACTACGCAACTGAATGAAGCATATTGAACATCGCCGAATAACTACGCCGGCACAATAGGCGTGTCACCAGACGCGTGTCCCATCCTCTGTCTGGGATATACCCTATCAAATTAGCTCTAGCCACCGGTTACACATGGTTACCGTTGATATTGTACCATGTTGCCCTATTTTTAGATTAGAATTACTTTAATAAAAAAAATATTTTATTTTGCATTTAAATATTAAAATAAATAGTATGGAAAGAACGTTTTAAGAACATTGAAACAATAATAGAATATTAGTTTCTTATATACTTATGACAATTTACTTTAAATGGGTAAATTTAATTTTAGGGTTTACTTGACAACATGTTATTAAATTAGATTTTAAGATATTTGACAACATTGTTAACCCAAGAAGTTTTCTTGCCCGCATTCCTTTTGTAGCTACAGATAAAGTTGTCGACCTGTAGTGTATGATGATTCTTTGGCGGCTGCGGATTCTCACTCTATTCAGAAGATACATAACTCTTTTATGCGCTTTTCTTTTAATATTCCCGTTAGGAACCATGTCACTCCTTATTTAAATAATATCAATATTATAAATATGAAGAATCGCAGAAAATATCATATGTACACTTTCATATATAGGATTTTAAATATTGAAGAACCTCAATATTTAGGGCAAGTTTTCATTCGTATGCGCATCCTCATCTTACACGAAATGTAAATTACTTCAGACCGCCTCAACATCGTACATCGAACTTTCAAAAGTCTTTTAGTTTTATAGGAGTTCAAATGTGGAATAATTTACCTGAATGTTAAACAACTTCCAGTTTCGTTTTTTCCTCATTTTCTAGTTTAATCTGCCAGTGCTCCTCTCTGCTCTTCTCTCTCTTGCGCCTGGGTCGGTTGATAGTTTGCAGTATATTTGATTGCATTAAATATAGGTCTTAGTAATTTCTATATAGTTCTGTTTAATTATTAATATCGTATTTGGGCTAAGCCCAGTGGCGGAACTTCAAAATTTGCCCCCCCCCCCCCCCCCCCCGCAAAATTATTTATTGGGCCCCCTATAAAATGATTTAAAACGTGACCACACTATTCTTTCCAAAATTCCAGGAAATATTTACAAAAGTATTAGTTCTCTTAAAATTAATTTAAAACTACATAATAAGATGGAATAATTAGAATATCATACAGGGCAGGTTAAAATTAGAAGTTACTTTAAACAAGTCGCAAAAAAGTTTTTTCTTTCCTAAAATAATAACCCCCCACAAGCATCAATTTAACACGAAAAATACCATAAATACCGGTTTGACTAATACGACAACTTTTCCTTGTATGACCCCCCAAAACGAAGTTTGACCCCCAAACCGAAGTTCTGGATCCACCCTTGTGTTAAATCTTCTTATATTCTGACTAAAAAAATATGTTAAGAGGTTTTTTGATATTTCACTCGATTAACCATTTATAACTAATTTTCTGAGCAAATGTTTCTAAGCAGTTAATAACTGAATATCACAATATTTAGTCATCAGTTAGCCATGGTAACAATTATTGTATAAAATGAAACATAAATGATATTTCAATAAAAGCTTACTAATAATAATTTACAAAAAAAATTATTTGAAAAAATGTTCAATGCATTTCTGTAAATGTATTTTCCCTAAATTGAACCTTTGACCAACTTTTCAATTAATTTTGTTTGTAGATTAGTATATTACTAGTAAGTTATTCTTTTGATGTTAATAATTCTCAGTAAGAAATAATTCTTTGAAAACTTAGCACCGCCATACCGCCAAATAAGTATAAAAAATATTATTTATAAATAACAAGTGCTGTCTTTACACCAGTTTGCTGTCGCTCCGGAGCACCTGTTTCGTTGCGCTAGGGATATTTTATATTTTAAATTTAATTTTTTAATTTCCTTAAATTATTTGTTTAGGAATTGGACGTTTGCATTCAATTAAAAATACCTACGGTGTCATAAAAACTTTGAAACGTTGTAGTTGTTAATTCCTTGTTACTATAAACATTATCCAGGACCTATTTTCCTGCTAGGCCCGGTGGGTATGGGCCTGGGGCCCCACTTTCAGAGGAGCTCAGCACTTGGCTTGCGCGACACTAACTTATCCAACACAAACAAGACAAAACCTCAACTTATTTGCAAAACGAATAGGTACCTAAGCTTTTTTATTACAAAAAAAATTGTAAAGGTTCTTAAAATCTAAGGCGATCGACAGATGTGTAGGAACTCCTTTTCTTGATGATAGTATTAAATCATAATAAATTAGTGTTGCGTAAGAAAAATACACTTTTTGAAGTGGCGAAGGGCCTCGCATTCCGTAACGGGAGGTCACTTTGGGCCGAGGGCCCCCTGGACACCTGGCTCCCCTGCGTTGCATGGTCTTGCTGCATAGTAGTTCCGCGCCTGGCTATGCCACATATATATACCGGGTGTCAATTTGAAAACTTCCCACCCTTAATATCTTTCTTGCAGTTAAAAATATGAAAAATCGGAAAGACACGTCAATTTTATTTGTAAGGGGGACACTTGAAATTAATATTTTTAGCCTTGTTGTTTCAAGCCCCTAGGAGGGGTAGATGTCACCCTTAGAATCTGAAATGGGAAAGGGGATCAAGTGGCACATCGTTTGAAAGGGCGTTCAATTCTCGTTTCAGTGGTATCCTACTTTGTTGCGTTTTGTCCACAGGTTTCCGAATAATCGCTTTTCAAAGTTGCAGAAACAATTAAACTTGCCTGCATTGAGATTTTGGTTTTCAGGTTAGTGTTTACTAAAAAATTACTGCATTGGGTCTCCTTGTAGTACAAATGATTAGAAGATTAGGTGGCACCATGGGCGAAGCCAGACATTTTCCTAGGGGAGGGCGAAATACTAATAACCACAAAACATCGTAAACATTAATGTTTTTTTTATCAAATTCCAATAAGTGGCAACTTCCAGAGGAAGCATGACCCTCCCCTGCCTCCCCCACGCTACGCCTCTGGGTGGCACGGTTTTAAACTTTATGTGGGGATTGGCAAAGTAACTTCGACAAATTTACATCAAAAGTAATGTAATAAAATTTCGATGGCACTACGAATACCTGCCTAGTTAATTTGGGTTCATCACTGAAATGCCACAAAAGGCCTTCCTATTCCATCAACACATTGTTAAAATACGTTGTTTTTTAACCCAAAAAAATGGTCAACAAATTTAATGGATGTAGCCAACAAATGAATATTATTGTTAATTCGCTTCTGCTTGTTGGGCTGTTCACTGATAGCTTTTATTAAGTGCATAGAGTGTGAGAATGGTTTATTCTCTTCAAGAAAGAACTGCAATTATTTTCATTTATGGAGAGGTTGGAAAGTGCGCACGAAGGACGGCATTGGTTTTCAATGAAAGAAATTGAAATCGTGATGTAAGTCACAGATATGTGCTGGATTTGGTGGCAAAGTTCTCCGAAACTGGTTCGGTGAGTAATAGAAAAAGGAATAACCTACGAGTGATAAATGAGGGAGCTCAACTTGAGGTTTTGGGATTATTTGCTGCAGAGCCCACCAGGACCTTGCGGACAGTAGCAGAAGAGACAGGAATATCACCCGAGACTGTAAGAAAAGCACTGAAAATGCATAAACTCCATCCATACAAAATGCAGATACTTCAAGAACTGTATGACGATGATTTTGATAGAAGAATAGAGTTTTGTGAATTCATGAGTCGTCAAGTCAACGCCATCCCTAATATTCTGCCGAATATCTGTTTCAGCGATGAATGTTCATTTTTTCTAAATGGAAATGTTAACAAACAAAATTGTCGATATTGGAGTGACCAAAACCCGCATATTTTTCGAGAAGGACATACACAATATCCCCAAAAAGTTAATGTTTGGGCTGGTATTCTTGGAAATGCCATTATTGGTCCTTTATTTATTGATGGAAACTTGACAGGTGATCTGTACCTTAATATGCTTGAAGAGACTATTGATCGTCTTATCACCCATGAGCTAGAAACTCAAATTGATGCAGAGGGTAATTCAGTTTTACAGGAGGATTTGTTAACATTCCAGCAGGACGGTGCTCCACCTCATTACTTTCTTCCGGTCCGACAGTGGTTAAACGAGAGATTCCAGGATAGATGGATTGGCAGAAGGGGACCAATTGAATGACCTCCAAGATCACCGGATTTAACACCCTTAGACTTCTTTCTTTGGGAACATCTCAAATCCATTGTTTATAAAACACAACCTGCTGATATTGATGATCTTAAAAGGCGAATTGCAGCAGAATGCCGGTCAATTCCCGGTGAAGTTTTCCGAAATGTTAGGGAGGAGTTCGAGAATAGACTTTATTATTGTTTACAAGAAAATGGACAACATTTTGAACAACTTATAAGATAGTGCGTAAGTAAGTAGATCCCATGTTTTATTGTGGAAATTTCTCTTCCGCCAATAAAAAGTTATTTATGTCGAAGTAAAATAATCAATAAATAAGAAATCAATTGTGGAAACTACATTTTCTTCCGGTCATTCAACGATTTTAACTGTGCCACCTAATCTTCTAATCATTTGTACTACAAGGAGACCCAATGCAGTATTTTTTTTGTAAACACTAACCTGAAAACCAAAATCTCAATGCAGGCAAGTTTAATTGTTTCTGCAACTTTGAAACGCGATTATTCGGAAACCTGTGGACAAAACGCAATAAAGTAGGATACCACTGAAACGAGAATTGAACGCCCTTTTAAACGATGTGCCACTTGACCCCCATTCCCATTTCAGATTCTAAGGGTGACATCTACCCCTCCTAGGGGCTTGAAACAACAAGGCTAAAAATATTCATTTCAAGTGTCCCCCTTACAAATAAAATTGACGTGTCTTTCCGATTTTTTCATATTTTTAACTGCAAGAAAGATATTAAGGGTGGGAAGTTTTCAAATTGACACCCGGTATATCTCTGCCTTGGGATAACGGTTAATATAATCGTTGTAATTTATCTACTAAATGTTACATTTATTTTTATTTTTATTGTGTTTTTTAGATAAATAAATTGTATTTGAATGTGACTTTGAATCTGAATTAATCTCTAACTCTATTGACTTATTCTTTCAGATTAGATACGCTGAAATTATTTTTTAGATTATTAAACCTCCGTTTAGTTCAGAGCGTATTTATTATAAAGGCTTTAATCGACGCAATTTTTATACGTTCAGAATTACTTCATTTCGCTTCTACGAAGACCGTCGGCCATTAAATTTTATGAATATAAACAGTTTTATCTACTATGCAATTACTTATTATTGTAAGCCGTAAACCAATTTTAACCTAACTTGAGATTTAAATGAAAGTAGAGCGCTTTGTAATAACGCAAAATTAAAAGATCCTCTAAGCTGCTAGTCATAGTGAATTTATTAGCTTTGAGATGAGAGTAATATGCGGGCTTTATAGGTAGTTTATATATTTCAATCGGTAATTTTATAGGAAAAAAGCTTTTAAATAGATACCGAATTATTTAGATACGCCCCTAATTTGTAAATCTTAATAACTGGTGGAAAAACAAGCTTTTCTATCGCATAAAATAGTCATTATGCGCCGTTAGCGAACGTCGGCGATCGTCAGCAGCTGAATTGGTTATCTAGTCAAGATCCGCTAAACGACATTTTTGGAGAGCGCTTACTTCCAGGGGATGGCCGAAATATCTTCGATGACCGTTTTACTAAAATATATTAAACTTCTAAAAATCTAATAACCAAATATATATTCCCATCCATTTTTGGATAAATAAATAATAATAAATCATATTTATTTATTTTTATTTATTATTAAAACATTAAGTACGAAGTAATTTTTTTATCAATCTATCTGCCCCACATATATATAAACAGTATATTGCCAATACGAACGTTCCAAAATAGAAAAAGTGTCCCCGCTATGGGAGATGGCGCGGGCCTATTGAGTTTCCGCAGTATGGTGGAAACTTTATCGATCGCGTCAGAGCCGGCCCGACATTATTTGTTTGTTGTCATTCGTCGCCATCTTTGGTTCTGGATGCTTCTTCAAATTACAGAATAAAAAGTGGTTCATCCACATTGTTGTCGGTGCTTAAAAACTTTTCATTACCTAACAATAATTTTTGTAAAGGAGTTAGGTGCAAGGTGTCTTTTTGCAAAAGTCGTGGATCAATACTAGGTATAAAGTATTTCAAGTATGTACATATATACGAAAATATTTTGCTTATTATATTATCCGATCTTCGGAACCGAATTTCACTAAAAAGCTTGTAAAAAAAGAAGAGAGTGTCACTCGTATACAATATAATATATATGTGGTCACTACCTACCTAACCTTAAAATGAATGTATTTTTAATTTGGTGCATTAGTAGCTGATAATAATTCCCAAAATAGTTAAATATATATAGTCATTCATTCTTAATTTTTGGTTTAAAAAAAAAGTGAGATTAAGAAACATACGACGTCGGATGAAAGTTAAAATAAAACTCATCGTGTCGTCACTATTTTTACTAATCGAAATTTTGATTGCAATCTTTTTCCTAGCTAACCAATGAAATTTACATTAAAAAAGTTGAAATCCGGTCCTATCGAATGTTTAGCTTCACAAGGAAATTTCCGAACTGCGCAAACTCACAACGACCCCTTCGATGCCCATAGCGGGGACATAATATTTAAGTTAGAGCAAAACTGACAAAACATTCTTACAGCAACTTTTAGTGAGCTCAAAGATTACAGAACACATTTTTTATACGACGTTTCGTTTTCAAGCAATCATCATCAACTAAGACCTTTTTTTATTCTAAATTCAATGATGTACCACACATTATCGTTTAAGTACGCTTCGAGTCTTTTTAGTCATCGTCAAGAAATTTTCTGGACACTGACCTGTATTTTCCATAATTTTGTAAAAACAGTTCAATGCAGTAGGTACTAAATTGAATACTTTTAAAACTCTTTTATAATAATGTACTACATCATAATACAAGATAATTTATTAACAATAACAAAACAGTAACTATGAAAAATAAACAACAAATAGGTACATCGGAAAACAAACCTTTAATTAAAGTAAAACTAACCGTAGATTATTAGAAGTTAATTTTCCAAAAGGTGTTCGAAATGATTTCAGTTAGTCTCCAAACAAATAGGCTCTTAAAATTGTAGAATTTAAAACAGTTATTAGTATTTGTGGCCTTACGCTTTGTAAGGCTTCAATAACTTTTCTAGTCGTCTGAAGTCTCTGGAGTATGACTGAAATCATCTCGTACACCTTTAGGAAAATTAGTTTCTAATAATTATAATCTACGGTTAGTTTTACTTTAATTAATGTTTTTTGCCGATGTACCTATTTGTTGTATATTTTTTCATACTTACTGTTTTGTTATTGTTAATAAATTATCTTGTTTTATGGTTATGATGTAGTACATTATTATAAAAGAGTTTTAGAAGTATTAATTTTAGTATCTACTGCATTGAACTGTTTTTACAAAATTATGAAAAAAAAAAGTTCGTATCCTGAAAGTTTCATCAAGATGATTAAAAAGACTCGGAATATAATTAAACGATAATGGTGGTACATCATTGAGTTCAGAATAAAAAAGGTATTACAATTTGACATTACAAAATCAGAGTCGTATTTGAAAAAATAAAGTTGATAATGATTGCTTGAAAACGAAACGTCGTATTAGAATATTTGTTATGTAATCATTGAGTTCACTAAAAGTTGCTGTGAGAATGTTGTTTTGTCGGTTTTGCTCTAACTTTAATATTAACGTGGAAAAAAAAATTAATGAATAAAAATTTAAGTTTTTCTTACCAAAAAGTTTTTATACGATATATTGTTCGTGCATTCATTGCGATACTTTTCCCCATTTAATCGAAGTTGTATCAGTTAGCATTAACGAGATCCCCATAGAGGCCCTCCTTATCTGGGGCACAGGGTATACCGTTCAAATTTTTTTCATTATATGGTTCAAAGTGGGGAACTTTTTTGGTTGATCTAGTAGGTATGTGAATTAAGATGAGAGAGAGTTAATGCAAGCAAAATTATTTTTAACATTTAAACCGCATTCTACGTAAGGGCTCTAAAAAGTACTGCTAACGCCAAAATATTCCTGTCTACATTATAAGATTTCCTTGATTAATTTCATATGGACGCCATGATACTATAAAGCGCATTGAAGCCATAAAACAAAATAGAACTAAAACTCAATGTTTACGCTACAAAAGGCTTCTAAAAACTAACATAAAATAAAAATTATTCTTTGTTCCTCAAAAAATCTTGCTGTTCAAAAGAAAACCGACCTTTACGAGGATGCCGGAGTCAGTCGAAAACTCCGATTTGACCCCTGTTCATTTCGCGCTTTGTAGGCGCGAGGCAAATTGGATCTTCCCTTGCCATTAGAACAATACGTCGAGCGTCCGCCCGTAATCGGTACGCCGACAGAAATACCGATTATCGGAAGAAAGAGACCGAACGTGATCGGGGTCTAGATTTCAATTTTTAGCACTGAATGACGGAGTTTTCTCTTTCTATGAAAACGCTGCATCATTTTAAAAAAAAATCGTTGAACAAAAGATGTCTAAATTTTATTAATAATAGACGGAAAGTTTATAATTTCTTTCTAGATGGAACAGTAAATAAAATTAAATCTAAAAATCTTCCGAAACAAAAAAATATATATTTTCCTCCAATTTTAGCTGAATTACAAAGTTTTTTTTCCTTGGACATTTGTTTTCTAAAATAAAAATAATCGCGTGGGGAGAATACAAGTTTAAAGGTACTTTGGAATCCACTTAAGGCTTATTATATTGTTACATTAGATTGTTAAAATATTCCCTGAAATGGTATTTAAAGGCTCGATGCGAATAAATCAAAACCGTCAATATTTAATAACTGTAAAAACAATATTTTTATCATTATGTTTTCGTCAGCACTGGATGATGTTAAAATATTATTAATGTTACTATTATTTCAAATCTGTACTTTGCAGTGGCCTTATTTGGATTATATCAGCCGCTCATCGTCGCTCTTTCCGTTTTTTTCAACTCCAACAGAAACGCACCCTTACGTAATTACATGAACGACCTCTGGGACGTGGGTCCCATGGATGCCTCCCCCACATTCTCCCAGCGCGTTGCGCCCTCTTGTTGTATAGTAGTTCCGCGCTTGATACGAGCATCAATAACGTTAAAGATGGATCAGTCTCAAAAAATTAAAAAACATATAATACAGTGAATGTAATTCTTACCTAGCTCGTAGTTAAAAATCCAGCTTGACGAGAGAATTAAAATTTGCTCTGCCTAGTTCACAATCTCACATTGAGGAAAATATTGATCGTCGCGACAGAAAGCGGCTCGAACACTGAAAAATAATAAAAAACATAATTAACTTAAAAAATAACAACTTTCTTAAACTGCAATTGCCCTTGGGACAAGTTTTAACAATTTTTTTTACTTGTTTTTTTTATTGCTTTGAATATCTAAGGCGGAATTCGCACGCAAAGCAATTGGTAATAAGCGACACGCAACAAGCGATAAACAATATCGCATCGCGATTGTAATGAAAGATACAAGAGAAAATACTGCTCTTACTTTTAATAATGTCAGAAATGAAATTTTTGATTTTGACACTGTTATTATGAGCAAAGAAATGCATTACACCGAAAGTAGGTAATGGTAGTTATTCATTGTGAGTAAATATTAATGATTATACAACTCCATGTATATTTTTCCCATATAGAAGGATGTGATTAATAAGTGATAATCATTTAAGTGATTATCACTTGGTGGTCACATTGTTGTAATTGTCATTTTTTGACAAATTACTTCAGAAGTAATTTCTGTCAGTTCTTGTTACAAAATGGCAAAAGAAAGATTTGGTAAAATTTTGTTGTCTAAAGTCGACGATGCTATTAAAAATGTGAAGCCCAAAAATACCGAGCGTTCCGACAAATATGTATGGAAGCAGTTTACTGAGTTTTGCCTTGCGCGAAGTTTCGAAATTGAGAAAATGTCAACAGACAAGGATTTGTGCAACATTTTAAAAGACTGGGCATATAATATGCGAAAATCCGACGGAAGCGATTATAAAGAAGGTGTGGTCAAGCTTTTATGGAACAAAACGGCCAAAATGCTCCAGGAACTATATTTTGAAAAATATAATCGCCACATAGATCCATTCAATGACATGGTTTTTCAAAGCGCCCGTTTTGCCCGTAATGCAAAACGAAAAGAGTTGCAGGCGGTACCTGGTGCACGAAAGGAGAGTTCCACGGGTTTGACGAGACAGGAAATAGAAAAAATGGCCTTTAGTTTGGATGAAAATACCCCAGATGGGCTTCAACGGAAATTTTTCCACATAGCTGCATCCGAACTAGCATGGAGGGGAAATGAAGCAGTTTTTTTGCTATTGGAATATTTTAAGGAGGAAAAATATAATAACGGGTCTAGTACCGGTCGTCTGGAATACAACCCAATATTTTCTAAAACGGCGCAAGGAGGAGCAAGTCGAACATGCGAAAGTAAGTGGCTTGTAAAAAATCTTGTGAATCCGGATTTATGTCCAATACGGTTATATTTTAAGCTAATGTCCAAAAGAGGCGAAAACATTAAAACTAATCGATTCTTTTTGACGGTCAATCAGAAATGGAAACAGAATGATAATTTCCCATGGTTTAAGAATTGTCCAGCAGGTATTAACATTATAAGAAACTGGACAAAAATGGGAGCAATCAACATCGGCCTAGATACGAAAAATAAAAAGATTACGAATCACTCTAATAGAGCTTCAACAGTAAGTGCCCTTAGCAGTTCAGGTGCTAATCTCCAGGAAGTTATCAAAATAACGGGCCATAGTTCTATAAATTCTGTTACTCCCTATCTCCAGCTCAGCGAGCAGCATCATCTGAAGATTTTGTCGCAAATGAGAGCCGAAAATACATCGTCATCTACTTCTGATGCTGAAGCCCAATTTCAAACACCTCCAACCTATGATAATAATTTATCCAATAGTTCAAGTTTTAACTATAATAATTGTAATTTCGTAATTAACAATAATTACTGTAATAAAAATGTTTAACTCAGAAAGATATATGTACTTTATTTCGTTGTATAATCCTTTGAATACAACTCGATGTTTCGGTATTACCTAATACTTTTACCTGACACTCAACGCGTTACCCGGCAACACTACTCCTCCTTCGGAGTCGTAGTGTTGTTGCCGGGTAACGCGTTTCGTGTCAGGTAAAAGTATTATTCGGTAATCCCGACACATCTTGTGGTATTACGTTCGATAAGTACATTAAAATACAGGGTGTTATGGAAATGACGTATTATATTTAAATGGGGTGTCCTAGAGAAGCGCTACATATATATTTTTTTTAAATCGAACGTTTAAAAAGTGGGGTAATTCACCCCTAAACCCACACACAACTCCTTGGCACATTCATATATGAACATATTACATTGCCCAGCTAATCAACAAATGTTTAGGCACCATGTTGCCAAAATGCTTAAAAGTGTAAAACTTTAGTTTCTTATATAAAAATAAATATTTAGCTTACTTAGAAAGTAAATCCAGGATGCTATTAAGGAATCCAGGGCACATACACTTTCAGTTCTTTTTTCTATGGGAAAAACTTTATACTCATCACGTGTCCTGATGATAGTGTGGGAGTGCATAATAAGCTTATCACTAAACCCCAACACTAACGCATAATTACACTTTACAATAACACACATAGAATAAGAGCACTTAATCATTTCGCAATAGAAATAATAAAAACGCTAATTTTTATGGGCCATTCTCCCTTTACTAAAGATAAAGTGAAACAAATATGTTAACAATTGACAGGAACACCTTCGGACCAGTCGGACTTTCTTTCCGAGAACTCTCCGTAGAGCCAGCGCGGTTGCAATTTCCGAGACTATAATTATACAGGAAAGTAATATTATAGAAGGAAATTCGGCAATTTATGATAGTCGCTTATAAAACATCGAAAGTGGCAACGCTGTATTTTTAAATATTAGCCCGACTCTCTATAATCAGCTGTTTAAAGAAGCCGGCCGATATCGATCGAGAGAACCAACGTGTTATTTATTTTTTAAATTTTTAGATGTTAAATACATTATTTCCCAGACAATAAGGGCGTATTTTTGTCTACACAGTAGCACTTTGAAATACTAATTCAGATTGAACGGTACTTAGATATGCTGTGACGCGAAAAGTAATGTGATTTTGTGATGTGAGTACTTGGTATTTTTTATAAATTAAGTTGGTTTTAAATAAGTCCGAAAAGGTAAATAAAATTGCATTTTTTTTTCCACAGGGTAAGTGGCATTTATAAACTTTTAAGTAGTCCAGATCTGACGGGTGTCGTTCGAATTGAACAAATGAGAACATACCTGACCATTTATAAACTCCGCGGCGGTTCGTTCGAGTCAGTTCAAGTTTATAAATCAGAAATTGTTTCACAGCGAACTGAACGTAAAAGTTTATAATAATGAAAAATAAACAACTTGAAATCTGTCAAACGGTGATTGACTTTCTAAAGAGTTTACCCTGAAGATATGACAACAACTGTTCAAGATTCACTGCCATATGTTGCTGTTATTAATTTCCGAACAGGGGCATCACGTGGTAATTTTTGGTTTGCCATAAGGTCATGACGTCATTTGCATAACATCCTGTATAATATGTTATTCGTGAAGAAAAATAATAATTAGAAAATAACTAGCAGCTAGCCGACAAGTATGGGTATACTGCGTTTGGCAAAGTACATAGAGATGTCCAAATAAATGGACACATCCTGGGCTAGGTAGATAATTCCAATTGTTTCGTCCTTAGTTCGCACATCCCGAACAAAAGTGTATTAAATCAAAGAAAGTAAATTTTACCGGACAAGCAATATAAATTAGTTCGATTCTTAAATTGCTCATGTCTTATTTTGTTTTTAACATAATTATTTATATTTTTTAGATATAGTTCGACTTTGAGGCTGGAATGTATTATAAATCTGTTTTTAAATAAAAAAAATAATGTTTTTAACAAGTTTAGGGCTTTTTTTGATAATTTTTTAAAAATATTTTGATATGTTACACTTTTGCTCGGAAATTGATTGTTTCCCTTCGTATTGATATTAAAAAAGCTAAACAAGAAATTATGCGAAGGAACTTGATTAAAATATTGGGACTTTAAGAACTGTAACAGTAAATACCACATATATATAAACACTATATAGCTAATACCATCTGCAATTATATTGCCGCTATGGGCATCGAAGGGGGCGTTGTGAGTTTGCGCAGTTCGGAAATTTCCTTGTGAAAGTAAACATTCGACAGGACCGGATTTCAACTTTTTTAATGTAAATTTCACTGGTTAGTTCGGGTTTGTTCGGGTTTGTTGCAATTGCAATTGCAATCAAAATTTCGATTAGTTCGATTTAAGACAGCGATGCATGCATACGATTTCTGACGATATGATGATCCGACGGTGCCCTGCTTGGTATAAACTTTTGGTGCCAAATTTCGTCCGAATATTTGTAACAATCGACACGATGAGCTTTATTTTAACTTTCATCCGACGTCGTATGTTCCTTACCTCATTTTTTCTAAACCAAAAATTAAGAATGACTATTGACTATTTTGGGAATTATTATCAGCTACTAATGCATCAAATTCAAAATACATTAATTTTAAGGTTAGGTAGTGACCACATATATATTATATTGTATACGAGTGACACTCTCTTTTTTTACAAGCTTTTTAGTGAAATTCGGTCCCGAAGATCGGATAATGTGATAAGCAAAATATTTTCGTATACCTGAAATACTTTATACCTGGTATTGATCCACAACTTTTGCACAAAAGCACCATGCACTTGTGTCTTTTCATCTTAAACAAAACATGCCACTAACCTACCAAACAGCGAATCGAATCAACACAAATTAAAAACTTCTTTACCAAAATTGTTGTTAATTAAATAATGAAAGTTTATAAGCACTAATATACCGACAACAATGTGGATGAACCACTTTTTATTCTGTAATTTGAAAAAGCATCCAGAACCAAAGATGGCGAACGAATAATAACAAACAAATAACGTCGGGCCGGCTCTGACGCGATCGATAAAATTTTCACCTTACTACGCAAACTCAATAGGCCCGCGCCATCTCCCATAGCGGAGACACTTTTTGTATTTTGGAACGTTCGTATTGGCAATATACTGTTTATATATATATGTGGTAAATACACATACATAGAATTAAATTATGTTCAATTAATTTTTAAAATTTTGTATTATATTATTATTATTATTTATATTATATCTGATATCGGACCACCTGTCTAGCAGGCGCCTTTCATTTATATTCGTAGCCAAATTAAGTTTATTTTAAGAGGATTTTATTTTAATTCGAATTGAAATTCGATTATAGAATCAAATATCAACTATACCGGGTAAAGTTTTTTTTTTTATTAATGACGCAACGTTTTTCTTCATTTAATTATTGAAAATGGTCAAAAAATCCACCTTTTTTACTCGATATTTTGGTGGGAACCCACCAATGTCAAAGAGGTTTTTTAAAACAATAAAATAGATAATTAGTTACACGATTTATAAAAACCGCAACTAATAGCTCCGTGGCGAATTTAAATATCTAAATATTTGGCACTATAAACAAAAAGAAATTTGTTCCAGTGTTACTGAAGTCAATTTTAGCACGTTGAAGGATAGTAACGCTGATCAGAGTCATTTTAGTCGCCGTTAAAAGAGGCGATACGCTGCCCAGCGTCTTAAGATGAGGATCCCAAACAATCCCAAATTAGCAATCAGAGCCATCTATGTTGCATCAACTTAAATGATCATATGCCGCTTTTTGGCAGATTAGAAAGGGACGAGAGTCATCAGCTGATCAGTATTTCTTTTCGTGAAGTTTTAGCCGTTAATAATAGAGTTTTTTTTATTTAATTTTGATAGGGGAAAGTGCCCTATGATGGCATCTTGCTTATGATGGCATACCAGCCCTGTTCCCCCCATCCATGAATTTTCGAAACTTTTTTTTATAGTGGCGGTAGACGCGTGTCTTATTTAGTATGGAGACAAAGTTTGGAGAGGGTGCACGCGTTTCTGTGAGTGCTGCAACGTAAAACGTGGTTAGGTAAGTTTTGACTAATTTTCTAATGTATTTCTGATTGGTACAGTTTGGATTTTTATGAGACATTTATTTTTTTCTTGTATCCTCATACTCGATGCATATCCAATAATAGAGCTGCCATATTATGTTCGGTGATTTAGTTATTTATTTTTTATTATTATTTTGTCAAGTGTTTTTTTGCCTATGATGGCATGGTATTCCATCATTGGTTAATGACTATTTAAATGTATTTTTCTTCTAGATATTATAATGGTACCTAAACAAAAAGTCGGTGCAAGGCAGACATGGAGAGAAGAAGATATGCAACAAGCTATACAAAATATCCAGAGTAAAACTTTGGGTTGGCGTTTGGCCTCAAAAACGTTCAATGTTCCCTTCACTACCCTAAGAAGAATAGTAAAGCAAGGAAAAGGGAGCAAAAAGATACCTTAGCAGGAAAGATGCCGGTTTGTGATAAAGACCTGGAGCACCTCCTAGTTGAAAAAGTTAAAGATATGGAAAGTCGATTCTTTGGCATAACTGGGACTGAATTGCGGAAACTAGTTTATCAGCCAGACAAATAAAAGGGAAAGTATTCTCCGATGATGAAGATATGAACGAAAATGTCGAGAAGAAAAGGCTATATTTGAAAAGAGGAACGAAATCTACCGTTTTACACGAGGAAGAAGGTGAAACCGAGGAAAAAAATGAAACCGAGAAAAATTATTTCGCATTAGAAGATGACGATGATGGTTCTGATTGAGCCTATATTTACTGCAATGAAATGTTTAAGTTAGGTCGAGCTGGAGAGTGTTGGATACGGTGTCAACTCTGCATGCAGACAGTGGTGCCATACTGAGTGGGCAAGCGTAGATAAAAACAAAGATGTTTACTTGTGAACTTTGTTTAGACTAAATAATATCGATATTATATGTACTATGTTTAATGAATTTATTTTAGTTCCTATTTTTGGTTAATGCAAGTTCCTAACTTATTTTTAGTTACTTCATCACTTCTATTACAGATTCAAATATGTTTGTTATTTTTTTTTAAATAAACATACATTAGAAAAATTGCTATTTTTTAAAATCTGTTTGTATATACCATCATAGGCACAATCTCGTTCATCCTATGATGGCTCAAATGGAAAAAATAAATCTAGTCTAAAAAAAATGTTTGTTAGTTTATTTAAAAGTTATTAATTTCCACTTATAGTGTTTCAACACAGCCAGTTATATAACTTATGGCGATCATTGTAGCATAAAACTAAAAATTTTAAAATTCAATTTTTCTTAGAGGTATCATCATAGGACACTTTCCCCTATTTAGATTGTCTGACATGTCGATTGAGGTATCAAAATTTGAAAATTGTTCATATTTGAAATTGTTATTATTATTCTTATAACACTATATTTTTTAACGCAATTTTTTCATACCGTTTTCCAATCCTTTAACTTTATGAATCGAGTTTTAGATTAGAAAAAAACTAAGTATATTTGTCTAAACGTTCGCACAAAATAGTGCCTGCTTGGCAACCTGTGATTAAACGCAGCTCTTAAATTGTATATATCAGTATGACTATACGCTGTACGGCGTCAGGTTTACCATATAGAATAATAGTAATGCAGTGAATACCATCACCACTGGTTTAAATACGAGCTTGGTACTGTTACACAAACAGAAGTTATTGTTCCCCTAAGATTCCACTTTTCCTTCTTTACTTGTTCAGAACGCTGATCAGCGTCGTAACTAGGGATGGTTGGACCAGGGTGTTATAAAAATAACAGGTGCAACCTGTTTCGGGTTTAAAAAATATCTGTTTCAAGACACCTGTTTCAGTTCCAAACTGTTTCAAAAGGTTCGCTGTTCTTCTGTTACATCCCAACGTCGCATCGGCGTTGCATTCTGATAAAACGGGGATGCCGGTTGTTCCATTAACAGAGGAGTTATCTTTTAGGGACTTTCCCCAGTTATATTTTTGTCTTAATAAAAAAGTTTATCAACACGAAATAAAAGTAACCCGCTTTGGAACTGTATACAATAATAGATAAAACGAATCCCGAAGTATAATATATGAAAGTTACAAATGTCGTATACATCTTCTATAACAAACTTAAAAATACATATTGAAAGAAAACACCCGACTGTTCAAAGAAGACGATCTTCCTTTATTTAGATGATACTACTAATAGGTGTTTACCTATAATAATTTTAAAATAAATATTTCTGCGATACTGCATAGAGATAACTGTGGACACAAACTTTATTTATATATATTGCCAAAAAGTTTTTATTTTATAAAATTTTGGTTTATTTTTGTCTTATAAAAAGAATTTTTGATAAATATTTAGTTTTAATTTCATTCCGTATTTCCGAAAAAATATTAAACATCGACAACACCGTGCAATTCATTTCCTATCTCTTTTCGCTGCTATCTGCTTCTGCTCCGTTGCAACAGACAGTGTCCGAGCATTCGAAACTGTTTCATCGAACAGGTTCTTCCGGCCGCTCCGGCGAAACAGGTTGATCGGTCGAAGCAGACTGGTTCAGCGAACCAGACGGCTCCAGCGAAGAGCGAAATAGACTGTTCCAGTGGAATAGGAAACCTATCGAACCAAACCTGTTTCACATAAAAACCTGTTTCAAAGAGACAATGTCCTGTTCCAAAGCGGCATCCCTAGTCGCAACGACCATAAAGATTCTACATAGGTGGACGATACTGACCCTTTGGGTACACAACACGTGTTTCTCACTTTCTCGCACCAAGGAAAACAAATTATTTTTTATAAAGATTTTTTTCCTAAAATCGCAGATAAAAAAGTTTTTCATGTTGCCAACATTTTTACACCCGCCGTATACAGGGTGCCCAATATAAGGAGGGCCTCTATGGGGATCTCGTTAATGGTAACAGATACAACTTCGATTAAAATAGGGAAAAAATATCAATCAATGCACCAACAATATGCCGCAAAAAAAGTTTTGGAAAGATTTTTGAGTTATTTAAGAAAAACTGAATAATTTTTAATTTAATTAATTTTTTAATAATGTTAATTTTTAAATTCTGCAATTTTAAGATGCTATTTGTTTGGAAACTGACGGAAATCATTTCGATCATCTTTTAGAAAATTAATTTCTAATAATCTACTGTTAGTTTTACTTTAATTAATGTTTTTGCCGATGTATTTATTTGTTGTTCATTTTTTCATACTTAGTTACTGTTTTGTTATTGTAAATTATTGTTAGTGTTAATTATCTGTTTTATGATTATTATGTAGTGCATTATTATAAAGTAATTTTAAAAATATTCATGTTAGTGTCTCTGCATTGAACTGTTTTTATAAAATTATGGAAAATACAGGTCGGTGTCCTGAAAATTTCACGAAGATGATTAAAAAGGCTTGAAACCTAATTAAACTATAATGTATGGTACATCCCTGATTAGAACAAAAAAAGGTCTCAAAATTTGACATAAAATCAGGGCCGTATTAGAAAAATGAAGTTGATAATGATTAAAACGGAACGTTGTATAAAAAAATTTGAAAAAATGTATTTTTAAAGTTCACTAAAAGTTTCTGTGAGAATGCTAAGCTTTAACTTTATTATTAACGTCGAAAAAAAATTAAATTCAAAATTTCAGTTTTTCTTAAATAACTCGAAACTTAAAAATCTAACCAAAACTTTTTGTACGGCATATTGTTCGTCCTTTGATTGCGATACTTTTCCCCCATTTAATCGAAGTTGTATCTGTTATCATTAACGAGAGTACCATAGAGGACCTCCTTATCTTTGGCACCCTGTATATATTGATGTTACCCAAAAAAAATCTATACCTGCGGTAATGGTAATTAATGCGTGGCCAATGGTATAGTAAAGAACATACAACTTAAAAACTGTTTACCGTTATAATTATACCTATTAAATCAAGACATTCTTATTCATGAAATATTTTCATTAGCAAAAATAACGTAAAATGTACGTTGATACATGAGACGAAGCTAATATGTTGGAGTATACTTATAACAGCCGTGTGATTGAATGATTCTAAATCATTAAGTTTATTCCCAAGATCATACGGCTATCAATAGCATCGATTCAAATGCTGTATAAGGCCTATTCGATATGCCAAAGGGATATCATTAACCTTAAATATAAGTCGCCGACGCTTGTGAAAATTCATAATTAAGCTCACAAAATGTTGTTAGACGATACAGATGCAATGTGCCCCAGATTCGATGCTTGGGATATCGGTTGTTCTTAAAGTCAGGGAATATTGTTACACAAGGACAGCAGAGCCTATTTTCCCACTATGCCCTGGCCGGAGATCCCACTTTCAATACTTATTCAAATAGTTTATATTATTTATATAGTCTTTGCAGCGAACCCTCAAGCTTTTTCGACAATTGACATCAGCAATATGACATCGGTCAGCTGTTTGGGGACTTAATGAAATACCCCAGTTTTATACGAACCGCATTAAGCGTGTTGTGTTTTTATATTTTTCCAGATTTGATTGGTGCTAATAAGTTTTAAAAGTGTATTTCTGTCGTTTTAGTATAGTTTATTTTGTTTTGAAAACTTTGATTAACTACATATTGAGTTGTTTGTGTATTTGTAAACCACAGTAAGTTCTAATCACGTAACGAAAAATGTATAGGTTAATATTATATTTATCTGTTTTTAGGCGAAAATAATTATTGTCTGCCTTCTACCTCAGCTGATGCCACCGTTAGAGAAACTAATAAGGTGAATTTTAATATTAATAAAAAAATTTCTAGACGTTTTAATTCTTTCCGAGTGAGTTGAGATTTATTTCAGTTAAATATCAGGTAATACTTTTGTGTGGCGACAGTTTGGTTAGCTAGGAAAGTAGGAAATATCTGCATGATATTTTTAATAGTTTTGTCAGAATTCAAGTGCAATTATTTATCATGTAGTGTGTAATAATATGTTTATCTAAGTTCACTA
Source organism: Barypeithes pellucidus (assembly GCA_963991005.1). Taxonomy (NCBI): domain Eukaryota; kingdom Metazoa; phylum Arthropoda; class Insecta; order Coleoptera; family Curculionidae; genus Barypeithes; species Barypeithes pellucidus. Next base: position 26,688,186 of record OZ022556.1, read on the forward strand.
TTTTTAGAACTTTGCAGAGAACACTAAATATATTGTCGGAAGCTTTTGATTTATATATAGAGCTGATGATAATCGCCGAGCTCTAATGGAAAAGCCTTGTGTTGCTCAGAAGAGACGCACATTTCTTGAAATATATATTTCCAATGAGCAACTTGTCCCAATTTAACCGACTTCGTATCTCTTTACTCTTACCTTTCCCGAAATCCCAATGGGGAAGGCCAAAATCCCCTTTCATTAATTTTTTGCATATATGACTTACGTAACCTACGTATTTGCAGTATACGTAGCCTACGTATACAAAAGAAGGGTGCATATAGAATTTGCTTGTTATGATACTACACACTTATAAGTTACTATTGAACATTAAAGTTAAAACAGAGGTAGAAAGAGTGATCAACCTCTAAGCAAACCGTATATTTAGTTTTTTAAGACAATAAGTTTTCCTTAGAAAAGGTCCATAGCTATTTTCAGAAATGTTTTTTTTGTGCATCCGACACAAAAACATGGAAATTTTTCCAAGTATTTATATAACATGGAAAAGAAATGATCACGTATAGACACATTGTATAAAGTTTACATTAGGTAAAGATGGACATCCATGTAGATACGTACTTCCTATCTTTTTGTGTACCTACTAGACATGTAATTATAATAATGACTTCATTTGAGGAGTAACTTTTCAAAACGCATTATGTCCACCCGAGGACAAAATTGAGTTTGTTGCGGTTTCGCATTAATTTTCACCTCTGTTATACGTCTGTAAACCCAGAATGCATCAAATAGCGTTATATCTGTGTAATTTAAGTGCAAAATATGATGCTCACATCGAAACGCATTATGTCCACAAGAGTTGTCACATCAAAACGCATTATGGTACTTGGCCACCAGGATGGCGGCCAAAATAAGAATCAACATGTTGTTCATACTTTATCTTACTGGCTGCAAAACGAGTCTCCTGGAACGGTCAAACAAATTTTTATGTAATTTCCAGTCCGCGGTCATTCTTATTTGCCTGCCGACCGCGTAATTCTTCGATCTTCGATCCAAATGGTTACATTCAGGTTTATAGGGAATCGGCAAACATTAGAGTTCTGGGAAAAGACTGGTCGATCAAAAACTTCAAAGAGTTAACAAACACATTAAGGCAAATTGAAGGCATAAGCATTATGAAACGAATAATTTTACAAAAGGTAAGAAAAAATGAATCTTTCGATGTAAAAATCAAACTTGAACCGACGTATTATTTTAACGACGATTCAAAAGAATTTGTATCCATAGTAAAGCGTGGTCGAACTCTTAAAAACGTACAAGAGCCATCTGAGGTCCCACTCATGAATCCAATTAAAGAAGACAAAAAAAATTATGTTAAAAAATTGCTCCAAGCTAGATTTGGGGTCGACTGGGAAGATAGCATTCCGTTATCATCTTTAACTTTCTTTGATCTTGCCTTAAATGTTGCTCCACAAATAACTCCAAACAGAGCAGGAGACGACGACGAGCAAGATAACTGCGAATGCCTAGAGGAAGACAACGTTGACCTGCATATTTAGTTCATAATTAAAAATTTTCTTTTGAAACCCTGTGTTTAAGTATTGTTTTTCTATAAAAGTTATTTTTTTTATATTGGTTTAATATGTTTTATTTTGTAGTGAATAAAAAAAACAATTAGTTAGGTCTTACCTCTCTATTTTTTATTAAATGTTTAGAACATAGAGCATTATGTCCAACATCGGCCACAACAAAAAGCATTACATACACAATGATGGATCAAAACGCATTATGTCCAACTATTTAATGACTTTTTTTACAATCTATGATCGTTTTGATTTCAATGAGAATGATTATTAGAAGTATCAACCAATATCTATCAAATAACCTTACTATGCAGGTTTAAAACTAATGGGAACAAGAAATAATCGTTTATCGTTGTTTGTGAAAAAAAAAATTTGATGGACATAATGCGTTTTGAAAAGTTACTCCTCATTTTATATATTTGAGTAAATAAATAACAAAAAAATACAATGTATATATGTGTTTTATTCCCTATAATAAATAATAAAAAATGCATTTAAAAATATAAATAGACTCGTTTCATTTTTAAAATAAACGTACGTACTATTGTAGTACGGTCCTGGAAGGTCATACAAACCTAGGCAAAATAAATAACCTGAAATAAGCAGGCAGGTCATTAATGTCACGTGAAACTTGACATATCTGGCGTGAGGGCTCGCTGCAACGACTATACAATGTGTGTGTACGTCTGGAAATGGAAAATTTGGGTGGAGCTTATAGGGGAATTTAAACTACTTTTTGATGAAAGAATGACAGTACCAACTCTCACAATTGCGGATAGGTCATTTTGAATACTATCGAGTACTTTACGATGCCAGAATATTACTTATCTATTCGCAACGGAAATAAAATGGCGGCGTTTTAAAAATTACATAGTTATTATTATTTTTTTATTATCCTTGATTTCATTTATCGTCTTACAACAATAAATTCAACTAGGCATAGTATAGTAGGAATCATAGAGGCAACACTTCCTTGCATATTTCAGGATGCTCAAATTGAAAATGACGGAAGGGCGTCATCGTGATAAAAAAAAATTGAATAGGAAATAAGGTACTAGGCGATACATCATTTTAAAGATTCTATCGAGTACTTTACGATCCCCGGATATTGTGTTCCTATTCATACCAAAAACAAGATGGCGGCTTCTTAAAAATAATACGGCGGCTTCTTAAAAAATAATACTTACTATTTCTTTCTTCTGCTGTTTTACTTTAGATTTTACAACTTTGTAGAAAGTCAATTAACTAAAATTGCAAAAGAAAAAAAAATTGTAAATATTATATTTTAAAAAGCCGCCATTTTGTTTTTGGTACGGATAGGAACACAATATTCTGGGATCTAAAGTACCCCATAGGACCTTTAAAATGATGTATCGCAAGACCCCTCACTTCCTATTCGATTTTTTTATCAAGATGTCGCCGATCCGCCATTTTGAATTTGAGTATCATGAATTTTTTTTTTAAGCTCAAACAAACACTATAGGAAAAATCATTTAGGTCACTTTGGGAGTGGTGCGTATGCGCAAAAAGCGATTCACATTGGTCTTGAATCGTTGGAGGTTATATTCGTTGGAAAATATGCAAGAAAGTGTAGTTCTCTGATTCCTACTAGACTGTGTCATGTTGTATGTGTTTTTCTAAGACAGTAAATGAAATAAAGAATAATACAAAAATAATAACTAAGCAATTATTAAATAGTTAGTTTTTTAGGCTTGCGAATACAGAAGTAATATTCTGGCATCGTAAAGTACTCGATAGTACTTCCAAAATGATATCGCAAGACCCCCTTTCTATTTAATTCTATTTACCAAGATGGCGACCAACCGCCATTTTGACAGTTAGTACTGTCATTAATCTGTCAAAAAGTAGTTATACCTTCCCTCATATGCCACAATTTTCTACGCTGAAAAGCGGAGTTTTCGCTTCCTATGATAACGCTATATTAAAAAAAAAAATGTTTAACTAAAGATGTCTAAATTTTGTTAACAACTCGAGGAATTTTCTATATGGAGCAGTAAAGAAAATTAAATATAAAAATCCTCCGAAACAAAAAAATATAGACTTTCCGCGAGTGCTAGTTCTATTAGAAAGTTTTTTCTCCTTTGACATTTTTTCCTAAATCAGGAATAAATGCTTCGGAAGAAAACTCGTTTACAGGTACTCCGGAATCCTGTTAAGCCGTTTCGAGACTGTATATACACGCTGTATAGATGGAAGAACATCAACTACTTCTTCATGTCAAGTGTCGAATTCGGGACGATTTGTCTAGTCTCGGCCTGTAATTTTGCATTGTTCGTCACCTCGTGCGACACAATAACCAGATAGACAGGAGATCTACCCACATATTGACTGACGTCAGCTGCTACTTTTAAAACCCGACCGGTAGGCGCACGAACCAACTTTGGCATATCGCAGGAGAACAGTTAGTCCGAATGGAATATTTAACGCCTCTTCCATTAAACGAAAATCTAATTGGCGAAAACATACAGGTATAACTGTACTGTAAAATGACCAATTTTTAGTACGAATATGTTTACGAGGAATTATTGTCGAACACGATAATAGGAAATATTCCATTTTTTAATCAGCAATAATATATTTATTTGGTCCAAGAGGTAGTGCCGGTTTAGGACTTTATCGGGCCTTATGACCAATTATTTTACAAGCCGCACACCTTTTAACCTTCACATTTTAGAATCGTCCGAAATTTTCTTTACAACTTAATTATACAGGGTGCACCAAGTAAAGTGGCCTATTACAAGTATCTCAAGAACTAAATGAGATTTTATTTTGAAAATTTGGCTGTTGCTATAAGAGATGGTTTTCTACGTTTATAAAATCTTTTGGATGGTGCGGTGTTGTCGGATCATACCGAAAGTGGTAGCAACTTTGGAATTTTAAATGCATTACCCTATATATTATAGTTTTCTTGGAATCTAGGTAAAAATCTAGAACAGTTTTCTGTATAATATCATATACCTATCTTTAAGAGTTTTTGCATTATAAATAATCTTGTTATTTTATAACGCCTTATCGGGACCTGAAAAGAAAATCATATCTTTTTAGCGGTTATAGCTAGAAAGCTGAAATTTGGACAATAGTTTCACAAGACCATCGAAATTTTATAATTTCGAACATTATTTTAATTAGTTTTATACAGGAGGGCGTCTCCATAACAATATTTATTGCAAAAATCTTCTTTTTTTAAATGGGCCACCCTGTATTTGATATGATTTGCTAATGGAGGATCGAATTTTCTATCTAATGATATTAAGTGTTCCTATACCTATCTTCAATATTTTCGGACTTATAGCGAAATTTAAAAATTATCTTATAAAAATATATTTTTTGGTAGTGTGATTGGCTGTGGAATGGATTCATCGAAACAAAATAATGAAAAATCAATTTGACAATTAAATTGTTATTATTTTTCATGTGTTCCCAATTACTATTTTCTTTAATACTCCTCGAAAGCTAACGTAACAAAGTGTAAGATTAAAAAAATACCGACATTGATCCGATCCGGACGACTGGAGATATTAAATTTCAAGTATGAGAAGATTGGAGAAAATCCAGCGAATTATCAAAAATCATGTGTGGATATTTTCTAAAATAATTTTTTTTCAGCAAAATCCTGAACTACGTGTATGCATATAAGGTGTAAAAAAAGTTTCGGACGATCCTAAAATATATACCCTAATAACACATGACGTTTAGAAAACGTACAATTCAGGTATGAATTAGGTCCGAACGGCCTAGACTCAGATATCATGTTCTAAAAACGTTTTTTTCGAATGTTTTAAACCGTTTTTTAAAAACATAAACAAAATGTTTTTAATAGACCTAGTTGTGATTTGGGTACTTAATATTTTTGGACAGTCCAAGCCCGAGATTATTTTTTAATACTTTTATTGACGTATATTATTTTTTTTATAGGCAAGCGGTAAATCATCTTTTCTTAACCGCGTGAAATAACCAAAGCTAAAAGATCAAGATCAGAACTTTGTTTCTCGTATTTATGTTATCATTTTCGAAAAAACCACGGAAAATGATTCGGCTTTGCGAATATATTTCTTTTTTCCCTACAAAATAGTAAAGATGAATTTTTACTTTGATCAGTTGTGCAAGAATCTTTATGCAACGTGAACGCACCCAATGCATAGTTAACTATTTTATGCAGTGCATAATGATCGCGTCACTAGTTGGACTATAGACATAACCTCAAAATTTGCAACACGTTGTGAACTTTGGTTGTGAAGTATATTTAAAACGGATAAACGGGTGTTACAATTTGAACGCATTCTTAAGTGGTTATACAGTGAGTCCCAGAAGAAATATCTAAATTCATTTAAAATTCATCGGTAAGTTTTTTCAAAAAACGCTCGTACCCGTCGATTTTGATTTTAAAATTTTTTTTTTGTGGTAATTTCATGTATACAGGGTAGCTCAAAAATAAGTTACGACCATCAACTTCATTTTTTCAAATGAAAACATATATTTTTTATTTCATTTTTGAATTTTGCATTGAATTCTAAGCATGTTTCATGTACCATGTCCTATACATAAACTCAACAGTTATTGAAAAAATTAGGATTGAACATATCTATAACTAAGACCTGTTTATTAAAAAAAACACAACAAAATCAAATTAAATGGTTGGAAACGTGCAAATAGAGTTTATTGATCGTCTTGGATATTGTCAAGATGTAAATGGCGCACATTTTCAACATTTAATTTGATTTTGTTGTTTTTTTTTTAATAAACAGGTCTTACTTATAGATATGTTCAATCCTAATTTTTTCAATAACTGTTGAGTTTATGTATAGGACATGGTACATGAAACATGCTTAGAATTCAATGCAAAATTCAAAAATCAAATAAAAAATATATGTTTTCATTTGAAAAAATGAAGTTGTTGGTCGTAACTTATTTTTGAACTACCCTGTATACATGAAATTACCACAAAAAAAAAATTCAAAAATCAAAATCGACAGGTACGAGCGTTTTTTGAAAAAACTTACCGCTGAATTTTAAATGAATTTAGACATTTCTTCTGGGACTCACTGTATAGTGTTTTGCCAGTGAAAATATTATATATTATATTTATATACCTACCATATTTAGTTTTATGTAGCAATAATTGTTTATTTCCTTTGTATAAACCAAATGAAGTTCATTTTAGTTTCTATGTTTTTTGGCTCTACAGAATTATATTTTCAAATTTAAATGTATAATTGTTTTTTTTTTTATATTTACAGTTTATCTACAAAGGTATCCCACTATCCGATGGTATTTGAGGATATTTTGCGTAAAGGAATACTAATAAAGTAGAATAGTATTCCTCGAAGGTATTTTTTATTTTCATCAGATCTATCCAGAAATAGGAAAAACATTCAAATGCTACCGAATTTGCGACACCTGATATCAATTATAAAAAAGAATGAATATAGTTTAGTACCCAAGTAAAAGGTTGTGGGGGTGTTTTTTAAAGGTCCTAAACATTTGTGGTACATTTAGAAAACATACATCAATCTGGTTCTTAAAATGTCCTAAATAAACTTAATAGTACACAAATAAAACGTTTTTTGAAGGTCTTAAACATTCTTGGTACATTTAGAAAACATACCTCACTCAATATGGTTCTTAGAACGTCCTAAATAAACTTTAAAAAATGTCTTTAAAACGTTGTAAATACATTAAACAATGTTATAAAAACATTCAAAAAAACGTTTATAAAACGTTGGCAACACAAAACTTTCGCAGAACGTTTAGAAAACGTTCGTGAACGTTCAGGACGTTTCTGGTACGTACCCCAAGACCGAACGTTTTCAAAACCTTTATGGTACGTACCTGTGTTATTAGGGTATATAGTGAAATATTGGCCCTAAGGACTAAAAGTCCTTTTTAACTCTCATCTAAAGAAATAGATCTTTAAGGACGTGGTAATCTTCCACTTAACGCATCAATTGACCCTGTAAAACATAGTTTTTTTAAAGATGTACTATAACGTTAAAGCTACCTCAGCTAAGGTATAACTTAAGGTAACACTCAAATATTAGCCACTAGTACACTTCATTCATATAATACGACTTAAGCGAATGCATAAAATGAATGAATAAAACACACTGTATCCACAAATTGTTTTATTTCAATGGTTAGTTAACACGTTAAAAATTTTAAACCCCTTTAAAGCGGAGGCCTAAATTTTGGCTAAAAGCGTAATGGAACTACAATAAACCATTACGTATACGTGTATCAAGAAGATTAAGAAATCAATTCCAAGTTCTATGATAATTTTCGGCCCACATCTAAGAATTTATAACTAGTCGTTAAATTTGCAGGAACAAACAATATATAAGCAGTCTACGAATTTCATAAATATTATGTATTTAAGATAATTTTTTCAAGGATTTCTTAAAAGTATAATTATTTATTCGTACCAAACTATATTTTATTATTTTAAGATTTTGCTAAGCGGAATATAGAAATAAACATTTTTAATCATATTTTGAACTACAAAGCCTTGACATTGACGTTGCTTTTATACGATGATAGATACAGAGTAGGGAATCCAATCCCGCACCCAAACTTTAATCCCGCAAACCTGCGAGGTTTGCGGAACAGCAAACAATGAACTGCAGTATTTAAATACGTTAAACAGAACAGTTTTCTTGCGTACATGCTAAAGTGCGTTGTTCTACTAGTATCTAGTGACATTTATCAAGTGGTTGAATATAATACATGGAATTTAAACAGAAATCACAAAAATGAATGTCACTGTAGTTTACAAAGAAAATAAAGGTTCAAGTTTAGTTTGGAATTATTTTCTAAAGTCTGAAGATGGTCTTACAGCTAAATGTAAGTTATGCCCTAGCATTATCAAAATCTCTACTTGTTCCACCAAAGGTCTTCACACCCACTTACAAACACAGCATAACATTAATTTGAAAGTCCAGAGTAGCAGCGATAGTGTTGATATTGATAAAATAACACAGGAAATGAAAGCTAGTACCATCAGTTCGAGTAGTTTGTTTAGTTCTATTGCTAAGCGCTCAGATGTTAGTGGTTCTTCTGTGCTACCTAAGAAAATGAAAATTACAGATTTTTCTTCATCTGAGAAAAAAGTTTCGATGGAGGAAAGAGTGTCTCGAATGGTAGCTAAAGATGGTAAACCCTTTGGAAAGTTTATCACATCGACCGATATGCGCCAACTATTCGAATCAGATGGCCACAAATTGTGTTAGATCTATTCCGTCGACAAGTGTCGAAGCTGAACGTGCGTTTTCAGCCGCAGGATACATGTGCATTATAATAAGATCAAATCTAAAAGATGAAACATTAAACATGTTATCTTTTCTCCAAAATACTTTCAAAATCAATGTAATATGTAACCGTTAAACTAGTCGTACTATTGAATTGTACCTACAGTGTCACCATTAAAGTCCGCACCATATGGAACTTTTTTTTATTAATGAGGTTAGTTAAAATTAAATTTCGGCAATCGTTTTTGCTTCAAATTAGACTAAAAATTATATAATCAAATGTCACCATCTGTCATTCGGTATCTGTCAAAAATTACATTCTAATCAAAAAATGCTGAAAAATGGCATTGTTTTACCGAATTTCAAAAAATATTATTAGAAAAAGTTGTTTCTAGTACAATTCTTGGCCTAAATACAAAGTTTCAGTTTTCTAGCTCAAAGTTGATTTTTTTGCCATTTTTTCTAATTAACTTTTTTTTTTATTTAATGTAAGTTCGCTTAATGGATATTAAACTATTTGCTTATACCATACTCAATATTTTATTTAGTTTGTATGAGCTTTTTTTTACTAGAATGCCATTTTTTTTCGAAATTTAAAATTAGAGGCAAAAAAATTTGACACAGGTGGTGCAAAGTTATCCTAATTTAAAAATTTTAACAGATAGACGTCAGATATTCCATTTTTTTGATAGTACATACACCTAAGAAGTTTAAAAAACTTATAATAATATTCCCAGATATCAGATTAGTTCAAAATTTAGACACATTTTCTTTTTATCCACAATAAAATATCAAGGCAATTTTGAATTTTATAAGTAGGCTATGGAAAAAAACGAATTAGAGTGCCGAATAAATAAAAGAAATGTCATAAATGTGAATATTTTCGGTGAAAGGTACCTGAATTTTCTTGATAACGAGATTACCGAAGTTTTGGATAACATGCCCTTACACCATAGACATAACTTATGGTATCAGCATGATGGTGCACCCATACATCAAACTGTAGCAGTGAAAGAACGCATAAACCAATTATTTCAAAACAGAGTTATAGGGCGTGATAGAGAATGTCACTGGCCACCCAGGTCGCCTGACATAACCCCACTAGACTTTTTTCTGTGGGGTTATCTTAAGCAGAAAGTTTATAAGAATCGACCGTTTAGAAATATCGAACATTTGGAACAAACGATAGGACAGTGTTGTGCCGATATAAGACCAAGCTTTTTACAAAATGCTGTCAAAGACGTTTATAGACGGACGGGTGTTTGTATAGAGCGAGAAGGACGTCACACTGAAATGTGAAATTTATATTGCTTTTGTGTTACCTATTTAAAATGATTAAAGTTCCTTTTTGTTCCTTTTAATAATAATGATAGTTTTAAGTATAAAATAAAATTTTTATCAAATATTTAGATGTATTTGTCATTTGAAAAACGAAACATCTGACGTCTATCTGTTAAAATTTTTAAATTAGGATAACTTTGCACCACCTGTGTCAAATTTTTTTGCCTCTAATTTTAAATTTCGAAAAAAAATGGCATTCTAGTAAAAAAAAGCTCATACAAACTAAATAAAATATTGAGTATGGTATAAGCAAATAGTTTAATATCCATTAAGCGAACTTACATTAAATAAAAAAAAAGTTAATTGGAAAAAATGGCAAAAAAATCAACTTTGAGCTAGAAAACTGAAACTTTGTATTTAGGCCAAGAATTGTACTAGAAACAACTTTTTCTAATAAAATTTTTTGAAATTCGGTAAAACAATGCCATTTTTCAGCATTTTTTGATTAGAATGTAATTTTTGACAGATACCGAATGACAGATGGTGACATTTGATTATATAATTTTTAGTCTAATTTGAAGCAAAAACGATTGCCGAAATTTAATTTTAACTAACCTCATTAATAAAAAAAAGTTCCATATGGTGCGGACTTTAATGGTGACACTGTATATGCAATAAATATTTTCCTGCTACTCTACTCTGTTTCAAATTGCATAAAACAACTTTTTATTAACATACAGCACCCACATCGAGTCCCGCAAATTCCGCACGTTTAATCCTGCAATGTCAACCTCGCGAAATCACCGCGGGATCCAGCATTTGCGGGATTGGATTCCCTAATACAGAGTATTTTGAACGGCAAATATTTTAATGAAGTATTCTAAGAAAAAAATATCATATAAATGTCGGCCTGAAACGACTTCTTTCTGATATACAAGGTGTAAAAAAAAGTAATATAATTTCTTCCTTTAATTTCTTAAGCACGATTTGTGATATCACACTGACCATGGATATACAGTTGGCGAACAAACTCGAACAAACCTGAAGTGACAGAGGAGAAAATATGCATAAAAAATATACTTCTGAGAGTATTATAGACGTGCGAAATTGTTTATACCATTTCCCTAGATTGACTATGTACTTACTTTTCTTCCATTTAAATGGGATTTCTCTCGATATCCATGATATTTCAGCTTATTAAAACTAATACGGTTGCCGACTATCTGCTGTTGCTGCTGATGCGTTGCTCTGAAGCGTACCTTAAAGGTAGATTTCCGAGGCAACGGCAGACGGTAGCAGCAGTTGTCGCTGCATCGTCTTTTGTCGAGTGGCAAATGCTGCTTGGCGTGAAACTACGTCAATTGTAAAATATAGTGCAGTACTGCTACTAAACCACTACTTCGGCAGTCTACCTTTAAAAGTGATCAACAGTCGATACAGCGTGTAACCCGTGTAATTTTTTTGTAGGCTTTTCTTTCTAGAAAGCACTGCATTATTATATTTCTGATTCTAAAGTATTTTATTTCTTACGTGGACCAGCTAGCTCTGCATTTAGCTTAATACCAAGGTATTAGTATTATTACCAGCCCGGTGAGACTGCTTAAGCGGGGATCGAAACACGTAAGAAGGCAATGGAAGTGATGCTAAGCCTACTGTGCTCCATACGCTCACAAGTAAACTACGTTAATCTTTATATATTAGTATACATTAAGTGTCAATATCAGACTTACGTAGTTATATCTGGAAGCCATAAAGTGGGCGTGTTTAATGAAGGCGATTTGATCTTGGCCATATTTGTCTCACTTTACCGAATCCGGAAAGGTTGATGCAGACAGAGACACACATAAAAGGCGAACAGGCCGAGTTGTTAAATAATTTTAAAAGTTAATTTTCTTCGTCTGTCATGGAATATAATCAAGCAACATATGAATGATATGTTAAGTGAATGAAAATGGCGAAAACGAAGCGTCCTTAAATTCTAAAATAATTTTTAATTTTCTAATGTTTTCACGATAAACCTACAAGAGTACAGGGCAAGGTTGGTAAATATCATGATAGCATATCTATATCACTTCATGCCAACCAAGGTTGGAAAATACCATGATATTTATATAAATATCGGATATCAATGATATTCATATATCGGATATACACGGTGTTGAAAAACAGTCGGTACCCCGGAATAACTACTTACTTTATTTGGGCCCATCCTTCACCAATAATCACCATGAAAAAGATAAAATCAGAACCGTGCGAAAATCAAGTTTCATCCCGGAAATGCTCTATGCCTCTGTCTTGTACTAAAGTGTGATTATTGGTGAATTATGGGTCCAAATAAAAAAAATTTCGGACGACAAAAGATGTTTATTTTTGGTCGGAGAACATGATACGCCAATAAAAAATATGGGGTTCCATTTGAAAATCTTAACTTACCCCCACCCGCGCCCGGGGTTTGAGGGGGTGGGGGGTGATTTAAATTGCAAACTATTCCTCCTACAAAACCAAACAAATTTTTCCCCAGACATTTTCCGCTGCAATGCGATGCACCGGAGTTATTCCGGGGTACCGACCTTTTTTCAACACCGTATATATATCATATTAACCTTGGTACAGGGTGACGTGTTTGTCCCCTGTATTCAAATGCAGTGGTGCATTTCAAAAATTTTCTTCAATATGAAGAAGTTTAGCCTAAAAAATAGCCAATGAAGAAAAGAAGAATATTTTACGGAAACTACTGATATGAAGAATTTCTCTCATTAACAGATATGTTATCAATTTAACAGATATTTTAGTATTCTGTAATCTGTTCACTAATATAGCGAGTGAGGAGGCCTATTTGAAAAGTTTTAGAATGGAACCTCCAAAAAAAAGGCTTTAATTTCCTTTCGGGGAAAAAATTTGGAATCGGATTTCCAAACGCCAACATTAACAAAAAAAAAAACAAAGGTCATTACTTTGCCCTTGCAGAATTATGAATAATTATTCAGGTTAAATCGAGGAAAATCACTAAAAAATAATCTGGCAACACTGTTCAAATGACTTCGATACCACAGGCAGTAACGAAATAAGCCTATAGAATACAACGTTCCACACTTTAGGCAAATAATTTAACCTAAAAACAGCATTTATTAAGTCATTATCGCCATTTAAATATAATTGTTTTTTCTGGGAAACCACCCAGAAGATCAAAGGCCTCCAAAAACTACCAATTTAAAAATTTGATGTTTGCCGTTTGATTTAATTATATGCTTCAAGTGGCACAATGAGCAACCTAATATCTAAGAAATCGTACTATCCACATCATCTTCGATAGAAGCTTTGTCGCCTGTGAATCTGCCCATTCATCGTTCCTTCTTTACCGACTGTGGGAATATCGTTTTTGCAATCACAAATTGCATCTGACGTCTGCAAATGAGTCTAGTCACCGTCCACCGATCGCATTTCCAATAAAATTGCGCCAATCGAAAGTTAATAGATATCGCCGCCGTCATACTACCTATACAAGCGGAACCGAAGCTAAGAACCTATTGAATGCGTATAGTATCATATATGACGGGCACTGGAAATGCCAAAAAGTAATCAGTCCCCAATTAGTGTAACTTTCCTGAGCTCCACCGCCCATCGACTTTGTCGATATCTATACAGAAATTTCTTTATTCAGAACTTGTCATTTTCATGTTGATCACTATTATAACAACCTACCTAAGAATGTGAATTGTTTACTCTTCAAAGACTGTGAACCAAAGTCGTATCTTCTTTGATTTAAGATCTTTGGTTGAAATACTACAATGAAAGCCTTATCGTTAATATATATATTATATACGAACGTTCTAAAATACAAAAAGTGTCCCCGCTATGGGAGATGGCTCGGGCCTATTGAGTTTGCGCAGTAGGGTGGAAATTTTATCGATCGCGTCAGAGCCGGCCCGACATTATTTGTTTGTTGTAGTTCGTCGCCATCTTTGATTCTGGATGATTTTTCAAATTACAGAATAAAAAGTGGTTCATCAACATTGTTGTCGGTATATTAGTGCTTATAAACTTTCATTGCCTAACAAAAATTTTTGTGAAGGAGTTTTTAATTTGTGGTGATTCGATTCGCTGTGTTGGTAGGTTAGTGGCTTGTTTTGTTTAAGATGGAAGGACACAAGTGCATGGTGCTTTTTTGCAAAAGTCGTGGATCAATACCAGGTATAAAGTATTTCAGGTATGTGTATGTACACACATATATACGAAAATATTTTGCTTCTCACATTATTCGATCTTCGGAACAGAATTTCACTAAAAAGCTTGGAAAAAAAGAAGAAAGTGTCACTCGTATACAATATAATGTATATGTGGTCACTACCTAACCTTAAAATGAATGTATTTTTAATTTGGTGCATTAGTAGCTGATAATAATTCCCAAAATAGTCAATTTTTGGTTTAGAAACCCGAAACCCGAACAAACCCGAACATACGACGTCGGATGAAAGTTAAAATAAAGCTTATCGTGTCGATTGTTATAAATATTCGGACGGAATTTGCCACTAAAAGTTTACACCAATCAGGGCACCGTCGGATCATCATATCGTCAGAAATCGTATGCATGGAACGCTGTCTTAAATCGAACTAATCAAAATTTTGATTGCAATATTTTTCCTAAGTAACCAGTGAAATTTACATTAAAAAAGTTGACATTCGGTCCTGTCGAATGTTTACTTTCACAAGGAAATTTCCGAACTGCTCAAACTCACAACGCCCCCTTCGATGCCCAGAGCGGGGACATAATTGCAGATGGTATTAGCAATATACTGTTTATATATATGTGGTTAGTTCTAGAGAAGGTACCTTTTCTAACAGGGATTAGTAAATAATTCGACTAGACTGGCTATAACAAAAAAAAAATGGTCACATAGATCAGTTGACACAAAATTATTCACTTGAGTATACTCCTGGACCAAAATTAGTCATAATCAAAATTAATTTGATTATTTGCATGCCTTATATTTAATGGACAATTGTTTTTGTATATTTGTTCATATATTTTTAATTTTTATTGAATTAGTTTTACAGCAACTAATTGACCGGAGTTTCTGCTGTCTGTGGCTTGTTCAAGAATTTAGATTTATAATGTCTTTGGTGCAGTTTAACTCGATTTTAAAACCTATAATTATAAGCGAAAGATCTGATAACAGTATAAAGAAATTGAAACGAGTATTGGGTGTGTATCCACTAAATATTGCATAAAAGTAAAAAAGAAAGTCGTTGAGTATGCACTTGTAAAAACATCAACCCATAAATTCCTGTTATTACATAAAAGATTATATTTATTGGTTGATGTAAAAATAAAATATATAAAATAATAAATTGTAATATTAACCCAGGGTAAAGTTTGAGTTTAAGCGCACGTTTTACCTGTCTAACAATTTTTGTAAATATTGTTTCAAGAAAAATGGATATAACTTAATGACTGTCGTAAAAGTACCTGGGTCATCCCATTATTTATGACCGTTTGTTATTATTATGTGGAAAGGACCGGATTGCAATAATCATAATTAAATATAGGCACATCAGGTAGGCTAGGTTGCTTGAGTTATATTTAAATATCTTTTTGTGGTAAAATTTGTTAGTTTTTGAGGAATGGTTCAAGAATTGTCTTTTACCAAACATTCCTCAGAATAGCGTGATAGTAATGGACAATGCGAGCTATCACAGTCGCCAATTACATAAAGCTCCAAGCTCAAATAATACAAAATTGGAGATTCAGAACTACATGGCGGCGAATTTTGAAGAAAGTTATAAAAAAAAGTGATCTTTTAGAAGTTTTAAAGACATTTTGTATAAAAAAAGTATATGTTTGTGACACATTGGCAGAAGAAATTGGACATACAGTGCTACGGCTCCCACCCTATTATTGCATTTTTAACCCCATAGAGCATATGTGGCACCCGTTAAAATCACTGGTTAGGTCTGAAAATATTTCTCCGACTTTAAGTTCTAGTGTTGCAGAATTAATACGAAAATGCTTTAATGATATTCCCCCAGGTAGTTGGAAAAATTCAGTCCGTCACGTAATAACTGTAGAAAATTCGTATATTAGTCTGGATCGTATAATTAATCCAATTATAATTAATTTTGATGAGGATAGCGATAGCGAAACAGAACTATCTATAGAACTATATTATAAATGTAAATAAATATATATTTAAAAAAAATGTTGTTTCATTTGATTACATTAATATAATCATATTATTACTTGTTTTCCTTAGTCCGTCCCTTCATACTTCACTTGTTTATTGCCAAGCTCTTGTCTACACAATGGGACCTACCCAGGAAATCATTAAGTCGTATCCAATTTTCGTGAAACGTACTGTACAAGTGTACAGTTTTATAGAAGTGACGTCTTAAAAACGTATGAGGGTTGGGACTTTTTACATTTACCGAGTTTATTTTATATTATAAATTAAATAAAACAAAACCACGTCAGTAGCTAATGGATCTGATTAACATGATGAAGATTGTAGATGTAAAAAAATCTTTATTGTACTAAAGTCAAGAAGCATATTTTAAAATAGTAAATGGTGCGCATTGTAAATTCTATTTAGCTACTTATATCAATTCAGATATGATTATTATTCTAAAAATTATAATATTTCTTAACAAAGGTAACCAATTCCAATTCTCAAGCTGGGTACCGACTTCAGCAAATTGACTCGCACGAATTGCGTACGCAGAAAAAAAGATGTACGCGCAAAGATGTTTGTTCGCGAAAATTATTTGTTTCATTAAATTCGTGCACGCCAATTGTTGTTCCAGTGAGTTTGTTGAAATGTCGCATAAAAGACGTAATATAATTTTATTATTGCAAGTGCCTCCTTCCTACTATTGTATGAGGCAGGGAAAAAGAAGGAAAAACCTAAACGATACCGCGATGATGGATTACAAAATTGTATGAAAGCAGGCCGGCATACAGTGGCTGTAATTTATTAACCGACATGAGACTGCAAGAAAACAGTGACCACTGTAGTCGTATGTTATCTGCAGATTTTGAGTTTCTACTAAATGCGATTGGCCCCAACATTAGTAAAATTGATACAAAATTTAGAAGAAGTATTACTCTACAAGAACGGTTAATCGTTATTCCATTCCATTTTAGTTTACGACGCACAACAATAACTGAATGCAACTACGTCTACACTGAGCATTTTGTGCACACGAAAACTCTTTGATCTTTGCAGAAGACCGCTAGCCGCCGGAACCTGCACAAACAGGTTCCGGCGGTTGTCGGTTTTTTGCAAACATCAAAGAGGTTTCGTGTGCATAAAATGCTCAACAAATGCTGAACAACAATTTGCGCGCACGAATTTAAGGAAACAAATAATTTTCGCGAACAAACATCTTTGCGCGTATATCTTTTTTTCTGCGTATGCAATTCGTCAGTACCCAGTTTTAGAGATGAAATATCTGTCCTTACAGATGGGACATTAGATTGTTATTTATAGGCTATTCAAACAAAATACATAAATATGCCATTTTTAACACTAGGTACTTACAGAAAAGGTAATTTGGAACGAATAGTTCTCATAAACTGTTTTTAATGATTCAACTCTATACAGGGTGTAACAAATTCGTCCTTCACCATTGGGATTTCGGGAATGGTAAGAGATACGGTTAAATTGGGATGTTAATTATGGGCCCAATAATATACCGCAACAAATTAAAAATAAATACAGTGGCTTTCAAAATATTGGGAAAAATTTTAAATTTTGCCTTACGCTTTTTATTTTTTGCTGACTTTGTTCGAAGAGATGTCCAAAATTAAATTGCACGTTCTGACTGCTACCATTTATTCTCCGCAAGATGGCATCATCAGATCTTTAATGGCACGTTTCGTCTTTGGGTCACCATCATTAACAGTATACAACAATTGCTGGTTTTCCGACGTTTCATTCCTTAAATTGACAATCTTCATTAGAATACCAATAGTACGTTCCTGTAATCTGCTTTTGTTTTGAAGAAACTGAAGATTATTATTGCTATTTCTGTCTTTTATTATTATTATTATTATTATTATTATGATTACGTACTATTCTTTTTTTTATTTCAAACTAATAGTTGTATCAAATTTCTATTTAATGTACTTAGTACAGAGTTAATTTATTCTATAATACAAACAAAATTTGACTCTTAAAGCCAGAACTTTCTTAAGACTTTGAAAAAAGGTATTGAGTTTTACATTTTCAAATACAGAATTTAAAAAAAAGTAAATTGCAGGAACGTACTAGGGGTATTTTAATGAAGATGGCTAATTTAAGGAACAAAACGTAGGAACACCAGCAATTCTTGTATACTGCTGAACATAGATTTAGGTCCTCTTTCATAATTTGAATCTAGGCCCGTATTAAAAAAAAATAAGTTGATGATGGTAATACAAAGACCAAACATCCCATTAAAGATCTGATGATGCAATCTTTGGGAGAATAAAAAGTACTGATAAGAAATTTTGACATCTCTTTGTACAAAGTCTGGAAGAAATAAAAACTGAAACGGAAAAGTTTAGATTTTTCCAAATATTTTGAAAACCCATTTATTTTTGATTTTTTTACGACATATTATTGGGTCCATAATTACGCAACTTTGCCCCAATTTAATCGACATCGTATCTCTTACCATTTCCTAAATCCCAATGGTGAATGACGAATTTATTTTAGCCTGTATAGCAAAATACTTTCGTTTAGAACTGTCTAAATGTGGCCGCCTAATAGAGGTGTCCGCCCATGGGATATTTGTTATTAGGTAATATGTAAATGCAAAATTATTAATATGTATATGTATATACAAATAAACATAACATAATCGGTAGGAATGGGGTCATTATCATCTTCTAATAGCACATTGGTATCAATGTTAATGAACTCGCCCAAATCATTGTCATCAAATTAAAAACTTCCACATTATCAATTTTCTCTTTCAGACTAAAAACGCGACATTTTTCTGCCATTGTTTCCGATTTTAAGCTTACAACTCACAACTAAACGGCGGACTGCTGTCGGGGAATCACACATACTTTCATTCAGCGAATTCCTTTCGCTCTGCCATGCATACGCGATTGGTTGCCGGTCTGTCTTCAGAGAGTTTATACATGTACTTACTCGTCTCCCAAATACTTTTAAAATGTTGTCCGCCCAAGAGAGGTTGATTTTCATGGAATTTCATATACCTAGTTCTGGACTATGAAAAAATGTCGGCGTAATAGAGATGTCCGCTTACAGATATTACTGTAAAGTTATCATGCGCGTTCATTCCTTCCCCGACCCAATGTATGTGATTTTACCATAATTATTATCATGAACTATGGAGGTCCCACTATGGAATTTAAATCAGATATACAAGGGATGGTTTAACTCAAAATTTATCGTTAGTTAGCTAAAATAAATCATAGGAATCCATAGAATATCCAATGATGAGCTTCGTCAATTTCACATTGAGTTTTACCTGCTATTTTTTGACCATCTGGTGTAACCACAATTCCATTACAAAAATACAAATAGTACCTTGAAAATCTTAAATAATGTTAAATATCCCCAGTGATTCAAAAGATTTGTAGAGACTGAAAGTAAACCGTACATATGTGAGTTCATACAAGCTTGGCCACCTGACATTGAAATTTCCGTAATAGGAGATGCAGTATTTATATTGAAAATGAGAACAAATGGTCACGTCTTAGTTGATTGTTTTTTTATATATCTTACATTTGTAAAGTTCGATTTTAAAACTATACAGGGTGTTATGGAAATGACGTATTATATTTAAACCGGCAAATCCTGAGATGAAAATAAATTGAAGAAAAATAACCATAAATGGCGCTGTGAATTATTAAGCGAGATTATACACTTTATATGAAATCTGAAAATTTACATGGCCACTACTGACGACGGTCGCAATCAATAAAATAAAAGGTCTGCAGTGTGCAAAGATGTCAGCGTATTTCGGCCGGTGTTGTCATATCTACGCGGCAAACGACTGAGCAGACGTAGTTTGTATATGAGTGCATGCTAGCGGCTGCGGGCTGTCAGTATAAAATAGAGAGCGTCGGGATATAGATGTTTTTGTCGGATAACCTATACAAGCAACAAGCGGTTTTGTAGGTGTCTGTTCGGGTCGTTGTGTTGTAATATGTAATATTTTTCGGTTTACGCGTATATCACTCCATAAATACACTATGAATATTGTTTTTATTGGCGAAACTAAATTGATCATTTTAAGACCGTTAGTTTCTTCTGGACGCAACAGCTGCCGATCACAACGTCAACAAGTCAAATTTCGTCGGGTCGCGTGTAAAAAAATCTAATAATCTAATAATAACTTATTAGTTCTCTTCCACTGTGTGTTGTTCCGTGTTGCCATGAAAATCTGTGTCCCGTGCATAAAGTGTTCTTATGAAAAGAATAAACAACTGATTATGTATGTGCCTGGATGTCCCGCTCTTTGGTTATAAGATAAATACAAGTAGCAAGTAATTTTTTATAATTCATATGTAATTTCAGTTTTACATTAAGTTTGGCAACATTGCCATTGGGTCTGGATGAAATATTGTATAGTAGCGCGGACTGACCTGTGAGTAAGAGTGTTTGTTACCCCACTTTTAAAATGGTCGATTAAAAAAATATATGTAGCGCTTCTCTAGGACACCCAAGGAGTCACCCATTTAAATATAATAAGTCATTTCCATAACACCGTGTATATATAACGCGATCTAATGTTTAACACACAACACACAATCATAATTTAAAAAAATTTTCACTGTGGTTCTATAATTTAAACAGATTCTCGCTCAGATTTTCTTCGATTATTATTTGTAATTTCCAGTAATATGATTGGCTCGTATAACCAAAAACATTTAATTAATAAATAGACAGAATTGTTTTTATTCTGTCCGAATCATACAAAGTTTTAAACAGTAATCAATGATGCCAAGTCTGTACTGAGAGTCTTAAATCTACCGACTGCGTTTGAAACCGAAAAGTATAATATTATCCCCACATCAAATTGCAATGTTTTAAGGAACACAGTGGCAACGCTGTGTGCTTATTTGTACCTGCTTGTGTAACCCTGAAGTTTAATATTTTCATTCGTTTTCGCTGGCGGTGTTGTTACCGGTTATGGCTGCTGCTCGTCATTGTTTGTGATCTATTGTGTTTCTGGATTAATTTTTAGTGTTTTTTCGAACTAAAACTATTTAGAGCTATTTATTAGCCATCTACAATGGTTCGTCAGTGAGTGGTGTGTAAGAAATTCATTCGACTATATTTCGTCGGTAAGTGAGAATAATGAGGTTATGTTTCTATTTAGGTAAAGCAGTGGTGTAGCTAATTCTATATTTTAAGTAAATATTGCAAAATATGGTATCTGTGTATTATCTGAATTTCTGTAAAAAATACCTACCTATTTATGACTAATGTTAGATCGAAAACTGATCTTGATCTTGAGAATTTCACCTAAAGTTCAGTGGAATATAGACAGTTATTCCCTAAATGCTTTATTGCTGATATAGTAACAAAAGTAAAAATTTCTAAATGGGACACCCTCCTGCGTTTGGCACCATGGCTTGCCGTCAACCAACTGCCGTGATGCGCCTATATCGCCATTCAATCGATCGAAGCAGCGACACGTATATCATATTTCTTATTAATTGAGTATACTTTGGGCTTAATAAAAATATATAGTTGTTTATGTTTATATCCAAAAAGAACCTAAAAATGCTATATTTTTTATAATTTATGTTACTTATAACAGTAAGCCATGGTCAATTCTGCAATTGCAATAAATTTGAAGGAAGGCATGCGCATTAAGCACTACGGATGCTGATTTCTTTTTGCAATATTCTTGTAACTTGCAAGACTTGCCAAAAAGGGGTCTGCTCGATTTTTGTTGCAGTTTCTGTTGCAAGTCTGGGTGCTTTTTACATTACCAACCAAAAATCAAAAGTTACTAAATATTAACCTTAAAATACGTCTTGTGTGTCTATTGTTGATCGTGTATTCTTATTCAGTTTTTAGTAGTGTTTCGTTGAAACCGCAACTGCAATAGAATTGCCGACTGTGTGAAACAATTTGCGTGACATATTGCTTGCAACTCTCATGTCCAGTAGCGGCTCGTGATATATGATAGAGGGGGTTCACAAGTATGGTGAAATTATTTCTAAAATTTTATTTTTGTGTAACGACCAAACAATTACTTTCTAGGCGTTTTAAATGTAGAAAGAAAACAAGTATAAGAAAATGCGTTAGCTAAAACATATTTTTATTTATTTTTTAATTATTCACAAGGAAATACAACTTTTGGAAAATAAGAACGGTTTTCTTAGCGTGTATAGCTGTCGGATCTTAATGTCGTCGCATGCAACCCTCGTAACAATATTTATACAGTCCACTACTAATACTACTAAAGCCATCTACGAGCTATCAAGAAAGCCGAATGATGTCCAATACTACTACCGCCATCTACGAGTTACCAAGCAAACCGAATGATGTCTAATACCACTACGCCATCTACGGCTACGTCATTAGGGGCAACCAAGACGAGAACAATAGTTAACTGTTTTATGACGAGAATGAATCGATCCACGAGACTGACAAGTTGGCATTCTTCATATTTTCAGTGTTTTTTAGTTTAAATTCTTAAATAAAATGGTTCAAAATCATATCAAGCATCATTTATCGAAACACACAACATTTATCGACCCTACACAATTGTGCTTAGACGTAAAGTCCATTCTTCGGTTCTTAATTGTAGAAAATTGATCAATAACAGCCTCATTAAGTTTGGAATACCCTCTATAATATTTTTTTCATATATTTCATTTTTAAACTTTCTAATAAAGTCCCTAGATTTACCCTTTATGGTCTGCGTTAAATTAATTTGGGGTTTATTATATATATTATACAGTGTGTACATAAAGTAAGGAACAAATTCAATATCTAGGAATCTAAAAATATTTCGGAAAAATCCTCGGATACGTGTATAATAATTTTTAGTGACGCATTTTTTTCCTATACAAACTTAATATACAAGGTGGCTCATGTAGTAGATATGACATTATCGACGATTTTTTTAAATGGGAACCCCTATATTTTAGTTCAGATCTGTAATCTCCAAGAACAGCTAATTTCAAAAACATAACACACTTAGGGCCTAAAATTCATAGTTTCGTTACTACAGGGTAAAACAAATAATTTTATTTAAGATATTTTTAATTTAAAAAAATGTAAAAAAATTAAATAAGCTATTTAATTAAGTGTTGAAATTGTCCTCCTTCTGCTGCCTGACAGTACCCCAAGCGATCAATAAATTCTTGTTGGACTTTTCTTATGGTTTCTTCTGAAATGTTCCTGCATTCTGTTGTTATTCGATTTTTTAAATCTTCAATATTGGCAGGTCTGACTTTATAAACAACATTTTTCAGGTGACCCCACAAGAAAAAGTCCAGTGGTGTAAGGTCTGGAGACCTAGGCGGCCATTCAACAGGCCCACGTCTTCCAATCCACTTGTTCGGAAAAACTTTGTTTATGTAATGGCGCACTACTGCTGCATAATGTGGAGGTGCGCCGTCTTGTTAGTACCACAAATTTTCATCTAGAATTCCTGGATTATTTCTACTAGGGTATAAGTTAACTAGCGTAGGGATAAGAAAGTTCTGAAGAAAATGAAGATAATTTAGCCCGTTTACATTGTTGTCAAAAAAATATGGCCCAATAATTTTGTTTTTCACAATACCAGCCCAAACATTAATTTTTTGAGGATATTGAGTATGGTGCTCACGCATCCACCTGGGATTTTCTTTTGCCCAGTATCTACAGTTTTGCCGGTTCCCTTCTCCATTTAATTTAAAGGTAGATTCCGAAAATAGGATATTTTCAACAAACAAAGTATCTAAGTTACATCTTTCCATTAATATTTGACAAAACTCCATCCTACGATCTGGATCATCTTCATTCAACTCATGAACCAATCGGATTTTAAACGGGTGCCATTTTTCTACCGTCAATAGGTTATGAACGGTCATAGCAGCCGCCCCATGATCAATGCTAATCTGGCGGACGCTGTTGTGGGGATCTTCTTCCATAGGGAATAAAATATCTAATTTCTTATCATCCGGAATAGTTGGACGGCCTTTTCTGGGAATATCTTCCACTGAACCCGTTTCCCGAAATTTTATTTCAAGTTTACTCACAGTTGATCTACTAATTGGTCTTGCTGGATACTTAGTGTTAAACAAAATGCAAACTTCTTGTTGAGCACGGATCCTATTACCATATCCAATCATCATAAGAATTTCTATTCTTTGTGTTAAAGATAAACGCATAGTAACTCAATATGTTTTAAAATAAAATTTATTACTTCTAACAAACTTACTAGAAAAATACAATGTAATGACAATGACATTATCTAAATACCATAGTTACATAACAGCAAATAAGCCTACTTGAGAAAAAACATGTAACAGCAAATGATGGTGCGTCCATTAATTACGTAAGGCTTTCAGGTAAAATTGGGTGATGGCGGAAGGGATTGAGCCAAATGTCACGAAATCTTTTATTGGGGGAAGGGGGGTTGAAAAATCGCTAAAAACGCCTCACGTAATTAATTGATGCCTCCCAAGCCAAAAAAAAATATCTTAAATACAATTATTTGTTTTACCCTGTAGTAACGAAACTATGAATTTTAGGCCCTAAGTGTGTTATGTTTTTGAAATCAGCTGTTCTTGGAGATTACAGATCTGAACTAAAATATAGGGGTTCCCATTTAAAAAAATCGTCGATAATGTCATATCTACTACATGAGCCACCTTGTATATTAAGTTTGTATGGAAAAAAATGCGCAATTAAAAATTATTATACACGTGTCCGCGGATTTTTCCGAAATATTTTTTGATTCCTAGATAATGAATTTGTTCCTTACTTTATGTACACATTGTATGTATTTATTCTTCACTTCAATTTTTTGCTCCAAACTTAAAGAGCTAAAGTTATTTCTTAGATAGTCCACCGTCAACTATTCATTTTAACTTAATAAATATATAATATTAAAATATTAAAACATACACGCTCGAATTTCTAACTAGATGCACGAATAGACAACAGCGCCGGTGCACAGAAAAACTGTGCGCATTTTCCATGTTTAATCGCCATAGCCCCGAACAAACCCGCTGCCACCCGCCACTTGTTACTACAAAGAAACTGCACTACTGAATCGCAAGTGCGAGAAAGTCTCGTCATAATCGTCATTTACCTAGACCGAGGCACGGTTGCCGGATCTATACAGTTTGGTTTGACGGTATGATAAAATATTAGGGAGGGTCGGACTTTTTTAGTTTGACGGTACGATAAATTATTAGGGAGGGTCGGACTTTATACGATAAATAATATTCAATGAATATAAATAAATATTTTTTATTCGTGTTGTTTTGGGGGTGCACGTGCGCATGTGCTCCTGTGGAAGAACCGCCACTGCTCATGCCAGAACTTAACTTGCAGCAACAAAATTGCAAAAGTATTGCAGTCTCTAATGCGGTCTTAATAAATGACAAGTAATATTGACTGACGTCTAATCTGAACGTATAACGTATTGCCATTTGGCGCACGGAAAAAGAGATCGGGATAAAAAATTCCGTGCGCTGTTCTGCAACTGTCACCTTTATCGTAACGAGGGGTTTTCAGGTAAATATAATAAAAAAAAGTATTAATTTCACAATGTCGATATGTCGCACACTTGAGAGATTGTTGAAACTCCATTATTTAAAAATAATTTTACAATGTGAATAATGAATGAATAATTCATTTAACATCGTAAAGGTTGACGTCGCCATATAAAAATGTCAGAAAGGTATGTAAACAAATATAGACGGAACATGGCTGGACGGAAAATGGGTGTGAAATGTTTTTGAAACCAGTAGAATGAACAATAAATGTTATTTCTGGCATATATTATACTCCCTCTGACTTTAAATTAAAAATTATTTATAAATCACAATCTGTCATTAAACATTTAAAAATTCGTACTTTTATTAATATCTCAAAAAATAAACTTTTTACAGAAAAACTTGCTACGCTACGTAAAAATCTCTAACAAGATCAGTTTTTACCTTTTTGATAAGTTAAGTTTACAAGTCAGGTTAAAATATGAGGGTGTTTAAGAAGCGAAAATTTTTAAAATCACCCTGTAGATTAAAAACTAAGATAGCCATATGATAAACTTGGCACAGGGAACCGTTCGGTTCGTTAAAAAGTACGACACTAAAGCTTTTATACTTTTGTAGATTAAAAATTAATTACACAGCCCAATAAAAAAAATTTTTTGTCTTTCTGCCGAAGAAAAAACAACTGATTTTACTTATTTTGAATGCGGTGATTCCAAAAACACTTAGCTTTTCTTCGTATCAGCTCTAGTTTTTGAGATAGAGCCTTACTCATAAAAAAATAATATATTTGACAATTATAATGGTCGTAAATGTTATCAAACTAATGTTAAAAAACTAATTCCAAGACTAATGCCTTTTTAATCACTGGAAATACCTAATCTTATATTGGCAAAAGGCCATATAATTATTACAGATAAGAAATAATTTTTCCTGGAATTTTTTTGCACCTGCAGATTTCTGATTTTCGTATTTGCAATTAGCACAAACTATACATTAGAAGGCAATAAAAAGGGAATGAAATTGTATACCATAAATTGAAGGGTTAACTTGGCTTGTGTCCTAGGGTATTAGTACCTATATAATCCCTAGAAAATCTTGGGGACTTTAGTGTAGAACAGGGGGAACGATTCCACCAGGATATAAAAACTATGGAAAAGAGATATCAGGGTAGATGGGATATTCACATGATGGCCGATTACTGCTGCAATGAGACTGTCCTATTCAATCTCATGCGAGAAAATCTTATGAAATATTAGTTTAGGTTAATTTAAACTAATAACTTAAATTAATATTGTTAATGTTATTGACAGATGATTTTTGTATGTATTTGTTGTGGTGTACAATAATCATTTTTCGTCCATTCCTGAGTTGTTTTTTTAGTGGTAGCAGTAATACATATACAGGGTGTTTCGGGAGGAAAGGGAAATATTTTGGGAACATGTTCAGAAGGTCAAAATAAGAGAAATTAACCCATATGTTTTAATCCGATTCTTAACCGTCTCTGAAATAATCGGTTCTAAAGTTTTGTTTGTAAAATTTTGGAGTAATTAAGAAGTTTTGTATTTCTAACTCCATTGTAGGTATTTCATTGCTTGTCAATACCTAATTTAATTGACAAGCATGGTTGTCAGTTTGATTTATTCTGAGCGTTTCGACTCGAAAAGAGAAAAGGTTCCATACGTAATGCCTCACACATTCACCCATAGGGAGTATGCTGACATGATATTCGTGTATGGTTTCTGTAATGGTAGCGCATTACGGGCTGTTGATGAATACCGACGTCGTTCTCCAAATCGAAGAGTTCCTAATCGAAAAGTGTTTCAAAAAGTTTTTGCAAATGCTTAGGTAACAGGAATGTTTCCAAGCGTAAGGATTGATTCTGAACGAGCGGCGGGTCTAAATGTGGAAAATGAAGAGAATGTTCTGGATATGGCTGAAGAGAACCCAGGTGTTAGTACGAGGCGGATTACGAAAGAACTTCGATTAGAATCACATGTGGGCGTTTGGAAGACACTTAGAAAAAACGGTTTAAAGCCTTTCCATGTTCAACCGGTCCAACATCTTCAAGAAGGTGATTATGGCTTAAGGGTTCAATTTTGTGAATGGATCCAACAAAATCGCGGCCTACGTAAATACATTTTATTTAGCGATGAAGCTCCGTTCACCCGCGATGGAATCAATAACTGTCACAATGAACATCGGTGGTCAGATGAAAATCTTCATGCCACGTTTGAACGAAACTTTCAACAGCGATTCAGTATTAATGTGTGGTGTGGAATGCTCAACGACCAGTTGTTTGGTCCTTTTGTATTGAATGAACGTCTTACTGGAGATGGATTGGAAGACCATTTAACACACATGTTGGATGATGTTCCTCCGCTAATTGTTCGACACCGAATGTTCTTTCAGCACGATGGAGCCCCACCTCATTTTAGTCGCCGGGTGCGTAATTTCTTAAATAATCGTTTTCCTGATCGTTGGATTGGCAGAGGAGGACCTCAAGCTTGGCCACCGAGGTCACCAGACCTAAACCCACTGGATTATTGCCTCTGGGGGTGGATGAAATCACTAGTATACGAAGCACGAGTAGAAACAGTGGAAGGACTCTACAATCGAATTTTTAATGCTGCAAATATCATTATAAACAATCCCCAAGCAACTCAACGCGCAACACGAGCGATTAACAAACGTGGTGCAGGTGAAGGTATTTTCGAAAACATTCTAAATTAGTGGAATTTTGTTGTTTTAGTAGTATCTATTGGTGTTGCT
Organism: Barypeithes pellucidus; assembly: GCA_963991005.1. Lineage (NCBI taxonomy): Eukaryota > Metazoa > Arthropoda > Insecta > Coleoptera > Curculionidae > Barypeithes > Barypeithes pellucidus. The sequence continues at coordinate 26,716,754 of OZ022556.1, forward strand.
TTTGAAATAAAAAATAGTTACAAAAAAAACTTTAGAACCGATGATTTCAGAGACGGTTAAGAATCGGATTAAAACATATGGATTAATTTCTCTTATTTTGACCATCTGAACATGTTCCCAAAATATTTCCCTTTCCTCCCGAAACACTCTGTATAATTATGGGATATAAAAAGAACAAACCCGAACAAACCCTTAATCTCGAAAATATAGCTGATGACCCTAGTTTTTGAAAACGATCTGATGGAGCAAATCTGAGGTTATTTTTAGGTTTAGCACACCAAAAGTACCTAGAAACAGTAACAAAATTGCCGGCAGCAAATTATGTGTTTAGCACTGTTATCGAAATAGAAATTTGTCAGGACAAATTTCCGGTTATATATCGGTTACCTACCAAGTTAACAACAATAACTGCAAAATTTAAATCAATTTTAAAATTTTCTGTTTTTTATAAATATAAAACGAAGCTGTTGCTAATTTTCGGGCGTTGGCTGCGATGTGACCCTAATACACTTCGGACCGGGAAATAATGACTGTACCTCATAACTTTACAGTAATATCAAAGACCTGATATTTTTATTTTTGGAATTATAATTTCTTGTTGAGCAAACGTCCTCTCTTGATTTTTTGTCATTTGACGTACAGTTTTCGTATAAAAAAACGAAATTCATTAATTTGCACTCTTTTAAGAAGAAAAGAAGCAGATTGTATGTAATAGTATATTACGTACCGAGGTGGAAAATGTTTCATACCCGTCGAGAGTCGGTAGTTAACCGAGGCGCGAAGCGACAAGGTTAACTAAATCTCGAGACAGTAATGCAACTTTTCACCGAGGTATGTATGCTATTTTATTTACTACCACATCTAACATCTACTTCTTATTATTTTGAATTAAAACTATTAATATAAGATAAATGTCATTTTGACTTTTCTATTGAAAAATTAGACAGAAATTTGAAATATCCGGTGGTAAGGTTGTAAAATAACGTAGGTAATAATACACATCAAGATGGTAAATATCATTTTTTGAATATGGTTTCCAGAAAAAAGCATCATTAGATGAGGAATTTCATTTTGCTGCTACTCCACCAGAAATTTGAGAAGCAGCAAAACTACTAGAAGAAGATCTTCTGCCAACTAAAAGCCGCCCGATATATGATGAGACATATAACTCTTTCAAAGAATGGTGTACGGGAAACAAAGTCAAAATCCTGATTCTTAGTCGGCGCTACTAGCTTATTTCAGTGAAAATGCCAAGACAAAGAACAATCAATCAACAACAATTGGTCACAATATTCAATGCTAAGGACCACTCTATCAATTCGGGAAAAAGTAGACATATCTAAACACGTAAAGCTATTAGCATTTTTAAAAAAGTGTGTTCGTATATTATTTTGAGATATCGATTTTCAAAAAGAGTACAAAAAAATAATTTACTTTCCACCCGGGTGGAAAGTAAAAGTAAAAAACGTCAACTTTCCACCTGTCAAAGATAGATAAAATGTCATTATTACATGCATGGTTGTAAATAATAGTACATTATACACCTAGGGACTAAAGTGGTATTTTAAATCCCGAGACAAAAAGTTTATAGCCCGACCAACGGGAGGGCTATAATTTGTCAAGGGATTTTAAAACACTTTGATCCTGAGGTGTATATACTATTTTATGTACTTTAGGATAGGTAAAACGTTAAAAAAAATTAAATGCCATCATCGAAGCGGCTTATGTTACCATATCAACGACCAAATGACAAGTTATGACAAGTAACTAAGTAAAACAAAAGTCACTCGATAAATATTAGTCAAACACGCTACATCCACTGAAAGACGTTTATCGCGATGGAACAAATCGAAAAGGCAGCTCAAGAGGCTGTAGGCCAATTATTATCAAGAAAATCTGGAGAATAATATAAAAAACAGTTATCTGAGTTTATCAAATGGTGCAAAGAACGTAACGTAGAAGAATTTACAGAAGAAAAGGTACTATTAGCATATTTCTTAGAAAAGTCAAAAAAGCTTAAAGCATCGTCACTGTGGAGTGTATATTCGATGATAAAGTCCACAATTGCAATAGACATGGGCGTCGATATTAGCAAATTCTGCAAACTAACCGCTTTTTTGAAACGACAAAATGAGGGCTACAAACCAAAAAAGTCTTTTTACTTTTTTAGTTTAAATCCCTAGGGATTTAAAGAACCACTTTTTTCCCTGAAAATAGGGATTTAAAGGGTATTTTGAATCCCTAAAGCACATAAATAATTTTGACAGTTATCTATATAGTATAGGAAAAATCCCTTAGGGTGTGCGCAAAAAGCGATTCGCGTTGGTTTTGAATCGTTGGAGATTATATTCATTGGGAAAAACAACCTCGGGAAGGTCGTTCCATAAGGATGAAGTCCTGCAGATGAAAGTATTCTTAAATAGTGAAGTTCGAGGAGTACAAAGCTTAACCATATATGGATGGGCGGCAGTGGTTCGTCATGTATTTCTGATATTCGTCGCTCTGGGCGAAATTAAGAGAGCAAGGTCAGCCGAGCACTTTCCATGAAAATATCTGTAAAAGAGAGTCAAATCCCCAACCTTCGATGTTCTAGACTGTCGAGGTTCTTAGTCAGCTCGTGGTCTCCAATCAGACGAATGGCCCTCCTTTCGATGGAATCCAGTAGCTGAAGAGTATGTTTGGGTGCAGAGCTCCAGACATGAGAGCTGTACTCTAGTGATGGTCGAATCTGGGATTTGTATAGTGTAAAAAGTTGTTGAGGTGTGTACAACTTTCTGGTTCGGAAGAGTACACCAAGTTTCTAAGAAGCTATCTTGGCGATTGCCACAACGTGGTTATGCCAAGACATATTGCCTCCCAGACTGACGCCGAGCAAATTAATAGATGTTTAAGTGATTAACCTTAACAAATTATTATAAAAAACATAAATATTTTTGACACCCTGTATCTGATGAAAAGTCAAGACGTTTAGGACATATGTTCATGTGAACTTTTATTTCTGAAAATGGATCTGTACTTATATGTAAATAAAAATTACCGTGTTTTTTTTTAATTCTGCATTTAATTTTGATAATCATACGAGTATGATTATTTGGGTCTATTTGGGTCATTAATCATAATCGCAACCGCATAACAACAATCGTTGCATCACTATTTAAAACTTATTCAATTTAATAAAATTAAATTTTTACGATCATAATTTATAGTTAAAAAATAGGTAATTTACCTACGATTATAATTATTTACGAACAATATTCTACCAATTATATTCTCTTGAAGGTCGCGGATTTGTCTTATTTTATATCAATCGCTACTTGTCAATCGTCTGTAGGTGGAAACTAAATACTATATTAATGCGTATTGTCGTTTTGAATAATTTATTATCCAGACACAAATAAATACGTACGTATCTAATAGTATCCGTAATTTGAAGTATTTTTTATCTCTCCTATTAGTGTACTAATAGAACAAATGGGACGTTCCATAAACGCTTTTATGGAAATAGAACATTCGTATAAGGTGGCCATCCTTTTCAAATTTTGATTTTAATTCGGGGCACCATCTACGATTGTTCTACCCTCAAGGCAGTGGCGGTTCTTCCACAGGAGCACATGCGCACGTGCACCCCCAAAACAAAACAATAAAAAATATTAATTTATATTCATTGACTATTATTTATCGTTAAAGTCCGACCCTCCCTAATATTTTATCGTACCGTCAAACTAAAAAAGTCCGACCATCCCTAATATTTTATCAACCCGTCAAACCAAACTGTAAAGATCCGCCAACCGTGCCTCGATCGAGGAAAATGACGGGTTATGATGAGACTTGCTCGCACGTGCGATTAAGTAATGTAGTAACAGGTGGCGGGTGGCAGCAGGGGATAGCGGGGCTATGACGATTTAACATGGAAAAGGCGCAGTTTTTGTGTGCACCGCGCTTGTTGTCTGTTCGTGCATCTAGTTAGAAATTCGAGCGTGTATGTTTTAATATTTTAATATTATATATTTATTAAGTTAAAATGAATAGTTGACGGTGGACTAATAACTTTAGCTCTTTGAGTTTGGAGCAAAAAATTGAAGTGAAGAATGCGAGAACACCTAATCCCGAAATTAATTTAATGCAGACCACAAAGGGTAAATCTAGAGACTTTATTAGAAAGTTCAAAAATGAAATATATGAAGAAAAAATTATAGAGGGTATTCCAAACTTAATGAGGCTTATTGATCAATTTTCTACAATTAAGTACCGAAAAATGGACTTTACGTTTAAGCACCATTGTGTAGGGTCGATAAATGTTGTGTATTTCGATAAATGACACTCGATATGATTTTAAACCATTTTATTTAAGGATTTAATCATTCGGTTTTTTGATAACTCGTAGATGGCGGTAGTAGTATTGGACATCGTTCGGTTTTCTTGATAGCTCGTAGATGGCTTTTGTAGTATTAGTAGTGGAATGTATAAATATTGTTACACACTAAGAAAACCTTTCTTATTTTCTAAAAGTTGTGTTTCCTTGTGTAAAATTAACAAATAAATAAAAATATGTTTTACCGGACTCATTTTCTTATTACTTTTTTCTTGCTACATTTAAAATGCCTAGAAAGTGATTGTTTGGTCGTTACACAAAAATTTTAAAATAATTTCACCATACTTGTGAACCCCCTCTATCCGAGCCGCCACTGCCTCAAGGATAATTACCTGTGCCAAATTTTATTTTAATCGAACAACATTAAAGCGCGCCGACTGAATGATATAATTTACCATATTTAGATTTTCTTATAATTGAGTGTGGATACTTAAGGTTGTGAATCCTTGGGTGATTTTAAGAAGAAAAGTTATTATTTACATATGTATGTCCTAAAGCTCTTCATTTTTGAGATAGAGAATGTTAAAATTTAAACAAAAACCTGTTTTATCGTAATGGACATACTTTTTCGACATCTGAAAATGTAAACATTTTACATGATTGCCAAAAGGGTAAAAGGTTGGATTTACTTGAAAAACTGGAAATAACTAACGCCAGGAAGAGCCCTGTTCTGTCTCGCGTCAATGAAGTGTTCAATTTTGAGCCCCATTTGATTTTTAATAACATAATTGATTAATGTTTGTTTGTAACCTCTATTTTATTTTGCCGCCTTTTTCTGACATGATTTTACTTGTCGGTTTCTCGACATGAGCGCTATTAAGATGGACTGTCATTTACTGACCAATCCCGGACGATTCCCTTCACCGCTGTTTTAATTTTGTGTAATTTTTTGTAATTTTTTAAAGAACAGTTTTTTAGGATGACATTTTAATATTCGATATTTATATTTTATATTGTTTTACTCGTATTTTCAAATGTAACTGCTTGTTGTGTATGCAGTTTTTTGTGTTGTGGTGTAAATTTTTATTCTAAGGTAACTTAGTGACGTTGTTTCGTGGTTTTATCTTTTTTCTGTTCAAAAGTTTTTTTAAATAAATAAAAAAAAATTAGGTCTGATGATGCCCAGTTGGGCGAAACATGTAACCACCCTTTTTTAAATATACAATAGATAATTTATGAAAATATTTTAAGACTCAAGATCCTTGATCCTGTTTGTTTGTACAGGCGATTCGATTCCAGATCTGTAATTTTTTGTATTCATTTTTTACTACAACTCTTGAAAATGCTTAAATATTTAAGTATTATGTCAATTAAATGATGTCCGCATGGAAAATATAAAAGTTATTTTATTAAATTTCGCTTCAATAAAATGCATATACTATACAGGGTGCACCAACTAAAGTGGCATATTAGAAGTATCTCGAGAACTGAATGAGATTTTATTTTGAAAATTTGGTTGTAGCTATAAGAGTTTTCTACGTTCCTAAAATATTTTGGATGATGCGGTATTGTCGGATCATACCGAAAGTGGTAGCAACTTCGGAATTTTAAATGAATTACCCTATACAGGGTGTCCGGGAACATGTGGGAAATCTCCCGGATATGAAGAAAACACGTAAAAATAATACTATAGGTTCATATAAACTTCTTTCGTATCGGCCTCCTCTTCGGAGATATGGGCTCCCAAAGAGCACCAATGGAATCAAGTTTTTTACACATAATTATTGAACCACCTGGTATATTTCAATTATATTTTAATATGATGTATACCAGGTAAGACCCGTCAAATTACTACCCAAGAAACTGTTGTGAATTAGTCACAGCTGCAGAGACGGACTAGCTGTAACACTCATGGGCCCATTTTTTTACGCCCTGTATGATGAGAACTTTGGACAATGTTTTTTACATACCTTTAACTATTGGCTAAAAATTAAGTACTCTTCATTCATGTCGCTAATCCTAACCGTTTTCGAGAAAACGTCATTTTATTTACACTCAGTCCCCTAACTGCTCATGGGCTAAATATGAAAAAGCGGAATCTTGAAGGTTGATCATTGGATCGGAACAAAGATGTATCTTTTATTGAAATACCCGAAGCCCATGATGTATATGAAATGCCGTTTATTCGAAAACGGTTAGGATTAGCGACATGAATGAAGACTACTTAATTTTTAGCCAGTAGTTAAAGGTATGTAAAAAATATTGTCCAAAGTTCTCATCATACAGGGCGTAAAAAAAATGGGCTCATGAGTGTTACAGCTAGTCCGTCCCTGCAGCTGTGAGTAATTCACAACAGTTTCTTGGGTAGTAATTTGACGGGTCTTACCTGGTATACATCATATTAAAAAATAATTGAAATATACCAGGTGGTTCAATAATTATGTGTAAAAAACTTGATACCATTGGTGCTCTTTGGGAGCCCATATCTCCGAAGAGGAGGCCGATACGAAAGAAGTTTATATGAACCTATAGTATTCTTTTCACGTGTTTTCTTCATATCAGGGAGATTTCCCACATTTTTTAAAAAATGTAAAAAATTATAAAAATCTAGAACAGTTTTATGTATAATATCATATACCTATCTTTAAGAGTTTTTGAATTATAAATAATCTTGTGATTTTTTAACGCCGTATCGAGACCTGAAAAGAAAATCAAATCCTTTTAGCGGTTACAGCCAGCGACTAATCATGTCAGAATGTCGAGGGGATCCCACTGTATCGATTGGGAGAAAATAAATTACTCGATTTCGTCAAGGGATTTTCGTAAACCGGAACGACTCCACCATCCCTTTATGTAAATAAATATATCGTAGTTTTACAAATTACGAGTATTAAATTTTAAAGCATTCCAACGTTATCTCCTAGTCTCTTACAGCTGTATACCTGAAAAAATGGCTACTACATTAAAATCTAAAAAAATCAAACGCTCAATCAAGCAGAAAAATACGGCCTAGTGGAATGTAATTTAAAAGCACAGAACTGTGAACACCGGTATTTGTTTTTAAGTCTCTTTATACGGAAAGTAGTAGAACATTTGCACAATGATCCTATTTTTAACGAAGTGAGTAGCGGTAAGCCAATAGATATGATCAAATCTTGATTTTGAAACAGAAATCTTTATCAGAATAACGGTTTTTCATTAGAGCGCACTGCAACGATTTGTGTAATTGAATACTTGAACTGTGACCGGATGTTTCTGTTGTTTCACAAAATTTTTAGTCTCTCTAGTCACAGACTATACTTGGTGGCCGTGAGATACGCGGGTGTATTTTGGAAACCGTTCACCGTACAGCTTCTGGAAAAAAATATTTATAGGAAAAGATGCCAAGAGAAATTGCTGAAACACGACCGCTAGGGAGTGTAACATCAATAGTAATTTGTTAACAGTCGATTCGCTTAGATAAGGTATATTAAAAATACTTACTAAAGTACGATTCACGAAATTTGGATACGACTTAATGTTTTCCTGGGTCGGTCCCATTGTGTCGACAAGAGCTTGGTAATAAACAAGTGAAGTATGAAGGGTAGGGAAGTAATGATATGATTATATTAATGTAATCAAATGAAATAACATTTTTTTTAAATATTACTATTTTTTTTTTTTTATTAATTTTTTCGTCAGTCTAATTTCCGCGACTAAGGCCAATCACCGACGCCAGGGAATTTGTCACACCCTATCTGGGAATTTTGCCGAATCCCTCTTTGTCGAGGGTAGGGTTCTTTAACGTGCCCAACATCCATGGACACGGGACCCACAGTTTAACGTCCCTTCCGAAGGACGGTGCAACTTGCTTAAAACCAAATTCCAAATTTTAACGTCGACGCTTGTATGAGCCGGGGAACGAACCCGGGTCGCCACGGTAAATATTACTAGTCATATTTATTTACATTTATAATGTCATTCTATAGATAGTGTTGAGTAGAGAAGTATATACTCTTTTTACAATTTCCCTAGCATCGAGAGATAAATGCATTTTCTATACTGCAACACTAGAAGAAGCACCATCAATGTTTTTCCATGGACGCCACATACTGTTTTTTTATACGTTTGGTAAAATAATATCGGTATTACAACTAAACTCTTCGAGCAAGAAATAAAAACTAACAAATTTTACCACAAAAAGATATTTAAATATAAATTAAGCAACCTAACCTACCTGATGTGCCTATATTTAATTATAATTATTACAATCCGGTCCTTTCCACATAATAATAACAAACGGTCATAAATAATGGGATCGCTAAAGGTACTTTTACTGCAGTCATTAAGTTATATCCATTTTTCGTGAAACAATCTTTACAAATAAGTCTCTCATGCATCACGATCAACTTTGCTGACATATGTCGGCGTGAATTAGTGAAGTCCGTCATTCCCCGAAATGCCTAGTCATTTCACGTATTGCCGGCAAATAGTGTAACTCTACGTTTGGTACACCGTTTGCCTAAGAGTATCAGGCATTCCCTGTAATGACGGAATTCTTTCCGTCAAACGCTGTACTTAACAAAATGATTTAAGTTACCCTGTTTGCCGGTTTTAGTCGAATGCTTTAATTGTTGTTAACATCTGTGTAGTTATATGTTATGTTGAAGCATTCAGAATTGTTTTATAAGAAGTTAGATGACTATGTTTTTAAAAGAGCAAGGATTGAGCTACATTGCGGCATATAATTCATAATGGTGTTATTTTTGTTTATTGAGATATGTTCTTACTCCAATCAAAGTAAGAAAAAACCTTGGAATATTACGGAATTGACGGAAGTAAGAAAATTCTTTTCAATTTTAAGGAAATTCCTGATAATAATCAGTTATTTACAAACCTTTTAATGTAAAATACCTTATTTTCATGAACTACTGGCAACACTGTCTAATTACAATGATTGACTAAAACCGGAAAACAGGATAACTTAAATAATTTGGTTAAGTACAGCGTTTGACTGAAAGAATTTCGTCATTACAGGGAAAGTCTGATACTCTTAGGCAAACGGTGTACCAAATGTAGAGTTAGACTATTTGCGTTTTCGGAATAACGGGTGTCACTAATTGACGCCGACATATACATTTTTCTCTAACCCTTCAAATAAAGTGGTGGGAATAACGCAAACATTGATTTTGAAAAAACAGGAACGCCTTATCGGAAAACATTAAAATTAGTGTCATTTGAAAGAGTTCTTATTGCTCTATCAGCCACACTACAAGCGATGCCTATGTAATTATTACTGTAGTCGCTAGATGGCGCTATTTACAAATTTAACACATTTTATGTTTTTTTTTCTTGAAATACTTAAATGGTAAAGATGTATATCGTTACAAAGGCCAAAGTAAACGATGAAAACCGCAAGTTCTTATCTTTTTTCTAACTGGAGATATCGATAAAAAATAAATTTACATAATTACTACTTTATTAATCGCCCCGGTAATTACATAGATTGTAAAAAATAAGGAGGCCTTGGCAACAAAAGACATACATTTAATAAAATATTGGGCAGAAACGTCAAATCATTCATTTTGAGATCCATTAGAAGCTTTCATTCACTGCACGTAACTACCTACTATGTCGATATTAGTTAGTTAAGCTAGATTCACACGGCAACACACCGCACATTTTGGCAGGATTAATCTTACCCTATAAGTAGTGGCACGTATATTGACATAGAACCATTCACACATCGTTTGCACTGCAAATAAACGTATACGGTTGAAAACGTCCACCGAATACTCACGGGACTTGTCAAGCAACCTGAATGAATTAAAACGTGTTCGGCTTGCACTGGCTTGCAGTAGTGCATCGTTTTCCACCATTTTTTTTACACTGCGCGATGCCACAAGTTTTAATGAATAGCAAGCAACCAGTGGAACACGTTGGAAAATACCCAAAAATAATATTCAAAAGGAGCAAAATTAAACAGATATGATGGGTCTGCATGGCGAGCCGAGTCCAAAATTGAGGAAGCTCGTCCCATTAATTTCGCGCTTTTTGAAGCCTTTTAGCTATTTTACGTTAAAAATCAAATTAAAAACCATAATGTCTTTCTCTTAGATTATTTTTTCAAGTATTTCAGTAATTTATTTAATTTATTAATGTAACTTTCATATATAAAATTGTTTCTCTTCTTTTACTGCTACAAAAGGAATTATACACTTTTTCTTCTACCACTTACAGTAAACCTTTTAATCTTTACAAAATCAAAATTTTCCTCTTTACATCAAAAATGCTTAAATATGTCTTTCCTCCTTAACAGTTGACTTTAACAATGTCAAAAGTTTCTTACTTATGTATAATTTTTCCACTGATGATGTATGTATGTGCCGTCGAAACATGTAAAAAAATTGAAAACTGACATTTATTAAACGAGTAGAGTTGCTGGAGTATGAATTTCTTTTCCTCTTCATAATTTCACACTCTACAGAGAGATGGAGTATTTAAAAAAAGTAATAATAAATAGAATATTGTTTTTGCGGCGTGTTCTGCACATACATGGTAGATGGTAGATACGCCACTGATAGCAACCGACTATTAAATAATCTCTAGTGGTTTTTATGGTTTCTTTTCTACGGTTAAAACCGAAAAAACGGGAAGTGCATTGCCGTGTGACCCAGCCTTAGGTTACAATATTTAAGAGTAGCAGTAGTGGGTATGGATCATCGCGCACGTATTTTCTTTGAAATCCCACTTATTTATATACGAATTTTAAATGTAAAGGTGTTTCTGGCTTAATAAATAAGGTGTTAGATTAATCAGATGTAGTATTATAATAATAACTGCTTGGATAAAGCAGTAATGGGGTAAGTACTGATTTATTTTCGATTTTTCAATTATCAAGGGTAAAATATCGATACAGAGTAGGTATACACGTGATTTATGTACTTATACAGTAAAACCTCTCTTAGGCGGATACCTACAAGACTGTCTAAATGTGGCCGCCTAATAGAGGTGTCCGCACATGGGAATTTTATTGTTAGGTAATATGTAAATGCAAAATTATTACTATGTATATGTAGGTACAAATAAACATAATATAACAAAAATACACTAGCTAGCTAATAACGTAGTTTGACGTATTTGCGTTTTAAACTTGCAATCTAGAAAATGTAATTCCGTCTGATAACAATTCCATTTCTGTAGAGTTCTTTGCATTCAGTTTGGGCTTTGGTTTCAGTTTGGGCTGCATAATCGGTAGGAATGGGGTTACTATCATCTTCTAATGTTAATGAACTCGCCCGAATCATTGTTATCAAATTAAAAACTTCCACGACATCAATATTCTCTTTCAGGCTCAAAACGCGACATTTATCTGTCATTGTTTACGATGTTAACCTTACAACTCACAAATAAACGGCGGGCTGCTGTCGGGGAATCACACATACTTTAATTCGACGAAGTCCTTTCGTGCTGCCACGCATACGTGATTGGTTGCTGACCTATCTTCACAGAGTTTTGCACCGTACTTATTCGTCTCCCTGAAATTCCCTTAACATTTTTGTTCGTTTAAACCAGGGTTTTCGCACTCTTTGTATGAAAACAGCCTGTCCGCGTCCGCCCAAAGGAGAGTCCGCCCAAGAGAGGTTGGTGTTCATGGAATTTCATATACCTAGTTCCGGACTATGAAAAAATGTCCGCTTATGTGTCCGTTATGAGAGGTTTCACTGTATTTGTTTTTATATTAATTTGAATATTGTTTTAAGCAAATCCCATATCAAACTTTGATAATTATCAAATTAACCGTATATACCTCCATATCTATAAATATTGAGGTTAGGTTATGAGTTTTGTAGGCTTAAATGTTATGAATTGTGTAGGCATATTACTTGTGTGGAATTGATTTTCTCAAATAGGCGGATTTCCGCACTCGGCTGGCTTCTGATAAATACTTCCTCGTTTGAAATCTATCATTTTCAACACTTTGCGAAGCAGTCAGCGAATGCTTCAGCTGGATCATCCGCCGAATAGTACGAATTTGGCTCCATCTGACTTATTTTGTTAAGAAATTTGAACAGGGATGACATCATTTTGCAGACGATAACGGATGAAAAATGGATATTGATTGGTGTATATTCTAAAGAAACAAAGTATTGCACGATATGTCAATGAAAGCAGAACAAATTTGAAATCTTAAAACTCGGTCAAGTCATTATTTATGAGAAACACTAAACAGGTACATCGATTGCAAAAAAATTTATGTATTTTACAGAAATGACCTTAACTTGAACCGCGATCGATCGATTGGTGAAAGCTAAAGACGTTCTTAGTCAGTCGCTCTTCCAAACATGGAGATCACCTGAAGAATCGGTCGTTTCGTAACAATTATCGTAATTTAGCCCGATGTTGCCTGGACTTCTACATCAAAATTGTCTTCTTTAAATTAATTGCACTGAGAGAGTCGAGCAGTGCTACCGTTTGGATAGAACTGTACTAAATTCGGTACATTTTTTGTCTGGTTGTACATATAAGTACACTTTTCCTCTATTCCCTCTTTCCAGATGATTACTTCATCAATTTTAGTTATTATTTTTAATTAACACAGACGAAGTAAGAAAAGGATTGTGGTTTTTGTCTACAATGGCTAATAGAAGCATGCTTAGTTTTCGATATACAGTGTGTTAAAGTTTATATTTTTTGCTGTTTTATCAAGTTTTAAGCGAAAGATGGGATTGATTATAATTGAATTATAATTAATAATAAAATTATTGCTTCCATGGCGTAACATATTTTTATTCAGGCGTAACTTCACATATGGTACTGGCTTGAGGTTATTGAGGTAAAAATATGTGGTTTTATATCATCAATACCAAATTATTGGTCAATAAATATGCATACACTGAAAAAGCTCTAGCTAAAAAATCTTTGCTAGGACTATTTTAGCTGGGATAGAATATTTTCTACCTGTAACAGCAAAGTTAATTTCTTGTGACTGTAGGAACCATTTTCCTGGATATTCTTCATTCGGGTTAGAAGAAACTTTGCTATTTTAGATATATTTACTTTATAGTGATAATTAAATAACACTTTGGAAATATGAGTTTCTGTTATTAATCTTTAGATATGCTGCTGAAGGAATACACTTTACTGTGATCGAAAGACAAAACTTATTATATTATAAAATTCTTTGTATTGGCACGGTAAATATTTTGATTGGAAGGTATGACTTTCGGTTACTCTCGGCCGCTTTCGGAGCGCTACCAATTTTAACAACCCGATATTTTTAATACGTTGCACAGACGAAGAGATTCCATACAGAACACTTGTTATGCCTATGGCGTCGGTGACATGCAGAGGAGTAATCTAAGAGCAGAGCAGACACGTACTTCTTCAATTCCAAAGCGGCTGTTTGCGAAAGGACTTTAATTGTTTTTCTCTTCAGTTTTACATATTAAAAAGAAATCTGTTTTACCGGTTAATATATCGTTTCAATTCTATGTTATGCTCTATTTAGAGAACAAAACAGAATTTTAAAAAGTTTTATATTAGTTTTATGTTATAATAACCAACGTTTGCAGCTCGGTTTGATATGTGGTAACTGTAGAACTATAACCAACCTACGATTTATATTCGTTGTATTATCCCTTAATTAGATGAAACGTGGTATAATTTTCGATTTTACTGCTTAATTTGTAATACATTTATTTTTAAAGATTTAAATGTAAAGATATACATATCCCTAAACAGGGAAACGATATATTTTGCTGAATTTTTTGTATATGTTATTGTAGAACACATTTTGAATAAATAAACTCTTTAAAAAATTAACTAACATAACCTGGCTATTTTCTGGAAAGAAAACATCTTGATTGTCCTATTGCAAAGTATCTTTTCAATTGGTGGTACCTAAGTAAGCATGATAATAATTTTCCTTTGCTGTAACTGCATATATCATATCATAATATTATCATATTTATAAACCGACTTTACTACCACAGCAATGAAATTCCCAGCAAAATCAATCATCGCTATTTTTTTTATTGCCCCATATATAGTTTTTTTTTTTCCAACGTAGTTAAAATTTTTATAACAGTAGTAAAAATATTCTTTCAGTGTACAGGGATATAAGGGATGAATACGGCTATATTGAGCTTTGAAAATTTAAGTCATCTAAAGCCATGTAGGAAAGTTATCCGTTTCAAAGCGAAAATTGAGAACTAATGAAAACGTAATAGTATATTACGTACCGAGGTGGAAAGTGTTTCATCCCTGTCGAGAGAGTCGGTAGTTAACTAAATCTCAAGACAGTAATGAAACTTTTCACCGAGGTTTGTATACTATTTTGTTTACAACCATATCTAACATCCACTTCTCGTCAGTATATTATTCTGAATTAAAATTATTAATAAAAGATAAATGTCATTTTGACTTTTCCCTCGAAAAATTAGACAGAAATTTCAAATAACGTAGGTAATAATACATATCAAGATGGCAAATATCATTTTTTGAATATGGTTTCCATGTCACTAAACAATGTATTATTTTAACAACAGAAAAATCAGCTATCAGATGAGGAATTTGATGTTGCTGCTACTCCACCAGAAATTCGAGAAGCAGCAAAAATAGTAGAAGAAGATCTTCTGACAGCTAAAAGCCGCCCGAGATATAACAATGCATATAACTGTTTCAAAGAATGGTGTACGGGAAACAAAGCTATCAGATGAGGAATTTGATTTTGCTGCTACTTCACCAGAATTTATAGAAGCAGCAAGAATAGTAGAAGAAGATCTTCTGCCAACTAAAAGCCGCCCGAGATATGACAAGGCATATAACTGTTTCAAAGAATGGTGTACGGGAAACAAAGTTCAAAATCTTGGTTCTGAGTCGGCGCTACTCTTATTTCAGTGAAAATGCCAAGACAAAGAATATATCAACGATTTGGTCACAATATTCAATGTTGCGGGCCACTCTATCAATTTAGGGGAAAATAGACATATCTAAACACGCAAAGCTATTAGCATTTATAAAAAAGTGTGTTCGTATGTTATTTTGAGATATCGATTTTTAAAGAAATTACAAAAAAATAATTTACTTTCCACCCGGGTGGAAAATAAAAGTAAAAAAAGTCAACTTTTCACCATTCAAAGATAGATGAAATGTCATTATAACATGCATGTTTCTAAATAAATAGCTTTATTCGTGTCACCCAGTATCATGTGGTATGATCAATGATTATCAATCAAGCGTCAATAAGTAGTTAAAATTACATTTTCCCTTTAATCACAAATTTCTTGGATCGGGAAACAAGCATAACAACTATAAAACCATTAAATAGTATTATTATATTATACAGGCATTTATTTAACACCTCTGCGTTTATTTTGTTGCCTTCGGCTTCGACTTATTTAAAATTTAGAAAGGCTGCTAATTATATATTGGGATATATAAACAATTTTCCTAGTGGGTATATCAACGGAAAGAATTTATTTAAATTTTGCGTAATACAATTAGTTGTAACAATATTTTCTTCCTAGATTAATGCGATTATCTTCCTTTTCAACTCTATACGTACACATACGAGTACATCTCATGTAGCAGTTCTTAATTGAAATGACTGAGACTTATTCTAACGTGAAATAGAAAGGAGTTTTGAAATAATATTAAAAGTCAGTTTTTACAAACAGATTTTTTTATTTTCCTGTCACAAAAAACGCAGAAGCTACAAACGCAATTTTGAATCATTAAAGGGTGGATAAGATACGAATTACATTTTACTGCAATTGCTGCATTTTTCGGGAATTTTTCAGAAATTTGCATATTCTTAATATTTGCATATTTTATTCACAGAAATTTGCCAGTATACTCCTATGTCTAGATGGATATTAGTATTCAATTATTCAGCCCACTAAGCAAGAAACATCTTTTTCACGTTTGATAACGTTATTTTAAAGGAACTTAGAAAACGTTTTTTCTCAAACAGACCATTGATGTATCAATGATGATTTTATTTAACATTTTAAAAAATAACGTGATTCATATGTTAATTTTAATATGTAATTATAATATTATTAACGGAACTTGTTAGTAACGTAGAAATCATGTTAGTTGAATATACGTTTTATTTCTACCATCACAGACATGTTTTTATTTCAATTTCTTCGTTATGTTATGAATAAACGTTTTAAACAACAAACTTGTTTCGTCAAATAATGTAATTTTCTTAACGTTACTGAAACGGGTTTCGATCAATGCTTCTAACGTTCGCATTAACTTTCCGGTGTCGTTTACTTTGCCAGTGCTGGACAACGCCGACTGGCCAAATATAACCTAACTTTACTTCCTTCCTTCTTCTTCATGTCGTGGACGTGTGGTTTGTTGACGGTAGTTTGTTTAGCCGTCATAAAGTTATATTAAGAGCTTTTTATTTAAAAAAAAACAAGATAAAGAGTAAGGTAAGTACCTATTAAATCAGTATACTAATTTGGAAATCTCGATATTTTGTAAATTTTCATAGGCTCATAGTAATAGGTAGATTATTACAGGTCGGTCGGTCGCGGCCATTTTGCATGCAACCATAAAATTTTGAGGCCGAGATTACGAATCTTGGGAAAAATATTCACTTTTTTTATTTAAAATTAAGATTTATTTATAGGTATGGTTAAATTAAATTAACAAAAACCAGTCAAATATGATTGTAATCTTTTCATGAATATTATTAATAAGTATTTTAAATATTTTAGTACAAGTATCTTCAAGTGGCAGGAAAGAATGAGACCGAGTTTATACGCAGGGGCTTGATTAGCGTATTCGCAAATAAGCAGTCAATTATTCGTGGACAGGCCAGAAACAAAACTGAAAGATTGCAAAATCATCTATCTCTTAAGAGGTTTGTTTTTAAATTAATACCTATACAATCAAATTTAAATGTATTGCGTTTTCTCAAACAGATGCAGCTCAAACGGTGCACAACATTATCAATAAAGGCTGGAGAGAGATAATGGAGTGGTTTAGGAACTCCAATCAGAGGCTTAAACGAAAAGAAGTAAACAATTGGTAAGTTATTAAATTAGTTTAAGTTAAAAACTAGCAGGTACCCGCAGCTTCCTCTTGCGTAATCCAATTATTCAATTCGCTATACAAGCAAAGCTGCGGATAACATTCAAATATGTATTTATTTCTACAATATGGCTTATTTTGACAGAAAATTTTTAATCATAGATCAATTGTTAGAAGATGAGTGCTTCCCTTTAAAAAATAATCATCTAGCTACGTTTTGTAGTAGCTCCAAAGTAAGAAGGACAAATATTTTGAAAACAGATAAACTTACACAAAAAACATTTTTGTAATTACTGAATCCAATAACATCTTAATATAATACACAAATATTACCAATCAACACAAATCTTCCTTTTTTTAGTTGGCCCCTCAATTTTCTTTATTCTACGAAGAATGTTCAAATTTAGAAACATCCTTGAATAGTTTTAAATTTCTTCCAAATAAAAAAATTAAGGCGCAACAAATTAGAGACCAAAACTGAAAATTCCATTTTTTAAAATCTCTCGGGTACTTATTCAGAACATTTACAAAAATTCTTTTCACCAAATTAATATGCCCCAAAATATGAAACGTTTCCTCGGAATCGCTTACCGTTTTCAAGATAGATACAACAGAGTAGATACCTCAAACAATTTTTCTTTTCAGAATATCTACATTTTCAGTAAGCAGCAGCGTTGCTAGATACAATTTTTACAAGTCGCCATCAGAGCTGGCGAAAGTTGCCAAGGTGAAATTAAAGTCGACCGATTTTCTTAAACTTTATTGTTCAGGTTTGTTAGTGGAATAAAAAAATACCTCAAACTGAACGATTTTTATTTTGAAAAAAAAAACTTATTCTCAATGTAATATTTTTGTTAACCCTTAAATGTCATTTTTTCTTAGTCTAAATTAGGTACGTAACAATTAGTACCAAGATAACAAAAATTATATAGATCAAGGTAGCTCTAAAATGTCAATTTTGATAGTTCCATAGAAATGATGTGATATTCTTAACTTCTTCCTTATTCTTTATAAAAAAGTCATCGTCCAAAACCTAAAAAGCAACCATGCAGGTTTGTCAATAAATATGAAATATTTTGTGACAATACTGAAAACTGTAATTATGAAAAGTTGTTCGGTATAAAAAACTATGTTTTAATATGCAATTACATCCTTCTACAACTTTTTAGAAATAAATTTTCTTTTGAGAGAATTTACAGGCGTAGATTATCATGGGTTTAATATGTATATTGCATATTAGAACTAAGTTTTTTATACTGAACAACTTTTTATAATTACAGTTTTTGATATTGTCACAAATAAGTATCTACTTTATATATATACCTACTCTTGAGCCAAATTCATATTTTTTTTGAAACCTCGTATACGACTGAAAAAAATTAATGCCTGATGGTTGCATTTTATGTTCTAGACCATGGAGACCTTTTTTTTATGAAGAACAACTTTTCTCATAAAATTAATGATCAAAAAGTTTTCTGGCTCAAAATATTAATTTTCACATTCACATTTCTATGCAAACTATCAAAACTGACATTTTAAAGCTATCTTGATCCATATAATTTTTGTTATCTCGGTACTAATTGTTGTGTACCTAATTTAGAATAAGAAAAAATTACATTTAAGTGTTCACAAAAATATTATATTGTCAAAGGATGAATCTAATCCGTCATCAATATAATGAAATTATGCCTGCATTTATTCCTTTTTAAAAACGAAATTGGTTCGTTATAGTTTCGAAACGAGAACGTTTTATGTACAACATAATTATAACGTTTTGACACGTCCTTAAAATAAACATCTTAAGAACGAAACCAGTTCGTTATAGTTTTCGAATCAAACACGTTAATTCATAAATGTAAATGCGATTTTGTTATGTTGGCGGACATTACGACCAGTACGTTACGTAATAGTGCCGTAACAAATCCTTTTTGTACAACGTAACATGTAACCTAAAAACATATATGTGACGAAATTGGGATGTTTTTTTGCTTAGTGGGAGGTTATTCAGGAAGGTAGGTACCCCAATTCAATGCCTATACCCAATGATCAATACCAAGGTAGGTAATTTACTAGATTGGCACGCTTAGTTTCATACTTAATACTGTTACCAAACCTTGTAAATACTTAAAAATAAAAACTTATGCTTGATGGAAAACAGGTTATTTCATTCAAAGGTGGTAAAAAGGTTTCGCAAGAACCTGAAAATTAATAGTAGTAAATTTAAGGTTCTTCTTGCGAGCGCCTCTCGTGTCTTTCCGCAACAACGCGAAAACTAGGGGAATGTGCCCTATGATGGCATCCTGCTTATGATGGCATACCAGCCCTGCTCCCCCTACCTATGCATTTTCGAAACTTTTTTTATAGTGGCGGTAGACCACGTGTCTTGTTTAGTACATGATATATGCTATATTTTCTAATATCTTTCTGATTGTTATAGTTTTGATTTTTATGAGACATTTATTTTCTTCTTCTAGCCTCATACTCGATGCATATCCAATAATAGATCTGCCATATTATGTTCGGTGATTTGTAACAACGAATACTTATTTTTTATTATTATTTTGTTGTGTGTGTGTGTTCTTTTGCCTATGATGGCATACAATCGATTCCATCAGTGGTTAATGGCTATTTAAATGTATTTTTCTTCTAGATATTATAATGGCACCTAAATAAAAAGTCGGCGCAATACAGGCATGGAGAGAAGAAGATATGCAACAAGCTGCTATACAAAATATCCAGAGTAAAACTATGGGTTGGCGTTTGGCCTCAAAAACGTTCAATGTTCCCTTCACTACCCTAAGAAGAAGAGCAAAGGAAGGAAAAGGGAGCAAAAAGATACCTTAGGAGGAAAGGAGCCGGTTTTTGATAAAGACCTGGAGCACCTCCTAGTTGAAAAAGTTAAAGATATAGAAAGTCGATTCTTTGGCATAACTGGGACTGAATTGCGGACACTAGTTTATCAGCTAGACAAATCAAAAGGAAAGTATTGTCCGATAATGAAGTTGTGAACAAAAATGTCGAGAAGAAAAGGCTATATTTGAAAAGAGAAACGAAATCTATAAAACCCATTTTATACGATGAAGAAGATGAAACTCTTATTTCGCAGTAGAAAATGACGATGATGATTCCGATGCAGCCTGTATTTACTGTAATGAAATGGGTAAGTTAGGTCGAGCTGGAGAGTGTTGGATAAGGTGGCAACTCTGCAGGCAGTGGTGCCATGCTGAATATGCAGGAGTAGATTAAACAAACAAAGTTTTACTATGTTTAGACTAAATAATATCGATATTATGTTACTATATTTTAATATATATTTTTTTTTATTTAATAAAAATTACCATGTTGTATTGAAAAACGAAAGTTGGCAGCTACTTCCGGTATAACCGGAAATGACATAAACATGTAAATATTTTAGTTAAAGAGAGCATATCGGTAAACCTAACTTCCCAAAGTTTCAGAAACATATATTTAGTAGTTCTCCATAAAGTTCCTATGCAAGCTAGTCGTGAATCACCCTGTATGCCATCATAGGCACAAGTATCGTGCCATCATAGGAACATTCTATGATGGCTCAAATGGAAAAAATAAAAAAATCTAGTCTAAAAAAATGTTTGTTACACAAATTTCAATTTTTCTTAGAGGTTCCATCATAGGACACTTTCCCCTACTACTGAGGGATGCACAGGTGGTTGAAAGTGTCCACAGGAGCTAAATCTGTGACCGCCGAAATTCGGTGCGTATCAATTGCCAACCGATTTGCAACCGTCAGAATAACCCACGTACTGATACGGAATTGTGGGTTTGCATTCTACGCATTTGCTCCATCGGCGGTTCGGTTACTTTTGCCTTGCTTTCACCGATGTGTTTTATTTTCTTTAGTATTGGCATGTTTTGATTAATATTACTCTGCATTATTCTTTAAATATCCATTCCAAAACTAAAAGCTAGCTCTAAACAAAGCAGAAATGAGCAAGAATAAGAATACTTCTAGGTTAAGTTAAAAAGTCAATTATCAGATTTAACAGTTTGAAGGGTAAGCATTTGTACCAGTTCAGAAATGAACAAAACTGAAAAAAGCCTAAAAAGAGAAAATTTCTAATCGGAGACACGCCAAGCATCCTTGGCGCCATCGTCGTGTGAAATACTGACAGGCGCCTTTAACCAATATGTCTAGCCTTGCCATATGACGCAGCACCACCTTGCCCATATGGACCCCCTGTCAAGCGCGGATCCAGGGGGAGGTCCCCCCAAACCATCAATTTAACACGAAAAATACCATATATACCGGTTTGACTAACGCGGCAGGGTATTAATTACTTTTCGTAACCCCCCCCCCCCCCCCCCCCCCCCGAAGTTCTGGATCCGCCCTTGCCCCCTGTTTCTGATGTAATAAATAAGATAGCGGTATTCGTGCATTATTGTCAATCTATGGATAATTATCGATTACAATTATAATTGTAGCACGAGGAGTAAAATCCGCGACTTCGTTTGCAGCGACACAATACACACACACACACACACACACACAATAAACTATAAAGGCATATTGCGCCAATAACTATTAAATTGTTTAAGCTGTATTTGTAACCCGGACACACGGATAACCGTTTATAACTGGTGTGTAATAACTATGTATCTCTTGACCACATAAACGAAACAATGAATGGGGAATCGGTGAAGAGCCGCTTTAGATTTAATGACTTTTTTTAATTATAATTTCGGAATTTCCTTTTCCCGTATGTCCTGTTTTGTGTATCGATTGCACACAGATATTTGACTAAAGCTTAACGCGTCGTTAAAAAAAAAACACTTTGTCCAATCATTCGTAAATTCCAATCAATCGCAAATATATTAGATAATGGTACAAAACAAATACAAAAACGTTAAACTCGTATGTAGCGTTAATTCCAGAATTACTTTATTACGCAAACAAGAAGCCGGTACTTGGGTAATAAATTAAATGCGGCTATAAATGTTAACTTTCATTGCAATCGCCAAAGAGCAAAAATAAAAAAGTAATAGATATCAGGTCTGATATAAGGTTCCCATAAGCATGGAGTAAAACTAGACTATTTTTTAAATGATTATGCAAAAAGTAGAATAACAGCAATTTTATATGTAGGGGGAGTTGGGGCACATCGATGCAAATCTTTTGGCAGAGAAAAAGTGAATGGTGAAAAAAGTAAAAGTAATATGTTATATTTAAAGACTTGTGTTAGTTTGTTCTCATGCATTGATTACATAGTGGTTCTAATTTAATAATAATCGATGCTATACGATATAATTTCTAAAATGGAATTTGAATCAATGTGCCCCAGGAGGAGGGCAAATTGATAAAGGTAAGAGGCACAATGATACATGGACTTCAACATTCATCATTCCTTAAATTAAAGAAGTTAGATTTTAAAAACTCGACATGTTTTATTATATAAAATGAAATAAAAGTTTACTTTGTTATTTGTCACTATATTAAAACAGATTTGGCGTTACGGCCGTTTCGTACTACAACTACATCTTCAAGACGCTGATAGGAGAGTGATCCCAAACTAAGTCTATACAGGGTGTCCCATAACTAATGGTACACAGGAAAACTGCAGATTCCTTGGGTAAAAATACTGCGATTTGGCCATACTTAGTTTAGTTCAATAGTCGGTAATAACCGAGATACAGGGTGTCCAAATAAAAATTTAATTTTCAATTTTCCTAAATAACTTATTTCTGAATCAATATTTTTGCACAAAATTTTGTGACTAGGGTCTTTTGGGGAAAGGAATTTGAATTTGTTAATAATTTTGATGTGGATTATAGAGGGCGCTCTCTGCGGTACTCTGAACACCTAAAAATAAATATAACTTTTTTGTGCCTTAGTATAATTATATTTTTATTAAAAATATCAGTTTTTTCGTCATTTTTAAGCAATAAAGGTATACGTTGTAAATGTCGCTCCGACTAACCGTTTTCGAGATATTTTCAATTACAATTTCTAATGCGCCCGTTTAAATTTTGATTTGTAAATGTGAAATTTGTCACAGTAGGCTTTGGTAAAAACAAATACAATAAAAGCACTTTGAATCCTCATTTCTGTCAAAGTTTATTTTCATTTGTCAGCATTGTGGGTGTTTTTAAGGAGTATTTGAAGATACTGTAATCAAAAATTAAACTAAAAATGCCGTGACATAACTGTTTTCAACGGAGAAATGCGAGACATGGTATGTTTATACGCACAAGAAAATTTTAACAGACGGAAATGGAATTGTATCCAAATAGAAGGCAGCCAGATTTTAAAATTTTTAGAAGCCTATACGACAGACTGCGAGAAAAAACAGGATCCTTGCGTCCAAAACTTAAAATGTCGCGGCATTTTTAGTTTAATTTTTGATAACAGTATCTTCAGAAACTCCTTAAAAACACTCACAATGCTGACAAATGAAAATAAACTTTGACAGAAATGAGGTTTCAAAGTGCTTTCATTGAATTTGTTTGTATCAAAGCCTACTGTGACAAATTTCACATTTACAAATCAAAATTTAAACGGGCGCATTAGGAATTGTAATTGAAAATATCTCGAAAACGGTTAGTCGGAGCGACATTTACAAAGTATACCTTTATTGCTTAAAAATGACGGAAAAACTGATATTTTTAATAAAAATATAATTATACTAACGCACAAAAAAGTTATATTTATTTTTATGTGTTCAGAGTACCGCAGAGACCTATAATCTACATCAAAATTATTAACAAATTCAAATTCCTTTCCCCAAAAAAACCCTAGTCACAAAATTTTGTGCAAAAATATTGATTCAGAAATAAGTTATTTAGGAAAATTGAAAATTTAATTTTTACTTGGACACCCTGTATCTCGGTTATTACCAGCTATTAAACTAAACTAAGTATGGCCAAATCGCAGTATTTTTACCCAAGGAAGCTGCAGTTTTCCTGTGTACCATTAGTTATGGGATACCCTGTATAATATAGGTAGTAGTAAAAATGATAGGTAGTAGTAGTAAAAAATAAAAAATATTAATTTGGTATAATAAATAATGTTTGGCACAGTAGTGTAATAAACTTAAATTAGGGACAAACGGGTCAGAGCATCCACATGCCAGATGGGATTTTTACAATAGTTTTAATAGCGGGGAGTTGCCGAGATCTAATTGCGTGTTTAAAAGGTTAATATTACTGTCTTTTTCATGTTTATAAATTTCAATATTTTCTAGTAAATTCAATTTATGGCCTTTTTGTTCAGCGTGTAAGATTTGTAGGTTACTTATATCTGGAAATGTGTGGTTTGTATCTAAAAAGTGATTCGCAAAATTAGATGATCTTTTATTAAGTCTAAAGCATGTATTGTGTTCTTATAATTCATTACACTTAAACTTATAAACTCCTGATTTTTTATATTTTTCGCGCTTATCTTTGACGTTAAAAAGTAATTTGGATAAACTATTTGAGCGTTTCAATGCTATTGTTAGCTGATCAGATGATAAAATATTTGCAATTTTGTCTGAGGACGGACCTGAATATGTAAGGCTATGAGATTTTTTGAGTTTTCGTTCTTTTTTTATGGAGTATATTTGTGTTATAGCTAGTGTATGTTGTTTTTTATTGATAAGAGATGTTATAGCTCTGATGGTATCGAGCCCAATCTTTAGACTTTCTTTCTTCTTTATTATTATATTATATACCTTTTTCCACTTTCAATACGAACTGATATCTTATCAAATTTTTCAAAAAATATTGATAAAGTCATTTTCACAAATGAATATGTAAAAATGAAATGGACATGAAATGTTAATAACAACTAGAATGACAACATAGTTGTTTCTATGATATTAACTATTGTTTCACGGTCTACTGTAGTTTAAAGTCATAAAGTTTAAATAAATCGCCTAGGAGACCAATATCATCCATGGTGTGTTATATATTTGAAAAGGGAATTTAAAATGCTATCTTTTTAGATTAAAACATACAGGGTGTTCCATTTAAAAAAATGAGGTTAGGTCCGATAACTTCTTTACCTGACCCCGTATACTTATTCTGAAAACGGCAGATTATTCAACAATCAGCATAAAGAAACTTCTACATAAAACATATTTCCGTATCTCTTTTAACTAAGATAGGGTAATTTTGAAATTGTCTATTTTTTGATTTTCCCTTGTATCTCTTAAGCAAGCGAAAATTTTCGAATTTTGATGTTACCATTTTAAGTTTGACCCAAAAAGAGCACATGACACCTACATTACTTTTTTGATAGCACTAACAATTAAGAAGATAATGGGACACCCTGTACAGGGTTATCTATCTTTGACACTTTTGCAGTGTATCTCTGTAATTATTAAAGTTATCAAACAACTGAAGGATTTGTCATGAGATGTATTTAGGAGAATTTAAAAATTATAAAAGCAGAACTTAATAGATACGAGGGATGTAGATTTTACATTCGTCCTCAATATTTTGGTTACATGACCAACTGATTAAAATTTTCTCATTTACGGCCGTTTACTTCTTTTCTGATTTTTCACGGACACTTTGTGTTAAATAACATCTTGTATAGAGAGTATAAATCTCTTATACATTACTCCAATTAATTATCGAATATTCCAAAATGCACTTCAAAATTAATAAGTCGTTAATATAAAATAAAATTTAGATACATGTAATTTTCATCAAATTTATATAAAAATTGAATTTAATTTAGTTTTTGAAATAAACCAATTAGGGATAAATCTGGTTTAGATACTGGCTCAAAAGCCTATCATTATGTCGATCGAGGTAACAAAAAAATTACCACTTCTTCTAATTACGATATATTGTCAAAAAAAAAACCGTTTCGTAAACAATAAATGCGACATTTTGTTAATTTTAGCTTTTGTTAAATGAAAAATAAAAATAATTTTATCAAATAAAGTCTATACATACAGGGTGTTCATTTGAAAACCTCCCACCATGGATTTATCGAAAACTGATTAAAAGAAAAAACGCAGAGACACGTCAAAAGATTTGCCAAAGGGGACAACTTTTTAACCAAAAACTACTTCACCCCCTTTTACCCTCTGGCCTCCGGGGTCATCCCCTTAAAAATTTTAAATGACAAGGGGTAGCAAGTAGTAGCTTATTTGTAAGGTATTTCAAAGTGCTTTATTTTGACGTTTGATTTTTTTAAATCGGTCGATTCGTTTTCGAGAAAATTTTTTACCGCCTTCTTTTTATCAACACAGATATCATGGGCGAACTGTTTTTATTCTTATACCTGTTTAGTTTTTTTATACCTGTTTAGTTTTTTATAGTTACTAAGGGAAAGAAACAATTTAATTTGCTGTCAGTTACCTTTGTGACAATCTTGGGATAGTAAAAATTAATTTATTGATTCAGATTTTACTTCCAAAATGGTTTACACACTAGCGGAAAGAGTGGAAATAATTCTAATTTATGGTGCCCAAAATCAATGTGCTCGGCAAACTGCCGTTACATTTAACGCCAGACATCCGGAAAAGATAACTTCGCATAGGTAGGTTTTGGACCTTGTTACTAAATTTACTCAAACTGGATCTGTTGAAAATAAGAAACGTAATCATCGTAGAGTTTTGGATGAAGCCGCTCAAGTTGAAGTTTTGGGTCATTTTGCCATAAATCCTAATACTTCATTACGCAAAATTGTTGATGCGACTGGTATTTCATTAGGCTCTGTACCCACAGTTACTAAATTACATATATTTCATCCATTCAAAATGAAAATATTGCAAGAGTTAACCGAAGATGATTTCGATAGGCGAGTTGAGTTTTGTGAACAAATGACTGCAGTCATTAATGATAATACCATTCATGTAAAGAATATCTGCTTCAGTGATGAATGCACATTTTATCTAAATGGATTTGTTAATAAGCATAACTGCAGGTAGGCATACTCAGTACCCCCCAAAAATTAATGTATGGGCATGGCATTTTAGGAAACAAAGTGATTGGGCCATTGTTTATTAATGGGAATTTAAATGGAGGCATTAATTTAGATATGTTGGAAAATACCATCAATCCGCTTATCGCTGAAACAATTGAAAACCAAATCGAAGACGATGGAAACCCTATACTTGATGAGGCTGAAATACATTTCCAGCAAGACGGCGCTCCTCCTCACTATGTTCTTCCGGTTCGGCAATGGCTAGACGACGAGTTTCCAGATAAATGAATAGGGCTAAGATCTCCTGACTTGACGCCATTAGACTGTTTTCTATGGGGCCATTTGAAAACTATTGTGTTCACTCCCCAACTTAACAGTTTGGATCAACTTCGTCAACGCATCACCGAAAGCTGCCATGCATGATCTCCCACAACATGTTTTTGAAAATGTCCGTCGGGAATTTGAAAATCGCCTATATCATTGTTTGGCCAATAACGGGCAACATTTTGAACACTTATTGAAATAAAAAGTGATATTTTCGTGTGCTTTTTTTTCTATCTGAACAAATTAAGATAAATAAAGATTTTTCTAATTTTCTTGAGAACGAAACGACCGATTTAAAAAAATCAAATGTCAAAATAAAGTACTTAGACCTTTCAAACAAGCTACCCCTTGTCATTTAAAATTTTTAAGGGGATGACCCCGGGGACCAGAGGGTAAAAGGGGGTGAAATAGTTGTCCCCTTTGGCAAATCTTTTGACGCGTCTCGGCGTTTTTTCTTTTAATCAGTGGTTTACGATAAATCCGTGGTGGGAAGTTTTCAAATGAACACTCTGTATATATGGTACGCAATAATTGTATTTGTATAGTTATTTTCGAATTTTTAATGTTAAGTAAATCAATTAAATGAATAGATATTTGCGTAAGACTTTGTATTTTAGACTTTAGAAGTTGAAATGATTTTTATTTTTAATTTAACAAAAGCCAAAAGTGAATGTGAAGAATGTCGCACTGATCGTTTACGTAACGTCTTTTCGATAAACGCATTTCGAAGAAATGGTAATTTCATTATTACCTCCAATTGGTATGAAACAAACATGGACCCGGAATTTTTATCTGTTTTGCACACGTCGCACAAGCTTAACAGTTTGCAGAGGCTGGCCTGCCTGTGTATCAGTGGGGCGATGAAAAGTACCCCCACTGCAGCAATGGAAGTCATACTGGGACTAATACCCCTAGACATCCACATCAGAATGGAGGCTATTTGCAGCGCCTCAAGGATGATAACAAATGGGGAATGGTCACAACACCCCGTAAAAATTGGACACACAAGAGCCACGGATCTAATCAACGATGAGCTCTTGGATATGCAATCTGATCGTATGAAAGCAACATACGTTTTCACAAAGCCTTTCAAGATTGACTGGAACTTTGATAAATGGACAAACAGTGCAGCCCCGTCGTTTGACAAGGGTCTAGTTTGGTACACCGATGGATCAAAAATCGCCAACGGTGTGGGCGCAGGTATATTTGGGGAAAGGCCCAGGATGGACATAAGCATTCCTCTGGGGACCTACGCCACAGTATACCAAGCGGAAGTTCATGCCATACAAGCATGTGTACTACAAAATCTTGAAAAGGGCTACCACGACCAAAAGATTTACATCCTTTCGGACAGCCAAGCTGCTCTTAAGGCTCTGAACTCCAATCGGTTTACTTCAAAACTTACACTGGAGTGTCATACCAACCTAAAAGTACTGGCGGCCAGGGGGGACAAGGTGGAACTCTTGTGGGTCCCTGGTCACTCCGGGATATTAGGAAATGAAAAAGCGGATGAACTGGCGAGAGCCGGATCTGCCCAAAGTCTCAGGGGCCCTGAACCGGCCTTTGGAATATCAAAACAGGCAACAAAAACTACATTAGATAGATGGTCGGAAAAGCAACACCTATCTCGATGGCAAGAGTTACCTGGTCTAATACACGCACGGGCCGTAATGGGAAAACCATCGAAAATACTATCGAATGGGATACTAACCCTGACGCGGCCCCAGTTGAAACAAATGATGGGTCTGCTAACAGGCCACTGCCACTTGCGAAAACACCTTCAACGGATAGGGCTAAACAACGGATCCATTGAATGTAGACTCTGCGGCGAAGAGGATGAAACCGCCTCACACATAATATACCGCTGAGCAGCGCTGTCCCGCAGAAGACAAAATATCTTCGGGAACATACAACGTGGTGACAACCTCCCACGTGACAAGCTTGGTAGAAGGTTACTGGACCTCATAGAAGGAACAAACATCTTCTAACAAGATCGGGGTACACAATAAGCCGAAAGGCTGCAGTGACTTGAAGTTCGGGCCTTTAAACCGACCCCCGCCTTTAACCAACCAACCAACCAACCGCACGTCAATGTAAGGCCTGTTATTACGAAAATAAATAATTACAACAAAAAAAAGATGGGGATTCCATCTGTACCATCCCCATCTCTTTTTATCTTCGGACCATTTCTGTCTTGGTTAAGAACAACGAGCAATCGACGGACGTGATTCAAGTCTATATTTTTATCCAGTTTACGACAGACTTGGCACTGTCTTACCGTATTGAGTAAAGAATTACTATTGTTTCCACAAACAATACTTAAATGTAAAGCACACACAAGCACTGAAGAACAACAACGAATTTAATTTATCAATAACGACAAATATGACAGTTATTAATCCGATAGTGTCAAACGTGAAGGCAGGTATGTCAGACGATACCGTTCCAATAAGGGCTTTATAAAAAGTACGTTCGGAACGTTAGAAGGCGACGTAATGAATTTGTCTAATTAACGGAAAACGACAAAGGAAAATTATATGTATTAAGTTTCAGAGCTCCCCCGATTGTTTTTCTGTTGTTTATGACCTACCTAAGAATGTGAATTGTTTATTGTTCAAAGACTGTGAACCAAAGCCGTATCCTCCTTGATTTAAAATCCTTCGTCTACCCAGATTAATATATCTCTTAATTCGTTTAGTTTAAAAAATAGATTCAATTTTTATGTAAAATATGTTAAATTAAAATTTTATGAAATTTACATGTTTAAACTCTATTTTAGACTTGGTTTGTTATTAACGAAATAACAGCTTTGGAAATGAAGTGTATCATATCGGAAATTCACACTATAATTATACATACATAACTACATCTTACAGCATAAGCTCAAATATACTATTTATAGGCGATATTATGAATATACTAAATTTAACACTTTATATAAAAATTAACAACATAAGATGAAGTTCATTAAAACAAAAAACATAAAGTGAGTTTGACAATTTCCAAAAAAAGACACATCAATCGTTGTTCTGTATCTCTAAAGTAGTTACACAATCTGAAATGATTGAAGGACAAAAGTACCTACATTGTACACATGACTACTTTTTCCTTAATGTCGTTCCACAATAATATTTTTGAAATAAATCCTGATAGTTCGATCAAACAAAGAAACTAGTTTAGATATATTTCGTAAAAAAACCTAAGGGGTAAAAATATAGGCAAAATCCCTACTACAGAAGATAATTTTTGAACTTACCGAATTTAATATTATGCAAATGTATTCACAAAATTAAAATAAAACAAACCGCAAATACGCCGACGGAAATCTAGTCCGTATTATATCTGCGACGTAAAAAGAAAAACTTAAACGATAAACGAGAAAATATGCGGTCTCCTGCTAGTTGGTAACTTTGCAGGTGACGCTCGGCAGAAGACTAATCTGGTAGAAGTGGTTAAATGCAAAGGCGGCTGTGACGGCCGCGGCCTACTTGGTATCCTAAGATTACTGTTCTATGCTGATGATAAAATAAAGTGAATTTATTGAAATGGACAAATAATAAGTTGTTGATACTGTAAGAGACGTTCAATAAGGAAATGGACCGGTTACTTAATTTTTACTAACTCATCAGTTGACAATGACATGCAACAACGCAGAAATTCAATATAATATGTATGAGGATACCACGCTACCGATAAATCTAGTATAGACGTTTGAAACTTATATATACTATGTATACGTTTCCTAATATACAGAGTTGTCCAGTAAGTATATGGCAATATTTCATCAGCGTACAGGCGTACAGAGGATGTCGAAATAATACCTACTGGAAGTTCATAAAATTTACAACGTATGTAAAGAAGACTAGTAATTAAATAATACCAGTGCGAAGGATATTTTGAGAAAAAAACTATCGGTTTCAATTTCCAGGAAGAATCCAACTGCGGAATGAACAAAATGTATTAATTTATTTTCCACTTAATAAATTATTATTTTAGCATGCCGCTTTCTAGAATGGTTTCTCCCCTCGATCTTCATACGGAATAGTATATTAAGATATAAGTTTCATAATACATTATCTTAGAGCACGCGTTTCTAAAGTACAACTGCTCTAATTGTCTCATGAACCGTGTATTTTATAATACTTTTTCTATTTGGGTCTTTAAAGTCTGAAAAACTTTAAAAAATATAGTAGATTTTTTCCATTTGAATTAATATTTTCTTTTGGGTTGGCAATACTTTTACAATTTAATAAAATGTTACAAGTATCAAATATGCCATGATAGAAACAATTGAATACAACAAAGCTTCTTCCCACCCCTCATAATTAAAAATAAATATATTATTAAAGTTAATAAAAATTAGTCAGGAAGAAAGTTGTACTCCGTCAGAAATACGAGAAATTGCAGAAAATAATGTAGAAAAACTTTTAAAAAGAATATGCAAAATTTTGAGTTATGGTGCGAGCAGAACAAAGTTCAAAATATTGAACAAAATAATAAATAACACTATTGAACAAAATATTGTGTCGACACAGAATTTGACAGAATAACAATTAATGCCCAAGAAATGTCTACAGTAACTATAAATATATATATAAAGTAATATGTGTAATACTATATTGAATTAAAAATAAAAATAGTACTTTATTGAATAAAACTTTAGAAATAGAGCATAAACTTGAAGATATTTCTATTATTTTTAGGTTATGTTGTCTTATAGTTGTGACTAGAAATTAGTTGACGGACACAGTCAGCATGTGCATATTTCCGAATATAATTATTTCAGATAAATATTATGTATTTGCAAGGTTAAAGGTTAGTATAAAGTATAAAGTTTTCGATAAAAAAATTTTGTCGAATCCATAATGCCTAGAAATCTAATTTTAACGAAATCAAAGTAAGCCTAAAATTCGAACCCTACTTTCTGTCAACATAAAAAAATAAAATTTCAGTTTCATAAAGTGGCAGGTTATTAAATTTGTTTGCGTTTCATAATGTAGCCATTATGAAACCCAAATAGAAAAACGTTCAAATGAAACTGGGCAAACAATATTTACCACTAAAAAGTTGCCAAAATCATATCCTACCTTAAAATAAACATACCGGGAAATTAAAAGAAGCAACGATATACAGGGTGTTATGCAAATGACGTATTATTATAAACTTTTACTTTCAGTTCAGTTCGCTGATTTATAAACTTGAACTGACTCGAACAAACCGCCGCGGAGTTTATAAATGGTCAGGTATGTTCTCATTTGTTCAATTCGAACGACACCGTCGAAACAACTTAAATGCCACTTTACCCATTAGAAAAACAATGCAATTTTATTTACCTTTTCGATCTTATTTAAAACCAACTTAATTTATAAAAAAAAACGAACAAAAACCGACACAATAACCTCACAAAACACCAAAACAAAGCCACATAAATTCACTTTAGTTTTCGCGTAGGTATGCATTTCATGAACACATCTAAGTTTTTAGTATTTTAAAGTGCTACTGTATAGACAAGAATACGGGCTAATTGTTCTGGGAAATAATATAAATTTCCATACATTGGTATTTGACAACTAAAAATTTTGAAAGTAACTAAACACGTTTGACATATTCGGGTTTACTAGGTCGATATAGATTTGGGCAGAAAATACAGCGTTGCCACTTTCGATGTTTTATAAGATTATATTCATAAATTGCGGAATTACCTTCTGTAATACTTTCCTGTATAATGATAGTCTCAGAAATGGCAACCGCGCTAGTTAGACGAGACTATTTATTTTGAAGGGGGATGTCCTGTCTATCAACATAATTATTTCTTCACTCTTCTTCAGTAAAGGATTAATAAATTTGATTAGCTCATTAGAAATTAGCGTTTTTATTATTTCTGAATTTCTATTGCGAAATAATTTGTATCCTATAGTGCTCTTGTTCTATGTGTACGGTAGTGTTATTAATTATGCGTTAGTATTTAGTGCTTTTGTGTAATCTAATAATAGGTACATATCTTCAAAAAAACTGATTTGAAACTCGTGAGTGCCTGTGTGTTTTTTTAAGTGATTTAATGTAATTTGTTCTGTTCCACTATGTGTTTTTTTTTCTCTCAACGATATGACGGTTATGTTCTGAGATTGGAAAGAAAAGGCCGAATGGGGTTTAGTGGGTAGACGCTTATTATGCAGTCCCACACTATCATCAGGGCACGTGATGAGCATAAACCTTTTCCCACAGAAAAAAGAACTGAAGGTGTCTGCGTCCTGGATTCCTTACAGTCCTGGATTTACTTTCTAAGTAAGCTAAATATTTATTTTTATAAGAAACTAAAGTTTTACATTTTTATACAGTTTGGCAACATTGCGCGTATCAGGTGTTTGTGATACACTGCCACAGGGTGCTGTGATTCATTACCGCGGAGTCACCTGTAAGTAAGAGGGTTTGTTACCTCACTTTTAAAACGGTTGATTTGAAACAAAAAATATGCTTCTCTAGGACACCCAAGGAGTCACCCATTTAAATAAAATACGTATTTCCATAACACCCTGTATTTGAAATTTTTTTCTCCATCATAAATTATTTTTCTTCGAAAAATTTGAACGAAATTATTAGTTAACTAGCTAGATAGCTAATTATAGTTGGGTTTTCAAAACTTCAATATATTTTAAAATTTGTTTAATAATATTGTAAATAAATGGTTCGGTTATGCTTCAAATTTATAAAGAAAAAACTATTTAAGTATAAGTATGAATCTTTAATATAACTAGTTCTTTTAGCAACAACAGCCCGGTAAAATTAATCATCGGTGAAGCGATTTAACTGAAAAAATCAAATAGGAATGAAGTCATCATAGCATATAAGATCAATGACACGATAAAAACAGAGTTGAGCACTATAGGATCTAAATGTTGAGACGAACAAACCTCTTTAGCTTTTTAATAACGTTGTCGGTCATTTATTAAGGCAAATTCATCCATATTTCAAGTAAATCACTTCTCCAGTACTCTGTACAGGGTGTCCATTTTTGGGTAGTTTTACGGGGTATCTCCGTTATTAGTATAGATAGACGGATGCGGTTTTCGCAGCACTATGCTGTAAGATGCCGTAATCAGAATTTTTCTAGGCCGCCTTGTTTTTGATATACAGGATGTTTGAGAATTGTGCATTTTAGGACACCTCCCATATCTCGGTTACCCCGTAACGTATCAAAAAGAAATAAAATGTTCGTTTTGTAGTTTTTTACGTAGAATCCAGTCACGTACTCAAATTCATCCATATTTCAAGTAAATCACTTAATATACATATAATACTTATATTATTAAAAAATCTGAGTACGTCACTGGATTCTACGTAAAAAACTACAAACAGAACGTGTTATTTCTTTTTGATACGTTACGGGGTAACCGAGATATGGGGGGTGTCCCAAAATGCACAATTCTCAAAAACATCCCGTATGTGTGTAAAAATATTTTTAAAATTGCTGTATCTTCCATACCCTTTATCCAAGTTTAATGAACTTAGGCTCGTTTTAAAGATAATTTTACATTTATTTAAGAGAAGTAATTAAATGATTTGCCGTTATTAACAGTCGAGCTGCGCAATGATTACTTGGTCATCAAGAGTTTACAATTGGTCAGTATAGAAACAAACATGTCTAGAAGCAGTTTATTTCAGAGGTCCCAGGGCACTGTCAATTTATGTAACTTTCTTGTGTTTTCTTTTGCCGAATACAGAAGGAAATCGGCTACAAAAGGTGTAGCGGGGGCGGGTTTTCACTTTTTTTCCCTGGGCACCGTCACGATTCAGAAATGTTTGCTGTCCATAAGTTGCTGACCAACTAGCCATTTTGGCTGACCGATTACATTTTTCTGTTCGCAAAAATAAGAATATTTTGCCAACCAGTTAAATGATACCCCTTATTTAATATCCGACGTTGGTTGTGATCGCTAGTTCACACTGTGTCTTCTAGAGCGTGCTAATAATTGCTATGCTTAAAGAACACAAAAATAGCTACATTTTGGCGAAAACCGTAATTCGATATCTTTATTCGTTCTCGAGTTATTTACAAATAACCATTTTATCCAAAATCATGATATCCATGGTAACAAAGATTTGCCAACCCGGGCTAGATGCTCGGCCACTTTGATATTAGGTTAATTTGACATTATTTGTGTATTTAAAAGTTCGTTTATTATTTAAAAAACAACAAAGTTAGTTTGATTACCTTTAAAATTTTCAATTTAATTTTTTTTTATTACTTATAACAAGGTTTAGGTACTTTTGCTTTTGATGTTGCCTTTGAATCAACTTATTACTATTTTGGACAAAGTGTGAGAATAGACTAACACAAATTCACAGTAATAAAATGCCTATCATGATATTTAAAACCAGAATCATGGGTCTACACCCTCTAGAAGACGCAGTGTGTGAACTAGCGATCACAACCAACGTCGGATATTAAATAAGTGTAAAATTATCTATAAGGGTCAATTTTATAAAGTGGGTTTAAATCCCACTGTACGGTTTAAACCTCAGATTAGTGAAAACGGTGATTTTATAAACTAGGATTGACAGTGAGGCTCGACTTAAGAGCAACCATCCTGGTAATAAGTTAATCGGTAGAAAGAGTACCGCTTAAACTCAATAATACGATTTAAGACACAGGACACAGTATTATAACCCTAATATTTGAGTTTGTTTTTTATTGTTTCTGGCTGTAGGTACCAATTATTTTAATTAATAATAATGGATATTTTTGAAATTTTTAATGAGTTATTAACGAACGACGAAGATGATTTTGTAAATATTATAGAGCAGCGTAGGCGGGACAGAATATTTCGGATACGCCCCAATTACATGAAAACCTTAACTTGTTAGGCCTCCTAAACAAGGCATCTTTTAACGTACTTTTGAGTATCCATTTGGATACGCAGGCCTTTTATTTCAATACCCATTAAACATCAAATGGATCCATACATTTTTTAATTACTTAGAAATTTAAAAACTACTGAACTATCAGTGATATCTGATGCCTAAAAATGCTTTTAAATGATCAGAGTCAGAAAAAATATTAAAAAATAGGGCTGTTTAACGCATGGATACGCAGTAAAAAATCACTAAAAGATGCCTTGCTCCTAAATCAGTTTTAGAGCGTCCAACAAACCGATGAGTATATCTTCTTCTTCTTCTTCTTCTGCTGCATATCCATTAATGGATGTTTGCGATCACATTTGTCCATTCTTCCCTATTACGTATGGTATTCATTAGTTCCTGCATTGTCCTCAGTCCCGTCCACTGCTTGACGTTGCGGAGCCATGACATCTTTTTCCTGGCAATTCCTCTCTTTCCCTCAATCTTCCCCTCAATTATCAATTGCAAGAATTGGTACATCTCGTTACGTATTACGTGGCCGAGGTATGCTGTTTCTCGACGTTTAATGGTGTCCAATAGTTCGCGGTCTCTATTGATTAACCTCAAGACCTCATCATTGGTTCTTCTTACGGTCCATGGTATCCTCAGTATACGCCTATAGATCCACATCTCGAATGCTTCCAGTTTGTTCATAGTGTTCACCTTCAGTGTCCATCCCTCCATACCATAAAGCAACACTGTCCAGACATAACATTTGACGAGTCTAATTCTCAAGCCAAGATCAAAATCAGTATTGGTGAGCACCTTTTTGAATTTCATGAACGCACTGCGGGCACTCTCGATCCGGCATCTGATTTCTGTGTCTGATTCCCAGTTTTCACACAGCCACGTTCCTAGATATTTCAATTTATTTAATCGTTCTATTGGTTGATTGTCATAATATGTTAGGCTTGAGTTTTGATATTCTTGTGGCTTTCGAGCAATTATCATGAATTTAGTCTTCTTGGTGTTGATATTGAGACCCATGTTCTTACTGCATTCACCGACAATCTCAAGCATATCTCGTAAATCTTCCATGTTATCTGCAATCAGAACTGCATCGTCCGCATAACGAATATTGTTGACCCATACACCATTCACCTTAACGCCCATGTTGCGTTCTTCTAGGGCTTCCTGAAAGATGGCTTCAGAATATAAATTGAAGAGAAGTGGGGAGAGAACACACCCTTGTCTTACCCCTCTACAAATTGGTCTTGTTTCTGTGCGATCGTTACCAACTCTGACGTCAGCCATTTGGTTCCAGTATAGGCTTTGAATGCAACGGATGTCTTTTTGGTCTATGTCCAATCTATTTAGGATTTGGATCAGTTTGTGATGTTCGACTCTGTCGAACGCCTTTTCATAATCGATGAAACACACATGAGTATATACAATATGTAATATATTTAGTTATATTTTAGTTATAGTTTAGTTTAGTTTAGTTATAGTTTAGTTATAATCCTCCTAGTAATAACCCTCTATTATAAAATTGTCATAATTTGCCTGTAATTTAATCCCCTGATTATTGTTCCGTTTAAGTATTAATTTAAATCCAAGACTTAAGATCACTTTATAAAATTGGGCCTAAAACGAGCCAAAGTTGCTCAAATTTGGATGAAGGGTATGGAAGATAGAGTAATTTTAAAAATATTTTTTACACGCTTTCCCCACTCTTATTATCGGCGATACGAAAAAAGTTTAAGGAACAAAATTTCGAAAAAATTAATGATCGATTTATATCCGTTATTAAATGAAAACCTTTCTGTGATGAT
Source organism: Barypeithes pellucidus (assembly GCA_963991005.1). Taxonomy (NCBI): domain Eukaryota; kingdom Metazoa; phylum Arthropoda; class Insecta; order Coleoptera; family Curculionidae; genus Barypeithes; species Barypeithes pellucidus. Next base: position 26,754,987 of record OZ022556.1, read on the forward strand.
TCGAATAAATTTGAATGTTTAGTTAAATGATAGTAATTGCTCCCCCTAGCGGTCATTTTGGAATTGTGAAAATATTTTCCATCAATTTAGTCAATGTCAGGTTTATGGCTTCCATAATATCGTACCTCGCCCGCTTTAGTTGGACACCCTGTACAACAGGAATTCTCGATCCGAGTCATCTCCCATACATGTTCGATTTGATTTAAGTCCGGGGAACATGCAGGCCTATTATGACGGTATTTCCACATGGTTTAAAAATTCACTCACATAACGAGCGGGTTTGTTCGGGCTGGCGATCGAGCATGTACTGCATTAAGAGAAAATATACTGCAATATGTGGGTCGGAAGGTACCACATGATTGTGCAGAAGATCGATTCGTTCGGGCGATTAATTAATAGTTATGAAAATTCGTTTTTCATTGAAATTTCCGGTTAGAAAAAAGACAGAAACTGCCGGATTTCACTGTTTGCTTTGGGATTTATTCCTCTGTATACCGGTTTAATAACATATTTACCATGGCGTTTAGATTTTTCGAGAAAAGACATAAAATATGTGAAATCTGTAGGAAGGGCTATATAGCCACTGTAGTAAAAAAGGCATATAGACATTATTTGTAGTGTAGCTGTGAGCAAGAAAAATTCTTTTAAATAACACTAACTTTAGTATTTTCCGATGATGCGTTTCCGAGATATGGCATTTTTCCCAATCAATGTGCGTTACCCCCCTCCACTTTATCAAAAGAGTTAGAGAAAAAGTGTATAAGCAAAGTTATTAATGATACATGTCAGATTTATTTGTAAGTATTTTCAATATACCTTATCTAAGCAAATTGTAGAGAACCATACTGTTAACCAATTGCTATTATAGTGTTATGCCCCCTAGCGACCGACCTACAAGCTTGCAAATAATTTTCAGCCATTTCTCTTGGCAACTTTTCCTATGGATATCTTTTCTGAAACCTCTACGGTGAACGGTTTCCGAGATACAGCCGCTTAGTTGGCCGTACTTTATACTATTTTTTTAATTTTTGGTACGTCTTTTTAAATAAAAATCCATATTTAAAAAAATATATGCCAAAAAAATTTAGTTGTTATGTTGGTAATACCATCAAATTGTTATCTTATCAGCCTTTGATAAATTATTATCCATCTGTTATTTTGTCGCCACAATTGTGAAAAATTTCTTAAATAATTAAACAATATGATTCTAATTCTTAACTCTTCCTGAGATAAGGGAAATTGCGAAGCTTAAAATTGATATATTTGTAAAATATTAAAGTACTGTGTTCGGGCACTACTCTGTTACAATTTCCTTACATGGGCCCCAATTTAGCAGTGCCCTTGGGCCCGTCAACTTTAAATCCGGCCCTTATTAAGACGAACATAACTAGTGTTGTGATCGATCGAGCGAAAAACCGCTTGAGTACTCGATTAGTGAAATAACCGACATCGCTCGATTATTAAAAAAAACCGCTCGAGTTATAAATTCAAGCGAAAATCGTCGCTTGTTACTTATTACCTTTAACTCGAAACCGGAGCTTCGCTTGACGTCGACTAGTTTTTCGCTCGATAATAAATACTCTAGTTATAAATTCAGGCGAGAAATTGTATAATTGCCTTTCACTTGATACCCTTGATCTTCACGAGCCACCCGAAATGTGCCGATTGGTGACGTTCGAGTCAGACGGCTGACACTACAAACGTATTTCGTAAAGGCACATAAACGAGAAGGTGCATATAAAAAAGTATGCCAAATCCCTTAGTGGATTCATCGCGACATGGGTTTTGTTTTGACTGGGACTGGCTGACCAGCGGCGATTGTAAATTTTTTAAAAATTAAAGGATATAGTTTTTTTTAAAAATCAGAATGAACTGTTCTTCCTTAATGAAAACTCTAGACTTAACTTCTAAAACTTACAAAAACAATCCCTAGTGTTTTATCAACACATTCTTCTTAGTCATAAAAATTTCAAGTCATTAATCAATCGAGCAATCCACTCGATTATTAAAATCACTCGATTATCAAGTACTCGATTATTAAAATAATCGGTTTTTTCCCAACCCTAAACATAACATTATGTTATTTATTAATTTAAAGAAGTTTCACTATAAAATTCAGCTGCTTCTGAATCCCATTATCCAGTAAGGTAAAATAAAAATTATAAGTTCGGACATAAGATCTAATTTTATTGGAATTATTTGCTTAGTCTATTTTAATAAAAATATCTAAATTTCTTTTGGTTTAGCACCATTTTGTGAAGGTATTTTACTGAAATTTAAATAGCTTAAATCAAACGATTTTCTTTGTATTTTCATTCGACTCTGCAATGTGTTCAGCACCTTAGCGCTGCACAGTGGCAATTCTTGCGAAGTAGTGTGATTAAAAAAGGTTTTATTTACCAAGTATTCCGACTTGTCAGTATTGTATTCGAGACATGGACTAAACTGATACCCCCACATGATTTCTTTATTCAGATATGAACTTTGACTTCTAGTTAGTTGTCCGGTTTTGACCGAACTTCCTGATAAGGTCACTAATATTTCTAACCTAAAATAAAAATTAAATATGGTTTAACAACAACAATTTTAACTTTAACCTATAAGATGTCCCGTTTTCGATACTTTCTGGGGGTATTAGGGAGAGAATGTTGCGGTTTTCAATTTCCTTTTTTCTTTTTAATAAGACGAATAATTCCAGTTTTTTTTTTAATTAATAAAGCGTACATTTTCGACACTTTTATAGGGTATCTCCGTAATTGTTAGTGCTATGAAAAAAGTAATGTAGATGTCATGTGCTCTATTTCGGTCAAACTTAAAATGGTAAAATCAAAATTTGAAAATTTTCGCTCGCTTAAGAAATACGGGGGAAAATCAAAAATTGACAATTTTAAAATACCCTACATTCTCTAAGTTAAAAGAGATACAGACAAGTATTTTATACAGAAGATTATTTATATTGATTGTTGAATAATTTGCAGTTTTGAGAATAAGTATACGGGGTCATGTAAAAAAATTATCGAAACAAAAGCTAATGTCCTAGAAACAACTATGTTGACTATTAACATTTAACGTCAATTTCATTTTTACATATTCATTTGCGAAAATGACCTGTCAAGATTTTGAAAAATTTAATATGATATCAATTTTATGGTGCAAGTGGAAAAAACGAAGAAATTGAGCAAAATGTATATTTTGTTCGCTATCCGGAAAGACGGTAACCATTTTTAAGGACATATTCCGAACATTTGCGATACCCGTTATTTTTTACCTTAATCTGAATCTTTTATTTAGTTTCAAAGTTTAAATAAATCGCCTAGGAAACAAATATCATTCATGGTGTGTTATATATTTGAAAGGAGAATTTAAAATAATATCTTTTTAGATTAAAATATACAGGGTGTTCCATTTGAAAAAAATCGGGTTAGGTCCGATAACTTTTTTACCTGACCCCGTAAACTTATTCTGAAAACGGCAGATTAGTCAACAATCAATATAAAGAAACTTCTGTATAAAACATTTTTCTGTATCTCTTTTAACTAAGAAAATATAGGGTAATTTTGAAATTGTCAATTATTTGATTTTCCCCCGTATCTCTTAAGCGACCGACAATTTCCAAATTTTGTTTCCACCATTTTAAGTTTGGCCCAAAAAGAGCACATGGCCCATACATTACTTTTTCGATAGCACTAACAATTACGGAGATACCCTATAAAAGTGTCGAAAATGGGACACCCTGTATTTTGGACAGTAAAAAATGTAGTTATGCGATATTTTTAATAATTTACGTTAGTTATAACAGTAGGCCATGTTCAATTTATTCCTAATAAATAGACCATGGCCTACTGTTATATCATTCTTAATACCTCAAAAACTAATCTTTTTAGAGGTAAACTGGCTACGCCACTGAATTTTACGAATAAATCTCTAACAAGATCAGTTTTTACCTTTTTGATAAGTTAGCGCATAACGCAAAAATAAGACAAAATATACCTACTTTGTGGTCATGAGATCTCTGGCAGATATATCCCATAAAGGGCTCTTTGGCCCAATTTCATGAACTATATCAACGGGCCAAAATAGCATTCCAAAGGGTGCAGTGTCTAATTCAGTTACGAAGTTTGGAATTAAAACTCCTTCTTGCGTAGTAACTTCCTTTATCATATACATTCGGACTTCACTATTGATCCAGTGTCTCCCTTCTCTGTCGTTAACTCGAACTATAAGACACAGTTTACTATTTCTTAAAGCAATCTACAAAAAATGGGGCGTTGTTACAACCCGAATAAACCAAAACAGCACCTCCTTGTTGGTTGTTATACAGGGTATTATGGAAATGACTTATTATATTTAAATGGGCGACTCCTTGGGTATCCTAGAGAAAGTCTGCCTACTTTTTTTTTAAATCGAATATCTAAATACTAAGGTAAAAACCCTTTTTGCCCACATACTGTCGCGCCGTTCCATCTGGATTCACTTAGCAACAATGTGGGTCACTAGAGTATACTAACCGTGTTGTCAGGTCACACCGCGTGTCTCGCCCTTGCTTGGATACCGGCCGCGGGCAACTATCGTTGCTACAGTATGTTTCGAGGCTCGGGTGTGGAATGATGCTGTCGAGGGTTCCACGTGCTTGAAGTATGCGAATTTTAAACGTTTTGTTAGTTGTAGCAGTACCCGATTTTTTTTCTGTTGTGAAATAATTCATAATAATAAATGTTGTGATGGATTTCAAAATATTATCTACTGTTGAGCTGATGAAAAACAGACTTTTTGTGTTTTGTTATGGAATTTAATTATAAAACGGATTATTTTAAAATAAGATCGAAAGTAAGAGAGTATGTACCTTAAAATTTTAGTTTTTTTTTCTAAAAGTTTCAAAAAGAAGTGATAACGCGTGTCAAAGACATATTGTTGTCAAAAACTGAACACGTGTTCTGTGTTGCAATATGACAACACTGCCTATAATGCGCTAACCTCTTTTGAACCTCGAGACTGCCTCAATAAACTATTGATTGCGAAGGTCATCAGGAGCGGCCACGTAAATTTTGAGATTTCATATAAAGTGTATATTTCGCTTAATAATTTAAAGCGCCATTTATGGTTATTTTTCTTCAATTTATTTTCATCTCAGGATTTGCCAGTTAAAATATAATAAGTCATTTCCACCCGTATATTTGGGATCACTCCGAAAAGGAAGAGGAATTAAAATACAGGTGTGAAAAATGGTATTTTACTTCCAAACTAAAAAAACAATTGTTTTTCCATTCTTCTATTTAAGAGGGTCAAAAATATCACTAGTATGTAAAGTAAACAATTTTGTATCTTTAATAAGAACAAAGTTACACTTTCCTTGTTATTTTTGGAACGCTAAAATTGCAGGATCTGTTATATTTTAAATAGTATTTTCTTGTACATGGTGTTTCATTAAGGCCTGGCCGGTATTCCATTAACTACTGGACATAGAAATTAAGGGGAAAAAATTTATAATAAGTGGTTATGAGAAAATTCTGGAAATTATTTTTGTTCCTCATTTCGCCGCAAGATGACAATTAAAAAGTAAATATTAAATTTAAAATTTCTCCCCGAATATCCCCACATTAAAGTATCCCCTTGGTAAGTCTAAGGCTCATTGGCGTACCAACCTTGATATGAGTGGGGAAAGTTATTGAAAATATAACCACTTAAATTGCTGTAATTTCTAAAGGACTTTTAATTATCGTGTCCAATGGTAGATGATAGTTCCTAAGAAAGTTGCTAGAAGTCGCTGTTTTCTGATTTTATACCGAAAACTTAAATTATACGGTATAATTATTATGACATCACAAACGGAAAATAGATTAAATTTGCAAGAAGAAACGGAAGTCGGTTTAAAGGTCCGAACTTCTATCACTGCAGCCTTTCGGCTTATTGTGTACCCCGATCTTGTTAGAAGATGTTTGTTCCTTCTATGAGGTCGTAACCTTCTATCAAGCTTGTCATGTGGGAGGTTGTCACCACGTTGTATGTTCACTAAGATATGTACATGTACTCTGCCACTTACCACTGCCCTTTTACTAAATATTTGTCCATACATACTTCTATCCTTAGCTCTATTTAACTTAGCATATACCACTGAAATAAATGCTCCATCTATAAGAATACTCGTTAAAGTACTGAACGTTAAAACAACAAAATATAGTGTACAGTGTTCTGTTGGATGTATATAACCATAACCGGTTGTAGTGACCGTTTCGATACCCAGCATAAAGAAATTCTGTAAATTTTGAACACCTTTAATACAAACCAGATGATCTGCAACAAAACAATTTGTTAATAGCCACAATGGCAAATTTTGATGTGTGAAAGAAACGCATCATGTTTGAACATGCGCCATGCCGAATGATAAATGTTTAACCTAACAGAATCGCAAGACATGTCCAGCCGATGCGATATTTTTATTTACAACCATGTATGTAATGATGTGTTGTAAGTGGCATATACCCTGGTGGAAAGTGATCACTTTCCACCCGGGCAACTGTCCCTTTCCATCTAGATAAATATAAATCATTGAATAACCAACTTGATGTTTTTTTGTGGATGGTAGCGAAGCTTGTGGTTATTTTTTTTATGATCAAACACAAGCACTATAGGAAAAATCCTTTAGGGCACTCTGGAAGTGCTGCGTGTGCGCAAAAAGCGATTCACGTTGGTTTTGAATCGTTGAAGGTTATATTCGTTGGGAAAAACGACCTCGGGAAAGTCGTTCCATAAGTATGAAGTCCTCCAGATGAAAGAACTCTTAAATAATGTAGTTTGAGGAGTACTAAGCTTAACCATATATGGATGGGCGGCAGTGGTTCGTCGTGTATTTCTGCTATTCGCCGTTCTGGGCGGAATTAAGAGGGCAAGGTCAGCCGAACACTTTCCATGAAAATATCTGTAAAAGAGAGTCAAATCCCCAACCTGTCTTCGATGTTCTAGGCTGTCGAGGTTCTTCGTCAGCTCGTGGTCTCCAATCAGACGAATGGCCCTCCTCTCGATGGAATCCAGTAGCCGAAGAGTATATTTCGGTGCAGAGCTCCAGACATGAGAGCAGTACTACAGTGATGGTCGAATCTGGGCTTTGTATAGTGCCAAAAGTTGTTGAGGTGTGTACACCAAGTTTCTGAGACGCTATCTTGGCGATTGCCACAACGTGGTTATGCCAAGACATATTTCCTCCCAGATTGACGCCCAGCAAAATAATAGATGAAGCCAGTGTGATTGCGTGTCCGTCCATGACTATATCTGGTTCTGTAATGTTAACCTTTTTAGAGAAATCTGCTGCCTAGGTTTTTTTAGCGTTAAATTCGACTTGGTTACTGTCACACCAAGCCAAAATTTCTTCCAGGTCTTTGTTGCGGCGTGATACTTGATGCTGCCTGCGAAGATGTGCGTCGGCAGCCGATATTTGTGCATTCAAAGAGAAAGATGAGATAAGTGTCATCAGCAAAACTAAATATAGGATTTTTCGTTTTCACTAGAAGGTCGTTAATGTAGAGTAAGAAGAGAGTGGGAGACAATATGGATATAGGGTCTTACTTTGTTATTTTCTCACATAGTTATATTTGTCACAAAAAACATCATTACATGTATGATTGTAAATAAAATAGCATACAAACCTCGGTGAATAGTTTCACCGAAACTTTTCACCTCGGTGTGTATACCACCTCGGTGTGTATACAGGGTGTCCGGGAAAATGTTGGAAATCTCACGGATATGAAGAGAAAGGGACAAGAGTACTACAAGTTCATTAAATTTTTTTCGTATAGGCCTCCTCTTTGGAGATATGGGCTCCCAACGAGTTCCAATTTTTTTACACATAATTATTGAACCACTAGGTATATTTTTTTTTAATATGATATATACCATGTAAGACCCTTCAAATTACTATCCTCGAAAGGTTGTGAATTCCTCACATCTGCAGAGACGGACTAGCTGTGACACTCATGACCCACTTTTTTTTTACGCACTGTATGGTAAGACCTTTGGACAACGTTTTTGAGTGTCACACCTAGTCCGTCCCCGCAGCTGTGAGTAATTCACAACACACACTTTCGTGGATACTAATCTAATTTGAAGGGTCTTACCTGGTATACATCATATTTTTTTTAAAATGAATTATAGCTGGTGGTACAATAATTATGTGTAAAAAACTTGCTTCCATTGGAGCTCTGTGGGAGCCCATATCTCCGAAGAGGAGGCCTATACGAAAAAAGTTTATATGAACTTGTAGCACTCTTCTCACTTTTCTTTACATCCGGGAGATTTCCCACATTTTCCCGAGTACCCTGTATACTTTATTTCATCATCTAATTTAATTTCAAAATTCGAATCCTACAGTGCGAGTCGGGAGGAACGGGCCAAACTCCAGGAGCGTATTGTAATATCCGTAAAAATAATGTCAATAAACTCATATCCTCATCTGATTTTCTTTTGTTTTCAAGTTATCGCGTAATTACCAATAAACAAAGTTTCACACATTAACATTTTTTCAATTATAGCGTTATTTTAATAAATGTTCAAAAATATCGCCGTCGACTACAAAGCATTTCCTGCCTCGTCTAGGAAGAGCGCCCGTTGCTGTTCTGATTGCTTCATCTTTCTTTAATATCAGCTGTAGTAATTCTCTCTCTTGATTACTTCATGTCTTTCGTGAACATCAGCTGGAGTATTTTCTGCATCCCGATTTTTACTCTGTATACTTCATATTTGAACCAGCCCCATAAACAAAAGTCTAGTGGTGTGAGGTCTGGAGATCTTGGAGGTCAACTAATAAGACCACCGCGACCATTCCGAAGCCCTGGAAACCCTTCGTCCAAATGTTGCTTGACCTGATGAGTGAAATGAGCAGGAGTTTCATGTCCTTGTAATTCATTTTGTAAAAAAATTAAGTAGATAGGCGATTTTCCAAAAATGAAAGAGCCAATTAAATAACTATGGGCCATACCACACCACACATTTACCGAAAATGTATGCTGAGAGAAACTAATTAAAATCGTATAAGGACATATTATGAGGTTACATTATTTTCACGTATACAATACGGAATACGGTCCTGGAGTTTGGAAAGTTCGTCCCGACTCATCCTGTATTAATGGATGCGAGCTGCACCTGCATTTATAAGACACAAACCGCCACTGGCATTAATTATTCCTGCTTGAAATTCCTGCTGATATACTTTCTATTCGACATACGCAGTGCGAGTAGATAAATTTTACTTTAACTTTATAATAATTATTATAGCGAGAGGAAAATAATAGTTTATGAACAGTGTCAGCTTTAATGAATCCTAATTGACAGCTAGTTAAAATGTTTTTTTGGTTTAAAATATGTTTTTGTGTGCGATTCCCAAAGCCAAAAATTAAATCTTAAAATGGTAGTTGATATAATTTATTGTTTAAAATATAATATGACAAAAATAAGCAATTGCTTACAAAATATGCCAAGAAGATGTTTTCTTGTTGTTGGAAAATCTAGAAAGATATAATGTTTGTCCTTGTACCGATGGGACATTAAACACTCCAGGTTCCCCAAAATTATAGGTTATTCAAACGACTAAATACCGGGTGTTTCAGGACGAATGGTCATCCCTATAACTTATTTATTGTTTAAACTACAGAAATAAAATTTGATGGGTTTGTATGTGATATTATTTTACATTTACAACACCCAGTATATTTTTGGTATATCGATCATTATTCCAACTTCAATGACATCCCAGAAGTCACTTTTTGACACTTTAATAATTTATTTTTTTTTTCTAGATTGCTATGAACTCACTAAAATGGCTTACTGTTAAAGCAAAATTATGGCGAATTTTAAGTTTGTAATTATATTCAATTATTTGTTAGAATTATGGATGGTCATGGATACCTAGATAAATGCAAAGCCGTTTGCGCTTCTCGTTGTATTTCTTTTTCTTGAATTGGTATTTTTAATAAACTATTTCTCCTTTTTTAAGTTGATATAAAGGTGTGTGATATTAAATTTTATTGAGTTCTCTAACTTTTTGCCAAAATGAGCCAAGATGTTTCCATTTGAAAATATTGAGTTTTCTGGGAAAAAGCCTTCTTAAAATGTTAAACAGTGTGTAAAAACAATAAAACTGAAAATTGCATTTTTATCAAGAATTTGGCTAGAAGTAAACCGTTTTAAGGAATTCATAGCAATCTAGATGAAAAAATGAAAATAAGAAGAAAAATTACGTTGTCGAATAGTATTCTGAATCGATATAGCCAAAAATATACCGGGTGTTCCATTTAAAAATCCAGAGTTGAGGTCATTTCTGGTTAAACCGGAAGTAACCAATTGGAGATCGTCATGTCATAAAATGCAAGATAATATCACATACAAACACACCAAAATTTTATTTCTGTAATGTAAACAATAAAAAAGTTATAGGGGTGAGCGTTCCTCCTGAAATATTGAGTTTTCTGGGAAAAAGCCTTCTTAAAATGTTAAAAAGTGTGTAAAAACAATAAAACTGAAAATTGCATTTTTATCAAGAATTTGGCTAGAAGAAACCGTTTTAAGGAATTCATAGCAATCTAGTAAGGAATTCATAGCAATCTAGATGAAAAAATGAAAATAAGAAGAAAAATTACGTTGTCGAATAGTATTCTGAATCGATATAGCCAAAAATATACCGGGTGTTCCATTTAAAAATCCAGAGTTGAGGTCATTTTTGGTTAAACCGGAAGTAACCAATTGGAGAACGTCATGTCATAAAATGCAAGATAATATCACATACAAACACACAAAAAATTTTATTTCTGTAATGTAAACAATAAAAAAGTTATAGGGGTGAGCGTTCCTCCTGAAATACCTGTACCTAACACTACTGCATTTAACACTACTTACAGACAGCGTTGTTAAAGTAGTTAATGTACATCTACTACGTAGTTTGCTACCATAGTAAATGTAATTCACGTTTCATTTTTAGAATATTTTTATTTAGTACACAACTGTGAAGCAAAAAGCAAAAGAAGAACAATAACCAAAAACTACTATTTTCTAATTTTCCACTCAAATTTACGACTTTTAACATCAAATTTATAATAATAAAGTTGAGGTATTTTTGACACTTTCAGCCAATCAAAACTATAAATTACATTTACTACTTTTGCTACGTAACAAATGTAATAATGTAATAAATTTAATTTTCCTGCGACAATAACAACCCTACTTACACGGAAGGACACAAATTTGCAACTATTAGTTCTTATAAACTGATTTTGATGATTAAATTCTATACAGGGTGTCCCAGAATATGTGGGCAATCTTCCGGGTTCAGATAGAACACTTAAAAATAACAGGAGAAGTTCATATAAATTTTTCTTCCTGCGGCCAGTCCCCTACGGAGATAAGGGCCCATAACGGACGTCCCTGGAAATCATTGTTTTTTAAATAATTTTTTAAGTACAAGGTGTAATTTAATAATTTTAGTATAATGGTTACTAGACGAGTCTCCTTAAAATTCTCCCTTTTAAACCCATTGGGCTTATTTAGTTTGCCAGGGACGGACTAGACGTAACACAAAAAGCTTTTTTTTACACCCTGTATGATGAAGGAACGACAATAATATTTTTTTTTTGGATACTCTAAACCTTAGCTGAAAGAAAGGTATTGATCAATGTCGATAAAATAAGCTGTTTTCGAAAAAAATAAATTTTTGTTCAATATTGGTTGTTTTTTATGTTCATAAAATTCCCTCATTGTTGATATGGAGTTTTTCACATATACCGATTTAAATAAGAATATTTATGCCAGTGTCAGTTTATGGTAGTGTCTTGAAATTTGCGGTTTTTTTCCTTGGTCTTATTAGTTACTAACTTAGTAATGGAATTTACGTATACCGAATATGCATTTATTGTATGGACAAAAATATTTTTTTCTCGAAAACAGTTCACTTTATCGACATTGACCAAGAGTGCCTTTTCTTCAGCTTAAGGTTTAGAGTATCCAAAAATATTATTGTCGTTCCTTCATCATACAGGGTGTAAAAAAAACATTTTTGTGTTACGTTAGTCCGTCCCTGGCAAACTAAATAAGCCAAATGTGCTTAAGAGGGCGAATTTTAAGGAGACTCATCTAGTAACCATTATACTAAAAAATTATTAAATTACACCTAGTACTTAAAAAATTTACGATTTTCAGGGACGTCCGTTATGGGCCAGTATCTTCGTAGAGGAGGCCATAGGAAGAAAAATTTATAGGAACTTCTCCTATTATTTTTAAGTGTTCTATCTGAATTCGGGAGATTGGCCACATATTCTGGGACACCCTGTATAGCAAAGTGCTTTCCCAAGCTTCAAGATTTGTGAACCATACGAGACACAAAATATAAATGTCAATAATGGTAATATTTTAATTTTGCGATTTCCGTCTAATACACTGGAATTGTATTTTTTTTTTTCAAAGAAAAACATTGCCTATTTTAACCTTTTTCATTAACTGTAACAAAAAGACACAACAAATAACAGGCCATTTGCGCCGATTAACAACTATGTTACCAGAATATTATGTAGGTACCATAAAAGTTCAATATTTTTACCTAATTCGTTATCAAAGTCTCCGCTAATCCACGAGTCATAATAAAATAGCAATCCACAACCACAATAAGCTAAAACGTTGACCAAAGCCACTGTCAACATTAACCATCTCCATTGCATGTTAACAAGAGTATTCCACAGATCTCTGGCGTATCGAAGAGATTTTTGAGGAATTTTTTTGAAGTAAATCTTCACTCTGCCTCGCTTACTCACTAATCGGGCATCAGACTTACGATATTGTGAATCTTGAAAAGAGGCGTTTCTTCTAAGTGGGTCATTTTTGATACTTCTGCAAAAAAAACATTTAAAATATACAACGTGTCCAAGATAAGCAGGGCCAGCACAGGGATCTCGGAAACCGTATGAGATACGAAGTCGGTTAAATAGAGGTAAAGTTGCGCACTTACGTGCCTAATAATATGCCGTTTAGAAAGTTTTAAAATTCTGAGTAGTTCCGGAGATATCCGGAAAAAACCAAAATTCTGAAAAATCGTTTAATTGTTTTCCTGGGTTTTTGTGAGATCTAATTCTAAAGTAAATTGCATACACCTTTGCATTGCCACTTTTTCCGCTCTATCTAACAGCGTTAATTGTTTTGTAATCCGACGAGTCGTTTTCGAAGGGCCATTGTCAACTTTATTTTTTTAAATACGGTCTTGTTTCCCTGATATTGGAATTTGAGAGCTTTTTTTCTCCCGAATGCAACGATGTATGACACATTGTGGTTTAATGACGTTTCGAAGGTTTTTTGAACAACATCAGGAAATTTTGGGATACGGTCCTGTATTTCTCCTAATTTTATAAATAATATCTCATAAGTAAGCTATACATTTTTTACTTATGTTGGACTAGTTCAATAAATAACAAATAATTTAATAATAAATCACAAATAAGTGAACAAAAATCATTCCAAAACAGTAATAAAACGAACAACGAAAAAAGTAAGGAACTACATAATCAGGTGTTCAAAATGATTTCCGTTAGTCTCTAAGCATAAATAACATCTTCTAACTGCCACATAACAGTTTTTTTGAGATAAAATAAAACATGCGATAGAATATCAAACTTTTCAGCATTTGTAAATTTATGTTCCATATTTTCTGGAAAGTAGAAAACCTCTTAAAACGCTCTCAAACGATCACAATGGGAATGTCAAGTGAAACAAATCACGCGTCACCATCTCATTTTTTTTGTTTCAAGCGCCTACTTTTCTTTTAAATCCCGAATCAAGAGAAGTTTGAAATAATGTTTCTGTATTTTATTCACTTATTTGTGGTTTATTATTAAATTATTTGTTATTTATTGAACTAGTCCAACATAAGTAAAAATTTAGACCTTACTTATGAGATATTATTTATAAAATTAGGAGAAAGACAGGATCTTATCCCAAAATTCCCTCCATCTTTGCATTCGGAAGAAAAAAAGCTATCAAATTCCAATATCAGAAAAACAGGACCGTATTTAAAAAAAGAAAATTGATAATGGCGAAGACGACTCGTCGGATTACAAAATAATTAACGCTGTTAGATAGAGCGGAAAAAGTGACAATGCAAAAGTGCAATTTACTTTAGAATTAGATCTGAAAAAAACCCAGGAAAACAATAAATCAATTTTTCAGAAGTTCGGGTTTTTCCGGATATCTCAGGAACTACTCGGAATTTTAAATCATTCTAAACGGCATATTATTAGACACGTAAATGCGCAACTTTCCCTCCATTTAACCGACTTCGTATCTCTTACGGTTTCCGAGATCCCTGTACTGGCCCTCCTTATCTTGGACACGTTGTATATCGTATTTAAACACTATATCATTGAAGGGACTATTGGAATCTTCAAAAATATAAAGGACGAACCCTTTAAAAAAAAAGTCAGTATAATTTCAGAGTAACCCTGCATAAAAAGGGCTCCCCAGGTCTTAACCCCCGAGCGTCTTTGTCCCTAAACGGACACTGCGAATAGCGAGTCAATACTACCGTAAATTACAAACAGGCTAAAATAAAAGTCAAATACCAATATGGAAAATTATTATTTTCCAGACCACCCGATGATCCTTATACAATAAGGGCGTATTTTTGTCTACACAGTAGCACTTTAAAATACTATTTCAGATTGAATGGTACTACCAAGAAAAGGAAGCCCTCTCCATTGATATGATGCAACTACCTGGAGACCGGATTCGAACTCATTTGTTCTCGTCAGTACAGGGTAGGTGTACATGTGTACTGAGGAGAACAAATGAGTTCGAAACCGGTCTGTAGGTAGTTGCATCCTATCAATGGAGAGGGCTTCCTTTTCTTGGTAGTATCATTCGATCTATCATAGTATTTTAAAGTGCTACTGTGTAGACAAAAATACGCCCTTATTGTATAAGGATCATCGGGTGGTCTGGGAAATAATAATTTTCCATATTGGTATTTGATATTAATACCACCTGAAGCATAGACTTTTTATTTCTCAAATAAAATAAACGTCTTCGTGATTTTGGCTGCTTTATTAAAATTAATTTACTTTCGACAGTCACCAATGTTTTTTTCAAAATAGCTTAATTAAGACAACAGTATAAATTCTGCATGATTCGCTTTCTATTTACATACAGAATCAAAATTATTATTTTTTTACTTACATAACGCTACGTTGTGTTTTTAAAATGACAGGGAAATCCAACCTTCTTTCACTGTCCCTCCGTAGAAATTTCAACAATTCATCCTTGTCCGTACTCATGTCGTTTCACTGGTAAAAATCGTAGCGATTATGCTAATGTGTACGAGAGATAAGATAAAATTTGTAAGTTATAAAAATTATAATAAAATTTCAAAATCAGTTGCTTGTCGCCCGTATATTTATGAGGAAAGGATTATGTTCTTAAAATCGTATAAAGAAACTATTTTTCTATGTTGTAAAAATAAGCCTTAAATCCAAAATTTAAGTTTTTTATTGTGCGTTTTTACAAGTTTAGAACTACTGTGTGTTCGGCGGAAAACATCCGGTCCAAATAAGGTAGAACAATAATTACATTGGGATGTCAGGTTTTCTTCGGACAAAAATCGACAGTCGTTCTAGAACAAAAGGAACTAAACTGCCGGCAAGACAAAACAGATACTATAAAGTTTTAGTGAACTATTTTTTATCCTAATAGAGAAAAAACGTGCAGCTTTTAAGAGATTCTTCAAAATTTTATCGGCAAGTTTGATTCGGGATTCTCTTAAAAATCGCAGGGGTCTATGGCAAGCAGTTTAGAAAAGGTTTTCTTCTCAACCATAAAAATGCCCGTACTTATAGATAATTTTATTAACGTTAGGGGTTATATAGGGGCTAGTGATAGATTTTTTTTCGGACTCATGGAATCTAGGTACGATAATTTTGTTCCTGGATTCAAACATTACATTCACGCCTGTGACTTACGACAGGAAGTCAGTGTCTTCATTCAAAGATCGCGAGTCATTTTGAGAAACGCGCTGCCTCAGCAGTTTTTGTTTAGGAATCAAAATCTTGAAAACCACCTCCGACTATACTCATCCCTAGTTTATCTTGTCAAAATGGTTAGTTCCAATATACAAATATATAGGTGTCAATTCAAAAACTTCCTACCCTTAATATTTGGTTTCCAGTAAATAATATTAAAAATCGGACATGTCAATTTTATATGAACTTTTAAAGAATACAGCGTGTATCAGCCAAATAAATAAATGGGGGCGTGTGCGAAAAAACGCTCGGACACCTCAATTGATATTTCTAGTTGCTCATTTTTTTCAATAATAACTTTTCATACAGGGTGTGTCATGTAACAGTTGCCAGTACCAACTTTCTTATTTTAAATGCAACACTCTGTATATTATTAAATTTTTGGATCCCTCAGAAAATCTTAAGACATATTTAGTGTACAATATCCTATAATCTATATTCAACTGTTTTGTTTCGGAAATATTAAGTGATTTCAGATTTATTGCCCCCCCCCCCCCCCCATATGACAAGACAAACCTACCTACACATACAAACACTCTAACACAAAGCAAGCCTCCAAAAACTAACATACTAACAACTAACCATTAAAGTAAGACGATACCAGGGCAGAAATACCAACGTGTGATCTCCGGAGGTTTAATACGCCGAAAGGCGCGGAACCGAAGGAACATGGGGAGTTTAGTCAGTAAGAATCTGAAATAGGGTGTATATGAAAGATTCTCCTCGATAACAAACAAAAAAAACTTTGTATCAAAGAATACTGTTCATACATGTTCTGCATTTTAAATTCTATTCCATTTAAAAATTCCCACGAAATAACATTTGGCAACAGCGCATCGCTGGTCTCTTGACGGCCTGTATTGCAGAAGGTAATGCCACCGCGTGAAATGGCAATGACAGTATAGGTTTATTTAGTATACAGGGTGTAACTAAATAAGTGTAAAACATTTAAGGGGGTGATTCCTCATCGAAAAAAAGATAGGATCTTTCATATAAAGAAACTTTATTGGAGCATCCCTTGTTAAGATACAGCCCCTTAAAGGGGGTACATAAAATTTATAAATAAACAAAACTAATTTATTAATAACAAAACATACAACATCTAGAAATCATAGTAAATGTTCAATATGTCTACCTTCAGACATTACGCATGCGTCTAGACGTCGGCGCATTGAGCCACGTATTCGCGCAAATATTCCTGGAGTCTCTCTAATTACCCTGCACGCATCGATGATGCGGTTTCTTAAGTCCTCTACATCGCGAACAGGAGTACGATAAACCAAATGCTGCAAATGGCCCCAAGTAGAGAAATCGAGAGGATTGAGATCTGGGGATCGAGCGGGCCAATTCTGAGGTCCTCCTCGACCTATCCACTGATTTGCATATGTTTCAGTTAAATGCTGACGTGCTACTTGACTAAAATGGGCGGGAGCCCCATCATGCATAAAAAACATATCCCTTCAGACGCCCAAAGGAACTTCCTCCAGCAGTACGGGATGCACTGCTCTTAAAAATTGAACGTATGCCTCACCATTTAAGCGAGGAGGTAGAAAATGAGGCCCAATTAAATAATCCCCAATAACTCCGACCCACACGTTAAGGGAAAACTGTTCTTGATGGTTTTTAGTTTCGACAATAGCGTTTTATGGCGATATGTATCTTGTTCGTAAAATAATTTTTTGCTGCGAACTGGTTTATTTTGGGCAAAAAATTCAAGAGACATTTTTTGTTTAGAATGAAACAGGCTATCGGAAATAAATTTTTAGATGGTAAACAAATAATAAGACAAAAACTTACATTGGAAATAAATTTTAGGGGTTGCGTTTTCCACACCTTACAACCATGGGGTAAACCAAATAAATTACTGGCTAAGTGTCTTTTTGGTAGTAGAAAATGTCAGGTTAATTTCAATATTGTAACTTTTTTAGTGCTTGTGAAAAAAATAGTTAAGCACATTTTATGTACCCCCTTTAAGGGGCTGTATCTTAACAAGGGATGCTCCAATGAAGTTTCTTTATATGAAAGATCCTATCTTTTTTTCGATGAGGAATCACCCCCTTAAATGTTTTACACTTATTTAGTTACACCCTGTATATTAGTCAACTTTATGAATCTCTTAAAATTTTGATTTTGTTTCAGATTAATAAAATTCGGGGGTGGATATGGGCAAGTTGGAGTACAATTTAAAATTATTTTTATAATGTACAGATTGTCCCAAAACACGAAACGTATCAAGGTTGTATTTTTTAATAGTCTATTAGTTTATTTTAGGTTCCTGCGATCAAGATAAAAATGAGTTTCATCGAGGTTTACCGTACTTAAACCTTACGGTTCTTGAAATATTTGATATTTTGTGAAAATGTAGTAATAATTCGAATGATTAAATTCTCAATGTTTATTTTCAATTTAATTTTTCCAACCAAATTCACGTTGGAGTCTGCTAACATTTTTGTGTCGCACTTGTAAAAAAAATCACCCATCACCCAAAGAAAGGTAAGAGAACCCTGCCTAACAACTATCGACCAGTCGCATTGCTTTCAGTTATATCAAAAGTAATGGAGAAAGCTATTAACCAACATCTTCTAAAGTACCTGGAAGGCTTCAGCATCATCAGCGATCATCAATATGGTTTTCGGAAGTCCAGATCAACTGGAGATCTTCTAGCCTATGTCACCCATATTTGGAACAACGCAATCGAACATCATGGGGAGTCTCGGGTTGTTGCGCTGGATATTTCTAAAGCTTCTGATCGTGTTTGGCATGAGGGGCTTCTAAGTAAACTGCGATCCTATGGTATGCCCAGTCGATTCTGTGCATGGTTATCTAGCTTTCTTAAGGACTGCTCTCTGCAAGTGGGGATTGACGGATTTCTCTCAGACACCTTCACCATCAATGCCGGTGTTCCTCAAGGGTCCATATTGTCTCCCACTCTCTTCTTACTCTACATTAACGACCTTCTAGTGAAAACTAAAAATCCGATATTTAGTTTTGCTGACGATAGCACACTTTTCTCATCTTTCTCTTTGAATGCGCAAACATCGGCTGCCGACGCACATCTTCGCAGACAGCATGAAGTATCACGCCTCAACAAAGACCTGGAAGAAATTTTGGCTTGGGGTGACAGTAACCAAGTCGAATTTAACGCCAAAAAAACCCAGGCAGCAGTTTTCTCTAAAAAGGTTAACATTATAGAACCGGAAATAGTCATGGCCGGACACGCAATCCCACTGGCTTCATCTATTAATTTGCTGGGTGTCAATCTGGGAGGAAATATGTCTTGGCATAACCACGTTGTGGCAATCGCCAAGATAGCTTCTCAGAAGCTTGGCGTACTCTTCCGAACCAGAAAGTTGTATACACCTCAACAACTTTTGACACTATACAAAGCCCAGATTCGACCATCACTAGAATACTGCTCTCATGTCTGGAGCTCTGCACCCAAACATACTCTTCGGCTACTGGATTCCATCGAAAGGAGGGCTATTCGTCTGATCGGAGACCACGAGCTGACGAAGAACCTCGACAGCCTAGAACATCGAAGACAGGTTGGGGATTTGACTCTCTTTTACAGATATTTTCATGGAAGGTGCTCGGCTGACCTTGCCCTCTTAATTCCGCCCAGAGCGACGAATAGCAGAAATACACTACGAACCACTGCCGCCCATCCGTATGTGGTCAAGCTTAGTACTCCTCGAACTTCATTATTTAAAAATTCTTTCATCTGGAGGACTTCATCCTTGTGGAACGACCTTCCCGAGGTCGTTTTTCCCAACGAATATAACCTCCAACGATTCAAATCCAACGTGAATCGCTTTCTGCGCACACGCACCACTCCCAGAGTGCCCTAAAGGATTTTTCCTATAGTGCTTGTGTTTGATCATAAAAAAATTCATTCTATTAGGGTTGTAGTCTAGGGTTTGTAATAGCTAAACAGACTAAATGTAAACAAGGATTTACTATACATTATGAAATAAAGTATTTAACGACCTATGTCACAAGTAAACATGAAGTAAAGTTTAAAAAATAATCCCCGTGATCTATGAATAAATAATTATGAAAAACCTTGAGACAGTTTTGGGTACGTAATAATTTTCAACAAATATGCAGCAAGGTTTTGCAATTTAACGGCTGAAATGGGCAGGTGTGTGTGGAGTGATCTCGAAGCCATGGTTAGTTTCCCTTAATCACCAGGAGTCAATTTAAAAAACTGTGTTATTACAAATATTACAATAATAATAAAACCAACTTTGGCAAAATACACTAGGCCAATTAATTACCGAATGTTAAAAAATTCACGTCATAATTAATATGCTGTTATTTCTTTAATAATGAACGAATTTTAATATTTTTCAAAGAAATAGTCCATTTTCTCAAAGAGGCCTGTTTAATTACTATTAAGAAGTAAACTTGATTTTCTCGCGAGCCGATAAATCGATTTCGCAATTTTTTTTATAACTGTAATTTTTTCTTTGGTAATTGCACTGTAGAATTTTTTTTTCAGATTTCAGTTTTAGGTTTATATAGGGTGCAAAAATGAGAAAACTTCTTACGTTAAATTTGAGACATCCTGTAGGGAGCTTTAGCAACAACAACTGGTGTATGATGAAATCATACTGTAGCCTTATGTTTTCTAAACATTTTGTTCCTTTAATTTCTCTGATATCTGTAATATCAAAGAAAATACACAGTTGAACATGTTATGCACAGTGCAACACAAACAAGTTTATTGTGATGTTTTGGGCTGGAATTTCCTTAACAGCACGGACGGATATCGTACCTTCACGTGGAGGTTCTTTAAATAGCGAGAGGTATATCAGTGACATTTCATCTGAGCACGTTGTCCCTTTCACTCCGTACATTGGGAATAATTTTTTACTAATGCACGATAACGCAAGACTTCATGTTGCGCGCATCGTCAATGAATATTTACATGAAGTAAATATTCGAACTATAAATTGGCCACCGCGCAGTTCCGATTTGAATCCTATAGAGCACTTATGGGATATTATTGGTAGGGCACTGAGACAGCTTCAACCTCCTCCTGCCAACCTGCAAGATGTCCAAATAACGGCTACCGACATTTGGAATGGACTTGACCAAAATAAAATATCCAATTTAATATCGAGTAATGCCGAGGCGATGCGAAGCAGTCATTAGAAATAGAGGTGGGAACACGCGTTACTAATGTACTTTTTTTGCTATTTATTGTTAATTATTGTTATTCTTAGTTTAATGTTGTCAAAAGGTTATTTTAATTAAGAAAAAAACATGTTCTGGTATAAAACTGTGTATTTTCTTTAATATTACAGATATCAGAGAAATTAAAGAAACAAAATGTTTAGAAAACATGAGGCTACAGTATGACTTCATCATATACTCGTTGTTGCTGCTAATGCTCCCTACGGGGTGTCTCAAATTTCATGTAAAAAAACTGTTCTCATTTTTGCACCCTTTATAAAAGCCTAAAACTAAAATCTGAATAAAAATTCTATCACAGTGCAATTACCAAAGAAAAGGCTACAACAGTTCAAAAGAGAAATGAGCGAAATCGATTTATCGGTTCGCGAGAAAATCAAGTTTGAAATTGAGCATAATATTTGCTTGTGCGTTATTTTTGCTGCTAAGTGTATTTTTGTTCTAACTTATAGAAAAGAGGTCCTAGAGTTTAGGGCATATTAGTTTACGTCCTGCTCCGTTAAATCGTACGGAGTAGCGCATAGAATCTAGTGTATGTAAATTTCCTAAAATTTAAATATGACATATCTTACATAAAAATTCAGTTTAATATATTTTTAAACAAAACCATTACCATTAAACCAATTAGATATATTCAGGGTGTTTCTGGAAGAACGCTCACCCCTATGACTGTTTTATTGTTTAAATCACAGAAATAAAATTTGATGGGTTTGACTGCGAGATTATTTGCATTTTATGATATGACGGACCATTTTGTCACTTCCGGTTTAACCGGAAATGACCTCAACTTTGGATTTCTTAATGGAACACCCAGTATATTTTTGGAACGCCATTCCAAATTCAACAACACCCTATAATTTCATAATTTTACTTATTTTTTCTCTCTCTCTAGTCTAGATTGCTATGACCTGCCTCAAATGGTTTAATCCAAATTATGGCGGATTTTAAATTTGTAACTATGTTCATTTGTTTGTTAGCATTATGGCGCAATGCGGTATAATTACGCAACTTTGCCACAATTTAACCGACTTCGTATCTCTTGACGTTTCCTAGATCCCAATGGTGAAGGCCGACTTGGTAACATAAATAATGCCGGTTAAACCCACATATATATAAACAGTATATTGCCAATACGAACGTTCCAAGATACAAAAAGTGTCCCCGCTATGGGAGATGGCGGGGGCCTATTGAGTTTGCGCAGTAGGGTGGAAATTTTATCGATCGCGTCAGAGCCGGCCAGACATTATTTGTTTGTTGTTATTCGTGGCCATCTTTGGTTCTGGATACTTTTTCAAATTACAGAATAAAAAGTGGTTCATCCACATTGTTGTCAGTATATTAGTGCTTATAATCTTTCATTACCTAACAACAATTTTTGTAAAAGAGTTTTTAATTTGTGGTGATTCGATTCGCTGTTTGGTAGGTTAGTGACTGTTTTGTTTAAGATGAAAGGATACAAGTGCATGGTGCTTTTTTGCAAAAGTCGTGGATCAATACCAGATATAAAGTACTTCAGGTATGTACATAGGTATATACGAAAATATTTTGCTTATAACATTATCCGATCTTCGGAACCGAATTTCATTAAAAAGCTCGTAAAAAAAGAAGAGAGTGTCACTCGTATACAATATAATATATATGTGGTCACTACCTAACCTTAAAATTAATGTATTTTTAATTTGGTGCATTAGTAGCTGATAATAATTCCCAAAATAGTCAATAATATAGTCATTCATTCTTAATTTTTGATTTAGAAAAATGTGAGGTTAAGAAACATACGACGTCGGATGAAAGTTAAAACAAAACTCATCGTGTCGATTGTTACAAATATTCGGACGGAATTTGGCCCCAAAAGTGTACACCAATCAGGGCACCGTCGGATCATCATATCGATAGAAATAGTACGTATGGACCGCTGTCTTAAATCGAACTAATCGAAATTTTGATCGCAATATTTTTCCTAACTAACCAGTGAAAATTACATTAAAAAAGTTGAAATCCGGTCCGGTCGAATGTTTACTTTCACAAGGAAATTCCCGAACTGCGCAAACTCACAACGCCCCCTTCGATGCCCATAGCGGCGACATAATTGCAGATGGTATTATCAATATACTGTATATATACAGTCCAGCAAGGTTTACGGCTGTGTACGTGAAAATTAAAAAAAATCCTCGGACCCGTAAACTTGTGTTTTCAGGGGGACACGTTTCACTATTAATTTCATCCCTGTAACCTCAACACCCCTAGCGGGGGCGGCTACTCCTTGTTGGGAATGGGTATGTTGTGATACATCTTCTTAAAGGGCATTAAATTCTCTTTAAAATGGCACTTCGTTTTGTAAATTTGAGCTACGCACCGCCGAGCAACGGAATTTGAAACATTTCACTGCACCTCTACATACGTTATTTCTGCGTTATTATTTTCTTTTGATTTGATCGTGACATAAAAAATGTTTATTCTATTGAGGAGAGAGTGGAAATTGTTGAATTGTATTTTATAAACAATCAATGTGCAAGAGTAACGGCAACTTTGTTTAATGATAGACATCCAGACAGACACGTACATCATGGTTATATTCTAGAATTAGTGGCAAAATTTCGGCAAACTGATTCAGTGGCAAACAAAGAAAGGATCATTGAAAATCTGGTACGAAATGAAGCAGTAGAAGTAGCTGTTCTGGGTCAAGTTAGTATGAATCCAACATATCCAACATTAAGTACCAGAAAAATGTCTGATGTAACGGGAATTTCGCGGACCACTGTACAGAGAATTCTGAAACATTATAAATGGCACCCATACAAAATTCAACTTCTCCCAGAATTGAATGAAGATGATAATAACACTATTGTGAAGTAAAGTCAGAACAAGTATTAAATTATTCTAACTACCTTTTTAACGTTTGCTTCCGAGACGAATGTTCTTTTTTTTCTTAATGCCACTGTCAATCGACATAACGTCGTTACTGGTCCGACACGAATCCAAGGATTTACCACGAGGTTCATACTCAAAATCCTCAGAAATTAAACGTTGGGGCTGGTATTTTCGGTGATCACATAATTGGACCATTTTTCTTACCGGGAAATTTAAATGGAGATACTTATTTAGACTTGTTGGAGAATGCTGTCAGCCCAGCGCTGCTGCAGCCCATTATGCATTACCCGTACGCCACTTTCTGGATGAAACGTTTCCTGGAAGATGGATTGGGAGGAGGGGTGCTATTGAATGGCCCGCGAGATCGCCCGATTTAACTCCCCTTGATTTCCTTTTGTGGGGACATTTAAAATCTAAAATTTATGCCACCCAACGCGAATCCTTAGAAGATTTGCGGAACCGCATTACTAATGAATGTCAACAAATTACACCAGATGTTCTTCACAATATCCGAGAACACTTTGAACAGTTGTTGTACTATTGTATGGAGGTGAATGGCGGACAGTTTAAACATTTAATAAGATAACATGTAAGTATTACTCAATAAAATTACATTTTTTAAAACGCAATTTCTCGGCGACGCGTAGCTCAAATTTACAAAACAAAGCGACATTTAATGCCGTTTAAAAAGATGTATCACAACATACCCATCCCCATTTGAAAAAACAAGGGCAGCCCCCGCTAGGGGGTTGAGGTTACAGGGATGAAATTAATAGTGAAACGTGTCCCCCTGAAAACACAAGTTTACGGGTTCGAGGTTTTTTTTAATTTTCACGTACACAGCCGTAAACTTTGCTGGACTGTTTTCGATGGGCCACCCTGTAAATATAGATGTGGTTAAACCCGATAAAATCTAGGTAAGTAAAAACTCGATGTGAACAAGGAAAATGTAATTTTTGATTAAAAAATGTGCAAGCCATTTTTCCCCATGTTGTACCACGCTGTTTTAAGCCACGGAACTATTATACTTTACGATCACGCTGTATTTGAGGAGCTAAAACCTTGCGATTATCCTTGTGAGTATAATGCGGCCTTCAGTTAAATCAGTTTATTAAATAATTTGTCCCTAAAGGTAACTAGAAATCTTAAAAAATTTAATTTATTATTCTTTGCCCAAAATTTATTTTTATATACATATAGACATTATTTTACAGCCCACAAACTTAAAAAAATACAGTCTCAAATGTAATTATCATTTTGTTAATGGCATTCAAATATTTAAAGCTATACAGATGAATAGTATACATTAGTAAAAACTCAATAGAATTGATTGGTAATATAATACGTTTAGTGGTCAATTGCAAAAAAAATAACCTAAATGCAAAGAAAACCTATAAATTAGTAGCACCTTTCTAAAACAATACCTAAAGACAGGAACGTTAAACATAATAAATGGGAAAGAAACTGAAAATCTGCTGCACTGGGTTAATAACAATATTTAAAAAATTATAATCATTCGATACATGTTTCGAAGGCATAAACCTTCATCTTCAATGGAATTCTAACTGAGAGAATTGTCAAAATTATAGCTGCAAAAAGAGAAAAAAACATTTAGTAATCATTACAAAATTATGCTTAAAAGGAAGTTGATTTTGACGACATGAAACATGAAAAACAAGGATTTCTTTCTTACCTTTTGTAGTAGAAAAAGAAATTTTTTATGGAACAAACATTTAATCAAAAGTCAACATAATGTAATTATATAATATTAAATTAATAATAAATTAGAGAAACATTTTTAAAATTGAATTTTAATTCTAGGTTTAGGAAAAAATTAAAAATCAAAAAAGCAAAAATTACAAGAGTGTCCACATGTCTGTGTCGAGCCAAAATGGACAGAAATTTTAAATTGTGAAGATGAAAGAAATGTCAAAAGTTAACAAATTCAGTGAAGGGAGTAACAATAATAGAGTGAAAAACCATTATAAAGTGTAAGGAAATAGTATAACAGGTATCTGTTATATTCTGTTTCTTTTCCTTACACTTTATAATAGCTCCTTCACTTTTTTATTGTGATTTTTCCACTGAATTTGTTAACTTTTGACATTGACATTTATAACTTATAATTTGTCTCATTTTGAGTCACCGCCATGTGGCCCATCTGGTAATTTTTGCTTTTATGATTTTTAAGTTTCATCCTGAGTGTAGAATTTTAAAAATGCTTCTCTAATTTATTATATTTCTTTAAATTAGATTAAGTTAACTTAATTTTTCTTGCTTCATTCCCTCAAAATCAACATGTGTGTGTCCCATTTTCGACACTTTCATAGGGTCTCTCAGTAATTGTTAGTGCTATCCAAAAAGTAATGTAGGTGTCATGTGCTCTTTTTGGTTAAAACTTAAAATGGTAAAATCAAAATTTGAAAATTTTTGCTCGCTTAAGAGATACGGGGGAAAATCAAAAAATTTACAATTCAAAATTACATTATATTTTCTTAGTTAAAGAGATACAGAAAAATGTTTTCATAATTTTATTATCATTACTGAATGATTTTCTTTCTCTTTGCAGTTATAATTTCGACAATGTCATAAGTTCTCTAAGTTAAAATTCCAATGAAGATGAATGTTTATGTCTTCGAAACATGTATGGAATGATTACAATTTATTAAACTAGTGGAGCGATTTTGCTGATTCATCATTTGACACACTTTGAGATGGACTACTTAAAAAATTTAAAGTAGAAGATAAAATTTTTTTAATTAAAATTGGGTCATTATTGACGAAATAACGGCTAAAAATTAAATTAGACGTGCATTTTTGAATATTTCATAATTAATTATGAAAAAATTTAAAAAAAGTAGGTATTTAGTTTAAATTAAGACTTAAATTTAAAAATAGAAGGGTTACTTCGAGAGTAAATATAACAACGATAAATTACTAACTAGGGATTTATACTTAAAAAATGTCTACATTATGCAAGTTCTATTTCTACACGTACAATTGTTTATTTTAAAATAAATGTATAAAATCTTAGAGCGCCTTATTTTTACTGAGATTTAATTGAGTTTGATATCAGTTTCGTGTATTTCAATGCATTTAGGTGTTTAAAATCAAGTTGCAAACAATAACTAAGTGAAAAAGGTTAGTCCGATACAACTGTACATAAGCGCTTATACAGGGTCCGCCAATGGTGCGGGGACGGAAAATTATGTTTTCAAGACAGAAAATTAAAAGCGGAATATTTGAAAAATATTTTATGCAATATACGATGGCCCAAAAAAGTGTGGCGAACCAAACCAAAAATTTCTTATCGGAACACCCTCTATATTATTGCTCGCAATGATGCTGATTTCAATTTCTATATTGAAATGATTAACACCTTGCCCAATACGTTCCATTAAAAAATATATACATTTAGTTGTTTCACACTTTTTTTTGGTCAACCTGTATAACACAAAATTATCTTTAAAAATATGTCGTATGTAAGTCTCTTAATTGTGTTGTTTTAATATTTTTAAAAAATCAATGAATTAAGACGTAATTCACCCCCCACCTTCATCGGCGGATCCTATACAGGGTGTCCAAATAATACATAAGGATACTTGGAAACGTAATTCTATATGTTAAAATAAAGGTATTACTAAGTCATATAACAAAAAGTCAAAAAATCAATATTTTTCGAGTTATGGGCTATTAAAGTTCTTATTTTTCACAACTTGCGGTTAGTTTTTAAACTATAATTAATATTTCGCACAGAGACTACGCTTAAAGATTTATATCATTAGAAAAATGTTTGTCTACTCTGCCACCAGAGGTCACTTAATCCGAAATTAATTTTTGGTATATCTTTTTGTTTTGACAGTCGCAAAAAAGAACATATCATTTTAAGAGCTGCGTTCAATCACAGTTTGCCAAGCAGGCACTATTTTGTGTGTTCTCTAATCTAAAACTGGATTCGTAAAGTTAAAGGATTGGAAACGGTAATTGCGTTAAAAAATATAATGTTATAAGAATAATAATAACAATTTTAAATATGTCTACAGATATTCCTGAAACTTGCTCGATACCCCAATCAACATGCCAGCAATCTAAATATCAATAAATCAACTAAAAAACTTTATTATTAACGACTAAAACTTCACGAAAATCAATATAGATCAGCCTGATGACTCTCCTCTCTTTCTAGCCTGCCAAGAAGCGGTACATTTTTTAATTGAATTGTTGCAACTTAGATGGCTCCGATTGCTCATTTGGGATCCTCATCTTAAAGGCGAAAGAATATCAAACAGGTTATCGTTATTAGAGTCGATAAAACACACCGTTTCGGCGCAAAACTGGAATTGAAGTTTGTTTGTTAGCAGTAAAATCAGTTTTTCAAATGGAAGGAAAAAAAGTATTGATTTGTCGACTTTTAGTTATAACTACATTTATTTTAAGTAGTGTTGTGATCGCTTGAGCGAAAGACCGACATCGCTCGATTATTAAAAAAAAACCGCTCGAGTTATAAATTCAAGTGAAAATCGTCGCTTGTTACTTATTACCTTTCACTCGATACCCGAGCTTCGCTCGACGCCCGAAGTATATCTGAGCAGTTTTTCGCTCGATAGGTAATATCGTTGCCTTTCACTTGATAACCGATCTTCGCGCGCGACCCGAAATATGCCGATTGGATACGTTCGAGTTTAACGCTCAGAAGGCCTACACGACATACGTCTTTCTAAAGGCACATAAACGAGAAAATGAATATAAAAAAGTATGGCAAGTCCCTTAGTGGATTCATCGCGACATGGGTTTTGTTTTGACGGGGACTGGCTAGCCAGCGGCGATTGGAAATTTTTTAAAAATAAAGGATAATTTTTTTAAACATCAATCAACTATTCTTCTAACTCTAGACTAAACTTCTAAAACTTACAAAAACAACCCCTGCTGTTTTTTTTCAACACATTCTTCTTAGCCATAAAAATTTCAAGTGATTAACCGCTCGAGCGATTCACTCGATTATTACAATCGCTCGCGTATCAAGTACTCGATTATTAAAATCATCGGTTTTTCCCAACACTAATTTTAACATCTAGAATCGCCTCTCTAAGTATCCTGATGCATTATCAGAACACCCTGTATAGACAATATTACAATGAAATATTTCGAAAATTTCAATAGACCTATAAATATGAAAAATTAATAACAATTTATAAAAATACATATAAACAAAATCTGTAAAATATCAAAAACAATCTTAAATTTTCTGCATTAATAGATCCACTAATACTAAATTAAAATATAATCATAAAGTATGAAGATCTTTTCTATACCTTTCCCACCTTTCGATGCCTTTTCCATGTAACTCTATGAAGTCTTCAAGTCCTGAAGGTACATGACCTTTGTAAGGGATATTATTTACCTTTATAGCATTGGCGGCCAAACATTTTAGACTAATTTTAATTTGTGTTTTGAGTATTATTTCAGCTACACCTAAAAGAGACATAACTGTAGCCGTTATATTTTACGAGGTACACTAGAAAAGTTTTCTCCCTGAACTCACGCATTGTCGTGAAGAAGTAGGATATTTTAGTGACTGTTGAAGACACCTTTTTGTAACCAAGGTGACGGACCAGGTGCGGAGAGCTGACAACAAAGAAAAAGTGACTCTGACATCAGCTGTCAAATAATAAATTTAAATCATACAGTCCATTCTAAACAGTGACGACAAAAAATATGTTTGCTTGAAAGGTGCTTGATATGTCCATTTGTTTGACACAATTAATTAAGTACGTATACAGGGTGTTTAAAAAAAAACATGTGACATTACTCGTGAGATGACTCCTTACCCAATAATAATGCGAATAGTTCCTATCAACATGTGTCCGCAGATGCTTTGTTTGAAAGATACAGGGGGTTAAAATTTTTTAACTCTTTCGGTGATTTCAAGATATTTCCGAGAGGGATTTTAGTGAAATTCGGGTTATTAAAGTACCTAAATTTTAACAATCAAAATGTGTGATTTTTTATTTATCTACTTTAACCAAAAATATTACAAACTATAGATAGAAAAATGTACATTTCTAGCCTACGCAACGAATACAAACAGTCCTTCCCACCTCTTTCGGTCATTATTGCAGCATTGCCAGATTGACATATTTATCGCAAAGGTATCTTGCAAAATCCCATTAAAAATTTGTTAATTTGGCAATTACAACTGGTTTAATGGTTGCAATGGTCCCAATAATTTTACTATAAACTGTGAAAAGGCGATGAGACATTCTTTAAAAAAATATTATTATATTTAAAAGTATCAAACGAATCTTGAACTAATGGCACTCTGGCAACATCTATTTCTATTTTACAAATACGATAAGCAAAAGATGAATGAATACTAATCTCGTAAACATTGCGATGTTTGTCCTTTGATCTAACGGATTGTTATATATTTTGGTTGATTCTTGTTTTTTTTGTGATTGGTGAAAAAATCATCTTTATTATAAACAATCATGGTGCATTCATGTGTAGTTTGTAAAAGAGTGAATCATTTAAATAAGGATTTATCTTTTTTCATTGGCACGTGTGGTTAAGTTTTAATATTTAACCATCTGATATAACCAGACTTCAACATTGTTGCCATTCATCCAACAAACATGTAGGTCTCTCTTCCACCCATTGCTGACTTTCAATAACATTTCACACAGTCACAGCTTCATTTTCCAAGAGTTTATGAATGGATTATGGGATTCGTGGTTTACAATACCTTTGACTTTAACCTTGATATTTAACGTTTGATACAAATGCATTTATCTTGCAAAAGAAGCCGACTTCAATTAAAAAGTTAGATATGTTTTTATAGTCATTTAAACAAATAACAAATGGTGATATCAAAATGTGAGAAAGTCAGTGTGGTACCTATTTTCTGTTATAAACTATTAGAGCACCTGATCGTACATCGTGCACCCCTGGTAAAACTTGTTCTCCTATCTTATTTTTGGGAATCACCACACCACGAGCGATGGCACATGTTTTTTTATGTATGTAAGTTGTAAGTTTGTGAGTTTGTGCAAATCTGGTTTTAACTTAATGCGGGGGGGGTGTTGGGCCCGGGTTTGTTCGGGGGGGGGGGGGTATTTTTGAAAGAATACAATATCACACAATAAGCTACCTTTGACAAATCCAGGCTTTGCATTGGCAGCGGTGGTCCTATTAGTTGGCCTCCAAGTTCTCCAGATCTCACAACACCAGACTTTTGTTTATGGGGCTGGTTCAAAAATGAAGTTTGCAAAGTAAAAGACGACACTCGGGATGCAGGAATTCGACGTGTTCGAAATACTGCAGACGATGTTACGAAAAGACATGGAGCAAACAGAAGCAGAAAATGTTTAGAGTGAATAAAAAGTAGGAAAAAATTGACGTCATACTTTTCTTGTCAGTAACTGTACGTGATTATGTTAACGAATTGTCTTTTGTACCACAGTATTGCGGTGCCTTTTGCATGTATTCAACAAGAATATGCCCTGCTTAGTGCCAAAAAAGGTGGTGGGCACGAGCATTCTAGATCACGATAGTCAATAATTGAGCCAGGATTATTTTGCTTGCTTAATTTCCAGGCCAACAGGAATCATTTCATTTCTGATGGGAATAGTTGCATTACAGGCGGCACAAAACGTAAAAGTATTTCGATTCATTGTTAGGGAGAAATCTTTTCTAGTGTTTTTTTAACTGCATGCACGACAAACGCTATATACAGGGTGTCCGGTAAGTAATTCCTAATTTCTCGTGACCATACAGAGGAGATCAAAATAAACCTAATTTGTCATTAAAAAAAATCTAACTTGTCTCTTAACGGAGATACAGAGACCAAAAGGGGTACCTGACGATTTACTTTTTTTTGTTTCTAACTTAAGAAACGACATGTATAATTTAATGAGATTGTAATATTTTATAGAGGACATGGAGTCATTAAACCATAGTACAGTAGATGTTTTACATCGTCAGCAAAGTCAGAAACGGACTTGCCACCACGCTCGTTGTCAAAATTGTGACCGGTGTCATTTGACAGAGCTGAAAACTTTTTTGAATTAAAAAATGTAATGTAAATGAAGGACCGTGGAGCTAGGGATCTTGGCGTGCTTTTTTACGAGAAAATGATTTTCGATCAACACATCGAGGCTGCTATTAGTAGCGCGTACCGCATGCTTGACTTTACCAACAAGCAAACTAAACAGCTGAGAAGTAACGATGCGTTACTAACCCTCTATTATGCCTACGTAGTCAGTCGCCTGAACTTTGCATCCTCAGTTTGGAATCCAATGTATAATATCTATCGTGTGCAAAATAAATTTATTAAAACATTTGCTTACAGAAAAAATATAGATGTAAAATATAGCTTACTGCGCAAAACGTTCAAAATCTTAAGTTTAGAAGTTGGTTGACTATATTGACTTTTTAATGTTAAGGGCGTACAATGCGCAAATTTATAGGATGATTAACAACGTTTCGCTACTGCAGGATTCTGGAAAGGCTATTTGAACTACCTGACGGGACAAGTTAAATTTTAGTAAAGACATGTTTCTATTTCTAAGGTACATGACCCTTTTTTGAAAAAAGTAAGTAAAAAATTTTTTAAAATCGGACCAAAAGTGAATATTTTTAGGCATTTTTCAAGGTTAATATTGTCGCTGATATTTTTTTTTTGAAAAAAGTAGCGATGTACCTTAGAACTTTCATGTCTTAACTTTACAATTCCAAAAATAGAGATATTACAATTTCGTTCTAAGCGAGTAATCTTACAGCGCGCGAAGCATGTTTTAGAAAAATTTTGGTGAAATGTATTAGAAGTTGCCTATGTCCAGCATTATTTATTGTCGGTAGACGTGAAACAAGCTATCACGGTACAGGATTATGCTACACTGAGAAAAATATATAGGTTAGAAAATAGGGCTAAATTGTTTTTTTTGTATTGTCAGTGCCAACCACATAATATCTGTATTGATTTTATAAGGCGTTACTATTAGTTTTATTTTTAACTTTTAGATCTAAAACCACTTGCATATTAATATATACTGTATGTGTATATAGTCGAAACAGCATAATAACTTTTGAGCCGCTAATTTTTTTTTTACAAAATTTGGGTGTGGGTTATGGGGGAATGTTAACTTCATTTTGGAGGAATAATGACAGTACTAACTGTCAAAATGGCGGATGGGCGCCATTTTAGGGAAGAAAATTAAATAGGAAGGGGGGTCTTGCGGTACATCATTTTGAAGATACTATCGAGTACTTTACGATCCCAGAATATTACTTCTGTATGCCCAACAAACACAAAATGGCGGCATTTAAAAAATTGCATAGTTGTTATTTTTTATTATCCTTTATTTCATTTATCGTCTTAGGAAAATAAATGCAACTTGACATAGTATAGTAGGAATTAGAGAGCTACTCTTTCTTGTATATTTCATGGTGCTCAAATTCAAAATGGCCGCGGAGTATCATCTTGATAAGAAAAATTGAATAGGAAGTGAGGTCTTGCGATACGTCGTTTTAAAGGTGCTATCGAGTACTTTACGATCCCAGAATATTGGATACCCAAAACAAAATGGCGGCTTGATAAAAAATAACTACCATTTTTCTTTTGTTCTTTAACTTTAGATTTGTTGTTCTTCCTGACTTTTCAGTTTTTTACATTGCCTAAAGAAATAGTACCCGTTCGTTGCGGACGTCCGAATTTTTGGACCTTGATTTTCTGTGTCGTTGGTGCGATCGCCCGGTATTTAGTATGAATTGAAATCATACCTGTTAGGTTGAGCCAGTTCGTGTGCGAGAGTGTGCATGTTACTAATTGTTAGTTATACTTGGGTGTGTTATACCGGGTGTTTCAGCAGGAACGATAACTTTTTTATTTTTTTAATTACAGAAATAAAATTTGGTGGTTTGTATGTGATATTAATTTGCATTTTATGACATGTCGGACTAAATTTTGTCACTTCCGGTTTAATCGGAAATGACGTCAACTTTGGATTTTTAAATACCACACCCAGTATAATTTTGGCTAAGTGCATGCTATAATGCAAATAAATTATCTCTCCTTTTTTAACTTGACACAAGGATGTGTATTATCAAATTGTTTGAAAAAAGTGCTCTATCTTGTTGCCGGAGTGAGCCAATAGGTTTCCATTTGAAAAAATTTAATTTTCTAAGAAAAGGTCTTCTTAAAAATTTAAAAAGTGTGTACATAATTTACAACACAATAAATCTAGAAAATTGCATTTTTTTCGAGAAATTGGCTTAGAAGTAATGTAAACCATTTTAGGGAGTCATAGCAATCTAGATGAAAAATAAAAAGAAAAGTTATTTAGTGTGTGGTCGTTGATTGTAATGGTGTTCTGAATCGATATTGCCAAAAATATACTGGGTGTTCTATTAACAAAATAAAAGTTAAGGTCATTTCCGGTTAAACCGGCAGTTACAAAATGGAGTCGGTCATTTCGTAAAATGCAAAACATACAAACCCACCAAATTTTATTTCACTTATATGACTTATATGATCGTTCCTCCTGAAACAGCCGGTATGTGTTTATATGCGTATATTTACTATGAATCTTTTTTATGCTTACGGGTATGCGACTGTGTGTGCAAATACTTTTGCGAGTGCGCGTAAAGTACTTATGCGAGTACATTTATTATTATCCTATATAAGCATGAGTAAACATTGATTATTTCGATATTATTGTATTTCTTGTGGAAATTTTGGATTTTTGCAAACTGCTCCCATGCTACAGTACTATAAATTATCACGCACTGGAGTTAGGTTGAAGACCTCTCCGCAGCGAAAGGGTTAAGTACATAGAAACCAATTACAGGCGGATTCCGTAATATTATGCCACATTTGGCAGATATTTTCATAGCAAAGATTTTTAAGGCTGATCTACCACTCGTCTAAAAATACCTTTTCAAAAAAACCAACAATCCTTTATCATTTTTAGTGCGATTTTAATAAATTTTCTATTTTTGTGTAGTTTGTGTATGATTTCTTGGCAAAATTAATTTTTTTTAAATTCAAACCGAAAATATCGATTTTCTAAACTCATCGACGGACGCAGAAAATCATAAATATTTTTTATTTTACATTTTTAAATAGGTTAAAAAATAACGTAGTTATATGCGCTTGAAGAGTCCTATAAAAGTCTGTATCTATTGTTCTCTGGTTTCGCGAACGCGAGGTGGTAGCTTTCCGTAGAAGCACCGGCATGCGGCCTATATTTTCCAGCAAATCGCCTTTTGTTTGGCCATTTTTGCAGCGTCATTCTTTTTATTTGAATTTATAATAATTTTAATAATTATTGATCGTTTGTGTAATATTGTCTATTTGGATTGTTTTAATTTAAACATATTTAGTGTTCTTGAGCATATATATATAATAATATTATTATGTACTTTCGATTGTTGTAATATGGTAAGAGATATTTCTCATTATGTTACGTAGGTAACGCGAAAACTCCCACTGGCCTTCCTTGAGTATTCAAGAAAGGGCTAAATAGAAGAAATTATATTTTATTTTATTCGAACTGCCGTGCCGGGCGGTGAGGTAAGGGGAAGACGATGACTACTGCGAGCATTAAAATAACATTGTCTTTGAAATATGCCGATTCACCGATTGGCCTAATTCGATGGTTGTTGTATTTCAGTGTGGAGCCGCTGTTCAAGGAGTATTTTGCACCACGTCGTGATATCGCTAGTATGTCCAGCTCGCGGGAGTTTAAGTCGCTAATAAATTTCTTTCTCTACAAAGTACGGCCTTAATACCAGTGACTATGCCATCAAGGACTATTAAGCCGCAAACACACTATTATCACGTCACGTGAATTCACGTGTTGTCATATCGGCAAAATAGCACATGCTGTCACGGCTTAGCAACAGACTACGTACACGCTACGTACACTGCAGATCATTTTTATTACATATTTTGTGTTTGTCAAGATCGCAAGTGAATCTTGTAGCCGTCTAGCGTTAAACTCTGACACAGTGTTATCACGCGTGCCGAATATGTAAATTTGCAGAAATAAAATTGTGCTGTCAAGTATGACTTGCCGTGAGCTGCATGAGGTAACTATAGTGTACTTCTAAACCTATTTATAAGCACGCATAAACCGCCTTGCAGATATTTCGGGTACGCCGTGACATTGCGTGATAGCATGTGATCTCACGTGACGTGATAATAGTGTGTTTGTAGCTTAAGACTTACACAGACATTTAATGTGCCATTTAGCCATACTAATATAGCAGTGCAAATTCACCTTTAAATAGAATGCTAAAACGCGCAAATACGTACTGCAACAATATAGATTTATTTTTCATGTCATTCGATACCATTAAAAAATCACTTAAATCTGTTTTTCTGGAAATGTAATTTTGATTTTTTTTTTGTAATTCAATAAAAAACCTTTCTCATGTATAATTTCTAAAATTACATTGAATGTGTTTTGAAACCTTTCATGTTATTGTTAGTTGTAGAACTGAAATTAAAATGTAAATTGTGGACCTCCTGTTGGATATATCCTGTTTGTGTCCCAAAGAAATGAATAAATAAATAAAAGTAATCTGAAATTATTGCGATAAAAATAAGCGGCTTTCGAGATAAATCGGGTTTTATGCGTAAATATCGTTGAGAATTTTATTCATCGGCCAAAATTAATATTTTAGCAATAATATACGAGTAATTTAGTGTTTCTTTATTTTTTATAATTACTTGTCAAAGTTGAGAATTTTAAAACATCCTAATTCTGAATTTTATTTTTACCTGCTTGTATCCAGCATTAGTAACTAACCGATTTATCTCGAAAACCGCCAGATTTATCGCAATAAAGTAAGAGTCCCTTTTTTAAAGAGGAATGACCAACGTAATTAAAAAAATCAGCTTTCAGCTGTCAAACAGCACCGGTCAAACTTTTGGTCCAACGAGTGTAGTGACAAGTCCGTTCTTGACTTACCTGACGATATGAAACATCTACTGTAGTATGGATTAATGACTCTTTATGGCCTCAAGAAAATATTAAAATCTCATTAAATTATGCATGTCCGTTCAAAAGTTAGAGCCAAAAATCTAAATCGTTCGGTACCCATTTGGGTCTCTGATCTTCGTTAAGACGCATGTTAGCATTTTTTTTTCTATGACAAATTAGGTTTATTTTGACCTGTATGCTCTCGAGAAGTACAGTTGTATTTATTGAAAATGGGGACACTAAATTTGTTATAATGTAAATCGGTCTTCATTGATTTTGACTTTTTCAAAAGTTTATGGTTGACAACGCTGTCACTGTCATAATTCTCAAAATGCCTCGCCATTTAACAGAACTTGAAAAGGTTCGAATTGTAGCCAGAGTTGAAGATGGGTGATCAATGCGGGCACTAGCAAATTTATACGGAAAAGACAAGAACACAATTTTAACAGTTAAGCAAGTTTGGGGACAAGAGGGGTATTTGAAAAGAAAAACTGGTACTTGTCAGGCCCGCATTTCCGACCCAAAAAAAAAATCGGAGTTAAAAACTGTGTAGCTGCATCAAAAAATAATGTTCACAGATGAACGTAGACAGTATCGGATAGTTTCCCTTAAATTATATATTCCGCGACTGTCCGTTGTGGAATGCCTACAGTGTTTACTGACGAAAAGGGGGTTCAATCTAAATATAGGTGAATTTATTACCTATATTTAGATTCAGTACCTATATGTTATTAGTTATGTTACGTTGAGTAAACAATATGTGTTATTACAGAAATATTTTTATACATTTATCATATTTAATTATTTTATTTTGTTTAGCGACGCCAATGCTTATTGCTCATAACCTTAAAAACAATAAATTAATCAGAAAAGCAGCCCGGTGAGACCGCTTATGGCGGGGATCGAAGCATATAAGTAGGCCGTGCAAGTGACGTCACAGCCAGGCAGGTTACTCCATACGTTTATCCTTTTGTGTCGATCGTTCTGTGTCAATATCAGACTTTGGGTTTGTTCGATTTAATCTAGGCCATATTTGTCTCCCTTTATTGAATCGGAGAAGGTTGATGCAGACAGAGACAGACATAGAATGCGAGCAGCACACGTTCTTAAATTATTTCACAACCGAACATCCTTCGTCTGGAAGGGGATAAAATCAAGTAACATATGATTTATAATGTGATTGAAAATGGTGGAGGAAACGTCATTAAATTCTAAAATAATTTTAAATTTTCTATTCTTTTCACGAAAACGGACCTTCTCGTTTTGTTGCAGGTAAGTAATTTATGATTGAAATATTTTTTTACTAATTTTTATTCGTTATTGTTATTTTACATTATAAAATTGTCCCATTATGTCCCAAACTAGTCACGCAAACTAGCAACAACACACATTTTTAAACAATTTTACTTAAATTTTACAATCCAGAAGTCAAAAGCTACAACATAATAATTACAGCTTAGTTATATTAACCCGTAGCCAGAATTTTGATAAGTCCGGTAATATATTATTATAATAATTCTTTCTTTTCATAGTTTAATTGAGAATCCCATAATGACTGAACATTAAAGATTACTTCGATCACTAATGTTGCCAGGAGTATGCTACGAAACAAACAAATTGGAAGCCCATAATCATAATGATGGTGCATATATTTACTTGGTTAGTAGCTGTACATATAGTATTGTATTTACCTTGATTTGTTTGAAGTTAAAGATGGTAAAATATTTTATGTAAATTATGATTTATTTCCTATTTTTTAATAAAACTAATTACAACCTTCAATCTCTGAATTCTTTTTTCTAGTTTCGTTACTAGTTCAATAATAATATAAAAGTGTGTAAGGACAATTTTAAAGCAATATTTACAGCTGAAAACCTATGTCAAAATCCTAATATTTAATTTTCTCTACTTAGTAAACCAAATAAAAGGGTTTTGATGTTTTCTTTGCTTGAATGTTACTTTAAAATATTGACAGTAATAAAAATTTGGACAAAAGTGACATTTGAAAAGCACGTGCGCGCCAGGCATAATGGATGTCGCCGTATCATGCCTGCTTCGATTATTTAACACGGCAGTTTGTCTTCTTCCTGGTTATAAGTATTCGTTGCGGAAAAGCTTGATTTACGCAAATATGGCAAAACTAGTCATAAGACTTGTCCCCATTTTCAATTAATACAACTGTACTTAACGGACACCCTGGATTTAAAATGCAGGCCTAATAACATTTTATTTAAAAAAATGTCTGTAGCATATCAATTATAAAAATAAATTACACACTAAATATGGACTCCATGCACAGTATATACACTTACTACCTGTAGTAGAGGATTCGAGTGGTGTTTCTCCCTTATTATTGACAATATCGGTATGAGCACCATGTTCCGTCAGATCTGTTATTATCGAGTGCAATGTCAAGAAATCTGAAATCGCCTTATGGTAGTTAACGATTACGTGTAAAGGCGTATTCCGTTCATTATCCATCGCATTCACATTTGCACCACATCGAATTAGAAGCCTTGTAGTTTCAGCGCAAGGAAATCTAACAAAAAAGTTTTTAGAATTACAAAATATACACTTTTTAACCTTGACATTTTAGACCGAAATTTTTTTTACAACTGATACAGGGTGTCTCATAATTAATGCTATACAGGAAAACTGCAGATTCCTTGGGTAAAAATACTGCAATTTGGCCATACTTAGTTTTAGTTCAATAGCTGGTAATAACCGAGATATAGGGTGTCCCAGTAAAAAT
Source organism: Barypeithes pellucidus (assembly GCA_963991005.1). Taxonomy (NCBI): domain Eukaryota; kingdom Metazoa; phylum Arthropoda; class Insecta; order Coleoptera; family Curculionidae; genus Barypeithes; species Barypeithes pellucidus. The sequence goes on from OZ022556.1 coordinate 26,794,823, forward strand.
TTAATTTTTAATAGGTATGTTGATATACAGGGGGATCAAAAAAATTTTTTTTTAAATGAGACATCAATTTTGGACACTTTTATAGGGTATCTCTGTAATAGTGCTATCAAAAAAGTAATGTAGGTGTCATGTATTCTTTTTGGGTCAAACTTAAAATGATAAAATCAAAATTTCCGCTCGCTTAAGAGATACGGGGGTAAATAAAGAAATTGACAATTTCAAAATTACCCTATATTTTCTTAGTTAAAAGAGATACACAAAAAAATTTTATGCAAAGTTTATAATGATTTTTGAATAATCTGCCGTATTTAGAATAAGTATACGCGGTCAGGTAAAAAAGTTATCGGACCTAACCCCATTTTTCCAAATAGAGCACCCTGTATATTTTAATCTAAGAAGATTGCATTTTAAATTCTATTTTCAAATATATAACACACCATGGATAATACTGGTTTCCTAGCCGATTAATTTAAACTTTATTACTTTAAACCACAGTAGGCCATGAAACAAAAGCTAACATCCTAGAGACATGTTGACAATCTAGTTGTTATTAACATTTAAAGTCAATTTAATTTTTACATATTCATTTGTGAAAAAGACTTATCAACGTTTTGAAAAATTTGATATGATATCTATCATCCAAGGTGTGTTATAAATTTGAAAAGAGAGATTAAAATCCTATCTTTTTAGATTCAAATATACAGGGTATTCCATTTAAAAAAATGAGGTTAGGTCCGATAACTTTCTTACCTGACCCCGTATACTTATTCTGAAAACGGCAGATTATTCAACAATCATTATAAATAAACTTCTGTATAAAACATTTTTCTATATCTCTTTTAACTAAGAAAATATAGGGTAATTTAGAAATTGTTAATTTGTTGATTTTCCACCGTATCTCTTAAGCGAGCGAAAATTTTGGAATTTTGATTTTAACATTTTAAGTTTGACCCAACAGGAGCACATGACACCTACATTACTTTTTTGATAGCACTAACAATAACGGAGATACCCTATAAAAGTGTCGAAAATGGGACACCCTGTACATCTCTAGGACGATAGTACTGTTGATAGAGTACTTGTACTATCGACATATCGAACTTGAGCACAGTTGATAGTTTTCCACCTCTAGTATTTAGTAAACACAATCTTTGTCATGTTAATTTTTTTGGGATTAATCCCGTGATCCCGGGATTAGATACTCTTTATCCCGAAAATCCCGGGATTGGAACAAAGCCTCGGGGCCCCTGGTAAGTATTTCTGAAATCTATATTAGGTATAACAACTTTAAACAGCCATATCTGCACTAACAATAACGGAGATACCCTATAAAAGTGAAGAAAATTGGACACCCTGTACATTAACTGATTTTTCCAATTCAACGTCAAATTCTGAACGTAATTTATTTAATATACCCAAATTCAACCGATTTGAATATATAGTGATATAGTGGCAATTGAAAATTGGCAAGATCAAATATATCTAAAAATGCAGGAATGAGAGAAAATCGAGATCGCTATGCAGAACAAAAGTGAGACGGATTATCGGTCCTGTTTTCCATACCAATCTTGAGAATCTTTCATTCCTACATTTTTAGATATTTTTAAAATTGGATTTTGTCAATATATCGAAAACGGTTGAATTTGAGTATAGGGTATATTACATAAATTACGTTCTGAATTTGACGCATAATTGGAAAATCAGTTAATATACAGGATGTCCCATTTAAAAGAAAAAACTTTTTTTTAATCACGCCTGTAAATCAACAGATCTAAAATTATATTTGATCCCCCTTTGCAAATATTACTTGAAAAACTCTGTGTAGCAATATTATTAATATTTTTCTCAAGTATGAAAAATAAAAAAGTTAAGAGGGGGGACATTATACGTGATCACCCTGTACGTAATATACGTTTCAGTTTCCGGAGAAGAGGAAACAGGGGCGCCGCGTCGCACATTTTGGGAACTTCTGCTATACTTACTTGCACACATCGTTTGTATGAAAATCATCGACGGGCGTTTCAGCGTTACACGATAAATGTAATAGAGTTTGGCCATTTCTAAGCGTCAATTGTAGTTGGTTCAAAGCGAATACCATCCTTTGAACGTTAAACTTTTCTTCTTCATTGCACGTTTTCATTAATTTTGTTAAAATAGTCAAGATGTATAACGTAGTGGTAAGATTACTTTCAATCTCATCCTTAAAATGCAAGAAAATATTCAATAGTTCAGTTGTATATTATAATATGTGCAAAGTAATGATTTGTCGCATTGAGAGAAATATTTGTAGCAGTAATTTCTTACAAGCGACAACACTTTACTTTCGAATTTCACATGACTTTTTCCACAATCATTGTTATCGCAAAAATTCAGAAGAATTGCTTACAATTTAAGTAACGTCAAACGTTTTGTTGTGCTTATACGATTATTAGGTTAACTAAGGCTGGGTTCACACGCAATGTACAGGGTTGTCCATTTTTGACACTTTTGCTGGGTATCTCGGTAATTATTGAATTTAGCAAAAAACTACAATACGTACATGCTATGTACATGTATTTGGGAGAGAAAAAGCAAAACTTAAAAATATTCGCTGGTTTAAAAGAGACGAGGGAAAATTGAAAAATTGTCGATTTTAAAATTGTCCTCTATATTTCTTATTACTAATAATAGAAGAAAATGTTTCGTATAAAAGTTTCTTAGTGTGCTGAGTAATAAGTAATCGCATCTACCGGATAAAGTCAAAAAGTTTACTGATCTATCTTTTCTAAATGGGACACCCTGCATTTTTACCCAAAAAATTGCATTTTTATACACAAAATATTTTATTATTTAAATAAGTGAACAATTACAATTTTCATATTAAATCTGTACTAAGTCGTAAATTATAACTTCAAGAAACCGAAACAAATATTCCCATTTGTAACTGAAGGGTTGCTGCCTATCTACGCTAGAAAAAAAACGGACAGCCAAAATTAATTAAAACAACACTCCCGTGTAATCCGGGTATTCTTTCCATATGAATAGACGCTATTTGTGAGGTTATGTGCGGGTTTTTTACTCAAACTTACATTCTGTGTGTTTTTTATAGAAATTATGAAACTAATAATTGTTTTTAAATAAGAAAAGGTAAGAGAGCATGTGTCTTAAATAAAATTGCACTTTTTTTTAAATAAGTATTTACTTATTTGTACTTGGACGTGACGGACTTGAAATTTATAATATTACTATTATTTGTGTTGCAAAACATTTTTCGCCGTCGGTTTTCTGGAATAATATTTGCTCATAAATGATAAAATTTATAGTGTCTTTTTTAAAGAGTTTGCCGTGTAAATATGACAACACCGAAATGCGCTGACGTCTTTTGCCACTACGTAGCTCAATGTTGATTGTTTATATATTGCGAGTGCTACACACGTAGTTTTCTGATTTGACATAAGGTGATTTATTCCGCTTATTACTTGAAAGCGCCTTTTATGGTTATTTTTCTTCAATTTGATTTCAGCTCAGGATTTGCCGGATTAAATACAACTATATTATGCTATTTAGTTTATAACTCGGTTTATGAGTTTCAAATAATCCTTTTTCAACTATTCGAAGCGAGTCATCTTATCCTCGCATCAGCAAAAAGATGACAGAGCGCATCTTCTTCTAAATTGCTTAGTAATTTTACCATTGGTGAAAAATAAGGAACATTGGCATAACCATAATTTTTTTAAAATGAATGATCTATCGATTGCTACATAATAATATATTTGGAAATTTAAACGAAAAGTCTAGAAACGATGAAAAAAAGCTTTTCAATTACTTTCGGATGTCCATAGAAAGTTTCGAAAATTTATTAAATCGTTTAGAAAATTAATATAAATATCTAGTAGAGATTATTTAATTGCTATTCGTTAAAACAGTGTGGCATCACGTGAGAGATGATGTAATAGTATGCACTACTGCAAACCGAATACGTTTCAAAACAACCGGTTTGCGGTGAGTATTCGTCGAACCTTATACGTTTATTTGCAGTGCAATAGGTTCTATGTCAATATTATGCGCCTCTACTTATTCGGTAATATAAATCCTGCAAAAAACGTGCGGTGTATTGCCGTGTGAACCTAGCTAAGTCGTTTTATTCGTTGCGCAGGCTGAACAAGCTTTTTATGATCATAGAAGACAGCAATGAGTTGCTCGCCTTTCGAAACGCTAAACCATTTTTTGCGTATGATTGTAGAAAAATCGATTTTAATGATACTTAACTTTCTTAAAAATAGCCAGCAAGCTATGAGTGTTATAGCAGTATTTAATAAAAAAAAAACGAAAGACAATTTTTATTTTCTTTGAATTTAAGTTTCTTACACCAAATTAAAAAGGGATGTTCCAATACTTAATGCCATTTGAATAAACATTACACTTTATACATTTTGACAAGGTGTAGCATCTTAACAGAGACAAGCATATTTTTATCATGATTATTTTAACCCAAAATCCGGAAATTAAACGGAATTGAACTTTTAGGGTAAAAAAACAAGATAGGAATATACAAAGGTATTTTATTGTATAAATTGTAGTTGGTGGTTTATACCTCGATTAACAGGCATTCGGATCCTTGAGAAATGTTTGCAAACATACACTTGTTTGGGATTATTTGGCTGGTGGAGACGAATGTCAAAGAAACGTTTGTTGTAAATGATTTTTCTGGTGGATACGCACCTTTAGATGTACCATTAATATGCTACCAACTTATCACAGTACAAGATATAATATTTTATTCAAATGAAAGTATCTTAAAATCTATTCATTTTAGGGTAACTGGCGACAAAAAAAAATCTTAAGCAGACTTAAACAGTTTATATGTTTTACTAGCTTTATTGCGCATTTGGTGCTTAGTCACAAGCTAAATAATAAATCCCATAACGCCTGCAAGGACATCAAGAAATTGCAATGCCCGGGCGATATGCGAGTATGTATCATATAGGCGCTTATTTTCATGAGAGTCTAACTTTTAATGACCATGTTACAGTGCGAATTTCTGAAAATGATCTAAAATTGTTCGGTTTCGTTTGTAAAAATTGTCAGTGAATAATAAAGTGTCAAATAATAAAATATAGGCTCATTAATACCCATTTAAAATCTTCATAACCATAATCACCATCAAAATACTAAGAAAACTGTTCATCTTAAAAAACATTTTAAAGAGTGGTGAAGCTGCATCATTTGCTGGCCAATTCCGGATGATTCCTTTCATCACTTTTTTAAATGTTTTATTTTTTAAGATGAACAGTTTTTTAGTATTTGACATTTTAACTCTCAATTCCAATGATTTTAATTGGGTATTAATGAGCACATATGATATTATTTTTTAAATGTAGCTGTTTGTATTTGCGCAGTTGTTTGTTTGTGTTGTAGTGTTGATTTTATTTTAAGGTAATTTGGAGACGTTATTTCGTGGTTTTATCTTCTTTGTTATTTTAATTAATTTTTAAAATCTGATGATGCCCAGTTGGGCGAAACATGTAACCGTTCTAATACTTCGCTAAAATCCATATATTATGTAATTCGTGAGACCGTGACTTTGAGTTTACTTCTTAATAGTTAAGAAATAATTAAATACTAAAGCAAAACAGATAGTACGCATAGACGATCAACTGTCGGACAAGATCATAATTAGGCGAGGCGTGCGACAGTGGTGTCTAAACTACCCTTCAACGTATATTCTGAAGAAATTGTGAAGAAGGCCCTCGAGGGAGAAATAGTCAGTAGAAAGCTCAATGAAAAACCTATCAACAATATTAGGTACGCAGACGACACCGTTATATTGGCAGAAAATATCGTAGATCTGCAGAGACTGATGAACAGAATAGTCGAATGTAGCCAAGAATACGGACTAACCATGAACACAAAAAACGAAATTTATGAAGATGAAGATAAGTGTCTAAACTACCCTTCACCGCATATTCTGAAGAAATTGTGAAGAAGGCCCTCGAGGGAGAAATAGTCAGTAGAAAGGTCAATGGAAAACCTATCAACAATATTAGGTACGCAGACGACACCGTTATATTGGCAGAAAATAGATCTGCAGAGACTGATGAACAGAATAGTCGAATGTAGCCAAGAATACGGACTTAACCATGAACATAAAAAACGACATTTATGAAGATCTCAAAAACTCAGAGAGACAACGAGGTTTTAACAATTAATGGCGTCAACATCGAGCGGGTCCAGACCTACGCATACCTAGGTACAGCGATCAACTCTGCTGGTCGGATACAAAAGGCTAGAACAAATTTCAACAAACTCAGAAAAGTACTTTGCACTAGGGATTTAAAATTTAGCCTTAGGGTTGGACTGACGAGGTTCTATATTTTCTCCACACGTTGTGGCAATCGCCAAGATAGCTTCTCAGACACTTGGTGTACTCTTCCGAACCAGAAAGTTGTACACACCTCAACAACTTTTCACACTATGCAAAGCCCAGATTCGACCATCACTAGAGTACTGCTCTCATGTCTGGAGTTCTGCACCCAAACATACACTTCGGCTACTGGATTCCATCGAAAGCAGGGCCATTCGTCTGATTGGAGACCACGAGCTGACGAAGAACCTCGACAGCCTAGAACATCGAAGACAGGTTGGGGATTTGACCCTCTTTTACAGATATTTTCATGGAAAGTGCTCGGGTGAGCTTGCCCTCTTGATTCCGCCCTGAGCGGCGAATGGCAATGCTTAAGCTTAGTACTCCTCGAATTTCATTATTTAAGAACTTTCATCTGGAGGACTCCATCCTTATGGAACGACCTTCCCGAGGTCGTTTTTCCCAACGAATATAACCTCCAACGATTCAAAACCAACGTGAATAGCTTTTTGCGCACACGCACCACTCCCAGAGTGCCCTAAAGGACTTTTCCTATAGTGCTTGTGTTTGATCATAAAAAAAAACTCTGCTTTACGGTGTAGAAACCTGGACCGTGAATGCAGCAACTATCAGAAGACTTGAATCATTCGAATTATGAGTATACAGCGGAATGCTAAAGATATCATTAGGCAAAAGAATCACAATATTACATGCTGGTTCAGAGAACGGGTTTGTTCCAAATTGTCTGTTGCTTTCAGCTAAAAACATATCAGATTCTCCTTTAGATTACCATCAAGATACTGACGCACAACTTTTTGAAGTGGTTTAAACAAAAACTCCTTAAAAATATACCTGAAAATAGCGTCATTGTAATGGACAATGCTAGTTATCATAGTCGGCAAGCAAAAATCATTCCCAATTCTAATAATACAAAAGCAGAAATTCAAAATTTTATGATTGAAAATGATTTATATTTTGAAGAAACTTACAAAACACGAGAATTAAAAGCTTTTAAAATATATAAGGAATAGGAGTGTGACAAACTTGCAGCAGAAAACGGACATACAGTGTTGCGTCTTCCTCCGTACTATTGTATATTCAATCCTATTGAGCTAATATGGCACCAATTAAAATCCAATATTAGGAGAAATAATATTTCTCCTACATTAAATGCATCTGTAGTAGAATTAAGTAAAATTATTTTAAATTATAAAAATAAATCATGTGGTGTGGTATACATTTTCAAACCGGCCCTGATCCCATTTATTGAGCTTTGAAAAGATTGAGGCGTATACAATTCTGCAACAACTATACATCAAATGAACTGTTCAGAGCAGCCGCCTCCAAAATCAGAATAGCCATGATGATTGCCAACCTTCCCCACGGAGATGGCACGTGAAGGAGAAGAATTAAATATTAAATTGTAAACTGGAATATCCAGTGTATTTGATAAATGTAATAAAAAATAAAGAAATAAATCATTACGTAACTTGTAACTAAGCAATGAATGTACAACAATTATAACGACATAACATACAGTGCGCGTCTAAAGTCACTTCAAACAAAAAAAACGGCGACCACTTTTCTTAATATAATTACATTTTTAGTAGTATGGCTAATTTTAGTACTTTATAATGTTCAAAATTTGGCAAGTACTTAATCAGATGCTCAAAATGTCCACCATTCACTTCTTGGCAGATGTATAGCCTATCGTGAAATTCTTCGCGAACATTATGAAACATTTCATGACTAATTGATGCGCACACTTGGATTAGTCTTTGGCGCAAATCCTCTAATGACTGCGGTTGAGTTATGAACACTTTAGACTTAACGAATCCCCACAAAAAAAGTCCATAGGAGTTAGGTCCGGTGAGCGAGCTGGCCATTCGATAGCACCACGACGACCAATCCAGCGCCCGGGATAGTGTTCATCAAGGTAGTTCCTAACATCTCTACTATGCGGCGGAGCTCCGTCTTGCTGAAATGCTATAGGCATATTACCAAATTCGTCAGGATTTTCCTCAATACACTCCAGAATCAAATGTTCTACGGTATTTTCTAGCATATCAAGATACAGCGGTCCAGTTAAATTTCCCTGTATAAAAAGTGGTCCTATAATATGGTTTCCCAAAATACCTGCCCAAAAGTTAAGTTTCTGAGGGAACTGAGTATTGCATTCCCTATAAACATGAGGATTTACATCGCTCCAATACCGAACATTTTGACGGTTAACTTTACCGTTTAGAAAGAAAGTACACTCATCACTAAAACATATCCATTTATGGTTCCGGTTCAACCTTACAGCCATTAATTCACAAAATTCTAGTCTACGATCCGGATCATCTTCGGTTAACTCGTGTAACATTTTCAATTTGTAGGGATGAAATTTAGAACGTTTCAAAACTCTATGAACACTTTTAGGACTTACTTCGCATTCAGCAGCTACACGGGATGTCGCTTGCATCGGGTTGATAATCAATTGAGCCACTATCTCAATCTGTTTATCCTCTGGTAATGAGGGCCGTCCACTTCTTTTAGCATTTCCAACACTTCCTGTTGTTTGAAACTTTTGAATTAATTGCCGCAAATATTGCATTTGGGCGATCGGGATAACGTTCATTAAAAATGCGCTCAGCAGCATGGTAACAACGTTGCGCTTCCCCAAAAATTAAAACTGTCTCTGTTTTTTCTCCCATAGGACGAAACATTTTAAATGAATTATTAATCAAATCTTTGTATTTTAAGACCACAGGTGACATAATAAGCGATATAACTTAATGACGAATACTTATTTATTTGACAGGCCGAAACAAATAAATTTTTGGCAAAGCCTACTTTGCATTTACATAAAAAAAAATGTGGTATATTGTACTCAAGATAAATGGCGGCTAGAAGTATGTTTCGGCTTCTTGCAATGTCTTGATTTTGATTAACAAAATAAAGGCTTAACATTCTGTTGATCCTCACAACCCCCGAAATCGGTAAAATTTTCTCAAACTTGGGGACTGTTTGTAGATTGAAAATACCTTTCGAATGAGGTATCACACGACCCCACCTGCCATTTAAAAATCTTATTCAAAATGGCGCCCAACAGCCATCTTTAAGAATAAGTAAAGAATTTATGCCAAAAAAGTAGTATTTCAGTAATTATTGAACGTGCCAAAATCTCATTATTCTCACATTTGTTAATCAAAAGTTAACAGGGGGGGAAGTGACTTTAGACGCGCACTGTATAATTACATTTATGTTTTAATCAATGGAATCATGAACTAGTAAAACATAAATTGTTGTTTGCATCTCGGCCATAATTAGTCGATGTTGATACTCTCTGACGACCAACAAACCCAAAGGGCATAAACATCATAATTTTTTCATTTGGTACATAATAAAGAACTTCTGTGTTAGATCGAAACATAATTTAAATGACACGTCGACTGACCCAGAAAATATTAATAGAATTGTCTTTCATTGAGTATAACAGAGTGAACAAACAAACATTTAATTAGCAAAGTTCTTTACTTACGTTAGCCACGAAGACATGTAAAGCAAATTACAATCGTGAAAACAACTAAAACAACACCACTTCACCTCGTCATACACAAATGTTAATGCAGCTAAGTGCAGATCGAATGCAATTTCTGAAGATTGGTTTCTTTTTTTGGTAAACAGCGTATTCTAGCAAATTGGGTAATAATAAAAAGGAGTTACTACTCCCCTTATTGAAAAAGCGAGATGAGCTTGTTTCATTAAATAAAAGTTAATAAATTTATTTACAAAATGATCCATCATTTTATTTAGTATGTCAATTCGCTTATAAGTAATGGCGGACCAAACGTCAGTAACGGTCAATGTTTAAATGCAAATTTATACGGCATGCAATTATCGTTAATACGACCTATTTAGTGGAGTCGTTTTTGATGCTACAAAAAAAATGTGAAAGGCAAAATTGAAGAGCTTGACAGAACGCGTAACCTCGAACAAAACCGATCCCGATATCTCAATGAGTTCGCGAATTAAAGCGATTTTCAACTGCAAAAACAATAACATTTAATTACTTATATCTCGAGAAGGGGCGGAGTTGGGGCATCATTTCTTCGCGAATTTTAAGGGTGATACCGAGTACTTTGATGGGCCGGAGGCTGGTGCTGGTGGGGCAATTAGAAGGGGAGTAAGGGGGATTGGAAATTTTTTTAAATAAATGCTAATAAGTAGTTTATTAATCGAGCTACGGGGATCAGGCCGGATTCAATTTGTTCATTTTTTTATCAGCTACGAGGTGGGATTGGCGAAAATTTTTTATTTTCCCAAATGCGCTCTACAAGAAATGGCCATCTCCGAAAATACTTTAGATATTATGTTTAATTTTGGTATGTGTTAATAGGATATAGAACCTCAAATTTTAGTTAGAAAAGTTATTCAATTGTTCCACCAGTGGCGTCGCTGCAAGCATATCCTTTGATATTTTTTACAAAAAAGATTGTACGCCACTAATATTTTTCCATGTGGATATTTTTTCTGATTGGCCTGTTCAATTCTCCATGAAAACGGTCTCTTGAGTTTTTCTCGTCGTGTTCTTGATTAAAACCACTAAATTCATATTGAAACTCATTATTTTTAACATTGATAAAATAGTTAATGATAATTTTTTTTATAAAGTGTTGGAGTGGGCAATTCGATGCGAAGACGGGCGGAACCATGCCTTTCAATTTTTATTTTCGCAAATGAAATGAAAAATTTCAGTGGCGTACCATCGTTTTTGTAAAAAATATCAAATGACATGTTTGCAGCAACGCCACTGGTGGAACAATTGAATAACCTTTCTAACTAAAATTTGAGGTTCTATATCCTATTAACACATACCAAAATTAAACATAATATCTGAACTATTTTCGGAGATGGCCATTTCCTGTATGCCGCATCGCGCATCTGGGAAAATAAACTTTTTTCGCCAATCCCACCTCGTAGCTGATAAAAAAAATGAACAAATTGAATCTGGCCTGATCCCCCGTAGCTCGACTAATAAATTACTTATTAGCATTTATGTAAAAAAATTTCCAATCCCCCTTACTCCCCTCCTAATTGCCCCACCAACCATAGCCTCCGGCACATCAAAGTACTCGGTATCACCCGTTAATTCGCGAAAAAATTATTCCCCAACTCCGCCCCTTCTCGAGATATAGTTAATTAAATTTTATTGTTTTTACAGTTGAAAATCGCGTTAATTCGCGAACTCATTGAGATATCGGGGTCGGGTTTGTTCGAGCTTACGCGCTCTGTCAAGCTCTTCATTTTTGCCTTCCACTTTTTTTTTGTAGCATCAAAACCGGAGTTATTTTCAATTTCCCGTTGTAGGTTAGATTTACGGGGCGTGTTTTCTGAAAACCCCGGTGTGATATTTTTTTGCATTAAAACTAAGCTATGAAATTATATTGATAGTGCATGCAATACTTTCAAAAATGACTGTATAGCCATATTTTTTCAATTTAAACGTTATTTACCGTTTTGAAACAAATTAAATTCTTTTTCGAAAAATTCAAGATAATAAGTATATTTCGAAGCTAAATTTAAAATTTTAACAAATTCTATCCAATAGTTTTCTGGTAGTTTGTAACACCTTTTTACCTCAATGGAGGTCACTGATAAGTGCTCTTAAAAGAACATGGTTAAAAAATGTTTAAAAATTAATTATAGGTGCACAACGATGAGGAAGCCTGATACACCAGTTATTATTACCATGCAAATGGAAGCAATGAGGGCGTTTATATGCTGAAAAGCACATACAGAAGAAGGTAGGAAAATTTATAATTATTTTAAGGAAGGTTTCATACATAAAAATTATCAACATTGTAGTAGTAATGCTGTGTGTGCGTAAATCAATATTTCTACCTAAATTATTATAAAGTATGCATGTCTTTCTTCACTGGAGAGCATGTCTGCAATTATCTACCAAATAAGAAACAAACTTTATGTTGGGTACATACAGGGTGTCCCATTTATAATGGAAACAAGCTTATATTTTCGTTATTTCTGAATTGATGCTTTCCAATTTTGGTGTGGTTATAGTATTTCTTAGATGAAGCAGTAAAAGAGTCAACATTTTTGGTATTTAGCGTGTTCTGATATTTAGCGTAGTTTAGATGTAAATATTTTTAAATAGAAATAAAAAGCAAATTGGACATACGGCACGCCACTGGTCGTGTAAATTTATTGAAATTTGGTTTTCTGATATTAGTTTTGAAATAAAATAATCGCTAAATTATATATACTATATACTGTTTAAATTATAATTTTCAAACCCTATAAATCCGTACGCCCATGAGTTCTAAGAAATATCAAAGTGTGCCTTAGGATCGCACGTAACAACACCAAAATTCAAAACAATCAATTCAGAAATATCGAAAATATAAGCTTGTTTCCATTATAAGTGAGATATCCTGTATACAACGTGTCCAAGATAAGGAGGGCCAGCACAGGGATCTCGCAAACCGTAAGAGATACGAATTCGGTTAAATAGAGGTAAAGTTGCTCATTTACGTGCCTAATAATATGCCGTTTAGAAAGTTTTAAAATTCCGAGTAGTTCCGGAGATATCCGGAAAAAAACGAAATTCTGAAAAATCGTTTTATTGTTTTCCTGGGTTTTTTGAGATATTCTAAAGTAAATTGCACTTTTGCATTCCCACTTTTTCTGCTCTAACAGCATTAATTGTTTTGTAATCCGACGAGTCGTCTTCAAAGGGCCATTATCAACTTTCTTTTTTAAATACGGTCCTGTTTTTCTGATATTGAAATTTGATAGCTCTTTTTCTTCCGAATGCAACGATGTATTTACACATCGTGGTTTAATTACGTTTCGAGGGGTTTTTGAACAACATCAGGAAATTTTGGGATATGGTCCTGTATTTCTCCAAATTTTATAAATAATATGTCATAAGTAAGCTCTAAATTTTTACTTATGTTATAATAGTTCAATAAATAACAAATAATTTAATAATAAACCACAAATAAGTGAACAAAATACAGAAACATTATTTATTTAAAAGAAAAGTAGGCGCTTGAAATAAAAGAAAAAGATGGTGACGCGTGATTTGTTTCACTTCACATTCCCATTGTGATCATTTGCGTTTTAAGAGGTTTCCTATTTTCCAGAAAATATGGAACGTAAATTTACAAATGCTGAAAAGTTTGATATTCTATCGCATGTTATATTTTATCTCAAAAAACTATTATGTGGCAGTTATAATATGTTATTTGTGCTTAGAGAATAACGGAAATCATTTTGAACACCTGATTATGTAGTTCTTTACTTTTTCGTTGCTCGTTTTATTACTGTTTTGGAATGATTTTTGTTCACTTATTTGTGGTTTATTATTAAATTATTTGTTATTTATTGAACTAGTCCAACATAATTAAAAAATTTAGAGCTTACTAATGAGATATTATACAGGACCGTATCCCAAAATTTCCTGATGTTGTTCAAAAAACCCTCGAAACCTCATGAAACTACAATGTGTCATACATCGTTGCATTCGGGAGAAAAAAGCTCTCAAATTCCAATATCAGGAATTTAAAAAAGAAAATTGATAATGGTCCTTCGAAGACGACTCGTCGGATTACAAAATAATTAACGCTGTTAGACAGAGCGGAAAAAGTGGCAATGCAAAAGTGCAATTTACTTTAGAATTCGATCTCAAAAAAAACCCAGGAAAACAATAAAACGATTTTTCAGAATTTCTGTTTTTCCGGATATCTCCGGAACTATTCGGAATTTTAAAACTTTCTAAAAGGCATATTATTAGGCACGTAAATGGGCAACTTTACCTTCATTTAACCGACATCGCTTCGCTCAGTCTAGTCCCTGTAAAGTGCATTCTTACGTGGGACACCATGTACAGTTCGGCCGAGAACACCGGAAGTGATAGAAAACCCTTAGATTTTCGTTTAAAAGGGCAAAATTTTAGGAAAATGCCTTTAGTAGTAAAACTACTAACAAACCCACGTCACGAATCACCCTGTATATGAGTTTAACGGTTATGGTTGGGCCGGGGAAAGAATGATTTTATCAGTTCATGAAGAAGGATAAAACTAAGAACGGTTTTCTATGAAAATAAACGTCATTATTGACATTTATACTTTGTGTTTCGTGTGGTTCACAAATTTTTCTAATTTCTAAACGAAAGTACTTTTTATACAGAATTTAATCATCAAAAATCAGTTCTTATAAGAACTAGTAGTTGAAAATGTATTTCCTTTCCTGTAAGTAGTGTTAAATATTGTATATTTAGTTTTAAAAAATTTTGTATGAAGAACCTATAAGAACCAGTGCTGGGAACCGGAAATAAACATTTCGCCTCTAAGAGTTTGGTTTCTACGGACCCCTTTTGATTTTAGAATTTTGTTGTGGACCAAAGCCACTCGCTGCATAAGTACATAATTAATTGTAGGACAGGATGTCATGCCTAATAAATTACCATTATACAAAAATAATTTGTGTTATTTTTTTCAACAAATCAAAGAGCATTGATAAGCAATAAGCTGAATAATATATTGTTGAAAATGTTCTTAGTAAGATGGACGGTACTACTTCCTACTTCCACACATCAACAATTCAGGGGCACGGAAATTTGGAAATCCCAATGGGAACAAATATAACCACGGAAACCGTGAAGGGAAAAAAGCGCCGTAAATAAAGCGTCATAAATAAAGCGCCGCAGGCGAAAATCTTCGGGTTTAGTAGTACGAGTACTTGAGATTCTTCAATAGGGAAGTTTCATTGGAGATATTTCATTCCCATTGTGTTTTTACTACGGACTGTGTACTTTACGTTGGGCTTGATTTGAAGGAAGCTGCAGTCTAATACAGGGTGTTATGGAAATGAGTTATTATATTTACATAGGTGACTCATTGGGTGTCCTCGAGAAAGCTTACATACTTTTTTTTTAATCGAATATCTAAATAAAACTCTTTTTACCCACATACTGTCGTGCCGTTCCATCTGGATTCAGTTAGCAACAATGTGGGTCACCAGAGTATACTAACAGTGATGTCAGATCACACCGCGTGTCTTGCCCTTGCTTGGATACCCGCCGCGAGCCACTATTGTTGCTTCAGTATATTTCGAGACCCGGGGATGGAATGACGCTGTCGAGGGTTCCACGTGCTTGACGTATACGAATTTTAAACGTTTTGTTAGTTGTAGCATTACCCGATTTTTTTTCTGTTGTGAAATAATTAATAATAAATGTTGTGTGTGATGTGATTTCAAATTTGTGTGATATCATCTACTGTTGGTTCTGTTACAAAGCATATTTTTTATGGAATTTAATTATAAAACGGATTATTTTAAAATAAGATCGAAAGTAAGAGAGGTAAGAGAGTATGTACCTTAAAATTGTAGTTTTTTTTCTAAAAAAGTATGAAAAAGAAGTGATAACGCGCGTCAAAGACGTCTTGTTCTCAAAAACTGAACACGTGCGTTTACAATTCTGTGTTGCAATATGACAACACCGCCTATAATGCGCTAACCTCTTTTGAGACTCGAGACTGTATCAATAAACTATTGATTGCGAACGTCCTCAGTAGCGGCCACGTAAATTTTGAGATTTCATATAATATTAATAATTCAAAGCGCCATTTATTTTTCATCAATTTATTTTCATCTCAAGATTTGCCAGTTTAAATATAATAAGTCATTACACCGTGTATATCTGGTTCTGCATTGAGTCGATTACGATCATTTCTTTTCGTGACAATTCATTTCCACTTAGTGATTCACGGACCCCTAAGTAATTGCTCTCGGACCCCCAAGGGGTCCGTGGATCCCAGTTTGAGAAACATGAAACATATATCTATTTCAAGGGTATTCATACATTTTTTTGGCATGTTTTGTAAGCAATTGGTTACCTTTGTCAAGATACATTATTATGTTTTAAACAATACATCTTATTTGAAATGACATAATTAAATATCATATCATACTGATAGAGGTGATGGCACACATTCATTCTTTCCCCGCTTCAACTGTATATATATATGTTTTTTGGTAAAATAAGTTTTAAAAATAATTAAACATTTTCCTCCTTCATATCTGCCTGCATATCCACGTGACCTACTCACTACCAAGTACTAACCAATAGTTTGTACATAAAACAGCAAATTACCATTACGGTTTCTGGCTCATCTTTCGGGCCCGGTTTCGATAGTTTCTCTTTATTTCTTTCCAGCTCTATTATGGCCGCTGCTAAAACCTCTATAACTTGGTTATAGGTAACTGCCACACCCACGTGTAACATTTGTGAAAATACTTGGGCAAATCTCAGTAAGTCTTTTACCACTGAAATGTGATTCTTTTGTCGTAATTTTAGAGCGTGGAGCCACAATTCCAAACATCTACGAATTTCAAAATAATGCCTATAACTCCTGTTTGTTTTATTGACCGTTTTTTCACATTATAGGTAGTTAGTTAATGGGTTTCGGTCACTTTGAAATGAAATTCAAGTATAAAAAGTCTAATTATTTTTCAGGTGGTATTAATATCAAATACCAATGTATGGAAAGATTATTATTTCCCAGACCACCCGATGATACAATAAGGGCGTATTTTTGTCTACACAGTAGCAGTTTAAAATACTAATTCAGATTGAATGGTACTACTAAGAAAAGAAAGCCTTTTCCATTGATAGGATGTCACCACCTGCAGACCGGTTTCGAACTCTTTTGTTCTCGTCAGTACAGGGTAGGTGTATATACCTATCATCAGAGAAGACTCTATACTTCACGCTGTATTATTAACGGTAGTCGAGAAAATACAACGCGCAGTGTCATTCAATTCAAGTATTTGATTTACGTTTCGGTTTATTGTACTAAATAAAATAAAGAGAGGTTGATTTTCATGGAATTTCATATACCTAGTTCCGGACTATGAAAAAATGTCCGCTTTATAGAGATGTCCGCTTATTAGAGGCATCCGTTATGAGAGGTTTCATTGTAATGTTTAATATGCATACCTTTTATTTTATTATATTTAAATAATAACCTACCTTACTGCTATAACTAAATTAGTTCACGTCCAATCGTTAAAAACTCAACACCAAACAAAAATATAAAATGTAACCAAATTTAGTGTAAGTGAGAAATAATTGTACAAGGTATAGTCAGTTATATATTTTTTCATCCCATTCTAGACATAACTAATATTTAACATAAATTAAGAAATTTATCACTAACACCATCAAAAATGTGGTTTCTTCCAATTTTATTTATACGCTTTTTTCTAACAAATGACGATGGTTTAGTAAAATAAACCGAAACGTAAACCAAATACTTGAATTTCATTTCAAGGTGACTGAAACCCAATAACTAACAGCCTATCATGCCTATGACCTTTGAATATCGAAGAAAGAAAGAAAAACGGATCATTGTAAAAATCTGCCGACTTATATTTGGAGACAAACGTCTGGTTTACACGGTTTTCGGTGAAACACTCTGTATATCCGTCTTTCTTATAGTTCGAAATTCAAAGCTATAACTAAAAAACCATAGGCGAATAAAACATTTAACTTATACTAGATATAGATAGAAATCCGTAAAGAACATACCTATCATATGAATTATACTGGGTGGCCCAGAAGTCCGGAATAAAATTAATATAGCCTCAACCTGTAACTTTTGGGGAAAACGCTCGGACACGTCAATTTAGTTTTATATATGCTCACATTTTAACGTTATTCGTTTGTTTTTTTATAGACATTTGTCAAAGATATGACGACATCTATCTTTTTTTTTAAATAGAAACATACAGCTACTGATACATCATTTGAAAGCTAATATCTCGTAGAGTATGCTCATAAATTTTAGAGCGATTCTGTCAAGCTATTTCAAAATGGCGACTGTTAAAAGTGTTTAAAAAATCTCTATTTAAATAAGCGGAAATTATAAATCATTGATGTTTTTTTACCTTTCAAGGTAAGAAATCTTCATTGTGTCGTGTCAGAGCGTATTCCCCAAAACTTACAGGTTAAGGCAGTATTAATTTTATTCCGGAATTATGGGCAACCCTGTATAGATAAATTTAATGCACAATGTTTTAACATCCCCGGAAAAAGATATACTGGGTATTCCATAATAACGTCCTAATATTTCATAGTGTGACTTCTTAGGCCATTTTCCGAAGAAAAGGTAATATGAACATATTTCCATATCTCCAAAAGTACTTTAGATATTATCTTCAATTTTGGTACAACAATTTAATTCGAATTGAAACTCATTATTATTAACATTTCCGAAACAAAGCTTACCAATAATAAGTAGTTTTATGTCCTTTTAACACACACCAGAAAACACATACACAAAAAAGGCACTTTCGGACAAATTAACAAATAACGGTTTTAGAAAAATTTCAACACTGTAGCAAAAAATTTAAGTCTTGCGGACATTTGCTCGTGTGAACTTTTCGTCATAAAGTGACGTAAGGAATCACACTATTACAAGTCATGTCTTTAAACAACACCCTATATACAGGGTCCGCAAACGAAGCGTGGACGGAAGATTAAATCGTTATCGAAGAACTTATCAACAATACTAAAACAGCTTGAGATATTGGATTAAAAGCGGCATGTTTTAAAAATATTTTACATTATACAGGGTGGCCCAAAAAAGTGTGACAGCATAAAATTATATTTTTTTAAATGGGACACCCAGTATTTTATTGCATATTTAGGTTCGTATTACTATCGTTTATAAGTGCTTCAAATTTTATTTAATTTGGTTCTGTAGTTTCGGAGAAATAAATTAAAAACTAAAAAAAAAAGTTTTGCAGTCCTGAATAAAAAAATCAAAAAAAACAATCCAGAACCATTTTTCTAACCTCGGCATTGAGTGAAATTTATGACAAGAGGTCTAGAGATACTATGAGTGTAATTGCGTTTATTTATTTTATACAGGGTGTTCATAATAAGCTTTCAAAAACCCCACATTTTAAAACAATTTTTCTCAAGTTTTTCAAATGGAACACCCTGTATATTATTTGGCTATTTGACGTAGAATTCATAGACAATTTTTTTTGTAATACAAGCATATAAGTTATATCCAGCCGTTTTCGAAATAATTGTAAATATTATAAATTATGTTGTTTAAATAGAGTTTTTATTGGGAAATTTTGTTATAGGCGACTAGACTAATAATTGTAAACTAAAGTAAAAGTTCAAAATAGCTTCCTTTTACTCTTAGAGTTTACCGTATTTTAGTTATTTCGATATAAATTTTAAAAGCATACATTTTTGCTACTTTTATTATTTAATTTTATTTTTTATTCTTAATCGAGTTGCCATGATTTCTTTTTGTTTAGATTGTCACTATGACAGTTAAATAAAATTATTTACATTTGTTCAGTCGTCGAAATTAAGTACTAACTTACACAAAATGTCGAATTTTAGAAATGGTAAATATGATTTTTATACTGGGTGAATGTGCACGAAATTGCCTCCTCGCGAGCCGAGTGTATGCTAAAAGATATCCAGATATTGAGAGAAAGCCGAGACCAAAAACTTTCGAGAAGTTGTTGCAAAGATTTGTAGCAACAGGAAGCACTGCTTACACAAAAAGGATGATAATCAATAAACCCGTTATTAATGAAGAAAATGAATTAAGAGTTCTGTTGGCAGTAGAGGAAAATCATTAAATTAAGTAAAAGGAAGCTATTTTGAACATTAACTTTAGTTTACAATTATTAGTCTAGTCGCATATAACAAAATTTCCCAATAAAAACTCTATTTAAACAACATAATTTATAATATTTACAATTATTTCGAAAACGGCTGGATATAACTTATATGCTTGTATTACAAAAAAAAATTGTTTATGAATTATACGTCAAATAGCCAAATAATATACAGGGTGTTCCATTTGAAAAACTTGAGAAAAACTATTTTAAAATGTGGTGTTTTTGAAAGCTTATTATGAACACCCTGTATAAAATAAATAAACGCAATTACTTTCATAGTATCTCTAGACCTCTTGTCATAAATTTCACTCAATGCCGAGGTTCGAAAAATTGTTCTGGATTTTTTTTTTGATTTTTTTATTCAGGACTGCAAAACTTTTTTTTTTAGTTTTTATTTTATTTTCTCCGAAACTACAGAACCAAATAAAATAAAATTTGAGGCACTTATAAACGATAGTAATACGAACCTAAATATGCAGTAAAATACTGGGTGACCCATTTAAAAAAATATAACTTTATGCTGTCACACTTTTTTGGGCCACCCTGTATAATGTAAAATATTTTTAAAACATGCCGCTTTTAATCCAATATCTCAAGCTGTTTCAATATTGATGATAAGTTCTTCGATAACGATTTAATCTTCCGTCCACGCTTCGTTTGCGGACCCTGTATATCTATAGATAATTTATGAGGGGCTCAAGTAACTAATTCAACGATCACTCTGTATTATAGACTTTATTTGTTGAAATGATTTTTAATTTTAATCTAGCAAAAGCTAAAAATAATAAAATGTCACAGTGACCATATACGAAACGTTTTTTCGACAATATCACGTACTTAGAAGAAATGGCAATTTTCTTGTTACCTCTAATGCCATGACGATATTTTTGAACCATGGCCTAATCCAGATATTTATATGTAATTGGTTTAGTTCAAAAATAAAATAAATTCAATTGTTATGCAAGATATGTCAAATTTAAATTTTAGGAAATTTACATGCATCTAGATTTTATGCGCTACCAGGTACAATTAGACGCACCAGAACGTAAACTACTCTGTGCATTTTGGAATACCTATTCGATAATTAAGTGGGGTAGTGTACAATACAAGAGCAGAATGAAAGCGGTTTATGTAAAAAGAAATGTTTATTATTGATTTATTAAGATTTAAATCGAACTAAAGGTTCTCCAAGAAATAAATTCTTCTTCTGGCGAATATTAACCAAGATAATTAATCGAAGATAAAACAAGGCATTTATCAGATGGTACTTTCTGACTGTTATTATATAATAGTTGACATGACCTATATGTATTGCGAATAGTAATACCGCTTATAGATAACATACCTGTCAAATCTGGCATTATCAGCAAAAACGGCCCCTCTGTAAATGATTGGATGTGGTAGTTCTGGATTATTAACGCCTAAAATTCGTTCCCTTATAGTAAGCGATTCCATATGTAAACTATTATTATTTCCCTGAATGGCCTCTAACTCGGATAATGTTTGGCATTCGATCGTATTTTCATAAGCAGGTAAAGGAGGTATTAGTCTTTTCTTGATGGGGTTGTCTGGATCGGAATACCTATTCGAAAAATATAAGTTAATTGAATGGTTTTATTCAATCTTTTTTTATAGGTATGCATTACTACGCATGTACAGCCTGTCCAGAAACCATCTTAATACATTGAAAATCTTTTTATATAGCATATATGAAGTGTAAAAAAGTAAAAAACATAAATGTCCTAATAATAATTGAAAAGTACATGGTTGCCTATTTTTGACACTTTTGCCGAGTATCTCGGTAATTATTGAACTTATCAAAAAACTGATGTCATGAGATGTATGTGAAGAAATTAACAGATACGAGAGTAAATTGAAAAATTGTCGATTTTAGATTTGTCCTCTATATTTTCTATTATGAATAATAGAAGAAAATGTTTCAAATAAACGTTTCATAGTAGGCTAAATAGAATATGATGCTACCGAAAAATCGAATCTACCGGGTCAGGTTAAAGAGTTATATGTAACACACAATATATTTTATATTGTAAATAAGTGAACAATTTCATTTTTTATATTCAATCTGTAATAGGTCGTGCTCATCAACCAACCATTAGATAATATCATCAAGATGTACCATATAAAAATTCTAAAAAACACATTTTCACATTCATTTCACAGTATGTATATTCATTTTTAAACTAATATACACATAGATTCAAAAGTTTTACATCACTCTGATTTTGGCATGTTAAGATAATTTCAGGAATGAATTATTGTTCTAAATGTTTTTTTATGTTTATCAGTTAAAACGATACCATTTTTTGTAGCAAAAAAAAAATTGTCAAGACATTTGTTTAAGATAACATTTTAGTGTTGTATTTTGTTGGCGCTGGCCAGTTACATTTTTCGGTGTTCAGTGTGTAAAATGAATCGCCGAATAATATCTGAAATTGATCGTGCAAGAATACATAGGTTATTCCCAAAGGCTTGTTGCTGAAACAATAGGGATTTTTCAAAGTGATGTCTCTCTCATATGGAATCGCTATCTAGAGACTAATTTTGTGCGAGACACACAACGAAGTTGTAGAACGCATGTTACTAACGAACAGTAGAACCGCTATATTACGTTAACAATTCGGAGAAATCATACTATGCCAGTCCCACAACTTCAGAGAGATGTTACGCATGCAATTGGAGTTCGCGTATCCGTCTCTACACTAAGAAGACGAATTCTTGAATGCGGTTTAAGATGTCGGCGACCACAACTACAATATGACCACCGAGTTCGTCGACTTCCATGGGCTCAAACGCACGTTCGCTTACCCGAAGAATTTTGGAATTCTGTTCTATTTTCCGACGAGACCAGGATTTGTCTGGTAAACGATAGTCGCTGGATTCGTGTTTAGAGAGAACAAACAAAAGCCGCTCAACTTGCCCATGCTCGCCCCTTGCCTCCATTCGCCGGAGGAAGCGCCATGTTTTGGGCAGGTATAAGGTCTGACGAGCGTACTGAGTTAGTCCACGTTCAAGGCACAATGACTGGCGACAGGTACATTAGGGATATTCTACATCCTTATGATATGACGTGGAGAGGGGCTGTTGGTAACAATTTTGCGTTTATGGACGACAATGCCCGGCCCCATCGTACTAGAGCTCTGTATGAATATCTAGCAAGTGAGGGAATCAATCGCTTGGAGTCGTCTGCTTTGTCCCCTGATATGAACCCGATAGAACATGCTTGGGACATGCTCTCTAGGGCAGTTCACATTAGAAGAAATCCCTAGAACTCTCCAGGAGCTTGTCATCGCTGCTTCCGAGGAATGGCAGGCTATTCCAAAAGAACGGATTGCTAACCTTACGCACAGCATGCGGCGACGTCTTCAAGCTTGCATTGAGGCCAGAGGAGGAAATACACTTTATTAGAAGCTAAATTCTTTAAATTTCACAAATTTACAATATAAATAAATTTTACTTTCGTTTACTTAAGTTTTTTGGTTAAAATGTTGTAGTAAAATAAAATTTTTTAAAACTCATTGATTTTTATTTTAAACTTAACAATGAACTAATATTTAGTCTATTCTCACCATGACATAATTACTTATCCGAGAATCGGAGTGATGCAAAACTTTTGAATCTATGTGTATATATCTAAATATTACGTATGATCATGAACTTAACTAAAAATTCAACAAATACCCTTACCTCAGTGTCATGGATTTATGCAGGTACTTATAAGCTCTTATTATGTTATAGTTTTCTTTGTCATTTGCGTATGACGCTCCCAATAGCTCTAAGGCCTCCACTTGTTCCTCTTTACTAATTTCAGATCTGCCTATTAAAAAATCTACTAATTTATGCCTTGTTCTTTCGGCAGCACATTTAATGGGAGTCATTCCGGTATCATTAGAGTAGAATTTGGCACCATAATTTAAAAGTTCTTTTACAACTTCCACATGTCCACATTCTGAAGAAAAATGCAAGGCTGTAGCCCCACATAGCGCCTTTTCGTTTGGGTTTGCACCATTTTGTAACAGAAAACTAACCTAAAATATATACAGACTAAGACCGGATCATCGTTGTAGATCACAGTTTAACTGTGTACCTAAAGAAAACCATTTTTTATGCGCCATAGGGATTTACATGAGCAAACGTTTTGTGTGCATTGTAGATAAATTTGTAGATTTTTCGATCAATTTATAAAGAAGAAAAAAACATTTTAATGTAGTAAGTAGTTTTTGTGTTTTTATCATAATATGATTTTTATGAATGTATTACTACACAGGGTGATTCATGATGAGCATGCATTAGATCTTTATGAAGAACTACTGAACATGTTTCTGAAACTTTGGGGATCTGGGTTTATCGATACACTCTCTACAGGGTACACCAAGTAAAGTGGCCTATTAGAAGTATCTCGAGAACTAAATGAGATTTTATTCTGAAAATTTGGCTGTGGCTATAAGAGATGGTTTTCTACGTTTATAAAATATTTTGGATGGTGCGGTGTTGCCGGATCATACCGAAAGTGGTAGCAACTTCGGAATTTTAAATAAATTATCATATACCTACATTAAATTTTTTTTGGAATCTCGGTCAAAATCTAGGTTTTCTGTATATCATATATAAGCTGAAATTTTGACAATAGTTTCACAAGACCATCGAAATCTTATAATTTTGAACAGTATTTAATTTCATTTCATTTCATTTTTGCACTAATTCATCTCTCTCAGAAATATTGTTATGGAGACGCCCTGTATGAAACTAATTAAATACTGTTCAAAATTATAAAATTTCGATGGTCTTGTGAAACTATTGTCCAAATTTCAGCTTTCTAGCTGTAACCGCTAAAAATATATGATTTTCTTTTCAGGTCCCGATACGGCGTTAAAAAATCACAAGATTATTTATAATTCAAAAACTCTTAAAGATAGGTATATGATATTATACAGAAAACTGTTCTAGATTTTTACTTAGATACCAAAAAAAATATAATATACAGGGTGTTTCGGGAGGAAAGGGAAATATTTTGCGAACATGTTCAGAAGGTCAAAATAAGAGAAATTAACCCATATGTTTTAATCCGATTCTTAACCGTCTCTGAAATAATCGGTTCTAAATTTTTTTTGTAACTATTTTTTATTTCAAAAGCAACACCAATAGATACTAGTAAAACAACAAAATTCCACTAATTTAGAATGTTTTCGAAAATACCCCCACCAACTTCAATACAAGCTGCACCACGTTTGTTAATCGCTCGTGTTGCGCGTTGAATTGCTTTGGGATTGTTTATGATGATATTTGCAGCATTAAAAATTCGATTGTGGAATCCTCCTCCACGGTTTCTACTCGTGTTTCGTATACTAGTGATTTCATCCACCCCCAGAGGCAATAATCCAGTGGATTTAGGTCTGGTGACCGCGGTGGCCAAGCTGGAGGTCCTCCTCTGCCAATCCAACGATCAGGAAAACGATTATTCAAGAAATTACGCACCCGGCGACTAAAATGAGGTGGGGCTCCATCGTGCTGAAAGAACATTCGGTGTCGAACAATTAGCGGAACATCATCCAACGTGTGTTAAATGGTCTTCCAAAAACCGTAAATATCCATCTCCAGTAAGACGCTCATTCAATACAAAAGGATCAAACAACTGGTCGTTGAGCATTCCACACCACACATTAATACTGAATCGATATTGAAAGTCTCGTTCAAACGTGGCATGAAGATTTTCATCTGACCACCGATGTTCATTGTGCCAGTTATTGATTCCATCGCGGGTGAACTGAGCTTCATCGCTAAATAAAATGTATTTATGTAGGCATCGATTTTGTTGGATCCATTCACAAAATTGAACCCTTAAGCCATAATCACCTTCTTGAAGATGTTGGACCGGTTGAACATGGAAAGGCTTTAAACCGTTTTTTCTAAGTGTCTTCCAAACGCCCACATGTGAGTCTAATCGAAGTTCTTTCGTAATCCGCCTCGTACTAACACCTGGGTTCTCAAAAACTTCTTGAAACATTTTTCGATTAGGAACTCTTCGATTTGGAAAACGACGTCAGTATTCATCAACAGCCCGTAATGCGCTACCATTACAGAAACCATACACGAATATCATGTCAGCATACTCCCTATGGGTGAATGTGTGAGGCATTACGTATGGAACCTTTTCTCTTTTCGAGTCGAAACGCTCAGAATAAATCAAACTGACAACCATGCTTGTCAATTAAATTAGGTATTGACAAGCAATGAAATACCTACAAACTGAAGAAATACAAAACTTCTTAATTACTCCAAAACTTTACAAAAAAAACTTTAGAACCGATTATTTCAGAGACGGTTAAAAATCGGATTAAAACATATGGGTTAATTTCTCTTATATTGACCTTCTAAACATGTTCCCAAAATATTTCCCTTTCCTCCCGAAACACCGTGTATAGGATAATTCATTTAAAATTACGAAGTTGCTACCACTTTCGGTATTATCCGGCAACTCCGCACCATCCAAAATATTTTATAAACGTAGAAAACCGTCTCTTATAGCCACAGCCAAATTTTCAAAATAAAATCTCATTTAGTTCTCGAGATACTTCTAATTGGCCACTTTACTTGGGGCACCCTGTAAAACTAAAATATTCACATGTTCCTGTCATTTCCGGTTATACCGGAAGTAGCTGTCAACTTTCGATCTTTAAATACAGCATTATAAATTCAATGAAGAAACGCTTTAGAAAGTTGTTTTCTCAAGCGATCAATCAATTTTCCTCCGTATAGACATCAGTATACAGTACCTATGGACAATTCTTTTCATAGCACCCTTGAAAAAATAGTATTTCCCCGGTATTTTCGGAATAAATTTGATTTGTTGAGGAAACGCTTTGATATAGATATAGAACAGTAAATACTATTTATAAAGAACAACTAATCAAATTAAATAAAAATCTACAGAGTGTTCCATTTAAAATAATATAATATATATTGATTATTTCTTCACAATGGATTTGCTAAATAATTACAAAAGATATCTCAAAAACCGGAGTCCAACAAAAATATATTCTATAAAATTTGCTTAGAACTTAATGGTTAATTGAAGAATATAATAAAAATTACCATGTTGAATTTAAAAGGCGAAAGCAGACAGCTACTGCCGGTATAACCGGAAATCACAGAAACGTCTCGAAATGGATATATGAAATTTTAACAAAAAATACTTGAATTTTTACATAAAATGGAAAAGACAAAATTTACAGGGCATTCAATTTAAAATAACAATATTAAGGTTCAGCTTTTCCTCCTGGGTTATACAATGTACTATTATTGAATTGTGTGACAAGCAGTTTATAATATAACAAAAATACTTACTACGTCCAAATGTCCTTTGTACGCTGCTATCATTAGACATGTATTATTATATTTATTGGCTATGTTTATATTGGCATTATGATATGTTAGATATTTTACTATGTCCAGGCGTCCATCAAAACATGCCGCTCGTAAAGGGGTGGAGTTAGTTTTCGTAGGATGATTCACATCTGCGCCAGCTTTAACTAGAGCCTTTGCAATATTAAGGTGACCTAAAATGGTAATTTGTTTGTTACTGTACGGCATATTCAATATTATGTCCTTAATTTGAGTCGTTAATATTATAGTTAGAGCAAAACTGACGAAAAATTTTCACAGTAACTTTCAGTGAACCCAAAGATTAAACAACAAAAATTTTTTTTATACGACGTTTCAAGCAATCATCATCAACTTAATTTTTAATGTCAAATTTTAAGACCTTTTTTATTCTAAATTTAATAATGTACCACACATTATGGTTTACTTACGTTTCGAACCGTCTTAATCACCTTCATGAAATATTCCATAAATTTGGAAAAACGGTTCAATGCAGTATGTACTAAAATGAGTATTT
The DNA here is from genome assembly GCA_963991005.1 of Barypeithes pellucidus. NCBI lineage: Eukaryota > Metazoa > Arthropoda > Insecta > Coleoptera > Curculionidae > Barypeithes > Barypeithes pellucidus. Next base: position 26,822,800 of record OZ022556.1, read on the forward strand.
TTAAAATTCCTTTATAATAAACAGTACATAATAATCATAAAAAGATAATTTTTAGTAACAATAACAAAACAGTAAGGAGGAAAAAAATAAAGAACAAATAGGTACATCGGCAAAAAACATTAATTAAATTAAAAATAACAGTAGATTATTAGTAATTAAATTTCCAAAAGGTGTTTGAAATGATTTCCGTTATTCTCCAAACATAAATAGGACCTTAAAACTGCAGAAGTTAAAACATTCATTAGAATTGGAGGCGTTACGCTTCATAAAAGGATTCAATAACTGTCGTCTAAGCGTCTTAGACATAGACGGAAATCGTTTTGTACACCTTTTGGAAAATTAATTTCTGATAATCTAGTGTTAGTTTTAATTTAATTAATGTTTTTCTGCCAATGTACCTAGTTGTTGTTTATTTTGTATACTTAATATTTTGTTATTGTTAAGTAATTATCTTGTTTTATGATTATTATGGTGTACATTATTAAAAAGGAATTTTAAAAATATTCATTTAGTAGGTACAAGGTGTCCCATTTTCGGCACTTTTATATGGTATCTCCGTAACTGTTAGTGCTATCAGAAAAGTAATGTAGGTGTCATTTTTGGATGAAACTTAAAATAATAACATCAAAATTTGAAAATTTTCGCTCGCTTAATAGATACGGGGGAAAATCAAAAAATTGACAATTTCAAAATTAACCTATATTTTCATAGTTAAAAGAGATACAGAAAAATGTTTTATACAGAAGTTTATTTATAATAATTGTTGAATAATCAGAATAAGTATATGGGGTCAGGTCAGAAAGTTATCGGACCTAAACGCATTTTTTAAAATGGTATATTTTAATATAAAAAACTAGGTTACTTTCTAAAAGTTAGGTGTTTTTATCTTTACAGCTGTCGAGCACCTTTTATACAACGTGTCCAAGATAAGGAGGGCCAGTACAGGGACCTCGGAAACCGTAAGAGATACGAAGTCGGTTAAATGGAGGTAAAGTTGCCGATTTACGTGCCTAATAATATGCCGTTTAGAAAGTTTTTAAATTCCGAGTAGTTACGGAGATATCCGGAAAAAAAAAATTCTGAAAAATCGTTTTATTGTTTTCCTCGGTTTTTTTGAGATCGAATTCTAAAGTAAATTGCACTTTTACATTACCACTTTTTCCGCTCTATCTAACAGCGTATACAGACCGTATCCCAAAATTTCCTGATGTTGTTCAAAAAACCCTCAAAACGTCATTAAACCACAATGTGTCATACATCGTTGCATTCGGAAGAAAAAAAGCTCTCAAATTCCAATATCGGGAAAACAGGACCGTATTTAAAAAAAGAAAGTTGATAATGGCCCTTCGAAGACGACTTGTCGGATTACACAACAATTAACGCTGTTAGATAGAGCGGAAAAAGTGGAAATGCAAAAGTGCAATTTACTTTAGAATTCGATCTCAAAAAAAACCCAGGAAAACAATAAAACGATATTTCAGAATTTCGTTTTTTTCCGGAACTTTCTAAACGGCATATTATTAGGCACGTAAATGCGCAATTTACCTCCATTTAACCGACTTCGTATCACTTACGCTTTCAGAGATCCCTGTACTGGCCCTCCTTATCTTAGACTCGTTGTAGTCTATGAGATGTGTATTTCTGTTCCCGGTTTTGAGATATTGCTGTCCTAGTTTTTATCGACACGATGGTACATCATGAGAAACGAGAAAATAAGAAAATGTGTTCTGAACGTTTGCTGTCGCATAGTATACTACTCTATCTACTACTCTAAAATATTTCTCAAACACCTACCGAAGTTTTGGTAAAAATGAACTAATTTTACAAAAACGGATGTGAGTTAAAGGTGCTGAGAAGACGACCAAAAGAATCAGGGAGCATTGAACAATAATTTTTTTTTTTTATATGATTAAACACAAGCACTATAGGAAAAATCTTTTAGGGCACTCTGGGAGTGGTGCGTGTGCGCAAAAAGCGATTCACGTTGGTTTTGAATCGTTGGAGGTTATATTCGTTGGGAAAAACGACCTCGGGAAGGTCGTTCCATAAGGATGCAGTCCTCCAGATGAAAGCATTCTTAAATAGTGAAGTTCGAGGAGTACTAAGCTTAACCACATATGGATGGGCGGCAGTGGCTCGTCGTGTATTTCTGATATTTGCCGCTCTGGGCGGAATTAAGAGGGCAAGGTCAGCCGAGCACTTTCCATGAAAACATCTGTAAAAGAACGTCAAATCCACAACCTGTCTCCGATGTATTTTATGTATTTATTTATTATTTATGTATCATACATTATTACTGGCCAATTAACAGGTACTATAAAAATTATATTTTAAGGGCCAGTTGTATTGTACTTTGAACTGTAGTTCACTCTTGAACTCAAAGTAAAAAGTATGTTGTACAAACAGTATTTTACGCTGATCTCAGTTCAAATCTGTTCACATGAATATCCACTTTTAGCAGTTCAGAAGTTGAACTGTCAATCCAAGCCATTTTCTAACCTTAAATAATTTTTTGTGTCTGGTCAGTGTTATATTATACAAACAGAAAATCATCGATATTTTATTGTTTATAAAAATGTAGGAATTTAATGAATTTATAATTGATGATGAAGATGGAAAGATAATGAATATTTGAAAAGATTATGCTTAACAAAAAAAACAGCTGTTTGTTTTTATTGAAATTGAAATATTTTAGTTATTATTTTTAACAATATTTTATAAGTACACTGAATAGAAAAGCAAGCCCGGATGGGTATAAACAACGGATCCATTGAATGCAGACTCTGCGGCGAAGAGGATGAAACCGCCTCACACATAATATACCACTGCGCAGCACTGTCTCGTAGAAGACAAAATATCTTCGGGAACATACAATGTGGTGACAACCTCACACATGACAAACTTGGTAGAAGGTTACTGGACCTCATAGAAGGAACAAACATCGTCTAACCAGATCGGGGTACACAATAAGCCGGAAGGCTGCAGTGATAGAAGTTCGGGCCTTTAAACCGACCCCCGCCTTTAACCAACCAACCAACCAACCAAGCCCGCTAAACGCCAAATCAAATAAAAGGTTATATTTTATGCAAAAAATATAAATCAAAATAAAAGTTCAGGATTGTTTTATACAACAACATAAGTGTATTGAAAACCTAAAGATATGAACTTCGAAATTTGCTAGCTGGTAATTCTCCACCAATCAAAAATTACATTTCGATTTTTGACACTGAAACTTCTGACAGTTAGGGAAAAACATATTCAATGGTTGAAATTTCTGGCAATTATCTGGATGTTTCCAGATATGTCTCTAAAAGGCAACAAACATCCAAAAATCATATTTAGTAACAGTCCATTCTATTTTAAAATATTCACTTAAAAGATTTTGTATATTTTATACAGACGTCACAAAATAAACCACTGCTAATTTTGTTCAACGCTGGGTACCGGACCCTGAACACACTTAAATTTTAAGCATGTCACTGAATGTAGATAGAATATCGTCATAAAGTCTTTAACATCATTTATATAAGGTAACATCTATTTGCTAACATCGGTGTCTGTGCCTGGAGATAAATATTTTTATTTTTTAGTTCTTTCATATACAGGGGTTACTAACTGTACCTACAACTATAAGGGATACTATAATAAATTACCTGCACATGCTGCACACCATAAAGCTGTGGCTCCTTCAATAACGTACCCATCAAACTTTACTACACCCTCTTGTTCAATATTTGAAGTGAATTTCGTTAGAAGCATGCGAACAACTTTCTCATGTCCATATCTTGCTGCTATAAGAAGCGGGTTGCATTCTTGGCCATCTTCATCAGCTACATTCTAATTTAAAAATTTAGTAAAGTGATGAAAACGTTTGTAAAACTCTATTTAGGCAAGAAAACTTATGGTATACTAAGAACTTATGTGCTTCACTTAATTGCAGTATTCTCTTAAACAAAGGCATGGCACGGATCTGTGACGATTCGCGAACAAAGAAACATGACTCAACTAGCTTAAAACGTAAATACCAATTATATTTACCTCGTTTACAAGTTGATTTGCCTCAATTTTATCGATTTCGGAAAGTAATGTGTACAAGGAAATCGACATACCATCTTTAGCGGCAAAATACACCCTGTATTTGAGGCGATCACGTTCTTCGGTCATTTTTGTATATTACAATTTTAATACGTATTGTACATCACAAAGTTCTATTTTCAACTGTTTCCAATTTCCAAAAATGAAAATAGAATTTCACATTCTGGGAAAATTTTGACGTAAGATCGGGCAGCAGTAACAGCAGGTTTTTCAACCCGACACACAGGAAAAATAGGTCGCATCGTGTTTAGTAATTCGTTGCAATATTTTACCTATCTTTGCTCTGTGGTGTAACTGAGTCACGGGCTCCGAGTATTAAAACACTGGGATGCTTAAAGGCGCGTTCTCAGAGCTACGTACTGTCGCCCGCGACACCAATACGTCATTACCCCTCATCCCCACGCTGATCTAGCGGTGTTGCCAGGTATCTGGTGAAATTTCACCAGATCTGGTGATTTTTTGTGATTTATAAAATATACCGCCCCCAACACGAAACTGGTAACACCAGAAAACAGACTTTTTTAAAAAGATTTTCATGGACCACCAGATTATTCATAAAATCACAAAAAGATCAACAGATCTGGTGACATTTCACGAGATACCTGGCAACACTGCGCTGTAGTATTATTAATTTTTTATTTTGTTTTGAAATTTGAACCTTCCGAAATAAGTATTCGTTGTTTCCGAACAAAGGTAATTACTAATTATTTGGTCCTAAAATATTGTGAATAGTATGTACTTTTGCTTTTAAAATTTATTTGATCATTACCTACCTAAATCCCACAAAATATTTAAATAATTTTAAATTACATTGGTTTTTTTAATCACATTGGTTCATTTTTTACTAACCAGAATAAATATACATATTTTGAGGAGTAAAATACGAAAATAAAAATCAAATTTGACGCTGTCGTCGAACAAATCTTTTAAAAAACAAACCTATAACCTCCGAGAGGGGAAAATTTTAATCCAACATCCGCATTCCACATACTCACACCCTTAAAAAACGTAAATATTGGCCTGCTGCAATCGGAAGAGATTAAGAAATGTGATAAGTTCAAGTTTAAAACATAAAATTTTAGGTTAAGCGAAAACCATAATATGGATGTGGACACAAATTCAAATTATATTCCTGTGGAAATTCTTCACTCTGTTCTGAATTTAGAATAAAGTTTATCTGCAGAAGAATGTGCAAGAGTTAATTAAACTGGTAAAACATCATTTTGAATTAAAATTGTAAACTGTTTTTAAGGTCACAAGGTATTTTGTTAGCCCTACTTTTGGCAATTTCGTAATGTTATCTAAAAATTAGTTTTGTAGCGCTATAGATGCCTAAATCTTATAATATAAATATTTTTAGATTATTGTAGATACAGATTACAAAGGGCAAGTATGCTCTGCACGAAGATGGCTTTGTATCTGCTTGGACTGAAGATATAGAGGAGACACAAGCTAGTGAGTAGCCAAGCTATCGAAAGCCTGTTTATTACAATTAGTACGAGACCTAGGATGTGGAATATGAATGATGAGGAGACACTGTCAGAAGGAGCATGACTATGCTTTTAGACTTCCTTATTGGATGAAATTATATTAGAATGAAATGGTTCTCCTACCTACCTACTTAACAGTGGTTAATAAAAACTACCTAATGTGTAAATGTATTTGTTTTTCTAGTGCATCGTAGTCCTAAATACAGTAGAGTCTCGATGTAGTGCATGCGTGTGCTACTTTACAATTTTAAGTTTATGATAAAAAATACAGGAATAAAACTGGGCGGTTTTCATTACATTTATATTTTGAGCTCTAAAATGCACAAATTAGTTAATTTAGTCCGTTTTTTTGGCTTCTTGTAACGTTTTTTAACGAAATTAGCTCTTTAGTCTGGAAGAATAATCATATTAAAATACACTGCCAGACATTATTCAAAGATTTCATTGCTTCGCCGCTTTCATTATCAGAGTCTCAATCAGTATGATAAATTATTCAAAACGAAATTTGTACAAAACAAATTGTTTTCATTAAGGTTAGGTTTCACCCGAATGACAAGTGACAGACGTCACCCCCTACAAAAGGAGTGGGGGACTGTCGCTGCGACACGTCGAAGCTCTGAGAACGAGGCTTAAGCCGCGTTGAATAATATCTGGCAGTGTATTTTAATATGATTATTCTTCAAGACTAAATAGCTAGCTAGGTAGTTTTTAAGGAGAACCATATCATTCCTCCAATAAGGAAGTCTAAAATCATAGACATGGGCGTTCTGACAGTGTCTCCTCATCATTCCATACCCTAGGTCTTGTGGTGGTCACTAGCTTGTATCTCCTCTATATCTTCATTCCAAGCAGATACAAAGCCATCTTTGTGCAGAGCATACTTGCCCTTTGTAATCTGTATCTACAATAATTTAAAAATATTTATATTATAAGATTTAGGGATCTATAGAGGTACAAAACTAATTTTTAGATAATATTACAAAAATACCAACAGGGCTAACAAAATACCATGGGACTTTAAAAACAGTTTACAATTTTAAATCAAAATGATGTTTTACCAGTATTATTAACTCTTGCACTTTCTTCTGCAGATAACTTTTTTCTAAATTCAGCTTCAGAGCGGTGAAGAATTTCCACAGGAATATAATTTGAATTTGTGGCCACATCCATTATGGTTTTCGTTTAACCTAAAATTTAACGTTTTAAACTTGAACTTGTCACATTTCTTTAAAAAACTTATAGTATAGTCGATAATCTCTTCCGATTGCAGCAGGCCAATATTTAAGTTTCTTTAGGATGTGAGTATGTGGAATGCGGATGTTGGATTAAAATTTTCCCCTCTCGGAGGTTATATTTGGGTTTGTTTTTTTAAAAGATTTTTTTCGACGACAGCGTATTTTTGTATTCTAGTCCTCAAAATATGTATATTTATTCTGGTTAGTAAAAAATGCACCAATGTAATTAAAAAGACCAATGTAATTAAAAATTATTTAATAATTTTGTAGGATTTAGGTAGATAATGATCAAATAAACTTTTAAAAGCAAAAGTACATACTATTCACAATTTTTTAGGACAAAATAATTTACCTTTGTTCGAAAACAACGAATACTTATTTCGGAAAACTGAGTTTCAAATTTCAAAACAAAATAAAAAATTAATACTACAGCGCAGTGTTGCCAGTTATCTCATCTCATCTATGTCACGAGATCTGTTGATTTTTTTGTGATGAAAAACCTTTTGAAAAAGTTCGGTTTCTGGTGTTATCAGCTTCGTTTCGGGGAGGTATATTTTATAAATCACAAAAAAATCACCAGATCTGGTGAAATTTCATCAGATACCTGGCAATATCGCTACTTCGGCACCGTTCGATGGTGGGGATAAGGGGTAATGACGTAAACGGTTCTGATCGGTTAGGTTGGTGTTTTTTTTTTTTTGGACACGATGAGAAATCTGCGCACAGACACCTTACAGACGCGGCTGCAAGGTAGTGTCGGGCTAGCAACATTGGGGGGAAAGACCATCAATATCATCCGCTCTGAAGGAGGGGATCCGCCTCAGAAGGAGACGAGCTGAGTAGTCCCACATAATCTGAACAGACGTTATTTGATTAACTCAAATTTAAAAAAAATCTATTCAAGAAATAAAAAGTCTATGCTTGTCAGGAAAGGGCTTCCTTTTCTTGGTAGTACCATTCAATCTGAAATATGTTTTAAAGTGCTACTGTGTAGACAAAAATACGCCCTTATTGTATAAGGATCATCGGGTGGTCTGGAAATAATAATTTCCCATATTCGTATTTAATATAATACAGAAAAATACTAAAAAATGTAAACGAAGAAAACCCAAGACTGAAGACTTGAGCGAAAATATTAAATGGGTAGGGAAGGGCACATCATTTTAAAGGTTGTTTAAATATCTTTCCAATAATACCAATGATTTATCATTACGATTGGCAACGCTACAGACAATAATAAAATATTTTGTACTTATAAGGAGTAGAAGTTTCAATTCTTGATGAAATATACAGGGTGTTCCATTTGAAAATACTGAGTAAATTTAATCCAAACAAACCCGAAGTTTGGAAGTAAAAATAAAGCACCCTGTATAAAACTGTAAAATTTTATAAATAGTACTCATGCATATAATCCAGATAAAATTTTTTGATCTAATTAAAATCAATAAAGAATCTGTAGCATGTTTATTACGATCGTACCAATGCAATAAAAATAGGAAAATTAATAATATCTTTGCAACACCGCAACAGATTGGGGAAAAAAATGGGGTTACATAAACGATAAGGAGGGGGCACTGATTCCGAGTAAAAATATAGGTCATTTCATTTATGACACACACTGTACAGGGTGTCCATTTTTGGGTAGTTTTACGGGGTATCTCCGTTAAATTTGTTTTCACACGTACCCTATACCTATATTTTTAATAATATAATTTAGTTTGTAACAAGCTTCAAATATATAACACTTTATTTTTAGTCTTAGTATTAGGCCCGAAATATACGTTTTTCAAAAATACACCATTTTTTTATATACGGTGACCCATTTAAAGAAGCAAATTTGTTTATTTTCCTTGAAAATTATTGAATGTAGAAAAAATCTGAGTACGTCACTGTATTCTACATAAAGAGTTACAAAAAGAACATTTTTATTTCTTTTTGATACGTTACGGGGTAACCGAGATATGGGGGGGGGGGGGGGGGGTGTCCCAAAATGATTACGGCATCTTCTGTTTGACAAAAAAGTAGCAAAGTGCTGCGAAAACAGCATCCTTCTATCTTTACTAATAAGGGAGATACCCCTTAAAACTACCCAAAAATGGACACCCTGTATACTTAAACATACTTTTAAAATATGCGTTTTCAACAGTCCGCTAATATTTATTTTTAAAGTTTCCCTTCTATCCACGATATAGGAGATATCGAAGAATTACACACTAAATGGACTCCCTGTATTAGTAAATATTTTATTTATTTCAGAAAACCCAATTTTCCGCGTTAAATTTTCCGGTAATTCTAATTTCTCTAATAAGAACGCTACGAAACACAAGTCAAATGACATGACACAAGGGTTACCGCCTCATACAAAAATTTAGGATCCTCCGGGACATAAATTCCCTATTTTAAAAAATAAAATTATACCTATCAAAATACAATTCATTTTAAATTTCGTAAAACGGCATGAATTTGTATAAAAAATCTCGGACGTATAACGCATCGACATGAGTCATGCCGTTTTTTCTACAATGTAAGCGAGTAATCGTTAGAAAAAAAACGAATTTTTTGCACCAAAATACCTTTGCCTTGCTTTCGTTTGTTAGTTTATTTGCAGTGGTCGTTTCGAAAGGAGCTCGCGTATTCGCCGGTTTTATTTTTTCTGGAAAATTATCCCGCGTGATAATTCGACGTCCAGGACAGGGTGCTCCTGCCACTGCTTAAAGAGTTGTCGGAATTCCGGGTAATAGTGTCATCCTAAAACGAAGTTTTGCTCTGTTCCCTGTAAGGTGAGTCTTTAAACATTTTTTTTTTCAAAATACGTTTAGCAGCATTCACAGTTCCATAAATTAATTTATAATAGAGAAGAAGTATTTAAGTCACATCACAAGGGGCCCATGCGCTATTATGCAACGGGTTCCTCGCTTTTTACCTTCCATAACTGGGGTAGTAACTGGCGATAAATATCTACTTATAAACTCTTTCCACAATTCTTTTTTTTTGCTCGCAAGTGTATGGGCCCCTTCAGTTTTCAGTTATGCAGGGTTTTAATTTGAAAACTACCCACCTTTAATAGGTCGCTTTCGGTAAATAAAAATAAAATTTTATTGTGAAGGTCCCGGCCTTCACAAGAATTGTTGCAGCCTTCGTGGTTTAACCCCCTTGGCAGGGGTAGATGTTACCATTAAGATCTTAAATCGGAAGGAGGAAGGGGGGTAAGGTCAAGTGACCCATCATTTTTAAAAATCGTTGAAATCTATTTCCAATAATAATAAAAGAGGAGTCGACACAATAAATTTTTTGTTAAATAATACCCTAAAAGGAATTTAAAAACTATTTAAAGCCTTCATGGAGTAACCCACTGGGAGAGGTAACTGTTACCCCTAAAATCGTAAATGAGAAGGGGGGTCAAGTATATTGGGGCGGAAAAATCTGGATTCTAAGAGTCGCCGAGGACCGTTTTTGGTTCGGAGGGGCAGTGGCGTACTTGTACAAGAATTGAAATTTGTGCAAATTGGCAAAATTTCGTTTCTTGCTTCCGTTAATTTATTAATTAAAAAAATTTCTACCCTAAACTTATAGCAATTGGTCCCTAAAAACAGATAATTAACCGCTTTTAGGATAAAACGAAATAGTATCAAAAATATTGATCAAAAAACGAAATGGTGAATGCGTCACTAGCTCTGACTTAATTATTAACTGCACAAAAAATATACTGAGTGTTTAAACAACAACGAACAAAAGAATCATCTACTAAAAACAAACATCTAGTAAAATCAAGATTTATATTTTTCCTAACGAATTCATCTTTGAATAAATTGGTTAAAACATTACATTTCGTGGGGGGGGGGGCTATATACGCCACTGAGGAGGGGGTAAACTGGGCGGCATGTTACGAACAAGCCCGAAACGGGCTAGCTTTACTATGATATCTATTGAGCACGAAATAGCTAATAAAATAGATTTAAATAAAAAAATTTACAGAGTTACAAGGTGGTTTGTTGATAGTTATTATTTTAATGAGTTAGAATAGCATAGCACATTTTTTTAATTTCTTTTCAGAAATATTATTAATATGTATTAATAAGAGCACAAAATGATTAAGGCGTCTTGAGCGGGCCCTGTTGCTCTCTCTCACTAATTTTGAAATTGAAATTTTGATAGTATGCTAATGTTGATTTGAGCACTGGGCTAAAACATTTTCATTAAGGTACTACGTCCGGTTAAACTGGAAGTCGGTGTCAACTTCTTTATTTTAAATGGCACACCCTATACAGGGTGTCCCAGAATATGTGGGCAATCTCCCGGGTTCAGATAGAACACTTAAAAATAACAGGAGAAGTTCTTATAAATTTTTCTCCCTACGGCCTCTCCCCTACGGAGATACGGGCCCATAACGGACGTCCCTGGAAATCGTTGTTTTTTAAATAATTTTTGAAGTACTAGGTGTAATTTAATATTTTTTTAGTAAGTATAATGGTTAGTAGATGGGTCTCCTTAAAACTCGCCCTTTTAAACACATTTGGCTTATTTAGTTTGTCAGGGACGGACTAGGACACAAAAATGTTTTTTTATACCTCGTACGATGAAGGAACGACAATAATATTTTTGATACGAGATATGCTGAAAAAAAGGTACTCTTGATCAATGTCGATAAAGTGAACTGTTTTCGAAAAAAAAATATTTTTGTTCAATATGGTTTTTTTGCATTAGTTGTTGTTTTATGCTCATAAAATTTCCTCATTGTTGCTATGGTTTTTTTTACATGTACCGATTTAAATAAGAATATTTATGCCAGTGTCAGTTTATGGTAGTGTCTTGAAATTTGCGGTTTTTCTCCTTTGTCTTATTAGTTACTAACTTAGTAATGGAATTTACGTATACTGGATATAAATCATATATTATAATTATTTTCTATTTAGCGTTAAAAATAAGGGTAAGTTTATATAAGGTTGTCGATTCCAAAAATTTGCCAATTTTATATTTTTATATGGCCATAATAATACCAAGAACTATATAGATAGTTTGTTTTTGTTTAAAATAAAAATAGGAAAGTTAATGAACAAATCCAAACAAACCTTTCCCTAACAATTACTTTTATTTGTTTCAGATACTTGACGGGTCTAAAATAGAGTGCGGTACCGCGTGTGAGGTGTGAGGGTTCCGCTCTTCAAGGGTTTGCCTAAACATCGTCGCAGTTTAGAGCGTGGTAGAGATAACCCTTTTCAAGGCTCCCGCATGTCTGAAAAAGGCTGATGGGCAACCTGGCCTGTCCAGGGCGATGTCCTTTTTGTTCGTCCCTTGGAGAGTGGAACTGGAAGAATGAAGATGATGTCGTCGGGCAAATGGGCACATATAAGGAGGTAACTATTTATTTAATTTTAAAAGTATACCCCAATTGTTTAATTAATATTTAAAAAATTATTTATAGTTTTTTGGCAAGAGAAAATATTTGTGATAACAATATTTGTAACTACAGGGGGTTTTTTAATTGAAAGCCGATACTTAAGGCTGTGAATCCTTGGGTGATTTTAAGAAGAACTGGCACTTCTTATTGAAACATGCGGATAGGCATGAAAATAAGCCAAAACATTGATTTCAGTTTCCTCATTGGACGTTATAGGTCTAGGTAAATTTCTGTATGTTTCAAGCATGATCCAAAATTTTCGAAATTGCTTTGAATTCGTCTAAATTTCTTATTGCTCATTGATGGTAAATTTGGATACATTTCATTGAATCTTCTAAATGTACGGCTGATGATCTTATTATACTGACCATGTAAAATAAATAAATTCATAAGTACTACATCTGAATAGTTGTTGTTTTCTTCCATTTTTTTTTTAACTTTAATTTAACTTTAAAAAATTAAAATATTTAAATAGACCAACTGACAACAAGACTGAATGAATAACAGCAAAATGTCAACCATTACAAAACAATTTCCATAGGCTACTTGCCAAATTGGTCTAGAAAGTGTGATTGTTATCTGTAATAATTAATTTTTCTAAATAAATGCTCATAAGTCAAAAACTGTTCAAAATAGGTATAGTAACATTATACATATAAAGATAGACAATTTCAATAGCTTTTAGGACAACAGATAAAATATAGGGTATTTCATTTAAATAAAAGGTACTATTTACCATTTTTCCAAACCATCAAAATATTTGTATTTTGAAACACCCTGTACTTACTATTATAAATAATATTTGGAAAGAGGGTGAAAGAGTTTAAAAATATCATAACTTTTTGTAGAAGATGTTATCCGAAAAAAAAAGCGAAATTAATTATTATCTCGAGAACTATAACAAATAGGTATAGGAAAATATTAAGGAAAGTTATTAAGAAATTCATAAGGATTCTAAAACAAAAATAATACACAGGGTGTTTCGTTTAAATTATCAAAGTTGCTAATACTTTCAAGTAGAAGTGGCAACACTGCATGGCTAAAAATATTTTTAAAAGATAGATCTATAACCTCCCAAAATTTCAAAGTGGTCCGATGACTATAGTTCTCTATAAACATCTAATAGGCCATCCACCATCAATCACCCTGTATGTTAATACAGTGTAACCTCGATAATCCGAACCTTCGTTACACCGGATTTTTCAATAATCCGGCCAAACATTTCAACTGCATTGTATACTTTATGATCAGCATTTGATAGTACTCGGTAATTCAAGCAAACAAAAATTACAAATTACTTCACAAAATAATATAAAATTTAATAAGTATGCTTCTGTTTTAAATAATTTTTGTTTATGTACTATTTTCTAGTTGTTTTCTATTAAATGTTTTAAATGTTTCGTTTTTCAATAAAAAAACTGTGTCACTTCAATTATCCGGATTAATTACAAATCCGGATGACCGCGGTTTTAATTAGTCCGGATTATCGAGGTTGCACTGTATTAACATTTCTTCTTAAAATCACCCAAGGATTCGGCACTCTATTAAAAAACACCCTGTATGGGCCCAATAATATCCCCCAAAAAAATCAAAAATAAATGCAGGGTCTTTCAAAATAATTGGAAAAATCTAAAATTTTGCGTTTCGGTTTTTATTTTTTCCTGACTTTGTTTGAACAGATGTCCAAAAATAAATGTCACTTTCTCATTGCTACTTTTTATTCTCCATAAGATTTCATCATCAGATCTTTAATGCAGCGTTTTGTCTTTGGGTCACCATCATCAACTTAATTTTTTAAATACGGGCTTGGATTTTTTTCTTTAAATTATGAAGAAGGAACTAAATCTACGTTCGGCGGTATATGAGACTTACTGGTTTTCCGATGTTTTGTTCCTTAAATTGACCATCTTGATTAAAATACCCCTAATCCGTTCCTGTAATTAACTTTTGTTTCGACGAAACTGAAAATTTTAAAATTATTATTGTATTATAGTATTTAAAAAAATTAAGTTGATGATGGTGACTCAAAGACGAAACGTCGCATTAAATAAGATCTGATCATGCCATCCCGAGAAGAATAGAAAGTAACAATGAAAAACTGAAATTTATTTTTGGACATCTCTTGGAACAAAGTCAGCAACAAATAAAAACCGAAACGCAAAATTTTAGATTTTTCCAAATATTTTGAAAGCCCCTGTTTTTATTTAAGATTTTTTTACGGCATATTATTGGGCCCATAATTATGCAACTTTGCCCCAATTTAACCGACTTCGTATCTCTTACCGTTTCCGAAATTCCAATGATGAAGGACTTGTTTGTTACACCCTGTATAGCAAGAATCAGCTAAATAAGTTAGCGAATTTATTATAGCTAGTTGTGATTAGAACTAGAATTTTTTTCAAGAAAACATTTTTTTTCCCTCCCAACTAATGTGAACTGAAATTAATTTTATTTTTTGGCTTGGGCTTCCCCCAAGCCTTCTTCCCCAAACAGGTATTTCTTATTTCATAACTCATCTGGAGTTCGCTAGTATTGGCTATTTATTTTTAATTTATGCTCATTAGCATTGAATCACTTGTTCATGTCAAAATGTACAATTTCTCAAATAAGCCTTCGTGTCGATTATGACCTACACTTTACTAATTTACTCAAATTTGCCTATTTACATGAAAACTAAACGCATTTTCCTTTGTTTTAGGATCATGGCCATGGGCACTAAAGAAAATTTATAAAATCGGGCTCGCGAATTTTCCAGGGTAGCAGAAGACACAGAAACCAATCGCGCAGTCAAATCAATCCGATTCTTTTTAGTCTAACGTACAGAAAGAATCTGGTTGATAAATCAGTCCGGTCTTTCCTAGTCTAACGTACAGGAATGATCTGATTGATCGTTTTGCTGAACCCCATCGCGCCTTAATCAATCCGATTTTTTTTAGTCTAACGCACAGAAAAAATCTGATTGATAAATCAGTCCGACTTTTCCTAGTCTAACGTACAGGAAGGATCTGACTGATCGTATTGACAATTTCAAAATGGGGTATGAATGATTAAACAAAATGAACTTTTTAACGCGAGTTATGTGCCAGCAGACGTCCCCGGTTTCCCACGAAAGCCCATCGTCAACACTTTTCTTTATCTATCATAGGCGATGTTATAAATAGAAGTAAAGCACTCAAATTGTTAATCTTTTACTTGCATTAGAATCGTTCTGTATGTCAAATAAAGGTTCCTGCTAAATAAAATTGTTTTTTAAAAACATTGCGCGAAAAGGACAAAAGTTAACTGGCGCAGTCGGTAGGATTTTTCGGAACGGTTTACCAAAAAGTCTCGTGGATCGTGACGCGTAACCGGTGTCTTTCAAGACTTTATCGAAAAAATCAAGTGCAGTGTTAGAAAAACAGTTTTCAGCAGTTCCAAGGTAGAGGACAAACATCGCCAAAGCCAAGGAAATCCGACGACCAAAGAGGACAAACATCGCCAAATTGGAAGTCAACCCCTAGCTTTAGGAAGTCGACGAGGACAAAAATCGCCAACTCAACTTCACCCCTAGCTTTAGGAAGTCGACGAGGACAAAAATCGCCAACTCGCTTCAACCGTAGTTAAGAAAATCAAAGAAGAAATCAAAGAAGAAAATGAAAATACTGTGAGTAAAAGTTTTGAATCCATTTTACCAATTCCCGAATTTTCCGTATATATATTTTAGTGCATAAGGTTCATTTCTCTATTGGAAAAGTTATTTTCTTTTAAATAAAAGTAACTTTCTTTCTCAGCTAAATAAGTTTAATTTAGCATGCATATTTAAATGTCTGATTTAGACGATTTAAATAAAATTTTCGCTAGATTATCTACTAATATAATATTAGAAACTATACAGGAAACCAGTACAGAGACGCAGTCTCAGCTTACGAGTGAAATTCAATTAATTAATCAAGTAATTGATAACAGTACCGAAACGCAGTTTCGACCTGAAAAAGAACATTTAATTAAACCACCCAAATTAAATTTAGCCATGCCTCCAGTAAATTACCAATTATTAAAACTTTATGTAGACATTATACCTCAGTATAATGGTGATTCTCATACGCTAGGTATATTTATCGAAAGTGCCGAAAATCTAATAACCACCTTTTTCAATCAAGACAATGATTTAAACACATTTATTCTAAGAGCAATAATTGGCAAATTAAGTGGAAGAGCATTAACGCTCATCGGTTCTAGAATTGAACTAAGATCGTGGGATCAAATTAAAGACGCTTTAAAATTATGTTTTGGTGATCAAAGAAATATCGATTGTTTAGTTCAAGACCTTTTATCTCTTACACCTAATAAACAAGAAACACCGTATAATTTTGGTATGAGAATTCAAGATCAACGCAGTTTAATCATTTCTAAATTAAATCAAGACACTAACATTACACAAGAACAAAAAATAATTTACCTTCAAAACTACGATTCTCTTGCTTTAAAAACATTTATAAAAGGCTTAAACGGTCAATTACAAAACAATATTCGTTTAAGAAATCCTGATTCCCTAGAAAAAGCAATGTCGCTAGTTATAGAGGAAGAAAATTTCTCATACAGCCAAAATAAACATACGAGCTTAAACACGCAATCATTTAAAACAGTCCAGAGAATAACACCTTTTCAACAACCACAAAGATCGTATATACCAAATCAATTTCAAAATCAATCCAGACCAATTTTTAATAATCCAAATTTAAATTTTTCGAAACCACCAAATTTCATGAACACACCAATGAGATTTAACCAACCAAATTTTAATCAAACAAATTTTAATCGACCAAATTTTAATCAGCCAAATACAAGCTTTAATAATCCCAGACCATTTAATAACTTTAACCGACCTATGTCAAACCAAAGCAGGTTAAGACCCTTCAACCCATTTAATAACAATGCAGGTCAAAGACCATTCTTTAATCAAAACAGACCATTTCATACAAATAATACACATTTAAGTCGCATGTTACCAAAACCCGAGCCAATGGACACATCGTCAGGTAACACACATCTAAACTACCTCGACACACAATATTATGACATACACAATCAATATTTTGACGAAAATCAATATAACCAAGACGATCAATATTATTACGATAATTATCAAAATTATTTTAATACCTTTTATGACCAGGAAGATAACGCAGATTACTATTCTGATAACGACAATCAACATAATAGTATTTCTCATACGAATCCTCAAACCCACGTAAAAGATCAAGTTTCAAGCGAAACAAATACGTCTGTCGAACCCACAGAAAACATATGCGAAAACGATAGCAATGTAAATTTTCATATAATACAGCCTCACAACGAAACAACTTAATTACGCTTAATTTCAATAAAGCAAACTTACCACACATTTTTATCCCAGAATTAAACGCAAATTTTCTAATAGATACAGGCAGTTCTAGAAGTATTATGAACCCCGATTTAGCATATAAATTTTACAGAAATAATATTTTTGAAGAAAACTTTAATATACAAACTGCTCATAATATTTCAAATCATAACGAAGTAATTTTAATACCTATTTTTAAAATTTTTAATGTTAACGAAAACCATAAATTTTACCTTTTTAAATTTAGTGAAAATTACGATGGTCTCATAGGCACTGACCTTTTAAAACAAATAAAAGCCTCTATAAACATTGATCAAAAATTACTTAGTACACCCCGTACAAAAATAAACATTATCTACGAAACAGAGGAATTCACCCAATTTAAAAATAAATTAAAAACTAAAAACCACACTATTACTATTCCACCACAGACAGAACAAATTTGCAAAATCCCTGTAAACTTAGAAAACGGTGTAGGCCTAACAAACCATATTATTTTCGCCGAAAACGTAGAATCCCCCCGTGCAATTGTTAATGTAAAAAATTTCTTTGCTATAACATCTATTATAAACAAAGACGAACGCGAAGCAGAAATAATTATAAGAACCCCGTATGAAATAGAACACTTAAATATTTCAGAATTAAATTTTATGGAAAAAATGGAAATCGATCAAAACTTCGATCAAAATAAAGATAATATTTTAAAATCAAACTTAAAAAATATTCGCTTAGATCATTGCAATCTCGAAGAGAAAAATGCAATCAGAAAACTCTGTTTTGAATATCGTGACATCTTTTATAGCGATAAAATTCCATTGACCTTTACTAATCAAGTTAGACATAAAATCAATGTCACAGACGAATCCCCTATTTTCACAAAAACATATAGGTACCCTGAGATTCATCGGAACGAAGTGAAAACACAAATAAAAAAAATGTTAGATCAAGGTATCATTCAAAATTCTACTTCACCGTGGTCATCGCCGATCTGGATAGTACCAAAAAAGCTTGACGCTTCAGGCATGCGCAAATGGCGATTAGTTATTGATTATAGGAAATTAAACGATAAAACAATCTCTGATAGATATCCTATTCCCTGTATTACCTCCATGTTGAATAAATTAGGCAGGAGTCAATATTTCACAACGTTAGACTTAGCTAATGGATTCCACCAAATTGAGATGGACCCAAATGATATTCAAAAAACAGCCTTCTCAACCGAAAACGGGCATTATGAATACAAAAGAATGCCTTTTGGGCTTAAAAACGCACCCTCTACTTTCCAACGCGTTATGGATAATGTATTGCGAGGTTTACAAAACGAGATATGCGCAGTGTATCTTGACGACATAATTATTTTTTCAACTTCATTGCAAGAACACATCCAACGGATAAAATTAATTTTTGAACGACTAAGGAACGCAAATTTAAAAATTCAATTAGATAAGTGCGAATTCTTACAAAAAGAAGTAAGTTATTTAGGACACGTCATTACACCCGACGGAGTGAAACCTAACCCGGACAAAATACACGCAATAAAAAATTTCCCAATTCCAAAAACCCAAAAAGAGATTAAAAGCTTTTTAGGACTCATTGGATACTACCGAAAATTTATAAAAGATTTTGCCAAAATTACAAAACCTTTAACTTTATGCTTAAAAAAGGACGCAACCGTAAAAATTGATGACAAATATGTTTCAGCTTTCAATACATGCAAAGAATTGCTCATGAATTCACCGATCCTCCAGTACCCTGATTATAACCAAAAATTTATATTAACAACAGATGCTTCTCAAATTGCATTAGGCGCGGTTTTATCCCAAGGTAATATTGGATCCGATCGACCAATAGCTTATGCCTCTCGAACACTGAACGAGTCAGAACAAAGATACAGTACGATAGAAAAAGAGCTATTAGCTATCGTATGGGCCTGTAAATATTTCAGACCATATATATTTGGTAGGAAATTTACAATCTATACGGATCACCGCCCACTTGTTTGGTTATTTAACTTAAAAGAGCCGAATTCCAAATTAGTTAGATGGCGCTTAAAACTCGAAGAGTTCGATTATGATATTATCTATAAACCCGGTAAATTAAACACAAATGCAGACGCATTGTCACGCGTACAAATCAACGCGCTAGAAGACGAATCAATAATTGCTAATCCCGGAGATATCGATATTGTAACTTTAGAAACCTTGAGAAACATGGCCGAAAATGTTTTACAAGACTATGACGACCAAATCCCCGAAACTAAACAAAGTCAAAATTTAAACCCAAAAATAAAAATATTATCCGATATCAAAATCAATCCACCCAATCAATCATTTTCCGATACCCAACATTCTACAGCTAACGAAACGACCAATGCAGGAATTAAAATTTTAGATGAAATGATCAATAACAAAGTTAACCAAATTTTAGTTTTCCCATGGCCTCATCATAAATTACATGTTTCACAAGAAAATTATCAACACCACAAAATCATCATTTTAAAAATCCCAGAGCAAAGCAATGAAAACCTTATCTTTGAATTCTTACGTGACTATACGATACTAGGAAAAACTTACTGTATGTACTTTCACACGGATCAGCTTTACATCAACTTTAATAAAGTATATCTTGCAAAATTCTCGGAACGAGGTCCGAAACTTCTTAAGTGTACAAAATTAACCAACACGATTAAAGATTTTGAAGAACAACTTATGTTAGTAAAAAATCATCATGAAGGAAAATCGAATCACAGAGGTATAACTGAAACGATTGAATATTTAAAAAGAAACTATTATTGGATAGGACTTAAAGAAACGGTGTCAAATTTCATTAACGCATGTGATACGTGCAATCGTACAAAATACGCGAGGAAAAAACCATACACCCCTCTAATATTAACAGAAACAGCTTCGAAACCATTTTCAATAATTCACATCGATGTTTTTATTTTTGACGGACAAAATTATTTAACCCTAGTTGACGCATTTACTAAATTAGCACAAGCGTACCCACTAGAAGGTAAAACAGCAATTCACGTGAGCAAAGCCTTAATTAAATACTTTTCATGTTACGGTATTCCCGATCGATTTATTTTAGACAACGGATGCGAATTTAATAATGACACAGTAAAAGAAATATTAGCCCTACATAAAATCAACGTCCATTTTACAACCCCGTATCACCATGATTCGAACGGTATAGTTGAAAGATTCCATTCAAGCATAATTGAACATTTACGCATTTTATTGGAAACGCACCCGAATGACAAAGAAAATGTTATGGATTACGCTATAATAGCATACAATAATACTATTCATTCAGCCACTAAATATACACCATTTGAACTTACTTTTGGCCATACAAATGCTAGAGACCCTAACGAAATTTTCATACCACAAGCCTTTTATTCCGATTATGTCGAAAATCATAAACAAAAATTAGATCGCGTATACGAAACTGTAAACCAAAACTTAGAAACACAAAAAGAAAAAGTAATATCGCGAAACAATACCCAAGGCGACACTAATAACGAATTTCAAGTAGGACAAATAGTCTTTAAACAAAATCCCCAAAATCGAAATAAAAAATGCAATAAATTTATAGGACCCTATGAAATAACAAAAATTCTCGAAAACAACAAAGTAGAAATATCTTCCAAAACCAAGAAAAATAAAAAAGAAATCACCCACATTAAAGAATTAAGGAAACCTAAGAAACCTAATATTGTTGCAGGTTCTTCATCCTCATCACCCACGCAACAGCACTAACCTATCCCAAGTACTATGAACTTAACCACAACCCTGGATTACTACCTTTAAAGCTTGGTAACGCACAAAATAAAATAGATCATTGGTCTTTTATACAAATATTTGATATTACCAATATTATCGATGAATTTCGTTCATTAAAAAATAACTTTCAAACATTAAAACATATTTTCATGAGTAGTAAAACCAGAACCGGTTATAAAGATGAATTTGTAAACTCTTATTATTTGGCACACTCTCTAGAAAGAAAAATCGAACAACAAATATATCAGGTAAATCCTTCCCTATTATTAAAGAAAAAATTATCTAAACGAGGACTTATTGATGGACTAGGATCTATAATCAAATCAATAACGGGCAATTTAGACAGCAGTGACGCTCAACGTTATGAAAATGCAATCGCAAAACTTTCCGATAACCAAATAAAAATTAAAACTATTGTAAACGATCAAATTACACTTCTTGAAAAATCAATCGATACGTTTAACAAATCAATTCAAACAATTGCAGATAATCAAGTGAACATACAAAGCCGGATTATGCATATTGAACAAATCGTTAAAACTATCGAAATATCAAACATACAAACGCATCTTTATGTGCGTATTCATGTTTCAATTTTGCAATTAATTCAAGCCTATCAAGAAATTTATGACATTTTGGAAAGAATAGAAATTGCCATAAGTTTCGCTAAATTAAACACGTTTCACAATTCAATGATAGCACCAACAGAGCTTTTAGAAGAAATAAAATATATAAGTAAACATCTTTTTAATAAGAAACTGCCTTTCGAGCCTAAAATCGAAAATGTCTTACTCTTTGAAAAAACTATCACAATCAAAAGTTATTTAAAGGAGAATAAAATAATGTTTATATTAGAGATTCCAATAGTAGAGATTGAGGGTTATGACTACTATCATTTATATGCACTTCCTGTAATGCAAAACAATACCTTTTCCTTTATTCTACCCCAATCAAAATACCTTACCCTTAACGATCAAAACTATATGCTCTTCGATCAAGAATGTCTCCAAATTGGTTCTGAAGAATTTATCTGTCACGAAAACAGCCCCATACCAGTAAAAGAAGAAGAAGCACCCTGTGAAGTCCAGCTTATGAGTCTTTCAAAAAATTCATCCAACTGTCAACTTTTACCAGTACATATTACAGACATTAAAATTCAAAAGCTTGAAAATAACAAGTGGATTCTTGTCTCACCCGGTACAATTATAACGAAACAAAAATGTGGTAATAATCGCGAAAACAAGCAAATAAAAGGAACATTTTTAATCGAAACGGACTTAAGTTGTGAAGTGCAAGTCGGCAAACAAATATTAAAAACCTATCAAAGTATCCAAAGCGAATTTAAGAAAATCGAACTTCCGAAATTAATGTTCAATGAATCATCATATAACTTCAAAAACCCCGAAGTACATTTTAAACCACTGACGATAAATAGTGTAAATTTAGAAGAACTAAAAAAACGTGAAAAACGCGCTTTCTTCGCAGAAACAAAAATTGGACACTATTTCCAACCAGAACATCTATGGGCCTAATAATTTTAATCTTTGGACAGTACTAATATTTTTTTTGATTACAGCCATTATTGCTTATCTTGCTGTTATCTACTTTAAGAAAACTCTACTAGGAAGAAAGCAAGTACCGACTAACACTAGACAAGAAGACGTTCAGGAAGTCCCTATTACCTCAAATGTCCGACTTCCCGATCCAGGAGTGACCCCTCGGATTTCCTTCTAAGGGCGGAGGAGTTATGTGCCAGCAGACGTCCCCGGTTTCCCACGAAAGCCCATCGTCAACACTTTTCTTTATCTATCATAGGCGATGTTATAAATAGAAGTAAAGCACTCAAATTGTTAATCTTTTACTTGCATTAGAATCGTTCTGTATGTCAAATAAAGGTTCCTGCTAAATAAAATTGTTTTTTAAAAACATTGCGCGAAAAGGACAAAAGTTAACTCGCGTTATGATGACATAACTTTTAAGCAGCTATTATAAGCAATCGTAACTTTATAAAAATGTATATGCAGTATTTGAAGTAGATTCATCCAATCAAACTCCGTTGGTTTCTGTGTCTGTTTAATTGCCGATTCCCTAAGGACCAGTTGTTGCAAAAAATTGTTTTTTTTTGGATCGGTCCGAGGGCTTCAATTGACTGCGACCATGGAAACATAAACCTGCAAGCTAAACGTTCGGGACACAAGCTGGATTAGAGCAGCCTGCGAGAATTTATTAAGGTAATATTTAGTTAAAAAATATATTTTCATCAGTGTTGGTTGATCAATGTTTCGTTATTTTCGAAAATAAGTTTGTGTGAAGTGAATCGTAGTTGCCAATATTTTAAATGTGCATTTATTTAGTTTTCTGTTTTCTGCATTCACCAACCAAAAAATCAATTTTACTGGGGAAGCTTTGGCAATCAAAAGATTTCGAGCTGTAATTGAACAATAATTAATGGGTGGAAGAGAGAACTACATGTTTTTTGGCTGAATGGCAACAATGTTGAAGTCTGGTTATATCAGATGGTTAAATATTCAAACATAACCATACTTACCGATGAAAAGATAAATCCTTCTTTAATGAACCACTCTTTTACATACTACAGATCAATGCACCATGATTGTTTATAATAAAGACGATTTTTCACCAATAATCACAAAAAAACACAAATCAACCAAAATATAACAATCCGTTAGTTAGATCAAAGAACAAACATCGCAATATATACGAGATTAGTATCATCTTTTGCTTATCTTTTGGGTCCGAATCGTAGTAAAATAGAAATAGTTGTTTCCAGAGTGCAGTTGGATTAGTTCAAGATTCTTTTGATACGCCTTTTCACAGTTTATAGTAAAATTATTGGGAAATAAATTTATTTTAAGAGCAATTGCGGATTAACAAATTTTTAATTGCAATTTTGCAAGATGCCTTTGCGATAAATATGTCCATCTGGCTATGCTGGAATAATGACCGAAAGAGGTGGGACAGACTGTTTGCAGTCGTTGCGTGGGCTAGAAATGTACATTATTCCATCTGTAGTTTGTAATAGCTTTGGTCGGACCGAATGACTAAACATTTATTGTGATGGGCAGTAAAAAATTTTTGAATAATGACTGTACCAACTGTGAGGAGGATGATGATAAAAATTGATTTTTGTTACATTTAGTACTGCTCTGGTTAAGAATTTATATCCTTTGGACTTTTATAACTATTACGTCAAAGTTGATAACAAATTGTGTCGTCGAAAAATTTTTCACCGATAAATAAGTAAGGATAAAAAAGGGTTGGTACTAATCATAACACAATGTAATTTAGATTTAGATACATCATATTCGCTTTTAGAGCTAATGGTAGTGACGCATTCGCCATATCATTATTTAACGTATAAATTAATAAGAACAAAAATCAAATTTTATCAAACCTATAATAATTGATTAAACTTTTATTGATGTAAACTGTGTAACTAAAAATGTTCTCTATTGTTTCAGGTAAGTGAGCATGATTGGTGTTGGAAGCGTCCGTTTCGCGCTGTCGGCAAACAAGTCTTCGACTGTTGTTACAACCTGGAATAAGTGAACAGTGACCTTTAGTAGATAAGCTACAAGAGTTCGGGGCCAAATACCACCACTTTTACATGTTATTTCTTATGGGAAAATTTAAGGTTCGATCTGCATTTTTTTCTACCGACGCCCAGCGTCGCGACGCCCAGAATGACAAGAACGTGAGGAGTGTGGAGATGAATGGAGAGCAAATATCGTCATTTTTACATGTATTTTCCCATAAGGAAATTTAAGGTTCGATCTGCATTTTAAATCTAACGACGCTTAGCGTCGCGACGCCCACAATGAGAAGAATGTGGGAAGTGTGGAGATGAATGAAGAGCAATATCATCATTTTTACAGGTATTTTCCCATAAGGAAATTTAGGGTTCGATTTGCATTTTTTTTACCGACGCCTACCATCGCGACGCTTAGAATGAGAAGAACGTGACGACCAGTGGCTGTTAGCGTCTCCACCATAACCATCAAACTTTAATATTTGATTTAAATTTTACTTTTTGTGTGTCTGTGTGTGTGTGTATCGCAACCATTTGAGGATGGCTGATAAATTTTCAGTCATTACTTATAATGAAATAGAAAATTTATTAAATCATCCTGAGAGGGTTGCGATAAATAATAGAGTTAAAACTTAAATATTTTATATACGATTTGGCTTCTGTGATATAAAGGGATGATCGACTTTTTTCCGCATGGAAACACGACAGGTACCCTTCCGAGGGGAGACGTACCGACTCTGGTGATCGATAATCCCTCCCTACAAAAGAGGTTGACACTTTTAAAGAGTTAGGTATATACAGTGTTTTCCATATGTCTTATAGACACGATCAGGGAAAATTGTTGCCTGTTGGCTATTAAAGAAATCATCTATCGGCCATCTCTAAAGGGTTATGATGGGAAATTATAATTTTCTAAATTTGTATGTGTCTTTCCTTCAATATTTTTTTTTAATTAGGGGTTTAAATTTAAAAGCAACAAACGTTAAAAACTGATATGTAAGAATTAAGAGATTTTTTTTTACTTTGAATGTGATTTTTCAACTATTTTTTGAATAATTTAGAAGTAAAAAAAACTGTATTTAATCAGTAATTACTTATAATGAAATAGAAAATTTATCAGCCATCCTGAAATGGTTGCGATAAACACACACACACACAAAAAGTAAAATTTAAATCAAATATTAAAGTTTGATGGTTATGGTGGAGACGCTAACAGCCACTGGTAAATTGCGTCACGTTCTTCTCATTCTAAGCGTCGCGACGGTAGGCGTCGGTAAAAAAAATGCAAATCGAACCCTAAATTTCCTTATGGTACAAATGATGATATTGCTCTTCATTCATCTCCACACATCCCACATTCTTCTCATTCCGGGCGTCGCGACGCTAAGCGTCGTTAGATTTAAACTGTAGATCGAACCTTAAATTTCCTTATGGGAAAAATACATATAAAAATGACGATATTTGCTCTCCATTCATCTCCACACTCCTCACGTTCTTCTCATTCTGGGCGTCGCGACGCTGGGCGTCGGTACAAAAAAATGCAGATCGAACCTTCAATTTTCCCATAAGAAATAACATGTAAAAGTGGTGGTATTTGGCCCCGAACTCTTGTAGCTTATCTACTACCTTTAGTGTTTTACGGGTCATTCCTCACTCAAGTGCTTGCTTGAATGTGGATTGATCCGTCTTGCTGCAATTGGCACCGTTGTTAATACCATCACCTTCGCTTCTATCGTGATTGAAAGGTAAGATAGTTTTCTTTCCTTTTCTGTTGCTACAGGTGAAAGAATGAAGGGTTAAGAGCAATAGCAATATATAGGTCCGCACCATTTTGTTTCTTCTTTCTCATTCATTAAATTTTGGACACTATTAAGATATTTATAATAGTTTTTAAAAATCGGGCTGTGCGCATCTCTTTATAATCACTAAAATATGGTGAATGAGCTTTGTTATTGCTCTTAAAGATGGGACACGTTGCCGATTCTGGTAAGTTAGTGAAGTGAGTGAAAATAAGAAGCTGCAACTGAAGAAACAAGCCTATTAAATTATGGAGGACGGCTTTCTGGTATGGTATAAATGTACAATATTTGGTGAACTATTTAAATATAGATACCTAAATTAATTTAAGATAAATCGGCCGTCTACTAATACATTTGTTTTAGCCACACTATTCATTATACTAGCCAACATGGAACCGATGGGGAATCTATAATCCATGGCCAATAAAAGCCAGAAAAAGGAAGAAATGGAATCGAATTAATTTTGATGCATAACCGTCATTATCCTTTACTAATAACCTTTTATTTTTAGCTCAGGTTTTGTCCAACATCTTCAAATGTTTATATTAATTTTATACATTTTTTTTAGGTTTTAATTAACGATTTTACTTTTAGGAAAGGTTTTGTCCACTATTTTCAAATGTTGATATATAAAACCACCGGTTTATATTAATTTTATACATTTTTTTTAGGTTTTAATTAACGATTTTACTTTTAGGAAAGGTTTTGTCCACTATTTTCAAATGTTGATATATAAAACCACCGGTTTATATTAATTTTATACATTTTTTTTAGGTTTTAATTAACGATTTTACTTTTAGGAAAGGTTTTGTCCACTATTTTCAAATGTTGATATATAAAACCACCGGTTTATATTAATTTTATACATTTTTTTTAGGTTTTAATTAACGATTTTACTTTTAGGATAGGTTTTGTCCACTATTTTCAAATGTTGATATATAAAACCACCGGTTTATATTAATTTTATACATTTTTTTTAGGTTTTAATTAACGATTTTACTTTTAGGAAAGGTTTTGTCCACTATTTTTAAATGTTGATATATAAAACCACCGGTTTATATTAATTTTATACATTTTTTTTAGATTTTAATTTTATACATTTTTTTTAGATTTTAATTAACGATTTTACTTTTAGGAAAGGTTTTGTCCACTATTTTCAAATGTTGATATATAAAACCACCGGTTTATATTAATTTTATACATTTTTTTTAGGTTTTAATTAACGATTTTACTTTTAGGAAAGGTTTTGTCCACTATTTTCAAATGTTGATATATAAAACCACCGGTTTATATTAATTTTATACATTTTTTTTAGGTTTTAATTAACGATTTTACTTTTAGGAAAGGTTTTGTCCACTATTTTCAAATGTTGATATATAAAACCACCGGTTTATATTAATTTTATACATTTTTTTTAGGTTTTAATTAACGATTTTATTTTTAGGAAAGGTTTTGTCCACTATTTTCAAATGTTGATATATAAAACCACCGGTTTATATTAATTTTATACATTTTTTTTAGGTTTTTATTAACGATTTTACTTTTAGGAAAGGTTTTGTCCACTATTTTCAAATGTTGATATATAAAACCACCGGTTTATATAAATTTTATACATTTTTTTTAGGTTTTAATTAACGATTTTACTTTTAGGAAAAGTTTTGTCCACTATTTTCAAATGTTGATATATAAAACCACCGGTTTATATTAATTTTATACATTTTTTTTAGGTTTTAATTAACGATTTGACTTTTAGGAAAGGTTTTGTCCAATATTTTCGAATATTGATGTATAAAACCACCCTTCTTGTGTTTTAATTAACAGTTTTTTTTAGGGTTTAAGAATATATTATAAGTGGTCAAACTTGAATGTTCCTTATATATTCTTGGCAGCTGTTTGCATTTTAGGTTGTTGTTTTTAATGGGTAAGCAGCTGTCTGTTGTTGCCCCCCCTGGTGCAGGGCCGTACAACACTGACGATGGCCATGGAAGGCCGAAACAGTTGCCGAGGCCTTAGAGGATATGAATACAAGGTATGCATACTCAATCTAGTATTTATTTAAATATTTCTATGAATTGACTAAATTAACTATCCTACCAATTTAAATAACATGATTCCCACGTACTTAGTTTTAAAATTTACGTATCGATCTACTAAAAATTGTTGCCAAGCTTTGGTCGTATTTCATAATTGCAGAATTCCAGGTTTGGGTGTTTGGAGACGGTCAAAGCCCGAAAGTAAATTAAATTTCGCTTTAAAACGTCCAATCCTAAAATTTAGCAAAAGTGGTGGTTATTTTTTTCGAGCTTTGCTCCTAATATACAATATACAGGGTGTCCCAAAATATGTGGGCAATCTCCCGGATTCAGATAGAACACTTAAAAATAACAGGAGAAGTTCTTATCAATTTTTCTTCCTACGGCCTCCCCTACGGACGTCCCTGGAATTCGTTGTTCTTAAATAATTTATCAAGTACTAGGTGTAATTTAATAATTTTTTAGTATATTGGTTAGTAGATGAGTCTCCTTAAAATTCGCCCTTTTAAACACATTTGGCTTATTTAGTTTGACAGGGACGGGCTAGACGTAACACAAAAATGTTTTCTTTTGTACACCTTGTATGATGAAGGAACGACAATAATATTTTTGGATACTCTAAACCTTAAGCTGAAAAAAGGTACTCTTGATCAATGTCGATAAAGTGAACTGTTTTCAAAAAAAAACATTTTTGTTCATTAGTTGCATTAGTTGTTGTTTTATGTTTATAAAATTCTCTCATTTCACATGTACCGATTTAAATAAGAATATTTATGCCAGTGTCAGTTTATGGTAGTTTCTTGAAATTTGCGGTTTTTCTTCCTTGTCTTATTAGTTAGTAACTTATAGTAATGAAATTTACGTATACTTAATATAAATCATATTGAACAAAAATATTTTTTTTTTCGAAAACAGTTCATTTTATCGACATTGATCGGAGTATCTCGACATTTCTCTTTGAAAATTATGTTCTATGTTTTTTTTAACTATTTTTTATTATAATACACTCACGTGCAAAGAAAACGGCCACTACAAAATTTTGATAAAGTTTTAGGCGTTATAACCTTTTTATTTTTAGTCCGATAATGAATGTTTTTTTAGAGCACTGTAGCTACAACTATCAGTTTTAACGTGTCTTTTACAGGGTGTCCCTTTTACAAAACCCAACACCCTGTCGAATAATCAAGTATCAAAATTATTTCGATATAACAGTTTTCATTTAGAGTAATTTATTTTGCACATTTTGTTTTTTTTTGATTCATGTCCAATACATGCAAAATGATTTTGGTTATCAATAATTTAAGTTTTTCCATAATTTCTGCTGCAATATGAATTCAGTAATTTCTTTCATAAGGAGGAGGTTCCGTGATGGTATGAACCGAAGTATATATAGGGTGTTACAAATTCGGCCTTCGCCATAGGGATTTCAGAAACAGTAAGAGATACGAAGTTGCTTAAATTGGGGCAGAGTTGCATAATTATGGGACCAATAATATGCCGCAAAAAAATCAAAAATAAATACTGAGGCTTTCAAGATATTTGAAAGAATTTAAATTTTTGCGTTTCGATTTTTATTTTTTCCTGACTTTTCGAAGAACTGTCCGAAAATAAATTTCACTTTTTCATTGCAACAAGATGGCATTATCAGATCTTTCATGCGACGTTTCCGTCTTTGGGTCGCCATCATCAACTTAATTATTTTAAATGCGGGCCTGGATCTATTTGTTTAAATTATGAGAGAGGTCCGAAATCTACGTTCAGTGGTATACAACATCTACTGGGTTTTCGACGTTTTGTTCCTTAATTGACTATCTTCATTAAAATTCCCCCAGTATACGTTCCGGTAATTTACTTTTTTTTTAATTTGGTATAATTCGAAAATGTAAAACTCAATGCCTCTTTTAAAAGTTTTAAGAAAGTGCTACATTACTTACATACTAGGGGTATTTTAATGAAGATGGTCAATTTAAGAAACAAAACGTCGGAAAATCAGTAAGTGTTGTATACCACTGAACGTAGATTTCGGCCGTCTTCCATAATTTAAACAAAAAGATGCAGGCCCGTATTTAAAAAAATTAAATTGATGAAGGTGACCTAAAGACGAAACGTCGCCTGAAAAATCTACCATACCACCTTGTGGAGAATGAAAAGTAGCAATGCGAAAGTGATTTATTTTTGGACATCTTTTCAAACAAAGTCAGGGAAATTTAAAAACCGAAACACAACATTTTAGATTTTTTCAAATATTTTGAAAGCACCTGTATTTGTTTTGGATTTTTTGCGTCATATTATTTGGCCCATTGAAGGCCGAATTTGTAACATCGTGTATTGAGATATATTTAAGTTAAAATGTTTGTTTTTAAATAATATAGCATATTTAAGTAAAAATTGGTAGTTAAGTTTGTTTCTAAATGAATTTGTAGTTAAATCTTGATGATAATATTTTGTTTATCCATTAAAAAAATATATTCTAATTCCATAACAATAATGAAATTATGGAAAAATTTAAACTTTTGATAACCAAGATCATTTGTTTGAGAATGTGTTGTGTGTTTGTGTCGTGTATTGACATGAACCAAAAAACAAAATATACAGAATAGATGCCTCTAAATTAGAATTAGTATTTTGAAATAATAATAAACTGCTTTATTATGCCACATGGGGGTTTTAAAACTAGATAAAAAAGAAGATATGTACTTGGCCAAGAAAAACGCGTTTTTAAAAACAGTTTGTTTTATTCAATACAGAGTATAGCAACCGAACAAGTAAAAATCTGACGTAAATCTTACAACTACTTATATTTATATCCTCGCATCAGCGTGGGATAAAGAGGGGGATAGCGTGCCTTAGTCAGCAGGTTACCAAGACGTAACAAAGAACATTTCAATTATCTTTGTATAATATGTCGAATAACCAATGTTAATTAAAACTTATTAAACCTAAACTTATCAAAATTTTAAAATGACGGTTTTCTTTGCACGTAAGGGTATATAAAGTTTAAAAGTTGTACTTTTAGGTTCAAACTGAAGCTGAGAGGGCAGCGCTTACATATTGGCTGATGTTAGCTTAATATAAAAGTACCTATGACAACGGCGGTTAATATCTTCAAGGCTGGAGTTCCAAATGACTATATCCACAGGATTGCCATACAGCTGCGAATATTGTACAAAAAAGGCTGGGGTTTCCAATTATAATTAAGTAATTTAAGAAGATCCCGAACATATTGTTAAATATTAAATTATATTAAACATAATTCCTCCAAAAATAAACGAATTCTTGCATAATTTTCTCGAATGGTTTAAGAAACAAAATAAATTTCTCGTTATTTCTATTTTTTTTCTTAAACCATTCGAGAAAAATAAGCAAAATTATTTTTGGAGAAATAACGAGAAATTTAAAGGACCAATATTCTCAAAGTAAACTTTATTAGGTAGTTTTTATTAACCACTGTTAAGTAGGTAGGTAGGCGAACCATTTCATTCTAATATAATTTCCTCCAATAAGGAAGTCTAAAATCATAGACATATGGTCGTTCTGACAGTGTCTCCTCATCATTCACATTCCACAGCCTTGATCTCATGGTACTAATTGTAATAGGAAGGCTTTTGATAGCTTCGCTACTATCCTCACTAGCTTGTGTCTCCTCTATATCTTCATTCCAAGCAGATGCAAAGCCATCTTCATGCAGAGCATACTTGCTCTTTGTAATCTGTATCTACAATAATTTAAAAATATTTATATTATAAGATTTAGGGATCTATAGAGCTACAAAACTAATTTTTAGATAACATTACGAAAATGCCAACGGTAGTGCTAACAAAATACCTTCTAACTTAAAAATAGTTTACAATTTTCATTCAAAATTATGCTTTACCAGTATTATTAACTCTTGCACTTTCTTCTGCAGATAACTTTATTCTAAATTTAGCTCCAGAGCGATGGAGAATTTTCACAGGAATATAATTTGAATTTTTAATGTTTTAAACTGGAAATGGTCACATTTCTTTAAAAAACTTATAGTATAGCCGATAGTCTCTTCCGATTGTACCAGGCCAATATTTACGTTTTTTTAGGGTGTGAGTATGTGGACTGCGGAAAAGAAATTTGTCTGTTGGATTAAAATTCTCCCCTCTTGGAGGTTAGGTTTTTATTCATTTAAAGATTTTTTCGATGACAGCTTATAAAAGCAAAAGTACATACTATTTACACGGCAAAATAATTAGTAATTACCTTTGTTCGGAAAACTGAGGTTCAAATTTCAAAACAAAATAAAAAATATATAAAAAAATATGAAAAATAATGATACTACAGCGCAGCGTTGCCAGGTATCTCGTGAAATGTCACCAGATCTGTTGATTATTTTGTGATTTTACGAATAATCTGGTGTACAATGAAAAACTTTTTTAAAAAGTCCGTTTTCGGGTGTTACCAGCTTCGTTTTGGGGAGGTATATTTTATAAATCACAAAAAATCACCAGATCTGGTAAAATTTCACCAGATACCTGACAACACCGCTACTTCGGCACCGTTCGATGGTGGGGATAAGGGGTAATGACGTAAACGGTTCTGATTGGTTAGGATGGTGTCTCTGGCGACAGTACGTAGCTCTGAGAACGCGGCTTTAGACTGGGATGCATTCGAATATCCCAATGGGATGTGAATCGGATTAATCACATCCCATTCGAGGCGAAACGGAGGACGTAGGTCGAAAGTCGCATTTGAATCATCGTTAATCGCATCTAATTCGCCGTCAGAATTCGATCTCGTTTATAATTCTCATGTGGTTAAACTGCGTCGAATCGGAATTCGCCCGGTCGCACCGTTTGGTTCTTAATTTGATTACGATTTATCACTCGAAATTCCTATTCATCAATAAGCGCGATGATGTCACCCATCGCTCGAGCGACAGCTCAGATAACCAGTGTTGCCAACCTTACCATGAATATAATATATCCCAAGTACGGACGAAATATCCCATCTTTTTTAGGAAAGTCCCACTACAAAACTTTATGCGGCACACGGTCTGCCTGGTACACATAGAAATAGAATTGTTTTGGCAAATTACTGAAAAAAAAAATTCAATATACGATTGGAATTCAAGAAATAATGAGTTAGAAACACTATAGAGAAAACGGTAGCCTCTGCCTGGTACTATGACTAAACAAAAAGTTATTTCTGAAACTTTTAAAATGTTCCACGAAGAAATGATCTAAATATTCCTTTGTCCCACAGTCACAGACCTGAAAAATCCCACGAAATGGGACATATCCCACGGATTGGCAACACTGATTACACACATATCGTCTACCTTCGGCGGCGAAGTGAAACATAAAATGCGACGCGCTGTTTATGCCAATAATCGAGTGATCGCTCGAAATTCCGATTCATCGAGCGATGATGCCACCGAATGCTCGACTGCTCGACCGGCAGCTCAGCCGAGGGTATTGAGTGATGAGCGACGATTTTCGCTTGAATTTATAACTCGAGTAGTCTCTCCAATAATGTCGGCTATTTCAATAATCGAATACTCGAGCGGTTTTTCACTCGAGCGATCGCAAAATTATTTACTCAACTCAACTTCCATATACGACACCAATAACAATTAGCAAATGCGTTTGAATTCCGATTCACATTCGGTCGGATTTGACAAGTCTGCTCTGTACCATGATATTTTAAAATTATGATTTGATCAAATGCCAATGATTTACCCGTGATAGTCACCGTAAGCATACGTCGTGAATAAACATAATATGATGTATTATATTGACTACGTGTTTATTTCAAAGATTATACTTGGAACGGCTGTCACTAAAGAGCTGCCGTGACTCAAGTACCTTGACCTAAAATCCAACGAACGAATACTTATCTAAAATCCAAAGGAACTAAAATCGAATGACTACGAATGTTCGTGCACAGAGGAATGGTTGATCAAGTCATACTCATTACGAAGGTTGAATGCTGAAAGGTCAAGAAATATAATTATCTGACCCAGAACAGAACAGAACTGGGAGGATACCCTTTCGGAAAAACCAAAATAAAAATTCAAATATTGTAATATTATGTAATGTTCATATTTTATTATTTGTTCCAATAATTAAAATAATCTCTTAAAATAAGGTTGTCACCTCTCTGCATTTTAATGCAAGAATCATTATAATCTATTAAAGCCACGAATATATGTAATTCTTTTTGTTTTTGATTTATAATCATTTGCGGATATTAATCTACTTTTTTTTTATTTTTATGGACAGGGTGTCCCAGATAAGAATGTGCTCCACAGGGATCCATATATAGGACATACAGAAATTATCAAAATATAGACAAAAATTGCGCAATAGTGCAACGTCATGCATGTTTTCAAATTTTGAATTTCGATAATTTCCGAAGATATTTAGGTAAAACCGAATTTTCACGAATTTCCGTTCTTTTTGTTGTTTATTTGAAGAGATATGTGAAATTTCTTTTATTGCGACTTTTTCTCCTCCACGATCATTATTAATTCAATTTTCAATTCGACGTTGCGTTTTTTTGCAACCATCATCAATTTTTTTTGTTCAATAGGTAGTCCAGAGCTGGTCTATAGATAGTTACATACTATCACCACTTTATATTCTGAATCCATCATATACCACACCTATTATTTATTAGGAGTTTCGAACTAAAAAAATTATCTTCACAATGAAAATACAAATTAAAAATATTTTTGTTTCCTTTGTTGTATTTTTAGTTGGCATTAAAAACAATTTTCGATTTGACATTATTTACAATAATAATATTAATGTACTTAACATAAATTATTTTTCAATTTCAAAAACGCATTTTCAAGCTCAAAAATAACAATAATATACATGCTAGGTGTGATTGGATATACAGTGAAAGCTCGAATAAGTGACATATTTTTTGGAACCGATTTTAGTTCTAACTTTAACACAAAAGACGTGTGCGGGCAGCAATATTTGGACCAATCAAAACTAGCCAATATACAGGGTGCTACAAATTCAGCCTTCACCATTGGGATTTCGGAAACGGTAAGAGATACGAAGTCGGTTAAATTGGGGCAAAGTTGCGTAATTATGAGCCCAATAATATGCCGCAAAAATGTCAAAAATAAATACAGGGGCTTTCAAAATATTTGAAAAAATCTATAATCTTACGTTTCGGTTTTTATTTTTTCCTGACTTTGTTCGAAGAGATGTCCAAAAATAAATTTCACTTTCTTGTTTGCTACATTCTATTCTCCAGAAGATGGTATTATCAGATCTTTCATGCGACGTTTCGTCTTTGGGTCACCATCATCAACTTAATTTTTTTTAAATACGGGACTGGATCTTCTTATTGTTTAAATTATGAAAGAGGACCGAAATCTACTTTCAGTGGCATACAACACCTACTGATTTTCCGACGTTTTGTTCCTTAAATGGACCATCTTCATTAAAATACCACTATAGTAGGTACGTTATTATTCCTATAATTTATTTTGAGTTTACTTGAATGAATGGTAGTTTCCGAATAAATATTATTTTTTGAAGAAACGTTTTGATATAGGTATAGAACAGTAAATACTATTTATAAAGAACAACTAATTTGTTATCAAATTAAATAAAAATATACATATACATTTAAAATAAGAAAGTTTTTAAAGATTGAATTCTTTCACAATGAAGCTTGAATTCTGACCACCCTATACATATTCAGCCAAGTTTGAAATAGTTTTCACACTTGATGATCTTATAGCTATTCGGTAAGAAAATATTTTGAGTCCAAGAGCTAAGGTAAAAAAATTATATGGATTATTTCATCACCATGCATTTACCAAATAGTAATTAAAAATGTCCAGATATCTCAAAAACTGGTAAAGTCAGACAAAAAGATGTTCGATAAAATTTGCTTACAATTTAGTGGTTAATCAAAAAATGTAATAAAAATTACCATGTTGTATCTAAAAAACGAAAGTTGACAGCTACTTCCGGTATAACCGAAAATGACAGGAAGATGTGAATATTTTAGTTAAAGAGAGTGTATATCGATATACCTAAATCTCCAAAATTTCAGAAACATATGATCAGTAGTTCTCCATGAAGTTCTAATACAAGGTCGTCATGGATAACCATGTCCCTGTATATAAAGTGGAGTTCATCAAGCATAAAATAAAATATGCTATTATTTAAAAAAAAAATGATGATGGTTGCGAAAAAAACGAAACGTCGGATTGAAAATTTTTTGTATTATCTTATAGAGGAGAAAAAGTGGCAATGGCAAGAGCGATGGATGTAACAATTTTTTTGTATATAGTTTATAATAAATAACCCATTCTGAAATCATCCTGGATATGTGAAATGTGACCCAAAATTTCTCTTGTTATAACCACTTAACTGATTTTCAAAAGAAATTAAACACAAAAATGGAAGAATAAACATTTTTAAATTACTTCATACCTATACGAGGAACGAATTTTATATCTATTAGATACACCTATAAAAAAATATTCGCCCTTATTAGAAGTAATAACTAATAATTTAGATAAGTACATATTATTATATTATATTATATTTTAATTCATATTATCAAACTAATTTCACAAAAGTACGTAAAATTTTTTAGTACTTACCTTTTATTTTATTTTAGGATAATAAACATTTTTTAGGAAAACAAAGGCATATATTTTTTTAGTAAAAACCAACAACTATGTAACTCAATTAAAGTGGACAATATAATTTTAAAAGTAATCACTTAACATTATTAATAAGGAAGTGACATACAATTCGGTTTGATAAAATATCAAATTAGTGTTTAAAATGACTTCAGGAAGGACAAATTGTCGCCTGCTGTTAATTTTCTTATTAACTTCTATAAAAATTGTATATGTTGCAGGTAATTCACCATTTAATTTATGGATTCATATTTCGTTGATTTTTTTTGTTATTATATAGGTAGCGTTGTTCTGGACACAATTTCCTTTAGTTTAAATTTAATTTAAAAGAAACAAGCAACTTTGTTTTTCGGATCGAATTATAAATAAAATTTAAAAAATTCTCTTAAAAAAATTATTCTAATTTTTGCGACGAACATGGATCAATAAAAGCGGCCGCCGAGGCGTTTGATGAACCCCTGCTGTGATCTGATATAGTCCAAATCAAGCAAAAATTTCATCAAAACTGCAAATTTGCATGGTCTGTACCTACTTACAGATTTGAAATAATTTTAACATTAATAATATTTTAATGTGAGTTAACGAAGTTGACGAAGAAACCATAAAGAGAAAAATATTGTTAAGCAGTTGTTAAATTTATTATTTTATTTATAACAAGCATTTAAAGCCCATTTTTCTAGGGAATATTAATAAATAGTGTTAGGACGGTATATAAAAGGTGACACAGGTAAAAGAGGACCAGTAGCTGTCATAATCTGACGTCAACGACAAAATATAATATAATTATTACTGTTCATTTTAAAACGACGAATTGTAAAATAAAGCTTGTTAGTTAAAAGATCTTGCGTTTTGAAGTAAGAACAAGAAAGTACGAAACTCCACGACATAGATTTTGGCCTTCGACCCGCATGAAAAGTTCCAGCACAAATCTCGGTGAGCTCTTTCCATGTTTCATAAATTTCATAATACCCATCATATTTCCTAATCGAAACACTCACGACTAGTTTCGATTACTCGGTTTCTTGTAGTTTAGCAAGCAAGTACGCAGTTTATTTACAATTCAAATATCTCGATCCACGAAAAATCAGTTTATACAGTCCATTCCTACATCTCGATATTCTCGATTCACGAAAAAGAAAACAAATCTCGTTTGTAGCGGAAAAAGTCTCGATACACGATATATTGCTCGTTTATAAGTAAAGTTTCTCGATTCACGACAGTTTCCACGAAATCTATAATAATAATTATATCGTTAAATATCTCGAAGCCATTTTATTTGGTATTTTCTAAGATTGAATAGTAATAATTATCGAAAAGATGTCACGAAAAAAGGGTAAAATCGATATCAAAACGAAAGAACCAAAAATCGACGAAGAACTCGCAGAGTTATTACACGTTAGAGAGGTGGTTTGCGCAAGGTTAGATCGTTTTGATAAATATTTAAAAGAAAAAACACACACGAATGTAATTCAAATAAAATTAAGGTTGAAAAGCGTTGAAGATGATTTCGCAGAATTTGACAGATGTCAGACTAGAATAGAGTTTTTAAATCCTGATGAAAATCAAGATAGATTAGATATCGAGGATTCATTCTATGAAACTATTAGTAATGCAAAAACGATAATCATTTCGGAAGAAAATCAGTATGACATTAAAAATCAGTTACACACAGGTAACACAAGCGCATCTATTCCGATTAATAATGTTGCTAAATTGCCCGATCTCGGTTTACCTCAATTTCACGGAACATATGATACATGGCTTAGTTTTAAAGACATATTTAAATCAGTTGTAGACAAACGCACGGATATTAGCGATGTGGAGAAATTTTTATATTTAAAGTTATGCTGCAAAGATAACGCTTTAAAGTTAATAGAACCACTCGAGGTAACTGACGGTAACTATAAGATAGCTTGGGATTTAATTGAAAAGAGATATGATAATAAGCGTGCAATGGTTAATCATCATGTCAACAATTTATTGTTTAAATTACCCGAAGTAAACAAAGAATCGTCCTATGCCATGAGAAAGTTACTAGATTCTGTGTATCATCACAAAACCGCATTGGAAAAATTAAATTTACCGGTTCAACACTGGGATGCACTTTTAATACCGATCATTTTGAATAAAGTAGATGACAGAACACGAC
The DNA here is from genome assembly GCA_963991005.1 of Barypeithes pellucidus. Classification (NCBI taxonomy): domain Eukaryota; kingdom Metazoa; phylum Arthropoda; class Insecta; order Coleoptera; family Curculionidae; genus Barypeithes; species Barypeithes pellucidus. The sequence goes on from OZ022556.1 coordinate 26,862,349, forward strand.
GCGAATGGGAAAATAAATTAGACGATTCAAACTTACCCACACTACAGAAATTGATTGATTTCTTAACGAAAAAATGTTTTACTCTTGAAGCGTTAAATTTAGACAAATCACATGATACTCGATATGATACTCGACAAAACAGTAACAGAACAATTCTATCATCAAAAAATGTACACGGAAATCAGCAAAAATATCAATCCTATTCGGTAACAGAACCTCGTGCAGGTTCTTTGTGCGTCGTATGTAAAGAGCAACATTTTATTTATAACTGCCCGAAGTTTGCCAGTCTTTCTATATCGGATAAGTACAAAGAAATAAAAACTAACAAATTATGCTCAAATTGTTTAAGAAGAGGTCATTTAAAACACGAATGTAGATCTAGCGGATGTAAAAAGTGCTCTCTTAAACATAATACGTTATTACATAAACCAAAATTTGTGAGCCCTAGAGGTGATCAAACATACGAATTCAGAAATCATAGAGGCAGCAGTAATGAGCAGCGCGTAGAGTTGGTAGAAACGGAAGGCGATAATCAGCCAGCACGGGAATTTCGAACTAACAGACGCGAAGCATCATGGCGTGGCCCTGATGGTGATGATAAAAAGGTCGAGATGCCCAAGCCTACGCTACTCGCGTTCGACCAGAATCAAGCGGTACTCGATCAATCAAACAACGATTTAAAAAATAATATAAAATTAATAAACGAAAATGAAATTAACACGCAATATGAAAACTTGTTAGAAACTAGTTACGTTGTTTTTAATACAAATCAGGTCTTATTATCCACTGCAACAATTTTAATTCAAGATAGCGACAATAATTGGCAAGAATGCAATGCTTTATTGGACTCAGGTAGTCAATCGAATTTGATAACTGAATCGTTATGTAGAAAATTAAAGATTAAATGTTATGATTTTAATGTACCAATATCAGGCATAAATCAAACGGTTACAAAAATTACCAAACGAACGTTCGCGAATATTAAATCAAGATTTAAACATTTTAACGCAAATTTAGCACTTTTAGTGCTACCCACTATAACTGAAAAATTACCTTTAATCGAATTTTCAAAAACTATGATAAAATATCCAAAAAAACATTAATTTAGCGGACGAAAACTTCAACATTCCCAAAGAAATAGACATTCTATTGGGTGCTTCTATCTTTTATGAACTTCTCGAAAACGAAAAAATAAAGTTAGGAAATAATATGCCAACATTACAGAAAACGCGCTTGGGTTGGATATTTACAGGTTCCGTTTATTTTAATAATGCAAAAAGTCAAAATACTATTTGCAACCATGTTTCAAATATCTCAAACAATAATTTGCAAAGTTCATTAACAAAATTTTGGCAAGTCGAAGAATTACCTAATCAACGGTTTCTGTCGGAACAAGAACAGTACTGCGAGGATTATTTTAAAAGCACAATCACAAGAGACAATGACGGAAAATTCGTGGTAAAGTTTCCATTTATCGAAAATTATCAAAACAAGTTAGAAGACTCTAAAACTACGGCATTAAAACGTTTCTTACGATTAGAGGCAAGATTAGAACGTGACGAATATTTAAAAATTGAATATATTAAATTTATGCGCGAATATGAATTACTTGATCACATGACGGAAAAATGTGAATTAAGCACAGACACTTCTATCGAAAACGAATCATATTTCTTACCTCACACGGCAGTTTTACGGAATTCAGAAACCACTGCGTGCAGAGTTGTTTTCGATGCTAGCGCAAGAACAACCTCCGGAGTGTCACTAAACGATATGCTTTTAGTAGGCCCTACTATTCAAGAAGATTTAATTTCAATTTTGCTACGACTACGTTTAAAAGAATATGTATTAAGCGCTGATATTAAAATGATGTATCGATGCATTCTTATGGATGCAAAACAATGTAAATTTCAACAAATACTATGGAGATATAACCCCAATGATCCGATAAAAGTGTATACTTTAAAAACGCTCACGTATGGCACCTCTTGCGCGCCTTTTCAGGCAACACGATGTTTGCAAGAGTTGGCGATTCAAAATAAGAAAAAATACCCTCCAACATCTAAAATTATAGAAAATTCCTTTTATATGGATGATCTACTTATAAGCGTTGACTCGAAACAAGAAGCGGTAGAAATATATCACGAACTAACTGAAATTTTAGCACAAGCAAAATTCGAATTAAGAAAGTGGTCATCTAATGACAAATCTATTTTAAATTATATATCGCAATCAAGTATCAGTAAAGACGAAAAGTTAATATTATTTCACGATAAAAAAGAATTAAAAACACTTGGATTATCATGGGATGGGAATTCGGATTTACTGAAATACTCAGTAAACTTAACAATAAATGAAAATCAAATAACTAAACGTACGATGCTCTCGATTATATCTCAAATTTTCGACCCATTAGGCTTAGTTGGACCCGTTATCATAAAAGCAAAATTAATTATTCAACAATTATGGCGGCTACAGCTAGATTGGGATCAAGAAGTACCAAAAGAGATAAAAGAGTCTTGGTTACAGTTTTCATCACAAATCACGTTATTAAATCAAATAAAAATAAAAAGACACGTGCTAGAAAACGATACGAAGATGGTTGAATTATTCGGCTTTAGTGATAGTTCAGAAAAGGCGTACGGTGCTTGCGTCTATTTGTGCTCAATAAATAAAAATGGGGAACGAAAATTACAACTTTTAACTGCTAAATCAAAGGTAGCGCCGGTTAAACAAATAACCCTACCTAGATTAGAGTTATTAGCTGCTCACTTACTCGCAGAATTGGTAAATAAAGTAAAATTTACAATTGATATTGAAATCACGAAAACGACTTATTTCACGGACTCTACTATAGTTTTAGCATGGTTAAGAATCGAACCTTGTAACTTAAAAACGTTCGTAGCTAATCGCGTATCAAAAATAACAGAAATATCAAATATTGACGAGTGGAACCATGTTAGAACTAACGACAACGTCGCAGATATTATCTCGAGAGGATTAGATCCAATAGAATTGGTTCAAAATAAAACTTGGTTTAACGGTCCTGAGTTTTTAAAAAATGATTTTAAAAATTATATTTCTCGAACTAAAACTGATTTAGATCATAAATCGCTACCAGATATGAAAACCCCTACTAACGTTACGTTAACAGTAGCTGAAAATTTAAAAACCAACCAAATCGAAAAGAAAATTGACTGGTTTACTAAATATTCTAGCTTAACTCGATTACAACGAATATTTGCATACATCTACAGGTTTAAAAATAGAACTTTAAAAAATACACCAGTTATTTCAAATACCTTAACTGTCGAAGAGTTAAACGAATCTTTAAATAGTTTAATAAAAATCGCACAAAAAGAAACATTTCTTAAAGAAATAACACTTCTCGACAACTCGAAAGAAATTACTAATGATAGTAAAATTTTAAACCTTCTTCCTTTTTTAGACGAACACAATGTACTAAGAGTAGGAGGTAGACTCACAAATTCAGATTTACGAGACGAGCGACACCCGATTATTCTCCCAGACAAACACAAACTTACAGATTTAATCGTTACACATTTTCACTTAAAATATTTACACGTTGGCACACAGAATTTATTATCTATCTTAAGGTTAAAGTATTGGCCAGTTAACGGAAAAAATATAGTTAAACGTATTATCAGATCGTGTGTAAGATGTTTTCGCGTGAAACCAAAACAGACAAAATATTTAATGGGATCATTACCTAAATCTCGAGTAACACCCAGTAGGCCTTTTAGTAATTGTGGAATTGATTACGCAGGGCCAATTTATGTAAAAGAAAATACTTCACGAAGAAGTAGATTGGTAAAAACATACGTTTCTATCTTTGTTTGCTTCGCTACGCGTGCAGTACATTTAGAGTTGGTAAATGATTTGACCACTGACAGTTTTTTAAATGCATTAAAAAGGTTCAGTTCACGACGCGGAAAGCCAACTGACATCTTTTCAGATAACGGTTTGAATTTTGTAGGAGCGAACAATCATTTCTTAGAACTTTATAAATAATTATTAAATGACGTAAGGCATAATGAAATGGTATCCACATTTTTAGCAAATGACCAAATCAAATGGCATTTTATACCCGCAAAATCGGCTCATTTCGGTGGCTTGTGGGAAGCTGCAGTGAAGTCGACCAAATTTCATTTAAAACGAGTATTGGGAAACGCGTCTTTGAGTTATGAAGAAATGTATACGTTATTAACACAAATCGAGGCTTGTTTAAATTCTCGTCCCTTGACTCCAATTTCAACAGACATTCACGACTACTTACCTTTAACCCCATCCCATTTTCTTATCGGTGATTCCCTCCTAAGCTCACCCCAACAAGATGTCAAAGAAATAAAGGCCCACCGTTTATCCAGATATCAACATTTGCAGCAAATCTATCAGCAGTTTTGGAACAGATGGTATAAGGAGTATTTAACCAGTTTACAAACCCGAACAAAATGGAAGAAAAGCACAGAGAACCTGCTCAAAATCGGTTCCTTGGTAGTGCTAATAGAAGATAATATGGCGCCGTTACGATGGCATATGGCAAGAGTAATTCAACTCCACCAGGGCAAAGACAATGTAGTGCGAGTGGTATCAGTGCAATTACCGAACAATAATATAGTGAGACGATCTGTTTCCAAAATATGTTTACTCCCAGTTGACACTGATGAACATTAATACAACTTTTGAAAAGTATTAACTTTTCAACGGGGGCGGCATGTTAGGACGGTATATAAAAGGTGACACAGGTAAAAGAGGACCAGTAGCTGTCATAATCTGACGTCAACGACAAAATATAATATAATTATTACTGTTCATTTTAAAACGACGAATTGTAAAATAAAGCTTGTTAGTTAAAAGATCTTGCGTTTTGAAGTAAGAACAAGAAAGTACGAAACTCCACGACAAATAGTATATACAGCGTGTCCAAGATAAGGAGGGCCAGTACGGGGATCTCGGAAACCGTAAGAGATACGAAGTCGGTTAAATGGAAGTAAAGATGCATATTTACGTGCCTAATAATATGCCGTTTAGAAAGTTTTAAAATTCCGAGTAGTTCCGCAGATATCCGGAAAACCCCGAAATTCTGAAAAATCGTTTCATTGTTTTCCTGGGGTTTATTGAGCTAGAATTCTAAAGTAAATTGCACTTTTGCATTGCCACTTTTTCTGCTCTATCTAACAGCGTTAATTGTTTTGTAATCCGGCGAGTCGTCTTCGAAAGGCCATTATGAACTTTCTTTTTTTAAATATGGTCCTGTTTTCCTGATATTGGAATTTGAGAGATTTTTTTCTTCCGAATGCAACGATGTATGACACATTGTGGTTTAATGACGTTTCGAGGGTTTTTTGAACAACATCAGGGAATTTTGGGATACGGTCCTGTATTTCTCCTAATTTTATAAATAATATCTCATAAGTAAGCTCTAAATTTTTACTTATGTTCAACTAGTTCAATAAATAACAAATAATTTAAAATACAGAAACATTATTTCAAACTTTTGTTGAATCGGGATTTAAAAGAAAAGTAGGCGCTTGAAACAAAAAAATTAAGATGGTAACGCGTGATTGGTTTCACTTGACATTCCCATTGTGATCGTTTGAGAGCGTTTAAAGAAGTTTTCTATTTTCCAGAAAATATGGAACATAAATTTACAAATGTGGAAAAGTTTGATATTCTATCGTATGTTTTATTTAATCTCAAAAAACTGTTATGTGGCAGTTAGAAGATGTTATTTGTGCTTAGAGAATAACGCAAATCATTTTGAACACCTGCGATTATGTAGTTCCTTACTTTTTTCGTTGTTCGTTTTATTACTGTTTTGGAATAATTTTTGTTCACTTATTTGTGGATTATTATTAATATATTTTTTATTTATTGAAGTAGTCCAATATAAGTAAAAAATTTAGAGATTACTTATGAGATATTATTTATAAAATTAGGAGAAATACAGGACCGTATGCCAAAATTTCCTGATGTTGTTCAAAAAACCCTCGAAACGTCATTAAACCACAATGTGTCATATATCGTTGCATTTGGGAGAAAAAAGCTCTCAAATTCCAATATCAGGAAAACATATTTAAAAAAATAAAGTTGATGATATGACCCCTCGAAGACGGCTCGTCGGATTACAAAACAATTAATGCTGTTAGATAGAGGGGAAAAAGTGGCAATGCAAAACTGCAATTTAATTTAGAATTCGATTTAAAAAAAACCCATTAAAACAATAAAACCATTTTTCAGAATTTCGATTTTTTCGGATATCTCCGGAACTACTCGGAATTAAAACTTTCTAAATGGCATATTATTAGGCACGCAAATGCGCAACTTTACCTCCATTTAACCGACTTCGTATCTCTTACGGTTTCCGAGATCCCTGTACTGGCCCTCCTTATCTTGGACACGTTGTATACGTACTCTACATGATATACAAAAAGTTTTAAGGCAATTAGTTATTGGTTTAAAAAACTACGAAAGTACATTTTTTTAATATCAACTTTACTGTTTAAATAGATAGAACACCCTGTATTTTTTGTCAAATATTGCTTCAAAAATGTATAATATGTTTTATATCTATTGTAAATTAAGCTGAGTATTTTTGAAATAATGGTAAAATAAAATAAAATTAATATTAAAAGAGGAGAAAGCCTTAATTATTATTATTAGGTGAACAATAATTAGTATCTATTACTATTAGAACAAATTAGTAACATCGCAAACTAAAACTTGTCATTTCTGACAATATACTTAATTTCCTAGAAGCCGCTCTCCTGCATAGTTGTGCATCTCGCGAATTTCTCTTGCACTTACCGTAGATCAGCAGCATATCGCCATATGCATTAGGAGTAAAATGTGAAGACATATTATTTATCAAAAAATATTATTTTGGCATCTGACCTTTCATTAAAAAAAAATAGTATAACACTGTCAAAAATGTCAAATTTACAGTTTATAGTGTTACTAATTTGTTGCTATAGTAATTGATAATAATTATTGTTCCCCTAATAATAACTAATAATAATTTTATTTAATATCACCATTACTTTCAAAAATATAGTTTACAATAAGCATAAAACATACTATACATTTTCAATAGAGAATTTAAGGAAAAAGCAATATTTGACAAAAAATAGGGGGTGTTCTAATTCGATTTTAAAACATTGTGCTTTCGAGCCTAACCTCGGGCATAACAACGTTGTGGCAATCGCCAAGATAACTTCTCAGAAGCTTGGGGTACTCTTCCGAACCAGAAAGTTGTACACACCTCAACAACTTTTGACACTATACAAAGCCCAGATTCGACCATCACTAGAATACTGCTCTCATGTCTGGAGCTCTGCACCCAAACATACTCTTCGGCTACTGGATTCCATCGAAAGGAGGGCTATTCGTCTGATAGGAGATCACGAGCTGACGAAGAACCTCGACAGCCTAGAACATTGAAGACAGGTTGGGGATTTGACTCCCTTTTACAGATATTTTCATGGAAGGTGCTCGGCTGACCTTGCCCTCTTAATTCCGCCCAGAGCGACGAATAGCAGAAATACACGACGAACCACTGCCGCACATCCATATGTGGTTAAGCTTAGTACTCCTCGAACTTCATTATTTAAGAATTCTTTCATCTGGAGGACTTCATCCTTGTGGAACGACCTTCCCGAGGTCGTTTTTCCCAACGAATATAACCTCCAACGATTCAAAACCAACGTGAATCACTATTTGCGTACACGCACCACTCCCAGATTGCCCTAAAGGATTTTTCCTATAGTGCTTGTGTTTGATCATAAAAAAAAAAATTCAGGAAAAATTCAAAACCGAAACGCAAAATTTTAGATTTTTCCAAATATTGTGGAAGCCTCTGTATTTATTTTTTATTTATTGGCATTTTATTGGCAATCGTCATTTTAATTGCCATTGCCGCTGAAAGTTTGGGTATAGATGGATTATTCTGTTATTTTGAACTGTTTATTAGTTGGTTGAAGCAGCTATGAACTAATGGATATTTAAACTAACTGGTACTGAAATTAGCAGTTCGCATTAATTATTAAGCATATGTGCTGCTAATTCGTCCCAACCTTTTTGAATTGCTATTTGTAAGTAGCAGTAGCTGCTTTAACTGGTAATCAAAACAGATTTGCCCATTTCTAGCTCTGGGGGTATTTTAGGGATGTCGACAGTACCAACTGCTGTTCTGACTGTTGGTAATGCGCCAGCTGATCGAAAACGGTTTAGTGCACACGAATACGTGCAATTATAATTGCGATCGCAGGCGCAAGAGAAGAATTATATTAAAGCCGTATTAGATTCGGCAATTTTTGTCTCTTGCACCAGCAATGGCAATTATAATTGCAAGGATTCATGCACACTAAACCGTTCTCGATCAGTTTGCCCAATATTGCATGCATGGCCGGTGCAAGTCTGGGTAGAGATGGATTATTCTGTCATTTTTTAATGTTTATTAGTTGGTCGAAGCACCTATGAACAGCTAATGGCTATTTAAACTAACTGGTACTTAAATTAACAGTTCACATTCTTTATTAAGCACATGTACTGCTAATTCGTAGCAATTTTTTTTGAGCTGCCATTTGTAAGTAGCAGTAGCTGCTTTAACTGCTAATGAAAACGAACAGGTTTGCGCATCTCTAATTCTGGGGGTATTTTAAGGATTTTGACACTAATAACTTCTGTTATGTGCTGTTCTGACTGTTGGCAATGCGCCAGCTGATCGAGAACGGTTTACTGCGCATGAATTCGTGCAATTATAATTGCCATTGCGCCGGAAATTTTTATTGCCGACTCTAATACGACTTTTAATCTAACCGCGTCGTCTCCATCACTACCGTAAAGTTCTTTTCCGTTCTGTAATAATTTGCTTCATGTTCTTTAGATTTGAAATTCGTGTAGGTACTTTTCGTTATCTCGTTTGCAGGAAACAAATTTTTATATCCATCTTTATGAAAATTGTGGAAAATTTGTGGAAGAACTTATTTAAATTTTATTATAAATTTTGTTTCTAGAGAGTAAGGAAAAATAACGGGTAAAATTTGGCAAAATTGCTGACGACTGACGTTTCTCGACTAATTGTTAACAAAATTTCAGTAGTTAACGCGGCTTTTTATGACAAAGAGATAAGGTAATTTTTCTAGCTTCCGAATCTAAAGCACCATTCATGGTTGTTTTGCAATTTGCATTCATCTCATAATTTATGATTCGACCTTTAATGTTAAAATTATTTTAGGGAAACTTCGGCCTCTTAATTACACACTGATGCCAAACAACGCCATCTATATTGCTGCCAATAATATACATCAAAATGTAGTGGAAACAGGTGGTACGATGGTCTTAGTAAATCTTGAAGACACCGGCTCATACCGGGAGAGAAATCGCAGCACAATACACTTAAAACACACGTTTTATAGTATAATTACCAATAACGATATGAAGCCCATAAATGCACGTGACACGTCGCTTATAACTATATCAACGTACTATGTGCGCTCTCCAGACATTTTCGATAAAGCACTGAAGAGTATGAAGTACTTTTCTGTTAACAATCCTAGCCGTAATACACTTTTAGGTATATACATTAAAACTAGGTTAACATATAGGGTGTTATGGAAATGGCTTATTATATTTAAACGGGTAACTCCTTTGGTGTGTTTTATCAAGGTGTCCTACATCATTTTTTTTTAAACTTACCGTCTAAATATATAAGACCCTTAAAATTATCCCACATGGGGCGACCCAATATACATATACAGGGTGTCCGGGAACATCTGGGAAATCTCCCGGATATGAAGAAAACACGTGAAAAGAATACTATCGGTTCATATAAACTTCTTTCGTATCGGCCTCCTCTTCGGAGATATGGGCTCCCAAAGAGCACCAATGGAATTAAGTTTTTTACACATAATTATTGAACCACCTGGTATATTTCAATTATTTTTTAATATGATATATACCAGGTAAGACCCGTCAAACTACTACCCAAAAAACTGTTGTGAATTACTCACAGCTGCAGGGACGGACTAGCTGTAACACTCATGGGCCCATTTTTTTCTCGCCCTGTATGATGAGAACTTTGGACAATGTTTTTTACATACCTTTAACTATTGGCTAAAAATTAAGTACTCTTCATTCATGTCGCTAATCCTAACCGTTTTCGAGAAAACGTTGTTTTATTTACATCATGTATTTGGCGTATCTCGGTAAAAGATACATCTTTGTTCCTATCAAATGTAGAAACTCAAAATTCCGCTTTTTCATATTTAACCCGTGAAAAGTAAGGGGACTCTGTGTAAATAAAATGACGTTTTCTCGACGATTTACTTAAAATATAGAATAAGCTACACCACTGCTTTACCTAGAAAAAACATAACCTGATTATTTGCACTCACCGACGAAATATTAATCCTGAGTTAGAATAGTCGAATTTATTACACACCACACACTGACGAACCATCGTAGGATTCGAAAAAACAATCAAATTTAATCCAAAAACACAATAGATCACAAACAATCACAAAAGCAGTAGCAATTAAGCGTAAACATCACCGCACCAGAGAAATGAGAACCATAATCTTCAGGGTCATGTGTACTATAATCCGTAAAAAGGACCATACAGCGTTGCCACAATGATTTCCCTAAAACATTAAAATTTGATGTTCTTGGGAAACTGTAAATAACTTTTCGAGTAGAAAATTTAAATAATACACACATATTTAGTGCAATATTTTTAGTTAATAGGTATAAATGAGAAATGCATTCAATATAATTAATATTATACTTTTCTGTTTCAAACGCAGGCGGTAGATTTAGGACCCTCAGTACAGACTTGGCATCATTCATTTCTGTTTAAAACTTTGTATGATTCTGACAGAATATAAACAATTCTGTCTCTTGATTTTATTAAATGTTTTTGGTTTTAATCGTATAAAGACGGGATCAGACGACTAACGTATTTGGCAAATATTTGTTACTAGTGTATACTTGCCACATCGAGTGAATGTTTTACTTTGACAATAATTGACAATGCTACCATTCACATGACACTTGCCAAGTATACGCCATTACAAATATTGCCCAAGTACACCAGTTTTCTAAGCCCGGTTTATAGTGCTGTTTCTCTATAAATTTTGTGTTAAATTTACCAGTTCTTATTAGTTTAACCCACATATATAGTTTAACCACGCAGAAACTAAAGTTTACCACCGTAAAGTTCTGCTGTGTTGTGAAATAATTTCCTTCCATGTGCGTTCTTGTGGATGTTGTTTATCTCGTTTGCAAGAAATACATTTTTTGTTATCTTTATGGAAATTATTGAAGGAATTTTTGAGGTAAGAAAATTGTAGCATTAATTTTTTTTGTATCGTTTGAATTTACGGGTAAAGTTGACAACATAACGCTTACGTCTCTCGCATAACAATCATGTGTTTGTTTACCAAATGACAGTAGTGTTCGCGGCTGTTTATGACAATGGCATAAGTAGATTTTTCTCGCTTATTAACTGAGATCGTAATTTTGTTTTCATCTCAAGACTTGCGGATTTAAACAAAAGTAATATCCATAACACTCTGTATTTAGTTGGAGCATCTGCGTTGTAAAGTCGGTACGGTATATGAAGTCCGCTAAGCAATAAAACCTCTTGAGCAGGGTAGTCGGTTTAGGTATTATCTAAATAAAATAATTTAAAGTAAATAAAAAATTAGTTCAGGTAATCACTCTCTTGATTCTTCCTTTTTCCAACTGCTTGTAGGAAATTTACCTTCGAGTCTCGTATGGTAAGAGGCATTATCTAAGATAATTAAGGAAGGGTTTCCTAAACTTTTTAAAAGTGTTTCCTCGAACCAATACTCAAGAATTTCAGCATCCATATTGCCGTGATAATCATCAGTTTTTTTTTGTTGATGAAAATATGGCACTGGCATTAGAAACAAACCCTTCTTCATTGCCAGCATGTATTATTATATACCTTTTTCCATTACTGGCACGGGTACTGGAATAGCAATGTTTCGAATCATCCTGCCAAGACGATTTTGTTGAAATTCCGTTTGCATATATCCATGTTTCGTCAAGAAAAACAACTTGCCTTGACAATCCCGATTTTTTGTTTCTTAAATATTCCCTTAAAAACTGCAATATTTTTGAAACATTATTGGACAACTCGCAAAGCACTTTTCAGTTGTTCGTTTTTTTATATTAGAAGTCCAGATCTTTTAAAATGATGGACAAACTGGTAGTTCCAATATCACAAAGTTCTTTTTTCTTTATCTTTTCAAGAATAGCTTTGAGGGTAACATATTCCTTGGCTTTATACATATCATAAACAATATTCCTAATCGATAGCTGAACATTTTCTATAACTTTGCTTTATAACTGCTTTTAATTCAGAAAGCATAACTACTTATTGAAAATAGAACATACCTGCACTTGAGCAAATTTTAATTATTTCTTGGAAAATAGATTTTTACTATAATGATCCCAAAATAACTAAATTGTAGTAAAAGGTACCTGAGAAAGGTATGTGGAAAAGTCTTTAACTTAATGACGCAAAATGTTTTTCATTTGATAAATAAAAAAACTATGAGTGAAAAATAAACAAGAATATTTCTCGCGGGACATAATTCTAAGATGCTTTTGTTTTGGAACCGCTGATTTTGCCCAGCCGACTACATTGAACCAATGGAATGTTCGGTACGATAAAGTATAGCGAAGGCATTGTTAACTTAACCGTCTTACTGTTGAAAGTGATTTCATACTCCGATATCGGACTTCATGAAACGAACCGACTTTAGTAGTGGTTAAATTTTAACAGTTTTCGCAAATCGACAACTGATGATAATGATTGTTAACCCGTTTGTAAATATATTTATTAGTATTATTCTGTCTTCTTTTAATAATTAGCATTTTTAAAACTATAGTTCGAAAGAAGCTTTACAGATTTGAATTAAATTTTCGGATTTTTAAACATGGTTTTATGCGGGAAACGTTTTTGGCCAAAAACGGTTTTTAAATATTATACACGAAAAAGTAAGTGATGTAGAACATTTGTTTGATTCGTTGGTTTGTTGTTAAAAAACATTTTTCACGTAAAAGTACGGCCTTTTTAAACTTAGGAAGAGATCTCAAAACCTTTGTGGCAGTTTTTTGTTTAATGCGTTGTGGCATAATAAGTTATCCAATTTACAAAAAATAGAAGCTTTATTCTTAAATTTTATAACAGAAAATAACAATGTCCTTGTAAAGCCACAGTTATATTCTAAACATTATTTATGGTTTATTATTGAATAATCTCTTTTAGAAATAACCATCCAGTTAATGCCGGATAGTGGTGAGCGATATTTCACGAACTGTAATTTAATCACTGATATCAATAAATCACAGGTAGTCACAGTTCCTTAGCACCAATAAAAAGCGTGATGTGATCACAGTTTAAACAAATCACCTTTGCGTACGTATTTTACTTTAACTAATCATTAAATGTTTTTGTTTATAATTTATTCCCATGGGGCTGAATTGTTGTAACACCATAAGAAAACATTTATTACATTTGCCATAATCGGCCTTATTGTGTTGTACCAATACCAATTGTGATAAAATAATAAAGGACATTTTGGCATATCACCGTTAGAATAACATGGTGATACGGGATTTCGTGACTTATTGGTAAAAAGCAATAAAAGTCATTTTAACATTGATCATAAGAATTACCTGGAGAGTACTGGACTTCGTGCCTTATTGCTTTTTGGTGGATTTTCTCAAATCACATCTCATAGGTGTATAGACCTATGATTTAAAATATGATTCCGTGAACTTGTCAGGTCGTTACTTGGTACTTGACTGTGACTTTTGAATCTTGAACGTGAAACCATGAAATGAAAATGAGTAGTAATATACGAAAGAGTAGCCAGCTCTGGGCATTTTTTAAAGAAACAGGCTAGTAAGTAATAAGAAAACTCAAATGATTAACGATTCTATTCTTACATGGTAATATACAATACGCACAAAATGATTAAGAAACCAAGCGTATTTGCATGAACAAATAGTTTGTTGTAAAGTGTTTAGTCCATCATAGTTTTTTTAAAAGGTAGGTATAAATAACATTTTCTATTGTTTGTTATCAATGTTGTGTAATATTTTTTACAGATTTTAGTTTTTTTATTACAGTTCTTTTAGTAGTACAGTAGTATACATAATAAATAATTTAAATCCATCGACCATCACCCACATACCCACATATATTATTTAGTTAATACCTCACTCAACAGTGATAAAAATTTATAAACCACGTCACGCTTTAATTTCACTGATATCAAAAATAACAATCAAATTTCACAACGCCATTGAAAGTCACAATATTGTGCTTTAGAGTAGGTACATATTTTGAGACACCCAGTATCAACTGGATGGTTATTTCTAAAAGAGATTATTCAATAATAAACCATGAATAGTGTTTAGGATACAAATGTTGCTGTATAAGGGCATATTGTTACTCTCTGATTTTTAAATTAAAAAAAGTTTCTATTTTTTTTTAATTTGATAACTTTGACACCACGCATTAAACAAAAAATTGCCAATATTGACAATATTGACTTTTACGTAAAATGTTTAAGAAAATGACAACGAATCAAATTCTTTGTTTTTTAAATTGCTTACTTCTTTTCCCTGTCTAATATTGAAAAGCTTTATAATTTTGTAAGAAATTATCCGTCTCAATTTTTTCTCAGGCTGTTTTGAAAATTTGACACAAACAATAGTATATTACGTAGGTACCGAGGTGGAAAGTGTTCCATTCCTGTCGAGAGAGTTGGCAGTTAACCGAAGCGCGAAGCAGCGAGGTTAACTAAATCTCGCGACAGTAATGAAACTTATCACCGAGGTTTGTATACTATTTTATTTACAACCACAACTAACATCCACTTCTTATTATTTTGAATTCAAATTATTAATAAAAGATAACTGTAATTTTGACTTTTCCATTAAAAAATTAGACATAAATTTCAAATAACAAGAGGTGGTAAAATAACGTGGGTAATAATACACATCAAGATGGCAAATATCATTTTTTTTAATATGGTTCCCATGTCACTAAACAATATAGTATTTTAACAACAGAAAAATGCTATCAGATGAGGAGTTTGATTTTGCTGCTACTACACCAGAAATTCGATAAGCAGCAAAAATAGTAGAAGAAGATCTACTGCCAACTAAAAGCCGCCCGAGATATGATAAGGCATATAACTGTTTCAAAGAATGGTATACGGGAAACGAAGTTCAAAATCCTGGTTGTGAGTCAGAGCTACTAGCTTATTTCAGTGAAAATGCCAAGACAAAGAAGATATCAACGATTTGGCAATCAATATGGCAAATGGCAATATTCAATGCTGAGAACCACTGTATCAATTAGGGAAAAAGTTGACATATCTAAACACGCAAAGCTATTAGCATTTTTAAAAAAGTGTGTTCGTATATTATTTTGAGATATCGATTTTTAAAAAATTACAAAAAAATAATTTACTTTCCACCCGAGTTGAAAGTGAGCACTTTTCACCCGGGTGGAAAGTAAAAGTGAAAAAACGTAAACTTTCCACCTTTCAAAGATTGATAAAATGTCATTATTACATGCATGATTGTAAATAAACAATATTTTAATTTGCCGAGGTTTAATATCACATAAGCGAAAAATGTTCATTATTTAAAGTAGACAGAATAATTTCAATAAATTTATTTACAAACTAGTTAAATAATCATGAATTACAAATGAAAACATCAAACTTGGCCAAAATTTTGAAGTGGCGGTGTTTTGTGCAGGTGCAGGTATAATACAATAAATGAACTGTTTTAGTGGATTTATCAGATGAGGTGGAATACAAAATCATACCTAAATATTTTAAAGTATTATGGCAAAATCATTTTACGCGGCCCATTATTATAAAACTCCGATTAAACAGTACCGAGGAAGTGGTTGATATTTACCGTTGGTCTCCGTTTAAACCACTTTCAAAATGTGGAACGGTTACTTCCACTTATAGGAAGGCCGGCTTTTATAGTCCAAAAAATAATACGTTCGTCTTTTTTAAAGCCACTGATAGATTTTTTCACATGGAGCCCCCTCAGATGGTTAGCAATTGTGAACTTAAGGTAGGTAGATTCTCGTTTTGTTTTAGTCATTATGATAAGTAGAATAGAGTAGCCCATCGTTTCTTAGTGTGACGATCACCTAAAAAGTAAAAAAAAAGTAAAGAACTTTACAACTTCCATACTAAACCGGGTGATGCAGCGTTAATTTAAACATAGGAAATACAATATAATTTTTGAGGTGGCAGGATATTGGTTCCCCTGTACATTTTATAGGAAAACTTCATTATAACTTCTTGAAGAGGCCGACATGGTCAACCCATCCACCCAGATTTAATACATTTTGGTAAGACAATCCTAAGATATTCAATTAGACGTGATGACAAAACCACGAAATTCTCATAGTTGTGTCCCATATAAAAATAAAATTATTGTTGAGAGGAATTTTTTATTAGGTAACTCATTTTCTGAGTTTTCACAAGATAAAAAAAAACTTCACTACTATTGGCTAACTTGAGTGATAAATTTTTAAATTTAAACGATTTGACTGTGAGTTTACATGCAAGACCCATAACAAAAACATTTTACTACTAACAAACAACATACCGAATGTTCGTCTTAAAAAGCCCAAACTGTGCGCATTTACTGAAAATGTTGTTGCAGCTCCTAAATTACCTGTTGTAATGATTCACTCTAATCTTAACCTTTTTCTCTTCTTTACTTTTTAACGTCGCGTTTGGTTACACTACTTTCGTATAAAATCTTTCCCGATTAAAATCTGTCCCGAATAAAACTTCACCCCGACCTCGGTCGGTCGGTGGTCGGGACCCACTTTGGGCACACTACTCTAACTACTTGTCTAACTACTTGTTCACGACTAAAAACTGAATATCTGTCTGATTAACAACTAACTGACAACTAACTATTACTGACTTTTCCATAGATGCGCTCGGTTATTTATAGGGAGAATATGACGCAAATCGAAGCTCGAAAAGTGGAATATTTTTCTGGTCTACGTAAGGAACCGTGTGACTTGCCGTATGTAGCGTCCGTTCGTTTTTTAACATTTTGCAATCTTATTAACTTGTGGTAACCTGTCGATTCTTGTTGGTACGTGGCATCCGGTCCTGTTTTTTCCCAAACCGCGAGAACCAAAGCTAAAGTGTTGTCTATTTCGCAAGAGTTAGATGACATCATCATGGTGTACGCGCAATGGGTCCCTTCCTATCGTATTATTGTGCAATGCTTTTGGCTTTGGGAAAGAGAAATAATATTTTTCAATTTAGTTTCAAAGTATAAGTTCATGTGATCGACAGTGAACCTTTTGCTCCTGACTGAAGGTAGGATTTGAATAACTAAATAAATTAAATTGATTGATTTTTATTTTTCATCTTAGATTATTTAATTTAAATTATTTTGATAATAATTTCTTTTTGAACAACAATTTTTTCTTAAATTTCTGAAAATAATTCTATTAAATCATATTATTTTGGAATTTCATTTAATTATTTTATTTCTTTAAAATAATATATTAACTTTATTTAATTTAACTTATTTAATTAAAACCTGAGCCAACTTTGCTACGCATTTAAAATTCTTTTCCGTCTTAAGAAATGATTATTCGTTTTATTATCCGCTCGTACTTCTAAATATTATAAACGTTGATTTTACAAATCTCGCGCGCGCGTTACGTAATTCCGTGTGGTGCCAGATAGTCTCGTCTTTTATTTATAAATTTCTAAACGCGTTATTTGATTTCCTTTTAAAATTTTTATTAAAAATTTCTACAATAAAAGTAAGGTAGATAGTGCTGGTCAATACACTGTTATAAAATATAAGTTTTATTGATTAATATTGTGCTGCAAAAAGAATTTTATGAAAAAAAATAACCACACAACATTGATTGTGACATTGGCAGAAATAAGTGACTAACATTCAAAGTTTTCGTCTTAGAAAATCGATAATTAGCTAACAGGACAATTTTAATTGTGAGAAACTCATTTCTGCCTATGTTATTTATGTCGCAGTTAAAGTTGTCTGGTTAGTTCATTATCGACTGCAATCTTTCTGTAACCCAAAACAAGTTCTTTAAAGTTGAACTACGAATAGTTTCGGCTATCTGAAGAGGCGCATAATGTTGTCGCCGTCATATAGGCAACCTCGCCGTATTGGTCCGGTTTTGTTTACGAACCAACGATGTGAATCAACGACGACCCTCCAGAATCGTAATCAGTCGTAGCGATGTAATGATATTAAAAATCTATCGATACTTGGTATCAAATTTAATTCTAAAGTAGCTCTTAGTGATGGCCACAAGGCTTCATTTATGCGAGAAAAGTACGGTCCTGTTCGTCGGTTAAGGTAAATAGTTTCTCAGTCGGCATTGCTCCTGACATCTGACGAGCAGCTTTGTTTACATGCGTTAGGCCATAAATTTTCCAGTTACCACTGTTGCTTTTAGATTTTCGCTATCCATAGATATAGATCGGTGGAAAAAACTTAAAAGTTGGTGGATAACCTGCGCTCAGTTTCGAATAATGGCGACTTTATAATAATTTATTTTACATTTATTTTCTTCCATATCTATCGACGAAAAATGCAGAAAATTATGTTCAGAAGGTTGTTTTAAAAATTATTTTCCATAAAAAAGTAAAGTGTCAGATATATGAGCTTAGCGAACAAATATCTTATAATATCTTGTCTCCTTACCCTAGCATTTGTTATTTTTAGGTTAGTGTAGTTATATATCCTCCATTTATTTTTCCACCAGATACTAATAATTCAAGCGATGAATACAGTTTTAAGCAAGGGTTTGAAATAAAATTGATTAATACCATAGCAGAAACCTTTGGATTAAGTATTAAATTTAAAATATCAAGATATCCTCTAACCTGGGGTTCGTTGGAAGCAAATGGATCGGCAACGGGAATATTTAGAGAACTTTTGAATGGTGAGACAGATATAGGTAAGAAGATACATTTTTGCTTCTATTGCTTCTATTATTTTTCTGCCGCCCTATTATTGTAATAAATGTAATTTGCCAATATTATAAATTGATATAGAAAATGTACAACTACCTAATCTGAAATTTGACATACTGTTTGGCAACATTGTATTCTATCAGATATTCTGAGATTTAAATACTTGTCAAGTGAGCACGCGTACCTACGGCGTAGGCTGCATGTGGTCTGATTTTAGCGGTATTTACCCAAGTTTTTAGACGGTCGATTTTAAAAAGTATATACCTATGTTTCTCTAGGACATCCAAGGAGTTACTCATTTAATATATTTTAATATACAGGGTGTTATGGAAATGACTTATTATATTTAAACCGGCGAATCCTGAGATGAAAATAAATTGAAGAAAAATAACCATAAATGGCGCTTTCAATTAATAACCGGATTAAATAACCTTATGTCAAATCAGACAAGCACATGTGGGGTACTGGTGGAATATGTAAACAATCGACACTGAGGTCTGCAGCGTTAAAAGACGTCAGCCCACTTCGATCGGTGTTGTCATATCTACACGGCAAACTCTTAGAATAATTATAATTTTAACAATTTTTCATTTATGAACAAATATGAGTCCAGAAAACCGACGGCGAAAAATGTTTTGCAATACAAATAATCGTAATATTACACACAAATTTCTAATTCGTTACAAACACAGGAAAGTAAATAGGTCAAACGTCATTGACATTTTGAATGATTATCTTTCAAACTCTTTTAAAAAATGCAATTTTATTTAAGACACATGCTCTCTTACCTTTTCTTATTTAAAAACAATTATTAGTTTCATAATTTCTATAAAAAAAACCACACAGAATCTAAGTTTTAGGAAAAACCTCTCACATAACCTCAAAAATAGCAGCTATTCACATGGAAGAATACACGCGAACGCTGTTTTAATTTTGGTCCTTTTTTTCTCGAATAGATTTATTTATTTAACTAATTTAACACACACATTTTAAATACACACAATGCAATCCTTCAATTTAAAAATGACATTTTATCTACGAACCTTAAAACAGTTAACCTACGAACGAACGAAATGGATACCTTCAAAACTCGGAATAGAGATGGGCAATATTTGACAGTTTGATATTTCACGAGATTCTTCTCTATTACTTGCCTAATATAATTTCGACCAAATTGCATAAAATGGTAGTAGTAGCTGATACCGCCACGCCTCCGCTGGCGTGTTCTAACTCTGGACCCCACTTTTTAAACGGCCGATTAAAAAAAATATATATATATGTAGCGTTCTGTAGGACACCCAAGGAGTCACCCATTTAAATATAATAAGTAATTTCCACCACTGTACCAAACCATTTCTATGACATACGTATAACTTTCTTATTTGTTATCCCTTTCAAAATTTGGTCATATTCCCCTCCTGAAGAATATTAACTTTACAAATTCAGAAACAATTGAATGGTAGTTAGTTAAAACTGGATTTAAAATATACGCGGCCATATTATGTGAAGGTGTGATTCCTATGGCGTCTGACGCAAGTAGTATCTGCATAAATGACAACTAAATGTAACGCAGTGCGTCTACCGCATGCGTCAGACGCACATAGGAATCACACCTTTAATCTTCCTTTTTTCAGCTATATCATCTCTTACGTACCTGCCAAGAAGCCAGTTCGTTGATTTTGGCCCATCATATGCTTTTGAGAATATGATTTGGTGTGTTCCCGAGCCCCCAAAAGGTGAACCTTGGACCACTTTTATTTATCCTTATAGATTTGGAACTTTCGTCTTATACATATTAGCTTTTTTTCTTACAAGTATAATATTGTGCCTCCTCAGCAAATATAAAGTAGGCGAACCGAAACACAATCGACGTCTGGAAAATTGTGTTCTTAGGTGTGCAGCAGGTAAACTTATTTTACTTTAATAAATGCTGAAGAAAAACCAGGAATAAATAGAGCTTTTTCTGTAAGATTGGATTTTTCATAAAAAAATGCAACAATTGTTCCTTGGTTTTTATCCACTTCTATTACGATCTCCTAACAAACATAATTGTTTGGGTTGTTTTCTAAAGAAAGTTATTTTTTCTGATTAGCCTGGATAATATGTTAGAGTATATGTTTCCATAGGAACAAAAGTTACTTGGAATTTTACATAGAATTTCCAAATATACAGGGAATTATACTTCTGTTGTAAAAAATGTTAGAGGAAATGTTTCATAGAAAATTTTTAATAAAAGTTACTTGGATTTTTACATTGAATCAAACAATTTGAAAATATACAGGGAATTATACTACTCTTGTAAAAAATGTTAGAAGATACGTTTCCATAGACAATTTTTAACAAAGTTACTTAGATTTTCACATAGTATAATCCAACAATTTCAAAATATACTATACTTCTCTTGTAAAAGTTAGAGGAAATGTTTCTATAGAAAATTTTTAACAAAAGTTACTTGGATTTTTATATAGAATCAACACATTCCAAAATATATACAGGGCATTCTACTTCTCTTGTAAAAAAATGTTAGAGGAATCAATATTACTTCGTTTCCATGGCATAAATGGCATTCTTTATTTATGAATACAATTAATAATCCCTATTTCAAAATTTTAAAAAGGTGATTGTAATAATTTAGATCCTTTGAATAAATTTTGATTTTTGGAATAATAGTATTATTTCTTATGTCTTGCAGGATGCATCTTCTATTGCGTCGTTTGACTTCAGACATTTCAGTATTTATTTCTTTATATCATTAAATGATTTAGTGTCTGTTTGAAAGTTGAAGACAATGGTGTTTCTTGAATAACAGAAAAGTTTTGGACTTGCATTGTCTTTATTTGTTATATATCACAACGTTTCAACTGGTAAGTATCTCCAGTCGTCTTCAGGTGAATACTGTATTCACCTGAAGACGACTGGAAGTATTCACCTGAAGACGACTGGAGATACTTACCAGTTGAAACGTTGTCATATATGACAAATAAAGACAATGCAAGTCCAAAACTTTTTTGTTATTCATTAAATGATTTTCCGAAAGATACGGAAAATATATGAATAATAAGAATACTTTTTAGATTATAAATTTCCAATTTTGTGTATACAGGTTGTTATGGAAATAACTTATTATATTTAAACCCGCAAAATCTTAAATTAATTCAAATTGCCAAAACATTACTATAAATGGCGCTTCGAGTTAATAATCGGAGAAAAGACCTTATATTGTTGTTGATTCTTACTCAAGAGATGTCACTCGCCAGTGATATTCTCAATTTTATCCGTATGTATTCTATAATTTTATTTTGTGTGCTCTCTCAACAATTAATTCCACAATTATTTCCATAAACGATCCTGGCAGCACTGGTATTCCGTTCATGTTTGCTTGCGATGTCGCTTCTCAGTCACGTGAATGGCTAATATGCTAATATAATTCTATTATCAGCTTTGTTGAAAGTTGTTATCAAAGTAAAAGTTGCCTCCCCCGACTTTTTCGGGAAATTCAATTGCGATACGTCGTGATAAGTACCGTTGGAAGGTCGAGTCATGCGTAGTGGTTTGACAACATTGTACGCCCTTGGTATGAGTAGCCTATATATTACATTAATAATTAAACCTTATGTTAAGCAAACACTGATGTCTATGAGGTCGTCGCGTGTGGTATAACTTTTTGTGTGTTTACCTGAGTATTTAGACGATCGATTAAAAACAAAAGTATGTAGTAGGCTTCCTCTAGGACAGGACGTCCAAGGAGTCACCCATTCAAAAATAATAAGTAATTTCTATAACACCGTGTATTAATAAATTAGTTGTACCTACTCTCAAGAGGTAGAATAAATTTCCCAGGATCATATTAAAAAAAATGATGATTGTGATGATCAAAACATCGTATCAGAAATACATGAAAGCAATTTTAAAAAATTGACATCCTGTATAATTATTAATTGTTTTAGATATGTATGGAAATACTTATAATGCCTACACTCCTAAAACCAGTATAGTAAGAATTTTCTATGTGTTATGGCTAATGTTCACTGTTCATATGTCCGTTCTGTATTCAGGTACTATTTTCTCCAAGCTAACTTTACAAGTACAGCCTTATAAGCACTTCACTCACGAGGATATTCTGAATAGCAATTTGCGGTAAGTCAAACACCAGTGCAATCATTTATAAGTAGCCCATGTAAACTTACAGGTCTATTCTAGCCACATATATATAAACAGTATATTGCCAATACGAACGTTCCAAAATACAAAAAGTGTTCCCGCTATGGGAGATGGCGTGGGCCTATTGAGTTTGAGCAGCAGGATGGAAATTTTACCGATCGCGTCAGAGCCGGCCCGACATTATTTGCTTGTTGTTATTCGTCACCATCTTTGGTTCTGGATGCTTTTTCAAATTACAGAATAAGAAGTGGTTCATCCACATTGTTGTAGGTATATTAGTGCTTATAAACTTTCATTAACTAAAAACAATTTTTGTAAAGGACCTTTTAATTTCTGGTGAAAGTCGTGGATCAATACCAGGTATAAAGTATTTCCGGTATGTACATATATACGAAAATATTTTGCTTATCACATTATCCGATCTTCGGAACTGAATTTCACTAAACAGCTTGTAAATAAAGAAGAGAGTATCACTCGTATACAATATAATATATATGTGGTCACTACCTAACCTTAAAGTTAATGTATTTTTAATATGGTGCATTAGTTGCTGATAATAATTCCCAAAATAGTCAATATAGTCATTCATTCTTAATCGTCAGAAATCGTATGCATGGAACGCTGTCTTAAATCGAAATTTTGATTGCAATATTTTTGCTAACTAACCAGTGAAATTTACATTAAAAAAGTTGAAATCCGGTCCTGTCGAATGTTTACTTTCGCAAGGAAATTTCCGAACTGCGCAAACTCACAACGCCCCCTTTGCCATAGCGGGGACATAATTGCAGATGGCATTAGCAATATACTGTTTATATACAGTAGGATGGGGTTTATAAGAGGACACATGGACTAAAAATTGAAAGATACGAAAAAAAGTCACTCTTAATAAACGTTTTTGCTTGTCTAGAAAATACAATTCATCATAAGAAACTTCAATTTTTTTATACAGGGTGGGAAAAACTGCAAAAATGATATTTTGCTTAAGAGTAAACATACTTTATTTTGAAAGATACGACGAAAAAGAGTCAATATGAAGAAATGTACTTTTTTCATCAGAAAACATTTATAAAAATCAATATTTCTACTTAAAATTTTGTCTCCTATACACAGGCAAAAATCAACTCGTTTCGCGTCGTCTCCCTCTTCCAATCTTTGATTAAAGTGCGGTTTATACGGTTTTTTTGTTTTATGAATAAATGAAAAAGGATAAAACAGACAACGTTTGCGAGATGAGAGTATTTTGGTTTATATAATCTGATATTAAAGATCAGTTCTTTTAAAAAAGTTAAAAATTTGATTTCTTCTATGTAAGTATAGGGTAAAATTTTACCTATATTTAGCAGAGCTGTTTCCAATCATTTTAAGAAAGATTTAAATCAAAGATCAAAGAAATGTTTCTTCCTACAAATAATTTAATTTAAAGATCATTTTGTATATATGGAAAGATTTAAATAATAAATCTTTCTTATACCTATTTAACTATGTTTACATGTAAAACCAATTTAGGTAAGATTTAAATAATTTTATAAGATTTAAATCATTTAAAAAGTATTTAAATCATCATCATAGACAGTGGCAGATTAAGAAACAACAGTAGCAACGGAAGGCTTGGAGCTCAACATCTAAGAATAAATTGCAACCTCGGGCCCGGACCTTGTTAGCCTAAGTGTTAATTTATAGTCAATAGTTAAGTATATAAAAACTGTTGTTTGATGTTCTTATCATACAGGGTGTTAAAAAAAAGGGCCATAACTTCTCACGGGTTAAATAAGAAAAAGCGGAATTTTGAGGTTCAACATTTGAAAGGAACAAAGATGTATCTCTTACCGAGATACGCCAAATACATTACAATGTCGTTTTTTCAAAAACGATTAGGATTAGCGACATGAATGAAGAGTACTTAATTTTTAGTTAATAGTTAAAGGTAGGTATAAGTCGTCCAAAGTTCTTATCATACAGGACGTTAAAAAAGGGACCATGAGTATCACAGCTAATGCGTCCCTGCAGCTGTGAGTAATTCACAACACTTTCTTGTATAGTAATTTGAAGGGTCTTACCTGGTATACATCATATTCAAAAAATTTAAATATACCTGGTGGTTCAATAATTATATGCAAAAAACTTGATTCAATTTGAGTTCTTTGGGAGACCATATCTCCGAAGAGGAGGCCTATACGAAAAAAGTTTATATGAACTTTTAGTAGTACTCTTTTCACTTGTTTTCTTCATATCCGGGAGACTTTCCACAGTTTCCCGGACACCCTGTATATATTTTGTATATCGATATCCCATACTGGATTTCCAATACAGCCCATCAGACTAATACGATGGCTTTTTTGACCTTCCATACATTTCTGTAACATCCAGTATGTACGAAATCTCCAAATCATTTCATAAAGATTTAAATATTTTTAGAGATTTAAATCTTTTGGAAAGTATTTAAATAATTTTATAAAGCTTTAAAAATTTAAAGATTGAAATCATTCTGTTTAAATCCGATCTTTATAGAAAAGATATACAAATAGACAAGATTTTTTAGAAATATTTAAATCAAAAATCATTTTCGCCCTAACAAACCGTACACAAAAGAAAGAAATCGTCTAAAATGAGAAATCACATAAACCAATGTAAAAAATATTATTCCTTTTTATAGATTGCTAGTATTCTCATATACCAGATCTTATATTACCAGTGACCATATCTCAACAAATAAACTCTTTTTTAAAAAATTTAAATTTTGCTTGGACCTATCAACGTGTCTGGAAAATGTAGCGATTATTGGAGATTCTGCTTTATGTATGACTTCGTCTATGGCTCTGTAAGTACAATATACTAGATACCTTTGTTTTAATCGTTTTCAATTCCTACTTTTTTTTTTTTTGGTTTATTTAAAGTTATTTCTCTCTAAATTACGTTTGCTGTCGTTAAAGTTTGATTGATAAATTATCAGTTTGGGGCTCGTGGCCTATTATAGACAAGGTTCACCAGTAGCGTGAGATTATATAAAAAAAATTTTGGTTTGTTCGATCAAAAACTTTTTTCTTAAGGTATGGTTTCGGTAGAACTAAAGGCAGTAACGTCTGGCCGCGACGTATGGCAGTCGAGCAGTGGTCTTTATAAAATATGTCGTTCCTCTAGAATGTCCAACGTCACGGGTGGCACTTGACTGCTGTGTACCTGGTTTCGGTAGAACGGCTGGCAGTAACGTCTGGCCGCGACGTCTGGAAGCCACGAGCAGCCGTTAACTGTCGAGTGCTTTCCCTGCAACTGCTGGAAGCCATCGACAGTCAATTATCTACGTTGAGAAAAGCAGACGTACTGTGGTATTTGTATATACACCGTGTCTAAGATAAGGAGGGCCAGTACAGAGATCTCGGAAACCGTAAGAGATACGAAGTCGGTTAAATGGAGGTAAAGTTGCGCATTTATGTGCCTAATAATATGCAATATGCCATTTAGAACGTTTTAAAATTCCGAATAGTTCCGGAGATATCCGAGAAAAAACGAAATTCTGAAAAATCGTTTTATTTTTTCCTGGGTTTTTTTGAGATTGAATTCTAAAGTAAATTGCACTTTTACATTGTCACTTTTTCCGCTCTATCTAACAGCGTTAATTGTTTTGTAATCCGACCAGTCGTCTGCGAAGGGCCATTATCAACTTTCGTTTTTCTAAATACGGTCCTGTTTTCCTGATATTGGAATTTGAGAGCTTTTTTTTCCGAATGCAACAATGTATAACAAATTGTGGTTTAATGGCGTTTCGAGGGTTTTTTAACAACATCTAATTTCATAAATAATATCTCATAGGTAAGCTTTAAATTTTTTACTTATGTTGGACTAATTCAATAAATAACAAATAATTTAATAATAAACTACAAATAAGTGAACAAAAAATAATTCAATAATAAACACCAATAAGTGAACAAAACAGTAATAAAACGAACAAGGAAAAAAGTAAGGAACTACATAATCAGGTGTTCAAAATGATTTCCGTTATTTTCTAAGCACAAATAACATCTTCTAACTGTCGATGTCGATTCTAAAACATTTGGCAACATTTCTGGGGTAATACTTAAAAGGCTTCAAGCACCAACCTCCTAAGTTCGTCTGTTTCGAAGTTGTGTTTATAAACATAATTTTCGACATACCCCCCATAGGACAAAATCTAACGGTGTCATATCAGGCGAACGTGCTCTGGCCATGGTGTTTCAGAACACCTTACTTTTTTCGTTGTTCGTTTTATTTCTGTTTTAGTATGTTTTTGTTCACTTATTTGTGGTTAATTATTAAATTATTTGTTATTTATTGAACTAGTCCAACATGAGTAAAAATTTAGAGCTTACTTATGAGATATTATTTATAAAATTAGGAGAGATACAGGACCGTATCCCTAAATCTCTTGATGTTGTTCAAAAAACCCTCGAAATGTCATTAAACCACAATGTGCCATACTCGTTGCATTCGGAAGAAAAAAGCTCTCAAATTCCAATATCAGGAAAACAGGACCGTATTTAAAAAAAGAAAGTTAATAATGACCCTTTGAAGACGACTCGTCGGATTACAAAACAATTAACGCTGTTGGATAGAGCGGAAAAAGCGGCAATGTAAAAGTTAAATTTACTTTAGATTTCGATCTCAAAAAACCCGGGAACAAAAAAAACGATATTTCAGAATTTCGTTTTTTTCCGGATATCTCCGGAACTACTCGGAATTTTAAAACTTCTAAACGCCATATTATTAGACACGTAAATGTGCAATTTTACCTCCATTTAACCTACTTCGTATCTCTTGCGTTTTTCGAGATCCCTGTACTGGCCCTCCTTATCTTCGACACGGTGTACATCTAAATATTTTCTCGTATTTCTAAATTTTTATAATCCTTATCTTGATGGTCGTATAATTGATGGAATTTGCTGACTTCTGAAATGAGAATTTCATCATTATCCGCTAAAGAAATTTTGCTACTCACGGCAGAACTGAAACTTTTTCATACACAATCGAATAACAACATTAAAGGCATTTAGAAGCAAATTTGGTTATAAAATTTACATGCAGGCAGTCGGGCAGTCACGTCTAGACTGGTTTCGGACCAGTAGCTACACGGCAGTCGACTGCCAAACGTTGAACTGTGACGTCTCGGACGTTCTAGGGGAACCACATATTTTATTTTCCTAAAGACGAATGCTCGATGCCAGACGTCGCGGCCAGACGTTACTGCCAGCAGTTCTACCGAAACCATATCTTAAGAAAAAAGTGCTTAGTCGAACGAACCAAAATTGTATTTTTTATACAGGGTGTCCCATAACTAATGGTACACAGGAAAACTGCAGATTCCTTGGGTAAAAATACTGCGATTTGGCCATACTTAGTTTAGTTCAATAGCTGGTAATAACCGAGATACAGGGTGTCCAAGTAAAAATTTAATTTTCAATTTTCCTAAATAACTTATTTCTGAATCAATATTTTTGCACACAATTTACTAGGGTTTTTTGGGGGAAAGGAATTTGAATTTGTTAACAACTTTGATGTAGATTATAGGGGGCGCTCTCTCCGGTACTCTGGATACATAAAAATAAATGTAACTTTTTTGTGCCTTAGTATAATTATATTTTTATTAAAAATATCAGTTTTTCCGTCATTTTTAAGCAATAAAGGTATGCTTTGTAAATGTCGCTCCGACTAACCGTTTTCGAGATATTTTCAATTACAATTTCTAATGCGCCCGTTTAAATTTTGATTTGTAAATGTGAAATTTGTCACAGTAGGCTTTGGTAAAAACAAATACAATGAAAGCACTTTGAAATCTCATTTCTGCCAAAGTTTATTTTCATTTGTCGGCATTGTGGGTGTTTTTAAGGAGTTTTTGAAGATACTGTTATCAAAAATTAAACTCAAAATGCCGCGACATAACTGTTTTCTAACGGAGAATTGCGAGACATGGTATGTTTATACGCACAAGAAAATTTTAACACACATCGGCGGTAGTTGGAAATGTATCCAAATAGAAGGTAGCCAGGTTTTAAAATTTTTAGAAGCCTATACGACAGACTGGGAGAAACAGGAGCCTTGTGTCCAAAACGTAATAGTGGAGGATCCTGTTTCTCCCAGTCTGTCGTATAGGCTTCTAAAAATTTTAAAATCTGGCTGCTTTGTATTTGGATACATTTCCAAATACCGCCGATGTGCCTCGCATCTGTTAAAATTTTCTTGTACGTATAAACATACCATGTCTCGCATTTCTCCGTTAGAAAACAGTTATGTCGCGGCTTTTTGAGTTTAATTTTTGATAACAGTATCTTCAGAAACTCCTTAAAAACACCCACAATGCTGACAAATGAAAATAAACTTTGACAGAAATGAGGTTTCAAAGTGCTTTCTTTGTATTTGTTTTTACCAAAGCCTACTGTGACAAATTTCACATTTTCAAATCAAAATTTAAACGGGCGCATTAGAAATTGTAATTGAAAATATCTCGAAAACGGTTAGTCGGAGCGACATTTACAAAGTATACCTTTATTGCTTAAAAATGACGAAAAAACTGATATTTTTAATAAAAATATAATAATTATACTAAGGCACAAAAAAGTTACATTTATTTTTATGTATCCAGAGTACCGGAGAGAGCGCCCCTATAATCTACATCAAAATTATTAACAAATTCAAATTCCTTTCCCCAAAAAAACCCCAGTCATAAAATTTTGTGCAAAAATATTGATTCAGAAATAAGTTGAAAATTGAAAATTAAATTTTTACTTGGACACCCTGTATGTCGGTTATTACCAGCTATTGAACTAAACTAAGTATGGCCAAATCGCAGTATTTTTACCCAAGGAATCTGCAGTTTTCCTGTGCACCATTAGTTATGGGACACCCTGTATAATTTCACGCTACTGGTGAACCTTCTCTATCATACGCTACGAGTCGCAACTGATTATTATTTATCACTCAAACTTTAAGAGCTGCGTTTAGTCACAGGTTGCCAAGCAGGCTCTATTTTATTCGAACGTTTAGCCAAATATAGTAAAAGGATTGGAAAACGCTATGAAAAAATTGCGTTAAAAAATATAATGTTATAAGAATAATAATAACAATTTTAAATATGAACAATTTTAAAATTTTTGTCACAGATCTTCCTGCAACTTGTTGATACCTCAATCGATATATCAGACAATCTAAATATCAATAAATTCACTAAAAAACTTTATTATTAACGGCTAAAAGTTCAAGAAAAGAAATATTGATCAGCTGATGACTCTCGTCTCTTTCTAACCTGCCAAAAAGCGGTATATTTTTTAATTAAATTGAGGCAACATAGATGGCTCTGATTGCTAATTTGGGATTGTTTGGGATCCTCATCCTAACGACAGCAAACGTGATTTAGAGTACGTTCGATAACATAACATTATATTTAGATCTACTATATTATTGACAAGTTGAGTTGTTCTACGGCTGAGCATACAATCGTCATCTGTCGCCACTATATTTATTTTTTGTATGTATATTTACGAACAAACCACAATATTAAAACTGTTTCTAGCTTTGGAGAACACCGTCATTGGGCAATAATATGTCAAAAATCGGCAAAACTTATTTCATTCCCAGTTACAATGATATTCAGAAAACATTACTACCTACACAACGAATTTTCCAAAAAGATTTTAAGTCTATTTGAGGCTGGATTAATTAACTACTGGAGACTGGAAGCAATACAATCTTTTACCTTTCCTACGACTATAAACCAAGAATTTATCAAATTAGATAATACTGCAGCTTCGTTCTCATCCAATAAAACTATTAATTTCGAGTGTATAAAACCAGTATTCGGAATACTGATAAGTGGGCTTTTTTTCGCATTTGGTGTATTTTTAATTGAATTCGGATACAACTACAAGAATATGTATGATAAATATAAACGTGATGCTGAGGTCGCGTATATTGGATTTAATGATTAAAGTTTGACATTAGTACACTCACAGTCAAAATAATTGATTCACGCAATATTTAGACGGATTTTGATCACAAATAATCGTCTTATTTTAAGTACGATTTTTATTATTCTTTTTGTTATATTCTTTGTAAATACAGGGTGCCCCAAGTAAAGTGGCCAATTAGAAGTATTTCGAGAACTAAATGAGATTTTATTTTGAAAATTTGGCTGTGGCTATAAGAGATGGTTTTCTACATTTAAAAATATTTTGGATGGTGCGGTGTTGCCTGATCATACCGAAAGTGGTAGCAACTTCGGAATATTAAATGCATTACCCTATATATTATATTTTTCTTGGAATCTAGGTAAAAATCTAGAACAGTTTTCTATATAATATCATATACCTATCTTTAAGAGTTTTTGAAGTATAAATAATCTTGTGATTTCTTAACGCCTTATCGGGACCTGTAAAGAGAATCATATCTTTTTAGCGGTTATAGCTAGAAAGCTGAAATTTTTACAATAGTTTCACAAGACCATCGAAATTTTATAATTTTGAACAGTATTTAATTAGTTTTATACAGGGCGTCTCCATAACAATATTTCTGAGGGACATGAATTATTGCAAAAATCTTCTTTGTTTTAAATGAACACCCTGTATTTGATATGTTTTGCTAACGGAGGATCGAATTTTATATCTAATGATATTAAGTATTCCTATACCTATCTTCAATATTTTCGGACTTATAGCGAAATTAAAAAATTATCTTATAAAAATATATTTTTTGGTAATGTGATTGGCTGTGTAATGGATTCATAGAAACAAAATAATGAAAAATCCATTTGACGTTAGGTCTGTGTTATTTTAATAAACGTGGCTAATTCACATTATTCGAGCTTAGATATTTTAAGTTTATTTTATATTCATGGGGAGTGTGGTGGAGTTTTATCTAGAACTTGCAGAAATTTTAATGAACTTTATCCTGATGCAGCTCCTATGACTCCCAAAAAGTTGAATGGCCGAGGAAATCCATGGAAATGACCCCAAGGTATCCGGATCTTATCCCCCTAGATTTTTATAGGGTAGGATTAAAGAAATAGTATACAAGACACCCGTCACAACAAGGGTAGATTTAGAAAATCGAGTAAGAACAGCTCTGGGGTCTTAGCAGGATAGAAATGAAAATGGTTACAAATAAACATATTATCACCACAATTCATGAATGTTTTAGAGCCAGCAATTTAGTTATTAGTGATTTTATTGGTGTTGCTGCGTAATTTTAATTTTGTTTATTTATTTATTAATAAATTGCTTATATGTTAACTATTTTTTACAACAACACAGATATAACGTCAAATTGATTTTTCATTATTTTGTTTCTATGAATCCATTCCACACCAATCACACTACCAAAAAATAGATTTTTATAAGATAATTTTTAAATTTCGCTATAAGTCCGAAAATATTGAAGATAGGTATAGGAATACTTAATATCATTAGATAGAAAATTCGATCCTCCATTAGCAAAACATATCAAATACAGGGTGTCCCATTTAAAAAAAGAAGATTTTCGCAATAATTCATCTCCCTCAGAAATATTGTTATGGAGACGCCCTGTATAAAACTAATCAAATACTGTTCGAATTTATAAAATTTGGATGGTTTTGTGGAACTATTTTCAAAAGTTCAGCTTTCTTGCTATAACCGCTAAAAAGATATGATTTTCTTTTCAGGTCCCGATACGGCGTTAAAAAATCACAAGATTATTTATAACTCAAAAACTCTTAAAGATAAGTACATGATATTATACAGAAAACTGTTTTAGATTTTTACCTAGATTCCAAGAAAAATATAATACATATGTAATAATGTAAATAATGTATTTAAAATTCCGAAGTTGCTATCACTTTCGGTGTGATCCGGCAACACCGCAGTATCCAAAATATTTTATAAACGTAGAAAACCATCTCTTATAGCCACAGCCAAATTTTCAAAATAAAATTTCATTTAGTTCTCGAGATACTTCTAATAGGCCACTTTACTTGGTGTACCCTGTATATCAAAATTCTGGAATAAGAATGTTAAGAATATGTCAATAATATACACTCTGAAAAAAGAATGGTTATTTTAACTCACACTTTAAAAGACTCTGTAGAGTAATAAAGATGTCAAACTTTTTATTTTGCTATGTAATTATTAAGTGACATCTATTTTTAACATTTTCGCTTTTGGTTCATTTCAATACTTTAATTTTTGTTGCAGATACAATTTTTGTAAAGCAACAAACTTGTTTAAGAAAATTGTATTAAATGCTAAACTTAAACCTAAAATTACGAGAGCACGAATGACATGATTTTGGAATTATGACATGTACTCTGTGTGCAGTCTTGGAGAAGTGTGTTTTAGGATTATATTTGTTGTATTTTTAAACAATTAGTCTGGATTTGATAAATATTATAGAATCATTAAGTTTATCGTCTTCAGCATCTAAGAACGAAGATGGCTTGTTGGAAATACAACCTTAAAATCAAATGAATCGACGAGATCCGAAATCTGACAAAATATTATTATTATGTTATTTGTCAATTTTACTTTACATCTTTCGAATGTTTTCGGGTTTTACGACTCTGTTGACAGTCGTAGATCATGTGATATCAAAACATATAGGCATATACAACGTGTCCAAGATAAGGAGGGCCAGTACAGGGATCTCGGAAACCGTAAGAGATACGAAGTCGGTTAAATGGAGGTAAAGTTGCGCGTGCCTAATAATATGCCGTTTAGAAAGTTTCGAGTAGTTCTGGAGATATCCGGAAAATACCGAAATTCTGAAAAATCGTTCTATTGTTTTCCTGGGATTTTTTGAGATCGAATTCTAAAGTAAATTGCACTTTTGCATTGCCACTTTTTCCGCTCTATATAACAGCGTTAATTGTTTTGTAATCCGACGAGTCGTCTTCGAAGGGCCATTATCAACTTTCTTTTTTTAAATACGGTCCTATTTTTCTGATATTGGAATTTGATAGCTTTTTTTCTTCCGAATGCAACGATGTATGGCACATTATGGTTTAATGACGTTTCAAGGGTTTTTTGAACAACATCAGGAAATTTTGGGATACGGTCCTGTATTTCTCCTAATTTTATAAATAATATCTCATAAGTAAGCTCTAAGGTTTTACTTATGTTGGACTAGTTCAATAAATAACAAATAATTTAATAATAAACCACAAATAAGTGAACAAAATACAGAAACATTATTTCAAACTTCTGTTGATTCGGGATTTAAAAGAAAAGCAGGCGCTTGAACCAGAAAAATTAAGATGGTGACGCGTGATTTGTTTCACTTCACATTCCCATTGTGATCGTTTGAGAGCGTTTTAAGAGGTTTCCTATTTTCCAGAAAATATGGAACATAAATTTACAAATGCTGAAAAGTTTGATATTCTATCGCATGTTTTATTTTATCTCAAAAAAACTGTTATGTGGCAGTTAGATGTTATTTGTGCTTAGAGAATAACGGAAATCATTTTGAACACCTGATTATGTAGTTCCTTACTGTTTTCGTTGCTCGTTTTATTACTGTTTTGGAATGATTTTTGTTCACTTATTTGTGGTTTATTATTAAATTATATTTATTGAACTAGTCCAACATAAGTAAAAAATTTAGAACTTACTTATGAGATATTATTTATAAAATTAGGAGAAATACAGGACTGTATCCCAAAATTTCCTAATGTTGTTCAAAAAACCCTCGAAACGTCATGAAACCACAATGTGTCACACATCGTTGCATTCGGGAGAAAAAGCTCTCAAATTCCAATGTCAGGAAAACAAGATCGTATTTAAAAAAAGAAAGTTGACAATTTCCCTTCGAAGACGACTCGTCGGATTACAAAACAATTAACGCTATTCGATAGAGCGGAAAAAGTGGCAATGCAAAAGTGCAATTTACTTTAGAATTCGATCTCAAAAAAAAAACAGGAAAACAATAAAACGATTTTTCAGAATTTCGTTTTTTCCGGATATCTCCGGAACTACTCGGAATGTTAAACATTTCTGAACGGCATATTATTAGGCACGTAAATGCACAACTTTACCTCCATTTAACCGACTTCGTATCTCTTACGGTTTCCGCGATCCCTGTACTGGCCCTCCTTATCTTGGACACGTATACTATACATATTACATACTGTATTGAAGAAAATCGCACATAAGAAATAAATTATATTTTCATCCCTTCTAATTGATACCACCTGATTCAGGAAATATTATAATTTCAAAGTACCATCGTTTTTAGATTTAATACAAGTTTCACAAAATAAAATGTATGTTAAAGAATTAGAATTTTGGTTTTATTCCTTCCTTTACTTCAAGTCAATGAAAATCGGCCTTTTATTTTTACATTAAATATTCAGCAAAAAAACTAACTAATTAATTTCATTGGAGGAAATGACATCGATATTATTGAAATTATCAACATAGACATATAATATAAAAGTGAGAAAGAATTAAGAATTATTTACATTTAACCCTGATCAGAGATCGCTATTAACAGAAATTAATGATGACAAATTTCTGCTGATAGGATCATACCAAATCACACCAAAATTAAATCCATTCAATAATACCGAAAATATAAGCTTGTTTTCATTATAAGTGGAACACCCTGTACATATACTATACTGATTTGACCTGATTTGATAACTAAAAATATAAACTTTTTAAGAAATGCCTCTCCATCCATTTCTTCCAATAAAGGAAATACACTCACAGCCAAAATAATCTGATCTACTGACGAGTGCTTAATTTTTAGTCCATAGTTGAAGGTATGTAAAAACCGTTGTCCAAAGTTCTTATCCTACAGGTGGTTAAAAAAAAGGGCCATGAGTGTCACAGCTAGTCCGTCCCTGCAGCTGTGAGTAATTCACAACACGTTCTTGGACATTAATTTGAACGGTCGTACCTGGTATACATCATATTAAAAAAAATTTAATATACCTGGTGGTTTACTAATTATGTGTAGAAAATTGGATTCCATTGGAGCTCTTTGGGAGCCCATATATCTCCGAAGAGGAGGTCTATATGAGAAAAGTTTATATCAACATTGCAGTACCTACTCTTTTCACTTATTTTCTTCATATCCGGGAGATTTCCCGCATTTTCCCGGGCACCCTGTATCAAATTAAGGTTTTTGCATCAATATTTTTTATTTGACGATGCACATGAACTGTGTCGGTCTTCGCTAACCGCATGCTGATTCGAAAGTTGAATTATTTCAATTTGTTAATGAAAATGGCTCATTAATGAAACTTTATTGAGAAATAGCAAAACGACTGTTTTTTAAAATTCCCATCAGTGTTTTTAATACACAAATAATGTATTGTTTAAGAGTTCTCATCAACCTGCTGATTACGACAAAACAAAATACGAAATACTCGTTATTATACGCGCCGAAGTGATATGCTTAATAATTACCCGGTGTGCGGCAGTACCATATCTGGTACTTGGTTGGTAGGTAGGTAGAAAGGTGAACCTAGGTATGTCAGCGGCAAAAGTAAAGGTGGGAGTGCATTGTATTCTCTGTAGCAATAGGTGTGTTGTCTTAGCGCAAATATCCCAGCTGTTTCGTCAAAATTAAGATTTTAATAATGTCAGCATTTAATTCGGCTGGTTAATAAGCAATAACAAAGAAACATGGGATCGAAAATTGAGTACGTGGATTCTTCACAAATCTATGCCACCAACTACGTAAGAAATTCGAAGGCTATAGGAGTGTTATGGGCCATTTTTACAATTTGTTATGCGATTATTTTGGGGGTTTCGTTCATGACCCCAGAATGGATTGGAAATATGGAAGGCGAAAATCCGGGAAAGTTTGGTTTATGGACAGTTTGCCATGCAAACGATAATGGAGAAGTTTGTACGGGAAGGTTAGTTTTTAAATTTATTATACTATTATGAGCTAAATTAACAACGTTAAAATAAATTATATTAATTTGGCCACTGCCTCTTGTTAACAGATTATTCTAGGCAATGTATTATTGCATTCAGTCACAAATAGTAAATATAAAAGTTTGCGTAAAAATCAAAACAAACATTATTACTGTATGTATTGAGTTTAGTACAGAAATATGCCATACCTACTTGTTAGTTCCAGTTTAGAATCAGATACAAAGTTAAAGTTTGTTTTGTAAAAAAATAGTCTTAAACAGAAGAAGGAACAGTGCAATTAAAAATATGGCGATAAAATATATTATTTTGCAATGAAACAGATCCGTGCTAATTAGAAAATGTGCGTTTTTAATTCAGCAACATTATCCTGCTTTCTCTTTTCTTAAATTAAATTAATTTCAGATACAGGACCTTGTGTCCTTGCTTATTCTAATAAAATTCCTACTTCCTAATATACTTTTTCAAATAATATTGTGTTGTACTTTGGTTATGCGAGTACAGGGTAACTTAGTATTCCAAATTCTGTAAAATATGTATTTAAACAATATAATTAGACTTCTGGAAAAAGAAAAACTGTATCCTAGTAAACAAATATTTTTCTTTTTGTATTTGATCTTTTTAAATGGAAATTTACTGTGTGTCACCGAATCAACGCATGAATAGGTAAAAAATATTCACATTTTTGAGTTGAAACTTCATCTTCTGGCGTTCAGTCCTGTTTGGATAGAAACCAATATGTGTCATAATTCTAATTTCGAAAAATCCGGTATCTTTGGAATTTGACAAAAATAAATTTTTGCCACTAGTAAAGTGCATATTATCTAGGAGATA
Organism: Barypeithes pellucidus; assembly: GCA_963991005.1. Classification (NCBI taxonomy): domain Eukaryota; kingdom Metazoa; phylum Arthropoda; class Insecta; order Coleoptera; family Curculionidae; genus Barypeithes; species Barypeithes pellucidus. The sequence continues at coordinate 26,900,297 of OZ022556.1, forward strand.
CGACAAAATGATATTAAGGAAAGATATTCGGGAAGAAAAACTGAGCACGAGTTTTTAACCTTTGAACCTTTTCCTTTATATAAATAATAATATAAAATAATGAAAATAGCTCTATACTTTCCTTTCCAAAACGTGATATTTTGAAAATCACTTATCGTCAAATAAATCAAGTGAAGCACTGACAAAATGAAAACTTTGTTGATATTCATAGCTCACTATACAGTGTGGCCGTTTAAGTGTGCAACATATGGGAAAGTTTTTTATTACCGATTTCTCAGAAAATTTTATTCTTGATAAAAGTTGGTGCATGTTCGATAATCGTATTTGGTGCACTTGGAATGGTTGCAAGTCAAATTACGTACAGGGTACGACAAAAAATATAAAACTTGTACAGAAATAAAGTACCCCTATTTCAGAAAATTCAGCGAAATGTTATTAAGAAAAGGTGTTTAGAATTAAAAGTTATGCATAGGTTTGAAAACGTGGCCTCATAAAATAAAAAACAAAAAAATTTTAAAAATATTATTTCCCAAAAAAAAATTTTTTATTATCACCCTAAAAACCTTGATAAATTAAACAAAATCAAATCAATTTCACACATCTTTGTTCAAATTCAAGCATATTTGTAAAATTAACTTAGCTTTTTAATTTATTAAGGAATCACAAACTTCATGTTTGTTGCAAGGACATTAAACACAACTTTAAAATACCGTAAAAATTATTTTTAACAAGATAAAACATTAGTAATAATAATTTTCAAATTAAAAACTCCCATTTAAAGTGCAAAAATTTTTATTTTAATTGTTTGTTAGAAAATTGTACAAAATAATCGACAAACATGAAATTCTACTAAAATAGTCGCAGATACCTATGGAAAAAAACAAATAAGGGTTAAAAAGTAAACATTATGACAGTTTGGTGGCATTATTCATTCTTAAATAATTATTGTTATTAGCTGATCTCAAATGCCTCCTCCAGTACCGTTAACGTTAGCCGAAAAGGCAGAATTAGTGCTAATATGTGGAGATAACTATAAAACAGTGCGTGAAGCAGGAGTTATATTCAATGAACGACATCCAGATAAACAGGTCCATTATTCAACCATAAGCAGAATTTTAAATAATTTTAAACATACAGGGTCTTTAGAGTATAAATATAAAAATGAACGTATCAAAACTGTATGTACTGAAGAAAATCAATTAGAAGTACTTCAAGCAGTTGTTGAAAACCCTAGAAGATCCACCCAAGAAGTGTACGCTTATACGGGTATAAAAAAAACCTCTATTAAGGAGATTCTTAAAAAACGTAAATATCACGCCTATAAGCCAATGTTTATTTGCACGTTTCAAAGACGAGACTATGACTTGCGGTATGATTTCTGCATGTGGATTCAAGGAGAAATAGAAAATCAACGTGATTTCCATAGACACATACTTTTTGGGGATGAATCCACGTTCACTACAAATGGCGTTGTTTCTTCCCAAAATTGTAGGTGGTGGTCGGACGAAAATCCAAATTTTGTCATTGACAACAAAAACCAGTATTACCAAAAAACAAACGTTTGGTGCGGTATTATTAACGACAAATTAATAGGGCCGTTCTTTTTTCGCCTAAACCTAACTGGTGCCACCTATTTACATTTTTTGGAAAACGAACTAACAGATTTTTTGGATAATATGAGAATACAAGAACGGCGTAAATTATGGTTTGTACATGATGGTTGTCCGGCTCATTCTGCTAGAATTGTTTCTGAATGGTTAAATGGAGAATTTGGTGATAAATGGTTAGGACGAAATACCGATCCACGGTGGCCTCCTCGTTCGCCAGATCTCACTCCACTAGATTTTTTTTTATGGGGACATTTAAAGCAAAAAGTGTACAAGGATCGACCCTTTAATAATGTTGGGGAGCTTGAAATTTCGATACGATTTCATTGCAGAAATATTCCAGCAAGTGTTTTGCGATCCACGCTTAGTGAATTTTATGATCGGACAATTAAATGCATTGAACGTGAAGGTGGACATACGGAGACGCGTTGATAATTTTTTAATAATGCCACACAACGCCATTTTTTTAGTAGAATTTCATGTTTGTCGATTATTTTGTACAATTTTCTAATAAACATTTAAAATAAAAATTTTGCACTTTAAATGGGAGTTTTTAATTTGAAAATTATCATTACTAATGTTTTATCTTGTTAAAAATAATTTTTACGGTATTTTAAAGTTGTGTTTAATGTCCTTGCAACAAACATGAAGTTTGTGATTCCTTAATAAATTAAAAAGCTAAGTTAATTTTACAAATATGCTTGAATTTGAACAAAGATGTGTGAAATTGATTTTATTTTGTTTAATTTATAAAGGTTATAATAAAAATAATATTTTTTTTGGGAAATAATTAATATTTAAAAAAAAAATTTGTTTTTTATTTTATGAGGCCACGTTTTCAAACCTATGCATAACTTTTAATTCTAAACACCTTTTCTTAATAACATTTCGCTGAATTTTCTGAAATAGGGGTACTTTATTCTTGTACCAGTTTTATATTTTTTGTCGTACCCTGTACGTCATTTGACTTGCAACCATTCCAAGTGCACCAAATACGATTATCGAACATGTACCAACTTTTATCAAGAATAAAATTTTCTGAGAAATCTTTAATAAAAAACTTTCGCATATGTTGCACACTTAAACGGCCATACTGTATACGTAAAAATGATCAATATTTATAAATTCTTATTAGGTGCGAAATTGTGCTCTAAGCACTAGGGGTATTACCAGTGATAATACGAGTGACGATGACACCCATTATAATAGTTATAAGTAGGACAGGTATAATGCTATAATAGCTAATAAGATGCACAATACAACACACTTCCTAATAAAGAGGTTTTTAATTATACTAGTCGTATTTAAGTATTTAAGTTAAATGATATTTAATGCTAGTTTTTGAGCATTATAGCCTTAGTCGGCGACGGAAATATTTTTTAGATAATGTAATAATTACAGGTGTAATAATAGAAACTAAATTTTTATAATAACATTGGAAATTGTATAATTATTAAGCTTTATGAAATATATTTAAATTGCATTTATTAGCAACAAATTTGATGCTATTTTGTGGTGTGCAATCACACTCCCCGACAATAAATCCCGCACAAAGTTAATGTTAGTTTTCTTTATAGTCCTGTAACTTTTTTAATTGTTGATGATGTCCTGAATTTTAGTTTTCAAAAAATACTGATGTCTTTATCATTATTTTTGGTTCACGTCATTATTTGCTTTTTGAAAGAAGATTCAAATTTTAAAGGAAGTACTGCACTTTTTCAATTATTCACAATTCATTCTGTAACTTTTTTAATTAACTAAATTAATTTTTAGCAAAGTGTACCTACACTTATGTCTTGAATTTTAGCTTTAAAAAAATAATCATGCATTGATGAAGGCAGAAACAAAAATAACTTTTTTACCCTTAATTTAGAATTTAGCTGAATTATGTTTTGTTTTGAAGTGTAATATTTTCTTACCGCAATGTTTTTTGGTTCCACATGCTTTGTAAAATAGGATAAAAAATTTTAAAGAAAGTATTTACAGTTTTTCAATTTTATTCACAATCCAGAACATTACATGATTTTATGGAGTAGCATACACAAATGTGCAAAAATTAACAGCTCGTATTGCCACCTCATGTTCTTATCACTTCTACCATGTGACGAGGCATGCCTCAATTCAATACGGGGTATTAATTTTTGGATATTTGTTTCTGGTGCTCGATAAAACAATGTGATGTTCTGAATTGTGAATAAAATTGAAAAACTGCAATATTTTCTTTTAAAAACTAGATAATGAAACCAAAACGCATTGTGTTAAGAAAAGGTCACACTTCAAAACTCAATTTTTCCACCGAAACGTTAAGAAATTAATGATAAACAAGTCACTTTTATTCCTGCCTGTATAATGATCAATACATGATTATTTTTTGAAAACTAAAATACTATCATCTCAAGACACAAGTGTGCACTTTGTTAAAAATTTCACCAAGATCGGACATCAATTAGAAAAGTTACAGTTAATTGTAAATAAAATTGAAAGCTGCAGTACTTTCCTTAAAAATGTATATCTGCTTTTAAAAAGCAGATAATGACGTAAACCAAAAAGTATTGTATTAAAAAAGGTCACACTTCAAAACAAAATACGATGTAGATAAATCCTATCGCTCTTTTTCCACAGGGCGTTAAGAAATTAAAGTTAAAAAAGTCACTTTTGTTTCTGCCTGTATAATGATCAAATCATCAGTATTTTTTAGGAAAACTTAAATTCCGTATATCATTCCACGACACAAGTCTACACTTTGCTAAAAAGTTTACTAAGATCGGGCAACAATTAAAACAGTTGCAGGACTATAAACAAGACTAAGATTATCTTTGTCCGGGATTTATTGTCGGGGGAATGTATTATAGATAATGTTCATTTTGAACAGATTATTGATAATTAATATTAAATTATATATTTGAAAGTTTCTGAGACAGCAAATTGATTTAATGATTTATATGTTACATCATTTTCCTCACTACTTTAGGTATTATCATATTACGGGTTGACAAAATCGCTTAGTTATGTCGCAGATCTATTCCCTTACGCTCGAATGCTCTTACCATATTCATTAAATATTTCTTAATCTTAGTACGTTAATATTTTGTTTATGGGATTAATATTCCATTATTTGTTATTTTTTAGACTGGATAAAATTATGGATATGTCCAATAGAGCGTTTCAAGGTTCCACTGCATTAGTTGGTTTAGCAGTGGTGGCAGCTATTTTGGCCATTTGTGCCATGATTTTGTTTTTCTTCTGCCATTCGACTACTGTATTCCATGTATGCGCTTGGATGCAACTTATCTCTGGTAAGTAACCGTGCAGATTTCCATCAGTAAACACACGATTGTGTTTAAGATATTCCAGTCGTAGCGGCTCGTTTCCTACAAATTAATAAATAAAAAATAAATGGTATTTTTATAAACAGACAAGTACATACTTAAAACCTTTTTTTTAATAATATATAAATTCAAAAACTATATAATAGTTCTATTAACCTGAATACATTTTGCAAAGCGGATCTAATAATATTCAATTGTTCAATGTCTCTCTCCAAATCTTTAAAAGGATTTAACTCTTTTTGAAACGATTTAAAGATTTCGTACGTTGCATAAATGTATGAAAGGTCAAAAAAGCTGTCACATTAGTCTAGGGCTGGACTATATCAAAAGTCCACCATGGAATACCGATATACAAGAAACATATATGCATCATGGTATAATTAACTAAGAGGTATGATTCCACGCCGATGGAGGCGTGGCTTGTGACGTCAACGGGCGAGTAATTTTTAAATCTCGTATGGAGATTTAACTCTCTCTTAAAGGTATTAAAAGGTTTTAGGCATTTCATAGTATGTGAAATGAAAGAATAATATCATGCTATTTAGGTATATTTATTTCATAAACATACAACAAAAATTAAAGCTAAAATACCACCTAAGTAGTTATAAACAAATTAAACTAGTTTTCTTAAATAGTCCATCTCTCAGTGGAGTGAAATGATGAAGAGGTAAAGAAATATTTATTTTAATAAACACACACGACTAAATAAGAAAAAATTCTGATGAACTTTCAAAATTTCCATGGAAAACTACGGCAAACGGTACTACGTGGCGTACAGTGTTGCCAGAAATCTTTGATGTAAAGTAATATTTTAACGGTTCGAAACCTAATAGAATAGTAAACAATCAGAGTAAGAAGAGTGCGAGAAAAAGGTCGTTACTTTCCTATGACATCTGGGGCACCTCCAGATTGAACATAAATTTCTCCCATCACAAGAATGAACATCTAAAAAATTGTTAAAATAGTAATGGATATATTACAATTGTAAAAGACTGACAACGCTGGTGGCAACCAGCAGGGGTCGCCGAGCAGCTTCGACTATCGTCGACCGGTTCCGATGGGGCGGCGGTTGTTTTAAAAGTTTGTCGAAATATTTTCTTATTTTAGTGGTGTTTTAGCTGTAATGTGTGTTATATTTCTATGAAGTTAATATACGTAAATACTTGTCATATATTATTTTTTCATTTCACATACGATTAATTGCGTAAAGCCTTGAAATACCTTTAAAATAGAATTAAAGACGCCGTATAAATCTCCATAAGAAATTTAAAAATCGCTCTCCCTGTGACGAAACGCGCCGCAGATGAAATTGAAACGGTTAGATATCTTACCTTTAGTAATTGTATAATGTATATGCATGTATGATGACGATTTAAATAGTTTTTACATGATTTAAAGTTTTAGAATGATTGACATCTTATAAAAAGATTTAAACCTGTCCTAACATGATTTAATATATAAAAAATATTTTATTATAAAAATATTTCAAATTAAAAGTTTTCCTTATATACAAAATGATCTTTGATTTAAATCATTTGCGGAATGAGAAAATGATTTGAAGCAGTTCTAAGTATTACTAACATAAAATATAGATATAAAAATTTACAAAATTTATATTACATATATTTTTTTAAATATTAATATTTTATTTTAAAAAATACGTAAAACACAAAAAATAGTATAAAGTACATATTTTATATATATCACTTGTACCCTTAGAAAACACGTCGCAAGTGGTTAAAATGATCCTTTATAATATTGTACTTTAATATAGGTACCATTTTTTCGCAATTACAATACTTTCCTGCTTGCGAGGAAAGTAATAGCATTAAACAGTTACATAGTATGCAGTGATGTAAGTTGTCTACCACAAATTTAACGCTTAAATCCGCAGAATATTTTTATTTAGATTAAAAATAATAATTTGTTATTGTTTGACATCATCAATTACGATTACAGTAATTAAATCTTAAGTTCCACTTTCTTGTTCTATTTTAAACATCAAATTATCCATGCTATTTGTGGAGTCGCTAAGGATACGAAATAATTGTTTGGGGTGGTGCCTATGGCACAGTACTTAAAAAGTTAAATATGACATAAAAATATATATTATGTTCAAAAAAATAAAATATTTCCAATAAATTTATTATTTTCGGGGGATACTGTAAATATCAGAACTTTATATATTAGCTGTATATGTAATTTTGTTTATCGGTATAAGATCAAGCTAAACGATGTAGATCACACTATCGAAAAAAAACTAATCTAATAACAAATTTAAATTACCAAAAAATTTAACAACTACCAATAAAAAGTTTATGGATTACTTATACACCAAAATCATTTAATTTACTCTCAGATAATATAAAATCAATAAAAAATATAAGAACTTTTAGTAAGAAGTGTAATCAGTATGTTTATCGGAATACAGAAAAGTTTTCAATACTTTTTCAGTAACTCACTAAATCAATAAGGATTGTGGGCATGTTTCAGTAACGTGTGTCACATAGAATTATAATATAGGTAATATATATAGGATGTTGAAAAAAGGTCGGTACCCCGGAATAACTCCGGTGCATCGCATTGCAGCGAAAAATGTCTGGGGAAAAAGTTATTTGATTTTGAAGAAGGAATAGTTTGCAATCCGGGGTACCGACCTTTTTTCAACACCGTGTATATGTCAAATTAATAATATATATATGTCAAATTTTAGAATTCGACAGATACGAGTGTTTTGGACCTAGGTGTCTATTATTGGTTTCTGCTATTCATTGTACATTATATAATATATCAATAATAAAATGTTAAAATAAAATTTTAAAATGTTACTGACGGATCGCGATCGTCGCAATAATTGATTTTAACATACACTTGAATTACTAATGTCTGAAATTTTATAGGTATTAGTTAGTTCTTAGGCTCTATGGTATACAGGGTTATACAAATTAAATACCTATTAAATATACAAAATTGTTTAAATTAGCAAACTAGTGGTATTTTTAACGCTCTTTAAGATAGAGTATAAGAAAGAATTCAGCATCAGTGGAAATAAAATACCATTTTTTTAACTAGATTTCCTTTTAAAATTACATTTTTTAACCGTTAAAACTTATAGGTAATGCATTTTCTTCCAAAGCAAAAAGTAACGTCAATATAACAATTTGTAAATATTAACAATAATAAAAAGGTAGGCAATGACCTTTACGATTTGATGGCATTAGGATAAACTATGAATCGCAGAACTGGAGAGCCATCTATCTAGAATTCTAAGGAATGATAATTTTCTATCAATAATGTCAAATATTTTATATTTGGTTTTGCTTATGTGACGACCTAAAGTTTTTTGAGTTTGGTGATTAATAAGGAAATTAACAAGATTTATCACGCCTCGTCCGTTTTACTTGTCGGGTGTTATTTTTCATTATTCGTGACCGGAAAAAAATTAGAAGAATTTTCATCGACGCGCAACCGCAGTGTTGGATCTTGGGTTTGTTTAACGCTGTTCGAGTTATCGCGCCTCGTCCGTTTTCAAGCAGAAATCGTGTATTGTGGCTCGCAAAATGGGGGGAAAATATAAACTGACATTTTTACACACGAGATACGAGATCTGACTTCGCTGCCCTCCCTGTAGCTGCGTAACACGGAAAATGTCGGTTCGACTCGATTCACTATTTTTTAGAGTGTTATCAACAATTTAAAAAAGAATTTATCCTGGCGCTGTAACGTTTTGATACCCCTTTTCTTTACATCTTTTATTTAAACTATGGAATTTTTGCAACACTCAAAACCTCGGTTGTCGATGAATTCACGTTTTTTCTTATATTTTTAATATGATTTCATCAAGAACGGACAGGTGTAGTAACAAAAAGACGATCTGCTTTCTATATAGTAAACGGCAGTTGCCGTGTCCTCGTAATTTATTTCCTGATGTTTATTATTTTACAGGATTTGCCATAATCGCGGGATGCTCTCTTTATCCAGCTGGCTGGTCGCTAGAGGAGGTTCAAAAAGTCTGTGGTCCAACAGCTGACCGATACAATTTAGGAAACTGTGGAATTCGTTGGGCGTACTTACTCGCAGCAATAGGTTGTTTAGATGCCATTATTTTAACCATATTAGCCTTCATTTTAGCCACTAGACATGTGACGTTGCAACCAGAACCTCATTATGCCCCGGCCAGTTTATATAAAGGTATGTATGTGTGTAAAGGCCCCCTTATACAGCGTGATTTTTCAATCATTCATGGGTGATCGTTACAACCGATATAACGACAATAATTTTATTTTAATTAAGCTATAACTGGAAAACAAATTAAATACGCCCCTGGAATTTGGTTCGTTCTTGTAAAGCTAACTAACTTTGACGTGTACCTAAAAGCCGTATTAGAGTCTACAATCCTTCTCTTGCGCCTGCAATGGCGATTATAATTGCACGTATGCATGCGCAGTAAATAGTTCTCGATCAGCTAGCGCATTGCCAACGGTCAGAGCAGTTGGTACTGTCGAAATCATTCAAATATTCCCAGATGGGCAAACCTTTTCGTTTCGATTGATAGTCAAAGCAGCTACTGCTATACTTACAAATAGCAGTTTAAAACAGTTGCGAAGAATTAGCAATTCTTCTTCTTCTTCTTCTTCTTATGCCCGTACTAAGCGTACGTTGCCGATCTTTTGTACTTCTCTCTAATCATACCCTATGCAGGTACCGTTCTCTGCTTGTCGACATATTGTGGCGGCGTCTCTTATTCCACACCAGTCCCTTAAGTTTCGAAGCCAAGAATGTTACTTTCGCCCCGGACCTCTTCGACCCTCTATCTTATGTTGTAAAATTATATTTTTTCAATTAAAAAATAAATAATAATATTTTTTGATGGATGTGAGTCTTTAACATTAAATCAGACTAGCCGCTTATAATTTTGCAGTGTCGGCAGTATTTGGTTCCTTATCTCTCTAGCCGCAACGGTCATGGCGTTACCGGTAGATTAAATCGGTCAGGATGATGCAATGTACCGTTAAAACAGACGGATAAAGAAATTCTGCAGGAGGCAGTAATTTTAGTCGGTTTTCTGGTGTCCACAGAAGCCGCACTTGCCCGCGATTCAATTTTTTCAATATGGGGGTCGGCAAAAGTTGGGTACAGGTTTCAGAGTGTCTTTATGCCAAGTAATTCCGAGAATACCAGCTGTGGATTTCCCCTGAGAAATTTTGATCTTTGAAGACTCGTTTCTGGCGCGAGTATAAATAAGTTTTTACAGGAAAGTTATGTGACATTCTGAGTCCGGAATCAGTAGTAAGTGTGAAATAAAATATCTTAAGTTAGTCACGTTAATCACTACCGCGTTTTCTCAATATTTTGAAAATTACAGGATAGTTGAGATCCCGTTAGTTGGGGAAATACTAGCTTAGGATAATTTTCTAATGTATATAAATAAATACCAAAATTTAAGTTGCAAGTTCGTGATAGAATGAATGTTAGGATGGTTGGCTTCTCTATGAGAGAAAACATGTTAGTATAGGTTAAATTATTCTTGTACATAAAAATAATTAACCCCGAGGTTTCTAATTCGCGTGACTCGACTAACGACAGGACTAACCCCTTCATTACCCTCAATGACAACATACATTAAAATTAAATAAAGAAAAGCCCTCCGTGTTCAATATAATAACTTGCATTGTTGTTATATTCAATTGGACATGCCCGAACCAATACCAAAATAGAAAGTATAGTTTGAACAAAAAGTTAGGCCTCGTCCTACGTTCAAACAACTATACTTCAAATTAAAATCAGTCATTTTACATTCTTAGACAAAATTCTTGCCCTCATCTTCTTCAATTGCGCTGGTGGACTGCTGACAGCTTCCAGTTAGTGGAGAAAGGTGGTGGGCCCACCAAAGACTGACTGACACGTGCGTGTCAAGTTGGCAATGGCAGTATGCCTGCCATCCCTGACCAATAAACAACGAGAAATCGTAATCGACCACCAAGATAAGCGTCCGTAAAACTAATTAAGTAGGAACGTCTTCGGTTGCGATGACTTTTTCATTAATTATCAAGACTGGCGACATAACTGATAGTGTCGACCAGCAATCATACATTTTCAAAATTTAAAAAGATTAAGAAAGTAGATTGGCTCTAAATACATAATTCCTGGGTGGGGAATTCACCTCTGGATAGAATTCAAAAATGGGGACAAAATTAAATTTCCAAAAATAGCCGTCTACTTAATTATCTGATTAAATTAAATTCAAATAAAACTTAAGGAGAAACTTGGTTATACGGGGGTTATCAAAAAACGTCTTACGTGAAACGCGCAGATAAGAAGAACGTTTAGAGTTACCTATCATTTATTAAGCGCACAACGGACGGACGTTTCGGGCTACGTACTCCACTCATATCATGGTATAATGTACGTACGTTCCGCTTGAAAAAAATTCCTTCGTGTTTTTTTGTCTCAATTCGGCGACACTTACTCTGCAAAATCAACTTTGGAATTGAGTACTTATCACCCCTCAGGATATGCCCGAGATAAGATATATTTCGTTCCTTCACGATGTCAAGAAGCTCTCTCTGCACACCGGCAATTCTCAACACTTCCTTGTTGGATGTGTGTGCAGTCCAGGGAATACGTAGCAGCCTACGCAGAGTTCACATCTCAAAAGCAATACGGTTCAATGTTCTGACCTTCAGAGACCACGTTTCTGCCCCCATATAGCAGGATAGGCCACACTTAATTACTCGAAGCCGGAGAGCCAGTGCAAGGAGAAAATTTTTTAATATCAAAACGTGGTCTTTGCGCGTGCAACCCGAATTTTTTACCTCTTCATCGCATCAGTCCCATTTTTGATGGAGATTGGAACCCCGATACATAAAACGCTAATCCTAAAATCCTAATTGTTACATCGACATGCTTGCGAGTTATTGCGATGACTTTCGTCTTGTTGGTATTGATCTTTAGCCCGAACTGCGTGCCTATTTGGTTGATTCTATCCACAACATTGAAGATCCTCAGGAGAATTCGCCAATATAGCGGTATCGTCCGAATACCTAATATTGTCAATAGAAATTCCATTGACCTTGATTCCTCTATTCTCTTCTTCCAACGCTAGTTCAAAAATCATTTCAACATAAATATTGAACATGATTGGTGACAAGATACATCCCTGACGGACTACCTTGGATATATTGAATGTCTCTGTACTTAATTCATTATTAATTTTTACCTCTGCAATCTGTTGCCAGTATAGTGGCTGGATTATTCTGATATCTCTAGAGTCTATACTAATGTCATGTAGCCTTTCCAAAAGATGGTCGTGCTTAATATTATCAAAAGCCTTCTGATAATCTATAAAACATCAGCAATACATATGATTTAACGGGTTACGGGTTTAAGCCAACTTGTATATAGTATTGGCAAGGAATTATTACAAACAGGCAGAAAAGAGAAGGTATTATACCACCTATAAATTAAATAAAGAGAATCAAAAATTCCCCGTCGTAACACTCTAGAAGCGGCTCAAAATATTCTCTACACAAACACGTTAATTATAATGCGCAGTTACCTAAGTCGCTTACTATGTTTCTGCTCGTTGGACGCCTGATGGTAATAATTCCTTGTCAATACTGTAGATTGGAGGGAGTAGTAGAGAAGACAGTTTTCCAATTTTACCACCGTTATGTGTTTGTTTTAGGGGAAATGAACAGTGCATATGTCAGTGATTCGGCCAGTGTAGCAGGTTCCAGAAAATCTTTAAATATGCATCCAGTATTACGGATGCCACCAGGCCAAGATGATACATATTCGCAATTTTCCCAAAGGACTGTACCTAGATCAGTGCATTCGGGACATTATTCTCATCCACATTCGTTGCGTAGAAATTTTCAATTGTAAAAATCCTATTTATTAATTAAATATATTTACTCGACAAAATTCTATTTATTAAGACCTGTCAATAATACAGAAATATCTGCCATTTTTATTACCACCAAAATGAGATATTAATACGTCTCTTTTCTTATTCTAAAGTTGCATTCAATATTACGCAGTGTTTAATAACCATTTTTCATTTTTTGATTACTTTGGTTAATCGACCTACTTAGGGGAGAGACGCCGAACATGGCGCAGCGGGAAAGATGACGCGCCTCAATAACTCATCTGCTTAAAGGTTTGAGAAGTTTATTTCGAATTTTACACTAATACTACGATGTCCACAGATAGCTGGTAACACTGTATGTCGCAAGCGTCATGTTTAGTTCGCCCAATAATGACAAAAGTGTTTTCCGTTTTCGTGATCATATTTTTAAGCGGAAAGTCTTTATTTTTCTAAATAAAAAAATTGTCTCACTGCATGCATAATTATATATCTATTACTTTAAATGGGAAAATATAACAGGACGACCCAGGGAGGCTCCTATACCAAAGTGTTCACCAAAAGAGTAGTTGTGCCAAACAACATTCTAAAATATTGACGGCTACTCCTTTGAAAAAAATGCTGGAAGAAAAAGAATGGAAGAAACCGAAGAAAATTCAAAAAGTTAACTTAACAGGTAAAAGAAAAGTAAAAAAACAAATATTTATCGAAACCGACAGTGAAAGTGAAGCAAGCATGAATGAAAAGAACCTATGCTATGATGATGAACTAGACGATCTTGATGATGATGTTTAAAGTTATTGCAATATTTGTGGAGAGCTCGGCACATCTGGGGAAATATGGTATCGATGTGTGTCATGTGGTGATTGGTCTCATAAAGACTGCAGTGGTGTAACAACTCCCAAAGATTATATTTGTGAGTTTATAGAATCTAAATGTATTTTTCAATAATTTGTTTAATATTTTATTTGTTTCTTACCTAAAACTTTTTAGTTCAAATTTTGAAGTTCATTTTCGTCCTAAGTATTTTACATTTTTAGAGGGTTAAAATAAAATTTATAAGTATTAAAACATACTACTATTCCTTCAAATTTACCATGCGTTATCTTTGACTGCTCTATGATCCATCTGTCCCGCGGGTTGGGCAAAGATGGCGCAAAGATACATTCATGAAATAATTGCAATATATTTTTTTTCCTAAAGTTTCATTAGATTTGTTTGATTATATCGTTAGTATGCATATAAAGGTACAACTTGGCGCAATTCAATTTTTCCTGGTAAATATATTCTATATGTAATATAACATTTTGCTTAAGTGCGCCATCATCGACGTCTCCCCTACAACCTCCATTTTCGTCTAGGGCATTTAGTTTCATTATAATTTTTCGAAATGTGCAATTAAGAACTATTTTTATTACACGGTGGGCCGAAAAAGTGACCACATTATTCTATTCTGAGTTATTGTTTAAAATCATTTTTAAAACAAATTTTCAGGAAACATGTTCAAAAGTATAAATTCTCATAAAATGAATTTGAATAAATTTAAAAGTAACACCATTCCTTCCTTCATTTATGTCAACAAATATTGTTTGGAAAAAGGATGCACGTAGAAACGTCGTTTATTCCAGGATAATTAGATGTACGTGTTCAAAATACTGCTAAATGAAGCAATTTGAATTTAATTGTTTTAATCAAGAGGTGCGTCTGACGAGAAAAACTGAAGAGACCGTTTTCATGTAGAATTGACCATGCGAATTACAAAAAATATCCACATGGAAAAATGTCAGTGACGTACCATCTTTTTTGTAAAAAATATCAGAGGATATGTTTTTAGGGACGCCACTGGTGGAACAAATGAGTATCTCCGTAATAATTGTTAGTGCTATCAAAAAAGTAATATAGGTGTCATGTGCTCTTTTTGGGTCAAACTTAAGAAGGGTGAAATCAAAATTTGAAAATTTTCGCTCGCTTATGAGATACGGAGGAAAATCAAAAAATTTACAATTTCAAAATTACCCTTTTTTTCTTAGTTACAGGAAAATGTTTTATACAGATGTCTCTTTATATTGATTGTTGAATAATCTGCCGTTTTCAGAATAAGTATACGGGGTCAGGTAAAAACGTTATTGGACCTAACCTCATTTTTTTAAATAGAACATTCTATATATTTTAATGTAAAAAGATACTATTTTAGATTCTCCTTTCAACTATATAACACAATATGGATGATATTGGTTTCCTAGGCGATTTATTTAAACTTTATTACTTTGAAACGAAATAAAAGATTCAGATTAAGCTAAAAAATAACGGGGATCATCGCAAATGTTCGGAATATGTCTTTAAATGGTTATCGTATTTCCGGATAGCAAACAAAATATACATTTTCCGCCATTTCCTCGTTTTTTCCACTTTCAATATAAACTGATATCATATCAAATTTTTCAACATGTTGATAGGTCATTTTCGCAAATGAATATGTAAAAATGAAGTTGATGTTAAATGTCAATAACAACTAGAGTGTCAACATAGTTGTTTCTAGGATATTAGCTTTTGTTTCATAGTCTACTGTGGTTTAAAGTAATAAACTTTAATAAATCGCCTAGGAAACCAATATCATCCATGGTATGTTATATATTTGAAATGAGAATTTAAAATAGTATCTTTTTAGATTAAAATATACAGGATGTTCCATTTAAAAAAATGAGGTTAGGTACGATGACTTTTTACCTGACCCGTATATTTATTCTGAAAACGGCAGATTATTGAACAATCAATATAAAGAAACTTCTGTACCTCTTGTAACTAAGAAAATATAGGGTAATTTTGGAATTGTCAATTTTTTGATTTTCCCCCATATCTCTTAAGTGAGCGAAATTTTTCAAATTTTGATTTTACCATTTTAAGTTTGACCCAGAAAGAGTACATGACGCCTACATTACTTTTTTGATAGCACTAACAATTGCGAAGATACCCTATAAAAGTGGCGAAAATGGGACACCCTGTACATACATTTATTTTCCACTGAAGATGAGGGTAATTGATAAACCAGAACAAACCCTAAACATGAATGAATTTAAAAATTTAACTTTTATTTAATTTAAGAAATTAAATAATATTTGGGTGAATTCATGACGAATTGTGGGCGTGGTCCTGAAAATTTTTTCGCCTGCGGCCCTTTGTGGCTTTGCCGCATAATAGCTGAACCAACACCCCCCGCCGCCGATGCTCCTGAACGAGATTTGCACCATTTCATTATCACTCGGTCTAATCATTAAACTAATCAAAATTGCATTTAATTCCAGTTACCTAATTTTTAGCATTAAAATAACAATTTAGTTAAAAAAAAATATTGTGCATATTAATTCGCATCGTCGACAAATTATGGACCGTCCTCGATGAAATATTACAAGAGTTGAACTTTTAAATAATTGTTTAGGTACGTGTTTATATATTTATTGCAAAAGTGCAAAATAGCGAACACAGCACATGCACAGTTAAATTATGCTTTTTGAAGTGATCATTACCAAAATATGAATATTTTTTATGTGGCTACTCTGCTGCTTCTAAAAAAAATTGTGAATTGTGATATTATTGTTACCGGTAAGTACAGCATGTCTTCGGAAGTTCTTACCAAATGGGAAAATTTTTAATTATTAACTCTACGCAAAAAAGTGCCTCTTCCTAAAAAGTCCTGCTTGGTGAGAAAATAAATTTGCACAAGAATATTTGTATGTTGGACATACAGGGTGGCTTCAAAAAGTACCGGGTTTAAAATTTATAAAAGACGTCGGCAATATTTACAAAACTAAAAACTTGGAGAGTGCATATTTAAAGGCTAACAGACTATAACAATTACACAATAAAAACTCTACGCACCAAACATTCGTTTTGAAATACGTTTGGTCACGGCATTCGATTACGAAATTGGGGTTCACATCGCTCCACCAACGACAATTCTGGGAACATACGACACCATTGGAAGTAAATGTTACCTCGTCACTGAATAAAATTCTCCTTGAAAATAAAATGTCGTCTTCAACTTCTCCTTGAAACCAAGCACAGAACATGAAACGCGATTCCATATCTCCAGGTTTGAGCGTGAGTACAAATTTTGGCTTATACGGATAAAATTTATTTATTCTAAGTATCTTACTAGCAGAAGCTCTTGACACGTTATCTTGAACTGTCTTCTTTATTCCTTCCAATGAAATTTTTGGATTTTCCACTGCAGCTTGCAATGCTTGTAATTGATTTTCTTCAGTAAGTGTTCGAACTGCATGTTTCTTGTTGAAATTAATTTCGACAGAGTCAGTATTTTTAAATTTATTGACGACATTGCCGACAGTAACGTGGCTAATATGTTTATTTGGGTGTCTAGTATTAAAAATATCGGCAGCCTCGCGATGCGTCTTATAATTATCGCCAACAATAAGAACTATTTCAATTTTTTCATTAACAGTCAGTTTAATCATCACTATTATTGTTTAAAGTAACTAAGAAACGGAAAAACCTTTTTTTAACAAGAAATTCACGTTTTGAAACAGAAATTATAATTGCCAAACTGTCACTGCTAAAACGCCTATTCTGTTACCAACAACAATCAATTGTTCAAAGCCTACTTATCCAGAAATACTTATTACCAAATCTTTACGACTATTAGTTTTGTAAATATAGCTAACGTCTTTTATAAATTTTAAACCCGGTACTTTTTGAAGCCACCCTCTATGTCCAACATAGAAATATTCTTGTGCAAATTTATTTTCTAACCAAGCAGGACTTTTTAGGAAGAGGCACTTTTTTTCGTAGAGTTAATAATTAAAAAGTTTCCCATTTGGTAGGAACTTCCGAAGATACGCTGTATAGTTTTTGGACACAAATAAAATTCCTGTAAATATTTTTTTTAATTTCAAATGTTACTACTGAAAGGACAGCAGTAAACTAAGACAAAAATAGATTACTTGAGGAAGCAGCCGGAGGACGATGATGGTTCGGAGCCTACGTTAAGTTGTAGGTCTCCTCGGAAATCTATTGAAAACATCAATTTAATAGACTATAATTGAAGTTCCTTGCATACTGATGTCATTCTTCCCAAATAAGATTTCCGTTTCTCAAGTATTTGTGAAATACTAATAATTATTGTTAATCTACAACACATCAACAGAAACGAAAAGGAAAATTCACTACCGACAACCTACGTCAAACGTCAACTAGCATGGCGCGTTAGTTCTGACATCTATTGTTTTTACCCGGTAGCGTGCTGACATTCCCCTTTATTCTCCTGTATCCATAAAATATAATATTAATATAGCATGACCCTCCTTTTCTCTCCTTTCTTTTCCTGAATAGCCACGGTAGCCAATAGTCCTCGGTTTTTGCTACCTGATCAAGATTGATGAAAAATAGACGTTCCTTGTTTTTCCCCTGTAGTTACTCTTCAAATCTTCTGAGAGGATGAACCTGTTTACCCTGACATCACTGGATTAAGTCAACGGGTCTGATCGAAATAGATTTCTGGATGCGCTACTATATAGTACACATAAACTATTATAGTTTGCTTAATATTATCCTAAAGGCAAATGTTCCACTGGAAGATATTTATGGGAAGCTTAGGAACTACAATGAGAGAAAACGAAAAAATAAGTGTTTATTTTTGTGTTCCAGATCCCGTATTTCAACAATTACCCGCTATTTTTCAAATCGAAGACTATGAAACATGTAAGAATGAAAACAAGATGTATTGCAGAGTATCGGTATTGTTACAACCCAGAAATTCTACAAATACATCTGCTCATTGGGATATGATCCAGGTATTTTTTTTTGTTTAACAGATTAGTAATTAATTGAGAATTCAACCTTTAATACTTCGATATACAACGTGTCCAAGATAAGGAGGACCAGTACAGGGATCTCGGAAATCGTAAGAGATACGAAGTCGGTTTAATGGAGGTAAAGTTATGCATTTACGTGCCTAATAATATGCCGTTTAGAAAGTTTTAAAATTCCTAGTAGTTTCGGAGATATCAGGAAAAACCGAAATTCTGAAAAATCGTTTTCCTTTTTGAGATCGAATTCTAAAGCAGTAGGTAAATTGCACTTTTACATTGCCACCTTTTCCGCTCTATCTAACAGCGTTAATTGTTTTGTAATCCGACGAGTTGGCTTCGAATAGCCATTATCAACTTTATTTTTTTAAATACGGTCCTGTTTTTCTGTTATTGGAATTTGATAGCTTTTTTTTCTTCCGAATGCAACGATGTATGACACATTGTGGTTTAATGACGTTTCGAGGGGTTTTTGAACAACCTCAGGAAATTTTAGGATACGGTCCTGTATTTCTCCTAATTTTATAAATAATATCTCAAAGGTAAGCTCTAAATTTTTACTTATGTTGGACTAGTTCAATAAATAACAAATAATTTAATAATACACCACAAATAAGTGAACAAAATACAGAAACATTATTTCAAACTTTTGTTGATTCGGGATTTAAAAGAAAAGTAGGCATTTGAAACAAAAAAATTAAGATGGTGACGCGTGATTTGATTTACTTTACATTCCCATTGTGATGGTTTCCTATTTTCCAGAAAATATGGAACATAAATTTACAAATGCTGAAAAGTTTGATATTCTATCGCATGTTTTATTTTATCTCAAAAAAACTGTTATGTGGCAGTTAGAAGATGTTATTTGTGCTTAGAGAATAACGGAAATCATTTTGAACACCTGATTATGTAGTTCCTTACTTTTTTGTTGCTCGTTTTATTACTGTTTGTTCGTATTTGACCGTATCCCAAAATTTCCTGAGGTTGTTCAAAAACCCCTCGAAACGTCATTAAACCACAATGTGTCATACATCGTTGCATTCGGAAGAAAAAAAGCTATCAAATTCCAATAACAGAAAAACAGGACCGTATTTAAAAAAATAAAGTTGATAATGGCCCTTCGAAGAGGACTCGTCGGATTACAAAACAATTAACGCTGTTAGATAGAGCGGAAAAGGTGGCAATGTAAAAGTGCAATTTACTTACTGCTTTAGAATTCGATCTCAAAAAGGAAAACGATTTTTCAGAATTTCGGTTTTTCCTGATATCTCCGAAACTACTCGGAATTTTAAAACTTTCTAAACGGCATATTATTAGGTACGTAAATGCGCAACTTTACCTCCATTTAGCCGACTTCGTATCTCTTACGGTTTCCGAGATCCCTGTAGTGGCCTTCCTTATCTTGGACAAGTTGTATAGGGTATTAAAAATTCGATATTCACCATTGGGATCTCATAATCGAGAAATACAGCAAAGGTTAAATTGGGACAAAGTTGCGTAAGTCATACCCGATCAATATATCCTGTAGAAATTAGGAAAATTCCGAGTACTTGCGAAGATATTCGTTAAAAAACGATAATCGCCGTTCTTCGTCAATCTTATTGTGAAGGGGGACGCGCTTTTAAATATTAATTTCTGGAGCCTTTGTGGTTTAACTCGCTGGGAGGAGTAGATGTTACCCTTTAAATCTGAAATTGGAAGACGGGGTTAAATGGCACATTATTGTAACGGTCGTTTAAATCTATATTACCATAATTTATTATTTTTCTGAATAGTAGTTTCCAAGAAATCGTACATTTGTAAGGGGTGACCTGGTACTAATAAATTGAAAAAGGTGTGACCCAGAGTGACGACTACTTATGAACCCGTAACCATTCTATATACTGGGTGGCCCAGAAGTCCGGAATAAAATTTATATAGCCTTAACCTGTTACTTTTGGGGAAAACGCTCGGACACGTCAATTTAGTTTTATATATGCTCACATTTTGACGTTATTCGTTTTTTTATAGACATTTGTCAAAGATATGACGACATAGTTTTTTTTTAAATAGAAACATACAGCTTGTGATACATTATTTGAAAGCTAATTCAAAATGGCGACTTTTAAAAGTTAAAAAAAAATCTCTATTTAAATAAGCGGAAATTATAAATCATTGATGTTTTTTTACCTTTCAAGGTAAGAAATCTTTTGAACGCGACACAATAAAACGACGAATTGAAATAGCTTGAGAGAATCGCGCTAAAATTTATGAGCATACTGTACAAGATATTAGCTTTCAAATAACAGGCTGTATGTTTCTATTTAAAAAAAAATCGATGCCGTCATATTTTTGACAAATGTCTATAAAAAAACAAACGAATAACGTCAAAATGTGAGCATATATAAAACTAAATTGACGTGTCCGAGCGTTTTCCCCAAAAGTTACAGGTTAAGGCTATATTAATTTTATTCCGGACTTCTGGGCAACCCTGTATAATTGTATATAATTTAACTGATTGTTCAATATTATTTTTTACAGGCAACAATTGAGCATCCAAAATTTTATAACCACAATGAACTTTTCCATGCAATATGTGTCCAATATTCTTGTTCCAATGAAATATTCGGAGGAACTCTTTTGGATTTAAAGGAGCAAATAACAGAATGTTATAATTCTAAATATGAGCATTTAGGTTTAAAGAGTGTGATATCAGAACTTAATTGCCAAAACCCGGAAACTAGTTACTCAATATACTCACTTCAAATCAATGACATAATTCTGCTGTAAGTATAACAAATCAGT
Organism: Barypeithes pellucidus; assembly: GCA_963991005.1. Classification (NCBI taxonomy): domain Eukaryota; kingdom Metazoa; phylum Arthropoda; class Insecta; order Coleoptera; family Curculionidae; genus Barypeithes; species Barypeithes pellucidus. The sequence goes on from OZ022556.1 coordinate 26,921,706, forward strand.
AATTATTGCGGTGGCAGGGCTTTGGAGCGGTTAAGCTCCTAAGGTTAAGATGGCGATGAAATCCTGGAATTTTAATGTTCTTTCAGGGCCAGGAATTTATGTTTATTTTCTAAACTTCAGATATTATATTCCCTTGAGCCGTATCTCTTAACTTGATGAGGTCTATTAAAGTATTACGATTACAGTATTTGTTAGTGATACTACCGGAATTGGACCTGGATTCGGTGAATCCGGTCTTCGTTTTTAATATCCGGTTCGACCGGATTTTGTGCCGGATCCGGCCAGAACTGAATTTAAAGAACGTGATGTAAAAATTAAGAACCGAACCACAGCGACATAGTAGAGCTCGCTTATTTAACGTAACTAAGATAAACCAAACTCCTCAAACTTCATTATTTAAGAATTCTTTCATCTGGAGGACTGCATCCTTGTGGAACGACCTTCCCGAGGTCGTTTTTCCCAACGAATATAACCTCCAACGATTCAAAACAAACGTGAATCGCTTTTTGCGCACATGCACCACTCCCAGAGTGCCCTAAAGGATTCTTCCTATAGTGCTTGTGTTTGATCATAAAAAAAAACACCAACTCTGGAACAAATGACGTAGGTAATTAATAAATAATATGTAACATTAATATTTGCAGTCAATAACGTACAGATTATGGTGTAGAAATATTAATATTCCCGCATGGCCTGCAGAGAGTATTTCCTTTTTTTTTCGTAGACATCGGCGGCCTCCGAGAAAAGTATTTTAATATTAAGAGTATTTATCAGTGGATCGCGTGGTCCGATTTGAGATTTTGCCGCGGAACAGTATACGTCATTGATATTGAATAATGAGACAAACTTCGCCATTTCAAGACACGACGACCCAGCGCCGACTATATCGATGGAGTAGGAGGCGTTTTCCTAGTCTTCTGCCTTTGATCACCCGAAGCATTGCCAAATCACTTTAGATAATTGCGATATTAGATATTTTTCCTGAAAACCTCGGTGTGACATTTATTTGCATTAAAACTAAACTATGAAATTAATTGAGATTATTGATAGTACTTTCAAAAATGACTGTATAACCATATTTTTTCAACTTACCGTTATTTACCCTTTTAAAAAAAATAAAATTCTTTTTCGAAAAATTCAAGATAATATAGTCAGTATCATATTTCGACTAAATTTAAAATTTTAACAAATTCTAACCAATAGTACAATTACCTTATTTTTAGGATTGTATGTGTAACATACATATTATTCGTGGTGTATGCAACATACTGGGATTATATTAAAAGCAACGGAGACGACAAATCTAGGAAAATTTTAGGTAAAAATGATCATATTATACACTGTGTCCTTTTTAAGCATAAGTATAGGTGAGATTATAAAAAAATCACTTAGTGGGTTTTGACAAAATTCCGAAAGCGTCATATTAATGGAGCGCGTGGGTTGGAAATAAAACAGGGTCACCCGTTTTAGGCGCCTACCTCGTTTTACCCATCTGTCCCCTATCCCTCTGACCATAGAATCCCATAAATTTTACATCTTTTCGGGCAGAGCAGTGGTACAAATTTTATTTACCTGCATCCCTAATTATTGTATCATTTTAAGTCGGTGTCTCTTCAACTCACAATAAAAATACATCAATATGTAGATAGCTATATGTTCAAGCCAACCCTGCACCCCTTCATTGCGGTTTGAAAATTTTGGGATATAACAATGGAGATGGGTCAAAAATTTTTTACAGGCAACTTTCAGTAAATCGGATTTTAAAAATAAATAATCTCAAAGACACCTGTTAATTTTTTAATAAGTTTCTTATAGTATCTAATTAGAGGAACTATATATGTCCGCGCAAAAGATCATCGTCGCAAATATCTTGGTCTATAGCATCGATTTTTTAATAATTTAACTCTTCTGAATCATATAACGCCAATATTTGGACCTGAGTTATTTTAACCAGTCACTATAACCATTTTCCTATTATTTATAACAGCCCTGTCTTATATTGGCTTAAAGTTTTAGAATGTTCCTTATAAGAATGATAAAATACTAAGAAAATTAGTAATATTTTGAATCTAAGGTGTAAACGAAACTTGCATATCAAAGTATATTTTTCCTTAATGGTTTATAAATGGTAAATAAAAATATATTGTATATAGCTTCGGATAACAAACCATCACATCAATTTATACAAAAATGCACAAATTTGTGGATAACAGCTAATACAAGCTATTTCTTAAACTTTTTTTAGACTGAAATGAGTATCTGTACTCAAGAGAATATAGTACTTTCCCTTAATTAAGACTACTAGGTCTGAGTTAACCCTGTGACGGGCGATACAACATAAAAACATACGCCTGGTAAAAAATAGGCAATGTTCTAGTTTATACCTAAATAAACATAATAAGGAACTTAACTAAACAGGAGCACGCTTTACACAAATTCAAACACATGCCGTCATATTTGTACTATTAGGCCGACCTATAGTTGCATTATATATAAGCAATTTCTGCCATGACCGGCGATACATGCAGCTGCGGGGACGGAACTTCTGGTTAATAATTGCGTTAGAGAAACTAAACTGTTGATCTTTGAACATTATTTTTTCAATTCAAATAAAATATAAAAGGGTAAAGTAAGAAATATTGACTGCGGACACGTGACCGGCGATACATTTTTAAATTCAAATTTGAATACTGCAGCTATAATCTAAAAAAATACTTTTAAAATTGCTTTCTAATACAGGAAGTAACATATATTTCGAAAATTATAATCGTTTCTACAGGCAAATAGTTTTTTAGTAAGTTATATGCTAAGGACTGAAAGTTGCCTGTAAAAAATTTTTTACCAAGATACATGATAGTTTATTTACTATAGTAAAGGCCAACGATATAATGTAAACTATTCTATACTCCATTTATTTTAGAAAAAACTGATGTGCTGCCAACATTTTCAGTAATAGCCAATTGGAAGAAGCTGTGTTCTCTGAACGATAGATCCGATTTCCAAAAGCTTAAATTTATACAAGGAATTCGGTTCTATAATATGGTGTTGATCATTTTATTTCATACAGTATGTAGCTACATTGGGGGGTACATTTCAAATACCGAATATTTTGAATCGGTAAGCAACACACAATACGAACAAATTATATTAATAATAAAGCTACACGGGCGTTAGTATTAGTACATAAGGAAGATCCAATATTTAGAACATTGTCAGTCGGAATGATATTCACAAATCAAAATCAGTTCTAATAAGAACTGATTTTGATGATTAAATTCTATAAAGCAAAAATCTTTCGTTTGAAAAAATTTGAAAAATTTTGTGAACCACATGAAACACAAAATATAAATGTCGATAATGATACAAACAATATTTTAATTTTTGCGATTTGCATCTAATACAATGGAATTGTATTTCGTTTCCATAGAGAATCGTTCTTGCTAAAAAATTACTAAAAAGAGTATTTATAATAAATCAATTGCAATAATTTTTCAGGGCAACTTTTCTTCAATCTATATACTTTTTTATTTATTTTTAGGTTTATAGAAGTGATATTAAGCGAGGCTTTGCAACTTTATTTTTATTTTTAGTACAAACATTTTTCTTATTATCTGCATTTTTGTTATCGTACCACGTATACCAAAACATGGAAAAATACAAAGACTCCAAGAAGAAATATGTATTTCTTACATTTTTAAATAGGTATCTAAGGTAAGCTAAGATAATTGAATATCTGCACCTAATTATTTTATTATAACTTTGTCGATATAAATTGAAAATATTTTAATTGATTAATTTTTTTTTTAATGATGAATTTAAAATAATCTCTGTTAGACAGTAAAAAAATATATATTATATATATTAATGGTACATGGAAAAACCACAGACTCCTTCCGTAAAAATATTTGGATTTAATTATACTTACCTATATGCGAAAATTGATATTAACTGAGATACAGGGTATTAAAGTTAAAACTTCATTTTTCTTTTTCTCTAATATCTTTGCAGGAAACCAAAGTTTTTTTACAAAATTTGGCAATTATGGTTTTTTTAGGACGAGAAATTTTTTTTATGAAATTTTAATGTACAATGTCTGAGACATTATTTGCAAATTTATTAGGTCATAACTTTTTGTGCCTTAGTGTATTTAAGTTTTTAATGAAAATAATACTTTTATCATATTTATTACGTAAAAAAGGTATACAAAGTTCAGATCGCCCAGAGTTACCGTTTAGGAGATATTTGTATTTAAATTGTTTAGTGCACCCTGACTAATTATTATTAATTTGCAAACAAATGTCTTTTCTTAAAGTAACCTATGAGAAAACAAATAAAATTTAGAGATACAGTTGCTACGGAACAGAAAATGTTTCATTTTTGAGTTTATCGTAAGTTTGTGTTTTCATTGCTGTTGGTTTTTCTCAAAACGATATTTTCTGGGGTCAAAGTTATTTTAATTAAGGTTAAGTTAAAGAACAATCCAATTGTTGTATTTATTATTCCCAATTACCATTACTAGAACATTAATTATCATGTAAAAGTGAATTGGTAAGAAGTAAGAAAATATTATTTGCTTGCCTGAGCTAACGCACTGAACAATTTAAATGCAAATATCTCCTAAACGGTAACTCTGGGCGACCAGAACTTAGTATACTTTTTTACTTAATAGACATAAGAAAAGTATTATTTTTCTTAAAAACTTAAATACACAGAGCCACAAAAAAGTTATGACCGTATGAATGTGCGAAAAATGCCGCAGACAGCGCCCCCTACATTGTACATTAAAATTTCACAAATACATCAATTTCTCGTCCTAAAAACAGTAATGGCCAAATTTTGTAAAAAAACATTAGTTATTAGAGAAAAGCAAAAATTAAGTTTTAACTTTAACACCCTGTATCTCAGTTAATATCAACTTTCGGATAAGTATAATTAAATCCTAATATTTTTATGTAAGGAGTCTGTGGTTTTTCCATGTACCATTAATTAGCGTTCAGCAACTGAAATAAACAGTACCTACTTGTTTTGTTACAACACCCTGTATTAATCGTTTTCTTATCTGACACCCTGTATAATGAATGATATTTAAACTTTATATTTTTAGGATTTTGCCCCCCGTTTCGATAATGGTCTTACTATCAACGACAAATCTGTTGAGGCCTTTATTTGATAGTCCTATCAAAAATATATATTCGGACAAGGAATTTCAAAGATGTTTAAACAATTGGTGGACGAACCTTCTTTTTATCAACAATCATTGTCACGAAACCGAGATGGTTAGTTATAGTAGGTAACAAGCATATTTCTAAGGAAATAATTGGGTGATTTATACAGGTTGTTTCCTAAACTCTCTGAAAAAACGAAGGAGGTGAATCTTCATCGTATTTTAAGATAAAAATGTGGTATAAGAGTTTTTCGCATGTCACTTCGTTTTCGAAATAGAGGGTGTTAAAAAAATATTGTATTTTTCATTTTATTAATTAATTCCAAACGATATTCTAATGATATTTGTTAAACATAAAGGATTAGAGCACTTTACTTTAGGTAAATTTTAAATTTTACAATTAATTCATTTGAAAAAAAATTTTTTAACACCCTGTATTTCGAAAACGAATTGAAATGCGAAAAACTCGTCGTATAACAATTTCGTCTTAAAATAAGGTGAGGATTCACATCCTTCATTTATGCACAGAGATTATTAAACACCCGGTATACATACAAAAAAATATTTTGCTTCCAATCTAAGAGATACGAAAAGATGCTGTTAAAAAATATATTCTGAAAGAAAAACTGAAATATACAAAATTTTACAATCGTATGCCTACTTTTATATTTTGCATTATTTTCCTCCCGATTGAGGATATTTAAAAATTTTGAATTATCTAAATTTCTAATACACGGATGAAAATAAACCGTGTTTGGTTTATTATTTTAAATAAATTTTCTTAAAGAAATTTTTTAATATCTTCAATGGGCAGGGTGGAATGAAAATCATGAAAAATATCAAAGTAGGCATTTCCAAGATACAGTTACTTGATTTTTCGAAATTAAAATTATAACAAAAATTAGATTCTATTCAAGTAGGGCTGAACCCTAGAAGATTTCAGTATTTTTCTCCCATTCGATCCGGGAGCACATAGTGTATATGTTATATATGTACCTACAATAGTATAAATGTATACTACCCATAGACATATAATACAAGGGGTGACAAAATATTATATTCATAAAACACAATTTATTTACACTCATACACAGTTCTACAATTTCAAATAAGTTAGAAGATGGCTTTAAAAAATGGCAGCGCTGTAATAAGGTACGCATTTAGATAATATCGATTTAACAGTCATAAATAGTTAATCGTTGTAGGTATTTTTTAGATACAATAAAGAAGTAATCCCTATTTTTTAAAATATTTACTTAAAATAACTGAAAAAACATAACCTCATTATTCTCACTTACCGACGAAATTTTAATCCGGGATTAGAATAGTCGAATTTCTTACACACGATGCACTGACGAACCATCGTAGATAGCTAATAAATAGGTTTAGTTCGAAAAAACCATAAAAATTAATCCAGACACACAATAGATCATACATAAACAATCACAAAAGCAGAGCGAATAAGCGAGAACACCGCCGCCGAGAATTGAATGAGAATCCTAAACTTCATGGTCATGTTTACTATAATTCGTAAAAAGGGCCATACAGCGTTGCCACAGTGATTTCCCTAAAACATTGCAATTTGATGTAAAAATATACATACATATTTAGTATACTATTTTTACTTAATAGGTACACATGAGATATGTATTTAATATAATTAACATTATACCTTTCGGTTGGTTTCAAACGCAGGCGGTAGATTTAGGACCATGAGTACAAACTTTGCATCATTGATTTCAGTTTAAAACTTTGTATGATTCTGACATAACATAAACAATTCTGTCTCTTTATTATATCAACTAAATGGCAGTAATAAAACTGCTATAAATTAAAGCCGTTTTAAATATTTTTTTAGTGTTATTTCCTAACATGGTATTTAGCTGCAGATACACAACTTTACCTGGTTTCCCTTATGATATTATTAATAATTTGGAAATACCGTCATAGAACAAGAATTATATTGGCAGCAAGTGTTCTGGCAGGAATTATTTTAACATCTTTCACGTGTTATAAATATGGGCTAGATATGATATATCGGTTAACACCTGAGTGAGTATTCATCACTAAAAATTTTTAAACATATTTACAGTGAATGGCAGAATTTACGGAGCATATGGGAAATGAAATTGTTCAATTCTGGCCTGTCCTTGCTTCATAAATAAATATTTTTACGACCGTTGCATGCTAGACTCTGAAATCAGTTTATTATTAATAACAAGACATAGGTACAAGTTTATGTTTGTTAATACAACTTTATTCTAATTACATACCTCTTTAAATATGACTCAAAGGAAATTAAAAGTTTCTTCTATACTTACATTTTCATTTAATTAATTTAAATGAAAATTTTCCCATAATATGCTGCATAAATTCTCTATGCTACTTTATAGTGTACACCATGAAACAATAACTTAAGGTAAGATATCTAACCGTTCCAATTTCGTCTGCCGTATGCAGTGACGTCACAAGGAGAGTGATTTTTAAATTTCTTATGGAGATTTATACGGTGTTAGCGTTTTTAATTCTATTTTAAAGGCATTAAAAGGTTTTACGCATTTAATGGTATGTGAAATGAAAGAACAATATATTAATTTCATAGAAATATAACACACATTACAGCTAAAATGCCACTAAAATAAGAAAAGATTCCAACAATTGGAACCAGTCGACGATAGCCGAAGCTGCTCGGCGACCCCTCCTCGTTGCCACCAGCGTTGTCAGTCTTTTACAATATCCATTACTATTTTAACAATTTTTTAGATGTTCTTTCTTGTTGTGGGGCTCCCCATATAAAATTTATGTTCAATCCAGAAGTGGCCCCCATATCATAGGAAAGTAACGACCTCTTTTTTCGTACTCTTCTTACTCTGCGATTATTAGGTTTCGATCCGTCAACCTATTACTATTGAAGAATGATTTCTGGCACCACTGGTCGCCACGTAGTGCCGTTTGCCGTAGTCGCGGGTGTTTATTAAACTAAATATCTGAGTTTTCATAACATTAGGTATGTTGCGTTTGGTTATAATATGGATAACCAGGCAAAGAAATGTGATTCAAAGATAAGGTGTTTCCGCTTTCCTAAGGATAAAAACAAAAAATTAGAATGGATGCGGTTGTATTTATTTTGTTAACATTACTTCTTAAGTATTTTCCACTGGAGCTGATGAGGGTATATGCCTTCGAAACATGCATGGAAATTAAAATATTGTTTATTTAACTACTGAAGCAGACTATGAGTTTATTTTTCTTCACATAGTTATAATTTCACTCCACTGAGAGATGGACTATTTAAAAAAAATAGTTTAATTTATTTATAAATATTTAGGTTGTATTTTAGCTTTAATCTTAACTGTATGTTCATGAAATAAATATACCTAAATACCATAATATTATTCTTTCATTTCACATACTATTAAATGCGTAAAACCTTTTAATACCTTTAAAAGAGAGTTAAAAACGCTGACAGCAATATAAACCTCCAAAAGAGATTTAAAAATCACTCTCCTGGTGACGTCACAAGCCATGCCTCCATCGGCGTGGATTCGTACCTCTTAGTTATTTATACCATGAATATATACGTCGTAATAACGAAATATTAGATACTACACATATTACATTATGAGCTGCATTTAATCACAAGTTGCCAAGCAGGCACTATTTTATATGATGGTTTAGCCAAATATACTTAATTGTTTTCTAATCTAAAACTGGATTCGTAAAGTTAAAGGATTGGGAAACGCTATGAGAAAATTACGTTAAAAAATATAATGTATAGTATTTGCAGAATTATACCGTTGATCTTTTGCCTGCAATAAAACCTCATTATCCCTTCGAGCATAAAATAAATAAGGAAATCCCAAATGTTAAAACCTTTTCGAGAATAGCCGGACCAGGCATACAAATTCAATTTATACCTATGCCTCATGCATATAATATAAATACAAAGTGTTTTTTAATAATTTTAATCTTTATTGGTTTTCCGGCGAGTAATTTTTAGTTACGCTTATTAGTGGGAGAATGTGGCGTCCTTGGAATTGTGCTGATAGGGGGGCATCTTCAAGTGTCATTTTTAAAAGAAAGCATTTATCTACCGATGCCAAACTAATAATTAAAAATGTGTATCAATCGTTGTTGAGTAGAAATTTTAATTTGATGGTTGCTTTAGCAGAGACGTCTACTTTGACAAATACTCCATTATCTTCGGTAAGAGACATAGTACTTGAACCTGTTAATCCTAGAAAAAATCGGAGTGATTCTGGCACATTTAGAAGTATTGACGAAAATGACATGGATTTATTAAGAAGAAAGATTTACCAAATGTATGAGGCACAAACTGTACCCACTTTGATTTCCCTCAAAGAGCGGCTGATTAAAGACGAAACAAATATCTCTTGTAGCCTTTCAAGCCTTAGGAAAATATGGCGTAAAATGGGTTGTAAATACCGAAGCATTGATAAAAGACAAACATTAATGGAATCTCAACGTTTACGGGAATGGAGACATGAATATTTAACAGCTGTTAAACAATTTAGAGAAGAAAATCGTCCAATTATTTACCTTGACGAAACATGGTTCGATACCCATGACATTCCAGGAAAGGGTGGGATGATTCTTCCAAAAAATGTCAAACCAAGGCACCATCAAATAAAGGCAAAATAATCACAATATTACATGCTGGTTCAGAGAACGGGTTTGTTCCAAATTGTCTGTTGCTTTCAGCTAAAAACATAGCAGATTCTTCTTTAGATTACCATCAAGATACCGACGCACAACTTTTTGAAGATTGGTTTAAACATAAACTCCTTAAAAATATACCTGAAAATAGCGTGATTGTAATGGACAATGCGAGTTATCATAGTCGACAAGCAAAAATCATTCCCAATTCTAATAATACAAAAGCAGAAATTCAAAATTTTATGATTGAAAATGATTTATATTTTGAAGAAACTTCTAAAAAACGAGAACTGCTAGAAGTATTAAAAGCTTTTAAAATAAATAAGGAATACAAGTGTGACAATAATAATAACAATTTCAAATATGAACAATTTTTATTACCGATATTCCCAAATCTTGCTTTGTACCCTCAGCAACATGTCAGAGAATCTAAATATCAATAAATTAACTAAAGAACTTTATGGTTAACGGCTAAAACTTCACGAAAATAAATATTGATCAGCTAATGACTCTTGTCTCTTTCTAATATGTCAAGAAGCGGCATATATTTTAATTGAATTATTGCAACTTAAATGTTTGATAATTTGTGATCCTCATCTTAACTGAGAGGCCACTTTATAAAAATTTTTGCCGCTGAATATGTTAATAATTATTTATTTTCAGGAATACCAAAAATGATCATTATAGATCTTTTAAGTTTAATGCTATCTATACGTCTAGTTTTACGAATATGGCCTCATACATGGTTGGATTATCTCTCGGATACTGGTACTATATGATGGAAAAAAATAAAGTGTGGGCCAAAGAGGTAAGTAAATTTGTCATTCCATTTTAAAACTTATTTAAATTTCAGATCTATATTTAATAGTATACCGGTTGGTGCCTCCGAACAGGACACATGGGATTTCCTATGTAAATTTCGAGGTTGTCAAATATTCGATTCCTTATTGATTTTAAAGAAAAATTTTATTAATATTTTTAAAGAGGACACATACCATTTTTAAGATATTATGAAAATTCTGTTTTCAAACTATAGCTTAAATCTGGTACGATGCTGTTTATTTTTAATTCAGGTTAAAATAAAAATACCAGTAATCACCTTTATATTAGATTTATACTTATCAATATTTAATAGCGTTTTAACTTTTTTCAAATAATTCTTGCTTTGAATACAGTAGACACTCGATAGTGTGAACATCGTCTAACGGAAACCTCGCATAGTATGAACAAAATGTTAATTATACAAGACCACCGTATACCGTGAACAAATTAAACATTCACTAATGGAAACAAAGTTATTGACTCTAAAAATTTACATTATGTGGCAGTCGTTGTTCCGCGGTGCTGTAAATCCCCGATATATGCGGTACTTCCCCACCGCAGGCGTCGCTGTGTTAGCTAGAAATGCATACGTTTTGTGCTAGTTGTTCGATGTTAATGCGTATTTGGGTCACGTAATTTCGGTAAATATCGGTGAAATGTCTCTTAAAAAAGCAAAGTGTCTTACTCTTTATGAAAAATCGCTAGTGATCCAAGGATTAAATAAAAGGCAAAGTGTTATGTATTTAGCAAAAAAATATGGTGTTGCAAAAGCCACAATTTGTAAAATAAAACAAAAAAAGGAACTGATTTCTAAAGCAAACATTAAAGAGATCGGGATTTCCCAGAATGGAAAAAAAATTATATAAGTGGTTCCTGGAGCAAAGAAGTAAACATTTTATTTTAAGTGGGGATGTGATCAAGCGAAAACCAAAACAAATTCATTTACAAATTAAAGAAAATGATAAGCAATTTACAGCCAGTAAAGGATGGCTACAATGCTTTAAAAAGAGATTTGGAATCCAATTTTTGAAAATTTCTGGAGAGAAATTGTCCTCACAGCCAGAACTTGTGGATTCATTCAAAATCCAATTAAAAAATAAAGTAGAAGAACTTTATCACATTAGACCAACTTTAAAATGCTGATGAAACAGGACTTTACTGGAAAACATTGGTCTCGGTGGCGGAAAAAACTGCAGCTGGTAGGAAAACTGAAAAGCAGCGAATAACTTTTTTAGCTTGCAATTTGAACTTGAAGATGCTGAAGACTGTCAAAGCGATGAGATTGAGATACTTAGCCGAAGAAAATCCGGAATCATCAACTCTATTGGTTTCACTAGATATATAGTTATATAGTCTTTAAATGTAGTAAACCAGTGGGCTAAGGAAAGTGACATTGATATTAATGATCTTGTAGTTATAAAAAGGCTAAGAGATAAAGCAATTATGCAGAAAATTAAAACTCCCCGAAAACAAACAAAAATTTCAGACTTTTTTAACAAAAAATAATTCTTTATCCCCTTTTTTTAAAATTTGTTACTGTTTGTTTTAATGATTATTACTAGTTTATATGTTTATTATGTTGGTTATAAAAAGTTGTAACATATTAAATATAACCTCCGTTAATGTGAATAACTATCGACTGTCTACTGTATTTCTAATCGCCATGAGCTATTCAGTTAAAGAAAAAATTACAATGATTAAATAGTACTACGGCGGAAATACTATATACAGGGTGCTGATAAAGTCTGGAATAATCGATTTTTCTTGAAAACGCAAAACTTTTTCGAAAAACGCTCGTACCCGTCGATTTTATTTTATTCTTTGAAATTTTTTGGCGTTCTTCAATATTATACCGGATGCGCCAAAAACGCTAGGCAAGTGTCAACTTCACTTTTTCAAATAGAACACCCCTTTTTTTCTCCAATATTCAGATTCCTCTCTAAACTCTAGACAAGTTTCATATAACATATTGTATGGCTAAAGTCAACAGTAATTGAAATACAGGGCCCACAATAAAAATCAAGGTATAATTTTAAGGTCTAGGTATTTACCTTCTTACCGGTTTCTACATAATAACTTAGTTACGTAAATGTCAAAACATTTAATATTTACTCCAAAGTTGTCACTTTTACCCATAAAAATGTTTCTAACGGAAGCTGAGAGAATCGAAATATTAATAATAGTAGGATGTGGAGATCGAAAGAGAACACAAATAGAAGTTTGTGAGTATTTTAATGATAAATATCCAAATAGAGAACACATAAATCAGGCAACTGTTTCCAAAATTGTTAAGAAGTATAATGAAGTTGGTCACGTTAAGGATAAACCTAGAAGTGGACGACCTAAAATTTCCGACGATGTCAAACTTGATATTCTAGTTTCGTTGGAAGAGAGACCACATTCGAGCACAAGAAGCATTTCTCAAAATGTTCAAAATATCCACGATTCAACGGTGGCAAAGTTCCTGAAAAAGGAAAAATGGCATGCATATAAATGTCAAGGAGTACAGGAACTTTTGGAAGGCGACCCTGACAGAAGGAATGAGTTCTGCGAAATTCTCATGGATAATTACTTGATTAACGATGCATTATTTCCGAGTAACATAATTTTTTCCGTTGAGGCTACTTTTTTCTTGGATGGCATGGTAAATCGTCAAAATTGCCGGTATTGGTCCAGCGAAAATCCCCATTGGTTCCGAGAAATTCATACCCAGCGGCCGAGAAAAATTAATGTATGGGCAGGAATAATTCGGGATACTGTTATAGGACCCTATTTTTTTGAGGAAAATTTGACTGGTCAAAGATATTTGCAGTTTCTTGAAGAAGACCTCGCTCCAGCGTTGATTGCCCTATTTCCCGATCGGAACATTCCTGACTCACATGATACAACTATGTGGTTTCAGCAGGATGGTGCACCAGCCCACTATTCGGTCGAAGTCCGTAGATACCTGAATGAGTTATTTCATCATCATTGGATAGGTCGACGGGGTGAAATAGAGTGGCCTGCGAGGTCCCCCGACTTAACGCCATTGGACTTCTTTCTGTGGGGCTATATTAAGGAAAGGGTTTACAAAAATAAACCAGAAGATATTGATGTTCTCAAAACGCGTATAACAACAACCATAAGACAAATTACCCCAGAAATTGTACATAATGTACAGTTAGAATTTGTTGAGAGATTGGGACATTGTAGAGCCGTGAATGGACACCATTTTCAACACTTACTCAAATAATTTTTTAGATTGTTCACTGTATTACCAATTTCCTGTTAGAATTTTTTTTCTAGCCTAAGTATTTGTCATGGAAAACAAGCTTTAAAATTATACCTTGATTTTTATTGTGGGCCCTGTATTTCAATTACTGTTGACTTTAGCCATACAATATGTTATATGAAACTTGTCTAGTGTTTAGAGAGGAATCTGAATATTGGAGAAAAAAAGGGGTGTTCTATTTGAAAAAGTGAAGTTGACACTTGCCTAGCGTTTTTGGCGCATCCGGTATAATATTGAAGAACGCCAAAAAATTTCAAAGAATAAAATAAAATCGACGGGTACGAGCGTTTTTCGAAAAAGTTTTGCGTTTTCAAGAAAAATCGATTATTCCAGACTTTATCAGCACCCTGTATAACAATAAAATAATATAACATTGACGTAGGTATTTGACAAATGTTTAATCATTTATTTGCTGGGGTACTGACAGAAATGTGTCAGGTCCGTAGTTCCCGGTTTACACTCTAAAAAATGCATTGGTATTTAACGTTAACTGCCGCCATTTGCTGCTAGGAGATGGCGTTGTGCGCTGTATTTTCTCGACTACCATTGATAATACGGCGTGAAGTATTAGATGTACACCTTCACTGTACTGACGAGAACTAAAGAGTTCGATACCGGTCTGCAGGTTGTTACATCCTATCAATGGAAAAGGCTTCCTTTTCTTGGTAGTACCATTCAATCTGAAATGGTATTTTAAAGTGCTACTGTGTAGACTAAATACGCCCTTATTGTGTAAGGTATCATCGGGTGGTCTGGAAAAATAATAATTTTTCCATACATACAACCACACTTGGTTCACTTAAAAAGAGAGTGACTTCGACTAGAATAATCGTAGCAATAAAATTTGGCCTTCGATACTAAATTTCCTATTATCGCCAATTTCACTAAATTTTCTTGTTTTTGAGACTAAGATCTTGGTATCCTAAACTAGACCATTTTTTAGAGTGTATCATTATAAAAATATATTTTGTTAAATTACACTTTAAATTGTACTTCCAATTGTATTCCATTTTTCATAAAACTTGACTTATCCACTTATTCACGGATGGTACAGATTTTATCTCCGAAAGTAGGTACTTTAGATATTATTTTAAAGATTGGTAGGTGTTATTAATCCTATTTTAAATTTTCCATATTTTCGTACTTTTGTTAATATTATCAATCATTAATTAATTTTTTATTTAAGTTCCGTTTCGTACCTTCTATAAGTTTGTTTATTTTATTTCGATAAAGTCGTATACTGCAGATTCACTATGGCGTCGTTTAAGTGGATTCTGGAGTACTTCTAAAGGAGTTTTCTCCCCAAGCGTTATTTCTGTTTTAGGAAAAAAATGTTAAAGGAAAAAAAACTATATAATGCAACTAGAATTGGAGGAAAGTATATATATTTTTTTTCCGAAGATTTTTAGATGTAATTTTAATTACTGTTCCATGTAGAAAAAAATTATGGACTTTCCTTATTAATAAAATTAAGACATCTTCTGTTCGACATAAAAAAATGCAGCGTATCGATAAATAGAGCAGTGCTATGTCAGTAATGTCTAGACCCCCCGATCACTCGATTAGTATTGTTTCTTGTCGACGTACCGATTATGGGCGAACGCTCGACGAATTGTTTTAACGGCAAGGGAAGATCCAATTCGCCTCGTGCATACAAAGCGCGAAATGAACAGGGGGTCAAATCGGAGATTTCGACTGACTCTGGTATCCTCTTAAGTATTTGAAATATTGCGTTAATTTAATTTATATTCACAACTTTTATTTTAATTTGTTACCTTGACAGCCATGAATTCTCTGGTACTGTGTAGTGAGATTACAATTAATAATAATTTTAATATTAAATTACTATAAATCCGAGCAGTAGCGGCTCGAATTGTGAAGGGAAACTTCCTCAAGAAAGGAAGGAAAAGAAAAAAATTTTCAGTTTATTCATTCTTAGTCAATAAACAAATTTTATTTTTATTGATTAATTTAATTTAAGGAATTAAAACAAATTGATTGCTCTTCACTCAATCCCTTCTTCTAGCGAGCCGCCACTGGATCCGAGTAATGTTTTATTATGTTTTTAGTACAACTTTATATGGATGCTAATATTTATTACACTCCCAACAATGGTTGTGTATATTTCATCATATGAATATTCACCTTTCGTTACTGTAATCCTTTCAGGACTAATAAAACCCTGTTATGCATTGGGCATTGGTATAGGTATAATGACAATGGCACAACAAGAAAGTGGTAAGTTATTGTTGTTAAAATTATAGTTAGGTAGGTTTGAAATATGACTCTCGCAGCGTGTGCACTACTTACCTCAAATGTTGGCAGGGTCAAATTTTTTTTACAGGCAACTTTCAGTCTTTAGCATATAACTTACTAAAATAAACTATTTGCCTGTAGAAACGATTATAATTTGCGAACTATATGTTACTTCTTGCATTAGAAAGCAATTTTAAAAGTATTTTTTTAGATTATAGCTGCAGTATTCAAATTTTAATTTAAAAATGTATCGCCGGTCACATGTCCCCAGTCAATAATTTCTTACTTTACCCTTTTATATTTTACGTAATTTTACTAAAGTTACTTTTATATATAAATAATTTACACTCATACTACAATTTGTATTGAAAAAATAATGTTGAAAGATCACCAGTTTAGTTTCTCTAACGCAATTATTAACCAGAAATTCCGTCCCCGAAGCTGCATGTATAGCTGGTCACGGCATAAATTGCTTATAAATAACGCCACCACAGGTCGGCCTAATAGTTTTATAAATATGACGGTATGTGTTTGAATTTGTGTAAAGCGTGCTCCTGTTTAGGTAAGTTCCATATTATGTTTATTTAGGTATAAACTAGAACATTGCCTACTTTTTACCAGGCGTATATTTTTATGTTGTATCGCCGGTCACAGGGTTAACTCAAACCTAGTAGTCTTAATTAAGGGAAAAATACTACACGAAGTCATTCTCTTGAGTACAGATACTCATTTCAGTCTAAAAAAGTTTAAGAAATAGCTTGTATTAGCATCTATCCACGAATTTGTGCATTTTTGTATCACCGGTCACAGTAACACCGATCACGCATGAAAATGTTACCGGAGATACATTGATGTGACGGTTTGTTATCCGAAGGTATATACAATATTCTTTTATTAACCATTTATAAACCATTAAGGAAAAATATATTTTGATGTGCAAGTTTCCTTTACACCTTAGGCAGATTAAAAATATGACTAATTTTCTTATTATTTTAACATTCTATAAAGAACATTCCAAATCTTTAAGCCAATATAAGACAGGGCTGTTATAAATATTAGGAAAATGGTTATAGTGACTGATTAAAATAACTAAGTTCCAAATATTGGCGTTATATGATTCAGAAGAGTAAAATTAGCCATGTGACGGGCGTTAAATTATTAAAAAATCGATGCTATAGACCAAGATCTTTGTAACGATGATCTTTTGCGCGGACATATATAATTCCTCTAATTAGATAATATAAATAACCTTAAAAAATTAACAGATGTTTTTGACATTATTTATTTTAAAATCCGATTTACTGAAAGTTGCCTGTAAAAAATTTTTGGCCCCGGCAATATGTCAGCGATTTGGTAATGTATTTAATTAAAAAATAAAATAACCTACAGTTGGAACGTATATCATAATATCCAAGACATGTTATTTTTAACGTATTCTTGTTTTGTCAATTTAATGCAAAAAGATAAAACATACAACATCCTTTGAGAACGAAATACAATTCAATTAGTTTATATAAGAACTATCAGTTATAAAATTGTTTCTTTTTCTGTAAGTAGTGTTAAATATTGTATATTTAGTTATAAAAAACGAAATATTGGCCAAAAAACGACAACATCACTAGGCATAGCCACCGACCTATAACTATGTATCCGTGCAACTTATGGTATGCGCAGTAAAAAGTTAAATTTTATGATTGAAAAAAGGTTTGGTCGCACGTTTTACCAGTTATATTTGTAAAGGTTTCTCGTCGGTTGTCTTGCTCACAAAGTTGTCGCCGTCATATAGGCAACCCCGCCGTATTGGTGCTGGTTTTGTTGCAAACCAACAACGTGAACCAACGACGACCGTCCAGAACCGAAATCAGTCGTAGGGATGTAACGATATTAAAAATATATCGATACTTGGACAATAGATATCCAAATTAATTATAGAAGTGGATTTTCAGTGATCGCCACACGGTCCTGTTCGCCGGTTAAGGTAATGCGCATGCCGGTAGTCGGTAATGCGCATGACATCTGACGACCAGCTTTTTTTGAATTGCCACCCTTTCTTGTAGAGTTTGGCTATCTATAGATATAGGTCGGTGACAGAACTCTTAACAGTTATTATTTTATTTCTCTTTTCATTTTAAGGTATTGTTAAGAAAATTTGTGAATGGAAACCAGCTTTATTTTTGGGTAATTTTACTTATAGCACATATGTGGTTCAATTTGGCATAGTATTTTATAGGACTGGAGTAACGA
The DNA here is from genome assembly GCA_963991005.1 of Barypeithes pellucidus. Lineage (NCBI taxonomy): Eukaryota > Metazoa > Arthropoda > Insecta > Coleoptera > Curculionidae > Barypeithes > Barypeithes pellucidus. Next base: position 26,940,140 of record OZ022556.1, read on the forward strand.
AAGAGCCTTTGTATATGTCAGATTATAATCTAGTAAGTATACAGGGTGTTATGGAAATTACTAATTATATTTAAATGGGTGACTCCTTGGGTATCCTAAAGAAAGTCTGCATACTTTTTTTTATAATCGACTATCTAAATACTAAGGTAAAAACGCTTTTGCCTACATGATGTCGCGCTGCTCCTTCTGGTTTTAGTTAGCAACAATGTAAGTCACTAGATGATGCCATATCACATCGCGTGTCTCGCCCTTGCTTGGATAACCGCCGCGCGCGTATTGATATGTTTAACCTTTCAGTATCGTTGCTTCAGTATGTTTCGATACTCGGTGTTGAAATGACGATGCCAAGGGTTCCACGTGCTTGATGTATACGAATTTTAAACGTCTTGTTAGTTGTAGCATTACCTGATATTTTTTCTGTTGTGAAATAATTCATTCAAATTTGTGTGATATTATCTACTGTTGGTTCTGTTGCAAAATATACTTTTTGTGTTTTATTTTTTATGGAATTTAATTATAAAATGGATTATTTTAAAATAAGATCTAAGGTAAAAGAGTATGTACCTTAAAATTGTAGTTTTCTGTAAGTAAAAAGTTTGAAAAAGAAGTGATAACGCGGGTCAAAGACGTCTTGTTGTCAAACACTGAACACGTGCGTTCACAATTCTGTGTTGCAATATGACAACACCGCCTACAAGGCGCTGATTATTTGAGCCATAAACCAGTATTTTTTATGATACATTTTATTTGGTTTTAGGTGTTATCATTTTTAAGAGATGCTATATTGTCATTATTTTGTGGTTTTTTAATGCACATCCTAATAGAAATGCCCGCACTTCAGCTACAAAAACTATACATTCCACAAGTTAGGAATATAAAACCAGAGAAAAATAGTACAAAAAAGAAATTATAGAATATTTGAATAAATGATTTATAAAAAAATGTTATTTTTATATTTTAAAAACCCCGAACAAACTCTGGACATATTATGATGGTTTCAAGTGGTTTCAACTTTATTTATTCAAAAACTTGTAACTAAACGACGTATCCGAGCGGTTTTTCCAAAAATGAGGAATTTTAAAAATATTGAATTTATTTCATACTTTACGTCATCCATGTAAATTGAAATTTTTTTGCAATAAACATATAATGTTATGATGGATAATTTTAATTTGTATTTATATTATTTTTAATTGTATTAGGGGGCGCCAAAAAAATATGACCAGGGCATGGTATAAATAGCTAAGAGGCGTGGCTTGTGACGTCAGCGGGTGAGTGATTTTTAAATCTCTTATCAAGATTTATATTGCTGTTAGCGTTTTTAACTCTCTTTTAAAGGTATTAAAAGGTTTTAAGCATTTAATAGTATGTTAAATGAAAGACTAATATCATGGTATTTAGGTCTATTTATTTTATGAACATACAACAAAGATTAAAGCTAAAATACGACCTAAGCAGTTATAAACAAATTAAACTGTTTTTTTAAATATTTCATCTCTCAGTGAAGTGAAATTATGATGATGTAAATAAACTCATAGTCTGCTTCAGTAATTAAATAAACAATATTTTAATTTCCATATATGTTTTGAAGGCATATATCCTCAACAGCTTCAGTGAAAAATACTTAAGAAATAATTGTTAACAAAATAAATAAAACCGTATCCATTCTAATTTTTTGTTTTTATACTTAGGAAAGCGAAAACACCATATATTTCTATCAAATTTCTTTGCTTGGTTATTCAAACAAATCCGAACAAACCCGAACACAGCGCACAAAATTCAGATATTTATTTTAATACACACACGACTAAATAAGAAACAGTTCTGGCGAACTATCAAAATTTCCATTGAAAACTATGGCAAACGGCACTATGTGGCGACCAGTGTTGCTAGAAATCTTTGACAAAAGTAATAGATTGACGGTTCGAAACCTAATAGAATAGTAAAAAACGGTGTCAGAGTAAGAAGGGTACGAAAAAAAGGTCGTTACTTTTCCTACCACCACCAGATTAAACATAACACAACAAGAATGAACATCTAAAAAATTTGTTAAAATAGTAATGGATATATTACAATTGTAAAAGACTGGCAACGCTGGTGCCAACGAGTAGGGGTCGCCGAGCAGCTTCGGCTATCGTCGACCGGTTCCGGTGGCGCGGCGGTTGTTTTAAAAATTTGTCGGAATCTTTTCTTATTTTAATAATATTTTAGGTATAATGTGTGTTATATTTCTATGAAATTAATATACGTCACTACTCATCATATATCATTCTTTCATTTCAAATACCATTAAATGCCTAAAACTTAACACCGTGTAAATCTCCGTAAGAAATTTAAAAATTACTCTCATTGTGACGCCACTGCGCGCGGCAGGCGGTATTGGAAGTTAGATATCTTACATTTAGTTATTGTATCATGTGGCCAGGTTACCAAAATGCCGTTTTCCGGATTACCAAACGTTACATACGTTGTTTCTTATCGTACCATATATGCCACGTGGACATATGAAAGTATAAAAAATATTAATTAATATATAAATCACAAATAAATTGTTTTAATTTTTCGGATAGGCCCGCACACTCAACGTGGGCCCATTTACGACACTTCTGACAACATAGCCAACCTTTATTGGCTTCTGAATGGCTATGTAGTTCATTGAAAATAAAGGCATGGATAGTTTGTCTGGTCGTCATTATCATCGATTGAAAAAAGTTAACCAGAGTCCGAGTCGTCAAATACTTTTTTGGGACAGTTTTTCGTTTACTTCTTCTTACTTCTTCAGCTTTCTTGCTATTATCTTTTTCCCGAAGAGTTTCCAAATATAGATATAGTCGCTATATGTTCCTGTCCGATAATGCAAGCAAATATAAAAAGAAATAAAGAAGGGTTTTTGGAATGAAATCTTAAAAAAGATGAATGACGAAAAATATAGTTGAAAATCAAATTTATTAAACAAAATTAAAAATATGAGAACAAACAGTAAAATTATTTATTTATAACCTGTATAATAATTATCTATACTGAAACTGGATTGTGAATTACTTAAAATCGTAAATATTTCACACACCAAACTTTCATCCCCTAACACCTCACAACAATGACAATGTGAGAATTAGTTCAAGCATTTAAAATACTATGATAACGTTGTAGTTATAAAAACGGGCAAACAATAAGGCTTCGAAGAAGAATTTGCACTACAGTTTACAATAGTCCTAACGATAATGGTTTATATGTTCTGTATAATTTCGATATACCGGGTGATGCACCGTTAAGTTGAACATATGAAATCACATATAATTTTAATTTTTGAGCTGAGTGTATATCGACTCCCCTATACATTTCATAGAAAAACTGCATTATAACTTCTTGAACCGAGTTGAATACATTTTGGTGAGCCAATCCTAAGCTATTCAATTAAACGTGATGGCAAAACCACGAAACTCTCATAGTTCAGGTAAATCAGGAAACACCAGCAAATTAAAGTTTAACATTGACAAAACGAAAATTAGTGTCAGTGACAATATTATATCATTGCTCGTTATTAGGGAATCCAATCCCGCACCCAAACTTTAATCCCGCAAACCTGCGGGATTGAGCCCATCGATCCCGCGGATCCGCGGGATTTGCGGGATAGCAAACGATGAACAACGGTATTTTTGGTCGACGCGTCAGGGATTCCCCGCCATGCTATTGAAAATACGTTAAACAGAACAGTTTTCGACGTGCGAAAGTAAGGGCGTTATTCTACTAGTATCCAGTGACATTTATCAAGTGGTCAAATGGAATTTAAACAGCAATCTCAAAAATTAGTGTCAGTATAGTTTACAAAGACAATAAAGGTTCAAGTTTAGTTTGGAATTAGTTTTTAAAGTTTAAAGATGGTCTTACAGCTAAATGTAAGTTATGCCCTAGCATTATCAAAATTTCTACTCGTTCCACCAAAGGTCTTCACACCCACTTACAAAAAAGCATAATATTAATTTGAAAGTCCAAAACAGCAGGGGCAGTGTTGATATTGATAAAATAACACAAGAAATGAAAGCTAGTACCAGCAGTTCGAGTAGTTCGTTTAGTTCTATTGCTGCTATTGCATGTGAGAAAAAAGTTTCGATGGAGGAAAGAGTGTCCCGAATGGTAGCTAGAAATGGTATATCCTTTAGAAAGGTTATCACATCTATTCGAATCAGAGGGCCACAAATTGTGTAAAATCTATTCCGCCGACAAGTTAGTGTCCAAGCTGAACGTGCGTTTTCAGCCGCGGGATACATGTGCGATAAAATAAGATCAAATCTAAACGATGAAACATTAACCATGTTATCTTTTCTCCGAAAATACTTTCAAAATCAATGTAACATGTAACCATTAAACTAGTCGTACTATTGTATTGTACCCCTATATGAAATAAATATTTTCTTGCTACTAGTCTCTGTTTCTAATTGCATAAAACAACTTTTTATTAACATACAGCACCCACATCGAGTCCCGCAAATCCCGCGAATCCCGCACCTTTAATCCCGCACTGTCAATCCCGCGAAATCACCGCGGGATCCCGCATTTGCGGGATTGGATTCCCTACTCGTTATGTTCAGCCTTACGTCCATTTTTGACAATAACGTCTTAGAAATTATTGCTGGTGTTTGTGGTATTACCTGAACTATGAGAGTTTCGTGAATTGCCATCAAGTTTCATTGAATAGCTTAGGATTGGTTCACCAAAATGTATTCAAACTGGGAACATGGGTTTACTATGCCGACCTCTTTAAGAATTTATAATACAGTTTTTCTATAAAATGTACAGAGGAGCCAATAATCAGCCGCCTCAAGAATTACATGGGATTTTCTATGTTCAACTCAACGAGGCATCACCCGGTATAGGTACATATTCCTTACGTAATTCATGTGACATTGTGATGACGGACTATAAAACTAAAGCAAACACGCTTGTTTATTCCTTACATACTTTTCATTAATAATTAAACACGACGAAATCTTATCTTTATAGTCTACTCGACTGCAATGACGGAGCAAACAACACCCGTACACCTGGGCCTTGGATGCGACATTCTCTTTCTGCTGAAACAGTGTGGTGGTATTATATGATATGCGCGCGATTCGCCTGTTTAATATTGTACATGCCGTTCCACGTGATTTTTTATTTAGAATCAGTTTCGCGAAATGTGAAAATGTAATAAGTGTAGTGTCTTGCAATAATTTCTTGTGTGCCTGGTAAACAATATGAATCCCGGAGATTTTTGTGTAACGGAACACCTGACATTTTTAAAATATATCAACGCTCAGGTGTTGTTTTATTGCATCACGACATTTGTATTCGGGTCTGTGTTTTTATTAGCCTGGATTTTAAAGAAATACACATTCTTCGATAAAAATAAACATAAAGTTCCACAAGGAAACGTACCGACGTTCCCTTACGGCCACTTTAAAGATGTAGTTCAACAAACGACCTCTTTACATGAATTTTTGTGGAAATATTACAATCGATTCAAGAGGAAAAGTTATAAATTTGGAGGATTGTTTTTGTTTACCAAACCGGTAATATTAATAATCGATAGTGGGGTAATCCAAAACGTAAACAAAAATCACAAGGCGTTTAAAAATATATTCCCGGCTGCATTCAAATTAGATAATGAAAAGATTAACAAAATATTGAACGCCAGAACCATGGATGCGTTTTTAGAAAAATATAATTGTTATATGAAAGGATCTGTAGCAGAGATTTTTAAAAAGGATGAAGGATTTACCGCTTTAAGAAATTATCTGCTGGAAAGTATTTGTCTGGGTTTCGGACTTAAGTCTTCCGAAATTGTAGAAGAAATAAATGAAGTGCTGAAAAGATCAATGTCAACATCATTTAGATACTACTTTTCACTGAGTTATCCTTTATTTCAATCGTCCCAAGATAAGCTCAAGTCTGATCTCATAGAAATATTTTTAGAAATTATGGACAATAGGAAGAAAAATGACTTAAAAACGGGAGATTTAATACAATGTTTTACAGAGGTATATAACGAATCGAATTGTGCCCTTGAAGATATTGTAAGTGACCTATTTAATGTATTTTCAAGCACGCTTACGTATTCCTATTCCACGTTGTTATTATGCATATATGAATTAGCTAAAAACCCAGACATTCAGGAGGATGTGAAAGGCGAAGTTCGAAGATATAATAAAAATAATTTACCTCTAACATATGCAAATTTAAAGGATTTAACTTATTTAGATGCCGTCATAAAAGGTAAATGAACATAGAATGTAGTAAAATAGAGAACAATAAATACACTGATAACTACAGTGTGGCGCAGAAATTCGGCAATGGCCATTTCTCTCGTAAGCCCATGTATCAAAGTGCTACAAATTTTAAACGTAGGGATAAAAAATGGTTTCGCATTTATTGGTAATATGTCAGACGTTGTCAGGCCTACCGCCTGTCAAATATAAACATATCACATAGTTATTCTACTCGTAAAGCGGCGTCCATACTTAAGGTTTGACCTGACGTCTTAATAGCGGCTAATAATAACTGTTAATTTAAGTACCAGTTAGTTTAAATAGCCATTAGCTGTTCATAGGTGCTTCGACCAACTAATAAACATTTAAAAATAACAGAATAATCCATCTCTACCCAGACTTGCACCGGCAATGGCAATGAAAATGGCGCGTGCCTCATTTCTGGCATACTGCGCATGAATCCGTGCAATTTTAATTGCCAGAAGACGAGAATTGCCGACTGTAATACGGATTCCATTCTCGCATTGCGTCGGCAATGCAAGCAGTATTGGGCCAGCTGATCGAAAACGGTTTAGTACGCATGAATACGTGCAATTATTATTGCCATTGCCGGCGCAAGAGACAAAAATTGCCAACTCTAATACGGCTTTTACATTTACTACGTTTGCGACGTAGCAAATGTAATAATGTAGTACATTCAATTTTTCTTGCGACATTAACAAAACCCTGGCTATGCCAGGGTTATTCGAGTTTAGATAACCATCTTATTATCGAAATATTTTTAACGGCTTGAAGATAAAATTTACATTTAAAAAAGTTTAGGATAGGGAACAAAATCATTCCAGATATTTAATACAAGCAACAGGAACTAACAAAATTGCCCAATTTTCAGAAATAATAAATCCAATTAGGAAACTATAGTCAATTGATGCAAATTTTAAATAAGAGATGATATAATATCGCGGCTGAGAACATTCTAATTAAACAAGCGTATTTAAAAAAGAAATAAACATTATTTTATTAACCTGTTTTACGTTTAGCCATTATCTTTTTTTAAATTACTTTGTGCGATAATTTAGGACGCATTAACAGAAATCCGGAGTAGGGGAGAAGGGGGTTCAATGTGTCATGGGGCACAGTGAATCATTTTAAATTTGGCGCCCTCTAATGTTTGCACAACTGTGAAATCCCGCGTGCAGAAGCATGTAGAGGTAACATATCGGTACAGTCCCCGTTTAAAGATTCAGTTCATTTCGAACAGTTGAGTAGTGCGTTTGTTGATTTTCTAACGTGAAAAGTAATATTTTACAATCAAGGTTAAAAAGTGATTTAAGGGATAAAGTAATTTTCTATGAAAAAACTGGTAATTGTAAAGTGATGTGACATACTTTGACTACTTAATTTTAATAAGGTTAGTATAATTGCTTTTTAGAAAAAAATATCAAGACAACTTTTGTTTTTATTTGAAATATGGGGCACTTTGTGTCACAAAATAGGGGGGCACAGTGTGTCCGACACAGTGTACCCCATCGAGGTTATTACGTTTTTGTTTTGTTTCAGAGATACACAAAATGGTTCGTAATAGAAAACGAAAGACGAAAATAGGCCTCACAGATCCTGCTGTTATGAAAGCCGCCGTTATTCAAGTTATCCATGAAAACTGTAGCGCAAGAGCCTTAGCGGCCAGACTAAAAATAAATAGAACAACACTTCAGAGATATGTTAATAAATATAATACTGCATCTGAACAAGAAAAGGAAAATTTTCTTTTTCAACCAAACTATAGCGTTAATAAAGTTTTAACATCTCAACTCGAAGAGGATTTAGCCAACTATATTATTGATGTGGCAAATATGCATCACGGTCTCACAAGAAAACAAGTAATGGAATTTGCCTATCAATTAGCCGTTGCGAATAATCTAAAAATACCCTCTAACTGGGAACAAAATAAGTCTGCAGGATTTGACTGGTTTTACGAATTTAAAAAGAGTTAGCGTTAAAGTATTTTTTGATAACTTGGAAGAAGTTTATCAACAGTTTGGTGGCAATTTAACTCCTGGCGGAATTTATAATTTAAACGAAACCGCACTTACTACCGTTCATAATCCACCGAAAATTGTAGCAAAAAAAGGTCAAAAGCAAGTTGGCCAGATTACATCTGGAGAGAGAGGTGTTCTGGTGACAGCGTGCTGCATAATATCTGCTAATGGAAGCGCAGTCCCACCGTGTTTGATTTTTCCAAGAGTTAAGTATAAGGACCACATGATTAAAGGAGCACCTCCAGGCGCTGCAGGATATGCTACGAAAACTGGTTGGATGAACGGAGATATATTTGTGGAGGTTTTGAAACACATTCAAAAAAATATAAGAGCCACTGTCCAAAACAAAGTGATTCTCATATTTGATAACCATGAATCCCATATTACAATTGGCAGCCTAAATTTTTGTAAAGAAAATGGGATTGTTTTAGTTACTTTGCCCCCTCATACATCGAATAAGTTGCAGCCTTTAGACCGCACTGTTTATAAGGCATTTAAAACGGCTTTCAATGCTGCGTCCAATGACTGGATGATAAGTAATCCCGGAAAAACTATTAGTATTTATGATGTAGCTGGTTTATGTGGCAAGGCATATGAAACTTCATTTACTCCAAAAAATATTTCCCGTGGCTTCGAGGTTACTGGGATCTGGCCATTTAACAGAAATGTTTTTACAGAAGTGGACTATTTAGGATCTGAAGTTACAAATCGACCGCTGCAAGATCTCAAAGCCACTACGATTGGAAACCACGCCGACGGTGCAGGTACAAGCACTCTAAACTTAGACCAAATCACAAATTTAGATACAGCCAGTCCCATAGAGCCAGCACGAGAAGAGTTGGTAACAAAAGTTATTAAACCAGAAGATATAAGACCCTTCCCCAAAGCCGAACCACGTAAAAGCAACAATAGTAATAGGCGCAAGAGAAAAAGTGAAATTCTAACGAAAACACCCATTAAGGATGCTTTGTGTAAAGGACTTGAAGAGAAAATTAGAAAAAAAGATTTGGAAAACAAGAAAGATGTAAAGAAAAAAGTTTTTGTTGAGGAATCAAAAAATTATAGTAGCAGTGAAGGGTCTGATGATAACATCAGCCTGCATGATGAAACCTCGTCTGCCTTTAGTGATGATAGTGATAATGCGTTTGATAAATACGAAATTATTTTTGGATATACGCAAGCAAAAATAAATGACTATGTTCTTCTAAAAGAAGGTGTTTCCCATAAGACACCAATATATTCTGTTGGAAAAGTCATTAATATTTTACCAGATGAATTTGAAATATTAAATTTAAAGCCAACAAGAAAGGGCAATTTTGTCGAAAACACGGTGTTTGTACTTGCCAAGAAAGACATTGAACTGGCGAAATTACCAAACCCAAAAACCATGGGTAAAACAACAAGAACTTCTGGAATGTTGTCGTTTCCCTTTAACTTTGACTGTTATAATATCCGATATTAACTTTGTTACATTCACCTTATTTGTCTTGTTTCCTAATTAAATTGTTTTTTTAAAGAATAAGTTCATTTTTTTATTTGACACACTGAATACTACTGTGTGACACAACTTACCCCACGAAGGGGGCAACCTGTGTCATTTGACATTGGCATATAAAAATGATTTTTTATCCTTACAATCTGATATTTTATTCTCTTTGGGCATAAATATTAATTGCTCTAACTACCTATGTTACGTAGGAGTCATCAGTTCATGTATTAAGTCGAAAAGTCATAAACAAAAATAAAAATTACAAAAACTGACACACTGAACCCCCCTCTCCCCTACCTGTAAACGAGTTTTCTTTCCAAGCGTTTATTCCCGTTTTAGAAAAAAAATGTTAAAAGAAAAAAACTTTTTAATAGAACTAGAACTCGCGGAAAGTCTATATTTTTTTGTTTCGGAAGATTTTTCAATTTTTTACTGCTATGTACAGGGTTATCAATTTAGTTTCTACCGCTTTTAAGAGCCTGTAACTTTTTTTTGAGTTAGCGCGTTCATTCAAAAAACAAAATGTAGCATTTTTAGCCAAGTTTTTATGAGTGTTGTCAAAAATGAAAGTAGGTGTGATATGTCACACCGAAAAACAATTAATATTTTTTTTAAATGGGGCACTCTATATATTAGAAGCGCATTAGATGGCGCCTTTTCTTCCTATCTCAAAAATATAACACACATATGTATTCTTTTCTTCAAGTAAGTAGTAGAAAAATGATTTTATTAATATTGGTATAACTAGAAAATTTCAAAAGTTTATAACATTAATTTAATAACTAGAATTATATAATAATTATTTCATAATCTATATGACCACCTCCATTTTCGATACATTTACGAAACACTTTTACAATGTGACTATTAATTTTTAATAAAACTTCTCTATTAGTTTGAATCTGAAGGATTGAGTTTTCAATTCTAATATACATTTCATTCAACGAATAACACGGTGTATTATATATTTTTAATATAACCCCAAAAGAAAAAATCACAAGGTGTTAGGTCTGGACTGTTCGGCGGCCATTTTATAGTACCGGATTTTCCAATCCATTGGACATATATACAATAGCAAACATAAAACACCTTTCCCCCACTAAATATCAATATCTCATATTGGTTGGTTTTTATATACAAAATAACTTTTCTGCAAAATTCTGATAATGACAGACTGAAATATAAATAAAGATCAAATCCATAGCAACCAAAATAATTACATAGCTATCTTGATACTTTTTAACAATAATATATTTTGACATATTTTTGTCAATGTTTAATGGAATGAAGAAAAGAATGTTATATGTGTGTTATATTTTTGAAATCGGAGGAAAATGCGCCATCTAATGTGCTTCTGATATATAGTGTCCCATTTAAAATAAATAATAATTGCTTTTTGGTATGACATATTATGATACCTACTGTCATTTTTGACAACACTCATAACAACTAAAAATGCTACATCTTGTTTTTTGAATGAACGCGCTAACTCAAAAAAGTTAGAGGCTCTTAAAAGTGGGACTAACTAAATTGATAACCCTGTACATATAGAAAACAATTATGGACTTTCCTCGAGTTGTTAACAAAATTTAGACATCTGTCGATTTTTTAAATGTACCGTCATAGGAAGCGAAAACTCCTTTTTTCACCGTAGAAAATTGAAGTATAGACCCCGATCACGTGCTTCCGATTATCGTTGTTTCTGTCGGCGTACCGATTACTGGCGGACGCACGACGTATTCTTCTAACTGCAAGGGAAGATCCAATTCGCCTCGTGCCTTCAAAGCGTGAAACGAACAGGGGTCAAACCGGAGATTTCGACTGACTCCGGCATCCTCTTAACGAAGACAATGTTTTTGAAACTACTGGGCGGCCAAGTCGAAAGGCGGCCAAATGTTGATAAACCTATTAAATGTAACCAGGATATACACTATACAGGGTGTCCATTTATTGTGTAATTCTTCGATAGCGCCTATAATATCAAGGATAGAGGAAAACTATAAATATTAGTGGACTACTATTGAAGATGTATATTTTTAAAATATTTTAAAATATACCGTGTGTTTCATAAAAGAGGGACCATTAAATTTTTTTTAATGAAATGCCCTATATCTTTTACTCGGAATTAGTGTCCCTCCTTATTATGTATGTAATCCCAATTTTTTCCCTGTCTGTTGCAGTGTTGCCAAGATATTAATTATTTTCCTATTTTCATTGCTTCTGTACGATCGCAATAAATATTCTACAAATTCTTTATTTTAATTTGATCAAAAAATTGTCGAGTTAAATCTTTTTAACTTGCAAACTATTTTACAAAATCAAAGAAATAGTCCATTTTCTCCAAGAGACCTGTTTAATAACTATAAAAAGTAAACCCAAAGTCACGGTCGCAAGAATTACATTGGAACCATATCCGTACTATACTACTGAGAAGTATTAAAAAGGTTACATGTTTCACCCAACTTTCAATTCCAATGATTTTGACTGGGTATTAACGAGCCCATATTTTATTTTTTAAATGTAGCTGTTGGTATTTGTGCAGTTGATTTTATTTAATGGTCTGATGATGCCCAGTTGACCGAAACATGTAACCTCTTTAACACTTAAATACATATATATAATTCGTGAGACCGTGACTTTGAGTTTACTTTTTAATAAATTATGAAACTTGTCAAATTTGTTTGTCATAAGTAGCACACGTGATTCTATTAAAATTAATCTCAATATTATATTTTCTATTACTTCTAGAAACACTACGGAAATATCCACCAGTACCCACTGTGAGTAAATTCTGTTGTGCTGAACAAGAAGGTGGCTTGCAGCTGCCAAAAGATACAATAGTCTTCATTTCTCCTTTGGCTATTCATAGAGATCCTCAAAATTATACGAAACCCGATGAATTTGATCCGGATAGATTTACAGAAGAACATCAATATATGAAACCAAATACATTTATTCCTTTCGGAATAGACTGGAGAAGTCAGATAGGTAGGTAACTACAGTATAATGATTCATTTCATGAAGAGTTCAGAAATTATGGCCCTTTTCCGAACACGCCTAATAAGTTGTGGGGCTGGGCGGAAAACACGGAAGAAGTATAATAAAATGCATTTACTTTGAATTGTAGTTATTTATGTAACAAATGCCCATTTCTCGTGCGCTCAAATGTCTCGTTCGTGAAAAAATTTAACTTTATATACTATTTTTTCTATGATCGTTGCAGTTTTCTTTTTCAAAATTAAAAAATATAATATATTGGCGTATAACCAACTCACTGTCACCTATGAATAGAATAACTTTGAGATATTTGCCTATATCGATTGGACTATTGAGAATTAATGTTGATTTTTAGCTTGGCGTAATATGACCATAAAGTACAAGATTTAAGAATGTTTTACCTTTCTTAAAAATACGGTAACAATACCCGTTCGCTACATATCTTCACTTGCTTTCGTTCCAATGCCATTTGAAAAACATATTATATTCCTTTTTGTAAGCTTCTTTCGATTTTTTGTATTGCTTCGTTGGCTTTAACAACTATTTTATCTGGAGCGCATTGAAATACGTTTTCACCTTCGAAATCGAAATTTTTTCGCTCCATTTTTGATTTTTTCAAATATTATTGACATTTATAAGGTTACAATAACAATACGGATGCTATTTTCATGGCAACTTGATATTATAAGCCTTCAGTAAAAAAATGACATGGTACTTTTCTTAACGATAAATAACTTTTTTTGACTTTTTAAAAAAATAACCAATTTTATGCATTCGTTTGCTTAAAAAAATATACTTAGTCGTTATAACGATCGTAAAAAAATTATATTTCACTACCCCCACAGGAATAATGGATGTTAACTACCGAATACACCGGCTGACAATTACGGAAAGGATCCACGTTTGGTATATGCGTTTAAAATTGTTTTAGTGTCCTACCAAATAGAATTAAAATAATATACAGTCTATATCATTTTAGTTTTTAATGTTGACAATTGACATATTATGTAATTTCTAGTAATATTATGCTTATACAACTATCACATCTGAAACTTTGGACAGTTCCGGACATTCTTTATAAAAATTTATTACTTATAATAGCAATAAAACATTTTTCTGAAATTAATATGCTGATTACGTACATGTAGATATACCAAGAAACAATTATTATAGCATAACTATACGCTGCTTTTGGTAAGATTTCTTTTAGTTTCAATTATCAGGTAAAGCAGCCAAATCTCTGATAGTATGTATGTATATCTCAAAAAATATTCGAAAGTTAATAGGCGTTTTTATTTACGAAAGATTACTATATTCTCCTTCTGAGTTTTAAAATGTAGTTGACCACTTCAACTTTGTCCTAAAACATGCTATGACAGAGTAATAAAAAGGGACAGAATCAAAATTTGAACAAAAATTTTCATAACCTATGAAAAAATATGGTACTTATAATTAAAAAGGGATATTTTATACATTATAAGTTTTTCCACTGAAAATCTTGTTAACTTATAATTCGTAATATACAACGCAAAACATATCATTCCTATAATATAATTCAATTTTTGTGTTACATCTATGTATATGTTATTAAAACTGTTGCGCAAACAAAATATAGTACTGTACTTACTTTTTAATTTAAAAAATACACTTTACAGGTACACACAGTCCATAAACAGAAAATAATGAAAAAATCATTCCTGAAATCATTAACACCCACTAAAAACAAACTTTGTGATATCACACACGTGTTTAATTAAAACTACGACGATCGGGACTAGACCACATATATATAAACAGTATATTGCTAATACCATCTGCCATTATGTCCCCGCTATGCGCATCGAAGGGGGCGTTGTGAGTTTGCGCAGTTCAAAAATTTCCTTGTGTAAGTAAACATTCGACAGGACCGGATTTCAATTTTTTTAATATAAATTTGACTGAGTAATTAGGAAAAATATTGCAATTAAAATTTCGACTAGCTCGATTTAAGACAGCGTTCCATGCATACGATTTCTGACGATATGATGATTCGACCGTGGCCCTGATTAGTGTACACTTTTGGGGCCAAATTCCGTCCGAATATTTGTAACAATCGACATGATGAGCTTTATTTTAACTCTCTTAACCACACTTTTTTCTAAACCAAAAATTAAGAATGAATGACTATATCGACTATTTTGGGAATTATTATCAGCTACTAATGCACCAAATTAAAAATACATTAATTTTAAGGTTAGGTAGGGCACTCTTTTCTTTTTTACAAGCTTTTTAGTGAAATTCGGTTCCGAAGATAATGTGATAAGCAAAATATTTTCGTATATACAGGGTGTTATGGAAATGACGTATTATATTTAAACCGGCAAATCCCGCGATGAAAATAAATTGAAGAAAAATAACCATAAATGGCGCTTTGAATTATTAAGCGAAATATACACTTTATATGAAATCTCAAAATTTACGTGACCGCTCCTGAGGCCCTTCGCAATCAATATATTATTGAGGCAGTCTCAAGTTTCAAAAGAGGTCAGCGCATTGTAGGCGGTTTTGTCATTCTAATTCTAAACGCACGTGTTCAGTTTTTGACAACAAGACGTCATGGCTCGCGTTATCACTTCTTTTTCAAACTTTTTAGACAAAGAAAACTACAATTTTAAGGTACATACTTTCTTACCTTCGATCTTATTTTAAAATAATCCGTTTTATAATTAAATTCCATAAAAAAATAAAACACAAAAAGTATGCTTTCAACAGAACTAACAGTAGATAATATCATACAAATTTTAAATCACATCACAACATTTCTTATTATGAATTATTTCACAACAAAAAAAAATCGGGCAATACAACTGACTAACAAAACGTTTAAAATTCAAGCACGTGGAACGCTCGACGCTCGACGTCGTTCCACTCCAGAGTCGCGAAGCCTACTGAAGTATGAAGGGCGCGCCGCCAGTATTCAAGTAGGGGCGAGACGCGCAGTGTGATCTGACAACACTGTTAGTATACTCTAGTGACCCACATTGTTGCTAAGTGAATCCAGATGTAACGGCGCGACAGTATGTGGGCAAAAAGGGTTTTTACCTTAGTATTTAGATATTTGATTTAAAAAAAAAAGTATGTAGACTTTCTCTCGGACTCCCTAGGAGTAACCCATTTAAATATAATAAGTCATTTCCATAACACCCTGTATGTACATACCTGAAATACTTTATACCTGGTATTGATCCACGACTTTTGCAAAAAGCACCATGCACTTGTGTCCTTTCATCTTAAACAAAACAAGCCACTAATAACCTACCAAACAGCGAATCGAATCATCACAAATTAAAAACTCCTTTACACAAATTGTTGTTAGCTAATGGAAGTTTATAAGAACTAATATACCGACAACAAGTTGGATAAACCACTTTTTATTCTGTAATTTGAAAAAGCATCCAGAACCAAAGATGGCGACGAATAACAACAAACAAATAATGCCGGGGACACTTTTTCTATTTTGGAATGTCCGTATTGGTAATATACTTTTTATATATATAAGTGGACTAGACCGACTCCTACCATATATACCGGTTTGACTAACGCGGCAGGGTATTACTTTTCATAACTTCTCCTTGTATCAGTCAGTCAGTCAGTTGTAAACAAATCCGAACGCACAACTACCGGAAAGAGTTGCTACAGTAAATGCGTAAGATAAGGATGTCATTCACACGTCTTTCGATGAGCGGTGCTGTACGTATTCCACGTTTTGACGCTTTTTCCATTAAGACGATCGGAAGAGCATGCATCCTCGTCGCGTACATGTAAATATATGGCAATTAAAATCTTTTATCAAGTTCAATTCAGGTGAATTTAGCGCTTAGGAATAAGAAAAATATTTCTGGTATTCTTGATTTTTAATAAACTTATTATAAATTTAATTTCTTTTATTTTAGATATGCAGTTTACAACTCTGCAAGTAAAACTAGCACTATTTAACGTCTTTTCATCTTTACGAGTTAGCTTAAAAGATGAAGTTCCAGAGAATCTCCTAATTGATCCGAAACTGATGTGTCTTAGTGTATGTGAAAATTTTTCTTTAAAGTTTGATTCTTTGTAAATAGAAACAAATTATGTTAAATAAAGTTATTTTCTAAATGCGCACCTATGGAATCATTGGTAATTTCCTACACCTTTAAAGTATTTCTGGACTACCTTCGAAAGAGTGTGCAATAGGCTTACCACTCGAGTTGTGCACTATACTTTGTCTACGACTTCATATTTACTTTTATGTTAAATTATCGAAATATGCTAATAAAACATTGTGAGTTGGTACTCACATGTTATCAATACCACCAGTCAATACATTTTTGATACGCTTTTTCATGCCACTCTCATGGATTTTTCTAGTAATAAATTATTTTCTGCGAAGCAGCTTGTAACGTAATTTCCCGTGACGTTCCCTCAATCTGCATATCGTAGTAACTCATACTTTACCCAAAAATATACAAATTAAAAATGTTGACGTTTAAAATTTCATGACATTTGTCACATTTGACATGTTGTCAAGACGACCCGATGGAATTTACAGCCGACTTTTCATTAAATCTATTGGAAACTTTGACGGATTTGGCACATCACGGCAGCCCGGTGAGACTGCTTATGGGGGGGATCGAAACACGTAAGAAGGCCTTGGAAGTGATGCTAAGCCTACTCTGCTCCATACGCTCACAAGTAACCTACTTTTATCTATCTGTTTCACTCTATCATTTAAGCGTCAATATCAGACTTACGTAGAGTTAATATGGAAAGCCCAAAAGTGAGTGTTTATGCAGGCGACTTGATCCTGGTCATATTTGTCTCACTTTACTGAATTAGGGAAGGTTGCTGCAGACAGAGACAGGCATAGAATGCGAACAGCACGAATTGTTAAACAAGCTAACTTCCTTCGTCTGGCGGGCATGGAAATCAAGCAACATCTGATATGATTTAAAATGGTGGAGAAGACGTATCTTTAAATTTTAAAATAATTTTTAATATTCTAATCTTTTACGAAAAACGTCGTTTCCTTTTTGGTGCAAGTGAGTAATTTGTAATTGAAATATTCATTTAGTCATCTTTACTGAGAGTAAGCATCGATAATAATTTCTTTCCATAAATCATATGGGGCCCAAAAAATATGCTCGGACTTGAAGCCTGAAATATTTGCTAGGACCTAGAGCCCAGTTGAAGATGGTAAAATATTTTATGTAAATTATGATTTACTTCCTATTTTTTAATAAAACTACTACTATTTCTGAAGTTTAATTTTTCATGTGTAAGGATTATTTTAAAGTGATATTTACAGCTTAAAACATGTCAGAATCCTAATATTTGATTTTCACTACTTAATAAATCAAATAAAAGGGGTTTGAATGTTTTTTGTTGGTTAAATGTCACTTTAAAATATTGACAGTAATAAAAATTTGCACAAAAGTGACATTTGAAAAGCACGTGCGTTTGTCAGCTGATTCCAGACGTAATGGATACCTGGTTTGTTCGTTTGTTCATACTTGCTTCGATGTGTTAACACGGCTGTTTGTCTTCTTCCTGTTTATAAGTATTCGTTGCATCACGGGTTATGTGATAATAAGGAAGAGTGAAAAATGTTTTATCTTCCATCTCTACCGGATTCATGCTGGCAAATAGGACGGATGAGATCTTGGTTTATACCAAAAGTATTGTAAACTACGGGTCCCATAACCCATTCATAAAATTCTATTAAGGTGAAGCTGTTATTGCTTGAAATGTTATTGAGAATCAGTAATGGATGGAAGAGTGAACTACATGTTTGTTGGCTGAATGGCAACAATGTTGAAGTCTGCTTATATCAGAATAAATCCTTATTTAAATGACCCACTCTTTTATAAATTACACATGAATGCACCATGATTGTTTATAATAAAGACCAATAATCACAAAAAATACAAATCAACCAAAATATTTAACAATCCATTAGATCAAAGGACAAACATCGCAATGTTTACGAGATTAGTATTCATTCATCTTTTGCTTATCATTTGGGTCCGAATCGTAGCGCATTTGTAAAATAGAAATATATGTTGCCAGAGTGCAGTTAGATTAGTTTTAAGATTCGTTTGATACTTTATTATGATAATATTTTTTTAAAGAATCTCTCATCGCCTTTTCACAGTTTATAGTAAAATTATAGGGAAATAAATGTATTTTAAGAGCAATTGCGGATTAATCTTAAACCAGTTGTATTTGCCAAATTAAAAAAGTTTTAAATGGAATTTTACAAGATACCTTTGCGATATATATGTCAATCTGGCTATGCTGCGATAATGACCGAAAGAGATAGAAAAGAGTGTTTGCAGTCGTTGCGTAGGCTAGAAATGTACATGTTTCCATAATATGTTGTTAGTAATATATTTGGTTTATATGCAATCGCCAATTGATAGGTCATACCGCAATGCGAGAGACCAAGGGTTGACATATGATCGAGGATCATGGTTTGGAGCACAAGTTAAGCTATGTCTCCTCGGGAATGGCCTTGTCAGGCGAACGAAGAGGTTAAATTTGAGGGAAAAAATATAATTAGGTAAGTACCTCAAATAAATAATTTAAGTTCTTTTACATTCCTTGTCAAAATTTCCTCACCAACTGGTTTATTGCAATTTTCATTTTAACATTTTAGCGCAACTAAAAATATTGTTATGCTTAAATGTAAATTTGATTAAGTCGGTATCTACTTATTTATTTTATGCAGTGTTCTTCTCAGATCTTCCGCATTTGACATCCAGTGTTTCTAGAGATTTTTCAGAACAATTAGGTTTTATGTTATGAGAACTGCCCATCAATCCTAACATCTTTTGCAAGGCGGAGACGGGCATTTCAACCAAAAGGCACAACACGGTTCCTCCCAGGTAAGCACATACTACATCTCCGAGAACAGCAACAAACTGAAATATAGACACTGGTAACAAATAATTGTAAAATTTTCTAAATGGTTTTATCTGTTGAAATGGCTAATACACAATTTCTACTTTTAAATATCGATATTATACTGTAGTGGTCACGGAAAAATATAACGAAAAACGCGAAATAAAAATATTTAAAATTCAAAAAGTTTATAAACAATGTTTTATTGAAAATTTGGATAAATGGATCAACGGATATTGTCAAAATATTTTATGAAATAAAACTAAAAATAAATTAATTAATTTAAATTTATTTGGAAATTTAGTCAAAATAATATTTCAAAAAAAAACTGGAAGAAAATAAAAAATTATGTCCTCATCTTAAAAAAAAATACAAATTTTTAATCTTCATAAAATTTTTAGAAAAATTAAATTGATGACCAATAATCTTAAAAAACACTTAATAAGGAAATAAAAAAATAATTTTTATGTATTTAAAAATTCCGTAAGAGCCAAATAAAATAAAATAAAATAAATTAAAATAAATTGTAGAAAATTATTAAAAACTTACGTTTTTTATAGATAATCCAAAGAATAAATTTCACAGAAGAAAATAAAATTACTATAATTTTATTTCACAAAAATAACTTGGAATTCGGACCGAACACGACGAAAAATTAGAAATCACTAAAGCGCGAGAAACAATAGAGCCATCAGGAAACCCTCACCCTTACTATCTCCGAGAAACATGTCTATACAAATACAAGGTGTCCTCAATAATAAGATTTATGATATGGGACGTGGGTGATAGGGGTGCGTGATTTTGAACCTTTTACACCGATAAATCGGGAATTCTGTCACGATTCTAAGAAAAAGCAATAAAACGGTAAAAAGGGAACCCTTTTTAGGCCACCCAGGGGGCGGAAAATAGGTATTTAAGCGGAAAAGTTCAGAAGGTTTAGTTAGTTCATCCAAAACGACTGTACGCGAAGTCTACAAGATCTCTGATGGTTTTCCGGGAAAAATAAGTAAAAAGTGATTGATCAGAACGATACTCTGAACGCGAAAGTGTGTCACCGGGTCACCCTAAATCGATTGGGACGTGAAAAGTTAGCGCTCGAGAAACTGATTATTTTTACGCTCATCAGGAACAAATTTAGGAAGTTTATGTGAATTGTAACTGAAAGATATTACTTCGGAGAAATTACGTGAGTTTTATGACCTTTTGAGAGATTTGTAGATTCAGTTCTTAACAACTTGGGTGACTCCACAATTATAGTAAATTGTGTATTAAAAGTTAGAATTTTGTCAAAAGTATATTGTCTAGTAAATTAGAAAGCCAACATAAACAAAAAGGGGAAGTGAAATTTTAAAAGGAATTGTTATAGCAGGAAACATTTCTTAATTAATCAAACAAATGTATGTAAAAGCTAATTCGTGTCTAATTGCCTAACTTTGGAGCAGACATCTATTAAAAATTACAGGAATTCAGGCGTAATTAAATTAAAATTATCCGAGGGTGTCCTTTCAACCCCTCTAAATTAGTAACATCAGATAACAAAAAATAAGGGTCATTCGATACTAACACAGGAATCTTCCGAACCCTGCGAAAAGTGTTTTATATAGCCCACCTTGTAAAATAAATCAAGCCGCTCGGATTTTACCAACAGAATACCTATACAGGGTGGTTGCTATAATACTACCATAGACCAAAAAAAAAATTAGTAAAAAAGTATGTGTTACATAATATATTATTGCTATAATACCTACTATCATATTGTCATCAGCGGAAGTTGGAAATCTCTTGTAACCCATTTGCGCCCGTATAAAGGCAACGTGAACAATATAGGCACTGTATGTTAATCGGCCAAGGACTTGCACTGGCTGAAACTCACAAAACCACCGAGCAAACCCTAAAAAGTTAAAAAAAAGTAAGAAAAATCACATATCAAAATTGTTATAAATATCATAAAAGTTTCTAATAGAATTTGTTACTAGAAATTCTTAATAGGTCCTTATTATTTGAACGAAGGCTATCACTTACATCCAATCTTTTGTGTTAGACCGAATATAAAAACAGCTCCAGTCAATGCAAAAAGGTTCTTTCCACAAGACCAATACAGCGCACTTTTTATTGGGGTAACAATAAAATCTGGATCGTAGAAAATAGCTGCGACCAATATTACCGAAATACCTACACCGAAGGTAAGAATCCACCAGAACATAATATGGACCTAAAAATTAAATATCAGACTAAAATACACTCCCAGACAAAAAATTCCAGACAAAGATAATGTTAGTCAGGTTTATACCAACTTTTTCAATTGTTTTTCGATCTGGGTCAGATTTTTAGCAAATTGATGGTCCGGCAGCCCGTTACCAAACTACTAATCGTTAGATTATTAAAAAATAAGAAAGTTTTAAATAAGAACGTTTTACCGGAGAGAAAAAGTTCGGAACGCTGCGCTTACCGGTCGGAGTGATTTCAGTCCGTAAGAAATCAGATCGTCTTTTTGTTATTACGCCTGGTCCGTTCTTGATGAAATTGAAATCATATTAAAAATATTAAAAAAAAACGTGAATTCATCGACAACGGACGTTTTTAGTGTTGCAAAAATGCCATAGTTTAAATAAAAGATGTAAAGAAAAGGAGTATAAAAAAGATACAGCGCCCGGCTCAATTTTTTTTTCAATTGTTGATAACACTCTAAAAAATAGTAAATCGAGTCGAACGGATATTTTCCGTGTTGCGCAGCTGCAGGGAGGGCAGCGGAGTCGGTATCCGTATAATTCATGATCGCGGTACACGGCACGCGCATGGAACGGCTTGCTTAGTTGTCTATAACAACTCAGCATCAGCTATGTCCACATATTACATTATTATTTATACACGTGTTGTGTTGACTGAAACGGGTTTGCTAAAAAATGGGTGTGTAAAAATGTCAGTTCATATTTATCCCCCATTTTCCGAGTCACAATGCACGATTTCTGTTTCGAAACGGACGAGGCGCGATAACTCGAACAGCGTTAAAGAATAACCTACCTAAGATCCAACACTGCGGTTGCGCGTCGATGATAATGTCCGTTCTCATTTTTTTCCGGTCACGAATAACGAAAAATAACATCCGACAAGCAAAACGGACGAGGCGTGATAAGTTGAATTCTCCGCTGTAAACAAATTTCGATTTTTTCTCAAACCAAAACTATTCATCGCACGGAAAATGTCAGTCACTATTTTCATCTCCTCAAAAACATCACTCTGAGTCAAAAAATAAAAAGAACGGACGAGGCGCGATAACTCTTATGATTTTTACATAATATGTAAAGATGATTCTCAATGATTTCGGAACGTTGCCAATATCCTTTCTTGTTAATTTCCTTCTCAAGTCCTTATTAAATCACCAAAAAAACTCAAAAAACTTTAGGTCCTGATCAGTCTGAAATCCTGATAACGAGCTGCAGTCAAGCGCGGATCCAGGGGGGAGGTCATGGGGGTCATAACCCCCCCCCCCCCCCCCAAACCATCAATTTAACACGAAAAATACCATATATACCGGTTTGACTAACGCGGCAGGGTAATACTTTTCGTAATTTTTCCATTCATGACCCCCCCAAAACGAAATTTGACCCCCCCCAAACCGAAGTTCTGGATCCGCCCTTGGCTGCCGTACTATAATAACGACCCTCTCGCAGCGAGCCAAGCTAGACACGAATTGGTGACGTAGTAACCCCATCCAGAAGGAATAAACAGTACACGGTAGGACTGGGTTTTTCTATTTACAGTACATAGGGAAAAGGATAATTATACAAGTTGCATTGAAATGATTACTCTTTTAGTTTAAACGTTCCCGTGACACTATGCTTTTTAAAAGAAGCAGTTTTGCAATTTCATTCACTCAAAGACATTGCCAGACCTGCGAACAGCCTTTCATTGTTAGTTGGAATGGGAAAATATTGCTCAAGAAGCAATTTAAAACTGCATTGAAAGCATGCCACGTCGCATGGCAGAAGTGATAAGAAAGCAAGGTGGAAATACGCACTATTAATTTTTTGATTTGTTTATGCTACTCGATAAAATAATGTAATTTTCTGAATTGTGAATAAAATTGAAACACGGCAATACTTTCTTTAAAACTTTGTACCTACTTTTAAAAGGCAGATAACGACGGGATCAAAAAACATTGTGTTACAAAAAGGTCATACTTCAAAATAAAATATAATGAAACTAAATTCTACCGCTTAATTCTTCCACAGGGCGTTAAGAAATTAAGGGTAAAAAGTAATTTTTGTTTCTGCCTGCATACTGATCAAGATATCAGTATTTTTTTGAAAATTAAAATTCAGGATATCATCCCAAGATATAAGTCTACACTTTTTTTCCGACGTCTACCGTCGCGACGCCCAGAACGAGAAGAACGGGTAGAGTGTGGAGATGAGAGGAGAGTGAAGTGTGGAGAGGAGTTGGGAGCAGAGTGGGAGGATTTTGTGGGAGAGGAGTGGAAGGATGTGGGAGAGAGAGGAGTGGGGAGCGTAGGGGGAAGATAGTGGTAGATAGCGGAGTGTGCGGGAGGCGTCGGTAAAAAAAATGCAGATCGAACCTTAAATTTCCTTATGGGAAAATACGTGTAGAAATTCCGATATTTGCGCTTGAACTCTTGTAGCTTATCTACTAAAATTAAGATTTATGTTTCAGCGAAGAATCAAAATAAAGCTCTTGCTTTCGCAACAAGAGCCTTACCAATTACTTGTCTAAATTACGGTAATTATATTTTTGTATAGTCGTAACTAAAAATTCATCTTATCTTCCCTTGAAGATGACTGGAGATATTAGCCATTCAAACCATTGTCATTTGAGCAAATAATGAAACTCCAGTAGATGGCATTTATGTAATAATTAATTTATAGAGAAATATGAGAGTGTGGAGTTTAGATAGACAGGGACCTGTAAAAGGATGGCACACTACTGAAGTTTCATTATTTGCTCAAATGACAATGGCTTCAATGACTAATATCTCCAGTCCTCTTCAAGGGAAGGTAATATGAATTTTGACTATACAAAAATACTTACTTACTTACTTACCTTCTTAATGACTAAATTTTTATTTCGACATTTTACATAGAGATATCCAAATACCATGCCTATAGTATAACCAAATATATTTGAATACGCTGAGCTATAAAGTACGTGCCAATGTTGTAGTCTTAACAGATTTAAATTATAAAGTATCCTAAAAGACAAGAGGTATCTTAAGTACATAAGCTAATTAATTACCAAAAGATAAATTTCCACAATTTAAGGAAAATTATTCAATATTGTGTGATATCTAAAAACTACTATAGTAGTGGTATATAATTTTTCGGTAGGTGCTAAGCTCGAAAATGGCCAACGGTCGATATTCTAGCTTAGTCTTAGGTTTGAACATTTTAAATCGATTGATTAAGGTCCGAAGTTTCAGTCAATTTGGTCTCCAAACAGTCAAATCTGAAATTCTGCAATTACGAAACTAACAAAGCTTAAAATAAATTTAAAAGATTAAGAATGTTTCGGTTCGGTCCACACGAATTCCCTACATATTTATGTATCTACCGCATAAAGTCATCGTTTAGTTGTGAAATTTAGTTATCACAGTGTTCTGTACATATGTCTGTCTAATTATCTGCATCTGTTAATTATAAAAATCATATAAATATACAGGGTGTTATAGAAATGACTTATTATATTTAAATGGGTGACTCCTAGGGTGTCCTAGAGAAAGTCTACATACTTTTTTTTCTTTTAATCGAATATCTAAATACTAAGGTAAAAACCCTTTTTACCCACATACTGTCACGCCGTTCCATCTGGATTCAGTTAGCAACAATGTGGGTTACTAGAGTATACTAATAGTGTTGTCAGATCACACCGCATGTTTCGCCTTTGCTTGGATACCTGCCGTGCGCGACTATCGTTGCTTCAGTATATTTCGAGACTCGGGGGTGGAATGACGCTGTCGAGGGTTCCATGTGTTTGATGTATACGAATTTTAAACGTTTTGTTAGTTGTAGCATTACCAGTTTTTTTTTTTCGGTTGTGAAATAATTCATAATAAGAAATATTATGATGTGATTTCAAATTTGTGTGATATTACTTACCTATTGTTGGTTCTGTTGCAAAACATACTTTTTGTGATTTAATTTTTTTTTTGGAATTTAATTATAAAACGGATTATATGATCCAAGGTAAGAGAGTATGTACCTTAAGATTGTATTATTTTTTTTTTAAAAGTTTGAAAAAGAAGTTATAACGGGGGTAAAAGATGTATTGTTGTCAAAAATTGAATACGTGCATTTACAATTCTGTGTTGCAATATATGACAACACCGCCTCAATAAACTATTGATTGCGACCGTCCTCAGTAGCGACCACGTAAATTTTCAGATTTCTATAAAGTATAAATTTCGTACAATAATTTAAGGTTATTTTTCTTCAATTTATTTTTATCTCAGGATTTGCGGTTTAAATATAATAAGTTATTTCCATCCTGTATATCTTAACTATTAAAATGTTTATATAAAATGAATTTGAATTAACTATAGGTACTACACATTTAAATAACATTGTTTCAACTCACTTTTTTATAATGTTAAAGGATTTCTATTGATTAAGTAAAAATGTATGTCAAGTCGGTTTTGAGTAATTAAATTAGACCAATTTTAGCCATATTTACATTTAACAATAAATAAATATCTTTTCATAGCTATAAATACCTAATCTGTGAAAATGGGGTTATGCTGCCTACAAACGCTGTAAATAAATTTGTAATTACCTTGTAAACAAAGCTGAATTATTGAAATAAATATTAGGATACTTGTTTGTTGTTTTTTAGTATTTTCAATTTCTAACAAATTGTGATATCAAAATGTGTAAAAGTAAGTGTAGTACCTACTTTTTGTTAAAAATTATTAGAGCGTCGTGCCGCAAGTCGCCCCTGGTAACCCGTGCACGTATTTTTATTACTAAAATATGTGCTATTATAGGTATTTTTCAAAATCCAAATTTTACCAAATATACTAAAACCGTTTCGGAAATATCTTGAAAACACTGGAAAATTTAACAATTTTAACACCCAATATCTTCAAACAAAATATCTGCGGACTAATGTTGCCAATTAGCTTGTAATTACACGGTTTGCGTTTGTGTAATTTTTGTGTAGCACAAGGGGTGTGTAATTTGCGAGTAGTTTGAAAGCCACCACTTAGGTGTGTTGCTATTCAGTTTTGTTAACCTTCTCTTGGCAAATACATCAGAGTCCATATAATGCATATTACTTTCAGTTTTGCCGACCTTTTTTTTACAAATCAGAGCCAAACAGTATACCTGTAATACAAAAGTTAAATTGTGTTTTTACAAGGAAAGTTGTGGGGTAGTTTTGAATTTTTCCATTCTATTGTGTTTTTGGGGGTGCTGAACTCGAATTTGAGTTTTGCTTCACGCTTGAAAAAATCCAAGAAAAGTAAAAAATCTCATTTTTTGGCGATTTTTTGCTTATAACTTGGTAACTATGACCTTCCCGTAAATAACCTTCCTAATCATAATAATAATATTTCCTATAAATTATATTATTTAAGTTTTTTTTCTCCATCCAACCCTTCGGGCTCAAGCGATAGTTGAAAATTGACGAATTTCAGAAATCTTCCGCAAGAATTCACTTTTTACACTTCAAAACTCGAATTCATTATTAAAAGGCTAGCAAGGTTATTTACGAAACGTTGACAGTTTCCCAGTATAATCGAAAAAGGCCAAAAAATAAGATTATTTTACCTTTTTGCATTTTTTTAATGTTTGGTCATGAAATTTTGGCATAAAACCACAGATTCGAATTCAGCACCCCAAGAAACATATAAAACTGAAGAAATCAAAATTTCCCCACAACTTTCCCGTATGTGTGTATTTGTGTGACTAAAAACATGTAAAAATGTTTAATTTGTCCAACTAATTGTGTAATTTCACAAATTCCATTGGCAACACTGATGCGGACCCATATTGATGGGAACTATTTATCTCATTTTTGAGTAGTGGTTTGGCAGATGTTTTTTGAAACCCAAGCCAAAGTGCGCTGTGTATTGTGTAATTGTAAAGATAAAGCTTTTTGCGGATACAATATCACAGTGGGCCAAAGGCTCCCGTTGTGTGTAACAGTGTAACATCGCACTTAGTTTTTGTTCACAATTTATTCTTTAATAATACTTACTCAGGATATTGTCGTACTACAATATCGTACCGATTAATGTACGCGAGAATTCCAGGTAACAAAAATCCTGTAACTAAAACCACGCCAAAGATGTATTTTAGTTTAGCAGGATATTTACAAACTAACATCAATACAAATATCGAAAATATAAACAGCTGCATATCCGATGCTATATACCATGACTGATGCAGGCACTAAAACCAAAGCATATGATTAAACGATGCATAAAATAAACAAGCTCGTAAAAAAATTGGTAACATAGTTACGTAACACCTTACCATATTATTATTGTCAACATAATTATTTATAAATAAAATGTTTGTCCACCAGTTTTTGCGGCAGTTTCTGTATTCTTCTCCTATAAACATATCCCAATTCGGACCTCGGGACAGATGAACTAACCATGTGCTATGGAAGGCGATCATAAAAGCTACAGCAGGGACCAACCTAAATGAAACAAAATTAAATGGGTCAAAATTTTTTTACAGGCAACTTTCAGTCCTTAGCATATAACTTGCCTATTTACCTGTAGAAACGATTATAATTTGCATTCTACTTCCTGCATTATTATAGCTGCAGTATTCTAATTTAAATTTAAAAATGTAACGCAAGTAGCGTGTCCCCTGTCAATATCTTGCTTTACCCTTTTATATTTCACGTAATTTTACTAAAGTTACTTTTATATATAAATAATTTACACTCCTAGTACAATTTGTATTGAAAAAATAATGTTTAAAGATCAACAGTTTAGTTCCTCTAACGAAATTATTAACCAGAAGTTCCGTCCCCGCAGCTACATGTATCGCCGGTCACGGCAGAAATTGCTTATAAATAACGCCAGTAGAGGTCGGTCTAATAGTTTTACAAATACGGCTGTATGTGTTTGAACTTGTGTAAAGCGTTCGCTTGTTTAGGTAAGTTCCTTATTATGTTTATTTAGGTATAAACTAGAACATTGCTTACTTTTTACCAGGCGTATTTTTTTATGTTGTAATGCCGCTCACAGAGTTAACCCAGGTCTAGTAGTTTTAATTAAGGGAAAATACTACACGAAGTCATTCTCTTGAGTACAGATAATCATTGCAAAGTTTAAGAAATAGCTTGTATTAGCTGTTATCCACAAATTGGTGAATTTTTGTGTCGCCGGTCAGAGTAACACCAGTCACGCATGGAAATGTTATCGGAGATACATTGATGTGACGGGCGATACAACTTTTGTTATCCGAATCTATATAGAATATTTGTTTATTTATGAATCTTTACAGAACTACGAAGGCACCGTAAAATCTCAAGCAAATTAAAAAGAAATATAAACAAATATAGGCTGTACAACAAAAAGTAAATAGATTTTAAAATAAAAGATAATGTAAAAGTAAGTTTAAATTGATAATTATTTTCGAATTAAAGCATTTTAAGTTCCAATAGTTTGAATTTTAAAGTTTGTAAAGTTTAACTTCAAGTACCCATGGAACTATTTAATTATTGTAACACCGGTCATATTAAGTAACACCGGCCACATTAAGTAACACCGGTCACATTAAGTAACACCGGTCACACTTAATATATTTGTATTGCTGGTAGCCACAGCGGCCATAGATTTATTTTTATTGTTTTATGATATTGGCAACATAGATTCCATTATGGAAAAATATATTATTTTGATGTAGTTTCATTTACGTTCAGGTTGATTAAAAATATTGACCAATTTTCTTAGTATTTTAACATTATATAAGGAACATTCCAAAACTTTAAGCCAATATACGATAGGGCTGTTATAAATAATAGGAAAATGGTTGTAGTGACTGATTAAACTAACTCCGTTCCAAATATTGACGTTATATGATTGAGTATAGGAAAATTAGTCATGTGACCGGCGTTACATTATTAGAAAATCGACGCTATATAAAAATAGACCAAGATCTTTGTGACGATATCTTTTGTGCGGACATATAGTATAATTCCTTTAATTAGATACTATAAGAAACCTATTTAAAAAATGAACAGGTGTTTTTGAGATTATTTATTTTTAAATTCCGATTTACTGAAAGTTGCCTGTAAAAACTTTCCATCCTTAATATCTTGCTTCCAGTAAATAATATTAAAAATTAGAAATACCCTTTTATTGTGGAGGGGGATGCTTTGCAACCTTCCTGGTTCAATCCCTGGGAAGGGGAACTTTATATTAAAATGACTTATTATCGTATATTGACCACCGACGTCTGAATAGCCAAACTCTAATGCAATGCATGAGCAATGCCGACTGATAAACTACGGGCGAACAGGACCGTACTTTGCCCTTAATGAAAATGATTATACGGCAATATTTTGGCATCTTCTTTACTGGGCAATAAACAATTGATTTTCCGCATAAAAGAAGGCACTGAAAAGCCACTTTTAGAATTAATTTTGATATCTATTGTTCACGTATCGATAGATATTTAATATTATTACATCCCTACGACCGTTTTCGGTTCTGGACGGTCATAGTTAGTTGGCATCCAAACTGGCACCAATACGGCGGGGTTGCTTATATAACGGCGACAATATTGTGCGCAAGACAACCGACGAGCAAACTTTAAATATATGACCGGTAAATCGTGCGCACTAACCCATTTTTTCACTCATAAAATTTAAGTTTTTACTGCTCACCCCATAAGTTGTACGTATCCATGGTTACAGGTCGATGATTTTGACTCGTGTATCTAATTTAACAATATTTTTTCAATTACAATATAAAACATTTTCAGATTTTCGATCCTACATTATATTTGTTACTACAATGTAGTAAAATTTATCAACTAACTAGCAAATTACTGACTCTATTATGAATATAAAAATAGTACTTACCTGACGTATCTATTTAAGATTGCCCATATAAAATATTTACATTTAAATATTTTATTCTTCTCCAGCATGTCAAAGAAATGGTACGCTAACAAAAAGCCAGATATTACGAAGAAGGTTTGAACGACATACCACCCGTTTAACAGGAACATATTTAAAACTTTCTTGGTGCTCTAAAGTGAAAGAAAATATTTACATTAATTTTAACTTCAGCTGTTTTTTATGTAAAAATATACAGGGTATTAGGGAAATTACTTATGGGTGAGTCCTGAGATGACACCAAATTGAAGAAAAATGCCCATAAATGACGCTTTGAATTAATAAGCATTTTATATACTTTATGTGACATCTGAAAATTCACGTGGCTGCTACTGACGACGCACAATAATTTATTGGCGTAGGCCAAGTCTCAATCACATATATTTAAACAGTATATTGCTAATACCAGCTGCAATTATGTCCCCGCTATGGGCATCGAAGGGGACGTTGTGAGTTTGCGTATTTCGGAAATTTCCTTGTTAAAGTAAACATTCGACAAGACTGAATTTCAACTTTTTTAATGTAAATTTCACTGGTTAGTTAGGAAATATATTGCAATCAAAATTTCGATTAGTTCGATTTAAGACAGCGTTCTATGCATACGATTTCTGACGATATGATAATCCGACGGTGCCCTGATTGGTGTAAACTTTTAGTGCCAAATTTCGTCCGAATATTTGTAACAATCGACACGATGAACTTTATTTTAACTTTCATCCGATATCGTACTTTCTTAACCTTACTTTTGTCTAAACCAAAAATTAAGAAATGTGACTATTTTGGGAATTATTATCAGCTACTAATGCACCAAATTAAAATACATTAATTTTAAGGTTAGGTAGTGACCACATATATATTATATTGTATACGAGTGACACTCTCTTCTTTTTTTACAAGCATTTTAGTGATGTGATGTGATAAGCAAAATATTTTCGTATATTATGTACATGTACCTGAAATACTTTATACCTGGTATTGATCCACGACTTTTTGCAAGCACCATCCCAGTAAACACAAACTAGTCCCAAAGACGTTCCAGGAACGTACGTACAGGATGTAAGAATCGTCCTAGGGACGTCCCCTATAAATCTCTCAAATCTCTGGGAGGTCCCGGGAAGGTTCCATTGAGACAAATTGGGATGTACTGTGGACGTCCCAATTTCATCCTACATGATGATATAGGGACTATAATAGGACCTTAAGAAAGCGGTTTAATCTAAATGGGACCTAGGTAGGATATATTTAGGACTTATATAGGATGCGTTTAGGACGCATTTGGGATATACACATTAGGGCGTATTTATTCTTTTGGGTACATGTAAGGATGAGGTAAATTACCCTATATTCAGTCGTTATATGTACTTTAAATAAATTAATCTTAATTTAAAAATCGTATTGCAAATGCTACTATTTATCTGGGTATAGATTCTTCACCCCTAGAGACCTATGAGATATTAAAAAAGTGTTTTAAAAAGCCCCATAAAATATAATAATATATTTTTAATCCATAACAATGTATATGTTTATAACTGTTTTTCTTTCCTGTTTCTTTCTGGGGCATGCCTCAGCCAACTGGTCATTTCCCTTTGGATATTTTTTCCGGTCGTCCTTATCATCATCACACTCCTCTTGTGAGCGACACTTATGTCATCTTAGCTCCTAAAAAACGCATGTTCCTAAACTGACCTGATCTCTGAATTACTTACAATATTATTTAATATTTCATTACCTTCAGAATGGACTTGTTAATAAAAAGTAGCTCAACTCTGAAGCCAGCGTGTAGTTTTAAGTTGGATTCATAGTTGCCCTAACGTAAGCCGTAACGTTAAGACGTAAGAAAAATAAACATGCGATTTTCAACAGAACAGTTCATAGTATCGAGTTAAGTCGTAAGCCGTAAGCAGTAAGAAGTAAGAAATGGTTCAATTCCATTTCTTACGTTGCGGCTTACGGAATCGGTTCGGATCGGTCATATTCGTACATAACCGCCATGTTGACATCCCAAATTCGACACTTTGTTAATAAATAGGTGATAAATAAATTGCTAATAAATACCAGAACAATATTGCTCCCGCTATTATAACGAGGTCGTCATCGCTTGGACTCATATTTTCACTTATAAATAAACACACATGTGAAAAACCATAACCTACAAATTCGTAACCTGAAAATAATTCTTAACGAAACTATGAACAGGCATATCCTTACGTCTTATGTCTTATCACTCTTATCGACTACTGCTTACGAATTACGGCATACGTTACGGCAACTATGAATCCAGCTTAAAGCATCTTAGAAAAAACGAGATACTGTTTACATACCTTAAATAAAGCCCCTCACTTGGAATAATTACAATTTCACATACGTTTTTTTAACAAACACGTTTGTTTCGAAGCAGGACACTTATTTTGGTGCACAAATACTGAAATGAACGAGTCACCAACCAAGCCAAGACAGACAGAAAAAGTGAGGTTAAAAATTCTTTAGCGTGGTCACAAAACCGCCAACCGTAGTTTTAAATTAAATTGATTATTATTTTGTGATTAATCATGATTGAAAATATGAATTTAAAATAAAAGGATTAAGTCAGCCAAAGCCGTTGAATATAAGTAAACTGTGTAAAACTAAGCGAAACATGCTATTTTCGATCAAACACTAACACTATTTGATGAAAAATATAAATCCCCGGTAAAACAGATAAACCTCCGATATGTGCATGATATTTAGTGTATAGCAGATAAATTTAACTTTGCTATTTTATTTCATTCTAGTACTTTTTTTTGGTATAATGACATATGTCGTTAAGACCTCGTAAGGTCAGTCACAAAAGATAGAAGTATAAATTTTTGTTTTATAAAAAAAAAATCTTCGTCCCATTGGGGATGTCCTACGGATATAAATCACGACTTCCGTAGGACATCCTGACCGGGATCTAATAAGGACGTTTCTTGTATCCCATCGACGTCCCAGGGACCACCGGTTCAATGCATCCCACTTGTGGGACGTTTGGACCAATATGGGACGTCCCACGGATGTTTTGTGTTTACTGGGATGCACTTGTGTATTTTCATCTTAAACAAAACAAGCCACTAACCTACAGCGAATCCAATCACCACAAATTAAAAACTCCTTTACAAAAATTGTTGTTAGATAATGAAAGTTTATAAGCAATAATATACCGACAACAATGTGGATGAACCACTTTTTATTCTGTAATTTGAAAAAGCATCCAGAACCAAAGATGGCGACGAATAACAACAAACAAATAATGTCGGGCCGGCTCTGACGCGATCTATAAAATGTCCACCCTACTGCGCAATCTCAATAGGCCCGCGCCATCTCCCATAACGGGGACACTTTTTGTATTTTGGAAGGTATTGGCAATATACTGTTTATATATAATATGTGGTCTCAATAGAGTCAGCGCATGTTAGGCGGTGTTATCATATTACAAACACAAATAAGAGAAAAAAAACTGAAAGGTCGTTCGTAGAGCGAACTTCCCAACCGATTAAAAATTGCGTTCTGCGTTGCGTTCGATTGTGGATGAGTTTCTAACGGGATGCTGCTTTTTAACTCTGTGAATGGATACAAATACCCAACCTTCAACTGTCAAATCACAGAATTTTACTTCTTAATTGCACATTCACATTCACAGGTATTCTTATTCTTACTCATTTCTGCTTTCTTTAGAGCTAGCTGTTCTTCGTTTCGGAATACATTTTTATAGAACAATGGATAGTAAGTTTAACCAAAACACTAAACTAAAGAAGATAAAACGAATCGATAAAAACAACAAGTCTAAACTAAACAAACAGCACAACATCTAGAATTCCGTAAAAGTACGCGCATTATTCTGACGGTTACAAATCAGCTGGCAATAGATATATTTTGCTTCTGTGAACACTTTAAATCAATCGAACATGCCTCGTCGGCCTAAAACCTAAAATTTAACATTGCTAACTAAACCTAACGACGACAAGCCAATCGAAGATAAAAACAAGCTAAAACTGTTGATTAATTTATTTCACATTCTGTTTATGAATATATTAGTGAAGTTACGTCATACGATGAAGCTATCAAAATTTTAGACAATTTGTTCATAAAGCCCACCAATGAAGTATTTGCAAGACATATACTTGCCACCAGGAAACAGCTAGTAAATGAAACAATTGACCAATATGTACAGGTATTAAGACTTTTAAACAAAAATTGTAATTTTAAATCTGTAACTGCTGAACAAAACAACGCCTGATTCTTTTAGCCATGAAGGAATCGATGTTCCACTAGTCGATCGTCGTTGATAATTGAATAATCGTTCATGTGGAGTGCAGTTAGTTGATGTACAAAGTAAACTTCTAATGGAATGTAAGGCATCTAGTAGAACCATTTCCCATTGTGTAGCTTTTAGATTCCTAGATTTAAGTGCGAGGTTAACAACCTTCCAAATTATTCCATTATATCGTTCTACCTGGCCATTTCCTTCAGGATTGTGCGGTGTTGTTCGACTAGAAGCTATTCCTCGAGAGTGCAGATAGGTAATAAATTCGTTTGAAGTAAAGGATGTTCCACGATCCGAATGAATATAAGTTGGCATTCCAAATAAACAGAATAATTGATCTAAGCATTCCATAACAGCTGAAGATGAAGTATCTTTGCAAGGAAACGCAAATGTAAATCTTGAGTATTTATCGACTATAGTTAACATGTATTCATTTTTGGTTGAAGTAGGTACTGGTCCTTTAAAATCGATGTTAAGTCTTTCGAATGGTGCAGTAGCTTTAATTAAATGAGTTCCAGACTTTTTGTAAAATCTAGGTTTCGTTTCAGCACAAAGCATTTATACAACATTGGAGAATGTTGTATAGAACAGAGATTACGTTCCTAACCCATGTGAACCTACAGAAGAACTGGAGAACCCATGTGAACCTAATGAAGAGCCAAACCCAGAGATACCACAACTGCTTCGATTTACTTCGAGATCTTGTTGACCGACGCAGTTGTGGTATCTCTGGGTTTGGCTCTTCATTAGGTTCACATGGGTTCTCCAGTTCTTCTGTAGGTTCACATGGGTTAGGAACGTAATCTCTGTTCTAACGTCCTCCTGCTTCAAATGCTGTAAATGGCTTGTCATTTTCTTTAATTGCAATCTGATGATATGCTGATTTTTAATCGATAGTACTAAATATTTCATATTTAGCTACTTCTAGAACTAGCGCTTC
The DNA here is from genome assembly GCA_963991005.1 of Barypeithes pellucidus. Classification (NCBI taxonomy): domain Eukaryota; kingdom Metazoa; phylum Arthropoda; class Insecta; order Coleoptera; family Curculionidae; genus Barypeithes; species Barypeithes pellucidus. The sequence continues at coordinate 26,976,141 of OZ022556.1, forward strand.
TATATTTGGAAGTGGATAAGCGTCAAGTAAAGTAAACCTGTTTATAGTTTGAGAATAGTCGATGACCATGCGACGCTTGTGATTTTCATTTTCGGTAATAAGCACCTGAGCTCTCCATGGTGATATACTTTCTTCTATTATTTCTTCATCCATATTAATTTCTTTAAAACAAACATTGAACCCGAACAAACCCAAAATAATTCCAATAAGGACGAGAACAGAGATTACGTTCCTAACCCATGTGAACCTACAGAAGAACTGGAGAACCAATGTGAACCTAATGAAGAGCCAAATCCAGAGATACCACAACTGCGTCGGTCAACAAGATCTCGAAGTAAACCGAAGTTTTTTCAAAATTCATAATATAAACTGGGGGAGAATGTTGTATAAATGCTTTGTGATTACCTTTCTACCTAATTCATGTTACTGGTTACAATTATTATGTTTGTCTATTTGACACTGTCAAGTTATTCAATCTTGTAAAGTTCTGCTATTAAAGCCTATAATCGCAAAGGTTTTCTTATTTCACGAACCAACAGCAATATTCGGGCTTAATGTATCCTTTTATGAACCAAGTTAGATAATAATATAGACAGTGTTCTCTGTGGCCGAATACTCCTTTCTCCTCTACTTACATTTTCACTATACTGTGGATTGGATATTGGTCCTGCTAAGACCCCCATAACTGTATGCGACATGATCACACAAATCATGTTATAAAATCTAACTCCCTGAATGCCTTTCAATTTTTTATAATCGGGACTGTTCGTCGACGATGTTAAACGGTACCAGTTTTTGGGAATTGAAAACGCCGCAATGAAAGTCTGAACTAAAATAAAATGTTAAATTTTAGATACAGGGTTTCCCAGCTAAAAGGAGCTACCCTTAATAACTTTTGAAATATTTTTCCTGTAAAAAATCGAGGGGGACATCTTTTGACCTATAAGTGACACTTCTGTCACTGGCATTGTTCCCATATGACCAAAGTTTAAAATCTTAAATGCGATGATACCACTTGTGGCACCTTATTGGATAGGTAATTTAGTCTGTAATCCAGTGCCGTACTCAGTTTTTGATTAAGTGGGAAATTTTTTAATTATTTTTTTTCCTACGTACAGGGTGTCCCATTTTCGACTTTTATAGGATATCTCCGTAACTGTTAGTGCTATCAAAAAAGTAATGTAGGTGTCATGTACTCTTTTTGGGCCAAACTTAAAATGATAAAATCAAAATTTGAAAATTTTCGCTCGCTTAAGAGATACGAGGAAAAATCAAAGAATTGACAATTTCAAAATTACCCTATATTATCTTAGTTGAAAGAGATACAGAAAAATATTTTATACAAAATTTTCTTTATAATGATTTTTAAGTAATCTGCCATATTTAGAATAAGTATACATGATGAGGTAAAAAAGTTATCGGACCTAACCCCATTTTTTTAAATGGAGCACCCTGTATATTTTAATCTAAGAATATTGCATTTTAAATTATATTTTTAAATATATAACACACCATTGATAATATTGGTTTCCTAGGCGATTTTTTTAAACTTTATTACTTTAAACCACAGTAGGCCATAAGATAAAAGATAATATCCTATAGACATCTATGTTGATATTCTAGTTGTTATTAACATTTAACGTCAATTTCATTTTTACATATTGATTTGTGAAAATGACTTATCAACATTTTTAAAAATATGATATGATATCTATCATCCATGGTGTGTTATAAATTTGAAAAGAGAGTTTAAAATGCTATCTTTTTAGATTAAAATATATATGGTGTTCTATTTAGAAAAATGAGGTTAGGTCGATAACTTTCTTACCTGACCCCGTATACTTATTCTGAAAAAACGCAGATTATTCAACAATTACTATAAATACACTTTTTCTGTATCTCTTTTAACTAAGAAAATATAGGGTAATTTAGTAATTGTCAATTTGTTGATTTTTCCCGATATCTCTTAAGCGAGCGAAAATTTTTAAATTTTGATTTTAATATTTTAAGTTTGACCCAAAAAGAGCACATGACACCTACATTACTTTTTTGATAGCACAATAACGGAGATACCCTATAAAGGTGTACAAAATGGGACACTCTGTACTTAAAAATTATTATTTTCGAATCCTTTATTTACATTGAATTATAGAGATGAGGTAACTATTTAATCTAGTGTTCAAACGTCCATCTACAAGGTCTGGTTAAAATGAGCTCGAACATTTTCCAAGCTAATATTTCCATCTTGCTGGAAGACGGCTCGAGTCCAGCCTATTCCAAAGAAAGGTAAGAGAACCCTGCCTAACAACTATCGACCAGTCGCATTGCTTTCAGTTATATCAAAAGTAATGGAGAAAGCTATTAACCAACATCTTCTAAAGTACCTGGAAGGCTTCAACATTATCAGCGATCATCAATATGGTTTTCGGAAGTCCAGATCAACTGGAGATCTTCTAGCCTATGTCACCCATATTTGGAACAACGCAATCGAACATCATGGGGAGTCTCGGGCTGTTGCACTGGATATTTCTAAAGCTTTTGATCGTGTTTGGCATGAGGGGCTTCTAAGTAAACTGCGATCCTATGGTATGCCCAGTCGATTCTGTGCATGGTTGTCTAGCTTTCTTAAGGACCGTTCTCTGCAAGTGGCGATTAACGGATTTCTCTCAGACACCTTCACCATCAATGCCGGTGTTCCTCAAGGGTCCATATTGTCTCCAACTCTCTTCTTGCTCTACATTAACGACCTTCTAGTGAAAACTAAAAATCCGATATTTAGTTTTGCTGACGATAGCACACTTATCTCATCTTTCTCTTTGAATGCACAAACATCGACTGCCGACGCACATCTTCGCAGACAGCATGAAGTATCACGCCTCAACAAAGACCTGGAAGAAATTTTGGCTTGGGGTGACAGTAACCAAGTCGAATTTAACGCTAAAAAGACCCAGGCAGCAGTTTTCTCTAAAAAGGTTAACATTACAGAACCGGAAATAGTCATGGACGGACACGCAATCCCACTGGCTTCATCTATTAATTTGCTGGGCGTCAATCTCGGAGGAAATATGTCTTGGCATAACCACGTTGTGGCAATCGCCAAGGTAGCTTCTCAGAAGCTTGGGGTACTCTTCCGAACCAGAAAGTTGTACACACCTCAACAACTTTTGACACTATACAAATCCCAGATTCGACTATCACTAGAACACTGCTCTCATGTCTGGAGCTCTGCACCCAAACATACTCTTCGGCTGCTGGATTCCATCGAAAGGAGGGCTATTCGTCTGATCGGAGACCACGAGCTGACGAAGAACCTCGACAGCCTAGAACATCGAAGACAGGTTGGGGATTTGACTCTCTTTTACAGATATTTTCATGGAAGGTGCTCGGCTGACCTTGCCCTCTTAATTCCGCCCAGAGCGACGATTAGCAGAAATACACAACGAACCACTGCCGCCCATCCATATGTGGTTAAGCTTAGTACTCCTCGAACTTCATTATTTAAGAATTCTTTCATCTGGAGGACTGCATCTTTGTGGAACGACCTTCCCGAGGTCGTTTTTCCCAACGAATATAACCTCCAACGATTCAAAACCAACGTGAATCGCTATTTGCGCACACGCACCACTCCCAGAGTGCCCTAAAGGATTTTTCCTATAGTGCTTGTGTTTGATCATAAAAAAAAAAAAAAAAAAAAGCTAGATGTTAATTTCCGACACTAAGCAACAATTCTTATTTTTAGTTCTTGTCCACTCGCCGGCTTTGTTTGAAAAACCTTTGACTTTAGGTCTCCCGATAGAAAAAATCCAATTACCTCACCGAATCCACATGCCTCTAATAATTCGGGAATAAAAGGATCTGAACTGAAGATGACCAGTGAGCTTTTCAACTTCTTTGATTTATATTAATTCACAATTCGGTAAACACTGCTTTGCTAAAGCCTAATTTATTGGTTACAAATTGTGACAATGATGTACTCTGTTCCATTGAAACATTAATTTCATTCATTTTTACGAAAATGTTACAATGTTTACTCTTTCTTCTCATGAATAAACTATTTTAGAAGATCATTTTACTTGACAGAAAGCTGAACCGTCCTGCTGTTACGATGAATTCATTAATTTTAGTCCTTAGCCGACTTGTTTCACTAAACTAATAAAAATTTAATAATTTGAAAAATATTTCGATTAAAATTTTTCCATTGAATCAAAAACTGAGTACGGCACTGGATTACCGACTAAATTATCTATCCATTGAGGTGCCACAAGTGGTAACATGTAGAACGCTAATATAATACTTAAATAACAATACTTGTAATGTTTTTATTTTACATTTTGAACTTTACGATATTTAATTTACACTCATTAAAATATTTTTTTTACTCAGGAAAAAAACTATTACTTATTGAACATTATTTAACATTAATCAGTGAGTTATTTTATTCATACCTGATTTGCACACGGTATTTTCATAGAAAGATAACTTATCCCTTTGTTGCAAAAATCTCTCATGGAACGAAGCAAATATTACAAATATCAAGTAAAACATTATAACAACCCTAAAATAAAAAATAAAATGACAGTCCAGTGCGAGTCCAACTCACACGATAAGGGGTTTCCCCTACATTGTCGATGTATCTCTTTTAAGATAATTCATACATATTTTCCATTTTTTATTTTTTTTTTTTATCAAAAGCAAAATTGTATAAATTTTAAAATTTAATTTCACCCGTAACTGTATAATAAATCATTTCAAATTCCAATCATAAATTACGAAAGTTGTATTGCTATGAATTACTACCGTCATCCCAATTTCAGGGTCGCCAAAAAATAAAAAAATTCAAAGAATAGGAACGTTATTATTTTTGAACTTTGAAACTCTGTATATCAATAAGGATGTACAGGGTGTAACAAATTCGTCCTTCACCTTTGGGATTTCGGCAACTGTAAGAGATTCGAGGTCGGTTAAATCGTAGCAAAATTAAATACAGGGGCTTTAAAATTTTTTGGAAAAATCTAAAATTTTGCGTTTCGGATTTTATTTTATCCTCACTTTGTTCGAAGATGTACAAAAATAAATTTCACTTTTCCATTGCTACTTTTATATTTTCCACAAGATGGCATTATTAATGCGATGTTTCGTCTTTGGGTCAACATCATCAATTAAGTACATTTTTTTTAAATACGGACCTGGATTTGTTTAAATTATAAAAGAGGAACTAAATCTACGTTCAGCGATATACAACACTTATTAGTTTTCCGATATTTTGTAACTTAAATTGACAACCTTTTCTTTAAAATACCTTTTAGTTTGAAATAATAAAAAACGGTAATAGTACGTAATAATAATAATTAGGGACAGAAATAGCAATAATAATTTTAAAATCTTCAGTTTCTTCGAAATGAAGTAGTAGTTTTCGTAGATTTAATTTCTCTTTCATAATTTAAACAAAACAATGGAGGCACATATTTTAAAAAAATAGTTGATGATGGTCACAAAGAAATAAAAATCACAACACAAAATTTTAGATTTTTTCAAATATTTTGGAAGCCCCTGTATTTGTTATTGATTTTTTTAGGTATATTATTTGGTCCATAATTATGCAACTTTGTCCCAATTTAATCGTATCGTATCTCTGTATCTCTCTAATGGTGGGGGACAAATTTGTTACACCCTGTATATTTAAATGCAGTACAGGGATTATTTCGACTTCTTATCCTATATAAGCCACAGCATGATTAATTAGTATACTCTAAGCCGATAATTAGTTTTTCTTCTTAATTTAACTTGAAAAATTAATTATTTGCAATTATGAAAATATTCTTAGGGAATAGCATAATTAATACACACCCAAAAGCATAATCATAACCATCAATGGGATACTTTGAATCATTATTTTGACATGTAAGTGTGGTAACATGTCCTTGAATACCAATGACCGTAAACTTGGCATTATAACATTCATTAATAATATCTTCTATTGACGTATTTCCTTTATTACTATTAGTACAACTTTCTGATAAGCAAACTCCATGACGAAGATGATCGTGACGATAATTTTGTGGATCTGAACTAACATTCTAAAATAAATTTAAAAAAAAATAAAAAATTCCATCTAGTCAAAATCGGTCTTATTTCGATTCACGCTCCTGTACTATGTTTGCTCACCCTGCCATTTTGAATCATGGCTGCATCAGCTGATATTATGATTTTTAACGCATATGCATCAAAAGTCCTGATATATCCACATTTATGATGTTTTTTTATTTGATTTGATAAAACAAAATCGTTTGCTTTTGATACAGTTCTATAAGTGATAGATAAACCGTCTCCATTTTGCACCCATATTAAAATTAGCAATCCCCAAAAGCAGCAGGAAAACTGATAGATCCAATGAGCGACGTTTGAGGGTGAAAGACGCTGCTTTCACTCACGTTTGCATAAATGTGAATTCAAAATTGCATGAAATTTTAACGCAGAGTTAAAAATGCAGAGTGAACGTGCAGGAGCTTTAAGTCATAAATAGTACCTGTATAATATTCCATACTGTCAAATCGGCACCTGCTAGTGGTGCCAGCTGGAAAGTAAATGTGCAGAAAGTAGCATTTTTGCCTCCTAGCATACAGTGATCAAAATTTTCGAGCTGAAATAATTCTGGCATGAGGGCATAGTTAGTATCTAAAATATTAACACTTTTAAACCAACTTGATTCTAAAGGGTGTTATGGAAATGACTTATTAGATTTAAACCGGCAAATCCTGAGATGAAAATTATAGGCGGTGTTGTCATATTGCAACACAGAATTGTAAACGCACGTGTTCAGTTTTTGATAACAAGACGTCTTTGACGCGCGTTATCACTTCTTTTCAAACTTTTTAGAAAAATAAAACTACAATTTTAAGGTACATACTCTCTTACCTTCTATCTTATTTTAGATAATATCACACAAATTTGAAATCACATCACAACATTTATTATTATGAATTATTTCACAACAGAAAAAAATCGGGTAATGCCACAACTAACAAAACGTTTAGAATTCGTATATACGTCAATCATGTAGAACCCTCGACAGCGTCATTCCACCCCCGAGTCTCGAAACATACTGAAGCAACAACAGTGGCGCGCGGCCGGTATCCACGCGAGGGCGAGACACGCGGTGTGATCTGACATCACTCTAGTGACCCACATTGTTGCTAAGTGAATCCAGATGGAACGGCACGACAGTATGTGGGTAAAAAGGGTTTTTACCTTAGTATTTAGACATTCGATTTAAAAAAAAGTATGTAGACTTTCTCTAGGACACCCAAGGAGTCACCCATTTAAATATAATAAGTAATTTCCATAACACCATGTATTATCCACGATCATTTATTCTATCAGAAAAAATTATTCCTTTTGATATCTATGATACGGACAGAGATGATAATCCGTTCATTACTGAGATTAGCCGATGATTATCATAATAATACAGGGTGTTCCATCGGGAACCGCCTCGATCTAATAAATCGCCTAGGAAACCAATATCATCCATGGCGTGTCGTATATTTGAAAGGAGAATTTAAAATAATATCCTTTTAGATTAAAATATACAGGTTGTTCCATTTTAAAAAATGAGGTTAGGTCCGATAACTTTTTTACCTGACCCCGAATACTTATTCTGAAAACGGCAGATTATTCAACAATCAATATAGACACTTCTGTATACATGTGTAACATTTTTCTGTATCTCTTTTAACTAAGAAAATATAGGGTAACTTTGAAATTGTCAATTTTCTGATCCGTATCTCTTAAGCGAGCGAAAATTTTCAAATTTTGATTTAACCTTCTCATTTAAGATTTTAATGGCAACACCTACCACTCTCAGCGGATTAAACCACGAAGGCTGCCAATATTCTTTAAAAGCGCCCGTGTCTTTCCGAGGTGGGAAGTTATTGAATTGACACCCTGTATAATATTAAATAAAAACTTACTCACTTACCTGAAACTTGAGCACTTGCAATACTTAACACAAAAAATAAAAACAATACATATGCCTTACACATTTTCGTAACAAGCTAATTTTTTTAATAGTTATTGTCGTCAAAGTAACTGCTGCAACATCACCCAACATAGCAAACAATGCCGAAGACAAAATCTACTTATGGTCAGCAGAAATATTTCGCCTTGCGTAATTTTCTAGTTATTTCACATCCCAGAACAATTGACCTCTCAAATAAACTAGCATAAATGTACAAGAGTACCACATATGGTCTTTTCCATGGAACATGGACGAGATATATTGCTGTTGTGCATATGCAACTAGCATGTATACAGTAGGTCCCAGGATAAGCGAACCTATAGATGTAAACTACAAAAAATTTTCGAATTGAAATTTGATCATTTGGAATAGTACAGGCCATGGTATAAAGTATCTATTAGGTATGATTCCACGCCGATGGAGGCGTGGCTTGTGACGTCAACGGGCGAGTGATTTTTAAATCTGTCATGTAGAGTTATACTGCTGTCAGCGTTTTAAACTCTCTTTTAAAGGTATTAAAAGGTTTTATGCATTGAAATGAAAGAATAATATCGTGGTATTGAGGTATATTTATTTCATGAACATACAACAAAGATTAAAGCTAAAATACGACCTAGTTATAAACAAATTAAACAATTTTTTTTTAAATAGTCCATCTCTCAGTATAGTGAAATTATGAAGAGGTAAAGAAACTCATCTTCAGTCTGCTTCATTAGTTAAATAAACAATATTTTAATTTCCATGTTTCGAAGGCATATACTCTCATCAGCTTCAGTGGAAAAAAATTAATAAAATAAATAAAACGCATCCAATCTAATTTTTTCTTTTTATCCTTAGGAAAGCGGAAACACCATATATTTCTGTAAAATTTCTTTGCCTGATTATCCATATCACAACAACACAGCGCACGTCATATGAAAATTCAGATATTTATTTTAATACACACACGACTAAATAAGAAACAGTTCTGGTGAACTTTCAAAATTTCCATTGAAAACTACGGCAAACGGCACTCACAACGTGGCGACCAGTGTTGCCAGAAATATTTGATCAAAAGTAATAGGTTTTTTTTTTTTTTTTTTTTTTTTTTTATGGTCAAACACAAGCACTATAGGAAAAATCCTTTAGGGCACTCTGGGAGTGGTGCATGTGCGCAAAAAGCGATTCACGTTGGACTTGAATCGTTGGAGGTTATATTCGTTAGGAAAAACGACCTCGGGAAGATCGTCCCACATGGATGAAGTCCTCCAGATGAAAGAGTTCTTAAATAATGAAGTTCGAGGAGTACTAAGCTTAACCACATATGGATGGGCGGCAGTGGTTCGTCGTGTATTTCTGATATTCGCCGCTCTGGGCGGAATTAAGAGGGCAAGGTCAGCCGAGCACTTTCCATGAAAATATCTGTAAAAGAGAGTCAAATCACCAACTTGCCTTCGATGTTCTAGGCCAGCGGTTCTCAAACTTTTTGGGTGACGGAACCCTTTTGGGAAGCAAAATACTTGACGGAACCCTACAATAAAACAATAGTTTTTAAAAGTGTATTCTTTATTAATAAGCATAATAAAAGTACAATGTAACAGTTACTAATTATTACTTACTTTACCACATGGCAAGTACAATAATAGAAGATATTAAAAAAGAAAAAATCTAACTAATGGGAGGTATGAAACTGTTTTTTATTTTTCATCAATTGGTTGATATCAGGTTTGATAGAAGACAGTTGAAGTCTCATATCAGGTTCGGCGTCCAGTCTATTGCGATATTTTGTTTTCGTGGCTGCATAGGTTGAGAATCCTGTTTCGCACAAATATGTTGTTGGGAACGGGAGAAGAATATTCAGAGCCATTTTGCCAAGCATTGGATATTCATCACGGATTCTGCACCAAAAATCGTTGAGAGGCGTCGTTTTGAACAGTGACTCCATACTTGTGTCTGATGACATTTCTAAAAGAGATTCATATATCTCGTTTGACATACTTTCGGGCTTTTCCAAGTTGGGTAAAAAAGGATTATGAATCCATGAATTCAGTTTCATTTTTGTATTCTGTTCTTCGGGAAAATACTTTTCAAAAGATGCGCGCATCGAACTGAGATATTGGACCAATTCTTCAAACACATCATCTTGAAACATTTCTGAGTCGTTATCGCTAACAAACTCACTGAGTGACGTAAAGCTTTCTATTTCTTTCTTACCAACGCAAATAATCCAAAAATCTAATTTTCTTTTGAATGCAGTTATTTTGTTATAGGCCTGAAACACTGTTGTCTGTTTACCTTGCAATGATAAATTCACAATACACATAAGCATGTCTTCTTCAAAAGAACTTTCATATGGATATCTCACGATAACCAGCAAGATAGCCAAACCAGCGACATCAGTTGACTCGTCCATTTGCAAGGCGAATCGTGTTTTTTGTAGACGTGTAACTAGTTCTTGTTTGACGTAGCTTGCCAGATCATGGATTCGCCGTGAAACAGCATCGTTTGATAGCGGCACAGTAGAAAGATGCTTTGCGGATTTTTCATCGAGCATACATTTTGTTATGTCTAATACACATGGCTTTATTAAATTCTCAGCGATAGTGTGCGCTTCACCTGCTTGTGCAATGCGATAGCTAACTAAATATGATGCCTCCGTGGCCTTTTCGTTGATAGTTTTTGTTACATGCATCATATTTTTTTGACTTTCCAATAACTGATCTTTTTTACGAACAAAAAATTCTTTATTCTTGTCTTTAGACTCGGGGTGTACAGTTTGTAAATGTCGGCGCAATTTGGCAGGTGCCATGGAACTATTAGGAAGCAGTTTACTACATAGCATGCAGAGAGGTGAGCCCTTGGAATCAACAAATCCGAAACTGATATATGATTCATCATACTTCCTTTTTTTCGTCTTTGAAACCGTCGAGCTTGAGGTCGTGGCATCATCGTCTGGATCGGTGATTGCTATATTCTCCGCGCGTACTGCTTTTGAACATTCAGCGTCATTAGAAGATGTTGTGGCAACACGTTTAACACCTTTAAGCCAACGTTCCATTCTTCTTTATTTATAATGTTACACGTCAGGCTGGTGGGGTCTAAATAATGCACAATCGTTACTGCGTATAAGAGACTAAGTTTAGTACAATGAAGAAATGTATAAAACTGAGACAACAGAATACAGCAGGCAGTAGAACAATGAACACTAGTTTCTCGCTAGCGAGCTTGTAAGTAGGTAGGTAGGAACTTATCGCTCCGAACGCTAATCGTCAACTGACTGACGAGGCGCGACGCGCGATCGCCGCTTTTATACTTAGTCCTAGAGTCGATCTCGAATATTCTCGAAAATACTCGAGTCGGCGCCTTTGATAAACAAAAAGCAAAAATAAAAAGAGAAATATAAAAATTGCGTTGTAAACAATTCAGAGGCGGCTTTTATCAAAGGGACTGCGCGCTCACAAGTATACAAGTATACATGTTGATACCAAACTTATGAGATATTGTACCAGCTATTGTAACACATGTTTATACAAATACAAATAAATAAATAAATATACCTACGCCGCGGCCGCGGAGTCAAAACGTTCGACCAGAGAGAGGTGTTTTGATTTTTTTTCTAAATTCTTGAGGAACCCCTACAGAGGTATCGCGGAACCCTAGGGTTCCGCGGAACACACTTAGAGTATAGCTGTTCTAGGCTGTCGAGATTCTTGGTCAGCTCGTGGTCTCCAATCAGACGAAAGTTTGACGGTTCGAAACCTAATAGAATAGTAAAAAATGGTGTCAGAGTAAGAAGAGTACGAAAAAAAGGTCGTTACTTTCCTATGATATGGGAGCCACCTCCAGATTGAACATAAATTTCATATGGGGAGCTCCACAACAAGAATGAACATCTCAAAAATTGTTAAAATAGTAATGGATATATTAAAATTGTAAACGACTGACAACGCTGGTGGCAACCAGCAAGGGTGGCCGAGCAGCTTCGGCTATCGTCGACCGGTTCGAATGGCGCGGCGGATGTTTTAAAAGTTTGTCGGAATCATTCTATATTTTAGTGGTATTTAGCTATAATGTGTGTTATATTTCTATGAAATTAATATACGTAAATACTTGCCATATATAATTATTTCATTTCATATACCATTACATGCATAAAACCTTTTAATACCTTTAAACTAGAATTAAAAACGGTGACAGCAATATAAATCCCCATAAGAAATTTAAAAATCGCTCTCCCTTTGACGTCATTGTGCGCGGCTGCCGAAATTGGGACGGTTAGATATCTTATCTTTAGTTATTGTATCATGAGTATAGGCCTGCTTGATTAGAAAACAGAATTTAACATATTTTGACTTTTATGAAATCGAGCAGGCGTTGACCGGAGCTTTATTTTTATTTACTGTCTAGGTAAAGTACCTCTTCTTTGAAAAATATCGAAAAATGTCATTAAGAAATCAGAATTCGAAATCATGCAAGCGGACCGAATAGTAATCATCTTTATGGTATTAAACTTAGGTATTAAAAAATATTATTTCGGAAATAAAATTTGTGACCAAATTTCGTTTCCTAGGCTAAAGCCAAAGGATGAGGAAATTGAAGAAATTAGAAATCCTTAACTAAGAAAAATATTGTATAACATAAAAAAAACCAATGTAGGCTGATGGTTATTCCATTCGGCACGCTTGGATGATTTGGAATTCTGTGCAACTTTTCTCTTTTTCTAATAAAATTTTTCGGTATTTTATAAAAAAGAGGCACTTTACCTAGACATAAAATAAAAATTATACTGCGGTGAAGGTCTGCTTGATTTCATAAAAATCAAAATATGTTCAATTTTATTTTCTAATCAAGCAGGCCTCCCAAATGGTCAAATTTCAATTCGAAAATATTTTGTCATTTAAATAATCCTGGGACACACTGTATATCAAACAACAATGCACAAACAAAGATTAGAATAACTTACATTTTTTATTTAAAATTTTATTGACCAAAGAACCAGTTCTACATTACTTTAATGCGAATAAACTGGATTATTACTTTTTCAGAGATGTGTCGTATTCAAGAGTTGTTATTATTTAGGAATTATGCAGCTACATGCAAGTGTAGTGAATCATCCCATATATAGGGTGTATCTTAATGACGTGCAAATTTTTCACAGTGTGATTCATTAGGGCATCTTATCAAGAAAAGTGTGAAATAAACTGCTGGCCATTTGCTTTCAAGCAAGAAAAATTTCGCCTAAATTTAAAACTTCATATTTTCTGAACCAGATATGACCTCGATCTCCGGTTTTTAATGGTTGATAGATTTGTCCCTTAGGAAACAATTGCCAAAGTTGAATTGTCTTAAACTGTCAGAAAATTTTATATACAGGGTGTTAAAGAGGACGATGATTTTTGCTCCAATTTCAATAGCATGTAACTTTCACAATAATATTTTTAAATTTTATCACTGTACGTCAATTGAATCACTGATTCATAGCAAAGAAAGTAATCTGTCAAATTTTTGCTATCTGCTATATTTTAAGAGATACCGATTTTTTTGAAAAACTTTGCTTTTTTTCAACTTTTTGTTAGCTAGATCCCACTGTGCGTTGTATCGTGTAAACTTTGCAAGTGATTATTATACCTAATGAAAAGCTTGTTTATGTTCAGTAACAACAATTGTACCTAAATGTTGTGATGTGCAGTGGCGTACTTATAATCACTTATATGTCTATGCTTTATGAGTATCTCACAATTTTTTTGTATTGGAAAGTAACTCGCCCCTAGATTAGGCAAGTTTTTCCTTATTTTTTTGGTTTTTCATATCGCGCTACAGGTATATTATACAGGGTCTACAAAATTTTAAAAAATATCATTTTTTTTTAAATGTTTGAAAAAATTTATTTATTAATTTCTAACTTTCTAACATGACACTATTCCTAAAATTAAACTAAATAAATTTTTTCAAACAATTAAATAAAAAAATTATCATTTTTAAAATTTCGTAGACACTGTATAATATACCTGTAGCGCGATATGAAAAACTAAAAAATAAGGAAAAACTTGCCTAATCTAGGGGCGAGTACTTTCCAGTACAAACAAATTGTGAGATACTCATGAAGCATAGACATATAAGTGATTATAAGTACGCCACTGAACATCACAACATTTAGGTACAATTGTTGTTACTGAACATAAACAAGCTTTTCATAAGGTATAATAATCACTTGGAAAGTTTGCACGATACAACGCACAGTGGGATCTAGCTAACAAAAAGTTGAAAAAAAGCAAAGTTTTTCAAAAAAATCGGTATCTCTTAAAATATAGCAGATAGCAAAAATTTGACAGATTACTTTCTTTGCTATGAATCAGTGATTCAATTGACGTACAGTGATAAAATTTAAAAATATTATTGTGAAAGTTACATGCTATTGAAATTGGAGCAAAAATCATCGTCCTCTTTAACACCCTGTATATAAAATTTTCTGACAGTTTAAGACAATCCAACTTTGGCAATTGTTTCCTAAGGGACAAATCTATCAACCATTAAAAACCGGAGATCGAAGTCATATCTGGTTCAGAAAATATTAACTTTTAAATTTAGGCGAAATTTTTCATGCTCGAAAGCAAATGGCCAGCAGTTTAGTTTACATTTTTTGCTATTGGGTTTTTTTTTAATATCTCCGAAAGTACTATAGATATTCTTTTCAATTTTGGTATGTGTTAATAGGATATAATATCACATATTTTATTTAGGAAAGTTATTCTATCAATTCACTAATGGCGTCCCGGCCAACATGTATTTTGATATTTTTTAGAAGGAAAGTGGTACACCACTGACATTTTTCCATATGGATGTTTTCCTGATTAGCTTTGTCAATTCCACATGAACACGGTCTCTGGCGTGTTTTTAGTCAGACACTCACCGTTCTTGATTAAAACAATTAAATTCGAATTATGGAAACTCATTATTAGGGTCAAAAAATTTTTACAGGCAACGTTCAGTAAATCGGATTTTAAAAATAAATAATCTCACAATCACCTGTTAATTTTTTAATAGGTTTCTCATAGTAACTAATTAGACGAATTATATATGTCCGCCCAAAAGATCATCGTAACAAAGATTTTTGTATAGCATCGATTTTTTAAAAACTTAACGCCCGTCACATGGCTAATTTTACTCTTCTGAATCATAAACGCCAATATTTGGAACTGAGTTATTTTAATCAGTCACTATAACCATTTTTCTATTATTTATAACAATCCTGTCTTATATTGGCTTAAAGTTTTGGAATGTTCCTTATAGAATGTTAAAATACTAAGAAAATTAGTCATATTTTTAATCTACCTAAGGTGTAAACGAAACTTATATTTTTCCTTAATGGTTGATAAATGGTTAATAAAGAAATATTGTATATAGCTTTGGATAACAAACCAGCACATCAATATATCTCCGGTAACATTTTCATGCGTGATCGATGTTACTGTGACCGGCGATAGAAAAATGCACAAATTCGTGGATAACAGCTAATACAAGCTATTTATTAAACTTTTTTAGACCGAAATAATTATCTGTATTCAAGAGAATGTCTTCGTGTAGTATTTTTCCCTTAATTAAGACTACTAGGTCTGAGTTAACCTTGTGATCGGCATTACAACATAAAAAAATACGCCTGGTAAAAAATAGGCGATGTTCTAGTTTATACCAAAATAAAAATTATAAGGAGAACGCTTTATACAAATGCAAACACATACCGTCATATGTGTAAAACTATTAAGCCGACCTCTAGTGGCATTATTTATAAGCAATTTCTGCCGTGACCGGCGATACATGTAGCTGCGGGAACGGAACTTCTGGTTAATAATTGCGTTAGAGAAACTAAACTGTTGATCTTTGAACATTATTTTTTCAATACAAATTGTAGTAGGAGTGTAACTTATTTATATATAAAAGTAACTTTAGTAAAATTATGTGAAATATATAAAAGGGTAAAGTAAGAAGTTATTGACTGGGGACACGTGACCGGCGATACATCAAATTCAAACTTGAACACTGCAGCTATAATCTAAAATGTCTTTTAAAATTGCTTTCTAATGCAGGAAGTAACATATATTTCGCAAATTATAATCGTTTCTACAGGCAAATAATTTATTTTAGTAAGTTATATGCTATGGACTGAAAGTTGCCTGTAAGAAAATTTTGAACCATTAATAACATTGATAATGATAAATTTGATTTATCGTTAATTTTTTGATTAGATCTTAATAAATATTTTGGTTATATAACCAGTACAATTTGCAATTGATTAAAAGCAGCTAAAAGAGTTTCTTGATCTCTTGAAACAAAAAAGTTATTAGGCATTTTCAAAACTGACAATTTTTTAATTTGCCCGTGTATCTTAAAACAAAATAATAATTCTGATATCTGTCTATCGCTTAGTGCATCCAAAAAATATCATTTTTACAATAATTTAAATAATAACTGAGAAACTCTCGAATATGGGAAACCCTATCGATCTATATACAGGGTGTTATGTCATATATATGTCAACAGTGTTGTCATATCTTCAGGGTAAACTCTTTAGAAAGTCAATAACCGTTTGACAGATTGCAAGTTGTTTATTTTTCAGGGTACATTATTATAAACTTTTACGTTGAGTTCAGTTCGCTAGGAAACAATCTCTGATTTATAAACTTGAACTGACTCGAACGAACCGCCGCGGAGTTTTTAAATGGTCAGGTATGTTCTCATTTGTTCAATTCGAACGACACCCGTCAGATCTGGACAACTTAAAAGTTTATAAATGCCACTTACCCTTTAGAAAAAAAAATGCAATTTTATTTAGCTTTTCGAACTTATTTAATACCAACTTAATTTATAAAAAACACAAAGTACCTAGGTAACTTGAACAAAAACAAACCAGCACAATAAAATCACATAACACATCTAAGTACCATTCAATCTGAATTAGTATTTTAAAGTGCTACTAATACGCTCTTATTGTCTAAGCGGCCTGGGAAATAATGTATTTAACATCTAAAAATTTTAAAAATAAATAACACGTTGTTTCTCTCATCGATATCGGCCTGCTTCTTTAAACAGCTGATTGTGGATATCGGGCTAATATTTAAAAATACAGCGTTGCCGCTTTCGATGTTTTATATGCGACTATCATAAATTGCCGAATTTCCTGATAATATTACTTTCCTGTATAATTATAGTCTCGGAAATGGCAACCGCGCTGGCTCTAGAGAGCGGAGATTTCTCGGAAAAAAAGTTTGAGACGACTGGTCGGAAGACAGACTAGACCATTATTTCAAAGGGTAGCTCCTGTCAATTGTTAACATAATTATTTCATTTTATCTTTAGTAAGGGGTTAATGGCTCATAGAAATGAGCGTTTTTATTATTTCTATTGCGAAATGATTAAGTGTTCTTGTTCAATGTGTGTTATTGTAAAGTGTAATTATGCGTTAGTGTTGGGGTTTAGTGATAAGCTTATTATGCACTCCCACACTATCATCAGGACACGTGATGAGCATACAATCTTTCCTATAGAAAAAAAAACTGAAAGTGTCTGTGCCCTGGATTCCTTAATCGCGTCCTGGATTTACTTTCTAAGTAAGCTAAATATTTATTTTTATAAGAAACTAAAGTTTTACACTTTTAAACATTTTGGCAACATTCTGCTTGAAAATCTGTTGATTAATCAGCTGGGCAATGTAATATCTTCATATATGAATGTGCCGAGGAGTTGTGTGTGGGTTTAGGGCTGAATTACCCCACCTTTTAAACGTCCGATTTAAAAAAAAAATAGGTAGCCGCTTCTCTAGGACACCCCAGGAGTCACCCATTTAAATATAATACGTCATTTCCATAACACCCTGTATCTACCTAATAACTTGTTCAGACTGATCAAACTTATTTTTTTGAAATGCATTTTTTTAGAATAAAAATCGTTTACAGGGTGGATCATAAATATGCTACTAGTATCAACTTCAATTTTTTTAATGGAACATGTATTATATATTTTTACATTTTCACATTCTACAATCAATTCTAGACATTTTTTTATAAATTATGCCCTATACCTATCTTCAACCGTTTACGAAATATTAATATGTAAAGTACGTTTCACGAAATTTGGATACGACTTAATGATTTCCTGGGTCGGTCCCATTGTGTCGACAAGAGCTTGGCAATAAACAAGTGAAGTATGAAGGGACGGACTAAGGAAAACAAGTAATGATATGATTATATTAATGTAATCAAATGAAATAACATTTTTTTTAAATATTAGTAGTCATATTTATTTACATTTATAATATCATTCTATAGATAGTTCTGTTTCGCTATCGCTATCCTCATCAAAATTAATTATAATTGGATTAATTATACGATCCAGACTAATATACGAATTTTCTACAGTTATTACGTGACGGAATGAATTTTTCCAACTACCTGGGGGAATATCATTAATACATTTTCGTCTTCGTTTGTAAATTTTGCGGTATCTGAATCCCATTTCCGACAAAACTCTCCAAAGGCTAGTGCGGCTACAACTTATTTGGGTTTCATCATTGGTGAGCCGTTGCTTCAGAGAATCTAATGTAGGTACGCGTTGCTCTTCGTATATGGTGTAGATTTTTCGCCTTATCAAGTCCTTGTCGCTTTCGTCGAAACATTTGGTGAAACCGGCATCTTTACGCTTCTTTCTAGATTTAATGGGATTTGACGCGATTCTTTTCACTGTAGTCAGAGGTATCTTAGTCAAATCAGACGTTTCAGTCGCAGCAGCACTAGCATAAAGTCATCTGTTGAGTAAAGAAGTATAATATACTCTTTTTACAATTTCCCTAGCATCGAGAGATAAATGCATTTTCTTCACTGCAACACCAGAAGAAGCATCATCAATGTTTTTCCATGGACGCCACATAATGGTTTTTTATACGTTTGGTAAAATAATATCGGTAATACAACTAAACTCTTCCAGCAAGAAATAAAAACTAACAAATTTTACCACAAAAAGATATTTAAATATAAATTAAGCAACCTAACCTACCTGATGTGCATATATTTAATTATAATTATTACAATTCGGTCCTTTCCACATAATAATAACAAACGGTCATAAATAATGGGATCGCCACAGGTACTTTTACTGCAGTCATTAAGTTATATCCATTTTTCGTGGAACATACTTTACATTAACCTTCCGGGGCTAACGTACGGACTATGAGTCCGCACCGTTGAGAATTGATCGATATCTACTGAACCATTCCAATTAGCCAATATCGCAGCTGAGTAGCTGTTGCCTATGGCGTCATGAAGTCAATGTTAATAAGTAAACGATGAGAAGTGGCTTATTTTGGAGCTGGGCGGAAATGTGGACTGACACTCCGCAGGTTAGTCTTATTGTGACATTTTTGGAGGTAAATATTTCTATCAACTTTACCTTTTTACAAATTACTAAAGATAAATATTTGATTATAGGATCAAATATGAACTACGAAGAGGAGCAGGAATATATACGAAAACTGTTCGATGAAGTTGAGCCGGATGACGACGACGTTAGTTTGGAAGATAATAATGCAGAAATTCAAGATCATAACACTGATGATGAGCAAGATATTGATCTCAACGTAAAGGACCCCTCACAAATCAAATGGAAATTGGCTCTCGGTGAAATTGGCCAAATTTTGGATATGTTGTTCCTTTCGGTGTCCAGATCAAAAGTCTCCACGGGCACAAAGCTTGAAAATCTTTCCTGCGAGCAGTACATAGCTCTGAAGGTTAAAGACCGGTAATCCCCTATAATCGCTGATTTTACCTCTTCTCCCCTTGCATTTTCGGGATATATATGAAGATATTTATCTTTCTTGCTACCAAAAAATTTCTGATCTATAAATATTATTATCAATTAATAATTGCAATTTTATAATAATAATTAAAACAATGCCATCGCGGGCCGCTGCATTGCTAAGCTCCGCCCATCTCGCGATGCTCTCGGCCGACCGACTGAATTTTTCCCTGTAGACTACATTAGCTTGTGTCCCACGGGAGACAAGTTAATAACCTTCAGAGCTGGGTACTGCTCGCAGGGAAGATTTTCGAGCTTTGTGGCCATGGAGACTCTTGATCTGGCACCGAAACTAACAGCATATCCAAAATCTGGCCAATTTTACCTAGGGCCAATTTCCATTTGATTTGTGAGGGGTCCTTTAGATCTTTATCCAGGAAGGACTATAATAGCACAAGAGTCCGACGTTAACCTTTATGACACAAGGAATCACGTTAGCTCTGAAAGGTTAATGCTGGAATGCACCTTCAAGATTGTGATTTGAGTTTAGACCGTTGCTCTGTCGAGAAACATATAAATGCTGCATACAAGTATTAAAGTATTAATATAACTTAAAAGATTGAAGATAGGTATATATGATTTCTGAACAATGTCTAGAATTGATTGTAGAATGTAAAAATGTAGAAATATAGGTACAATATGTTCTATTTAAATAATTAGAGTTGATACAAATAGCATTTTTATATTCCACTCTGTATAATAAATTTTTTCAAAAAAAAATGCATTTGAAAAAAATTAATTTGACGAGTCCGAGCGATCCTTGATTAAGTGGATGGTTTTCTATAAAATAGCCTGATCCATTCCTTTATCATAGCCCTGTATATCGACCAAACCAAAAAAAAAACATTATACAGTGTAACTCAGTACTTACCAAAATTATTCTTTAACTAAAATACCAGTTCTGAATGTTACAGTCAGTTCTAGATATATTTCATATAATATATTATAGATATACCTCTATCTTTATGTGTGTTAACACTATAAAGTGTTAAAATAAAATGGGGAAATATTTTATTAGGAAAGTAAACAACGAAATATGAAAAAAAATTATATTTCAATATGGTGAAAATGTCATCCAATAAATATTCAGGTTAATTTGATATTGTACAGTGTACACACATTTTTCTTGAAAAAAATACAATAGAAACTAAATTGACAGATGTCTTAGCGAGTAGAAATTAGCCAACAACAGAAAGATAGTTTTATCGCACACACTCACTCCAAACACCACATACAAATCGCAATCGCGATTGATCCAAAAAACATAATAGAATCAAAACACAAACACTTAAGACCTTGTTTGAATAACACTCAAAAACCGATAAACACCTAAAGAGACAACATACCCTCAACCCCCTACCCCAATACGTTAGGAGCTCTTAAATTTTGCTAATTCGATTCATTTCGAATGGAAAAGATTCAAGAGCTGGCACCAAACATAAATGTATAGTTTAAAAGCTAAAAACTAAGCAATCATGCATGATGCAAAAATAATACACGTTAGTGAAAAGAAGTGAAAGGCCTCTAGCCAGACTTACACGGGGAGTTTAGTCGGTCGGCAATCTCCTCAGAGAATTGTCATCCCGACACTACCTTACAGCCGCGTCTGTAAGGTGTCCATCTGTAAGCAGATTCTCCTCGGTTGTCCAAAAAAAAAACCTTATTTCGGTATTTCTCAATTGATTGATTTGAATTTAGGTGTGTAGTACAATAAACGAAGCCATTAAATAGAAATTTTAGTTAGAAAGCTGCATTTTTGGTGGAAAACACATTTTATTATTTGAAAAGACACTTCATTATTATTTTGTATTCAACCCTTGCATAAGGGATGGAAAATTACTTTCAAATATTTTTTTATCCGTAGCTTCGAAACAAAACACACTAGAAAAAAAAGTATCAGTCAAAAGTTGTAGATCATTTAAATCTGAATAAAAAACTTAATAATCATTTTTACGATATCTCGGATAGTTATAGCAATAGAATCATCTGCATTTTGAGAGTTGATCGGCGTCTTCAAAACGTCACGAAGGCATTAAATTGTCAACTTGGCAACACTGCCTATCAGCCAATTAAGACTCGACACAGGTGTCCGAAAAAGTTTTTTGGTATGTCAGGTATTTTATTGTAGTATAATTATTTTGTATTTTTGACATGTTTTAAGGTTTTGTGGGACATTTTTGTGAAATGGTGTGTAAATAACCCTGTGAATGGTATGTATGAACTATTAGATCAAAAATAGTTTAGTTAATAATTTATTGATATTTAGATGATCTGACATATTGATTGATGTATAAAGCAAGTTTCGGGAATATCTGTGACAAAAATATGAAATTTGGTCAGATTTGAAATTGGCATTATTATTCTTATAAAACTATATTTTTTTAAAACAATTTTCTCATGCCCTTTTAAAATCCTTTAACTTTACGAATCCATTTTTAGATTATAGAAAAATTAAGTATATTTTGCTAAATCTTCACATAAAATAGTGCCTGATATTATTAGCTTCTTTACCTATAATAACCATAAAATATTTGTAGTGTAAACTTTATCGATTTATCGAATATGGTAGCTTCGGCCAGTGTCCGACACGCACTTCACCGATTTTGCTTCATATGAATTTTGCTTTTTTCATATGAATGCCTTTATCGATTTATATAATAGCATCGCCCGGCGTCCGACATGCAATAATCTTTTAGAAAAAATCTATGCCATATGCTATTCTGGGAGATTTTTTGTTTAATATAATAATAATAATAATAATAATAATAATAATAATAATAATAATAATAATAATAATAATAATAATAATAATAATAAATGACTTTATTGTAAAAGATTACAAATGGCGAAGTTGAGGCCGAGCCTCCTAGCTTAACCTAGATATAAAGATCAAAACATACCCTATAGGTTGATATACTCTAACTGCCCGCTATACGCATAAAATGCAGAATACAGCAAGCAGTCAGAGCATAATAAAAAAAGAAGAAATACGAAACAACAAAAAAATAAGAAAATATAAGACAACAGGAAAATGGTAAATTAGTACAATTCACATTCTTCTGACCGATTCCTACATAGAAAATGAACCCAATAGAATTATATAAAGAGAGAGAGAAAAAAAACAAATAGATAAATTTATAATTTTTGACACTTTCACACCCTCACAAAACACACTAAATCCCAAACCAGAGAGATCAGGATGAGTATCCCTACAAACTACATGAATCTATCTATCGAGGCTTTAATTAGCCTCCTAAATTTAAAATCTGAACACAATCAATCAATCATTCTGAGTCAACTTTATTATATAATTTCGCTATATTAAATGAGAAAGATCTTTGAAAATAATTTGTACGATAAACTGGTGGGGTAATAATGAGTTTATGACGCAGATCCAAATTATGCGAGTCATATCGAAATTTAATTTTGTTATAGAGATAGTCTGGGCACTTTTTACAAATAATTTTATTATATAAAGTGAGTGCATGCAACACCCGTCTTTCATCCATTTTTAGCCATTCAAGTTCACGCAACTTAGCAGTAACACCACGATCGTACTTTCTAATACCACCTATCAGCCTTACGCAACCATTCTGTACTAATTGAATACGACGAGCATCCTCACCTAAAAGACAAGGACCATATACAACATCTGCATAGTTAAAGTGTGACAAGACAAGGGACTCGCACAACATCTTTTTCAGCGAAGCATTAAGTAGTTTTTTCTGACCATAAATTAATTTCAGATTGCCAAATGCTTTTTTAATACAACTACTAATGTGCGAAGAGAATCTAAGGTCCTTATCTAACAATAAACCCAAATTTTTTGCAACATCAGACAGCTTCAACTGAATGTTATTCACACAAATCTTAACACGATCCGCGTATATCTCTCTACAATGACCTTTTCCAAAAAATAAAACTTGAGACTTGCTGGGGTTCAGACTTAAACAATGGGCATGGGAAACATTCAATAGAATATCCAGGTCAGCATTTATTTTCCGGTTAGCTTCATCAATGGCATCAGGTGAGAATGAAATATAGATCTGCGTGTCATCCGCATAGAAGTGAACTGAACAGTGTTTTAGGTGCGTATAAAATTGGGACGTATACAGAGAAAACAACAATGGACCAAGTATCGAGCCCTGCGGAACACCACACGAGAGGCTTCTTGCTTCCGAGAAAGTTCCATTAAGGTTAACTATCTGCGTTCTATTTGTCAAATAGCTTCTAACTAATTCACAGGCGTGATCCTGAAAACCGAGAAAACTAAGAATGGCAATCAAAAGAGCATGATTCAGTTTATCGAAAGCTTTGGTATAATCCAAAAGGACCAGCGTTGTTAGGTCTCCACGGTCTGTAGCCGAAAATATATCATCCGTTACCTTGAGTAATGCTGTAGAGCAGCTGTAGTTAGCCCGAAATCCCGATTGCATTGTCGGCAAGACCCCACAGCGCGTCACATGATCCCTAATCTGGTCAAAAAGAATCCGCTCAATGACCTTCGATAACGTAGGTAATATACTTATTGGACGCAGATCTTTCAATTCAACAGGTGAGCCAATCTTTTGTAAGGGAATAACAGAAGCTGACTTCCAGCAATCCGGAATCGCAGATGTCTCGATGCAGAAGTTTACCAAATGCACAATAACAGGCATAATCACAGAGCAGCAACGAAGTAACATGTCTATGCTCAACTGATCGCTGCCAACAGCTTTCGATTTCACGGAGAAAAGTGCCGATCTAACTTCATCTAAAGTTGCCATCCTGAAATTAAAATCCAAAACATTTTCCTTCCTATTATTCAAATAAAAATTTAAAGTATCAGAATTTGGATTAATTTTATCAATATTTACAAAATAATCATTAATCTTATTTACATCAGCAAGATGTTCTGGAATAGAAGGAGAGCCTTTCCCATATATATTGAGATTTTTCAATAATTTCCAGTTATCTCTCGTATTATTCATCCTAACCCTCTCTTCAAGGAAATCCCTCTTCTCAGCATCACGAGCAGTCACAACATAGTTTCTTAATTGTTTATAATACTCTCTATTCTCTGTCGTTCTCCGTTTTTTCCACCTAGACAATGCCCTATCTCTAAGTTTAATATGATATTTTAAATTCGGTGACATCCAAGGAGCTCTCCGCTTGGTAATTCTAACAGTACGTCTCGGCGCATGACAATCAAAAATATTCTCCAGATACCCATTGAATAAGCTAACCTTCTCATTTAAATTGTGCAAATAATATATGTTATCAAATGGAACTCTCTCTAAATCAGCAATAAAAAGATCATTTTCAAAGTATTTATAGTCCCTGTATGTATGATAGAAAGGTTCAGGTTTCATCACACGCAGCTTAAGGCCACATTTAACAATAAGATGATCCGACAAAACAACGTTTGAATCTACACTGAAGTCACCAATTAGACTTTTGTCAGAACATATTATAAGATCCAAGAGTGAATCAGAAGCAACTCTCGTTGGCTCAGTAATGATCTGCTCTAATCCAAAATTATGCATATATCAACTTATATACTATAGCCCCATTCGGCTTTGCGCGATGTCCGACACGCACTTGAACATTTTTCGAAATGAAGACTACCCTATGTGCGATGCCGAGGTATTAAATCTACCCACCAAATTTCATCTAAACTGACATATAGATATAAATATATTGTTTCCGCAAAAAATTATTTACGGGATTATTCAGCACAAAATCCGATCATATTATTCTATTTGTAAAATGTCACACCTTGACGCTTCAATTCTAGTCCCAGGACGACAGTGGTGCCATATTCTGATTAACCTGCATTTATTAAAGATCTGGTCGAAAAATTGTTTTCGGGCATCGTACCTCTTGTCGATTGTAGATAAGGAAAAAGTAGTAATAACCTTTCTTGTGCGAAATTTAATGATCTATAACATTTGTAAAAAACTCTTTTCCATGTTATTTTTCGTTTTAGAGTTATAGACCAGAAAATTATTTTTAACCCCATTTGGAGGGTTTTTTTAACTCTTATGCAAGGGATAGACTTAAAATAGTACTCAAATGTTCTTTCACATTATAAAGTCTACCTTCCACCAAAAATGCAGCTTTCTAACTAAAATTTCCATTTAAGGGCTTCGTTTATTGGACTAGTGTTTACGTATAATCCTCAGGCGAACCTTTCTATTGCTTAAAATTTTAGCTAACTAATTGGCGTATGAATTTATAGGGGTTTAAAAATAATAATTATAATAGTAAAGTTCCTTTAGCGACTATTTTATTAAAACATAATATCAGAAGTTGATTGTGCATACCTCAAAACGACTAAATACAAATGTCAATAATATGACAGAACCAGTGGCCAATATTATTTCTATTCCTTTTAAAAATATTTACATCTAAGATACATACATAAGAAACCAAAAAAGTTGAATCATTAACTGTTTCATCTAAAAAAATTCTATACGTTAAAAGCAGTGGCGTACTGTATTTTCTGCTATAAAATTAAATTTTGACATCTAGTAATTTATTCTTGCAACATGACAAAATAAGATTGTTTCCATTATAGATGGGACATGTATAAGTATGATTAATGATTTTATGATAACCCAGAATATGTACTTTATTCCTTTTTTAAAGTTCCAGTTTCTTCTTTGTTGTTCTTTTCTTTTGCTAGGACGAAAATATGCTTTTGCAATGCAGATACAGGTAGCTCAATAAATAGAGTTAAAAATATGGCAAGTATACATACGCCTATCATATCGGTAGAACATCGGAAAAACTAAAAAAAAAATAAGAAGCTTATAATTATAATAAACAGACCATAATACATTTACGTGAATATGCCAGAGGAGTAATTGTTTTGGGTTTTCACGCGTCTTGACTGACCGAAATATTGTCTTCTATTGGGAAAATACAGATTTGTCAAACCTTCAACTGTCAAATCTTAGTGGCAGAGTGTACGCCTGGTGATCTGAGAGTCGCGGGTTTAAATCCCGCACTCGACATCTGTGGTTTTATTTATTAATTAAGTTTAACAAAAACTGAAGAAAATAAAACAAATCCGTAAAAACCACAAGCCGAATTAGTGCCGTCTGTGAGAGAAGAAAGAAAATAGAATAAATACAGAACACCTAAAAAACCAAGATGTGAGAAATGAGCTACAAGCAAAAATAAACAAAAATTTGAGAACGCTTGAAAACAGGGAGGAATACCGAAATTGCAGAAACATGAACGAGAAATGGTGTGGAATAAAATCAGCCTTATTGGAACCCTCCATGAACATTTTGAAGAAAGAAAGACCCATAGGCAAAAAAAATGGATAACTAGCGAAATTCTGAATCTCATGGATAAAAGAAGAAGTTATAAAGGAAAAAACGAACATAAATATAAAGAAATACAACAAATACTCCGCACAAAAATCAGGAGAGCAAAGGATGATTACAACAAACAAAAATGTGAGGAAATTGAGGAACTACAAGCAAAACACGATAGCTTCAACATACACAAGAAAGTCCAAGAGCTCGCTGGCGCTAGTAAACAGAAACAACAAAATGTGTTGTATGACAACAACGGGAAAATAGTCACAGAACTGGAACAAAAACTGGAAATATGGAAGAAATACATTACACAACTATTCGAAGATGAGAGGCAACAAGTTAATCTTGAAAATATAGAAGGAGATTTGCGCCCGGATATAATTAAGAATGAAGTGATACATGCACTGGACACACTAAAGGAGGGAAAAGCTGCGGGTCCAGACCAACTGCCAGCGGAAATTCTTAAATTGATAGAAGAAGACAGGATTCATGTTCTGGTAGAATTAATCAACACCATATATAGAACAGGAATAATACCGAATGAATGGTTGATATCGACTTTTATAACCCTCCCAAAAAATAAAAATGCCAAGCACTGCTCTGACTACCGTACAATAAGCCTGATGTCCCACGCATTGAAGATCCTATTGAAGGTGGTTCACAATAGAATACTCAGGAAACTAGATATAGACATCAGCGATACACAATTTGGATTCCGTAAAGGAACAAGGGAAGCACTATTTGCACTCAATGTCCTGTCCCAAAGGTGCCTGGATATGAATCAAGATATATACGCGTGCTTTATAGATTATAGTAAAGCCTTCGATAAAGTTAGACATGACCTACTCATCAAAACATTAGTAAAGAGAAGGATAGACCTCCGAGACATAAAAATAATTTCAAACTTATACTATGGCCAAAAAGCAACAATAAGAATGGAAGACATGACATCAGAAGAAATAGAAATACAAAGAGGTGTTCGTCAAGGGTGTATACTATCACCAATCCTCTTTAACCTGTACTCGGAGGACATAGTAAATAGAGCACTTGATGATCAGGACATAGGCATTAAAATTAATGGCATGACAATAAACAATCTGAGGTACGCTGATGATACGGTTATTTTGGCTGAAACACATGAAGACTTACAGACGCTAATTGATAGAATGATCACAGTGAGCGAAGATTATGGACTGTCACTGAACATAAGCAAAACAAAATATATGCTTATAACAAAAACAACTCAGGACGATCGTAGGATATATGTGAAGAATCAACCTATTGAAAGAGTAAGACAATACAAATACCTAGGCACAATCATTAATGAAAACAATGACAGCTCCCAAGAAATACGAATTAGAATCGAACAGGCCAGAAACACATTTACAAGAATGAAAAGACTTCTATTGCAGGGATCTAAACCTAGAATTAAAAATTCGAATGATAAGATGCTACGTGTTGTCTATACTGTATTATGGGATGGAGTCCTGGACACTGAAGGTGGCTGACGAGAGAAGACTGGAGGCATTTGAGATGTGGATATACCGGAGAATATTGAGGATTTCATGGGTGGAGAGAGTAACCAATGTGGAAGTAATGATGCGTAAGCACAAACAGAAAGAAGTGATTCCAACAATTAAAAGAAGGAAACTGTTGTATATGGGACATGTTATGAGAGGAGAGAAATATAGAGTATTGCAAATCATTATGCAAGGAAAAATCCAAGGAAGAAGATCGGTAGGAAGGAGACGTAATTCATGGCTGAAGAACCTGAGGGAATGGTACGGATGTAGCAGCAACGAACTATTTAGGGCTGCGGTCTCAAAAATAAGAATCACCTTGATGATTGCCAACCTTCGCAGCGGAGATGGCACCTAGAGAAGAAGAAGTGAGTCGGAAAGAACCCCGAAAAATCGAAATATTTTCAGTCGGAACAAGACCCCCCCCCCCATTTTCGAGGATGGGGAACACGATGGCGGCGTCAGAATTTCTCTTTTGGGTTGCGCAATCCCTCAAAACGGCCAAAAACCGCTTCCCAGAGGGGTTAAACGCGTTTCAAGAGGTTTCCCTGCAGAGGAACATATTTTCCCCCCCGCCGTTTTCGAGGATACTGAGAACGGTGGTGGTGTTGGATATCGCGTCCGACCCCTTCAAACCCCTCCACCGGCCAATACTCGCCCCTGAAAGGGGTGAATTTATTTTTTTGTATCAGCGGCAAATATATATTCCCATTTTCGAGGATCCTGAGCACGTTTATGGTATTGTATATAGCGTCCGACCCCTTCCAACCCCTCCACCGACCAATACTAGCTCGGATTATGGAACGACATTACCTTTTAATAAAAAAAAAATTTCGAGAAAAATGATGAGTGTTTAAAAAAATTTTTTTTAAATTATTTTTTCTGTTTCATGATTTTTTTATTTAATTGATAATTGAAATTTAAAAAAATTTAACTTAGAAAAAAAATATATTTCTAAAAAATTGAAAATAAGCTGACCACGCCTTGTCGTTTTTTTCGCGCAAACTATTTGATTATATTTTTTCAGTTGGACCGGAATGAGAGACCATTACAACCAAAAAGAGAAGTACAACTATTTTCCCATTTTCAACATCCTCGGAAATGGGGGGAGAGGAGGGGGAGGGGGTCGGATGCGATATCCAACACCACCAACGTGCTTAACATGCTCGAAAACGGGGGGGGGGGGGGGATATACAGGGTCCGCAAACGAAGCGTGGACGGAAGATTAAATCGTTATCATCGAAGAACTTATCAACAATACTAAAACAGCTTGAGATATTGGATTAAAAACGGCATGTTTTAAAAATATTTTACATTATACAGGGTGGCCCAAAAAAGTGTGACAGCATAAAGCTATATTTTTTTAAATGGGACACCCAGAATTTTATTGCATATTTAGGTTCATATTACTATCGCTTATAAGTGCCTCAAATTTTATTTGATTTGGTTACGTAGTTTCGGAGAAATAAATTAAAAACTAAAAAAAAAAAGTTTTGCAGTCATGAATAAAAAAATCAAAAAAAACAATCCAGAACTATTTTTTTAACCTCGGCATTGAGTGAAATATTTGACAAGAGGTCTAGAGATACTATGAATGTAATTGCGTTTATTTATTTTATACAGGGTGTTCATAATAAGCTTTCAAAAACCCCACATTTTAAAATAATTTTTCTCAAGTTTTTCAAATGGAACACCCTGTATATTATTTGGCTATTTGATGTAGAATTCATAGACAATTTTTTTTTGTAATACAAGCATATAAGTTATATCCAGCCGTTTTCGAAATAATTGTAAATATCATAAATTATGTTGTTTAAATAGAGTTTTTATTGGCAAATTTTGTTATAGGCGACTAGACTAATAATTGTAAACTAAAGTAAACGTTCTAAATAGCTTCCTTTTACTTAATTTATTGATTTTCCTCTACTGCCAACAGAACTCTTAATTCATTAATAACGGGTTTATTGATTATCATCCTTTTTGTGTATGAAGTGCTTCCTGTTGCTACAAATCTTTGCAACAACTACTCGAAGGTTTCTGGTCTCAGCTTTCTCTCAATATCTGGGTATCACTCGGCTCGCGAGTAGGCAATTTCTTGCACATTCACCCAGTATAAAAATCATATTTACCATTTCTCAAGTTGTAAAATTCGACATTTTGTGTAAGTTAGTACTTAATTTCGACCACTGAACAAATGTAAATAATTTTATTTGGCTGTCATAGTGACAATCCTAACAAAAAAAAATCATGGCAACTCGATTAAGAATAAAAAATAAAATTAAATAAATAAAAGTAGCAAAAATGTAGGCTTTTAAAATTTATATCGAAATAACTAAAATACGGTAAACTCTAAGAGTAAAAGGAAGCTATTTTGAACATTTACTTTAGTTTACAATTGTTAGTCTAGTCGCCTATAACAAAATTTCCCAATAAAAACTCTATTTAAACAACATAATTTATGATATTAATAATTATTTCGAAAACGGCTGGATGTAACTTATATGCTTGTATTACAAAAAAAACTTGTCTATGAATTCTACGTCAAATAGCCAAATAATATACAGGGTGTTCCATTTAAAAAACTTGAGAAAAATTATTTTAAAATGTGGGGTTTTTGAAAGCTTATTATGAACACCCTGTATAAAATAAATAAACGCAATTACATTCATAGTATCTCTAGACCTCTTGTCATAAATTTCACTCAATGCCGAGGTTAAAAAAATAGTTCTGGATTGTTTTTTTTGATTTTTTTATTCAGGACTGCAAAACTTTTTTTTTTAACTTTTAATTTATTTCTCTGAAACTACAAAACCAAATTAAATAAAATTTGAGGCACTTACAAACGATAGTAATACGAACCTAAATATGCAATAAAATACTGGGTGTCCCATTTAAAAAAATATAACTTTATGCTGTCACACTTTTTTGGGCCACCCTGTATAATGTAAAATATTTTTAAAACATGCCACTTTTAATCCAATATCTCAAGCTGTTTTAGTATTGTTGATAAGTTTTTCGATAACGATTTAATCTTCCGTCCACGCTTCGTTTGCGGACCCTGTATATATATATATATTTGCTGCTGATACTGAAAATTGACCTCCCCAAAAAATGGGAGGGGGGGGGGGGGGGGGGAGTAGGGAGGTACTCTTGTTCCGGCTGAAAATATTTCGATGTTCGTCCGACTCACAGACGCCACTAAAAGTAGCCGATCGAGCAAATAATGCAGAGAATCCAAACCCAGAATACCTGACGGTAACAAATCAGTTGGCAAATTTGAGATCCACACATTTTTCTCTACGAATACCGAATTTTTGGTCAGCAGTCACAGATTTTGCCTCAAAACTAATCTATTATTATATGTTTAGTTCTGCCGTGCAATACAAGAACCTAGTGTTGGGAAACACCGATGATTTTAATAATCGAGTACTTGTGATCAGGTAGGGTATTTAGCAGGCACGTAACTACGGGTGGGCACAGGTTTAGCTAAAAAATTGTAGTAGCCACCAAAAAAATCCAGAAATTTATTTATTTGTGAATAATGCATTTTTACCATGTGTCTCGATACCAAACAAAAAAAGTGCAAAAAATCACCCAAATATGTATTTATTGTTCGGGTTTATTATTGTGCATTTTTAACCCAAACAAAAAGTATTACCAAGAGCTATTTTTCTTCATCTTTCCCAATTTACGAGCATAAAATAAGTAGATATTTAAAATAGCTTGTCAAATTCTTCCACTTTAAATTATCAGGTGCCCACTGTGTGCACTTCAAAAATTTAGGCTTAGTTACGCGACTGGCAAAATAAGAAAATTGGATATAATTTTTTTCAATGCATGTACTCATGTATTCATAGTTACCTAAAAGTTCCTGTTTAAATTTAATAATGCTTACTTTTGGTTACAAAAAAATTTGTCGATACCTATGTTTTGTTAACTATTTCGCTCGTTTTCTTATTTTCCATTAACATTTTCTATAATATATGTTATTTTTAAGAAGTCTTCTTGAGTTTAATAATAAAAAGCTCCTATTTAGATTTAAAAATGATTACTATAAGATTACCAACGAATTTTTCTATATATTTTGTTAACCAATTTGTTCGTTTTGTTATTTTTCATTAACAATTTGTATTATTATGTTATTTTTGAGAAGTTTTTTCGTCTTTATAGTAATTAAAAATTTTAAAATTATATCCTTTAATTTTTTAATATTTACAATCGGAGACCTAAACTACTCCGCTGGCTAGCCAGTTAAAACAAAACTTTACAAAATGCCTGCCGCGATGACTTCGCTAAGGGATTCGGCATACTTTTTTATATGCATCTTCTCGTTTATGTGCCTTTAAGAAAGACGTATGTCGTGTACTTGCTCAGCGTCAAACTCGAACGTCGCCAATCGGATGGCGCGGCGCGTAGAACGAAGGTCGTCTATCAAGTGACCGGCGATAATTTTCGGTTTTTCGCCTGAATTTATAACTAGAGTATTTCCTATCGAGCGAAAAACTGTTCGAATATACGAGCAGTTTTTTAACTCGATCACACTACAGAGGTATATTTCTGCCGGCGTCAAGCGAAGCTCGGGTATCGAGTGAAAGATAATAAGTGACGAGCGACGGTTTTCGCCTGAATAGATAACTCGAGCGGTTTTTTTAATAATCGAGCGATGTAGGTCCTTTCAATAATCGAGTGATCAAGCGGTTTTGCGCTCGAGCGATCACAACACTACAAGAACCTAGTAAGTCGTAAAAGTAAATTTTACAACATTCCATTTGAAAATTGAACAACTTCTTTAATATGAAATTTATTGTTCTAAAATTTTGTATACAGTAAGCTCTTGTTGTTACATAGTTTCATTTTCAAAAAATCAGTGATTTTTATTAACAAAAAAACAGTTAAATAAATATTTAAAACTTACTACTCTATTTTATAGTGAGTCGACTTACTAGGTTCTTGTATTGCACGGCATAGTTCCTTTCTTAGGGGTGAGAGTTTGTATTTCACCATTGAATTTGCCGATGTATATTTTTAAATAATAATCAGTATACTTACAACAACCATGTCTGACAGGTATAATGGAAATCTGGTTATAGAAGATCTTGTCATAATCATAATCGATTGAACCAAATACATACTATAAGTAACACGACCCAAAATTAATGTCGGTGACCATTGGCAAATTCGTAAAGCTATCCCTAAAAAAAATTTCAAACACCTTAAAGATGGGAAGCAGTACCTATATCAAATCATGATACAATAAACGCTAGGTAAGATATCTAGCCGTTCCAATTTCGCCTGGTGCGAGCAGTGACGCAACTGGTGAGTTATTTTTAAATTACTTATAGAGATGCACGTTGGGTGTTAGCATTTTTTATTCTGGTATAGTATTTGCAGAATTATATCGTTGATCTTCTGACTGCAATAAAGCCTCATTATCCATTCGACCATAAAATAAATAAGGAAATCCCAAATTTTAAAACCATTTCGAGCAGAGCCGGACCAGGTATACAAATTCAATTTATACCTATGCCTGATGCATATATAAATACAAAGTGATTCTTACTAATTTTAATCTTTAGTGGTTTTCCGGCGAGTAATTTTTAGTTAGGCTTATTAGTGGTAGAATGTGGCGTCCTTGGAATTGTGCTGATAGGGGGGCATCTTCAAGTGTCATTTTTAAAAGGAACCATTTATCTACCGATGCCAAACTAATAATTAAAAATGTGTATCAATCGTTGTTGAGTAGAAATTTTAATTCGAGGGATGCTTAACAGAGACGTCTACTTTGACAAAAACGCCTTTATCTTCGGTAAGAGACATAGTACTTAAACCTGTTAATCCTAGAAAAAATCGGAGTGATTCTGGCACATTTAGAGGCATTGACGAAAATGACATGGATTTATTAAGAAGAAAGATTTACCAAATGTATGAGGCACAAACTGTACCCACTTTTGATATTTTATATTTTTATTTGATTTCCCTCAAAGAGCAGCTGATTAAAGACGAAACAAATATCTCTTGTAGCCTTTCAAGCCTTAGGAAAATATTGCGTAAAATGGGTTTTAAATACCGAAGCATTGATAAAAGACAAACATTAATGGAATCTCAACGTTTACGGGAATGTAGACTTAAATATTTAACAGCTGTTAAACAAATTAGAGAAGAAAATCGTCCAATTATTTACCTTGACGAAGCATGGTTCGATACCCATGACACTCCAAGAAAAGGTTGGGATGATTCTTCCAAAAAATGCAAATCCAAGGCACCATCAAATAAAGGCAAAAGAATCACAATATTACATGCTGGTTCAAAGAACGGGTTTGTTCCAAATTGTCTGTTGCTTATAGCTAAAAACATAGCAGATTCTTCTTTAGATTACCATCAAGATACCGACGCACAACTTTTTGAAGATTGGTTTAAACATAAATAGTTTATTAGAATTTAATTAATTTTTATTGTACTTGCTATCCTAATAGTTATACTTTTAAATTATATTATTTTCAATTATCATTAATTGTTATCATTATTTTGCATTTATTATAGGTACCTAAAACTAAAAATACCTATCTATTTATTTTAAATTATAAAAATAAATCATGTGGTGTGGTATACATTTTCAAGCCGGCCCTGACCCCATTTATTGAGCTTTGAAGAGGTTCAGGCGTATACAATATGGTTTAATCAGGTAGTTTATTTATGGCAGTAAGAGTCAACGGTATAATTCTGCAACAACTATAGCTGGTAGTCTATTGCAGAAGCTTCTCGCCATTTGATGTCACTAAACCCAGCCGCCTTGCGCGATATCATATTTTATGTTTATTGTATCATGTTATTCATTGTAAAGCAACACTGTATCATCAGCGAATGCAAAATATGGAGCTGTGCGACCGGCACATCTCAGGCTGAGAACATACAAGGAATACAATGAAGGTCCAAGTACTGAACCCTGAGGAACCACATTCACTAGATTTACTGTCGCAACTATAAAAATCTAATTTTAGATATTGGTTCCTATTTATTAAATATGCACTAATAACACATGACGTTTAGAAAACGTACAATTTAGGTACGTATTAGGTCCGAACGTCCAGGACTCAGATATCATGTTCTAAAAACGTTTTTTAAGAATGTTTTACAAACCTTTTTGAAAAACATATATACAATGTTTTTAATGGATGCACCGGAGTTATTCCGGGGTACCGACATTTTTTCAACACCATGTATATTATATTGTATACAAGTGACACTCTCTTCTTTTCTTACAAACTTTTCAGTGAAATTCGGTTCGGAAGATCGGATAATGTGATACGCAAAATTATTTCGTATATATGTACAGGGTGTCCATTTTTGGATAGTTTTACGGGGTATCTCCGTTATTAGAGATAAAATGATGCGGTTTTCGCAGCACAGTGCTACTTTCTTGTCAAACAGAAGATGCCGCAATCAGAATTTTTCTAGGCCGCCTTGCATTTGATATACGGGATGTTTTTGAGAATTGTGCATTTTGGGATACCCCCATATCTGGGTTACCCCGTAACGTATCAAAAAGAAATAACATGTTCTGTTTGTAGTTTTTTACATAGAACAAACCCGTACTCAGATTTTTTCTACATTCAATAGTTTTCAAGGAAAATAAACAAATTTGCTTTTTTAAATGGGTCACCCTATATAATTTTTAATAATATAATTTAGTTTGTAATAAGCTTCTCAAAAATATATAACACTTTATTTTAGTCTTAGTATTAGGCCCGAAATATACGTTTTTCAAAAATATACCATTTATTTTTTAGTAGGCCATGACGGATATTAAAAACAAACAAAAGGACACAGTCTTATGTGTCATAATAATAAAATCTCCTAATTCTGTCAGAGGATTCAGGTTCTCTAAGCTATTTTAAAATTTCTAATTGATAGTGAAAAATCAGTTTGTCCTAATTACGGCAGAGCATGTAAACTTTGAGAAGTACGGCATGCTCGTTTGTTTGAATAAATATAATCCCTTATGTAGTAATTCTATGAAATTTATAAATTTTCTTAAATTACTGGTAGATCATTCAGTACCCAACAATGGCAGATTTAAGAATTGCCATTGACTGAGTTTTTAGGGAGTTACAAACGCGGCCGTTTATTATTTTTAATTCATTAAGGAGAATAAGAACCATGTGTGAAACATGTCTAAGGCATAATGAATAACAATTTGGGCAATATTTATGAGGGAGTTCAATAAATTTTCAATTTTTGTGCGTAATATTTAATCACACCAGTATTTTTTTTAATATCCGTCATGGCCTACCAAAAAATGGTATATTTTTGAAAAACGTATACTTCGGGCCTAACACTAAGACTAAAAATAAAGTGTTATATATTTTTGAGAAGCTTGTTACAAACTAAATTATATTATTAAAGAATATATAGGGTGACCAATTTAAAAAAAGGAAATGTTGTTTATTTTCCTTGAAAACTATTGAATGTAGAAAAATCTGAGCATGTCACTGGATTCTACGTAAAAAAACTACAAAAAGAACATTTTATTTCTTGTTGATACGTTACAGGGTAACGGAGATATGGGGGGGGGGGTGTCACAAAATGCACAATTCTCAAAAACATCCCGTATATCAAAAACAAGGCGGCCTAGAAAAATTCTGATTACGGCATCTTCTGTTTGACAAAAAAGTAGCAAAGTACTGCGAGAACCGCATCCTTATATCTTTACTAGTAAAACTACCCAAAAATGGACACCCTGTACATACCTGAAATACTTTATACCTGGTATTTATCCACGACTTTTACAAAAAAAGCACCATGCACTTATGTCCTTTCATCTTAAACAAAACAAGCCTCTAACCTATCAAACAGCGAATCACCACAAATTAAAAACTCCTTCACAAAAATTGTTGTTAGGTAATGAAAGTTCATAAGCACTAATATAGCGACAACAATGTGTATGAACCACTTTTTATTCTGTAATTTAAAAAGGCATCCAGAACCAAAGATGACGACGAATAACAACAAACAAATAATGTGGGGCCGGCTCTGACGCGATCGATAAAATTTCCACCCTACTGCGCAAACTCAATAGTAGCACGCCGGAACACTTTTTGTATTTTGGAACGTTTGTATGTGGGAGAACCTCAATATATTCGTACGCGGCGTCGCCAAATAAAAGCAGCTACTATGACGACTATGTAATCGTGGTACACAGAAGTTAATCTTGGACAGAAAGTCTGGACAATCAATCAGGTTATTCAATATTTTAAATAGAGTTGTTAATAGGAAGAAGTTCCGCCGCTCCTTCAAAGAAGCAAAACCAAACATGCTAAGCAATTGCTCATGCCAGAAACCCTGCTGAGGATATGTACCATCCCGCTTAAAAGTAACATATTTTAAAAACCTTTGCTGAACCCTCTCCAAATTGTCACTGTGAGTACCATAACCCGGGGACCACACTACAGTCCATATTCCAATTTCGGAGACATATAATACATATTTTGAAAGATTTTTCTTAAATATTTTTTTGAGAAATTATCATTGTGGAAAAAATGTATTTAGAAATTTTATTTTTTAAATAAAGATATTTTTTCGCTTCCTATTATTTTTAAACACTTTAACACCAAGTTGTATATGATATTCTGGTAAGGATGAATGAAAAACTTACCCCCAATTCCTTCGGAAAATCCCATTAGTAGAATTCCAAATGCGAAGGAATATAATGGTCTTGATACAGCCATGCATACTGATGCCCAAAACGCATCGTGCTCGTTAGAATATAAGAGGATTACTAGTCCAGGAACTATTACACATCCAAAGCCCATTAGCATATTTAACCACCAGAAAATAATACGTCTCTAAAAAATAAAGAATAAAATATTTCCAGGCAAAATCCCACGCACACACATACACCATGGTTCGCTGGAACAAAATATTTTGTGCAGTGCCTAATAATTTCTATTTCGAAGCCCCATGAGATTTTCCTGTACAAAATTTTATGTAACTAATCCATTACAATTTTTGTAGTTTTTGGGACATCTTCTATATAGATACGAATCAAAGTTATAGCGTAATTTGAAAAAAAATCGATAAACGTGTGGTGTGGTACTATAGTCCATAGTTATTTAATTTTACCCTTTCATTTTAGAGAATCGTCTCACGGAAAAGCACTACTTAATTTTTTTTAAATGGATTACAAGGATTACTGGAAGGCTTTCCTGTAAACACCAGATTTATTTTTTTTTTTTAACATTCCTTTATTCAGACAAAATTGTACATTTTGTTTACATAATAACAATAGTAGTAATAACACGATATCATCCAAATTAAGGTAACCTTCAAAACAATGCAAGTAGCATTGGAACCGAAGGTACTGCTTATAGTAAATAGCAACATACCACCATTTATATATGCAAAAATATTCAAAAACAAATAAATCTATTCAAAAACAAATAAATAAATATTCATAGATAATAAGTAACTTATGTAACAAGAATATATCTCTTTAGTTTGTTCACAAATACACCCTGCCGTTCTTCATTCTTTATTTCTAAAGGTAAGCTATTAAACATATTGCAAGCCGCACTTATCGGGCTGCATAATGCTTTATTTGTCCTTGCACTGGCCAAACGAATATCATCACTGTTTCTTATGTTATATTCATGAATTTGATTCACAAATTGAATCTGACTATTGCACTTGGACTTGTTATTTAAGATTTTAAATATTAGTTTTGACTGCTCAAGCATTAGAATATGGTGAGCAGGTTGGAGACTAAGCAATTTGTATACAGTTTCTGTATGAGTGTAATAATTTAAATTAAATAAAATCTTTAGAACTCTATTTTGCAGGGTTTTAATTTTATTAAAGTTGGTTTGATTACAAGTTCCCCAAACCGGTATCAGGTATCTTATGATTGATAGGAAATAAGCATTATATATATTATACTTGGCATTTATAGTAAGAAAATGTCTACTTCTATAGAGTGCTCCAATTAAGGGAATAATTTTCTTTTATGTGGTTAATATGTGCGCTCCAGCTTAGCTGGTCATCAAGCACCAATCCTAAATATTTTATTCTATTAGTTTTCTCAACAGTGATGTTATTAATTTGTATGTGAATATTGTCTATTACTTTGTTTTTCTGCTTAAACACCATATACTTTGTCTTGTCTATATTTATTTTTAATTTATTTTGTAAAAGCCAAATGTAGTATTGGATCAAATCACCATTAACTCTATCTTCAATATCTGTAGAGCTTTTAGATTTATAGATAAGCACTGTGTCATCAGCAAAAGTATAATAGTCTCCCAGCAATCCCGACAGTCGCAAGCTCAAAACAAACAAGGTATACAATAGAGGTCCCAATACAGAACCCTGAGGCACTCCACAATTAGTTATTCTAATTTCACTAATATAATCTCCCAGGGCTATATATTGTTTTCGATCATTTAAATACGATTTTATTAAATTATATGCTACACCCCTAAATCCCATATCCTGAAGCTTACCCAAGAGAAGGCTATGATCAACAACATCGAAGGCCTTCCTCAAGTCAACAAAGACCGCCACGACAACATTACCCCTGTCCAGGTCACCTGATATTGAACTAATTAAGTCAGCGGTGGCACCCAACGTGCTACTATTATTTGTGAAACCATATTGATAAGGGTCTGGCGTAATATGTTTATTCAAAAAAGACACAAACTTTTTTTTAACAACAGTCTCAATAATCTTGGAAAAAACACTAATGAGAGATATTGGTCTATAGTTATTCCTAGATGTTCTTAACCCGGACTTAAATATTGGGCAGATCTTTACAATCTTTAACTCATCGGGGAATATACCTGTAGTCAGTATATCATTTATTAATACTGTAAGTATTGTTACAACATTATCATTGAGATCAATTAGATTTTGAACTGTTATACCATCTCTACCAGGAGCAGCACTCCGTTTAAGATTTCTTATAATATCATATATTTCCATTTCATTAGTTGGTCCCAAATAAATACTATTGTCACACATAATCTCATCCAACATCACATCAGAAACAGTACTACTTTTTTCAGCTTCAATTTCCTTAATTATTTCTAGGCCTATCTGCGAAAAATGTGTATTCAATGTATCAGCAATTATCTGCTTTTCTGTAACCATTATACCATCAATTTCCAATTCATTTACACTGTCTCTACAGGGACTGTCTTTAATAAACGAATTAATAATATTCCATTGTTTCTTTCTGTCTTCGCCAGCTTGTTGCCATTTATTTCGAAAGAACTTATTTTTTAATACTTTTATTTCGTTATTCACACTGTTTTTTAATGATCTAAAATTTGCCTTTAATTGGGTATTATTAGGATTCTTTTTATGATATTTATAGGCATTACCTCTAGATTTAATTAATTTAAGTAGATTGGGCGTTACCCAATCATTATTTACATGGTACTTAATGAGTTTAGTTTTTTGTGATACCTGCTTAGCCTTGTTGATTATTTCTATTAATTTCTGAAATGATTTTATTTCCAAATTATTAACTTTTTGTGCAAATTTTTGTTTAAATTTTTCAATATTAAGATACTGCTTTTGAACACACACCTTTCGCTTAGAGAATATCAGTTTTTCCTTTACCTTTAATATTATCTTCTTATGGTCAGAAAGAGGATTATCCTCTACCTTTACCTTACATCTAGACTCCAATGACCCATTACACAAAACATGATCTATTATTGAGGATGTAGACTCCGTTACTCTAGTAGCTTCAGCTTCATCTAATTTATTTACAATCCTAAATCTATTTATTGATAACAACTCTGTGTACTCTTTGGTTAACAGTGAACTATCGCTTAGTAAATTAATATTCATATCCCCAAGAATTATATGATTTGTTTTATACTTATTTAATATTGCCTCAAAATCATTCAAAAATATATTACCATTATATGATGGTGGTCTATAAATAACACTGAGTTTTAGATTGTTTTTTCCAAAGGAGATACATACCCAGTTGTAGGGTTTGTTAGAGTCACTGCAGTCCAATTTACTGTACTTAATAGAATTTTTTATATAGATCGCAGCTCCTCCACCTCTTGTATCTCTACAGGAATGAACCGCAGAGTAACCTTCAATATTATAATATGGAGTATCCGACTCATACAGCCATGTTTCGACAAGCACTAAAATGTCACCTTTAAAGCCACACTGAAATTCATCTATTTTACTACGTAAACTCTGTATATTCAGGTATTCAATAGTAACTAAGTCATTAACTTCCTCACTCAGTTTTTTAGAACTTCACTGCTCCGTACCAGGACTGTCTTGCTAATATCTGTTTTACGCAATAAGATTTTGCCATTACTAACCCACAAATATTTATAATTATTATCCTTTTTGAATTGCTTGGCCTCCTTAAAGAGCTGAAAGTTTTGTTTTGTTAAATCATGATTGATATATATTGGTTCTGGTGCATCGACTTGCCCCAATATTTCCGTTGAGAGATCACAGTTCTTCTTAGCCATCATCCATTTTTTTTTGTCTTTTTGATTTTCAAATGTTACCTTTATAGCCGGGCAGGTCTTATTCACATTGAAACCTCCCATTCTGTAGGCTAGTTGTACCTTGCTTACCACTTTTAGAGATTTAGCAATTTTTTCCACTATTCCCTGTATATTTTCATTTTCCTTGGTTGGGATACCTTGTATAATTATATTATTATTCAATGCTTTCTGCTCCTTATCATTTAACACCTGCTTTATTTCTTGTAGCTCCTTTTTTAGATCATTGTTAATGCCTACTTGCTCTTCATACTTTTGAAAGAGCTTATTGTAGTTATTTTCCATTTCTAGCAGTTTTGTCATGACATCTCCTATGGTATAATTTTTATCTTTCTTGATATCTAATTTGGTGATATTTTCAACCTTTTCCTTGCATAAATCACAATTCCAAGGGTTTTTTGATTTTTCCAACCTCTTGTATTCAGTTTTGCTAATATCCTGACACACTCTGTGAAACCATTTATCACACTCATCACAGCAGAGGGACTGTTCGTCGTCTCGTACTATTTTACGACAGATACCGCAATATTCGTTAGGCATTTCTTCCAAGAAAGATGTTGACGCAAATCTGGCAACGTATTATTTGCAGATTGCAACTGTATTATCAAATATATAGCACGATGGAGCTAGTGGACATAACAAAATTACTACATGTGGCGCAAAACTGGGAAAGTGGCAACATTGCCCATATCAGTGGCTGCATTCAGCAAAGCCCATCGATTTATAATCGATTTTTAATGGATCACGTCACGATGCGCCTCGATTTATAGTTCCGCTAAATGCATTTTGTTTGGTTAGGATCCCTTCTAAATATTTTCATCAAATATTACGTTTTTCTCTCTACGAAATGGATAATTTTATGGTTAATGCTCCTGTTCACTAGCGGAGATCGTGTATATTTCAGTTCTCTCGTTATTCTTTATAAATTTTACTCCTCAACCTGATAAACAAAACTGACGTAAATCGCTGTCAAATCACAAATAGCCTTTTAAATTCGATGTAAAAATGGCGTCCGATTTCAAATCGAATTGTGAAATCGATCTTGTTTAGTGGATTCAGCAGATGATTACTAATCGCTTACAAATCGATGGGTTCTTCTGAATGCGCCCATTGTTCCAGTCCGCATGCTCAGAAACCACCAATACCGAATTTCGTAAGCGCAGCGTTATCAGTTTTGAAGATATGTAAGCCTTCCGGTACTTTTCACTAACCCGGTATAATACAAAAATATGGGCTATGACAAAGACACTCACAATCCTTGCTAAACCAGGGCTTTCCGTTGGAAGGACGTTTTTTGGGAGGAGGGGATAAATGCTTCCATGCTCGTTAGAATGGCGTCGGAAACCTCCCCAGCACAGACGGATGGATCATCAGAAGAGAAGCATACGCTCATCCAAGGAAAAGTGCGAAAATGGTCTTTCAGGTCTTCCCACTTGGCCGATCTATAATGCTATTTCTTGCGAGGTTTAGGAGGTTGTTCAGAATTAATTGGTAGTTCGCTTAGAGTTGAAATAAGTTTGTGATCGGAAGATCCTAACGGAGGCTGTATACGGTGACTGTATATAGATCAGGATTTGACGTTAAGAAAAGATCCAAAAGACTAGCAAAATCTCCAGCTCGATCTGGAATCCGCGTTGGTTCTTCTACGAGTTGAGTTTGGACATAACTTATCGCGAAGGCTTCGGCCTCGCGGCCTTGCTCATCGTCTGTATTTGAGTATTTAAGCCAGTTGACATTGTGGACGTTAAAGTCGCCAAAGATGGCAATTTTGGATGGTTGGTTTGCAAGAAGTCGATTGTATTGGCTAGTGATGAGAAAAGGCCTCTGTAATGGGTATCACTTGGAGGACGGTAAAGGCAGCAGATAAACTTGAACTGGTGATTTTCGGCGTTGATATTTTAAACCACATTACATCAAAGTCTTTCGGTTCAAGTGTAGGTTCTCGTTGGCAGCAGAGATAATCTCGAATAAAGAGACATACGCCGAAGTTGCGTCGGAATCGGAAATGAAAATCGTATCCAGGGTATAAATAGCTGACGGTGTTTGTTGACGATCAGACCTTTGTCTCGGTCAGTGCGAGCACGTGAGGATTGGAAGATTGTAAATGCTGGTGGACTGAATTGATGTTCGTGTTAAGCCCTCTAATATTGCAGAAATCAATTTAGAAGTTGCTAGTTCTGGGTTGGTTAGCAACTGCAGGTGCCACACCATTTCTTCGTTGAGTGTTGTTAAATCCCAGTAAATTGTCGGAAATGGTTGTTGTTTGATGAACTTCGCTTGATGGGGCCCCAAGTCCATAAATATAATATAATATATAATATAATATACATTAACGATCTACATTTAATAATATCAGGTAGTATAGTAGATAAGGCTTTAACTAGCTTCGTGGATGATACAAACTTGTTAGTGGGTAAACGAAACAGTCAAGAACTGATCGAGGCTATCAACAATATTTATTTAAAGGCAAAGCAGTTGTTTGACACAAACCAGCTGATTATGAATAATGATAAAACTAACATTATCACCTTTAGTACCAATAGAACAACCAGAGAAAAACCATCAAAATGACGCTATTTGATTTAATGTTTTT
Source organism: Barypeithes pellucidus (assembly GCA_963991005.1). Taxonomy (NCBI): domain Eukaryota; kingdom Metazoa; phylum Arthropoda; class Insecta; order Coleoptera; family Curculionidae; genus Barypeithes; species Barypeithes pellucidus. Next base: position 27,020,942 of record OZ022556.1, read on the forward strand.
GTGATACCTGTGTACTGTGGAAACTACATTTGAAATATAGAAATTTTTGATTTGATTTGATTTGATTAGCATTGACAGTGCTCCTATTACTTAGTGTACAACATAGCTATCAATATCATTACCTGCACCGGGTGTCCATTTTCCGGTGGTTTTACGGGGTATCACCCTTATTAGTAAAGATAGAAGGATGCGGTTTTCGCATCAACATGCTACTTTTTTGTAAAACAGAAGATACGATATACAGGATGTTTTTCAAAATTGTACATTTTGGGACACCCACAACATTTCGGTTACCCTGTAACTTATCAAAAAGAAATAAAATGTTCTCGTAAAAACCAATGACGTAATCAGATTTTTCTACGTTCAATAGTTTTCAAGGAGAAAAAAATTTTCGTTTTTTTAAATTAAACTCTATATATTATTCAATAATGTAATGAATGCAGTTTCAAGCTTCTCAGAAATATATAAAATACTTTAATTTTAAGTTCTAATATTATCCTCGAAAATTACGTTCTTTAAAAAAATATATACAATTTTTTTGAGTACCTATGCCATGACGGATAATTAAAAAAAAATTAACACAGTCAGTTGTGCCATAATAAAAAATTCTTCTGATCCTGCCGGAATATTCAGATTCTATCAGTTGTTTTATAATTTCTAATTAATAATAAAAAATCAGTTTGTCCTAATTATTGCAGCCAATGTAAACCAAAATATAACATGCCCGTTTGCTATACAGGGTGTTATGGAAATGACGTATTATATTTAAATGGGTGACTCCTGGGGTGTCCTAGAGAAGCGCTACATATTTTTTTTAAATCGAACGTTTAAAAAGTGGGGTAATTCACCCCTAAACCCACCCGGTTACTCCTCAGCACATTCATATACGATCATATTACATTGCCAAGCTGTGTAATCAACAGATGTTCAAGCCCAATGTTGCCAACTGTGTAGAAAATAACTATACCTTCTTATAAAAATAATATTTAGTTTACCTAGTATCCAAATAGAAGTGAATCCAGGTGCCAGTACACTAGCAAGTAATCCAGGGCACAGAGACATCTTCAGGTTTTTGTTTCTTTTTCTATGGGAAAAGCTTTATGCTCATCACGTACCTTGATGATAATGTGGAACTGCATAATAACCTTATAACCACTAAACCACATTCGGCCTCTTATTTCCAATCTCTCGGCACTCTTGCACTAAATCACTTAAAGAAACACACAGACACCCACGAGTTTCCAATTTTTTTTTTTTGAAGATATGCACTTATTAGATTACACAAAAGCAATAAATACTAACGCATAATTACACTTTACAATAACCTACCGTACACATAAAACAACAGCACTATAGGATACAAATTATTTCGCAATAGAAATTCAGAAATAATAAAAACGCTAATTTCTAATGGCCTAATCAAATTTATTAGATCTTTACTGAAAAAGAATGATGAAATAATTATGTTGATAGACCCTTCCAGTCTAAGCTACCATCCCTTTAAAATAAATAGACTCGTCCAGTCGAATATGCAATAGTGCTGGGACATCGAAACGGAACATCGATGTTGACCATCGATGGCGTAGAAACATCGGTTGTAAAACATCGATGTTTTCTAAACATCGATGTTCAAACATGAACAAACCCACGAGTTTCCAATTTTTTTTTTGAAGATATGCACTTATTAGATTACACAAAAGCAATAAATACTAACGCATAATTACACTTTACAATAACCTACCGTACACATAAAACAACAGCACTATAGGATACAAATTATTTCGCAATAGAAATTCAGAAATAATAAAAACGCTAATTTCTAATGGCTTAATCAAATTTATTGATTCTTTACTGAAAAAGAATGATGAAATAATTATGTTGATAGACCCTTCCAGTCTAAGCTACCATCCCTTTAAAATAAATAGACTCGTCCAGTCGAATATGTAATAGTGCTGGGACATCGAAACGGAACATCGATGTTGACCATCGATGGCGTAGAAACATCGGTTGTAAAACATCGATGTTTTCTAAACATCGATGTTCAAACATCGACATTTAAAAAAGAATATTTACGATTAGGAATAAATTAGACATAAAAAATAAAAATAAACTTGTTATTAGAAAGAATTGAAAAATTATGAAACGTCAAAAAACAAAATAACAAAAATTTTAAAAAATAATATAAACAAAAAAATAAAGCAATAATTAAAACATAATATTTTATAACTGCATGAATTCCAGTCACTAACAACTTGTAAACTATTTTTTTTTTGTAAAACTAGATTAATGATGATTCCTTGCAAGCTATTTCGTTTTTGGGGCCATAGTTTCGCCGGCTTTGGAAAAAAAATTTCGTTCTGGATAAGCTGGCCAAATACTTCTCGCAATTGCGCCGCGAGAATGGAATCCGTATTACAGTCGGCAATTCTAGCCTTCTGTCAATTAAAATTGCACGGATTCATGCGCAGTACACCGTTCTCAGCTGTCTCGCATTGCCAGAAATGGGGCACGCGCCACTTTCATTGCCATTGATCGAAAACGGTTTACTGCGCATGAATTCGTGCAATTATAATTGCCATTGTACCGGAAATTTTTATTGTCGACTCTAATAAGGCTTTTAGCAAATGAAATCAAAAGCTTTCGCTCTTATTATGTTATGTTTGACCTCTAACATCGATGTCGAAAACATCGAACATCGGTAACAGAACATCGATGTTTCAAAAACATCGATGCACATCGCCCAGCACTAATATGCAACCGTTTGGCAGATCAGATGTTCCTCGGAAATTAGACCGCCGTTTTCATACTGTTTCAAGCAGATTTGTGTGTTAAATTGTATGTTAATACTTAAACCCGAGTTTAAATTATTAAGTTATTTGTTCTTTTCGCGATGGCAGTGCCCTAGTCCAGCAGTTCAATATTGACCGACGGAACCAACGTGTTATTTAGACAATAAGGGCGTATTTTTGTCTACACAGTAGCACTTTAAAATACTAATTCAGATTGAACGGTACTTAGATATGTTGTGACGCGAAAACTATGTGATTATGTGATGTGAGTACTTGGTGTTTTTTATAAATTAAGTTGGTTTTAAATAAGTCCGAAAAGGTAAATAAAATTGCATTTTTTTCCAAAGGGTAAGTGGCATTTATAAACTTTTAAGTTGTCCAGATCTGACGGGTGTCGTTCGAATTGAACAAATGAGAACATACCTGACCATTTGAAAACTCCGCGGCGGTTCGTTCGAGTCAGTTCAAGTTTATAAATCAGAGATTGTTTCCCAGCGAACTGAACTGAACGTAAAAGTTTATAATAATGTACCCTGAAAAATAAACAACTTGCAATCTGTCAAACGGTTATTGACTTTCTAAATAGTTTACCCTGAAGATATGACAACACTGTTGACATATGTTGCTTTGTTTACCTTCCTGACAGGGGCACCACGTGGTTATTTTTGGTTTGACATAAGGTCATGTACAGGGCATATTAAATTAAAGCGCCATTTTTAGATATTTTTCTTCAATTTGTTTTCATCTCAGGAATTGCCGATTTAAATATAATACGTCATTTCCATAACACCCTGTATACAGCGTAACGAAATTGCAGATGGAGCATTAGCAGTATTTCAATGGTAATGATATCTATAAGCATTTTTGGTAGTATGTAATTCTACGAAATTTGTCAAATTTCTTGAACTACGTGTAGGGGAGACCGAGGAGGGTTGTGACAATTTTTACTTAAAAGAACATATCTCGATAAAGGAACATACAACCATTATGAAGTGTATGCCGCAATGTAGGTCAATCCTTACTGTTTTAAAAACAGTAATCAAAGTCAATAAAAGTTATAAGGTTTCTCAGAAAATTCACGAAAACTGAAACAAATCCCTTTATTACCACTCTCCTAGGCGACAGCGTGTCACAACTCTCCTAGGTGCGAAAAATCGCGATCTGGTCACAAGCATAATTCGTAATTTTGAAACAAGATGCAAACACAGCAAAACAATGTCACGCTTTGAAATTCCAAACCCACACAATATAAGAAAAAATAGCATAACCACGTGAATGTAATATATCATGATATAAGCACAATAAAGAATTTTATAAAAAATTTACTTTTCGGTTTCTTTTTCATGCAAACGTCGTAATCACGCAACCGCTTGTCGTGGGCCATTGGCGCGTACTGCATCAAGTAGCGCGTCTATAAACGTGCGCTGTTGCCAGCTCTCTAACGGCCATAGATTCCGAGAAATCGACTTTGTCACAACTCTGCTCTGTCACAATTCTCCTCGGTCTCCCCTAATATCTCGCCAGACGACAGGCGGATAAAATAATTTTTCCAAAGATAATATAAAATTTAATTGAACAAGGTTCATTTTCTAAACCTCGGCCTAAAATATACCATAAGGAAAATCGCGAGGCTGATGAAATAAATGTGCTTTTGCTTCAATTGAAACAAAGTCTATTATAATAATAAATAATAACTATGTGTGAAACATGTACAAGGCATAATGGGGAACAATTTGAGAACTATTTATGAGTTCCATAAACGTTCAATTTTTGTTTTTTATATTTAATCGCATCGGTGTTTTTGGGCTATCAAAATAAATAATGTATAGTTGAAAAAAAAACGTAAATTTCGGGCATATTATTAAGACTAAAAATTAATCATTATATATTTCTGAGAAGCTTGTTAAAAACTGAATTACATTATTAAAAAATATATAGGGTAACCCATTTAAAAAAAGGCAAATTTGTGTTTTTTTTAAACTCTTGAACGGAGGAATAATCTGAGTACGTCACTGAGTTCTACATAAAAAAAAACTACAAACAGAATATTTTATTCCTTTTTGATTTACAGGGTAACCTAAATATGGGGGTGGTCCAAAATATAAAATTCTCAAAAACATCCCTTATATCAAACGACGTTTAGAAATATTTTAATAGTACAGTGCTGCGAAAGCCGCATCCTTCTATATTTACTAATAACGGAGATACCCCGTAAAACCACCGAAAAATGGACACCCTGTACCTGTACTACATACCTTGGTATTGAATATTTTATCCTTTGAACTGGCATCATTATACTTGTTAAAAATGTAACCAAATGCAACTCCCATCGCTGGTCCTCCTAAATTTTCAGTAAACCCTTGCAGCTGGTTCTTGATTTGAGGACTGGCAAATAACTTAGGCAAATCGTGAAAACTTCTAAAATAGTACAGTAATGGATTTTATAAAATACCGGGTAAGTCGAGAAGAACGGGCAAAACTCCAGAGGTGTACCTATACAGGGTGATTCACGACGAGCGTGCATTAGAACTTTATGGAGAACTACTGAATATATGTTCCTGAAACTTTGGGGATTTGGGTTTATCGATATGCTCTCTTTAACTAAAATATTGACACGTTCCTGTCATTTCCGGTTATACCGGAAGTTGCTGCCAACTTTCGTTTTTTAAATACAACATGGTAATTTTTATTACATTTTTCGATTAAGCATTAAATACTAGGCACATTTTATAGAAAATGTTTTTGTCAGACTCTATTAGTTTTTGAGATATCTGGACTTTTTGTAATTATTTGGCAAATGCATGACGATGAAATAATCCATATAATTTTTTTACCTTAGCGCTTGGATTAAAAAAATTTTCTCACCGAATAGCTAGAAGATCATCAAGTCTCTAAAACATTTCAAATTCGGCATAAAATGTACAGGGTGGTCACAATTCAAGCCTCATTGTGAAAAAATTCAACCATTAAAAACTTTCTTATTTTAAATGGAACACCCTGTATATTTTTATTTAATTTGATGGCAAATTAGTTGTTCTTTATAAATAGTATTTACTGTCCTATACCTATCTCAAAGCGTTTTCTAAAAAAATCCAATTTTATTCCGAAAATACTATTTGTTCAAGTGGGCTATGAAAACAATTGTACTTAGGGGCTGTATACTGATGTCTATACGGAGGAAAAGTGATTGGTATCAAAACGATGGGGCTCCAGCACACAACGCCCAAGTTGTTAAGACTGCCCTAAACAGACTTTTTCATGACCAGTGGATCGCAAACCAAGGTCCCTTCCACTGGCCAGCTCGTTCGCCAGACTTAACTCCACTGGACTTTTCATCTGGGGAACCATTAAAGATAAAGTTTACGCGCGTCCCATCACCACGAAGGAAAATCTAATTGAAAGGGTGAAGGCAGCATTTCAATCTCTCACAAGAAATTAGGAATGCTACAAGAAATAACATGATGAAAAGAATACATAAATGCTGGGAAGTAAATGGCAATCATTTCGAACATATTTTAAAAATATAATCAAAAGATATTAGGTATAATTTTCAAACACATTTTTAATTAAAGAATTTAAAGTTTATAAACTTGTTTCCTTGCTATTTTTAAAAAAATAATATTTAAACCATTAAATTTAAAACAATCAACTGCATTTTATTTATAAATTATTAAGAAACACTTTAGAATATTGTATTTTCCAGCAATCAATCACTTTTCCTCCGTATAGACATCAGTATACAGCCTCTAAGTACAATTGTTTTCATAACACACTTGAACAAATAGTATTTTCGGAATAAAATTGGATTTTTTGAGAAAACGCTTTGATATAGGTATAGGACAGTAAATACTATTTATAAAGAACAACTAATTTGCCATCAAATTAAATAAAAATATACAGGGTGTTCCATTTAAATAAGAAAGTTTTTAATGGTTGAATTCTTTCTAAATGAAGCTTGAATTGTGACCATCCTGTACATTTTATGCCGAATTTGAAATGTTGAGACTTGATAATCTTCTAGCTAATCGGTGAGAAAAAATTTTTAGTCCAAGCGCTAAGGTAAAAAAATTATATGGATTATTTCATCGTCATGCATTTGCCAAATAATTACAAAAAGTTCAGATATCTCAAAAACTAATAGAGTCTGACAAAAACATTTTCTATAAAATGTGCCTAGTATTTAATGCTTAATCGAAAAATGTAATAAAAATTACCATGTTGTATTTAAAAAACGAAAGTTGGCAGCTACTTCCGGTATAACCGGAAATGACAGAAACATGTCAATATTTTAGTTAAAGAGAGCATATCGATAAACCCACATCCCCAAAGGTTCAAGAACATATATTCAGTAGTTCTCCATAAAGTTCTAATGCACGCTCGTCGTGAATCACCCTGTATACAGTGCCGGATTAACCTATACGCTAAATACACTGTAGCGTAGGGCGGCACTCGGCGGTGGGGCGGCATGAACTGATGCGAAAAAAAATATTGTCTCTTTCGGGGCGGGGGTGGAACTGTCTTGAGCCCAAAAGCGGAATCAGTTCCTCCTACCTGACCTAATATAAATAATACGTCAACAGGGGCGCGGGGAAAAGATTTTCTCGCGACCATGTGTCCTGGTAGAATAAATGAGAATCGTATTCTCGGGCTGCTGAGGCAAACATATGAGGAATGATGAAATGCTTTGAAAGTTGCCTATTTTACAGGTGTTTTACAGTAAAACTTTTACTATCGGACACAATTGACTAATCGTTTCCATAAGTTTCCTGTTCGATAAGGTAGACGTGGGCGGCAAGCCCATTTTAGCGTATAGGCATCACTCGGTATAATCCGGCACTGCCTATATACCGGGTATCTAACTTCGGCCATATTTCAAGAACTAGCATTCATAGAAGATCCGGGTTATTTTTAATTAAAAGTGCAAAAAGAAAAATGCTGGAAATTATTTCCGATTTTGTAAAATATCCGCAAGGGGACGTAAGAGTCATGACCATGATTCAATTGACGTACAGTGATAATATTTAAAAATATTATTGTGAAAGTTACATGCTATTGAAATTTTAGCAAAAATCATCGTCCTCTTTAACACCCTGTATATAAAATTTTCTGACAGTTTAAGACAATCCAACTTTGGCAATTGTTTCCTAAGGGACAAATCTATCAACCATTAAAAACCGGAGATCGATGCCATATCTGGTTCAGAAAATATTAACTTTTAAATTTAGACGAAATTTTTCTTGCTCGAAAGCAAATGGCCAGCAGTTTATGTTGAAATAAAAATTATTTAATTGGTTCATTATTAACGAAAGAACAGCTTATATTAATTTGGACATGTATTCTTGAATATTCGATAATTAAATTGGGTAGATATTTTGACGATTAAAAATATAACTGTTTTTATAAAAATTTTAATTTGAAGATATTCATCATTTCTTGTAACTTCTTGTTAATTTATTATTGTGTTATGTTTCAAAATTACAAGATAAATCAAATGTAAACGACCGTAAAACGGAAGAATTCGTATATGTAGTTTATTTCCCAGATAGCACACTACGTTTTAAAGACGTCCATTTTATGCCTATTTTTAGCCTGAACGTCTTTGGCGTACTTTGGACGTAAAAAACACATCTTAAAGATGTCACTACATCAGTGTATTTAAGACGTCTTAGTTTAGACGTCTTTACTACGTCAAAAAGTGGACGACGATAGAACCTATGTTTTTTCCATAAAAAATATAACTTTAATTATGAAGCATTAAATTTAATATAATTTGTGTTTTTGCGAGGCCATCATTTTGTACTTTTTTCTACATTATTGGCTTGTCTTGCAATAAATATAAAAAGGGTTTCATAAAATATTTATTATACAGGCCGCAACAAGAACCGGTATTGCCAGATGTACATATAAGGGAACAATGCATTTGTTTATATCCATTCTCTAAAAAAATAAAATACTTATTATTTATTTGAAAGTAAAAAATATACAAATAACAGCGGTTCACCGATCTTCGTATCCATAAAGAACTAAGTAAATGTGACAATGCTGGATTACGGTGCGGTGCTTATCCATTAAAATGGCGCGAACGTCATTAGCGAATTGTCGTTCGACGAGATTTCTAAACTACGCTTGTGATTGTTGTGAATTGAGTTTATTATATTTTCTTGGGACCTTATAATTCTGTTTGACAAAGATCCAGTTAAGTTAATTTTTATTCATTACTACACTTGCTATAGTAAACATGAGTGTAAGGGACATCCATAAATATTTTATGCAGTATTGTTGGTAGTGAATTACTAGTGATGTAATCGATATGATAGGTGTATATCAGGGAAATGAAAAATAATGGTTTTTATGTTAATCATTTGTATGATGTGAGAATTAAGGGTTTCATTTGTGAAGTACCAGCTAAATATTTTGTAAGATGTACGATTTATAATAATGTGAACATTTACTTTTAGGGTCTGCTGAGGTAGCTAATATAGCGTCAAGCCAGAAGGAAACTGAGGTGTCCATTCAGGCATGGTTACGACGGACTAATGATAGGAAAAAAGCGGTTTAAATGATATACTCATGTAAGCAAAAAATGGAATGAATAAAAATAAAGATATAGTGAGATCGCCAAGAACTGCATTTTTTTTTAAGTTTCACAGAAATTCACAACCTGTATACCATACCTATAATGCCGAAAACACGACGTAAGGGAACGTCTTTAAGATATCGTAAAACGATGTTTTAAGGACGTACAATTTTGTAACAATGTACGTCTTTAAGACACTTTTAAGATGTATTTAGGATATTAGCCGATGTTTTAAAGATGTCCTAAACATCTTTCGCCAATATCTTTAAGACGTCTTGGAGACGTGTTTGTGCTATTTGGATTTGGTCAATAACTCCGGGTTCCAAAAAAGATATAAACTTTAGTTTTTTACCTAAATGTTAACGATTTAATTCTCTATTATACCTTGTTAAGTTAATGCCGGAGTCGGTCGAAATCTCCGATTTGACTCCTGTTGATTTCACGCTGTGTAGGCACGAGGCGAATTGGATCTTCCCTTGCCGTTAGAACAATACGTCGAGCGTTCGCCTATAATCGGTACGCCAACAGAAACAACGATAATTGGAAGAGAGAGACCGAACGTGATCGGGATCTAGACTTCAATTTTTAGCACTGAAAGAAGGAGTTTTCTCTCTTTACGAAAACGCTGCATTTCTTTTTAAATGGCGAACAGAAGATGTCTAAATTTTATTAATAATTGGAGGAGAGTCCATAATTTCGTTTTACACGGAACAGTAAATAAGATTAAATATAAAAATCTTCCGAAACAAAAATACATATAGTTTCCTCCCATTTTAGTTGCATGCAAAGTTTTTTTGCCTTGAAAATAAAAAATATACGGTTGGGGAGAAAACTCGCTTATTGCATTTAACTTTTTTGAGAAAAAACCTAATTTTTACTTAAATTCCAGTTAACGCCATCTAGGGCCGACGGCAGAACTCAAGGATGCAAAAACAAAAGCGCAGTAAATATAATCTTAAACGAGACCAAGCTTGCTAAAATCGGTTAAACCAAATCGGGGTAACCGTAATTTATTTAAAGAGATTTAATTCCCCACGCCACTGTATTTTACTAGATTGGAAAATTTGTGTAAGACAAAAAGTATGTTTTAGGAAATATATAAGGATTAAAATACATTTATATTTGATACCTCCCAATTAGTCAAAACACTAAGAAAATTTTAATTTTAACATTGGTCATGACTGTTACGCCCCCGTACGGAAATTTTACAAACTAATTTCCAATAATTTCACTTTTCGCACTTTTACTTTAAGAAAATTTACCCGGCCATTCTTAGTACCACCCGGTATTTAATTTTCATTTGTTTTCAAATTATAGCGGTATTACAAACAAAAATTTTATACATTAACATTTAAATCTTCGAATAAACCCGAACAAACCCAGGCGCAGATAAGGGGGGTTATGCCCCCCCCCCCCCCCCCGATTCCGCGCTTGAGACCACCGCGACCAATCCAAATACCTGGAATACTCTCGTCCTAATCTTTCTTGACCTGATGAGCGAAAATGGTCAGAAGGTCCATCGTGCTGATAATACAGTATTGATGGGTAACACCTTAAATTTTCTGGTATTCGCTTATTGTATCAACACACTGTATCAGCACATCGCACCAAATGACACTAACAGCTTTTTAGGATTGCGACATATGGCAGAGGGTCTCATGATATCAATCGCCGTTTCGGTTTCAGGTTTTGTGAAACAGATGACAGATGATACGAAGCACTTGGTACGGCATTTTTCAGCGGTAGATCTAGTCAGATAAATAGGAAATCGCGACCATGATCCTCATAACAAATATAAAAATAATGAAAATAATGAAATCTCAGCCCAACCGTAGGCAACCCACAATACGTGTGTATTGTGTATCATGAGTTGTCTAAATATTAAATATGGAAAAAGGCAACCGTTGTATTGAAAAGAAGACTCGGAACAGATAGCTAATGCAAACTAGGAGCTCCTAAAAAAAAAGGCTCAAATGATTCTTAGAAATTATAATGTAAACAATGCCTTTTTCATGCATGACATTTTTAATTTTATTATAGTTATGTTAAAATATAAGCAAATAATTTTATGTACCTTAAGTTTATAATTTGTTTGTTTATAAACTTTTATCAAAAATGTATGTACAGTTTCAGTACGACTCTGTAGTATAGATCCATAAAGTTCATTTTTGTGCGATTCCCAACCCAATTTCTATAAGAGAATTGAATGCAAAAAGTCTGGTTCTGATTTGTAAAAATATATAAATACATTTAAATGCAGAACTCCCTTAACATAATAAGGACAGAGCTTGATTGTTTCGTCCGTTGCCAGTTGTATTATGATCATGAAATACCGTCATGATACAATGTATCATGAAACGCTGCCATAATACAACGTATCATAAAACGCCGCCATCATACAATCACAATTGTATCATGAAACGTCGCAATATCCACCGGGAGTGTATCATAAAAGTGTTATTGTATCATATGAGATGTTTCCACACTTATGACACCCAGGCCGGTGTCAATACAGTAGTTCAACACAGTGTTATCCACGCCTATAATACAGTTGCATTCTGATGTTTACAGGAACATCATCTAATAGTCATTGTAATTCATTTTGGAAAAAATTTAACCATGAGGTGATTCTCCCAAATGAAATAGCCAAATAAATAGCTATAGATCATACCACACCACACGTTTTCCGAAAATTTGTTTTGTTAATTACGCTGTAATTTGAAAACAAATGTAACCGGAAAATCGACACACCCCGTATAGAGGTTATTGAAAAATATTTCATTATATTGAAATAGGTTACGTTAAGTCACAATAAAATGTAAAATGGCACACAACTTAGACGATCTATTTCCACTCCTGACTACATTATTGCCTCAAAAATAATATAATACCTACTTATTTGAAAAACAATATTATAATTTTTCTAATGAACACAACAAATTAAAAAGTGAATTACTAACTTCGTGGGGGATTATAATTAGTGTTGGGAAAAACCGATGATTTTAATAATCGAGTACTTGATACTCGAGCGATTTTAATAATCGAGTTAATCGCTCGAGTGAATCGCCTGAAATTCCAATTTACCAAGCGATGACGTCACCGACTGCTTAACGGGCTGCCTAGCCCTTTACAACAACAAAATTCCAGAAATTTATTATTTGTGAATAATGAATTTTTACCACGTGTCTCGATACCAAACAAAAAACTGCAAAAAATCACACAAATATGTATTTATTGTTCGGGTTTATTATTGTGCGTTTTTAACTCGAACAAAAAGTATTACCAAGAGTTATTTTTTTTCACATCTTTCTCAATGTTCGAGCATAAAATAAGTAGATATTTAAAATAGCTTGCCAAATTCTTCCACTTTAAATTATCAGGTGCCCACTGTGTGCACTTAAAAAATTTAGGCTTAGTTAAGCGACTGGCAAAATAAGAAAATTGGTTATTATTTTTTTAAATTCATGTACTCATGTATTCATAGTTACCTAAAAGCTCCTGTTTAAATTTAAGAATGCTTACTTTTAATTACCAAAAAATTTGTCGATACCTATGTTTTGTTAACTATTTTGCTCGTTTTCTTATTTTCCATTAACATTTTCTATAATGTATGTTACTTTTGAGAAGTCTTCTTGAGTTTAATAATAAAAAGTTCCTGTTTAGATTTAAAAATGTTTACTATAAGATTACCAACGAATTTTTCTATATATTTTGTTAACCATTTTGTTCGTTTTGTTATTTTTCATTAACAATTTCTCGTCTTTATAGTAATTAAAAATTAGGAGACCTAAACTACTCCACTGGCTAGGCAGTTAAAACAAAACTTTACCAAATCATGTCGCGATGACTCCGCTAAGGGATTCAGCATACTTTTTTATATCCACCTTCTCGTTTAAGTGCCTTTAAGAAAGACGTATGTCGTGTACTTGCTCAGCGTCAATCTCGAACGTCGCCAATCGGATCGCGCGGCGCGAAGACCGGAGGTCGTCTATCAGATAACCGGCGAAATTTTTCGGGTTTTCGCCTGATTTTTAACTAGAGTATTTCCTATCGAGCGAAAAACTGTTTGAATATACGAGCAGTTTTTTAATTCGATCACGCTACAGCGGTAAATTACGTCGGCGGCAAGCGAAGCGCGGGTATCGAGTAAAAAATAATAAGTTACGGGCGACGGTTTTCGCCTGAATAGATAATTCGAGCGGTTTTTTTAATAATCGAGCGATGTCGGTTATTTCAATAATCGAGTGATCAAGCGGTTTTTCGCTCGAGTGATCACAACCCTAATTATAATTACTAACTGAGCTTGGAGGGGGATTATTCGGGTTGGTTCCTGCTGTGGCTGAAGCAAGCATTGTTCCAACCCGAACAAAACTTAAAATCATACTTTTTTGCTGATTTCCATAATTCTTACTAATTTCATTAAAAAAGGTCACCTACATATTTTAATAAGTACTTGATGATTCCTAGCTGCTCAAGATTCTATATTTTGGCGAAGTTTTCAATGATTTTTGTACAGCCCGACCTGAAACTCATATACTTACTCATATGGATACATACACAATGCTGGAAAATCATAATAATAATTTTTCATGAATGTACCAATTACACTAAATGATATTATTGCTCCTAATATCGTTGAGAAGTAAGTCTCGTATTTGTTTATGGCCCAAATTAGAACTAGAGAAAAAATAATGAATTGGGTATTAACAGCCATCCACCAAGAAGCCTGGACGCACTAAAATAAAATAAAATATATTTAGAATAAAGTTGATATTTTATTTATGCAAAATTGTATACAGGGTGTTATGGAAATGACGTATTATATTTAAATGGGTGACTCCTGGGGTGTCCTAGAGAAGCGCTACATATTTTTTTTTCAAATCGAACGTTTAAAAAGACACAGACACTCACAGATGACTCCGCGGTCAGAATCATATTACAGTGCCCAGCTGTGTAATAAACACATATTACAGCGCAATGTTGCCAAACTGTGTAAAAAATTAAAACTTTAGATTCTTATAAAAATAAATATTTAGCTTACCTAATATCCAAATAGAAGTGAATCCAGGTGCCAGTACACTAGCAAGTTATCCAGGGCGCAGACATCTTCTGTTTATTTGGTTAAGTAAATAAACATACACATGTTTCAAATTAGTTTTTTGAAGATAGGCACTTGTCACACAAAATCGCTACACACTACACGCTACACACTTTATAACAAACACACAAATAGGAGATAGGACACAAATTGGCCCTTTATAAACTATTTCTTTCATGGTATCCCGTAGAAAAATCACTGTGTAAGATTAGATAAAGTTGGGTGCCAAGCAACGTGTCCAATATCATCTCCGTTTCCGTTTCTCCTGTCGATATATTCAAGAAAAAAATTATCTGGTTTGATATTGGTCTCGCTGATTAAATATTCCCTCTCGGGTAAATCCAGCCTCATCTTTGACTAGTATCCTTCGGAATTAATCAGGTACTTCGACTTGACTGTATGTACCACTCGCAGTAACCTTCTTGTAAAGGGTAGTCTTGTAGTTCCAACCTTTGAACCTTTGGTAGTACAGCAGCTAACGTGTAAAGTTATCAGCAGTTCCATTGAAACTATCTTAATTGTTGAACAATATACAGGGTGTCCGGGAAAAGGAGGTCAATCCATTAACCATATATTCCTTGAGCAATAATAATATTACTTTTATAATGCCATTTTTCATTCTTGACCCTCATGTGCGATATACAGGGTGTTAAAGTTTGAAATTAAAAACTGATTTTTTTGAATAGTTCGAGTATTTAATGAGATATTAATTTCAAATTTGGTACATTGCGTCAGCCACGTTAGTAACAAAAAACAAACAAAAAAATAGTCTAAAGGAATTGCTCGATATGACCTCCATTTTTTTGAATACACATGCGAGCTCTCTTTATTAAAGAAAATCTTAACCTTTGAAAAATATGTGGTTTTAACATGAACTGCTGTCCAGCTTGAAGTATTCTTTCTATTAAATGATTCTCGCTCAAAATCGGAACCATATACACAAAATCTTTCATATACCCCCAGACTGAATAGTCCAAAGGAGTAAGGTCTGGGGAACGGGGTGGCCATTTAACATGAGCATCATGGCCCCGACCAATCCAGCGATTAGGAAAGATTTGGTGTAAATATTTCCTAACATTTATAGAAAAATGCGGGGGAGCACCGTCTAGTTGAAATCAAATATTTTGTCTTACTATTAGAGGCAAATCATCAAGTAAATCGGGCAGTGTGTTTTGAAGAAATAGTAAAAATGAATGACCAGTCAAATTTCCTGGTAAAATTACAGGACCAAGAAGAAAATTATTTACGACACCTGCCCACACATTGACTTTAAAATTTACTTGATGATGCGTCTCTACTATGGCATGAGGATTTTCTTCTGTTCATATGTGTGTGTTATGAATATTTGTTATCCCGTTTCTCGTAAAAGCTTCATCAGTAAACAAAATGTGTCTGATGAAACGTACATCTCGGTTATTCATTTCACATAACCATCTACAAAATAAAAGCCTTGCTTCGAAGTCTTCGAAATCGGAGTCTGCACTTTTTGAATATGATACGGGTAAAGCTGCTGACCTCGTAAAACATGGTGTACCTCAGTTTTCCCAATGCTTTCCATCTGCCTAGACAAAAGCCTGGTACTTATGTTTGGTGTTTCTTCGACAATTCTTAAAATATCCTCCCCTTGGCCTGGCCGAATTACACGAGATCTGCCGCAATTACCTCTCCGATCTTCGCGAAAATGTCCATTCTGTCTAAGTCGGTTCACTAAGTTAGAAAAATATCTCCTTTTTGGGTGAACTCGAGCTGGAAATTTTTCTGCATAGCGCCTAGCGGACAAACTAGCGTTGGAGTTACATTTTCCTATTCGAGAAATGGAAATTAATTTTTAGCATTAACGATAATATAAATCTTACCCATCATTAAAATTATATCCGTCATTTCAGAAAACGGTAATAAATGTTTTCGTCTAACATCCATATTGTTTCTTTTTTACTTGAAAGAAGACTTATTAATTAAAAAACTTTTAAATCTTAAAACACAGTAAAAAGTAATATTTAATTTGACAACAAATAAAACAACGATGCCGTATCCATGGTAATGCTACAACGGCTAACTTGATTTAGCATTTGAAAATTATTGGATTACCGTCAGCCGCGCTGGCATCTGGTAAGGATCCATGCTTTTCAAATTATCTCCAAAACACATGATTTGATCGAAATTTTATAAGGGAGAACAAATAATCAAAAATAAATGATTACCTAAAAAAATATAGTTTGGAAGTCACTGGCGCACCCACTTAAAAATAGGGGTGGTCAGCGGGAAATAGACCCTCCTATTTTGAGTATTTGACAAACATTTCTTGTTTTGTTCCTCTCAAAAGATGTAACATTTTGTGCTGACGTAATGTACCAAATTTTAAATTAATATCTCATGAAATAGTCGAATTATTCAAAAAAATCAGTTTTTAATTTCAAACTTTAACACCCTGTATATCGCACATGAGGGTCAAAAATGAAAATGGCATTATAAAAGTAATATTATTTTTGCTCAAGGAATATATGGTTAACGGATTGACCTCCTTTTTCCGGACTCCCTGTATATACTTAAATGTTCTTTGCCGGCACCTCTCGATTTGGGGAATCTATCCAAACAAGATCCTTGCTTGTCGAGCATTTTCCTGTTCTGGTCCCTAGCACAAAACCAATAAAACCACAAAAATAAGAGTTCGATTGAAGTTCTTGGCATTTTCAAGTAGAATAACAAAAAATTTTAGAAAACAATATAAAAGAAATATCGCTGTAACGTTCGTACTCGTTCGAAAATCAGCTGGAATCGAGCGAGGTGCGAGGGGTTGCCATTTCCAGACTTCGAAATTTGCGCGCCAAAACTTAAAATTTAAAACTAAATTTAAAAAATATGAATTTTGTCCTGCAGCAGAGAAAGTGGAAAATTAATATTACCAAAGGAAACTACTCGACGTATCAATTTAAACTTATAAAATAGCAAAAACTCTTTCTCGACAAAGCTGGAATTCTAGTTATTAGTATTTGGTAGTTGGGCCAGACCGATCCGAAATTGACAGGTCGATCCACCTGCCCGCCGGAATACGGAAGGTCAACTCAAACAATCATCGTAAACAAACAAATCGAGCTGAAACGTGTATTTGTTTATTATTACAGTGGTTTTTACATGCCGTAAATTTAATATGTGTGTCGAAAATAAAAGTGCCCACAAATTTTTACGGGTTTGTTCGTTTTGTTCAAAACGATGTCCGTGCGTGAATTTCAAGGTTACGTGCGCCGGTGTACTAAAACATATTATTTAGTGTATAAATTATTTTTTTTATAAAAATTATGGAACTGGTTTTTAAATAACAAGGGAATGTGCATGTGTTTTAGAGAAAATCTCATTTTTTATTTTCTAAATGAAGCCGAATCAATTAAAAGGTTGACTGAACATTGACTTTTGATATGTGTTTTCTGTGTGATGTCACAAAAGTGCATAGAAAAAATCTACGTGAGAATTATAAATTTTGTTAATGGTAAGAGAGCATGGGGCCTAAATAAAATTCCTGCTTTTTTATAAAGAACTTTGTTTCAATCAAAAGATTATTGAGATTCTAATGAGTTTACTCTGGACATATGGCAACGCTGGTCAAAATTCACTGACGTCTTTGAACATCTGTAGTTTGTTTATTTCTTCTGACATAGCCACCGTGTGTTTAATTTTGGTTTGACATTAGGTCATGTATAGAGCATATTAATTTAAAGCGCAATTTTTGAATATTTTTCTTCAATTTGTTTTCATCTCAGGAATTGCCGGTTGAAATATAATACGTCATTTCCATAACACCCTGTATTTTCTATAAATAGCAACAGAAGTCCTAATAACACTTATATCTTAGGTGTTATGTATTTCTTAAACTACAAAATAGTAGAAATAATTCCCTTTTAAATGATTTCTTAACCGAATGGCTAGAAGTTTGTTAAAATTATCAAAAATTATTTTCTTTAGTATACAGGGTTACAAATTCAGCCTTCACTATTGGGATTTCTAATCTAAAAATCTAAAATAAATACCAGGCGCTTTGACCTAACGGATTGATTATGTATGTTGATTGATTTGTGTTTTTTTTTGTGATTATTTATAAAAAATCGTCTTTATTATAAACAATCATAGTGCATTCATGTGTAGTTTGTAAAAGAGTGGATCATTTAAATAAGGATTTATCTCTTCATCGGTAAGTATAGTTATGTTTTAATCTTTAACCATCTGATATAACCAGACTTCAACATTGTTGCCATTTATCCAACAGACATGTAGTTCACTCTTTCACCTATTACTGATTTTCAATAACATTTTACACAATCACAGCTTCACTTTCCAAGAGTTTTATGAATGGATTATGGGATCTGTAACTTACAATACCTTTGATTTATGGTAATATGTGAGGTTAAAACAAATTCCATAAATTTAAAATATGTATTGTTGGGTACTTGGTTATACAGTGACAGGCAAAAAGTTGGCCACATATATTTTTTAAAAAACTTGTTGCAGAAAGCTGGTATTATATGAAGAGATATCGAAAAAAAAGTTATTTGAAAAATGAGTGTTTCATCTTATGCTCGTTTGGAAAGTTTGGAGCCAAAAACCCAAAAATTATATTTTTCAAAAAAGATTCAATATTAGTTTCATAAGTTTCATATTCCCAGGGATATAATGAAAAGGTGTTAAATGGTCGAAAACCAAGGTAACAATCTGTTAATAACTTTAAAAGTAGAAAAATTAAAGAACACACGTATATTTAGAACTTATAATATTTTTACTTAATAGGTACACATGACATATGCATTCAATATAATTAATATAACTATCGGTTTCAAACACAGGCGGTAGATCTAGCAGAAATATGTCATCGTTGATTTCTGTTAAGAACCATCTTTGATCGGGACAAAATATAAACAATTCTTCTTTTATATTATATATATATATATATTGATAAAGGGTACCATGTCACCTCCAAAGTATATACTGAAGAGCCGTTGTCACCTCATATATGACGTTGTCACCTCCGATTTCGGAGGCGACAACGTTTTTTTCATATTTTCAGTAGTTCTGACCTCAGATGACCTTTAACGTGCTAATAGCAAAATTTTTGTCGGAGGTCACAACGTACCCACCATATCCCCAAAAAAAGTTTTTAGTTCCGGTATAGATCACCGGCGCTAGTGCTGCATAAAAAGTTTACGGAAGGCACGATGACGCCTCCGATCATATAAATCGCATGTTTGCGTCACATACGGTTGACGTACGTAACTTTCCCGCCTCCGCTAAATGGCAACGTCGGTGAGGAGGTGATAAGGACGCTTTCGTATCATTTCATACCATATTTGCAGTTCGCCAATTAAAGACGTGGTAGTGTATAATGGAATGGTCCCAAAAAAATATATTTTTTTAAATTTTGATTCGCTGTAACGCGAAAAACTTGTCTTTCTGCTAAATAAGTAAAATAAAGCAAAGAAATATTAATATCTTCATTATCATCCTCGAAAATACAAAAAACCATTATCAAATTTAACATTTTTTCGTAATTAACAAAAAAATGTTGTCCATGTTAGTGAAACGTTACAAGTTTAGATAACTAATAAATAGCACAGAGGTGATAATTAAATTTAAAAACTATAACAATGGGTTTAAAAAATAAATTATTAACCCTGTTTGTAACACCAAAGTTGAAAAATGTTAGAAACTATAACATTACGTCAATTGTTATAGTGTTTTACTAATTCTTTTTGGTACTACTTCTAAACTCCGATTTGTGCGGAAACCTTGGTATTCTAGATAGAGAAAAAGCGTTGTTCTAATGACCCCATCCCTAATCTTCGTACTGACAACTTTTGTGACGCTTTTGACACCAACTGTTCACACATCGCTCTACTACTTGAGTATGACATGGACATCAATTCTATTCAGCTGCTATTCTTGACTTTATTAAAGATAAAATTCCTCCATCTTTGCAACATGGGCGGCGGAAGATTAAAGGTACTCCAATCTATCATTTCGGTGAAGTTAATGTCTACGTCTAATGTGTGTCTATTGAAGTTACTGTCTAAAATAAATTTTGTTTTGGTGTCACAAAGTTTCTAATTGGCCCATTGTTACGAGTTTTGTTTCGCGCCTTCATCATTCTTCTAATACTTAATTCTCTGATGTTTTTTCTTCCATCATCAAAAACATGCTCCAAAACAAATTTTCGAGATGAGCAAACATAAGACGCTCGAACACAGGATCTACTACTTTAAGTATATTTTCAAGTAGGAATCTTGATGTTTCTCTAACTTCAAATACATGCTTAGGTCCAGTTGTAAAATATTTGCGTTTCTTGATATTAAATCAGACGGGCAAATAGGACTTTAGGATGAAAGAAACTGATACATTATATTCATCTAAAGAATTTATCACAACTAATTACAATCTGAGACCTCTGTTTGCCGCAGTTAACCATGTTAAAGTGTGAGAGTGGGCCTGGATCATGAACAGCCAATTCTTCTGGACAATTACCTAATTGTATTACAGTATTAAAGTCCAGGAGATATTGAACATCTTTAATTAACACTTTTAGATCAAGTTCAGGAATCCCTCTCTGAACGCTATCAAAACTTACCACTGGAAGTTTTTCACAGCCATTAAGATGAATTGGAGTACCTGCCATCTTTCGCTACCACCCAGACTAAGCGATGAGGGAATTTATCTTTATTAAAATCAGGAACAGTCTGAATGAAATTTCGACAAGTTTTCATGTCATACTCAAGCAGTAGAGCGATTTGTGAAGTTGCATGGTGTCAGAAGAGTTGCTAGTGCCGAGTTTAGGAATGTATCTTAACCACAACAACGCTTCTTTCTCGATAACGTTTTTCGCGCAAATCGGAGTTTAAAAGTAGCACCAAAAAGAATGAGTAAAAGACTTAATTGACTATTGACATAATGCTATATATAGTTTGTAACATTTATCATTTTGCAATTTTGATGTTACAGAGTTAATAATTTATTTTTAAAATCCAATGCACGACCAATACATACTGCAATATCTTTTAATTTAATTCTCTGCTATTTCTTACTGATCTAAACCATAGCATTTAACTAATATGGAGAA
The DNA here is from genome assembly GCA_963991005.1 of Barypeithes pellucidus. Taxonomy (NCBI): domain Eukaryota; kingdom Metazoa; phylum Arthropoda; class Insecta; order Coleoptera; family Curculionidae; genus Barypeithes; species Barypeithes pellucidus. Next base: position 27,042,502 of record OZ022556.1, read on the forward strand.
ACTGTTTTTGTTAGTTACGCAAAAATGTTAAATTTGATAAATTTTTTAGATTTTCGAGGATATGCGCGACCTGAAGATATTAACCGATTTCTTGTTTCTTTCCTTTATTTCACTGTCTGTCTGTTGGGCCAATCTCCCGCGGTATACCGAACAAAATTTAATAAAACATTTTTACAGCCCACTCTAGTGAATAAGTTCAGTATAATCTGATAATTATGTCATCCAGTACTGAAAAACTGCTAAGCCTTTAATTATTATGGGACCACAAATTGGACTTTTATTTGTCTACAGGGTGTATATCCAAAAACTCAACCGTTTGATAATGGAAAAACTATAACTGGGAAAAATATGAAAATCAAATTTAAATTGTTAATGTGAAAACTTCCCGCCCTTAAGATATCGTTTCAAATAAATAATTAAAAGTGAGAAGACACGTGAATGTTATTGTAAAGGGAGATTATTTGCAGCTTTCGTGGTGTAACCCTCTGGGAAGCGTAGATGTCACCCTTAAAATCTTAAATGGGTAAGTGGTACACCATTTTAGAGGTCGTTTAAATCTCTCTCCAATTATTAGTATTTTTTGAGTAGTAGTTTCCAAGAAACCGAGTTCCAAAAATAGATTTATTTATGTAATGCTTTAGTCGATGAGTTTGCTGGTAAATACTTGGAAAGGGTGTAGTAACTACCTACGTACCCCCAAATCATCCTGCTAAAAGAGGAATGAATATAATAATGTTTTTTAAATAATAACTTATACCCATAAATCTCAGTGGAGGCCGTTCTACTTACGTCCAATTTTGTAACGCGATTTCTAGGAAACTACTACTCAAAGAATAACAAATTATTGTTATTACTGGAAACAGATATAACTAGCTTTAAAATGGTGTGCCACATGACCCTGCTTCCTATTTAAGAACATTAGGGTAACATCTACCCCGTCCCAGAGACTTAAACCCCGAAAGTTGAAAATATTATTTAACAGCGTACTCGTTCTTAAAGAAATTTCCGATTTTTAATATTATTTACTTGAAACATTATAATAATTTACGGAGTTTTCAATGTCCTATATTACCAAAAAATGTCGCGTGCAGTCCGGAAAATAAATATGAGTTTTTTTTTTAGATCAGCCCTTGTTATTTAATTTGGGCTGATTTCTCTGTAGAAAGGGGTATACTTGACCAGACTTCGTTTAATTATTAGATTTTAATACAGAACTCTCTAAAAGAAAAACTAAAAATGGAATTTTAAAAAGTGTCACAAGTAAATTTTTTCAAATAGTAAGCCAAATTTATCTAGTTAGTGAGGATGGCTTTACACAGCAACAAATCATAATCGCAATATAGTATCACTTGTTCTTGATTTATTTAGCACTTGATTGTTTACTAACCCCCTAACCAACAGAAAAATGTTAAATTGTCAATATGTATTTTGAAAACTACAAATTTTCGAAATATATGACTATAAGAAGTTAACCGTGTTTTAAATAAATGTAATCATAGTTACTATAAAATTATAAAAATACAGTTGAAAAAAAAAGTTACTTTCACAGTTTTCTTAATTTAATTTTTATCTTCTATTTTTAGTGCCGTGTAATAACAATGGTTCCTTTTTACAAATAAATTAGCTCAAATTAAATAATGATGGAAAATTGATAATTATTTGCCGGCCTCCAAACGACATTTTTACATAAAATTTGAAATATGTCAAAAACGGTTAAACTTAGTTATAGGTAGGATATTAAATGTATCTAGAATTGTAAAATAAACAACTTGACATTTACTTGATTCTTGAAAATATTTTAGCCGCCCTATCGACCTTAGCATACGACGAAATATCCAAAATTGTACTAATTATAGTTTACCGATAATCGACCATAGGAATTCCTAGGGGGTACTATATATTATATCACACTATTTAAAATATTTCATTATAATGTCACACAGCGTCTGAATAATCTTCCATTCGTCTTGATATTCACCTGCATCTAGATATTAAATTATTAATTGTTAATGTTTAACAATTCAATTATTAATTTGTAATATCCTTGCCATTACAATCTAAACATCTTTCATTCTATATTTTTTTATTGTTTTCATGTTTCAGATTTAAATCACATTTGACACCGAAATAGAAAATGCGCCTTTCAGTCTGCCAAAAATATGGTAGAAACTGTCCGCTTACATAAATATTTATATTAAAAACCCAGCATGCGGATACAGAAGTGTCTATATGACCTCCGACAATGTGGCAACACTGTCGGAGGTAATAACGGCACCAGGATATACGCGCATATACAATCTTCGGAGGCCACATAGTACTTTCTGTGTTCCCCATATATGACCCGTTAAAAACTAAAAAATCTTTTCCCCTCTCAAAGAATCTGGATTGGTTGTTATTTCAACACCCCATATATAATTTTTTTTTCGATGTAAACCCCTGGGAACACCCGGAGGCCAGGTCGCCTCTTCTGTGTACCGGAGGCGACAAGATACCGTGCACCAATATATATATATATATATACCGGGTCCTGCATTAGTGCGTCAAAAAAAGTTTAATACAAAAGTTGTAGGATGTGGGTTGATGCATATTTTAAAAATATTTGTAAATATACAGAGTGGTCCAAAAAAGTGTGACGTCAAAAAATCTATTTTTTCTAAATGACACACCCTGTATTTTTTGGCACATTTAGGTTCCTTTTGGTGTTCTCTCATGTGCAAAAATATTTTTTTATGTGCTTCGATATTTTAGGAACAATAAATAAAAAAAATATAAAAAGATCGTTTTGCACGCTTGAAAAAATTAGAATAAAAATCTTGTTAGATCTGTTTTGTTCCAGCTAAATAGTGTAAACAGTAATACTAGAGGTCTAATAATACTCTGACAATAAACAGGTTTTTCTTATTTTATACAGGGTATTCAAAATTTGATTACAATAATGGCAACTTTCAAATCAGTTTTTCTTAGTGCTTTTAACTGACACACTCTGTATTTTATTTCATTATTTAATGCAGAATTTAATTACAAGCATGTTTTGTTATATCGAATATATTAAAATTCTCAATGGTTTTAGAGATATTTACCAAAAACCATAAATATCCTCATTAAACTAGTGCAGTGTATTGGGAAATTACACTGGGAAACAAATTTCAACTTTTTTTTTGTTTCCTGAACAAAACCTATTTTTTTGGATTCAACTGTACCCAAGTAACAAAAAAATACCTATTAAAAATTTTAGTTGGCTCGCAAAAAAAAAAATCTCAATTATTTGTTACAAAATTTTAATTCATAGGCATATACAATGGACATACAAAATACAGATAACAATATATTGTTGGTTCAACAAAAGCAACTAAATAGCACATTTTTATCATTGAATCCAAAGTTTAGACACTCATTTTGCGCTTCTTAGCTTGCCTTTTGAAAGCAGCCTCTGGGGCATCTCTCGTAATAGTCCAGCAGTAGTCGGCTAACATCTCACAGTTCCATTTTCCCTGATATCTTCTTTCCATGTTCGAAATATCCTGGTGGAACCTCTCACCGTGTTCGTCACTTACAGCACCACAATTTTCCGGAAAGTAATCCAGATGAGAATCCAGGAAATGAATTTTCAACGACATATTACACCCTAGGTTTTGGTAACACAAAAGAAGTTGGGCAACCAGGTCTTTATAATTTTCTGCTTTTATGTTTCCCAAGAAATTTTTTGCAACCATTTTAAAGGCATCCCAAGCGTCTTTTTCCTTGCCTTCAAGTATGGAATCGAATTGCGCATCTCCGAAAAGTTTCCTAATCTGGGGACCCACAAATATTCCCTCTTTAATTTTAGCGTCACTGATTCTAGGGAACTTTTCTTTTAAATAACTAAAAGCACGGCCTTCTTTGTCCATTGCCTTCACAAAATTTTTCATAAGTCCCAATTTTATATGAAGTGGCGGTAGTAAAATCTTTTCTGGGGCAACTAATGGCGCGCTGGTCACATTTTTCTTTCCTGGCTCAAAAGACTCTCTCGGTGGCCAAATTTTCTTTCTGTAATGATCCGATCGTGCTCGACTGTCCCATTCGCAGAGGAAGCAGCAGTATTTGGTATAACCTAGCTGCATTCCAAGCAAGATCGCCACAACTTTTAAATCCCCACAAATTTGCCATTTATATCTTTCATATTGTATGGTCTCAAGTAACAATTTCAAATTGCTATATGTTTCTTTCATATGGACTGCATGACCAATTGGGACTGAAGGCAATTTGTTTCCATTATGGAGTAACACAGCTTTAAGACTTACTTTTGAGGAATCAATGAAAAGTCTCCAGTCTTTTGGATCATAGTCCAGATTTAAAGCTGCCATTAATCCCTCAATGTCCCTACAGGCTACCAAATTGTTATCCATGTTAAAAAATGGTGTTAGGTTTTTCTGACGGCTTCGGTACACAGAAACTTTTACTTCATCTTCAAGTAAATTCCATTGTTGCAATCGAGAGGCCAATAGTTCTGCTTTTGTCTTGGGCAGTTCCAAATCCCTTATAAGGTCACTTAATTCACTTTGACTTATTTTGTGAGGCTTTTTACTTGGAAGTTCACAGACAAAATCGGAGTCTTGCGAGGTTGTTGGGCCGGCGACATTTTCCGGTACACTACCGTTTGAATCCTCTTGATCATCATCAGAATGAAGGGTATATTCCTGAGGTGGATTAGGTATAGGCAACTCGTCACTATGAGGCACCGGGCGTATGGCGGATTGTAAATTTGGATACTGTATCGCAGACCTTTTTTTCTCTGAAAAGCCTTTTTTGATGGGAGGTGTCAAACAAAAGTAACAGTCAGTAACGTGGTCTTTCGGTTCTCGCCAGATCATAGGAACAGCGAAGGGCATCTTACGGTTTTTTCCACTTAGCCAGCCGCGAATGTTGGACGCACATTTGTAGCAGCAGATATGGGGAGCCCAATTTTTATCCTGGTCTCCAACTTTGCAGCCAAAATACAAGTGGTAAGCCTTTTTTATTAAAGGGCTAAGCGTACGTTTTTGTTTCACAAAAGTCATTTCACCACATATATAACAAAAATGATCCGGCTTATTTACACAAACTCGCGACATGTTGCTCAAAACTCTCTAATTTCTCAAATACGAACAGCTCTCGATCAACTGGTGGTTGAAATACAACTAACTAACAATTTAGGATTTATATTATATGTATTTAAACCCCTTATAAAGTACACCTGTTATAATAAATCCAGGTATTTCTCATTTAATGGTGAAATTTTCCCATATATTAAGGGCAGGTAGGTAAATTATCATAATTGGGATGGATCTATAAAACCGGAGCCAACTGAGCCTTTTGCAAGACAGATTGTTAATTAGTATAATAAAATAAGTAAGATTTTGCTATTTTGGTCTCGGAAACATTTTTGCTGTTCCCCAGTGTTATCATAGACAGCCATGGAAAAACAATATGAAGGTGTTTATTTATCACTTTACAGACTTTAACAGGAACTATTGGCAATTCATTTTAATAAATATTCAAAATGTCTTCCATTTTGCTGCAAACATTTGTTTATTCTTACTTGTAAGCTCCTATCCACATCGCCCAGCATCGCTGGTGTAATTGTCGCAAATGCGTTAATTATTCTCTGACGCATGTTCTCCTCGGTAGTTGGCCGTTCCTTGTAAACTAGATCTTTTACATACCCCCACAGAAAAAAATCTAATTTGGTTAAGCCGGGCGACCTCGGAGGCCATCGAATTCCAATCCAGCGATTTCCGTGCGTATTATCTAACTCTGCTCTGACCTGTTGCGTATAATGGGCTGGAGCTCCATCTTGTTGGAACCACATTTGTGCTAGCATATTGGGTGGTAAATTAGCAAGTAATACAGGTAAATCGTTTCTCAAGAATTCAAGATAAATTTGACCAGTAAGGGGGCCGTCAAAAAAATGAGGACCGATCACATTACCACCAATCACTCCTCCCCAAACATTTACCGACCAACGATGTTGGTGGTCCATTTCACGAAAGATGCGTGGATTTTCGGCGACATAATAATGAAAATTGTGTTCGTTTACGCATCCGTTGTTGTGAAATGTCGCCTCATCAGCACATAACACCGACATAAAAAAACGTGGATTTTCTTGAAGACGCGTTCGAGCCCACTCGCAAAATTGTACCCTGCACTGAAAGTCATTTTCACTCATAGCCTGGTGTAGCTGAATATTACATGCATGATAACACTGCATTTTTAAATTTCGCTGAACTGACCATTAATTTCAACCTCTTCTCCCACGCGTGCCTGACTTATGTTTGGATTTTCAGTAACTCTTAACAAAACTGCTAGTTGATTTTCCTCATTTGTAGCCGGTTTTGTTCTTTCTTCCTTTTTATAATCCACACTCCCTGTCTCGATAAGACACTCCAGCAATCCAGTAAAGCTTAGGGGATCTAGATGACGGCTTTCCGGAAACTTAGTCGCGTAAACTCTACTGGCCAGTAAACAATTTTTGTCGCCAACACAAATACCATATCAATTAACTCTTAACTTGAAAACTTCATTTTTAAAAAACTAATACTCTAGAATCTAAATGAGATAAAAAATTATTACAAGGAACTAGAAATGTCAAAATCATTTGTTGTTGAAAAGTACCAATTGTTTTTCCATAGTTTGCTGGGATACTATTTTAATTCTAGGGCATTCATGGCTGTCTATGATAATTTCCCAATACACTGCACTAGTTTAATAAGGATATTTATGGTTTTTGGTAAATATCTCTAAAACCCTTGAGAATTTTGATATAATCGTTATAACAAAATATGCTTGTAATTAAATTCTGCATTAAATAATGAAATAAAATATAGGGTGGGTCAGTTAAAAATACTAAGAAAAACTGATTTGAAAGTTGCCATTATTGTAATCAAATTTTGAACACCAAGTATAAAATAAGAAAAAGCTGTTTATTAGTATTATTAGACCACTAGCATTACTGTTTAGACTATTTAGCTGGAACAAAACAGATCTAACAAGATTTTTATTCTAATTTTTTCAAGCGTGCAAAACGATTTTTTTATATTTTTTTTATTTATTGCTCCTAAAATATCGAAGCAAATAAAAAAATATTTTTGCACATAAGAGAGAACACCAAAAGGAACCTACGTCTACGTCACACTTTTTTTGACCACCCTGTATATTTACAAATATTTTTAAAATATGCACAAACCCACATCCTACAACTTTTGTATTAAACTTTTTTTCTACTATTGTAAATAAGGACGCTATGGATGCCCGATGCACTAATGCAGGACCCGGTATATAATTATAATAAGTAAAATTGATAGTTTTGTACTAAACCGAACAAGTTAGTGTGATTTGTTTTCAAATCCATTTTACTCCAATTCTATTGAATTCATGTTCATGAATGATTCATAAAAATTTATGAAAAATACAAAACTCATATTAGACCTAGGAACAAATAAAAATGGAGCAATTGTTTTCCAAATCATATAATGAGCGTAATTTTATATTGAGGGAGAGATATTTGAAACAAACCATCTTCAGGGTGTCCTCTTTAAGAAGCTCTAGCTCCCTTACGAGGCATTTTCAGGGGCATATTTATATGAAATGAACTTCTTATCTTATTTTGGGGTCGAGATTATACATCCTAGAAATACTGTGCGCTAATTTCGGAACACCCTGTATATGAGGTTGTTCCCAAAAGCCGCCTATTTATATTGTGATTTTGCCTACATATTATTATTATTATCTAGGATGTTGGTAATTTCGCCACTAAGGTCAATAAAAACCGAAGGCAATTGGTGATTTCATCCCTGACTCGAAAACGGGTTTGTTCAAAATTACACTATATTTTCTTAGTTAAAAGAGATACAGAAAAATTTTTTATGCAGAAGTTTCTTTATATTGCTTGTTGAATAATTTGCCCTTTTGAATAAGTATACGGGTCAGGTAAAAAAGTTATCGGACCTCACCTCATTTTTTTAAATGGAATGCCCTGTATATTTTAATCTAAAGAGATACTATTTTAAATTATCCTTTCAAATATATAACACACCATGGATGATATTGGTTTAATAAAAGATTCAGATTAAGGTAAAAAATAACGTAAATCATCGCAAATGTTCGGAACATGTCCTTAAATGGTTACCGTCTTTCCGGATAGCGAACAAGATATACATTTAGCGCCATTTCTTCGTTATTTCCACTTTCAATATAAACTGATAAGTATCATATCAAATTTTTCAAAATGTTGTAAGATCATTTTCGCAAATGAATATGTAAAAATGAAATTGACGTTAAATGTTAATAGCCAATACAGGGTGATTCACGGTGGATGGAACGTTAGACGTTTCTGGAGAACGGGATATCAGTTTGTTTTTAAAATTTGGTTTTTCAGATAACCGACCATGGTCTACAGTTCTAAAATATTTTCAATAATGCGGCGTTGCCGCTTGTACCTAAAACCGGTGGCAACATCGTTATTTTAAATGGAACTCCCTATATATTTATACATTTTCAGGTTCTACATCTATTTCTCAGCAACTTTTATTAATACTTTCCTATATCTATCTGTTGCCGTTCTTTAGTTATTAATTAATTTTAATTTTTTTTAACGAAAGCATGACTTCTAATAAATACGGTTTTCTCCAAACTCTAAAGGCCGTATTAGACTAGGCAATTTTTTCTCTTGCGCCGGCAATTATAATGGCACGTATTCATGCGCAGTAAACCGTTTTCGATCAGCTGGAGCATTGTCAACGGTCAGAACAGCAGTGGGTACTGTCGAAATCCCTAAAATATCCCCAGAATTAGAGTTGTGCAAACCTGTTCGTTTTGATTACCAGTTAAAGCAGCTACTGCTATTTACAAATAGGAGGTACAAAAAGTTGCTGAATTAGCAGTCCATAAGTTTAATAAAGAATGTAAACTGCTAATTTAAGTACCAGTGGGTTTAAATGGCCATTACCTGTTCATACCTGGTTCGGCCAAATAATAAACAGTTAAAAATAACAGAATAATCCATGTCTACCCAATTGCGCCGGCAAGGGCAATTAAAATGGCGCCTGCCCCATTTCTGGTAATGAGAGACAGCTGATCGGGAACAGTGTACTGCGCATGAATCCGTGTCATTTTAATTGTCAGAAGAGTAGAATTTCTGACTATAGTACGGAGAACGGTGTACTGCGCTAGAATCCTTGAATTATAATTGCCATTGAGTACAAGCATACAGAGTGGTCCAAAAATAATTGTTTGTAGGTTACTTGAAAAAATGCCCGAAACTTGATTTTTTCAAATAGGACATCCTGTATATCAATACTGATTTGGAAAGATGATAAAAGTAGCTTCCTAAAATATACCTATACATATTTAACTCTTCAAGTTTTTGATTTATAAGCATTTCGTTGCGAAATTTTGCAAAACAAGTCAATTTCAACGACTTTAGAAGTAGGAGGCCATGGAAACAATTGTTAGTCTCCATGACAACTATATTTTTAGCTGGTCTGGGAAAATTTCTTGGTGCTTTTAATGTTGAACCAAAATCTCTGAAATTGTTCTGGATTCGATTAAATTTCATGATATTCATTTTTGATAAATCTGGATATATTTCATTAAATTTTCTACACGTTCTGCCTATAATCTTATCACACTGTCCATGTATAATAAATAAATTCATTATAATTGCATTTGAGTAACTATTAATATCTCCCATTGTACCGCCAACTTAAAATTACAAATGAAGGAATGACACACAAACACAAACCCGCTAAAAATATAGTTGTCATGGAGACTAACAATTGTTTCCATGGCCTCCTACTACTAAAGTCGTTGAAATTGACATGTTTTGCAAAATTTCGCAAAGAAATGCTTATAAATCAAAAACTTGAAGAGATAAATATGTATAGGTATATATTTTTGGAAAGCTACTTTTATCATCTTTCCAAATTAGTATTGATATACAGGATGTCCCATTTGAAAAAATCAAGTTTCGGGCATTTTTTCAAGTAACCTACAAACAATTATTTTTGGACCACTCTGTATGCTTGAACTCAGATATGACCAAAAAAACAAATACCCAAAGGCATTTTTAAACCGTACGCAATATTTTAACTTAGGAATGTTTTAGAGTTTGGAGAAAACCATATTTATTAGAAGTCATGTTTTCGTTAAAAAAAATGAAAATTAATTAATAACTAAAGAACGGCAACAGATAGATATAGGAAAGTATTAATAAAAGTTGCTCAGAAATAGATGTAGAACATGAAAATGTATAAATATATAGGGAGTTCCATTTAAAATAACGATGTTGCTACCGGTTTTAGGTAGAAGCTGCAACGCCGCATTGTTGAAAATATTTTAGAACTGTAGATCATGGTCGGTTATCTGGAAAACCAAATTTTCAAAATAAAATGATCTCCCGTTCTCCAGAAACGTCTAACGTTCCATCCACCGTGAATCACCCTGTATAGTTGTTTCTAGGATATTAGCTTTTGTTTCATGGTCTACTGTGGTTTAAAGTAATAAAGTTTAAATAAATCGCCTAGGACGCTAATATCATCCATGGTGTGTTATATATTTGAAAGGATAATTTAAAATAGTATCTTTTTAGATTAAAATATACATAGTGTTCCATTTAAAAAAAATTAGGTTAGGTTCTATAACTTTTTACTTGACCCCGTATACTTATTCTGAAAACGGCAGATTATTCATCAATCAATATAAAGAAACTTCTGTATAAAACATTTTTCTGTATCTCTTTTAACTAAGAAAATATAGGGTAATTTGAAATTAATTTTTTGATTTTCTCCCGTATCATTTAAGCGAGCGAACATTTTCGAATTTTGATTTTACCATTTTAAGTTTTACCGAAAAAGAGCACATGGCACCTACATTACTTTTTGATAGCACTAACAATTACGGAGATACCCTATAAAAGTGTCGAAAATGGAACACCCTGTACATTCTTAGCTTCTAAATCTCTTCGGGTTACTTAATTTACTTTGCTTTAAAAGACCAGCTTCCTACCTGCTCATGGTGAAATTACATGTGCTCATTATGCAATATAGTATGTATGTAACCTACAAAAAACAAATTCTCACCATATGATCTGGATCAACCAAAGTATTAATAAATAAGAAGTTAGTCCACCAATTTTTCCGACACAATTCATATTCATTAACTACGATTACATCCCAGTGCGGGCCATCGCCCAAATGTCGAAGCCAAGTAGCATGGAATATTACGATAACAACTAACAGGGGCAATTGTCTAAAAAAAAATATATTAAAATTATGAAGAGGTAAAGAAAGATATAGTCTGACTCCACTAGATTAATCAACGTTATTCAAATCGTGATTATTAAAAACCTGTTTCGAAGGCATATATACCCTCATCTTCAGTTGAAAAATACATAAGAGGAAATTACAGCAGAAATATTTTTTTTAGGAAATTAGTAGAGATAACAAATTATGAAAAAATAAAACTTTTCATTTTATATTTTAAATTCGATTTTTTGATAAATTTTGAAAGCTATCAAAATTAAACAACCATGATGATGATGATGATGATGAACGAAACCCAAATTCCCAACCCAAAGATCTAAGGTTTGGATTAAAAATTTGTAACGTTGGACAATAGATATACCAAATCTGCTGGAAAACCAGCCATATGCATATATAGTCGCACTATTAAAGTTGGAACCATACGGCGAAAATATTTATTGATTTAGGTCAATTTTAAATTTACCATAAATCTTTGCTTCAATTACATGATTAGATGGGACATGTCAGATTTGACATTTTCTCCACAATATATCGAAAAATGGCATTTACTGATCGAATTTCAAATAAATTTATTTGAAATAGTTACTTATGTATCAAGGGCACTAAGTAGATGATTATGCTCTGAGGGCGACAGGCGAATAAACCCGAGGGTTCGTAAGTCGCCCGAGGGTATATATCTATTAGTACCCGTGGTGCATACAAACTTTTATGTCATACCAGTTCGTTTTAAATAATAAATATTTTTTTTAATTTAATTTGAATTGCCAATTTTTTTTTTATCTGTGACATTACCTTGACATTGTTATAGCCTGTGTTTTTGTTGCTAGGGAGATAAGTATTCAAATGTTTAATGTCTCAAAGTCAAAAATCAAAAATGGAACAAGGTTTTGAAATTCCCGACGAAATTGAAAAAAAGGCTGAAAAGGCAACGAAAAACCTATTACCGAGAAAATCCAGAGACTCATTCGATAAAAAATATGACCAAGTGGATGTCAGACAATGCTGTAGGAAACATTAACGAAATTGTGTTATTGGGGTACTTTAATGATCTACCTAGAAAAATTTCCCCCGAGCTCTCTGTGGGCTAAATATTCGATGATAAAGAAGACTCTACTGGTAAATAAGAATATTAATACAGCGTGTCTTCGGAAGTTCTTACCAAATGGGAAACTTTTTAATTATTAACTCTACGAAAAAAAGTGCCTCTTCCTAAAAAGTCCTGCTTGGTGAGAAAATAAATTTGCACAAGAATATTTGTATGTTAGACATACAGGGTGGCTTCAAAAAGTACAGGGTTTAAAATTTATAAAAGACGTCGGCTATATTTACAAAACTCATAGTCGTAAAGATTTGATAATAAGTATTTCTGGAAAAGTAGGCTTTCATTTGTATGCTAAAAGATGGGGGCCATGTGGAGGCCTAGATTATTTTTGGAGTCATTTAGTTTTATTTGTTATTGGGAAATTAGAAATTGGCCACCTCATAGAAATTAGTGAACTAATTTTTATCCGTCATAAAAGTACTTCTCTTAAGTAGAGTTTTTATTGTGTAATTGTTATAGTTTCTCTCTTCTTCTTGTTCCATCTCCTATCGGAGGTTGGATATCATCATGGCAATCCGGACTTTGTTTGCAGCCGTTCTAAACAACTGATTGGATGTCATTCCGAACCAGTCTCTCAGGTTTTTAAGCCAAGAAGTTCTTCTTCTTCCTTGGCTCCTCTTGCCCCTGATCTTCCCTTCCATTATGTTCTGTAGCAGCATATATTTACGTCCTCTTATAACATGACCAAGGTATTCTAATTTATTCTTTTTGAGGGTGGTAATTATTTCCTCCTGCTTTTGTATTTTCTGACGTAGTTCTACATTTGAGACTCTGTCTACCCAAGAGATCTTCAGCATTCTACGATAACACCATCTTTCGAAAGCCTCCAGTCTATTCATTTCAGCATTTTTGAGCGTCCAGGCTTCGGAACCATATAAGAGAGTCGAGAAAACATAACATCTCAGCATACGGACTCTTAGTTTTAAATTGATATCCCTGCTGCAAAGAAATTTCTTAAGTTTTACGAAAGCGGATCTCGCAGTTTCTATACGCCCTCTCACTTCTTGAGATTGATCCACAGTTTCGTTCAGCCAGGTTCCCAAGTATCTATATCTTCTCACCCTCTCCATTGGTGTGTTGTCTATTGTAAGATTTCCGACAGCGTTTGCATTCTTCGTAAAAATCATAAACTTGGTCTTTCTTAGATTCATGTTCAGCCCATATTCCTTGCAATTATTAAATAGTTTTTGCACGAGAGTTTGGAGATCTTCCAGCTTATCGGTCATTACGACCGTGTCATCGGCATAACGTATGTTATTTATAACCTGTCCGTTTACGATAATACCCTCTTGGCAGTCGTTTAGAGACTCAGAGAAAATGGCCTCACTGTATATATTAAACAGAAGTGGGGAAAGTATACAGCCCTGGCGTACGCCGCGCAAAATATCTACTTCACTGGAATACTGATCTTCAATTCTGACTCTCGCCTTTTGCTTCCAATAAAGATTTGCTATAATTGTGATGTCTCGACTATCAATATTTTTTGATTTTAAAATTTCTATGAGTTTATGGTGTTGAACTCTATCGAAGGCTTTTTCGAAGTCAATGAAGCATGTATACACATCCTGATTCATGTCCATACATCTTTGTGTTAACACATTTATTCCAAACAGAGCTTCTCTGGTACCCATTCCATTTCTAAACCCTACCTGGTTGTCACTGATTTCAGAGTCTAGTTTGTTGAATATTCTATTATGAATGATTCTTAGGAAGACCTTTAAAGTATGACTCATAAGAGCGATTGTACGATGGTCGGAACATTCTTTAGCATTTAGTTTCTTTGGAACGGTTATAAAAGTAGATGACAGCCATTATAGTTATAGTTTGTTAAACTTTAAACATGCACTCTCCAAGTTTTTAGTTTTGTAACTATAGCCGACGTCTTTTATAAATTTTAAACCCGGTACTTTTTGAAGCCACCCTGTATGTCCAACATACAAATATTCTTGTGCAAATTTATTTTGTCGCCAAGCAGGACTTTTTAGGAAGAGGCACTTTTTTTCGTAGAGTTAATAATTAAAAAGTTTCCCATTTGGTAAGAACTTCCGAAGAAGTATATGTAATTTTTACAAATTATGCGAGTATTTAAAGCAAAGGTCAAAAGGGTACCAAAAAATCCAGTGCGTTATCTAGAGAAAATGTCCTAAAATTTATTCATGAGGCACAAAATGAAACGTTTTTAATGAACAAGGTCGCATTATTATTTGGTGTATTTGGTGGATGTCGGCGGCAAGAACTTGTATATGTTAGTCACATATGTAGAAGATAGAAAATCAGTCTTTGTTGTAGCGGTGCCAGAAACCAAAACTGACAAAATGAGTTTTCACCATTATTGATGAAGACGAACTGAATAGTTTGAAACTTTTAAATTATTATAAATATGTCTTTGCGGCCACATGGCTGCTCAGAAAAAATACTATTTTTAAGCTATAGACAAGGCCGCTGTACTGTATGTACAACCTGTTGGAAAAAACACATTTGGGAAAATTCCCTGTATTATTGCAAAATATTTGGGTTTCAACAAGCCCGAAAAGTAAACTGGTCATTCTTTACGTCCAACGTCGGCAACTCTTTTAGCAGAAGCTGGAGCAAGTATGACTACGCCGAAGCGCCACGGTGAATGGAAGAGTACCACAGTTGCTGAAGGATATTTAGAGGATGGAATATCCTCAAAAAATGAGGTTTCAAGGATATTAGATGATGGTTAGATACCCAGACAATGAACCACGAGTCAACCTTTGCTGCAGGAAATTTAGCTATCAGCGAAACCTTCCAGAATTGCCAGTTCTATGTAAATACAACCAAATAATATATAAACGTAAATTTATATTTTATTATTTTGTTAATAAAGAATAAGTTAATCGGAAACTGTTTTATGCATCTTAATACCAGCGCGGGCCAAAAAGTAATCCCTTCTGTAGATAGTATCTAAGGTAAAAAACATAATAATGTACTGGTTTGACATAAAAGTTATTTGTATTATAATTTTATGCCCACATACCAAATTTAAATCACTTATGATAATTGTTGATTGCTATTTTTGGCAAATATATATTTTCAACGAAAGTCGACCCTTCCACCGTAATTATTCCTTATAAACAACGGCGTTATTATTCTGTCCATTTTTTCTACGTATTTATTATTTTAAAAACAACATTCTCCTTTTTTGGTTAAATCTTTAAAGGTGTGAGGAGTTTACTCCACAGGCAACAAAATTTGGCTGTGACTATAAGCGATGGTTTTCTACATTTATAAAATATTTTGGATGATGCGGTGTTGCCGGATCCTACCGAAAGTGGTAGCAACTTCGGAATTTTAAATGAATTACCCTGTATATTATATTTTTTTGGAATCTAGGTAAAAATCTAGAACAGTTTTCTGTATAATATCATATACCAATCTTTAAGAGTTTTTGAATTATAAATAATCTTGTGATTATTTAACGCAGTATCGGGACCTGAAAAGAAAATCATATCTTTTTAGCGGTTACATCTAGGAAGTTGAAATTTTGACAATAGTTTCACAAGACCATCGAAATTTTATAATTTGAACAGAATTTAATTAGTTTTATATAAGGATAACGACATAACGATATTTCTGAGTTATTGCAAAAATGTTCTTTTTTTGGGACCCTGTATTTGATATGTTTTGAAAATGGAGGATCGAATTTTCTATCTAATGATATTGTTCCTATAGCTATCTGCAATATTTGCGGACTTATAAAATTTAAAAATTATCTTATAAAAATATATTTTTTGGTAGTTGGCTGTAGAATGGATTCATAGAAACATAATAATGAAATAGTTATTTACATTACAAGCTGCGAAAGTTTACTTTTTGGTGCGAGGTGTGTTTAAATAGGCGAGGCGAAGCCGAGGTTATTTGAAAAACTCCGAGCACCTGAAAGGGCTTTTGCAGCGTGTAATGTATTAAACTTTTTCTACTACTGTTCTTTGATCAATTATATTATTAAGTAATGAACTTTGATTTTATTCAAATTATAATAAAATACACCTGTAAAATAATCCATGACAACTAGTTATTTGAGTACTGTCAAAGTCTGTCAGTTCGAATTTTTTAATTTCGATTGTCGAAAATGTTGTTTCAAGACCAAAACGAAGCTATACAGAAGGCGGCCGAGTTGGCATGTGCCTCACTCTTACCCGTAAAGTCGAAAGATTGGTACTGTCAAACGTACAACCTGTTTCTAGAATGGTTCGTGGAGAAAAACCTTTCACAAATTGACGAAAAGGTAATGCTAGCGTACTTCCAAGAGAAATCTGAAGCCCTATCACCTCCGTCCTTATGGTCACAATATTCCATGCTTAAATTGACTATTTCTGTGAACAAAAATATAGATATTTCGCAGTTTAAGAAACTTATTGCATTTATTCAACGAAAAAATGATGGTTACAAAATCTAAAATTTTCACAAAAGAAGAAATAATAAAGTTTTTACTTGACGCTCCTAATCATAGCTATTTATCTATGAAAGTGATAGCAGTAATGGGGATAGGACAGATGAGATCTATAAAATGAAATTGAACGACATCGAAATCAAGGATGATGTAGCTATTGTTAAAATCCTCCAGAGCAAAAACAAGGTTCAAAGAAGTTTTGTGATAGCCGATGATGGAGGTCCAGTTTCTTTTACGAGGTTACTTCAAGATTATATTAAACTTAGGCCAAATAATGCACAAGACGAACGCTTGTTATATCGCTATGAACGAGGTAGGTGTGTGAATCAGGTGATTGGAAAACACACATTTCAAATGTTCCCAAAGAAATTGCCAAATTTTTGAAACTTCAAGATATACATAAATACACTGGTCACTCGTTTAGAAGAACATCAACTAAGTACCTTTCTTGCAAATGCTCCAGGTATCGATATTTTGGATTTAAAAAGACATGACGGTTGGAGATCTTCGTCCATTGCGGAGGGATATATTGGTGATTCGTATACAAATAAAATCGAAATTTTCAAAAAGATCTTAAATCGATCTCCTACTTTTATTCCATCTAACGACGCGAGAGTGACAAATAGTTGTATGGTCCAAGTCCAGGATAATAACGAGTCTCTAATACGAAGCGGCGAAGGTATTGAATTGAATAATATTCCATCAATTAATATTTCTAACTGTTCAAATTTCACTATTAACCTTAATGACAATAAATAAAAATTAGTGTTATTTAAGTTTTATATTATTGTTATTATACCACTTGTTTTTTCAATAAATATAAACTTTTTATTATTAAGTAAGATTTTTTTTAATTCGCTTGAATAAATACAATAAAATATTTTATTTTTGTTTTTTTGTCCTGGCACCGAAAGTATTACTTTCGTAGCTAGCAACCTACTTTCGTAGCTAGCAACGGATAATATTCAGGTAACTGTAACATTTACTTTCGTTTTCTTTCGTGTTGCTACGGCCCGAAAGTTGATTTATTTATACAGTAGTAGAAAAAATACATTTGACGTCATGTCTGTGTTATTGTAATAACTTATTATTCGAGCTTAGATATTTTAAGTTTATTTTATATTCATGGGAGTTTTATCTAGAACTTGCAGAAAATTTAATGAAATTCATCCTGATGCAGGTTCTATAACTCCCAAAAAGTTTAAAAGAGTAGAAGCGAACTTTATGAATTTCAATATAATGTACGAGCACCAGAATGGCGAATAAATACGTACAGGTAATAAAGAAAATGAGATAAACGTGTTGGCGTACTTTTATGCATTTCCACACGCTTCAATTTATTGCGCAGAAAATGATTTGGATCTATCATACATGTCAATTAATAGAATTAAACATAATATGCATAATTACAAACTGATTACGCTTGAAGCTCTTGAGCCTGATGATCTTCCCGAGCAAACCCGCATTTTGTGAGATAATTTCGATTCGCACCCAAGAAAACCCAAACTTTTTAAAAAATATTATTTGGACAGACGAGTGCAAGTTTTCAAAGAAGGAATATTTAACAGAAGAAATTCACATTTTTGGGCTAGCGAAAACCCTCATTTCGTGAGAGAAAGACGTTTTCAACATAAATTCAGTTTTAATGTATTCTGTTTGTTAGTGCACAACAAAATTGCTTTCTGCGTGTATGACGACAACCTGACTGGTGCATACTTGGACATATTAAGATTAATAGTGTCAGACTTTCTGGATGATTTATCTTTGGAAATCCTTCGAAATTGCTTTTACCAATAACATAGAGCACCAGCACACTGCTCACATGGAGATCCTGCAGAGCTATTTAATATGTTTGAAGACCGATGGATTGGCCAAGGAGGTCCATGGAAATAACCTCCAAGGTCTCCGGATCTTACCCCCTTAGATTTATATCTGTGGGGTAGGATTAAAGAAATAGTACACAACGTGTCCAAGATAAGGAGGGCCAGTACAGGGATCTCGGAAACCGTAAGAGATAAGAAGTCAGTTAAATAGAGGTAAAGTTGCGCATTTATGTGCCTAATAATATGCCGTTTAGAAAGTTTTAAAATTCCGAGTAGTTCCGGAGATATCCGGAAAAAAATGAAATTCAGAAAAATCGTTTTATTGTTTTCCTGGGTTTTTTGAGATCGAATATATTGTTCACATATTTGTGGTTTATTATTAAATTATTTGTTATTTATTGAACTAGTCCAACATAAATAAAAAATTTAGAGCTTACTTACTTATGAGTTATTATTTATAAAATTAGGAGAAATACAGGAACGTATCCCAAAATTTCCTGATGTTGTTAAAAAAAAACTCGAAACGTCATTAAACCACAATATGTCATACATCGTTGCATTCTGAAGAAAAAAGGCTCTCAAATTCCAATATCAGAAAAATAGGACCGTATTTAAAAAAAGAAAGTTGATAATGGCCCTTCGAAGACGACTCGTCGGATAATAAAACAATTAACGCTGTTAGAGCGGAAAAAGTGGCAATGTAAAAGTGCAATTTACTTTGGAATTCGATCTAAAAAAAACAACAGGAAAACAATAAAACGATTTTTCAGAATTTTGTTTTTTCCGGATATCTCCGGAACTACTCGGAATTTTAAAACTTTCTAAACGGCATATTATTAGGCACGTAAATGCCCAACTTTACCTCCATTTAACCGACTTCGTATTTCTTACGGTTTCCGAGATCCCTGTACTGGCCCTCCTTATCTTGGACACGTTGTATAAGACACCCGTCACAACAAGGGAATATTTAGAAAATCGATTAAAAACAGCTGCGAGGTCTCTAGATCGGAAAAATATGAACATGTTATCACCACAATTCATTAATGTTTAAGAGCAAACGGAGGGGATTTTAAACAATTTAGTTATTAGTTATTTTATTGGTGTTGTTGCGTAATTTTCATTTTGTTCATTTATTTATTAATTAATTGCTTATTTGCTAACCATTTTTTTACATCACAGACATAACGTCAAGTGGATTTTTCATTATTTTGTTCCTATGAATCAATTCCAAAACCAACTACCAAAAAATATATTTTTAAATTTCACTATAAGTCCGAAAATATTGAAGACACCTAGAGGGACTCTTAATATCATTAGATAGAAAATTCTATCCTCCATTAGCAAAACATATCAAATACAGGGTGTCCCTGTATAAAAAAGAAGATTCTTGCAATAATTCATCTCCCTCAGAAATATTGTTATGGAAGCGCCCTGTATAAAACTAATTAAATACTGTTCAAAATTATAAAATTTCGATAGTCTTGTGAAACTATTGTCAAAATTTCATCTTTCTAAATGTAACCGCTATGATGACTTCATTTCAGGTCCCAATACTGCGTTAAATAAACACAAGATTATTTATAATTCAAAAACTCTTAAAGATATGTATATGACATTATACAGAAAACTGTTTTAGATTTTTACCTAGATTCCAAAAATATACAGGGTAATTCATTTAAAATTTTGAAGTTGCTACCAAGTTCGGTATGATGCGGGAACATCGCACCATCCAAAATATTTTATAAACGTAAAAAACCATCTCTTATAGCCACAGCCAAATATTGAAAATAAAATCTCATTTAGTTCTCGAGACACTTCTAATAGGCCACTTTTACTTGTGTACTCTGTATATTGTTTACCGAAAAGTTGTTTCCTTAATTACGCTATAACTTGAAAACAAATGAAAATCTGTTTAGATTTTAAGCACTATATAGCAACTACCCTGTATATTCTGTTGGTAAAATCCGAGCGTCTTTATTTATTATACAAGGTGGGCTATATAAAACACTTTCGCAGTATTCGGAAGATTCCTGTGTTAGTATCGAATGACCCTTATTTTTTGTTATCTGATGTTACTAATTTAGAGGGGTTGAAAGGACACCCTTGGATAATTTAATTTTTATCACGCCTGAATTCCTGTATTTTTTAATAGATGTCTGCTCCAAAGTTATGCAATTAGACACGAATTAGCTTTGAATACACTTGTTTCATATTCTCCCAGCTTTTAAATACATTTGTTTTATTAATTAAGAAATGTTGCCTGCTATTGCAATTCCTTTTAAAATTTCACTTCCCTCTTTTTGTTTATACTGGCTTCCTAATTTACTAGACAATATACTTTTGACAAAATTCTAGCTTTTAATACAGAATTTACAATAATTGTGGAGTCATCCAAGTTGTTATGAACTGAATCTACAAATCTCTCAAAAGGTCATAGAACTAACGTAATTTTTCCGAAGTAATAACACAAGCACCATAGGAAAAATCCTTTAGGGCACTCTGGAAGTGGTGCGTGTGCGCAAAAATCGATTCACGTTGGTTTTGAATCGTTGGAGGTTATATTCGTTGGGAAAAACGACCTCGTTCCACAAGGATGAAGTCCTCCAGATGAAAGAACTCTTAAATAATGAAGTTCGAGGAGTACTAAGCTTAACCATGGATGGGCGGCAGTGTTTCGTCGTGTATTTCTGCTATTCGTCATTCTGGGCGGAATTAAGAGGGCAAGGTCAGCCGAGCACCTTCCATGAAAATATCTGTAAAAGAGAGTCAAATCCCCAACCTGTCTTCGATGGTCTACGCTGTCGAGGTTCTTCGTCAGCTCGTGGTCTCCGATCAGACGAATAGCCCTCCTTTCGATAGAATCCAGTAGCCGAAGAGTATGTTTGAGTGCAGAGCTCCAGACATGAGAGCAGTACTCTAGTGATGGTCGAATCTGGGCTTTGTATAGTATCAAAAGTTGTTGAGGTGTGTACAACTTTCTGGTTCGGAAGAGTAAGCTATCTTGGCGATTGTCACAACGTGGTTATGCCAAGACATATTTCCTCCTAGATTGACGCCCAGCAAATTACAAATTAATAGATAAAACCAGCGGGATTGCGTGTCTGGCCATGACTATATCCAGTTATGTAATGTTAACCTTTTTAGAGAAAACTGCTGCCTGGGTTTTTGTAGCGTTAAATTCGACTTAGTTACTGTCACCCCAAGCCAAAATTTCTTCAAGGTCTTTGTTGAGGCGTGATACTTCATGCTATATCGGATTTTTAGTTTTCACTAGAACGTCATTAATGTAGAGTAAGAAGAGAGTGGGAGACAATATGAACCCTTGAGGAACACCGGCATTGATGGTGAAGATGTATGAGAGAAACCCGTCAATTGCCACTTGTAGAGAGCGGTCCTTAAGAAAGCTAAACAACCATGCACAGAATCGACTGGGCACACCATAGGATTGCAGTTTACTTAGAAGTCACTCATGCCAAACACGATCAAAGGCTTTAGAAATATCCAGTGCAATAGCCCGAGACTCCCCATGATGTTCGATTGCGTTGTTCCAAATATGGGTGACATAGGCTAGAAGATCTCCAGTTGATCTGGACTTCGGAAAACCATATTGATGATTGCTGATACTGTTGAAGCCTTCCAGGTACTTTTGAAGATGTTTGTTAATAGCTATCTCCATTACTTTTGATATAACTGAAAGCAATGCGACTGGTCGATAGTTGTTAGGCAGGGTTCTCTTACCTTTCTTTGGAATAGGCTGGACTCGCGC
Source organism: Barypeithes pellucidus (assembly GCA_963991005.1). Taxonomy (NCBI): domain Eukaryota; kingdom Metazoa; phylum Arthropoda; class Insecta; order Coleoptera; family Curculionidae; genus Barypeithes; species Barypeithes pellucidus. Next base: position 27,064,886 of record OZ022556.1, read on the forward strand.
CGTCTTCCAGCAAGATGGAAATATTCCTTTTTTGTAGGATAAGTTGAAAAGTCTACAAAATACTGGTGTTAGTTCATCGGCGCATCTCTTGAGAACTATAATAGGAATGTCGTCTGGACCAGAAGCTTTCTTGAAGTCGAGCCCTTTCAGAATTCGTTTGACGGGACGCTGACGGAACACGATTTCGGTCATTTCGGATTGAACTGCAGGAATGTTGGGTGGTGTTCTTCACTGGAAATCTACAGTGGAATGCGAAGAAAATAGTTCAGCAAGTAAGTTTGCTTTGTCTCCGGCTGTGGATGCTATTGTACCATCTGGTCGTGTTAGAGGTGGAATAGTTGATTTGGTGAAATTTTGGCTAACGGCCTTAGCGACTGACCAAAAGGACCTTAATCCGATTGGACTGTCAAGAAGTTTGTTTCTGATCCTCACTTTATGGGCTTCTCTGCTTTGATCAATTTTTAGCTTACATTGGTTTCGAGCGGTAACAAAGATGGTACGATTCTCAGTGGTAGGGTTTTTACGCCACTGTTGGTAAGCCTGATTGTTTATCTGACAGTACACTCACAATCCTTGCTAAACCAGGGCTTGCCGTTGGAACGGCGTTTTTGGGAGGAGGGGATAAATGCTTCCATGCTTGTTAGAATAACGTCGGAGACCTCCCCCGCACAGACGGATTGATCATCAGAAGAGAAGCATACACTCATCCAAGGAAAAGTGCGAAAATGGTCTTTCAGGTCTTCCCACTTGCCCGATCTGTAATTCCATATCTTGCGAGGTTAAGGAGGTTATTGAATTAATTGGTAGTTCGCTGAGAGTTGAAATAAGTTTGTGATCGGAATACACTAATGGAGGCTGTATGGTGATTGTATATAGATCAGGATTTGATGTCAAGAAAAGTTCCAAAAGACGACTAGCAAAATCTCCAGTTCGGTCTGGAATCCTCGTTGGTTCTTCTACGAGTTGAGTTAGACTAGCACTGATCGCAAGGGATTCTGCCTCGCGGCCTTGCTCATCGTCTGTATTTGAATATTTAAGCCAGTGGATATTGTGGACGTTAAAGTCCTCAAAGATAGCAATCTCGGCATTTGGATTCGTTGGTTTGCAAGAAATTGATTGTATTGGCTAGTGATGACAAAAGGTCTCTGTAATGGATATCATTTGAAGGACGGTAAAGGCAGCAGATAAACTTGGTGATTTTCGGCGTTGATATTTTAAACCACATTACATCAAATTCATTCGGTTGAAGTGTAAGTTCTCGTTGGCAGCAGAGATCATCTCGAATAAAAAGACATACGCCGTTGCATCGAAATCGGAAATGAAAATCGTATTCAGGGTATAAATAGCTGACGGTGGTTGTTGATGATCTGACCTTTGTCTCGGTCAGTGCGAGCACGTGAGGCTTAGAAGATTGTAAGTGCTGATGGACTGAATTGATGTTCGTGATAAGCCCTTTAATATTGCAGAAATCAATTTTGAAGTTGCTAGTTCTGGGTTGGTTAGCAACTGCAGATGCAACACCATTTCTTGGTTGAGTGTTGTTAGAACCCAGTAAATTGTCGGAAATGGTTGTTGTTTGATGAACTTCGCTTGATGGGGCCCCAAGTCCAGCCCCCGACGGAAATCCGTATGGGGGGCGAGTTTACCTCCGGAGTATTTTGGGCCTGGAGCTTTCATCATGCTATTTGGGGGGTCCCACCCTGGTAACCGGAAACATCGGCACAGCGACGAAACGTCAACTCAATGAGCAAACGTTAACTCAAGAGCAAACTTCACGCCGCCTAAACCGATGCAATGGTATCTCACCGGGCGATACCGGGTGGGCCAACATCTTCTATTTATCATTCCATTTTCAGTTACAATTCACATAAACTTTCTAAAATTTGCCCCAGATAGCGAAAATAATCAGTTTCTTTTCTTGATCGCTAACTTTTCCGTCCCAATCGATTTATGAAGACCCGACGACACACTTTCGCGTTCAGAGTTTCGTTTTGATCTATCACTTTTTACTTATTTTTAGAGATCTTGTAGACTTCGCGTACCGTCGTTTTAGATGAACGAACTAAACCTTCAAAGCTTTTCCGCTTAAATACCCATTTTCCGCCCAATGGGTGGCTTAAAAAGGGCTCCCTTTTGACAGTTTTATATTGCTTTTTCTTGGAATCATGACAAAATTCCCGATTTATCGACGTATAAGGTTCAAAATCGCGCATTTGTCACTGGATAACCCCTATGGCCCATCTACCCACGTCGTAAATTATTTTATTGAGGGCACTCCTTGTATTTGTATAGACATGTTTCTCGAGATAATAAGGGTTTGTTCGGGTTTCCCGGTACTCTATTATTTCGCGCGCGATTAGTAATATCTAATTTTTCGTCGCGTTCGGTCCAACTTTCAATTGTTTACCGAGTTGAGAAAGAAGGGAATTATAATAGTAACGTGAAATTTTCTAAGTTATTTTTTGAAATAAAATAAAATTATAATAATTTTATTTTCTCTTGTGAAAATTAATTCTTTGGATTATCTATCAAAACGTAAGTTTTTAATAGTTTCCTACAATTTATTTTAATTTATTTAATTTTATAATTTTATTTGGCTCTTACGGAAATTTTTAAATAGATAAAAAAAATTAATTTCTTTATTAAGTGTTTTTAATAATTGTCCAACATTATTAGTCATTAATTTTATTTTCCTAAAATTTTCATGAATTTATTTAATTTTTATTTATTTACGGTTGAGGAATTTTGATAAAGTTTAAGTTCCCTTAAAATTTTTTTTTTGATAAAAAAAATTTTATTTATTTTTCTGAAATGTTACTTTCACTCTGCGAAAAAATTTACAAAATAAGTTTTAATTAATTAATTTATTTTGTGTTCTTTATTTTATTTTCATAAAATATTTCAATATCCGCTTTGTAATTTATCCGAATTTTCAATACAAATTTTTTATAAACTTTTGAAGTTTAAATATTTTTTATTTCGCGTTTCTCGTATAGATTTTCCGTGACCACTACAAGTAAAATAATGTTAATAAAAAAGTAATAATTAAAATTAATTGTTAAAATGATATTTCCGTGTTACTATAGCGCGTAGCAATAACTAGTTTAATTGATGATAAAAAAAAACGGTGTTTACAAAACGTTGCTTATAACATACCTAAAGATCCTTGCAGCAAATACCCATAATCCCATTTTAAAACTCAACCCTTTCTTGTCCTTAAGAAATGCAAAAACGTCAATGGCTAGTAGAAATGAAGAAATAAAAAAAAATGTTGTCATGCAAAGATGACCACATCCTAAAAGTATTGAAAAAGGTCTCTCATTTGCCTGAAAGGAAAGAAACAACGTTACTAATGTACTGGGTGATTGATGGAGGATGGCCTATTACGTATATGAAGAACTAGTCAACTGATCACTTTAAAAACTTTATAGCTTATACAGGGTGTCAGCTAATTAATGGTACATTGAAACACCATAGACTCCTTACGAAAAAATATTAGAATTTAGTTATACTTACCTATATATGAAAGTTGATATTAACTGAGATACAGGGTGTTAAAGTTAAATTTCATTTTTGATTTTCTCTAATAACTTTGCGAGAAACTAACATTTTTTTTTACAAAATTTGGCAATTATGGTTTTTTAGGACGAGAAATTGATTTTTTTATGAAATTTTTAATGTACAATGTAGGGGCGCTATCTGCAGCATTGTTTGCACATTTATTAGGTCATAACTTTTTTGTTCCTCAGTGTATTTAAGTTTTTAATAAAAAATAATACTTTTTTCGTATTTATTACGTAAAAAAGGTATACTAAATTCAGGTCGCCCAGAGTTACCGTTTCGGAGATATTTGCATTTAAATTGTTTAGTGCACCCTGCCCAATTATTATTAATTTGCAACACAAAATGTTTTTATCTAAAAGTAACCTATGAGAAAACAAATAAAATTTAGAGATGCAGTTACTATGAAACCACATGTTGTTATTTGTTTGTTGATATATTTGTCTGAAAATGTTTCATTTTTGAGTTTATCGTAAGTTTGTGTTTTCATTGCTGTTGGTTTCTTTCGACACGATATTTTCTAGGATCAAAGTTATTTTAATTAAAGTAAGTTAAAGAATAATCCAATTGTTGTATTTATTATTCCCAATTATCATTACTAGAACATTAATTATTGTCATGTTAAAGTTAATTGGTAAGAAGTAAGAAAATATTACCTGCTTGCCTGAGCTAACGCCCTAAACAATTTAATATAATATAAGATAATAATTTTGTAAGAAAACGTTAGTATAGTAAGTTATTAGAGAAAAACAAAATTAAGTTTTAACTTTAACACCTTGTATCTCAGTTAATATCAACTTTCGGATATAGGTAAGTATAATTAAATCCTAATATTTTTACGTAAGGAGTTTTAGGTGGTACCATTAATTAGCGGACACCCTGTATAAGTGGACGATGTTCTCACTTCCAAAAATATTTTCATCCGCGCAGCGCTGCCACCTTTACTACAAAGTATTGCCAACTCTGATAATTTAAATGGAACACTCAGTGTATTATTTTGTTTAGAGTTAAGGTCTTACAATTTTCTTAGAATTTTCCTATATTATCGTTTTCATGATAATAATTAAAATTTAACTGTTTTTTTGGAAAACATCATTAAAAAATATCTTTAAAGTCAATTTTGACAATTTGACAAATTAACCTACTGAAATTTGTTTGAGAGCTCATACTCATAGGCCTTTCACTCTATTCCAAAATGTAGTACAGGGTGTTTCAAAATTAAGATATGTTGATTTGTTTGGAAAAATTATAAAAGGTATGTTCTCTTAAATAAAACACCTTGTATTTTTTCTGTGATCCTAAAAGCTCTTGAAATTGTCTATCTGTCTATGTATAACACTGCTATACCTATCTCGGACCGTTCTGACTTATAAGCATTTAAGTTAGCAAAATTAATTATTACAGGATTATTTTGCTTTTTTGCGTCAGATTGGTATAGGAAAATATTAAGGAAAGTTATTAAGAAATTAATAATAGAGATTCTAAAAAATAACACATAGGGCATTCCATTTAAATTATGAAAGTTGCTAATACTTTCTAGTTGAAGCGGCAACACTGCATGTCTAAAAATGTTACTAATACTTTCTAGTAGAAGGGGCAACACTGTATGGCTGAAAATGTTTTTAAAAAGGTAGCATATCCAATTATATAAGTTACCAAATTGTTAAAGTGACCCGCGGGTTCTTCATAAACTTTTAACAGGCCATCTATCATCAATCACAGGGCGTCACAGATAAGAATGATCAAAGTATACATAAGTTGCGCATTAGTTAGTTCTCCAACGTCCTGTTTTCACATTTAAAACATTACGAATATTTGGTCAAATCCGAATATTTACGTATTTTTGTTCTTGTTCTTTTCTGCATCTGATTGGGAGGTTGTGTTGACAATATCAGGTATTTACTGACAGACAACAGGTATTCATTGCAACAACTAAGCAACACGTTCTCGAATCCATTAGTAGTATAATCTTTAATCGTTATCACTTACGGTTTCCGGATATTTTGTATTGGCAAGTGGAACACCAAAACAACCCAGAATAGAATGACTGATTACCACAATTGCCGAACTATAAAATCTTAAAAGAAAGAGAATGTTCAAGTTAGAACAGAAAACTAATTATAACTAATAATATTAGTTATTACATTGAAGTCACACAGGTTTAAATAACTTTGAGTAGGTGTACAAGGTGTCCCATTTTCGACACTTTTATAGGGTATATCCATAATAATTGTTAGTGCTATTAAAAAAAGTAATGTAGGTAACATGTGCTCTTTTGGGTCAAACTTAAAATGGTGAAATCAAAATTTGAAAATTTTCGCTCGCTTATGAGATACGGAGGAAAATCAAAAAATTGTCAATTTCAAAATTACCCTATATTTTCTTAGTTAAAAGAGATACAGAAAAATATTTTATACAAAAGTTTCTTTATAATGATTGGTGAATAATCTACAGTTTTCAGAATTAGTATACGGGGTCAGGTAAAAAAAGTTAACGGACCTAACCTCATTGTTTTAAATAGAACACTCTGTATATTTAAATTTAAAAAGATGGCATTTTAAATTATCTTTTCAAATATATAACACACCATGGATAATATTGGTGTCCTAGATGATTTATTTAATTTTATTACTTGTAGGCCATAGTTTACATTGACCGTGGAAAAACGTCGTAAGTATACAAAAACTAAAAAATTGTATAATGAAAATTTTTTATTAAGAATGTCAAGAAATTAGGTTCATGTGTGGTATGAGTAATCCAATTACAGGGATACACCCTGTATTTGAAAAAATTGAGCCTCCTTGATACACCTCCTTATACAACCATTTAGAATATTACATTAGCGATAATTTAATGTAAAAAAGAAGAAATTTGCTTTTAAATGTTTCAATATATTTAGAGGATTACTCTACATGTTTCGGCTTTCTAGGCCTTTTTCAAGAGCATTACAGATGAATACTAAAGTTAAAAATTATTTTACGGGTCTTTATACTGTCAATAATAAACTATTTTATTGCCTAGAATTAGGGTGTTCCCCTCGATTAGTGTAAGTAGACTTTTTAATTTCCTACTGTTCTAGAATATCTAAACGTTGGCCCTTTCTTTCGTTATGTAATAGTTTAATGTTGTCCGTTTCTATAAAATGGTTGTTTCCTATACAATGTGTGGAGATTCCGGAATTTTTTATGTTATTCAAAATAGAATTGCGATGTTCTTTTAATCTTGTCTTGATATTTCTACCGGTTTGCACAACATAGACAGCTTCACAATATTTACACTTAATCTTATATACCCCAGTATAAGTATAAGTTTACCTATTTTGTCTTTATTGTTCACTAACATAGATCCTAAACTACATTTATTCACCACCACTGTATTGCAACCTAGGCTATTGAGTTTTTTTGAGACTTTATTATTTAATGTAGGTATAATTTATAAATCTATACTGTTTTTGCGTTTGGTCATTAACACTATAAAAATGTTTCTTAAGTATTTTACGTTTTTTATTTTTAATCATGTTATCTATTATAGACTCCCTATAGCCGTTATCTGTTTGATCGTATATAATTCCTGTTTATAGTCTTTTGAGTTTAAAGGGAAATTTAACAGTCTCTGTGTGAGGCTATGGAAGGGTGACATTTTTATTTTCCATGACTGCTGTGAATTGATATGAATAACCGTATCTGTGGTGGTGGCTTTCCTGTATATATTTTATTGGAATTTATTGTTAGTTTTCTTTATATTAATATCCAAGAAATTTAGTTCATTATTATTTTCTAATTCCATTGTGATAGATAGCTAAAAATAACGGCTATAGGGAGTCTATAATTGATAACATGATTAAAAATAAAAAACGGAAAATACTTAAGAAATATTTTTATAGTGTTAATGACAAAACACCAAAACATTATAGATTTATAAATTATGTACCTACATTAAGTAATAAAGTCTCAAAAAAACTCAATAGCCTAGGTTGCAATAAAGTGGTGGTGAATAAATGTAGTTTAGGATCTATGTTGGCGAACAATAAAGACAAAATAGGTAAACTTAACAAATCTGGGGCATATAAGATTAAGTGGAAAGATTGTGAAGCTGTCTATGTTCGGCAAACCGGTAGAAACATCAAGACAAGATTAAAAGAACATCGCAATTCTATTTTGAATAACATAAAAAATTCCGGAATCTCCACATATTGTATAGAAAACAACCATTTTATAGATACGGACAACATTAAACTATTACATAACGAAAGAAAGGGCCAACGTTTAGATATTCTATATAGAACAGTACGAAATTAAAAAGTCTATAAAAATAATCCCCTCATAACTAATGACCAACAAAATTTCGTATGCACGCCCGTGATAGACAGCTTTCTCAAGTCTACTTACACTAATCGGAGGAAAACCCCTAATTCTAGGAAATAAAATAGTTTATTATTGACAGTATAAAGACTTACTGCAGAGAGATTGCAGAAAATAATTTATATATTCATCCGCAATGCTCTTGGAAAAGGGCTAAAAAGCCGAAACATGTAGAGTAATCCTCCAAATATATTGAAACATTTAAAAGCAAATTTCTTCTTTTTTACATTAAATTATTTAAAAGATGTTTCATAAAGAACAAACCGCGGAATCAGTCGATTATATTAGCGAGGAAACTGTACACACACCATCCCCATTAGAGTGATATTACGTGGAAGTGATTTACACTAAAAGTATAAAGATATGGTTTTAATCCCTGCCAAAAGTTTGTTCATACAATAACTAAAATTGATAATTATAGAAAAAATCATATTTGCGTGTTTCTGTTCACACTGTATCAATTTTATTTCTAAATAACATTGCTTATTCTTTGGCATTTTCTGAATAGGAAACTTCTTTGCATCTTTATTACTTATAGTATAGTTAAATAAGTATATTGATTCGTTATTTAAAGACAATTTTTCTCAAAATACCAATTTTTTTTAAATCGTGATTTTGTGTTTTATTAATCTTAATTTAATTCTTCCCAATTATGGATAATTTTATTCTTAAAATACTCTCAACTGATTTTTAAAATAAATATTTACCTTATTCCTTGTATACTTTGAAGTTTCTTAGCCGTAGGCGAAGTGTTAACGCTGGTCAAACGATTCCAGTTTTTGTATAATGAGAAATCTGACAAAAATTGAAATTGTTTAGTGGCGGTCCGTTTCTCATATTCTTCAACACTTTCGTAACTGGCAATTTGTTCTTGGGATGTTGCGTACAATATGAATAATATGTAAATTATGAAGATAACGCTAAAATAACAAATGATTAGATCTGAAATAATATATCATGTGCAGTGCAATGGAAGCAATGAAATTATTTCCTATAGTTGTTGCAGAATTATACCGTTGATTCTTAGTGCCATAAATAAACTACCTGATTAAACCCTCTTGTATACGCCTCAACCTCTTCAAAGCTCAATAAATGGGATCAGGGCCGGCTTGAAAATGTATACCACACCACATGATTTATTTTTAGAATTTAAAATAAATAAATAGGTATTTTTAGTTTTAGGTACCTATAATAAATGTAAAATAATGATAACAATTTTATTAATGATAATTGAAATTAATATAAATTAAAAGTATAACTATTAGGATAACAAGTACAATAAAAATTAATTAAATTCTAAGAAACTATTGATAATTTATTCAAAATTTAACTCTGTATCACTATCACTATCTTCATATAAGCCTAAACTTATAATAATTAAGGGTTGAACATTTGTAATCATACAATTGTAAGCATTTTCCACCTTAAGTACATGCTGTACATAGTTTTTCCAGCTGTCTGCAGAAATTTTTCTTACTTCGTTTTTAATTAATTCTACTACAGATGCATTTAATGTAGGAGAAATATTATTTCTCCTAATATTGGATTTTAATTGGTGCCGTATTAGCTCAATAGGATTGAATATACAATAGTACGGAGGAAGACGCAACACTGTATGTCCATTTTCTGCTACAAGTTTGTCACACTCGTATTCCTTATTTATTTTAAAAGCTTTTAATACTTCTAGCAGTTCTCGTTTTTTGTAAGTTTCTTCAAAATATAAATAATTTTCAATCATAAATTTTGAATTTCTGCTTTTGCATTATTAGAATTGGGAATGATTTTTGCTTGCCGACTATGATAACTAGCATTGTCCATTACAATGACGCTATTTTCAGGTATATTTTTAAGGAGATTATGTTTAAACCAATCTTCAAAAAGTTGTGCGTCGCGTCGGTATCTTGATGGTAATTGGTAAAAAGAAGAAGCTGCTATGTTTTTAGCTGAAAGCAACAGACAATTTGGAACAAACCCGTTCTCTGAACCAGCATGTAATAAATTTTGTGATTATTTTGCCTTTATTTGATGGTGCCTTGGTTTGACATTTTTTGGAAGAATCATCAAAACTTTTCTTGGAGTGTCATGGGTATCGAACCATGTTTCGTCAAGGTAAATAATTGGACGATTTTCTTCTCTAAATTATTTAACAGCTGTTAAATTTTTAAGTCTCCATTCCCGACACTTGAAGATGCCTCCCTATCAGCACAATTCCAAGGACGCCATATTCTACCACTAATAAGCCTAACTAAAAATTACTCGCCGGAAAACCACTAAAGATTAAAATTTTTAAAAATCACTTTGTATTTATATATGCATCAGGCATAGGTATAAATTGAATTTGTATACCTGGTCCGGCTCTGCTCGAAAAGGTTTTAAAATTTGGGATTTCCTTATTTATTTTATGGTCGAATTGATAATGAGGTTTTATTGCAGTCAAGAGATCAACAATATAATTCTGCAAAAACTATACCTGCACTGAGAAAAGCTCTAGCTAAAACCTTTTTGCTAGGATTACATTAGCCGTTTCACCCAGTGGCGCAGCCGGAATTTTTTTTCGGGGGTTGGACAGATTTATATTGGTGTCAGCGTTGTTAACTCTCTTTTAAAGGTATTAAAAGGTTTTACGCATTTAATGGTATGTAAAATGAAAGAATAATATTATGGTATATTTATTTCATGAACATACAACAAAGATTAAAGCTAAAATACGACCTAGTTACAAACAAATTAAACAATTTTTTAAATAGTCCATCTCTCAGTGTAGTGAAATTATGAAGAGGCAAAGAAACTCAAAGTCTGCTTCAGTAGTTAAATAAACAATATTTTAATTTCCATACATGTTTCGAAGGCATATACCCTCATCAGCTTCAGTGGAAAATACTTAAGAAGTAAATGTTAATAAAATAAATAAAACCATATCCATTCTAATTTTTGTTTTTATCCTTAGGAAAGCGTAAATATCTTATATTTCTGTCAAATTTCTTTGCCTGGTAATCCATATCACAACCGAACACAACGCACGTCATATTATGAAAATTCAGATATTTATTTTAATAAACACACACGACTAAATAAGAAACAGTTCTGGTGATCTTTTAACGGTGTCAGAGTAAGAAGAGTAGGAAAAAAAGGTCGTTACGTTCCTATGATATGGGGGCCACCTCCAGATTGAATATAAATTTCATATGGGGAGCCCCACAACAAGAATGAACTTCTCAAAAATTGTTAAAACAGTAATGGATATATTACAATTGTATTGTAAAAGACTGACAACGCTGATGGCAACAAGGGGGAAACCACAACTGCCCTAAAGTGCATCTACCCTACTCCTTGGAGGTTACTTCGTGTTGAACCGGGAATCTTCGTTTCTGCAATTGCCCTACCCACTATTATGACGCTGAAGGGCGGAAGTCGACTAACAAGGATAGAATATGCATACTTTCTTTGTTGTTTCGTGTGTGTTTCGTTATGGAAAAATTATTTGGTATAGAGTGTAAGGTTCGGGTTCGAGCATGATTCGAAATTTGTTCTTTGAAATAGACATGTTGGCCAATGAGATAATGTAGGACAGATGAACATTAGGATAGAAATAATAAATACTTGTTATAGTTCTCTAATTTATTTATATGTAGAGTAGTTGTCGGCCGATTTGCGCTCGAATTTTGTTTTTTAAAATTAAAATACAATAGGAAATCGTCTCCAAAAGGTGTATCGGGGCGGGTTTGCACTTGTTTCCCCAGGGCATCTATAAATATTATTACATATTAATTTTCTTCTTATCTAAGAATAAAATTTCGATAATAAAATAGCTACAACTAATGGCGTAGTCAGGTAGGGTGCAGGAAATCCCAAAAATATTACAGTTCTAATATGAAAATAAATATGACATAATCATTCAATCGTTCGACGCTAAGAGCAATATTTTAAGTCTCTATCCAATAATAATTCACAGCATGTCAGTAAAAATGCCTGTAAACAGGGGAAAAAGGCGTTCCTAACGGATCAGGTCATACGAGCTAAACCGAACATCACCCGAATACACTCGACTGGTAGGGCAGATGAACATTAGGGTAGTTGAACAGTAGGACAGATGAAGCCATCTCGCAACAAGCAGGGGTGGCCGAGCAGCTTCGGCTATCGTCGACCGGTTCGAATGGCGCGGCGGATGTCGGAATCTTTCCTTATTTTAGTGGTTTTTTAGGTGTTATATTTCTATGAAATTAATATACGTAAATACGTGTCATATGAATTCATATACCATTACATGCATAAAACCTTTTCATACCTATAAAATAGTAAAAACGCTGAGAGCAATATAAATCCCCATAAGAAATTTAAAAATCGCTCTCCCTTTGACGACACTGCGCGCAGCAGACGCAATTGGGACGGTTAGATATCTTACCTTTAGTTATTGTATCATGGGTTTTATGGCAGTGAAAAGATCAACGGTATATTTTGAACGAAACTATAACCGTTTGGTATGCAATTTCCTCGTCCAAGATTGTCGGATCGTATTTTCTAGCTGTGAATATTATCAGACGAGGCGCTAGCCGAGAGAAAGTCTATTTATCACACATTTTAAATATTTAAGAAATATTTATTCTTGGAATTGGCAAGCAGAATTAAGTTTTGCAGCGAATTTAAAGGCAACACAACAAAAGTTTACCCAAAATATCAACACATACAACTGATTGTTTAATAATTTAAATAAAGCACTTCAACGGTGGTAATCACGGCGGCCCGGCCTCCATGAGCCTTTTAATTAAATCTTTGAAGTGGCTGAGGAAAACCCGTATATATGATACATTGTGCCTCTTTTAAAGCTAATGTATCAAAGTCTTCAATATTCCCGAATTACCACTTGCATAACTAAACTTATTAATGAACAATTACCCCAAAAATTGAAACTATACTCTATTCAAACCCGAGACTCAGTACAGGTAAATAAATGCACGTGATCTTTAATGCTCACCAGGACCGCACTAAGAAATAGTAATAGTTTTCATGTATATTTTGTTGTTGATACAAGAGAGACAAGCAATGACTATTGGTTCATTTGCGGTATCTGTTCTACTATAGCCATATTTATTTAACGGTGTTAAAAAGTAGTATCGGTAATCGGTAGTATCGAACAAACCCAAAGACACTTTATAATATATATCATATTATAAAATAGTATTAAAAACACAACAATATGAATAAGTCCAATCCTGCAGTGCCATTAGATATTTTATAGCTTATTAACCAATCGCAATGCAGGATTTCCAATAAAACTAGCGGATCAAGCGAGCCATGAGCATGGCTTACTGTATACATTTACTGACTCTTGGTTTTGAATAGGATACAGGGTGGCCAATTAGTGCGAAAAAGCTCAATATCTCTTTGACCGCCAGGGATAGCTGAAAACTTTTTTCACGAAAGTTATTAAGCGTTAAGAGGTGCAGCTTATAAAATTATTTTCGACCACACAGAGTGCTCCAAAAGGGCGGTGTGATAAAAATGTCATATTTTTTAAATGGGACACCATGTATATTTTTACATATTTGAATTCACCGTAAAATTCTGTACTTAGTAGCGTAATTATTTGTACACATTTTTGATGATAACACATATCAATTTTTTTTGTTGAAGGTATTTTCTATGGATATGCCAACATTACGAACTTGAAACCTGAGTTTCGTAAGTTTTTTAAATGAAACACCCTGTATATGATTACTTAATCGTGTAGATATTTTTAGCCTCTCTAATTTTTAATAAGATCTTTCTATGCCTATCTCTACCAATCTTGGTGGTATTTCAATTTTTATTTAAACTCGAGCAAAAAAAATTGGATTTTATTTTCCTTTTTCTAGTCACCTATGACAAAATAAAAACAAATGTAATTTTAAATAAAACGTCAGTTCGGTGGTAATTGGGTTACAATTACAACAGTTGGTGTAGTGTTTATTAAAAATTTATTAAAAATGAATTTCTCAAATGTCGAGATGGTGGATATGGTTCTTGTACTAGGGTCTAGCGACAAAAATTGCTTATTAGCGACCATGATTTATCGAGAAAGATATCCAAACCGAAGGCAACCTAATAGAAGGGTGTTTGAAAAGATAATGGAGCGTTTTCAAACAACAGGAAATATAGCATATAAGAGAATTGAAAGAACAAAACATGTTTGAATCGAAGAAAATCAATTAAATCGCCGTTGAAAATACGCAAAGGCGTATCTCGTTTTTGACAACTTTTCAGGAGAGCGATTTAAAGAAATTTGGCTTTACTATCTTAAATGCAAGTTAAAAAGTAATAAACTTAGAGGTTTAGTTTCTGGAGGTTATTTGATACAAAGTAAGGTCAGTAAGGTGCAGAAACCAAGTTGTCGATATATTTAATATAAGTATACTATTTTAACATTTATTCAAGATACGCCTTTAAGTTACGCGATTAACAATTGCATTTGCCTCTACGTATGAGATACGCCCTTATCGAATGTAAAGAAGTGTTGGATCTTAGACAATTAATTTCTTATGAACATAGTATTTATTTTTTCAAAGAACTATACAGCAAGTGAACAACAGGAAGCTGTAGTAATAGCCCAGCAGTTATAAGAATAATAATAAAAATAGGAGAATCACAAGACCTGGAAATCGATCGCAGCATCTCTATAACGCCATGTGATGAATATACGTATCTGGGAACTAAAATTGAAAAAACGGGCCGGACACTAAAAGAAGTAGAAGATCGAATAACGAAAGGGAAAAAAGTGATTGGATGCTTAAATTCAATACTATGGTCAAGCCAAATTTCCAAAGAAAGGAAAAAACTGTTGTATGACACGGTGTTTAAGAGTATTGTATTATATGGATGCGAAACCTGGCAGATGAACAAAGGCTTAGAACGTAGACTGCTGGTTTTGGAGATGGACTTCTGGCGCAGAGCTGCCGGTAAATCTAGAATGGATCGAATAAACAATAATCAAATTCGAGAAATGATGGACGTGCAGAAGACAATACTAGATGACATTGACCAGCGACAACTGATTTGGTACGGACACGTAGAAAGGATGGGCGATGAGCGGATTCCCAAACAAATACTAAACTGGACTCCAACAGAGAGAAGAAGTAGGGGAAGACCGAAGTCAACCTGGATAGATGGAATACGCAGAGCCATGTCAGAGCGAAACTTACAGCCAAGAGAATGGGAAAACCGACAAGCATGGAAACTGGGAACCGGAAGGCGTAGAACGCTATGAACGCTACCTTAAAGTTAGGTAACTTCGTCGAAGATAACAAAAAAAGTAATAAAAAATGTAAACTACAAAATTATTTAGAAGTTGTAGTATGGGGTAAATTTTTATAAAACTGCACGTGTTCTGGTAGGCTTATTACCGGGTTAGCTCCAGCACATAGTGCCATTAGATTATTGTATTTTTCTAAAGTTATTGGACGGGTTTCTTTATTCAATTGTTGAAGACTTATTTTTTGCAAGGGACCGACTTGCCGCTTTAAGGACATTGCTTTATAGTTTTTATTTAAATGACTGGTTTTGAAAAACAGTTTATAGGAATCTTTTTTAATTACCATAAACTCAAATATATCGGTCCACTTGAATTGGTTTCCCTCATCGTCGATCCGAATTGATCGTAATCTAAGATTTTCGCTAAATTTTTTAAAATCTAGGAAATCACTGTATGTAAAAGAAAAAACATTGTAAGGTTTTGCCCGTCTCGCAAGGCGGAAAATTGGTGTAAGCTGGGAGGGCATCCTAAGTTCTCCTGCCTTTTTAATTGCATAAGAAATTGCACTTGTGCCGAGTCCCTCTCACTTTGCCCATGATTAGGTGTGAAAAACCTTAGACTTATTTCCTGTATGTGCTTTAGTGTCGACAAAATATACATAAGAGCTCCGGCAACTATGGAATTTTTGTTCTGTCCCCCACAACAATCTGCAAATAAATAGACAATGTTTGTTTGTTTCTTTTTCGTCATAAATTTGCAAAATTTTTAATAGGGCGGTTGATATTTCCGAGGCTCCTCGGCCACTGTCACATTCGTTCCAAGTGCAATAACACTAACGAGAAGCAACATCATAGAAAGTAAGATTATATACCGCAAATCTTCTCTTGTAGAAAACTGCACCATCGCTAGACATTGGTAGGTAAATAACTTGCTGTAAATCAAAACAGCAACACATTACTTTGGGATCATTCTGAGCAGCTATCTTGCAAGAGTTTTTTATTTCTCGTATAGCATTTTTTGATTGGGTATGTTGCTCATAAACTTCTTGCAATCTTAATTTTGTTTCTGGAGCTCCATCGTAATAGGTTTTACACAATCCGCACATGTCTTTTTTGGGTCTTAGAAATGAGAGATTCATTGTGTTAAAGACGGAACGATATGTTGTAAGGCAAGGTTTATTTGCTTTTGGTCCCAGTTCGTCTATAAACATCAAATACATTTTTCTAATTGTCAAATCACTATGCAGGTATTCTCGGGACGTATCTTTCCTGCAATAGTGAGATTCAACTTTTTGAAATCGATTAATATGGTTTTGATACTTTACTTGACACTTTAAACCACCACAAAACAGCTTAGACTGAATAATGACGGGCCAACTCGTTTATTTTCTGCTTGGACGACGGACTTCCAGACAGGCTGCGACAGGAAAAATTGAGATACGCCTTGCCATTGCACTATTTACCAAATTATGTTGTGACGCTAAGAGCGTATCTTGAGAAACGCCTTTAAGTCTTAATTTATTTCTTTAAATTTTGAGTAACGCCTTTTACTTATCGTTTTCTATATAATTAACAGTGCGTATTTGAGATAAGCCTTGTCGTCACAACTTGAAGAACATTAATGTATGTATATAGGCGTATCTATCTCATTTTTACCAAATTTCGAGATACGCCTTTACGTATTTTCAACGGCGAAATGTTCTTATAAGTCACTGAAAATCCACATATTGGCCAACGAAGTGTCGAAGTATTTCCAATCAACTGGATATTAGACGATCATCGATTCAAAATATACTGAAAGCAAACAAAATGCATCCAATATAATTTGCCGCAATTAATTATTCAGATACCAAATGAAGTTCGTGAGCGTCTTTGGTTTTAACATGACTGAGTCCCCGTGCATTATACAGGTCATATTACTAACTTTTTAAATCAAACGTATGGGCAGCAGTGGATTAGCAAAGAAGCACTGATACCATGGCCGGCCAGATCACCAGATTTAATTATAATTTCAGTATATGGGAATTTGTAAAAGATCAGGTATATAAAATAACCCCCGCTACAAGAGAATTTACTTTAGAAATTGTCCACAAGCTTGAATCGCTAAAATATTTTTGTCGTATCCTCCCGTATGATTAAATGATTTTTTTAAATTTCAACATTTTGTTTTTAATTTGTCATAGATGACTAGAAAAAGGACAATGGTAAAATACATCCAATTTTTTTTTGCTCGAGTTTAAATAAAAATTCAAATATGACCAAGATTGGTAGAGATAGGCATAGAAAGACCTTAATAAAAATTAGAGCGGATTAAAATATCTACAAGATATAGTAATCATATACAGTATCGTAATGTTTATAGAAAATACCTTGAACAAAAATATTGATATTGTTATTATTGGGGACTTCAGGCAACATTCCTCCTATTATAAGTTAAGAAATATTACACATTTCATTGAACCATGTTTTTGCACAAACTTCAAGAATTTGCCAGTCTATTTGGCAACGTTGCAAAAATGTGTAAATAATTACGCTACTAAGTACAGAAGTTTACGGTGAATTCAAATATGTAAAAATGTACAGGTGTCCCATTTAAAAAATATGAAATTTTTATCACACCGCCCTTTTGGAGCACCCAGTATGGTCGAAAATAATTTTAAAGCTGCACCTCTTAACGCTTAATAACTTTCATGAAAAAAGTTTTCCGCTATCCCTAGCGATAAAAGAGATATTGAGCTTTGTCGCACTAATTGGCCACCCTGTATATCATGGTCGAAGAGATGACACTTCCACCCTTTCGCATTATTTCAACTTACCCCCACAGTATGTCCACACCATCTATTGGATGCTTAGATTCTGTTGTTTGGCATCTAATTGCCGATATGGTACCTTTTAATTCAAGATCCTTATATTTATCATTATAACAATCTTCTATAGCTTTCCTTAATGAAGGATCATTTTCGTTCGTATTAGGAGCTTTCGGACAAGTTTTTGGAACGCAAATTGAATGTCTAAGATGGTCATGTCTATAATTTGTTTCAATGGAACTTATATTCTGCAAAAAAATATATTATCAGGCGCTAGGACAACAATAGATAATATAACATAGTGAGTGCTTACAGGATGTTATGTATGCTGCCGAAAACAAATTGAAGAAAATAACCATAAAAGGCGCTTTGAATTAATTAACGAGGTAAGTGACCTTATGTCAAACCCGAACAAAGATGTGGGAGAAAAACGAAAAAAATATGAACAAAAAAATAATATAAACAAATCAATTTGTTAGGTCAGTTAGCTCTCAACTGACATCACTAGCCGTTTGAATGTTATGTGTTTTACACTTCAAAGTATTTAGGAAAAAATAGTATCATTTTAACACTTTCTAATCAGTTCTATCCGTTATTTGTGTAGAATAACAACGAAAAATTTATGTTTTGCAACATAACGAATAGTAATATCACACAAATTTCAAATCACATCATAAGTTATTTGACAATAGAACAGAAAAACGGTAGTATATACTACAACTGACACTACAACCTTACTTATTAAGCCAGAAATACCTCAACGTTTAGAATCGTATAAAAATATGTGAAAATTCAAGGGAAACCCGCATCGATGACATGTACCTGTCCCGTATCAAATGAGACTGAAGCATTCAACGACCATGCATTGTGATTTGGCATTACCACTAACCTACTGTCCATTTTTTAAGTAACAGGGTACAGGCAACTTTCAGTAAATCGGATTTAAAAAATAAATAATCTCAAAAACACCTGTTAATTTTGTAATAGGTTTCTTATAGTATCTAATTAGAGGAATTATATATGTCCGAGCAAAAGATCATATAACGCCAATATTTGGAACTGAGTGATTTTAATCAGTCACTATAACCATTTTCTTATTATTTAAAATAGCCCTGTCTTATATTGGCTTAAAATTTTGGAATGTTCCTTATACAGGGTGCACCAAGTAAAGTGGCCTATTAGAAGTATCTCGAGAACTGAATGAAATTTTATTTTGAAAATTTGGTTGTAGCTATAAGAGATGGTTTTCTACGTTTCTAAAATATTTTGGATGGTGCGGTGTTGCCGGATCATACCGAAAGTGGTAGCAACTTCGAAATTTTAAATGAATTACCCTATATATTATATTTTTTTTGGAATCTAGGTAAAAATCTAGAACAGTTTTCTGTATAATATCATATACCTATCTTTAAGAATTTTTAAATTATAAATAATCTTGTGATTTTTTTAACGCCGTATGGGGGACCTGAAAAGAAAATCATATCTTTTGAGCGGTTACAGCTGAAAGCTGAAATTTTGACGATACTTTCACAAGACCATCAAAATTTTATTATTTTGAACAGTATTTAATTAGTTTTATACAGGGCGTCTCCATAACAACATTTCCGAGGGAGATGAATTATTGCAAAAATCTTCTTTTTAAGAGGGAGGTAAAGAAACTCACAGTCTGCTCCACTAGTTTAATAGAAATAAATAAAACTATAAACCATACATGTTTCGAAGGCTTAAGCCTTCATCTTCAGTGGAAAGTAAAACATCAAAAAGGGTGTACCTATGACATTGAAGTAACTAGCCAAGCAGGAAAAGAAAAACTTTTTGAATATGTAAAAAATTCAAGTATATAAAAAATAAATGGTGAAAACTAAAGTTTGTTTTATTCTAAGGTAAACATAATGAAATTCTTTTTAAAAAAACTTTTTATAATTATTTTATATTATATTATTATATTTAAAAGGGATTTTTATTATAAAAAGTTTTTTTAAAAAGAATTTCATTATGTTTACCTTAGAATAAAACAAACTTTAGTTTTCACCCTTTATTTTTTATATACTTGAATTTTTTACATATTCAAAAAGTTTTTCTTTTTCTGCTTGGCTAGTTACTTCAATTTCATAGGTACACCCTTTTTGATGTTTTACTTTCCACTGAAGATGAAGGCTTAAGCCTTCGAAACATGTATGGTTTATAGTTTTATTTATTTCTATTAAACTAGTGGAGCAGACTATGAGTTTCTTTACCTCCTTATAAATTCACTCCACTTTGAGATGGACTACTTCAAGAAAATCTTTTTTTTTTTAAATGGGACACCCTGTATTTGATATGTTTTGCTAATGGAGGATCGAATTTTCAATCTAATGATATTAAGTGTTGCTATACCTATGCAGCTGCGGGGACGGAACTTGTGGTTAATAATTGCGTAAGAGAAACTGAACTGTTGATCTTTGAACATTATTTTTGCAATACAAATTTTAGTAGGAGTGCAAATTATTTATATATAAAAGTAAAATGACGTGAAATATAAAAGGGTAAAGTAAGAAATTATTGACTGGGGAGGCGTGACCGGCGATACATTTTTAAATTCAAATTTGAATACTGCGGCACTAATCTAAAAAAATACTTTTAAAATTGTTTTCTAATCCAGGAAGTAACATATATTTCGCAAATTATAATCGTTTCTACAGGTAAATAGTTTATTTTAGTAAGTTATATGCTGACTGAAAGTTGCCTTTAAAAAATTTTTCACCCAACAACATATCGTCAGCTTAATATGAAAATGTACAGGATGTCCCATTTTCGACACTTTTACAGGGTATCTCCGTAACTGTTAGTGCTATCAAAAAGGTAACGTAGATATCATGTACTCTTTTTGGGCCAAACTTGGGCAAAACTATCCTATATTTTCTTAATTAAAATAGATACCGAAAAATGTTTTATACAAATGGTTCTATAATGATTTTTCTGCCGTATTTAGAATAAGTATATGCAGTCAGGTAAAAAAGTTATCGGACCTAACTCCATTTTTTTAAATGGAACACCCTGTATATTTTAACCTAAAAAGATACCATTTTAAATTCTCTTTTCAAATGTATAATACACATGGATAATATTGGTTTCCTAGGCGATTTATTTAAACTTTATTACTTTAAGGCCATGAAATAAAAACTAATATCCTAGAGACAACTATGTTGACATTCTAGTTGTTATTAACATTTAACGTCAATTTCATTTTTACATATTCATTTGTGAAAATTATTTATCAACATTTTGATAAATTTGATATGATATCTATCATCCATGGTGTGTTATAAATTTGAGAGAGAGAGTCAAAAATGCTATATTTTTAGATTAAAATATACAGGTTGTTCCATTTAAAAAAATGAGGTTAGGTCCGATAACTTTCTTACCTGACTATTCTGAAATCGGCAGGTTATTCAACAATCTTTAAAAACAAACTTCTGTATAAAACATTTTTCTGTATCTCTTTTAACTAAGAAAATATAGGGTAATTTAGAAATTGTCAATTTTCTGATTTTCCCCCGTATCTCTTAAGCAACCGAAAATTTTCTAATTTTGTTTCTACCATTTTAAATTTTACCCAAAAAGAGCACATGACACTCACATTACTTTTTTGATAGCAATAACAATAACGCAGATACCTTATAAAAGTGTCGAAAATGGGACACCCTGTATAAGTCCAAATTTATCAAGCTATAAGCTAATATTCTCAGTTTATAAAGATTGCCACTAGATATATACAAAAATATTAATATGAAATCTGCTCTTACAAATTTAATAAGTCCTAATAATCAAGAGGGTGCCAAATGCGGCGTCGTGTTTATGAAACAACTACTCCTACTTGTCAAGAAAATTGTTGGTATTTTATCAAAATTTGTGGAAAACAATGCAAAGTTAAGCCTACAAATAACTTATAGATATATGTTAAATCGTTAATGGTTAATGCAAAATTGCTCTATGAACCTCGTTTACGTTTTGAATGGAATTGTGCAATTTTCGTACCATTTTATTTTGCCTAATATTCGGAGTTGTACATATTTCAAATCATTTTTCTATTGATCAGTGGAAGTTTTTTTTTAGATTAGTTAGTTAGTTAATATTGTTACTAGTTTATATTTTTTGAAATAAAAGTGATTGATAAAAACAAGTTTCTTCCATGAATTTTGCACAAGTCCAAGTTGTTTTTACACAAGTCAACTATTTATTATGGACGTATCCTGTATAATCATATAAACATCATTATGCCCTTCTAATTAAACAAAGCAATAAAACCCACTAAACTTTTTATTTAACGGTAAAAAGGAAAATAAATATCAAAGACATCTTGGATTAAAGGAAATAAATGTAATATATTTTAATTTTAAGCCGTAAATAAGTTTTTTTTGTTCCTCCGGTAAAATTATTCATTTCAAACTGCTGCAATTTTCATATTAGGCCGACAATGTACCTAGGTGTCGGCGTCAATTAGTGAAATCCGTCATTTCCTGAAATGCCTAGTCATTTCACGTATTGCCGGCAAATAGTGTAACTCTACGTTGCCTAAGAGTATCAGGCATGCCCTGTAATGACGGAGTTCTTTTAGTCAAATGCTGTGCTTAACTAAATGATTAAGTTACCCTGTTTGCCGGTTTTAGTCAATCATTGTAATTATGACAATGTTGTCAGTAGTACATGAAAATAAGGTATTTTATATTAAAAGGTTTGTAAATTACTGATTATTACCAGGAATTTCCTTAAAATTGGATGTCTTGAAATATGATGTATGTAGGTATTATCATAAACTCATATTTAGTATCTATAACTTACTATAAAAAATTCATAGAACGAATAGGAACGAAACAACATAATAGCTAGATACAAAAATATAAAATGAAATGACTGATAATATGGTTTATTATTTATTAGTGCAACGTGCGCTTTTATGACACCTTGAATTACAAGGAACTTTTTTTTTTACACAAACGCATCTGTTTGACAAACATTGTTTTTCACTGGTTTGCAAACTTAAAATATCCTTGACCTCCGGAAAGTGAAAGCGACTGCACAGCTTCTCGTACTGATACAAACTTTTCAGGAGCGTCACCTACTTGAAGAAATGCCTCTTTGGTTTCCAATAAAATTTTTTTTATTTCCAATAGAACCGCCTTGAAAATATCCCCCTTTTCAATAAAAAAGAATTATCCAAATGGGTTTGTTTTTTATTCTTTTACCACTTTCACCCTTTTCACCCCCTCTCACTTTTTCATCCCTTCCATTTTTTTTCTAAGACAACAAATCATAAAACGCAAAAATTGCTCAACTAAATACCATTAAAATGACACATTTTTTTATATTTAAAAAAATCCGTAATTTTTTGGCAATTAATACCTCCCATTTTTACCCCCACCCTTTGAGAAATTTGTAGTACAATTAATAGGGGACCTAATTGAAAATATTCCCTCTCCAACAAAAAAAAAATTCTAAATTTGTTCATAAATGGAGTTCTGAGGTCACAACGTATAAAAAAATACAACCGAATTGAGAACCCCTCCTTTTTTGAAGTCGGTTCATAAAAACCAATACAAAACACTCCTTCCCCATATGAATTATAAAACCGCGTTAAACGTGACAACAGTGTACGAATTTGAAGTGATTTTGTAGGTTGAAGTAGTTTGAGGTTATGTTTGAAATCCTAGGTTTTTTTTACTTTGATTGGAGTAATAGTCATCTAACTTCTTATAAAACAATTCTGAATGCTTCGACATTTCAATTTCAAAAAAAAATCACTACACAGATGTTAACAACAATTGCAGCGTTCGACTAAAACCGACAAACA
The DNA here is from genome assembly GCA_963991005.1 of Barypeithes pellucidus. Taxonomy (NCBI): domain Eukaryota; kingdom Metazoa; phylum Arthropoda; class Insecta; order Coleoptera; family Curculionidae; genus Barypeithes; species Barypeithes pellucidus. Next base: position 27,088,669 of record OZ022556.1, read on the forward strand.
GGGTAATTTAAATCATTTAGTTAAGTACAGCGTTTGACTGAAAGAATTCCGTCATTACAGGGAATGTCTGACACTCTTATGCAAACGGTGAACTAAACATAGAGTTAAACTATTTGCCGGCAATACGTGAAATGACTAGGCATTTCAGGGAATGACGAATTTCACTGATTGACGCCTACATATGTATGGCGTCGCAGCACGTGGGTTAATGTTAATGTTAAGCATTTTTTGGAAAGTATCAGGCATTCAAAATATAATAAATTAAGGTATTATCGGAAATAAATTTAAATGACCCCACCTTCATCATTATATGCCACTTGACCTCTCGTTCAAATTTAAGATTCTATGCGTTACATCTACCTTTCCTAAGGGGCTAAACCGCGAATGTATAGTGTACTATAATGTACATATACAGGGTGTTATGGAAATGATGTATTATATTTAAATGGATGACTCCTTTGGTGTCCTAGAGAAGCGCTACATATTTTTTTTTAAATCGACCGTTTTAAAAGTGGGGTAACAAACATTCTTACTCACAGGTCAGTCCGCGATACTATACAACATTTCACCCAGACTCAATGGCAATGTTGCCAAACTTAATGTAAAACTGATATTGCATATACATTATAAAAATTAATTACTTACTTGTAATTATCTTATAACTACAGAGCGAGACATCCAGGCACATATATAATCAGTTATTTATTCTTTTTCATAAGAACACTTTGCGCGCGGGACACAGATTTTCACGGCAACACTTAACAACACATAGTGGAAGAGAACTAATAAGTTTTTGTAAAGACACTATTAGATTTTATTACATGAGACGCGACGAAATTTGAGTTGTTGACGTTGTGACGTCAGCGCCATTCCATATTTTCTATCAAATGGCGTTGCGTCCAGAAGAAAATACCGGTTTTAAACAGCAATTTAGTTTCGTCAATAAAAACGATATTCATAGTTTATTTATGGACTGGCAAGATAAACGCGTAAACCGAAAAATTATTACATCACTAGTACCACCTGCAAAACTCGGCGGATTGGCGTTTGTATTGGGTTATCAACAAGATAAAACGTATTCCAACACTGTCGGCTTTAAACTGACAATCCCGCAAGCGCATGGCGCCATATACAAACTACTTCGGCTCAGCCGTAAGCCGAATATGTGTCGTTACGTCATTTTGAGATTTGAACGCAAGGTTGTTCCAGAGCGGACTTTTGTACCCAATTCGGTACAAAGTATTAGCTGCATTCAGCAGAACCCATCAATTTATAAGTGGGTGACGTCACGATGCGCATACATTTTGTTGTCAGTATTTTTGTTTGGTTAGTCTAAATATTTAAATTTTACATTTTATTCTGTGCGAAATGGATGATTTTATTTTTAATGCTCCTCCTCTTCACTAACGGAGATCGTGTATAATATATTTTTATAATTTTAATTCACTTCTTTCGTAATTTTTTAAAAATTTTACTCTTCAACCTGACAAACAAAACTGACATAAATCGCTGTCAACTCACAAATCGCTTTTTAAATTCGATAGAAAAAATGGCGTCCGTTTTCCCATCGATTTGTGAAATCATTTTTTTTTAGTGCATTCAGCAGATGATTACTAATCGCTTACAAATCGATGGGTTCTGCTGAATGCGCCCAATGGCACGTTGGTACCTCTTTCGAGTTTTTGGTATACTTTCCATCCAAGGATTTGTTTTGTTATGTAGGCTGTTGAAAGTAACGACTTTTTTTAAGTTCACTTTCTTGGTGAAGGTAACGACCTTTCTTAAGTTCATTTTCTTGGTGAAGGTAACGACCTTTTTTTAGAACTCTACGTTTTCTTAGTGTCCAGTGAAGTTCAGTCCTTTTTTTAAGGCGCCTTGCTGGTACATTTCTATAAAATTGTACAATAATTTAAGCTTGGAACAAGCTATTTGCACATGGTCTTGTTGTATCATGCTGTTTGCGGTAGTTTTAAGGTTTCCTTCAGTTCGTTCGTCGTGTGTGTCATTTTTAAATTGAAGGAATCGTATTTATTTTTAATAAGTAAAACAAAAAAAACTTAAATCTAAGCGAAATAAAAAAGGACCAAAATTAATTAAAACAACGTTCCCGTGTAATTTTTTTCATATGAATAGCTGCTATTTGTGAGGTTATGTGAGAGGTTTTTTCCTAAAACTTAGTTTTTTTATAGAAATTATTAAACTAATAATTGTTTTTAAATAAGTAAAGGTAAGTGATGAGTCCGTGGTGGTTCAATCCTCGAACTCAGCAGGTTAATACTGTATTTCCTTAGGTGTGGTCGCTGGTTTGTTTTAAAGGTATTGTAAGGTCAAACAATTTGTAAGGTTGGTAAAAAATCTATTAACTTCTGGTAGTAATATTGTACAGAAAGCACATTTCCTTGAATATGTAACAATCTGTGCTGGTAGGCTTACTTACATGTTAGTCTTAGTACTAATTATCTTTACACATGGTTCACTAATCTGTTGTGTGATATGACCTGTTATGACTCAGTACTTAGACGTTAAACTGGTAGTAAAATTGGTAGTTCCTGGTATTCAAATGGTCCCTGACCTTAATTCTGGTAGTTAAGAAAAGTCCCTGACTTTAATTCTGGTAGTTAAATGGTCCCTGACCTTAATTCTGGTAGTTAAGAAAAGTCCCTGACTTTAATTATGGTAGTTAAATGGTCCCTGACCTTAATTCTGGTAGTTAAGAAAAGTCCCTGACTTTAATTATGGTAGTTAAATGGTCCCTGACCTTAATTCTGGTAGTTAAGAAAAGTCCCTGACTTTAATGATTGCAAATCCCCCTGCACTTCGCCCGTACGACCCTGTCGTTCCGTAACACACAGTTTGGAGTATATATTCACAATGGTATTAAAAACGGAGTTTCGGACCGAAAGGGTTCGACGTGATCATTAATTGACCAATGGGAAGTGAGACGCTTGTTGCTGCACGTCGCCGGCGAGCTGGGGAGCTGGGAGAGAGAATAGAGTTGGAATGCTAAACAATCATATGCAATAGGTTAAATGATGTAGGTGAAAAATAGACAGGTCGACTGGACCATATGGTGAAAATAATCGATTTTTCGGTTTCAAGTGTTTTAAAATGAATTTAAATATTCTTTGCTAACAGGTGTGACAAAGAACGAATATATTGTGTGTCACTCCGATACATGCATGTATTTAATAATAAGGGATATGTTTGTTTGTCGTGTCTAAATTATTGGAATATGGTACAGTTGTGTCAAAACATGCAAATATGGTTTTATGTTGATTTGTGTATTTATATTAAATATTCCTTGATTATGCATATATTAGGCTCGGAAAGTATGTTTGGGATTGGTATATAGCGCAAATTACCCGAAAGGAGTTATTTTGATGATTAAACTGATAGATTAGTTGACTATTACCGAACCGTACCTACTTTGACGTGTTATAAGTTGCATGGACATGTTTTATAAGTTCTTAACTGTACTAAGCGAATTATTAAGCGTGTTGTTAGAGGGATACAGGTACTGTTTCCACAACAGTAAGGGACCATGTGTCTTAAACAAAATTGCATTTTTTTTAAAGACTTCGAAAGGTAACCATTCAAAAGGTTATGACGTTTGATCTGTTTACTTTCCTGTGCTTGTGACGAATTTCAAATTTGTGTGTGATATTACTATTATTTGTTTTGCAAAACGTTTTTCGCCGTCGATTTTCTGGAATCATATTTGTTCATAAATGATAGAAGGGAAAAATTGTTAAAATTATAATTTTTTTTCTAAAGAGTTTGCCGTGTAGATATGACAACACCGCCCTAAATGCGCTGAGATCTATTCACACTGCTTTTATTTTATTTTATTGATAGCGACCGTCGTCAGTAGCGGTCATGTAAATTTTTAGATTTCATATAAAGTGTATAATTTCGCTTAACAATTCAAAGCGCCAAATATGGATATTTTTCTTCAATTTGTTTTCATCTCAGGATTTGCCGGTTTAAATATAATACTTCATTTCCATAACACCCTATATTCTAAATGGACCCCTAGACTTGTAAGGATTTCCACTCTACACTGAACGTATTTTTGAATTCCAGTTACTGCTGCTAATAGGAAAATGGTTACCGTGTCGATGGCCTTGAAAGTATCGTAGTGATTGGAGTGAGTGTTCACAGTTGTGAAATTGTTTGTTTCATTTGCCCTTGATTTCTGCACGTTCGTTCATGTAATTTGCAAAAAGAACACCAAAATAATCAATCAAAATAACAATCAAAACACGGTTAAGCCGATGACGACATCCTCAATATTAGGTCAAGAAAGAAATATTGCTATATGTAATAATAAGCTCGACACAATCTTGACTTACCTTCATGAGGTTCCATATTTGTGGGGGATTATCTGCATCAAGTGGTTCAAGAATATATTTTATGGAACAATAAAGTGCCTCATCGCCCAATAACATGCATAATAATATATCAAAATTTTCTACATAAAACATCTCGGGTAAGGAAGCATATTGTTTATCTGTAAAATAAGTCAATTTTCTACTTATGACGTTTGATTTGAAATCACGATAATAGATGTGCTCTCAGTTCTGAAAAAACTAAAACTAGATATACAGGGTGTAACAAATACCAGCTACACTACTGAGCTAATGTGACAGGCCGATGTTTGACTTTTGTAATAGCGTATGAACTGACAATAATTACTTTGACAGGATTATGGACTGTTAAACGAATAGTTACCTGGGTATGTAATTGTGATTGGTCATATCCTAACTAGGATTGATATGAAATTATATCCATTCAGCTAACTGAAATAGCTTTCATCACAATTCGGTAGATTGTGAATGAAACAGAAATTATACATGTGGGAGTAGAAAAAGTATTAACTGTATACTGAGCAACAAGAAGGTCGACGAACGGGATTTTTACTTCCATTTTTAATACTCTATAACTCGAAAGACGCTCAACCGATTTGAATAAATTTTTCTGATTCTTAAACGACGTTTTATGCGAATTGAGTGGCGTGGAACACTTGTAACCAGGAACGACTTCTCAATATTGTACAGTGCGAAAAATAAAGTGATGTAAAGAACAAAAAGTTTGATTCGCTGGCATTTCGTTAAAAAAAATTTACGTAAAAGTATAACAGCCTTCGAAGGCCTAAGTAAATATCTCAAAACAAGTTTGGCTGTTTTTAGTTTAATGCGTTGCGGAAAAAATTTTGTTTTAAATTTCAAAATCAGAAAGTACCAATTATAAAGCCACTTTTGTATTCTAAACGTTATAGTATGGCAACCCGTTACCAGGATTTCAGACTGATCAAGACCTAAAGTTTTTTTGAGTTTTTTGGTGATTTGATAAGGACTTCAGAAGGAAATTAACAAGAACGGACATTGGCAACGTTGCGAAATCATTGAGAATCATCTTGACATATGTAAAAAAAAGTGGTCGTAATAGTTATCGCGCCTTGTCCGTTCTTTTTATTTTTTGACTGAGAGTGATGTTTTTAATGAGATGAAAATACTAACTGACATTTTCCGTGCGGTTAATAGTTTTGGTCTGAGAAAAATCGAAATTTGTTTACAGCGGAGAATTCAACTTATCACGCCTCGTCCGCTTTACTTGTCGGATGTTATTTTTCGTTATTAGTGACCGGAAAAAAATTAGAACGGACATTTTCCTCGACGCGCAACCGCAGTGTTGGATCTTAGGTATGTAATTTTCGTCCGTTTCAAGCAGAAATCGTGTATTGTGGCTTGGAAAATGGGAAAAAATTATGAACTGACATTTTTACACACGCATTTTTTAGCAAACCCGTTTTCAGTCAACTGTCAACGTGTATCAATAATAATGCAATATGCACAGCAAACCGCCCCATGCACGCGCCGTGTACCGCGATCATGAATTATACAGACAGGAGATCCGACTCCGCTGCCCTCCCTGCAGCTGCGCAACACGGAAAATGTCCGTTCTACTCGATTTACTATTTTTTTAGAGTGTTATCAACAATTTAAAAAAAAATTGATCCGGGCGCTGTATCTTTTTTATACCCCTTTTCTTTACATCTTTTATTTAAACTATGGAATTTTTGCAACACTCAAAACGTCCGTTGTCGATGAATTCACGTTTGTTTTTTATATTTTTAATATGATTTCATCAAGAACGCACAAGGTAACAAAGTAACCAAAAAGACGATCTACTTTCTGAACTGAAATCACTCTGACGGGTAAGCGCAGCGCAGCGTTGCCGAACTTTCTCTCGAGTAAAACTTTCTTATTGTTTATTAATCTAGCGATTAGTCATTGACTAGATGAAGGCGTGATAACAGGACATTTTGGTAACGGGCTGCCAGACTATTATTTATGGTTTATTATTGAATAATTTCTTTTAAAAATAACCACTCAATTGATACCGGGTGTCCCAAAAAATGTCCAAAATATGCACCCTAACGTCGAATGCGTTCTTCATGGAAAAAGTCATCGTCACCTAAATTTAGTCCTCCTTTTATTAACGTTTAAACTATACGGGGAAGTAAGAAATAAATTTGATATGATGTTTTCAAAATTTAAAAAAGATACTAATATGTAAGTATAAGTAATAGTTTTGCGAGGCGACAAGTTCTTATTGGAAGTAAGTACGGCATTTCTAATATGCACTATATGCAGTGGCGGCTCGTGACCTATGATAGAGGTGGTTCACAATAATGGTGAAATTATTTTTTAAATTTTATTTTTGTGTAACGACCAACCGAACAATTACTTTCTAGGCGTTTTAAATGTAGAAAGAAAAGAAGTAATAATAAAATGCGTTAGGTGAAACATATTTTTATTTATTTTTTAATTTTACACAAGGAAATACAACTTTTGGAAAATAAGAAAGGTTTTCTTAGTGTGTATAGTGCTTAAGCGTAAAGTCCGTTCTTCGGTTCTTAATTGTAGAAAATTGATCAATAACAGCCTCATTAAACTTTGGAATAGGCTCTATAATTTTTTCTCATATATTTAATTTTTAAAGTTTCTAATAAAATCCCTAGATTTACCCTTTGTGGTCTGCATTAAATTAATTTCGTGTTTAGGTCTTCCCGCATTCTTCACTTCAATTTTTTGCTCCAAACTCAAAGAGCCAAAGTTATTTTTTAAATAGTCCACCGTCACCTATCATTTTAACTTAATACATATATAATATTAAAATATTAAAACATACACGCTCGAATTTCTAACTAGATGCACGAACAGACAATGGCGAAGCGCACACTAAAATTGTGCGCCTTTCCCATAAATCGCAATAGCCCCGCTATCCCCCGCTGTCTCCCGCCACCTGTTACTACAGAGAAACTGCATTATGCCCCGCCTACTTAATCGCATATGCGAGCAAGTCTCGTCATAATCGTCATTAACCTCGACCGAGGCTCGGTTACCGGATCGAGAGCCTATAATATACAGTTTGGTTGACGCTACGATAAAATATTAGGGAGGGTCGGACTTTTTAGTTTGACGGTACGATAAAATATTAGGGAGGGTCGGACTTTATAGGATAAATAATATTCAATAAATATAAATTAATATTTTTTCCCATGAAAATCGTATTCAGCTTTTTGGTTATATTTGGGGACACCCGGTAGCAACTGAATGGTTAATTCTAAAACAAATGATTTAATAATAAATGTTCATAATGCAAATATGGCTCTACAAGGGCATAGATTGCTGCTTTCTAATTTTAAAATTTAAAAATGTTAAATTTCGATCGATAATTTTTGCCAAAACGCATTAAACAAAAAAATGCCAAACTTGTTTTGAGATAGTTACATAAGCTTTAAAAGTATGTTTTACTTCTACGCGAAATTTTTTTTAAGAAAATACACCAACGAGTCAAACTTTTTGTTTTTTAACGTCACTTTTTTTTCGTCCTGTATAATTCGGAAACCCCGTATTGGTCAATAGTGGATGTAGATACAGAACTAAAGATATTAAAAAAAAATTATTACAATATCTGTTTTAACTTTAAAATTATTATAACTAGAAAAAAGTGTGTATTGTGAAGAGTTAATTTAACGAATATAAATATACTTTGCGCCAGAGATACAGATTGGTCGACGTTCAAAAAATAAATTATTTTCTTTCAGCTATACCTAAATATTTACTTGGAAAAAACTATTATTTTGTTAGAAATATCAGTTACTTTTCAAATCTGAATCAGAAACGACATACATATATTACTCATTTTTTACCTGAATTAATTCAATCATTTCTTATTATATCCCCATCTCTTAAACTAACTTAAAAGGAAAGAATGAATTGTAAATTATATTTATTATATGTTTATACCTACCAGTAATTTGTCCATTAATTTGGCTGTTTAATATAACCAATATCAATACACTTACAACGCAGTTCATCTTTCATTTATTTGAAATAAAGAATTGTTATTTTTGGTTCCGAATAAAATAACACTGAAAGTTTCAAATTGGATTAATTGTTAGCAATTTAGCGATATCGCAAAAAAGTAGATACTGTTCAATAATTAATTAAATATACAGGGTGTAACTAAATAAGTGTAAAACATTTAAGCGGGTGATTCCTCATCGAAAAAAAGATAGGACCTTTCATATAAAGAAACTTCATTGGAGCATCCCTTGTTAAGATACAGCCCCTTAAAGGGGGTACATAAAATGTGTTTAACAATTTTTTTCACAAGCACTAAAAAAGTTACAATATTGAAATTAACCTGACATTTTCTACTACCAAAAAGACACTTAGCCAGTAATTTATTTGTTTACCCCATGGTTGTAAGGGGTGGAAAACGCAACCCCTAAAATTTATTTCCAATGTAAGTTTTTGTCTTATTATTTGTTTACCATCTAAAAATTTATTTTCGATAGCCTGTTTCATTCTAAACAAAAAATGTCTCTTGAATTTTTTGCCCAAAATAAACCAGTTCGAAGCAAAAAAATATTTTACGAACAAGATACATATCGCCATAAAACGAAAATACGAAACTAATTTATCCAGTAGGCCGCTATTAGCGATAGTGACAATTAAATTGGTCTGAAGGTAGACATATTGAACATTTACTATGATTTCTAGATGTTGTATGTTTTGTTATTAATAAATTAGTTTTGTTTATTTATAAATTTTATGTACCCCCTTTAAGGGGCTGTATCTTAACAAGGGATGCTCCAATGAAGTTTCTTTATATGAAAGATCCTATCTTTTTTTCGATGAGGAATCACCCCCTTAAATGTTTTACACTTATTTAGTTACACCCTGTATAATTAAGAAACAATTTAATGACAAAATTGTGTTTACCTTGCCTGTACATTATTTTTGGTGCCTAATTAGTTTACCGGTATTATAGGTATTTTGAAATTGGCTGTATTTAAACGTATCTATTATATTCTAATTATATTTAACTTGTCCAATGTGCGATACTATTAAATTTTTTAAAAGGATGCCGTCGAAAGACGTCTGACAGACGGAGTTTTCTCTATACAGGGTCGCTTTTATGTATGGAAACGGTCGATTATTTGCTAAAGTAAGATAGCTAGCGAAGAATGTTAAATACAAAACTTTTAGGGTTTTTAGAAATCTATTATACTACACATAAACTAAGTATCAGATCAGTCAAAAAGCCATGGAAGAACAAAGTTACTTTATTTTAAATGGAACCCCCTGTATATTATTCAATATTTCAATTATTTATAAGATTCTAAAAAAAATGTTAAGCACACCACATACCTAATCTTAACCGTTTTCGAGATATCGAGTTTCGAATTTCGTTTTCAAATAAATTATTAAATTCATTAATTCTACGCCATCAAGTTACCTTAGAAAATATTTATCTTTATAACAATGTTGTTTTGTCATCTTGACTACAGCTATGCCAAAAATGCTTACATTTTCAATTTGTGAACAATTTTCGCGTAAATATGGCACGTTTAAGTGATGAATTTTAATGATGATAGGGTACGGCGATAGGACACGGAGTTTTACCCAATTGGTGAATATTTTTTATGAATTGCATCCAGATCGGGAACCTATAAATTAAATCAACTGTTTCCAAAACATTGCAGCGTTTACATGAAACTGTGAGGCGTTACTAATGAAGAAAATTCTCTAAATCTCATGTTAGATCTGGTAGAAAATCCAATAAATTCGACGCAACAGCGAGCTTTAAATCATAATATGAGTCGATATTCCATTCAAAAAAATTACCAAAAGAGAAAAATTCAAATCATATAAAATTCATTTGTTACACGAACTGAGTGAAGACGATTTTGATCGCAGAATTCAGTTTTGCGAAATCATTATGAATAAATTGAATCAAAATGTCAACAACAACATTTTATTTTCTGATGAATCAACGTCTTGTTTAAACGGGCACGCAAATCGACACAACTGTAGATATTGGTCAGACCAAAATCCACATTGGATGGAACAAGTTCATACCCAACGACCACAAAAAACCAATGTTTGGTGTGGCATTATTGGTGGAAACGTCATAGGACCCTATTTTATACATGAAAATTTGAACTCTGAACGATATTTATTACTTTTACAAGAGAATATTGTTCCACAGCTCAGACGATTATTCCCGAACCATAATAATCCCAATTTACCGGCTGAACAAATATGGTTTCAACAAGATGGGGCTCCACCACATTTTGGACGGATGTTGAGGGAATATCTGGAGGAAACTTTTCCTGGTAAATGGATTGGGTGCAGAGGTGCAATTGAATGGCCTGCTAGGTCTCCTCATATGACCCCTCTTGACTTTTTCCTGTGGGGCCATATCAAAAATTTAGGGTACAAAAATAAGCCACAAAATATCAAAGATTTGAAACAAAGAGTAATGCATGAAATTTCCAGTATTGCTCCCAATATCCTTTTAGATTCGCTACAAAATTTTGTTCACCGAATTCTTTACTGCCAGGAGGTAAACGGTGGACACTTTGAGCACCTTATAAAATATGATTTTAAATTGTTGTTTACTAAAACTTAGTTTGTCTTTTTTATTATTGTTATTAGATTTTTGCTTTTGGACTAATCTTGTATACTTAGTTTATGTGTAGTATAATAGATTTCTAAGAACCCTAAAAGTTTTGTATTTAACATTCTTCGCTAGCTATCTTACTTTAGCAAATAATCGACCGTTTCCATGCATAAAAGCGACCCTGTATATGAAAACGCTTCATTTTTTTTCAATGTAGAACAAAAAATGTCTAAATTTTAGTAATAATTGAAGAAAAGTCCATTTTATTTCTACATGGAACAGTAAATAAAATTAAATCTAAAAATCGTCAGAAACAAAAAAATATATACTTTCCTCCAATTTTAGTTGCATTGCAAAATTTTTTTTCTTTAATCATTTTTTTCCTAAAACAGAAATAAACGCTTGGGGAGAAAACTCGTTTAGAGGTACTCAGGAACTCACTTAAAAATTTATAATATGGTTGATTTGGAAGCCGTCTTTCATGTATAATGATGTATTTATTCCGATTTACATTATCAATACTGATAGTATGATATACAGGGTGCCCCAAGTAAAGTGGCCTATTAGAAGTATCTCGAGAACTAAACGATATTTTATTTTGAAAATTTGGCTGTGGCTATAAGAGATGGTTTTCTACGTTTATAATATATTTTCGATGGTGCGGTGTTGCCGGATCATACCGAAAGTGGTAGCAACTTCGGAATTTTAAATGAATTACAATATACAGGGTGTTATGGAAATGACGTATTATATTTAAATGGGTGACTCCTGGGGTGTCCTAGAGAAGCGCTACATATATATTTTTTTTTAAATCGAACGTTTAAAAAGTGGGGTAATTCACCCCTAATCCCACACACAACTCCTCGGCACATTCATATATGAAGATATTACATTGCCCAGCTGATTAATCAACAGATGTTCAAGCAGAATGTTGCCAAAATGTTTAAAAGTGTAAAACTTTAGTTTCTTATAAAAATAAATATTTAGCTTACTTAGAAAGTAAATCCAGGACGCGATTAAGGAATCCAGGACACAGACACTTTCAGTTCTTTTTTCTATAGGAAAAACTTTATGCTCATCACGTGTCCTGATGATAGTGTGGGAGTGAATAATAAGCTTATCACTAAACCCCAACACTAACGCATAATTACACTTTACAATAACACACATAGAACAAGAGCACTTAATCATTTCGCAATAGAAATAATAAAAACGCTAATTTATATGGGACATTAACCCTTTACTAAAGATAAAATGTAACAATTATGTTAACAATTGACATGAACTACCCTCTGAAATAATGGGCTAGTCTGACTACGGACATCAAACCGTTCCGAGAAATCTCCGCTGTCTAGAGCGCGGTTGCCATTTCCGAGACTATAATTATACAGGAATGTAATATAATAAGGAAATTCGGCAATTTATGATAGTCGCTTATAAAACATCGAAAGTGACAAAGCTGTATTTTTAAATATTACCCGATGTCCACAATCAGCTGTTTAAAGAAATGAGAAACGTGTTATTTATATTTAAAATTTTTAGATGTTAAATACATTATTTTCCAGACCGCTCAGACAATAAGGGCGTATTTTGGTCTACATAGTAGCACTTTAAAATACTAATTCAGATTGAATGATACTTAGATGTGTTATGTGATTTTATTGTGCCGGTTTGTTTTTGTTCAAGTTACCTAGGTACTTGGTGTTTTTTATAAATTCAGTTGGTGTTGTTCGAAAAGCTAAATAAAATTGCATTTTTTTTCCTAAAGGGTAAGTGGCATTTTGACGGGTGTCGTTCGAATTGAACAAATGAGAACATACCTGACCATTTAAAAACTCCGCGGCGGTTCGTTCGAGTCAGTTTAAGTTTATAAATCAGAGATTGTTTCCTAGCGAACTGAACTGAACGTAAAAGTTTAAAATAATGTACCCTGAAAAATAAACAACTTGCAAGCTGTCAAACGGTTATTGACTTTGTAAAGAGTGTTTACCCTAAAGATATGACAACACTGTTGACATATGTTGCTTTGTTTACCTTCCTGACAGGGGCAGCACGTGGTCATTTTTGGTTTGACATAAGGTCATGTACAGGGCATATTAAATTAGAGCGCCATTTTTGGATATTTTTCTTCAATTTGTTTTCATCTCAGGAATTGCCGATTTAAATATAATACGTCATTTCCATAACACCCTGTATATTATATATTTTTTGGAATCTAGGTAAAAATCTAAAACAGTTTTCTGTATAATGTCATATACATATCTTTAAGAGTTTTTGAATTATAAATAATTTTGTGATTTTTTAACGCCATATCGGGACCTGAAAAGAAAATCATATCTTTTTAGCGGTTACAGCTAGAAAGCTGAAATTTCGACGATAGTTTCACAAGACCATCAAAATTTTATTATTTTGAACAGTATTTAATTAGTTTTATACAGGGCGTCTCCATAACAATATTTCTGAGGGAGATGAGTTATTGCAAAAATCTTCTTTTTTTTCAAATGCGACACCCTATATTTGATATGTTTTGCTAATGGAGGATCGAATTTTCTATCTAATGATATTAAGTGTTCCTATACCTATCTTCAGTATTTTCGGAGTTATAGCGAAATTTAAAAATTATCTTATAAAAATATATTTTTTGGTAGTTTGCTGTGGATTCATAGAAACAAAATAATGAAAAATCCATATGACGTTATCTTATCTTCTTTTTTTTCAAATGCGACACCCTATATTTGATATGTTTTGCTAATGGAGGATCGAATTTTCTATCTAATGATATTAAGTGTTCCTATACCTATCTTCAGTATTTTCGGAGTTATAGCGAAATTTAAAAATTATCTTATAAAAATATATTTTTTGGTAGTTTGCTGTGGATTCATAGAAACAAAATAATGAAAAATCCATATGACGTTATGTCTGTGTTGTTGTAAAAAAAAATGGTTAACCAATAAGGAATTTATTAATGAATAAATAAATAAACAAAATGAAAATTACGCAACAACACCAATAAAATAACTAATAACTAAATTGTTTAAAATGCTTGGCTCTTAAACATTCATAAATTGTGGTTATAACATGTTCATTTGTCAGCTTTTTCATTTCTTTCCCTTCTAGAGACCCCAAAGCTGTTCATACTCGATTATCTAAATCTTCCCTTGTTGTGACGGGTGTCTTGTATACTATTTCTTTAATTCTACCCCATAGATATAAATCTAGGGGAGTAAGATCCGAAGACCTTGGGGCCATTTCCATGGACCGCCTCGGCTAAAGTCATAGGAGCTACATCAGGATGCAGCTCATTAAATTTTATGCAAGTTCTAGATAAAACTCTACCACACTCCCCATGAATATAAAATAAACTTAAAATATCTAAGCTCGAATAATGTGAATTAGCCATTTTTATTACAACAACACAGACATAACGTCACATGGATTTTTCAATATTTTGTTTCTATGAATCCACAGCCAACTACCAAAAAATATATTTTTATAAGATAATTTTTAAATTTCGCTATAAGTACGAAAATACTAAAGATAGGTATGGGAACACTTAATATCATTAGATAGAAAATTCGTTTCTCCATTAGCAAAATATATCAAATACAGGGTGTTCCATTTAAAAAAAGACGATTTTTGCAATAATTCATCTGCCTCAGAAATATTGTTATGGAGACGCCCTGTATAAAACTAATTAAATACTGTTCAAAATTATAAAATTGTGATGGTCTTGTGAAACTATTGTCAAATATTCAGTTTTCTAGCTGTATAGTTAAGTAAACAGATGGACTATACCGGGTATTTCAACCAAAACCCAGTAGCTATATCGATTCAGAACACACGACACCCCATGCGTTACTTTTGATACTCCCTAAAATGGTTTACTGCTAAGCTAAATTCTTGATAAAAATGCAATTTTCAAATTTCATTGTGTTGTAAATTGTTTTTCCCAGAGAACTAAATTTTTTCAAATATAAACAAATTGTCTCACTCGGATTTGTTCGGGTTTGCTATCACACACCCTTATGACAAGCTAAAAAGGAGAGATAATTTATTAAAAATGCCAATTCATGACAAAAAATACAACAAGCGCAAATTGCTTCGCATTTATCTAGGTACCCATGACGCCATAATGCTAACAAACAAATGAACAAAATTACAAATTTACGATCCGCCATCATTTGTATAAGAAAAAAGTCAACTATTTAGAGAATTCATAGCCACCTTGATCAATAAATAAAAATATGAAGAAAAATGATTTAAAGTGTAAAAAAGTGTAAAAAAGTGACTTAGGGGATGTCGTTGAATTTGGAATGGCGTTCTGAATCGATATAGCCAAAAATATACTGGATGTTCCATTTAAAAATCCAAATGTGAAAAAATGGCGTCCGTCATGTTATAAAATACAAAATAATATCACATGTAAACCCACCAAATTTTATTTCTGTAATTTAAACGATAAAAAAGTTATAGGGGTGACATTTCTTCCTGAAACACCAGGTGTTGTGTTGTGTGCTTTTAAGTAAAATCGTTTGAAAAGAATTACGTTCATGAAAGAGCCAATTGATAAAATTATGTAAGATTTTATACTTTTATTTCCATACAAAATATTACTTAAACTCCATTTTACGAAACTAAATAAATAATAATAGAAAACGAAATAAATATGGCACTTTATTTATAGAGTACCTATCTGATAATGAGACAAAACAACCCGAACAAAAATGGCTTAAGAAAATATCTGATACAGAAATATCAAACCAGACTTGAACAAAACAAATATCAATTTTAATCCATGGCCTTCTATCACAAATTTATTATTATTATTATTATTAATTAACTCAATTATGAACATAATTTTTTACAAACCGATTTTACTCAAAAACTGCAAGTTCTATCAAGATGAACAGCGAAGGGCACTTTTTTACGTAAAATACTTTATAATTTCATAATTTTTAAGAGAATTAAAATATGGGCTTACACGGAAAAATACTAATAAAATTATTATAGTAAATATTTTATTGTAAAATTTCCTATAAAATAAAGTATTAATTACATTTTTTATTAGTAATCTATACCAAAATAATATTGTAAACATAATTTCTAGTGAAGTACCTTTAGTTAGAACTTTTAATACATTTAGTAAAATCAAGTAAATATTGAAATATACAGGGTGTTCATTTGAAAACTTCCCACCACGGATTTATCGAAGACCACTGATTTCGGAGATATACGATTTAAAAAATAAAAATTCAACACCCTGTAGCAAAAAATTTAAGCAGTTGCGGACATATGTTCATAGGAACTTTTCTTTACAAAATGACCTAAGAAATCACACCATGAAATATTAGCACGTCATTAAGGAACACCCTTTATAGGATGTAAACTATAATAAAAAATATTATTACAGCTGAAATATAGGCAAAATATATGCAAATTCCATAAATATACTTCGTATGGATCATATTCTCTAGAAAACTGTCATGTGTTGTCAAAGGCAGTTTAAATATAATTTATTATAATTTAAAGCAATTCATTTTAGAAATAAATAGCGAATGTAATGCGATAGAATAGACAATAGAGTAATAACTCCTCTAATATGTACAGTAATAGGATGTATTCTCCGGCATATTTTCGAAACCGTTCATAATAAAATATTTAAAATAAGGTATAGTGTATAAACTGTTGACGCTAAATCAGTTTCTAAATTCAGAATTTCAAAATTTTAATCATGTGCGTCAGATGCCAGGATGGTTAAGGGTTAAAATACACAGAAAGAAATATCAATTAAATTTACCATAAAATAGTAAAACTAACCGTAAGTTATGGATGTTAGTAGAATAACTTTTATTAAGAACTGCCATAGCATTATAGAAAAATTTTAACAAAATTTTTTAGTAAAAATGACAAAAACATTTAGTAAACCATTTATATTTTTGTAAAATTTACTAAAATCTTTTGTAAAATTTACTAAAATATTTTGTAAAATTTAATAAAACCTTCTGTAAAATCTAAAATCTTTTGTAAAATTTACTAAAATATTTTGTAAAAATTTCGACACAAGGTAAGCGGTCACCCATCCAAGTACTAACCGTGTCCAACCTCGGCGATCGATTGAATGTTTCCTCTTAAGCTCCCCACCTGTCCTCCTTACAAAGAACGAGTTCTGATTGATCCGTTGCATCTGATTTAAGCTCATCATTCTTGTAACAATAAAACAATAAAAAATACTTAAAGTACAATATATTTAGAAATATTTAACTGCTGGAGTAATAAATAAATTATTTTCACTTACATTCGTTGTAAAATTTACAATATATTTTACTTGATTTCACTAAATTTATTAGAAATCTCAACTCTCTACTTTTTGTAAATTATGTTTACAATCCGAACCTTCGTTACACCGGATTCTTCAATAATCCGGCCAAACATTTCAACTGCATTGTGTACTTTATGATCAGGATTTGATAGTACTCGGAAGTACAATATATTTAGAAATATTTAACTGCTGGAGTAATAAATAAATTATTTTCACTTACATTCGTTGTAAAATTTACAATATATTTTACTTGATTTCACTAAATTTATTAGAAATCTCAACTCTCTACTTTTTGTAAATTATGTTTACAATATTATTTTGGTACGGCTTAATAATGAAAATTGTAATTGCAGTGCAACCTCGATAATCCGAACCTTCGTTACACCGGATTCTTCAATAATCCAGCCAAACATTTCAACTGCATTGTGTACTTTATGATCAGGATTTGATAGTACTCGGTAATTCAAGGAAACAAAAATTACAAATTACTACACAAAATAATATAAAATTTAATTTAAAGTATGCTTCTGTTTTAAATAATTTTTGTTTATGTACTGTTTTCTAGTTGTTTTGTATTAAATGTTTCGTTTTTCAATAGAAAAACTGTCTCGCTTAATAATCCGGATTATTTACTAATCCGGATGACCGCGGTTTTAATTAGTCCGGATTATCGAGGTTGCACTGTATTACAATATCTTATAGGATATCGTACAATAAAATCTTTACTATATAATTTTACTATAGTGGTTGTTAAAATATACTATATAGGGTGTTCATTTGAAAACTTCCCACCACGGATTTATCGAAAACCACTGATTAAAAGAAAAAACGCCGAGACACGTCAAGAGAATTGCCAAAGGGGACAACTTTTTAACCAAAAACTACTTCACCCCCTTTTACCCTCTGGCCCCCGGGGTCATCTCCTTAAAAATTTGAAATGACAAGGGGTATCAAGTAATAGCTTGTTTGAAACGTCCTTCAAAGTGCTTTATTTTGGCGTTTGATTTTTTAAAATCGGTCGATTCGTTTTCGAGAAAATTAGAAAAATCTTTATTTATCTTAATTTGTTCAGATAGAAAAAAAAGCACACGAAAATATCATTTTTTATTTCAATAAGTGTTCAAAATGTTGCCTGTTATTGGCCAAACAATGATATAGGCGATTTTCAAGTTCCTGACGGACATTTTCAAAAACATGTTGTGGGAGATCATGGCAGCTTTCGGTGATGCCTTGACGAAGTTCATCCAAACTGTTAGGCTGGGCAGTGAACACAATAGTTTTCAAATGGTCCCATAGAAAAAAGTATAATGGCGTCAAGTCAGGAGATCTAGCAGGCCATTCTATAGGCCCTCTTCGCCATATCCATTTATCTGGAAACTCGTCGTCTAGCCATTGCCGAACCGGAAGAACATAGTGAGGAGGAGCGCCGTCTTGCTGGAAATATATTTCAGCCTCATCAAGTATAGGGTTTCCATCGTCTTCGATTTGGTTTTCAATGGTTTCAGTGATAAGCGGATTGATGGTATTTTCCAACATATCTAAATAAATGCCTCCATTTAAATTCCCATTAATAAACAATGGCCCAATCACTTTGTTTCCTAAAATTCCTACCCATACATTAATTTTTTGGGGGTACTGAGTATGCCCTTCTACAAAAGCATGAGGATTTTCATTGCTCCAATACCTGCAGTTATGCTTATTAACAAATCCATTTAGATAAAATATGCATTCATCACTCAAGCTGATATTATTTACATGAATGGTATTATCATTAATCGCTGCAGTCATTTGTTCACAAAACTCAACTCGCCTATCGAAACCATCTTCGGTTAACTCTTGCAATATTTTCATTTTGAATGGATGAAAATTATGTAATTTAGTAGCTGTGTGTACAGAGCCTAATGAAATACCAGTCGCATCAACAATTTTGCGTAATGAAGTATTAGGATTTATGGCAAAATGACCCAAAACTTCAACTTGAGCGGCTTCATCCAAAATTCTACGATGATTACGTTTTTTATTTGCAACAGATCCAGTTTGAGTAAATTTAGTAACAAGGTCCAAAACATACCTATGCGAAGTTATCTTCTGGCGTTAAATGTAACGGCAGTTTGCCGAGCACATTGATTTTGGGCACCATAAATTAGAATCATTTCCACTCTTTCCGCTAGTGTGTAAACCATTTTGGAAGTAAAATCTGAATCAATAAATTAATTTTCACTATCCCAAGATTGTCACAAAGGTAACTGACAGCAAATTAAATTGTTTCTTTCCCTTAGCAACTATAGAAAACTGAACAAGTATAAAAAACTAAACAGGTATAAGAATAAAAACAGTTCGCCCATGTTATCTGTGTCGATAAAAAGAAGGCGGGTCAGAGGGTAAAAGGGGGTGAAGTAGTTTTTGGTTAAAAAGTTGTACCCTTTGGCAAATCTTTTGACGTGTCTCGGCGTTTTTTCTTTTAATCAGTGGTCTTCGATAAATCCGTGGTGGGAAGTTTTCAAATATACAGGGTGTTCATTTGAAAACTTCCCAGATTTTTGTATAGCATCGATTTTTTAATAATTTAACGCCCGTCACATGGCTAATTTTACTCTTCTGTATCATATAACGCCAATATTTGGAACTGAGTTATTTTAATCAGTCACTATAACCATTTTCCTATTATTCATAACAGTCCTGTCTTATATTGGCTTAAAGTTTTGGAATGTTCCTTATATAATGTTAAAATACTAAGAAAATTAGTCATCGGCACATCACTGTATCTCCGGTAACAATTTCATGCGTAATCGGTGTTACTGTGACCGGCGATACAAAAATGCACAAATTTGTGGATAACAGCCAATACAAGCTATTTCTAACTTTTTTAGACTGAAATGATTATCTATACTCAAGAGAATGTCTTCGTGTAGTATTTTTCCCTTAATTAAGACTACTAGGTCTGAGTTAAACTTGTGATCGGCGTTACAACATAAAAACATACGCCTGGTAAAAAGTAGGCGATGTTCTAGTTTATACCAAAATAAGCATTATAAAGAACTTACCTAAACAGGAGAACGCTTTACACAAATGCAAACACATACCGTCATATGTGTAAAACTATTAGGCCGACCTCTAGTGGCATTATTTATAAGCAATTTCTGCCATGACCGGCGATACATGCAGCTGCGGGAACCGAACTTCTGGTTAATAATTGCGTTAGAGAAACTAAACTGTTGATCTTTGAACATTATTTTTTCAATACAAATTGTAGTAGGAGTGTAAATTATTTATATATAAAAGTATCTTTAGTAAAATTACGTGAAATATAAAAGGGTAAAGTAAGAAATTATTGACTGGGGACACGTGACCGGCGATGCATCAAATTCAAATTTGAATACTGCAGCTATAATCTAAAAAAGTCTTTTAAAATTGCTTTCTAATGCAGGAAGTAACATATATTTCGCAAATTATACTTAATCGTTTCTACAGGCAAATAGTTTATTTTAGTAAGTTATATGCTAAGGACTGAAAGATGCCTGTAAAAAAATGTTGAACCATCAATAACATTGATAATGATAAATTTGATTTATCGTTAATTTTTTGATTAGATCTTAATACATATTTTGGTATAACCATTACAATTTGCAATTGATTAAAAGCAGCTAAAAGAGTTTCTTGATCTCTTGAAACAAAAAAGTTATTAGGCATTTTCAAAACAGACAATTTTTTAATTTGCCCGTGTATCTTAAAACAAAATAATAATTCTGATATCTGTCTATCGCTTATTGCATCCAAAAAATATTATTTTTACAATAATTTCAACAACTGAGAAACTCTCGAATATGGGAAACCCTATCGATCTATATATCTACGTGGTTATGATAAAGAAGTGGATCAGCCTTTTATATAGACTACCGCCCACCTAATAATTTGTTCAGACTGATCAAAATTATTTTTTTGAAATGCTTTTTTTTAGAATAAAAATCGTTTACAGAGTGGATTATAAATATGCTACTAGTATCAACTTCAATTTTTTTAATGGAACATGTAATATATATTTTTACATTTTCACATTCTACAATCAGTTCTAGACATTTTTTTATAAATTATGCCCTATTCCTATCCTCAACCGTTTACGAAATATTAATATGTAAAGTACGTTTCACGAAATTTGGATACGACTTAATGATTTCCTGGGTAGGTCCCATTGTGTCGACAAGAGCTTGGCAATAAACAAGTGAAGTATGAAGGGACGGACTAAGGAAAACAAGTAATGATATATATTATGTAATGTAATTAATTTATTTAATTAATTTAATGTATTATGTAATGTAATATTAATGTAATCAAATGAAACAACATTTTTTTTTAAATATTACTAGTCATATTTATTTACATTTATTATGTCATTCTATAGATAGTTCTGTTTCGCTATCGCTATCCTCATCAAAATTAATTATAATTGGATTAATTATACGATCCAGACTAATATACGAATTTTCTACAGTTATTACGTGACGGACTGAATTTTTCCAACTACCTGGGGGAATATCATTAATGCATTTTCGTCTTCGATTGTCAATTTTGCGGTATCTGAATCCCATTTCCGACAAAACTCTCCAAAGGCTAGTGCGGCTACAACTTATTTGGGTTTCATCATTGCTGAGCCGTTGCTTCAGAGAATCTAATGTAGGTACGCGTTGCTCTTCGTACATGGTGTAGATTTTTCGCCTTATCAAGTCCTTGTCGCTTTCGTCGAAACATTTGGTGAAACCGGCATCTTTACGCTTCTTTCTAGATTTAATGGGATTTGACGCGATTCTTTTCACTGTAGTCAGAGGTATCTTAGTCAAATCAGACGTTTCAGTCGCAGCAGCACTAGCATAAAGTCCTCTGTTGAGTAAAGAAGTATATACTCTTTTTACAATTTCCCTAGCATCGAGAGATAAATGCATTTTCTTCACTGCAACACTAGAAGAAGCACCATCAATGTTTTTCCATGGACGCCACATACTGTTTTTTTATACGTTTGGTAAAATAATATCGGTAATATAAATAAACTCTTCCAGCAAGAAATAAAAACCTAACAAATTTTACCACAAAAAGATATTTAAATATAAATTAAGCAACCTAACCTACCTGATGTGCCTATATTTAATTATAATTATTACAATCCGGTCCTTTCACATAATAATAACAAACGGTCATAAATAATGGGATCGCCACAGGTACTTTTACTGCAGTCATTAAGTTATATCCATTTTTCGTGGAACATACTTTACTTTAACCTTCCGGGGCTATGAGTCCGCACCGTAGAGAATTGGAAGATAATAATGCAGAAATTCAAGATCACAACACTGATGATGAGCAAGATATTGATCTCAACGTAAAGGACCCCTCACAAATCAAATGGAAATTGGCTCTCGGTGAAATTGGCCAAATTTTGGATATGTTGTTCCTTTCGGTGTCCAGATCAAAAGTCTCCACGGACACAAAACTCGAAAATATTTCCTGCGAGCAGTACATAGCTCTGAAAGTTAGAGACCGGTAATCCCCTATTATCGCTGATTTTACCTCTTCTCCCCTTGCATTTTCAGGATATACAGTGAGGACGTAAAGTAGGGAATAAATTCATTATCTCGCAAACTACAATTTTTTTAAAAAATCGCTCGGACCCTTCGATTTTGTTTTTCGAACGCGCATATTCTGACATAAAATGTAGATATACAGGGTGTTGCAAATAAGAGTGACACAAAAATTTTTTTTCTTAAATAGAGGAGTTATTCTCATTCAAAATTTGAA
This sequence comes from Barypeithes pellucidus, assembly GCA_963991005.1. Lineage (NCBI taxonomy): Eukaryota > Metazoa > Arthropoda > Insecta > Coleoptera > Curculionidae > Barypeithes > Barypeithes pellucidus. The sequence continues at coordinate 27,111,752 of OZ022556.1, forward strand.
AATCAGATATTTCGCAATCAATCAAGACTTGCATTGATTCATGCACGCTGAGGAAAACCTGTAGTCAGCATGCGTGAAGCGCAAGAAAAGTCAAGTAGGCTTTGGAGTTATGATGCAAGAACCAAAAGAATTAATGTCAATAGTTACTGTTATTGTCAGTTTTATTTGTATTTTCCTAACGTTTTACTAGTTTTCAAAAGACTCGTTTCGTTTTTTCATAACTAAATTAAATTAAAATGCGGCTCACTGAGAAACAGCGCATAGAGGTTTTGATGATGATGGGCTACGGTGATAGGGTTAGAACACAGCAAGAAACTTGTGAGTTATTTAATCAAAAATACCCCAATCGTCCGCCAATATCACAATCAACAGTAAGCAAAATTGAGTACAAGTTTAGGCAATTCGGTCATGTAAGAGATGTCCCTAGATTTGGTCGTCCTCAAGTTGATGAAAATCAACAATTAGAAGTCTTACTGGCAGTTCAAGATAACCAGCATGTGGTGTCTAGGCAGGTAGCATGTGACGTGGATATTGGAAAAACAACAGTTCTTAAAATACTGCATACAAATAAATACCATCCTTATAAAATGCAAGTTCTCCAAGAACTTTTGGAAAGGGACTTTGAGAGGCGCCTTGAATTTTGTGAGCGTTTACTGGATATGTGTTTCGTAAACAGAAATTTTGTAAAAAATATAATTTTTTCCGATGAGTCCACATTTTGCTTGAATGGTGACGTAAATACCCAAAATTATCGATATTGGTCCGATGTAAATCCACACTGGATGAGGGAAGGACACACATAAGTTTATCAAAAGATCAATGTGTGGGCTGGCGTTGTCGATGATATTGTTATAGGGCCTTTCTTTTTTGACGGAAATTTAACAGGCGAGAGATACTTGAGTTTTTTAGAACAAGAACTTGTTCCAGCCCTGGCCACCCCTTTTCCTGAGTTAGAACGTCCCGATTTGCCACATCATAATATCTGGTTGCAACAAGATGGTGCTCTCCCACATTTCGCTGTGGGAGTTCGTACATATTTGGACGATACTTTTCCAAACAGGTGGATTGGAAGAGGTGGTTTTATTGAGTGGCCGCCAAGGTCACCCGATTTAACACCACTATACTTTTTTTATGGGGATACCTTAAGGGAAAAGTATTCAAAAGCCAGCCTGCAAATTTAGATGATTTAAAAGATCGCATCCGGCAAGAAATTCGGCAAATTACACCCCAAATGGTTCGAAATGTTCAGCGAGAATTTGTAGATCGGTTAGGCTATTGTCAGTTGACCAACGGAAGACACTTCGAACATTTACTTTAAAAAAATTATTTTTAAGTTCACCTAACTGTTTTTTCGATAAATAAATCTTTTTTAAAATAATTTTATTCTTTGTTTTCTCCATGACTTTTTCCACTTTTCAAATTTTGAATGAGAATAACTCCAAAACGCTTGGGCTAAGGTATAGCACATGCTACATGAAAAATGTTTAGGATTTTCCGAAGAATCCGTACATGCAATAATATACAGTGGGTTCTATTTAAGAAAAAATTTTTTTGTGTCACTCTTATTTGCAACACCCTGTATATCTACATTTTATGTCAGAATATGCGCGTTCGAAAAACAAAATCGAAGGGTCCGAGCGATTTTTTTAAAAAATTGTAGTTTGCGAGATAATGAATTTATTCCTTACTTTACGTCCTCACTGTATATGAAGATATTTGTCTTTCTTGCTACCAAAAAATTTCTGATGTATAAATATTATTATCAATTAATAATTGCAATTTTATAATAATAATTAAAACAATGCCATCGCGGGCCGCTGCATTGCTAAGCTCCGCCCATCTCGCGATGCTCTCGGCCGATCGACTGAATTTTTCCCTGTAGACTACATTAGCTTGTGACCCACGGGAGACAAGTTATAACCTTCAGAGCTGGGTACTGCTCGAAGGGAAGATTTTCGAGCTTTGTGCCTATGGAGACTTTTGATCTGGCAGATCTTTATCCAGGAAGGACTATAATAGCACAACAAAGGGTTACCTATTATGTTGGAAAATACTTGTGTAATGACTGTTTGGCTTATGAAAGTGACGAAGATTAAACTTTAAAATTTCAATAATCGACTTTTAAATTTAAGTTAGGCCTTGCATTTTTAAGTTTGTTAAAATTATTTTTTAACAGAATGTTCCATTTTTTTGAGATTTATTAATTTTTTGATATCGAAATAAGTTAGTTTCTTTTATTTTTTTAATAATTCTTTTTTAATTTTTCAAGCCTTTTTGAATTGATCGATTTACTAAAAAAGTAAGCATCCACTGATGTTGGATCTCTAATACATTTTTTATGAAAACTGACTTAGTTTTCATAATTTTTTTAAAAATATTAATTAAAACAAGAATTGCGGACTGTGAGTCCGACATTAACCTTTATGACACAAGGAATCACGTTAGCTCTGAAAGGTTAATGCTGGAATGCACCTTCAAGATTGTGATTTGAGTTTAGACCATTGCTATGTCGAGAAACATATAAATGCTGCATACAAGTATTAAAGTATTAAAATAATGTAAAAGATTGAAGATAAGTATATATGATTTCTGAACAATGTCTAGAATTGATTGTAGAATGTAAAAATGTAGAAATATAGGTACAATATGTTCTATTTAAACAATTAGAGTTGATACAAATAGCATTTTTATATTCCACTCTGTATAATAAATTTTTTCAAAAAAAAAATGCATTTGAAAAAAATTAATTTGACGAGTCCGAGCGATCCTTGATTAAGTGGATGGTTTTCTATAAAAAAGCCTGATCCATTCCTTTATCATAACCCTGTATATCGACCAAACCAAAAAAAAAAAACATTATACAGTGTAACTCAGTACTTACCAAAATTATTCTTTAACTAAAATACCAGTTCTGAATGTTACAGCCAGTTCTAGATATATTTCATATAAGATATTATAGATATACCTCTATCTTGTATGTGTGTTAACACTATAAAGTGTTAAAATAAAATGGGGAAATATTTTATTAGGAAAGTAAACAACGAAATATGAAAAAAATTATATTTCAATATAGTGAAAATGTCCTCCAATAAATGTTCAGGTTCAGATTTGATATTGTACAGTGTACACACATTTTTCTTGAAAAAATACAATAGAAACTAAACTGACAGATGTCTTAGCGAGTAGAAATTAGCCAACAACAGACAGATACTTTTATCGCACACACACTCACTCCAAACACCACATACAAATCGCAATCGCGATTGATCCAAAAAACATAATAGAATCAAAACACAAACACTTAAGACCTTGTTTGAATAATACTCAAAAACCGATAAACACCTAAAGAGACAACCTACCCTCAACCCCCTACCCCAATACGTTAGGAGCTCTTAAAATTTGCTAATTCGATTCATTTCGAATGGAAAAGATTCAAGAGCTGGCACCAAACATAAATGTATAGTTTAAAAGCTAAAAACTAAGCAATCATACATGATGCAAAAATAACACACGTTGGTGAAAAGAAGTGAAAGGCCTCCAGCCAGACTTACACGGGGAGTTTAGTCGGTCGGCAATATCTCCTCAGAGAATTGTCATCCCGACACTACCTTACAGCCGCGTCTGTAAGGTGTCCATCTGTAAGCAGATTCTCCTCGGTTGTACAAAAAAAAAGCTTATTTCGGTATGTCTCAATTGATTGATTTGAATTTAGGTGTGTAGTCCAATACACGAAGCCCTTAAATAGAAATTTTAGTTACAAAAGCTGCATTTTTGGTGGAAAACACATTTTATTATTTGAAAAGACACTTCATTATTATTTTGTATTCAACCCTTGCATAAGGGATGAAAAATTACTTTTAAATATCTTTTTATCCGTAGCTTCGAAACAAAACACACTAGAAAAAAAGTATCAGTCAAAAGTTGTAGATCATTTAAATCTGAATAAAAAAGTTAATAATCATTTTTACGATATCTCGGATAGTTATAGCCATAGAATCATCTGCATTTTGAGAGTTGATCGGCGTCTTCAAAACGCCACGAAGGCATTAAATTGTCAACTTGGCAACACTGCCTATCAGCCAATTAAGACTCGACACAGGTGTCTGAAAAAGTTTTTGGTATGTCAGGTATTTTATTGTAGTATAATAATTATTTTGTATTTTTGACATGTTTTAAGGTTTTGTGGAACATTTTTGTGAAATGGTGTGTAAATAACCCTGTGAATGGTATGTATGAACTATTAGATCAAAAATAGTTTAGTTAATTTATTGATATTTAGATGATCTGACATATTGATTGATGTATAAAGCAAGTTTCGGGAATATCTGTGACAAAAATATGAAATTTGGTCAGATTTGAAATTGGCATTTATTATTCTTATAAAATTATATTTTTTTAAAACAATTTTCGGTTTCGTTACACTATTCGGACACACTAATTACTTGTATTTTTAACGTTTTTTTTGTTAAATTGTGTAATATGAATACTTTTAAGTAAAATTAGATGCGGAAAACACACATTAATTCATAAAATTTGAGTTTAAATGCAAAAATGGTCGTAAAATTGTTGATTCTTAAAATTTACGCTGCGAACATGTCATATTTGCAAAATTCGGTATTTTAACAGTGTTGCCACATAGAAAAGCTTTCTGCAATAATACAGTTTTTAGGTTGTTCGGGTTTGTTTATATCGATATAAGACCGCAGTTTATTGTCAATGTAGTTATGTCACGACTAAGCAATATCTTTTAAGAGGGTTAGCTGCGATAGAAAGGCCCAAAAATATCCGTTTTTGTGCAATAATTTTTTCCTATGTAGCTAATAAAAGACAACTGGCAACTCTGTTGAAGATGTCACTTTTAAGTCAATTTGACATTACATAACACTGTTGCCAAGAGCAGTTATACTTTGGCGTTCAAGGAAAAGGAAAGAACAAATCAAAATAAAATGGAAATAGCAAATATAGATAATGTTGACGCAATTACAAACAAGCATGATGTGGATTTTGCAAAATATTTACAATACAATACAATACATAGGATTGATTAGAGATAATTTCAGATACAAAACCAGAAATTGTCGTCTCGTATGCACTATTAGGCAGGAAGTTAATGCAAATGCCTTGAATTCCTGCTTTTATTGTTGCAAATGCCGGAAAGATTATCCTTTGTTTTCGGGATCTTTTTTTTCAAAATATGAATATTCCTGTTAGGCAGATATTTAAACTACACCGGTGGCGACCACAAAGTGGTTGTGTTTGCGACCAGCCTTGCTGGTCGCAAACACAGCCACTCCGCCGGTGGCCGCTACACGCTGCGGGCACTATGTTGTACACAGTTCTTATGGGCCGAGGGATGGCGTTTTCAGTGGCTCGGTTGAGCTGCACTGAGTCCATAAGAGGCGCGTGGCGGAATAAGACTCCAAAAGCTGTAGCGGGGCGGATTTTCACTTGTTAGGACATTATCAATTTATGTAACTTTCTTGTGTTTTCTTTTCCCGAATACAGAAGGAAATCGGCTACAAAAGGTGTAGCGGGGGCGGGTTTTCAGCGGTTTTCCCAGGGCACTGTCAATTTATGTAACTTTCTTATGTTTTCTTTTGCCGAATACAAAAATAAATCGGCTACAAACGGTGTAGCGGGGGCGGGTTTTCACTTGTTTTCCCAGGGCACTGTCAATTTATGTAACATTCTTATGTTTCCTGTTTCCGAATAGGAAATCGGCTACAAAAGGTGTCGCGGGGGCGGGTTCTCACTTGTTTTCCCAGGGCACTGTCAATTTATGTGACTTTCTTATGTTTTCTTTTTCCGAGTACAGAAGAAAAGGGTACAAAAGGTGTAGCGGGGGCGGGTTTTCACTTGTTTTCTCAGGGTACTGTCAATTTATGTAACTTTCGTGTGTTTTTTTGCCGAATACAAAAACAAATCGGCTACAAAAGGTGTAGCGGGGGCGGGTTTTCAGTGGTTTTCCCAGGGCAGTGTCAATTTATGTAACTTACCCTAACTTTCTTATGTTTTCTTTTTCTACAACCATATCTTTCCATTACATTTTCAAAAATTGTTAAATTCCGTGGGTGCTCAAGTGTAGTCATTACACAGAACCTTTACTTTTTATTTTTGTTATAAAATTATAAATCCGGCAACATCGCTAAAAATGTTGGGGTCAGAACCTTGTCAAATCACTCAAAAACCATAAAATTAGGATTTTTATTAATTCATTTCTTAAAAATTACTGAGTATTCCGCAAATTTTTTTATTGAATATTACTACTAAAAATGTATACTTTTAGAAAAAAATAGTAAAAATTTAAAATTCGTGTGTCCGAATAGTGTAACGGACCCCAATTTTCTCATGCCCTTTTAAAATCCTTTAACTTTACGAATCCATTTTTAGATTATAGAAAAATTAAGTATATTTGGCTAAATCTTCACATAAAATAGTGCCTGATATTATTAGCTTCTTTACCTATAATAACCATAAAATATTTGTAGTGTAAACTTTATCGATTTATCGAATATGGTAGATTCGGCCAGTGTCCGACACGCACTTCACCGATTTTTACGAGATGAAAACTACGCTGTGTTATTCTGGATTATTATATTGCTTCATATGAATGCCTTTATCGATTTATATAATAGCATCGTCCGGCGTCCGACATGCAATAATCTTTTAGAAGAAATCTACGCCATATGCTATTCTGGGAGATTTTTTGTTTAATATACATATATCAACTTATATACTATAGCCCCATTCGGCTTTGCGAAAAAATCTACGCCATATGCTATTCTGGGAGATTTTTTGTTTAATATACATATATCAACTTATATACTATAGCCCCATTCGGCTTTGCGCGATGTCCGACACGCACTTGAACATTTTTCGAAATGAAGACTACCCTATGTGCGATGCCGAGGTATTAAATCTACCCACCAAATTTCATCTAAACTGACATATAGATATAAATATATTGTTTCCGCAAAAAATGATTTACGGGATTATTCAGCACAAAATCCGATCATATTCTTCTATTTGTAAAATGTCACACATTGACGCTTCAATTCTAGTCCCAGGACGACAGTGGTGCCATATTCTGATTAACCTGCATTTATTAAAGATCTGGTCGAAAAATTGTTTTCGGACATCGTACCGCTTGTCGATTGTAGATAAGGAAAAAGTAGTAATAACCTTTCTTGTGCGAAATTTAATGATCTATAACATTTGTAAAAAACTCTTTTCCATGTTATTTTTCGTTTTAGAGTTATAGACCAGAAAATTATTTTTAACCCCATTTGGAGGGTTTTTTTAACTCTTATGCAAGGGATAGACTTAAAATAGTACTCAAATGTTCTTTCACATTATAAAGTCTACCTTCCACCAAAAATGCAGCTTTCTAACTAAAGTTTCTATTTAAGGGCTTCGTTTATTGGACCGTATAATCCTCAGGCGAACCTTTCTATTGCTTAAAATTTTAGCTAACTAATTGGCGTATGAATTTATAGGGGTTTAAAAATAATAATTATAACAGTAAAGTTCCTTTAGCGACTATTTTATTAAAACATAATATCAGAAGTCAATTGTGCATACCTCAAATCGACTAAATACAAATGTCAATAACATGACAGAACCAGTGGCCAATATTATTTCTATTCGTTTTAATAGTACATTACGTATCAAGGGCCGAAAAGAGGCTTTTACGAGATGCGGAGATGGCCGACCGAGCCGAAGGTGAGGGAGGCCACCGCACGAGTCCGGAAAAGGCTCCGACGGCCCGAGATATGTACCGTATTTTTTTTTACAAGTGTTCCGAAGCTTTGATGCCAAATAAATAAAGAAACTCCTCAGACAGTTTTCCTGTCTAGATGACATGAAAACACTCGCGCATGGAGAATGTAAATATCTATTTATTATGTTTGACAAATAGGCTCGGTGGCCTAATGGTATAGCGTTCGCCTTGTGATCTGAAAGTCGCGGGTTCAATTCCCGGACTAGGCATTTATGGTTTTATTTATTTTTTTCTAGTGCCCGAGTCTTTGAGGCCATATAAATAAGGAAATTCTTCAGACATTTTTCTAAAACATATTTGAAAAATTAACTGCCAATTTAATTTATATATTATCCGCTATTTATTATCGCTTGTAGTATGGCTTGGTGGGTAGTGTGTCCGCCTAGCGATCTGAGGGTCGCGGGTTCGAATCCCGCACCGACAATTCTGGTTTTATTTATTTATGAGCACATGGTGACTCGAAGCGGGCGGGAAAAATTTTTCCCGCCCGCTTCGATACTCTCCCGCCCGCTCTCTTGGAAAACGCCACTTTCGGTGAAGTGAACATGCATGAAAAGAGGCACTTTCGGGGCACATGTAAAAAAAAATATTTACATCTAAAATACATACATAAGAAACAAGCTAAATACCAAAAAAGTTGAATTATTAACTGTTCCATCTAAAAAAATTCTATACGTTAAAAGCAGTGGCGTACTGTATTTTCTGCTATAAAATTAAATTTTGACATCTAGTAATTTATTCTTGCAACATGAAAAAATAAGATTGTTTCCATTATAGATGGAACACCCTGTATAAGTGTGATTAATGATTCTATGATAACCCAGAATATGTATTTTATTCCTTTTTTAAAGTTCCAGTTTCTTCTTTGTTATTCTTTCCTTCTGCTAGGACGAAAATATGCTTTTGCAATGCAGATACAGGTAGCTCAATAAATAGAGTTAAAAATACGGCAAGTATACATGCACCTATCAGATCGGTAGAACATCGGAAGCACTAAAAAAAATATAAGAATTATAATAAACAGACCATAATACATTTACATGAATATGCCAGAGGAGTAATTGTTTTGGGTTTTCACGCGTTTGACTGACCGAAATATTGTATTCTATTGGGAAAATACAGATTTGTCAAACCTTCAACGGTAAAATATGAGAATAACCTTCTTAACTTAACCTACAAGTATTCTTATTCTTGTTCATTTCTGCTTCGTTTAGACTGAATATTTAATAGTACATTACGAGTGCGGAGACCGCACAATGAATAAAGAAATTCTTCTTCTTTTTCTAAAACATCTTTGAAAAATTAACTGCAAATTCAATTTATACAGGGTGCCCCAAGTAAAGTGGCCTATTAGAAGTATCTCGAGAACTAAATGAGATTTTATTTTGAAAATTTGGCTGCGGCTATAAGAGACGGTTTTCTACGTTTATAAAATATTTTAGATGGTGCGGTGTTGCCGGATCATACCGAAAGTGGTAGCAACTTCGGAATTTTAAATGAATTACCGTATATATTATATTTTTTTTGGAATCTAGGTAAAAATCTAGAACAGATTCCTGTATAAAATCATATACCTATCTTTAAGAGTTTTTGAATTATAAATAATTTTGTGATTTTTTAAAGCCGTGTCGGGACCTGAAAAGAAAATCGTATCTTTTTAGCGGTTACAGCTAGAAAGCTGAAAATTTGACAATAGTTTCACAAGACCATTGCAATTTTGTAATTTTGAATAGTATTTAATTAGTTTTATACAAGGCGTCTTCATAACAATATTTCTGAGGCAGATGAATTATTGCAAAAATCTTCTTTTTTTTAAATGGGACACCCTGTATTTGATATGTTTTGCTAATGGAGGATCGAATTTTCTATCTAATAATATTAAGTGTTCCTATACCTATTTCGCCTGAATTTATAACTAGAGTATTTCCTATCGAGCGAGAAACTGTTCGAATATACGAGCAGTTTTTTAACTCGATCACACTACAGAGGTATATTTCCGCCGGCGTCAAGCGAAGCTCGGGTATCGAGTGAAAGATAATAAGTGACGAGCGACGGTTTTCGCCTGAATAGATAACTCGAGCGGTTTTTTTAATAATCGAGCGATGTAGGTTATTTCAAAAATCGAGTGATCAAGCGGTTTTTCGCTCGAGCGATCACAACACTACAAGAACCTAGTAAGTCGTAAAAGTAAATTTTAAGACATTCCATTTGAAAATTACACAACTTCTTTAATATTAAATTTATTGTTCTAAAATTTTATATACAGTAAGCTCTTGATACATAGTTTCATTTTCAAAAAAATCAGTGATTCTTATTATCAAATAAACAGTTAAATAAATATTTAAAACTTACTACTCTATTTTATAGTGAGTCGACTTACTAGGTTCTTGTATTGCACGGCAGAGTTCCTTTCTTAAGGGTGAGAGTTTGTATTCCACCATTGAATTTGCTGCTGTATATTTTTAAATAATAATCAGTATACTTATTGTAGTATAACCAACATCTTCTAAAGTACCTGGAAGGCTTCAACATTATCCGCGATCATCAATATGGTTTTCGGAAGTCCAGATCAACTGGAGATCTTCTAGCCTATGTCACCCATATTTGGAACAACGCAATCGAACATCATGGGGAGTCTCGGGTTGTTGCACTGGATATTTCTAAAGCTTTTGATCGTGTTTGGCATGAGGGGCTTCTAAGTAAACTGCGATCCTATGGTATGCCCAGTCGATTCTGTGCATGGTTGTCTAGCTTTCTTAAGGACCGCTCTCTGCAAGTGGCGATTGACGGATTTCTCTCAGACACCTTCACCATCAATGCCGGTGTTCCTCAAGGGTCCATATTGTCTCCCACTCTCTTCTTACTCTACATTAACGACCTTCTAGTTAAAACGAAAAACCCGATAGTTAGTTTTGCTGATGATAGCACACTTTTATCATCTTTCTCTTTGAATGCACAAACATCGGCTGCCGACGCACATCTTCGCAGACAGCATGAAGTATCACGCCTCAACAAAGACCTGGAAGAAATTTTGTCTTGGGGTGACAGTAACCAAGTCGAATTTAACGCTAAAAAAACCCAGGCAGCAGTTTTCTCTAAAAAGGTTAACATTACAGAACCGGATATAGTCATGGACGGACACGCAATCCCGCTGGCTTCATCTATTAGTTTGCTGGGCGTCAATCTGGGACGAAATATGTCTTGGCATAGCCACGTTGTGGCGATCGCCAAGATAGCCTCTCAGAAGCTTGGTGTACTCTTCCGAACCAGAAAGTTGTACACACCTCAACAACTTTTGACACTATACAAAGCCCAGATTCGACCATCACTAGAGTACTGCTCTCATGTCTGGAGCTCTGCACCCAAACATACTCTTCGGCTACTGGATTCCATCGAAAGGAGGGCCATTCGTCTGATTGGAGACCACGAGCTGACGAAGAACCTCGACAGCCTAGAACATCGAAGGCAAGTTGGTGATTTGACTCTCTTTTACAGATATTTTCATGGAAAGTGCTCGGCTGACCTTGCCCTCTTAATTCCACCCAGAGCGGCGAATATCAGAAATACACGACGAACCACTGCCGCCCATCCATATGTGGTTAAGCTTAGTACTCCTCGAACTTCATTATTTAAGAACTCTTTCATCTGGAGGACTTCATCATTGTGGAACGATCTTCCCGAGGTCGTTTTTCCCAACGAATATAACCTCCAACAACGTGAATCGCTTTTTGCGCACACGCACCACTCCCAGAGTGTCCTAAAGGATTTTTCCTATAGTGCTTGTATTTGATCATAAAAAAAAAAAAAAAATACTTACAATAACCATGTCTGACAGGTATAATGGAAATCTGGTTGTAGTAGATCTTGTCATAATCATAATCGATTGAACCAAATACATACTATAAGTAACACGACCCAAAATTAATGTCGGTGACCATTGGCAAATTCGTAAAGCTACCCCTAAAAAAAATTACAAACACCTTAAAGATGGGAAGCAGTACCTATATCAAATCATGATACTATAAACAGAAGGTAAGATATCTAGCCGTTCCAATTTCGCCTGGTGTGAGCAGTGACGCAACTGGTGAGTTATGTTTAAATTACTTATAGAGATACACGTTGGGTGTTAGCATTTTTTATTTTGGTATAGTATTTGCAGAATTATATCGTTGATCTTTTGACTGCAATAAAACCTCATTATCCATTCGACCATAAAATAAATAAGGAAATCCCAAATTTTAAAACCTTTTCGAGCAGAGCCGGAGCAGGTATACAAATTCAATTTATACCTATGCCTGATGCATAGATAAATACAAAGTGATTTTTAATAATTTTCTGGCACATTTAGAAGCATTGACGAAAATGATATGGATTTATTAAGAAGAAAGATTTACCAAATGCATGAGGCACAAACTGTACCCACTTTGATTTCCCTCAAAAAGCGGCTGATTAAAGACGAAACAAATATCTCTTGTAGCCTTTCAAGCCTTAGGAAAATATTGCGTAAAATGGGTTTTAAATACCGAAGCATTGATAAAAGATAAACATTAATGGAATCTCAACGTTTACGGGAATGTAGACTTAAATATTTAACAGCTGTTAAACAATTTAGAGAAGAAAATCGTCCAATTATTTACCTTGACGAAGCATGGTTCGATACCCATGACACTCCAAGAAAAGGTTGGGATGATTCTTCCAAAAAATGCCAATCCAAGGCACCATCAAATAAAGGCAAAAGAATCACAATATTACATGCTGGTTCAAAGAACGGGTTTGTTCCAAATTGTCTGTTGCTTATAGCTAAAAACATAGCAAATTCTTCTTTAGATTACCATCAAGATACCGACGCACAACTTTTTGAAGATTGGTTTAAACATAAATAGTTTATTAGAATTTAATTAATTTTTATTGTACTTGCTATCCTAATAGTTATACTTTTAAATTATATTATTTTCAATTATCATTAATTGTTATCATTATTTTACATTAATTTATTATAGGTACCTAAAACTAAAAATACCTATCTATTTATTTTAAATTATAAAAATAAATCATGTGGTGTGGTATACATTTTCAAGCCGGCCCTGACCCCATTTATTGAGCTTTGAAGAGGTTCAGGCGTATACAATAGGGTTTAATCAGGTAGTTTATTTATGGCAGTAAGAGTCAACGGTATAATTCTGAAACAACTATAGCTGGTAGTCTATTGCAGAAGCTTCTCGCCATTTGATGTCACTAAACCCAGCCGCCTTGCGCGATATCATATTTTATGTTTATTGTATCATGTTATTCATTGTAAAGCAACACTCTATCATCAGCGAATGCAAAATATGGAGCTGTGCGACCGGCACATCTCAGGCTGAGAACATACAAGGAATACAATGAAGGTCCAAGTACTGAACCCTGAGGAACCACATTCACTAGATTTACTGTCGCAACTATAAAAATCTAATTTTAGATATTGGTTCCTATTTATTAAATATGCACTAATAACACATGACGTTTAGAAAACGTACAATTTAGGTACGTATTAGGTCCGAACGTCCAGGACTCAGACATCATGTTCTAAAAATGTTTTTTAAGAATGTTTTACAAACGTTTTTGAAAAACATATATAAAATGTTTTTAATGGATGCACCGGAGTTATTCCGGGGTACCGACATTTTTTCAACACCATGTATATTATATTGTATACGAGTGACACTCTCTTCTTTTCTTACAAACTTTTCAGTGAAATTCGGTTCGGAAGATCGGATAATGTGATACGCAAGATATTTTCGTATATATGTACAGGGTGTCCATTTTTGGGTAGTTTTACGGGGTATCTCCGTTATTAGAGATAAAATGATGCGGTTTTCGCAGCACTATGCTACTTTCTTGTCAAACAGAAGATGCCGTAATCAGAATTTTTCTAGGCCGCCTTGCATTTGATATACGGGATGTTTTTGAGAATTGTGCATTTTGGGATACCCCCATATCTGGGTTACCCCGTAACGTATCAAAAAGAAATAACATGTTCTGTTTGTAGTTTTTTACGTAGAACAAACCCGTACTCAGACTTTTTCTACATTCAATAGTTTTCAAGGAAAATAAACAAATTTGCTTTTTTAAATGGGTCACTCTATATATTTTTTAATAATATAATTTAGTTTGTAACAAGCTTCTCAAAAATATAATAAACTTTATTTTTAGTCTTAGTATTAGACCCGAAATATACGTTTTTCAAGAATATACCATTTTTTTTTAGTAGGCCATGACGGATATTAAAAACAATCAAAAGGACACAATCTTATGTGTCATAATAATAAAATCTTCTAATTCTGTCAGAGGATTCAGGTTCTCTAAGCTATTTTAAAATTTCTAATTGATAGTGAAAAATCAGTTTGTCCTAATTATGGCAGAGCATGTAAACTTTGAGAAGTACGGCATGCTCGTTTATTTGAATGAATATAATCCCTTATGTAGTAATTCTATGAAATTTATAAATTTTCTTAAATTACTTGTAGATATCCCGAAAGACGACAACCGGATAAACGAATTTTTTCAAGAATAAAATCAAATTTAATTGAACACGGTTCATTTTCTAAACCTCGCCTTAAAATCTACAACAAGGATAATCGTGACTGATGAAAGAAATGTGTTAGCTTTAATTGAAACAAATTCAAGTAGCTCTTGCAGAAAAGTTGAAGGTTCGGTCGGAATAATTAAATCAAGAGTGCAAACAATCCTAAAAAAACACAATTTTAAGCCTTATAAATTCCACCGTGTACAAAACTTACATCCTGGTGATGCACAGCGCCATATAGAGTTTTGTAATTGGTATTTACAAAATCTGAACAGGGAAAACAATTTTGGAAAACCCGTTATATGGTCTGATGAGGCTCATTTTATAAGTGCTGGCATGTTTAATCGATAGATTGGTCTCAGGAAAATCAGCATGTAATATTTCTAATCGAACGGCAAGGCAGATTTGGCGTTAGCGTTTCGTGCATTATATTGAATAGCAAAATAGTATATAATATATTTGAAGGAAGCCTTAATGCAAATAAATATTTGGAAATTTTGGAAAACGTTGTGGCAGAAATAATAGAAGATGTGCCCTTAGCTGGTCTCAATAACTTGCATTATCAACAGGATGGAGCGCCTGCTCACAATGCCCAAATTGTAAGGGCCTACCTAGATAATAACTTACCAGGTCGCTGGATTGGAACTAATGAACCTGTAAGATGGCCACTAAGGTCACCCGACTTGTCGGTTTTGGATTTCTTCTTATGGGGATACCTTCAAAATAAAATTTATTCCATTCAGTACCCAACAATGGCAGATTTAAGAATTGCCATTGACTGAGCTTTAAGGAAGTTACAAACGCGGCCGTTTATTATTTTTAATTCATTAAGGAGAATAAGAACCATGTGTGAAACATGTCTAAGGCATAATGGAGAACAATTTGAGCAATATTTATGAGGGAGTTCAATACATTTTCAATTTTTATGCCCAATATTTAATCACACCAGTATTTTTTTTAATATCCGTCATGGCCTACCAAAAAATGGTATATTTTTGAAAAACGTATACTTCGGGCCTAACACTAAGACTAAAAATAAAGTGTTATATACTTTTGAGAAGCTTGTTACAAACTAAATTATATTATTAAAGAATATATAGGGTGACCAATTTAAAAAAATTAAATTTTGTTTATTTTCCTTGAAAACTATTGAATGTAGAAAAATCTGAGCATGTCACTGGATTCTACGTAAAAAACTACACAAAGAACATTTTCTTTCTTGTTGATACGTTACAGGGTAACAGAGATATGGGGGGGGGTGTCCAAAAATGCACAATTCTCAAAAACATCCCGTATATCAAAAACAAGGCGGCCTAGAAAAATTCTGATTACGACATCTTCTGTTTGACAAAAAAGTAGCAAAGTACTGCGAGAACCGCTTCCTTCTATCTTTACTAATAACGGAAATACCCCGTAAAACTACCCAAAAATGGACACCCTGTACATACCTGAAATACTTTATACCTGGTATTTATCCACGACTTTTACAAACAAGCATCATGAACTTATGTCCTTTCATCTTAAACAAAACAAGCCACTAACCTATCAAACAGCGAATCACCAAAAATTAAAAACTCCTTCACAAAAATTGTTGTTAGGTAATGAAAGTTCATAAGCATTAATATAGCGACAACAATGTGTATGAACCACTTTTTTTCTGTAATTTAAAAAAGCATCCAGAACCAAAGATGACGACGAATAACAACAAACAAATAATGTGGGGCCGGCTCTGACGCGATCGATAAAATTTCCACCCTACTGCGCAAACTCAATAGTAGCACGCCGGAACACTTTTTGTATTTTGGAACGTTTGTATGTGGGAGAACCTCAATATATTCGTACGCGGCGTCGCCAAATAAAAGCGTCTACTATGACGACTATGTAATCGTGGTACACAGAAGTTAATCTTGGACAGAAAGTCTGGACAATCAATCAGGTTATTCAATATTTTAAAGAGAGTTGTTAATAGGAAGAAGTTCCGCCGCTCCTTCAAAGAAGCAAAACCAAACATGCTAAGCAATTGCTCATGCGAGAAATCCTGCTGAGGATAGGTACCATCCCGCTTAAAAGTAACATATTTTAAAAACCTTCGCTGAACCCCCTCCAAATTGTCACTGTGAGTACCATAACCCGGGGACCACACTACAGTCCATATTCCAATTTCGCACATAGGTACTATATTTATTTAAAAGACATATTTTGAAAGATTTTTCTTAAATATTTTTTTGAGAAATTATCATTGTGGAAAAAAATGTATTTAGAAATTTTATTTTTTAAATAAAGATATTTTTTCGCTCCCTATTATTTTTAAACACTTTCACACCAAGTTGTATATGATATTCTGGTAAGGATGAATGAAAGACTTACCCCCAATTCCTTCGGAAAATCCCATTAGTAGAATTCCAAATGCGAAGGAATATAATGGTCGTGATACAGCCATGCATACTGATGCCCAAAACGCATCGTGCTCGTTAGAATATAAGAGGATTACTAGTCCAGGAACTATTACACATCCAAAGCCCAGTAGCATATTTAACCACCAGAAAATAATACGTTTCTAAAAAATAAAGAACAAAATATTTCCAGACAAAATCCCACGCACACACATATACCATGGTTCGCTGGAACAAAATATTTTGTGCAAAATGTGGGGCAATCTGTAATTAGGAGTAACCATTCGTGCGAGTCGGCACTGCAATATGTTTGTGCAACATGGCGAAAAGCACTGTATGAGGAGAAAGTGGTGCTTAGTGTATTTGTTGACTTGCAGCGAGCGTTTGGAACAATCGATCGTGGAATTCTTATTAAAAAATTAAGACTATATGGTGTAGAAGGTAGTGCATTGCATTGGATTAATGATTACTTAAGTGACAGGTATCAAATGACTAGAGTGGACAACAAACTATCAACTAAAAGGGAAAATAAATGGGGTGTTCCGCAGGGAAGTGTGCTGGGTCCATTATTGTTTATTATTTATGTTAATGATATTCATATGGCTTTAAAAAACTCGTTTGTGAATTTATTTGCGGATGATACCCTTATTTGTGTATCAGGAAAAAACTTTAGGGATATAACTGATCTTTTGAATAGCGAACTTAAAATAATGTATCACTGGCTTTGCCAAAATAAATTAAAACTGAACACATCAAAGACAAAGTGTATGATAATAGGTTCAAAAGTAAATTGTAAGAAGTATGCCGAATTAGGATTAACCCTTAACATAAATGAGTCTGAAATTAGTTTAGTGTCGGAAATAAAATATTTGGGAGTCTTTTTGGATCCTCAGCTTGTTTTTACGAATCACGTTGATTACCTTTGTAAGAAATTAGGGCAAAAATTGTTTTTTTCTGTCGCGTTTCGGATTGTTTGTCCCAGTGGGCCAAGACACTGGTTTATAATACAATCATTTTGCCTCACTTTAATTACTGTTGTTCTTTATTAATATCTTGTACTCAGGAAAATATACACAGGCTGCAGGTTCAGCAAAATAAGGTTATGCGAATTATTCTTAAATGCAACAGGTATATCCTGGTAAGAACTATGTTACAGAGGTTGAATTGGCTGTCTGTGGAACAGAACATTAGAAAGGCGAACTTAGTTTTAATATATAAAATTGAACATGAGCAGCTACCAATATATTTTAATGCTTTTCTTAAAAAAAGATCAAATTTTCATAGTTATGACATTCGCTCTGGGCAACATTATAACATTGAGTCAGTTAAGACCACATCTCTACAAAAATCGCTATTTTTCGAGGGAGTTCGTCTTTTTAATGACCTCCCCGAGGGCATTAAGGAGGCAAATGGGTTAAATGTTTTTAAAAGAAGATTGTTTCTTTATTTGAAGGATATGTAGAGTAGAGTAGGATTTATCATTTTTGTAACTGACATATAAACACTGTTTTGTAACTTGTATTTTTTAGTAATAACTAGCCAAGTGCTAAATAAAGATTATTATTATTATTATTATTATTAATAGGTGCCTAATAATTTCTATTTCGAAACCCCATGAGATTTTTCTGTACAAAATTTTATGTAACTAATCCATTACAATTTTTGTAGTTTTTGGAACATCTTCTATACAGGGTAAGTCAAGAGGAACGAATCAAACTCCAGAAGCGAATACGTATACGTGACAATAATATTATATCCTTATTCGATTTTCATTTGTTTCCAAGTTATAGCATAATTTTTAAAAAAATCGATAAACGTGTGGTGTGGTATAGTCCATAGTTATTTAATTTTACCCTTCCATTTTAGAGAATCGTCTCACGGAAAAGCACTACTTAATTTTTTTTAAATGGATTACAAGTATTACTGGACGGTTTTCCTGTAAACACCAGATTGCAACTGTATTATCAAATATATAGCACGATGGAACAAAACTGGGAAAGTGGCAACATTGCCGATATCAGTGGCTGCATTCAGCAGAGCCCATCGATTTATAATCGATTTTTAATGGGTGACGTCACGATGCGCATCGATTTATAGTTCCGCTAAATGTATTTTGTTTGGTTAGGATCCCTTCTAAATATTTTCATCGAATATTACGTTTTTCTCTCTACGAAATGGATAATTTTATGGTTAATGCTCCTCTTCACTAGCGGATATCGTGTATAATATATTTTTCACTTCTTTCGTTATTCTTTATAAATTTTACTCCTCAACCTGACAAACAAAACTGACGTAAATCTCTGTCAAATCACAAATAGCCTTTTAAATTCGATGTAAAAAAGGCGTCCGATTTCCCATCGATTTGTGAAATCGATTTTGTTTAGTGGATTCATCAGATGATTACTAGTCGCTTACATATCGATGGATTCTGCTGAATGCGCCCATTGTTCCAATCCGCATGCTCAGAAACCCCCAATGCCGAATTTCGTAAGCGCAGCGTTATCAGTTTTGAAAAATATGGGCTATGACAAAGGTTACCGATTTTGTCACCAGCTCTCCGACTATTAGGGCTTTTTCTAAGGGCCGGTTTTATAAACACTTTGAACTGTAGTTCACTCTTGAACTCTAGTTTAAAAAAAATATATTTGCTAGGACCTAGAGCCCAGTTGAAGATACTAAAATTTTTAAGTAAATTATGATTTACTTCCTATTTTTTAATAAAACTACTTACAAGCTTATTTCTGAAGATTAATTTTTCGTTTGTAGTTACGTTACTAGTTCAATAAAGTATATAAGAGTGTGTAAGGATTATTTTAAAGTGATATTTACAGCTTAAAACATGTCAGAATCCTAATATTTGATTTTAACCAGTAAATCAAATAAAAGGGGTTTGAATGTTTTTTGTTGGTTAAATGTTACTTTAAAATATTGACAGTAATAAAAATTTTGACAAAAGTGACATTTGACAAGCACGTACGTTTGTCAGCTGATACCATACATAATGGATGCCGGGTTTGTTCATGCCTGCTTCGATTTTTTAACACGGCTGTTTGTCTTCTTCGTGTTTATAAGTATTCGTTGAGGTAAACTGTGGATCCAAGCCACTTTCTAACCTCAAATATATTTTTTGTGTCAGGTCAGTGTCATATTATACAATACAGTAAATTACCGTTATTTTATTGTTTATAAAAATGTAGAAATTTAATGAAATTATAACTGATGACGAAGATTTTGGATCTTGTGGATACTGCAGTCAATGCTGTAAACACTGACATACCGGAGAAATCCTGATCAATTTACTATAGCACAGACAGACACCAGTTATAGTGCCCTGACACCAGTTATGGGACCCACCCCGTATTTTCTTGAAGAGAACGATATCAGCTGTGCACCTGTTGCCAGTTGAAGCATCCGATATCGCAGGTTGTTGTTGAAATCCGAGCGGTCTAATTTCTTTTGGTGGTGGAGTTGTGGACTATATTAAAAACACTTTTGCGGGATTCGGAAGATTCCTGTGCTAGTATACTGACTACTTTTTATTTATTTATTACTTTAAAATGGAACTATCACTTCTATTGTTAAATTAACTGCTATCAACTCGAGATTTATTTAATTCTGATCTCTTATCAATTTTTGATCAAAAACACACTATTCAGTGTTGACATACACTTGCTTTATTTAATTACTAATTTTCACAACAATCTCCTCTCTCGGATACGAGACGACACTCCCGATAAACTATCTCGGTAACACATTAATACCTTTAAACATCACAATTTTAATACTATTACGGAGTCAACTTATTCTTAAAAAAAACTTTTCTTACAACGGATTCAATAATTTTTGGCCATAAACACTTACTTCCGATTAAAAATACTTTCCTCATCAAAAATCGCAATTTTCCGTGACTTAATTCACAATAAACTTTCTGGCATTATTTCTTTTTGCCAATTTAAAACACTTTTCACTTAATACTTTTCGCGAGTTGGGCATCGAATCCACTTCCGTCAGTTGGCTAATTTTTCTGGTTCAAATCCAGCATTAAAATACCCGATTTTCAGCCCACTTATCCATCCCAAGATCCACCTGTGACAGTTTTATTGCCTATGCTTCACCTTATTTCCTAAAATAAGTGTCATTTTTCGATTATTTATTGGTCTTTAAGAGCGAAAGTCGCTTAATTTCACCTCTATTAGGTAACAGGTGTTCACTTT
The DNA here is from genome assembly GCA_963991005.1 of Barypeithes pellucidus. NCBI lineage: Eukaryota > Metazoa > Arthropoda > Insecta > Coleoptera > Curculionidae > Barypeithes > Barypeithes pellucidus. The sequence goes on from OZ022556.1 coordinate 27,132,704, forward strand.
CCCTTTTATTTCTAGGAAACGATCCACGCATCATCAAACCCCCTATCGAACACCTGCGATTTTAGGTCAACAATTTCCGGATTCAACAGGTTAATTCCGTTTGCGCGCGTTCTTTATTGGGGTGAAATCCTTTCTTATAGGGAGAGGAGATAGGTTTCATCGGTAATAAGCACATTTCCCCCGATTCAGCTATGTTATATCCGCGGTCGCGTCTAATCCAGTTCTCTAGTGCAAGGAATGTTAGTGCAGTGATAGAGTGGAATTTAAGGTTTTGTGCAATTTTTGGATTATTTTCTTTGGATTTATAAAATCGTGAGTTTTTATTTTAAAATTTCTAAATTTTCTGTAATTTAATTCCGCGATAACTTATCTTCTCCCGATTTTTCCGAATTTTTCGTGAATTTTCTCTGAATTTCTTGGCTAGCGACTTAGAAAAATTTCTTCAAATTTTCGTAATAATTTCTAATTGTTTTATTAATTTTTGTTAATTTTCATTCCAATTCTGATTTAAATAATTTATTAATTTAAATAATTTTAATTTATTTAAATAATTTTTATTTATATCTTAATTTGTTTTTCAATATTTTATTTAAATATTTTATTTAAATTTTAATTTTATAAAATTTTCCAAATTTTTCTGAATTTATTAAAATTTTATTTAAATTTTAATTCTATAAAATTTTCCCATAATTATTTTAATATTTAATAAAGATTTTGAATATACTTTTTCGTGTTCACCACATTGCAAAGATTACTTAACAAAAAACATAGCTGTTTGTTTTTATTTATAATAATGTAGATACCTAATAATATATATATATTTTTTAATGGAGTCAATAAGCTCTATCCGCTTTAGAAATGTATCACCAGTCTGCAAATAAAATTAAAATATTTTAGTTCTTATTCTTTACAATATTTTATAAGTACACAGAGTAGAAAGAAAAGCCCGGAAAGCCTTGAAAGCCAAACGCCAAATGAAATAAAAGGTTATATTTTATGTCAAAAATCTCGGAAGAAAATAAAAGTAACTAAATAATAGTAATGCCAACATAAACTGATCGTAGTTCAGCTGAACTAAATGTCAATTTGTAAAGATAATGTATCTACAGTTGCCTACACATTACCGATGCCATCGGCAGACCTCGTAATATCCGAACAGCGCCTACAAGAAGCAAGGAACATCGTCGTGTAGAACAGTCTACTACGTACCGCGCAGCCTAAGGCAGTTCCACCCAAGGCCTTCTCCGCCGTACCGCCCGTAATTAAACAATGTATAACTTATAATGTAAAGTAATCATATCGTACCTTAAAGTTGTGTTACCGACGATAATAAACTATGTTATAATAAACATCGTTTCTTTTTCCCTCGCCACACAAACATAACACCATCCATTTCATTCAAAAAATAGTGGTGTCTGATTGGTCTACTTCATAATGAGGGAAATACATTGATAAATGTCGTATAATCTTTAATTCGTATTTAAACTTGACACTCTTGATGTGACTTATGCTAACTTAACTGAGCATAAATAAAATTAAAACTGTATTGTGCTATATATTAAATAATTCTCTCAAACTTGGCATTTTTCCAGAACAACTTAAACTTGTAATTATTAAACAACTTTATAAAAAATGGCGATCCGCAGTTGTTGGAAAATTATAGACCAATAAGTTTACTACCTAGCTTCTCAAAAATTTTTGTAATGGCAATGTGTAACAGGATTCTTGATTTCTTTAGGGAAAATGAGTTATTTGATCCTACTCAACATGGATATCTGCAGGGTATATCTACCCACACAGCAATCTTTCAATTTACGCGAGCTATTCTTCGATTTCTGGAGGAGGATAAACTCGCCAAGGGTCTTTTTCTGGACTTGTCCAAGGCGTATGATTGCTTAAATCGCGATTTTCTGCTTAAAAAACTGCAACTGTGTGCGTGGAAATGCTCTGAGGTGGATAGCGTCATATCTGACGGATCCACATCAAAAAGTTCTAGTGCATAAGGAAGACATTACCTTTAAGTCTAATTCAATAGAAAATGTAATGGGTATATCCCAGGGTAGTATCATAGGTCCATCTTGTTCTTATTTTTTGTTTTATGATCAAACACAAGCACTATAGGAAAAATCCTTTAGGGCACTCTGGGAGTGGTGCGTGTGCGCAGAAAGCGATTCACGTTGGTTGTGAATCGTTGGAGGTTATATTCGTTGGGAAAAACGACCTCGGGAAGATCGTTCCACAATGATGAAGTCCTCCAGATGAAAGAGTTCTTAATAATGAAGTTCGAGGAGTACTAAGCTTAACCACATATGGATGGGCGGCAGTGGTTCGTCGTGTATTTCTGCTATTCGTAGCTCTGGCCGGAATTAAGAGGTCAAGGTCAGCCGAGCACCGTCCATGAAAATATCTGTAAAAGAGAGTCAAATCCCCAACCTATCTTTGATGTTCTAGGCTGTCGAGGTTCTTCGTCAGCTCGTGGTCTTCGATCAGACGAATAGCCCTCCTTTCGATGGAATCCAGTAGCCGAAGAGTATGTTTGGGTGCAGAGCTTCAGACATGAGAGCAGTACTGTGCAGTACAGTGATGGTCGAATCAGGGCTTTGTATAGTGTCAAAAGTTGTTGAGGTGTGTACAACTTTCTGGTTCGGAAGAGTACCCCAAGCTTCTGAGAAGCTATCTTGGCGATTGCCACAACGTGGTTATGCCAAGACATATTTGGTATTGCGTGTACGGCCATGACTATTTCCGGTATGTAATCTTTTTTAGAGAAAACTGCTGCCTGGGTTTTTTTAGTGTTAAATTCGACTTGGTTACTATCACCCCAAGCCAGATTTTCTTCCAGGTCTTTGTTGAGGCATGAGAGTTCATGCTGTATGTGAAGATGTGCGTCGGCAGCCGATGTTTGTGCATTCAAAAAGAAAAATGAGATAAGTGCCTCATGCCAAACATGATCAGAAGCTTTAGAAATATAAAGTGCAACAGCCCGAGACTGCTCATAATGTTCGATTGCGTTATTCCAAATATGGGTGACATAGGCTAGAAGATCTCCAGTTGATCTGGACTTCCGAAAACCATATTGATGACCGCTGATAATGTTGAAGCCTTCCAGGTACTTTAGAAGATGTTGCTTAATAGCTTTCTCCATTACTTTTGATATAACTGAAAGCAATGCGACTGGCCGATAGTTGTTAGGCAGGGTTCTCTTACCTTTCTTTGGAATAGGCTGGACTCGCGCCGTCTTCCAGCAAGATGGAAATATTCCTTTTTTGTAGGATAAGTTGAAAAGTCTACAAAATACTGGTGTTAGTTCATCGGTGCATCTCTTGAGAATTATAATAGAAATTTCGTTTGGACCAGTGACGTCGAGTCCTTTCAGGATTCGTTTGACGGGACACGATTTCGGTCAATTCGGATTGAACTACAGGAATGTCGGGTGGTGTTCTTCCCTGGAAATCTACAGTGGAATGCGAAGAAAATAGTTCAGCAAGTAAGTTTGCTTTGTGTCCGGCTGTGGATGCTATTCTACCATCGGGACGTGCTAGAGGTGGAATAGTTGATTTGGTGAAATTTTGGCTGACGGCCTTAGCGACTGACCAAAAGGACCTTGATCCGTTTGGACTGTCAAGAAGTTTATTTTTGATCCTCTCGTTATGTGCTTCTTTGCTTTGATCTATTGTTAGCTTACATTGGTTTTGAGCGGTAACAAAGATGGTACGATTCTCAGTGGTAGGGTTTTTACGCCACTGTCGGTAAGCCAGATTTTTTGATCTGACAGTACACTCACAATCCTTGCTAAACCAGGGCTTTCCGTTGGAAGGACGTTTTTTGGGAGAAGGGGATAAATGTCTCCATGCTCGTTAGAATGGCGTCGGAAACCTCCCCAGCACAGACGGATGGATCATCAGAAGAGAAGCATACGCTCATCCAAGGAAAAGTGCGAAAATGGTCTTTCAGGTCTTCCCACTTGGCCGATCTGTAATGCCATTTCTTGCGAGGTTTAGAAGGTTGTTCAGAATTAATTAGTAGTTCGCTTAGAGTTGAAATAAGTTTGTGATCGGAAGATCTTAACGGAGGCTGTACGGTGATTGTATATAGATCAAAGATCCAAAAGACTAGCAAAATCTCCAGCTCGATCTGGAATCCGCGTTGGTTCTTCTACGAGTTGAGTTTGGACAGAACTGATCGCGAAGGATTCGGCCTCGCGGCCTTGCTCATCGTCTGTATTTGAGTATTTAAGCCAGTTGACATTGTGGACGTTAAAGTCGCCAAAGATGGCAATTTTGGATGGTTGGTTTGCAAGAAGTCGATTGTATTAGCTAGTGATGAGAAAAGGTCTCTGTAATGGGTATCACTTGGAGGACGGTAGAGGCAGCAGATAAACTTGGTGATTTTCGGCGTTGATATTTTAAACCACATTACATCAAAGTCTTTCGGTTCAAGTGTAGGTTCTCGTTGGCAGAAGAGATGATCTCGAATAAAAAGACATACGCCGAAGTTGCGTCGGAATCGGAAATGAAAATCGTATCCAGGGTATAAATAGCTGACGGTGTTTGTTGACGATCTGACCTTTGTCTCGGTCAGTGCGAGCACGTGAGGATTGGAAGATTGTAAATGCTGGTGGACTCAATTGATGTTCGTGTTAAGCCCTCTAATATTGCAGAAATCAATTTAGAAGTTGATAGTTCTGGGTTGGTTAGCAACTGCAGGTGCCACACCATTTCTTCGTTGAGTGTTGTTAAATCCCAGTAAATTGTCGGAAATGGTTGTTGTTTGATGAACTTCGCTTGATGGGGCCCCAAGTCCATAAATATAATATAATATATAATATAATATACATGTCTACATCTACATCTACATCTACATTTAATAATATCAGGTAGTATAGTAGATAAGGCTTTAACTAGCTTCGTGGATGATACAAACTTGTTAGTGGGTAAACGAAACATTCAAGAACTGATCGAGGCTATCAACAATATTTATTTAAAGGCAAAGCAGTTGTTTGACACAAACCAGCTGATTATTAATAATGATAAAACTAACATTATCACCTTTAGTACCAATAGAACAACCAGCGAAAAACCATCAAAATGACGCTATTTCATTTAATGTTTTTGTGATACCTGTGTACTGTGGAAACTACATTTGAAATATAGAAATTTTTGATTTGATTTGATTTGATTAGCTTTGACAGTGCTCCTATTACTTAGTGTACAACATAGCTATCAATATCATTACCTGCGTCGGGTGTCCATTTTCCGGTGGTTTTACGCCACGCACCCTTATTAGTAAAGATAGAAGGATGCGGTTTTCGCAGCAACATGCTACTTTTTTGTAAAACAGAAGATACGATATACAGGATGTTTTTCAAAATTGTACATTTTGGGACACCCACACATTTCGGTTACCCTGTAACTTATCAAAAAGAAATAAAATGTTCTCGTAAAAACCAATGACGTAATCAGATTGTTCTACGTTCAATAGTTTTCAATTTTCGTTTTTTTAAATTAAACTCTATATATTATTCAATAATGTAATGAATGCAGTTTCAAGCTTCTCAGAAATATATAAAATACTTTAATTTTAAGTTCTAATATTATCCTCGAAAATTACGTTCTTTAAAAAAATATATACAATTTTTTTGAGTACCTATGCCATGACGGATAATTAAAAAAAAATTAACACAGTCAGTTGTGCCATAATAAAAAATTCTTCTGATCCTGCCGGAATATTCAGATTCTATCAGTTGTTTTATAATTCCTAATTAATAATAAAAAATCAGTTTGTCCTAATTATTGCAGCCAATGTAAACCAAAATATAACATGCCCGTTTGCTATATACAGCGTAACGAAATTGCAGATGGAGCATTAGCAGTATTTCAATGGTAACGATATCTATAAGCCTTTTTGGTAGTATGTAATTCTACGAAATTTGTAAAATTTCTTGAATTACGTGTAGGGAAGACCGAGGAGGGTTGTGACAATTTTTACTTAAAAGAACATATCTCGATAAAGGAACATACCACCATTATGAATTGTATGCCGCAATGTAGCTCAATCCTTACTGTTTTAAAAACAGTAATCAAAGTTAATAAAAGTTATAAGGTTTCTGAGAAAATTCACGAAAACTGAAACTAATCCCTTTATTACAACTCTCCTAGGCGACAGCGTGTCACAACTCTCCTAGGTGCGAAAAATCGCGATCTGGTCACAAGCATAATTCGTAATTTTGAAACAAGATGCAAACACAGCAAAACAATGTCACGCTTTGAAACTCCAAACCCACACAATATAAGAAAAAATAGCATAACCACGTGAATGTAATATATCATGATATAAGTACAGGGTGTCCATTTTTGGGCACTTTTGTAGGGTATCTCGCTTATACTTAAAGATAGAGGGTTGCGGTTTTCGCGGCACTGTGCTACTTTTTTGTAAAACTAAACATGCCGTTAACAGAAATTTCATAGCCCTTTTGGTTTTTGAGATACAGGGTGAAAATGAAAATTATCACTTTTGGGACACCCCCTATCTCAGTTGTCTTTTAACTTATTAGATAGTTGAAAAGTTATTCTTATAGAACTTTTTCCGTAGAATCCAGTGGAGTACCTAGTTTGTTTTCTTATTGCGTCATCCATTTTTTAGTTATGAACCAAACACATATGTTTTTAAATGGGACACCCTATATATTTTTAAGTAATTAACTTAGGCATTTTCTGGGCTTTTCAAAAATAGGAAATAGTATATATTTATTTTTTAAAATAGCTGAATAAACTACATTTTTCTCTAAATTAATACGTTATTTAACAGTAGGCCATGGCGCAAATGAAAGAAGAGAAAATAATCTGTTAATGGCGATGAGTCAGATCGCTTGTCAAAATAATATTCAATAATTACTTTAAAGTTATAAGTTTAAAATTTGGGTTCTCTTTTAAAAAATGGCTGAACTGGGAGTATATCAGAACTTTGAAAAGTATGATATGTTAGTTTGTTACATACAATATAATGAAAATTCGCATGAGGCCTCTGAAATATATCTGAACAGGTACGCTTTTTCTTAATTCAATACCTAATTATATTTTATCAACATTGTCACTTATTATAGATATCCGGAAAGAAGACAACCTTTCTTTGATAGATTTTCTATACTTAAAGATAATTTAATTAATCATGGATCATTTACGTGACCAAAACCAAAATCCTACAATAAGGAGAATCAAAAAATCGAGGAGACCAATGTTTTAGCCGTCGTAGAGGCAACACATTCAACCTCGTGTAGGACCATTAAGGCAGAAGTTGGAGTAATCAAGAGTAGGGCACAGCAGATATTAAAAAAATTTAAGTATAGACCTATAAACCACAAATTGTTCAGCACTGACTTACACCCTGGAGATGCTGAACGTATGCTAACTTTCTGCAACTGGTATTTACAACAAATTCGAATAAACAGAAATTTTGCTCGTTCAGTAATATGGTCGGATGAGGCGCATTTCTCAAGTGATGGTGTTTTTAACAGACATAATACTAGATACTGGCACCAAGAAAACCCTCATCTTGTATTTAAGCGTGAGCAGCAGGGTAGGTTCGGCTTCAGTGTCGCATGTTTTATTTTGGATCAACAAATTGCGTATAGAATTTATGAAGGCAGTCTTTCCGGAGACCGCTACCTAGATATTTTGAAAGATGTAGCTGAATTTATAGATAATGTTCCCCTTGCTCGTTTGAACGGTATATATTTTCAGCAGGACGGAGCACCTGCTCATAATTCAGGACAATTCGCCCCTTTTTAAAAAACCATTTTTGTATTAGAGAAAATGGTAATCATTTTCAGCAATTTCTGTAGTTACCCATTAAAAATGTATTTATGTTGTTGGAGTTAATCTTTGTTATATAAAAAGCTATAATTATTATTTATACTATTAAATATTTAGGTAAGTTGTTTAATAATAAAAATTATTTTAAAAAATTACTTTAAAACATTTTCAGAATAAATATTATGCATATATTTTTCTTTTGTTTCATTTGCGCCATGGCCTACTGTTAAATAACGTATTAATTTAGAGAAAAGTGTAGTTTATTCATCTATTTTTAAAAATAATTATATACTATTTCCTATTTTTGAAAAGCCCAGAAAATGCCTAAGTTAATTACTTAAAAATATATAGGGTGTCACATTTAAAAACATATATGTTTGGTTCATAACTAAAAAACGGATGACGCAATAAGAAAACAAACTACTCCACTGGATTCTACGGAAAAAGTTCTATAATAATACCTTTTCAACTATCTAATAAGTTAACAGACAACTGAGATATGGGGGGTGTCCCAAAAGTGATAAATTTCATTTTCACCCTGTATCTCAAAAACCAAGAGGGCTATGAAATTTCTGTTAACGGCATGTTTAGTTTTACAAAAAAGTAGCACAGTGCCACGAAAACCGCAACCCTCTATCTTTAAGTATAAGCGAGATACCCTACAAAAGTGCCCAAAAATGGACACCCTGTACAATAAAGAATTTTATAAAAAATTTACTTTTCGGTTTCTTTTTCATGCAAACGTCGTAATCACGCAACCGCTTGTCGTGGGCCATTGGCGCGAACTGCATCAAGTAGCGCGTCTATAAACGTGCGCTGTTGCCAGCTCTCTAACGGCCATAGATTCCGAGAAATCGACTTTGTCGCAACTCTGCTCTGTCACAATTCTCCTCGGTCACCCCTAATATCTCGCCAGACGACAGGCGGATAAAATAATTTTTCCAAAGATAATATAAAATTTAATTGAACAAGGTTAATTTTCTAAACCTCGGCCTAAAATATACCATTGACCAATCCAACGACCTGTCAAATAAAATTTTTAGGTTATCTGGTGGGCAAACAAAGGTCGTGTCCATATGTTTACTGTTAAGCTCGTAGCGTTTTTGGAGCGTTTTACTGTGATTGTGTGGTCTTTTGTTAACAAATTTATTATTAGAATACATTCATTTAAGTGTATATAATAAGTATTTGTGGAAGAAAAATTCCGACAACGTGTATTGTGGTCAAATTGTGGAAGCCGTCGTGATCGCGACCATTTCCTTAGTTTCATTTGATTCGCAGTAAAAAAGACTATTCATTACCCACAAACAAAGAAAAGGCGGGATATGTGATTAATAGAACAGCTATCAAGAGGGAAGATCTTACAGAATCAATTTTAAGAAACCAGAGAGTGTGTAGTTAGCTATTCAAATGGCCCTACTCGAAGAGAACTTTAAAATATTTTTTCCTATCACTTTATCTACTTAAGTTTTATAATAATTAAAAATATACTTACATAGTTTTAAAACATATATTTTGACTCTTGTAGAACATATAGTACATACAATTTGTAAATAAACCCACTTTAATAATAGGTATTTTTTAAAAACAATTCATGTTAAATAAGGATATTTAGTATAAGTACTTATATTTAAATGTTTGATACGCACTGAATTATATATATAAATAAAACAATACATTTAATATAAATAATATATTTATCAAATGGAAAATATGGAAACAAATTATTATTAAACAAAAATAAGTAAGCAAGGTTTTGAGTTCATATTTGAATAAATTTACCATCCCTTCTTTGAACACTGAAGGTAAAGCTACCTCTGTCTTAACGAACCAGAAACTGTGCCAAAGTTCATATTTGCAATTGGAATAATGGGCAGTTCCGTGGACAATAACGGCAGGTACATCGGTACAAAAAATCATACCTTTATTTCTGTTGATATATTCCACAGCAAAAATTGGTTGAGCACTGGCTGTTTGTGAATGCTTCACCTGAAAAAGAATATTATATACATTAAGTAAAATAAAGTATTGCATTCCGAAAATTGAGTGACACGCCTTAAATTTTTTTATTTCAAAAGTAAAAGATCTTATAAAACAGTTGGTCACTCCTGCACTAGGTATCAAACACTTGAAGTAAACAAAAATAATTACCTTTCTAATCACGACATAGAACTAATTTACAACCTTCGTTCCAAGATTTATAACAGAACTGGGTAAAAAATATTAATGAGCTTCAAGGGTTTTCTAGGCTTTCATCTGCTCATGTGAATAAAAACTATGTTAAGGCTACAAAAATCGAAATACGAGATGATAGGCCACTGGTAGAATCCCATTAATGGTGTAGTCCAAATCAACAACTGCCATGGTAGAAAGATCCAAATCCTTTATTAATTTCAGCTTCATTAGAAATCTAAAACAAATTATCATTTTATATCATTTGAATATGATATTCAAGAATAGAATTTTACTATTTAAATGCTCATGAATCTTAAATTGAAAGTATAATCAAAATGTAAACAAACATACCTCTGGTCTACGTCTGAGCATTATTGCAATAATTTCTTCAAATATGAACTCTGCATGATAAAACACACTGGTACGTTTTCACAATTAAATGGTCTTAACAGAACTAGCCAGAACCAGCAAATATTTAGAATTTAGATGGTTTAAAACTCCTAAGAAAGGTAATAAACCTATCTAAATCAATGCAAACAATGGGTTTGTTTGCCCACCAAGGAAATTTTGACAGATGAAAAGTCACGTGGTTTGGATTGCCTAATAAGGAAAATCGCGAGGCTGATGAAATAAATGTGCTTTTGCTTCAATTGAAACCAATTCTATTATAATAATAAATAATAACTATGTGTGAAACATGTACAAGGCATAATGGAGAACAATTTGAGAACTATTTATGAGTTCCATACACGTTCAATTTTTGTTTTTTATATTTAATCGCATCGGTGTTTTTGGGCTCTCAAAATAAATGTATATTTGAAAAAAAAATGTTAATTTCGGGCATATTATTAAGACTAAAAATTAATCATTATATATTTCTGAGAAGCTTGTTAAAAACTGAATTATATTATTAAAAAATATATAGGGTGACCCATTTAATTAAAGGCAAATTTGTGTTTTTTTTTAAACGCTTGAACGGAGGAATAATCTGAGTACGTCACTGGGTTCTACATAAAAAAACTACAAAGAGAATATTTTATTCCTGTTTGATTTACAGGATAACCTAAATATGGAGGTGGTCCAAAATATAAAATTCTCAGAAACATCCCTTATATCAAACGAGGTTTAGAAATATTTTAATAGTACAGTGCTGCGAAAGCCGCATCCTTCTATATTTACTAAAAACGGAGATAGCCCGTAAAACCACCGAAAAATGGACACCCTGTACCTGTACTACATACCTTGGTATTGAATATTTTATCCTTTGAACTGGCATCATTATACTTGTTAAAAATGTAACCAAATGCAACTCCCATCACTGGTCCTGCTAAATTTTCAGTAAACCCTTGCAGCTGGTTCTTGATTTGAGGACTGGCAAATAACTTAGGCCAATCGAGAAAACTTCTAAAATAGTACAGTAATGGATTTTATAAAATACTGGGTGAGTCGAGAAGAACAGGCAAAACTCCAGAGGTGTAGGTACCTATATACAGTGCCGGATTAACCTATACGCTAAATACGCTGTAGCGTAGGGCGGCACTCGGCGGTGGGGCGGCATGGACTGATGCGAAAAAAAATATTGTCTCTTTCGGGGCGGGGGTGGAACTGTCTTGAGCCCAAAAGCGGAATCAGTTCCTCCTACCTGACCTAATATAAATAATACGTCATCAGGGGCGCGTGGAAAAGATTTTCTCGCGACCAAATGAGAATCGTATTCTCGGGCTGCTGAGACAAACATATGAGGAATGATGAAATGCTTTGAAAGTTGCCTATTTTACAGGTGTTTTACAGTAAAACTTTTACTATCGGACACAATTGACTAATCGTTTCCATAGGTTTCCTGTTCGATAAGGTAGACGTGGGCGGCAAGCCCATTTTAGGGTATAGGCGTCACTCGGTTTTTATAAAAATTTTAATTTGAAGATATTCATCATTTCTTGTTAATTTATTATTGTGTTATGTGTTAAAATTACAAGATAAATAAAATGTAAATGCCGGTAAAACGGAAGAATTCGTATATGTAGTTTATTTCCCAGATAGCACACTACGTTTTAAAGACGTCCATATTATGCCTATTTTTAGCCTGAACGTCTTTGGCGTACTTTGGACGTAAAAAAACACATCTTAAAGATGTCACTACATCAGCGTATTTAAGTTAGTTTAGTTAGTTAGTTAGTTTAGACGTCTTTACTACGTCAAAAAGTGGACGACGATAGAACCTATGTTTTTTCCATAAACAATATAACTTTAATTATGAAGCATTAAATTTAATATAATTTGTGTTTTTGCGAGGCCATCATTTTGTACTTTTTTCTACATTATTGGCTTGTCTTGCAATAAATATAAAAAGGGTTTCATAAAACATTTATTATACAGGCCGCAACAAGAACCGGTATTGCCAGAGGTACTAACTAGAGGTGGTTATATTATATATATAATTGAACAATGCATTTGTTTATATCCATTCTCTAAAAAAATAAAATACTTATTATTTCCAATTATTCCCAACCCAATTTCTATAAGAGAACTGAATGCAAAAAGTCTGGTTCTGATTTATAAAGATATATAAATACATTTGAATGCAGAACTTAACATGATAAGGACAGAGCTTGATTGTTTCGTCCGTTGCTAGTTATGCTATTATGATCATGAAATACCGTCATGATACAATGTATCATGAAACGCTGCCATAATACAACATATCATAAAACGCCGCCATCATACAATCACAATTGTATCATGAAACGTCGCAATATCCACCGGGAGTGTATCATAAAAGTGTTATTGTATCATATGAGACGATATTTCCATACTTATGACACCCAGGCCAGTGTCAATACAGTAGTTCAACACAGTGTTACCCACGCCTATAATACAGTTGCATTCTGATGTTTACAGGATCATCATCTAATAGTCATTGTAATTCATTTTGGAAAAAATTTAACCATGAGGTGATTCTCCCAAATGAAATAGCCAAATAAATAGCTATAGATCATACCAAACCACACGTTTTCCGAAAATTTGTTTTGTTAATTACGCTGTAATTTGAAAACAAATGAAACCGGAAAACCGACACACCCCGTATAGAGGTCATTGAAAAATATTTCATTATATTGAAATAGGTTACGTTAAGTCACAATAAAAAGTAAAATGGCACACAACTTAGACGTCACCGACTGCTTAACGTTCTGCCTAGCCCTTTACATGTGATCAGGTCGGGTATTTAGCAGGCACGTAACTACGGGTGGGCACAGGTTTAGCTAAAAAATTATAGTGTCACCAAAAAAATTACAGAAATTTATTTATTTGTGAATAATGAATTTTTACCACGTGTCTCGATACCAAACAAAAAACTGCAAAAAATAACACAAATATGTATTTATTGTTCTGGTTTATGATTGTGCGTTTTTAACCCGAACAAAAAGTATTACCAAGAGTTATTTTTCTTCACATCTTTCTCAATCTTCGAGCATAAAATAAGTAGATATTTAAAATAGTTTGTCAAATTCTTCCACTTTAAATTATCAGGTGCCCACTGTGTCACTTCAAAAATGTAGGCTTAGTTACGCGACTTGCAAAATAAGAAAATTTGTTATTATTTTTTTAAATTCATGTCTCATGTATTAATAGTTACCTAAAGTTCCTGTTTAAATTTAAGAATGCTTACTTTTAATTACAAAAAATTTGTCGATACCTATGTTTTGTTAACTATTTTGCTCGTTTCCTTATTTTCCATTAACATTTTCTATAATGTATGTTATTTTTGAGAAGTCTTCTTGAGTTTAATAATAAAAAGTTCCCGTTTAGATTTAAAAATGTTTACTATAAGATTACCAACGAATTTTTTTATATATTTTGTTAACCATTTTGTTCGTTTTGTTATTTTTCATTAACAATTTCTATTATTATGTTATTTTTGAGAAGTTTTCTCGTCTTTATAGTAATTAAAAATTAGGAGACCTAAACTACTCCACTGGCTAGGCAGTTAAAACAAAACTTTACCAAATCATGTCGCGATGACTCCGCTAAGGGATTCAGCATACTTTTTTATATGCACCTTGTCGTTTATGTGCCTTTAAGAAAGACGTATGTCGTGTACTTGCTCAGCGTCAATCTCGAACGTCGCCAATCGGATCGCGCGGCGCGAAAACCGGAGGTCGTCTATCAGATAACCGGCGATATTTTTCGGGTTTTCGCCTGATTTTTAACTAGAGTATTTCCTATCGAGCGAAAAACTGTTTGAATATACGAGCAGTTTTTAATTCGATCACGCTACAGCGGTAAATTCCGTCGGCGGCAAGCGAAGCGCGGGTATCGAGTGGAAGATAATAAGTTACGGGCGACGGTTTTCGCCTGAATAGATAATTCGAGCGGTTTTTTTAATAATCGAGCGATGTCGGTTATTTCAATAATCGAGTGATCAAGCGGTTTTTCGCTCGAGTGATCACAACCCTAATTATAATTACTAACTGAGCTTGGAGGGGGATTATTCGGGTTAGTTCCTGCTGTGGCTGAAGAAAGCATTGTTCCAACCCGAACGAATATACTTAGAATCATACTTTTTTGCTGATTTCCATAATTCTTTCTAATTTCATTAAAAAAGGTCACCTACATATTTTAATAAGTACTTGATGATTCCTAGCTGCTCAAGATTCTGTATTTTGGCGAAGTTTTCAATGATTTTTGTACAGCCCGACCTGAAACTCACATACTTACTCATATGGATACATACATAATGCTGGAAAATCATAATAATAATTTTTCATGAATGTACCAATTACACTAAATGATATTATTGCTCCTAATATCGTTGAGAAGTAAGTCTCGTATTTGTTTATGGCCCAAATTAGAACTAGAGAAAAAATAATGAATTGGGTATTAACAGCCATCCACCAAGAAGCCTGGACGCACTGAAATAAAATAAAATATATTTAGAATAAAGTTGATATTTTATTTATGCAAAATTGTATACAGGGTGTTATGGAAATGACGTATTATATTTAAATGGGTGACTCCTGGGGTGTCCTAGAGAAGCGCTACATATTTTTTTTCAAATCGAACGTTTAAAAAGTGGGGTAACACACTCTCTAACTCACAGATGACTCCGCGGTCAGAAGCATATTACAGTGCCCAGCTATGTAATAAACACATGTTACGGCGCAATGTTGCCGAACTGTGTAAAAATGTAAAACTTTAGATTCTTATAAAAATAAATATTTAGCTTACCTAGTATCCAAATAGAACTGAATCCAGGTGCCAGTACACTAGCAAGTTATCCAGGGCGCAGACATCTTCTATTTATTTGGTTAAATAAATAAATCACTTAAAGAAACACACACATGTTTCAAATTAGTTTTTTGAAGATAGGCACCTGTCACACAAAATCGCTACACACTACACGCTACACACTTTATAACAAACACACAAATAGGAGATAGGACACAAATTGGCCCTTTATAAACTATTTCTTTCATGGTATCCCGTAGAAAAATCACACTGTGTAAGATTAGATAAAGTTGGGTGCCAAGCAACGTGTCCTCTCGATTTGGGGAATCTATCCATGTACAAGATCCTTGCTTGTCGAGCATTTTCCTGTTCTGGTCCCTAGCACAAAACCAATAAAACCACAAAAATATCAGTTCGATTGAAGTTCTTGGCATTTTCAAGTAGAATAACAAAAAATTTTAGAAAACAATATAAAAGAAATATCGCTGTAACGTTCGTACTCGTTCGAAAATCAGCTGGAATCGAGCGAGGTGCGAGGGGTTGCCATTTCCAGACTTCGAAATTTGCGCGACAAAACTTAAAATTTAAAACTAAATTTAAAAAATATGAATTTTGTCCTGCAGCAGAGAAAGCGGAAAATTAATATTACCAAAGGAAATTACTCGACGTATCAATTTAAACTTATAAAATAACAAAAACTCTTTGTCGACAAAGCTGGATTTCTAGTTATTAGTATTTGGTAGTTGGGCCAGACCGATCCGAAATTGACAGGTCGATCCACCTGCCCGCCGGAATACGGAAGGTCAACTCAAACAAACATCGTAAACAAACAAATTGAGCTGAAACGTGTATTTGTTTATTATTACAGTGGTTTTTACATGCCGTAAATTTAATATGTGTGTCGAAAACAAAAGTGCTCACAAATTTTTACGGGTTTGTTCGTTTTGTTAAAAACGATGTCCGTGTGTGAATTTCAAGGTTACGTGCGCCGGTGTACTAAAACATATTATTTTTAGTGTATAAATTATTTTTTTTATAAAAATTATGGAACTGGTTTTTAAATAACAAGGGAATGTGCATGTGTTTTAGAAAAAATCCCATTTTTTATTTTCTAAATGATGCCGAATCAATTAAAAGGTTGACTGAACATTGACTTTTGATATGTGATTTCTGTGTGATGTGACAAAAGTGCATAGGAAAAATCTACGTGAAAATTATAAATTTTGTTAATGGTAAGAGAGCATGGGGCCTAAATAAAATTTCTGTTTTTTTATAAAGAACTTTGTTTCAATCAAAAGATTATTGAGATTCTAATGAGTTTACTCTGGAGATATGGCAACGCTGGTCAAAATTCACTGACTTCTTTAAACATATGTAGTTTGTTTATTTCTTCTGACATAGCCACCGTGTGTTTAATTTTGGTTTGACATTAGGTCATGTACAGAGCATATTAAATTAAAGCGCCATTTTTGAATATTTTTCTTCAATTTGTTTTCATCTCAGGAATTGCCGGTTTAAATATAATACGTCATTTCCATAACACCCTGTATTTTCTATAAATAGCAACAGAAGTCCTAATAACACTTATATCTTAGGTGTTATGTATTTCTTAAACTACAAAATAGTAGAAATAATTCAATTTTAAATGATTTCTTAACCGAATGGCTAGAAGTTTGTTAAAATTATCAAAAATTATTTTCTTTAGTATACAGGGTGTTACAAATTCAGCTTTCACCATTGGGATTTCTAATCTAAAAATCTAAAATAAATACTAGGCGCTTAGACCTAACGGATTGATTATGTATGTTGATTGATTTGTGTTTTTTTTGTGATTATTTATGAAAAATCGTCTTTATTATAAACAATCATAGTGCATTCATGTGTAGTTTGTAAAAGAGTGGATCATTTAAATAAGGATTTATCTCTTCATCGGTAAGTATAGTTATGTTTTAATATTTAACCATCTGATATAACCAGACTTCAACATTGTTGCCATTTATCCAACAGACATGTAGTTCACTCTTTCACCCATTACTGATTTTCAATAACATTTTACACAATCACAGCTTCACTTTCCAAGAGTTTTATGAATGGATTATGGTATCTGTAACTTACAATACCTTTGATTTATGGTAATATGTGAGGTTAAAACAAATTCCATAAATTATGTCCTACTACGTATATGTATTGTTGGGTACTTGGTTATACAGTGACAGGCAAAAAGTTGGCTACATATATTTTTTTAAAAACGTGTTGCAGAAAGCTGGTATAATATGAAAAGATATCGAAAAAAAAGTTATTTGAAAAAAGAGTGTTTCATCTTATGCTCGTTTGGAAAGTTTGGCCCCAAAAACCCAAAAATTATATTTTTCAAAAAATATTCAATATTAGTTTCATAAGTTTCATATTCCCAGGGATATAATGAAAAGGTGTTAAATGGTCGAATACCAATGTAACAATCTGTTAATAACTTTAAGAGTAGAAAAATTAAAGAACACACGTATATTTAGAACTTATAATATTTTTACTTAATAGGTACACATGATATATGCATTCAATAATTAATATAACTATCGGTTTCAAACACAGACCGTAGATCTAGCAGAAATATGTCATCATTGATTTCTGTTAAGAACCATCTTTGATCGGGACAAAATATAAACAATTCTTCTTTTATATTATACAGGGTGATCCAAGATGGGTGGCGAGCGGCCGTATCTTCTGAACCATACATGCTACAACTTTGGGGTAAAAAATTTATTAAGAAATATGACCAAGAAAATTAGCTGGAAAATATTTTTAAGTTCGTAATTTTACCGCTAGGGGGCGTAATCGCTATGCTACGATACGAAACCCTTACTTTCTGCTAATATCTTCAAAACAATGTAGGTCGAAAATTAACTTTTTATAATTTCCGTAATATCCTCTATAAAATTTGTGATAACAATTTTTTTGTAGTTACTATGGTAACGGAGGGGGGAAGGGTAATAACTAAAAATACTAAAAGGGCCGTAACTTCGGTTTGCGTTACCCAAATTTAACAAACTATGGCTTGTTTTAAAGAACTTTTCGTCCTGATTAAACGTTATTATTAATAATTTGAAAATTAGTTCGTGCGGATGATAAAAGATTGCGTTTTTTTTGTTAAATATTTCTTCCTTCGATTTATTGAAAAATTTAAATGCAAACAGTCATTCATTTTTACTCTATTTTATAGCTCATTTGTTACTAAAAATTGCGGCGAAAACCGGAGTTCGTTATCTTTTGTCTTTTAAAAGTTATCGCAATAATAGTGGGAAATTGTAATTTCAGTTTGGCTTTTACAAATATTTTGCTATTTTCCTATATGTAAACGTTGAAATCCTAGAAAATGGATAATTGCGAAATAAAACAAAAGAATAAATAAATTATGTAATAAAAACAATTTATTTTAACTGTTCAAATAATTTTCCATCATTTGCAATGCAACGATTTAGTCGTTCTCTTGTTGAAATGACGGCTGCTTGTACTTCAACCCGAGGTAAATTATTTAATAAAACATTTCTAATTCAAACAATCATATCTTCTCTTGTGGTTGGTCGGACTTTGTAAACAATATCTTTAACTCTGCCCCACAAATAAAAATCCAAACATGTCAAGTCGGGGGACCTGGCCGGCCAGGGAAATACACTTCCCATGCCAATCCATCTATTTGGAAAATGTTCGTCAATAAAATTCCGTACCACAAGTGAATAATGAGCGGGGCACCCATCGAGCTGCTTCGTCTTGCATCTAAAGGAACATTTTCCAGTAGTCCTGGCAAATCAAACAGTAAAAAATGTAGGTACATTTCACCTCTTAAAATACCTTCAAAAATATGCGGACAGATAATCATTCCGTTTATAACCCCACACCAAACATTAACTGACCATCGATGTTGATTATCAACTTCACGCATCCAATGCGGATTGATCTCTGACCAATAGTGCATATTGTGCAGGTTTACTCTTCCAGTATTAGTAATGTCCATAATACTTGAGATAGGGATTATCTCTAACCATATTTTTTAGCCAATAGCAATGGTTCAATTTATTGTCAAAATCGGCAACACTTAGGGCTTGATGTAGTACTATATGGTACGGATGAAATTTTTTGTCGACAAGGATTCTTTGAACTGTACCGTAAGAAACTCCTAAATCCCTGACAATTTCTCTAATACTAATATGGGATTCTGCGTGAATATATGCCAATACGTTAATAAGTATAACGTCCGATCTTGCAGGGCGATGTTTTCTTAAAGAGAGAATTGGCTGAACGCTGAAAAACTTTTCTAGAATGGTGAACTCTACGAGGATAACGTATTCCCTCGAAGCCAAAACTGGGTTTTCAAACATTTGAAAATAAGTCGCTAACATATCGTAGGCTTCTTCATTTGTAAAAGGCATTTTTCTTTAAAAAATATCACTTGTCTCATAAAGGTATACTTATTTGTCACGACAGTAACAGAGACTGTCAGATATAATTTAGCACGGAATAACAAGGTTATTCTTTTGTTTTATTTCGCAATTGTCCATGGCCGTCATGGCAATAAATGGAACACTTGGATTATAAATATTATAATTGTATTTTTTAGAAAAATAACTAAAATAAAAACAAAAATAACATAATTTAATTAAAAACATAACTTAATATGAATAACTATTATGAGTAATTAGGCCAAAAGGGCTTTATTTCTAGGATTTCAACGTTTTCATATAGGAAAATAGCAAAATATTGGTCAAAGCCAAACTGAAATTCAGTTTCCCACTATTTTTGCGATAACTTTTAAAAGACAAAAGATAACGACCTCCGGTTTTCGCTGCAATTTTTAGTAACAAATGAGCTATAAAATAGAGTAAAAATGAATGACTGTTTGCATTTAAATTTTACAAGAAATCGAAAGAAGAAATATTTAAAAATAAAACGCCCTCTTTTATCATCCGCACGAACTAATTTTCAAATTATTAATAATAACGTTTAATCAGGACGAAAAGTTCTTTACAACAAGCCATAGTTTGTTAAATTTGGGTGACGCAAACCGAAGTTACGGCCCTTTTAGTATTTTTAGTTGTTACCCTTCCCCCCTCCGTTACCATAGTAACTACAAAAAAATTGTTATCACAAATTTTATAGAGGATATTACGGAAATTATAAAAAGTTAATTTTCGCCCTACATTGTTTTGAAGATATTAGCAGAAAGTAAGGGTTTTGTATCGTAGCATAGCGATTACGCCCCCTAGCGGTAAAATTACGAACTTAAAAAATATTTTCCAGCTAATTTTTTTGGTCATATTTCTCAATAAATTTTTTACCCCAAAGTTGTAGCATGTATGGTTCAGGAGATACGGCCGCTCGCCACCCATCTTGGATCACCCTGTATATATATAGTGTGGCCGTTTAAGTGTGCAACATATGGGAAAGTTTTTTATTACCGATTTCTCAGAAAATTTTATTCTTGATAAAAGTTGGTGCATGTTCGATAATCGTATTTGGTGCACTTGGAATGGTTGCAAGTTAAATGACGTACAGGGTACGACAAAAAATATAAAACTTGTACAAGAATAAAGTACCCCTATTTCAGAAAATTCAGCGAAATGTTATTAAGAAAAGGTGTTTAGCATTAAAAGTTATGCATAGGTTTGAAAACGTGGCCTCATAAAATAAAAAACAAAAAATTTTTAAAAATATTAATTATTTCCCAAAAAAATTTTTTTTTTATTATCACCCTAAAAACCTTGATAAATTAAACAAAATCAAATCAATTTCACACATCTTTGTTCAAATTCAAGCATATTTGTAAAATTAACTTAGCTTTTTAATTTATTAAGGAATCACAAACTTCATGTTTGTTGCAAGAACATTAAACACAACTTTAAAATACCGTAAAAATTATTTTTAACAAGATAAAACATTAGTAATGATAATTTTCAAATTAAAAACTCCCATTTAAAGTGCAAAAATTTTTATTTTAAATGTTTATTAGAAAATTGTACAAAATATAATAGTCGCAGATACCTATGGAAAAAAACAAATAAGGGTTAATAAGTAAACATTATGACAGTTTGGTGGCATTATTCATTCTTAAATAATTATTGTTATTAGCTGATCTCAAATGCCTCCTCCAGTACAGTTAACGTTAGCCGAAAAGGCAGAATTAGTGCTAATATGTGGAGATAACTATAAAACAGTGCGTGAAACAGGAGTTATATTCAATGAACGACATCCAGATAAACAAGTCCATTATTCAACCATAAGCAGAATTTTAAATAATTTTAAACAGACAGGGACTTTAGAGTATAAATATAAAAATGAACGTACCAAAACTGTATGTACTGACGAAAATCAATTAGAAGTACTTCAAGCAGTTGTTGAAAACCCTAGAAGATCCACCCAAGAAGTGCATGCTTGTACGGGTATAAAAAAAACCTCTATTAAGGAGATTCTTAAAAAACATAAATATCACGCCTATAAGCCAATGTTTATTTTATTTGCATGTTTCAAAAACGAGACTATGACTTGCGGTATGATTTCTGCATGTGGATTCAAGGAGAAATAGAAAATCAACGTGATTTCCATAGACACATACTTTTTGGGGATGAATCCACGT
Organism: Barypeithes pellucidus; assembly: GCA_963991005.1. Classification (NCBI taxonomy): domain Eukaryota; kingdom Metazoa; phylum Arthropoda; class Insecta; order Coleoptera; family Curculionidae; genus Barypeithes; species Barypeithes pellucidus. The sequence continues at coordinate 27,154,541 of OZ022556.1, forward strand.
TCACTACAAATGGCGTTGTTTCTTCCCAAAATTGTAGGTGGTGGTCGGACAAAAATCCAAATGTTGTCATTGACAACAAAAACCAGTATTACCAAAAAACAAACGTTTGGTGCGGTATTATTAACGACAAATTAATAGGGCCGTTCTTTTTTCGCCAAAACCTAACTGGTGCTACCTATTTACATTTTTTGGAAAACGAACTAACAGATTTTTTGGATAATATGAGTATACAAGAACGACGTAAATTATGGTTTGTGCATGATGGTTGTCCGGCTCATTCTGCTAGAATTGTTTCTGAATGGTTAAATGGAGAATTTGGTGATAAATGGTTAGGACGAAATACCGATCCACGGTGGCCTCCTCGTTCGCCAGATCTCACTCCACTAGATTTTTTTTTATGGGGATATTTAAAGCAAAAAGTGTACAAGGATCGACCCTTTAATAATGTTGGGGAGCTTGAAATTTCGATACGATTTCATTGCAGAAATATTCCAGCAAGTGTTTTGCGATCCACGCTTAGTGAATTTTATGATCGGACAATTAAATGCATTGAACGTGAAGGTGGACATACGGAGACCCGTTGATAATTTGTTAATAATGCCACACAACGCAATTTTTTTAGTAGAATTTCATGTTTGTCGATTTTTTTGTACAATTTTCTAATAAACATTTAAAATAAAAATTTTGCACTTTAAATGGGAGTTTTTAATTTGAAAATTATCATTACTAATGTTTTATCTTGTTAAAAATAATTTTTACGGTATTTTAAAGTTGTGTTTAATGTCCTTGCAACAAACATGAAGTTTGTGATTCCTTAATAAATTAAAAAGCTAAGTTAATTTTACAAATATGCTTGAATTTGAACGAAGATGTGTGAAATTGATTTGATTTTGTTTAATTTATCAAGGTTTTTAGGGTGATAATAAAAAAAAAATTTTGGGAAATAATTAATATTTTTAAAAAATTTTTGTTTTTTATTTTATGAGGCCACGTTTTCAAACCTATGCATAACTTTTAATTCTAAACACCCTTTCTTAATAACATTTCGCTGAATTTTCTGAAATAGGGGTACTTTATTCTTGTACAAGTTTTATATTTTTTGTCGTACCCTGTACGCCATTTGACTTGCAACCATTCCAAGTGCACCAAATACGATTATCGAACATGCACCAACTTTTATCAAGAATAAAATTTTCTGAGAAATCGGTAATAAAAAACTTTCCCATATGTTGCACACTTAAACGGCCACACTGTATATATATATATATATATACCGGGTCCTGCATTAGTGTGTCAAAAAAAGTTTAATACAAAAGTTGTAGGATGTGGGTTGATGCATATTTTAAAAATATTTGTAAATATAGAGGGTGGTCCAAAAAAGTGTGACGTCAAAAAATCTATATTTTTTTTTAATGACACACCCTGTATTTTTTTGCACATTTAGGTTCCTTTTGGTGTTCTCTCTTATGTGCAAAAATATTTTTTTATGTGCTTCGATATTTTAGGAACAATAAATAAAAAATATATAAAAAGATCGTTTTGCACGCTTGAAAAAATTAGAATAAAAATCTTGTTAGATCTGTTTTGATCCAGCTAAATAGTGTAAACAGTAATGCTAGAGGTCTAATAATACTCTGACAATAAACAGGTTTTTCTTATTTTATACAGGGTAATCAAAATTTGATTACAATAATGGCAACTTTCAAATCAGTTTTTCTTAGTGTTTTTAACTGACACACCCTGTATTTTATTTCATTATTTAATGCAGAATTTAATTACAAGCATATTTTGTTATAACGAATGTATTAAAATTCTCAATGGTTTTAGAGATATTTACCAGAAACCATAAATATCCTCATTAAACTATATTGGGAAATTATCATAGACAGCCATGGAAAAACAATATGAAGGTGTTTATTTATCACTTTACAGACTTTAACAGGAACTATTGGCAATTCATTGTAATAAATATTCAAAATGTCTTCCATTTTGCTGCAAACATTTGTTTATTCTTACTTGTAAGCTCCTATCCACATCGCCCAGCATCGCTGGTGTAATTGTCGCAAATGCGTTAATTATTCTCTGACGCATGTTCTCCTCGGTAGTTGGCCGTTCCTTGTAAACTAGATCTTTTACATACCCCCACAGAAAAAAATTTAATTTGGTTAAGTCGGGCGACCTCGGAGGCCATCGAATTCCAATCCAGCGATTTCCGTGCGTATTATCTAACTCTGCACTGACCTGTTGCGCATAATGGACTGGAACTCCATCTTGTTGGAACCACATTTGTGCTAGCATATTTGGTGGTAAATTAGCAAGTAATACAGGTAAATCGTTTCTCAAGAATTCAAATTTGACCAGTAAGGAGGCCGTCAAAAAAATGAGGACCGATCACATTACCACCAATCACTCCTCCCCAAACATTTATCGACCAACGATGTTGGTGGTCCATATCACGAAATATGCGTGGATTTTCGGCGGCATAATAATGAAAATTGTGTTTGTTTACGCATCCGTTGTTGTGAAATGTCGCCTCATCAGTACATAACACCGACATAAAAAAACGTGGATTTTCTTGAGGACGCGTTCGAGCCCACTCGCAAAATTGTACCCTGCACTGAAAGTCATTTTCACTCATAGCCTGGTGTAGCTGAATATTACATGCATGATAACACTGCATTTTTAAATTTCGCTGAACTGACCTTCCATTAATTTCAACCTCTTCTCCCACGCGTGCCTGACTTATGTTTGGATTTTCAGTAACTCTTAACAAAACTGCTAGTTGATTTTCCTCATTTGTAGCCGGTTTTGTTCTTTCTTCCTTCTTATAATCCACACTCCCTGTCTCGATAAGACACCCCAGCAATCCAGTAAAGCTTAGGGGATCTGGATGACGGCTTTCCGGAAACTTAGTCGCGTAAACTCTACTGGCTAGTAAACAATTTTTGTCGCAATTCCCCAACACAAATACCATATCAATTAACTCTTAACTTGAAAACTTCATTTTTAAAAAACTAATACTCTAGAAACTAAATGAGATAAAAAAATTATTACAAGGAACTAGAAATGTCAAAATCATTTGTTGTTGAAAAGTACCAATTGTTTTTCCATAGTTTGCTGGGATACTATTTTAATTCTAGGGCATTCATGGCTGTCTATGATAATTTCACAATACACTGCACTAGTTTAATAAGGATATTTATGGTTTTTGGTAAATATCTCTAAAACCCTTAAGAATTTTAATACAATCGTTGTAACAAAATATGCTTGTAATTAAATTCTGCATTAAATAATGAAATAAAATACAGGGTGTGTCAGTTAAAAATACTAAGAAAAACTGATTTGAAAGTTGCCATTATTGTAATCAAATTTTGAACACCCTGTATAAAATAAGAAAAACCTGTTTATTTTCAGAATATTATTAGACCACTAGCATTACTGTTTACACTATTTAGCTGGAACAAAACAGATCTAACAAGATTTTTATTCTAATTTTTTCAAGCGTGCAAAACGATTTTTTTATATTTTTTTTATTTATTGCTCCTAAAATATCGAAGCAAATAAAAAAATATTTTTGCACATAAGAGAGAACACCAAAAGGAACCTAAATGTGCCAAAAATACAGGGTGTGTAATTTAAAAAAAAATAGATTTTTTGACGTCACACTTTTTTGGACCACCCTGTATATTTACAAATATTTTTAAAATATGCATCAACCCACGTCCTACAACTTTTGTATTAAACTTTTTTTCTACTGTTGTAAATAAGGACGCTATGGATGCCCGACGCACTAATGCAGGACCCGGTATATAATTATAATAAGTAAAATTGACAGTTTTGTACTAAACCGAACAAGTTAGTGTGATTTGTTTTCAAATCCATTTAACTCCAATTCTATTGAATTCATATTCATGAATGATTCATAAAAATTTATGAAAAATACAAAACTCATATTAGACCTAGGAACAAATAAAAATGGAGCAATTGTCCCTGCATGTGACGCATCTGAGAAAAATAATAAATCAAATACATCACAGGGCCAACACTCCATTCATAAATCTGTTGGAAAGTGAGGTTGTGATTGTGTGAAATGTTATTGAAAATCAGTAATGGGTGGAAGAGAGACAAAACATGTGTGTCTCGATAATGGCAACAATGTTGAAGTCTGGTTAAATCCAATAACGTTTAAAATTTTATGGAGCGGCCTTTCGCGTTTTCTTGCAGCGGAGCTAGTCTGGGCAAAAAGCCCGACAAGGGCGTATAATTTACTTTGAAATTCTTTACGTTTAACTATATTACCTATTCAAAAAGTGTAGCTTCGAATATTAGATATTTATAAAAAAGATATTGATCCAGTTTTTATATACAGTGTGTCCCAGGATGGATTTAACTATTTATGCTTAGCATCAATGTTTTTGGTGTATTCATTATTGGATGATATTTCTCCAGATATAAAAGTGTATATTTCTAACCAGATTGTCATATTTATCACTAAGGTATCTTGCAAAATCCTAATTAAAAATTTGTACATTTGACAATTATAACTGGTTTAAGGTTAATCCACAATTGCTCTTAAAATAAATTTATTTCCTAATAATTTTACTATAAACTGTGAAAAGGATGACAAATTCTTTAAAAGAATATTATTATACTTAAAAGTATCAAATAAATCGTGAAATAATCCAATTGCACTCTGGTCATCTATCTTTAGTTTATTGCCCGCTCACATGCATTGGTTGCTCTAGCTCCCTTACGAGGCATTTTCAGGGTCATAGTTATATGAAATGAACTTCTTATCTTATTGAGACAGAAATACTGTGCGCTAATTTCGGAACACCCTGTATATGAGGTTGTTCCCAAAAGCCGCCTATTTATATTGTGATTTTGCCTACATATTATTATTATTATTATGTAGGATGTTGGTAATTTCGCCACTAGGGTCAATAAAAACCGAAGGCAATTGGTGATTTCATCCCTGGCTCGAAAACGGGTTTGTTCAAAATTACACTATATTTTCTTAGTTAAAAGAGATACAGAAAAAATTTTTATGCAGAAGTTTCTTGATATTGCTTGTTGAATAATTTGCCCTTTTCAGAATAAGTATACGGGGTCAGGTAAAAAAGTTATCGGACCTCATCTCATTTTTTTAAATGGAACACCCTGTATATTTTAATCTAATGAGATACTATTTTAAATTATCCTTTCAAATATATAACAGACCATGGATGATATTGGTTTAATAAAAGATTCAGATTAAGTTAAAAAATAACGGAAATCATCGCAAATGTTCGGAACATGTCCTTAAATGGTTTCCGGATAGCGAACAAGATATACATTTAGCGCCATTTCTTCGTTTTTTCCACTTTCAATATAAACTGATATCATATCAAATTTTTCAAAATGTTGTAAGATCATTTTCGCAAATGAATATGTAAAAATGAAATTGACGTTAAATGTTAATAGCCAATATAGTTGCTTCTAGGATATTAGCTTTTGTTTCATGGTCTACTGTGGTTTAAAGTAATAAAGTTTAAATAAATCGCCTAGGACGCTAATATCATCCATGGTGTGTTATATATTTGAAAGGATAATTTAAAATAGTATCTTTTTAGATTAAAATATACATAGTGTTCCATTTAAAAAAAATTAGGTTAGGTCCGATAACTTTTTACTTGACCCCGTATACTTATTCATCAATCAATATAAAGAAACTTCTGTATAAAACATTTTTCTGTATCTCTTTTAACTAAGAAATTATAGCGTAATTTGAAATTGTCAATTTTTTGATTTTCCTCCGTATCATTTAAGCGAGCGAACATTTTCGAATTTTGATTTTACCATTTTAAGTTTTACCCAAAAAGAGCACATGACACCTACATTACTTTTGATAGCACTAGCAATTACGGAGATACCCTATAAAGTGTCGAAAATGGGACACCCTGTACATTCGTAGCTTCTAAATTTCTTCGGGCTTCGGGTTAGGGGCGAAATTACTTAATTTACTTTGCTTTAAAAGACCAGCTTTCTACCTGCTCATGGTGAAATTACATGTGCTCATTATGCAATATAGTATGTATGTAACCTACAAAAAACAAATTCTCACCATATGATCTGGATCAACCAAAGTATTAATAAATAAGAAGTTAGTCCACCAATTTATCCGACACCATTCATATTCATTAACTACGATTGTATCCCAGTGCGGGCCATCGCCCAAATGTCGAAGCCAAGTAGCATGGAATATTACGATAACAACTAACAGGGGCAATTGTCTAAAAAAAATTATATTAAAATTATGAAGAAGTAAAGAAAGATATAGTCTGACTCCACTAGATTAATCAACGTTATTCAAATCGTGATTATTAAAAACCTGTTTCGAAGGCATATATACCCTCATCTTCAGTTGAAAAAATACATAAGAGGGAATTACAGCAGAAAAATTTTGTTTTAGGAAATTAGTAGAGATAACAAATTATGAAAAAATAAAACTTTTCATTTTATATTTTAAATTCGATGTTTTGATAAATTTTGTAGGCTATCAAAATTAAACAACCATGATGATGATGATGATGAACGAAACCCAAATTCCCAACCCAAAGATCTAGGGTTTGGATTAAAAATTTGTAACGTTAGACAGTTAGGACAATAGATATACCAAATCTGCTGGAAAACCAGCCATATGCATATACGGTCACACTATTAAAGTTGAAACCATACGGCGAAAATATTTATTGATTTAGGTCAATTTTAAATTTACCATAAATCTTTGCTTCAATAAAGATCAAAAATTGCATGATTAGATGGGACATGTCAGATTTGACATTTTCTCCACAATATGTCGAAAAATGGCATTTACTGATCGAATTTCAAATAAATTTATTTGAAATAGTTACTTATGTATCAAGGGCACTAAGTACCCTGAGGGCGACAGGCGAATAAATCCGAGGGTTCGTAAGTCGCCCGAGGGTATATATATCTATTAGTAGTACCCGTGGTGCATACAAACTTTTATGTCATACCAGTTCGTTTTAAATAATAAATATTTTTTTTAATTTTTAATTTGAATTGCCAATTTTTTTTTTATCTGTGACATTACCTTGACATTGTTATAGCCTGCGTTTTTGTTGCTAGGGAGATAAGTATTCAAATGTTTAATGTCTCAAAGTCAAAAATCAAAAATGGAACAAGGTTTTGAAATTCCCGACGAAATTGAAAAAAAGGCTGAAAAGGTAATTTTCACAAATTATGCGAGTATTTAAAGCAAAGGTCAAAAGGGTACCAACCAAAAAAATCCAGTGTGTTATCTAGAGAAAATGTCCTAAAATTTATTCATGAGGCACCAAATGAAACGTTTTTAATGAACAAGGTCGCATTATTATTTGGTGTATTTGGTGGATGTCGGCGGCAAGAACTTGTATATGTTAGTCACATATGTAGAAGATAGAAAATCAGTCTTTGTTGTAGCGGTGCCAGAAACCAAAACTGACAAAATGAGTTTTCACCATTATTGATGAAGACGAACTGAATAGTTTGAAACTTATAAGAGATTATAAATATGTCTTTGCGGCCACATGGCTGCTCAGAAAAAATACTATTTTTAAACTATAGACAAGGCCGCTGTACTGTATGTACAACCTGTTGGAAAAAAACACATTTGGGAAAATTCCCTGTGTTATTGCAAAATTATTTGGGTTAAGGCTCATACTGGCCTGGCGGATAATGAATACGTAGATACCTTAGCCAAAGACAGCATTTTTAATGGATCGCCTATCGGCTCTAGCCTTCCTCTAAGTGATGCTGCTGTTGTCCTTAAATCAGCAATCTTGAATAAATGGAATGTAAGATGGAAGACCTATTACAGCACCTCCTCAACAAGATATTCATTTTTTGTTAAAAATATACCTAAAAACTACTGGCATAAAGATATAATAGTTCCAAGACGTTTTATTACAACTATTATTCGACTTAAGTTAGGACATGCCTGTTATCCAGTACATCTGAATAAAATTCATATTGTACCCTCTGAGAAGTGTGATTACTGTCACGTCAAATGTGATTTGGACCGCATATTCTTTGAGTGCAAAAAATACAACAATCACATTAACTCATTAATTCAACAATTAATTCAAGAGTGTAAAATCGAATGTCCCTATAATATCCTAAACCTTTTATCATGGGAAAATATTAAAATTTATAATGTACTTATGAGATACTTATACAACATCAATTTAAAACTCTGAGCTTTTCAATACGCGTAAAATATTTTACCATCCTAGTCTATCCTTATATGTATTCCCTTTTTGAAGTGGTCGTCATTCCTTGTATGTCATAAGATAAAGTCGCCCTGACAGACCCCAGAGACGTGAAGCGTGTGACCCTCTTTTATATGTTTTAAATTCGTACTTTTTGTTATTTTTTTTACTTTGCGACTGGCTGCATGACTAATTAGTCAAATGCCAATTATAAAAAAAAAAAAAAAAAAAAAAATTGCAAAATATTTGGGTTTCAACAACCCCGAAAAGTAAACTGGTCATTCTTTACGTCCAACGTCGGAAACTCTTTTAGCAGAAGCTGGAGCAAGTATGACTACGCCGAAGCTCCACGAATTGCCATTTCTATGTAAATATAACCAAATAATATATAAACGTAAATTTATATTTTATTATTTTGTTAAAAAGAATAAGTTAATCGGTTTTTTTGCGTCTTAATACCAGCGCGGGCCAAAAAGTAATCCCTTGTATTGATGGTATCTAAGGTAAAAAACATAATAATGTACTGGTATGACATAAAAGTTATTTGTATTATAATTTTATGCCCGCATACCAAATTTAAATCACTTATGACAATTGTTGATTTCTATTTTTGGCAAATATCTATTTTCAGCGGAAGTCGACCCTTCCACCGTAATTATTCCTTATAAACGACGGCGTTATTATTCTGTCCATTTTTTCTACGTATTTATTATTTTAAAAACAACATTATCCTTTTTTGGTTAAATCTTTAAAGGCATGAGGAGTTTACTCCACAGGCAACAAAATTTGGCTGTGACTATAAGCGATGGTTTTCTACATTTATAAAATATTTTGGATGATGCGGTGTTGCCGGATCATACCGAAAGTGGTAGCAACTTCGGAATTTTAAATGAATTACCCTGTATATTATATTTTTTTGGAACCTAGGTAAAAATCTAGAACAGTTTTCTGTATAATATCATATACCAATCTTTAAGAGTTTTTGAATTATAAATAATCTTCTGATTATTTAACGCAGTATCGGGACCTGAAAAGAAAATCATATCTTTTTAGCGGTTACATCTAGGAAGTTGAAATTTTGACAATAGTTTCATAAGACCATCGAAATTTTATAATTTGAACAGTATCTAATTAGTTTTATATAACGACAACGACATAACGATATTTCTGAGGGAGATGAATTATTGCAAAAGCTTCTTTTTTTTTGGGACCCTGTATTTGATATGTTTTGCTAATGGAGGATCGAATTTTCTATCTAATGATATTGTTCCTATAGCTATCTGCAATATTTGCGGACTTATAAAATTTAAAAATTATCTTATAAAAATATATTTTTTGATAGTTGGCTGTAGATGGATGGATTCATAGAAACATAATAATGAAAAACACATTTGACGTCATGTCTGTGTTATTGTAATAACTTATTATTCGAGCTTAGATATTTTAAGTTTATTTTATATTCATGGGAGTTTTATCTAGAACTATTAGAAAATTTAATGAACTTCATCCTGAATAAATGAATTTCAATATAATGTACGAGCACCAGAATGGCGAATAAATACGTTACAGGTAATAAAGAAAATGAGATAAACGTGTTGGCGTACTTTTATGCATTTCCACACGCTTCAATTTATTGCGCAGAAAATGATTTGGATCATATATCATCATACATGTCAATTAATAGAATTAAACATAATATGCATAATTACAAACTGATTACGCTTGAAGCTCTTGAGCCTGATGATCCTGAGATTTTGTGAGATAATTTCGATTCGCACCCAAGAAAACCCAAACTTTTTAAAAAATATTATTTGGACAGACGAGTGCAAGTTTTCAAAGAAGGAATATTTAACAGAAGAAATTCACATTTTTGGGCTAGCGAAAACCCTCATTTCGTGAGAGAAAGACGTTTTCAACATAAGTTCAGTTTTAATGTATTCTGTTTGTTAGTGCACAACAAAATTGCTTTCTGCGTGTATGACTACAACCTGACTGGTGCATACTTGGACATATTAAGATTAATAGTGTCAGACTTTCTGGATGATTTACCTTTGGAAATCCTTCGAATTTGCTTTTACCAATAACATAGAGCACCAGCACACTGCTCACATGGAGATTCTGCAGAGCTATTTAATATGTTTGTAGACCGATGGATTGGCCAAGGAGGTCCATGGAAATAACCTCCAAGGTCTCCGGATCTTACCCCCTTAGATTTATATCTGTGGGGTAGGATTAAAGGAATAGTATACAACGTGTTCAAGATAAGGAGGGCCAGTTTTTCAGAATTTCGTTTTTTCCGGATATCTCCGGAACTACTCGGAATTTTAAAACTTTCTAAACGGCATATTATTAGGCACGTAAATGCGCAACTTTACCTCTATTTAACCGACTTCGTATCTCTTACGGTTTCCGAGATCCCTGTACTGGCCCTCCTTATCTTGGACACGTTGTACAAGACACCCGTCACAACAAGGGAATATTTAGAAAATCGCTGAGAGTTGAAATAAGTTTGTGATCGGAATATCCTAATGGAGGCTGTACGGTGACTGTATATAGATCAGGATTTGACGACAAGAAAAGATCCAAAAGACTAGCAAAATCTCCAGCTCGGTCTAGAATCCTCGTTGGTTCTTCTACGAGTTGAGTTAGACTAGCACTGATCGCAAGGAATTCTGCCTCGCGGCCTTGCTCATCTTCTGTATTTGAATATTTAAGCCAGTGGATATTGTGGACGTTAAAGTCCCCAAAGATAGCAATCTCGGCATTTGGATTCGTTGGTTTGCAAGAAGTCGATTGTATTGGCTAGTGATGAGAAAAGGTCTCTGTAATGGATATCATTTGAAGGACGGTAAAGGCAGCAGATAAACTTGGTGATTTTCGGCGTTGATATTTTAAACCACATTACATCAAATTCATTCGGTTCAAGTGTAAGTTCTCGTTGGCAGCAGAGATCATCTCGAATAAAAAGACATACGCCGAAGTTGCATTGAAATCGGAAATGAAAATCGTATACAGGGTATAAATAGCTGACGGTGGTTGTTGATGATCTGACCTTTGTCTCGGTCAGTGTGAGCACGTGAGACTTAGAAGATTGTAAGTGCTGGTGGACTGAATTGATGTTCGTGTTAAGCCCTTTAATATTGCAGAAATCAATTTTGAAGTTGCTAGTTCTGAGTTGGTTAGCAACTGCAGATGCAACACCATTTCTTCGTTGAGTGTTGTTAGAACCCAGTAACTTGTAGGAAATGGTTGTTGTTTGATGAACTTCGCTTGATGGGCCCCCAGTGCAGCCCCCGACGGAAATCCGTATGGGGGCGAGTTTACCTCCAGAGTATTTTGGGCCTGGAGCTTTCATCATGCTATTTGGGAGGGTCCCACCCTGGTAACCGGAAACATCGGCACAGCGACGAAACGTCAACTCAATGAGCAAACGTTAACTCAAGAGCAAGCTTCACGCCGCCTAAACCGATCCAATGGTATCTCACCGGGCGATGACGGGTGGGCCAACATCTTCCATTTATCATTCCATTTTTAGTTACAATTCACATAAACTTTCTAAAATTTGTTCCAGATAGCGAAAATAATCAGTTTCTTTTCTTGATCGCAAACTTTTCCGTCCCAATCGATTTATGAATACCCGGCGACACACTTTCGCGTTCAGAGTTTCGTTCTGATCAATCACTTTTTACTTATTTTTCCCGGAAAACCGTCAGAGTTCTTGTAGACTTCGCGTACAATCGTTTTGGATGAACAAACTAACCTTCTTTTCCGCTTAAATACCCATTTTCCGCCCCCTGGGTGGCCTAAAAAGGGCTCCCTTTTGACAGTTTTATATTGCTTTTTCTTGGAATCATGACAAAATTCCCGATTTATCGGCGTATAAGGTTCAAAATCGCGCTTTTGTCACTGGATAACCCCTATGGCACATCTACCCACGTCGTAAATCCTTTTATTGAGGGCACTCCTTGTATTTGTATAGACACGTTTCTCGAGATAATAAGGGTTTGTTCGGGTTTCCCGGTACTCTATTATTTCGCGCGCGATTAGTAATATCTAATTTTTCGTCGCGTTCGGTCCAACTTTCAATTGTTTACCGAGTTGAGAAAGAAGGGAATTATAATAGTAACGTGAAATTTTCTAAGTTATTTTTTGAATAAAATAAAATTATAATAATTTTATTTTCTCTTGTGAAAATTAATTCTTTGGATTATCTATCAAAACGTAAGTTTTTAATAGTTTTCTACAATTTAATTTAATTTATTTAATGTTATAATTTTATTTGGCTCTTACGGAAATTTTTAAATAGATAAAAAAAATATAATTTCTTTATTAAGTGTTTTTAATAATTGTCCAACATTATTAGTCATTAATTTTATTTTCCTAAAATTTTTATGAATTTATTTTATTTTTATTTATTTACGGTTGAGGACTTAGAAAAAATTTTGATAAAGTTTAAGTTCCCTTAAAAAATTTATTTATTTTTCTGAAATGTTACTTTGACTATGCGAAAAAATTTCCAAAATTAGGTTTAATTAATTAATTTATTTTGTGTTCTTTATTTTATTTTCATAAAATATTTTGGCAATATCCGCTGTGTAATTTATCCGAATTTTCAATACACATTTTTTATAAACTTTTGAAGTTTAAATATTTTTTATTTCGCGTTTCTCGTATAGATTTTCCGTGACCACTACAAGTAAAATAATGTTAATAAAAAATTAATAATTAAAATTAATTGTTAAAATGATATTTCCGCGTTACTATAGCGCGTAGCAATAACTAGTTTAATTGATGATAAAAAAACGATGTTTACAAAACTTTGCTTATAGGAACATACCTAAAGATCCTTGCAGCAAATACCCATAATCCCATTTTAAAACTCAACCCTTTCTTGTCCTTAAGAAATCCAAAAACGTCAATGGCTAGTAGAAATGAAGAAATAAAAAAAAATGTTGTCATGCAAAGATGACCACATCCTAAAAGTATTGATAAAGGTCTCTCATGTGACTGAAAGAAAAGAAACAACGTTACTAATGTATTGGTGGCCTATTGGACGTATATGAAGAACTAGTCAACTGATCACTTTAAAAACTTTATAGCTTATACAGGGTGTCAGCTAATTAATGGTACATTGAAACACCACAGACTCCTTACGAAAATATATTATAATTTAATTATACTTACCTATATACGAAAGTTGATATTAACTGAGATACAGGGTGTTAAAGTTAAATTAAATTTTTGTTTTTCTCTAATAACTTTGCGAGAAACACGTTTTTTACAAAATTTGGCAATTATGGTTTTTTAGGACGAGAAATTGATTTTTTTATGAAATTTTTAATGTACCTACAATGTAGGGGCGCTATCTGCAGCATTATTTGCACATTTATTAGGTCATAACTTTTTTGTTCCTCAGTGTATTTAAGTTTTTAATAAAAAATAATACTTTTTTCATATTTATTACGTAAAAAAGGTATACTAAATTCAGGTCGCCCAGAGTTACCGTTTCGGAGATATTTGCATTTAAATTGTGCACCCTGCCCAATTATTATTAATTTGCAACACAAAATATTTTTCTCTTAAAGTAACCTATGAGAAAACAAATAAAATTTAGAGATGCAGTTACTATGAAACCACATGTTGTTATTTGTTTGTTGATAGATTTGTCTGAAAATGTTTCATTTTGAGTTTATCGTAAGTTTGTGTTTTCATTGCTGTTGGTTTCTTTCGACACGATATTTTCTAGGGTCAAAGTTATTTTAAATAAAGTAATTTAAGGAACAATTCAATTGTTGTATTTATTATTCCCAATCATTACTAGAACATTAATTATTGTCATGTTAAAATTAATTGGTAAGAAGTAAGAAAATATTATCTGCTTGCCTGAGCTAACGCCCTAAACAATTTAAATGCAGATATCTCTGAAACTGTAACTCTGGGCGACCTGAACTTAGTATACCTTTTTTAAGTAATAAATATGAGAAAAGTATTATTTTTTATTAAAAACTTAAATACACCGAGGCATAAAAAAGTTATGACCTAATGAATGTGTGAAAAATGCCGTAGACAGCGCCCCCTACATTGTACATTAAAATTTCACAAAGAAATCAATTTATCCTCCTAAAAAATCTATAATTGCCAAATTTTGTAAGAAAACATTAGTATCTCTCAAAGTTATTAGAGAAAAACAAAAATGAAGTTTTAACTTTAACACCCTGTATCTCAGTTAATATCAACTTTCGGATATAGGTAAGTATAATTAAATCCTAGTATTTTTACGCAAGGAGTATTACGTGGTACCATTAATTAGCGGACACCCTGTATAGGTGGACGATGTTCTCACTTCCAAAAATATTTACAGCCGCGCAGTGCTGCCACCTCTACTACAAAGAATTACCAACTCTGATAATTTAAATGGAACACCCAGTGTATTATTTTGTTTAGAGTTAAGGTTTTACAATTTTCTTAGAATTTTCCTATATTTTCGTTTTCATGATAATAATTAAAATTTAACTTTTTTTTTGGAAAACATCATTAAAAAATATCTTTAAAGTCAATTTTGACAATTTGACAAATTAACCTACTGAAATTTGGTTGAGAGCTCATACTCATAGGCCTTTCACTATGTTCCAAAATGTAGTACAGGGTGTTTCAAAATAAAGATATGTTGATTTGTTTGGAAAAATGATGAAAGGTATGTTTTTTTAAATAAAACACCTTGTATTTTTTCTGAAATCCTAAAAGCTCTTGAAATTGTCTATCTGTCTATGTATAACAGTGCTATACCTATCTCGGACCGTTCTGACTTATAAGCATTTAAGTAATTAATTATTACAGGATTATTTTGCTTCTTTGCGTCAGATTGGTATAGGAAAATATTAAGGAAAGTTATTGAAATTAATAGGGATTCTAAAAAATAACACACAGGGCATTCCATTTAAATTATGAAAGTTGCTAATACTTTCTAGTAGAAGCGACAACACTGCATGGCTGAAAATGTTTGTAAAAGAGGTAGCATATCCAATTATATAAGTTACCAAATTGTCAAAGTGACCCGCGGGTTCTTCATAAACTTTTAATAGGCCATCTAACATCAATCACAGGGTGTCACAGATAAGATTGATCAAAGTATACATAAGATGCGCATTAGTTAGTTCTCCAACGTCCTGTTTTCACATTTAAAACATTACGAATATTTGGTCAAATCCGAATATTTACGTATTTTTGTTCTTGTTCTTTTCTGAATCTGATTGGCAGTTTGTGTTGACAATAACAGGTATTTACTGACAGAAAATAGGTATTCATTGCAACAACTAAGCAATACGTTCTCGAATTCATTAGTAGTATAATCTTTAATCGTTATCACTTACGGCTTCCGGATATTTTGTATTGGCAAGTGGAACACTCAAACAACCCAGAATAGAATGACTGATTACCACAATTGCCGAACTATAAAATCTTAAAAGAAAGAGAATGTTCAAGTTAGAACAGAAAACTAATTATAACTAATAATATTAGTTATTACATTGAAGTCACACAGGTTTAAATAACTTTGAGTAGGTGTACAAGGTGTCCCATTTTCGACAATTTTATAGACTCTTTTAGTATGCCGAGATCAAAAGCTTTTAATAAAGAAAACAAGGAAAATGAAGAAAAGTTTAAATAACTCGCCTAGGAAACCAATAATATCATCCATGGTGTATTATAAATTTTAAAAGATAATTTAAAATGTTCTCTTTTCAGATTAAATTATACAGGGTGTTAAATTTAAAAAAATTAGGTTAGGTCCGATAACTGTTTTACCTGACCCCGTATACTTATTTTTAAAACGGCAGATTATTCAACAATCATTATAAAGCAACTTCCGTATACATTTTTTTCTATATCTTTTACCTAAGAAAATATAGGGCAATTTAGAAATTATCAATTTTTTGATTTTCACCCGTATCTCTTAAGCGAGCAAACATTTTAAATTTTTATTTTACATATGACACCTATATAACTTTTTTGATAGTACTAACAATTACGGAGATACCTTATAAAAGTGTCGAAAATGGAACACCCTGTACAAAACGATGATAATACAATCGAAAATCCAGTTTGGAGACTTTAAAAGTTTGTAATTAGTTTAATTAATTCCACTTAATTCATGTTTGAAAAAATAACAGAAAATGATATTGACCCTTCTATTCTGGTGAACATTTTCTAATGAAATTTCTCTTAAAGACGTAGTTTTAAGAGGTAGTAAGTAAAATCAACATTTTTTTAAAGATTTTGACCTAGTCGTAAGTATACAAAAACTAAATTTTATAATGAAAATTTTTTATAAAGAATGTCAAGAAATTAGGTTCATTTGTAGTATGAGTAATCCAATTACAGGGACACACCCTGTATTTGAAAAAATTGAGCCTCCTTGATACACCCTCCTTATACAACCATTTAGAAGATTATATTAGCGATAATTTAATGTAAAAAAGACGAAATTTGCTTTTAAATGTTTCAATATATTTAGAGGATTTAGAATATCTAAACGTTGGTCCTTTTTTTTCGTTATGTAATAGTTTAATGTTGTCCGTATCTATAAAATGGTTGTTTCCTATACAATGTGTGGAGATTCCGGAATTTTTATGTTATTCAAAATAGAATTGCGATGTTCTTTTAATCTTGTCTTGATGTTTCTACCGGTTTGCTCAACATAGACAGCTTCACAATCTTTACACTTAATCTTATATACCCCAGATTTGTTAAGTTTACCTATTTTGTCTCTATTGTTCACCAATATAGATCCTAAACTACATTTATTCACCACCACTGTATTGCAACCTAGGCTATTGAGTTTTTTTGAGACTTTATTATTTAATGTAGGTATAATTTATAAATCTATACTGTTTTTGCGTTTGGTCATTAACACTATAAAAATGTTTCTTAAGTATTTTACGTTTTTTATTTTTAATCATGTTATCTATTATAGACTCCCTATAGCCGTTATCTGTTTGATCGTATATAATTCCTGTTTATAGTCTTTTGAGTTTAAAGGGAAATTTAACAGTCTCTGTGTGAGGCTATGGAAGGGTGACATTTTTATTTTCCATGACTGCTGTGAATTGATATGAATAACCGTATCTGTGGTGGTGGGTTTCCTGTATATATTTTATTGGAATTTATTGTTAATTTTCTTTATATTAATATCCAAGAAGTTTAGTTCATTATTATTTTCTAATTCCATTGTGATAGATAGCTAAAAATAACGGCTATAGGGAGTCTATAATTGATAACATGATTAAAAATAAAAAACGGAAAATACTTAAGAAATATTTTTATAGTGTTAATGACAAAACACCAAAACAGTATAGATTTATAAATTATGTACCTACATTAAGTAATAAAGTCTCAAAAAAACTCAATAGCCTAGGTTGCAATACAGTGGTGGTGAATAAATGTAGTTTAGGATCTATGTTGGTGAACAATAAAGACAAAATAGGTAAACTTAACAAATCTGGGGTATATAAGATTAAGTGTAAAGATTGTGAAGCTGTCTATGTTGGGCAAACCGGTAGAAACATTAAGACAAGATTAAAAGAACAACGCAATTCTATTTTGAATAACATAAGAAATTCCGGAATCTCCACACATTGTGTAGAAAACAACAATTTTATAGATACGGACATCTTTTAGATATTCTAGAACAGTACGAAATTAAAAAGTCTATAAAAAATAATCCCCTCACAACTAATGACCAACAGAATATAGACAGCTTCCTCAAGTCTACCTACACTGATCGGAGGAAAACCCCTAATTCTAGGCAATAAAATAGTTTATTATTGACAGTTTAAAGACCCGTAGAATAATTTTTATATTCATCTGCAATGCTCTTGAAAAAGGCCTAAAAAGCCGAAACATGTAGAGTAATCCTCTAAATATATTGAAACATTTAAAAGCAAATTTCTTCTTTTTTACATTAAATTATTTAAAAGATGTTTCATAAAGAACAAACCGCGGAGTCAGTCGATTATATTAGCGAGGAAACTGTACACACGTCATTCCTATTAGAGAGATATTACGTGGAAGTGATTTACACTAAAAGTATAAAGATATGGTTTTAATCCCTGTCAAAAGTTTGATCATACAATAACTAAAATTCATAATTAGAGAGAAAATCATATTTGCGTGTTCCTGTTCACCCTGTATCAATTTTAATATTGATTTTAGTTCTAAATAACATTGCTTATTCTTTGGCATTTTCTGGATAGGAAACATTTTTGCATGCTTTATTACCTATAGTATAAATATGTATACTTATGTATATTGATTCGATATTTAAAGACAATTTTTCTCAAAATAACAATTTTTTTTAAATCGTGATTTTGTGTTTTATTAATCTTAATTTAATTCTTCTCAATTGTGGATAATTTTATTCTTAAAATACTGTCAATTGATTTTTAAAATAAATATTTACCTTATTCCTTGTATACTTTCAAGTTTCTTAGCCGTAGGCGAAGTGTTAACGCTGGTCAAACGATTCCAGTTTTTGTATAATGAGAAAGCTGACAAAAATTGAAATTGTTTAGTGGCGGTCCGTTTCTCATATTCTTCAATACTTTCGTAACTGGCAATTTGTTCACGGGATGTTGCGTACAATATGAATAATATGTAAGTTATGAAGATAACGCTAAAATAACAAATGATTAGAGCTGAAATAATATATCATGTGCAATGCAATGGAACCAATGAAATTATTTCCTACCTGCACTGAGAAATGCTCTAGCTAAAACCTTTTTGCTAGGATTACATTAGCTGTTTCACCCAGTGGCGCAGCCGGAATTTTTTTTTCGTGGTGTGGACATATTTATATTGCTGTCGGCGTTTTTAACTCGCTTTTAAAGGTATTAAAAGGTTTTACGCATTTAATGGTATGTGAAATGAAAGAATAATATTATGGTATAGTTTTTGCAGAATTATATCGTTGATCTCTTGACTGCAATAAAACCTTATTATTTATTCGACCATAAAATAAATAAGGAAATCCCAAATTTTTTTAGTGGTTTTCCGGCGAGTTAGTTATTTTTTAGTTAGGCTTATTAGTGGTAGAATGTGGCGTCCTTGGAATTGTGCTGATAGGGGGGCATCTTCAAGTGTCGGGAATGGAGACTTAAATATTTAACAGACGTTAAACAATTTAGAGGAGAAAATCGTCCAATTATTTACCTTGACGAAACATGGTTCGATAGCCATGACACTCCAAGAAAAGGTTGGGATGATTCTTCCAAAAAATGTCAAACCAAGGCACCTTCAAATAAAGGCAAAAGAATAAGAAGAAATATTACATGCTGGTTCAGAGAACGGGTTTGTTCCAAATTGTCTGTTGCTTTCAGCTAAAAACATAGCAGATTCTTCTTTGAAGATTGGTCTAAACATAAACTCCTGAAATATACCTGAAAATAGCGTCATTGTAATAGACAATGCTAGTTATCATAGTCGGCATGCAAAAATCATTCCCAATTCTAATAATACAAAAGCAGAAATTCAAAATTGTATGATTGAAAATGATTTATATTTTGAAGAAACTTACAAAAAACGAGAACTGCAATAAGTATTAAAAACTTTTAAAATAAATAAGAAATACGAGTGTGACAAACTTGCAGCAGAAAATGGACATACAGTGTTACGTCTTCCTCCGTACTGTTGTATATTCAATCCTATTGAGCTAATATGGCACCAATTAAAGTCCAATATTAGGAGAAATAATATTTCTCCTACATTAAATGCATCTGTAGTAGAATTAATTAAAAACGAAGTAACAAAAATTTCTGCAGACAGCTGGAAAAACTGTGTACAGCATGTACTTAAGGTGGAAAATTCTTACAATTGTATGATTACAAATGTTCAATCCTTAATTATAAGTTTAGGCTTAGATGAAGATAGTGATAGTGATACAGAGTTAAATTTTGAATAAATTATCAATAGTTTCTTAGAATTAAATTAATTTTTATTGACCTTGTTATCCTAATAGTTATACTTTTAAATTATATTATTTTCAATTATCATTAATTGTTATCGTTATTTTAGATTTATTATAGGTACCTAAAACTAAAAATACCTATCTATTTATTTTAAATTATAAAAATAAATCATGTGGTGTGGTATACATTTTCAAGCCGGCCCTGATCCCATTTATTGAGCTTTGAAGAGGTTGAGGCGTATACAATAGGGTTTAATCAGGTAGTTTATTTATGGCAGTAAGAATCAACGGTATAATTCTGCAACAACTATATTTAGGTATATTTATTTCATGAACATACAACAAAGATTAAAGCTAAAATACGACCTAGTTATAAACAAATTAAACTATTTTTTAAATAGTCCATCTCTCAGTGTAGTGAAATTATGAAGAGGCAAAGAAAGTCAAAGTCTGCTTCAGTAGTTAAATAAACAATATTTTAATTTCCATACATGTTTCGAAGCCATATACCCTCATCAGCTTCAGTGGAAAATTCTTAAAAAGTAAATGTTAATAAAATAAATAAAACCATATCCATTCTAATTTTTGTTTTTATCCTTAGGAAGGCGTAAATATCTTATATTTCTGTCAAATTTCTTTGCCTGGTAATCCATATCACAACGCACGTTATATTATGAAAATTCAGATATTTATTTTAATAAACACACCCGACTAAATAAGAAACAGTTCTGGTAAACTTTTAAAATTTCCATGGAAAACTACGACAAACGGCACTCACTACGTGGCGACTAGTGTTGCCAATAATCTTTGATCAAAAGTAATAGGTTAACGGTTCGAAACCTAATAGAATAATAAACTACGGTGTCAGAGTAAGAAGAGTACGAAAAAAAGGTCGTTACTTTCCTATGATATGGGGGCCACCTCCAGATTGAATATAAATTTCATATGGCAACAAGGCATGAACTTCTCAAAAATTGTTAAAATAGTAATGGATATATTAGAATTGTATTGTAAAAGACTGACAACGCTGATGGCAACAAGGGGGAAACCACAACTGCCCTAAAGTGCATCTATCCTACTCCTCGGAGGTTACTTCGTGTTGAACCGGGAATCTTCGTTTCTGCAATTGCCCTACCCACCATTATGACGCGGAGGGGCGGAAGTCGACTAACAAGGATGGAATATGCATACTTTCTTTGTTGTTTCGTGTGTGTTTCGTTATGGAAAAATTATTTGGTATAGAGTGTAAGTTTCGGGTTCGAGCATGATTCGAAATTTGTTCTTTGGAATAGATATGTTGACCAATGAGATAGTATAGGACAGATGAACATTAGGATAGAAATAATAAATACTTGTTATAGTTCTCTAATTTATTTATATGTAGAGTAGCTGTCGGCCGATTTTCGCTCGAATTTTGTTTTTTCAAATTAAAATACAATAGGAAATCGTCTCCAAAAGGTGTATCTGGGCGGGTTTGCACTTGTTTCCCCAGGGCATCTATAAATATTATTACACATTAATTTTCTTCTTATCTAAGAATAAAATATCGATAATAAAATAACTACAACTAATGGCTTAGTCAGGTAGGGTGCAGGAAATCCCAAAAATATTACAGTTCTAATATGAAAATAAATATGACATAACCATTCAATCGTTCGACGCTAAGAGCAATATTTTAAGTCTCTATCCAATAATAATTCACATCAGCATGTCAGTAAAAATGCATGTAAACAGGGGGAAAAGGGCGTTCCCAACGCATTAGGTCATACGAGCTTAACCGAACATCACCCGAATACACTCGACTGGTAGGGCAGATGAACATTAGGGTAGTTGAACAGTAGGACAGATGAAGCAATCTCGCAACAAGCAGGGGTGGCCGAGCAGCTTCGGCTATCGTCGACCGGTTCGAATGGAGCGGCTGATGTCGGAATCTTTCCTTATTTTAGTGGTTTTTTAGGTTAGCTGTAATATATGTTATATTTCTATGAAATTAATATACGTAAATACTTGTCATATGAATTCAATATACCATTACATGCATAAAACCTTTTCATACCTATAAAATAGTAAAAACGCTGACAGCAATATAAATCCCCATAAGAAATTTAAAAATCGCTCTCCCTTTGACGACACTGCGCGCGGCAGACGCAATTGGGACGGTTAGATATCTTACCTTTAGTTATTGTATCATGGGTTTTATGGCAGTGAAAAGATCAACGGTATATTTTGAACGCAATTTCCTCGTCCAAGATTGTCGGATCGTATTTTCTAGCCGTGAATATTATCAGACGAGGCGCTAGCCGAGAGAGAATCTATTTATCACACATTTTAAATATTTAAGAATGCTTTAAAATATTTATTCTTGGAATTGGCAAGCAGAATTAAGTTTTGCAGCGAATTTAAAGGCAACACAATAAAAGTTTACCCAAAATATCAACACATACAACTGATTGTTTAATAATTTAAATAAAGCAATTCAACGGTGGTAATCACGGCGGCCCGGCCTCCATGAGCCTATTAATTAAATCTTTGAATTATCTGAGCTTGGGAAAACCCGTATATATGATACATTGTTCCTCTTGTAAAGCTAATGTATCAAAGTCTTCAATATTCCCGGATTACCAGCAGCATAACTAAACTTATTAATGGACAATTACCCTAAAATTGAAACTATACTCTATTCAAAACCGAGACTCAGTACAGGTAAATAAATGCACGTGATCTTTAATGCTCACCAGGACCGCACTAAGAAATGGTAATAGTTTTCATGTATATTTTGTTGTTGATACAAGGGAGACAAGCAATGACTATAAGTTCATCTGCGGTATCTGTTCTACTATAGCCATATTTATTTAACGGTGCTAAAAAGTAGTATCGGTTTAGGCCCCAAAGACACTTTATAATATATATCATATTATAAAATAGTATTAAAAACACAATAATATGAATAAGTCCAATACTGTAGCGCCATTAGATATTTTATGGCTGATTAACCAATCGCAATGCAGGATTTCCAATAAAACTAGCGGATCAAGCGAGCCATGAGCGTGGCTTACTGTTTACATTTACTGACTCTTGGTTTTGAATAGGATATATACATACAGGGTGGCCAATTAGTGCGACAAAGCTCAATATCTCTTTTACCGCTAGGGATAGCTGAAAACTTTATTCACGAAAGTTATTTTGCGTTAAGAGGTGCAGCCTATAAAATTATTTTCGACCACACAGAGTGCTCCAAAAGGGCGGCGTGATAAAAATTTCATATTTTTTAAATAGGACACCATGTATATTTTTACATCTTTGAGCTCACCGTAAAATTCTGTATATAGCAGCATAATTATTTGTACACATTTTTGCAACGTTGCCAAATAGATTGGAAAATTCCTGAAATTTGTACAAAAACATGGTTCAATGAAATGTGTAATATATCTTAACTTATTATTATGTCGGAAAGAGGAATTTTGACAGATGTCCCCTATGATAACACATATCAATATTTTTGATGAATGTATTTTCTATGGAAATGCCAACATTACTAACTTGAAACCTGAGTTTCGTAACTTTTTTAAATGAAACTCTATATATGATTACTTTATCTTGTAGATATTTTTATCCTCCCTAATTTTTATTAATGTCTTTCTATGCCTATCTTTACCAATCTTGGTGGTATTTCAATTTTTATTTAAACTCGAGCAAGAAAAATTGGATGTATTTTACCATTTTCCTTTTTCTAGTCACCTATGACAAAATAAAAACAAAATGTTGTAATTTTAAATAAAACGTAAGATCGGTGGTAATTGGGTTACAATTTAAAGTGAGTTGGTGTAGTGTTTATTAAAAATTTATTAAAAATGAATTTCTCAAATGTCGAGATGGTGGATATGGTTCTTGTACTAGGGGCTAGCGACAAAAATTGCTTATTAGCGACCAGGATTTATCCAGAAAGATATCCAAACCGAAGGCAACCTAATAGAAGGGTGTTTGAAAAGATAATGGAGCGTTTTCAAACAACAGGAAATATAGCCTATAAGAGAATTGAAAGAACAAAACATGTTTGAACCGAAGAAAATCAATTAAATGTTCTTATAACAGTCACTGAAAATCCACATATTGGCCAACGAAGTATTTCCCATCAACTGGATATTAGACGATCATCGATTCAAAATATACTGAAAGCAAACAAAATGCATCCAATATAATTTGCCGCAATTAATTATTCAGATACCAAATGAAGTTCGTGAGCGTCTTTGGTTTTAACATGACTGAGTCCCCGTGCATTATACAGGTCATATTACTAACTTTTTAAATCAAACGTATGGGCAGCAGTGGATTAGCAAAGAAGCACTGATACCATGGCCGGCTAGATCACCAGATTTAATAATAATTTCAGTATATGGGAATTTGTAAAAGATCAGGTATATAAAATAACCCCCGCTACAAGAGATAATATGAAAATTCGTATTGGGAACTGTTTTCAAGGTATTACTCAGCAAATGTGTAGAAACATGACTTATTCTTTTGAAAAACGTATTGAATTATGTATTTCAAGTTAATAAGGGTCACTTTGAACAAATAATTAGGTAATAATTTACTTTAGAAATTGTCCACAAGCTTGAATCGCTAAAATATTTTTGTCGTATCCTCCCGTATGATTAAATGATTTTTTTAAAATACAACATTTTGTTTTTTTTTTGTCATAGGTGACTAGAAAAAGGACAATGGTAAAATACATCCAATTTTTTTTGCTCGAGTTTAAATAAAAATTCAAACACGACCAAGATTGGTAGAGATAGGCATAGAAAGACCTTAATAAAAATTAGAGAGGATTAAAACATCCACAAGATAAAGTAATCATATAACAGTATCGTAATGTTTATAGAAAATACCTTGAACAAAAATATTGATATGTGTTATTATAGGGGACTTCTGTCAACATGCCTCCTATTATAAGTTAAGAAATATTACACATTTCATTGAACCATGTTTTTGCACAAATTTCAAGAATTTTCCAGTCTATTTGGCAACGTTGCAAAAATGTGTAAAAATAATTACGCTACTAAGTACAGAACTTTACGGTGAATTCAAATATGTAAAAATATACATGGTGTCCCATTTAAAAAATATGAAATTTTTATCACACTGCCCTTTTGGAGCACCCTGTATGATCGAAAATAATTTTAAAAGCTGCACCTCTTAACGCTTAATAACTTTCACGAAAAAAGTTTTCCGCTATCCCTAGCGATAAAAGAGATATTGAGCTTTGTCGCACTAATTGGCCACCCTGTATATCATGGTCGAAGAGATGACACTTCCACCCTTTCGCATTATTTCAACTTACCCCCACAGTATGTCCACACCATCTATTGGATGCTTAGATTCTGTTGTTTGGCATCTAATTGCCGATATGGTACCTTTTAATTCAAGATCCTTATATTTATCATTATAACAATCTTCTATAGTTTTCCTTAATGAAGGATCATTTTCGTTTGTAGTAGGAGCTTGCGGACAAGTTTTTGGAACGCAAATTGAATGTCTAAGATGGTCATGTCTATAATTTGTTTCAATGGAACTTATATTCTGCAAAAAAATATATTATCAGGCGCTAGGACAACAATAGACAATATAACATAGTGACTGCTTACAGCAATGTTCTTCAACCTTTTGCACCTGCAGACCGGTGAAAATAGTATAAATATTTCGCGGACCAACTGAAAGCTAAGACAAATAAAAACCAATATACTTGTAGATATTATTTTTTATTATAGCATATGTTATGCAATTACATTTTTAGTGCGATATCTGCTGCTGCTTCTTTAAGAGTTGATATTCAGCTTTGTTTCTGAGAGACGAAGCGCTGCATTGACATCTTTTCTATTTATCTGTTTGGTTTTTATTACAGACATGGCTGAAAAAGTATTTTCACATAAATAGGAAGTCGAAAAATTTACTAATAATTTGATAGCTTCATAACTCAAAGTTGGATATTATTTTTCGAGCGATATCCAAAATTGAGGCAATGAATGTATTTTATGTCTGGAGACCAGAGTGACGTTCTGACGTTCTTTTTCATGAAGATCAAGTGCACATGAGTTTATATCTTCCAAGAATGGATTATTAATTCAGAGGTTACCTTTACGAGGATCTTCATTTTCTGGGAAATACTTATTCAAATTTTCAGCTAATGCTCTTAAATGTTGCTTTATTATATTAAATATGACTTTCGTGTTCACATCAGCAGCAATAAAAAATGCATCCAAAAGAGAAAACATTTCTACATCTTCCTCTTGTAAGCGACTATTCCAAAGAGCTAGACTTGGTTTCATTAGAGAAGAACAGGCCGTCATAATTCGCAGTAACCTATTTTTGTAGGCGAGCGGTCTTTGCTTAGCGGCCATTTCAGTCCATAGTCTCTGTTGTGTTTTATTAGAAAGTAACTTCTTTAAACAGTATTTTTCTAATTCATAGTTTTATAACTATTTGGTAAGTAATACATTAATTTTTGATATTATATTGTATAGTTATAGTTACCGGGCCGCGGACCGGCGGTTGAAGAACACTGGCTTACAGGATGTTATGTATGCTGCCGAAAACAAATTGAAGAAAATAACCATAAAAGGCGCTTTGAATAAATTAACGAGGTAAGTGACCTTATGTCAAACCCGAACAAAGACGTGGGAAAAAAACGAAAAAAATATGAACAAAAAAATAATATAAACAAATCAATTTGTTAGGTCAGTTAGCTCTCAACTGACATCACTAGCCATTTGAATGTTATGTGTTTTACACTTCAAAGTCTTTAGAAAAAAATAGTATCATTTTAACACTCTCTAACCAGTTCTATCCGTTATTTGTGTAGAAATAACAGCGAAAAATTTATCTTTTGCAACATAACGAATAGTAATATCACACAAGTTTCAAATCACATCATAAGTTATTTGACAATAGAACAGAAAAACGGTAGTATATACTACAAGTGATACTACAACCTTACTTATTAAGCAAGAAATACCTCAACGTTTAGAATCGTATAAAAATATGTGAAAATTCAAGGGAAACCCGCGTCGATGACATGTCCCTATCGCGTATCAAATGAGACTGAAGCATTCAACTACCATGCGTTGTGATTTGGCATCACCAATAAGCTATTGTCCATTTTCTAAGTAACAGGGTACAGGCAACTTTCAGTAAAGCGGATTTTAAAAATAAATAATCTCAAAAACCCCTGTTAATTTTGAAATAGGTTTCTTATAGTATTTAATTAGAGGAATTATATATGTCCAAGCAAAAGATCGTTGTCACAATGATCTTGGTCTATAGTAGCATCGATTTTTTAATAATTTAACGACCGTCACATGGATAATTTTACTCTTCTGAATCATATTACGCCAATATTTGGAACTGAGTTATTTTAATCAGTCACTATAACCATTTTCCTATTATTTTAAATAGCCCTGTCTTATATTGGCTTAAAATTTTGAAATGTTCCTTATACAGGGTGCACCAAGTAAAGTGGCCTATTAGAAGTATCTCGAGAACTGAATGAAATTTTTTTCTAAGACAACAAATCATAAAACGCAAAAATTGCGCAACTAAATACCATTAAAATGACATATATTTTTTATATTTAAAAAAAAACCGTAATTTTTTGGCAATTAATACCTCCCATTTTTACCCCCACCCTTTGAGAAATTTGTAGTACAATTAAAACGGGACCTAATTGAAAATATTCCCTCTCCAACAAAAAAAAAAATTCTAAATTGGTTCATAAATGGAGTCCTGAGGTAAAAAAATACAACCGAATTGAGAACCCCTCCTTTTTTGAAGTCGGTTCATAAAAACCAATACAAAGCACACAATAAAATCACTCCTTCCCCATAAGAATTATAAAACCGTGCTAAACGTGACAACAGTGTACGAATTTCAAGTGATTTTGTAGGTTGAAGTAGTTTGAGGTTATGTTTGAAATCCAAGGTTTTTTTTACTTTGATTGGAGTAATAGTCATCTAACTTCTTATAAGACAATTCTGAATGCTTCGCCATTTCAATTTCAAAAAAAATCACTACACAAATGTTAACAACCATTACAGCGTTCGATTATAACCGGCAAACAGGGTAATTTAAATCATTTAGTTAAGTACAGCGTTTGACTGAAAACCGAATGAATTCCGTCATTACAGGTGATACTCTTATGCAAACGGTGTACCAAACATAGAGTTACACTATTTGCCGGCAATACGTGAAATGAATAGGCATTTCAGGGAATGACGACATATGTATGGCGTCGCACCACGTGGGTTCATGTTAATGTTAAGCATTTTTTGGAAAGTATCAGGCATTCAAAATATAATAAATTAAGGTATTATTGGAAATAAATTTAAATGACCCCACCTTGAAAATTATGTGCCACTTGACCTCCCGTTCAAATTTAAGATTATATGGGCTACATATCTACATTTCCTAGGGGGTTAAACCACGAATGTATAGTGTACTATAATGTACAGACACAGGGCATTATGGAAATGATGTATTATATTTAAATGGATTGACTCCTTGGGTGTCCTAGAGAAGCGCTACATATTTTTTTTTAAATCGACCGTTTTAAAAGTGGGGTAACAAACACTCTTACTCACAGGTCAGTCCGCGATACTATACAACATTTCACCCAGACCCAATGGCAATGTTGCCAAACTTAATGTAAAACTGATATTGCATATACATTATAAAAATTAATTACTTACTTGTATTTATCTTATAACTAAAGAGCGAGATATCCAGGCACATATACACATATCAGTTGTTTATTCTTTCTCATAAGAACACTTTATGCACGGGACACAGATTTTCACGGCAACACTTAACAACACATAGTGGAAGAGAACTAATAAGTTTTTGTAAAGACACTATCAGATTATTAGATTTTATTACATGTGACGCGACGAAATTTGAGTTGTTGACGTTGTGACGTCAGCGCTATTCCATATTTTCTGTCAAATGGCGTTGCGCTCAGAAGAAAATACCGGTTTTAAAAAGCAATTTATCTTCGTCAATAAAAACAATATTCATAGTTTATTTATGGACTGGCAAGATACACGCGTAAACCGAAAAATTATTACATCACTAGTACCACCTGCAAAAATCGGCGGATTGCAGTTGTTTGTATTGGGTTATCAATAAGATCAAGCGTATTCCAACACGGTCGGCCTTAAACTGACAATCCCGCAAGCGCATGGCGCCATATACAAACTACTTCGGCTAAGCCGAATATGTGTCATTACGTCATTTTGAGATTTGAACGCAAGGTTGTTCCAGAGCGGACTTTGTACCCAATTCGGTACAAAGTATTAGCTGCATTCAGCAGAACCCATCAATTTATAAGTGGGTGACGTCACGATGCGCATACATTTTGTTGTCAGTATTTTTGTTTGGCTAGTCTATGCGCATACATTTTGTTGTCAGTATTTTTGTTTGGTTAGTCTAAATATTTAAATTTTACATTTTATTCTGTGCGAAATGGATGATTTTATTTTTAATGCTCCTCTTCACTAACGGAGATCGTGTGTAATATATTTTTTAGTGTTGTGATCTCTCGAGCGAAAAACCGCTTGATCACGCGATTATTGAAATAACCGACATCGCTCGATTATTAAAAAAACCGCTCGAATTATCTATTCAGGCGAAAACCGTCGCCCGTAACTTATTATCTTTCACTCGATACACCCGCTTCGCTTGTCGCCGACGGAATTGTACCGCTGTAGCGTGATCGAATTAGAAAACTGCTCGTATATTCAAACAGTTTTTCGCTCGATAGGAAATACTCTAGTTATAAATTCAGGCGTTATAATGACCTTCATTTTACACGCCGCGCGATCCGAAAGCTGGCTAGCCAGCGGCATAGTTTAGGTCTCCGATTGTAAATATTAAAAAATTAAGGGATATAATTTGAAAATTTTTATTTACTATAAACTCGAGAAAACTTCTCAAAAATAACATAATAATAGAAATTCTTAATGAAAAATAACAAAACGAACAAAATTGTTAACAACATATATAGAAAAATTCGTTGGTTATGTTATAGTAAACATTTTTAAATCGAAACAGGAACTTTTTATTATTAAACTCAAGAAGACTTCTTAAAAATAACATACATTATAGAAAATGTTAATGGAAAATAAGAAAACGAGCAAAATAGTTAACAAAACATAGGTATCGAGAAATTTTTTGGTAACCAAAAGTGAACATTCTTAAATTTAAATAGGAACTTTTAGGTAACTATAACCATGAATTTAAAAAAATAATCACCTACTTTCTTATTTTGCCAGTCGCGTAACTAAGCCTAAATTTTTGAAGGGCACACAGTGGGCACCTGATAATTTAAAGTGGAAGCATTTGACGGCCATTTTAAATATCTATTTATTTTATGCTCGTAAATTGAGAAAGATGTGAAGAAAAATAACTCTTGGTAATACTTTTTTCGGATTAAAAAAGCATAATAATAAACCCGAACAATAAATACATATTTGGGTGAATTTTTGCAGTTTTTTTGTTTGGTATCGAGACACGTGGTAAAAATTCATTATTCACAAATAAATAAATTTCTGGCATTTTTTTGGTGACACTATAATTTTTTAGCTAATCCTGTGCCCACCCGTAGTTACGTGCCTGCTAAATACCCTACCTGATCACATGTAAAGGGCTAGGCAGCCCGTTAAGCAGTCGGTGAGGTCATCGCTTGGTAAATTGGAATTTCAGGCCATTCACTCGAGCGATTAACTCGATTATTAAAATCGCTCGAGTATCAAGTACTCGATTATTAAAATAATCGGTTTTTTCCAACACTAATATTTTTATAATTTTAATTCACTTCTTTCGTAATTTTTTATAAATTTTACTCCTCAACCTGACAAAAAAAATTGACATAAATCGCTGTCAAATCACAAATCGCTTTTTAAATTCGAGAGAAAAAAATGGAGTCCGATTTCCCATCGATTTGTGAAATCAATTGTTTTTAGTGCATTCAGCAGATGATTACTAATCGCTTACAAATCGATGGGTCCTGCTGAATGCGCCCAATGGCACGAGTTTTTGGTATACTTTCCATCCAAGGATTTGTTTTGTTATGTAGGCTGTTGAAAGTAACGACTTTTTTTTAAGTTCACTTTCTTTGTGAAGGTAACGACCTTTTTTTTTAGAACTCTAAGTTTTCTTAGTGTCCAGTGAAGTACCGTCCTTTTTTAAGGCGCCTTGCTGGTACATTTCTATAAAATTGTACAATAATTTAACCTTGGAACAACGCTATTTGCACATGGTCTTGTTGTATCGTGCTGTTTGCAGTAGTTTGAAGGTTTCCTTCAGTTCGTTCGTCGTGTGTGTCATTTTTAAATTGAAGAAATCGTATTTATTTTTAATTAGTTGAACAAAAAAAACTTAAATCTAAGCGAAAAAAAAAATTAATTAAAACAACGTTCCCGTGTAATTTTTTCATATGGATAGCTGCTATTTGTGAGGTTATGTAAGGGGTTTTTCCTAAAACTTAGTTTTTTTATAGAAATTATTAAACTAATAATTGTTTTTAATTAAGTAAAGGTAAGGGAGCATGTGTCTTAAACAAAATTGCATTTTTTTAAAAGACTTTGAAAGATAACCATTCAAAAGGTTATGACGTTTGATCTGTTTACTTTCCTGTGCTTGTGACGAATTTGAAATTTGTGTGTAAAATTACTATTACTTGTTTTGCAAAACGTTTTTCGCCGTCGATTTTCTGGAATCATATTTGTTCATAAATGATAGAAGGAAAAAATTGTTAAAATTATAATTTTTTTTCTAAAGAGTTTGCCGTGTAGATATGACAACACCGTCCGAAATGCGCTGAGATCTATTCACCCTGCAGACCTTATATTTTATTGATAGCGACTGTCGTCAGTAGCGCCCATGTAAATTTTCAGATTTCATATAAAGTGTATAATTTCGCTTAACAATTCAAAGCGCCAATTATGGATTATTTTCTTCAATTTATTTTCATCTCAGGATTTGCCGGTTTAAATATAATACGTCATTTCCATAACACCCTATATTGTAAATGGACCCCTAGACTTGTAAGGATTTCCACTCTACACTGAACGTATTTTTGAATTCCAGTTACTGTTACTAAGAAACCGTGTCGGTGGCCTTGAAAGTATCGTAGTGGTTGGAGTGAGTGTTCACAGTTGTGAAATTATTTGTTTCATTTGCCCTTGATTTCTGCACGTTCGTTCATGTAATTTGCAAAAAGAACACCAAAATAATCAATCAAAATAACAATCAAAGCACGGTTAAACCGATGACGACATCCTCAATATTAGGGCAAGAAAGAAACATTGCTATGGGAAATAATAAGCTCGACACAATCTTGACTTACCTTCATGAGGTTCCATATTTGTGGGGGATTATCTGCATCAAGTGGTTCAAGAATATATTTTATGGAACAATAAAGTGCCTCGTCGCCCAATAACATGCATATATCAAAATTTTCTACATAAAACATCTCGGGTAGGGAAGCATATTGTTTATCTGTAAAATAAGTCAATTTTCTACTTATGACGTTTGATTTGAAATCACGATAATAGATATGCTCTAAGTTCTGAAAAAAACTAAAACTAGATATACAGGGTGTAACAAATACCAGCTACACTACTGAGCTAATGTGACAGGCAGATGTTTGACTTTTGTAATAGCGTATGAACTGACAATAATTACTTTGGCAGGATTATGCACTGTTAAACGACTAGTTACCTGGGTATGTAATTGTGATTGGTAATATCCTAACTAGGATGGATATGAAATTATATCCATTCAGCTAACTGAAATAGCCTTCATATCAATTCGGTAGATTGTGAATGAAACAGAAAATATACATGTGGGAGTAGAAAAAGTATTAACTGTATACTGAGCAACAAGAAGGTCGACGAACGGGATTTTTACTTCCATTTTTAATACTCTATAACTCGAAAGACGCTCAACCGATTTGAATAAAGTTTTTTGATTCTTAAACGAGGTTTTATGCGAATTGAGTGGCGTGGAACACTTATACCCAGGAACGACTTCTCAATATTATACAGTGCGAAAAATAAAGTGATGTAAAGAACAAAAAGTTTGACTCGTTGGCATTTCGTTAAAAAAAATGTACGTATAAGTATAACAGCCTTCTAAGGCCTAGACAAATATCTCAAAACAAGTTTGGCTGTTTTTTGTTTAATGCGTTGCGGAAAAAAATTTTGTTTTAAATTTCAAAATCAGAAAGTAGCAATTGTAAAGCAACTTTTGTATTCTAAACGTTATAGTACGGCAACCCGTTACCAGGATTTCAGACTGATCACGACCTAAAGTTTTTTTGAGTTTTTTGGTGATTTAATAAGGACTTCAGAAGGAAATTAACAAGAACGGACATTGGCAACGTTGCGAAATCAATGAGAATCATCTTGACATATGTAAAAAAAAGTGGTCGTAATAGTTATCGCGCCTCGTCCGTTCTTTTGTTTTTAATGAGATGAAAATAGTAACTGACATTTTCCGTGCGGTTAATAGTTTTGGTCTGAGAAAAATCGAAATTTGTTTACAGCGGAGAATTCAACTTATCACGCCTCGTCCGTCTTACCTGTCGGATGTTATTTTTCGTTATTCGTGACCGGAAAAAATGAGAACGGACATTTTCCTCGACGCGCAACCGCAGTGTTGAATCTTAGGTATGTAATTTTCGTCCGTTTCAAGCAGAAATCGTGTATTGTGGCTTGGAAAATGGGAAAAAAATATGAACTGACATTTTTACACACGCATTTTTTAGCAAACCCGTTTTCAGTCAACACAGCACGTGTATCAATAATAATGCAATATGAGGACATAGCTGATGCTGAGTTGTTATAGATAACCAAGCCACACAGCAAACCGTCCCATGCACGCGCCGTGTACCGCGATCATGAATTATACAGACAGGAGATCCGACTCCGCTGTCCTCCCTATAGCTGCGCAACACGGAAAATGTCCGTTCGACTCGATTTACTATTTTTTTAGAGTGTTATCAACAATTTAAAAAAAAATTGATCCGGGCGCTGTAACTTTTTTTATACCCCTTTTCTTTACATCTTTTATTTAAACTATGGAATTTTTGCAACACTCAAAACGTCCGTTGTCGATGAATTCACGTTTGTTTTTTATATTTTTAATATGATTTCATCAAGAACGGACAAGGTAACAAAGTAACCAAAAAGACGATCTACTTTCTGAACTGAAATCACTCTGACGGGTAAGCGCAGCGTTGTCGAACTTTCTCGCTCGAGTAAAACTTTCTTATTGTTTATTAATCTAGCGATTAGTCATTGACTAGATGAAGGCGTGATAACAGGACATTTTGGTAACGGGCTGCCAGACTATTATTTATGGTTTATTATTGAATAATTTCTTTTAAAAATAACCACTCAATTGATACCGGGTGTCCCAAAAAATGTCCAAAATATGCACCCTAACGTCGAATGCGTTCTTCATGGAAAAAGTCATCGTCACCTAAATTTAGTCCTTTTATTAACGTTTAAACTATACGGGGAAGTAAGAAATAAATTTGATATTATAAAATGATGTTTTCAAAATTCAAAGATACTAATATGTAAGTATAAGTAATAGTTTTGCGAGGCGACAAGTTCTTATTGGAAATAAGTAAGGCATTTCTAATATGCAGTGGCGGCTCGTGACCTATGATGGAGGGGGTTCACAAGTATGGTGAAATTATTTTTAAAATTTTATTTTTGTGTAACTACCAAACAATTACTTTCTAGGCATTTTAAATATAGAAAGAAAAGAAGTAATAAGAAAATGCATTAGGTAAAACATATTTTTATTTATATTTTAATTTTACACAAGGAAAATAACTTTTGGAAAATAAGAAAGGTTTTCTTAGTGTGTATAGTGCTTAAACGTAAACTCCGTTCGTCGGTTCTTAATTGTAGAAAATAGCATCGGTTCGTTCATCGGTTCGGTTCTTAATTGCAGAAACAGCCCTATTAAACTTTGGAATACCCTCTATAAATTTTTATTCATATATTTCATTTTTAAACTTTCTAATAAAGTCCCTAGATTTACCCTTTGTGGTCTGCATTAAATTAATTTCGTGTTTAGGTCTTCCCGCATTCTTCACTTCAATTTTTTTGCTCCAAACTCAAAGAGCTAAAGTTATTTTTCAAATAGTCCACCGTCAAACTATTCATTTTAACTTAATACATAATATTAAAATATTAAAACATACACGCTCGAATTTCTAACTAGATGCACGAACAGACAATGGCGCGGCGTATTGCCCATAAATCGCCATAGCCCCGCTATCCCCCGCTGTCTCCCGCCACCTGTTACTACAGAGAAACTGCTGCTCCGCCCACTTAATCGCACATGCGAGCAAGTCTCGTCATAATCGTCATTAACCACGACCGAGGCTCGGTTGCCGGATCGAGAGCCTATAATATACAGTTTGGTTGACGGTACGATAAAATATTAGGGAGGGTCGGACTTTATACGATAAATAATATTCAATAAATATAAATTAATATTTTTTCCAATGAAAATCGTATTCAGCTTTTTGGTTATATTTGGGGACACCAGCTAACAACTGAATGGTTAATTCTAAAATAAATGATTTAATAATAAATGTTCATAATGGCTCTACAAGGGCATAGATTGCTGCTTTCACTTTTTTTTCGTCCTGTATAATTCTGAAACCCCGTTCCTGGTCAACAGTGGATATAAATACACAACTAAGGATATTATAAATTTTTTATTAGAATATCTGTTTTAACTTTAAAATTATTATAACTAGAAAAAATTGTACATTGTAAAGAGTTAATTTAACCCAAATATACATTGCGCCAGAAATACAGAGTATTCAACGTTCAAATAATAAATTATTTTCTTTCAGCTATACCTATATATTTACTTGGAAAAAAAACTATCATTCTGTTAAAAAATATCGTTTACTTTTGATATCAGAATCTAAAACGACATATTACTCATTTTTTACCTGAATTAATTCAATAATTTCTTATTACATCCCTATCTCTTAAACTAACTTAAAAGGAAATGAATGAATTGTAAAATATATTTATTATATGTTTATACCTACCAGTAATTTGACCATTAATTTGGCTGTTTAATATAACCAATAGCAATACACCACTTACAACGCAGTTCATCTTTCATTTATTTGAAATAAAGAAATGTTATTTTTGGTTCCGAATAATATAACACTGAAAGTTTCAAATTGGATTAATTGTTAGTAATTTGGCGATATCGCAAAAAAGTAGACACTGTTCAATAATTAATTAAATATATAATTAAGAAACAATTTAATGACAAAATTGTGTTTACCTTGCCTGTACATTATTTTTGGTGCCTAATTAGTTTACAGGTATTATAGGTATTTTGAAACTGGCTATATTTAAACGTATCTATTATATTCTAATTATATTTAACTTGTCCAATGTGCGATACTATTAAATTTTTTAAAAGGATGCCGTCGAAAGACGTCTGACAGACGGAGTTTTCTCTATACAGGGTCGCTTTTATGTATGGAAACGGTCGATTATTTGCTAAAGTAAGATAGCAAGTGAAGAATGTTACAAAACTTTTAGGGTTTTTAGAAATCTATTATACTACACATAAACTAAGTATACAGGATCAGTCAAAAAGCCATGGAAGAATATTTTAAATGAAACCCCCTGTATATTATTCAATATTTCAATTATTTACAAGATTCTAAAAAAAAATGTTAAGCACACCACATACCTAATCTTAACCGTTTTCGAGATATCGAGTTTCGACTTTCGTTTTCAAATAAATTAGTAAATTCATTAATTCTACGCCATCAAGTTACCTTAGAAAATATTAATCTTTATAACAATGTTGTTTTGTCATCTTGACTACAGCTATGCCAAAAATGCTTACATTTACAATTTGTGAACAATTTTCGCGTAAATATGGCACGTTTAAGTGATGAAATTTTAATGATGATAGGGTACGGCCAATGCCTTCTGAATTAAGAAGCCCTGTCATTGAAATCTGGCAACACTGCCGGGAATGTACGTCAGCCGCCATTTTAGTTGATCTGTCAAGTCGATGTCGCCGGTCGCGAAATATATTTTGCAGTTAATTTTAATGATATTAAGTACAGATATTTATTCAAACGTTAATAGGGTGTTTCCTGGGTTTGTGTAGAAGATTGTTGAGTGTTTGCGATACTATACCTCACATATTTCATCAGTAATCGTGTGTTAACCCGCCGACCGGCTTTCTCATAAGAACGTCCTGGCGTGTGAATATTATTCAGAGTTCGTTAAAGTATTATTTGCGTTACAATTTGAATTGAATACCGGAAAGCAGGTATTTTTTAAAATAGTGTGTGGTCTTCTAGTTTGTGACATTTTAGAGTTTAAAATTGGATTTATTATTGGATTACTTACGTAAACAAGTAACGAGGTAAGTTTTTAAACATTTTACATAATGACAAAAACGTGTTGTGTCCCTGGGTGCAAATCGAATTATCCTAGTGCTATAAAAGCTGGAGAATCTATGCTATCGACTTTTGGTTTCCCATAAGATGAAATTTTAAAAAATGTTTGGATAAAAGCTATTCCCCGAGATAGTTGGTCACCTACCAAATATTCTTTCGTTTGTAGTAATCATTTTGCAGAAACCGATATCATTAGGGAAGATATTTTTAGTTTACCAGACGGAACTGTAAAAAGAATTCCAACAAAGGCTAGACTTAAATGTGGTTCATTTCCTTCTATTTTTCCAAATTTACCTGTATATTTATCTAAAAAAGTACCTCTGCCCAGAAAATCTCCCGATGAAAGACATAATGAAAATCTAGCTCGTCATAATGAATTAAATGAATCATTTGAAAACTCAGATATAATTAATAATTTTCAAGACTTACTTTTAAACTATCTTTAAGAAATTAGTATTTGTGAGTCTTGGACAGTAAAAGTAGAAGAAGATAGAAAAATTTATTTTTATATTCTAAATTTAACAGAGGACCTTATTACCATTGTAAGTAGTTGGATTTTACCTTTTAATCTGAAACTAACTAAACTGCTGGCCATTTGCTTTCGAGCAAGAAAAATTTCGCCTAAATTTAAAAGTTAATATTTTCTGAACCAGATATGACATCGATCTCCGGTTTTTAATGGTTGATAGATTTATCCCTTAGGCAACAATTGCCAAAGTTGGATTGGCTTAAACTGCCCGAAAATTTTATATACAGGGTGTTAAAGAGGACGATGATTTTTGCTCCAATTTCAATAGCATGTAACTTTCTCAATAATATTTTTAAATTTTATCACTGTACGTCAATTGAATCATTGGTTCATAGCAAAGAAAGCAATCTGTCAAATTTTTGATATCTGCTATATTTTAAGAGATACCGATTTTTTTTTAAAACTTTGCTTTTTTTCAACTTTTTGTTAGCTAGATCCCACTGTGCGTTGTATCGTGCAAACTTTGCAAGTGATTATGCAGTTTAATTGTGTCGTGTTAGAAAGTTAGAAATTAATAAATACATTTTTTCAAACAATTAAATAAAAGAATTATCTTTTTTAAAATTTTGTAGACACTGTATAATATACCTGTAGCGCGATATAAAAAACTAAAAATAAGGAAAAACTTGCCTAATCTAGGGGCGAGTACTTTCCAATACAAAAAAATTGTGAGATATTCATAAAGCATAGACACATATAAGTGATTATAAGTACGCCACTGGACATCACAACATTTAGGTACAATTGTTGTTACTGAACATAAACAAGCTTTTCATAAGGTATAATAATCACTTCCAAAGTTTACACGATACAACGCACAGTGGGATCTAGCTAACAAAAAGTTGAAAAAAGCAAAGTTTTTCAAAAAAATCGGTATCACTTAAAATATAGCAGACATCAAAAATTTGACAGATTACTTTCTTTGTTATGAACCAGTGATTCAATTGACGTACAGTGATAAAATTTAAAAATATTATTGTGAAAGTTACATGTTTTTGAAATTGGAGCAAAAATCATCGTCCTCTTTAACACCCTGTATATAAAATTTTCGGACAGTTTAAGACAATCCAACTTTGGCAATTCTTTCCTAAGGGACAAATCTATCAAGCATTAAAAACCGGAGATCGATGTCATATCTGGTTCAGAAAATATTAACTTTTAAATTTAGGCGAAATTTTTCTTGCTCGAAAGCAAATGGCCAGCAGTTTACATGGTCCCAACTAGAAAATTTATTAGTAAGATACAAAGATAAAATATCTATCGACCAATCATTCACTTTTTTAATAGAAAGGAGTTTACATTTTTTGAACGAAGCTCATAACAAGCTAATTTCAGAATCAGATATATTGCAGGAGGAGAATGATTCAAAAGACAATAATAATTTAAATTATATATTACCAATTTTAATTAATCAAGTACAATTACTCATTTTGAAAAAAAAAGCGCTATTCATCGGAAACTATAATTATGGCTTTTATGTTGTATACACTTTCCCCATGTGCATATGATTTAATACGGGATTAATTAAACTTGCCCACTAAAAGATATATACAATATATTTCTTCTAGTCTCAATGTTGTCCCCAATACGTACCCAAATACCACTGATAATGACCCAAACACCAATAATTACCTAAACTATGTCTCTGATTCCTTAGAACCTCATCAAAAAATCGTTGTACTTTTAATCGATGAAGTGTATGTTAATAAAAGATTAGACTATAGAGGGAAAAATTTAATTGGTGTAGCTTCCAATGACAATTCACTAGCTACAACCATTTTAGCTTTTATGATATGTCGGTAAGTTATTGCCAGTACACAATATTAAAGGTATTGAAATGGTACCAGTCACAAAAAATGTTATTTCTTTGGTACAAAATTGTGGCTTTACTGTTTTAGATATAATAACAGATAACCATAGAATTAATCGGTCAATGTTTTCAAATTTAACAAATAATTTAATTTTTTTCCAAAATCCTAATAGTCCTGGTAGTAAAATATTTGTCAGTTATGATTTTGTACATATATTTAAATATATAATAAATAATTGGCGCAATCTAAAAAATTTAGACAACACATTCGTATATAACGATTTTGAAAATTTTAATGAGATTAAACATGCAAAATTCCAGGACATTAAAAGTATTTTTAATAAAGAAATAAATCTGTTAATAAAGAATGCCTACAAACTTAATCACAGTCTATCCCAACAATCTCGACAGGCAAAGAGTTTACTTAGCAGACAATATATGCGACTATTCTACTATCTCCTCTTTAAAAGAATATAGTTTTCATGACACCGCAAACTTTTTATAAATTATAAGACATTGGTGGGATATAGTAAATAACACAAGTCTCAATAAATATGTTGCTAGAAAAAATACAGTTCATACATATTGTACATTTTAAATTCCATTCCATTTCCAAATACATTAAAAGAACATTTGGCAACAGCGCATCGCTGGTCTCTTCACGGCTTCTTAATACAGAAGGTACGGCGATAGGACACGGAGTTTTACCCAAGTGGTGAATATTTTTTATGAATTGCATCCAGATCGGGAACCTATAAATTAAATCAACTGTTTCCAAAACATTGCAGCGTTTACATGAAACTGGAGGTGTGAAAGATCGACCAAAAAGTGGAAGACCGGTAAGCGTTACTAATGAAGAAAATTCTTTAAATTTCATGTTAGATGTGATAGAAAATCCAATAAATTTGACGCAACAGCGGGCTTTAAATCATACTATGAGTCGATATTTCATTCAAAAAATTACCAAAAGAGAAAAATTCAAACCATATAAAATTCATTTGTTACACGAATTGAGTGAAGACAATTTCGATCGCAGAATGCAGTTTTGCGAAATCATTATGAATAAATTGAATCAAAATGTCAACTTTGTCAACCACATTTTATTTTCTGATGAATCAACGTTTTGTTTAAACGGACACGTAAATCGATACAACTATAGATATTGGTCAGACCAAAATCCACATTGGATGGAACAAGTTCATACCCAACGACCACAAAAAACAAATGTTTGGTGTTGCATTATTGGTGGAAACGTTATAGGACCCTATTTTATACATGGAAATTTGAACTCTGAAAGATATTTATTACTTTTACAAGAGAATATTGTTCCACAGCTGAGACGATTATTCCCGAACCATAATAATCCCAATTTACCGGCTGAACAAATATGGTTTCAACAAGATGGGGCTCCACCACATTTTTGACGGATGGTGAGGGAATATCTAGAGGAAACTTTTCCTGGTAAATGGATTGGGAGCAGAGGTGCAATTGAATGGCCTGCTAGGTCTCCTGATATGACCCCTCTTGACTTTTTCCTGTGGGGTCATATCAAAAATTTTGTGTACAAAAATAAACCACAAAATATCGAAGATTTGCAACAAATAATAATGCATGAAATTTCCAGTATTGCTCCCAATATCCTTTTAGATTCGTTACAAAATTTTGTTCACCGAATTCATTACTGCCAGGAGGTAAACGGTGGACACTTTGAGCACCTTATAAAATAGGATTTTAAATTGTTGTTTACTAAAACTTAGTTTGCCTTTTTTATTATTGTTATTAGATTTATTTGAAAACGAAATTCGAAACTTGATATCTCGAAAACGGTTAAGATTGGGATGTGGTGTGCTTAACATTTTTTTTTAGAATCTTGGAAATAATTGAAATATTGAATAATATACAAGGGGTTCCATTTAAAATAAAGTAACTTTGTTCTTCCATGGCTATACTTAGTTTATGTGTAGAATAATAGATTTCTAAAAACCCTAAAAGTTTTGTATTTAACATTCTTCGCTAGCTATCTTACTTTAGCAAATAATCAACCGTTTCCATACATAAAAGCGACCCTGTATATGAAAACGCTTCATTTTTTTTCAATGTAGAACAAAAAATGTCTAAATTTTAGTAATAATTGAAGAAAAGTCCATTTTATTTCTATGTACATGGAATCGTCAGAAACAAAAAAATATATACTTTCCTCCAATTTTAGTTGCATTGCAAAATTTTTTCTTTAATCATTTTTTTCCTAAAACAGAAATAAACGCTTGGGGAGAAAACTCGTTTAGAGGTACTCAGAAATCCACTTAAAAAATTTATAAATGGTTGATTTGGAAGCCATCTTTCATGTATAATGATGTATTTATTCCGATTTACATTATCAATACTGATAGTATGATATACAGGGTGCCCCAAGTAAAAATCTAGAAGAGTTTTCTGTATAATATCATATACCTATCTTTAAGAGTTTTTGAATTATAAATAATTTTGTGGTTTTTTAACGCCGTATCGGGACCTGAAAAGAAAATCATATCTTTTTAGCGGTTCCAGCTAGAAAGCTGAAATTTTGACGATAGTTACACAAGACCAACACAATTTTATAATTTTGAACAGTATTTAATTAGTTTTATACAAAACAATATTTCTGAGGGAGATGAATTATTGCAAAAATCTTCTTTTTTTA
Source organism: Barypeithes pellucidus (assembly GCA_963991005.1). Taxonomy (NCBI): domain Eukaryota; kingdom Metazoa; phylum Arthropoda; class Insecta; order Coleoptera; family Curculionidae; genus Barypeithes; species Barypeithes pellucidus. The sequence goes on from OZ022556.1 coordinate 27,197,292, forward strand.
AATTGTACACCCTGTATTTGATATGTTTTGCTAATGGAGGATCAAATTTTCTATCCAATGATATTAAGTGTTCCTATACCTATCTTCAGTATTTTCGGAGTTATAGCGAAATTTAAAAATTATCTTATAAAAATATATTTTTTGGTAGTTGGCTGTGGATTCATAGAAACAAAATAATTAAAAAATCCATGTGACGTTGTCTGTGTTGTTGTAAAAAAAATGGTTAACCAATAAGAAATTTATTAATAAATAAATAAATAAACAAAATGAAAATTACGCAACAACACCAATAAAATAACTAATAACTAAATTGTTTAAAATGCTTGGTTCTTAAACATTCATAAATTGTGGTTATAATATGTTCATTTGTCACCTTTTTCATTTCTTTCCCTTCTAGAGACCCCAAAGCTGTTCGTACTCGATTTTCTAAATCTTCCCTTGTTTTGACGGGTGTCTTGTATACTATTTCTTTAATCCTACCCCATAGATATAAATCTAGGGGAGTAAGATCCGGAGACCTTGGGACCATTTCCATGGACCGCCTCTGCCAATCAACTTTTTTGGAGCCATAGGACCTGCATCCTGATGCAGCTCATTAAATTTTCTGCAAGTTCTAGATAAAACACTACCACACTCCCCATGAATATAAAATAAACTTAAAATATCTAAGCTCGAATAATGTGAATTAGCCATTTTTATTACAACAACATAGACATAACGTCACATGGATTTTTCATTATTTTGTTCCTATGAATCCACAGCCAACTACCAAAAAATATATTTTTATAGGATAGTTTTTAAATTTCGCTATAAGTACGAAAATACTAAAGGTGGGTATGGGAACACTTAATATCATTAGATAGAAAATTCGATCCTACATTAGCAAAACATATCAAATACAGGGTGTAGTAGTAGAAGATTTTTGCAATAATAACTAATCTGCCTCAGAAATATTGTTATGGAGACGCCCTGTATAAAACTAATTAAATACTGTTCAAAATTATCAAATTTTCAGTTTTCTAGCTGTAACCGCTAAAAAGACAAGATTATTTATAATTCAAAAACTCTTAAATATAGGTACATGATATTATACAGAAAACTGTTCTAGATTTTTACCTAGATTCCAAAAAATATAATATATAGGGTAATTCATTTAAAATTCCGAAGATGCTACCACTTTCGCTATGAGCCGGCAACATCGCACCATCGAAAATATTTTATAAACATAGAAAACCATCTCTTATAGCCACAGCCAAATTTTCAAAATAAAATATCATTTAGTTCTCGAGATACTTCTAATAGGCCACTTTACTTGGGGCACCCTGTAGATAACGTATAGTTAAGTAAACGGACGGACTATACCGGGTATTTCAATTGGGTTTGTATGTGATAATATTTTGCATTTTATGACATGACGGATTCCATTTTGTCACTTCCGGCTTTTGTCTCACTCGGATTTGTTCGGGTTTGCTATCACACACCCTTATGACAAGTTAAAAAGGAGAGATAATTTATTAAAAATGCCAATTCATGACAAAAAATATAACAAGCGCAAATTGCATCGCATTTATCTATTTACCCATGACACCATAATGCTAACAAACAAATGAACAAAATTACAAATTTACAATCCGATATCATTTGTATAAGAAAAAAGTAAACTATTTAGAGAATTCATAGCCATCTTGATCAATAAATAAAAATATGAAGAAAAATGATTTAAAGTGTAAAAAAGTGATGTAGGGGATGTCGTTCAATTTGGAATGGCGATTTGAATCGATATAGCCAAAAATATACTGGATGTTCCATTTAAAAATCCAAGTGTGACAAAATGGCGTCCGTCATGTCATAAAATACAAAATAATATCACATGTAAACCCACCAAATTTTATTTCGGTAATTTAAACAATAAAAAAGTTATAGGGGTGAGTTTTCTTCCTATAACAATATAAAATATTGTAATACAGTGCAACCTCGATAATCCGGACTAATTAAAACCGCGGTCATCCGGATTAGTAAATAATCCGAATTATTGAAGCGAGACAGTTTTTTATTGAAAAACGAAACATTTAATACAAAACAACTAGAAAACAGTACATAAACAAAAAGTATTTAAAACAGAAGCATGCTTAATTAAATTTTTAATTATTTTGTGTAGTAATTAAAGACCAAATACTATATGGTCGTTGAAGTACTAATTACCTCATAAGCTACAAATGAAAATTGACATTGTCTTACACATAATATGGGCATTTGCAATGCAAGGCATTAGAAATCTTAAATATTCAGTGAAGTGATCTTCTGTGGTATAAAATATAGAGAAGTAGTTAAATGGTTTGCCGTTATTAACAGTCGAGCTGCGAAATGATAACTTGGTCAGCTAGAGTTTACAATTGGTCAGTAGAAACAAACATGTCTAGAGCAGCAGGGCACTGTCAATTTATGTAACTTTCTTGCGTTTTCTTCTGCCGAATACAGAAGGAAATCGGCTACAAAAGGTGTAGCGGGGGCGGGTTTTCACTTGTTATCCCAAGGCACTGTCACGATTCAGAAATGTTTGCTGTCCATAAGTTGCTGACCAACTAGCCATTTTGGCTGACCGATTACATTTTTCTGTTCGCAAAAATAAGAATAATTTGCTAACCAGTTAAATGATACCATAAAATATATTAGCGAAGTGGTAGAATTTGGCTTACACTACCCAATGCCACCAAAAATGCAATTTCGAGTTTTTGTTGATTACGAGGTATTAGTACTTCAACGACGATATGCAAATTCCAAAAATATGCTCCATATGGGTCATATTCTCAAGAAAACTCTCATGTGTTGTCAAAGGCAGTTTAAATGTAATTTATTATAGTGAACAATAGAGTAAAACTCCTCTAATATGTACAGTATAGGGTGTATTCTCCAGTATACAGGGTGTTATGGAAATGACGTATTATATTTAAATCGTCAATTCCTGAGATGAAAACAAATTGTAGAAAAATATCCAAAAATGGCGCTTTAATTTAATATGCCCTGTACATGACCTTATGTCAAACCAAAAATGACCACGTGGTGCCCCTGTCAGGAAGGTAAAGCAAGTTGTTTATTTTTCAGGGTACATTATTATAAACTTTTACGTTCAGTTCGCTAGGAAACAATCTCTGATTTATAAACTTGAACTGACTCGAACGAACCGCCGCGCAATTTTTAAATGGTCAGGTATGTTCTCATTTGTTCAATTCGAACGATACCCATCAGATTGGGACAACTTAAAAGTTTATAAATGCAACTTACCCTTTAAAAAAAAAATGGAATTTTATTTAGCTTTTCGGACTTATTTAACACCAACTTAATTTATAAAAAAACACCAAGTACCTTGGTAACTTCAACAAAAACAAACCTGCACAATAAAATCACATAACACATCTAAGTACCATTCAATCTGAATTAGTATTTTAAAGTGCTACTGTGTAGATAAAAATACGCCCTTATTGTCTGAGTGGTCTGGGAAATAATGTATTTAACATCTAAAAATTTTAAAAATAAATAACACGTTGGTTCTCTCGATCGATATCGGCCTGCTTCTTTAAACAGCTGATTGCTGAGAATCGGACTAATATTTAAAAATACAGCGTTGCCACTGTCGATGTTTTATAAACGACTATCATAAATTGCCGAATTTCCTTCTATAATATTACTTTCCTGTATAATTATAGTCTCGGAAATGGCAACCGCGCTGGCTCTAGAGAGCGGAGATTTCTCAGAAAGAAAGTTTGACGACTGGTCCGAAGACGGACTAGACCATTATTTCAAAGGGTAGTTCCTGTCAATTGTTAACATAATTGTTTCATTTTATCTTTAGTAAAGGGTTAATGGCCCATAGAAATGAGCGTTTTTATTATTTCTATTGCGAAATGATTAAGTGCTCTTGTTCTATGTGTGTTATTGTTAAGTGTAATTATGCGTTAGTATTGTGGTTTGGTGATAAGCTTATTATGCACTCCCACACTATCATCAGGACACGTGATGATCATAAAGTTTTTTCCATAGAAAAAAGAACTGAAAGTGTCTGTGCCCTGGATTCCTTAATCGCGTCCTGGATTTACTTTCTAAGTAAGCTAAATATTTATTTTTATAAGAAACTAAAGTTTAACACTTTTAAACATTTTGGCAACATTTAACATGTTAATTGTTCATGAACATCTGTTTATTACCCAGTTGGGCAATGTAATATGTTCATATATGAATGAGGAGTTGTGTGTGGGTTTAGGGGTGACTTACCCCACTTTTTAAACGTTCGATTTAAAAAAAAAATATGTAGCGCTTCTCTAGGACACCCCAGGAGTCACTCCTTTAAATATAATACGTCATTTCCATAACACCCTGTATTTTCGAAACCGTTCATAATAAAATATTTAAAATAAGGTATGGTGTATAAACTGTTGACTGAATTCAGAATTTCAAAATTTTAATCCGGGGTGGTTAAGGGTTAAAATACACAGAAAGAAAAACTCAGTTAAATTTACCATAAAAATAGTAAAACTAACCATAATTTATGGATGTGACTGGAATAACTTTTATTAAGAAATGCCATAGAATTCTAGCAAAATAAAAAAAAAATGTTTAGTAAAAATTACAATTAATGCCGACCCTGTGCTCCGCTCCCACGTTGGAATTACCGGTAGGACCATAAATAGACTATGCTCACGAAAACCCCCTCTGAGAACGGCAGAAACTCTTATCGAGGAAAACTTTAACATAATTAAGCGGTGGAAAGAAGACTGGGAGAAGAAGGCCACACCTGCCAACCGGGATATGCCATGCGTTACAAGCAGGCCAGAGGGCTTTGATCAACCAAGACGAATCTGGACAACACTTAACAGAATAAGGACGAATTGCGGCAGGAGCTCCGACTCACTCTTCAGGTGGGGAAAAATACCTTCCCCAAACTGTGACTGCGGCGCTGAAAGACAGACTATTAAACATCTGGTAGAGGACTGCCCAATTAGTTCCTATAGTGGCAATCCATCCGATTTCCTGATTGCGACAAGAGAGTCAATAGAATATATTTGTTATCTTAATGTTTGTTTGTGAAATTTTTTTGTTATTTTGTGTAGTAATTTGTAATTTTTGTTTGCTTGCATTACAGAGTACTATCAAATCCTAATCATAAAGTACACAATGCAGTTGAAATGTTTGGCCGGATTATTGAAGAATCCAGTGTAATGATGGTTTGGATTATCGAGGTTGCACTGCAATTACAATTTTCATTATTAAGCCGTACTAAAATAATATTGTAAACATAATTTACAAAAAGTAGAGAGTTGATATTTCTAATAAATTTAGTGAAATCAAGTAAAATATATTGTAAATTTTACAAGGAATGTAAGTGAAAATAATTTATTTATTACTCCAGCAGTTAAATATTTCTAAATATATTGTACTTTAAGTATTTTTTATTGTTTTATGGTTACAAGAATGATGAGCTTAAATCAGATGCAATGGATCAATCAGAACTGTTCTTCGTAAGGAGGACAGGTGGGGAGCTTAAGAGGAAACAATATATCGATCGCCGACGTTGGACACGGTTAGTACTTGGATGGGTGACCGCTTGGGAATACCTTGTGTCGAAATTGTTACAAAATATTTTAGTAAATTTTACAAAAGATTTTAGATTTTACAAAAGGTTTTATTAAATTTTACAAAATATTTTAGTAAATTTTACAAAACATTTTAGTAAAGTTTACAAAACATTTTAGTAAATTTTACAAAAGATTTTTGTATTTATTTAGCGTATGGCTACAGTCACAGGTAGGTACACAACAAAATAACAAAAAAATTTCACAAACAAACATTAAGATAACAAATATATTCTATTGACTCTCTTGTCGCAATCAGGAAATCGGATGGATTGCCACTATAGGAACTAATTGGGCAGTCCTCTACCAGATGTTTAATAGTCTGTCTTTCAGCGCCGCAGTCACAGTTTGGGGAAGGTATTTTTCCCCACCTGAAGAGTGAGTCGGAGCTCCTGCCGCAATTCGTCCTTATTCTGTTAAGTGTTGTCCAGATTCGTCTTGGTTGATCAAAGCCCTCTGGCCTGCTTGTAACGCATGGCATATCCCGGTTGGCAGGTGTGGCCTTCTTCTCCCAGTCTTCTTTCCACCGCTTAATTATGTTAAAGTTTTCCTCGATAAGAGTTTCTGCCGTTCTCAGAGGGGGTTTTCGTGAGCATAGTCTATTTATGGTCCTACCGGTAATTCCAACGTGGGAGCGGAGCACAGGGTCGGCATTAATTGTAATTTTTACTAAACATTTTTTTTTTATTTTGCTAGAATTCTATGGCATTTCTTAATAAAAGTTATTCCAGTCACATCCATAAATTATGGTTAGTTTTACTATTTTTATGGTAAATTTAACTGAGTTTTTCTTTCTGTGTATTTTAACCCTTAACCACCCCGGATTAAAATTTTGAAATTCTGAATTCAGTCAACAGTTTATACACCATACCTTATTTTAAATATTTTATTATGAACGGTTTCGAAAATACAGGGTGTTATGGAAATGACGTATTATATTTAAAGGAGTGACTCCTGGGGTGTCCTAGAGAAGCGCTACATATTTTTTTTTTAAATCGAACGTTTAAAAAGTGGGGTAAGTCACCCCTAAACCCACACACAACTCCTCATTCATATATGAACATATTACATTGCCCAACTGGGTAATAAACAGATGTTCATGAACAATTAACATGTTAAATGTTGCCAAAATGTTTAAAAGTGTTATTAAACTTTAGTTTCTTATAAAAATAAATATTTAGCTTACTTAGAAAGTAAATCCAGGACGCGATTAAGGAATCCAGGGCACAGACACTTTCAGTTCTTTTTTCTATGGAAAAAACTTTATGATCATCACGTGTCCTGATGATAGTGTGGGAGTGCATAATAAGCTTATCACCAAACCACAATACTAACGCATAATTACACTTAACAATAACACACATAGAACAAGAGCACTTAATCATTTCGCAATAGAAATAATAAAAACGCTCATTTCTATGGGCCATTAACCCTTTACTAAAGATAAAATGAAACAATTATGTTAACAATTGACAGGAACTACCCTTTGAAATAATGGTCTAGTCCGTCTTCGGACCAGTCGTCAAACTTTCTTTCTGAGAAATCTCCGCTCTCTAGAGCCAGCGCGGTTGCCATTTCCGAGACTATAATTATACAGGAAAGTAATATTATAGAAGGAAATTCGGCAATTTATGATAGTCGTTTATAAAACATCGACAGTGGCAACGCTGTATTTTTAAATATTAGTCCGATTCTCAGCAATCAGCTGTTTAAAGAAGCAGGCCGATATCGATCGAGAGAACCAACGTGTTATTTATTTTTAAAATTTTTAGATGTTAAATACATTATTTCCCAGACCACTCAGACAATAAGGGCGTATTTTTATCTACACAGTAGCACTTTAAAATACTAATTCAGATTGAATGGTACTTAGATGTGTTATGTGATTTTATTGTGCAGGTTTGTTTTTGTTGAAGTTACCAAGGTACTTGGTGTTTTTTTATAAATTAAGTTGGTGTTAAATAAGTCCGAAAAGCTAAATAAAATTCCATTTTTTTTTAAAGGGTAAGTTGCATTTATAAACTTTTAAGTTGTCCCAATCTGATGGGTATCGTTCGAATTGAACAAATGAGAACATACCTGACCATTTAAAAATTGCGCGGCGGTTCGTTCGAGTCAGTTCAAGTTTATAAATCAGAGATTGTTTCCTAGCGAACTGAACGTAAAAGTTTATAATAATGTACCCTGAAAAATAAACAACTTGCTTTACCTTCCTGACAGGGGCACCACGTGGTCATTTTTGGTTTGACATAAGGTCATGTACAGGGCATATTAAATTAAAGCGCCATTTTTGGATATTTTTCTACAATTTGTTTTCATCTCAGGAATTGACGATTTAAATATAATACGTCATTTCCATAACACCCTGTATACTGGAGAATACACCCTATACTGTACATATTAGAGGAGTTTTACTCTATTGTTCACTATAATAAATTACATTTAAACTGCCTTTGACAACACATGAGAGTTTTCTTGAGAATATGACCCATATGGAGCATATTTTTGGAATTTGCATATCGTCGTTGAAGTACTAATACCTCGTAATCAACAAAAACTCGAAATTGCATTTTTGGTGGCATTGGGTAGTGTAAGCCAAATTCTACCACTTCGCTAATATATTTTATGGTATCATTTAACTGGTTAGCAAATTATTCTTATTTTTGCGAACAGAAAAATGTAATCGGTCAGCCAAAATGGCTAGTTGGTCAGCAACTTATGGACAGCAAACATTTCTGAATCGTGACAGTGCCTTGGGATAACAAGTGAAAACCCGCCCCCGCTACACCTTTTGTAGCCGATTTCCTTCTGTATTCGGCAGAAGAAAACGCAAGAAAGTTACATAAATTGACAGTGCCCTGCTGCTCTAGACATGTTTGTTTCTACTGACCAATTGTAAACTCTAGCTGACCAAGTTATCATTTCGCAGCTCGACTGTTAATAACGGCAAACCATTTAACTACTTCTCTATATTTTATACCACAGAAGATCACTTCACTGAATATTTAAGATTTCTAATGCCTTGCATTGCAAATGCCCATATTATGTGTAAGACAATGTCAATTTTCATTTGTAGCTTATGAGGTAATTAGTACTTCAACGACCATATAGTATTTGGTCTATATTTCAGCTGTAATAATATTTTTTTATTATAGTTTACTTCCTATATAAATGGTACTAGCTTCGCGCTTTATTCAATGTCTTTTTTGCTGGGCTGTACAGGGTGTCCATTTTTAGGTAGTTTTACGGGGTATCTTCGTTATTAGTAAATATAGAAGGATGCGGTCTTCGCAGCACTATGTTACTTTTTTGTCAAACAGAAGATGCCGTAATCAGAATTTTTCTAGGCCACCTTGTTTTTGATATACGGGATGTTTTTGGGAATTGTGCATTTTCAAAAATATACCATTTTTTTTTTAGTAGGCCATGACGGGTATTTAAAACAACAAACCCGAACAAACCCGCTCACAATGCCCAAATTGTAAGGACCTACCTAGATAATAACTTCCTAGGTCACTGGATTGTAACTAATGGACCTGTAAGATGGCCACTAAGGTCACCCGACTTGTCGGTTTTTTATTTCTTCTTATGGGGATACCTTCAAAATAAAATTTATTCCATTCAGTACCAAACAATGGCAGATTTAAGAATTGCCATTGACAGAGCTTTTAGGGAGTTACAAACGCGGCCGTTTATTATTTTTAATTCATTAAGGCGAATAAGAACCACCATGTGTGAAACATGTCTAAGGCATAATGGAGGACAATTTGAGCAATATTTATGATTGAATTCAATAAATCTTCAATTTTTGTGTCCACCAGTATTTTTTTTAATATCCGTCATGGCCTACTAAAAAAAAAAATGGTATATTTTTGAAAAACGTATGTTTCGGGCCTAATACTAAGACTATAAATAAAGTGTTATGTTATTTTTGAGAAGCTCGTTACAAACTAAGTTATATTATTAAAAAATATATAGGGTGACCCATTTAAAAAAAGGAAATTGATTTATTTTCCTTGAAAACTATTGAATGTAGAGAAAATCTGAGTACGTGACTAGATACTACGTAAAAAACAGCAAAAAGAACATTTTATTTCTTACGTTACGGGGTAACCGAGATATGGGGGGGGGGGTCCCAAAATGCACATTTCTCAAAAACATCCCGTATATCAAAAACAAGGTTTCTGATTACGGCATCTTCTGTTTGACAAAAAAGTAGCACAGTGCTGCGAAATACGCATCATTCTATATTTACTAATAACGGAGATACCCCGTAAAACTACCCAAAAATGAACACCCTGTACATGGCCTGCGGTTTTTAAGAGTCAAATTATTTTGTTAAGGTTTTAATCCGGTGCAGGTATGTAATTTTTACTGCTTTATTGAAGCTATTTTCCTTCGAAATGAACGACCTTAACACCGATTATCTTGACGCGGTATAAAAGGACCAACAGATAACCTACAATTTCGCTAATGAGGTCCATAGTAGGCTAATTACGAATAATCATTTTAAAAAACATAATATAATGAAAAATGATAATATAATGATAAGTGTACCTACGACAAACGGCAATTAAACCATTACTTTTTATTGTATTTTTACTGAACCGTAACTGTCATGCAGAGTGCATGGAAAGAAAGACTTAGTTAAATTTACTATAAAAATAGTAAAATTATCCACAATAAAATTTATGGCTCTATATGTGACTGGAACAACTTTTATTAAGAACTGCCACAAAAGAAAATTTTAACCTAAATTTTTAATAAAAATTACAAAAATCTTTTGTAAAATTTACTAAATTTATTGAAATCTTTTGTAAAACTTTTAGCACATGGTATTCCCAAGCGATCACCCATCTACTAACCATGTCCAACTTTACTTGACTTCAGTGATCAATAGTATGTTCCTGTTCATATTATTTGTTACGAACAATGAAATCCTAGGAATCCGTAGCATCTGATTTAAGCATTTAATTCTTGTAAAATAGCACAATACAAGTACAATAATAATAAATGTACCATATATTTAAAACTATTTAACTACTGGAATTTTAAATAAATTATTTTCACTAATAAATCGTACAATAAAAGATTTACTATAATATCTTTACTATAATAATATTAAAATTATTAATAAAAATGTAATTATTAGTGTATTTTATAGGACATTTTACAATAAAATCTTTACTAGTATAATAATTTTACTATAGTCTTTTTCCGAGTGGGTATCATGAGAATAAAATCAAAATTTAAGATGTTAAATAAAAACGTAGGAACAAGTCCTCTTTTTTAATGTGACTTAATAGTTACTTAAGATGACTCAAATACTTGATGCCGTGATCGCCATCTTTTAATTACTTTGTTTAAATTATTAATCAATCAATTGGATTGTATGGATATTTTGAGAAAACTTAACTTTAATGTACAGCACTTAGGTTCACGGCAAAACTTATTTTAAAGTTTTCTCATATTTTTCAAATATGTGACAAATACAACAGACACATTTACTTAGATTTTTTAAATTGCTCGATAAGTATAGTTATAAAGCTAGTGCCTCATTAAATTGCATTTGAAATATCTTACGGTTTGCACATTTCTCTCGTCCTTAAGTTTTTATTGTAAAACTAAATAAGTTTTTGAAATTTAGGATGTAAATTTATTCTTGTTTAATTTCTTTAGATTATGTTTTTTTTTTATATACAGGGTGTTCATTTGAAAACTTCCCACCAGGGATTTATCGACAACCACTGATTAAAAGAAAAAACGCCGAGACACGTCAAAAGATTTGCCAAAGGGGACAACTTTTTAACCAAAAACTACTTCACCCCCTTTTACCCTCTGGCCCCCGGGGTCATCCCCTTAAAAATTTTAAATGACAAGGGGTAGCAAGTAATAGCTTGTTGAAAGGTCTTTCAAAGTGCTTTATTTTGACGTTTGATTTTTTAAATCGGTCGATTCGTTTTCGAGAAAATTAGAAAAAATTTTACCGCCTTCTTTTTATCAACACAGATAACATGGGTGAACTGTTTTTATTCTTATACCTGTTTAGTTTTTTATACCTCTTTAGTTTTTTATTGTTGCTAAGGGAAAGAAACAATTTAATTTGCTGTCAGTTACCTTTGTGACAATCTTGGGATAGTGAAAATTAATTTATTGATTCAGATTTTACTTCCAAAATGGTTTACCAACTAGCGGAAAGAGTGGAAATGATTCTAATTTATGGTGTCCAAAATCAATGTGCTCAGCAAACTGCCGTTACATTTAACGCCAGACATCCGGAAAAGATAACGTCGCATAGGTATGTTTTTGACCTTGTTACTAAATTTACTCAAACTGGATCTGTTGCAAATAAAAAACGTAATCATCGTAGAGTTTTGGATGAAGCCGTTCAAGTTGAAGTTTTGGGTCATTTTGCCATAAATCCTACTACTTTTTTACGCAAAATTGTTGATGCGACTGGTATTTCATTAGGCTCTGTACACACAGTTACTAAATTACATAAATTTCATCCATTCAAAATGAAAATATTGCAAGAGTTAACCGAAGATGATTTCGATAGGCGAGTTGAGTTTTGTGAACAAATGACTGCAGCGATTAATGATAATACCATTCATGTAAAGAATATCTGCTTCAGTGATGAATGCACATTTTATCTAAATTGATTTGTTAATAAGCATAACTGCAGGTATTGGAGCAATGAAAATCCTCATGCTTTTGTAGAAGGGCATTCTCAGTACCCCCAAAAAATTAATCTATGGGCAGGCATTTTAGGAAACAAAGTGATTGGGCCATTGTTTATTAATGGGAATTTAAATGGAGGCATTTATTTAGATCTGTTGGAAAATACCATCAATCCGCTTATCACTGAAACCCTTGAAAACCAAATCGAAGACGATGGAAACCCTATACTTGATGAGGCTGAAATATATTTCCAGCAAGACGGCGCTCCTCCTCACTATGTTCTTCCGGTTCGGCAATGGCTAGACGACGAGTTTCCAGATAAATCGATAGGGCGAAGAGGGCCTATAGAATGGCCTGCTAGATCTCCTGACTTGACGCCATTAAACTTTTTTCTATTGGGCCATTTGAAAAGTATTGTGTTCACTCCCCAACCTAACAGTTTGGATGAGCTTCGTCAACGCATCACCGAAAGCTGCCATGATCTCCCACAACATATTTTTGAAAATGTCCGTCAGGAATTTGAAAATCGCCTATATCATTGTTTGGGCAATAACGGCCAACATTTTGAACACTTATTGAAATAAAAAGTGATATTTTCGTGTGCTTTTTTTCTATCTGAACAAATTAAGATAAATAAAGATTTTTCTAATTTTCTCGAAAACGAATCGACCGATTTTAAAATATCAAACGTCAAAATAAAGCACTTTGAAAGATCTTTTTGTCATTTAAAATTTTTAAGGGGATGACCCCAGGGGCCAGAGGGTAAAAGGGGGTGAAGTAGTTTTTGGTTAAAAAGTTGTCCACTTTGGCAAATCTTTTGATGTGTCTCGGCGTTTTTCTTTTAATCAGTGGTTTTCGATAAATCCGTAGTGGGAAGTTTTCAAATGAACACCCTGTATGTAACTTCAAGTAATATGATGTGAATATATATTTTGACCTGCCTTTGGGAAATGTAAGGCAGGTAAAGTAAATAAATAAATAAATAGTTGTACTGTGATTTTGGAAGAAAATTAATTTACATTAAATCTTTTAGCTTCCTGTGTACAAATTATGAATCTGATATACTTATATCTTGTAAATCCATCCTTCGGACGAAATTTTTATAAGCAGTTAATAACTGGATATCATTGTTTTTTAGTCAGTTGGCCATGGAAACAATTTTATAAAACGAAACAGAAATTGTATATGGATGAATGTAATGTATTTCTTCTTTAATTTGTTAAAAAATGTGCGAAAACATTATAATAATAATAATCAACAAAAAAAATCACACAAAAACCTCCTACACATCCAAAGATCTCTTCAGCATCAACTTGACGCTTTGGCTAAATATTACCAGAAATGGAAAATAAAAGTCAACGTCGTCAAAATACAGACAATGCTAATATCAGAAGACCTGTCATTCAAAATCTAACACTGGATAACAGGCCAGTCAACTGGTCTGACTTGATTATTTGAGCATCACCATCGACAAGAAGTTGACGTGGAAGACACACATACAAGACAAAATCAAACAAGGTAATGGTGCATTTGGCGCCATGTACCCCCTTCTAGGCCGTAAAAGCAAATTGTCCCTCAGGAACAAGGTTCTGCTATACAAACAAGTAATCGACCTAAAATGCTATATGGAAATATAGCATGGTGTCAAGCGGCAAAGTTACATAAAAATCGCCTCCAAACTGTCCATAATAATATCCTCAGGTCTATCACACGTGCTCTTTGGTAAGTCAGGGGAGCGGCCATACACTGCGACCTTGAAGTACAGTCCATGCACAAGTTCCTTAATGAAAGACATGCTGAGTTTCTTAGAGAACTGCGACTTCATCCAAATCCATTAATCCGAAACAACTTCCCCAAAAATTCCAACCTAAACCCCAACAAAAACGACACAGGAGCCTAAACGCTCCGCCCACATAATACGGTACCCCAAAACTCACTTCACAACCACACACACACACAACACAAACAAACACACACAAAACGCCTGGTTGCCAATGGTCAATGGAAAAGACCTTTACAGAAATGCATTTACCAAACCAGCGATCATATTAAACAATTTTTTAAATATTTTTTTGTAGAATATTATTACTAGTGATCTATTATTTTAATGTTAATAATGTTTTTCAAATATTTTTTAACAAATTAAAGATGACATAGGTACATTTATTTTATCCAAGTGTTTCATTTTATAAAATTATTTTCATGGCAAACCGATTAAACAGTGATATTCAGTTATTAACTGCTAGAAACATTCGGTAAGGAAATTAGTCAAAAATGGTTAAACGAATGAAACATGTAAGTCGCAACTATTTGAAAAAATAAAGAAATTATTTTTGCGACTTGTTTCAACTAACTTGTTCCTTAAAATTCATTTTACGAGAACTTGTACTATTGCAAATATTGCCTGCAAGTTTGGTTAAAAACTGATTTCAAACTATAAAGTTATTCAGAAAAGAATAATGTCGTCACTTTTTTTACCCTTGAATATCAATTAATTTTAGCAACAAGAATAACAAGACTTAAAATTACCCATAAGAACCGTCAAACATTGTCAACTTACCATTAGATAAGTCTGTAGACGCAGTAAAAATATCTAAGTTTGATTTTATTCAAGCCCAACAATAGTTTGTGCAATTTGATAAGTCGGCCAACTTATAACCAACATGGCCACTAACGCAACGACAAAACGTAAAACTTAAGTTTGCATAAGAAAGAGGTCGACAAGTGGATCTGTATCTCCGACGTATCGGCAAGAGGAAAGCAATATCTTTTAAAACATGACCTAGTCATGGGCGTGCTATTGTTATTTTATATAATGTAATAAAAATAGGAAATTCTCCAGTAATTGCATTTTTATGTTTGAAGCTAGGTAACTATTTTTATAAAAGTTTGAAATATTACTTTTTACAAGATGTAAATTTTTCAACATGGAAAAAACAGCTACATGATTAATTGATTAATGATGATTTTTCAGTTTTGGTCGTATTAATATCCCTTTCTAGCTTTCGCTTAAGTGGCAATTTAAATATATTGATTTGTTATTCCTGTTCACATACCGTATAAACATTTACAATCACTTCACGAGTCTGACTGTGTAGATTTTTATCAGGAGTATACCTACTCAATTCAATCTAGTTCAAAATTTTAAAGTATCACCCTAAAACACGACACAATAAACACTTATTTATAAAACACAATTTAACAAAATACAATAACTATTGCTATTGCTATCACTACGCAACTGGGTGGCTACATCCATCAAATATCGGACATCGCCGAACAAGCCCGAAGGCCCAACGGGTGTCTCACGAGACGCATGCGGTATCAGCTGTCTGGGATGTGACCTATCAAATTAGCTCTAGCTACCTGTATCCATCGACAGCTCACTATGTTGCCATATTTTTAGATTACAAGTACTTTAATCAAAAAAGATATTATTTTGCATTTAAATATCAAAATAAATAGTATGAAAAGAAAGTTTTAATAATATTGAAACGATAATAGAATATTGGTTTCCTATATACCTATTACAATTTATTTTAAATACGTCAATGTAATTTTAGGTTTTTCTCGATAAGAGATTATTAAGCTAAAATTTAATATATGTGACAACATTGTTAACCCAAAAAATTTTTTTGCCCGCATTGCTTTCCTAGCTACAGATAAACTTGTCGACCTGTATGAGGGTTTTTATGGAATCTTATGCTTTTAAATTTGAAACAGCCGACGGCAACGGCAATCGACCTTTAAACAATACAAAAAAGTAAACCAATTGGTCCACAACGTTTGGATTTAATTGGTAAATGATTTTTAACAATAAATCTACAGCCCTACAGCTTTTTTGAAACAATTTGCAATTTGCTAAGATATAGATTCCAAAGGACTTAGCTTTAATGAAACACTAATTTAAAAGTTATTTATTTAATATTAATTTTTTAAATTGAAATTTATAAAACAGTTTCTATTAATTACACTTTTTATTCACTTTTGATACTTTCCTTCCTTCCTTCCTTACTTTCTACTCTCACTGTGTCAACTATAATCTTCTGCAAAGCAGATACTGGTAGTTCAATAAACAGGGTTAAAAGAGCTGCAACCATGTAGGCTAACGTAATATCGCCACAAAATCGCATAATCTGAAACACAATACCATTAAATTATCTGAATTAAAGTGAATTCTAAAAGTCTGTAATATACAGTATGTCCACGGATGGGGTTTACAAGAGGACAAATGGACTAAAAATTGAAAGATCAGAAAAAAGTCACTCTTAATAAACGTTTTTGCTTGACTAGAAAATACGATTCACCATACGAGTGGGTAAAAACTGCAAAAATGTAATTTTTCTTAAGAGTAAATATACTTTATTTTGAAAGATACGAAAAAAAGTCACTCTTAATAAACGTTTTTACTTTAATAATGAATAGGTGATACTTGTTGTCAATGTCTTTATTTAATAAAGTAATTATAATAATAATAATAATAATAATAATACGAACATTTTTATTAACATGAAAATAATACGATAAAGATTTCATTATTCAAAAACTCCACCCCCATACTCGACACATTTTTCTAATTGCTTTCTCAAATAAGTGAAAGAATTTCTGATTTCTTCCTGAGATATCGATTGGACAACCTGGATAATTCTGTCCTTCAGAACTTCAATATCATTTAGTATTGCGGTTGCAAAAACAATTTGTTTTAAACGGCCCCATAAAAACATATCGGCCAAGGTTAAGTCGGGACTTCTTGGGAGCCATAAAACTGGGCTATTCCTGCCAATCCTGCGGTCAAGCCATTCTCTAACCTCACGAGCGAAATGGGCTGGACAACCATCTTGCTGAAAATACATATTTTGTCGAAAATTTACTGGTAGATTTTCGAGTTCATCATTGAAAAATGTATCCAGCATTTCTAAATATGACAATCTATTGCACGTGTTATCAAAAAAATATGGTCCTATAATGCCATGGATGGACATCGCACACCACACGTTCACTTTTCTGAAATATTGTCTTCTCGTCATAATTCTGAATTCGAGATTTTCTAAAGACCAGTACCTAACGTGCTGGGTTGCAACGCTTCCATTTGTTGAAAATGTACTTTCATCAGAAAACATGATACATTTATAACAATCAACATTTCCACTTAAAATTTTGTCTCCTATTCACAGGCAAAAATCAAGTCGTCTCCCTCTTTCAATCTGCGGTTTATACAGATACAATTTATTTGCTTTAAGGATCTTCTGAATTTGACTTTTTTCACAACTTCCAACTGAGTAACACGATTTCTAAGGGACGCCATAGGATTTTCTTCAACAGAATGAAGATCTAAGACTGTAGCAGCATCATCATGGTCGTATTTCTTCTTTTTTTTTGAGGTCCAAAACCGAGCCAGTTCTCTTGAACGTTTTTATTAACTTGCAGATTGCCATTCTAGTTATTGGGATTCCTACAAATTTCTCGGTAAATTGTTCCATGACGTAGCGGTATGAAACTTGACCATCCCCATAACATTGTATTATAAAAACTCTTTGTTCAGTAGATAGCATTTCTACTTAAATAATAACTTCATTAAAAAAAAAAACAGAATACGAGAACAAGTACCTATCACCTTAAGTGTCATTATTATTTTAACTAGGTTCACCAGTCAGAGGTGTGCCAGAGAATACTTTTTGGGAAATAAACCTTTTAATGAATTGTTCTACTTTGGTTTCTTGTGTAGAAAACATATTCATTAAGAGTGACTTTTTTTCATATCTTTCAAAATAAAGTATGTTTACTCTTAAGCAAAATAACATTTTTGCGGTTTTTACCCACCAAGAATACCCCATACACCCAAGAATTGAAGTTTCTTATGATGAATCGTATTTTCTAGGCAAGCAAAAACGTTTATTAAGAGTGACTTTTTTCCGTATCTTTCTTTTAGTCCATTTGTCCTCTTGTAAACCCCATCCGTGGTCCACGTAAGACGGCCCACTAAGCGATCTCAAATTCTGTAAGACCTACAAACATTAAATAGAAAACTCATTTGGTTTAACATCAGCTTTTAATAGTTATTTATGTACTAACAAATGCATAAAGTATTGATTCTTTTCTTTATCCGACGAACGGGAAGAGCATGATCCGAAGGCGAGTGCCGCAATCTCGTATGTGAAAAAAAGTAATTTTATGCATTAGTTTCATACAACATTTTTTTTACGGTTTTTACTAATTTTCTTTTTCGAAATAAAAAAATATATATTGGTGTCTATAACCAACTCACTGTCACTTAGATATGCAATAAGTTTGGGATATTTGCTCATATCGACTTTATTATTAAGAATTAATGTAGATTTTAGCTTTGAATAGCATGATCATCACCAAGTCGGAGATTTAAAAATGTTTTACGTTTCTTGAAAATACGTTAACAAACCCGTTCGCTGAAACTCTGCACTTGCTTCTGATCCAATGCCATTTAAAAAACGTATTATATTATTTTTTGTAAGCTTCTTTTGTTTTTCATGCAATACATTTGGTATTGCTTCATCGGCTTTATTAATTATTTCGTCTGTAGCGCATTGAAATGAGTTTTTCTTTGGAATCCGAATTATTTCTTTCAATTTTCATATTTTCAAATATTATTGACATTTGTGCAGTAACAAAATAATGCGGCGCCCAGGCAACGAACGACGCGGATGTTGTTTCAATGTCGACTTGATATTATAAGTACTCAGAGAGACGTGAAAAAATGACGCGTAACGGTACTTTTTTTAACGCTAAATTACTTTTTAGCTCGTTAAGAAATATATATATTAAGTTTTATAACGAACGTAGAAAAAATATTTTATTATCACCTATTTAGTTTCTCCAGGCCAAGTAACAAGTTTCTTATTTTTAATGAAACAATAAATATTTATTTTTATTTTTGAATTGTACATTCAATTCCAAGCAATGTTTATTACACAGACAATTTTCAATATATAACTTATACCTATGACATGATATGGAAAACTAATATCTTGAGAACAATTTGTTATTTAATATTGATTTGCTATTATTTTGTCAAAAATGCAAATTTCAGTAATATTTTTTGGATTTCTTATTAAGAATAATAGTCTTAGTACCCATCGCAATTTAACCTTTCGGGGCTTACGTGCGGACTATGAGTCCGCACCGTCGAGAATTGATCGATATCTACTGAACCATTCCGATTAGTCAATATCGCAGCTGAGTAGCTGTTGCCTATGGCGTCGCGAAGTCAATGTTAATAAGTGAACGATGAGAACTGGTTTATTTTGGAGCTGGGCATAAATGCGGACTGACACTCCGCAGTTTAGTCTTATTATTAACGTAAATTTAGATCTTTATCCAGGAAGGACTATAATAGCACAACAAAGGGTTACCTATTATGTTGGAAAATACTTATGTAATGACTGTGTGGCTGATGAAAGTGACGAAGATTAAGCTTTAAAATTTCCATAATTGACTTTTAAATTTAAGTAGGCCTTGCTTTTTAAGTTTGTTAAAATAATTTTTTTAACAGAATGTTCTATTTTTTTGTGATTTATTAATTTATTTTTATACAGGGTGTTATGGAAATGATGATATTTAAACCCGCAAATCCTGAGATGAAAATAGATTGAAGAAAAATACCCAAAAATGGCGCTTCAATTAATGACCGGATTATATCACCTTATGTCAAATCAGACAAACACACGTGGGGCACTGGCGTAATATGTAAACAATCAACACTGAGGTCTGCAGGGTCAAAAGACGTCAGCGCATTTCGGCCGGTGTTGTCATATCTACACGGCAAACTCTTTAGAAAAAAATTTATACTTTTAACTCTATCATTTATGAACAAATATGATTCCAGTAAACCGACGCAAAAGATGTTTTGCAAAACAAATAATGGTAATATCACACAAAAATTTCAAATTCGTTACAAGCACAGTAAAGTAATAGGTCAAACGTCATTGGCCGAGATTCTTCTCTATTACTTGGCTATTTACCGCGAAATCTCTTGCAAGGCGTTTAATTGATATGGCGTTAATGGAATGTCGACCAAATTGAATAAAATGATAGTGGTAGCTGATAATATTGCGACTGCACTTTTTCTTCTGAGAAGCTTAAAAAATTAAATTAGCTCAACTCTGCTCCAACTGACAAGACCGACAAAGATTTTATTTTTCTTAAAGTAGTCCATCTCAAAGTGGAGTGAAGTTATAAGGAGGTAAAGAAACTCACAGTCTGCTCCACTAGTTTAATAGAAATAAATACTAAAAACCAAACATGTTTCGAAGACTTAAGTCTTCATCCTCAGTGGTAAATAAAACATCAACAAAGGGGGGTACCTATGACATTGATGTAACTAGTCAGCAAGCAGGAAAAGAAAACGTTTTGAATATGTAAAAAATTCAATTATAGCAAATAGAGCATGAAAACTAAAATTTATTTTATTGTAAGGTAAAACATAATGAAAAATTTAAGGTTTAAGGATTTCATTTTAATTACAAAAATTTTTCATTATGTTTTACCTTACAATAAAATAAATTTTAGTTTTCATGCTCTATTTGCTATAATTGAATTTTTTACATATTCAAAACGTTTTCTTTTCCTGCTTGACTAGTTACATCAATGTCATAGGTACCCCCCTTTGTTTGTTTTATTTACCACTGAAGATGAAGACTTAAGTCTTCGAAACATGTTTGGTTTATAGTATTTATTTCTATTAAACTAGTGGAGCAGACTGTGAGTTTCTTTACCTCCTTAAAGATTTTATTTTCTTTCTCACGCGGCCATCTCTCCATCTCTTTCACACAATCCACTCGGCGCCGGGCCGACGTAGGTCTATGGGTAAAAGGTACAAGCGTGCGACTTGCAAGTGTCAGTAATAGAAGAACAGCGTTAGGGTGCGGTCGCTTCTGTTGATAACCATTTACACTCTCGGCTCTCCGCTTTGTTTTCAGAAGGTACGCGTATAATAGTTATAATGATTTTCGGGCTAAGCGTCCAAACTTTGTATATTATTTGACATTGTTTTTATAGACGAACCTAAGTTGCTTAGTTAAAACGAGTAGTTTGTTTTGGACGTTTGACTTGACAGAAAAATGGAATGTCGCCGACGAATAAGTCAAATTTCGTCGCGTGGCGTGTAATAAAATCTAATGATCTGATCTGAGTGTATTTTTAAAAAACTTGTACCTGGGGGTATAAAGATAAATACAAGTAGATAGATAAATAATTTATTTTTATAATTTTATATGGAATTTCAATTTTGCATTAAGTTTGGCAACATTGCACGTAACACCTGTTTCCTGATATGCCACCAAAGGGTGACATGACGAACAAACCCGAACAAACGCCGGATGAGGTGTGGGTTTATGGGGCTGGACCCCACTTTTAAAACGGTCGATTCTCTAGGACACCCAAGGAGTCGCCCATTTAAATATAATACGTAATTTCCATAACACCCTGTATTGTAATACTATGAATAACTATGAATAACTGTATATTCTTCTATTTTTTTAATAAACTTTTTCTTAACATTTTGCAAGCCTTTTTGAATTGACTGATTTACTAAAAAAGTAAGCATCCACTGATGTTGGATTTCAAATACATTTTTTATCAAAATTAACTTAGTTTTCATAATTTTTTTTTGAATTTTAATTAAAACAAGAATTGCGGACTGCGAGTCCGACGTTAACCTTTATGACACAAGGAATCACGTTAGCTCTGAAAGGTTAAGCATATAGTAATTGTTAAAAATTCAATTATTTTCTGAAATATTTTGTGCTTGAAGCACATCTTGAAAATGAACGCTCTTATTGGTGCTCTAAGAAAATTTGTCAAATGATTCACCGATAGCTTGTCCGAATTATGATACTTACCACGGAAAAATGTGAAACATACGAGGGATATCTTCCAATAGTTACCCCACTCAGCATTACAGTACTATGGACCAAATAAACGCTATAAGTTAAACGACCTAGCACATACATTGGAGGCCAATGACAGACTCTTAGTGCCAACCCTTAAATAGAAATAAAATATTTGACAATACACTTATTTTGAATTTATTTTTAAAAATAGGTCGATTCCTAAAAAAATATGTTCGGCAAATATGTAATATAATAATTCAAAAGAATTTATTCCAAAATCTAAGACAAATAAACGTTCCTTTTTTTAATGACCTAATTTTCCTTCATCTTACAGCCTAGATCAGGGGTGCTCAAACAGTCGATCGTGAGAGCTTTTTCGGCCGATCGTGATAAGTTCTGACAAGTTTGGTAGCTAAACAAGTCACCATGCAGCCATAGTTTTTATTTTTCGAAAGAGTTTAAAAGGCGTTTTTCCGATTTTAAAAAATTGACGCCTATTGTCACATTTTTTTTGTTAGGACGTTGAAACAACTGCTTCAGAAATATCAGATATGTTCGATTTAGACGTGTCTTCTATAGAAAACCAGATTTTCTACATTATTTCAGATATACATCTCAAAGCCATAGCAGGAGATACAAATTTTTGGTCTTTTTACATGAAGAAAAATATCCATATTTTAACCATATCGTTCTGCAGTTAACATCATTGTTTGGATCCACCTATTTGTGCCAATCTGCATTTTCCGAAATGAAAATAATGAAGTCAAAATACCGAAATCGGTTATCTGACGAGCATCTGTCTTCATGCTTCATCCTATGAGAAGTATGCGGATCTATTGGAATCTATAGTTTGTGACTTTTTGTTCGCTAAGGTTAACCCTGATATCATTCAAGAACAACATGGATTTTTCTCCAGAAGATCTATTGAGACTAACCTTTTAACATATACTGATTTTATTATAAAGGCAATGGACCAGGGCTTCCAGGTGGATTCATTGTACACCGATTTCAGCAAAGCTTTTGATAAAGTTGACCACAATACTTTGGTTTGTAAACTTACTTCGATGGGTGTGCAGGGAGACCTCCTCAGGTGGCTTGCCTCATATGTACAAGGTAGATCACAAATTGTTGCCATAAATGGATATAATTCTAAATCATTTCCAGTGACATCGGGTGTGCCGCAAGGCTCACACCTGGGGCCTCTGTTTATACAGGGTGTTACGAATTCGGTCTTCACCATTGGAATTTCGGGAACGATAAACCAAGTCGGTTAAATTCGGGCAAAGTTGAATATTTATTGGCGCAATGATATACCGTAAGAAAATCAAAAATAAATACAGGGCTTCCAAAATATTTGGAAAAAATT
Source organism: Barypeithes pellucidus (assembly GCA_963991005.1). Lineage (NCBI taxonomy): Eukaryota > Metazoa > Arthropoda > Insecta > Coleoptera > Curculionidae > Barypeithes > Barypeithes pellucidus. The sequence goes on from OZ022556.1 coordinate 27,220,829, forward strand.
TAAAATTTTGCTTTTCGGTTTTCATTTTTTCCCGACTTTGTTAGAAGAGAACTCCTAGCTAGGAGACTAAGTGCTCGAAATACTTGTATTGAAAATATAATTCTTTGCGTAAGATTTATATTATTTGAGTATTATATTTTTAAACAAAGTATTTACTCATATCAGTCGGTGGAAAGAGAAATCAATGTTCTTTAAGATACCATACGAGGTAGTATAATTACGTTCCCTTTGCTGACCGTTAGGCGTGTGATTGTAATAGATGTTTGCCAAACCTGTAGATCACTGAATACCTTTGACCCCCTCGAAACAACTTTTGTCAATTGTTGTCCCGTTAAAATTTTCAATCTCAATAGGATAAATCCGCACTTGGTTTAAATTGAATTACACAAGAAAAAATTCTTTATAATGTAAAAAATAATCTTTCTCAGACCATACTCACCTCCAAGTCCTTCAGAAAATCCAATTATTAAAGTTCCAATGGCTAAACAAGCAATGGGCCGAGATAGGGCCAGATACACCGATGCCCAGAATGCATCGTGTTCATAGGAATAAAACAACATTACAGTTCCTGGGACGAAAACGCAACTAAGTAGCATTACAATCATCGTATAAAAAATAACTCTACCGCGCTAAAAAAGAAAACGTGCTTTTTAAAATTTATGGCAAACACTGTGCAAAGTTAGAAAATCTTTGCTAGGATTATTTTAGCTGGGATAGAACATTTTCCACTTGTAACAGTAAAATTGATTTCTTGTGACAATAGAAACCATTTTCCTAGACATTCTTTACTCTTCTTCGAAGAAACGTTGCTATTTTACATATATTTACTTTAATAGTGACAATTAAATAACCAAATATTATTTTTATATACCGGGTGTCAATTTGAAAACTTCCCACCCTTAATATCTTTCTTGCAGTTAAAAATATGAAAAATCGGAAAGACACGTCAATTTTATTTGTAAGGGGGACACTTGAAATGAATATTTTTAGCCTTGTTGTTTCAAGCCCCTAGGAGGGATAGATGTCACCCTTAGAATCTGAAATGGGAATGGGGGTCAAGTGGCACATCGTTTGAAAGGGCGTTCAATTCTCGTTTCAGTGGTATCCTACTTTGTTGCGTTTTGTCCACAGGTTTCCGAATAATCGCGTTTCAAAGTTGCAGAAACAATTAAACTTGCCTGAATTGAGATTTTGGTTTTCAGGTTAGTGTTTACAAAAAAATTACTGCCTTGGGTCTCCTTGTAGTACAAATGGTTAGAAGATTAGGTGGCACCATGGGCGAAGCCAGACATTTTCCTAGCGGAGGGCGAAATACTAATAACCACAAAACATCGTAAACATTAATGTTTTTTTTATCAAATTCTAATAAGTGGCAACTTCCAGAGGGAGCATGACCCTCCCCTGCCTCCCCCACGCTACGCCCCTGGGTGGCACGATTTTAAACTTTATGTGGGGATTGGCAAAGTAACTTCGACAAATTTACATCAAAAGTAATGTAATAAAATTTCGATGGCACTACGAGTAGGTACCTGCCTAGTTAATTTGGGTTCATTCGATTCCTTATCACTGAAATGCCACAAAAGGCCTTGCTATTCCATCAACACATTCCTAAAATACGTTGTTTTTTAACCCAAAAAAAATGGTCAACAAATTTAATGGATGTAGCCAACACATGAATATTATTGTTAATTCGCTTTTGCTTGTTGGGCTGTTCACTGATAGCTTTTATTAAGTGCATAGAGTGTGAGAATGGTTTATTCTCTTCAAGAAAGAACTGCAATTATTTTCATTTATGAAGAGGTTGGAAAGTGCGCACGAAGGACGGCATTGGTTTTCAATGAAAGAAATCGAAATCATGATGTAAGTCACAGATATGTGCTGGATTTGGTGGCAAAATTCTCCGAAACTGGTTCGGTGAGTAATAGAAAAAGGAATAACCTACGAGTGATAAATGAGGGAGCTCAAATTGAGGTTTTGGGATTATTTGCTGCAGAGCCCACCAGGACCTTGCGGACAGTAGCAGAAAAGACAGGAATATCACATGAGACTGTAAGAAAAGCACTGAAAATGCATAAACTCCATCCATACAAAATGCAGATACTTCAAGAACTGTATGACGATGATTTTGATAGAAGAATATAGTTTTGTGAATTCATGAGTCGTCAAGTCAACGCCATAACTAATATTCTGCCGAATATCTGTTTCAGCGATGAATGTTCATTTTTTCTAAATGGAAAGTTAACAAGCAAAATTGTCGATATTGGAGTGACCAAAACCCGCATATTTTTCGAGAAGGACATACACAATATCCCCAAAAAGTTAATGTTTGGGCTGGTATTCTTGGAAATGCCATTATTGGTCCTTTATTTATTGATGGAAACTTGACAGGCGATCTGTACCTTAATATGCTTGAAGAGACTATTGATCGTCTTATCACCCATGAGCTAGAAACTCAAATTGATGCAGAGGGTAATTCAGTTTTACAGGAGGATTTGTTAACATTCCAGCAGGACGGTGCTCCACCTCATTATTTTCTTCCGGTCCGACAGTGGTTAAACGAGAGATTCCCGGATAGATGGATTGGCAGAAGGGGACCAATTGAATGGCCTCCAAGTTCACCGGATTTAACACCCTTAGACTTCTTTCTTTCGGGACATCTCAAATCCATTGTTTATAAAACATAACCTGCTGATATTGATGATCTTAAAAGGCGAATTGCAGCAGAATGCCGATCAATTCCCGGTGAAGTTTTCCGAAATGTTAGGTAGGAGTTCGAGAATAGACTTTATTATTGTTTACAAGAAAATGGACAACATTTTGAATAACTTATAAAATAGCGCGTAAGTAGATCCCATGTTTTATTGTGGAAATTTCTCTTCCGCCAATAAAAAGTTATTTATGTCGAAGTAAAATAATCAATAAATAAGAAATCAATTGTGGAAACTACATTTTCTTCCGGTCATTCAACGATTTTAACGGTGCCACCTAATCTTCTAATCATTTGTACTACAAGGAGACCAAATGCAGTAATTTTTTTGTAAACACTAACCTGAAAACCAAAATCTCAATTCAGGCAAGTTTAATTGTTTCTGCAACTTTGAAACGCGATTATTCGGAAACCTGTGGACAAAACGCAACAAAGTAGGATACCACTGAAACGAGAATTGAACGCCCTTTCAAACGATGTGCCACTTGACCCCCATTCCCATTTCAGATTCTAAGGGTGACATCTACCGCTCCTAGGGGCTTGAAACAACAAGGCTAAAAATATTCATTTCAAGTGTCCCCCTTACAAATAAAATTGACGTGTCTTTCCGATTTTTCATATTTTTAACTGCAAGAAAGATATTAAGGGTGGGAAGTTTTCAAATTGACACCCGGTACATATGCTGGGGAAGGAATGCACTTTATTGTGACTAAAAAAAACCTTATAAAAATTTCTGTGTAAAAGATTTTTACTGGTACCGTAAATATTTTAATTGAGAAATGATCTATGTCGCATGGTCGGTTACTCTCGGCCACTTTCGGATTTATACGTTAAATGTTGCATCCACACTAGGGGTTGCAATCCCGGGATCCCGGAATCCCGGGATCCCGGGATAACTACCAATTGAACCATACTTTTCCGATCCCGGGATCCCGGGAAATAAAAATATAGGCCCGGGATCGAAAAATAATCGCTCTTCATGATATTACCAGAAATTTTATTAAGTAAACTGAAAAAGGTCCTCCTAAACAAACATAGTCAACCTAAAAAAGCAGTCGTTGACGGCGCGGCGTTGTGTTTAATTGTTGAAAGCAGTAATTTCCCAGTAAACTGCTAAAGGAGGTCGGGGAAGTACACAGCGGCCAGCCGGCCACCCTTGCGAACACGAAATATTGGATTTATTTTAGTCGGAAAGATTATCGAATGGCTTCTAGCAGCTGTAACAGTGACAGTGCCAATAGGAGCAATAATGGTGGGTTTTTTCAATATAATATAGTATAATATAAATTGATATAATCACAAGTTTGTGACTTAGATATAGTTATGTTGACAATTAAAATTTAATCCCTAATAAAAAAGTTATTTTATACAATGAAATATAAATTTAATTTCTTGAATAATAAACAACAATTTTGATATATTAAATCAAAGGCATATTTCCCAAATTTTAGCATTTTGAAATTGTTTAATATGTATTTTGTAATTTAAGTTTAGCCATTTTTTTCTAAAACATTTTATTTTTTATTAGTATAATTTTTCTAAAGTAAATTGAATTATGCTGAAAATAATATTAAAGAAAAAACATCGTAGCTTTTGTTATTTTCACATAAATAGACAAGTTATTATGGATTCGATTTTAGGGCTGATTGCAATTATGTCCAAGCCGCAGTTAAAATACGTACCTCATAAAAGAAAGGCAGATGATAAAACATCAGTTTGGTTTTACTTCTTAGTTGAATCCGGTGGAGCTGAAACAGCTAAATGCAAAAGATGTCCCGCTCTTTTACAGGCGAAAGGGGGTTCAACCAAAGGTTTATTGACGCACTTAATAAAAGTACATAACATCGATGTAAAAGCAAATCGCAGTGAAGTAAGCGGGGAAGGTACATCGAAAGAAGATAAATCTGAAACAGTGGTTTCTGAGAAGCAAAGAAAGTTACCCCAATTTTTTTTTTATAAAAACGACAATTCTTATGAATCTATTTTAGCGCGTATGGTGGCATTGGATGGCATTCCTCTGTCAAAATTTGTAACTTCTAAAGATCTGCGAAATTTATTTAGATTAAATGGTATGCATCTTCCAAAATCTTCAAATACTATACGTTCAGAAATTATGAAATATAGCAATAAATGTCGGGAATTGGTTAAGAATGAAATTCAAAGTTTGAAAACGCAGGGCAGAAAATTTTCTGTGAGCTTCGACGAATGGACATCACATTCAAATAAACATTTTATGAATATAAACGTACATTTAAACTGTTCAGACCTTCAGAAATTTTGGAATTTGGGATTGGTTCGACTAAGATATTCTATGACAGCAGAGGCATGTCTTGAGGGCCTTGAGGGACATCTGGAAATGCACAATTTGTCCCTAAATGATGATATTGTTTGTATTGTAACAGATGGCTCAAGTACAATGGTGAAAATAGGGAAAATGGTCGCCCCTTACCAACAGCTATGTTTAGCACATGGAATTCAGCTAGCAGTAGTGGACACTCTTTATAAAAATAAGCAAAATACTGTTGAAAATGAAAATGGCAATGACATGCAATCGGATGAAGAGGACAGCGACTACAGCGAGGATGAGGAATCTGATTCTTTAGAAATTTTAGAGGATGTTCCAGAAAATGTTTTGTCGAAAACACATAACATTTATTCCCTCGTTACAAAGGTTAGAAATGTGGTCAGGATGTTTAGGAAATCTCCAACAAAAAATGATATTCTCCAAAAGTACGTGAAAGAAGATTTAGGAAAAGAACTAAAACTTCAACTCGATTGCAAAACGAGATGGAGTAGTCTTCTAATAATGTTAGAGCGGTTTTACAGTCTAAAAAGCTGCATTACAAAGGCTATGATTGATTTACGTACTCCTATTCTTAGTGACAATGATTTTCAACTCATTAAAGAGTTGGTTTGCCTTTTAGAACCAGTAAAAGTAAGCGTGGAAAGCCTTTGTCGTCAAGATATGAATCTTTATACAGCTGATATAACTTTGGAATGTATGCTAAAAGAAATTCAAAAGATGTCTTCTTCTCCTTTAGGGAAAGATCTCGAAAATGCCTTGACGTTAAGGGTTAAGCAACGTAGAACTGTCGCCTCTAGTCTTTTTCGCTACTTAAATGATCCCAACCACATTAACAAAAACTCTTTGTTTAATACTCCCAAGAAAGACGTACTAATTAAAGAATTTAAAAATATCATAGAAAGATTACAAAAGAATGAACTGAATAAATATGTTGAAGATGATCAAAACGAAGAGGAATTAACCATTGGTGAACTGCAAAGAGAAATTCAACAGGAAAAAACAAAGACATCATATAAAGAAACCCTTGAACTCGCTCTAAAAAAATCTTTGTCTTGTCCAGTTACACCAAAAAAACCAAACTTGGAGAGTACTATAATTCAAGAAATGAATTTATTTGAAAATGGAGGAATCCGAGGATTTAATCTCCAATGTGTTTATAATTTTTTAAACACTATACCTCCAACTAGTGTCGAGGCCGAAAGATGCTTCTCGTCAGCCGGAATGATAGCTACAAAGTTTCGAAGCCGTTTAAGGGATGACAGTCTTGACGGTATTGTGTTCTTACGTAACTTTTTAAAATAAAACTTGATATTTTGTTTTCATTTTTTTTTAACGGTCTGTAGAGTTAACTTTTTTTTATTTGTTGTGTTATTTTTCCAATAAACCTTTAGTAAAATAAATATGCCTAAATTTTCTTAAGTGATCCCGAAATCAATCCCGGGATCCCGGGCTTACATAAAGGGATCCCGAAAATCCCGGGATTATTTATTTGCTTCGGGATTGCAATCCCTAATCCACACAAAACAAAACAAGGCCGTGTCGTCGGTGTCAGAGGAGCAGACACAGATTTCAATTCCATGGCGGCAGTTTACTGAAGGACTTTAATTATCTCTTCAGTTTTAAATATCAAACGCAAGCCTGTTTTACTTGTTGATATATTGAATTGAATGTGTTGTGCGCTATCTTGAGAAACAAAACAAGAACTTTTAAAAAGTTGTTACATGTTTTATATTAGTTTTATGTCATAATAACTTACGTTCCAGTTCGGTTTGATATGTGGTATATCATGGTATAAAGAATGTAAGAAGGTATGATTGCACGTCGGGTTTGGGCGTGGCTTGTGACGGCACCGCCGAGTAATTTTTAAATCTCTTATTGAAGATTACATTGCTGTCAGTGTTTCTAACTCTTTTTTGCAGTTATTAAAAGGTTTTACGCATGTAATGGTACATGTAATGAAAGAATAATATATGGCAAGTATTTATGTATATTAATTTCATAGAAATATGACACACAAATACCACTAAAAAAAGAAAATATTCCGGCAAATTTTTGTCGCCATTTGTGCCGGTCGACGATAGCCGAAGCATGCCGACAGCTGCTGGGCGACCGCTTCTGGTTTTGAAACAGCGTTGCCAGTCGTTTGCAATTGTAATATATCCATTACTATTTTAACAATTCAATTTTAAACATTCTTGTTGTGAGTTATGGGGCTCCCCATATGAAATTTATGTTCGATCTGAAGATGACCCCCATTTCATAGGAAAGTAACGACCATTTTTTCGTACACTTTTTACTCTGACACCGTTTTTTACTATTCTATTAGGTTTTGAAACGTCCAACCTATTACTTTTGATCAAGAATTTCTAGCAACACTGCTGCATGGTTGCCGTAGTTTCCATGGAAGTTCACCAGTAATTTATCAAATACCAATATGGAAAATTATTATTTCCCAGACCACCCGATGATCCTTATACAATAAGGGCGTATTTTTGTCTACACAGTAGCACTTTAAAATACTGTTCATCAGAATTTTTTCTTATTTAGTCTTGTGTGTTTATTAAAATAAATATCTGAATTTTCATAGAATAAGGTGCGCTGTGTTCGGTTGTGATATGAATAACCAGGCAAAGAAATTTGATAGAAATATAAGGTTTTTCCGCTTTATTAAGGATAAAATCAAAAAATTAGAATGGATACGGTTGTGTTATTGGAAAGACAAATTTAGTGTAACATCCGTATTTTAGCTTTAATCTTTGTTGTATGTTCATAAATATACCTAAATACCATGATATTATTCTTTCAATTCACATACCATTAAATGCGTAAAGCCTTTTAATTAAAACGGCCTCAGAGTAAAAAAAGTACTGAACATTGAACATAAATTTCATATGGGGAGCCCCATAACAAGAATGTTAAAAATTGAATTGTTAAAATAGTAATGGATATATTACAATTGTAAACGACTGGCAACGCTGTTTCAAAACCAGAAGCGGTCCCCGAGCAGCTTTCGGCATGCTTCGGCTATCGTCGACGGATTCAAATGACGGCAAAATTTTGTCGGATTCTTGTCTTTTTGTAGTGGTACATGTATGTTATATTATTCTTTCATTTCATATACCATTACATGCGTAAAACCTTTCAATACTTTCAAAAAAGAGGTGACGTCACTGCGCACGGCCGACGAAATTGAGACGGTTAGATATGTTACCTTGTCTTGTTGTATCATGGTGGTATATGAACCGTTAGAACTATAACCTATTGGTTATCTTACCACTTAATTAAAACTTCGTTCATATAATTTTCGTTTTTAATGCTTAATTTGTAATAAATTTATTTTTAAAGGTTTAAATGTGAAGATAAAAGTAACCCTAAACAGGGAAACGATATAGTGTGCTAAATTTTGTATATGTTGTAGAACACATTTCCCACCAAAGTATCTTTTCAATCGGTGGTAACTGGCATTGTAAGCATATGAACTTTCCTTTGCTGTACCTGCAGGATAATATTACAAATATACCCGGCAAAATCAATTTTACTGTCGCAACTATTTTTTTTTTAATTCATACAGAAGCAAGTGAGAATTCAAGAGACAGAAGCGTGCGACGTACCGTTATTGAATATCAAATCATACTAAAGGCAAAGGCGCGTTTGTTCAAGCGCTCGGCATTTGAGCAAGCAAGGTCGGGGCATGCGATGTGATCTGCCATCACAAAACAGATGTGCAGGTGCGGTACCACGTGGGATAAATGGTTTTTCACCTAAGTATTTAGACAGTAGATTTAAAAAAAAACGTATGTAGGCTTCCTCTAGGACACCCAAGGGGGTCACATAACAAGGAGTTTCCATAATACTGGCTTACAAGGCCGATCATTATAACCATTAAAGAAAATATGCATTTATATTATCTGGATACCTACCGTATTATTCAAAATTTGTTGGTCTGGTTTCTCTCGCTGGTGTTTGCTGTAATAATAACCAAATCCTATTCCAATAATTGGTCCTGCCATATTTCCAATAAATGAAGTAATATGGTATTGAAATTCATTACTTGCTATAAAGTTCTTTAGACCAACATACAATCTGAAAATCATTAATGTTTCCAACAACTTACTGTTGTTTGGTGTTTAGCATATTATTCACCCAGTGTAATAAACATGTATAATGAACATTCTATACAATAGTCGTGGACACAATGTATTTTAGAATAAACTTATTAAGATATCAAATGTTACAACAACATTTATCGCCGTTTTTCAGACTTTTGCTAACTGATATAAAAGACTATAATCTAATGCTGGCATGGCTCATATTACAGGTGTGAAAGTTGAATGGAGAACTTGGAAACAAACAAGGAGGCCATGAATATAGTTCCAACCCTAACATCAGCCAGTTTTGGTGCTGATGTAGCAATTCCATCCGCACACGCGTCGTTGAGGAGACATTTGCCGCCATTTTCATCGCAAACGAAACGATGCGAACATGCGAAGTGTTTATGTATTCATGATATTATTAACAATTTTGTGGATTATTTGTAGCATTCGACCAACTCGAGACCCAGAAAGGACCAAGAAAGGATCAAGAAGAGACTAAGAATGATTAAAGAATCCCATATCAGGTATTTTACCAGAAATATTTAATTTTTATCTTCAAAGGTTAGGTATGTTAGTATAATTTATGATTAGTTTTTGCTTTTTTTTCTGTTTTTAGCATATAATTTTGTCCAGGAAATGTTCCAATTCAATCCAGTAGCAGGTCGACGAGAAAATGAAATAATGGATAATAATGGATTGATTTTTTAAATTTTGAATTCAGGTAAGTGATAAGTGAGTTTGTATGGTTAATTTTAGTGCTTTTGGCACAGAAATGTTTATTAAATCTGTTCTGGTTTGTTTGGGTTTGTGTGTAGAAAGATTTTATTTGTTGTCGATTTGATTTTCGTTTATTATGTGTTTAGTGTTTTTAATAAACTATGTATTTGTATTTATATGCCTAATTTTATTTCATTTAGAACATTAAGTAATCGATAAAATCTAACATGTAGATTATTGATTTTTTAAGTTTTAAAAAAATAATGTTTTTAAAAATTTAAAGTACTATTAAAAATCCAAAAATTCAAAAAACAATTGAATTTTGAAAAGCCCGCCACGAAAAATTTTGCAATGTGGCGCCATCCAGTGGTAGGGTTGGAACTACTATAAACAAAATCTTGTTTCGCTGGTTTTCTACTTACTTTGCATTTCTAATAGTTAACTGTTTTGTGGCTCTTTTCATCTATAGCCAAGCAAATGTAAATTCGGAAGAAGCTCGGCAAATAAAAATTGACTTTTTGCTATAAATCATAATACAATAACTATAATTTACATACAATACAATAATTATAATTTCGTCTGCCGCGCGGAGTGACGTCACAGGAAGAGTGATAATTTCTTCTGGAGATTTATACGATGTTTGTATTTTTAATTATATTTTAAAGTCATATAAAGATTTTACGCATTTAATTAATGGTATGTGAAATGAAAGAATATTATATGAAAACTACTAAAATTTTGAAAACAAAGGTTCAGTAATGTTTTAACATTCATCAGATCATGCGTCAAAACATACTTCCTCATAAATGTTATAATTCTTAAAAAAAACTTACTCGATTGGATACATTTGTAAAGCAGGAAAATCATAATAATAATTTTGTAAAAATGCAGCAAATATCTGAGATAAAGCTGCTGCTCCCAGAATATATAGGACATATTTTTCATATTTCTTAAGTAACCAAATAAAAATTAGAGATAAAATAAAATATTGTGTACTAACAGCCATATACCATGATGCAGGAAGACACTAAAAAAGAAAAATATGCTTAAAATGCCAGAACATGTAATGTGTGTGGGTACGTTCTAATGATACTTAAAAAAATTTAATTTAAAATAGGAAAATTAAAATAAATGTCCATGGTGTCACAGTAACTAAAACTGGGGTTTTTAAAGTAATATTGGTAAAACAAGTGAAAAGACTACTACAAGTTCATATAAACTTTTTTCGTATAGTCCTACTCTTCGGAGATATGGGCTCCCAAAGAGCTCCAATCGAATCAAGTTTTTACACATAAGAACCACCCTATATATATTTTTTTGTTAATTTCAAATTACTATCCAAGAAAGTGGTGTGAATTACTCACAGCCGCAGGGACGGACTAGCTGTGACACTCATGGCCTCTTTTTTTTAAGAGCCTGTATGATAAGAACTTTGGATAACGGTTTTTACAGTTTCCTTCTCATGGGTTAAATTTGGAAAAGAAAAAGCGGATACGGCCCAGAGCGAGAAGAGTGTGACTGTTTTCTTCCTGTCAGGGTTTTGTTTTCATAACTTTTTCATAACTTTTGGTACAAATTTCTGATGCCATAAATTTGGTAATAAGAAGAAAATATCATATTGCCCTGGTAACAAAAACTTGTTTGACACCTTCACTTAACGTTGACAGTTCAGTTTTTAAATTAATTAAGTCGATATGGCTTACAAATTAGAAATTCGGAAAAGTATTTATAATTTAGTTGGACGGAACCCTAAATCCGAAATAATACGCATTTTTAAAAATCAAAATATATCGCGTAAATTCCTTGTATGAACCTTCCAAAAAGTGGAAGGCCTAGAAATTTTACCAGAGTAAGATGAGAAGGACTGGTAAGAAGGGCGAAATACACACTTGGTACATCAACAAGTAAACTAGCACGACAATAGCGAACATCTAAGAACACCATACACTCAACCTTAAGTGTGAAACAGTGCCTAACGGCACTAACACAATACCGCGGGGACTTTAGTAGGTCGGCGTCTCTCCTTCAGAGAGATAGGTATCTTCTTCATAGGGACAGGTTTCTCCATCAGAGAAACTGAGCCATCCCGACACTACTTTGCATTCCGGGCTCACTCCGGGTCCATCGTGTCTGAAAGCATATTCTACTTGCATGTCCCCAAAAAAAAAGTACAGCATAGCACGGGAACTATCGCTGATTGAATAGCCAGAAATACCGAAAAATACAGCCATCCAACTAGCCAGAATCTCAAGATGCTGCCCTGCATTAAGAAGAATATATTTTGCTAACAACCGGGTGATAATTATGGATGACAAAAAATATTTCACACTAAGCAACTCCGACATGAAGGGAAATAATGGTTTTTATACTGAAAATATTGCAGAGGTCCCTGATAATGTCAAATTTTAACAGACGGTCAAATTCACTGATAAGGTGTTAGTGTGCGCTATTTCCACCAGGGGTGTATCCAGGCCTTATATGGGTCAAGTAAGAGGTGAAGCCCTGGATAGTCAAAGGTACATATATCGATAATTGTCTTACGAAACTTGTTAATTTTATTGAAGCAGAACACGCTGGAGACGATTTTATGTTCTGGCCAGACCTTGCGTCTTGGCACTATGCAACAAACATACCATTTGTTCAGCGAAATGACAACCCTCCTAACCTTCCCCAGGTTCGCCTCATAGAATATTTTTGTGCTCTTCTAGCTCGAAAAGTTTACGATGGAGGATGGGAAGCACAAAATGAGGAGGAACTTCGACGCAGGATATACAGGGTGTCCCAAGTAAAGTGGCCTATTAGAAGTATCTCGAGAACTAAATGAGATTTTATTTTGAAAATTTGGCTGTGGCTATAAGAGATGGTTTTCTACGTTTCTAAAATATTTTGGATGATGCGGTGTTGCCGGATCATACCGAAAGTGGTAGCAACTTCGGAATTTTAAATGAATTACCCTATATATTATATTTTTTTTGGAATCTAGGTAAAAATCTAGAACAGTTTTCTGTATAATATCATATACCTATCTTTAAGAGTTTTTGAATTATAAATAATTTTGTGATTTTTTAACGCCGTATCGGGACCTGAAAAGAAAATCGTATCTTTTTAGCGGTTACAGCTAGACAGCTAAAATTTTGACAATAGTTTCACAAGACCATCACAATTTTATAATTTTGAACAGTATTTAATTAGTCTCCAAAACAATATTTCTGAGGGAGATGAATTATTGCAAAAATCTTCTTTTTTTTAAATGGGACACCCTATATTTGATATGTTTTTTGAATGGATGATCGAATTTGCTATCTAATGATATTAAGTGTTCCTATACCTATCTTCAGTATTTTCGGACGCGAAATTTCAAAATTATCTTATAAAAATATATTTTTTGGTAGTTGGCTGTGGATTCATAGAAACAAAATAATGAAAAGTCCATTTGACGTTATATCTGTGTTACTGTAGTAAAAATGGCTAATTCACATTATTCGAGCTTAGATATTTTAAGTTTATTTTATATTCATTTGGAGTGTGGTAGAGTTTTATCTAGAACTTGCAGAAAATTTAATGAACTTCATCCTGATGCAGCTCCTATGACTTCCAAAAATTTTAAAAGAGTAGAAGCAAACTTTTTACATTTCAATAATGTACGAGCACCCAGAATGGTGTATAAATACGTTACAGGTAATGAAGAAAATGAGATAAACGTGTTGGCGTACTTTTATGCATTTCCACACGCTTCAATTTATTGCGCAGAAAACGATTTGGATCCAGCATACATGTCAATTAATAGAATTTTGCATAAACATAATATGCATAATTACAAACTGATTACGCTTCAAGCTCTTGGGCCTGATGATCCTCCGAAACGTCTTGAATTCTGTGAGATGGTTTTGATTCGCACGCAGGAAAACAAAAACTTTTTAAAAAATATTATTTGGACAGACGAATGCAAGTTTTCAAAAGAAGGAATATTTAACAGAAGAAATTCTCATTTTTGGGCTAGCGAAAACCCTCATTTCGTGAGAGAAAGAAGTTTTCAACATAAGTTCAGTTTTAATGTATTCTATTTGCTAATGCACAACAAAATTGCTTTCTGCTTATATGACGAGAACCTGATTGGTGCAAAATACTTGGAAATATTAAGGTCAATAGTGTCAGACTTTCTGGATGATCTACCTTTGGAAATCCTTCGAAATTGCTTTTACCAATTAGATGGAGCACCAGCACACTGCTCACATGGAGTTTCTGCAGAGCTATTTAGTATGTTTGAGGACCGATGGATTGGCCGAGGAGGTCCTTGGAAATGGCCCCCAAGGTCTCCGGATCTTACCCCCTAGATTTTTATCTATGGGGTAGGATTAAAGAAATACAAGTATACAAGACACCCGTCACAACAAGGGAAGATTTAGAAAATCGAGTACGAACAGCTTTGGGGTCTCTAGAAGGGAAAGAAATGAAAAAGGTGACAAATGAACATGTTATCACCACAATTCATGAATGTTTAAGAGCCATCGGAGGGCATTTTAAACAATTTAGTTATTAGTTATTTCATTCGTGTTGTTTCGTAATTTTAATTTTGTTTTTTATTTATTAATAAATTGCTTTTGTTAACCAATTTTTTACAACAACACAGACATGTAAAATGAATTTTTCATTTTTTTGTTTCTATGAATCCATTCCACAGCCAACTACCAAAAAATATATTTTTATAAGATAATTTTGAAATTTCGCGTCCGAAAATATTGAAGATAGGTATAGGAACACTTAATATCATTAGATAGCAAATTCGATCCTCCATTCGCAAAACATATCAAATATAGGGTGTCCCATTTAAAAAAAAGAAGATTTTTGCAATAATTCATCTCCCTCAGAAATATTGTTTTGGAGACTAATTAAATACTGTTCAAAATTATAAAATTGTGATGGTCTTGTGAAATTATTGTCAAAATTTCAGCTTTCTAGCTGGAACCGCTAAAAAGATATGATTTTCTTTTCGGGTCCCGATACGGCGTTAAAAAATCACAAAATTATTTATAATTCAAAAACTCTTAAAGATAGGTATATGATATTATACAGAAAACTGTTCTAGATTTTTACCTAGATTCCAAAAAAAATATAATATATAGGGTAATTCATTTAAAATTCCGAAGTTGCTACCACTTTCGGTATGATCCGGCAACACCGCATCATCCAAAATATTTTGGAAACGTAGAAACCCATCTCTTATAGCCACAGCCAAATTTTCAAAATAAAATCTCCTTTAGTTCTCGAGATACTTCTAATAGGCCACTTTACTTGGGGCATCCTGTATAGAAAAATCCGAGAAATCGATATAAATGCCGTCCAAAACCCAATGCTAGGTGTCCGCAGAAAGTTGCGTCTAGTGGAAGACCGTGGTCCTCTATATTTAATTTAAGTTCATAATTTTGTTGCTTATGGAACAATTAATTATTATGTATTACAAAACTTTATTTAAATATATTTTATTATAAAAAGACAATTGGTTGAAATTTGTGCCAAAATTTGTGGGACATACATCATAATAGAATAAAATACTAAACTTATTATATTGAACTACCTTAATCTAAATATTTGAACTAACGAATCAATAAAAAATTTAGCGACTGGGGAAAAGGAATTTTGAAGTTTGAATATTTGATCGGAACAAAGATGTATACTTTATTATAATACGCCAAATATATGATGTATATAAAATGCCGTTTTTTCGAAAGCGGCTAGTATTAGCGACATGAACGAAGAGTACTTAATTTTTAGTCAATAGTTAAAGGTATACAGTGAGTCCCAGAAGAAATGTCTAAATTCATTTAAAATTCAGCGGTAAGTTTTTTCAAAAAACGCTCGTACCCGTCGATTTTGATTTTTTAATTTTTTCTTTGTGGTAATTTCATGTATACAGGGTACAGCATCAACTTCATTTTTTCAAATGAAAACATATATTTTTTATTTCATTTTTGAATTTTGCATTGAATTCTAAGCATGTTTCATGTACCATGTCCTATACATAAACTCAACAGTTATTGAAAAAATTAGGATTGAACATATCTATAAGTAAGACCTGTTTATTAAAAAAAAACACAACAAAATCAAATTAAATGTTGAAAATGTTCGCCATTTACGGCTTGACAATATCCAAGACGATCAATAAACTCTCTTTGCACGTTTCCAACCATTTCCGGAGTTATGACACGCACTTCTCTTCGGATCCTTTCTTTCAACTCCTGCATATTGTTTGGCCTGTTAACAAATACTTTTGATTTGAGGTAACCCCACAAAAAAAAGTCCAGCGGAGTTAGGTCTCGCGACCTAGCAGGCCATTCGATAGGTCCTCTCCTTCCAATCCACCGATTGGGAAAGGTTTCATCCAAAAATGTGCGCACAGTGGCCGCATAGTGCGGAGGAGTGCATCTTGTTGGAATATCAGTTCTTCGTCAGGGGAGTCTGGATCCAATGGATTCGGAAATAAAGCCACTAATGCTGGAATTAATTCTAGTTGGAGAAATTCGAGATATACTTGTAAAGTTAAAGACTGTTCAAAGAAAAATGGACCAATTACTCTTTCGCGTACGATTCCACACCAAACATTTATTTTCTTAGGGTACTGGCTGTGAACCTCTATCATCAAATGCGGATTTTCTGTTGCTCAATATCGACAATTTTGTCTGTTCACATTACCATTCAAATAGAACGTAGCTTCATCCGAAAAAATAATATTTTTTACTAAATTATTATCTAGATTGCACATATTTTGCATGCGTCCGCAAAACTCACTTCGCCTATCGAAATCATCTTCAAATAACTCATGCACTGGAATAACTTTGTATGGGTGATATTTGTGCTTTTGAACTACTCGGTGAACAACAGATTTCGGCATGTGTAAATCGGCCCCAATGTGCGACAGGGGAGTACATGGATTTTCTTCCAAGGAAAGCAAAACGTCAAGTTCTTCATTTTCATCTCGAGTAGGACGACCAGATTTAGGCAAATCTCTAACATGACCGAATTCTCTAAACTTAGCCTCTATTCTACTCACCATCTTTTGACATATGGGAGGACGATCAGGATGGATTTCATTAAATAATTGGGCTGTTCCTATTTGAGTACGTGTTTTATCACCAAACCCAACCATGCATAGAATTTCAATTTTTTCCCGTTCCGTTAACTTCACCATTATTGTGAAAACCGCAACTTTGAAACTACGCTTGACAATAATTATACTTATTTGAAATAAAATTGTCATACAGTTTCTATGGAAATAAACGGTGACAGTGAGACAGTACACTCTTACTTATTATGGAGCCCAAAATCCATATTGCCAGAAGATTTGATAGATCGTTGGATTCCCTAAATGATATGTTCAATCCTAATTTTTTCAATAACTGTTGAGTTTATGTATAGGACATGGTACATGAAATATGCTTAGAATTCAATGCAAAATTCAAAAATGAAATAAAAAATATATGTTTTCATTTGAAAAAATGAAGTTGATGGTCGTAACTTATTTTTGAGCTACCCTGTATACATGAAATTACCACAAAAAAAAAATAAAAAAATCAAAATCGACGGGTACGAGCGTTTTTTGAAAAAACTTACCCCTGAATTTTAAATGAATTTATACATTTCTTCTGGGACTCACTGTATAAAAGCCGTTGTCCAAAGTTCTTACCATACAGGGCGTTAAAAAATTGGGTTATGTCGAATGGCGCAGCTAGTCCGTCCCTGCAGCTCTGAGCACTTTCTTGAATAGTAATTTGAAGGGTCTTACCTCATATTAAAAAAAATATACGTGGTGATTCAATAATTATGTGTAAAAAACTTGATTCCATTCGAGCTCTTTGGGAGCTTAACCCCGAAGAGGAGGCATATACGACAAAAGTTTATATGAACTTGTATTACTTTTTTTCACTACTTTTTTTCACTTATTTTATTCATATCCGATAGATTTCCACATTTTCCCGAGACCCAGTATAAAGAACAATTTCAAGACTTTTACTTTTATGTAGCTGTAAGTACAGGATGTTATGGAAATGACGTATTATATTTAAATGGGTGACTCCTTGGGTGTCCTAGACAACCGCTACATATTTTATTTTTTTTAAATCGGCCGTTTTAAAATTGGGGTAACAAATACTCTTACTCACAGTTCAGTCCGCGCTACTGTACAACATTTCACCCAGAGCCAATGGCAATGTTGCCAAACTTAATGTAAAACTGAAATTCCATATAAAATTATAAAAATAAATTATTTTCTACCTACTTGTATTTATCTTTATACCTAAAGAGCGAGGAAATCCAGGCACAAAAACAATCAGTTTTTTTTCTTTTTCATGGGAACACTCCTGGAAACACTTTAGGTATACACAGTAATAGTGAAACAGAACCAATAGTTAGCTTTTGAAACTACAATAATACAGATTATACTACAGATTATTAGATTTCATTACACGCGACGAAATTTGACGTCCAGAAGAAACGCGTCAATAAAAATAATATTCAAAGATTATTTATGGACCGGCAAGATACACGGGTATACCGAAAAAACAGAGCGGATTGCTGAAAGTGTGTTGGTGATCGACGAGACACAACGTATCCGGCCGCTGGTTGGTATTCAACTAACAGGCCGCAGACGTGCGGCGATATATGAAACTACTTCGCTCAGCCGATGTAAGGCGTCAAGAGATCATTGGCATTTGACCTAGTGACGTACGTGGCTATTACTATTCCATATGTTTTTTCGGGTCCGTCGTAAATGTTCTTCAATTAATTTTACAAAAAGGATTACAGAATGGAAAAGTGTTTAAATTATTTTATTTTGTCTAAAGAGTTTAAGGTGTACATATGACAACACCGGTCAGAATTCCTTGATTGCTTATATGTATCGCATTGCCACACAAGTGTTTTTCTGGTTTGACGTCAGGTCACTTTTACCGCTGAATGAATTGAAAGCTCCATTTATGGGTATTTTTCTTCAATTTGTCTTTATCTCAGAAATTGCCGGTTTAAATATAATACGTCATTTCCATAACACCCTGTATAGCAGTTTTATTGAAAATATTTCAAATTTGGTCTAAACTCATAATAGGTACCTACACTATCTAAAATTTAAAAATACACAAAATTTGACAAATATACATGCGAATTGTAATAAAACTGTACGTGACGGAATTTTCAGTAATTTTCCCATAATCCAACACCAATAATTCTATAAAAATAGTCACTGATTACATTTGCGACAATTTTTTTGTCCCAGATCTGTGTAATATTTCATATCAAAACCATATGATATGGTTGTTAAGTTTAATATTAAAATTAAGATTAAAGTGAAACTAAGGAAAAGTTAGATAACACCCTTCTTTATAAGTAAAAAAAATTGTCATCAATAGAAATAAAATGAAGAAAAAATGTTCTTATTGTTGATAGTTTCCTAAATTAAAATCATTGTTTAATTACCATGTTATCCGAATCAACCAGGTTGTGAATAAACAGTAAATTTGTCCAACCATTTTTTCGGCAGTTTATATACTCAGTTTCAGGATATCTGTTAAATAACGGTCCTGCACTAACATGACGAAGCCATGTGGCGTTAAATAAAATCACAACAATGAAAGGAGGTATAAGTCTAAAATTCAAAAAAGTACAAAATGAAACGGATAGAAATAGGGGTGAAAATCACCATTTCTTTCTAAATACGATTATAAAGATCGTATTTGTACTTACTTATGTTTACACTAGAGGGTGGCCGGCTTCAAAGCTGGCGCAAAGTCAAGCATTAACCTTAATTTAGTAATTAGTAGACATACAGTTGAAGCGGGGAAAGAATGATCGTGCGTCATCACCATATATATATATATATATTATATTGACAATGCGAACGTTATAAATTACAAAAAGTGTCCCCGGTATGGGAGATGGCTTGGCACCATTGAGTTTGCGCACTAGGGTGGAAATTTTATCGATCGCGTCAGAGCCGGCCCGACATTATTTGTTTGTTGTTATTCGTCGCCATCTTTGGTTCTGGATGCTTTCTCAAATTACAGAATAAAAAGTGGTTCGTCCACATTGTTGTCGGTATCTTAGTGCTTATAAACTTTCATTACCTAACAACAATTTTTGTAAAGGAGTTTTTAATTTGTGGTGATTCGATTCGCTGTTTGTTAGGTTAGTAACTTGTTTTGTTTAAGATGAAAGGACACAAGTGCATGGTGCTTTTTTGCAAAAGTCGTGGATCAATACCAGGTACTATAAATTATTTCAGGTGTGTACATATACGAAAATATTTTGCTTATCATCCGATCTTCGGAACCGAATTTCGCTGAAAAGCCTGTAAAAAAGAAAGAGAGTGTCACTCGTATACAATATAATATATATATGGTCACTACCTCGCCTTAAAATTAATGTATTTTTAATTTGGTGCATTAGTATAGCTGATAATAATTCCTAAAATAGTCAATATAATCATTCATTCTTAATTTTCCTATTAGAAAGAAAGTGAGGTTAAGAAGCATACGACGTCGGATAAAAGTTAAAATAAAGCTCATCGTGTCGATTGTTACAAATATTCGGACGGATATCGGCACCAAAACTTTACACCAATCAGGGCACCGTCGGATCATCATATCGTCAGAAATCCTATGCATGGAACGCTGTCTTAAATCGAACTAATCGAAATTTTGATTACAATATATTTCCTAACTAACCAGTGAAATACATAATTGCAGATGGTAATATTGGGCTTTGCAGCAAATGAAAGTGCACTCTTTAAAGTTGGTCCAAGCTTTCGGAAATCTTTATTTCCATCATCAGGGAGACTACAATACAAGAAAAGGTTGACTGAAGTTAGAGATAAGCTCTTAAGTAATCAAGATAAGCTCTTAAGTAATCAAGACAAACATAGTTACTTACAACTTTGTTGAGGTTGTTCATATACTTGTAGAAAATTACTAATAGTAACACAGCAAAGTTTGGAAGCACTGAAGTAGTAAATAGACAAAATCTATTGTGGTTGGTAAACCAATACAGAACACACCGTAATACATTACTTAAAAAGACGATACAGATTAAAATTAATTTAAAATTTCAAATAAAACTACTGGTCTTCATAGACCATGTTTAAGACAAACGGCCATTTTGTACCGGTATTCATGTGGTCATCATTCGTATATGTATATCATTCATATATATATGTGGTCATCACCTGTGACAGTATGAATTCAATTCGACATTATGGAGATCGAATAAGACAAAACTACGTCAACAGCTCATGGACGTGATTAACATTATGAAGGTCGTAGATATAAAAAACTTCTTTATTGTAGTAAAGTCAAAAATGAAATTTTAAAATGTTACTTGATGCATTATACATATTTTAAGTTTTATTTATATAAATCAATTCAAATATGATTTATTGTTTAAAATATAATACTAGTATTTCTTAACAAAGGTAACCAATAGCTTAGAAGACATGCCAAAAAAAGTACATTGTTTACCGAGTAGGAAATGCCTAACATTCCTGGACGACTGTGAAGATTGCTAAGTCGAGACTGAGCAACATAGAGTCCAGGAATGTGGCTTTTCCTACGAGGTAAACATACTATTTTTCCGTTTAAAAATAGACAGTTATTGATTAATTTTGAAAAAATCGCGAATACTTTTATTCACAAATAACTGGTGCTTTAAAATTCGTAATAAAATTGATTGCGTTATTATGGAAACGTATTAATGTTGAATTGTCAAACTTGACATTTATGTAGAACACTAACAACTATAAGGAAATATCATTTCAGTAAGGAAATTAATATTTCCTAACAGTTATTTTCCGTTGCCTAGCAACGACTAAGTGTAGGGAAATGTTAACTTTTTCTTTCAACAATGTTACTAAAAATGAAATAGATCCATGTTTCATGTAGAAAAATAATATAAAGTTTATGTATACCATTGCGATTTTCAAAATATTTTGGTAGAACTAAGGAGATGAAATATTTGTCCTTATTCCTGGTTCGCAACACTGGTTGTTATAGGTTATCCGAACAAAACCGAATTTTTTATAACTAAATATATACATTTAACACTACTTACTTATAGAAAAGGAAACAGATTTGAAACTGATTTTGATGATTTGAGTTCTATACAACATATCCAAGATAAGGAGGGCCAGTACAAGGATCTCGGAAACCGTAAGAGATACGAAGTGGGTTAAATGAAGGTAAAGTTGCGCATTTACGTGCCTAATAATATGCCGTTTAGAAAGTTTTAAAATTCCGAGTAGTTCCGGAGATATCAAGAAAAACCCGAAATTCTGAAACATCGTTTTATTGTTTTTCTGGGTTTTTTTTGAGATCGAATTCTAAAGTAAATTGCACTTTTGCATTGCCACTTTTTCCGCTCTATCTAACAGCTTTAATTGTTTTGTAATCTGACGAGTCGTCTTCGAAGGGCCATTATCAACTTTATTTTTTTAAATACGGTCCTGTTTTCCTTTCTTTCTCCCTAATGTAACGATGTATGACACATTGTGGTTTAACGACGTTTCGAGGGTTTTTTGATCAACATCAGGAAATTTTGGGATACGGTCCTGTATTTCTCCTAATTTTATAAATAATATCTCATAAGTAAGCTTTAAATTTTTACTTATGTTGGACTAGTTCAATAAATAACAAATAATTTAATAATAAACCACAAATAAGTGAACAAAATACAGAAACATTATTTCAAACTTCTGTTGATTCGGGATTTAAAAGAAAAGTAGGCGCTTGAAACAAAAAAATTAAGATGGAGACGCGTGATTTGTTTCACTTGACATTCCCATTATGATCGTTTGAGAGCGTTTTAAGAGGTTTTCTATTTTCCTGAAAATATGGAACATAAATTTACAAATGCTGAACAGTTTGATATTCTATCGCATGTTTTATTTTATCTCAAAAAACTGTTATGTGGCAGTTAGAAGATGTTATTTGTGCTTAGAGAATAACGGAAATCATTTTGAACTGATTATGTAGTTCCTTACTTTTTTCGTTGTTCGTTTTATTACTGTTTTGGAATGATTTTTGTTCACTTATTTGTGGTTTATTATTAAATTATTTGTTATTTATTGAACTAGTACAACATAAGTAAAAAATTTAGAGCTTACTTATGAGATATTATTTATAAAATTAGGAGAAATACAGGACCGTATCCCAAAATTTCCTGATGTAGTTCAAAAAACCCTCGAAACGTCATTAAACCACAATGTGTCATACATCGTTGCATTCGGGAGAAAAAAAGCTCTCAAATCAGGAAAACAAGACCGTATTTAAAAAAATAAAGTTGATAATGGTCCTTCAAAGACGATTCGTCGGATTACAAAACAATTAACGCTGTTAGATAGAGCGGAAAAAGATGCAAAAGTGCAATTTACTTTAGAATTCGATCTCAAAAAACCCAGCAAAACAATAAAACGATTTTTCAGAATTTCGGGTTTTTTCGGATATCTCCGGAACTACTCGGAAAATTAAAACTTTCTAAACGGAATATTATTAGGCACGTAAATGCGCAACTTTACCTCTATTTAGCCGACTTCGTATCTCTTACGGTTTCCGAGATCCCTGTACTGTCCCTCCTTATCTTGGACACGTTGTATAGGAAAGTATATCCGTTTCTAAAATTTGTGAAATACACGAAACACAAAATATAATTGTCAATAATGACATGTCAATATTAAATTCATCCATTTCCGTCTAATACACTGGAAATGTCTTTCTTTTTCCAAGAAAAATGTTTTTATCTCTCTAACTGATGAAACAAAATAACTTTAAAATAACACTTTGACATTACTGTAAAATTATGGCGCACCCTCATTGTTTCCCAGACTCAACTGTATATCTTATATCGCTGAGGCAGGGGTTCCCGATCTGTGAGCCGCGGCGCCCCGGGGAGCCATGGAGGGTTGCGGCGGGCGCAGCGAGCTGATGGAAGTGGGTGCTCCCATAAGAAAGGCGCCTGTTAGTAGGTTCTTTGTTAACACTGTCGACTTTTTTTTTATGATCAAACACAAGCACTATAGGAAAATTAGGGCACTCTGGGAGTGCGTGTGCGCAAGAACGAATTCACGTTGGTTTTGAATCGTTGGAGGTTATATTCGTTGGGAAAAACGACGTCGGAAAGGTCGTTCCACAAGGATGAAGTCCTTCAGATGAAATAATTCTTAAATAATGAAGTTCGAGGAGTACTAAGCTTAACCACATATGGACGGGCGGCAGGGGTTCGTCGTGTATTTCTGCTATTCGTCGCTCTGGCGGAATCAAGAGGGCAAGGTCAGCCGAGCACCTTCCATGAAAATATCTGTAAAAGAGAGTCAAATCCCCAACCTGTCTTCGATGTTCTAGGCTGTCGAGGTTCTTCGTCAGCTCGTAGTCTCCGATCAGATGAATAGTCCTCCTTTCGATGGAATCCAGAAGTCGAAGGGTATGTTTGGGTGCAGAGCTCCGGACATGAGAGCAGTACTCTAGTGATGGTTGAATCTGGGCTTTGTATAGTGTCAAAAGTTTTAGTGGCGTGTACAACTTTCTGGTTCGGAAGAGTACCCCAAGCTTCTGAGAAGCTATCTTGGCGATTGCCACAACGTGGTTATGCCAAGACATATTTCCTCCCAGATTGACGCCCAGCAAATTAATAGATGAAGCCAGTGGGATTGCGTGTCCGGCCATGACTATTTCCGGTTCTGTAATGTTAACCTTTTTAGAGAAAACTGCTGCCTGGATTTTTTTATCGTCAAATTCGACCTGGTTACTGTCACCCTAAGCCAAAATTTCTTCCAGGTCTTTGTTGAAGCGTGTATCACGCTGTCTGCGAAGATGTGCTTCGGCAGCCGATGTTTGCGCATTCAAAAAGAAAGATGAGATAAGTGTGCTATCATCAGCAAAACTAAATATCGGATTTTTCGTTTTCACTAGAAGGTCGTTAATGTAGAGTAAGAAGAGAGTGGGAGACAATATAGACCCTTGAGGGACACCGGCATTGATGGTGAAGGTGTCTGAGAGAAATCCGTCAATCGCCACTTGCAGAGAGCGGTCCTTAAGAAAGTTAGACAACCATGCACAGAATCGACTGGGCATACCATAGGATTGCAGTTTACTTAGAAGCCCCTCATGCCAAACACGATCAAAAGCTTTAGAAATATCCAGCGCAACAACCCGAGACTCCCCATGATGTTCGATTGCGTTGTTCCAAATATGGGTGACATAGGCTAGAAGATCTCCAGTTGATCTAGACTTCCGAAAACCATATTGATGATCGCTGATAATGTAGCCTTCCAGGTACTTTAGAAGATGTTGGTTAATAGCTTTCTCCATTACTTTTGAATGACTTTTAGTACTCCGGGTCTGTTTCTTTCTTTTTTAGGGGCCGTGACAAACTATTAACTCTTTAAGGGCTTCGTAACAAAATACTAAATCTCTAAGTGTGCCGCGAACTCAAAAAGGTTGGGAACCTCTGATCTAATGGCCTAAGGGACCCCATCTAGGAGGTATAATAGCATGAAAGGGCAAAACGTTGGCATGCTACCGATTAGAATTATATTCTTGTAGTAAAAATGAATGTTTAGATTAAATATATGCACTCGAGGTAATAATACACTCACAGCCAAAAATATTGATTATTTAATTTTAAGCCTTTATTTTTCACTTTTGTGATTTCTGTTGCTAAACATGTTACATTGAAGTGTTTTACGTAATTTGTAATTTATTACAGATGAGATAACTGATAATTATTTTCATGATCAAATCAATCAAATCAATCATCAGATCAATCAAAAAATTTACGATAATGTTAAATTATAACTGAATCAGCGAAAAATCAAAAACGCGCATTCAGTACAACCAATCGATTTGTAAGCGATTAGTAATCATCTGCTGAATGCACTAAAAAGTATCGATTTCACAAATCCATGGAAATCGGACACCATTTTTTTCCATAGAATTTAAAAAACAATTTATGTTAGTTTTGTTTGTCAGGTTGAGGAGTGAAAATTATACAAAATGATGAAAGAAATGGATTATGATTATAAAAACATATTATACACGATTCCGTTAGTGAAGAGGAGCATTAAAAAATAAAATTATCCATTTAATACAGAAAAAAATCTCATGAACAACATAACCAAACAAAAAACTGGCAACAGAATCCATTCAGCAGAACTACAAATCGATGTGCATGCATGCGCAGTTATAAATCGTCAGTTTTTTATTTGGTTAGGATCCCTTCTAATTATTTTCATCAAATATTACGTTCTTGATACAATTGTTTGTTTGGCTAATGAGGGGTACAGATAAAAAGATATTGAAATCACACAATCAGACTGGAGAATACAAAAGGTGACCTGGCCAAGGACGTAAAAGATGTACAACGTCAAGAGATGACGATTGAGAATTCAATCTTTGCGATATCGTGCACTTATAACTCAATAATATTATAACAAAATCAATTACTAGATGCAAGTCAAGTCAACGTTTCCATCAAACAGTAATAAGGAGGTCTTTGCTCGGCTTCTACCACGCCACAAAATCCAAAGATTTGCAAGAGCACATGCAAACTGGAATGAACATGAATGATGGGGAAAAGTTCTTTTCGCAGACGAAACAAGAATAGAATTATGGAAGCATGATGGACGTAGTCGAGTATACAGAAGGATAGGGGTACGTTTCACAGGATGTTATCTTATACATAATCTTAGCTTTGGTGGCGGTTCCGTTATGCTATGGGCTGGCATTAGTTGGGAGAGTCGCACGGAGCTTATTGAGGTGAATTTAAGGATGGATGCGGACTGGTACATACGCAACATCCTCGCAAAGTATGTCTTACCATATGCCGGGTTTATTGGGGATGATAACTTTGTGCATGATAATGCCATGCCTCAAGACCAGTAGTCTAGTACCTTCAGGATGTCTGTATTGCGAAGCTGGTGTAGCCACCATAAGGTCCTGATGCAAATCCCATAGAACTTATATGGAACACCCTGAAAAGGAATATACGACAAAATCCAGCTCCTAACTCGAATGCAGAATTAAAGATTGCTGCATAGGAAGAATGGAATCGAATTGTACAAGAAACCGCCAAAAATCTTTGCGCATTATGCCTATGAGTATTCAGGTTATCGCTAGAGCTAGAGGAGGAAAACTAAGTACTAAATTGTTAATATGTTGAGTATGTATCTTGGCGTTATTGTTGCTCTTTCCAAATTAAATGCTACAATCTGTTGTAAAGTTTCAATTTGTAATTTATTTGATTAATAATAACGTCTATTTAGTCTATTTTAATAGATTTATCAACAGAAATCACAAAAGTGTTAAAGAAGCCAAAAATAAAGACCTAAAATAAAATATGCAATATATTTTTGTCCGTGAATGTATAAACATGGTGACTTACATAACTATGACCTTAAGATCCGAATAATATGATATCTTACCTGAAAATTCTTAAGGCAAAAATCCAGAAACATTTTTTAAAACTTATTTCTTCCTTATCCTTCGTGTCTGTAAACAGGCCATAGGAAAGGAGAAATGATGAAATAAATAAAAAAAATGACATACACAGATGACCCATTCCCACTAATATTGTTGAAGAACCCAACATCATCTAAAATTATAAGTTTAATAAAATACACTTACAATAATACACAATGAATATACTTCCTTCAGCCCCAAACATCAATGAACAGTTGAATCAACGTTGATTAAAGGTTGATTCGTATCGTAGGCGTTGATATACCAAAAATCAACGTTGAATAGATATTATAGAAGTAACGTAATCATAAGTACTTTAGGTAACGATTATTCAATGTTAAATAAAGGTTGCAATTTTGTAAAAAATAGTTGTAACCCGTTGGTAAGTGGTGCCAATCCCGGGATATCGAAATCCCGGGACCTCGAGAAAAAATCAATCTCGAAAATCCCGGGATTAAGTCCTCTTATCCCGGGACAAAGCATATAAAGGATTTTTTTAAACTTGTTTTTTAAATATTCATTTGAAAACTAACAATTTTATTATAAATTATATTTTATTGATAAATCCCTAACTTGGCACCATGTTGATAGCCCCTAATACCCATACAATTTACAAAATAATGTCATTATTTAGCGCCGATTTTTAGCGATCACCAAAGAGAATTAATTAACGTCGAACTATTTTTCTCGGGCTTTTAATAATTATTTCCCGGGCATTTAATAATGCATTATAAACCTAGGGACTAAAAATACACTTTAGTCACATGGTTTATAGACTATTTTATGCATTTTAAGATAGTGGAACTTGAGTCCTAAAATAATTTTTTTAAAATTAAATTTCATTAACGGTCAACAAATTTACTTTTGAGGGATTACATTTTTTTTAATCCCTCAAGGATTAAATGTTTATCCCTTAGGGATTAAATATTTTTTTAATCCCTTATTTTGAGGGTTTAAATGTAGAAACAGAACGCTGCTTCTCGTCAGCAGGTTATACTTTCAATATCGAACTATCGACAGTATTATTGTCTAATATAAATGATTTTTTTTAGATGACAATAGTAAATATTTCCCTGGATGACTTATTTTGTTAAACATTTGACCCAAATCAAAGTGATCACCCTTTTTTTAGATATTTATTTGTACATCTCTAGGACAATAGTACTCTCGATAGTTTGGTACTTGTACTATCGACATATCGAACTTGAGCACAGTTGATAGTTTTCCACCTCTAGTATTTAGTAAACACAATCTTTCTCATGTTAATTTTTTTGGGATTAGTCCCGTGATCCCGGAATTAGATACTCTTTATCCCTAAAATCCCGGGATTGGAACAAAGCCTCGGGACCCCCTGGTAAGTACTTTTGAAATCTAAATTAGGTATAACAACTTTAAACAGCTATATCTGCACTGATTTTTATCATTTTTATTTGGCCGATTACTAGACCTTAATAAACGTAGAATGGACGTTAAAAATGTTTCCTGTTGCTTAAGGCGTCATTTTATGAAAAGTCAGTAGGTTATGAAATATATTTCCAGTGAACAAACCTGTCAAATTTGTATGGCATTTCTTTCGAGCAGCAAGGTGACTTGTTAAAATAAGGCGCTTCGAAACACGAAAATAGGAGTTCCGAAAATAGTATCAGTGTCCTAACACTACAAGGACGCAGATGTATTGCTGTCCTTGTTCGTTTCATGTAGCAAACCTCTCGTCACGCTTATGAAGAACGAATTATAATACTAAAATACGGCTAAAAAGCCGGTGTGACGTCACATCCGAGGCGTGGGACACTTCAGATAGCTACCTATATTTTGCTAACGGCTTACCGCAGCCAAGTGCAATTTTGAAAATTTTTCTCCGAATTATTTGTACTAAAACTTGAATTTATGGGTCACAGCCCATTTAAGGGAGAAAGAACTATTATTGACAGACTCGACAGTTGTGTAGGTTTTGCAAGAGTTAATTATCAAATCATAATATTTTAGTGAACTCCTGCCATTTTCCCTTAACTAACTATTTATAAAAAAATAATTAGATAATGTAATTAATGTAACTTACTTCTTCTGCTTTTCTCGTATTCGCTATTGGACCACTGAAAAAACCTAACGTAGTATGAGCCAGTACAACGAGCGCCGAGTTATAAAATCTAAAAACGAAAATAAAGGATCAGTTACCTTATAATTAAGATGCATATCCATCAAAGAATCATTTACAGCAAATGTGCAAATGTTGGCAAAGTGTATGTCTGAGATTCGTGTCCTTGCAGCCAAATATTCGCAAACAAGTGTATGTCGGCAAACCCTTGTTATCGATGCGACTGCCGACTATTAGTCCGGCAGCCCGTTACCGAAATGTAATGTCACGTAATCGCTAGATTATTAAAAAATAAGAAAGTTTTCTCGAGCGAAAAAGGTCGGCAACGCTGCGCTTACCGGTCAGAGTGATTTCAGTCTGTAGCAGATCGTCTTTTTGTTAATCCGCGTGTCGGTTCTTAATGAAATCATATTAAAAATATAAAAAAAAACGTGGTCAATTATTTTTTTTAAGTGTTGATAACACTCAAAATAGCAAATCGAGTCGAACGGACATTTTCCGTGTTGCGCAGCTGCAGGGAGGACCGCGGAGTCGGATCTCGTATCTGTTTATTCATGATCGCGGTAGACGGCGCGCATAGGACGGCTTGATGTGTGGCTTGGTTGTCAATAGGTTTGTTCCAACACCCTATTTTTGTATCGTTCTAGAACGCCTGTCTGATTAGTTCTTAGACTAGGACAGAAGATCAGTTAATTATCATAAATCATAACCCTACTTTTGATGCTTAATTTCTTCGTCTAAGCTTCAGTATTATCTTCTGTCGTTACGTTTGTTTTATTTAATAATTATGGAAGAGAATAACGTGTTTAATGGTAAGAATATCTTGTGGGTTTGGGAACCGGATTATACAATTTAATAAGAATAAATTAAATAATCAGAATATTAACGAGGGGTTAAGCAACAACTCCTACAAAACAAGGCTAAAAGAACTGCACGAATGCCAGGAATACAAAAATAACTGTTAAAATTCTTACGGCGCAAGTCAGTACAAACAGTCCCTCCTCTTGTCCCTGTATCGTTTTCACCGTTCAAGAACTGGTTTGCGAACGATCACAAATTTGGTTGGAACACAAACGGGATCGCCCGATACACCTATCGGTCGGTTGGAATGGTTTTCGACTACTACGCATGTGCGTGACCGTACATAGTACGATTTTTAGGGTGATTGGAACGAACCTTATAACAACTCAGCATCAGCTATGTCCCCACATTGCATTATTATTGATACACGTGTACGAATGTGTTGTATCGATATTTTAATTCATTTTTATCTGGTTAATTGGTGTTAGTTAGTCGGTGTTATTTTAAATATCGGAGTAATGGCTTCGGTTCCGAAGTGCACAAACCAACAAATAAAAACAAAAAAAAAATGTTTCTTGTTTGAAAACGGTTTTGCTAAAGCACAATACACAATTTCTGCTTGAAAACGGACGAGGCGCGATAACTCGAACAGCGTTAAAAAAATGACATAGGTACCTGATAAGATCCAACACTTCGGTTACGCGTAGATGAAAATGTCCGTCCTCATTTTTTTCCGGTCACGAATAACGAAAAATAACATCCGACAAGTAAAACGAACGAGGCATGTTAAGTTTAATTCTCCGCTGTAAACAAATCTCGATTTTTCTCAAACCAAAACGATTCACCGCGCGGAAAATGTCAGTTACTCGACTATTTTCATCTCATCAAAAACATTACTCTCAGTCCAAAAATTAAAAAGAACGGACGAGGCGCGATAACTATTACGGCCACTTTTTTTACATATGTAAAGATGATTCTCAATGATTTCGCAACGTTGCCAATGTCCGTTCTTGTTAATTTCCTTCTCGAGTCCTTATTAAATCACCAAAAACTCAAATTCAAACAAAAATTTAGGTCGTGATCAGTCTGAAATCCTGGTAATGGGCTGCGGTACTATACACCTTGTCCAAGATAATGAGGGCCAGTACAGGGATCTTGGAAACCGTAAGAGATACGAAGTCGGTTAAATGGAGGTAAAGGTGCGCATTTACGTGCCTAATAATATGCCATTTAGAAAGTTTTAAAATTCCGAGTAGTTCCGTAGATATCCGGATAAAACCCAAATTCTGAAAAACCGTTTTATAGTTTACCTGGGTTTTTTGAGATCGAATAATTCTAAAGTAAATTGCACTTTTACATTGCCACTTTTTTCGATCTATCTAGTAGCGTTAATTGTTTTGTAATCCGACGAGTCGTCTTCGAAAGGCTATTATCAACTTTCTTTTTTTAAATACGATCCTGTTTTCCTGATATTGAAATTTGAGAGCTTTTTTTCTTTCGAATGCAACGATGTATGACACATTGCGGTGTAATGACGTTTCGAGGGTTTTCTGAACAACATCAGGAAATTTTGGAATACGGTCCTGTATTTCTCCTAATTTTATAAATAATATCTCATAAGTAAGCTCTAATTTTTTACATAATTTAATAATAAACCACAAATAAGTGAACAAAATATAGAAACATTATTTCAAATTTCTGTTGATTTTAAAAGAAAAGTAGGCGTTTGAAACAAAAAAAATTAAGATTGTGACGCGTGATTTGTTGCACGACATTCCAATTGTCAACATTTCAAAGCGTTTTAAGTTTTTGGTGCTTGAAGCTTTCAAAGTATTAGACCAGAAATGTTGTCAAATGTTTTAGAATCGGCAGTTCGAAGATGTTATTTGTGCTTAGATAATAACGGAAATTATTTTGAACAACTGATTATGTAGTTCCTTAGTTTTTTCGTTGTTCGTTTTATTACTGTTTTGGTATGTTTTTGTTCACTTGTTTATTATTGAATTATTTTTTGTTCACTTATTTGTGGTTTATTATTAAATTATTTGTTATTTATTGAACTAGTCTTGTTTATGAAATTAGGAGAAATACAGGACCGTATCCCAAAATTTCTTGATGTTGTTCAGAAAACCCTCGAAACGTCATTAAATCACAATGTGTTATACTCGTTACTTTACTCTAGAATTCGATCTCAAAAAACCCAGGAAAAAATAAAACGATTTTTCACATTTTCGTAAATGCGCAACTTTACCTCCATTTAACCGATTTCGTATCTCTTACGGTTTCCGAGATCCCTGTACTGGCCCTCCTTATCTTGGACACGTTGTATAGTCTATTCATTATGACAATTCATAAGAATAAAACAAATACACGCACACAGGGTCGCAAGAAAGCAGAACAATACAATATTGAACCACGCATGAATAGACCTGAAATAGTATCCTTGAACTACGACCCTGTTTGAAATGCATCTAGCCAGCATAGGAAGTTTTATCGCCGATTGACCAATAGCATTATGTATAGCTTATTTGCTGTTCATGACCACGTCTCCATCAAAATAGCTGAGCGGACACACAACCGACAAATCCTTTTTTGTACCGACGCCAGGCGAACAAATGGTAGAAATACTAGCGAATGCGTGATTAACAAACATAATTCAATGACACATTTATTCGCCGCTTATGCAGTGGCTGTTCTTCCACAGGAGCACATGCGCACGTGCAATAAAACCGTCAAAGGGGGATCTTGGAATGGAAAAGTGGGCTGAAAATCGTGTATTTAAGGGCAGGATCTGATCCAGAAAAATTAGTCAACTGACGGAAGCGGATCGATGCCCAAATCGTGAAAAGTGTTAAGTGAAAAAGTGAAAAGTGTTTTAATTGGCATAAAAGAAATAAATGCCTGAAAGTTTATTTGCGAATTAAGTGACGGAAAATTGCGATTTTTTGATAGAAAAGTATTTTTTAATCGGAAGTAAATGTTTATGGCCAAAAGTTATTGAATCCGTTGTAAGAAAAATTCTAAGAATAAGTGACTCCGTAATAGTTTAAAAATTGTGATTTTTATAGTACATTACGTATCAAGGGCCGAAAAGGGAGGCCACCGCACGAGTCCGGAAAAGCCTCCGACGGCCCGAGATATGTACCGTATTTTTTTTTACAAGTGCTCCGAAGCTTTGATGCCAAATAAATAAATAAATTCTTCAGACAGTTTTCCTGTCTACATGACATGAAAACACTCGCGCATGGAGAATGTAAATATCTATTTATTATTTTTGACAAATGGGCTCGGTGGCCTAGTGGTAATAACCTACGCCTTGTGATCTGAGAGTCGCGGGTTCAAATCCCGCACTCGGCATCTCTGGTTTTATTTATTTTTTTACAAGTGCCCGAGTCTTTGAGGCCATATAAATAAAGAAATTCTTAAGACATTTTTCTAAAACATCTTAGAAAAATTAACTGCCCATTTAATTTATACATAATCCGCTATTTATTATCGCTTGCAGTATGGCTCGGTGGGTAGTGTGTCCGCCTAGCGATCTGAGGGTCGCGGGTTCAAATCCCGCACTGACAATTATGGTTTTATTTATTTATGAGCACATGGTGCTTCGATACTTTCCTGCCCGCTCTCTTGGAAAACGCCACTTTCGGTGAAGAGAACATGTATGAAAGGAGGCACTTTCAGGGCACATGTAGAAAAAAATATTTACCTTATGGCTTGAAGGCTTCGAAATTTCTCGACTTCTGGGGTACTTTTCACTGTATTTAACCTTATCCAATTTTTTGATAATGAAAAAGCTGAGAGAACTTTCCCCTTAGGAGTACTTGTCATCTTTTGATAGTCTTCTGGAGTCATATATCCAGCGTATACTTCATAATACGTTGCATATAACACAAACAAGATGTACATTACGAACAAAAAGCTAAAAAAGTAATTTTTTTTTATTACTTAATAATAATGTTTATTCAATTCCCAACGAGCTTTACATAATATTACATATTAATAACATAAAACATAAAAAATAATTATTAAAATGTAAATTAATCAATATGTAAAATACAAAAAAAATATTAATTATAAATGGTTTGTTCGTTTTTAGACAAAAAAATTTCTTTTCATTTTTTTAAAATGATTTTAAATATAAAATATTTTTCAATACTTCAGGGAACGTATTATAAATATTTATTCCATCAAATAAACTTAATTTCATCGGTATATTTTAGTTTAATTTTAATTTTTTAAAATAGTCAATATTTCTGGTCTTATGATAATTGGATACAGGGTGCACCAAGTAAAGTAGCCTATTAGAAGTATCTCGAGAACTGAATGAGATTTCATTTTCAAAATTTGGTTTTAGCTATAAGGGATGGTTTTCTACGTTTCTAAAATATTTTGGATGATGCGGTGTTGCGGGATCATATCGAAAGTGGTAGCAACTTCGGAATTTTAAATGAATTACCCTATATATTATATTTTTTTTGGAATCTAGATAAAAATCTAGAACAGTTTTCTGTATAATATCATATACCTATCTTTAAGAGTTTTTGAATTATAAATAATCTTGTGATTTTTCAACGCCGTATCGGGACCTGAAAAGAAAATGATATTTTTTTAGCGGTTACAGCTAGAAGGCTGAAACTTTAACAATATTTCCACAAGACCATCAAAATTTTATTATTTTAAACAGTATTTAATTAGCTTTATACAGGGCGTCTCCATAACAATATTTCTGAGGGAGATAAATTATTGCAAAAATCTCCTTTTTTTAAATGGGACACCCTGTATTTGATATGATTTGCTAATGGGGGATCGAATTTTCAATCTAATGATATTAAGTGTTCCTATACCTATATCTTCAATATTTTCGGACTTATAGCGAAATTTAAAAATTATCTTATAAAAATATATTTTTTGGTGGCTGTGGAATGGATTCAGAAATAAAATAATGATAAATTCATTTGACGTTTTGTCTGTGTTGTTGTAAAAAAAATAGTTAACAAATGAGCAATTTATTAATAAATAAACAAAATTAAAATTACGCATCAACACCAATAAAATAACTAATAACTAAATTGTTGGCTTTTAAACATTCATGAATTGTGGTGATAACATGTTCATTTGTCACCTTTTTCATTTCTTCCCCTTCTAGAGACCCCAAAGCTGTTCTTAGTCGATTTTCTAAATTTTTCCTTGTTGTGACTGGTGTCTTGTATACTATTTCTTTAATCCTTAGGGCCATTTCCTGGGACCTCCTCGGCCAATCAACTTTTTCTGAGTCATAGGAGCTGCATCAGGATGAAGTTCTTTAAATTTTCTGCAAGTTCTAGATAAAACTCTACCACACTCCCATGAATATAAAATAAACTTAAAATATCTAAGCTCGAATAATGTGAATTAGCCATTTTTACTACAGTACCTAACACAGACATACGTCAAATGGATTTTTCATTATTTTGTTTCTATGAATCAATTCCACAGCCTACTACCAAAAAATATATTTTTTGAAGATAAGTTTTAAATTTCGCTATAAGTCCGAAAATATTGAAGATAGGTATAGGAACACTTAATATCATTAGATAGAAAATTCGATCCTCCATTAGCAGAACATATCAAATACAGGGTGTCCCATTTAAAAAAAAGAATATTTTTTCAATAATTCATTCAGAAATATTGTTATGGAGACGCCCTGTATAAAACTAATTAAACACTGTTCGAAAAAATAAAATTTTGATGGTCTTGTGAAACTATTGTCAAAATTTCAGCTTTATAGCTGTAACCGCTAAAAAGATATGATTTTCTTTTCAGGTCCCGATACGGCGTTAAAAAATCACAAGATTATTTATAATTCAAAAACTCTTAAAGATTCTCGAGATACTTCTAATAGGCCACTTTACTTAGTGCACCCTGTATATTAGTTGATTTAACAAATTTTATGCAAGATTTTTATTTTGATTATTAATTAAATGAATTAGTATATTAACTTTTAATTTGTATGAACTATTCAGATCTAGATATCATCTTGGTTTATATAAATTTGTTGTTGATTCCATTAAACTAAGGAATAATAAATATTTCTTAAATACATTAAAGATTGTATAATCTCGAATTTTAAATAATATTCCAATGGTGATACGCTTTTTCGAAAGTTTTCAACATCCAGTATTATTGGTGAAATATTGCTCCTAATTGCACATTTAGAAATAAACGTGAACGATGACTTTTGAAAGGTTAAACAAAGCTAACAGGATTGCAGCCATTAAAGTATAATTTTCAAATCAGTTTGAATAATGCAAAAAGGCTCGCCAAAATATAAATTTGTAGTATCATAGGCGAACAATTTGACACGGACAAGTTCTCTCTTTTAAAAATATTTCAGCCGGGCAGCGCTGCCGATTCTTCTACAAAGTATTAGCAATTTTGATAGTTTAAATGGCACACCTTGTGTTTTATTTTTTTAGAATCGATGCTAATTTCTTAATAACTTTCCTTAGCATTTTCCTATACCTATCTGTTCTCCAGATAATAATAATTAAACTTTTTTTTTGGAAAACGTATCCTTCAAAAAGAGGTGATATTTTTCAACTCCGACAAATTAGCCCCAAATTTGTTGGGAGTTAGATAATACCCAGAGGCCTTTCCCTCTGTTTCCAAATATTAGTTATAATAGTACAGCGTGTTTCAAAGTACAAATATTTTGATTGATTGTTGATAAAAAGTATAATTCTTTAAATTAAATATCCTATATTTAATATGTAGCCCTAAAAGTTCTTGAAATTGTCTTCCATCTCCATTAATTATTACAGGTAATAATCACAATTCAATTTGTAAAAGCTTAAGGTTACTTAACCAGATCTAAGATGTAACGTACAAGTCCTCCAGATGAAAGAATTCTTAAATAATGAAGTTCGAGGAGTACTAAGCTTAACCACATATGGATGGGCGGCAGTGGTTCGTCGTGTATTTCTGCCATTCGTCGCTCTGGGCGGAATTAAGAGGGCAAGGTCAGCCGAGCACCTTCCATGAAAATATCTGTAAAAGAGAGTCAAATCCCCAACCTGTCTTCGATGTTCTAGGCTGTCGAGGTTCTTCGTCAGCTCGTGGTCTCCGATCAGACGAATAGCCCTCCTTTCGATGGAATCCAGTAGCCGAAGAGTATGTTTGGGTGCAGAGCTCCAGACATGAAAGCAGTACTCTAGTGATGGTCGAA
The DNA here is from genome assembly GCA_963991005.1 of Barypeithes pellucidus. Taxonomy (NCBI): domain Eukaryota; kingdom Metazoa; phylum Arthropoda; class Insecta; order Coleoptera; family Curculionidae; genus Barypeithes; species Barypeithes pellucidus. The sequence continues at coordinate 27,258,244 of OZ022556.1, forward strand.
TCTGAGCTTTGTATAGTGTCAAAAGTTGTTGAGGTGTGTACTCTGGTTCGGAAGAGTACCCCAAGCTTCTGAGAAGCTATCTTGGCGATTGCCACAACGTGGTTATGCCAAGACATATTTCCTCCCAGATTGCCGCCCAGCACATTAATAGATGAAGTCAGCGGGATTGCGTGTCCGGCCATGACTATATCCGGTTCTGTAATGTTAACCTTTTTAGAGAAAACTGCTGTCTTGATTTTTTAGCATTAAATTCGACTTGGTTACTGTCACCCCGAGCCAAAATTTCTTCCAGGTCTTTGTTGAGGCGTGATACTTGCTGTCTGCGAAGATGTGCGTCGGCAGCCGATGTTTGCGCATTCAAAGAGAAAGATGAGATAAGTGTGCTATCGTCAGCAAAACTAAATATCGGATTTTTAGTTTTCACTAGAAGGTCGTTCATGTAGAGTAAGAAGAGAGTGGGAGACAATATGGACCCTTGAGGAACACCGGCATTGCTGGTGAAGGTGTCTGAGAGAAATCCGTCAATCGCCACTTGCAGAGAGCGGTCCTTAAGAAAGCTAGACAGACAACCATGCACAGAATCGACTGGGCATACCATAGGATCGCAGTTTACTTAGAAGCCCCTCATGCCAAACATGATCAAAAGCTTTAGAAATATCCAGTGTAACAGCCCGAGACTCCCCATGATGTTCGATTGCGTGATTGCGTCGTTCCAAATATTGCTAAATAAATGCTCATAAGTCAAAAAGTATTCGAGATAGGTATAGCAACATTACACATAGAAAGCTAAACAATTTCAAGATCTTTAAGAACCTCAGATAAATATAGGGTATTTCATTTAAAAAACATACGTTTTATCATTTTTCCGAACAATCAAAATATCTTTGTTTTTAAACACCCTGTACTATATTTTGGAACAGAAAGGCATCTGGACGTTACCTGGCTTCAAACTAAATTTAAGAGCGCTAATTTTCTCAAGAGTTCAAAAATATCAGTCCTTTTTGAATGACATATTTTCCAAAAAAAAAAAAGGATAAATTAATTACTAGCTCGCGAACGATAATAGTTAGGTATTTAAAATATAAATAGTTAAATTCCTACATTTTTTTTTTTAACTATTTTCGTCAATTTAAGTATTTAGTGAGCTTTGATCGGTCGCCATATAATAAGTTTAACGGTTGCTAAGGGTTGTATATTTTAAGCGTATTTTACGTTTTATAAACAAAATATTTTAGAAAATTCTGAAAAGGCTAAGGAAAACTTATTACCGGCAAGGCCTAGTACGATAAGGAGTATGAAAATTTTCTACAATAGAAAGTAAAAAACCAAATTATGGTGATTATTAAAACAGTAATGATGGCTTACTTTCAGGAATTGGTATGTAACCCTTTTGCTCAGTGGTAATAACAATTTTTAATTATTTTTATTTTATTTTAGTCGGAAAAATATACCCCAAATAGCCTTTGGACAAAATATTCCCAGGTTAAGTCTGAAATTATAGTAACGGAAAATATTAATATTTCAAGATATTGTCAATTGATAGCAATTTTAAAAGTTAAATCGAAGGGATATCTTCCTAAAAAGCCAAACGTGTTGGAAGGTGAACAAGTTTTAATTTTAATCAAAAATGAATCGAATTTCCTTCCTGCTCCATAAAGCGGTACTCGTAATTGGAGTTTTGGCGGCCTAAGACGGGATGAGATCGTACACTGACAAAAAAAGCATTTACCAATGTCGTGGGTTACAAAATTGGAACTACCTCAACCCACCTCTCTATGCTGTTCTAGCTGAGCCTACGAATTATCACAAATTATTTAAAAATGCTACAGTAATTCAGGTTCTTTTGGTTCGCCTCAACCCAGAAAGACAATTCCTCATCTTGTAACTATTTTATGAGTTACCGGAACTCAGTTTCTGGGTTGGGAAAACTTACTAATCGATTATAAAGTGTCGTTTTAACCCGGACGCGCATTATTTTAACTCATTACCATGTGTAAATTATTTTGAATTGGAATAATTCAGGAAACGTGCTCCAAAACCCCATATCAAGGGTAAATTGCAAGATCGTAAGGTCACGGAAAGCTCCCAATTCGTGCTCGTGCAGGTTTGGCGCGGTTCATTCCATTGTTATTCGTCAATTCTCCTTTGATCGCGCGTATAGACACCTTTTGGCCGTTTGTTTCTTGTTTGTTCTCTGTGCGTGGAATTTTGTGTTTTCCATAATTTTGGTGAGTTGGCGTAAAATGGAGGGACAGGAGGGAGATGCATACAAATTGTTATTATTGCAATGGAGCCTTATTATTTATAAGCAATCGTCATCACTTCGTCCGCATGGTTTCTTAGCCGTAGTATGCTCTCCTGTCTATAATTCATTTGATTATTTTTTTTTAAATATACAACAAAAATGTCATATCTTGAAAAAGCAAAAGGCAATAGAAGTCCACAATATGCAGGCGTTAAATCAAAGAAATATTTTGAGTTCCGATAGTCCACAATTTAGGTACTGGTAGTCCAAAATTTGGACTCTGGTAGCCCAAAGAGTTTGTTATTCCAGCCACCATCGTAAGCTAGAACAACTTAAATGTCAAGTTTTGATAGCTCGAATCATAAATTAATCTAGCCCGACTAGTAACGCATCACAATTCACATACTGATAGTTACGGTAGCGGAACTACTATGCAGCAAGACCATGCAACGCAGGGAGGCCCAGGCATCCAGTGGCCTCCCGTTACGGAATCCGAGGCCCTTCGTGACTTCAAAAAGTGTCTTTTTCTTACGCAACACTAATTTATTATGATTTTATACTATCATCAAGAAAAGGAGTTCCTGCACATCTGTCGATCGCCTTAGATATTAAGAGCCTTTACAATTTTTTTTGTAATAAAAAAGCATAGGTACCTATTCGTTTTGCAAATAAGTTAAGTTTTCGTCTTGTTTGTGTTGAATAAGTTAGTGTCGCGCAAGCCAAGTGCTGAGCTCCTCTGAAAGTGGGGCCCCAGGCCCAGACCCACCTGGCCTAGCAGGAAAATGGGTCCTAGATAATGTTTATAGTAACAAGGTATTAACAACTACAACGTTTTAAAGTTTTTATGACACCGTAGGTATTTTTAATTGAATGCAAACTTCCTATTCCTAAACAAATAATTTAAGGAAACAAAATATAAAATATCCCTAGCGCAACGAAATAGGTGCTCCGGACCGACAGCTAACTGGTCTTAATACAGCACTTGTTATTTATAAATAATATTTTTTATACTTATTTGGCGGTGCTAAGTTTTCAAAGAATTATTTCTTAGTGAGAATTATTAACATCAAAAGAATAACTTACTAGTAATTTACTAATCTACAAACAAAATTAATTGAAAAGTTGGTCAATGGTTCAATTTAGGGAAAATACATTTACAGAAATGCATTGAACAATTTTTCAAATAATTTTTTCTGTAGATTATTATTATTAGTAAGCTGATATAGGTACATTCCTTTTATTCACATATAATTTATGTTTAATTTTATACAATAATTGTTTCCATTGCTAACTGATGACTAAACATTGTGATATTCAGTTATTAACTACTTAGAAACATTTGGTCAGAAAGTTAGTTATGGTTAATCGAGTGAAATATCAAAAAATCTCTTAATATATTTTTTGGTCAGAATATAAGAAGATTTAACACAAGGGTGGATCCAGAACTTCGGTTAGGGGGTTCTTGTGAGTCTAAATTATTTGAGGAAAGAAAAAACTTTTTTGCGACTTGTTTAAAGTAACTTCTAATTTTAACCTGCCCTGTATGATATTCTAATTATTCGATCAATTAATTTTACGAGAACCTTTGTAAATATTTCCTGGAAATTTGGTTTAAAAGTAATTTTAAACAATAAAGTTATTCAGAAAAGAATAGTGTGGTCACTTTTTAAATCATTTTATAGGGGGCCCCATAAATAATTTTGCGGGGGTCCCAAATTTTGAAGTTCCGCCACTGACGGTAGCCTATCAATAATTTAAGACGGTGGGGCGTGAGCTATTCCAACACATAAAATAACCCATCTTCTGTGCTATCATAACTTATGAATAGTGAGTTTGTGTAATTTCCTCGATTTGGTTGCCGTAATTCAGAGGTCTGGGCTGTCCCGTATTAGCAACACGCTTCGGTCGTATTTGAGTTATATCAACTCGAAATTTCGCTCAGTGTAAAAATGGCCATTGATGATATTGAGGATAAGGGGCCTGTTATGCTTGTCAAGGTACCTGAAACTGCTACGCCAAAAAGTTTTACTATAATCACAGATGCCTTAAAATTGGTTAGATAGTACCTTGCATTAAAGCCAAAAGGAATTAAGGAACGCAGATTTTTCCTTACATACCGAAATGGTAAATGCATATATAGCTATGCCTGTGCGTAAAAATACACTAGACCGTGTTCCTTCAGTCCTAAGCAAACTCTCTTAATTTAGGAAACGCCAAGGAATATGAAGGATAATACCTACGTCGGACCTCGTCCACACTTCTTATCGAAGGTGGTGCTTCCCTTGCAATCCTTAAGCTACACGGAAAGTGAAAGAGTACTAGCGTAGCGGAGGGTTATATAGAGGAAAGCGTCACGTCGAAAAACCGAATAGCAAAAATGATAGCTACCTCTATCATCGAAACAGAAACTATGTTAATTATTGTTGAAATGGAGGAAGGAATCCGCATGCACATAGAGAAACTCGGCAATGCAGTCGCAACCTTTCACAGTTGGTCCAGCTTCTTTCTCAGGAAAATTCAAAAATTGTACATACAACATAGGAAAAATAGGATAATATTATGTAAAAATAACTATAGAAATAAATGCAAATTTTCTTTAATATTTTCTTTAATAATAATTAACGGGCATTATGAACTTTATCGGCCACTAATATTTATGATGATATTTATAGCAACCGTTTCTAAGGTATTATACGTAAATAATTGGTAGCATTCAGCAGAACCCATCGATTTCTAAGCGATTAGTAATAATCATCTGCTGAATGCACTAAAAAAAAAGATTTCTCAAATCGATGAGAAATCGCACGCCATTTTCTCCATCGATTTAAAAAGCGATTTGTGATTTGACAGCGATTTATCTCAGTTTTGGTTGTCAGGTTGAGGAGTAAAATTTATAAAAAATTACGAAAGAAATGAATTATAACGATCTCCGCTAGTGAAGAGGAACATTAAAAATAAAATTATCCATTTCGTACCGAAAGAAATGGAAAATTTGATGAAAATATTTTGAAGGGATCCTAACCAAACGAAAAACCTACAACAAGATGCATTCAGCAGAACTATAAATCGATTCGCATCGTGACGTCACCGATTAAAAATCGATTATAAATCGATGGGCTCTGCTGAATGCAGCCATTGATAGATGAAAAATAAAGGTATTTAATAGACAGCAAAAAATATCATTTATATTATTATTTGATATTGTCAAGGATACCAGAGCTCGCAGCATACAGGGTGTCCCCTTTTCGACACTTTTATAGGTTTAGTACTATCAAAAAAGTAATGTAGGTGTCATGTGCTCTTTTTGGCTCAAACTTAAATGGTAAAATCAAAATTTTAAAATTCTCGCTCGCTTAAGAGATACGGGGGGAAATTAAAAATTTGACAATTTTACAATTACCCTATATTTTCTTAGTTAAAAGAGATACAGAAATATGATTTATACATAAGTTTCTTTATATTGATTATTGAATAACCTGCCGTTCTCAGAATAAGTATATTTTAATCTAAAAAGATACTATTTTAAATTCTCCTTTCAAATATATAACACGCCAGGCGATTTATTAAAATTTATTAATTTAAACCACAGTAGACCATGAAACAAAAGCTAGAAACAACTATGTTGACTATTAACATTTAACTTCAATTTTACATATGCATTTGCGAAAATGACCTGTAAACATTTTGAAAATTTTGATTTTGTTTTTTATAGGAAAAATCCTTTAGGGCACTCTGAGAGTGGGGCGTGTGCGCAAAAAGCAATTCACGTTGGTTTTGAATCGTTGGAGGTTATATTCGTTGGGAAAAACGACCTCGGGAAGGTCGTTCCACAAGGATGAAGTCCTCCAGATGAAAGAATTCTTAAATAATGAAGTTCGAGGAGTACTAAGCTTAACCACATATGGATGGGCTGCAGTGGTTCGTCGTGTATTTCTGCTATTCGTCGCTAAGAGATGAGATAAGTGTGCTATCGCCAGCAAAACTAAATATCGGATTTTTAGTTTTAACTAGAAGGTCGTTAATGTAGAGTAAGAAGAGAGTGGGAGACAATATGGACCCTTGAGGAACACAACCATGCACAGAATCGACTGGGCATACCATAAGATCGCAGTTTACTTAGAAGCCCCTCATGCCAAACACGATCAAAAGCTTTAGAAATATCCAGTGCAACAGCCCGAGACTCCCCATGATGTTCGATTGCGTTGTTCCAAATATGGGTGACATAGGCTACAAGATCTCCAGTTGATCTGGACTTCCGAAAACCATATTGATGAACGCTGATATGATATCAGTTTATATTGAAAGTGAAAAAAAACAATGAAATGGCGCAAAATGTATATTTTGTTCGCTATCCGGAAAGACGGTAACCATTTAAAGACATATTCCGGACATTTGGGATGATTCCCATTATTTTTTACCTTAATCTGAATCTTTTATTTCGTTTCAAAGTAATAAAGTTTAAATAAATCGCCTAGAAAACCAATATCATCCATCCATGGTCACCATGGCCATGGTGTGTCATTGAAAAGAGGATTTAAAATAGTATCTTTTTAGATTAAAATATACAGGGTGTTCCATTTAAAAAATTAGGTTAGGTCCGATAACTTTTTTACCTGACCCCGTATACTTATTCTGAAAACGGCTGATTATTCAACAATCAATACAAAGGAACTTCTGTATAAAACATTTTTCTGTGTCTCTTTTAACTAAATATAGGGTAATTTAGAAATTGTCAATTTTTTAATTTTCTCCCGTATCTTTTAAGCGAGCAAAAATTTTCAAATTTTGATTTTACCATTTTAAGTTTGACCCAAAAAGAGCAAATGACAACTACATTACTTTTTTCATAGCACTAACAATTACGGAGATCCCTTATAAAAGTGTTGAAAATTGGACACCCGTTACACTTATCACTTGTCAATATAAAGACGATAAAACTTACCCACAGAACCTGTCTAGCCAGTCAACTGGAAATCTAGGATCTTGGGTTTCACATGTCTTTTCCGTTATAACTCCCTTCAATTGGAATTCCTTAAACTTTTCATTATAACAATCTTCTAGAGCCTTAGTAAATAATGGGTCATTTTCATTAGACATTTTTACTCCAGGGCAAGTTTTTGATACACATATATAATGTCTCAGATAATCATGTCTATAATTTGATTCAGCAGCATTTATGGTCTGTAAATAAAGGTACTTATTATACAGGGTGTAACTAAATAAGTGTAAAACATTTAAGGGGGTGATTCCTCATCGAAAAAAAGATAGGATCTTTCATATAAAGAAACTTCATTGGAGCATCCCTTGTTAAGATACAGCCCCTTAAAGGGGGTACATAAAATTTATAAATAAACAAAACTAATTTATTAATAACAAAACATACAACATCTAGAAATCATAGTAAATGTTCAATATGTCTATCTTCAGACATTACGCATGCGTCTAGACGTCGGCGCATTGAGCTACGTATTCGCGCAAATATTCCTGGAGTCTCTCTAATTACCCTGCACGCATCGATGATGTGGTTTCTTAAGTCCTCTACATCGCGAACAGGAGTACGATAAACCAAATGCTGCAAATGGTCCCAAGTAGAGAAATCGAGAGGATTGAGATCCGGGGATCGAGCGGGCCAATTTTGAGGTCCTCCTCGACCTATCCACTGATTTGCATATGTTTCAGTTAAATGCTGACGTGCTACTTGATAACAATGGGCGGGAGCCCCATCATGCATAAAAAACATATCCCTTCTGACGCCCAAAGGAACTTCCTCCAGCAGTACGGGATGCACTGCTCTTAAAAATTGAACGTATGCCTCACCATTTAATCGAGGAGGTAGAAAATGAGGCCCAATTAAATAATCCCCAATAACTCCGACCCACACGTTAAGAGAAAACTGTTCTTGATGGTTAGTTTCGACAATAACGTGAGGGTTTTCATCAGCCCATATGTGGTAATTATGAAAATTAATAATCTTGTCCCGAGAAAAACTACATTCGTCTGTGAATTCGATCGTCTTCAGAAAGTCACGATTTCTTCTAATCATTTCCAGCATCCAATTGCAAAATTCAAGACGGTTCGGAAAGTCTCGCGGTAACAGTGCCTGTACTCGTTGCAGATGGTAAGGGTATAAGAGTTGTTCCTTTAAAATTCGAAGTACCGTCATATGATCAACATTTATCTGAAAAGCAATCTTTCTAGTACTGGTAGTAGGTTGTTCTTCAAGCAAATTAAGTACTGCTTCCTCAAGCTGTGGTGTTCTTACTTCTCGATGGCGACCACAATCCTGCGTTCTTTTTCAAATGAACCATATTCTCGTAATCGTTCATGAAGTCGGGCAAATATTCTATGTGAAGGATGCTGCCGTTGAGCATACATTTCAGCATATCTTCTAGAAGCTTCTAACCCATTCCCCTGCGACAGACCGTAAACGTAATGCATATCAGCCATTTCCTCATTTGTGTATGAAATTTTAATAACAAGTGAATTATTAAAGTAACAACAAATTAAGAACAGAACAACAATACACAATTAGTATTACTTCAATTTCAAAAATTTACAAACTGACAGCTTGATACCAATTTAATTGTCACTATCGCTAATAGCGGCCTACTGGATAAATTAGTTTCGTATTTTCGTTTTATGGCGATATGTATCTTGTTCGTAAAATAATTTTTTGCTGCGAACTGGTTTATTTTGGGCAAAAAATTCAAGAGACATTTTTTGTTTAGAATGAAACATTCTATCGGAAATAAATTTTTAGATGGTAAACAAATAATAAGACAAAAACTTACATTGGAAATAAATTTTACGGGTTGCGTTTTCCACCCCTTACAACCATGGGGTAAACCAAATAAATTACTGGCTAAGTGTCTTTTTGGTAGTAGAAAATGTCAGGTTAATTTCAATATTGTAACTTTTTTAGTGCTTGTGAAAAAAAATTGTTAAACAAATTTTATGTACCCCCTTTCAGGGGCTGTATCTTAACAAGGGATGCTCCAATGAAGTTTCTTTATATGAAAGATCCTATCTTTTTTTCGATGAGGAATCACCCCCTTAAATGTTTTACACTTATGTAGTTACTCCCTGTATAGTTTATAATATATATTCTATCTTGTGATCGAATTCCCATGGAATTAAAAATTATATCTTAAATTATTTATTCAAAAAATATTATTTTTTGAAAGAGCAGAATCCGCCGATGCCTTTAAAATAGAAAATGGACAGGTGCTGGCTGGATAGTACGCGGTGGACTGATCTACGAAGCATTAATCATATTTTAAGTTATGCTTACACATGAACTTACTGTTACTATTTTATGTACCCCCTTTCAGGGGCTGTATCTTAACAAGGGATGCTCCAATGAAGTTTCTTTATATGAAAGATCCTATCTTTTTTTCGATGAGGAATCACCCTCTTAAATGTTTTACACTTATTTAGTTACACCCTGTATATGGGGGCGCATCAATTTACGACAGGATCGTTTTTACCATTAGGCAAGACTAGGCGAGCGCCTGGGGCGGCCGAACGACGGAATAAAGATATATCGAACAGAGAAGTTATTGAGAAAATTAGAGAAAATAAAACAGAAGGCACCGTAGTATACAGAGTGTCAGGGAAAATATGGGAAATCTATCCGATCGGAACATTATTTTTATTTTATGTCTACTTAAAGTGCCCCTTCCTCGCAAAATATCGGAAAATGTATTTCCAAATGCCAAATTAATAACAATCAGCCTACATTGTTTTTTTCATTTTATACAATGTTTTCTCTAGTTAGAAATTTATTATTTCTTCAATTTCCTCATCGTCTGTCATATTAGGAAATGAAATTTGTTCATCAATTATTATTTCCGAAATAATATTTTCTTTAATACCATGAAAAATTAGTTTTTTGTTTAGAGGTTTAAAACAAATGCAAAAAACTTTATGTCTGATGGTTTTGAAATTCGGTACGCTTGAATAATTTTGAATTGTGATCAACTTTTCCTAATTATATTTTTCGATATTTTGCGAGGAAGAGATACTTTTACGTAGACCTAAAATAAAAATAATGCTCTGATCTAATTCTTATAGAACTTCGAAGAGGATAACACAAATGCTTCCCTTCTAATACTTTCTTAGGATAGAGGCTGTACTTTTGTTGCATACTTATTAAACGTACTGACTTTTCGAAAGCTTCAATCAATATTGAAAGAGAACCTTCACTAGTTAAAAGAGTCTCAGTTATGACTATAATACTTTTCCTGTATAGTTGTTGCAGAATTATACCGTTGACTCTTACTGCCATAAATAAACTACCTAATTAAACCCTATTGTATATGCCTCAACCTCTTCAAAGCTCAATAAATGGGATCAGGGCCGGCTTGAAAATGTATACCACACCACATAATTTATTTTTATAATTTAAAATAAATAGATAGGTATTTTTAGTTTTAGGTAGGTACCTATAGTAAATGTAATATAATGATAATAATTAATGATAATTGAAAATAATATAATTTAAAAGTATAACTATTAGGATAACAAGTACAATAAAAATTAATTAAATTCTAAGAAACTATTGATAATTTATTCAAAATTTAACTCTGTATCACTATCACTATCTTCATCTAACCCTAACCTAATAATTAAGGGTTGAACATTTGTAATCATAAGTACAATTATTGTAAGAATGTTTACCTTAAGTACATGCTGTACACAGTTTTTCCAGCTGTCTGCAGAAATTTTTCTTACTTCGTTTTTAATTAATTCTACTACAGATGCATTTAATGTAGGAGAAATATTATTTTTCCTAATATTGGATTTTAATTGGTGCCATATTAGCATAAATCCATGTCATTTTCGGCAATGCTTCTAAATGTGCCAGAATCACTCCGATTTTTTCTAGGATTAACAGGTTTAAGTACTATGTCTCTTATCGAAGATAAAGGAGTTTTTGTCAAAGTAGACGTCTTTGCTAAAGCATCCATCGAATTAAAATTTCTACTCAACAACGATTGATACACATTTTTAATTATTAGTTTGACATCGGTAGATAAATGCTTTCTTTTAAAAATAACACTTGAAGATGCCCCCCTATCAGCATAATTCCAAGGACGCCACATTCTACCACTAATAAGCCTAACTAAAAATTACTCGCCGGAAAACCACTAAAGATTAAAATTATTAAAAATCACTTTGTATTTATATATGCATCAGGCATAGGAATAAATTGAATTTGTATACCTGGTCCGGCTCTGCTCGAAAAGGTTTTAAAATTTGGGATTTCCTTATTTATTTTATGGTCGAAGGGATAATGAGTTTTTATTGCAGTCAAAAGATCAACGGTATAATTCTGCAAATACTATACTTAGAAGCTCTGGTAGGAGTAGTTAAAGAGACAGGCCAATCTTCATACTTTTGAAAACATATTTTTCCGTTCTGTTAGCACTTTGAATAATTTGCCTCATTTTAGAAAATAAAGCCGTCATATCTTCACGAATTTCGATAGATTTTCTACAATTTTGAGATACCGTGGTTTTAAAATAATCCAACTCTTAAGTGATTATTCACAATTAGATAAATATTCTTTTCTCCTTACTGGAAAAGCCTGCAACATTTTTTTAATGCTTTATTTTATATTATTTAAAATTGACACTCACTGATACATTTCAAATATCAAATACGAATGTATGGAAACATTATTTTTTCCCAGACTACCCGATGATACCTTACCTTATATACAATCGGGGCCTATTTTTGTCTACACAGTAACACTTTAAAATACTAATTCAGATTGAATGGTACTACCAAGAAAAGGAGGCCCTCTCCATTGATAGGATGCCGACCGGTTTCGAACTCTGTTGTTCTCGTCAGTACAGGGTAGGTGTACATACCTATCATCAGAGAGGCCTCTAATACTTCATGCTGTATTATCAACGATAGTCGAGAGAATACAACGCGCAGTGTCATCTCTTAGCAGTCCCACACAATCTGAACAGACGTTAGGCTTTGAATAAATCAAAAATATATCAATATATCAAAAAAAGTCTGCTCGTCAGGTGGAATTAATATCAAATACCAATGTATGGAAAAATTATTATTTCCCAGACCACCCGATAATACCTTATACAAAAAGGGCGTATTTTTGTCTACACAGTAGCACTTTTCTTGGTAGTACAATTCAATCTGAATTAGTATTTTGAAGTGCTACTGTGTAGATTAAAATACGCCCTTATTGTATAAATAAGGTATCATATTAATACAGGCCCGTAGCCAGGGGGGGGGGGGGGGGGGGCAATGCCCCACTCTGACAGAAAAAGTTGCCCACTCTAGCAAAACCATGATAGTTGTATATTTATGTAATTTCTTGGGATTCAGTCAAGTTAAGGTATTCAATGTCTCAGCAGAGAATGGCCAATCTGATATATTTAGCGTTTGAGAGTAAACAAACAAATGACATAAGTGTTTTTACAAAAATTTAACGAAAGGAAGAACAGAAAACTTCAATTATATTAAAGGTATTTACCTACGTTGCGTTTTTTGGTTCTGTTTAAGTTTTATTTTTTGTAATTATACAGGATCCGCAAACGAAGCGTGGACGGAAGATTAAATCGTTATCAAAGAAATTATCAACAATACTAAAACAGCTTGAGATATTGGATTAAAAGGGGCATGTTTTAAAAATATAAAAATAAAATATCATATCATAAAGTTATATTTTTTTAAATGGGACACCCAGTATTTTATTGCATATTTAGGTTCGTATTACTATCGTTTATCAGTGCCTCAAATTTTATTTAATTTGGTTTTGTAGTTTCGGAGAAATAAATTAAAAACTAAAAAAAAAGTTTTGCAGTCCTGAATAAAAAAATCAAAAAAAACAATCCAGAACAATTTTTTTTACCTCGGCTTGAGTGAAATTTATGACAAGAGGTCTAGAGATACTATGAATGTAATTGCGTTTATTTATTTTATACAGGGTGTTCATAATAAGCTTTCAAAAACCCCATATTTTAAAATAATGTTTCTCAAGTTTTTCAAATAGAACACCCTGTATATTATTTGGCTATTTGACGTAGAATTCATAGACAATTTTTTTTTGTAATACAAGCATATAAGTTATATCCAGTCGTTTTCGAAATAATTGTAAATATCATAAATTATGTTGTTTAAATAGAGTTTTTATTGGGAAATTTTCTTATAGGCGACTAGACTAATAATTGTAAACTAAAGTAAATGTTCAAAATAGCTTCCTTTTACTTAATTTAATGATTTTCCTCTACTGCCAACAGAACTCTTAATTCATTTTCTTCATTAATAACGGGTTTATTGATTAGCATCCTTTTTGTGTATGCAGTGCTTTGTGTTGCTACAAATCTTTGCAACAACTTCTCGAAGGTTTCTGGCCTCGGCTTTCTCTCAATATCTGGATATCTTTCAGCATACACTCGGCTCGCGAGTTGGCAATTTCTTGCACATTTACCCAGTATAAAAATAATATTTACCATTTCTAAAGTTGTAAAATTCGATATTTTGTGTAAGTTAGTACTTATTTTCGACGACTGAACAAATGTAAATAATTTTATTTGGCTGTCATAGTGACAATCTAAACAAAAAAAAATCATGGCAACTCGATTAAGAATAAAAAATAAAATTCAATAAATAAAAGTAGCAAAAATGTAGGCTTTCAAAATTTATATCGAAAAAAACTAAAATACGGTAAACTCTAAGAGTAAAAGGAAGCTATTTTGAACATTTACTTTAGTTTACAATTATTAGTCTAGTCGTCTATAACAAAATTTCCCAATAAAAACTCTATTTAAACAACATAATTTATCTTTGAAGGTTAGAGACAATGCTGTATCATGAGTGATAGACGTGTTTTGGACTTCCATTGTCTTTATTTCGTTTAAATCACAACGTTTCAACTGGTAAGTATCTCCAGTCGTCTTCAGGTGAATACTGTATTCACCTGAAGACGACTGGAGATACTTACCAGTTGAAACGTTGTGATTTAAACGAAATAAAGACAATGGAAGTCCAAAACACGTCTATCAAACATAATTTATGATATTTATAATTGTTTCGAAAACGGCTGGATATAACTTATACGCTTGTATTACAAAAAAAAAATGGCTATGAATTGTACGTCAAATTGCCAAATAATATACAGGGTGTTCCATTTGAAAAACTTGAGCAAAATTATTTTAAAATATGGGGTTGTTGAAAGCTTATTATGAACACCCTGTATAAAATAAATAAACGCAATTACATTCATAGTATCTCTAGACCTCTTGTCGTAAATTTCACTCAATGCTGAGGTTAAAAAATTAGTTCTGGATTGTTTTATTTGATTTTTTTATTCAGGACTGCAAAACTTTTTTTTTAGTTTTTAATTTATTTCTCCGAAACTACAAAACCAAATTAAATAAAATTTGAGGCACTTATATACGATAGTAATACGAACCTGAATATGCAATAAAATACTGGGTGTCCCATTTAACAAAATATAACTTTATGCTGTCACACTTTTTTGGGCCACCCTGTATAATGTAAAATATTTTTAAAACATGCCACTTTTAATCCTCAAACTGTTTTAGTATTGTTGATAAGTTCTTCGATAACGATTTAATCTTCCGTCCACGCTTCGTTTGCGGACCCTGTATAGGTAGTTAATTCAATGTTGAAATCAACGATGTTTTTTTTTCTCTTGATCTTACGTGATCTGATCACAAAAATTATTTTCAAGTTTGCCCCCTCTAAAACTTTGACTGCCCACTCTAAAATCTAATCCTGGCTACGGGTCTGTATTAATACCACCTGACAAGCAGACTTTTTATTTTTTGATATATTGATACATTTAAAATATTTTTGCTCTACTATTACAGAATAGGCAGTTATTGGCAGCAGAGTCGTTATATTTAAAGCTAATCTTGGCGGGATATAGTGGTATATATTACTATTCGACTAGATGATACTACTACCTTTAACTACTAGTAATAAAATAATAATAAAAAAAATTGTAATATCTATAGGCCTTATTTATTGTTAGCAGATAACTAAACTAATGGATCCTCGTAGCGGATCCCACAAAAAAAATTCTTAGAATCGATAATTGCGATTTGTCAATTATGGCCAGGTTTTTCCATTTTGGCACCATTCAACGTGCGATGGTACCATCGTGCCGAAAAAAGTCTGGGACAAGCAACAGCAAAATTGTAGACTAGCTCCTAGGCTATAAAGAGTAAGCAAAATCTATTGAGGATAGGTTATCATTGTTGTCATGAAAGTGAAAAGGTTCAACATCAAAACAATAATGCTACATTTTTTTAAAATACAGGGAACAATGAAAATCCGTATTTTTATTGTTTTAAAACGGTATTGTTGCTAATTCCTAATTCTTATGCGTTGTTTCTTTTTGATGTAAATAATCGTTTCTTGCTCGGTGGTTTGTTCGCGCGGAAATTCTTTCGAGACATCGCACACAGGCGAATTTCGACAGAATCGTGGCCAAAAAGATTATATTGGTAACATGAGACAAAAATGTTTTTAATTGTAAGAAACCGTTATAAATATGGTAACATTGCATTTTGTTTTTAATATCGTACATTTCTGCCCCCTCCACACCCCTTTTTATGGTTATTAAATTATAGAAATTGGAATAGACAAAGGTGGTTTATTTTTACGATATTATCATTGGAGAAACATTTATTTTATATTTTTTTTATCTCCCCCAATCACTCTCGCTCATACTTTTTTCCCGACTAAGGGTTCGTCAAAAAATGCCAGAATTTCTGAAGGATACTGTCTACTGTTTTTCCAAATATTCATGCTGTTCTTTAGCGCTTTTGTATGAACAGCCTCTTAACCATTCCACGAACTGAATCCTTGTGAAAGATACTGAATTTGCTGTGGATCCTGCAAGAACAATAAAAAATTGACAAACCGTATGATTTTTTTGTAAAAAGTTATACAGGATGCCCCTAGTAAAGTGGCCTATTAAAAGTATCTCGAGAACTAAATGAGATTTTATATTGAAAATTTGGCTGTGGCTATAGGAGATGATTTTCTACGTTTACAAAATATTTTCATACCGAAAGTGGTAGCAACTTCGGAATTTTAAATTAATTACCCTATATATTAGATTTTTTTGGGAATCTAGGTAAAAATCTAGAACAGTTTTCTGTATAATATCATATACCTATCTTTAAGAGTTAATTATAAATAATTTTGTGATTTTTTAACGCCGTATCGGGACCTGAAAAGAAAATCGTATCTTTTTAGCGGTTACAGCTAGAAAGCTGAAATTTTGACAATAGTTTCACAAGACCATCGAAATTTTATAATTTTGAACAGTATTTAATTAGTTTTATACAGGGCGTCTCCATAACAATATTTCTGAGGCAGATGAATTATTACAAAAAACTTTTTTTTTTAAATGGGACACCCTGTATCTGATATGTTTTCCTAATGGAGGATCGAATTGTATATCTAATGATATTAAGTGTTCCTATACCTATCTTCAGTATTTTCGGACTTTAAAAATTATTTAATAAAAATATATTTTTTGGTAGTTGGCTGTGGATTCATAGGAACAAAATAATGAAAAATCCATGTGGTAGACTATTTCTTTAATCTTACCCCATAGATATAAATCTAGGGGGGTAAGATCCGGAGACCTTGGGGCCATTTCCATGGACCGCCTCGTCCAATCCATCGGTCCTCAAACATACTAAATAGCTCTGCAGAAACTCCATGTGAGCAGTGTGCTGGTGCTCCATCTAATTGGTAAAAGCAATTTCGAAGGATTTCCAAAGGTATATCATCCAGAAAGTATGACACTATTGACCTTAATATTTCCAAGTATGCACCAGTCAGGTTGTCGTCATATAAGCAGGAAGCAATTTTGTTGTGCATTAGCAAACAGAATACATTAAAACTGAACTTATGTTGAAAACTTCTTTCTCTCACGAAATGAGGGTTTTCGCTAGCCCAAAAATGAGAATTTCTTCTGTTAAATATTCCTTCTTTTGAAAACTTGCATTCGTCTGTCCAAATAATATTTTTTAAAAAGTTTGGGTTTTCTTGCGTGAGGATCAAAACCATCTCACAGAATTCAAGACGATTCGGAGGATCATCAGGCCCAAGAGCTTGAAGTGTAATCAGTTTGTAATTATGCATATTATGTTTATGCAAAATTCTATTAATTGACATGTATGCTAGATCCAAATCGTTTTCTGCGCAATAAATTGAAGCGTGTGGAAATGCATAAAAGTACGCCAACACGTTTATCTCATTTTCTTCATTACCTGTAACGTATTTATTCACCATTCTGGGTGCTCGTACATTATTGAAATGTAAAAAGTTTGCTTCTACTCTTTTAAACTTTTTGGGAGTCATAGGAGCTGCATCAGGATGAAGTTCTTTAAATTTTCTGCAAGTTCTAGATAAAACTCTACCACACTCCCCATGAATATAAAATAAACTTAAAATATCTAAGCTCGAATAATGTGAATTAGCCATTTTTACTACAGTAACACAGGCATAACGTCAAATGGACTTTTCATTATTTTGTTTCTATGATCCACAGCCAACTACCAAAAAATATATTTTTATAAGATAATTTTTAAATTTCGCTATAAGTCCGAAAATACTGAAGATAGGTATAGGAACACTTAATATCATTAGATAGAAAATTCGATCCTCCATTAGCAAAACATATCAAATACAGGGTGTCCCGTTTAAAAAAATGAAGATTTTTGCAATAATTAATCTGCCTCAGAAATATTGTTATGGAGATGCCCTGTATAAAACTAATGAAATACTGTTCAAAATTATAAAATTGCGATGGTCTTGTTATTTGTTGTCAAATTTTCAGCTTTCTAGCTATAACCGCTAAAAAGATATGATTTTCGTTTCAGCTCCCGATACGGCGTTAAAAAATCACAAAAATTATTCATAATTCAAAAACTCTTAAATATATATATATGATATTATACAGAAAACGGTTCTAGATTTTTACCTAGATTCCAAAAAAAATATAATATATAGGGTAATTCATTTAAAATTCCGAAGTTGCTACCACATTCGGTATGATCCGGCAACACCGCATCATCGAAAATATTTTATAAACGTAAAAAACCATCTCTTATAGCCACAGCCAAATTTTAAAATAAAATCTCATTTAGTTCTTGAGATACTTCTAATAGGCCACTTTACTTGGGGCACCCTGTATACTCAGAAAAAATAGCCATCATTTTGAAAAATATCGGAATTTTTTTTCGCCTGTTTAAAAGTATATTTAATTCACCATGAAACTATGTACGTTTCATCGGAATCGGTTTAGTAATAATAAAGTTATTCAAAATTGGTTCGATGTCTTAATCACATATTTGTAAAAATGTACCTAACACATTTTTTTCTAAATTCAATTTTCGGCAAGGTCGCAGCAACTCTCAGTTGGACCTTATTCAGGACCATTCAAAGAATAGTAAACAAATAGTTTGGTCGCATTCCAACGCGCCCTATTTCACATTTTACACACATTAAAAAAAAAATTGTTTAATTTATTTTAACTTATGTTAACAAAATGTATGAAATCAAAAGTACTAGTGTAAATATTTTTAATTTGAAAAATGTATAGGATTGTACTTACCACCAGCAATAGGAACCATGATGGGTTTTCAAATTTTTGACAAAAACGGAATAACAGAACTAAATACATTGATTTTTTTCAACTACTCTAATTTAATTGACACACCACACTAGAAAAACAAACTTTGGAACTGAAATAATTTTAAGATTGGCCATAATATAAATATAACAGGGGTAATTTATGACACCCTGGTTGTTTCTTAATTAAGTGCTAATGATTTTACGACATAATTATAACTTTGGTTTTATCTATTTTGACCAGCTTTTATCTGAAATTCGCTTGTGTGCGTCAGTCACGAAATTAAATCAAACTAACAAGCTAATAGTTTTGAAGATTAAATTATATTTTCCTACAACCGAGCGCAAAGTACAAATTTGTGCTTTCAAAAGAAAGCGCAAAGTTGCACTTTTTCGAGGAGCGAGCGTATTTATACTTTGTCGCTCGCGCGAGCGACAAAGTAGCCACAACGCTCGCGCGAGCGACAAAGTAGCCAAAACGCTCGCTTGGTTTCCAAGGAAACCATAACAAAGAAAACGTCTAGTGTGCCTGGAACTTCTGACACAAAAGTAGGCGTTGATGGTATTTGACAGATGTCGACAATTTTGTGACCAACGCGTAATTTTCGATCATTCTCGTAAAATAAAAATGTCTTTCCGTGAAAATTCAATGGAAATCGATGAAATTAGTGAAGTTTCGTGCACACCGCCGGAAATTGCGCAAGCTGCAAAATCAGTTACTCTTAATTTACTGCCAGAGAAGTCGAGAAGCAAATATGAAAAGCAGTATGAAGTTTTTAGTAAATGGTGCGAATCAAAAGGAACCAACAAGATATCAGAAAATATTTTACTTGCATATTTTGCCGAAAAAGCGAAGGTAATGAAATCCTCTACACTTTGGTCAATGTACTCAATGCTAAGAGCTACGATATCAGCAAAATATGATATAAACATCAGCGAATACAAGAAACTCTTAGCTTTTTTAAAACGTCAAGCTGTTGGCCAAAAACTTATAAAATCAAAAACCTTAAATTTTGATGAAGTGAAAACCTTTTTAGAAGAAGCTCCTGATGAGATATATTTACTGAAAAAAGTGATCTTAATTGTGGGTATCGCCGGGGCATGTAGGAGGGACGAACTTGTCAAAATGATAGTGGACGACATTGAGGATAAAGAGTCAATCCTTATTGTAAACATACCTGATTCTAAGACCTACAATAGCAGAATATTCATGTGACAAATAACGCAACACTCGACTCGACTCGACAGGCCCAAAAATTGTACGAACCGTAGATTATTTTTTAAATATTCGAATGGTACATGCCATAATCAAGTAGTAGGAATGAATTCTATTGCAAAAGTACCAAAATACATAGCACAGTACCTTGGACTTCCAGAACCATGCAAGTATACCGGTCATTGCTTTAGGAGAACTTCTGCCACTCTTTTAGTTAATGGAGGAGGCAACATCACTCAATTAAAAAAACATGGAGGATGGAAGAGTACTAACGTAGCAGAAGGCTATATAGATGAATGTCTTGCTGAGAAAATTGCTACGTCTGAAAAAATGTTGCGACCGGTACCAACGATAAATAAATCACCCATATTTGTGGAAGCGAGAAATTCTGAAAACATCCTGATAAATTTACCATCAGAAACTTCCTCTGAAATCATCATTAAAAATTGCGAAAATTGTACATTTAACTTTAATATTGTAAATAATAGGAAAAATGATAGTTTATAGATATAGTGTTATTAAAAAAACCTATAACCTTAATTAATGTTAATTGTATTATTTAAATTTATTACAAAGCTTTTTATTATTAATTTTTAGCAAACATTTTTATAAAAACACCGGTTGTAGAAAAAATCATGTGTGTAATTCGAGCGCAAAGTAACATTGCCGCTCTCTCGAGATAGCGGCGCTCCGCTACGCGTCGCGCGTCAAACTTCTCGCTCAGAGCGGCAATGTACTGCGCTCTTAATACGCAAATAGCTATTTGCTGTCCCAGTTGTTTTTTTCGGCACGGTGCCGGTGCATCGTCGATTTACCTTAATTATGTTCCATATTGCTGAATGATTATCTTTGTCAACTGGTTCAAGAATATATTTGAAACCACAATATAATGCTTCGTCTCCCAGTAACATACACATGTCATAATTTTCCATATAGAATACTTCTGGTAGGGCTGCGTATTCTTTGTCTAGAGAAAAATATTGTCATTATAAACTAACGTAAAATCCAGTTTTGTACAAAATTAGCTGATACAGATACCTGTATTGTTAGAAAATATCTTAATCGTACATATGCCTAACAAGGACAGTTAATATAAAAGGGAGATATGAATGTTTACATATTGTCCAGCAGGTCCTTTTCAATAAGAAATCAAACCCAAATGAAATAATAAAGGCCTCCTTATAGGACAAATTAATAGTAATTAATTTAAGGTCTGTAAACGTCATTTTAGACATAAAACCTTTAAATATGTCAAACATGCTTAGACTTAGATATGATATACGAAATCTGCCTAGTACTTGCGCAGAATACCAAAAGGTAATAATATAAAGGATGTTACTTTTAATATAAGCAAGTTGACATCGACTTCCGGTATAACCGGAGGTGCCACCATATTGACAATGTTTTAGCCGAGTTGCCCCCATCAACATTAGCATACTGTCCGATTTTAAAAATTTAATTTCTTATATAGTATACAACGTGTCCAAGATATGGAGGACCAGTACAGGGATCTCGGAAACCGTAAGAGATACGAAGTCGGTTAAATGAAGGTAAAGTTGCGCATTTACATGCCTAATAATATGCCGTTTAGAAAGTTTTAAAATTCCGAGTAGTTCCGGAGATATCCGGAAAAAAACAAAATTCTGATAAATCGTTTTATTGTTTTCCTGGGTTTTTTTGAGATCGAATTCTAAAGTAAATTGCACTTTTACATTGCCACTTTTTCCGCTATATCTAACAGCGTTAATTGTTTTGTAATCCGACGAGTCGTCTTCGAAGGGCCGTTATCAACTTTATTTTTTTAAATACGGTCCTGTTTTTCTGATATTGGAATTTAAGATCTTTTTTTCTTCCGAATGCAACAATGTATGACACATTGTGGTTTAATGACGTTTCGAGGGTTTTTTGAACAACATCAGGAAATTTTGGGATACGGTCCTGTATATCTGCTAATCTTATAAATAATATCTCATAAGTAAGCTCTAATTTTTTACTTTTGTTGGACTATAGTTCAATAAATATATCAAATAATTTAATATTATTAAATCAGAAATAAGTGAACAAAAATCATACCAAAACAGTAATAAAACGAACAACGAAAAAGTAAGGAACTACATAATCAGGTGTTCAAAATAATTTCCGTTATTCTCTAAGCACAATTAACATCTTCTAACTGCCACGTAACAGTTTTTTTGAGGTAAAATAAAACACGATAGCATATCAAACTTTTCAGCATTTGTAAAATTATGTTCCATATTTTCTGGAAAATAGAAAACCTCTTAAAACGCTTTCAAACGACAATGTCAAGTGAAACAAATCACGCGTCACCATCTTAATTTTTTTGTTTCAAACGCCTACTTTTCTTTTAAATCCCGAATCAACAGAAGTTTGAAATAATGTTTCTGTATTTTGTTCACTTATTTTTAAATTATTTGTTATTTATGGAACTAGTCCAACATAAGTAAAAATTTAGAGCTTACTTATGAGATATTATTTATAAAATTAGCAGAAATAAAGGACCGTATCCCAAAATTTCCTGACGTTGTTCAAAAACCCTCGAAACGTCATTAAACCACAATGTGTCATACATTGTTGTATGCGGAAGAAAAAAAGCTCTCAAATTCCAATATAAGAAAAACAGGACCCTTCGAAGACGACTCGTCGGATTACAAAACAATTAACGCTGTTAGATAGAGCGAAAAAAGTGGCAATGTAAAAGTGCAATTTACTTTAGAATTCGATCTCAAAAAAAATTCGTTTTTTTTTCCGGATATCTCCGGAACTACTCGAAATTTTAAAACTTTCTAAACGGCATATTATTAGGCAGTAGGCGTAAATGCGCAACTTCACCTCCATTTGGCCCTGGCCCTCCTTATCTTGGACACGTTGTAGATCGAGGCCGGTGAGACACCCTGTATACGAGAGCAGGGAATAGAAAATGCATATTTATGGTACTCCAGCAGTACTACAAACTGATAAGTCACTAAAATATTAAAAACTTTTTGGTTGTTGGAAAATTCAACTAGGCCTAATTAAAATAATATATTGAGGGAATTAAGGGAGAATTTATAAAAAATTAATAAATTTGCAAATAATTAGTTTCCTGCTTCCATTAATTTTTTAATTAAACTCTAGTTAACGGGGTTCAAAGAACGGGTGTATTTATCCACATTTTGAATAAAAGGAAAAAGTAGCCAAATATGTATTTTTAAAAAACGGAATACCGAATTAGGGTGTTATGGAAATTACTTATTATATTAAGGGGTGACTCTCTGGGTGTCGTAGAGAAAGTTTAGGTACATATTTTTTTTTTAATCGAATATCTAAATAGGTAATCTAATAAGGTAAAAACCCTTTTTTGCCTAGATGCTGTCGCGCCGCTCCATCTGGTTTCAGTTAGCAACAATGTAGGCCACTAGAGTAAACTACAGTGATGCCAGACCACACCGCGTGTCTCGCCCTTGCTTGGAAAACCGCTGCGCGCGTATTGATGTGTTTTACCTTCAGTATCGTTGCTGCGTTACTCGGTGTTGGAAAGACGTTGGCGAGAGTTCCACGTGCTTGATGTATACGAATCTTAATCGTTTTGTTAATTGTAGCATTACCCGATTCTTTTCTGTTGTGAAATAATTCATAATAATAAATGTTGTGATGTGATTTCAAATTTGTGTGATATTATAGTATTTGCAGCGAATCCTCAAGCTTTTTCGACTGTTGACATCATTAATATGTCATCGATCAGCTGTTTGGGGATTTAACCAAATACCCCAGTTTTATAGGAACCGTATTGAGTTGTGTTGTGAGTGTGTTTTGTTTTTATATTTTTCGAGTTTGATTAGTGCTAATACGTTTAAAAGTGTATTTCCGTCGTTTTAGAAGCGTTTATTTTGTGTTGAAAACTTTGATTAATTACATATTGAGTTGTTTGTGTATCTGGTAAACCACAGTAAGTACTTGTCACATTATGAAAAATTTATAGGTTAATATTTTCATTTATCTGTTTTTTGGCGAAAATAATAATTATGGAGCATAATTATTGTCTGCCTTCTACCTCAGCTGATGCCACCGTTAAAGAAACTAAGGTGACTTTTAATATTAATAAAAAAATTTCTAGATGTTTCTCATTTCATTTCTTTCTGATCGAGTTGAGATTTGTTTCAGTTAAATATCAGGTAATACTTTTGTGTGGCGACTTGAATGTAGACAGTTTGGTTAGCTGGGAAAGTAGAAAATATCTGCACATTTTTTGCAGAGAATACTAAATATATTGTTTATTAAAGTGGATGTTGAAATTTCAGTTCTTGGCACGAGTGGTTGCACAATAAGATTCCACGTAAAAAATGTCGAATGGTTTTTAAGTCTTTTTAGGGGTGAGGGGTCACAGGCCCGTGGTAGTCCCAATAAGCCTGAATGAGATTAATGTAAACGCCAAATTACAAAAATATAAAATGGTTTCAAGTGAAAGATAAATACATTTTTGTTTCTGTTTGTTTGTTCCAATAATAATGGGTTGCTCCTATTTTCTTAGGCAAAGGCGTATTCATATTTACATGGCAATGAGCTAGCCCAGCAGTTCGTTCAAAATGTTTATAGCTACTTTAAAGAATGCCATGCTCACTTAAGTGCTGTTCAGGTGAGACATTTTAAAATGTTTTTATATATGTGTATATAGCTACATTTATTATTTTTAATTAAATTTACACACTCGACTCTCCTTAAATTTCTTATTCATCTGTTAAAGCATAATATGAGGGATATTACCTGTATTAATTTTCCAACATTATTAACTTTACGAAAAGAAAAATAATTAAGCAAATGGCAGGCAAATATTGTTTTTTTGTGCATCCGGTACAAAAACATGGAAATCTTTCCAAGTGATTTGTATTTACATAACAGGGAAAAGAAATGGTCAAGGATGACTTTTTCGAAAAATTGAAGATACAATTTTTTACAGGTATAGTTAAGTCCATGTGTAGATAATAGACACACTGTATAAAGTTTACATTAGGTAAAGATGGACATGCATGTAGATGCGTACTTCCTATCTTTTTGTGAAGATAGAGGTACCTACTAGACATGTAATTATAAAATAATGACTTTATTTTATATATTTGAATAAATAAATATCAAAAAAATACAATGTGTTGTGTTTTATTCCCTATAATAAATAATAAAAGATGTATTTAAAAATATAAATAGACTCGTTTCATTTTTAAAATAAACGTACGTACTATTGTAGTACGGTCCTGGAATGTCATACAAACCTAGGCAAAATAAATAACCACAAATAAGCAAGCAAGTCATTAATGTCACGTGACACTTGACATATCTGGCGCGAGGATTCGCTGCAACCACTATATCTACTGTTGGTTCTGTTGCAAAACATACTTTTATGTTTTATTATTTTATGGAATTTAATTATAAAACGGATTATTTTAAAATAAGATCGAAGGTAAAAGAATATGTACCTTAAAATTGTAGTTTTCTGTTTGTAAAAAGTTTGAAAAAGAAGTGATAACGCGGGTCAAAGGCGTCTTGTTGTCCAAAACTGAACAGGTGCGTTCACAATTCTGTGTTGCAACCTCTTTTGAGACTTGAGACTGCCTCAATAAATTATTGATGCGAACGCCGTCAGTAGCGGCCACGTTAATTTTCAGATTCCATATACCTAAAGTGTATATTTCGCTTCATAATAGAAAGCGCCATTTATGATTATTTTTCGTCAATTTATTTTCATCGCAGGATAATAAGTAATTTCCATAACACCCTGTATATATGCTGGTATGAAGTTAGGTACTCCTATTTCCAGTTGAGAAGGCATGCATGTCCGTCCTCATGGGCCGAAAACAGACGCAAGCTATTCCTCACATAAAGGAGATTCTGCAGAATGTACAGACAGTAGTGTGCGGATTCACAACGCCCATACAAGCACCCCAGTAACCCAGTTCATTCACAGACCAAACCGTCTTTCGCTGCAGTCTAAAGAGACGTCGAGCACCCGAGGCATGAATCCATTTCCAGTTCATTAAATTGCTGAGAGTTGTTGCTACAGAAGTGTCAACTAGACTTGCCGCACTAGGTGTATAAATATAGCCGACATCTTATGGTTCTCATTTGACCAAATCAACACGGTTTATTGTAAAATATCGAACTGGAAATAACCTAAACTGGTACTTACTAGTCTCCGCAGAACTTCTATTTTGAAACAAAAATAACACAAGTACAAATAACATTTTGGAAGTCATCTTGAACTCGAAGTTAGTTATTTGCCTGGTTGCAAAATACTAAGGATACATTTCAACCAATCGATAATTTCCCCTTTTTATAACAGAATTGTCTTTTCATTTTAAATAAAATTTAATTAGTGTAAGTAAATTGGCTTGGTTCACTTTAATTTCACTTTCGAACGTATAATCATTTGATTATTCATATAATTAGAGGAGGAAAATTACATGATTATCGTGGACAACTGCGTAGGATATGTCGCGTATAGCGATAATATAAGGATGGGAGCACTCTTACAAGACAATGGTCATGGTCAAAAATATGATATGTAGGAAAAACTTAAAACTACTTGTAATGTTCACATTTATTCAGTTTCCTGACACGTATTTCGGCATTCTCAGGTCATTTTCAAAGGAGCACAGAGACTAATATAAAAGGAGATTTTACAGATGAATTCATGCTATGGTTAGGGCGCACTCGAACTCCGTTACGGTTAAAAGATATCGGTAATCCGACGCCCGAACTCCGTTACGAACATTTTGGGGCCCGACGGTCGCACACCTGAATTCCGTCAAGTTGAATATTGCTACCTGTTTTATTAATAAATTAATAAGCACCCCAATATTAAGGTAGATCGTACTTATCCTATTATCTTATAATAAAATAAAACACTGTATTATTAACAAATAGATTTTTTATTTGAACATAAAGAAGATGAAATTACATAATTGTACATGTATTTATAAAATAGGTGTATGGTTTTTTTTATATTTTATTTACACTGGAAAGTTTATAAGATACCATTCTTACAAATTCAGCCCTAGAAATTGCATTTGTGTCATACATGACGTCTATTATTTTGTAAAAATTTTTGTTTAAAAATTCTTGTTTTCCGAATGGGCCTACACCGATTAACTTTGGCGGTGTTCATTTTAATGTACCTAAGTATCACACTGCATATTTTTTAGAGCTTCGACAAAAATATGCAGGTTAGGCTGCGGATGTCCACAGTATGAATTAAATTTCGAATGAAACGATTCGCACGTGTTCATTGTTCGGCAAAGCGAAGCAGTGTGTGCAGCCCATATACTCGGGGGAAATGTAGAATTTTCGTCAATATATGTATCAACTAAGTAGTCCGCAAATTGTGTTACTTTTTCGGAAATTGGCTGCCATGATGCAAAATCAATTGCAAACGCGTCTCCAACTTCTTCGGGGTGTAAGAAAGGAAGACCAAATAAGTGCCGAATCCGCTTTCAAGTCGCAGATTCATCATCTTTGTAGTCTGTACTAAGTCCTAATTGTTGAACCTTTCTCCACCTACAACAACAAAAACAAAATAATAAGTAAAATTTATTACTATACCGGGTGACAACGAAATTACTGACCTTACTTAAAAACAAACAAGTATAGCCTATGCGAATGCCGGGTACTCGCTAGTAATCAATAAAAATTTAAAACTTACCATGCTTGTGGCAGATGAAATCTACAACCAACAATTGAAACATCTGGAAAGCATTCTAGAAGACTAGAGTGGATGGATGGCTCGTTCGAAATCGACGACTACCCTTTTGGCTACAAGTATGTTGAAGAGATTTAAATAGCTTGGTGTAGGTCAGCTTTCCCTTGTTTGGAAACAAACAAAACGCTACTGGTATGTAGATATCGTTGGAATATGTATGTATGGTAAAAAGTTGCAAAAAAATTTGGTGCAATAATCAAAAGTTCCATCCATATATAATGTCGCCTGTTTACACATAAATTTTACATTTTTTTCACACGAAAACACCACAATGTTATCTTCATTGTTATTAATTAAGAAAAAGTTTTCGTCTAAATTTGTTAAAATATCTTGTGAATTTAAAAATTCGTGGACCTCGGAGATTGACCGCGGTAACCGCGGCATAACTTAAGCTTAGTATAGCTTAGGTTATTACGAATTTTTTGTATGTCTTTAGTAGTTAATGTGGACATTGATGATTTTTGAGATTTTAGTTCCAAATATATTAACTTTGCAGGTCTTTCGGTTAAATCTATGTCATTTTCGCGTGTTTTACGTTTTAAGCTATTGTTAACTTTTTGTCTATTTAAGTCATGGATATTAACTTGCTCGTGATTATGTTCCCCACTGGTTTTCGAAAAGGCATCGTCACCCATAGTAAAAAACTTCATATAAGAACTTTTTTTAAAACACTTCCAATACGTTTCACCAGTTCTTTTTACTTCGCGACATTTATAGAATTTATGTCCGTCATAGATAAGTAATGGTTTATCACCTTCACTAATTATTTTTTCAAAGTTCTCCATCATAATATATACGCTCGGTTACAGTTTACAGTCGCTATATAAAATTTCACTATAAGAATAAAGACAAATTTTCTTATTACCTATACAGGTGTCGACTGGTCATAATTGTATAATTAGTTTCGTTTCGTAGAATAATCATAATCAATTTTGAAAGGTTTATGTTAATTAATTTCTGTTGTTATGGAGTGGAGTAATGAAGAAATGCTGCAATTAATTGACGAATACCGCATAAGACCTGTGCTATGGGATCTTTATATGTGATTATTATAATTGAAGCTCTTACTGAGCACACGTTTGCGCGCTCGTTTGATTAATTGATGAATGATGAAGCTATTTCGCGAGCATACATGCTCGCGAGCAAATTAATAAATGGGCAAGCAAATATTTGCTCTTGCTTGTTCCTTCGGAAATGCACCTTTACGTTCGCGGCCAAAGCGGTACATCGGTAGAAAGTAAAGTCGAGTTCTTGTGAGTGTGGTAGTGATTAGTGGATTAATTATACGATCCAGACTAATATACGAATTTTCTACAGTTATTACGTGACGGACTGAATTTTTCCAACTACCTGGGGGAATATCATTAAAGCATTTTCGTATTAATTCTACAACACTAGAACTTAAAGTCGGAGAAATATTTTCAGACCTAACCAGTGATTTTAACTGGTGCCACATATGCTCTATGGGGTTAAAAATGCAATAATAGGGTGGGAGCCGTAGCACTGTATGTCCAATTTCTTCTGCCAATGTGTCACAAACATATACTTTTTTTATACAAAATATCTTTAAAACTTCTAAAAGATCACTTTTTTTATAACTTTCTTCAAAATATATATCATTCGCCGCCATGTAGTTCTGAATCTCCAATTTTGTATTATTTGAGCTTGGAGCTTTATGTAATTGGCGACTGTGATAGCTCGCATTGTCCATTACTATCACGCTATTCTGAGGAATGTTTGGTAAAAGACAATTCTTGAACCATTCCTCAAAAAGTTCGGCCGTTGTATCTTCATGGTAGTCCGCACAAGAGTCTTTAATGTTTTTTGCAGAAAGCCACAAGGCATTTGGAATCCCATTTCCGACAAAACTCTCCAAAGGCTAGTGCGGCTACAACTTATTTGGGTTTCATCATTGGTGAGCCGTTGCTTCAGAGAATCTAATGTAGGTACGCGTTGCTCTTCGTACATGGTTTAGATTTTTCGCCTTATCGTCGAAACATTTGGTGAAGCCGGCATCTTTACGCTTCTTTCTAGATTTAATCGGATTTGACGCGATTCTTTTCACACACAAATCAGACGTTTCAGTCGCAGCAGCACTAGCATAAAGTCCTCTGTTGAGTAAAGAAGTATATACTCTTTTTACAATTTCCCTAGCATCGAGAGATAAATGCATTTTCTTCACTGCAACACTAGAAGAAGCACCATCAATGTTTTTCCATGGACGCCACATACTGTTTTTTTATACGTTGGGTAAAATAATATCGGTAATACAACTAAACTCTTCCAGCAAGAAATAAAAACTAACAAATTTTACCACAAAAAGATATTTAAATATAAATTAAGCAACCTAACCTACCTGATGTGCCTATATTTAATTATACTTATTACAATCCGGTCCTTCTTTCCACATAATAATAACAAACGGTCATTAATAATGGGATCGCCCCAGGTACTTTTACTGCCGTCATTAAGTTATATCCATTTTTCGTGGAACAATCTTTAACATTTTGTTTTTTGCTTGTTGTTGAGTGGACGAGAAGTAACTATATTTAGCAGTAAAGTAGAGGTTATTATAAGTAAAAGGTATGCATATTTAACATTATTTACATTTTGGATACTTGGTTTGATTACATTTCTACAATGGTGGTTACAGAGAGGGTTTGGGAAATCCTATATTAAAATTATTTGGGGCTATTAATGTTTATTTTTATGATGGTAAAGATTTGCATTTAGTTTGATATTGTAAATATTACTAAGGTTATCTGTATCAGTTCTAAAACTAATCGTATTATTGTTTCTTCTGATATGAATCATTTCTTTAATGTTGCATTTTTTTAAATTTGTTTCGCAATCTAAAATTTGAACTTCGTCAAAATTAAAGTTGTGAAGGTAATCTAATGAGTGTTTCGATAGGGCAGTTTGGGATTGATTCGTATGGCGTAGATTGGTTTTATGTTCTTTAATTCTATTTGAGATATTGTTTTGTTTGGCAAATGTAAGTTTTAGAGCAGTCGGAACAATCTGTTTTATATATCATATTTGTTTGATTTAATTTTGGTTCTATGGTTTTTAATTTATTGAAAAGTTTTTTGTTTGGTTGTACGGTTCTGCATAAAGTTCTAATGCAAGCTCGTCGCGAATCACTCTGTATAACAAATGTATAATAGATAGTTATGTTATAAGGATCATAATAACGATCATTATGGTACTAGCTGTGTGTGTACGGCGTGTTACTAGACTCGGCTGACGCCTCGTCCAATAATACTCACGGCTAGTACCATAATGATTGTTTATGATCCGAATTTCATACAATATTTTATATTCCGATGATTTTTGTGTTTTTTTTTTGATGAATTTTAAGTTTTCGTCAGTAAACTAATAGCTTGATTTTAATAAAACCAGGTAACCATAGAAATATTTGTTTGTATTATCATTGTCAGAATTGAATTTTTAATTTTAACGTTTATATAATATAATATGGATAATTTGCCATCAGAAATCGAAGAATTGACCAATAAAGCAGTTGTTGGTTTCTTGCCCGAAAACTCTAAAGGCATATATGAAAAAACTTATGCCAATTACAGAACTTGGTGTTCCCAGAAAAAGGTTGTCAATATCGTACAAGAAAAGGTACTTTTGGCATATTTCAAGGAAGAATCTTCATTATAGTACTCAGTCCTATAATGAAATCATTATAGTACTCAGTCCTATAAAGTATGTAATTTTTACACTGAAAATTAAATCCATAATAATGTCATTATAACACGTCGGAATATAAAGTAATTTTATACATAAGCTTCATACAATATTTTCTCTACGATCGTATCAGTTTCCTTTTTCGAAATTAAAAAATATATATTGGTGTATAACCAACTCGCCGTCACTTAGGCATACAATAAGTTTGGGATATTTGCTTATATCGACTTGATTATTCAGAATGAATGTTGGAAAATTGTTGGAAAATACGTTATCAATACTGCCCTGCTAAGACAATTTTCCTATCTGTAAAAAAATACCACTCGCGTAATTTCTCAGAACTACTTTTAAGCAATTAGGACAATTAGTGTTAGAGTACGCGTTTGCTTAAACTCTTCACTTGCTTTTGATCCAATGTCATTTAATAAACGTATTATATTTTTTTGTATGCTTCCTTCTATTTTTCAGGCAGTAAATTTTGTGTTGCTTCATTGGCTTTATTAATTATTTCATATGGAGCGCATTGAAATAAGTTTCCTTCTTCGGAATCGGAATTGCTTCTTTCCATTTTTGAAGTTTTCAAGTATTATTGACATTTGTAAGGTGACAATAACAATGCAGTGTCCAGCAACGAATACTTATAAACAGGAAGAGGACAAACAGCCGTGTTAACAAATCGAAGCAAGTATGAACAAACGAACAAACCCGGCATCCATTACGTCTGGCATTAGCTGACAAACGCACGTGCTTTTCAAATCAAAGTTTTCAAATGTCACTTTTGTCCAAATTTTTATTACTGTCAATATTTTAAAATGACATTTAACAAACAAAAAACATTCAAAACCCTTTTATTTGATTTACTAAGTGGTGAAAATCAATATTAGGATTCTGACATGTTTTAAGCTGTAAATATCACTTTAAAATAATCCTTACACACTCTTATATCATTTATTTAACTAGTGACGTAACTACAAATGAAAAATTAAACTTCAGAAATAAGCTTGTATTTAAGTAGTTTTATTAAAAAATAGGAAGTAAATCATAATTTACATAAAATAGTTTACCATCTTCAACTGAGCTCTAGGTCCTAGCAAATATTTCAAGCTTCAAGTCCAAGCATATTTTTGGGCCCCATATGATTTAGGAAAAGAAATTATTATTGATGCTTACTCTCAGTAAAAATGACTAAATGAATATTTCAATTACAAATTACTCACTTTCACCAAAAAGGAAACGACGTTTTTCGTCAAAAAAAAAAAATAGAAAATTTAAAATTATTTTAAAATTTAAAGATGCTCTTCTCCACCATTTTAAATCACATCAGATGTTGCTTGATTTTCATTCCCGCCAGACGAAGGAAGTTAGCTTGTTTAACAATTCATTATGTTCGCATTCTATGCCTATCTCCGTCTGCAGCAACCTTCCTTAATTCAGTAAAAGTGAGACAAATATGACCAGATCAAGTCGCCTGCATAAACAATCACTTTTTGGCATTTCATATTAACTCTACGTAAGTCTGATATTGACGCTTAAATGATAGAGTGAAACAGATAGATAAAAGTAGGTTACTTGTGAGCGTATGGAGCAGAGTAGGCTTATCATCACTTCCAACGCCTTCTTACGTGTTTCGATCTCCCCCATAAGAAGTCTCACCGGGCTGGTGTCCAGAAGCAACGAACAACGTGGAAGCTGCTTTTATGGTAACTTGATATTATAAGTATTCAGAGCTGGTTATAAGTATTCGTTGATTCAGAGAGAAGTGGAAAAATGACACGTTACGGCACTTTTTTAACGCTAAATTATTTTATTCATTCATTTACGAAAAAAAAATATCATTTTTATAACGTCCATAGAAAAAGTTTATATCTAGGCCCGGGTTCAATTGTAATTAAATATTTCCGTATGACAGGCGGACGAACAAGCAAGGCTTCGGTATAAAAACGGAATCTTAAGTGCCTGCTCCTACCAAAGCAACTGGCAACCACAACGCAACTGCAACGCGACCGCAACTTCAGTTGAGTTGCTCATGCGTTCCCACTAGAATCAAAGCAACCGCAACGCAACTGCAACGCGACCGCAACTTCAGTTGAGTTGCTCTTGCGTTCCCACTGGAACCAACTGGTTTGAAGTCTCTTTTGACATGAGCAAAATGTCATATTCGTCAGATAAAGATATAGCCGCAACATACTTGCTCGTTAAAAAGCTTTAAAACAACAATTTTGGGTTAACCCTTTTTATAGCATAAATTTGAGACATAGTTCGTATATAGTGGCACAGGAATTAATAATGATCTGGTTAAATTCCATAGGTTTTACCGAATGAGTAAATATTTTGCTGTCTCGTCCGCCATGACACCGAGATTGGAGGCAACTGACGACCAACGAATACTTATAACCAGGAAGAAGACAAACTGTCGTGTTAAATAATCGAAGCAGGCATGATACGGCGACATCCATTATGCCTGGCGCGCACGTGCTTTTCAAATGTCACTTTTGTCCAAATTTTTATTACTGTCAATATTTTAAAGTGACATTTAAGCAAAAAAAACATCGAAACCCTTTCATTTGATTTACTAAGTAGAGAAAATCAAATATTAGGATTTTGACATAGGTTTTCAGTTGTAAATATCACTTTAAAATTGTCCTTACATACTTTTATATTATTATTGAACTAGTAACGAAACTAGAAATAAAGATTTCAGAGATTGAAGGTTGTAATTAGTTTTATTAAAAAATAGGAAATAAATCATAATTTACATAAAATATTTTACCATTTTCAACTTCAAAGAAATCAAGGCAAATACAATACTATATGTACAGCTACTAACCAAGTAAATATATGCACCATCATATGATTATGGGCTTCCAATTTGTTTGTTTCGTAGCATACTCCTGGCAACATTAGTGATCGAAGTCCTCTTTAATGTTCAGTCATTATGGGATTCTCAATTAAACTATGAAAAGAAAGAATTATTATAATAATATATTACCGGACTTATCAAAATTCTGGCTACGGGTTAATATAACTAAGCTGTAATTATTATGTTGTAGCTTTTGACTTCTGGATTGTAAAATTTAAGTAAAATTCTTTAAAATCGTGTTTGTTGCTAGTTTGCGTGACAAGTTTGGGACATAATGGGACAATTTTATAATGTAAAATAACAATAACGAATAAAAATTAGTAAAAAATATTTCAATCATAAATTACTTACCTGCAACAAAACGAGAAGGTCAGTTTTCGTGAAAATAAAAAAATTAAAAATTATTTTAGAATTTAATGACGCTTCCTCCACCATTTTCAATCACATTTTAAATCATATGTTACTTGATTTTATCCCCTTCCAGACGAAGGATGTTCGGTTGTGAAATAATTTAAGAACGTGTGCTGCTCGCATTCTATGTCTGTCTCTGTCTGCATCAACCTTCTCCGATTCAATAAAGGGAGACAAATATGGCCTAGATTAAATCGAACAAACCCAAAGTCTGATATTGACACAGAACGATCGACACAAAAGGATAAACGTATGGAGTAACCTGCCTGGCTGTGACGTCACTTGCACGGCCTACTTATATGCTTCGATCCCCGCCATAAGCGGTCTCACCGGGCTGCTGACGACGGCGACGCGGTATGCCGGGTAACTCATAAGCAACTAGCTGCGTTGCAGTTGAGTTGCCAGTTGCTTTGGTGAGAACAAGCACTAAGAAAGAATCAGCAGTTATATTGAAATAATCGACTAGGAAAGATATTATTTGCCGAAATTGGTTGTAGAAGAAAAAAATATATTCATTTTATAAATTTTATTATTTAAGTGCTGATTCTTGTTGTAAATTAGACATCCAACTTACATTAAAATTATTAATAAAAGTTTTTTTTAGGAGGCACAGAAACTTAACAGTTGTTATTTTAAGTTAACAAGGAAACACATCTTTACAATATAATAAAGCTACGAATATACACTTAGGCATATATTATATATATAAAGGATATTGTCATGTAGCGACAGAATCAGGTGTAAATATACTTAGATCTAAGGATATTTTTAGATTAACAAATATTTACATTATGGATAATTCGAAGTATATTTTAGCTAAGAGATCAACC
Source organism: Barypeithes pellucidus (assembly GCA_963991005.1). Lineage (NCBI taxonomy): Eukaryota > Metazoa > Arthropoda > Insecta > Coleoptera > Curculionidae > Barypeithes > Barypeithes pellucidus. Next base: position 27,293,902 of record OZ022556.1, read on the forward strand.
ATTCGTTATTAAAATAAAAAAATCAAGAAATAAAATAAAAACATATATTAACTGAAAACGTATTTACATATAAGATAAAAATAAAGTGTTTTATTGAATATATAAACACTATAATGCTGCAGACTTTAAAAATATCAAAATACTGGAAAGAAATTTGACCCAGTTATAACAATATATACATAACATTTTTCAAATTTACTAGCATAACAAGGAACGCTAATAACTATAAATATTCTTAAAGGAGTATTAATTTATTATAATCTGTAATTCATTAATACGCTAACATAGACAACCATCTGTGCACCAATATTAACTATAATATGTGGTTCTATACCGTAATCCCTATCTCTAGTGCCCAGTTGTAGACCACTAGCTTAAGACTAGCTTCTCAAATAAAATATTTACATATTGTAACGTAGCCAAATTAAATACGTGTTTTATAGCAGTTCAATTTGGCAGCAATGTATTTTATATGAAAAGCTTCGCAATCAGCTCCACTGAGCTGGGCTTTAGTCAGTTATACAGGGTGTAACAAATTCGTTCTTCGCCATTAGGATTTCGGAAACGGTAAGAGATATGAAGTCGGTTGAAATGGGGCAAAGTTGCGTAATTATGGCTCCAATAATATGCGGCAAAAAATCAAAAATAAATACAATGGCTTTCAAAATATTCTAAAATTTGCTACTTTTCATTCTCCACAAGATAGCATCATCAGATCTTTAATACGACGTTTTGTCTTCCGGTCACCATCATCAACTGAATTTTTTTACATACGGTCCCGGATTATTTGTTTAAATTATGAAACAGGGACTAAGTCTACGTTCGGCGGTATCCAATATTACCTGATTTTCCAACGTTTTGTTCCTTAAAGTGACCATCTTCATTAAAATACCCCTAGTACGTTCCTGTAATTTACTATTGTTTGAAAAATTCTGGTTAATTTGAAACTGCAAAACTTGATGCCTTTTTAAAAAAAGTCTTAAAGAGTGTATTATTTGTATTAATAAAATAAATTATTTGTAGGTACACTATAAGTAGAAATTAGATAAAACTATTAGTTTGAAATTAAGTAGTAGTACGTAATAATAATAATAATTTAAAATTCTTCAGTATCTTCGAAACACAGGAATGTACTAGGGGTATTTTAATGAAGATGGTCAATTTAGGAACAACACGTCAGAAAATCTGTAACTGAACGTATATTTAGTTTCTCTTTCATAATATATAGAAAAAAATCCGGGCTCGTATTTTTTAAAAAATAAGTCGAAGATGGTGACCCAAAGACGAAACGTCGCATTAAAGATCTGATGATGCTTTCTTGGCGAGACTAAAAAGCAGCAATGAGAAAGAATTAATTTTTGGACATCTCGTCGAACAAAGTCAGGAAAAAATAAAAACTTAAACACAAAATTTTAGATTTTTCCAAATATTTTGAAAGTCCCTATATTCATGTTGAATTTTTTGTGGCATTTTGGGCCCATAATTAAGCAACTTTGCCCAAATATAACCGACTTCGTGTTTCTTTCCGTTCCCGAAATCCCAATGGTAGACGAATTTGTTACACCCTGTATAGTGTGTCCAGCGTTGCCAACGTCATTATGTTCGTAATAGATCTGTTACGAAAGACGAAGATCTATTACATTATTACGTCGCTCGCGAATTTATTACGCTTTTGAAATTATCGATAATTTATAAAATTAACAGGTGGCTTTTCTGGCCCTCACCACCAGACAAGGCGTAAGGAAAAATTTACAATCAATACCTAAAAGAAGTCATTTAGTTTATACCGAGTACATATCATTATGTATAAAGATACGATAAAAAGGAATTAGTAAAAGTTGTTGGGGTTTGAAACGCTACGCCTTAATATAAAATATTGAATCATTGCTTAAATGTACCGGGACTGGCATTTTTTTCCATTTTATTTTTTTCATAAATCCTTTACAGAGTAACACCGCTTAAGGGTAAACAGCTTATTTACAAAAATGTATGTTAATTTAAAGGAAATATTTTATATTGAGGCGTAGCTTTTCAACCCCAACAACTTTTCCTAATTACTTTTTATCGTATCTTTACACATAAGGGTACTTTCTTTGTTCTCACTGTTTTTCCATATTTTTCTAGAATACCCAGTATATAAAGTTGAGAAAATAATATGATATATACAGGGTGTTCCTTAATGACGTGCTAATAATTCAGGCTGTGATTCCTTAGGTCATTTTATAAAGAAAAGTTCATATGAACATATGTCCGCAACGGCTTAAATTTTTTGCTACAGGGTGTTGAATTTTTATTTTTTAAATTGTTATTTTTCAATATCTCCGAAAGTACTTTAGATATTATTTTCAATTTTGGCATGTGTTATTAGTATATAGAACCACAAATTTTAGTTAGAAAAGTTATTCCATTGTTCCACCAGTGGCGTTCCTTCAAAAATGTCCTTTAATATTTTATACAAAAAAGATGGTACGCCACTGACATTTTTCCAAGTGGATATTTTTTCTGATTAGCTTGGTCAAACATGAAAACGGTATCTTGAGTTTTTCACGTCAAATGCACCGTTCTTGATTAAAACCACTAAATTCTTATTGAAACTCATTATTATTAACATTGATAAAATAATTAATGATAAATTTTCTTTTATAAAAATTGTTGAAACTGGCCACTTTCACTTAAAACGCATGCTTCCGCCCGTCTTCGCATCGAATTGCCCACTCCAACAATTTTTATAAAACAAAATTTGTCATTAATTATTTTATCAATGTTAATAAATGAGTTTCAGTATGAATTTAGTGGTTTTAATCAAAAACGGTGCGAAGACGAGAAAAACTCAAGAGATCGTTTTCATATAGAATTGACCAGGCTAAGAAAAAATATCTACATAGAAAAATGTCAGTGGCGTACCATTTTTTATGTAAAAATGATCAGAGGACATGTTTGCAGGAACGCCACTGGTGGAACAATGGAATAACTTTTCTAACTAAAATTTGTGGTTCTATATCCTATTAACACATACAAAAATTGAAATTTCGGAGATATTGAAAAATAACAATTTAACACCCTGTAACAAAAAATTTAAGCCGTTGCGGACATATGTATGTTGATATGAACTTTTCTTTATAAAATGACCTAAGGAATCACAGCATGAAATCATTAAGGAACACCCTGTATATATAAATAACTTTTTTCATAAACCCACAAAATAAAAAAGTTTTCTCTCTTCGGGAGTCAATCAGTGGACACACTGTATAAGGCATTTGTCATATTACACATACACAAGGTATGACGATCGAAAATTTAATACTTCTGTGTATTGTTGTAAACGTGGCTATGAAGTTTCAAGTGAGCAAATTTAATCGTCACAGTAACATTTTGTCATTACTTATTTCAAATTAGTTTACATTGGTATTTTAATAAAGTACGAAAAGTTTTCAAATAGGGGTACCGGTTCTTGGCTTTCTGCGTTCTGGTAGAGCATACCACATGTGGAATAGATTAGGCGTTTACGTTTTCGTCTGAAAAGTTTTTACACAATATCACATAACCCATGAAAGTCAGAATGTTTGTGCAGAGTTGCATTAAGGGTCGATCGGCACTTTATTACATTTTTGAAATTATATAAACTGGAAAATTGTTGATTATATAAATGCATTTTTATAAGAATATGCCACTCCTGTGCAGTACAGGAGCGGCATTAAGACAGATTTGGACGCTACCGACGTAAAAGTCGTTCGTTTTTTACATACTTACATGTCGCTTATATTCCTATTTCTATAAAAATGCATAAAAATTATATCATCAACAATTTTCCAGTTTATATAATTTCAAAAATGTAATAAAGTTCCGTTCGACCCTTAAAGCAACTCTGCACAAACATTCTGACTTTGATAGATCACGTGATATTTGTTTTAAAGTCCTCCGTTCTTTCGTTGGATTTAATATAGGTTCGAGATTCTACGCCATAAAATACATCTTGCCGGGTGATAATTATAAATTATGTCGTGTTATACGTATAATAGATACATGATGACCTTTTAGTGTGCCAAATGAAAAGTATAATAGTTCCGTTGTTGCTAAATACCAGGCAGGGCATTCCGGCATTCCTCAAGACGAAGATTTGGCACTAAACTTTACCATATTTATATTTTTGTGAGCAAATATTCTTGCAACTTTAGTGTGTTTTTAGATGAAATGTGATGTCAGGAGAGAATTTATACCGTGTGTATGTGTAACCTATAAGGTTGTACCGACTAGCGTCAACGTCAGTCACGCTGACATCTGAAGTTCACCCTAAGGTTACGTGCATATATCGCCGTAAAATCGGTTACAGAACCACACCATTTATTATGTATCCCTTAATGGGGCTATCTATACCACAAATGGACGTCATTTTTAATTTCTCGACGAAAAGTCATTCTATATAAAAAATTTTGCTCGTCAAAAAATTAAGATTTGTCATTAGAAAATTAAGTTTTCGTATACAAATCTTAAAAAAATATTGATTTTACCTAAGAGTAAACTACCTCAATTTTTTATTTTTACGAAAAATGCCGTTAGGACATGTTCGTTAGAATTACTATTTTCGTCGTATGTTTATTCTGTTTATAGTGAGTTTAGAAAGCATGTTTAAAGAAACAAAAAATGATATTGAGCTCACACTGTTTACAAAAATTTTAATCTTTAATTATGACGAAAAAACAATTCTAACCAATATTTCCTAATGGCATTTTTCTTAAAAACAAAAAATTAAGGTAGTTTAGTCTTAAGGTAAAAATCAATATTTTTTAAAGATTTTGACCTCCCTGTAGACAAAAACTAAATTTTATGACAAATAAAATTTTTTATAAAGAATTACTATGTGTCAAGAAATTAAAAATTAGGTCCATTTGTGATATAGGTAACTCCATCCAGGGACACCCTGTATATGTCCTATTACAAATACATATTTTGAAATTCGAAAATTCTAAAAATACGTTCAATTTGTGCATCTCGGGTTATTATTAGCCACATACTGACAATCCAAAATAGTCAAAAATGAAAGCCCTGCGGCAAGTTCTTATAAAGAAGGAAAGTATGTACTTCTATCCAAATCACTATTTAATTATTATTATTTTGTAAGTCTAAATGGGTAATGCTACAAGTACAGTTAATAACAATATTGATATTGATGATTTAGTTTCATGATTTCGTAAATATACAAAATACGGTTTTAGGACACATTTTTAGCTCAGTGCCATATTTCAAATACTTTAATGATTATTTACAAGGTGATGCTTAAGCATTAATTGACGTGGCTACTGCTTACAAGACATTCTAAGAGAAAGCACGAACAAATAAAAAAATACATAGATTTTTATTTCTAGTAACTGGTCATGAAGCAAATAATGTATTTCCCAAAACTTTGCATAAAGTATATTTACCTGAAAATAAACATATAATATTTCTCATGAAGAACGAAAGAATGTCACGTCAATAAAAAAATAATAATAAAAGGAAGAAAATATTTGTAATAACAGATATAAATAAAGGATGATTAACGGCGTGTGGCCCATTAGACCTCGAACAATAGTAGATTTAAAGCCGTATTAGAGTCGGCAATTCCTGTCTTGCGCGTGCAATGGCAATGATAATTGCACGTATTCATGCGCACTAAACCGTTCTCGATCAGCTGACGTAATGCCAACAGTCAAAACAACAGTTGGAACTGTCGAAATCCCTAAATACCCCCAGAACTAGAAATGGACAAACCTGTTCCTTTTGACTACCAGTTAAAGCAGCTACTGCTACTTACAAAAAACAGGTAGTTGAGACGAATTAGCATTACATATACTTAATAAAGAATGTGAACTGTTAATTTAAGTACCAGTTACTTTAAATAGCCATTAGCTGTTCATAGCTGCTTCGACCAACTAATCAACAGTTAAAAATAACAGAATAATCCATCTCTACCCAGGCTTGCACCGGCAATGGCAATTAAAATGGCGCTTGCCCCATTGCCGACTGTAATACGGATTCCATTATCACATTGCACCGGCAATGCGAGTAGTATTGGGCCAGCTGATCCAGAACAGTTTAGTGCGCATGAATTCGTGCAATTACTATTGCCATTGCTGGCGCAAGAGACTATCTGCTCTGCGAGTTCCACTTTTGTTCGCTTTTGTTCCGCGCTAGATCGGTAGTAGCTATAATTAAAACCGAGTAGCAGTGAATAGCTGCTACCACAAAATAACAGTTATAAAGAAGCAGCTTACGCGATAGTGACCCACCTCTAGATTATGTCCCTAACTTTCGGTTTCCCGGTTAAACCGGAAGTCAAGATTCTTTCCAGAAATCGGTAGGAAAGGAAAACCAACATAGGGATGTGCAAATAGTTTTTCTCTAAGATTCGCCGTTAGACTTCTATAGCTTGTAAAAGTGTAATAAACGTAGTTTTATTATTCAACTTGTACGTAAAACCTATGTTTGTGATATTAAGTAAAATCCAACAATAAAATATTAAAGTTGGCGTTATCGCGACAAATCTAAAAATATTCAGAGCTATCATGTGCCAACTTCTAATAGGCCATTTACCGTCAATCCTTCTATACTGGGTGTTGCCTAATGACATGCTAACATTTGTGTGATTACTTAGGCAATTTCATGAAGATAAGTTCATAATGCCACTACTGGTGGAATGACAGAATACCTTCTCTAACCAAGATATGTGGTTTTATTTCCTATTACGCCATAAACAAAAATTGAAAATATCTAAAGTATTTTCGGAGATACTAAAAGTCATTAAGGAATACCCCGTATAACCTAGTTATGTAATGAACAGTTAAATAAAGAATAAGTTCAGTCCAACAAGGTGTGGACCACACACAAACACATCGATTAAAGTTTTATATGTCGTAGGACGAATTTCCCTATAGGTATACGGTTAAATAACCAAAAGGATGATGTGACGAGAGCTACCATGCTTTTGAAATTTTAATTGGTAACATGAAACCACCAGTCACATATAATTTGGCAATTCTATTTTGAATTGTTGTTAAGGTAAGAACACATCGGGAAACTCGACCTTGGGCGATTTACTTGTTTCTCTATAGTTACTGCACAAAGTAAAGTATAATTAGTCACTCCTATTATTCTATTATTTATGACGGTCATATAGTTTGTTTATAAGTGGTCTCGCCTAGTCAGTTTGGTTATCCTAATGAAATAATAACTGTATTTCGGTAATTTAGATACCTGTTACCATTTAAAAACAACACGTTTTAATCAGATCAATTAAATTAACTATTTTTCAAAAAATAAAAGTTGCTGTATGTATTCCAATTTTATATCCCATTATTACATTAATTATTAGGTACGAGACAAAAATGATGATAATAATAATAGTACCGGGTGTCCCGCTAAGGTCGACGAGCGGCGGTATGTCGATAACTATTTGTTCTACAGCTTTGGGGGAAAATTTTTTATTACAAAAGTGCCCTCTAGAAGTATATTAAAATTATTTTCAACTTTGAAATTTTATCGCTAGATGGCATATTTTTAACTTAAAATCAAAAAATGATATCTCTTAAAATCAATAGTATGTCATCTGGAACTGTTTTGGACTCATGTTATTAATTTGACATTTTTATCTATCTCCTAAAATAAGGGGTGGGGAAAAGTTTGATTCGTGTTGAAGAAAAAGTTCGATAACTTCCAAATACATTAACCGTCTTGTTTTTGATAACCAAATTATTCTCTATAGTAATACTTAAGTTTTAGTTTAAGACTGAACCGCTAGATGGCGTTTTTTGATAGCATTAGTAATTTACTTCATTCTGTATCCAAGTTAAATGGAAGCCTAACTTTTTAATCTACTAATCTCATTACTTGTAAAATTATTTAAAAGTGGTGCCAACCCGAAGTCGATATCACTTTTCAAACTTAAGTTATGAGCAAAAATATATTTTTTGAAAAGTGATATCGACTTCCGGTTTTCGCCACTTTTAAAATAATTTTACGAGAAATAAGACTAGCATATTAAAAAGTTAGACTTACATTTAACTTTTCATGGGAAATGGAGTAAATTACTAGCGATCAAAAAACGCCATCTAGCGGTTCAGTCTTATACTAGTATTATTATAGACTATCAAATAGCTTTAAAACAAGACCAAGTTCGTTAAAATCGGTTAATGTGTTCGGAAGTTATCGTTTCTTCAACACGAACCAAACCTTCTTTCTCCCACCCCTTATTTTAGGAGATAGATCAAAATTTCAAATAAATAATTTGTAGAGTGTTAATTGGAGAGTCCAAAACAGTTCCACGTGATATACCTTCTCTATTGATTTTAAGAGATATTATCATTTTTTGATTTTGAATTAATAAAACGCCATCTAGCGGTAAAATATCAAAGTTTAAAATAATTTTAGTAATACTTCTAGGAGCCACTTTTCTAACAAACCCGACCAACCCCCGGTATATCAACCATCCATAAAGTCGTGCACAAATTGATAAATTCCAAGATTTGTAGGACACGTCGTTTAGTATTTTTAGTTGTGCATTTTTTTAAGGTGAAACGTTGGTATATGGCATGGGGTGTCCCCGGAGGGAGGTATGACGTATTTTAAGATTTATTTTATATAGAACACTTGGTATATTATGTCGATTTCGAATTCTATGATAGAAAATTTTTGCATAACCCACCATACCTGTGGAAATCGCGATTTTCGAAATATTGACGTTCGAAATTTTAATTTGAAGGTAATGTAACATTTAATTATTGTAACGATGCTGACTTATTTCAATTACATTAAACTGAGGTTAAAACTAGATTGCAACATAGAAACTAAGGAACAAAAAAATTCCGGAGGTATCGTTGTAATGTATGTTTATTTATTATTTATTTCAACCTTTTTTGGTGAATGCGCTGGAATCTACCGGAAAACATGCATTGCATTAGTACATTTCTAGTTTTTGACAGTTCGTGTTTTAAATGTTTCAGTTCAGATGTCATTTTTAATTTGAAAAAATGTTATTTACATTTTACAATGTGTTTTTTAATTAAAAACAAAAGTTCATACAAATCTAGGCGAGACAACCCGATGTTAATAAAAACGATGTCTCCAAGTGAATTTTGTGTGTATTTTGGCCAGTGTTCATGTGAAGTTTTGCGATATGGTTATGGGTTATGTGATGTGCCGGTTTCTTTACTAAAACGCTGTGTAAGTTTTTATAGAAATTTACATTAATTTTTACATAAAACCGACAAGTGGCCTAAATAAAATTACATTAAAAAATCAGTCAGCCAATCAAAAGTCAAAAGGTCATTGGCATTTGACCTAGTTACGTAGTTGCGTATTTCAAACTTAAAGAGTGTAAGGTGTAATTCTGACAATACCGGTGAGAATTCGTGTGTCGCAGTGCCGCACAGAAGTTTTCCTGGTTTGACGTCAGGTCATTTTTACCGCTGAATGAATTGAAAGCGCCATTTAAGGATATTTTTCTTCAATTTGTATTCATCTCAGCCGGTTTAAATATAATACGTCATTTCCATAACACCCTGTATATTGGGTGTTCCATTTTAAAAAAATCTTAGATCCCACCTGGGACACCCTACCAGTTTTACTTTTAAAAATGTGCAACTAAAAAATACTAATTCGCTAGTCCGAGCGTTTAATAAAACAAATCTCCGAATTTTAAATCAATTTGTGCACGACTTTATGGACGCACTGTATAACTATAGTCTATTCAAAACCAGGAATTAGTAAATGTAAACAGTAGGCAACGTGTCATCGGCGATTGATACTGGCAATCCTGCATTGCGATTGGTTAATCACCCATAAAATATCTAGCGGCGCGCGGCTGGCCGTTTTCGACAGGATTGGATTTCAGTTTGTTATGTTTTTAATGCTGTTTTATAGTAGTATTATAACCCTATAGTGCCTTTGGGGCCTAAACCGAGACTTACTACTTTTAATCACCGTTAAATAAATATGTCTAGCAGCACAGATGAAACTATCGCCGTTGATTGTATCCCTTATATGAACAAAATATTCAGCGTGTGTGGTAGAAAGTGTAACAAATGGGTAACCTTTTCATCCTTCATTTTATCAAAAAAAGTCACTCTTGCTAGAAGGTTTTGCTTCGTTGAAAACCTCCTAAGCCGTAGTTGAATATCCAACATATTGTACAGAGTGGCCAAAAAATGTGGAAACAAATGGGAATCTTTTTTATCCTTCATTTTATCGAAAAGTCACTATGGCATTTTACTGTTGAAAACCTCCTTTGCCATAGTCTTATATCCTAAATATTATACAGCGACCAAAAAATGTGAAATTGATCTAAGAATAAATTACCCTTATTTCTAAAAAAACACAAAATGCCGTTGAAGCTGATACCGATACTGACGAGAAACAGCCACCTGATGAAATATAATTGGGTAATTTTATAAAGTCCCTCATTTTTATGTGGCATGTAATATTTAGATCAATTTCACATTTTTTTGGCCACTCCGTACAATATTTCGGAAGAAAAACTTTTTAGCAAGAGTGACCTTTTTTCGATAAAATGAAAGATAAAAAGTTTACCATTTGTTACCCTTTCTACCACTCACGCAGTATATGGAAAATATTAACATTTCTTAGTGCGGTCCTGGTGAATATTACGGATCACGTGCATTTATTTACGTGTACTGACGCTCGGTTTTGAATAGAGACAATAGAACGGACAATTTCTCCAACCAATCCATATTCTCACATCAACCAGTATAATTTTCGTTAGCAATCTGAGAACTGATGTGTTAAACTTAAATATACGACGCACCGCTGCTTTCATTTTAAAAACAATTGCGTTTCCCCGTATATTTTATATTGGTAAACAGAAAAACTAGGTTGGTTTTGACATACGGAATACCATTCCGTAATAGTGTGAAGGAAATCTACAACAATTTTCGGGTTAAAAATATGTAGTTTTCAAATTAGTTCGGGTTAAAAATATGTAGTTTCCAAATTAGTGTTAGAGAAAAACTTTTTTGCAATAAAAATAGAAAAACGAATTAATGCCGATGCACGTCTAGTTATACAGGGTGTCCCATAACTTATGTGCCGTAGACCAACTGGAGATACTAAACATCAAACTAGATCGATTACACATAAGTTATTACTAAATGTTTCTCGTTGTAGAAATACAGGATGTTGAAATTCGAAAATATGCCATAATTTGAAAACGGTTCAATGTATCGGTTCAAAAATATGACTTAATCGGTCTCGTTTGGTGTTTAGTATCTCGTTGCTCTATTGCCAATAAGTTATGGGACGCCCTGTATATGTTAAACTACATAAAGCTTAAAAATGAAGGCACCCGAAAAACTTTTTGGTCGATATATCGAAAACTATAGGTAATTCTTCAAATCTTAACTGTCTAATCTCCCTGTAATTAAGGTAATACTATAAGTCTTAAATAATGGATAATAAATAAATTCACTGTTTTTGAAGAGTCAAATTAACAACCCCGCAAGATTAAGGCGAGTAAGGCAAACGAACCCAATTTTGGATAATTTTTTATGCAAAAAAATGTTGAAACAGTTCGAAAAAATATAAATTTTTATTCGTGTGTTAAAAATATGGGAATATACTAACAATAATGACACCTAATAAACATATCACTAGTATCAGGCTGAACCTTTATGTCACAGGCGTTGCGTCGGCTAACTTGGCAAACCACGTAACATTTCATCAAAAATTAAGCTTTACCGCCATCTTCTAGTAAAATGGTCAACTAGCATATTGGTCATTCTTTTACAAACCGCACATTTCTTAACCTTGACATTTTAGTATCGTACGAATTTTTTTTTTACAACTTTATACATACAATTAGTTGACACGCATTTCAGCATTTTGCCGCAAAAAAAATTATTTTCCAAAATATCCAGACATGAATTTTTGATAATTTGCTGGATTTTCTCCAATCTTTCATTCTTGAAATTTGATATCTCCAGTTCTACTGATCGTATCACGGTCGGTCTTTTTATTATTTAACACTTTGTTATCTTAGCTTTCGAAGTGTGAAACAATAACAATTTAATTGTTTAAATAATTTTAACATGCTTGCTCCCCAACTTAAATTTATTTAAAAAAATATCTTTCGTTCTGAAACTGCTGCGAAGAAACCCATTTTACAAAAAAGTGGCACCTTTATTAAATCGATAGATATTAAATATTTTCGATCGCAAGTCACGCAGATAGTTGGGAATGCACCAGCGGGATTGGTCGAGGCGTCTATAACCAGCTCTATACAGTGTGAATCATTAACATTTCTATATTTTGCGTCGTTCTTCGACCCGTCGCGCTCTTCGCGCATTGAGTGACTTGCGATCGAAAATATTTAATAACTACCGATCTAATAGAGATGCCACTTTTTCGTAAAATTGGTTTTTCAGATAAGAGGATAAAGAACAAAACGGTATGTTTTAAAAGTAATTTAAGGTGGGGGGCGACCATGTTAAAATTATTTAAACAATTAAATTGTTAATATTTTGCATTATTTGTTCACAGCGACAATTTAATACAATGCGAAAGCTAACATATCAAAGTATTAAATAAAAAAAGAACGACATTGATTCGATCAGTACAACTGGAGATATTACATTTCAAGTATGACAAAATTGGAGAAAATCCAGCAAATTATCAAAAATTCATGTGCGGGATATTTTGGAAATAAAATTTTTCAGCAAAATTTTGAAATACATGTCAACTAATTGTATGTATAGAAGACGATTCTAAACTGTCACGGTTTAAAAGTGTACGGTTTGTAAAAGAATGACTCGTATCTAGAAAACTTCGCCAAATTTAGATTAAACATTTTCAAAAAATGACTCGTCCCCTTCTTGCACCGAGCTCCTCAATTAAGGAAAGATTGGACGCCGTATAAAGGCACAGTACCAGTGATTTCCTTATTTTGGCATTAAGATATATTTTACAATAATTATAAAAGACATCGCGATGCCTTAAAACAGTGTTGCCGAAGTTAAATAAAGCAATATTCAAATAAGGTAGTTTTAATACCAGAATAAAACGTAATAAACATTCTTCAGGTGCCGATCTTCATAAATAATAACTATCATTTTATTGCCAGTAAACTTTCAAGGCTGTAGTTACATTGATTGTTTCGAATCCGCACAAGAAAAGAAAAACCCACAAATTAAGGGCAACATAATTTTTTAAATAAAAGTTTATTCTAAGGTATAAATAACTTAACTAAGCTTTTTTGGCAAAAAAGAAAACATAGTGATATGTTTGTAACGCTTAATTATAAGTCTTTGATAGTCAAATCATAACACAAACACATAGAAAGCTAATTTTCGTTAATTTATCTATCTAGACTAACGCACGGCGTTATGTTATAATATGTTCTCGTTACCAATTAGCGGCATCTTTCAATTTAAACGCAAAACCCTCTCAATCGAACCTTGACGATGATATTCTTGTGAATTTAGAGTTCTGATTTATTCAAAAATCCGCTAGTCGCTGGCAAAAACATACTAGTATTATGTATTCTACTTAAAGTGATCAATCACAATATTAACGTAACAGTTTATATTACAAATTGCTTTCCATCTATTCTCGAGGTAATATCATTAGCTACTAAGGAGCTAATGCTTTTCTAACTCTATCCTACTCAAGTTTATAGCCAACGCAAGCTCTGCCTCTTCCTGTTCCTGTTGTTTTTTCCTCCTCTCTTCCGCTCTTAAACTTTCTCTGGCCGCCCACGCCATCTGTTGATCTTCAGTAAGAAGCTCCGAACTGACCGGCGCCGAGGCCCGACCACTTTTGGAAGATTTTGAGGAAAAGGGGGCTGAATATGAGGTAATGGGCACGGACTGTCTACCTTCAAGGCCAAAGGGATCGAACTTTTCCGATTTGTCGACTATGTTTGTAGAAGCGCCGAATGCATCCAAAGAACTAGATTTATTCTTTTCTGAAGATTTTGAATCATCCGCATCATCATCGAATGTAATATTAAAGGGATCATCATATCTATAATCTTTAAATGGATCGTCAGAAAATTCCAGACCTTTGGCTTGACCTTGACGGCTGGATGTGGTGGCGTTGGTACTTGGAGCTAACTGAAGAGGATACGTTTAAAATTATTAAGGCTGAAAATGCGTAAAAAAATGTGTTAGTCCGGGCACCCGAAGTCAGCATCACCTAAAAATTGGTTAGTGAATGTTGCTAAATAAATTATAAAAAAATAAATACTTGCTGCTACGTACAGGTTCATGCGGGACCATCGGGCAGTGAACTAATAAATAAAACAAATTATAAACAATATATAAATCATAAATAAACGACAAAAAGAAATTATCTGAAACACTAATAATTTTAATAAATAATAAATTTATTTACGATAGAGGTTTAATATACAGGTGTGGCAAACATGTATTACGGGCAGGAAAGAGAACGTAATATACCAGCTATAAATTAAATAAAGATAAGCAAAATTCTCTGTCGTATCTTAAACCACATTGATCTCTCCTTCCACCATCAATCAATATGATGCGACGCAGTCATATGTTACGCTCGGAGAAAGAGAAATCCTGCAAGCGACTTAATTATGCTTATCGACGGAATGTTACCAGGTCAAACACTAGGGCTTCAAGATTTCACTAACATTTCACTAAATTTATTTCCATAATAAAAAGGCACAAAAACTAAAGAACAAAATTATAAAATTTCGAAAAATATTGTTTATAGCTACCTAATCTAGGTCAGTTCCTGGTTACGACATTGATTTAGGTATTGTACATTGAAGACTTAGCAACACAAAGGTATTTAAGGAACTTAAATGGTAAATCATTATAGTTAGAGAGACGGTGACAATAGGGGGTCCGTGAAGTGGAATATCAGTAATTTGGTTTTTCGTGGAGTTCAGGTTCCCCTCTACAACTTTTTTATCTGATGAAATGCAGCAGAGCGTTGCTGAGAGGCGCTGTACCGCTTTAGATAGGAAATTCTCAATAAATTCAAAATTATATCGAGCCATGTCTGAAAATGAATTTACAGCATCTGCGTGACCCCCAAAGTCACGGGAAACACATTTTCTGACAAGTCAACCCTTGCATATACTTTTCCGAGCGTGTCAAAAAAAATTAATGGAAAAATTCTCAAGTGACATGGGTCAAAGTGAGCTTAATCGATTTGTATTCCCAAGGAGATGAGTTGTAAACAATTTTCTGATAAAAAGAATATTGCGAAAGTGCGGTATTTTTTCTCAAAATTTTTTTTATTAAAAGTCTATATTTTCTAAAATATTCCCCTTGGAGAATTATTTCTAGGTTTATCTGATTCCCTCATCTTTTCCGAACATTTTGATATATATAAAGTTACCAGAAACATGTTCTATCTTGGAGAAAATTAAGAAAATTCGTAACGGTGAAAATTTTTAAACTTCGCTCGAATAGTGTAATTAGTGAAAAGTAGACAAGGGCAAATGTTTAAATTCATCAGATTTGAATAAATCATACACACCTTATGGAAAAATAGGCTTAATTTGGTAATATTGCGAACATAATATACCGTCATACAACTGAATGATACCTGCCTTCCGGTATCTCTGCGTAATATTGTCAGAATTCCGCCTAGCTAGGTGCGATTCAGCTGAAATTTTTTATTCCACAATATATGGATGTCAAGGAATGTAGTGTGACAATTTTCTGACATGTCACGATCGTTTTCCGAATTTCCTCCGAGGAGATTTAAAAAAAATTGCAATGATGAAATAGCGAGACCTCGATCGATAAAATTTGTTTCACATAATCTTTAACATATAAAGCATTCTAGAAAGTTTCAACTTCAAATTCGGGTTTTTAATTTTTTTTTTAAATTTTCATTTTTTTTGGCACGATCGGAAAAGCATATGCAAGGGTTGACTTGTCAGAAAATGTATTTCCAGTGACTTTGGGGGTCACGCAGATGCTGTAAATTCATTTTCAGACATGGCTCGATATAATTTTGAATTTATTGAAAATTTCCTATCTAAAGCGGTACAGCTCCTCTCAGCAACGCTCTACGGCATTTCATCAGATAAAAAAAGTTGTAGAGGGGGACCTAAACTCCACGAATAACCAATTTACTGATATTCCACTTCACGGATCCCCTATTGTCCCTAATTTTATAATAATATTTAATTTGGATGTGAATTAAAAAAATTAAAAAATAGCATTTTTTTAAAGTTTTTTTCACAAAATCACTATAAAAAAAATCTTTAGATCTAGTGAAATTTTGCTAAACCCGGTAACACTGTATAGACCTAATAGCCTGCGCGAGAAGAGTAAGAAAATCCCCCCCTACCGCGACAGAGGGTGAAAGCAAGCGAATTAGGATACGACAAGAAAATTTCTTACTTTTTTATTTAATTTAGAGCTGGTATATTAGACTCGTCGTATCTGGGTGCAAATTTCTATATTCTTTGTGGCACGTTGCGAAAATAGATTTAGTTTATCATTAAAGTAAAATTTTTATGGATACTTTAAGTACCCATTTTCGACACTTTTATAAGGTATCTCCGTAATTGTTAGTGCTATCAAAAAAGTAATGTAGGTGTCATGTGCTCTTTTTGGGTCAAACTTAAAATGGTAAAATAAAAATTTGAAAATTTTCACTCGCTTAAGAGATACGGGGGAAAATCAAAAAATTGACAATTTCAAAATTACCATATATAGTTTCTTAGTTAAAAAATGTTTTATATAGAAGTTTTTTATATTGATTGTTGAATAATCTGCCGTTTTCAGAATAAGTATACGGGGTCAGGTAAAAAAGTTATCGCACCTAACCTCATTTTTTTTAAATGGAACACCCTGTATATTTTAATCTAAAAATATACTATTTTAAATTCTCCTTTCAAATATATAACGCCACACGCCATGGCGATTTATTTAAACTTTATTACTTTGAAACGAAATAAAAGATTCTCAAATTAAGGTAAAAAATAACGGGAATCATCGCAAATGTTCGGGATATGTCCTTAAATGGTTACCGTCTTTCCGGATAGCTAACAAAATAAACATTTTGCGGCACTTCTTAGTTTTTTCCACTTTCAATATGAACTGATATCATATCAAATTTCTCAAAATGTTGATAGGTCATTTTCGCAAATGAATATGTAAAAATGAAATTGCGTTAAATGTTAATAGCCAATATAGGTGTTTCTTAGGATATTAGTTTTTGTTTCATGGTCTACTTTGGTTTAAAATAATAAAGCTTAATAAATCGTGTACGAAACCAATATCATCCATGGTGTGTTATATATTTGAAAGGAGAATTTAAAATAGTATATTTTTAGATTAAAATATACAGGGTGTTCCATTTAAAAAAATGAGGTTAGGTCCAATAACTTTTTTAGCTGGCCCCGTGTACTTATTATGAAAACGGCAGATTATTCAACAATCAATATAAAGAAACTTCCGTATAAAACATTTTTCTGTATCTCTTCTAACTAAGAAAACATAGGGTAATGTTGAAATTGTCAATTTTTTGATTTTCGCCCGTATCTTTTAAGCGAGCGAAAATTTTCGAATTTTGTTTTTACCATTTTAAGTTTGACCCAAAAAGAGAACATGACACCTACATTACTGTTCTGATAGCACTAACAATTACGGAGATAGCCTATAAAGTGTCGAAAATGGGACACCCTGTACCTTGCGATGTATGTTTAATTTTTGTTTTATTAAAGAAATGTAACGTCGTAAGAGGTGTTTCATAACGTAAAGACTTTTAATTTCTACGAAAAAACAATGGCGAAATCAAAGAAATTCAGATTTCAAATAATAATAGTTGCCTGGCCTTTTATTTGTAACTATAAATACGTATCCGATTTTTTAAACATATTTAATGCCAGAAAAATATATTTAAATTTCTTAAGAAAATTCAATTTATGGTCGATTTTTAGTTAATCGATTACAAATTACACTAGTGCCTAAAACTTTTCGATAATTTTGCATGAAAGCGAATTGCCTAAAAACAACAAGAGTTCATTGAACGAATGTTGTTTTCCAAAGGAAATACGCTTAAATGCAAAATTATCTGAGAATTTTTATGCACGAGTGTAATTTAGGGAGAAAATTACTCGAATAATGGCTAAAACAACTTTATATTACAACTTTTAAATAAATAACTAAAAAATTAGTAATTATTAATAAGGCAATTGTAATAATATTTAATATTTGAGTTTGTAGCTGGAAAATAAGATTTATTTTTTTAAACGTCAAAAAGTGTCATTATCTTTGTCAATAAACAATAAAAACTTGGCGGGTTGTTTTCGATAGCTAGAGGGGTTGTTTTCGATGTAATCAATCGAAAACAACACCTCTAGCTTAATGTATGAGGGTAATTTTCAGCAAAAGTCTACCAACAAAAAGTCAAATAAACAATACTAGTGGCAATGTCAATTGACCATTTGGTGGTACCTTTTTACAGGCAGATGTAGAAATTAAAAATTGCAAGAAGAAATAAATAAACTTCCTTTTTTCAACTTTACAGTTTTAGATTTTGATCGACCATTTTCGACGTCAATTGACCAAGACAAAGAACATAAAATAATACGTACCAAATACTTGCTCCATATTGGAATTGGACAGGAAGGATATGGACAGGGATGGGAAATAAGAGGTTGCGATGGGATCATTATGTCCCACAGGACACTACGGTGTAAACACTAGAAATATATAGCTGAATAAGATTTTGTAAAGATTAATGATTATGAATCCTTTTTCTGAACCTAAAATTGATTGAACCTGTCTTTACGAACCTTCTGTCAACTGATATTTTATAATGGCTTACGTGGATGGGAGCTATGGTGAGTTGGTGCGATACATTATATTGATATTATACATTGCATACAGGGTGATTGATGGCGGAAGGACTATTAGACTTTATGAAGAACTAGTCAACGGATCACTTTGACAATTTGGTATCTCTCTCATTTAAAGAGAAAATAATAGTATATTACGTACCGAGGTGGAAAGTGTTTCATCCCTATCGAGTGAGTCGGTACCGAGGCGCGAAGCGGCGAGGTTAACCAAACCTCGAGACAGTAATGAAACTTTTCACCGAAGTTTGTATACTATTTTATTTACAACCACACTAACATCCACTTCTTACTATTTTGAATTAAAATTATTAATAAAAGATTTTGACTTTTCCATTGAAAAAATTAGACAGAAATTTCAAATAACCGCAGGTGGTAAAATAACGTAGGTAATAATACACATCAAGATGGCTAATATCATTTTTTTGAATATGGTTTCCATGTCACCAAACAATATATTATTTTAACCATGGTCTGCGAACTTCAAATGGGATTGTTGACCCGTATATTTGCTCAACATTAGTTCTGCCGTTTTCGTAATTGGCGCTCCGATCGGTCGTTTGTCTTTTTATAGCAGGAAACTATTATCATCATGTCATCTTCGCCTGACTGCGCTTCACTATTGGTCAATAGATGGAGCATCACTTTTTTCATTGTTGATCCAACATCCGGGCGGACATTCGAATTTTACCGCTGTCGCTACTTATGTCAGTTTGAGACGCGCATTAAATTCATATTTTTTGCTAAAATATTCCACGGTTTACAGTCGCACATAGTCATTTTAACTTGTGTTTGTGTATATTAGTGTAATTTAGATTTGTATCCGATTTGAAATCGTTGTACACTGAGCCTTGACTCACTTCATTTTGACCAAAAACTTTCGTGAGTACTTTTATTTTATTTTAAAAGGTAAGTTGAAAATTATATTATAACATTTTTAATAAATTGAAAGAATACTATTAATTTCTCCCTTGGGAGTGTTTTGGTTGCGAAAAAGTTCACATTTTCACACTAATTTGCGTGTGAATAGTTCTAGCATTATGTTGTGCTCGACGTTACGTGACGCTCTATCATCAGCTATTATCATGCTAAAAAGTAACATTCCGCACTTTTTTCTTGTTACTGTTAGTGTATTGTACGTGCTCTATAGTTATTTTTTTATATTTTAGGGTGTAAACTGGTTAAAAATTTGCCTTACTGTTGTGTCAATAGCTGTTATAAAAGTTATGAATCGAAACATTGCTTTCCTGACCCAGCCAAAAACAGACTTCTTTTGGACAAGTGGGTGTCGTTGTGTGGAAACCGTCGTTTAGTTCGCGAAATGACTCCACCAAAAATTTATAATAGTTGCAGAGTTTGTTCCATTCATTTTCTGCCTGAAGATTTTGGACCAAATCATAGACTTAAGAAAGGAGTATTACCATCAATAAATCTACCAGGTATATTAAATCGTTTATTTTAAAATAACTAGACCTACTTATTAAGTAGGATGAGGCAGTAGAAATGAGCCGATTCTGTGTATTGTACACATAAAAATAATACACATAATAAATAATCCGTTCATTCATGAAAATCTTGTATTTATTTTTTTAAGTAACTTAAATTTAAATATTTCATGGAGCTTATTAATTAGTCCCCTCAATCCCCCTATTTTGATACCATAGCATAGCCACAACTATCGACTGTTTCAGCTTCTATACATCCAATTTTCGAAAATATTACTGATTATCCAATAGCTAACGTGACCTTCCTATACCTACTTCTGCTAGTGCTGAAGAGGTATTACCTGTTCTACCGAATCAAACGTTAATTGAATATACAAAACAGGAGGTGGATCCCTGTACTACTAAGCAGGGGATCTCAATAGAGATGGATATTGTCCCATTAGATACTGAAGAACATGAACATATCGGTACACTTCCTCGAAAGTACATATTATGACAACCCCCAAAAGTAAGTTAAGTTGCATAAAATAATTTTAATTTATACGGTGGGTATCCCGCTATGTGTTTAATACTAAAAGCAACTTTTTATGCTAAAAAATTATTATAGATTATAGAGTAAGTATAGGTACGTCGCTAATATAAATTAAAGAGCGTTTAACAATACAATATGAGAATATTGTTGAAGGCAGAACAGACTGAAATCATTTTTGTTATTTGCATTTTAGAATATATATTTTTTTAGAACGTTCTTCACTCTTAGCAGAAGTGAATGTGGGCCGAATTAAAGATTTAAGTCCTAAGGCATGAAAACTCTATCAAAGGACTATTCAGTTTAAGAGGCAGGCAGAAAGATTAAAGAAAGGTGGTGTATTGACAAGAAGAAAACTTCGAATGACTGAAAAACTAACCAGTCCTGCAGTGCTTCAGAAAGTTCTCTCAAGCATGGCTAGAATTAAAGCTAGGTTTTTTCAGAGTCAGTTAGACAATATCGAGAAGAAGCCGAAAAGACGACGATATACGCTTGAGGACAAGGTTATTGGTTAACGGTAATGAAACTGCTGAACAGAATTCCGATACGCGCAGGACTACATACTATTTTGAAAGCGGAAGTCAAACATTTTTCAAATGTTCTCGATAAACATTGTATTTTAACGTTTGACGAAATTAATATTACACCACAGGTTCAACCCAATATAAAAGAAGGAACTGTGGAAGGTTTTGATTTATTTATACCACTTAGCTTTAAAGATATTTTAACTTAATCTGAGGGGTCAGTTTGTGACTCGGCCACACAAATATATTAATGCCATATTGGCAAATTTATGAACCATTGGATGCTTTTTCTTTTTAAAATCAAGCAAAGCATATTTCTATCCATAAATCTAAATATTATTCTATGATTTTAACAACAGAAAAATGCAGATCAGATGAGGAATTTGATTTTGCTGCTACTCCACCAGAAATTCGAGAAGCAGCAAAAATAGTAGAAGATCTTCTACCAACTAAAAGCCGCACGAGATATGACGAGGCATATAACTGTTTCAAAGAATGGTGTACGGGAAACAAAGTTCAAAATCCTGGTTCTGAGTCGGCGCTAGTAGCTTATTTCAGTGAAAATGCCAAGAGAAAGGAGATATCAACGATTTGATCACAATATTCAATACTTTAACATATCAGTGACTGCCGACAATAATGCCAATGTAATATTTAATGTAAATAAGTAACATAAAAACCATATTAATTTTTTATAAATGTCATTAGGTTTATTTTAAAAAATAAAATAAAAATTCATCGTCGTTAAATTAGTGTAATGAGTTGTATGTGATGTGTTCGTATATTATCGATTTTTAAAAAAATTTCCACCCGGGTGGAAAGTGATCACTTTGCAGTGCTGCCGCTTCTACTAGACAGTATTAGCAACTTTGATAATTTAAAAGGAATACCCTGTGTATTATTTTTTACTTGTATTATTACCTATCTAGTTATTAAAAGTAAACAAAATAAAACAAAACATATGTAATTCTATAATTAATTTTGCCAAATAAATGCTCATAAGGCAAAAACTGTTCGAGATAGGTATAGCAATATTACACAGAACCGCAAAACATAAAAAACGGCTATTTGTGGAAGAATTTAAAACCGTATTTAAAAAAAGAAAGTTGATAATGGCCCTTTGAAGACCACTCGTCGGATTACAAAACAATTAACGATGTTAGATAGAGCGGAAAAAGTGGCAATGTAAAATTGCAATTTACTTTAGAATTCGATCTCAAAAAACCCAGGGAAAAAATAAAACGATTTTATCTACGGAACTACTCGGAATTTAAAAACTTTCTAAACGGCATATCATTAGGCCCGTAAATACTCAACTTTACTTCCATTTAACCGACTTCGTATCTCTTACGGTTTCCGAAATCCCTGTACTGGCCCTCCTACAAAGTGATCCGTTGACTAGTTCTTCAGAAACTCTAATAGGCCATCCACCATCAATCTCCCTGTATTGTATTCTCTCTTTTTATTATAAAGAAAATTTTAAAAAAATTAAAATCGATTGTTAATCTTTACTAAATTTCTTATTATTAAAAAGGAGAGAATAAAACATAAAAATGTCATCTTAAGATGCGAAAAAAGCACATGCACATAATTAAAAAAAGAATCCCTGTTTTTTAGTATATTTATTTACCTTAGCATCGAAGTCAGTAAAATCAGCGAACCCACCGCCACTTCCAAAGTTACCTTCAAAGGGGTCGCTACCGAAGGCATCTTGCTGTTTCTTCATAGATGGGGGCTGCGCTGGTCGGGGTGGGGCCGGTCGAGGAGGAGGTTGCTTACTTTTTTTAGGCGGTAATGCCGGGCTCGGACTGGATGGTCGCGCTGGAGGCCCTGAAGGTACGTTGACGCTATCTCGTGTGGGAGCGTGTAAAACAGCGAACGGGTCACAACCAAATGGATCCTTTTCAGCCTTAAATATAAGCATGTAGGTGTATACAATATCTCAGTTGTCAACAGAAATACAAATAAATATTACACACTGTAGGATCCATAGAGATGCATATTTTAAAAAAATGTTCTCTAGTATACAGGGTGTCACACAAAAGCAGTGCGGCAAAAAGTATGTCTTATAAATGGCAACCAATATTTTTTATTGCGAAATTGAATTCGGCATAAAATTATACAAGTAATCAAATTTTATTTCCTTGGCTAATATGACCAACATTTATTAAAAATCAAAATATGTTGACCTTGATCCCAAATGGGCAAATGTCAATTCGAAATTTTTTTGTCAAGTAGAAATAGAAACCCCTGAAATTTAAAACTTATCCGCACATAATAATGCTGGAAACATATATAAAATTAAATAAAGTTTTTTATTACTCTTACCTGTGGACCTACTTCAGTGTTTTTATTATTGCCGTCAAAAGCATTAAATGGATCTCCCTGTGATGTGCCGAATGAACCACCAAATGGATCCGAGGAAAAGTTACCCTAAAACATATCGTTTGTAATGAAAACTAGACCGTCGATATAGTACGATGTATGGTTCTTACATTAACTGGTTTCGAAAAGGCCGCGTTGAATGGGTCGTTGGAAGATGACGTATTTTGGCTTTTGAATGGATCTGAAAAAAATATAAACTATTATAAAACTCTCGGTTTAATGTTATTTTTTTTCTCATGGGAAATAAAATATATATTATATACAACTCAATATACAGGGCGTTATGGAAATGAATTATTTAATTATCCGGCAAATCCTGAGATGAAAATAAATTGAAGAAAAATAATCTTAAATGGCGCTTAGAATTATTGTGCGAAATATACACTTTATATGAAATCTGAAAATTTACGTGGCCGCTACCGAGGACGTTCGCAATCAATAGTTTATTGAGGCGGTGTTGTCATATATTGCAACACAGAATTGTAAACGCACGTGTTCAGTTTTTGACAACAAGACGTCTTTGACCCGCGTTATCACTTCTTTTTCAAACTTTTTAGAGAAAAAAATTACTACAATTTTAAGGTACATACTCTCTTACCTTCGATCTTATAATCCGTTTTATAATTAAATTCCATAAAAAAATTAAAAAAGTATGATTTGCAACAGAACCAACAGTAGGTAATATCACACAAAATTGAAATCACATCACAATATTTCTTATTATGAATTATTTCACAACAGAAAAAAAATCGGGTAATGCTACAACTAACAAAACGTTTAAAATTCGTATACATCAAGCACGTAGAACCCTCGACAGCGTCATCCCATTCCCGAGTCTCGAAACATACTGAAGCAACGATAGTCGCGCGCGGCAGGTATCCAAGCAAGGGCGAAACATGCGGTGTGATCTGACAACACTGTTAGTATACTCTAGTGACCCACATTATTGCTAACTGAAACCAGATGGAACGGCGCGACAGTATGTGAGTAAAAAAGGTTTTTATCTTAATATTTAGATATTCGATTAAAAAAAAAAAGTATGTAGACTTTCGCTAGAACACCCTAGGAGTCACCAATTTAAATATATACCCTGTATAGAGCGTTATGGAAATGAATTATTATATTTAAATCAGCACATCCTGAGAAGAATAAGAATAACCATAAATGACGGTTTGAGTTAATAAGCGAGAAAAATCACCTTACGTCATGTTATACTACTGAAAATTTTTAAACAAACTCATATGCAATGTTGTCAAGTTTAC
Source organism: Barypeithes pellucidus (assembly GCA_963991005.1). Classification (NCBI taxonomy): domain Eukaryota; kingdom Metazoa; phylum Arthropoda; class Insecta; order Coleoptera; family Curculionidae; genus Barypeithes; species Barypeithes pellucidus. The sequence goes on from OZ022556.1 coordinate 27,318,882, forward strand.
CCGTAAGTTCAAACTGCAGAAAAAAATGTATGCTGCAATTTTAGTAAGTTTCTTGCCTTAACAATTCCTTCCATAACAACAAAAAAAATATTTTTTGCAAACAAGATAGACAAAGAGCACAACAACGGATATGGAAGCAAATTATTTCACAACACACCAGAACTTTACGGTAGGGAATGAAAAGACGCGATTCAATTTTGTATCCGCGTTCATAGTAGCGAACGATGAACGCATAGTGATTTGACAACACTGCAAAACCTTGGTAGATTGACCAGCCTTACAGTAGTTCTGTGAACACATATACTTATTGGGTTTGTTCGGGCATGTGGTATTTTTTTAGAGTCCAAGTTTTTAGACGATCGGAAAAAAGTATGCAGGCTAGAGTACGTTTGCCGTTAAGAAGCGTAAAATGGAATATTTCGGGCATATAATGCGCCATGAGAAATACCGACTTCTCCAACTTATTCTACAGGGCAAAACAGAGAGTAAAAGAGGTCCTGGTAGACGAAGACACTCGTGGTTGCATAACCTGCGTCAGTGGTTACAACTTTTTAGGAGTGCAGTTAACAAAGTTCAGATAGCCATGCTAATCGCCAACGTCCGCAACGGATAGGACACCACAAGAAGAAGAAGGCTAGAGTACCTAAGGAGTCACTCATAAAAAAAAAAGTCATTTCCATAATACCCTGTATTTGTAACACTTACCATTTTGAAATGGATCATCATCAAATCCACTATTTGTACCATTTTGACGACTAAAAGGATCAGCGCCATGTCCATTCTGTCATCATAAAAGACAAGATAATTTAATAAATATATTTATTAGATTAACATCAATAAAATTAACACGCCAGCTAAACATTTAAAAATACTATAGGATAGTATAATTAAATGAAATGTTTGTATAAATTAATCTGAAAGTAAAAGAATACCAACCTGTTTGGCCTCCCCGTTTGTCAAACCAAGCCTGGAATATTCCGAATCTCTAAAATCCGCCCTAATCCTTAACGCCGTATCAGGGATCTGACTAGCATCACCGGTTTCAATTACCGATTCACACAGGGATACTGCATCCGTAAGTTGTCTCGTTTGTTCCTGTAGTTGGGTGGTAAGTGCCTTAACCTAAAAAAAAAGTATGTGAAGTGTACAATGTACATAGTACACAATGTGCAACACAAAAGTACATATAACTTTTTTATTTATCCCATTAAAAATGTAATTCAGGATTCTATAAAAGATATAATTTGGATTAGTTAATAAAATAAAACAACAACAAACCCAGGACAAACCCGAACAAACGCCCATATAACTTTATTGATTTATCCCATTCTGGAGAACCCTGTACAAGGACGCCTACATTAAAAAATATACAAGGCGTCCAGAAGCTGGCCATAAATGATAGGATATCTAGGGGAAGTCGAAATATTGTCACAACTTCATATTTTTTTTTCCTGATTTATTTTATCTGATTTCCTTATTGATGTACACTAATCGTATAATCGGTTTCAAAGTTACAAGTTAAATAATGAAATTGGAATCTAGGTGTTTTATTTAATAATTTTATTTATGAACTTTCATTAAGTTTGAAGGTTGAAACCATAATAAGACTAAAATAGATTTAACTCGAATAAACCGTCGAAATTATATAAATTTTAAAATTTAATTTCTACCGTATGGTTCGGGTTTGTTCGTTATGTTTCAAATTCCAATCAATGACGAAAGTTTAACCTATTGCTGTACGTTACTACTATCACCCAAAATTCAGGTTCGAAAAAAAAAATTATCCAAAAAAATTATAATTTCACTATTTAACTTGTAATTTTGAAATTCGGTATATCAGTAAGGAAAATATTTAATTTATATGAAGTACCGACACTATTTCCAATATATATTCTATCATATATGACCACTAGTTTCTGGACACCCTGTATATTAGTAGCTCGTATGATATTACCCCAGCTAGACTCATATATATTTTTTTATTAATAAACGAATTCAGTATTTTTTCATATAAACCAACCATTAGTTTCTCTCTAAATTCTTAAATGTCAAACATATGAAAAGTTCACTCAATGCCGGGTTTATCTTCGATGACCCATAGTAGTTAGATCCACAAGAGCTTTCGATCTTATTAAACGGAGACTGTTTCAAAAACCTAATCTTAACATACAATCCTAAAGTTGTTTAGCTGTTTCTGGAGCAGTACTGAATCTGTTTAGCTGTTTTTTTTTAGGTGACAATAATGCTGAGCCAGGATTTTGCCCCGAGCGATGTTATATTTATGTGGTTAACATAGTAGAACCGTTGTAGATCTAACTATATAACAATGTCACTAAGCACTCAAAGTCGCTCATTCTTCATCCTTTTTTACAGTTTAAAAATAGTAAAAAAGTGTGACATTTCTCCTATTAATCGTCAACTTCTGTTGAGCAATTTGCTACCAATAAAATCAGTAACTGATATGCACTTGTCAGTCTGACAGCGTCAGGTAACCTCTTTTCTTTATTATGTCAGACAGTTTTGTGAAAATAAATCACGGAATTAAACACACAATTTCGGGTTTGTTCGTTTATTCAAAACATGGAAATGTGAAAACAGTTCTCCTTAACAAAGCAACAAATTAGATAAAACAAAATACTTGCGATTTTATTATAATTTTATTTGCTAACATAACCTCCTTTAACAAACCCGAACAAACCTTATTGAATAAAAAAAAGTTATTTCTGTTGGTCTTCAAAATAGTCCCCTTTCACACATTTTCTAATATCTACTGTTAGATATAGAAATTTAAATCGGTCTTTTGCTTACCTGGCTTATATTTAGTTGTGTTTCTTGCAAGTTTGTAGATATTGACTCCAATTTCTGTATGCTTTCGTTCTTTTGTTGCTCCAACCGTTCTTCCTCCAGTCTAATACCATCGAGTTGTTCTTTTTTACTTTTTAAATCAGATTCCTGCGTAGCAACTAAGTCTGCTTGTTCTTTCGCCTGTACTCGTAACTTGTCAACCTAGGAAAGCATACGGTGACGTTATAACTGTTATTAATGATAACATTGATAAAAGTATTTGTTCGGTTTCTTAAACACTGACCAAATAAAACAACACGAGAGGTGCATTAATGTTCCCTTGTATAAAAAGAAAGGCATTAAGTTGCCTGGGCAGCAGCAGCCAAACCTGGACAAACTCGAAACGACCGAAGCTTGACAGATATTTTTAGTAAATCGATAGGAAATTATAAAACTCTAAAAAATTAATTGGAAACTTACCTAGGGCACACTTTATGCTTAAGCTTCACCTTATATTAAACGGCGTCAAACTTAGTAAGGGTTTCCACAAGTTCGGCAACAGAGCCGATCTGGTGATTTTTCTAGTAACTTTTCTACTGATTTTTTGTCCCTAATAGTTTTGTCATTGTCAACACTCAAAATGTCAATTTAGCTTGTTTTTATGACTTGCTGTGTGTGTAATATGTAATTCTTCTTTGTACTAGCCCAGGTAGGTTTAATAATGGAAAATGTAAAAAAACGCACAAAGTTGAAAAAGTGAGTTAAAAACTATTATCGTTAATTTTAAGAACGTAATTCAAGATAAAAAGGTGCATACATTAACTTGGCTTGAAAAAGAGAAATAATTAGCCCTATTCTGCCGTCTTAAGCAAAAACAACGCAAGTGAGATTATTATATGTATTTTAGAATAAATCGTGTAAAATAATTGACAATTAACTTACCTATTTATTTTATTCGTCTAAATTGTAATTATAATACATCGCGACGGGCAGATACTAGCGTTTTTCTAAGTATTTGGCAAGAAACTTTGTTCTTATTTTGTGTTGCCACATATTAAACAAAAGGCAGGAATGAATTTTTAATTAAAATAAAATATATACTGTAAACTGTCAAATACGGTGGTTTTTCTACTTAAATAGCTAATATAGCTAGCTCAATTTTTAATTCTAGTATTTGACCATGAAAAAAAATTGTGGAAAAAAAGATAGATTTTTTCCATCTATACGCTTTCGACCATGAAAATACAGAAGCAAAGGCTGCATACAGCAGAGCCTATCGATTTATAAGCCATTTTTAATCGGTCACGATGCGCATCGATTTGTAGTTCTGCTGAATGAATTTTGTTGTCAGTTTTTTGTTTGGTTACGATCCCTCCCACATATTTTCATCAAATATTAACTTTTTTTCTGTACGAAATGGGTAATTTTATTTTTCATGCTCCTCTTCACTAGCGGGGATCGTGTATAATATGTTTTTATAATTATAATTCACTTCTTTCGTCATTTTCACTCCTTAACTTGACAACCAAAACTGACATAAATCGCTGTCAAATCACAAATCGCTTTTTAAATTCGATGGAAAAAATAGCTTCCAATTTCCCATCGATGTGAGATCGATTTTTTTTTTAGTTCATTCAGCAGATGATTACTAATCGCTTACAAATCGATGGGATCTGATGAAAGCGCCCAATAATTACAAATAGTGACGTATACACCAACGGTAATACGAGGTGTGATGACGTTGAGGCAAATTGGGAACATATGCATTCCCTCTAGTTGTTTCAGGTGCTCACAGTTTTTAAATCGTTATAATGGCAATGAAAAATTAGGAGAGTAAAATAGTGCGAAAGCTACATATTTTATAGAAGGGTAACAAATGCATGAATACAACTTTCGAGTTAAACTGAGAAAGGAGAGTATTAGTAGAGTAAATTGTGGCCAATCTAAAAAAAGTTTTTCCAAGAAATTTCGGTAAAAAACATTTTTTACTATACATATACAGGGTGTCCCAAAATTAAGGGGCACTACTTCACCAACATATTCTCCGGCTAAAAATAATAGATTTTCTTCATATGGGCATAATTGTGGAAATGCTTGCTAAGGGAGCTACGGCCCTTCGAATTGGGAACCCTGAAGACGTTATTTCTAAATATTTTCGGAACCGTTCATAATAGAATTTTTAAGCTAGGTATGGTGCATAACATTTTGATTTCAGAATTTCAAAATTTTAATCATAGGCGTCACATACCGGGGTGGTTACGGATTAAAATAATCCCAATTAATTAGTCGTTTTTTATTTAATTTTCTTAAAAATTCTGAAATTTTAAAGTGTTCTACGTAAAAAAGGACACCCTGTATATTTTAATTTAAGAAGATAGCATTTTAAATTATCTTTTCAAATATATATCACACCATGGATGATATTGGTTTCCTAGGCGATTTATTTTAACTTTATTTAACCACAGGTCGCCTAGAAACAACTATGTTGACATTCTAGTTGTTATTAACATTTAAGGTCAATTTCATTTTTACATATTCATTTATGAAAAAGACTTATCAACATTTTAAAAAATTTGATATGGTATCTATCATCCATGGTGTGTTATAAATTTGAAAAGAGAATTTAAAATGATATCTTTATATTAACATATTAAAAAAATTTTTTTAAAAAAATGAGGTTAGGTCCGATAACTTTCTTACCTGACCCCGTATACTTATTCTGAAAACGGCAGATTATTCAACAATCATTATAAATAAACTTTTGTATGTATAAAACATTTTTCTGTATCTCTTTTAACTAAGAAAATATAGGGTAATTTAGAAATTGACAATTTTTGGATTTTACCATTTTAAGTTGGACCCAAAAAGAGCACATGACACCTACATTACTTTTTTAATAGCACTAACAATTACAGAGATACCCTATAAAAGTGTCGAAAATGGAACATCCTGTACAGTTTTTGACTAAAATCGTTTGAACAACAAATAACGTTTATAAAAGAGTGAATTAATAAAATAATGTAAAAGTTGTCACGAAGTTACTATATTCATATATAATAATATACGAAACTAAATAAATAATAATTGGAAACGAAGTAAATATGACAATTTATTTACACGGTAATAATGGGACAAAAATACGGTTATTTTACAAAAATGGTTTGAGAGAATACTGATACTTGAACTAAACAAATATCAATTTTAATCCACGGCCTTCTATCTATTCACAAACTTAATTTTGATTATTATTATTATTATTATTTTTATTAATTAACTCCTATATGAAAGTAATTTTTTTTCAAATCGATTTTATTCAAAAACTTAAGGTCTATCAAGATGAATTAAGGCACCTTTCTGACGTAAAAAACTTTGAAATGTTATTATTTATAAGAAAATTTAAAAAAAATGACTGAAAAAAATGGGATTATTTTAATCCTTACCCACAGTATGTGACGCCTATAATTAAAATTTTGATATTATGAATTCGAAAATGTGTTCGGACTTTTCAAGAGCTATAAAATTCCATGACTTTTCCTGGTTTTCCAGGCAAATATTTAGTTATACTTCAGGTCATTTAAAAATAGTTTAGTATGTAAAGGGGTTTCCAATAAGAACGATATGATTTTGAAACGATATGGTAGCCATGGTAATAAAGTTATACCTGTCATTAGTTGTCATTTATGTTCAGTATACTCTAACAATTTATTATGGCTCACAAAAGAACGTATATTTTCGTATAATAACCCAACGTTCTTGAAATGCATATTTACTTTAAGAACGTTTGATTATTATCCAAAAATTTTACGAAAATAGGCGTTCTTTGCTTGCCATTCGTCGCATCGTTGAGAGATTTGAAAATAATTTTACTCTTAGCGATGTAAAAACACCTGCAAGCCGTCGCAATGCCAGAACTGTTGAAAATGTTGCAGATGATCCAAATTTGTCAATTCCTCGTCGTGCTCAACAGTTAGGGCTTAAAAACACGAAAACTTGGCGGATTTTGCAAAAAGATTTGAAATTACACCCGTATAATATTGTTTTGACTCGAGAACTTACGCCACTGGATCATCGTAGGCGCCGAAAATTTGCTTGGAGTTTAGAACAACTTGAAAAGGATCCTAATTTTGCAAAAAAAAATATTTCGACTATCGACGTATTGCAAGAAAAGTTTGATGAAATAGTAATATCAAGAAATGCAACTGTTCACTGGCCCCCAAAAAGCTGTGATTTAACCCCTTTAGATTACTTCTTGTGGGGCTATTTGATCACGCCCGATTTATTGTACAAAAGCAACGAAAATTGGGTTCGTCGAATTCGCTCGTGTAGACGAACTCGAGGTGGACATTTAAACGATGTATTATTCAAAACATAAATGTTATCGACTGTACTTTAATATAATATAAAAAGTTTGGTTGTATCTGAAATAATTTCAATTATATTTCATTTTAAAATCATATCGTTCTTATTGGAAAACCCTTTATATATTTTTTATTTTTTCTAATATTATGTAGATATTATGATTTATCAAAAATTAAGAACTAAACAAAAAATCAGCGAACGTTCGCAACGTGTTTGGAATTTAATTTGGTAATGAAAAAATACAGTAAAGGATTCCAGGTTGCCATATCGAATTTCCAAGATTTTGAGCGCAATTACGAAATTCCACGACTTTTCCATGTTTTTTATGACAGTTCTAAATTCCATGACTTTTCCAGGTTCTCCAGGTCAGTCCGAACCCTGTTAAACATCATACCTAATTTCAAAAATTTATTATGAACGGTTAAGAAAATATTTAGAAAAAAACGCTTTCAGGGTTCCTATTCAAGCATTTCTTAGCAAGCATTTCACACTGACCTGTATCTATGGATACGTACAGCTTATGGGATGCGCAGTAAAAAGTTAAATTTTATGAGTGAAAAAATGGGTCATATTTTTAAAGGCTAGTCGTCCGTTGTCTGTTCCTCATGCAACTCCGCCTGCACCCATGTAGGTCAACCAAAGACCATCGTACAGGACCGAAATCAGTCGTAGGTATGTAAAGATATTAAAAATATATCTATACCTGGAAAATAGATATCAAAATTAATTCTAAAAGTGTTCAGTGATGGCCACAAGGCCTTCTTTTATGCGAGAAAATAATTTCCCAGGAAAGAAGGTCTTGATGTGGCCAAATATTGCCGTGTAATCATTTTCATTAAGGGCGAAGTACGGTCCTGTTCGCCGGTTAAGGTAGGGCGTTTATCAATCGGCATTGCGCATGGCATCCGACGAGCGGCTTTGTTTACATGCGCGAGGCCATAAATTTGCCACTTTTGCTTTTTGACTTTGGCTATCCATAGATACAGGTCAGTGGTATTTCCGCACGTATGCCCATATGAAAGAATCTATGATTTTTCACCGGAGAATGTGGTGGTAAAGTAATGCCCCTTAATTTCGGTACACCCTGTATTTGTGAATTATGTCGTATTTGTAAAAACCATCTCCTGAGGCCGAGTGTTCAATAAATATTTACAATAATTAAAATTAAAAACAACTACAAGCCAGCTCTACACACCATTACCAAGCAAAGAAATAAACAAATTCCTACCTGTTCCAGAGTCAATGTCAATTCAGTGATTTCTTTAAATCCTTCAGTCTCTGAGACAACATTATCTTTCTACCAAAACCAAAAAACAAATACAAAACCACTAAAAAATCTAAAGAAATTAAGGTCAAAAGCTAGAGTAAGCAATGCATTAGAATCAATATTAAGAAAAAAGCTGTGCAAAAAATGTGCTCTAAGGGCCGATATATTAAAGTCACCTTAAAGTACAGAATGACGTAAGTCATTCTTAACACAAGTTTGACAGTATATTAAAGTTCTTTTTAACTCTTATCTAAAGGAATAGACCTTTAAGGACTTAACGTTAAGGCTACCTTAGCTAAGGTTTAACTTAAGGTAACATTCAAATATCGGCTCCAAATGTTCGAATTTAAGTAATAATTACCTGTGCTTTCAAATCATTCAGTCTTTTTTGTGCTTCTCCTTTTTGGTTTTCGAGCTGTTTGAGAGTTGCTGCAAGAGTGTCAAGCTCACTCTAAAAATATAAAAAGTTATATTTTTACATCGATTATTTGGTTGTTTATGGAATTTTTGAATTCTAGGTACGAAACCACGTTAATTTCCTGTAATATTTTCTATACCTGAAATCAGTTTTTGAAATAATTACACGTAAAAACTGACGGAGTAATTGCAATATTAGAAAAAAATCAAATTCAAAGTAACAGATCCAAAAAAATAAATTTTATTTGACGGAATATACGTTTGAAGAGTGAAGGAAGAAAACAAGGAGTGTCACATTCTCGTTGTTTCGAGCTAATTTGATTTTTAACTTTTGCGGCCGACGCCAAGACTTATAAAAAGGAAAACTGCAACATAATATAATATTTTACTAATTGCCAACTAATATTAATATTAAATCTTTGAACACAGGAAAAAATATGAAAATATGATCATTTTCCGCGTGGACATTCCTTATTGTTAACCTTCGCGCTGAAATTTTAAATAAGTGCAGTTCTCGAACTGTTCGTTTTTAACTACCACTCGAATTATAAATATAAAGTGCATAAATATCTATTAGATGGCGCAATAATCGATTTGTTGAAAAATTGACATTCCTTGTTCTTTTGCTTCACCATTCATTCATAATTATTACCTAAAATATTGAATATTTTAAATTTTAAATTATTTCAAAAAAGCAAAGAATTTTTTTCTGGAAGATAATTAAATTGTATTTTATTTATTGTTTTTGTATTTTATATTAATTTATCTATTTGTTATAATTATTATTAATGTTATACAGAGTATTTCAAAAAACATGTGACATCGTGTGGTAATTCTTTACCCAAAAATATGACAAATACAACGTGGGTTCCCATAAGCTTTGTTTGAAAGATACAAAAATTTTAAATTTTTTCGGTGTTTTCAAGATATTTCCGAAACGGCTTTATTAATTTTAGTGAAATTTGGGTTATGAAAAGTACCTCCTAAAATAGCACGTATTTTAATTCCAAATCAGCTTTGTTTATAAGATTAGCAAATTAATTGCTATGAAAAGGTATCTACCTAAATAAAATTACAGTAAATGTTGAAAATGGCCACCATCAGCTTCATTACAAGCATTGAACCTTCTACGTAAAGACCTTCTCACGATGACATAAATGTGAAGATTTTGTCATTTCGGAAATATCTTGAAAACATCGAAAAAATTTAAAAAATTTAACACCCTGTATTTTTCAAACAAAGGATCTATGGACCCCTGTTAATAGGAACTTATTTTTTGGTAAGGAATCAACATACGAGCGATGGCACATGTTTTTTGTAACACCCTGTATATTATTTAATATACCCTGTAATGGGTTTTAAAAGTTCATTGGGAATTACATAAACAACAATATACCAAGCGCGGATCTAGGGGGGAGAGCAATAATTTCCTATTTATCAACTTTACTTGCATGAAATTGATATTGACAAAATAAAATAGTTTAAATTTTTATTTTTATTCAATGTACAAAGGTTGGGGAAACTTATATTAATACACAACTTATAAGTTGTGTTACGAATTTAAGAGCTGATGACTTATGCTAGTTGTTAGTTCGAAGAGCAATACTATCCTATTTACCAACTTTAGTTGCATGCAATTGTTATTAACAAATTAAAAATAATTCAAATTTATATTTTTATTTATATTTGATCTACTACAGTTGGTAAAACATATTATTTAAAGAAAGTTGTGTTCAGTCCAGCAAAATGTCATTCTATACACAAACGTCAAAAAATTTCCAATGTAATCACGTCCTGCTGCCTCGAGGAGGAGAAACATTTCCGAAAATTTTCATAGTTGCCGAGGTAACGGAACAAAAAGCAAGCTCCTGATTGGCTGAAGAATGTTAGTGCGAAATTTTCGCCTATATTAAATTTTAATTGAATTATCTTTTACCGAGAAAAACCTAAAATTACATTTAAGTAAAATAAATTGTAATTATTGTATAAGAAACCAATTTTCTGTTATAGTTCCATTATTAAAACTTTCTTGTCATACTATTTATTTTGATATTTGAATGCAAAATAATATATTTTTTGATTAAAGTACTTTTAATCTAAAAATATAGCAACATAGTGCGTTGTCAATGGTTACAGGTAGCTAGCGCTAATTTGATTGGTTATATCCCAGAAAGTTGAGCGCGTGAGACACCCGACGGGTCATCGGGCTTGTTCGGCGATATCCGATATTTGAAGGATGTACCCATCCAGTTGCGTGGTGATAAAAAGAGCAATAGTTATTGTATTGTGTTAAATTGTGTTTTATAATTAACTGTTCATTGTGTCGTGTTTTAGGGTGCTATTGTAAAATTTTAAACTTTTTGATAATGAATGAGTATTCTCCTGGTAAAACCCATACCGTCAGAGATCAGTGAAGTGATTGCAAATATTTATAGGGTAGATGAACAGGAATCACAAATCAATATATTTAAAAAAACCAAAACTGAAAAATAATCATTAATCAATTAATCATTAGCTGTTTTTTTCCATGTTAAAAAATTTACATCTTGTAAAAAGTAATTTTTTTAAACCTTATAGTTACATACCTGCAAACATAAATGCAATTACTAAAGAATTTCCTATTTTTATTACATTATTTAAAATACTAATAGCACGCCAATGACTATGTTATACATATACATAGATCCACTTGTCGACCTGTATATACTATTTAGAAAACAAATTGTTTTCTGGCAATCCTAGTGTCCAATAAGACCCATATAAATTGAACCCACGCAACTGAATACCAATTTACACAACAAACTTACCTGCAAATTTTTTATTTCTCCAACTTTAATTTTAATATCAGCTTCTTTTTGTGCTATGTCAGTTTCTAATGCTAATTTCTCCCTACAAAGTTCCTCGATGTCTTTGCTTATCATATCTAACTCCGGATTTGAATATCTAGTGTTGTTATTCTCCTGAAACCAAATTTTAACTAAGAATAATATATTTAAGGACCGGTACTTTGACGTGCAAATAACCGGATTTATTCTGCAGAGTAAATTTTTGTCTACAAGATAAGCAAAAACTGATATCTTATCACTTTAGGATAGCGCTATTCCTCAAATAAATTACAGTTATTCCCCAGATAATTTATTCATCGATAATAGTTACGAATAGGGATTTATTTGACGGATATAGACCTAATGTCAGAAACTGTCAAAGTTCTGAATAATATATATTTTGTTTGCATTGTGCTTTTTCCAGAAATATTTTACGCCGTAATACTATATTTTCTACTTTACAGATGTCGAAGGATTAAATTCGTCATTATATTATATATTTGATAATTTAGACCCGGTCATAATATTATAGTTAGAGAGACGGTGACAATAGGGGGTCCGTAAAGTGGAATATCAGTAATTTGGGTTTTCGTGGAGTTTAGGTCCCCCTCTACAACTTTTTTATCTGATAAAATGCCGTAAAGCGTTGCTGAGAGGCGCTGTGCCGCTTTAGATAGGAAATTCTCAATAAATTCAAAATTTTATCGAGCCATGTCTGAAAATGAATTTCGAGCATTTGCGTGACCCCTAAAGTCACTGGAAACACATTTTCTGACAAGTCAACCCTTGCATATACTTTTCCGAGGGTTTTTAAAAAAATTAATGGAAAAATTATAAAGTCTCAAGTGACATGGGTCCAAGTGGGCTTAATCGATTTGTGTTCCCATGGAGATGAGTCGTAATCAATTTTCTGATAAAAAGAATATTGCGAAAGTGCGGTATTTTTTCTTTCTATTTAGATTTTGTTATCAGTTTGTAGATCCGTTTATTGTGTTTTTTCTTAATTATTTTATAAAGTAACATTTTTCGATTAGGCTATATTATACAGGAGTAAATCAAACTGTTGTTTTGTATCGTCATTTCAAAATACCCTGTAGGAAAATTGAGGAGGATAATTTCATTTACATACTGTTTCTTGTAATCTTTGATGTATTCTAAACATTTCGATTTTTGATTCATTCCATTGTCTCATTTCTGCTGCGAGCTGCAAAATTTTGAATGGAACGCTGATTTGAAGTCCATTTTCATTAAGAAAAACAAACACTAGGTATATCATAAAGTTAATTAACAAAAACAATTTTAATATCGTGTATTTCTTCCTCTCGCAGCAATGACAGCGTGCAGTCTTCGTGATATCGAACGAATAAGGTTACTTATCCTGTCTGGACGGATAGCCTGATATTCTTCGATCAGCGCCAGTCGTAAGTCTTGCAAGGTTTATGGTTGTACACGACTAGTATGGGAACTGAATACATCTGCATATTCTCATCTAGTTCCGAATTCGTTTAATTTATAAAGAAGACAAGACATTTGAATTAAGAATTAAACTTTTAGGATGTGTTAAATGCTACCAGGTGTAAAGCTACCAGCACCATTTTATCTACACGTAAATTACCTTAGTTATGACTGAACGTGTGTTACTGTCATGAAGAGAACTTTTAAAATACTCTTGGTGTTTTATTTAGTATCGTTGGGAGAAAGCGGATTTTTCAGTAGCTCCATTGATAAGCTAAAGAATAAGGCAAAGGAAGCTTATAAGAAAAAGTTTGGAAAAGGTTCGTATCTTCCATCTTTATATTTTGGAATGGTCGGGTCCTTTTGACATTTATTAACGAAGTTAATATGCACTGATGCATTTTCTGATCCGCCGACAGCGCCGACTTACTGACATTAATAAGATCACCCGTTAAAATAAGTACATATCATTCAGTAACATCATGTATATAATTTTAAGGCAAGACCTTGAATTTCTGGGGTTACGAACAGAGTGAATATCCAGGGGCCAATAATAAATTCCGCGACGACAATAGAGCCAAATGGAATGAACACTACACCTGCCTGACGAAACAAAACGAAAATATTAAAAATCAAAAAACTGTAACTCCCGAAGCGATATTAGCATTTGAAGGTTCCTATGTCAAGTAAGTTTAAACTTAAATATTTATTTTACAATACTGGATAACGACAGTTAAAGTCCTGTTTCACATAGGACGTTGAACGCGCCTACGCGCTACGCTTCAGGCTCGGTTGGCATTGAATTTAATACAGCCTTTCAGATGCCCGAGTTAATATAAAAAACTGTTACTCCCGAACCGATATTAGCATTTGACGGTAGCTCCTTGTAGCTGTGAAGTAAGTTTCAACTTAAATATTAATTTTACAATACTGGATAACGACGGTTAAGTCCCATTTCAGATGGGACGTAGGACGTACGCTTCTGGCTCGGTTGGCATTGAATTTAATACAGCCTTTACGCGACGCGTGAAATTTACAGCATGAGTCTACGCGCGTCCATGCGCGGCCCTCGCGTTCTTAGTACGTTGCGCGAGATGGCATTGTGTTCATATCAGCGTTTCACATCGACACACGACACGCCGAGCGCAAGCGATTTTGCCAGTTTGTAGGTGTCTTCTATCACCAGTTTGTTTTTTAATAGTATGCAGTAATGCAACAACGCCCGATGTGCCCTGCTTCATGCGAAATAGCTGTGATAAAAAAACGAGCAGCGTAGGACGCAGTGGGCGTTCTACGTCCGATGTGAAACGGGATTTAAGGAACACAAGAATATATGTATGAACATACATATGTACGAACCACACGTTAACAGTGGTATTTACATGTTCTGTTAAAATTGTTTATACACAAAGATTCAAAAGTTTTGCATCACTCTGATTCTTGAATAAGTAATTACGTCATCGCAAAAATAGACTAAATATTAGTTCATTGATAAGTTTAAAATAAAAATCAATGAGTTTTAAAAAAATTTATTTTACCACAACTTTTTAAACCTTCCAAAAAAAAAACTTAACAAAAGTCGATCTTATTTATATTTTATAATTTGTGAAATTTAAAAAAATACCGCTTCTAATACAGTGTATTTCCTCCTCTGGCCTCAATGCAATCTTAAAGACGACGCCGCATTATGTGTTAGCAATCCGTTCTTGTGGAATAGCCTGCCATACCTCGGTAGCAGCGACGACAAACTCATGGAGAGTTCTAGGGGGGTTTCTTCTAACGCGAACTGCCCTAGAGAGCATATCCCAAGCATGTTCTATCGGGTTCATGTCAGGAGACAAAGCAGGCCACTCCAAGCGATTGATTCCCTCACTTACTAGGTATTCTTCCACAGCTATAGTACGATGGGGCCGGGCATTGTCGTCCATAAACACAAAATTGTTACCAACGGCCCCTCTCCACGTCCTAACATAAGGATGTAAAATATCCCTAATGTACCTGTCGCCAGTCATTGTGCCTTAAACATGGACTAACTCAGTACGCCCGTCAAACATAATACCTGCCCAAAAGATGGCGCATCCTACCGCGAAGGGAGGCAAGGGGCGAGCATGGGCAAGTTGGGCGGCTCTTGTTGCTTCTCTCCAAACACGAATCCGGCGACTATCGTTTACCAAACAAATCCTGGTCTCGTCGCAAAATAGGACAGAATTCCAAAATTCTTCAGGTAAGCGAACGTGCGTTTCAGCCCACTGCAGTCGACTCGGTGGTCATATTGTAGTTGGGGAACTCTTACTGGCCGCAGACATCTTAAACCGGATTCAAGAATGCGTCTGCTTAGTGTAGAGACGGATACGCGAACTCCAATTGCATGCGTAACATCTCTCTGAAGTTGTGGGACTGGAATAGTACGATTTCTCCGAATTGTTAACGTAATATAGCGGTTTTGCTGTTTGTTAGTAACACGCCTTCTACCACTTCGTGGTCTATCTCGCACAGAATTGGTCTCTAGATAGCGATTCCATATGCGAGATACATCACTTTGAGAAACCCCTATTCTTTCAGCAACAAATCTTTGGAAATGACCTTCCTCGACTAAAGCTACTATTCTTGTACGATCAATTTCAGACATTACACACTGAACCGAAAAATTTAACTGGCCAGCGCCAACACAATACAACACTGAAAATGTTATTTTAAACAAATGTCTTGATAATATTTTTTTTGCTACAATAAATGGTATCGTTTTAACTGATAAACATAAATAAATATTTAGAAGAAAAAATTCATTCCTGAAATTATCTTAACATGCCAAAATCAGAGTGATGCAAAACTGTTGTTAAAAAATTAACAACAAACTTGTATAAATGTATAACGCAGGGGTTCCCGAAGTGACGGCGGCGGCGCCCCGGGGCGCCGTCGAGAGTAAACAAGGTAGCCGCTAGGCGCTCCTGTTTTCTCTTCTACTACACTCTACTACTATAACATGGGCGTCACGAACTGAATAAGTTTGGGAAAAGGGCACAGCGAACTAAAAAAGTTTGGGAACCCCGAGTATAACGTAGTTCTCCAATTATTTTATTCCAGCATGGAATGCAAAATTTGTTTAAGCCCACTGGAAAGTCAAAATAAAGAATCTGTCTTTTGGGAATTTGCATCACCGGACGCTGAAGTGATGTCACCGATTGAATATACAGAACATATTTTGGTATCGCCCGAAGACAAATCCCTTCACATTTATAATCTTAACTACGAAAATACTGGACAGTACCTTTGCAGGCTGGGAGAATCCGCTACAGCGCCATATTTTTTAACAGTTGTTAATGTAACAGATTCTGCAATGAGTGAGGTTAGTTTTAGACGTCCGTAACGAAACAATGATAGTTTTTACACGATGTGACAAAATACTATCTGTTACCCGATTCTTCTCGCTTCACTTTATCGGCGTCTTTAAATTTAAGTCGCGTCGTCGTCCTTGTTGTTCCATTTCACCAACCTCGTATGTTCGTATCGTCAACCTTCCTTACTGCTCCATTTCGAAAGACTCTTTTATGCATGCGTTTCTCGTCGCGGCGTTTTCTAAATACATTGTTCTTATGAACGGAAACGAAGCGACAAGAATCGCGTACATAAAAGGGATCATTGAGAACAATGTTTAAAAAACGTCACGACAAGAAACGCGTGCATAAAAGCAGCCTTAGGTAAGTAACATAGCTCCTATCAGGTCGGCCACATGTAACAAGGCTTTTTTGACAAATAGCTGACAAATATTCGGCTAATGATATAATAAAATTACAATTGCTAAACATATGTGTAGGTGCATAATCCAGCAGCGCCAGTTGGTCCATATCCGACAGAATCAGAGGATATCGAATACAATTTGATATTGGATACTGAATGGGGCGAATGGTCCACTTGTAGCAAATGCAACAGCATAGGAAGAAAGCACAAACTAGGATATTGCAGCATATATTCAAAAAATTTTAGAGAAGCGGTGAGAATTTATATAATATTCCACAACTTTCCAATCAGACGCCTAACGGACAGAAAATAAAAGGTAATATGCAGGGTGTCCCATTTTCGACACTTTTCTAGGGTATCTCCGTTATTGTTAGGGCTATCAAAAAAATAATGTAGGTGTGCTCTTTTTTGGTCAAACTTAAAATGGTAAAATCAAAATTTAATAGTTTTCGCTCGCTTTAGAGATACGGGGGAAAATCAAAAAATTGACAATTTCAAAATTACCCTATATTTTCTTAGTTAAAAGAGATACAGAAAAATGTTCTATACGGAAGCTTCTTTATAATCATTGTTGAATAATCTACCGTTTTCAGAATAAGTATACGGGGTCAGGTAAGAAAGTTATCGGACCTAACCTCATTTTTTTTAAATGGAACACCCTGTATATTTTAATCGAAAAAGATAGCATTTTAAACTCTCTTTTCAAATTTATAACACACCATGGATGATAGACATCATCAAATTTTTCAAAATGTTGATAAGTCTTTTTCACAAATGAATATGTAAAAAATGAAATTGACGTTAAATGTTAATAACAACTAGAATGTCAAGATAGTTGTCTCTAGGATATTAGTTTTTGTTTCATGGCCTACTTTGGTTTTAAGGTATAAAGTTTAAATAAATCGCCTAGGAAACCAATATCATCCATGGTGTGTTATATATTTGAAAGGAGAATTTAAAATAGTATATTTTTAGATTAAAATATACAGGGTGTTTAAAAAAATTAGGATAGGTCCGATAACTTTTTTACCTGACCCCGTATACTTATTCTGAAAACGGCATATTATTCAACAATCAATATAAACTTCTGTATAAAACATTTTTCCGTATCTCTTTTAGCTAAGAAAATATAGGGTAATTGAAATTGTAAATTGTTTGATTTTCCCCCGTATCTCTTAAACAAGTGAAAATTTTCAAATTTTGATTTTATGATTTTAAGTTTGGCCCAAAAAGAGTACATGCCACCTATATTACTTTTTTGATAGCACTAACAGTTACGGAGATACCCTATAAAAGTATCGAAAATGGGAAACCCTGTACTAGCTATAAATTAAATAAAGAGGAAACATGGAAATAGATTTCCTTGTCGTATTTGAATTCGCTTGCTTTCCCCTTCTATCACAGTAAGGGGTGTTTCGTACTCTCCTCTTGCAAGTCGCTACAGTGTTGTCAGGTTTAGTAAAATTTCACTAAATCTAGTGTTTTATCTTCAATCTAGTGATTTAGTGAATACTTTTTAAAAAATACTATTTTCTATTGATTTTTCTATTCACATCCAAAATGTAATTATTATTTTAGAATTTGAATCTATTGCTTTAGCATTTATTTTCCTTCGATACTTTTGTTCGGGTTTGCTTATCATCGGTATATCAATGTACAGTTCTGTTCATAAAAAAACCGTGCAAGTAGTAAAGGAAAGGTGACATGACACATGAAAAAATATATGACAAATGGCATCTCTCATTTTAATGTTGTACGGGTTCTTTATGAACAGAACTGTACGTAACGTAACGTAACCAGAAACTGACCTATACACAAGATTTTTAGTGAATTCTGGCTGTCTTGTGCTGGCGATTTTTCAATTTTTGACTTGACAACAACGCGTCGATAACCCTGATTCCGCCAGCCAGGAATGAAGCCAGGTTGCAGGATTTCCCTACCTCCTCGCCTAACACCTGAGTACGCCGCGTCATATTGGTTGCTGGTGGAAGAAAAAATCAATGTGCTTTAAGATACGACGGGGAATTTTTGTCCACTTTATTTAGTTTATAGCTGGTATATGACGTTCTTTTTCGTGTCCGCTAGGCGTCCGATTGTTATAGATGTTTGCGAAACCTGTATATCCAGTTAAACATAGTTTTAAAATAAATAAGTGTTAATTCGTCATCTTTTTTGGTTAAAAGTACCTTCTTTTATGCGAGAAAATAGATTGTTTTTTTCCCAGTAAAGAAGGTCTTGATGTGCGAAAATATTGCCAGGTAATCATTTTCATTAAGGGCCAAGTACGGTCCTGTTCTCAAGTTAAGGTCGAGCGCTTATCAGTCAGCATAGCGCATGACATCCGACGAGCGGTATTGTTTCACATATATATAAACAGTATATTGCCAATATGCACGTTCCAAAATACAAAAAGTGTCCCCGCTATGGGAGATGGCGCGGGCCTATTGAGTTTGCGCAGTAGGGTGGAAATTTTATCGATCGCGCCAGAGCCGGCCCGACATTATTTGTTTGTTGTTATTCGTCGCCATCTTTGGTTCTGGATGCTTTTTCAAATTACAGAATAAAAAATGGTTCATCCACATTGTTGTCGGTATATTAGTGCTTATAAACTTTCATTATTCGATTCGATGTTTGGTAGGTTAGTAGCTTGTTTTCTTTAAGATGAAAGGACACAAGTGCGTGGTGCTTTTTTGCGAAAGTAATGTATCAGTACCAGGTATAAAGTATTTCAGGTATGTACCTATATACCAAAATATTTTGCTTATCACATTATCCGACCTTCGGAACCGAATTTCACTAAAAAGCTTGTAAAAAAAGGAAGAGAGTGAGTGTCACTCGTATACAATATAATATATATGTGGTCACTACCTAACTTTAAAATTAATGTATTTTTAATTTGGAGTATTAGTAGCTAATAATAATTCCCAAAATAGTCAATATAGTCATTCATTCTTAATTTTTGGTTTAGAAAAAAGTGAGGTGGAGGTGTCGATTGTTACAAATATTCGGACGGAATTTGACACCAAAACTATACACCAATCAGGGCACCGTCAGATCATTATATCGTCAGAAATCGTATGCATGGAACGCTGTCTTAAATCGAACTAAATTTTGATTGCATTATTTTTCCTAACTAACCAGTGAAATTTACATTAAAAAAGTTGAAATCCGGTCCTGTCGAATGTTTACTTTCACAAGGAAATTTCCGAACTGCGCAAACTCACAACGCCCCCTTCGATGCCCATAGAGGGGACATAATTGCAGATGGTATTAGCAATATACTCTTTATATATATGCTTTGTTTACATAGGAGAGGCCATAAATTTGCCACTTGTGCTTTTAAACTTTGGCTATCCATTGATACAGGTCAGTCAGTGGTTCCTCCCGACTCGCCCTGTAGTAAGTAATAACAAAAAAAAATGCGAAAAACCCTTTAACCAAAATGATAAAAGCAAATTCATCTTTTGAAAAAACATAAATTTGTTATTTTAGATAATGCCAGTTCAAAATAACAATGGAAACCGTACAAAAAAATCTGAGGATCAAATTAACGACATGTTTGCCGTATTTAAGTATGGAATTCCATGTCACAGTCATATCCTTCCTGAATTTTTAAAGAAACTTCCACAAGTTATTGACAGAAAAAATGAAATAATGACAGGATATTGTAAAGTAAGTTATTATTAGTCCCAAGAAGCTCTTTCTCTCGCTCTAATCGGAGGACTTTGGTTGTGACATAAATGCCATTTTTGCAACATGGGCTTGTTATAATTAAAGTTATCCAGTTAGTTAATTTATTGATCAAAATATCTTCTACGTTTATTAAAAACACTTTACTTTTTCAATTTAAGGTTAAATGCCCAGAAAATAAAGTGTTCGAGGTTAGAGATAAACAAGGCGCAGTTATAGAAACTGCCAACAATTCAGCAGGCATATACGCTTTATCTCAAGGTATTCCGCAGGTAGAACCCCCTGTAGACAGGCAATTACGATATGAAGCAAAAGGCAAAGATATTGTGCTGGAATGTCCGGGGTATGGGGACTCCTTCATTTTTATTTCTAATTCGTTTTTATTTCCTATACATATTCCATTAATTTATTTTATACTTACTATGTTTTCTTTTCAACCAAAACATTACCTAAAAATGTATTTAGGTACCTTAAAATAAAGAAAAGGCGAGCATTATATCATTTCCAATACGTCGAGCCTTTTATTCGGTTACGTAAAGATATTTTGTAAAACCAAAAAAACTGCTACTTAATTTGTGAAAATTATTATCGGATATTTCCACATATACAGGGTCCGCAAACGAAGCGTGGACGGAAGATTAAATCATTATCGAAGAACTTATCAATAATCCTGAAACAGCTTGAGATATTGTATTAAAAGCGGCATGTTTTAAAAATATTTTACATTATACAGGGTGGCCCAAAAAAGTGTGATAGCATAAAGTTATATTTTTTTAAATGGGACACCCAGTATTTTATTGCATATTTAGGTTCGTATTACTATCGTTTATAAGTGCCTCAAGTTTTATTTAAGTTGGTTTCGTAGTTTCGGAGAAATAAATTAAAAACTAAAAAAAAAAGTTTTGCAGTCCTGAATAAAAAAATCAAAAAAAACAATCCAGAACTATTTTTTTAACCTCGTCATTGAGTGAAATTTATGACAAGAGGTCTAGAGATACTATGAATGTAATTGCGTTTATTTATTTTATACAGGGTGTTCATAATAAGCTTTCAAAAACCCCACATTTTACAATAATTTTTCTCAAGTTTTTCAAATGGAACACCCTGTATATTATTTGGCTATTTGACGTAGAATTCATAGACAATTTTTTTTTGTAATACAAGCATATAAGTTATATCCAGTCGTTTTCGAAATAATTGTAAATATAATAAATTATGTTATTTAAATAAAGTTTTTATTGGGAAATTTTGTTATAGGCGATTTGACTAATAATTGTAAACTAAAGTAAAAGTTTAAAATAGCTTCCTTTTACTCTTAGAGTTTACCATATTTTAGTTATTTCGATATAAATTTTAAAAGCATACATTTTTGTTACTTTTATTATTTAATTTTATTTTTTATTCTTAATCGAGTTGCCATGATTTCTTTTTGTTTAGATTGTCACTATGACAGTTAAATAAAATTATTTACATTTGTTCAGTCGTCGAAATTAAGTACTAACTTACACAAAATGTCGAATTTTAGAAACGGTAAATATGATTTTTATACTAGGTGAATGTGCAAGAAATTGCCTCCTCGCGAGCCGAGTGTATGCTGAAAGATATCCAGATATTGAGAGAAAGCCGAGACCAAAAACCTTCGAGAAGTTGTTGCAAAGATTTGTAGCAACAGGAAGCACTGCATACACAAATATGATGATAATCAATAAACCCGTTATTAATGAAGAAAATGAATTAAGAATTCTGTTGGCAGTAGAGGAAAATCATTAAATTAAGTAAAAGGAAGCTATTTTGAACATTTACTTTAGTTTACAATTATAAGTCTAGTCGCCTATAACAGAATTTCCCAATAAAAACTCTATTTAAACAACCTAATTTATGATATTTATAATTATTTCGAAAACGGCTGGATATAACTTATATGCTTGTAATAGAAAAAAAATTGTCTATGAATTTTACGTCAAATAGCCAAATAATATACAGGGTGTTCCATTTGAAAAACTTGAGAAAAATTATTTTAAAATGTGGGGTTTTTGAAAGCTTATTATGAACACCCTGTATAAAATAAATAAACGCAATTACATTCATAGTATCTCTAGACCTCTTGTCATAAATTTCACTCAATGCCGAGGATAAAAAAATAGTTCTGGATTGTTTTTTTTTGATTTTTTTATTCAGGACTGCAAAACATTTTTTTTTAGTTTTTAATTTATTTCTCCGAAACTACAAAACCAAATAAACTAAAATTTGAGGCACTTATAAACGATAGTAATACGAACCTAAATATCCAATAAAATACTGGGTGTCCCATTTAAAAAATATAACTTTATGCTGTCACACTTTTTTGAGCCACCCTGTATAATTTAGAATATTTTTAAAATCCAATATCTCAAGCTGTTTCAGTATTGTTGATAAGTTCTTCCATAACGATTTAATCTTCCGTCCAGGCTTCGTTTGCGAACCCTGTATATAAAAACAGTATATTGCTAATACCATCTGCAATTATGTCCCCGCTATGGGCATCGAAGGGGGCGTGGTGAGTTTGCGCAGTTCGGAAATTTCCTTGTGAAAGTAAACATTCGCCAGGACCAGATTTCAATTTTTTTAATGTAAATTTGACGATATGATGATCCGACGGTGCCCTGATTGGCGTAAACTTTTGGTGCCATTAATTTTAAGGTTAGGTAGTGACCACATATATATTATATTGTATACGAGTGACACCCTCTTTTTTTTTATAAGCTTTTTAGTGAAATTCGGTTCCGAATATCGGATAATGTGATAAGCACTAATATACCGACAACAATGTGGATGAGCCCCTTTTTATTCTGTATTTGACAAAGCATCCAGAACCAAAGATGGCGACAACTAACAACAAACAAATAACGGCTCTGAGACGATCGATAAAATTTCCACCCTACTGCGTAAACTCAATAGGCCCGCGCCATCTCCTATAGCGGGGACACTTTTTGTATCTTGGAAAGGTCGTATTGGCAATATGCTGTTTATATATGTGTGGATATTTCCTCCACGAGGATCGATAACTTTTGACAACATTATGGTATGCTTAAAATCAGATTTCTTTCTTATATTGAGCATGTGTGGGACCGTGTGACCTGAACTTTATATTTGTATCCTTATTTTCGAATTTATAAATGTTTATAATGCTATAGCGGGGACACTTTGTATTTTGGAACGTTCGTATTGGCAATATGCTGTTTATATATGTGTGGATATTTCCTCCACGAGCATCGATAACTTCTGACACCATTATGGTATGATTAAAATTAGATTTCTTTCTTTATTGAGCATGTGTGGGACCGTGTGACCTGAACTTTATATTTGTATCCCTATCTTCGAATTTATAATGTTAACTAAATTAATTAAATTAATAGATAATTGCGTAACACTCTCCATTATAGACTTTATTTGTTGAAATAATTTTTATTTTAAATTTGGCAAAAGCCAAAAGTGATGAAATGTCGCATCGATTGTTTAATAAACGTTTTTTCGACAATATAACGTATTTAGAAGAAATATCGATTTTTGTTACCCGTAGTGGCATGGGGATACTTGTGGGCCAGCGTCTAACCCAGATATATTTCCATTTGGTTTAATTTAAACAATAAAAAGATATTGTCATGACAAATAAGTTAAATTTTAGGAAATTTACATGCATCTAGATTTTATGCGCCACCCCGTTCAATTAGACGTATCGGGACGTAAACTGCTCTGTCCTAAACTCCATAATCTCATTTCTATCAGTTAAAAATGTTTTTATTAAGATTGGTTCATTATTAACGAAATAACAGCTCATTAATTAGGACGTGCATTTTTGAATAATCGATAATTAATTGTGGTAGTGTATTTTAACGAGAAAATTGAAAATAAAAAGTTATCCTTTGTTTAGCAGCACCGTATATTCTCTTGCAGCTTACAAAAATTTTCAATATCCTATAAAGTTGTTATAGAACACTTATATCCGGATGTAGAAACGCATTAAACAATAATTAACTATGTAGACTTTGACAGTGATATATCACAGGCTGGAATAATTTTCTCAAAGCGCGGTTCGCAACTATGCGAGTAAATAATTTATGATAATCTCATTAATTGCACAAGGTTGCCTGGTTTGTAAATAATTGCCCAACACTACACTTCTAAATTGATATTTTATATATTGGCGTATTTTCACTTTTAGGAATATCAATAGTGATGCTCCAATACAATGGCAAATTGGCGATAAAAATATTATTTCAGAAATTATATCTAAAGAATCCAATGGTCGCATTTACATAAGCATTACCGATAAAATACATATTAAAAAAGCAAAAATATCAGATTCCAATATTTATAGGTATTATTCGGCCAATTAGTAAGTATAAAAATTAGTTGATATAAATCAAATATTGTTTTGCAGTTGCTGGCAGTTAAAAGAATTAGCCGGGACCATAAGACTCGTTGTGGAAAAGAGATTTGAATTCAACTTCAATCATACTATGATGCTTCTTGGATTAGTTATTATATTAGGAACCTTTCTATATGTGTTCGTAAAAATTATTGCTGCTAGGGAATACACAAAAAATTTTTAATTATAAAAATTTTATGTGTGAATATTTCACATTGCAAAGTGACATTAAATTTTGTTTAATGCGTCCATTTGCTAATAGAATATTCAATTTACAACATCCCATTTGCAGCAATCAGTAGAATTCAGGAACATTATTTTTTAGTATACAGGGTGTTATGGAGATGACTTATTATATTTAAACCGTCAAATCCTGAGATGAAAATAAATTTTAAAAAAATAACCATAATTGAATTATTGTACGAAATATACACTTTATATGAAATATCAAAATTTATGTGGCCGCTACTGAGAACGTTCGCAAATAGTTTATTGAGTTGTCAACACAGAATTGTAACCGGACATGTTCAGTTTTTGACAAGAAGACGTCTTTGACCCGCGTTATCACTTCTTTTTCAAACTTTTTAAAAAAAAAAATACTACAATTTTAAGGTACATACTCCCTTACCTTCGATCTTATTTTAAAATAATCCGTTTTATAATTAAATTCCATAAAAAAATAAAAGACAAAAAGTATGTTTTTCAACTGAACCAACACTAGATAATATCACACAAATTTGAAATCACATCACACACAACATTTATTATTATGAATTATTTCACAACAGAAAAAAATCCTGTAATGCTACGACTAACAAAACGTTTAAAATTCGTATACGTCAAGCACGTGGAACCCTCGACAGCGAGTCTCGAAACATACTGAAGCAACGGTAGTCGCGCGCGGCACGCATCCAAGAAAGAGCGAGACATGCGGTGTGATCTGACAACACTGTTAGCATACTCTACCACATTGTTGCTAACTGAATCCAGATGGAACGGCGCGACAGTATGTGGGTAAAAAGGGTTTTTACCTTAGTATTTAGATATTCGATTTAAACAAAAAAAGAATGTAGACTTTCTCTAGGACACCCTAGGAGTCACCCATTTAAATATAATAAGTTATTTCCATAACACCCTGTATTTTTATATAGGTTTTGTTAAAGAAAACAATGACTTTGATGACGATGACTTCTATTATTTATAAAATATAAAATAAGAGAGAGATTGAAAGAAGTTTGATTTTGTTTTAAAATAAGATGTATATTGTCAGTGGCTTTTCATTGAAAAGTGTATTTAAAAGGTTAAAAGGTTCAGGGTGTGATTAATTTTATAAAGAAAAGTTAATATGAACATATTATATCCGCAAGGGCTTAAATTTTCTCCTAAAAGTGTTGAAATTTTTTTCCTAAATCGTTATTTATCTCCGAAAGATATTATTCTCAATTTTGGTAGGATATAAAACCACATATTTTAATTAGAAAAGGTATTCTATCGATTCACCGGCGGCGTCCCTGCAAGCATGACCTCTGCTCTTCGTTACAAAAAAAAGTGGTACGCCACTGCCATTTTTCCATGTGATGTGCATTTTATTGAAGTCGGTGGCGAAATGTTTTTCATTGTTTTAATATTGGCGATAAATTATTATACTGGGTGATGCATCGTTTGGTTGGTTGGTTAAAGGCGGGGTCGGTTTAAGGTCCATACTTCTATCACTGGAGCCTTTCGGCTTATTGTGTACCCCGATCTTGTTAGAAGATGTTCGTTCCTTCCATGAGGTCCAGTAACCTTCTACCAAGCTTGTCATGTGGGAGATTGTCGCCACGTTGTATGTTCCCGAAGATATTTTGTCTTCTGCGAGACAGTGCTATGCAGCGGTATATTGTGTGTGAAGCGTTTTCATCCTCTTCGCCGCAGAGTCTGCATTCAATGGATCCGTCGTTTAAACCTATCCGTCGAAGGTGTTTTCGCAAGGGGCGTGTTAGCAGACCCATCACCTGGTTCAGCTGGAGCCGCGTCAGGGTTAGCATCACATTCGATAGTATTTTCGATTACGGCCCGTGCGTGTATTTTACCAGGTAACCCTTGCCATCGAGATAGGTGTTGTTGTTTCGACCATCTATCTAATGTTGGTTTTGTTGCCTGTTTTGATATTCCAAAGGCCGGTTCGGGGCCCCTGTGACTTTGAGCGGATCCGACTCTCGCTAGTTCATTCGCTTTTTCATTTCCTAATATCCCAGAGTGACCAGGGACCCACAAGAGCTCTACCTTGTTCCCCCTGGCCGCCAGTGCTTTTAGGTGGGTATGGCACTCCAGTGTAAGTTTTGAAGCAAAACCGATTGGAGTTCAGAGCCTTAAGAGTAGCTTGGCTGTCCAGCAGGATGTAAATCTTTTGGTTGTGGTAGCCCTTTTCAAGATTTTGTAGTACACATGCTTGTATGGAATGAACTTCCGCTTGGTATACTGTGGCGTAGTTCTCCAGAGGAATGCTTATGTCCATCCTGGGTCCCACACCGCTGTGGGCGCAGGTATATTTGGGGAAGCATCGTTTAGTTGAACATATGATATCCCATGTAACGTGATGGCAAAACCATGAAAGATTCATAGTTCAGATAATACAGCAAACACAAGCAAATCAAATTTTGACATTGAAGAAACGAAAATTAGTGTCCGTGACAATACGTTCATTATTTGTTATGTTCAGTTTTAGGTCAATATTTCCTGAACTATGAGAGTTTTGTGTTTTGTTATCACGTTTAATTGAATAGCTTACGATTGGCTCACCAAAATGTACTCAAACTTGGCACATGGATCCACCATGTCGCAATGCAGTTTTTTTTATAAATTGTACAGGGGAGCCAATATTCAGTCACCTCAAAAATTACATGATAATTCCTATGTTCAACTCAACGATCCATCACCCGGTATAGTATTAATCCACTATAAAGAATGTTGACTTGATAGTTTAAAAACTAACGGCAAGATGTTAAAAATAAGATAAGAAAATCCAACCTTGACAGGCTGAAATTTGAAAAGTGTTGAGTTTTATACTTTTTGTTATATTAAAATAATAATAATGTTATTTTAATATATATAATCACCTTTCCAAGTATCCTGATGCATTATACGAAGACTCTGTATATATATATTATATATATCAATGACCTTTTAAAAAATATATCCCCTTTTTTTTAAATTTCAGTTGTCGTGTTTGTGTCAATTATAAACAGTTTCAATTATTTGTTTTCAACTAAATGATGAATAAATATAAAACATTTTAAAATATACATATAAATTATTTATATTTAATGATATCAATGATAGGCACGTACTTACCACAAGTCCGTCAGCTGGTTTAGACGTTCGAAAGCTTGGCGGTACCATTTCCGGCGCTAGAGTCTGCGGAGGTTCGATGCCCTTTAAACATCTTGCCACAAACCACATGGCCAACGCAAACTGTTCATTATTTAACTTTCCTGTTTGCTTAATGTCGCAAAGTGCCCTAGGAAGAAAATAGGAAATGATGTATCAAGTAGGAAAAATTATTGGTCGAGGTAGCCGTTTCTGATCGGTATTCGTTTTGGTCTACCCTATATAATAATAAAAGCTGCAGCAACGTTTTTCAAATGACATTTAAGAAGAAAAAAAAAATTTTTTCGTAAAAATGTCGTCTCCACATAAGTTGTAGTAAAAAAAAGTTTAAGCTTTTTTAATTGGGCTCACAGAAAAAAACAATTTTAAAAACTTTGCACTCCTCAAAATATTTTTCAGGTAAATTTAATGCAAGCAACAAAAACACACGGTTGTAAATATTTAATTCAACTTACCAAATATGCGCCAGAATTTGTTGCGGAATCCCACTTCTTAAAAATACATCCTTAATTTCACCTCCAGATACGAAGCCATCCTTATCGATATCACTTTTAATAAACAGCGCATCTGATTTAGACTTTTCCTCAGCAGTGACGACCCACGGAATTGTTGGTTGCACGGACTGGGTTGGTTTCGAAGTAGGAATCTAAAATGTCAAACGATAATAAAAGTTGTGTCGGAGTTAGTACTGATCGGCCGATACGGATTTTTTTTGCCGATACCGTCAATCGGCCGATACAAATTTGTATCGGTATCGGCACCACATTTTTAAAAGATCTGTAACTATCAATATATGTTGATAACAACAGTGCGAAGTTGTAAAGTATCTTTAAGTCGAATACTGGTACCGACCACCGACCTAAAACTATGGATACGTACAACTTATGGGGTGTGCAGTAAAAAGTTTAATTTTACGAGTGAAAAATTGGTGTGCACGGTTTACCGGTCATATTTTTAAAGGTTGCTCGTCGGTGGTCTTGCGCACAATGCTGTCGCCGTCATATAGGCAACCCCGCCGTATTGGTGCCGGCTTGGTTGCCAACCAACGACGTGAATCCATGACGACCGTCCAGAACCATACGTGGACAATAGATAACGAAATTAATTTGAAAAGTGGCTTTTCAGTGATGGGCACAAGGCCTTCTTTTATGCGAGAAAATAGATTGTTTATTTCCCAGTAAAGGTCTTAATGCGCCAAAATATTGCTGTGTAATCATTTGCATTAAGGGCGAAGTACGGTCCTGTTCGCCGGTTAAGGTAAATCATTTTGTAGTAGCTTTGTTTACATGCGCGAGGCCATAAATTTGCCATTTTGCTTTTAGAGTTTGGCTATCCAAGATATAGGTCGGTGTCAAATTAAATTATTCCGACCGCCCGAGTACAAATACCAGCGGTGATTGCCCGTCAGTGTTGGTAATTAGCATGTAATTACACAATTTTCATGCATTTTCATTGCTTTGCGTGTAATTTTCGTGCATTCACAAAAACGTTTTTTGTTTGTGTGATTTGAAATATTTAATAAATCCACTCTTTATTCTCAAATTATATTTAAATTACCTTTTATTTTTTTCTATTTTGGCAAAAAATTCTTGCTTTCACAAAATATTACATGGTGTGTAAAAATCGTGTATTTGTGCGAAAACGTGTAATTTTTTCAGCTTATCGTGTAAGTTAATAAATTCAAATTACCAACACTGGTCATGCAGATAATGGTAATAAATATATGTATTTTTAAACCGATCAAAATAGTTCACAATTACTAGAAAAGCCAAAGCTGCTGAAGATTCATAAAAATGGGTTATCTTAGAAATTAATAAAATCGTTAATCTTAGGCCTTCTGCACACGGAGCGTCTCATCATAGACCCGTACTAGATGCAACATGTGGAAGGTGTACGCTTTTGTGCTGCACCTTTGGGTTTCAATAGCGAACTGCATACGAGGCGTCAGCGGCGCGGATTCGTCAAAGCAGACAAGCTGCAATACGCCGGGCGTACAGCGGTGCTAGTCGCTTTCAGTACGCTTAGCGGAGTAGAGCACGTGTTCTTTGTAGAATGGCCGATGAAACTGTTAAATTTGTGCAATTTATTGAAAAGTATGAATGTTTATATAATAATACCCTTCAGGAGTACTCCAGAATAGACGTAACGGAAAAAGATTGGGCATCAGCAATAGCCAGAGAGATGCAATTGTCAGGTCATTAATAATAGGCAATGAAAAAAAATCTACATAGTATTTGGTTTTCATTTTATATATGCCATTGCCACGGTAAAGCAACATTTAGTTGTAAAAAGTAATTTGCCAAGTAGTTTCGTAGATCTTGAGGTGAAGAAGTTTCATTTATATAAAACAAAATTAGGTCCTCTTCATCACTTGACATCTTCACAGTGTAAACACCGAGTTCGCACTACTAATAAAATAAAAGAAAACCTATTCATTTGCGGAATTTCAAAAGCGAGACAGATCGACGAATCTTATACGATACGCGTCTATGATGAGACGCTCCGTGTGCCGAAGGCCTTAATATGCCCATCGGCAAAACTTTGCCGATATGCCAATACGATACCGATATTCCACAATTCTCATAGAGATGACAACACAAAATTATTTAATAATACAACAGAACTTTAATAACGGTAGTCAACGAGACGACTCGGTTATATTTTGTAGCCGCGTTGTTCAAATAATAACTGATAAATTTTATACTTTATTTATTGAGAAAGAGCACCTAACAGGTTTAAAACCTAAACGCTCACGACTTTAAGGGAACCGTAGTCCGCCTAAAGCCGCCTCCATCGCTCGAACAGGTACCGATCGAGAGGGACGAGACGCGAAGCGGTGTGGCAACATCGCAACACGTATATTTACGACGTCGCCGTCGCATGTGGTATTATTTTAGCGGATTTTACCCGGAAGTTCCTAACAGTCGATTTAAAGAAAAAATATGTAAGCGTTCTCTAGAACACTCAAGAAGTCAAACAACCCCATTTAAATATAATAAACCATTTTTATAGCACTCTGTATAAGTTATTATTAAACGAACTGTCGTCAACAAAGGCAGGAATATATTTACTCGACTTTACTTGTAATAAGATAGATAAAAAGTTCGTTCGTGTCATTTTGATTCTGGGATTCGACAAAAATACTTACTACAGGTGGAATGACTGGCGGAGGGGGAAGGTCGGGTTTTATGCCATCAAGGGGGCGATTAATCATATTCACAATCCCTCCAATGGGCGTTGAATCTTTTCGCTTAAGAGGCTGCATAAGTTCAGAAGGTAAAGTATTAGGGATTGCATACTTCTCTAAAGCTTTGTAGACCAAATGCATAGCCTAAAAATAAAAGGTACATAATTAGAATTAAATTTAAAAAATTAATAAAATTTCTCGATTTCAAACAAAAGAATCATTACCGATATTATTGTTATAGAATGTAATAAAGACCATTTATATTACTTACCACTACAAATTCATGTCTATTCAGCATTCCATCTTTATCCTGATCTGCTAGATCCCATATTTTTCCTAACGTTTCGAAGGGAAGTTTAGATTCCATCAACACATTCTTCACCTAAAGCAAAATATAGTAGTCATTAATAAACAATAGAGATTTCTATAAACAGTGTTACGCTCGCGTTAGAATGCTCTCAGCAAGAATATTCTAAACTACTGGGTTGGTTGGTTAAAGGCGAGGGTCGTGTGTGTGGCCCGAACTTCTATCACTACAGCCTTCTGGCGTATTGTGCACCCCGATCTTGGTAGAAATATCACGTTGAATATTCCCAGAAGATTGAAGAATTCGCAGCTGTATATGATATGGTAGGCAGTTTCATCCTCTTCGTACCAGAATGTGCATTCAATGGGTCCATTGTAGATTCCTGTACGTTCCTAGTTCGTCTGCTTTTTCATTTCGTATTATCCCAGACTGACCAGAAACCCAAAATAGGTCTACCTTGTTTCTCCTGGACGCCAGTTCTATTAGGTTATTAAGACACTCCAGTGTGAGTTTTGATGTAAACCTATTGGAGTTCAGAGCGTTAAGAGCAGCTTGGCTGTCCGATAGGATGTATATCTTTTGGTCGTGGTAGCCGTTTTCAAGATTCTTTTGTACACACGCTATATGGCATGAACTTCCGCTTGGTATACTGTGGCGTAGTTACCCAGTGGAATGCTCATATCTATCCTGGGCCTTTCCCCAAATACACCTGCGCCCACGCCGTTGACTGTTTTTGATCCATCAGTATTCCAAACTAGACCCTTGTCGGGGTTGTACTAGAGTAGTAGATCGTTTTCAGACGATCGGTTTGCATTTCCAAGAGCTCGTCGTTGATTAGAACCGTGGCTTTTGTGTGTCCAATTTTCACGGGGTGCTGTGTCCACTCCACTTTTAAACTTTTAAACTTTATTTTAACAGATATTTTAAAATAATGGATTAGGATTGGATTAAAATAAATCGAATCCATTCGATTTTCCAATTTATTTTAAAATATCTCTTAAAATAAAGTCTAAAAAAAATGTTTAAATCTTAAAATTGAAAATCCGAAATTTCTGTCCTTTTTCCCAAAAATTTCCAAAACGAATTACAAAGGCCAATTTTTCGATAGCGTTGATTTGATTAGACTTTTTCTAATTTACAAAGGGGCCAATTTTTCGATAGCGTTGATTGGATTAGACTTTTTGTAATTTTACCAACACCAAAGCGCTTATATTTTATATTTATTAGGTTTTCAAAATCTATGATTTGTGTAAAGATTTGAAGATAAAAATTGACAGGTCCAAGCATTTTTTCCTAGATTTCCCTTGTAATTAATATGAATTTTGAACACAAAGTGGCGATGAGAGATAGTATCACTCTCATTGGCACTTTGTGTCGTCTGATTCATTTTCCAACGTTTGGGCTTTTGGCGACCATCCTTTTGTTTCATTATGAAAATTCCTCTTCTAACTCAGAATTCAACGACGTATCAAACTTAGTATTTATGACACGTTTCTGACTAATCATCATCAGTGGAACTAAGTGCATCCACCAGATAGTTCAAGCCAATTACAATTTAATTACCTACCGATTCTAAAAAACGATGATAATATAAAGACGAAACGTTAGATCGAAAATATAATGATGCTATCTTGTAGAGGGCACAAAGTGGCAATAAGAGAATAGAATTTATTTAAAAAATATCTGTTCAAAAAATTTCGACAGAAAAGATTTTCCAATAATCTCTAAAACAACTGGCAAACTTTTCGACAACATTTAAGTTTTTTTCCTAATTTATCTCTTATGGTATAGAGTTTAGAATATTCCTGTAGAGTACATTCTAAAAATAAAATTAGTTTTTCCTACGACCACCTACGAAATTGGAAAGAAATGTTGACAAACAACTGTATTTGAACAGAGGACAGATGGTACCAATTCGACAGTAGTAAAAAATAACCTTTCGGGACCAGTGGAGGGATTGGGGTGCTGTGTGGGGTAGAGGGTACTAGAGCTATACTGCACACATTAAAATAAATTCGATACATTTGTCTTCTATTTAAATTGTGGGGACCATTTTAGGCTTTTTATGATAAATATAAAAAATATGTAACACACCCATTAAACATAATAATTGCTAGGGTAAAGTAGAAATGGGAAACCGGGGTAAGCAAACGTGATTTATGGAATTATATTTGTTTTAATAATTTGAATTTTATTTTTAGCAACACTCCCCCTTAACTTTTGTAAAATACAAAATATTAGCTTTATTATCAATATTCTATTATTTAAAAGGATTTATTTTAAGGGCGTGTTGCGATTTTTAGATCTAACCTCCTTATTTCTCACAGAAAAGTTAAACGCGTTTGGGTTTTAGCATCGTATACCGAAATCAAAGTCTTAAACATT
This sequence comes from Barypeithes pellucidus, assembly GCA_963991005.1. NCBI lineage: Eukaryota > Metazoa > Arthropoda > Insecta > Coleoptera > Curculionidae > Barypeithes > Barypeithes pellucidus. The sequence continues at coordinate 27,353,073 of OZ022556.1, forward strand.
TATGTATACCTACTTATATTATTTTATGATTAAGTGCATAAAATATGAACTGACATTTGTTTGGATAGAGGTCCATATGGACCTCATATAATAGACGGAATAAATATACAGTATTTTAGTTGATAGAAAGAGATATCAAAATATGTTTAAGACATGATGGCAGTAAGTTCCATTTTGGCCAGAATTGCCACACATTTACGGTTTTGGAACGTTCTAGGAACGGTAGTGTAACGTAAGAATGTTAGTTCCAGTGACCATGCAGGCACGTAATCGTTACCACAAAATTATTACCCATTTTAGTAACAAAGTGGCAAAGAAACGGCGCCAGAACGGTTGCCGATACTAGAGCGGGTAAAGATCTTTATTAGTGGCGAATACGTAGCGGCGACTAAAATTGGTAGTTGGGAACAATTAGGAGAAAAAAAAACAGGTAAGTTAAAATGCTGAAATAATTAGGATTTGTGGCCGTAGGAAAAAATTGTGTACATTACTTGTGTGAAAGTAATTTCTCAAAATATACCTCCTTGTTTGAAATCTGCCACTTTTATTTTAACACTCGTTATGTAATATACCATTTAATAATAATCAGAATTGTATATGTAGATCATATCAATTAATTAGGTATTAGGAGTTATTTAAATATCTGAAATAGAATAGAAACTGGCTCCAAACTTTGCAAAAGAACAAAGTCACATGACAAATGTGAAAATAAGTTTTTAGGATACCAATCATGCAGAGGCAATTGGCGTAAAAAGTTTCTTTAATATTTCAATAATAAAAAAGATTCTCACCGTGACAACTTTTTGCCGGACATTGTTTTATGAACTTGAATATTTTTAACGATCGATATGTCAAAGCAATAAATGTTTATTGTACAAAAGACTACATATTTCCTATTCTATAGATGATATTAGAAACGTATCATCTAGAATCTAGAACGAAAATCTTACTTTGTTTCCTGGGATTAAACCATTTAATGGTTGCAAAGAGTCAAACAGTTTATCGTATTTTTCTCTTTCCGCAGGTTTTATAGTCCAATCAACTGCCGACGGTGGAAGTGAAGTAATTAGTGGAGTTGTAGAAGGTACTTGCGGCTTGGTTTTTCGCATAGGTATATCACCCTAAAAAAAAACAGATCTTTATATTATGAAAAGAGCAAACACAATATCAATACACAAAATAACTTCTCCGTTAAGCGTACTGAAAGCGACTGACACCGCTGTACGGCCGGCATAATACCATGATACAATAACTAAAGGTAAGATATCTAACCGTCCCAATTTCGTCTGGAGCGCGCAGTGACGTCAAAGGGAGAGCGATCCATATGACATTTATGTTCAATCTGGAAGTGGCCCTCATATCATAGGAAAGTAACGACCTTTTTTTCTTCTTGCTCGACACCGTTTTTTGCTATTCTATTAGGTTTCGAACCCTCAACCTATTACTTTTGATCAAAGATTTCTGGCAACACTGGTCGCCATGTAGTGCCGTTTGCCGTAGTTTTCCATGGAAATTTCCAAAGTTCATCAGAATATTTTCTTATTTAGTCATGTGTGTAATATGACGTGCGCTGTGTTCGGTTGTGATATGGATAACCAGGAAAAGAAATTTTACAGAAATATAAGATGTTTCCGCTTTTCTAAGGATAAAAACAAAAAATTAGAATGGGTAAGGTTTTATTTATTTTATTAACATTTACTTCTTAAGTATTTTCCACTGAAGCTGCCTTCAAAACATGTATGGAAATTAAAATATTGTTTGTTTAACTACTGAAGCAGACTATGAGTTTCTAAAGAATCTTCATAATTTCACTCCACTGAGAGATGGACTATTTAAAAAATAGTTTATTTTTTTTATAACTAGGTCGTATTTTAGCTTTAATCTTTGTTGTATGTTCATGAAATAAATAGACCTAAATACCATGATATTATTCTTTAATTTATATACCATTGAATGCGTTGAACCTTTTAATACCGTTAAAAGAGAGTTAAAAACGCTGACAGCATCTCCATAAGAGATTTAAAAATCACTCGCCCGTTGACGTCACAAGCCACGCCTCCATCGGCGTGGAATCATACCTCTTAGATCTTTATAGCATGGCGTATTACAGCTTGGCTGCTTTGACATACCCGCGTCGCTTACGCCTCGAATGCAGTTCGCTATTGAAACCCAAAGGAGCAGCACCAAAACGTACACCTTCCGTATGACCCATCTAATACGAGTCTATGACGATAGCTCCGTGTGCAGAAGGCACATATATGGCAAAAATGACATGTCAATATTTTAGTTTTTTGCCATTATCATCTAATAAATAATGTAATATTGTAGCACGTACATTTATGACTGTAAAGTCCTATTATTACAATAATTATACATGTTAGTTTGAATAATATCCTATAGTTAATATATTCAAGAATAGGGATATAAATTACGGCAGTTTGTGTGTATTTAAAGATGATAACCTGTCTCTAATGAGACCATAGGAGCAGAAACTGGTTAGAAGAGTGGTGTGGTGTCCTGAAACAATTTACTTACCATTTTTGGTGGAGGCACATCTTCGGTTAAGTTGTTTGTACTTAAATCTCTCCCATTTTGTACCAAAGCGACCAATTTTAACGCCACGAACATACCCGATTTGTCCAAACTGCCTCGGCCGCCGGGATCTGAAAGATCCCAAATACGGGAAAGAATCACATCGCTCAAACCGGAGCGTTTGAGGAACCTTGCCGCTTCCATGCCGCCGACGGAACCGAACCCGTTAGGGTCGACCTAAAAACAAAAAAATTACTACAAAAAAACTGTACAAAAATACAATTTCTTAATGTATTAATCGATAATTGTTTTGTAAATTATAAGAGTTTATATTCTGCGGACATCTTGTGTGAAAAGTTGCTTTGCGAAAACGTTAAAGCAAAATATTTCGCATTTATTTATGTAGCTCAAAAGGATATTTTCGTAGAACAAGACTATATGTATACAGGGCGTTTAAAAAAAAACATGCGTCATCGCTAATGTGGTGATTTCCTTAAACACAAAAATAAGACAAATGATTCCTATCAACATGGGTTCGTAGATGCTTTGTTTGAAATATACAGGGTGTTAAAAGTTTTTAATTTTTTCGGTGATATTTCCGAAACGGCTTTCGTAGTTTTAATGAAATTTGGGTTATGAAAAGTACCTAAAATAGCACATTTTAGCAATAATAGGTTTATCAGATCTAATAATTTTTAACGAAAAATAGGAACGGCACTGACTTTTTCCCATTTTGACAGCACGGTTTGTTAGAAATTTAAGTGACTAAAAAATTGTAACACCCTGTATCTTTCAAATAAAGCATCTGCCAACCCGTCTTATTCTTGGGTAAGGAATCACCACACGAGCGATGGCACGCGTTTTCTTAAGCACCTTGTATACTATACAGTGTCCAAAATATCGTTATATCCAAAACGGTAAGAATTACAAAGTCGTTTAAATAGAGAGAGAATAGTTTTAGTGATAATTTATAATGCGCTTACAGTGTTGTCAAATAGTTAAGAATGTAAAGTAAAAACTCCTCAACATATTTTCTCCAAATACGTCAAAAACCACTGATTTGATCAAAAAAGTTATGGTTTTTCGTGCTCTGTCAAACGGAAACGTTTTCTTAAAATGACGCTGACCGTTTAAGTTATTGCTACCAACTCAGATATACCGGGTGTTTCAGGAGGAACGCTCACCCTTATAACTTTTTTGCTATTTAAATTACAGAAATAAAATTTGGTGGGTTTGTATGTGATATTATTTTGCATTTTATGAGATGGCGGACTCCATTTTGTCACTTCCGGTTTAACCGGAAATGACATCAACTTTGAATTTTTAAATGGAACACCCAGTATATTTTTGGATATATCGATTCATAACACCATTCCTAATTCAATGACAACCCATACGTCACTTTTTGACACTTAAATAATGTTTCTGTTATGAACTCCCTAAAATTACTTCTAAGGCCGGTATTAGACTAAAAGATATTTGACAAAGATCTTTTATAAAAGATATTTTATAAAATATTTGACAGTGTAATATCAGTTCTTTTATAAAATATTTATTTTATAAAAGATATTTTATAAAAGAAACAACAGACGATTATCTTTGATAAAAGATTTTATAGTTGATTGGTAGTAACGGTAGTAACCTTATTTTCTGACAATAAGGCATATATTTGACATTGACTGCGACTGTTATTTAAATACCATGGCGGAAAAGAAGTTTGTCTGGTGCATTTCTGCAATGAAATTGTAAATTTCGGAGTATGAAAGTACAAAATTATCAACACCCAACGGCGGATCCAGAATTCGGTTTGGGGGGGGGGGGGGTCAAACTTCGATATAACAAGGAAAAGTTGCGTAAAGTAATACCCTGTCGCGTTAGTCAAACCGGAATATACAGTGTGTCCACTGATTGACTATCGAAGAGGGAAAACTTTTTTATTTGTGGGTTTATGAAAAAAAGTTATTTTTCATAAAAACTCCTGCTTGTTCTCCAACGACCAAAAAGTATATTATTTTTTCAAATTTATATACCGGGTGTTCAGAATTTAGAAAAATATGAAAAAAGCTAAGAACAAAGTACCCTTATGTGTAAAGATAGGATAAAAACTAATTAGTAAAAGTTGTTGTGGTTGAGAACCTACGTCTCGTTACCAAGTTTTGACTTATTAGCTAAATGTACAGAGACAGGCAAAAAATTCCAACTCATAAAATATGATTTGCTTTAAATTAACGCATTTTACAAATTAGTTAATCTTTAGAACGTATTTCTTTGTATAATATTAACCCATGTTATTAAAAAATCAATACGTTTTAAAATAAAACCGTGCACTATTCATAATTAAACGAATTTATTAGAGAACGAATGAAGAGTAAAAAATTGTAACAAGTATAACAAATGTAAGTGAAAAAAGGCAGGTTATCAGCAAAAAAAACTATTCAAAGGTTTCTCCACCAACCTCCTCGCATCGTTGGACTTTCTTAATAAATGCTTTATATGCATTTCGTATCTCTTGCAAAGGGATAGCCTGAATCGCTTCTCTAATTCTAATTTTTAAATTGTCAAGATCAGGTTCCAAATGAGATGCATACACTTTCTGGGTAAGGTAGCCCCATAAGTAAAAATCCATTATTGTAAGGTCGGGACTTCTTGGCGGCCAAGGGATTGGTCCATATCTCCCAATCCAGCGCTCCGGAAATTGTCGATTCAACCATTCCCGCACAATAACAGTGGAATGCGCAGGATGACCATCTTGTTGAAAATATGCAGTTTGCCTGTCAATAAGTGGCATATTATTTAAATAATGAAAAAAAATTGAATTTAGCATTTCTAAATAACTATGCTGATTCATATTTGCTTCAAAGAAGTACGGTCCAATTATTCCGTTGTACGTAACTGCACACCAAACGTTAACTTTCTTGGAGTACTGTCTTCTGCAATGAATTCGAAAATGGGGATTCTCAGTTGACCAGTAACGTACATTTTGGGAACTAACCACTCCATTAGTTGAGAAAGTAGCTTCATCGGAAAAAATAATATTATGAAAAAAGTTTCTATTTTGTAAGTATTTCTGACCAACCCATAAGCAAAAATCAAGTCTTTTTGCATCATCATTTGCTTCTAGAGTATGAACAAATTTAGGTTTATATGGCCTGACTTTATTAGCTTTAAAAATTATTTGCAAATATGATTTACTAATGTTTCCAATATGGGATGCTCTAATCCTTAGCGATGTTTTGGGAAAATGCCGAACGGAATCCAGCGCAAGAGTTGCCCCAACATTTTCTTCTTCATTGATAGGAGTCTTCTTCTTTTTAATATTTAAAATGCTTCCTGTTCTTCTAAATTTTAAAACAATAGATTTAACTGATATTCGGTTAACGGTAATATTTGGCCATTTCTCGTTAAACATTCTTGTGACATACGAGTATGAGATATTTTCCCCTAAACCATAACATTGGACAATAAATACTTTTTGTTCTAACGTTAGCATTTTTTTTCACTGTCATAAATTAAGCAATATGACATTGACAACATTTTTATTTGTTTGTTCATTTGTTAAATACGTCGCTCCGCGATGTGTTTTCAACGCCGTCTTGTCGGTAAAATGTACGTCCATTGTCATCGCAACGTATACTATAAAGTTTTTACAAAGAAATACGTTCTAAAGATTAACTAATTTGTAAAATGCGTTAATTTAAAGCAAATCATATTTTATGAGTTGGAATTTTTTGCCTGTCTCTGTACATTTAGCTAATAAGTCAAAACTTGGTAATGAGACGTAGGTTCTCAACCACAACAACTTTTACTAATTAGTTTTTATCCTATCTTTACACATAAGGGTACTTTGTTCTTAGCTTTTTTCATATTTTTCTAAATTCTGAACACCCGGTATATAAATTTGAAAAAATAATATACTTTTTGGTCGTTGGAGAACAAGCAGGAGTTTTTATGAAAAATAACTTTTTTTCATAAACCCACAAATAAAAAAGTTTTCCCTCTTCGATAGTCAATCAGTGGACACACTGTATAATATTTTTCGTGTTAAATTGATGGATTGGGGGAGGGGGTCATGACCCCCCCACGACCCTCCCCCCTGGATCCGCGCTTGTCAACACCCGGATTATAAAAACCGAAATAAACGACTAGATATAGTGTATATATATATACATAAATTTGCGAAGTTATAACGGCATTCAAAGGTGGATGGTGGATTACTCTCTGTTGTTGCCAGAAATCGAAGGTCGAACAACGCGTTCCTCAGAGCTGAATTCCTCAAATGTATTCTGTCGGGATATTAATGGTGCTATCTTTAAAACAATAAACTTAAATGTTCATTCGCGTCAATTCTTAAATAGTTCTTATAACTCCTAATATCTTCAGATTGTAACTTCCGAAGAAGATTGCGGTGGACACAGGGCCTTACCCAAAGTCGCCCGGTTCTTTTTTGTTGTTGTGTAAGCGAATGCAGGTCTTTCATTCATTTTTAATTGTAAACATGTGGCAAGTTCCTTCAAAAATTGACAAAGTTCTTTGACAGTGTAATATTAGTAAAAACGTTTATAAAAGAAATATTATCAAAGAAATGCTACAAAATATTTTATAAAAGATCCTCGTCAAATATATTTGATAGTCTAATACCGGCCTAAGCCAAATTCTTGATAAAAATGTAAGTTTTATGGTTTTAAATTTTTTATACGTTTTTTAAGGTTATTTTTGCCAAAAAAACGATTTTTTCCAACAATTTGATATCACACTCTTATGTCAAATTAAACAAGAAGAGATAATTTATTAAAAATACCAATTCATGACAAAAATACAAGAAGAAGCGCAAACGGCTTTGCATTTATCCAGGTTCTCATAACACCATAATGCTAACAAACAAATGAACATAAGTGTCAACAAGTGCCGTACGGGGTGTTGTTGAATTTGTTGAGGTCGTTTCCGGTTAAACCGGAAGTTACAAAATAAAGTCCGTCATGTCATAAAATGCAAAATAATATCACATACAAACCAACCAAATTTTATTTCTGTACTTTAAACAATAAGAAAGTTATAGGGTTCCTAATGAAACACCCGGTATTTAATAAGGGCAGGGAATTTTTTTTTCATATCTCGGAAGAAGATCCAATTTGCAATTCAACGGTATATCACACAAGTATATTTTCTGATATTTCGAGGCAAAAATGCATCATCAGCATATATCCTTAATACGTAGTATTATAATCAGAACATATCCATTATCGTATAACAATTGATTTTTATATGACTTAAAACCGATTAAAATTAATTGGAAACATTTTATTTGCATTTAGTGGAGAACGAAAAATCATACTTGTTTTATATTAAATAATTTTTAATCGTGCAATGGCAGGCAATTTCAGCATTTAATTAAATAATATTAATATTTTTTTGTTGTGTTGAGTTTCTGTTTCAATCTAGTTTTACCATAATTTTAATGTAATTGAAATAAATCAGCATTGTTGCAATAATTAATTGTTGCCTTCAAATTAAATTTGCAAACGGCAATTTTTCGGAAATCGTTATTTCCAGAGGCATGGTGGGTTATGCAAAAAGTTTCAAGTGTTTATTATACGATTCGAAACTGACATAATATACTGGGTGTTCCTTTTTAAAAAAAAATCTTAGATGACGTCCTATCTTTCACCTGGGATATTCTATATCCTACCTTCCACCCTATATACGATTTACCTTTAAAAATGAGCAACTAAAAATACTAATCGACGTGTCCGAGCGTTAAAAACAAATCCCTGATTAAATCGATTTGTACAAGACTTTATGGACGCACTGTATGTTATTTAAGGGATATAATTAAATAAATTTGAGTGAACTAACACGAGAAAAGTTTGTCGATGATCAATCGATAAAACCTTTAACCTAGGGCAGGGGTTCCCAACTTTGTTGAATTCGCGGCGCACTGAAGAGATTTAGGGCCGATATTTGAATGATACCTTAAGTTAGTTAGTTGTGAATTCCGTCATTCCCAGAAATGCCTAGTCATTTCACGTATTGCCGGCAAATAGTGTAACTCTACGTTTGGTACACCGATTGCCTAAGAGTATCAGGCAATAACGGAATTATTTCAGTCAAACGCTGTACTTAACTAAATGATTTAAGTTACCCTGTTTGCCGGTTTTAGTCGAACGCTGTAATTGTGTTTAACATCTGTGTGGTGATTTTTTTTTTTGAAAATTAAATGTTGAAGCATTCAGAATTATTTTATAAGAAGTTAGATGACTATTACTCCAATCAAAGTAAGAAAAAAACCTTGGAATATTACGGAATTGACGGAGGTAAGATAGGAAGATAATTTTCTTCAATTTTAAGGAAATTCATTATAATCACTTATTTACAAACCTTTTAATTTAAAATACCTTATTTTCATGCACTACTGGCAACACTGTCCTAATTGCAATGATTGACTAAAACCGGCAAGGCAAACATTGTAACTTAAATCATTTAGTTAAGTACAGCGTTTGACTGAAAGAATTCCGTCATTACAGGGAATGCCTGATACTCTTAGGCAAACGGTGTACCAAACGTAGTGTTACACTATTTGTCGGCAATACGTGAAATGACTAGGCATTTCTGGGAATGACGGATTTCACTAATTGACGCCGACATATCTCCGTCGGTTCATACCATCACGGAACCTCATCTTTGTCAAAGAATATACTGAATTCATAGTGCATTAGAAATTAAGGAAAATTATTGATAACTTGGATCATTTTGAGTGTTTGAGAATAAATGCATGTATTGACATGAACCAAAAAGCAAAATGTAAGGAATAGATTACTCTAACACTGTTTTGGGGCGATTCACCGGTTATAATAACTATTCCAAATTGGTTCTTACCACTGGCGTTGTAGCGATTATGGTTTATTAAGACGGGAAATGCATAGTTAACTTAGGGTATAACCACATATAACCGCGGTAATTACCGGACGATCGCCCCAAAACGGTTCGTTTCGTTTCGACACTTTTATAGGGTATCTTCGTAATTGTTAGTGCTATCAAAAAAGTAATGTAGGTGTCATGTACTCTTTTTGGGTCAAACTTAAAATAGTAAAATCAAAATTTGAAAATTTTCGCTAGCTTAAGAGATACGGGGGAAAATCAAAGAATTGACAATTTCTAAATTACCCTATATTTTCTTAGTTAAAAGAGATATAGAAAAATGTTGTGTACAGAAGTTTCTTTATAATGATTGTTGAATAATCTGCCGTTTTCAGAATAAGTACACGGGGTCAGTTAAAAAAGTTATCGGACCTCATATCATTTTTTTGAAATGGAACACCCTGTATATTTTAAACTAGAAAGATAGCATTTTCAATTCTCTTTTGAAATTTATAACACACCATGGATGATATTGGTTTCCTAGGCGATTTATTTAAACTTTTCTCCATTTTCTTTGTTTTCTTTATTATAAGTTTTTGATCTCGGCATAGTAAACGAGCCGTATATTTTTAAATTATGTTCCAGCCGTCGGAATATGTCCTTAAATGGTTGCCGTCTTTCCGGATAGCGAACAAAATATAAATTTTGAGACATTTCTTCGTTTTTTGCACTGTCAATATAAACTGATATTATATCAAATTTTTCAAAATGTTGATAAGTCATTTGCACAAATGAATATGTAAAAATGAAATTAACGTTAAATGTTGATAGTCAACATAGTTGTTTCTAGTATATTAGCTTTTGTTTAATGGCCTAGTGTGGTTTAAAGTAATAAAGTTTAAATAAATCACCTAGGAAACCAATATTATCCATAGTGTGTTATATATTTGAAAAGAGAATTTAAAATGCTATCTTTTTAGATTAAAATATACAGGGTGTTCCATTTTTAAAAAATGAGGTTAGGTCCGACAACTTTTTTACCTGACCTCGTATACTTATACTGAAAACGGCAGACTATTCAACAATCGTTATAAAGAAACTTTTATAAAAATATTTTTCTGTATCTCTTTTAACTAAGAAAATATAGGGTAATTTTAAAATTGTATTCTTTTTAATTTCCCTCGTATCTTTAAGCGAGAATTAAATTTTTATTTTACCATTTTAAGTTTAATCCAAAAAGAGCACCCGACACCTACATTACTTTTTTTGATAGCACTAGCAATTACGGAGATACCTTATAAAAGTGTCGAAAATGGGTTTGGGACACCCTATACATCAAAACCGGTATTTTGAAATAATTTTGATACTTGATTATTTCAGAGGGTGTTTTGAAATTAGATGAAAAATAAGAACATTTTGATTATCCTTGTATAATATGTCGAATAACCGATGTTACTCTAAATTTGTAAACGACGAGTTAAAACTGATAGTTGTACAGTTCTTTAAAAAAAATTTATTAATATCGGACTAAAAATAAAAAAGGTATTAAGCCAGAACTTTTATCAAAATTTTGTAATGACCATTTTCCATGAATGTGCCACGTATTTGCATCTTTTACAATATCAAACGCAGAAATTCTCGTTTGCGTCACGGTTAGGTAGATTATACGTTTGTTTTTATAATATTGTAAATTACAACAATAATTGTTTTATTTAGTTTTAATGAGTGGTAGTGTTTGAAAACGTACCATCGAGATACATTTTTGATATTTTAGGCTCTTAAATTTCGTCTCATATTTAGTAATGGAGTTTAAAATTTAATTCTTGCCCTGTAACTGACACCTACGGCTATTTTTCCTGATGCTAATGTTTTTATGACAGTAGGGAATAATAACGAACGAAGATGCTGGAAAATTAAAAAACAAATCATAGAATCTTAGTTCTCTACGTGGTAATTTTGTTCCGTTAAAAGAAAAGTTCCTTTTTAAAAACAATTTTATTACAATACAGAGAAGATGTTTACTTTAAGAGCTTAAAACAGAGAGTGATTTTAATATTTCATTAAATAAAGCATTACAATTCAAATATGCTGGTGTCATCACCAGATAAGGCTTCTAAGAAAGATGTCGTGAGAATCATCTAGGTCGGCAGGTTCCATGGATGTAACTCCTCCCTCCTTAAGCCGAAAAAATACTGGATGTATTTTGTGAGGAATTGGTTCCTTCGGTTTTGGCATCGATTGGGCCCTGGGATTGATTATTGGTTCTATTTGTCGTGTAGATTTTGAGTAGGGGTCTAAGTCGATTTCTGAATTTCCATACCATGTATATTGACAGAATGATAACTAGGATTCCTATTAGGTAATTCATAATATTTGAAGTCCGGTCCTGTTCTTCTATAGGAGATATTGGTGATAGCTGGTTAGCCATGTCTTTTAATCTATAGATATCTTCAAAGTTTAGTTTCCCTAAGTCGGGTGTCTTGAACATTATCGATGAGGTAGAGTTTCCTATTTCTATATCTGGTAGGATTAATGGTTTTCCTTGTTTAATTTTTATGTCGTTGACAAATTTCTTTGGTCCAACTTGAATTTGGCAATTTTCTTGAACTTTCGCCAGGGTAGGTAGATTGATTTTTATATACTGATCAATTTTGCATTTTGAAAAAAGACTTTCTTCTTTATTTGGAATTATTAGTACTTCTTCTTGCGTGATTTGTTCTGTTATTATTTCTTGTATATTAACTTCTAAAATAGGACAGTTGTCTAGCGTGAATCCGTTAAGCAGTAGAAGGGTGCATTCGTCTTGGGGGTGGAAGTTTTCATTGCAATAGTAGTCCTCTTCAATTTGGGGGCAAGTATTTTCTTCAAATTGGGTTCTTTCTTTTGCTTGTGCCAAATAAGGATATTTTGGGACAAATATTTTGTGGTTTTGGATAATAGGATAAAGGTGGTAAAAGGTAAATCCTTCAGGACGGATTATAGGAACATGAATAGCGAACATCACCTTAGCTTTCGAAAAAGTAACCTGAGTTCCCAAAAATTGGTAATATGATAGTATATTTTCAAATTTTGGTATTTCCTCATTATTATAGATTGTTTTTAGATAATCTATCATTTGTTTTAATTCTAAACTTGAAACTATTGAATTATGCAGTGCATTTAATTTGGCAAACATAATAGCGTCCTCTAAGTTATCGATAAAGGTAATTAAATTTTGACAGTCTAAATTTATTTGGTGAATTAATCCCTGAAAACTTATGTAATCATTTAAATCATTAATTGATTTTTGAATGACGTCTTTAAATACTTTTAGACCATATTGCAGTTGTTTTTGGTTTTCATTAAGAATCGATATTGTTTTATTATAATTATTAATTAGGTTTTTTGATAAGGAAACCTGTAAATTTAATTCATGGATAATATTTTTCTGATTAGTTTCAAGGTTTTTTATATGTTCATCGTATCTTTTTCCATCCTCAGCGTCTAGTGTACCGAATAACCATTTATTAACTTTTCCTACAATATTAATTAGACCTCTTTTATTTCTTACGTGTGGGTAGAGATTCTCGAGTTTATCTTGTGTTGTTTGAATTAAAAATTCCGTTCTAAGAATTGCGCTTTCTGATAGTCCCTGATAAGAAATTGGATTTGTAGCGTTTTCTAGCTTTATATGACTTTTTATTATGCGAAAGTATTTTTCTACGTTTGTAAGTTGTAACAAAATAGGTTCTAGATCTACATAGTGGAGAAACGTATGTTTTGTATATATAAGTTTAGCTTTTCCTAATTCTATGGGAAGAATAGGGTTCTTAAGGGTTGTCAGTTGTATGTCATTGGTGTTGCTGTACGTTTGAAGTACTTGGAGCGTCATGATCAATGTCAGGGTCGTCCTTTTCATTGTCAATCTGAAAATTCGGTGGTTGTTTAATTCGGGGTTTTCTAATGCTACTTTTATGATATGTACCCTTTTGAGTGATTAACTTGTTATCGGTTTGATTTTTAACCAAAAATTTTTTAAATTTCGGCAAGTCTTTGCCTCTGGCTTTTGTTTTAATATAGGCTTCGTTTGAATGCGCGAAATCCGGCGGGTCGTCTCGGTTTTCGTTTCTTTTGTTAATTATGTTCTCTTTAGTTTCAGCGTTTTTTTGTTGAATCCTGCGATAAAGTTGTGCCGCGTTTTCTTTATGCTGTTGTACGTAATTTGATACTATTACGTGGTCGTTAATATCGAATGGGTTTGGACTATTAATGTGACCTTTTAATATTTCGAATGGTGTATATTTAGTTACACTATGAATTGAATTATTGTATGCCATTATTACGCGTTTCATGAGTTGCGTGGGTGTAAAATTTTTATTTTCTTCTTTTAAACATCTATAATGCTCAATTAAAGTTGAATGAAACCGTTCAACAGGGGAATTTGAGTTGCTATTTTTTGGGGTAGTATAATGAAGTTCGATTTTGTAAAGTTTGCAAAAATCTTCCATTTCTTTATTTTTAAATTCTGTACCAGAATCCGTTGTAATTTTGAGGGGTAAGCCATGATGCGTAATAAAATTTAATAGGTTTTCTAGTATTTCTGGTCCCGTTAAACTATTTATGTGATATGCTTGACCGTATCGAGAAAAGGTATCTATTATTGTCAAAAATATCTCGTTCGATATTTTGAATGTGTCCATATGTACTAATTCGAGTGGTTTTGAACTCGTCGGGGTTAAATTAAATTTGATTACCGGTGGGTTTCTGTCATATTTATTGTTTAGACATGTTTCGCAATTGTTAATATAATTTGTAATGTCTTCAGACATTTTTGGCCAGTAATATTTTCGCGTGAGTGCTAATTTTGTTTCATTAATACCTCGATGGCATGTTTTGGTTGTATGATACATTTCGAGTTTTTCTTTTTGGTCATTTAGTTTTTCTACGTCTTCTAAAAATTTTGAACATTGAATTAATTTGTATGAAGAATTTTGGAAAAGGTTCTGGACCGTAACGATGAATATTCTTGCTATTTCAGGTTCTCTGAAATACAAAGCAAATGTTTGTTTGGGGTCAATGAATTCTTTTAAAATCTTTATTATATGTTCGCGTGGGTCTCTTTTTGATATTGTGACGTAAAGACGCGTATTTTCAAAGATTTTGTTGTATTTACATTGCATTTTATTTATATCACCTACGGTAATAACAATTTGATTTTTAAAACTATTTAAGGACCGTTCGGATATAGGTATATTTATTATTGGGTGTTCTAATGAGGTATGTACCGTTTCTAAGTCGTCATCGATATTTTTTACAGGGGGTCGAATCTGTATATCAGATATTATATTGATTTTTTGTTTGTCTGTATTTGTTGGAATTTCGTTCCATGGTTCAAGGAAGTCATTTACAATTGATTGATCTAGTATTGGAATGTCTTGGTTCTGTAAATATTCGTTTATTATGCTGTCTACGTCACCGGGGTTATTGTCTGTAGACACTGTCTCTAAGGCGTTAAGGTTATTGTTAGTGGGATACCTTGATTTGAATGAATCAACAAGAATAGGTTCAGTTAATGTCACGAAAATGGTTCTATCAGAATGATTCTGTATTTCTACGGGGGCGAATCCGTTTTTTGCATAAGATAATATTTGTGGTAGAAATAATATATCGATTTTACATGATCGTGTCAAAATTTCTCCCTCTGCTATGTTCACAGGAACGTTTTTTATTATTTTTTCGTGTGGGTTTACCGAAAACGAAAAAGAAGATTCATGTACTTTTCTATAAAAGAAAGGTATTTCTATGTTAGGTCCGATCAATCTCGTATTACATAAATCTATATTAAGTTGCATATTAATTAGGTCAGTTAAACCTAGTATTCCGTCAAAGTAATCGTGAAAGTCAAAAAGAATAAAGTTTATATTATAATCTATACGGAATTCTGCGAAAGCCGGTATAGATGCTTGGAATTTAGTTACTTGACTTCCCAAAGCTGTTTTTATAGTATTGTTAGACTGATAAATACAGTGGGCATAAAAAGTTTCTGCAATTGATGGTTTTAAAATGGATCGTTGACTACCAGTGTCAATTAAAAGTTTTAAATTTGGATGTTTAATTTTCACGTATGGAAGGGCGTTGCATGAAGATATATTAATTTCTGTCATGTCGGTTCGTTTATTGGGCTCGTTTCTGGAAAATTTTGGGTATGAACATTGTCTTCTTTGTCCATAATCTGTTTATTAAGTAATGGTTGTTCATGTGTCATTTCAGGTTGATTTTGATGCATTATATATTGATCGTAATCAGAATATTGCATATCGTAGTACTGTTGATCAGGGGTCATTTGAAAGTCCGGATAGTTAGCTGCATAACTACCGTGTGTTTCGTATTCGTCGTAGTAAGTATTTTCGAAATTTAAATCATCATATCCTTCGTTAAAATAAAGTTCTTGAAAAGCAAAATTTGGTTTTCTATTAGGATATTGATTTCTAAAATGATTTTGTGGGGCATTATACAAATTTTGTCGATTTGAATTTACCGTCGGGTTCCTAGAAGTAGTGGACATAGGTACCGGGCGTGGTAACTGATTTGGTGGAATTTGGTTAGGCCTGAAAACATTTTGGGGTTTACCAAAAATTTGTTGGTTAGTGGGGTAGTTTCGCGGGGGCAAATACCGTGGTTGTATGTTTATGGGTCCGCTAGGAAATTTTGGTCTTTGAGGGAAGTTTTGTGGTACTATGTTTTGTGGCGTGTTAAAGTTATTATACATTTGATGTCCATTCTGAAAATTTTGAAATTGTCTTGGTTTTTGGAACCAATTATCTTGTTTTTGCATTTTTGGCGTTTCGCCGAAACTGTTATATAACTTTTCAAAATTTTCGAATTCGCTTACGTATGCCATTGCGTCTTCGAGAGTTGCTGGCTTTTTTATGTGCATGTTATTTTTTAATATGCCGGTGCATCCTGCAATGAAAGTATTTAAAGCCGTTTTTTCGTAGTAACTTATGTGACATAATTTTTCTTGGGCACTTAAAGAATTATTATTACTTATTCTTTGAATAACATTACTGCGTAATAATTGTATTCGATTGCCAAAATTTAATATATGTTCACCTTTATGAGGTTTAGTTCTAGTTAATTCTTGAACTAAACAGTCTGAGTCGGTTCTATCGGAAAAACCAGAAATTAATGCTGCGCGCAATTTCGACCATTCGTCTAGCTCAATGCGGTTGCCAAGCATTATTTCAGCTTTACCAGTTAGTTTTTCAATTATGCATTCCACAATATGGGTATTTAAGTCATTATCGTTAAAATGTTGATATTTGGCGACTAAGTCGTCACATCTTTTAACAAATTTGTTTAAATAGTCACTGTTGCCATCAAAAGGCTTGATATTTTCGATTTTTAATTTAAATAAATCCCAATTCACAACAAGAGGTGTGGATTGCGTTTGGTTAGTCTGCTCCTGCGGAGTACTCATCTTTATTAATAAAATAAAGAACAAATGATAAACTAAATTAAACTGTAATTTATCAAATAATATTATAAATAATTATAATATTTTCTTAACTTTGAAATTTCAAAATATGAAAGATTCTTCTTTCTCTTTTTTAAATTTCTTTGTTAAAAATTTAACTTTCCTAAAATTATGTGTCTTCAATAGACGGGTCCTAAAAATAAAATGTCTACAATAGACTGAGCTAAGCTAGGTGATGTGCACAATGCACGAGCCTAAAATTATCCCTAAGAAACCTTATTCGGAGGATCAAGGGGCGAAAAGGAATTTGGCACTTACCGTATCTTCCTTTCCCGACTCTGCTGGCTGGGCTTCTCAGAAGTGGCTTCTCTGGATTGGTTGATTCTTTGATAGTGCTGAAGGGTTGATACCACAATTCGACGAGTTTTTTCGATATGCGATCGGAAAACACGCTAAACGCACTATCCTACCGACTGCGCCAATTTTGTTCCGTTAAAAGAAAAGTTCCTTTTTAAAAACAATTTTATTACAATACAGAGAAGATGTTTACTTTAAGAGCTTAAAACAGAGAGTGATTTTAATATTTCATTAAATAAAGCATTACAATTCAAATATGCTGGTGTCATCACCAGATAAGGCTTCTAAGAAAGATGTCGTGAGAATCATCTAGGTCGGCAGGTTCCATGGATGTAACTTGGTTCAAGCTAATACAAGTCCTTGGAAAGTTATATGTGTTTATATTTTGTAATAATCATCCATTTTCTAAATGGCGTGTTATGCAGGAATGTGATTGAGAAAAAATATTCAGTTTGTATTATTGCGGTCAGCATACAATTAAGTGTATTATTTTCTTAAATTAAAGAAAATTTATTTACGACGACCGAGTAAATTCCGTGTAAATTTTTTTCGGTTTGCACAGGCATGTTGTTTCGGAAATAATGTTAATAATGACAAGAACACATCCTGAAATACTTATTCTCCATAGATTTATAGTATAGCGAAAAAATGTATACAGGGTGTAACAAGTTCGTCCTTCACCATTGGAATTTCGGGAACGATAAGAGATACGAAGTCGGTTAAATTGCGGCAAGGTTGCGCAATTATGGGCCCAATAATATGCCCCCTAAACAAATCAAAAAGGCAGGTGCTTTCAAAATATTTGGAAAAATCAAAAAAATCAAAAAATTTTGCGTTTCGCTTTTTATTTTTTCCTGCCTTTGTTCGAAGAGATTCCAAAAATAAATTTTACTATCTCATTGCTACTTTTTAGTCTCCACAAGATGGCTTCATCAGATGTTTAATGCAAAGTTTCATCGTCACCTTCATCACGTCACTATATTTTTTTTAAATAGGGGGTCTGGATTTTTATGTTTAAATTATGAAAGAGGAACTAACTAAAACTAACCTTTACGAGATTTTATTCCTTATATTGACCATCTTCATTAAAATACCACTCGTATGTTCCTGTAATTTACTTTTTTGTTAAACTTCGGTATAATTCGAAAATGTAAAACTCGATGCCTTTTTTAAAGGTCTTAAGAAAGTGCCGACTTTAAGAGTCCAATTTTATTTGTATTAATAAAATAAATAACTTGCACTAAGTAAAAATTTAACAAAACTATTAGTTTGAAATAAAAAAAAAACCAGCAAGAGTACGAAATAATGATAATTAAGGACAGAAATAGCAATAATAATTTAAAAATCCTCAGTTTCTTCGAAACAAAAGTACTAACTACTAGACTGTGCTAGGGGTATTTTAATGAAGATAGCCCATTTTAGGAACAAAACATCGGAAAACCAGTAATTGTTGTAAACCGCTGAACGTAGATTTAGTTACTCTGTCATAATTTAACCAAAAAAATTCTGGCGAGTATTTAAAAAAGTTGATGATGGTGACCCAAAGACGAAACATCGCTGTACTTATTTTTGATTGTTTGCGGCATATTATTGGGCCCATAATTACGCACCTTTTCCCCAATCTAACCGACTTCCTATCCCTTAACGTTCCAGAAAGGACGAATTTGTTACACCCTGTATACTCGAAATCTTGGTCGACATCGGAAAAACCGATAATTTTAATAATGGAGTGCTTGATGCTCGAGCGATATCAATAAAATTCATATTTATCAAGCGATGACGTTTAAAGGTATTATAGCTAGGGTTGCCAGGTGACCGGGATATTCCCGGATTTTTTCACGAGTCCCGGAATGCTGCGTATAATCCCTGAATTTATTACCTTTTTATTTTCTCTGACTTTTTTTTGCTAAATTATAGTAATTTGTCAGAAATCCCGGAGATCATCCTCAATTCACGATGAAAATAAAATTTGTCCCTGAAAACTATGAAGACAATCTGGCAACCATAGTTATAGGGCATAGGGCGCAGTCGGCGACGATTTTCGCTTGAATTTATAAATCGAGTAGTCTTTGCAATAATCGCTCGAGCGATTTTTCAAATCACTCGGCAGCGGTCGGTAGTGCGGCGGCGAAACGGGTGAAAAGTTATAAGCGAATCGCTTGAATTTATAACAGAAGCAGCTTTTTCAATAATCGAGCGATGTCGGTTATTTCAATAATCGACTACAGGGTGTCCCATTTTCGATACTTTATAGGGTATCTCCGTAATTGTTAGTGCTATCAAAAAAGTAATGTAGGTGTCATGTGCTCCGTTTGAGTCAAACTTCAAATGGTAAAATCAAAATTTAAAAATTTTCGCTTGCTTAAGAAATACGGGGGAAAATAAAAAAAATTGACAATTTCAAAATTACCCTATATTCTCTAAAAGAGATACAGAAAAATATTTTATACAGAAATTTATTTACATTGAATAATTTGCAGTTTTGAGAATAAGTATACGGGGTCAGGTAAAAAAGTTATCGGACCTAACCTAATTTTTTTTTAAAATGGAACACCCTGTATATTTTAATCTAAAAATATACTATTTCTCCTTTCAAATAAAGTATGCACAGGGGATCTTTACCCTGACGTCATCGCTAACAAATAGATATCCCGACATATTTCATATCTCTGCATCTTTGTTTGGTACAGACATAAAGGCGAATAAAAATTGTATTATACGTCGTCCGGAATTAAACGTGTTAGACAGAGAAATAATTATAAAGAAGAGTTGCCAAATAATTATTTTGACTTACGCAGTACTACAAATTGCAAAAACGTCATTGTGACAATTGATTCACAATTTTTTCGTTTTTATACATTTTTGTGCATTAAAACTTCATTTACTCCTGCAAACAGTTCTTTTCAGAGTTTTGGTATCGCTTTTTTGTGTTAGTGGTAAGTACATATTGATATTTATTGTTATTTATTTATTGTAATAAAGTATTCCTAACCCTAAAAATTGTGGATAAGTCTCCGCTCCGCTATTTTGCCATCCCAAAAACGTAAAAACATGTCTTTTTAGTTTCGAAAAAAATAAGTAAAATCGCCCGAATTTCCAAACGCTCTGTATATGTATCAAAACTAGAAGGTTCACAGAACGTATTTCGGGCAAAATCAAATCTGAAATCGCCAAATTAAGTTCACAATCACGTCTCAAAATGTGGTAAAAATTGGTCGAAAAATACAAATATGACAGTTCAATAGAATAATTTATTTAAATTTCCAAGGCAATGCCTATTAGCTTGCATTTTTTCGTAAATTGATTTTTTTTTTCATGTTTTACGACATAAATTACCATTTATCTTCAATTCTAATGAAAAAACTCTCGACTTTTTGGGGTGATTCCTGTAGGGGATGAATGGGCGGAGCTTTTTAATCTGTGTAATCAAAATGTCACATTCAAACCGAGTTTATCATTTTGTCAAATAAGAAGTAGGTACATAACTGCCAGTAAAAATTCAAGAATATCAGATTTATACCTACATATTCCTAACAATCTATTTTATGTAAGACCGACTCAAAATTTTGATTCGGAGTTTTAAAGAAATTTTTAAAAATCCGTATATGGGAACGTTATTTACGTCAATTAAAATGTTATGAAATTAGTTTTTGTTTTGACAACTTTTCTTCCACGTAATTTTGATTTGATTCATACGATTTTTATGACGTGTAAGCGATGACGTCAGGGTAAAGATCCCCTGTGCGTACTGTATATAACACACCATGGATGATAATGGTCTCCTAGGCGATTTATTAAACTTTATTACTTTAAACCACAGTAGACCATGAAACAAAAGCTAATATCCTAGAAACAACTATGTTGACTATTAACATTTAACGTCAATTTCATTTTTACATATTCATTTGCGAAAATTACCTATCAATATTTTGAAAAATTTGATATGATATCAGTTTATATTGAAAGTGGAAAAAAACGAAGAAATGGCGCAAAATGTATATTTTATTCGCTATCCGGAAAGACGGTAAGCATTTAAGGACACATTCCGAACATTTGCGATGATTCCCGTTTTAGAGAGAGAATTTAAAATAGTATCTTTTTAGATTAAAATATACAGGGTGTTCCACTTTAAAAAAAATCTAGGGTAATTTTGAAATGGTCAATTTTTTGATACCCCCGTATCTCTTAAGCGAGAGAATATTTTCTAATTTTGATTTTACCATTTTAAGTTTGACCCAAAAAGAGTACATGACATCTACATTACTTTTTTGATAGCACTAACAATTACGGAGATAACCTATAAGTGTCGAAAATGGGACACCTTGTACTCGAGCGCGGTTTTTCACTCGAGCGATCCAACACTGGTTTTTGTGCCGATAATACATAAGAAATTACTTCCTCTCAGCGAGATACAGCATTCACAAAATGCGCTTTGAAAAAACATTAATAAGATACGTAATTAGATTAACTAAATCCTATGCGAACAGCATTAAATTGCTTTAAAAACGTATTTGAAAAAGATTACTTTCTTTACAATGCAAATAAGTACTGCAATACGGTAATAAATTTGAATAAGCTTCAATAAACAACTTATAAAAAAATTAAAAGATAAAAATAAAGCGTGTCAATTTGAAAATTTCCCACCTTTAATATTTCGCTTCCAGTAAATAATAATAGAAAGGAAAGTGGACACATTTAAAGAATATTTGCAGCCTGCTTGGGAAGGGTATAAGGGGTAAAATCTTAAATGGGGGGTGTCAAGTGGCACAACATTTTAAAGGTCGTTTCAATAATATCCTAATTTATTATTTTTGAGCAGCACTTTCCGAGAAATCGCGTTCCAAAAATGGAAATAATTAAAACTTTTTTAGGCGGTCACTTTGCCCCAGTTAAAAATTGGAATGGGTGTCACCCGGAGGGGCTACCTACGGACCCCATAATCATTATACGAAAAGAGGAGTTAACACAATAATGTTTTTTTAAATAATAACCTAAATACTATAAATCTCTAATTACGTCCATTCTTGGAACCCGATTTCTTGAAAACTACTCAATTTTTTCGTCTTTGGGTCACCATCATCAAATTAATTTTTTTTAAATACGGGCCTGGATCTTTTTGTTTAAATTATGAAAGATGAACTAAATCTACGTTCAGCGGTATACAACACTTACTGGTTTTCCGACGTTTTGTCCCTTACGATGGCCATCTTCATTAAAATACCCCTAGTATGTTCCTGGAATTTACTTCTTTTTCGAAAATGTAATACTCAATGCCTTCTCTAAAAGTCTTAAGAAAATGCTGGCTTTGAGTCAATTTTTTTTGTATTATTAAAATAAATTACCTGTACTTACACCAAGTAGAAATTTGATACAATTAGGGGAACGCTGTGGAGGGTCTTCGAGAGCTAGTTAACTGGACGCCAGCAACAGGTTAAAATACGAGAAACCTTAAGTGATGAGCAAACTATTAATATAGGCGTTCCACAGGGAACGGTCCTCGGGCCAGTCTTATAAATTGTGTCATACGCGGATGACACAGCCATTATTTTCAGTGGCTCCTCATGGGAACAAGCGAAAATAAACACAATAAATGGACTTAAAAGAAGTAAAAAATGGCTTAATATACATAAATTAACCCTTAATGTTAAAAAACAAATTATTTAGCGCTCACAAAAATTGAAATAGAATTAAACGAAAAATTTACGGAGGTCGCCCACACAAAATACCTTGGGGTAATGATCGATTGTTTTTTTAAGTGGAATGTCCACGCTGAATATCTAACAAAAAAAATTAGATCTCCAGCATATAGCTTTTATATTCTTCGAAATATCTTATCATCGAGTATGTTGATCACCCTATAGGAATATATATCGGAGTCTGGTGGAATCATTGTTGATCTACGCTCTGCGTCTAGGTGCTACACAGTGATATAATTTCATTTAAAACTTGTCTGATTATATAAATTGTAATAAAATTGTAAATATTTTTAAACAATAAACAATATACAGGGTGTTATGAAAATGGCGTATTATATTTAAACTTGCAATTCCTGAGATGAAAACAAATTGAAGAAAAATATCCAAAAATGGCGCTTTAATTTAATATGCCCTGTACATGACCAAAAATATGCACGTGGTGACACTGCGGGTTTGTTCGGGTTCGGGAAAAGTAAAGAAAGCAACATATGGCGGAAAACGTCAGTGAATTTTGAGCAGTTTTGTCATGTCTCATGGTAAACTCTTTAGAAAGTCAATAACCGTTTGACAGAATCGAAGTTGTTTATTTTTCAGGGTACATTATTATAAACTTTTACGTTCAGTTCAGTTCACTGGGATTTATAAACTTGAACTGACTCGAACGAACCGCCGCGGAGTTTATAAATGGTCAGGTATGTTCTCATTTGTTCAATTCGAACGACACCCGTCGAATATGAACGACTTAAAAGTTTATAAATGCCACCCTAAAATGAAATTTTATTTACCTTTTCGGACTATTTAAAACCAACTTAATTTACAAACAAACACCAATTAGGTAACCCGAACAAAAACCGGCAAAATAACCACACAAAAACACATAAACTCACATTTTTCACAGTTTTCGCGTAGATTTGTATGTGTCTCATGAACACATCTAAGTACCGTACCATTCAATCTGAATTAGTATTTTAAAGTGCTACTGTGTAGACAAAAATACGCCCTTATTGTATAAGGTTTCATCGGGTGGTATGGAAAATAATATAATTTTTACGTACGTATTTGACATCTAAAAATTTTGAAAGTGAAACACGTTCGAGTCTGGTTGACATGTTCGAGTTTACTCGGTCGATCGATATTGTGCTACCTTGGGTTAATACAGCGTTGCGTTTCGATGTTTTCTAAGATTATATTCATAAATTGGGGAATTTCCTTCTGTAATATTATTTCTTGTATAATTATAGTCTCGGAAATGGCAACCGCGCTAGTTAGTTAGTTATTCTCCGAATTGAAAAAAAATATGTAGCACTTCTCTAGGACACCCAAGGAGTCACCCATTTAAATATAATACGTCATTTCCATAACACCCTGTATATGGAAATTATTAGTTTGCATTTTTTAAAAAACAGTAGTAGTACGTAATAATAATTAATTAAGGACAGAAATAGCAATAATTACAGTAATTTACTAGGGATATTTTAATGGAGATGGTCGATTTAAGGAACAAAACCGCAGGAAACCAGTGTTGCTGAACGTAGATTTCGGTTATCTTTCATAATTTAAACAAAAAGTCCAGGCTTTAAAAAAATTAAGTTGATGACGATGACCCAAAGACGAAACGTCGCGTTAAAGATCTGATGATGTCATCTTGTGGAGAATAAGGAGTGGCAATGAGACAGTGAAAGATATCTTTGGACATCTCTACGAACAAAGTCAGGAAAAAATAAAAACCTAAACGAAAATTTTTATTTTTTTTTCAAATATTTCGAAAGCGATTGTTTGCGGCATATTATTGGGCCCATAGTTGCACAACTTTGCTCCAATTTAACCGACTTCGTATCTCTTACCGTTCCCGAAATCCCCAGGGCGAAGGACGAATTTGTTGCACCCTGTATATGTATATCAGGGGGTTCAATTTCGAAACCTAAGTAATAAAAAAATGACTTTTTTTACATCTTATAACGCACACTTTTCACTAACGTGGTGGGCCTTGGCCGAAACGACGATGTTTTGCAAAACGTGAATATTTTGTGATGATAGTAACAACCGCCAACTAAAAGACGATGACATCGTAAATTATTAAAAGACGTCGAATGCAATTTACGAACCTTTATATAGAAATGTTCGACGTATTTGAAAATCTAACTCGTTAAAGCTACTTACCACATCATACAGAGCCTCATAAATATTGCCATGGCTTCCAGCAACCTAAAAATAAAAATATAGTTATTTTCTTTGACATTAGCTTGTATTGATTGAAAGAACGTGTAGGTAGAGTAAACGGCACTCATGAGATTATGTACCCGCTCTCCCTCTCTCTCGAAATATATGCGTTTCGAGAACTGGCGCCTACATAATATTTCCGCCGACACATACGTCATCGTATTTTACATGATTGCCGTTTACTCTACGTAACTTGACGTTACAAGACATCATGATTAATCTTGATATTTATTGGAAAATACAAAGTCTGCCTCCTAACTTCACTAGTCACTTTTTTGATTAAGAATTTTCATAAACGTGAAATCTATTCAAAAAAATGCTCGTATTGTTAGGGCCCACAATATACACACAAATATTTCAATTATTATATACTCGCCGGCACAAAATTCCGCCACCCTGAAATTTTGGTAAAGTTTGATATTTTATAACTTATTTATTTTTTATGCGATTTTCATGATTTTGTTTTTGTAGATCCATTTATTTTGTTTTTCCTGAATTATTTTATAAAGTAACATTTTTTGATTAGGCTATATTATACAGGAGTAAATCAAACTGTTGTTGTTTGTCGTAATTTCAAAACACTCTGTAGGAAAATTAATTGACGTGAATAATTTTATTTACATACTGATTCTGGTAGTCTTTGATGTATTCTAAACATTTCGTTTTTTGATTCATTCCATTATCTCATGTCTGCTGCAGGTTTGTTCGTGTTTGTTCTGCAAACTTTTAAATAAAACGCTGATTTGAAGCCTATTTTTATTAACAAAAACAATTTTAATATCGTGTAATTCCACCTCTCACAGTAATGACAGCTTGCGGCCTTCGTGGCATCGAATGAATAAGGTTACTTATCCTTTCTTGAGGGATAGCCTGATATTCTTCGGTCAGCGCCAGTTGTAACTCTTGCAAGGTTTGTGGTTGCACAGGACGATGACGAACGGCCCTTTTAAGTTGACCCCAAGATGTTCGATTGGGTGGAGATCCGGGCTACATGCGGGCCATTCCAATCTTGGAAGTCCAACTTCAGCCAGATATTCGCTCACTACATGTGCAACGTGAGGTCTAGCATTATCATGCATTAATGTAAATTGGTTCCCAATGAAAGGAGTAAATGGAACAACAACAACTTCTTGGAGGATTTCCTCAATGTAACGATGGGCAACAAATACAAGATCGGTGCGTGCTTCGGTAGAAATACCCGCCTACATCATGAACAGCCATGATATGAGATTCGTTCTGATATGATGCAGTCAGCATATCTTTCATTTCTACGTATGTACCTATACCCGCTCACGACCATTCGGCGACATTAAACAAACCCTGGATGAGTGAATAGTACATAAGAATATTGTCAATGTCAAATATTCTGTCACCATTATCGCGTACTTAGCCAACGTCGATAATTTTTAACCGAAAGCTCGACATACATTTTATAAAAATAACATCGTTTCATTTAAAATTTTGCAGCTAGCAGCAGAAATCAAATAATGGAATGAATCAAAAAACGAGACGTTTAGAATACATCAAAGATTACAAGAAACAGTATATAAATTATCCACCTCAATTTTCCTACAGGGTGTTTTGAAATTAAGACAAAAAACAACAGTTTGATTTATTCCTGTATAATATAGCCTAATCGAAAAATGTTACTTTATTAAATTAAGGAAAAAACACAATAAACGTATCTACAAGCTGATAATAAAATCATGAAAATCGCATAAAAAATAAAAAGTTATAAAATATCAAACTTGACCAAAATTTCAGGGTGGCGGAATTTTGTGCTGGCGAGTGTACATCTATGTTTAACGGTGCCTTTATAATAAAGCATAAAGCATTCAGATAATATCTCCAAATAACGTCCAAACTGCTAAAATAGGTCGAAATTTCCAAGTGGTCCCCTAAAAGCTTAATTAAACCTTTGATTTAAAATAAACAAAACAGCCGATAAATTTTCTGCAAATCCGTAACTCTATTCTAAACTACGCATACAATTGTGTAAAACAAATATTTCACAATCAGGTATAAACAAACACACTCCTTTACATCATTCAGCCAGTTAAAGAAATATATTTTGTGAACTAGTTAATTACGAATGATTTGCGTTAGAGTATCGATTAGCAGTTGTGCAAAAGTCTCCATCATCTGATTAGGAAAACGGATTAGCTGAATGATTTATAAGACAGATTTTATAGATATTTTACGAATTCTATACCAAAGTTGGAAAACTGGCAGTGTCCTTCAAAAGTTCACAACATATATGGGATTTTTTTATTAAATATTTAATTTGAAATGTTGCTTGTGGTTTAAAAATATTTAAAATAACTTACGGGAACGCGCTCAAGTGATACGTCACGTTTGGTACTTGTCAAAAATACATTTTTTTAAAGAAATTCACTGGAAGGTTATTTGTTAAAATTTCGAAAATTTTTAACATGAAAAGTTGTTTCTATTTAATATTTATATAAGTATAATGACATTCATTTAACATTTAAAAAATATTTATTTATTTATTTATGTATTTAAGAATTAACGAGTTGCAACCTTTTTCAGCAAATTTAAGTACAATGACTTAAAAACTAAATAAAATTAAAATTACAAGAGTAATTAAAAATATTTAAAAATTTAACATTTAAAAACTATTGCAGTACCTAATACACTATATCTCAACCTATAATTATAGGAGTAGTAATATTCAGTCTCAGATGTCTATGAAATTCAGAATAGGAAACGCCAGCAAACTCCAGGCCACACTCCGCAACCGAATGATTTGCCAATCTCAACATTCGGAACATGGAAGAATAATAAGCATAATTTGTTCTATGGAATGGCAAATGAAACAGTGTTTCAGATTTTGTGTTTCAGATCTTGTATTTCTGATAGGGACATGCAGATTCATCTTTGAAAGTAAGTAGGAGCAGTCAGTTCCGTAATTGAAAAGGTTGTAAATAAACCTAAGGTCTCTATGATGACGTCTGGTTTCAAGGGATAACAAGTGTAGTTGGGATTGTAAGATCTGGTAATCGGGTATTCACATTCAAATCCATATAGTTTAAATGAGGTTATATTGGAAATTCTTGGCAATAAATCAAATTTGAGAACATGTTATCTACAAACAAAAAAACAAACAAATTGTAGGTACTCAATATAGCAAAAAAAAAATTGTAGTATGATGAAATAAATAAAAAGAAATATTTTTTAGATATACAGTCTTTAAAAAAAACGGGCAAAGTGAATTCCTCTTTACTGAAGAGGTTTAAAATATCTTATAGTCGCCCAATTGCGTCCGCTGTATCATTGTTCTGCAGAGCGACAGTAGGGGTACCCCAGGACTCGGTACTGGGTCCACTACGTTTTCTTATACAGGGTGTCCCATAACTTATGAGCCATAGAGCAGCTGGAGATACTAATCATCAAACTAGACCGATTAAGTAATATGTTTCTTCGAAATGTATCTCGTTCTAGAAATATAGGGTGTTGAAAGTGAAAGTTTATTTTCGAAAATAAGCCATAATTTGAAAACGGTTCAATGTATCGGATTGAAAGTTGGCGGTATGATGTTTTAATGAGTGAGAAATAAGAATAATAAATCTATGATTTCTTTTCATACTTGTTATTAAGTATTTTTAATCCAATATTCTCAAAGAAGGGCAATTTCTAAACTAAAAAGGTATACTTGCTCGATCTTAAATCTCTAACCGTTTTTGAGATATCTCAAAAACGATTTTGAGCCAAGTATACCTTTTTAGTTTATACATTACCATTATTTGAGAATCTTGGATTAAAAATATTTACTACAGGTAAGAAAAAAATCAGATTTATTAGACTCAGTAATGTAAGCGCCCTCTAATGTGAAACGTAAAAGTTTCTACAAATTCTCATTTATTACTCATAGAGCACGATGCTAGAGGCTTTTAAACAACTGTATTCATGACTATTCCATGCACATACCTGTATGAGTGTCTAAATTATTGTCATAAAAATAGGAGACCTAAACCTGTTCAATCATGACTATCCGACTAGAATAGGGTAATCAAATAAGAATAGATTACCATCGCCAAAGCAAATTGAAGGCTCTATACAGGGTGGCCCATCGAAAACAGTCCAGCAAGGTTTACGGCTGTGTACGTGAAAATGGAAAAAAAACCTCGAACCCGTAAACGTTTTCAGGGGGACACGTTTCACTATTAATTTCATCCCTGTAACCTCAACCCCCCTAGCGGGGGCGGCTACTGCCCTTGTTTTTTCAAATGGGAATGGGTATGTTGTGATACATCTTTCTTTTTAAAGGGCATTAAATTCTCTTTAAAATAGCGCGTTTTAAAAAATGTAATTTTATTGAGTAATGCTTACATGTTATCTTATTAAATGTTGCAAATGTCCGCCATTCACCTCCATACAATAGTACAACAACTGTTCATCTGGTACTTATTACTTTAAAAAAAAATTGTTTACCCACAAACCTGTGTACTTGATAAGAGGTGCAGTGAAATGTTTGAAATTCGGTTGCTCGGCGGCGCGTAGCTCAAATTTACAAAACGAAGGGCCATTTTAAAGAGAATTTAACGCCCTTTAAAAAGATGTATCACAACATACCCATTCCCATTTAAAAAAACAAGGGCAGTAGCCGTCCCCGTTAGAGGGGTTGAGGATACAGGGATGAAATTAATAGTGAAACGTGTCCCCCTGAAAACACAAGTTTACGGGTCCGAGTTTTTTTTTTAATTTTCACGTACACAGCCGGAAACCTTGCTGGACTATTTTCGATGGGCCACCCTATAGTATATCGATATCCTTGTCTATCATCTTGTAACCAGAGCATAGCTATTTATTTGTAACAGAATATATGTAGTCTTACAAAATAAAGCCATAATTGTCAAAGTGACAAGTACTTGTATCGTTTTCTCATAATTGTGGAGACTGACCCTTTTGAATTATTCGTAGAAAGTCCTTAGCTATCAATATTTCAGGTTAAAATATTTGTAATATTGAAAAAATATAGGTTACGCCGTCAATTAACCTTTGAAATATTATTGCCAATTATTATATTTATTAGATCAAACATGGAATTATTAATAACAAAGTATGAGGGCAGTGTTATTTAATACCCACGCAAAATTATCATTTACTGTAAGGCTACCAAGTCGCCATAGTGGACTTAACTTTAAGGATTTTTATGATTCTTAACACAAAAATGTAATAGTTTGAACTAAAAGTCAACATTAACAATTATACAGTATTAGCAGTTCGCACTAAAAGTTTATTTCTCCAAGAATTTTAGGACGAAAGTGAAGAAATATTGTATGTAAAATTTTTATTTAAAATAGGCATACAGGAAGAAAATAAGAATTAGAAATTAAAAATTAACAAATTGAAGAAACCTGACCTTAAAAATTTTTAAAGGTCGAGAAATCAAATCCAATGAAAATATAATCTACTTAAGACAAGGATCCCAATCTAAGTTGCAACAATTCAATTAAAAAATATGCCTCTTCTTGGCAGGTTAGAAAGAGACGTGGGTCATCAGCTGATCAATATTTATTTCGGTGTGTGTTTTAGCCGTTGATAATAACGTTTCTTGGTTAATTTATTGATATTTAGATTGTCTGATATATTGATTAGAAGTCAAGCTGGTTTCGAGACTGTGGCAAAAATTTGAAAATTGTTCATAATATTTCAAATATTGTTATGACTATTCTTATTTCATTTAATTTTTTAACACAATTTTCTCATATCCTTTTCCAATCCTTTAACCTTACAAATCCTGTTTTAGATTAGAAAAAGATTATGTATACCTACTTGGCTACACTTTCACATTAAATAGTGCATGCTTGGCAACCTCATTGGTAGCCTATGATTAAATACAGCTCTTAAAATAGGCTAATAGTGGAAGGTAAATGTGTCTTTTCTTCGACACAGATTATAATAAGAAAGATTCACATAAGAGGTATTTTCACAATTGACCTAAAATTTTTGCTAATTTAACCTAGCAAACACTGTCAAGAGAATTTACTTATGATAACAGCTTTGTGCTTATTCTTTTTTTTAAACACTTTATTTCTGAACTTAAAACAGTACATAATCTCTTATGACTGGCAAGTCCTAATAATAAATATACTATATAGAAATCTTACAATCATGCTCCGAGATGAAAACTAATTAATTATTTTACACCCACACAGACCCAACAATCATTGCCGCAGCAAGGAAATGCGAACAATATATAATTCACTATACAGCATTGAGTCTTCAATCCTAAAATTGCACTGAACTTTGTTTAAAATGTTAAACACCTCATCATATAGAACATCCTATTAGGTTCGAGCCATATACAGTGGACTCTGGCTATAATGTACATAGACAAGTCTTTTGACATTTGTGTATTTCAAAACCTATCCAAAGCAGGTATCTTAGTAAAAGTCAGAACAGTAGGTTCGGCATTAGGAGCTAAACCCCGTTGTCAACATAACAGGTTTTATAGCTGTCCCTGTAGAGTGTAGATACTTAGTTTATAATTTCTAGTAAGAAATAAGTAAGTATTCTGTCAGTGACAATGTATTGATAACAACTAATATGTACGGATAAAAATATACGTCTACAAATTATAAACCATTATATATTGAGGTCTACTAAATATTCAGTCATAAAAGTTCATATATAATAATTTATTGATAAAAATATTTTTGAATGTAGACCGCCCACAAAAATGTCAAATGTTATTTAAATTTTCCTTAGTTTTCAATTATGAATAACAATTAAATTTAGAATATATATATTAGCATACAAAGTGCAAAAGATCTGGCAGTAAAATAAACACAAATTATCCTAATAAAAATAGAATATTTAAATATCTTTATCATACCTGTGTTGGGGATGGTAACGCAGCCATCTTTTCCAGAGCACTTTAATAATCGTTTATTGGTCACTGCGTATTCGCGTTCTGAATCCACCAATCAAATCACAAATCGATAAGTTTTTTGAGGGGCGAGGGGTCAAAGTAAGACATGTCAAATCATAGACTGGATATTCTTCCGTAAACGGAAAATAAATATACTTTTTGAATTATTCCACGTTTTGACAGTTGAAACCGCGAGTGAATGAACGTCGCTTTTAACTCAGGCCGTCAGACACAGCGCAATAATAGGCGTTTCAGTCGCTAACCATCTGAGGGAAGAATTCAATGGACACTTCTATAAGTCGAAGTACGTGAAAATCATAATGGCTCTATCCACGTTTTGCTTTCCTTGGAAGAAAATCCATGTACTCCCCTGTCGGACATATATTAATATTATTCTATGGCTCTATCTCTGTCGGAACAGTAACCATCAGTGACGAATTTATATTTGGAAATTCCTTACTATTTCTTAGAAACGACAACAAACAGCACGAATTTTAACTACACAACCTTGTTTCTTTTATTTTCTAATCTTTCAGTGTCAAGAACTATTTACTTTATTTCACTGCCCTTGCATGGCCCAACACATTAACAGTGCCCCAGACCATGATACAATAAACTAAAGGTAGGATATCTAACCGTCCCAATTTCGTCTGCCGTGCGCATGGAGAGTAAGTTTTAAATCTCTTATGGAAGTTTACATTGCTGTCATCTTTTTTAACTCTTTTTTGAATGTATTAAAACGTTTTAAGCATGTAATGATATATGAAATGAAAGAATAATATATGACGAGTATTTACGTATATTAATTTCATAGAAATATAACCCACAAATACCACTAAAAAAAGAAAAGATATTAGACAAATTCTTCGCGCCATTTAAGCCGGCGACGATAGCCGAAGCGTGTTGCCAGACTTTTACAATTGTAATAGATCCACTACTATTTAACATTCTTGTTGTGGGGCTCCCCATATGAAATTTATGTTCAATCTGGAGGTGGTCCCCCATCTAATAGGAAAGTAACGACCTTTTTTTCGTACTATTATTACTCTGACGCCGTTTTAATTAAAAGTTTTTACGTTTAGTGGTATGTGAAATGAAAGAATAATATCATGGTATTTAGGAATATTTATTTCATGAACATACAACAAAGATTAAAGCTAAAATACGACCTAATTATCTTTCCGCTTACACAACTGTATCCATTTTAATTGTTTGTTTTTATCTTTAGGAAAGCGGAAAAACCTTATATTTCTATTAAATGTCTTTGCCTGGTTATCCATATCACAACCGAACATAGCGCACCTCATTTTATGAAAATTCAGATATTTTTTTTAATAAACACAAGACTATAAGAAAACGTTCTGGTAAACTTACAAAATGTCCACCAAAAACTACGGCAACCATGCAGCAGTGTTGCCAGAAATCCGTGATCGAAAGAAATAGAGTGCCGGTTCGAAACCTAGGAATAGTAAAAAACGGTGTCAGAGTAAAAAGAGTACGAAAAAAAGGGTCGTTACTTTCCTATTAGATGAAATTTATGTTCAATCTGGAGGTGGTCCCTCCAGATTGAACATAAATTTCATATGGGGGGGGGAGCCCCACAACAAGAATCTTAAATAGTAGTGGATCTATTACAATTGTAAAAGTCTGGCAACACTGTTTCAAAACCAGCAGGGTCGGCGAGCAGCTTTCGGCATGCTTCGGCTATCGTCGCCGGTACCATGGCCGGCCATATGGCCGGCTTAAATGGCGCGAAGAATTTGTCTAATATCTTTTCTTTTTTTAGTGGTATTTGTGGGTTATATTTCTATGAAATTAATATACGTAAATACTCGTCATATATTATTCTTTCATTTCATATATCATTACATGCTTAAAACGTTTTAATACATTCAAAAAAGAGTTAAAAAAGATGACAGCAATGTAAACTTCCATAAGAGATTTAAAACTTACTCGCCAAGCCACGTGATCATCTGCGTGCAATCATACCTATTGTTACTTATACCATGGCCCCAGACTCACACCCTGACACTAATAGCAAGATATAACTTCTTCAGAAACGATTATTGCCATGGTTTTATATAGCTGTCGTTAGATGTAATAGGAATATTGTATTCCAAATTTTATGATCAGTAGTGTAGATCATGCCGCCAGAGAGGTAGCACCCATGATTCCTTTGTGGTTCGGACTTCGACCAACAACGCGACCAATTATTCCTTTGTGTCCGACTATAACCTCAAATAGGAAATTTAATTATTTTTGGTATTTATTTCCGGAAAAGTGAAACAAGATTATGATTACGATATAAAACGAAAAAAAAAAATGAAGAAAAAACTTAAATACTTTTTAACTGTTATTTGGTTTTGTTATTTGATTGTCACTTCAATACTTCTGTTTACAAGAGGGTTTTTATTAACTAGGGAAGTACAACATAAAAATTCAACATGCTCCTTAGTAGAAGAAATATCTTGTTCTTTTAGTCAGTATAAAGAAGATGATAACCATTTATGTTTATTCGGAAAAAACAATTTGATAGTACCTACCACCTTTGATAGAGCATCTAGTTTATGTGTGAAACCACATATAAAAGTTGTTTTGATTATAATAGATGCTCTGAGATATGATTTTACTATTTATAACGAAAAAATTGATAGTTCACTGCCATATGAGAACAAATTGCCTGTGATATGGAATACCCTGTCTGTGTCTCCCAGTTCAACTCGTCTATTTAGATTCATAGCTGATCCACCTACAACTACAATGCAAAGATTAAAAGCTTTAACAACGGGAAGTCTTCCTACATTTATAGATGCTGGATCAAATTTTGCTACTTCAGAAATCAATGAGGACAATATTATTGATCAGGTTAGACAAGTCATGTGTAAAATAATTTAAAAACCATTTTATTTTACCATATAAAGTAATACTAGTATTACTTTTAAACTACCTACCAATTTTGCAAAATACTACTTCTCCTGTTGGCCTTTACTCATTCTTGTAGGTTTTAAAAAATAATTACAATGCTATATTCATGGGAGATGACACATGGACATCACTTTATCCCACAAGATTTTTAAGAAACTACCCTTATCCATCATTTGATGTATGGGATTTAGATACTGTAGACAATGGTGTTAAAGGGAAGATATTTCCAGAACTTAAGAACTCAGATTGGAATTTGTTGATTGGACATTTTTTAGGGGTTGACCATTGCGGTCATAGATATGGCCCTAATCATTCTGAAATGACCCGAAAATTATCAGAAATGAATGATGTAATAGAGTAAGTTTTATTAATAAGTTTTGATTATTCTCTAGTAATCATTAATGGCATAGTTTTTACTTTTTAACAAATATAAAGGGTTAAAATTAGGTACCTATACAAAACACCAGTTCTTATAAGATCATAGACTGCAGGAAAATTTTGACAGAATAACTAAACTAACCAGACAACTTTAATTATGATATTAATGACATTGGCATAGATGATTCACTCACATTCAGAGTTGATAGTAAATCAATGGCTGCATTCAGCAGAGCCCATCGATCTATAAGCGATTTTCAATGTTCTATGTCACTATGTGCATCGATTTGTAAATTTTTTTGGTTTGGTTAGGAGCCTTTCTAAATATTTTCATCAAATATTACGTTTTTTTCTGTGCAAAATGGATAATTTTATTTTTAATGCTGCTCTTCACTAGCGGAGATTGTCTATAATATGTTTTTGTAATTATAATTCACTTCTTTTGTCATTTTATAAATTTTACTCCTCAACCTGACAAAACTGACACAAACCGCTGTCAATTCCGAACAAATCGCCTTTTGAATTAGCGTCCGATTTCCCATCGATTTGTGAAATCAATTTTTTTTTAGTGCATGCAGCAGATGATTATTAATCGCTTACAAATCGATGGGTTCTGCTTACGTCCAATAAAGAGCTATAATTGCTAAGGCCAATGTCATTTATGTGATAATTCAAAGTTAGTTCTTAAAAATCATTAAAAAAATTGTAAATAGTTAATAGTCTAATTCAACCATGCAGCACTTTCTCTTGGTATTTACAAATCTTAGGTATGTCAGCTATTTGATGATTTTTCTTTTGTGAAAAATATGCCTTGTAAATGTATACCTACCTGTTGTTGCATCCATTAAAATATATCCTTAAAAAACACGGTTGCGCTGATTTATATCCAGTGATTTCAATCATGATTTAAATCACTTAATTATTTTTCATGATTTAAATCACTTGATTTTTTTTAATGAAACTTTTTTGATTATTTTTCTTTTTTTTTATTAAGAGCAACATAACAATATAGGTAATATAAAAATATTCTCAAAAATGAAAAGTAGAACGCGACGCTTTTAAAAAATAATAAGGAAGTACAAAATATAAACTTTATGCATTTTCGTTATATAGTTTAAACAAAAATACTAGTTTCCCTCCTCTTTCTATACCCATTCTATTCCTAATATGTGAGTGTACAAAGCCAAAATGCTGAATATTCGTTCTACTGACGCTGAGGAAGGAGTTGCGCACAGGAACTGTTGTATTATTGGCAGCTGCCTTGTTGTGATAACCACCACTGTATTCCTTTTAGCATTTTAAAACTTATAATCCTCCTGGTTCTACTCTTGAATGTCATTGGCATACATGATTCACTCACATTCAGAGTTGATAGTAAATCAATGGGTAAATTCAACAGAGCCCATCGATCTATAAGCGATTTTTAATGGCTCATACCACCACTGTTTTCCATTTACGCTTTTTAATACTTCCTCCGAAAACATAGTATGTTTAAATGGACTACCACGGGCATTAAACTTTATTGCTAACGGTAGCTGTAACTCATTAATTGTTTCTAAAGCCAGATTATTTTCTTCAGGTGGCAACTTGTATGTTTGCTTTTGTGGGTTGAACATATAGGCTATAAAATGACATGGGTGTGAGTGCTTGCTTATATTTTTTATAAAAAATCATGATTTAAAAAAAAAAATCAATGATTTTTGATTTTTTTTTAAATCAATTGTTTTTGCTTTTTAAATCAAAAATATAATTTTTCACAACCCTGTTAATAACACAAGTTATGCCGTTCATTTTTGCTTATAACGTTCAATAGTGAAATACAGAAGTGTTTTATCACTTATTTTCTTTTAGGAAAATTATCAATATAATGGATAATGACACCATACTTTTTGTTGTTGGTGATCACGGTATGACATCTACAGGTAAGTAAGTTTCTACAAGTTTTTTTTATATTATATTGGGTATGACCTTTACTTATTTTTCGAATGTTTCGTACCTAACCTGTACCTGTTTGATTTCTTTTCCTACATACAATAAAATATATTTATAAGAAAAAACTTAACTCAACGATAGTTTTATAAGTTGTATACAGGGTGTCACAAATTCGCCCTTCACCATTGGGATTTCGGAAACGGTCGGGGCAAAGTTGCGTAATTATAGGCCCAATAATATGACGCAAAAAATCAAACATAAATATAGGCTTTCATAATATTTGGAAAAATCGAAAATTTTGCGTTTCGGTTCTCAATTTTTCCTGACTTTGTTCGAAGAGATGTCCAAAAATAAATTTCACTTTTTCATTGTTACTTTTTATTCTCTACAAGATGGCATCATCAGATCTTCCATGAAACGTTTCTTCTTTTGGGTCACCATCATCAACTTAATTTTTTTAAATACGGGCTTGAATTTTTTTTGTTTAAATTCTGAAAGAGGACCAAAATCTACGTTCAGTGGTATACGATACTTACTGGTTTCCCATGTTTTGTTCTTTAAATTTGCATCTTCTTTAAAATACCCCTAGTCGTTCCTGTAATTTACTTTTGTTTTGAAAACTGAAGTTTTTTAAATTATTATTGCTATTTCTGTCTTTGATTGATATTGCTATTACATATCTTTTGTTTGTTTCAAACTAATATGTAGTTGTATCAAATTTTTACTTAGCGTAAGTGCAAGTAATTTATTTTATTAATACAAATAAACTTTGACTCTTGAAGACAGCACTTTCTTAAGAATTTTGAAAGAGGCAGTGAGTTTTACATTTTAGAATTATACCGAATTTAAAAAAAGTAAATTACAGGAACGTACTGGGAATATTTTAATGAAGATGGTAAATTTAAGGAACAAAATGTCGGAAAACCAGTAAGTGTTGTACATCACTGACCGTAGACTCTCTTTTATAATTAAAACAAAACGATTCAGAACCGTATTTAAAAAAATTAATTTGATGATGGTGACCCAAAGACGAAACGTCGCATCAAAGATCTGATAACGCCATCTTGTGGAGAATATAAAGTAGCAATGAGAAAGTGAAATTTATTTTTGGACATCTCTTCGACAAAGTCGGGAAAAAATAAAATTCTAATTAGAAAATTTCAGATTTTTCCAAATGTCTTGAAAGCCCCTATATTTGGTTTTGATTTTTTTGCGGCATATTAGTGGGTTTATACCTACACAACTTTGCCCCAATTTAACCGACTTCGTATCTCTTACCGTTTCCAGAATCCCAATGGTGAAGGACGAGTCTGTTGCGCCCTGTATAATGTAATTTAATTGAGGATGTGTTGAGTTGTGTAATGCAATACTAAGGACGGGGCTGTATGACATATTGGGTCACACTATTGTATAAGTTTACAAAAAGGACCAGGCTGCTATCAAGGCACAAACTCCTTGTTCATGCCTACTCAGTAGAATGAATGTTTATACAGGATACTTGGAGAGGTGATTCTACTGTTAAAAAAGGAAGTAGATCATAGAACAAGTTTTTAGTTACAGCTGGTCAACGTTCAATTTTTGTTTTCTTATTTTTAACATCTTGTGGTGATTTTGCAAACTGTCAAGTTGCTGTTTGGCACAGAGTTATGCTTCATGACTTCTATGATTCTGTTTTAAAAATGTTTCTCTACTGTGCTACCAGAGGCCGCTTTACCTGAAATTCAAATCAATTTTTTTGGCATATCTTTAGGCGCAAAAGTGGAAATAAAGTTTTGTAGCAAACAATGAACTGCGGTATTTTTGGTCGACGCGTCGGGGATTCCCCGCCATGCTGGGCTATTGAAAATACGTTAAACAGAACAGTTTTCTTGCGTACTTGCGAAAGTAAGGGCGTTATTCTACTAGTATCTAATAACATTTATCAAGTGGTTGAATAAAATACATGGAATTTAAACAGCAATCACAAAAATGAGTGTCAGTGTAGTTTACAAAGATAATAAAGGTCCAAGTTTATTGGAATTTGAAATTATTTTTTAAAGTCTGAAGATGGTCTTACAGCTAAATGTAAGTTATGCCCTAGCATTATCAAAATCTCTGCTCGTTCCACCAAAGGTCTTCACACCCACTTACAAACAAATAATATTAATTTGAAAGTCCAGAGCAGCAGCGGTAGTGTTGATATTGATAAAATAACACAGAAATTAAAGCTAGTACCAGCAGTTCGAGTAGTTCGTTTAGTTCTATTGCTAAGCACATGTTAGTGGTTCTTCTGTGCTACCTAAGAAAATGAAAATTACAGATTTTTTTTCATCTGAGAACAAAGTTTCGATCTAGGAAAGAGTGTCTCGAATGGTAGCTAAAGATGGTATACCCTTTGGAAAGTTTATTACATCGACCGATATGCGCTAACTATTCGAATCAGGGCCACAAATTGTGTAACGTGCGTTTTCAGCCTCAGGATATATGTGCAATAAAATAAGATCAAATCTAAAAGATGAAACATTAAACATGTTATCTTTTATCCGAAAATACTTTCAAAATCAATATAACATGTAACCGTTAAACTAGTCGTACTATTGTATTGTACCTATATGCAATAAATATTTTCCTGCTACTCTACTCTGTTTTTAATTGCATAAAACAACTTTTTATTAACATAACATTTATATTTTTGAAGAAAATGTTTTTGATGTTTGATGAACATTTTTTCAAGGTTCTGTAATTGCTGGGATAATGTATTTATTTTAAATGACACATATCATACTGTGCTGATTTATGGGTATAATACTTGCTTTCCATTTTAGGTGACCATGGTGGAGAAAGTTTAGAAGAAATATCGTCTGCAATGTTTGTACATTCCAAGCGCCCACTTCTATCTTTTGACACAAATAGAAACAGCGTAAAACAAGTCGATCTTGTTCCTACCCTATCAGCTATTTTAGGAATTCCAATTCCTTTTCAAAATTTAGGCGTATTGATACCCGATTGTTTACCAAAATTAGAAGCATTCATCAGTAATAGTGAGTTTTGGCACCTGCCATTGTTTTGGTTATGGGGAAATGTTCAGCAAGTTGTAAATTATATCAAGGTATATTCAGAAAGAAGCGACATATTTGACAAAGACCAGTTAAAGTTATATTATAATGAGTATGAAGCATTACGCCAGGAAATACGGTCGGTCGATTCAGAAGAAAAATATATCAGGTTTTCCCATAAAGCGACTGAATTTATTGTCAAACTCCGAACATTATGTGAGGAAGTTTGGATACAGTTTGATTCATTTTCTATAAGCAATGGTTTAACTTTTTTGTTTTTATCAATATTTTTCCTATTTATTTTAAGCGATGGGATCCCTTTAAAGCATCTTCCGCCTGCAATTGAAGGTTCCTTTGTGTCAGTTTGCTGTACAGGGTTATTATTTACTACAATTGCAATTGCAGGTTTAACCTTTTCGAATATATTAGACAACGGTGTGTACACCAGCATATTGGTCACGCACATTCTATCTCATTTTGTATTTTTACTACCAGTATTCCAAAACTGGGGAGTAATAAGTATTAACTGGTATAATAAAAATACAAAATATGGCATTATAAATTTTATATGTAGGTTTTTATTGTTTTTTAATATTTTTGGATTATTTTCGAACAGTTTTATTAACGAGGAGGCAAGTGTGTTATTATTTTTGCTAGTAACAACGATATTGTTAATTATGTTATCAACAGCTTCATTTCTTAGGGTAGACCATAGTTCTAAACGAAAGACTGAAATAATTTCAAAGGGATTATTCATAAAACTTGCAATAACATGTTTAATAATATTATGTTTCCTAAGGACTTCTATGTATTTCTGGCGATGTCGCGTTGAACAAGAATGGTGTTTTGCTTCTCCCCATGCAGTTGGTAACAATACATTGAAATTAAAATCGTCAAAGCTTCAATGGGGCATTACTGTAATATCGTTAGCATTATTCATAAGCCTTAAGAAAATGTGGCTCCAGAAATGCGGTAATTTAAGCGGGTACTCTATTACCGAAATGTTTACAAAACTGATCCCTACGGTTATAGTCGTTTGTATAGCTGGATTTTGGGTACTCGCGCGATTATCTGGTAACAAACTTTCAAGTGCAAGAACAACAAACTACCTGGCTTTATCTGTGTATGGACTATCGGCTCTATCCATAATTGAACTTATTGTGAAACCTCTTTGTGTATATATTGTGGAAACTAATGGCATTACTCCTCAAGCAGAAGAAAACGTCATACCGCACATTTACAACAAATTAAAAGTTAATTTTAATAAGGAAACTGAGAAGCTTGGAAAGACTGAAAACATCCCAATTGTATGCGGCTTGGGAACTGCGTATAGTGCCGTTTATATTATACTAGCAACTTATTTAACATTGCTTGTTGCTTTAGTATTAGGAGAAATTTTCGCATTTTCCATAGTTATTATGTG
Organism: Barypeithes pellucidus; assembly: GCA_963991005.1. Lineage (NCBI taxonomy): Eukaryota > Metazoa > Arthropoda > Insecta > Coleoptera > Curculionidae > Barypeithes > Barypeithes pellucidus. The sequence goes on from OZ022556.1 coordinate 27,394,777, forward strand.
TATGGTAACCACGTTCATGCTAGTGGCGACCTCCATACTGAGGATTAATCATGCCGATACTGTGGGTAAGTTCTTTCGTAACTATACGATTTGTTTTATATTTACTAAAATAATGGGTATAACGACATTTATACCCATAATAATTTTTATTATATCAGATAAAATTATTTAATCTTTCATTCCATGAAATGTTTGCTTAAACATAATTGTTTGAAAACATATTTGTGTCTAACGAAGTACTCGTCACACAAATCTTAAAACTATATTATTAGCTCATTAAGTATGAACTTATTATATTTGCCATGTTAGTCGCCTTCTATTAAAATAATGGTTAAATATGTAACCATATTATATTAACGCTACAAAATTTCAATTTCTGTCCCTACAGCTTCTATGTCGATGTACAGGGTGTTACGAAAATGGTTTATTATATATAAATAGGTGACTCGTGTGGTGCCTAATTACTTAGGTAAAAACTCCAAACATTCCCCACTTGCTGCCACACCAAACACATCTGCTTTCACTTAGTGAATGTAGATCAGTAGGCTAGCAGTGATGCTAGATCACAACTCGTGTCTCGACCTTGGTCGTTGCAAACCATTGCTAAAATGCTTCAGTCTCTTTTGATACGCGAGAAAGACGCGTCTTCGGCGCGGATTTCCCTTAAATTCCTACTTGTTTATATACGCACTGACGTGTTTTGAGAGTGTAACTGACCTACCACATCGATTGTTTACATCTCTTGCCAGTGCCTACCACGCGGTTTTATGAATTTGACATACGGTGACTCACCCATTTCATCATTTATGGTTATTTTTCTTCAATTTGTTTTCATCGATTTGACGGTTTAAATACAGGGTGTTATGGAACCGACTTATTATATTTAAACCGGCAAATCCTGAGATGAAAATAAAGTGAAGTAAAATAATAGTAAATGGCGCTTTGAATTAATAAGCGAAATATACACTTTATATGAAATCTAAAAATTTACTTGGCCGCAACTAACGATGTTCCCAATCAATAATCTATTGAGGCAGTCTCAAAAGAGGTCAGCGCATTGTAGGCGTTGTTGTCATATTGCAACGCAGAATTGTAAATGCACGTGTTCAGTTTTTGACAACAAGACGTGTTTAACCTGCGTTATCACTTCTTTTTCGAACTTTTTCGAGAAAAAAATACAATTTTATGGTACTTCTCTTACCTTCGATCTTATTTTAAAATAATCCGTTTTATAATTAAATTCCATAAAAAAATAAAACAAAATGTATGTTTTGCAACAGAACCAACAGTGGATAATATCACACAACATTTATTATTATGAATTATTTCACAACAGAAAAAAAAATAAGGTAATGCTACAACTAACAAAACGTTTAAAATTCGTATACATCAAGTACGTGGAATCCTCGGCGACGTCGTTCCAACACCGAGAATCGAAACTTACTGAAGCAACGATATTGAAGGTTAAGGGCGAGACACAGGGTTTAACCTGGCATCACTGTAGTTTACTCTAGTGACCTACATACAGTTGCTAACTGAAACCAGATGGAGCGGCGCGACAGCATGTAGGCAAAAAGGGTTTTTACCTTGGTATTTAGATGTTCGATTTAAAAAAAAAATCATATAGGCTTTCTCGAGGACAGCCAAGGAGTCACCTATTTAAATATAATAAGTCATTTCCATAACACCCTGTATAACAAGTAATTTAAATAAAGCCATGTAAACATACATTTTGTGGATTATATAAGAATACTAATGTTTATTATAGACTTGAACTCCAAATGAAAATTATTCATATAAAAAAAATTAAATTAGGCATACATCTTTTATTAAATTTTATTAATGGGAGAGGAAGAGAGGTACTTATTCCAATGTCCAATGTATAAAATGGAAAATTAGTCGAGAACTAAAAATTAATGACTGTTACACCAAATTCCATACCAGAATAGTATATTTATTTTTTGGGAAATATTTCTAGTCATTTTTTCAAAAATAGAAGTGACTTACTCATTAGAAACCATAGTGGGATATTAAATTTAGAAGTTTGGGAAGCAACTTTTAACACGTATATGACAATTTGATTCCGTACCCGAACCCCTAAAAAGTAATTAAATCCAATTGTGGACTTTGAATAACATTGACATATAATTAGTGTTGAATATTGAGAAATTTATAGGCTGCAAATTTTCATAACATCAACTTAGTTTAGTTATCCAAGAAACCAGTTAATACCCCCTTCATTTAATATGTTTGACGTATATTATTTTTTTAGAAGACCTATTCAATGTTCCCAGTATTGCTGTTTTGGGATGGATAATATTGGCACAATACTTTTTTTATGCATCCGGACACCAACCTGCATTTTCAAATATAGCATGGGAATCGGCTTTTGTTGGAACATCTGGACTTTTTACAAATAACTATATTTTGGGAGCTCTCATTATATTAAACACCTTTGGGTCATACATACTTATGGGAATGTTGTTACCATTGCTGATTATTGCACCATTTACCTTGTTCGTCATGATGCCATCAGTCTTGGGGAAACATAAAGAATTTTGTAAATATTCTGAAAGAGGAGAGCTTTTATTGTTTGAACAGGATAAGCTAGCGACATCAGCTTTATTTTCCCTGTCGTGTAAATATATTGCCGGCCATGCCATTAAGGTAAGTTCTCTCTTAATTTTCATAGTACAAGGTGTTTCATTAGGGCCGGCCACCGGTCATATCTGTGGGCATAGAAATTCACGGAAGAAAATTTTATTATTAAAGTGACTATGAAAAGCTCTTGGAAATCATTTTTAAGTTCCGCATTTCGCCACGAGGGGACACAATTAAAAAGTAAATATTAAATTTCTCCGAATATTCATTAAGATATACCTTTCTTAACATCATTAGAATGCTGGGACTATTCTGTATCATTTTGGTCTAAGACTCATTGACGTACCGACTTTCATAAGAGTGGGGGCTATTGAAAGTGTAACCAATCACTGTAACTTTTAAACGAGTTGTTCAATTTTAGTAAACCTTAACTTATTTGGAAGAAAAATGCAAGTTCCTAATACAATTGCAATTTGCAATAGTAACAGTTTTTTTGATTATGTCCCAAAAATTTAAATCATATGGTATAATTAGGATATTATAATCGAAAAGTAGATTAAATTAGGTTGAAAAAAACATGAGAATCTCGGTTTAAAAATATCTTCTTTCGTAACAGAGTTATGGCCAGAAGAATCATTTTTTAACACTTTAATTGTTATTTTAAATAGAATCCTCTGTATATTTTGTCATTTTTCTAGATTATATGTAAAAGTCCAAGTAACTAACAGGATTCTGGAGTACCTGTAAACGAGTTTTCTTCCCAAGCGTATATTCCTGTTTTAGGGAAAAAATGTCAAAGGAAAAAAAAACTTTATAATAGAACTAGATTTCGCGGAAAGTCTATACTTTTTGTTTCGGAAGATTTTTTTTATTGCTCCATATAGAAAAAAATGATGGACTTTCCTCGAGTTGTTAACAAAGTTTAAACATCTTTTTTTTTAATGTACCGTTTTCATAGGAAGCGAAATTTCCGTACATACAAAAAATATGTATCAAAGGTAATTTGACCTTATTTTGTAACTAATGCCGTTATTGAAAATTTGAGAAAATATGGGAAAGGTATGGGTTTCTTTATTTCATAAAAATCGTAGACTTTTTAAGGGTATTCCAAAAATGTTACCTTTCTGGTTTAATATAATAAATAATCAGTCAAATGCTTCTAACTTCATGAAAAATACCCCTGTATAAAAAATGTCTAGTTTTTTTATAAAATAAAAATGCCTACCTATAGTTTTTTTACATTTTCTCAAATTTTTAAATCTTTAACTGTATTACCTACAAAGTAAGATCAAATTATCTTTGACTTTTTTTTTAAAGTTCGTTTAATGAATTTCATCGCAGAAACTTGGTTGGAGATGGGCATATGAAATTTTTAACAGAAGTTAGTGTTAAATTAAAGTGTTAACAATTATTCTTTTGGCAATAACTCTCAAATGAATCGTCGTCGTTACGCCAATGAGCCTGATGTAGAATTGGTTCAAACTGTCTAACGATGTTACCAAAGCTATACCTTAATGTTGGTATAGTCGGAGCAATTTAGAGTTTTAATATTAACTTTTGCGGCGAAATAAGGAACTTAAAAATAATTTCCATGATTTTCTCATAGAAAATCTAATAAAGAAATTTGTTTCCCTGAATTTCTATCTCCAGTAATTAATGAGATATGGCCGTTAGCCGGCCTTAATGAAACACCCTGTATATTATATCAAGCTCAATTTTCGATTTATTTTTCGCGTGTGTCCCTTTAAAATAATAGTTTCTTGTATATTAAAACTAAAACCCCTAAATTCACTAAAGGAATGAGAAATTTAATCCATTATGAAAATTGCAACGTTTTGGTGCCGACAATTTTGTTACCTCAGATTTGCTCCATCAGATCGTTTTCAAAAACTAGGGCCATAAGCTTTATTTTCGGTATTAAAGGTATTTTATATCGCATAATTATATATGTATTAGTGCGACCACCAAAAAAACAACTCAGGAATGGAAGAAAAATGTTTTTGTACACCACAACAAATACAAAAATAATCTATCAATAACATTAACAATATTCCCTTAAGTTATTAATTAAACTAATAAATAAAAATTAACTATTCTGCATCAGCCAAACGAAAAATTTCCTTTGATAAGATTTTCTCGCATGATGTTGAAAAAGACAGTCTCGCTGAAGATTCCAGCAGTAATCGGCCATCATGTGAATATCCTATCTACCCTGATATCTCGCTTCCATAGTTTTTATATCCTGGTGGAATCGTTCCCCCTGTTCTTCACTAAGATCTCCGAGATGTTCTGGGAATCGTTCCAAGTGGTTGTGGTGATAATGAATCTTAATGCTCATATTACACCCATGTTGGTTATAGTTGTTGAGCATATCTTCCACTCTCGGTAATTTTCCGATCTATTGTTTCCGAGAAAATTTAGCACAACTTTAACAATAGAGTACCATGTATTAAATTCAGTTTCGGTCATCAATTCTGTAAAATGTGAATCTTTTATGAGCTCTCTGATCTGAGGTCCATCAAATATTCCGGCTTTGAATTTCTCCTTGCTGAGTGCAAGAATTTCACTGGACAAGTATTCCAAACACGCACCATTCTTCAACTAAATTTTGCCAATGCATGCAGGCAGGCAATATTCCGCATATGAGGATTATACATATAGGGAATACCCTAGGACACAAGCCAAGTTAACGAATTAATTTATGAGGCTTACGGTATACAATTTCATTCTCTTTTATTGCCTTCTAATGTATATTTTGTGCTAATTGCAAATACGAAAATAAGAAATCTGCAGGTGCAAAAAAATTCAAAGAATAATTATTTCTTATCTGTAATAATTATATGGCTTTTTGCCAATATAAGATTAGGTATTTCCAGTGATTTATGAATAAATAGGTATAATTAAAAAGGCATTAGTCTTGGAATTAGTTAAATATTTGATAAAATTTAGGACCATTATAATTGTCAAATGTATTAATATTGCAATTTATTATGAGTAGGCTCTATCTCAAAAACTAGAGCTGATACGAAGAAAAGCTAAGTGTTTTTGGAATCACCGCATTCAAAATAACTAAAAAAAAATATGTTGGTCAAAATCAACCTTAAATTGGATTTATTCGGCAGATTTGTTATATGTGAAAACCTTTTCAGGTGTTTGCAAGCATGTTAGCAGCCACCATCCACTGCCGCCACTTAATGGTTTGGAACGTTTTCGCACCAAAGTTTATTTTTGAATCAATTGCGATTTTCGTTACAATAGCTTCAGTATTATTAGGATATTTGTTATTTCTTAGAATTCACTCGCAAGTAGAAAGACTCGTAAATAAACTACATAAAATGAATTAAGTTCTATAATTATTATATAAGTATGTTTTAAATAGATTCGTTAAGTCTAATACATATACGTATATTAATTTATTATTACTGTGCTGCCATCACAACTTAATTTTTGGAAAACTAAATGTGCAATAATAGTATTAATAGCAATTTCTAGAAAGATGATGTCCAAAATAAAAAAAAATTCCATAATTTTGTTTGAAATATAAACCATCCATAAAAGAACGGGTAGGTATTATAGAAGAATAGAAATAGAACATTAGCAGTTAGTCGTTACAAGTTATAACTAATAAACATTGTCTTTTTTCTGAATATTTTTATGCAGGAGTGTAATTTATGGAGAAAATTACTCGAATTAACAAAAGTTAAATGCAATAATGTATTATATATTTTACTTTAATAATTTGTTAATAACGCAATTGTAATAATAAATATTGTTGAATTAATGAATTTGGCTCGGAATTTGAAGAATCTCTTGAGATTGGTTTCGACATTTTCGAGCAACTAGGTTGGGCATCTATTTCATTCGTTCTCATTTTGTTGAATAACAAGGTTATGGTGTTCCTCATCCATTTGTAGATATGACGAAGTTGATTTTGTGTTCGAATGTCCCATGATTTTTATAAGGTGCTTCTCGCCAACTCCCTGCTTCGCTAGTATTGAAACAGCTGTTGCGCAGAATGGTTGGTTATTTTCACGTTTTTTGTATCTACACCCATTTTCTTGGCCTGGCTGGTAGTCCATTCCATTTTCTTGGCCTTGCTGGTGGTCCATTGACCTATGGTATTTTTGTCAACTGGAGTGTTCTTATACCAGTTTCCAGAATGGGTTTTCTGTTAAAAATAATCGTTCATGATTAATCTGGTTTCTTTTTTGTATAAATTTGTAAAAAAGACGTATAGGACAAATATCAGAATTTCTCGTGTTTGAAATTAACCATTTAGAGCTTGTACAGGGTTTATATCCTCCCTGTGCTGTTTTCGAAAAAATAGGATTATAGGATTATACTCTATAGTCTATACGCCCTGTGTTGTCCCCACTACTGTTAGTTTCCCTTGTAAAATATCTTAATTGACAGCGAGCTCCTTCACTTCCTCTCCAAGCCTGCTCATAAGATAGTAGGAAAAAAATTCTAGGCCATCGGGAGTACTTTCATCGCAACTATCAACAATTCTTTTAAATTCATCGTATTTAAAAAAAGCTGAACTTACTTTTCTCTTTTCTGGTAGATACTGTACTTGCTTGCGGTTTACGCTCTTCGCCTCACGAGCCAATTTAAACTACGTAAAACGTAAATGGATCAAACCTGATTTGGTACTCGTTATAATACATTTGCTGAAGTATCTTGGCTGTTAAATTCCATATTGTTTTTATTGTAAAATCTTTGTATTCCTCACCGTTTTGTTTGTCATGTTGTAAGCCCAGTCTTGGAGTATGCCTATCTCTTCACAAAACATCATAAATTGACGCCAGACATATTGCTTGCTATTTTTAGGGTTTTTTGGGACGCTCTGTGCGATCTTTTCTTGAATTGCTTCGATTGATTCCTTTCCAAAACTTGACATGTTTTAAACTAAACTTATTCCAATAATGGCGTTGTAAGAAGGTTATTATGGTTTTCTGTTCAATTGCTATAGAGGGGTTGCTTTCAATGTAATCAACCGAAAACAATACCTCTAGCTTAATGTATGAGGGTAATTTTCGGAGGTAATTACACTAGTGCCTAAAAATTTTCGATAATTTTGCATGAAAGCGTATTGCCTAAAAACAACAAGAGTTCATTTTCATATTTTGGCGAAATAGCCCGACTCCTTCGGAGTCGGGCTATTTTACAAAATTTGAAAATGAACGAATGTTGTTTTTCAAGCTTTTTAATCTAAGTCTCCTTTCTAAAAATATACCTTCTATCTTCATAAAACATCATAAATTGACGCCAGACATAGTGCTTGCTATTTTTAGGACACTCTGTGCGATTTTTTCTTGAATAACTTCGATTGATTTCTTTTCAAAACGTGACATTTTTTAAATTAAACTCGGAACAATGAGAATGTCAGGCTGACATATTATTCCAATAATGGCGTTGTAAGAAGGTTACTATGGTTTTGCGTTCAATAGCTAGAGGGGTTGTTTTCGATAGCTAGGGGTATTGTTTTCGATGTAATCAATCGAAAACAACACCTCTAGCTTAATGTATGAGGGTAATTTTCTACAAAATTGCTGTAAATTAAAATAAAAAAAATGAAAATAAAAACAGCGTTTGAGTAAGCGCTGTCATTGGCTACACATTTAGAAAGCGCTCAAACAGATTAGTGGCGATTATAATTTTCTGCTCTGTACATACAATTTAAACTAGTATATAGGTTTGGCAAACAACAACTATAGTCCGACGCCTAACGGGCAGAAAAGAGAAGGTAATATACCAGCTATAAATTAAATAAAGACGAAACGGATTTCCTTTTCGCATCCAAATTCGCTTGCTTTCCCCTTCTAGCACGGTGTTGGAATTTTCGTATTCTCCTCTCACAGAAGATGAAAGGCAAAGGCAATGTTGATAGGTACAGTGTTGCCAGGTTTAGTAAAATTTCATAGCTCTAGTGTGTTTTTATAGTCTAGTGATTTAATAAAAACTTTTTTTAAAGTCTAGTTCTAGTCACATCCAAAATATAATTATTATTTTAAAATTTGAATCTATTGCTTTATCATTTTATATTAGGTACTTCTTATTAACAAAACTTTTCGAATTTTGTAATTTTGTAATTTAGTTATTGTGCTTTTTTATTATGGAAATAAAATGTATAAATTATTATTAATTAACCCTAGTTTCAAATACAGTGAAACTTTAGCGAATTCTTGTAACACTATCTTGTACTAGTGATTTTTGACCTGGCAACATTGCGTCGATAATATGATTCAGCCCGTAACATATGATGGAAGGAGAAATCAATGTGCTTTAATATTACGTTCTCTTTCTTGTCCGTTAGGAGGAAGTTTGCCAAACCTGTATACCGGATTTGATCAGTTTCCCATGGTTTGCGCTATAGGTTTACTTATGAAGAATAGTTAGCAGTAAGAAGAATAAATAAAAATGGCAATCATATCATAGGCAAGCCAATAATAATATATAGGGTGTTGAAAAAAGGTCGGTACCCCGGAATAACTCCGGTGCATCGCATTGCAGCGGAAAATGTCTGGGGAAAAAGTTGTTTGGTTTTGAAGGAGGAATAGTTTGCAATTTAAACCACCCCCCATCCCCTCAACCCCCGCGGATGGGGGTAAGTTAAGATATTCAAATGCAATCCCATATTTTTTATTGGCGTATCGTGTTCTCCGACCAAAAATAAACATCTTTTGTCCGAAATTTTTTTTTAATTCGGCACATCCTTCACCAATAATCCATGAGAAAGACATAATCAGAACCGTGCAAAAATCAAGTTTTATCCCGCAAAAATACTCTTTTTCTCTGTCTTGTACTAAAAAATGCCCGTTGCATACAAAGAACTTTTTCCACGGGCATTTTTCGGACAAAAGATGTTTATTTTTGGTCGGAGAACACGATACGCCAATAAAAAATGTGGGGTTCCATTTGAAAATCTTAACTTACCCCCACCCTCGCCCGGATTTGAGGGGGTGGTTTAAATTGCAAACTATTCCTCCTTCAAAACCAAACAACTTTTTCCCCAGACATTTTCCGCTGCAATGCGATGCACCGGAGTTATTCCGGAGTACCGACCTTTTTTCAACACCGTGTATAATCAATAATACATTGACATAACAACGTCACCAAAAGAACGACTTAATCATTGGTAGAAAGACTATTAAATTTAATAAGATTGAATTGCTGCAGGTGCTGCTCCCCATGTAATCGAGTGTTGACGTTTAGAAATTTCACAGAACTGACCACAAGTATAGGCTTGCCATTCATTTTAGCATAGGGCGAGTCTGTTAAATTTGAGGTTTTGCTGAAAGTGATCAGTCATGCATAATATCTGGTTTCGGCTGGATGGATGCGAACGCTCCTACGACTGCTAACACCATTCTTCTGATCGGACACCGCATGCGGGCCAAGCTTTGAACATTGAAGACAGGTTGATGATTTGCCACTCTTTTACAGATATGTCCGTGGCGAAGGGTCGACTGAGTTTGCTGGGCTTGATTGCCAACAAATATAACCTTCAACCAACGTGCACTCCCAGAATGCCTTTCCTACAAGTTTTTATACAAGCTTAAATTATATGGCAAATATGCAACTACAGCCCGAACAACCGAATTTATAATTCAGATATTTTTCGTGCGGCATAATTTTAACGCAATACACCGGAAATAACTTCCAACTTTTTATCACGAATCATGACCTTTCAAAAGCGGACCAAAGAGGATGTTTGCGCGGTATCTTATAAAAATTATTATTATCTGTCGGTGAGATAAAATTGCATTTTTATGCATTTAACATATTAAAAGACAAGGTTACAATAACACAAAGGATAATTAAGATACTAAACACAATATGGTGATATAAAATAGCATGTCAAAGGTTAAAACCTAAGGAAAAATTACAAAACGCATATTTACAGTGATGTGCTTGTATTTATGTCAATAATCTAGTTCTGTAAAATGGCTTTTGTGTGTAGTGGTAAAATTTCAGTTTTCTTATTTTTCGTGTTCTGTTTTCATACAAATGTGATAGGTTTAAAAACGTAAGTACGGTTTTATTTCATAATATTTATGTATTGTATTTTTTTTAAATAGGATACAACAAACCCGCACTATACAAACGCTTATGAGCTGATTTGGTAGTACTTGTTGTGTTGGGCGATGTCTCAAAAACACCGATATTTCGTTAGCGATAGTCTATATTTTGATATCGATGCCTGCGGTATTAAATATCGATATCAACATCGATTTTAAGATTTCAACTATTTCGATGTTATTTACCGATTTCTATTGAAGCTTGGAACAAAATAAAAATATTTTTTACACTTCAGCATCTTATAAATGAAGTATGTAAATATTTATAAATTATTTTTAAAAGGAACAGATAGATTGAATTAAAAGGATTTAAAATTTGAAATAATGACTTTTTGGACGCCTATATTTTTAAATACACATTTTGTCATTTTAGGTCTCATTTGAGTATTTATATAGAATTTTTTATTTTAAAACCGGCATTTACAGGCTTTGTGATTTGATTTGTTGGTAGTATGGTCTTTTTGTCTTCGATGGGCTACATCTTGTGTTGGATAAAAGTAGCTTTCACATTTGTTTTAGTTTTTTATTCTTTATTTAAGAATGATTCGGGACGCCAATATCCTAGAATAGGTAGGTAAGTTTTAGGTACAGAAAATATTACAGTCATAATTCAGAAATATTATAACTTACAAAGGATCGTATTTTTGAAAAAATTCTTTCGGTTTTTTGAACTACCTTATAGATGAAAATATAAATTACAGTGTAGATTATTGATCTACTATTTTTAAATACATATACCGGGTATTTCAGGACGACGCTCACCCCTATAACTTTCTTATTGTTTGAATTAATTTGGTGGGTTTGTATGTGATATTATTTTGCATTTTATAACATGACGGACTCCATTTTGTTACTTCCGGTTTAACCGGAAATGACCTCAACATGAGATTTTTAAATAAAATACCCAGTATATTTTTGACCATATCGATTCAAAACACCATTCCAAATAAAACGACACGCCTACGTCACGTTTATTTTTTCATCTAAATTGCGATGAACTCTCTAAAATGGTTTACTGGCTTAAAGTAAAAAATGGCGAATTTTAAATTTATAATTATGTTCATATGTTTGTTAGCATTATGACGTGCAAAGCCGTTTGCGCTTGTATTTTTTTTCATAAATTGTAATTTTTAATAAATTATCTCTTCATTTTTAACTTGATATAAGGGTGTGTGATATCAAATTGATGGAAAAAGTGCTTTATCATTTTGCCCGAGTGAGCCAACATATTTTCATTTCAAAAAACTGAGTTGTCTTTGAAAATGCCCTCTTAAACAGTGTGTAAAAAATGTAAAACACAATAGAAATTGCATTTTTATCAAAAATTTCGCTTAGAAATAAACCATTCTCGGAAAAAATCTAGATGAAAAATTCTGAATCGATAGAGCCAAAAATATATAGGGTGGGCCATTTAAAAATCAAAAGTTAAGGTAATCTCCAGTTAAACTGGAAATGGAGTCCGTCATGTCATAAAATGCAAAATAATATTACGTACAAACCCACCAAATTTGGTTCTTGAAATTTAAACAATGAAAAAATTATAGGTGGGTAAGCGCTCCTCCTGAAATACCCGGTAGACTATAATAATAAGTAGAATATATGAGACCGTGACTTGGAGTTTATTTTCTTCATAATTATTAAATATATATTTTGGATAAAATTGACTATTGCTTTGATTCTGTGTAATATAGATGAAATATAGAATTGTTTTCTTTTATTCTCCGTTACGGGACATTTAAACGTCGAGAGACGCATTTGCTATATTTTTTCTGTTTTTGCAGAACAATATTGGTCTTTAAAGATGCTGCTTAGGGTAGGCAAATACACCGCGAGATATCGCGACGAGTTTTATACTCCTTTTGTAATATAGATGAGTTATAGAGCTTCAATTATTTAATTCGATAATTGTATAAAAATAATGTGTGGGTACTGTGAATATGTCATGTTATATTTTTAAAAATTAAGTTTTACATGCTAGTTACAACATTATCGTATTATTGTTATAGTCAAAATAAAACTAATTTGGTGGCTGTATGAGCCACCCTTTATGTAATGTTTCCTATAGGTATTCAACTTAAAATACAAGTCCAACCCTACTAACATTTTCCGTTATTTTAGTAATTATAATACTACATATACGCGTAGAAAGAATGCAGGATTTTTATTTTCCATGCCTAAAACACTGGTATCAGGACGAAACGAAACAGTATGTTTGTCACTGCACCAGGCTCAATTACCCACAAAAACCATAATTGATTTGAAATGGAAAGAAAAACACTTTACAACACTGAGAAATTTAGAGTCAGGTAATAAACATACGAAATATTATTACTACAGGGTGTTATGGAAATATTTAATATTACATTTAAACCGGCAAATCCTGAAATGAAAATAAATTGAAGAAAGATAACCATAAATGGCGCTTTGAATTATTAAGCGAAATATTTACGTGTCAATAGTTTATTGAGGCAGTCTCGAGGTTCAAAAGAGGTTAGCGTATTATAGGCGATGTTTTCATATTGCGACACAGAATTCTAAACGCACGGGTTCAGTTTTGACAACAAGACGGCTTTGACGCGCGTTTTCACTTCTTTTTCAAACTTTTTAGAAAAATAAAACTACAATTTTAAGGTACATACTCTCTTACCTTCGATCTTATTTTAAAATAATCCGTTTTATAATTAAATTCCATAAAAAAATAAAACTCAAAAAGTTTGTTTTTCAACAGAACCAACAGTAGATAATATCACACAAATTTGAAATCACATCATAACATTTATAATTATGAATTATTTCACAACAGAAAAAAAATCGAGTAATGCTACAACTAACATAACGTTTAAAATTCGTATACGTCAACCACTTGGAACCCTCGACAGCGTCATTCCACCCCCGAGTGTCCAAACATACAGAAACAACGATAGTGGCGCGCGCCCGGTATCCAAGCAAGGGCGAGACACTTATTATATTTAAATGGGTGACTCCTTGGGTATCATAGAGAAAGTAAGTCTACATAAACTCCTGGACAAAATTAACGCAACATCATAAATTTCCCATATTTTTTATGCTATTTTTTTTTCTGAATTTATGATCCGATTTGAATGATTTTTTTTTGCATTGTAGGTTGGTTCCTTGGCAATGTCATTGTTTTCGCTGTTTATGATAAAAATTTAATTTTCGATTTATGCTGGGTTTACTAAAAATGCTATGTTTTTTCCGAAAATTCGTATCGCCCTGTGGAGAATATTGACAACCGAAGCATATTGCAGTGGACATTGAACGGTAGGTCCATCTTTCCCCAACATTTTCTTTTTTGGTTTACTTCATTATCTCTGCTATTAACTTTAAAACACAAAATCTGCTGACACATCGCTTGCAATGTCAGAAAAAGTTCATAGTCTACTTGAAAACATTTAACAATGAATGTGTTGAATATTAAAATCTATAAAAACAAGTTACGCTATAAACCGGGGTATCTCCTTTAATAACAGAGATAATGAAGTAAACCAAAAAAGAAAATGTTGGGGAAAGATGGACCTACGGTTTAATGTCAACTGCAATATGTTTCGGTTGCTAATATACTCCACAGGGTGATGCGAATTTTCGGGAAAAAACATAGCATTCTTAGTACACCCAGTATAAATCGAAAATTAAATTTTTATCATAAACAGCGAAAACTATGACATTGTCAATGAACCAACCTACAATGCAAAAAAATAATTATTTAAATCGGATCATAAATTCAGAAAAAAAAATAGCATAAAAAATACGGCAAACTTATGATGTTTGTCCAGGAGTTTACTTTTTTTTTCGAATATCTAAATACTAAGGTAAAAATCCTTTTTGCCTACATGATGTTGCGCCACTCCATCTGGTTTCAGTTAGTGTATTCCACTAGATTAAACTACAGTGATGCCAGATCATACCGCGTGTCTCGCCCTTTTCTTGGATAACCGCCGCGCGCGTATTGATATGTTTAACCTTCAGTATTGTTGCTTCAGTATGTTTCGATACTCGGTGTTGGAACGACGTTGCCGAGGGTTCCACGTGCTTGATGTATACGAATTTTAAACGTTTTGTTAGTAGTAAAATAATTCATAATAATAAATGTTGTGATGTGATTTCAAATTTTTGTGATATTATCTACTGTTTGGTTCTGTTGCAAAACATAGTTTTTGTATTTTATTTTCTTATAGAATTTAATTATAAATCGGATTATTTAAAAATAACCTGTGTACCTTAAAATTGTAGTTTTTTTTTCTTAAAAGTTTGAAAAAGAAGTGATAACGCCGCTGAAAGACGTCTTGTTATCAAAAACTGAACACGTGCGTTTACAATTATGTGTTGTAATATGACAACACCGCCTACAATACGCTGACCTCTTTTGAGATTATTGATTGCGAACGTCAGAAGCGGCCAACTAAATTTTCCGATTTCATATAAAGTATATATTTCGCTTAAGAATTCAAAGCGCCATTTATGATTACTTTTCTTCAATTTATTTTCATTTCAGGATTTGCCGGTTTAAATATAGATTTCCATAACACCCTAGCTGTATAAACGCATATTGAGCTGCTTATTTATGTCGCTTAGAGTTTCAGTTATGTGGAAGTTTCTTTGACCATGCCTGGGTATAAAAAGATTTGCTAATTGGACATTTGGCTATTGATTATCTTAGGTTTTCTGTAATTCCGTATGTAATAACTTAAAATAAAAGTTACAGTGTTCTAATACTTTAATTTAAATACCTATTTAGCACATACATGTTTTCAAATGATTGTACCCATGAAAACCTTTTTGGATCCTCAATTCGTCAATATCAAGGTTCAGGTGCAAATTAATGGAGAAATTCAGTCGGCTCACAATCAGGATCCAGTTTTGATATATCCAAACAAGCTGAACAAAATATTTATCGATACAGATAGAGGTATTTACAAGCCCGGCGATATCGTCAAATTTAGAGTGTTAAATTTGAACGAACACTTTTTACCAGTTTCCACACAGGTATGTACTGTTTATGTTGGTATACCGAGTGTCCGGTAAGTATAGGGAAATATTTCGCCATCATACAGGGGAGGTCAAAATAATACTAGTAGTTAATTTATAACTTTTAAGCAACCCTGTATATTTCAATGAAAATTTGTGACTTTATATTGAATAAGATACTCATACTAGAATCATTCTTGTGCAGGATCGGACTTGCCACCGTACTAGGGCCAAATGTTGATAGATGTCAATTTTAGGAAACTAAAATATATATTTTTTAATACCTACTTGCTCTTTATTTATTTATTTACGATTTGGGGTACTGACAGGTTCTAGACCCAAAAATGTACCCACTAATTTACAGTTTCGTGTACAAGTAAGTTTTAAGCTACATACTAACTAAATCTAAATATGAACAAATTATTCGGCACTATCCTTATATACCAACCATGGCATCATGCAAAACCATTTCAAATTTATTAGATTATGAAATCCTAAAAAACATAGAGTCGACCGATCAAAGATTCAATCCTTTTATTTGCCTTTTAAAAGAAAACAGAGTTGAATTGAACATATCAATATCTTCACAATTGTTGTTATAAATTGTGCACATTCTTACTAAAAGTGAATTTTGCCCTAGATTTGTTCTTCTATAATTAATATCAAATAATTGATGAGATCTCGTTTCTCTAGATTGAATGTGAAAAGCTATGATTGATATTAATGTTTGCGAATCAATAAAATTATTAAGCAGTTTGTATAAAAACAGTAAAAAGGATTGCATACGTCTAATTTGAAAAGTTGTGATAGAGAAGCACTGTCTCACGTGATACATATATCCGCTATTTCAAATTCTAAAGTTTAAAAATCTGAGAAAACGTGATTGAATCCTTTCCAATCTATCTATATGAATGTGATAATAAGGAGACCAAACCAGACATGCAAAATTTATATAATACTATAAATATAAGCATAGTACAAAGTTTTAATTGCTTGTTCGGACTTAAACATTTTACACATTCTAGTTATAAATCCCAGTAATTTACTAGTTTTGTTAACAATGAAGTCAGTCATTCTACTATCGAATATAACGACTATAACAAAAAATTGACAATTTCAAAATTACCCTATATTTTCATAGTTGAAAGAGATACAGAAAAATATTGTATACAGAAGTTTCTTTCTATTGATTGTATAAGTATAAGGGGGTCAGATAAAAAGTTATCGGACCTAATCTCATTGTAATCTAAAAAGATGATATTTTAAATTCGCCTTTCAAATATATAACACACCATGGATGATATTGGTTTCCTAGGCGATTTATTTAAACGTTATTACTTTACACCACAGTAGACCATGAAACAAAAGCTAATATCCTAGAAACAACTATGTTGACTATTAACATTTAACGTCAATTTCATTTTTACATATTCATTAGCGAAAATGACCTATCAACATTTTGAAAAATTTGATATATCAGTTTATATTGAAAGTGGAAAAACGAAGAAATGGCGCAAAATGTATATTTTGTTCGCTATCCGGAAAGACGGTAACCATTTAAGGACATATTCCGAACATTTGCGATGATTAAACTGAATCTTTTATTTCGTTTCAAAGTAATAAAGTTTGTTTAAATAAATAGCCTAGGAAACCAATATCGTCCATGGTGTGTTATATATTTGAAAGGAGAATTTAAAATAGTATATTTTTAGACTAAAATATACAGGCTATTCCATTTTTTACCTGACCCCGTATACTTATTCTGAAAACGGAAGATTATTCAACAATCAATATAAAGAAACTTCTGTATACAACATTTTTCTGTATCTCTTTTATCTACGAAAATATAGGCTAATTTTGAAATTATCAATTTTTTTATTTTCCCCTGTATCTCTTAAGCGAGCGAAAATTTTCAAATTTTGATTTTACCATTTTAAGTTTGAACCATGACCCACATGACACCTACATTACTTTTTTGATAGCATTAACAATTACGGAGATGCCCTATAAAAGTGTCGAAAATGGGACTATGTACAGTACAGGTCCCATAGTTACAAAATTTCATAAAAATTAGTTCGTCTTTGGGGACGACCGACTTGAATCAAATATGGTCCCGCTATTTCTATCTGCTTTATTACGCAAATAAATACAATAAAAAAGAGACGGGGATTCTATCTATAGAATCCCCATCTCTTTGTATCGTCTGTCTGTTTCTGTTTTCAGGTAACCGGTTTTCTATATCTTTGCTAGGAAAAACAAACAATCGACGGACGTGACTAGTCTATATTTGTATCCAGTTTATGGCAGACTTGCTATATTGAGTTGAGAATTACTATTTTTTCCACAAATAATACTTAAATTTAACATACAAACACTGAAAAGCAACAAAGAATTTTATTTAACAATAAGGACAAATAATATGATACTTGTTAATCGATCCGGTAGTGTCAAACGTGAAAGCAGGTATGTAATACGGCCGTTCCCATAAGGGATTTATAAGAAGTATACTCCGAACGCTCGGAGGAGAGGTCTTTGTCTAATTAGCAGAAAACGACAAAGAAAAATTATACTAATTTTCAGAGCTCCCCGATTGTTTTTCTGGAAAGTTCTTTACAATCCACCTAAGAATGTGAATTGTTTATTCTTCAGGGATTGTGAACCAAAGTCGTATCCTCCTTGATGTAAAATCCTTGTTGGGGACCGATATCTTTGTTTGGGCGGGACGTTAAGAAAAAGGGCGGCATGTGAACTAATAATATTATTTTGACCTCCCTGTATGCTGTCGAAATATTGCCCTATACTTAGCGGACACCCCGTATTATTATTTGCTGTAAGCATTTAGACATTTGACATTATAAAATCCATGTATTACCCATAATTTTACCTTTAAGATATTCCAACCTGGATAATCTAGTCTGTATCATTATGATGACCTTATAAAGGTCGAAACGTTGATTTTTACTTTGTAAATTCGATTTAATCATATTTTAGGTACCGGAAATAAAAATAAAAAATCCTATGGGTATTACCATTGCACTGTGGGACAACGTTAAACCCGATCATGGTTTGATAAATTTGGAACACCAGATGGTAGCCGAAGCTATGACGGTATGAAACTCAGTAAACCATGCTTACGAACAAAGCAGCAACTTTTGAATCTAATTGCCGATATTTGAATGTTACCCTAAGTTAGACCTTAGCTAAGGCAGCCTTAATGTTAGGTTAATCCTTAAAAAACTATGTTTAAAATTAATTTGAGGGTCAATTGACCCGTTAAGTCTAAGATTACCACTTTCTTAAAGGTTTATTCCTTTAAATGAGAGCACTTAGGGATATTTAACGACGTGGTAAACTTAGACTTAACTCAAATTAATTTAAAACATAGTTTTTTAAGGTTTACCTTGATAAGGCTACCTTGGCTAAGGTAACATTAAAATATCGGCCCTAAGTAATCAATTAGTTCAATATTATATTATACAGGGCGTTCCTTAATAACATGCTAATATTTCAGAGTGTGAAGGAAAGTTCATGGGAACATATTGTCATAACAGCTTAAATTTTATGCTACAGGGGGTTGATTTTTTTAAACCGGTATTTTTTAACATCTCCGATAGTACTTTAAATATTATTTTTAATTTTGGTGTATTAATTGCATATAAAACCACACATTTTAGAAAGAAAAGAGTCATTATATCGATCCACCTGTGATACGCCATCGACATTTTTCCATGTATATATTTCTTCCGGTTAACCTGGTCAATTCTATATGAAAACGGTGTCGTGCATGTTTCTCGTCAGACGCATCCATTCTTCTTTAAAACAATTAAATTGAAACTCATGATTCTTAACATGGCAATACACCGTATTCATGTAGAATTAACCAGGCTAATCATAACAAATATACCCATGGAAAAATATTAGTGGCGTACCACTTTTGGTAAAAAATAACTTTTTTAAACAAAGTATGTGGTTTTATATCCTATTAACAAAAATTTTTTTATGATGAAACAAGCACTATAGGAGTGGTGCGTATGCGAATAAAGCGATTCACATTGGTTTTGATTTGAAGGTTATATTCGTTGGGAAAACAACCTCGGGAAGGTCGTTCCATAAGGATGAAGTCCTCCAGATGAAAGAATTCTTACATAATGAAGTTCGAGGAGTACTAATCTTAAACACATATGAATATGTGGCAGTGGTTCGCCGCTCTGGGCGAAATTAAGAGCGCAAGGTCAGCCGAGCACTTTCCATGGAAATATCTGTAAAAGAGAGTCAAATCCCCAACCTGTCTTCGATGTTCTAGGCTGGTCTCCAACCAGACGAATGGCCCTCCTTTCGATGGAATCCAGTAGCCGAAGAGTATGTTTGGGTGCAGAGCTCCAGACATAAGAACAGTGATGGTCCAATCTGGTCTTTGTATAGTATCAAAAGTTGTTGAGGTGTGTACAACTTTTTGGTTCGGAAGAGTACACCATAGTTTCTGAGAAGCTATCTTGGCGATTGCCACAACGTGGTTATGCCAAGACATGTTTCCTCCCAGATTGACGCCCAGCAAATTAATAAATGAAGCCAGTGGAATTGCGTATCCTGCCATGACTATATCCGGTTCTGTGATGTTAGCCTTTTTAGAGAAAACTGCTGCTTGGGGTTTCTTAGCGTTAAATTCGACTTGGTTACTGTCACCTCATGCCAAAATTTCTTCCAGGTCTTTGTTGAGGCATGATACTTCATGCTGTCTTTCGAAGATGTACGTCGGCAGCCGATGTTTGTGTATTCAAAGAGAAAGATGGGACGTGCGCTATCGTCGAACAAACCCGAACAAACCTAATAATGTATTTTTAGTTTTCACTAGAAGGTCGTTAATGTAGAGTAAGAAGAGGGTGGGAAACAATATGGACCCTTGAGGAACACCGGCATTGAAGGTGAAGGTGTCTGAGAGAAATCCGTCAATCGCGACTTGCAGATAGCGGTCCTTAAGAAAGCTAGACAACCATGCACATTATCGACTGGGCATACCATAGGATCGCAGTTTACTTAGAAGACCCTCATGCCAAACACGATCAAAGGCTTTAGAAATATCCAGTGCAACAGCCCGATACTCCCCATGATGCTCGATTGCGTTGTTACAAAGATGGGTGACATAGGTTAGAAGATCTCCAGTTGATCTGGACTTCCGAAAACTTTATTGATGATCGCTGATAATGTTGAAGCCTTCCAGGTACTTTAGCAGTTGTTGGTTAATAGCTTCCTCCATTACTTTTGATATAACTGAAAGCAATGCGACTGATCGATAGTTGCTAGGCAGGGTTCTCTTACATTTCTTTGGTATAGGCTGGACTCGCGCCATCTTCCAGCATGATGGAAAATTATAAATAATAAGTACTTTCATAAATGTTGAAAAATAACGATTTAAAAAAAATCCAAATTGCAAAAATATGAGCACGTTACACCCTGTATACATATTTTTAATCCTAAAATTGTTGTATGCTGCTGTAGCATATTAATTCAGTAATAATAATATGATGAAGAGAAGGCATCAGTTACATCAGGAAGTTGGACATGTATTTTATTTCTGCATACCATACACCCTTCAATTCGCATTACGGCTTTTAAAAAAAAAATAAACTTGACATAACTTATGCTAACTTTTACAGATCTTCAACTATCTTTTAATCAGAGAATAGCTATCAAAATTTAACTAACCTGACGTTATAATTTGAACGGTGTATTAAACAAACTGTTGACAAAATAAAGAAAATTACCATATAACTAATCGAACTTTATTAAATAACAACAAATACAGAGTTGAAAAATTGATGGTTATAAAAGCCCTAGAAAGCAATACAATGCCTCAGGTGACACTCAAATAAAGAGTTGCACACTATTTATACCAACAAAGGAATAATCAATATTAATATAATCATTTTTTCAGGGCAAATGGAAAATAGAAGTAGAAAATCTAACGCACACGTTCGAAGTATCGTACTATAATGTGCCCCGTTTTAAAATCGAACTGCAATATCCGAAAGTATTTTATTACAAAAACGAATCCATGACTGTCGTTGTTTGTGCTAAATATTCATATAATAAACCTGTCGCTGGAGTAGCCTTCGTCAAAATTACCGATTCCCGTAATAATATGAATCCTGTCAACAAATTACAGGAGGTAAGTGAAACGAATATTTCAATTATTTTAAATGAATAATAATTCTTGCAAGTTGCGTCTTTGAATCGTATGATTCCCATTCTCATTCTCTAACAGACCTTCCATTGTTTAGACAATAAGGGAAAACTCTCACAGTCTGTTCTTTTTTTTTTATGAACAAACACAAGCACTATAGGAAAATCCTTTAGGGCACTCTGGGAGTTGTGCGTGTGCGCAAAAAGCGATTCACGTTGGTTTTGAATCGTTGGAGGTTATATTCGTTGGGAAAAACGGCCTCGGGAAGGTCGTTCCATAAGGATTAAGTCCTCCAGATGAAAGAATTCATAAATAATGAAGTTCGAGGAGTACTAAGCTTAACCACATATGGATTGGCGGCAGTGGTTCGTCGTGTATTTCTGCTATTCGCCGCTCTGGGCAGAATTAAGAGGGCAAGGTCAGCCCAGCACTTTCCATGAAAATATCTGTAAAAGAGAGTCAAATCCCCAACCTGTCTTCGATCATTTAGTAACAACCTTATGCAAATTTATATTGAAACGGTACAGTAAGTTAACGTTTTAGTAACTACTGTATATGAGGAGTAAGAGAGGATAATTGGAAGTGGATTTGAATATTGAGTTATTTGAATTTTGAACGATGATTGATAAAATTATAATTAATTAAAAGACAATATTTTACTGTGTTACTGTGTGTTATTTGTATCTACATCGTAACGTTCCATCCGTTCTGTGTGTACCTACCTGATTTTATTTTTTACCATAAATTTTTTCACTTTTCTTTGTTTTTAAGCTTTAAGATGAAATAACAAGAAATAAAATTAATACCTCGGTTAATACAATTTCAATTTAAGCATGCATTCGGTTTTTATTAACCCTTTAACGGGCAAGATATCTCTAAAGCCTTTGATCGTGTTTGGCATGAAGGGCTTCTAAGTGGAGAATCCTATGGTATGCCCAGTCGATTCTGTGCATGGTTGTCTAGCTTTCTTAAGGACCGCTCTCTGCAAGTGGCGATTGACGGATTTCTCTCGGACATCTTCACCATCAATACCGGTATTCCCCAATTATCTCTCACCCTGTTAATACTCTACATTAACGATTTTCTAGTGAAAACTAAAAATCCGATATTTAGCTTTGCTGACGATGGCACACTTGTCTCATCTTTCTCTTTGAATGCACAAACACGCGTCAACAAAGACCTGGAAGAAAATTTGGCTTGGGATGCTCGAAATTTAACGCTAAGAAAACCTAGGCAGCAGTTTTCTATAAAAAAAGTTAACATTACAGAACCGGATATAGTCATGGCAGGACACGCAATCTCACTGGCTTGTATATGGCTTGCATATGTCTTGGCATAATCACGTTGTGGCAATCGCCACGATGGCCTCTCAGAAACTTGGTGTACTCGTCCGAACCAAAAAGTTGTACTAACCTCAACAACTTTTGATACTATACAAAGCCCAGATTCGACCATCACTAGAGTACTGCTCTCATGTCTGGAGCTCTGCACTCAAACATACTCTTCGGCTACTGGATTCCATCGAAACGAGGGTCATTCGTCTTATCGGAGACCACGAGCTGACAAGGAGCCTCGACAGCCTAGAACATCGAGAAAAGACAGGTTGGGGATTTGACTCTTTTTTCTAGATATTTCCATGGAAAGTGCTCGGCTGACCTTGCCTTCTCTTAAATCCGCCCAGAGTGGCGAATGGCAGAAACACACGACGAACCACTGCCGCCCATCCATATTTGGTTACGCTTAGTACTCCTCGAACTTCATTGTTTCGGAACTCTTTCATCTGGAGGACTTCATCTTTATACCAATATAACCTGTAACGATTCAATGCCAACGTGAATCGCTTTATTCGCACACGCACCACTCCCAGAGTGCCTTAAAGGATTTTTCCTACAGTGCTTGCGTTTGATCATAAAAAAAGAAAAAAATTAAGATAAACCCACATCAGTAGCTAGTGGACGTGATTAACATTATGAAGGTCATAAATAACTTCTTTATTGTACCTAAATTAAATTTTAAAATGACGTTTGATGCATAAATATAGCCACGATTTATCAAGAAAAATAATTTAATTTTTATGAATATTAAGCGAGTTGCAAAAGATTTTCATATAGCCCGCAAGCTCTTAGAGTTGAAATACTTGTCCTTACCGATGATACATTATAGACACTCCTGGTTCCTAACACAGGTTATTTATAGGTTATTCAAATAAAATACAATTTTTTATAACAATAATTATTAGTTAGCCAGGGACGTTTCTAGGTGTTTTGCTACCCTAACTTTTCAGTACTTGTGGGCAGAGAAAATCCCGCCGTAGGCGAGATCGCGAGAACCACGCCCAAATTTTGCTAAATTTGGTAAATAAGTTTATAGTAGGTTCTAGAGAAAACGATGCGGTAAGGTTTGGATTCAGATAACTTTAAATTTTGACGATTTTTTAGTTATAGGTAATTTAAAATTAATATAACATATAATAATTCGTAATTTTGTAATATTTGAATAAAGTAAAACAATTGCTGAAACCTGAGCCATTAAAGAAATGCATTTCAAAATACAACATACCATAATCCAGGCTAAAAGGCTTAACTGCATTATAATAGTTTCTCTGTTTGATATATCTTTTTTCCGTCCTTCGGCCGCCTCAAAATTTTACCGCCCTAAGCGGCCGCCTAGTCATGCCTAATGGTAGGTAGAAACGGTCCTGTACAGGGTGTAGTGGTATCAACAAAGTAATGTAGGTGTGTGTCATGTACTCTTTTTGGGTCAAACTTAAAATGGTAAAATCAAAATTCGAAAATGTCCGCTCGCTTAAGAGATACGGGGGAAAATCAAAAAATTGCACATTTCAAAATTACCCTATATTTTCTTAGTTAAAAGAGATATGAAAAATGTTTTCTACAAAAGTTTCTTTATATTGATTGTTGAATAATCTTCCGTTTTCAGAATAAGTATACGAGGTCAGGTAAAAAAGTTATCGGACTTCACCTCGTTTTTTAAAATGGAACACCCTGTATATTTTAATCTAAAAAGGTACTATTTTAAATTCTCCTTTCAAATATATAACACACCATGGATGATATTGGTTTCCTAGGCGATTTATTTAAACATTGTACCCTTTACTTAACACTATTTCCAGAAAGAGACACAAATTTGTAACTGATAGTTCTTATAAACTGATTTTGATGATTAAATTCTATACAGCAAAGTACTTCCGTTTAGAGATTTGATAAATTTATGAACCACACGGAACACAAAATATAAATGTCAATAATGACATGTTAATATTTTAATTGTGCCATTTCCGTCTAATACACTGAAATTGAATTTCATTTTCAAAAGAAAATTCCTGCAAAGTTATGACTCACGTTAATTTTTTCCCCTGTCCAACTGTATATTACAGACATTTTTTGTTGCAGATGGCCAATGGTTGCTCCTATTTTCAAGTCAACAAGAAAGAGCTGAACTTAATGAATATCTCTGACAAGTTTCGTACTTACGATCCAAAAATTAATATCTTTATTACTGCTACTGTAACCGAAAATGGGACTAACAAAATGGATGTGGCAACTGAAAAAAGTCAAGTGTTATTAAAGGTAAACATTTTATAGTCGATCTACAGGGAAGGTTAAGGAAGTTACAAAACGTACTACAGGATTCAATTCGTAAAGTTCAGAAATGCCATAAAATACAGCGTGTCCCTGGATGGAGTTACCTACCACACATTAGAGGTGGGTCGCTATCGCGTAAGCTGCTTCTTTGTAACAGCTATTTTGTGGTAGCAGCTATTCGCTGCTACTCGTTTTTAATTATAGCTGCTACCAACCTAGCGCCGTTCCACCTAATTCAACAAAAGCAGAACTCGCAGAGCACACAGCAGAAGCTAGAAATCTAGTATTCGAAGCGAACTGCGGAGCGGATTCGCGCTGTCCGCTTCTTCCACCTGCTTATTTTTCGCAGTGCTCTATTAAAAATGAACATACTTTAGGTTTGTTCGGGTTTGTTCATTTATCAGACACATTGGCATTAAAATTATATTAGATCCAATCCGCCTCGTGCCTACAAAGCGCGAAATGAAAAGGGGTTAAGTCGGAGATTTCGACTGACTCCGGCATCCTCTTAAACACAAATAACTAAGGTAGTTTATTCTGAATCAATATTTTTAAAGATGTATACAAAAACTAAATTTTCTAACGACAAATCTTAATATTTTGTCAAGCAACATGTTTTTATAAAGAATAACTTTTTGTCCATAAATTAAGAATTAAGTTGTGGTTTAGCTCTCCATCTCCAGGTAGACCCTGTATAAAGCTGTGTGAAATTAAAATTTTTCTTCTGCTTTCTTAAACTACTCCATAGAAAAACAGAAAAACATTATTTCCAACTATAGACCAATAAATAAAATATGTGTTTTTGCGAAACTTCTCGAAAAATTGGTCTATAAATACCTTTTCCAATTAGTCAGAGGACAAACTATTTTGGAGCAATGTGGTTTCTTTTCAGGAAGATCAATCGAGAGTAATCTTTTAACATACACAGAAGATATTAAAGTAAATCTAGATAAACGCATTCAAATAGATTCAATCTACACCGATTTCAGTAAGGCGTTTGATAAAGTTAATCATCAAATTATTTTGAATAAACTTAGAGCCGTCGGGGTAGTTGGATTCATTCTTATCTCAGAAACCGTAAATTTAATGTTCTCATAAATGGGTTTACTTCTATCACATTCTCTGCCACATCAGGTGTTCCGCAGGGTTCCCATCTGGGACCATTAATATTCATTATATATATTAACGATATCAATAAATGTTTTCTTAATTTTAAATTCTTACTGTATGCGGATGATCTCAAATTATATAGACAAATTAGAACTCTGCTTGATTGTGTGCTTATTCAAGAAGATCTGACTCGCCTTGAAAACTATTGTAAGCGCAATAGCTTATTTCTTAATATAAAAAAATGCTGTATAATCTCTTTTACTAGGAATCGCGATCCTATAACATTTACCTATTCGATCAGCAATTCTGAGCTGAATCGAGTTACTGAAGTAAAGGATTTGGGAGTAATTTTTGACAATAAGCTGATCTTTGATAAGCACATTAATTCGGTAGTTTGTAAGACCTTTCGAATGTTAGGTTTTATTAATAGGCAAGCAAGATATTTCAAGGATCCAAAATCATATTTAACTTTATATTATGCTTTTGTGCATAGCAGTTTGAATTTTGCTTCGATTATCTGGAATCCTTTCTATTCAGTTTATATTAATAGATTAGAATCAGTACAGAATAAATTTTTAAGGACTCTTTCAGTCAAAGCAAACCTTGATAACTATCATCGTAGTTTTATAAGAATTCATTTTTGAATTATGACTTTAGAAAATAGAAGGAAATTGTCCGAAGTTATGTTCTTGTGTAAAATTCTTGATAATAAGGTGGATTCACCTAATTTATTGGGTAAGGTTGCCTTTAATGTTTCTCCTCGTCAATTCAGATCTGGCACTCTCTTCAGTATACCCTTTAGATATACAAATAATGCTCAATATTCCCCTTTATGTAGGATGATGAGATTATCAAACTTTTTTTATTCCAATCTTGATGTTGATTTTTTTAGTATGTCTCAAGCCGTGATGAAGAAAACATTGAAGATATATTTATTGGAATTATTGTTTAGGGTTTTTGTTTTCTTTTATGTACTATCGAACTAAACAAATTGTAGTTTTTTTTTTATATAAATTATGCCTTAAAATCTATTAATTTAATATATCTTAATTAGCCATATAATATATTAAGTGGATACTGTACTGGGCTTCGCCTGTTTGTTATCCTGAATAAATAAAATAAATAAATAAATAAATAGAACCACAAGTGATTTTGCCGTGGAGATTCATCCTGTTTAAACATTTTTACACGAACAAGCCGCACTAAGCGGTCAAACGGTTCTATCAATCAACTGATTTCATTTCCTTTTTTTACAGGGTTACGATTTGAGATTCCGAAACAGTCAAATATTTATTCCTGGCATACCTTACAAGGGCCAGTTAAAATTAACTAATAATATAACGAGCATTGCTGGAGAAGTCATAGAAATATGCTACAATCTTGCCATAAAAAAGAGTTGGAATTACTTTAACAATGAACAGTGTCAAAACTACACTGTTAAAGAAAATGGAATAATCTTGTTTAAATTATGGCCTTTTAAAAACAACGTTCTTCATGCTCATTTACATGTAAGTATGGGAAAACCATTGGTAGGTATGGAAATGACTTTATATTTAAATCCTGAGATCAAAATAAATCGCAAAAAATAACCATAAATGGCGCTTTGAGTTAATAACCGAGGAAAGTCACAAATAGTCTCATAAATATCCGCTTGTAGAGTACGTTTCACGAAATTTGGATACGACTTAATGATTTCCTGGGTCGGTCCCATTGTGTCGACAAGAGCTTGGCAATAAACAAGTGAAGTATGAAGGGACGGACTAAGGAAAACAAGTAATGATATAATTATATTAATGTAATCAAATGAAATAACATTTTTTAAAAATATTACTAGTCATATTTATTTACATTTATAATATCATTCTATAGATAGTTCTGTTTCGCTATCGCTATCCTCATCAAAATTAATTATAATTGGATTAATTATACGATCCAGACTAATATACGAATTTTCTACAGTTATTACGTGACGGACTGAATTTTTCCAACTACCTGGGGGTATATCATTAAAGCATTTTCTTATATTCTACAACACTAGAACTTAAAGTCGGAGAAATATTTTCAGACCTAACCAGTGATTTTAACTGGTGCCACATATGCTCTATGGGGTTAAAAATGCAATAATAGGGTGGGAGCCGTAGTACTATGTCCAATTTCTTCTGCCAATGTGTCACAAACATATACTTTTTTTATACAAAATGTCTTCTAAAAGATCACTTTTTTTAATAAATTTCTTCAAAATATATATCATTCGCCGCCATATAGTTCTGAATCTCCAATTTTGTATTATTTGAGCTTTGAGCTGGTTTTCAGAACGGGATTTCCTTACAGAAGTTATATACTCATCACGCCATTTTTGTAAACGGTGAGATTCCATGAATATTTGCCTGTTAAATAAAGAAGTATATACTCTTTTTACAATTTCCCTAGAGAGATAAATGCATTTTCTTCACTGCAACACTAGAAGAAGCACCATCAATGTTTTTCCATGGACGCCACATACTGTTTTTTTATACGTTTGGTAAAATAATATCGGTAATACAACTAAACTCTTCCAGCAAGAAATAAAAACTAACAAATTTTACCACAAAAAGATATTTAAATATAAATTAAGCAACCTAACCTACCTGATGTGCCTATATTTAATTATAATTATTACAATCCGGTCCTTTCCACATAATAATAACAAACGGTCATAAATAATGGGATCGCCCCAGGTATTTTTACTGCAGTCATTAAGTGATATCCATTTTTCGTGGAACAACAACAACGTTATTTTTCGTTTAAGTTCAAACTCTAGGAAATATTCGATGCTATAATTTTTCATTTAATTATTTCCACAAAAATTACAGCGAAAAATGTACACCACACTAATTTTAAATTAAATTTTCACACACATGCAAATGGAAACAAATAATTTCACAGTAGAACACATGTAGCTCAAGGCTGCAAGTAACGACTATCCGAGATATACGACTTATACACACTGTCGTTGTTTCGATTGAATAGCAGTATAGGCCAGGAGTCGGCAACCTTTTGAGACGGAAGAGCCAAAAGTTATAATTTTCACAATTTCTCAGTTTTTAAATAGCCACTAACGACCGCAATTTGATACCGAAAGAGACACAACTTGACATTGAAAGAGCCGCATGCGGCTGGCGAGTCGCAGGTTGCCGACCCCTATTATAGGCGCATTACAGCCGTCGGCAGACTGCAAGCATTGGTACCAAACGCAATTCTTATTAAAATTTTATATGTCGTTAAAGTGATTTTTTATTGATACAGGGCGAATAGCGTATTTGCGAAACCCATGTATGGTTGCGACATATCGTCGGTGAAGTACTAATACCTGGTAAGCCCAAAAATGAAAATTGATATTGTCGTAAAACAATATGGGCATTTGCAATACAAGGTATTAGAAATCTTAAATATTCAGAGAAGTGTTTTTTTGTGGTATTAAATATATTAGCGAAATTGTATAATTTGGCTTACACTACCCAATGCCACCAAAAACGCAATTTCAATTTTTTGTGGGTTACGAGGTATTAGTACTCCACCGACGATATGATGTTTTAAAGTGATTTGTGTAATTATGCAGGTAACAACTATTTCTCATTGACTGAAATTTAAGTTTGTCAACATTGTAGGATTGCTATTGTGCCTACCATATGTTCTAGATTTAATAACGTGTCGATCGATTTAGAAACCCAAGGAGTACGCCACATGTGGTATGAGTTAGGGATCATTTCAAAAAAATTGAATGGTTCTCTAGGACACCATTTCAAACGCAACCAAGATCAGTTCACTAACAATTATGCTCAGTTCAAATTTTTGTAGTCAATAATTTTCTTTTTAGGCAAGGTCTTTAAATAATACAATAATTGGAGATAGTTTCCTTGTAGTCAGAATGTATTCTGCGAGTAACAGTTACATTTATTTGGAAAGAGACAATAATAGCCACCAATTGTGTAATACAGTTTACCAATACAAGGTTTTTTATACAACTGATAAATTTCGAGGAGGCGATAACGTTACATTTTACTACTTGGTGAGTATGAACTAGGGATTTAAACTTGGTCAATGACGAGATATTTTGTATGTAAAGTTTCTAGATTATCCATGTTACGCAGTTAATGTCTGGTATAGAGAAAAACTCATCTTTATCCTTAAAATCTACTTTAATTACTTGTGAATTGTCATGGCGAACAAGAAACCTCCATTTAGAATTTTGTAAACAATTTAGTTAATTCTAAATAATATTATTTCTATCGACTTGAAACAAACATGGATCCGGTATTTCAATCTGCTTTGTACACGTCAATGTGACACCTGTTATTATGAAAATGAACACAACAAAACTCTACAGCTCGAATATCCGTTTCTTTTTAAACTTCAGTCTGTTTTGTCAGCTGGTCGGTTTGATATATCTTGGTTAGGAAAAACAAACAATCTACGAACGTGACTCAAAAGTCTATATTTTTATCCAGTGTACGGCAGACTTGGTATTGTGTTACCGTATCGAGTTAAGAATTACTGTTTTCTCCACAAACAATACTTAAATTTAACAAACCAACACTGAAAAACCACAAAGAATTTTATTCAATAATAATGACAAATATGACAGTTATTAATCCGGTACTGTCAAACGTGAAAGCAGGTATAAAAGACGGCCGTTCCAATAAAAGCTTTATAATAAGCACGTTCCGAATGCTCTAAGGCGATGTCTTTGCCTAATTAACGCAAACCACATATCTATAAATAGTATATTGCTAATACCATCTGCAATTATGTCTCCGCTATGGGCATCGAAGGGGGCGTTGTGAGTTTGCGCAGTTCGGAAATTTCCTTGTGAAAGTAAACATTCGCCAGGACCGGATTTCAACTTTTTTAATGTAAATTTCACTGGTTAGTTAGGAAAAATATTGCAAACAAAATTTCGATTAGTTGGATTTAAGACAGCGTTCCATGCATATGATTTCTGACGATATGATGATCCGACGATGCCCTGATTGGTGTAAACTTTTGGTGCCAAATTCCGTCCGAATATTTGTAAGAATCGACCCGATGAGCTTTATTTTAACTTTCATCCGACGTCGTAAGTTTCTTAACCTCACTTTTTTCTAAACCAAAAATTAAGAATGAATGACTATATTGACTATTTCGGGAATTATTTTCAGCTACTAATGCACCAAATTAAAAATACATTAATTTTAGGGTTTAGTGACCACGTCATATAGTATATTATATTGTATACGAGTAACATTCTCTTCTTTTTTTACAAGCTTTTTAGTGAAATTCGGTTCCGAGATCGAATAATGTGATAAGCAAAATATTTTCGTATACAGGGTGCCCCAAGTAAGGTGGTCTATTAGAAGTATCTCGGAAACTAAATGAGATTTTATTTTGAAAATTTGGCTGTAGCTATAAGAGATGGTTTTCTACGTTTATAAAATATTTTCGATGGTGCGGTGTTGCCGGATCATACCGAAAGTGGTAGCAACTTCGGAATTTTAAATGAATTACCCTATATATTATATTTTTTTTGGAATCTAGGTAAAAATCTACAGTTTTCTGTATCATATTATATAGGTACCTATCTTTAAGAGTTTTTGAATTATAAATAATCTTGTGATTTTTTAACACCTTATCGTGACCTGAAAAGAAAATCGTATCTTTTTAGCGGCTACAGCTAAAAAGATGAAATTTTGACAATAGTTTCACAAGACCATCGAAATTTTATAATTTTGAACAGTATTTAATTAGTTGTATACAGGGCGTCTCCATAACAATATGTTTGAGGCAGATGAATTATTGCAAAAATCTCCTTTTTTTTAAATGGGACACCCTGTATTTGATATGTTTTGCTAATGGAGGATCGAATTTTCTATCTAATGATATTAAGTATTCCTAAGTATATCTATCTTCAGTATTTTCGAAGTTATAGCGAAATTTAAAAATTATCTTATAAAAATATATTTTTTGGTAGTTGGCTGTGGATTCATAGAAACAAAATAATGAAAAATCCATGTGACGTTATGTCTTTAGTTCTCGAGATACTTCTAATAGGCCCCTTTACTTGGGGCACCCTGTATATATGTACATACCTGAAATACTTTATACCTGGTATTGATCCACGACTTCAAAAAAACACCATGCACTTGTGTCCTTTCATCTTAAACAAAACAAGAAACTAACCTACCAATAAACAGCGAATCGAATCACCACAAATTAAAAACTCCTTTACAAAAATTGTTGTTAGGTAATGAAAGTTTATAAGCACTAATATACTGACAACAATGTGGATGAACCACTTTTTATTCTGTAATTTGAAAAAGCAGCCAGAACCAAAGATGGCGACGAATAACAACAAACAAATAATATCGGGCCGGCTCTGACGCGATCGATAAAATTTCCACCCTACTGCACAAACTCAATAGGCCCGCGCCCTCTCCCATAGCGGGGACACTTTTTGTATTTTGGAACGTTCGTATTGGCAATATACTGTTTATATAGTACATATTATATGTGACGCCAACCGACAAAAAAAAAATATAGTGATTTTGAGAGTTCCCCGATTGTTTTTCTGGAAAGTCGTTTACAACCTACCTAAGAATGTGAATTGTTTATTCTTCAAGGACTGTGAACCAAAACCGTACCCTCCTTATTTTCTTAATTCCTACTGTCAGGCAATAACAGCTCATGGACTGTATGTTTGAAATATAAAAGTCAATACTGACGTATTATTCAAATAATAAAAATTACAAATAATTCTTCTAGACAGCAATAAATAAAATATTGTAGTAACAAGTAGGTACGTTTCACGCTTTTTCATTGAAATATACTATTGTCGAAATAGCTGTACTGAGGCCAGGTAAATTGCAACAACTGTAACCAGGGTCGGTCCTCGAAACATATCAAAAAGAAATATATGATTTCGGGAAAAATTTCTTCTAAATATGTTATATTGTCGAAAAATACGTTGCGCAAACAACCCCCCCAAACAAGTGTATTTTAATGTACTTTTAGATTAAAACAAATATGGAGATTTTCAAATTAAGAAGAGTCGTCCATCTGGTAAGAAAAACTGTTCCAGCTTACTTGAACGACGAGGATAATTATTTAGGCAGGAAACACAAATTTGTCAAGTTAGGAACAAACATCGACGAGTTTCCAATAAAGTTCAAAATAGATCGAAAATTTGTTTTTAAAAGCCAATTGCTTGTTTATTATATTAACAATGATGGAGAAACCGTAGCGGCAGCACAATCGGACGAGACTGAACCGTGTTCTTTAAAGGTATGTTCATATAATAGGCCCGTTCAGCATTTTTTGTTTATTTTACAAATCGAGAGTAGAACACTTTAAAGGAATTTTCAAATTTTTAGGTTTTTATTCGGCCTTAATAAAAGCCTTAAATAAATTACCAAAGTTGGACCACGCGAAAACGAGGCGGAGCTTCACGTGACGTCACTTCCTACATGCTGGTCCGAGGGTGGTCGCGGGTTTATTTGTTTCTATATGAAATCGGCGTTTGATTGTTAAATTGTATCTTTATTATGTTCTTGTTGGTTTAAAAGGAATGAGAAGCAAGAGTAAATATTGTATGCTTCCTGAGCGCCCTAACGCTTCCAGAAATACCCCAGAAAACCTGTTTATAAGCGTACCGTTACCTAAGAATAAACTACCTGAATTTTTCATTTTTATAAAAATACTATTAGCAAATATTCGTCATAATTAAAGAAAATTTAGTTTATTCTGCTAACACAGTTTGAAAAAATAGTATTTTCGAAATAAATTTGATTTTTTGAGGAAATGCTTTAATATAGGTATAACAGTAATTACTATTTATAAAGAACAACTAATTTGTCATCAAATTGAATAGAAATATACACGGTGTTCCATTTAAAATAAGAAAGTTTTTAATGGTTGAATTCTTTCACAATGACCCTTGAATTGTGACCACCCTGTACATTTTCAGCCAATTTTGAAAAATTTTTGAAACTTGATAATGTTTTAGCTATTTAGTAAGAAACATTTTTTTAGTCCAAGAGCGAAGGTAAAAAAATGATGCTGATTATTTCAACACCATGCATTTTCAAATAATTACAAAAAGTCCAGATAAAAATAAGTTGTATAAAATTTGCTTAGAATATAATGGTTTATCGAAAAATATAATAAAAATTACCATGTTGTATTTAAAAAACGAAAGTTGACAGCTACTTCTGGTATAACTGGAAATGACAGGAATATTTTAGTTAAAAAGAGCGATCGGGAATCTTCGTTTCTGCAATTGCCCTACCCACCCTTGCGACGCGCAGGGATTGGAAGTCGACAAACAATAATGGAATATGCATACTTTCTTTTTTATTTCGTGCGTGTTTCGTTATGGAAAAATTATTTGGTATAGTGTGTAAGTTTCGGGTTCGAGCAAGATTCGAAATGTGTTCTTTGAAATAGACATATTGGCCTATAAATTATATAAGTACACATTAATTTTCTTCTTATGTAAGAATAAAATTTCGATATGAAATAACTACTACTAGTGTCGTAGTCAGGTAGGGTGCAGGAAATCCCAAAAATATTTCAGTTCTAATATGAAAATAAATATGACATAACCATTCAATCATTCGACGCTAAGAGCAATATTTTAAGTCTCTATCCAATAATAATTCACAGCATATCAGCAAAGCATGTAAACAGGGGGAAAAGGCGTTCCCAATGGATTAGGTCATACGAGCTTAACCAAACATCACCCGAATACATTCGAGTTGTAGGGCAGATGAACATCAGGGTAATTGAACAGTAGGACAGATGAAGCCATCTCGAGTCTCTGACGTCACGAATCGGCGAGGCGCTTTTTACCGAACCCCAATCTTTAACATTCATAACTATGTATTGTATGTACAAAATTACGAAACAAAGTTATCGGTAACAAGCCCATTGGCATACTGCAAGAAGGAGTTTTCTTGTGCCTCGATCGTCTAAAAGGTTGTGGTCGAATGTCTTACTCATGTTTTTTTAATGATTGATTAGTTTATAAAGATTTTTGCACGATCGGCCTTCCTGTCAATTTATCCTCACTGTTTGTACAACAGTATGAGACATTTACTAGTTGTTAGACTTAACAGAACGTAAAGTTAAAATGCATAGTTTACTGAAACACCTACGAATAGTCTGGGTAACTATTTATTGAAATTAAAATTAAATATACAAGTGTTGCAATTAGAAATACTTATATTGAGCCTTCTGTATATACTTGTGTAGCGATAAAAATAGATCGTAGATCGTTTTACGAATAAAGAAAAGTGACAGTTTTCTATTGGTCGGAACTATCCACTCACTTTTCTTACGCATTGCACACGCTGTTTTTTTCCGTATGTTTAATGGAAAAGCATTAATTAATAAAAATCACCATAGATATTTTAGGTCGATGCAATAGGTACGTTTATATAAGAAGCCAAATACCATAGGCCGTGAACGTCTAATATTTGAACAACCTATATATTATTTCAAAAGTGCACCTCTTAACCTCCATTTTATAGCTTTAATTCATTCTCGGGAATAATTTTACTGTATCCAACTATTTATACACCTTATATATGGATTATTATTAATTAGGTAGAGTCATCATGGAGTCGAAATCAGTTATCACCTGGTGACCTAGCGACACTATCTATTGAATCAGAAAGTCCAGCCTTGTGTGCTGTATCAGCAACAGACAAAGCCAGTAAATTTATGTCTAACAATAATCATAACCTAAATTTGCAACGCGTTTTAAAGATGGTTTCTCAAGAAAGAGAAGGCGCTCGGTCTGGTCGAAATACCTGCATTATACCCAACAAGAAAAATCAAGGTAAGATTTCACCATTTTTATTTCGTTCGTTGGTTTTGTCACCAAATTGAAAGCATCTACTGTCTTTGTTTAGTGTGTGGGATCAGAAGACATAGAATAGCTGATAACCATTTGCTATCAAACTGTCAGTTAGGTTTGGAGGTCCGGCTAGTTATGATTTATGATATACAAAACGTCATGAATATGTCAAAATATCGACGAATTACAACATTTTCTAACCTCACACTATTAATAACGTCAATTATTCGGAAAAATATTAATATTAGCTAGCAGCCAACAGAACTTTTGAAACTGCCACTAGAGGTTCTTCCTTGTGGAAAACGGAATAATATACCTTGTCTCAGAAACTATTTTTAGAATTTGAACTTCTATCAAAAAAAAATGTTTCCCCCGAGATACGTGGCTCAGTTCTATCAAAAAAAAATGTTTCCCCCGAGATACGTGGCTCAGTTACCGCATCGCTTTAGATTGTCAGGCTTCGAGAAGAGCGGTCAGAGTACTTTTATTTCTTATCAAATGAGTAAGCTAAATCAGTCACTACTCTTAATCTATTATAAGGTAGGTCATTGATTTATATATTTACAGTCGAACATGATCTTAGAAGATGCTGACACATGTAGAAGGCAATAACAAATTTTGTACGATTACCATATCATACATTTTACAACGATTAATACACAGTGTTATGGAAATTACTTATTATATTTAAACCCTCAAATCCTGAGATAAAAACAAATGGCAGAAAAATAATCATAAAGAGCTTTGCGCTATCTCATCGCCATCTACAATTTTCATAAAGATGACAACAAAAAGTGTATTTTAGCAAATGAGATAAACGACACGCAGATGAAAGCAAATTAGTAGTAGACGGTAGTAGACCAGAGGACGTGATTAAATTTTATATGCGCGTTATTAAAATAACTGGTAAATTTTACAGCACCTTAGTGCGCTGTTATACTGTCCCGTTTTGCGGAAGCCGTTCGTTGCAATGGTTACCATCCCGCCAAACGGCTCCCGTTTTGCGGACCCGTTTGGCAGGACAGTGTAACACCTGACTAAGAGACCCGTAGTCGAGGTACGGAAAGAGCCTTGAGGGGGGACGTCGATCATGTCAGATCATGGTACCGAGCGATCCAAGGTCGGATCCCGCGCAGCGCTTTGTTGGCATCGCAATATGACTGTTTAGGGCGTCGTTGCCTGTGGGATGATTTTAGGTTTTTTTTACCGAGTTTCGTAACTCTAGAAAGAAATGTGTTGTCTTTCTAGGACACTCAAGAAGAACAAACCCATTTAAATATAATAAATAATTTCCCCTGTATAGTGAACTAAATTTTGTTAAAATAACATCTAGATTTTATTATTTGAAGCTGAAACTGTCTCAAACCTTACCTGGGATTTAAGAAGAAGAAAAAGGCACATTTATTCATTCGCCGAAGACTATGACTCCTATGATATCTTCTCAGTAAGTAATCCATCACCTCTTGTTGTTTTTGTGTAAAGTTTAGTAATTGCATTTATGTCAATGATACTTACCAAGGAATAACAATTTCTTTTCATTTTTAGAGATTTGGAATAATTACTATTACCAATCTTCAAGTTATAACGAAGCATTGTTACAATGGTAAGGAGTATTTTCAATAAAATTACTTTAAATTTAAAAAAAATACAATAAAGATATATGTGCGGTTCTGCGGACGGGCGCCATCTTTATGAAGAAAATTAAATAGGCGATACATCATTTTGAAGGTACTATCGAGTACTTTACGATGCCAGAATATTACTTCTCCATTCCCACCCAAAACAAAATGGCGGCGTTATTAGTTTTTCATTACCCTTTATTTCATTTACCGTATTAGAAAAATAAATACAACTTGGCATAGTTTTGTAGCGACTCAAAAGTAAGCATGGGGGGGGGGGGGGGCATTGCATATTGAAGACTTTGTGCAAACGCTATAATCCAGAAATTCCCAAATTGTTTATTACAGATGGTATTTACTTTTTTAGGACCTCTTCTTAACGACACGCACCAAGGTAGGCAGCGCAACGAATACATCTAGCTATGAACGGTAATAGCAAAGAAATAATTTGTTTTAGTTCAGTTCATGACTGACCAATATAATAGCGATAGCGACGAGGGATCCCAAGTTACGATACGGTCATTTTTCCCTGAAAACTGGCTATGGGAATTGGTCCCTGTTAGGTAAGTTCTTATATTTTTTTTAAATGTATGCATATCAGTTTTTTGATTTGAAGGTACAGAATAAGTTTTGTATGTACAATTACCCAGAGTTTGGTCGATAACTAAATGCATGCTGTTAAATACGTCGATACAGTTTGGCCGGAGAAAGAATAAACGTGGATCATAACTTTACATCAGTAATACTAAAGATCTATTATTTGTAATGTCTATCAGTTAATAAAAAAGATAAGACAGACTTCTATGGAAACGAAATACAATTCCAGTGTATTAGACGGAAATGTCAAACCAAAAATATTGACATGTCATTATTGACATTAAATATTTTGTGTTTCGTGTGGTTCACAAATTTGTCAGGATCGTAAATTAGAGACCTCTACTATACACCGTGTCCAAGTTGTTGCGCATTTACGTGCCTAATATGCCGTTTAGAAAGTTTTACGAGTAATTCCGGAGATATCCGGAATAAACCGAATTATTTATAAAATTAGGAGAAATACAGGACCGTATCCCATAATCTCCTGATGTTGTTCAAAAAACCCTCGAACCGTCATTAAACTACAATGTGTCATACATCGTTGCATTCGGAAGAAAAAAGCTCTCAAATTCCAATATCAGGAAAACAGAACCGTAGTAAAAAAGAAAGTTGACAATGGCCCTTCGAAGACGACTCGTCGGATTACAAAACAATTAACGCTGTTAGATAGAGCGGAAAAAGTGGCAATGTAAAATTGCATTTTACTTTAGAATTCGATCTCAAAAAAACCCAGGAAAAAAATTAATCTATTTTTCAGAATTTCGGTTTATTCCGGATATCTCCGGAACTAATCGGAATTTTAAAACTTTCTAAACGGCATGTTATTAGGCACGTAAATGCGCAACTTTACCTCCATTTAACCGACTTCGTATCTCTTACGGTTTCCGAGATCCCTGTACTGACCTTCCTTATCTTGGACACGGTGTATAGAATTTAATCATCAAAATCAGTTCTTATAAGAACTATTAGTCATGAACCGCCTGATAATGTCATCTTGGAGAATAAAAAGTAGCAATGAGAAAGTGATATTTATTTTTGGACATCTCTTCGAACAAAGTCAGGAAAAAATAACCGAAACGCAAAATTTTATATTTTTCCCAATATTTTGAAAGCCCTGTATTTATTTTAGATTTTTTTGCGGCATATTAGTGGGCCCATAATTACGCCCATAATAATGCTGAATGATAATTTCTCGGGGTAATATGCTCAGAAAATGTTATATTATTAAAGAGGTAGGAAAAGTATAGTAACCTACTGAAGCTGACCCTTTTGATACACTCGTTCAAATTACATCGAAATCGTGTGTAATAAGGTTCCTTCTACTCTCTTTAAGCAATATACTATTTTCTTACCTTTGAGAGCCTTTTATGCCGTTGGGTTTGTTCAATCTTGTAGCAATTAGCGCTCGGAGGGAAAAAGTCTACTTGCCTCCCTTCTGATAAATAGATATTCATGTTTTCAGCAATTCCGTACAACTTCAACGTGAACTACCCCATTCCGTCACAAATTGGGTTACTAATGTATTTTGTGTGTCGGAAACGGATGGTATAGGATTTAGTTCAGAAACGGAATTGTCAAGTTTTCAGCCATTTTTTGTGCAAGTTTTAACGCCGACCACTCTGAAAAAAGGAGAACATACTAATTTATTGATACATGTGTTTAACTACATGAATTATACATTTCCAGTAAGTATTTAATGGTAAGGGTCCGAGAGAGTTGGTACCTTATTTCGTGTTACTCCCACAAATATCTAAAAATGAGGAAAATATCATGATATGTGATGAATGTGGACCAGGCTTGCTACTAAGAAATTGCATTGCCTTTAAGAAATTTGATACTGATTGTTGAGCCTT
Source organism: Barypeithes pellucidus (assembly GCA_963991005.1). Classification (NCBI taxonomy): domain Eukaryota; kingdom Metazoa; phylum Arthropoda; class Insecta; order Coleoptera; family Curculionidae; genus Barypeithes; species Barypeithes pellucidus. Next base: position 27,435,281 of record OZ022556.1, read on the forward strand.
TTAGAAGCATAACTTTCTATATTACTTTGTTTTATAACATAAGTTTTTGTTTTAACGTAAAATGATTGATTATCTGTTCCATTTGTTTTTTAATGTTTATCAGCATTGTGTTTTACTTCGATTCAGGTTTTTCTATGGTATGTTATAGAAAAAGTGTTTTAAATGTACAGGGTGTCCCATTTAAAAAAATGTAAATGTCACCCCTTGACAGTTGATAACGTTACTGACATATGGATGGCATAGTCAAATAGTAAAATTTTAGTCCTATCGTTTGTCGAAAACCGGGATCTACAAGTCACAATAATTTTAAAATGTGCACATTAGGATCCAATTATTCGATATACAATTTAAGTGCCTAAACAGAAGTTATTATCTTACTTGGTTGTCTCCAAACAGACTTTTGAATTTTTTAGATAAGAATATCCATCAGGATGTCAGAAAACTTGAGACTAGCAGGTTCAAATATTTTAACTGCGGCGTATTGTTTGGAAGAAAATAGCACTGTAACACACACATATCACCTTATTGGTCTTGAAATGGGAACGGCCAATGTAACAGTTCTAGTGGAAACTGAAAATCAATATCCATTAGAGTGCGGCCCCGAAACTATAATTTCTAGAAGGCAAGTAGCTGTATACACTGTGATTACTAAGTGCTTGGTGGAGGTTGATTGTTCTTGCCTTCATTGCGTGCTCTTTTAGCATTCTAGTTCGACAAATATCATATTAATTTCTCCTGACCAAAGAACTGGAGAACTCAACACTATTTTTACTTATATTTAAATATACAGGGTGTTATGGAAATTACTTATTATATTTAAACCGGTAAATCCTGAGATGAAAATTAATTGAAGAAAAATAACCATAAATGGTGCTTTGAATTATTAAGCAAAATATACACTTTATATGAAATCTAAAAATTGACGTGGCCGCTCCTGAGGACCTTCGCAATCAATAGTTTATTGAGGCAGTCTCGAGGTTCAAAAGAGGTTAGAGCAGTATAGGTGGTGTTGTCATATTGCGACACAGAATTTTAAACGCACGTGTTCAGTTTTTGACAACAGGACGTCTTTGAAGCGCGTCTCTTCTTTTTCAAACTTTTTAGAAAAAAAACCTAAAATTTTAAGGTACATACTCTCTTACCTTCGATCTTATTTTAAAATAATCCGTTTTATAATTAAATTCCATAAAAAAATAAAAGACAAAAAGTATGTTTTTCAGCAGAACCAACAGTAGATACAACATTTATTATTATGAATTATTTCACAACAGAAAAAAAATCGGATAATGCTACAACTAACAAAACGTTTAAAATTCGTGTACGTCAAGCACGTGGAACCCTCGACAGTGTCATTCCACTGAGTCTCTAAACATAAGGTGTGATCTGACATCACTGAAGTATGTAGACTTTCTCTAGGACACCCAAGGAGTCATCCATTTAAATATAATGTAATTTCCATAACACCCTGTAGCTTACGATGATTAATACATCGTACTATGGAAATGAGTTATTTGTATTTAAACCCGTATATCCTGAGATGTCAACAAATTGCTGAAAAGTAATATTAAATTACTCTTCGATTTAATGATCGAGGAAAATCACCTTGTCTCAATGTCATAACGAGCGAATGGCACTACCAATATTTTGTAAAGAAATATATGATTGTTACACTCATCGGCGATGTAAATTTTACCCGTAAGTTCAAACTCTAGAAAAACAAATTATGCTACGTTTTTAATAAATTAGTACTTCAAAAATACCTTCCACAATTTCCATAAAGATTACAATAAAAATGTCTTTTGCAAACGATAAAAACAACACGTATATGGAGCAAATTAGTTCACAACCCAACGTCACGGTGGTGAATGATACGACGCGTTTTTGTATCCGCGCCAAATCATGGTAGCAAACGACTGTCGATCCACGCGTATTGATTTGACAACACTGCAAACCCTTAGTTGATTGGCCTATATTGCAGTTGTTAAGTGAATGCAGATGCCTATGAGGCAGTTGCATATTAGATAATTTTAGCCTATTTAGACGGTCGATTAAAAAAAAAGTATGTAGGGCTTTCTCTAGGACACCGAAGAAGTCACCCATTTAAAAATAATTTCAACCCATATTTACATTTTTTTTAGGGATGTTGTTTATAAGTCTGTTAAGATTGAATCGGAAGGATATCTAGTGACAAAGACAAATTCAGCCTTATTATGCGCTTCGGCTAAAGCTTTGGAAAATAATGTTACCTGGGACCTTGTACTTCCTGAAAATATTGTTGCGGAAACCGAAAAAGTTGCCATTACAATAAATGGCGATTTGCTAGGACGAACCATTGAGGCGAGTTAAACTACACTCCCCGACAATAAATTCCGGACAAAGACAATGTTATGGAGTTTAGGACCTGTAACTTTCTAAATATTTTTACGATTTTATTGAAATTTTTAGTAAAGTGCAAACTTGTGTCATGGAATGGTATCTCGAATTTTACTTTTCAAAAAATTCGCGCTGTGGATATATATAATGTAGCTAAATTCTACAGCTCAATTTTTCCACAGCGCGTTTAGAAATTAAGGGTAAAAAAGTAACTTTTGTTTCTGCCTGTATAATGATCAAGAAGTATTTTTTTCTATTTGGGTTTCATAATGGCTACATTATGAAATGCAAAAAAATTGAATAACCTGTCACTCTATGAAACTGAAATTTTATTTTTTTTATGTTGGCAGCAAGTAGGGTTCGAATTTTGGGCTTACTTCAGTAGGTTATTACAGGGGGTGACCAAGAGGAGGAGGCATTGCGACCCCTATGGGGGCACCAATGAGGGAGTTGCGCGCTGTGTTTTGCGCATCTGCGTCCCCTATGGGGCACGGGGGAGTGAATATGTATGTGTATTGAATTTGCGATACGTATGGGGAGCCAGGGAGTGAATGCACATGACCACCACTGAAAATCCCATATGGTAGGATTGTACACATGAATGTAATGTTAGCTACCTGTAGAATATATAATTATTACTTGAGACAACGCTGAAAACCACTTTCTTAACCTAAATTGATCAGTGTTGTCAAACTTCATATGTAAAGGATTCCTTTAAACATCCCTGTTTAATAATCAATAAATTGATAAATAAAAAACCGAATATAAATAGTTGTTTAGACTTTAACAACATCATCTATCAAAGATTGCTATCTTTTAATAATTATCCACAAAATATATTGATAATTAAATTAATTATTAAATTTATCTTGGCAACGTTGAAAACAAGTTCTCGTTCGATCTGAATACGAGAAAACGGTAAAAACAACATCGAAGCCAGCATCTTTGCTTTCACCTTGGCTTGAAAGTTCAGTAGCTTTAATTCGGGCGTGAAATACAGTTTTTTAGTTCAAGTTGCCGTAAAAATTGTAAAGTTTGTTAATTTGTTGGGTTTATTATAGTGTAAAAAGTTTAAATATGTGTGTAAGCATCCATGGATTAATAATACAACAGGTATGCAGTAATTATATTTATTAAAATAGCATGCAAAACATAAATCTCAGCAAAAACAGTTTATTAAAAAAAAAATGAACAATATGGCTACAAATATTAGTATAATTTACAATAAACAAAATAAATAAACAATAATAGAACAATAGCTTACAACTTATAGTCCTTAATAAGCGGTTATGAAAAATATTAACAACACTAGTCAGCAAAAAAAAAATGAACAATATGGCTACAAATATTAGTATAATTTACAACGAACAAAATAAATAAACAATAATAGAACAATAGCTTACAACTTATAGTCCTTAATAAGCGGTTATTAAAAATATTAACCACACTAGTCATCAGAAAACACAAAAATTTAGAACACAAAACACTTATACCAATAAGCGGTTATGATATTATTATCAACACTTGAACAAATTACTAAAACACTAATCTGCCGTGGTGCTGCACTGGCCTGGATGGGGTAGCTACCCTCGTCGCAAAACACTAGGCTGTCGCGATGTTTTACACACCACATCCGCCGTCGCAAAACACTGGTCTGTCGCGATGTTTTACACACTAATCTGGAGTGGTGCTGGACACAATATTCACCTGGATGGGTCCCTGTCCAGCATCAGGTTCATTATGTTGGGCATCGACTTCATTATGTTGAGGTTGTGGAACAGCTTGGAAAGCTTCCATTATAAGAAAGTTCTCATACATCTCACGAAATACTAACTCCATATTTCAATCAGAAACTTCACCACAACTTTCCAAATCACCTTCTGCTTGCAATACTAATTCCATCAAATCACTATCTGTTACATATTTTTTTAAAGATATCACCTCTGTGAAAAATCCATTTTCCACAAAACCTTCTAATAACTTTGCTAAATCTCTTCCTTCAATATATTCGTCACACAACTTGACACCTTTTTCAAAATATAGAACCATTTCATTATAGAAAGTACTCCACTCAGGCCTACTACTCATAGAATACTTTACATTTTTATTAACTTCACTAATAAATACACTTTTTATAGCTTCAATGGCTTCAAGCAGAGACATGATGTATATGTATTGGTTGAAGAATTGCGCTTTTATAAACCCTCGCTATGAGATGGGAAAGGGTAGGCTCCTCCCATGGGTTTTTCAACGGTCAGGATGCGTAGTACATTCACTCCTCATTTGCTCTCTCATTGGTTTTTTCAGTGGTGGTCATGTGCATTCACTCCCTGGCTCCCCATACGTATCGCAAATTCAATACACATACATATTCACTCCCCCGTGCCCCATAGGGGACGCAGATGCGCAAAACACAGCGCGCAACTCCCTCATTGGTGCCCCCATAGGGGTCGCAATGCCTCCTCCTCTTGGTCACCCACTGTAATAACCTACTTACTTCGATTTCGTTAAACTTAGTTTTCTAGGCATTATGGTTTCGACAAAAAAATTTTATAGAAAACTTTAAAATACTAACCTTTAACCTTGCAAATAGATCATTTTCACTAGATATTTATCTGAAATACCTATACTCGGAAATATATAACATGCTGACGGTGTCCATCAACTAATTTCTAGTCACAATTATAAAACAACATAACCTAAAAATAATAGAAATATCTTCCAGTTTATGCTCTATTTCTAAAGTTTTATTCAATAAAGTACTATTTTTATTTTTTATTCAGTATAGTATTATACATATTACTTTATATATATATACAGGGTGATTCACGACGAGCGTGCATTAGAACTTTATGGAGAACTACTGAATATATGTTCCTGAAACTTTGGGGATTTGGGTTTATCGATATGCTCTCTTTAACTAAAATATTGACATGTTTCTGTCATGTCCGGTTATACCGGAAGTAGCTGCCAACTTTCGTTTTTTAAATACAACATGGTAATTTTTATTACATTTTTCGATTAAGCATTAAATACTAAGTACATTTTATAGAAAATGTTTTTGTCAGACTCTATTAGTTTTTGAGATATCTGGACTTTTTGTAATTATTTGGCAAATGTATGACGATGAAATAATCCATATAATTTTTTTACCTTAGCGCTTGGACTAAAAAATTTTTCTCACCGAATAGCTAGAAGATCATCAAGTCTCAAAAAAATTTCAAATTCGGCATAAAATGTACAGGGTGGTCACAATTCAAGCCTCATTGTGAAAGAATTCAACCATTAAAAACTTTCTTATTTTAAATGGAACACCCTGTATATTTTTATTTAATTTTATGGCAAATTAGTTGTTCTTTATAAATAGTATTTACTGTCCTATACCTATATCAAAGCGTTTTCTCAAAAAATCCAATTTTATTCCGAAAATACTATTTGTTCAAGTGTGTTATGAAAACAATTGTACTTAGAGGCTGTATACTGATGTCTATACGGAGGAAAAGTGATTGATTACTGGAAAATACAATATTCTCAAGTGTTTCTTAATAATTTATAAATAAAATGCAGTTGTTTTAAATTTAATGGTTTAAATATTATTTTTTTAAAAATAGCAAGGAAACAAGTTTTAAACTTTAAATTCTTTAATTAAAAATGTGTTTGAAAATTATACCTAATATCTTTTGATTATATTTTTAAAATATGTTCGAAATGATTGCCATTTACTTCCAAGCATTTATGTATTCTTTTCATCATGTTATTTCTTGTAGCATTCCTAATTTCTTGTTAGAGATTGAAATGCTGCCTTCACCCTTTCAATTAGATTTTCCTTCGTGGTGATGGGACGCGCGTAAACTTTATCTTTAATGGTTCCCCAGATGAAAAGTCCAGTGGAGTTAAGTCAAAGGACCTTGGCTTGCGATCCACTGGTCATGAAAAAGTCTGTTTAGGGCAGTCTTAACAACTTGGGCGTTGTGTGCTGGAGCCCCATCGTTTTGATACCAATCACTTTTCCTCCAGTATCAGTATACAGCCCCTAAGTACAATAATTGTTTTCATAGCACACTTGAACAAATAGTATTTTCGGAATAAAATTGGATTTTTTTAGAAAACGCTTTGATATAGGTATAGGACAGTAAATACTATTTATAAAGAACAACTAATTTGCCATCAAATTAAATAAAAATATACAGGGTGTTCCATTTAAAATGAGAAAGTTTTTAATGGTTGAATTCTTTCACAATGAGGCTTGAATTGTGACCACCCTGTACATTTTATGCCGAATTTGAAATGTTTTAGAGACTTGATGATCTTCTAGCTATTCGGTGAGAAATTTTTTTAGTCCAAGCGCTAAGGTAAAAAAATTATATGGATTATTTCATCGTCATGCATTTGCCAAATAATTACAAAAAGTCCAGATATCTCAAAAACTAATAGAGTCTGACAAAAACATTTTCTATAAAATGTGCTTAGTATTTAATGCTTAATCGAAAAATGTAATAAAAATTACCATGTTGTATTTAAAAAACGAAAGTTGGCAGCTACTTCCGGTATAACCGGAAATGACAGGAACATGTCAATATTTTAGTTAAAGAGAGCATATCGATAAACCCAAATCACTAAAGTTTCAGGAACATATATTCAGTAGTTCTCCATAAAGTTCTAATGCACGCTCGTCGTGAATCACCCTGTATTTATAGTTACTGTAGACATTTCCTGGGTATGAATTGTTATTCCTCTCAGATTCTGTGTCGACACAATATTTTGATCAATAGTATTATTTATTATTTTGTTCAATATTTTGAACTTTGTTCTGCTTGCACCAAAACTCAAAGTTTTGCATATTCTTTTTAAAAGTTTTTCTAGATTATTTTCTACAATTTCTTGTATTTCTTCCTGGCTCATTTTTATTAACTTTAATAATATATTTATTTTTAATTATGACGGATGGGAAGAAGCTTGGTTGTGTTCAATTGTTTCTATCATGGCATATTTGGCATATAACATTTAATTAAATTGTAAAAGTATTGCCAACCCAAAAAGAAAATATTAATTCAAATGGAAAAAATCTACTATATTTTTTTAAGTTTTTAGGACTTTAAAGACCCAAATAGAAAAAGTATTATAAAATACACGGTTCATAAGATAATTAGAGCACTTGTACTTTAGAAAACTCCCCGCTTCGCGGGTAGTTTTCTAAATTATACGCGTGCTCTAAAATAATATCTTATGAAACTTGTATCTTAATATACTATTTGGAAACTAAAATTCAGGACATCATTCTAAGACAAGTGTACACTTGATCGGAAAAATATTGAAAAAGTTCCAAGAATATAAACTTGACTAACATTTTCTTTGTCCGGAATTTATTGTCGAGGAGTGTATTATTTGCTGCAGCGTATAGAGATTCCTGTAAAGAATCCTGGAAATCTTGATTCATCTGTAAGAGTAATAATTTCATGAAATAGAGTATTAAAAACAATAATAATACCAGTGCACTGATATACATCTAGTAAGAAACGAACTTCTATTTTAGAATTTGCATCAATTACTATCAATACCGACAGGTTGTGGAGAGCAAATTATGGCCTCCATGGCCCCCAATGTCTACGTATTGCAGTATTTAAATGTAACTGGTTGTCTGACGCCTTCCATTAAACAGCGAATCGTTAGAAACTTAAAAATGGGTAAGTTTATTATTAATACTAGCCCGAGAAATAATTTTGTTCGCATAAATTATCTTTTTAGTATGTAAAAATTTTAATTATTCTTGGTTATATTAGTTTTTATCATTTAAAATAAAAAACATATTTTTTCAAACGGCAAGTTTGAAGAGAAAGATGCTCGTCAAACTTGCCGTTTGGAAGGAAATAACATGATAATAATAGTTATGCATTCCTGTTTGTTCATATTTTATGGAATTCTTTATTGAGCAAGTATCGTTTAAATAAAATCAAGTTAGAATTGTTATCCGTTGCTAAAGAAGCATTTGGATTTTCAATCGTAATTAATAATAAAACAATTGTTTCGCAAAAATCAGTGGCGTAACATTTTTCTTGTTAAAATTGTATTGAGGCGTGTATCTATGCCCCTGGCTTGAGTGAAATAACTTTTTGCGATCAAAATGGTGGATTTATATCATAATAGTATACACCAAAATTAAGTGTAATATCTCAAACGAGATTTTTGATAAAACCCAAAAATAAACTAACATCCTGTATATCCAAAACAAAGCATTTTAAAACATACGTATATGAATTTAACTTAAAATTGGTCCATGAATTACCCATTAAAATAAGTACATAGTGTCCCATTTTCGACACTTTTATAGGGTATCTCCGTTATTGTTAGTGCTATCAAAAAAGTAATGTAGATGTCATGTACTCTTTTTGGGTCAAACTATAAAGTCAACTAATAAAATCAAAATTAGAAAATTTTCGCTCGCTTAAGAGATACGGGGGAAAATCAAAAAATTGACAATTTCAAAATTACCCTATATTTTCTTAGTTAAAGAGATATGGCAAAAAGTTTTATACAAAAGTAAGTTTCTTTATAATGATTGTTGAATAATCTGCCGGTTTCAGATTAAGTATACGGGGTCAGGTAAAACAGTTATCGGACCTAAACTCATTTTTTAAAATGGAACACCATGTATATTTTAATCTGAAAAGATAGCATTTTAAATTCTGTTTTCAAATATATAACACACCATGGATGATATTGGTTTCCTAGGCGATTTATTTAAACTGTATGACTTTAAACCACGAAACAAAAGCTAATATCATAGAAATAACTATGTTGACATTCTAGTTGTTATTAACATTTAACGTCAATTTCATTTTTACATATTCATTTGCGAAAATGACTTATCAACATTTTGAAAAATTTGATATGATATCAGTTTATATTGATAATGGAAAAAACGAAGAAATTACGCAAAATTTATATTTTGTTTCGCTATCCGGAAAGACGGCAACCATTTGAGGACATCTCCCGAATATTTGCGATGATTCCCGTTATTCTTAACCTTAATCTGAATCTTTTAATTCGTTTCAAACTAGTAAAGTTTAAATAAATCGCCTAAGAAACCAATATCTTCCATGGTGTGTTGAAATATAATAAAATGATAAAATGAGGTTAGGTCCGATAACTATTTTACCTGACCCCGTATACTTATTCTGAAAACGGCAGATTATTCAACAATCAATACAAAGAAACTACTGTATAAAATATTTTCCTGTATATCTTTTAACTAAGAAAATATAGGGTAATTTTGAAATTGTCAATTTTTTGATTTTCCCCCGTATCTCTTAAGCGAGCGAAAATTTTCTAATTTTGATTTTACCATTTTAAGTTTGACCCAAAAAGATCACATGACACCTACATTACTTTTTTTGATAGAACTAACAATTACGGAGATACCCTATAAAAGTGTTGAAAATGGGACACCTTGTACATATCATGTAACACCCTGTATAGAATTATTGAAAAGAGTAAATTTAATGGAAAAAATACTATCCAAATTTTAAAATTTTATATTTGTATACCAAATATTCTAAATAGCTGTTGTTCCTTTATAGGGAAATATACTTTTTTTAACAGAAAGAGATAACACTTTCCCATTAAGAATTTATTTTCCTTGATGTCGGTCTTTCAGTGCATTACTGAAAAATGCAGTAAAAAAGATAAATTCTTCGATATTCGCTGAAAAATTCGCGAATATTCGTAATATTTTTAAATTCATGATATATATATTATACCATGAGTGACCATAACCCAGTTATTTCTATAATTAATTTAATATAAAGTCTCATGGCGATTTACTTATTTTTGTTATATTTGTTCTTAAACACACGATGTTGGTAACTCTGGACGCAATGAATGGCAACAAAAATATGTGAATATAGGTACTATATGTTTTTAGGTTACCAACGAATTCTTAATTATGTGCACGCAGATGGTTCATTTTCTGCATTTGGATATTACGATCAATCAGGTTCTATGTTTTTAACAGCGTTTGTGGTAAAAATATTGCAAGAAGCCAAGAATTTTGTATATATAGACCAAAGGGTTATAGAAAAGGCAGTTAACTGGATCTTCAGTCATCAACTTGAAAACGGTTGCTTTGATACAATGGATCATGTTTTCCAAGATATGGTATGGTATAATATTGATCGAGCTAACTTAACATACTTCATACTATAGAAAAATATATTTAGTCCAGGGCTTCCTAAACTGTGCGCCGCGGCGACCTAGTGCGGCCCCATATAAAAGTAACGACCTGTATACCATCAGCGACCTTTGTTTTGTGTGTTTCTGTGCAATCTGGTGGTGGCAGTCTCCACTGAAAGTAGACAGTAATTACCTTTTCTTATTGCTACTCAAGTAGTGCACTGTGTACGAAATACCACACCTCTAAGTGCGCCGCGACTGAAAAAGGTTGGGAACCACTGAGTTAGTCTAACATTAACTTTCACCATTTACCCTTACACAAACTGTAATATTTGCTCCCAAAATTATTTCTTAACTTTAAATGATATAAAAATAAAATGAGGGACCGGTATGGACTATAGTCTATTCACTTGCCCAATTCACAGACCAAAACAAATACACGCGACGAGCATGAACGACACAAGGTCACATTAAGAACAGTATAACAGTACAATTTCGAACCACGCATGAATATACCTGAAATAATAGCCTGCGCTGAACAACGACCCTGTTCGGGTTCGCCGCTTGACCAATAGCAATGAGTTTATGCATCGAGCATGTGTCTATCACGCTCTTATGTTTGTTTATGCTCCTGAATTCGTAAAATGAATAGAGTATAGGAATGAACACCAACCCGACTGGAGTGACATACAAGATTAAACCACAGCAAAGTTTTCAATAAGTAATGACAGATATGAAGTTGACATATTTTACACATATTTTGACCTTCAGTCAATTTTTCGGAAACTTTAATAGATTATTACAAATTGGTCACAAAAAAAATTTATTTAATTTTTTTTGTGATCAAATCTTGGAGAAAGTGCGCAAATTATTATACCAATTGACTGGGAAAAGTTGGCGTTAACCCAAAATACCTACGAGCAAAACTTCTCTTTGAAGTACCGACACCGTCCCGATCACATTCGTGCACGAGCGAGCACCTGTTTGCACGCTCGTAAGTCGGTTTCGACCAATCGAGCAAATATAAAGAACGAGTGCTTGCTCTTGCACGCTCTTGCTTGCTCCTTCGGTGTAAACGCACCTTTAGGATATAGTTAGAGAGACGGTGACAATAGGGATCCGTGAAGTGGAATATCAGTAATTTGGTATTTCGTGGAGTTTAGGTCCCCCTCTACAACTTTTATATCTGATGAAATGCCGTAGAGCGTTGCTGAGAGGCATAGGTATAAATTGAATTTGTATACCTGGTCCGGCTCTGCTCGAAAAGGTTTTGAAATTTGGGATTTCCTTATTTATTTTATGATCGAAGGGATAATGTGGTTTTATTGCAGTCCAAAAGATCAACGGTATAATTCTGCAAATACTATACCTGCCTTCCGGCATCTCTGCGTAATATTGTCAGAATTCCGCCTAGCTAGGTGCGATTCTTCTGAAATTTTTTTTCCACAATATTTGGGTGTCAAGGAATGTAGTGTGACAATTTTCGGACATGTCACCATCGTTTTCCGAATTTCCTCCGATAAGATTTTTTAAAAATTCCAATAATGAAATGGCGAGACCTGGAAAAACAAAATTTTTTCACATAATCTTTAACATATAATGTTCCATTCTAGAAAGTTTCAACTTCAAATTCGCTCTTTTTCTTTTTTTTTAAATTTTAATTTTTTTTACACGCTCGGAAAAGTATATGCAAGGGTTGACTTGTTAGAAAATGTGTTTCCCGTGACTTTGGGGTCACGCAGATGCTGTAAATTAATTTTCAGACATGGCTCGATATAATTTTTAATTTATTGAGAATTTCCTATCTAAAGCGGTGCAGCGCCTCTCAGCAACGCTCTACGGCATTTCATCAGATACAAAAGTTGTAGAGGGGGACCTAAACTCCACGAAATACCAAATTACTGATATTCCACTTCACGGATCCCCTATTGTCACCGTCTCTCTAACTAATACCCCTGTGTAAAGCTTGATATTTATTTACAGCAGTGTCAAAAATTAATTATTATTTTCTTTTTGTTAAAGAAAAGTTTATATTAAAATTAAACTTTATTTATAATAATAAGAATAGAAAATGGCTAAATGTGTTAGTTCAGTTTATTTTATTATCTTTTGTTTTAGGGCGGTACGGATTTGGAAAATAGCACGGCAGGACTTACGGCGTATGTAATCACTAGTTTATTCAACGCGAAAGTGAATGTACCCGATACGGTGCAAACGAATGCAAAATATTGCATTAGAAGCCAACACAATCCTGACAAATACTCCCTTATTATCAGTTGTTATGCTTTATTTAAAGTTCAGTGGATCAGTGAAGGGAATAGATTTTTGGAAAAAGTCATTGCTGTGTCAAACGAGGAAAATAATATGATATGGTGGAGTACAAAAGGTAATGTAACCAGTGGCGGTTCTTCCACAGGAGCACATGCGCACGTGCACCCCCAAAACAAATCGAATAAAAAATATTAATTTATATTCATTGAATATTATTTATCATATAAAGTCCGACCATCCCTCATTTTATCGTACCGTCAAACCAAACTGTATATTATAAGCTCTCGATTCATCCGGCAACTCCGCAAGGATAATGACGCGATATACTTGCATATGCGAATAAGTGGGCGGGGCATAATGCAGTTTCTCTGTAGTAACAGGTCGCGGGGGATAGCGGGGCTATGGCGATTTAACATGGAAAAGGCGCACGATTTTAGTGTGCGCCGCGCTGTTGTCTGTTCGTGCATGTATTTAAAAATTCGAGCGTATATATTTTAATATTACATATTTATTAACTTAAAATGAATAGTTTCACGGTGGACTATTTAAAAAATAACTTTAGCTCTGTGAGTTTGGAGAAAAAAATTGAAGTGAAGAATGCGGGAAAACCTAAACCCGAAATTAATTTAACGCAGACCACAACGGGTAAATCTAGGAACTTTATTAGAAAGTTTAAAAATGAAATATACGAAAAAAATAACTGGATTTGTGGATGCAGCACAACTAACCGTTTTTTTTCTGTTTGTTGTTTGGTCGCGGCGTTGCGGAACCTGCCTGGACAAAAAATGGAATAGCCGACTTAGGGCACTTAACACAAGAAATTTAAAAAAATGAAAACACTCAAGCTCATATCAATGCTCAGTTGGAGATACTAGTATTTGCAGAATTATACCTTATTATTATTATTATTGATCTTTTGACTGCAATAAAACCTCATTATCCCTTCGACCATAAAATAAATAAGGAAATCCCAAATTTTAAAACCTTTTCGAACAGAGCCGGACCAGGTATACAAATTCAATTTATACCTATGCCTGATGCATATATAAATACAAAGTGATTTTTAATTTTAATCTTTAGGCGAGTAATTTTTATTTAGGCTTATTAGTGGTGGAATGTGGCGTCCTTGGAATTGTGTTGATAGGGGGGCATCTTCAAGTGTCATTTTTAAAAGAAAGCATTTATCTACCGATGCCAAACTAATAATTAAAAATGTGTATCAATCCTTGAGTAGAAATTTTAATTCGATGGATGCTTAGCAGAGACGTCTACTTTGACAAAAACTCCTTTATCTTCGGTAAGAGACTTAGTACTTAAACCTGTTAATCCTAGAAAGAATCGGAGTGATTCTGGCACATTTAGAAGCATTGACGAAAATGACATGGATTTATTAAGAAGAAAGATTTACCAAATGTATGAGGCACAAACTGTACCCACTTTGATTTCCCTCAAAGAGCGGCTGATTAAAGATGAAACAAATATCTCTTGTAGCCTTTCAAGCATTAGGAAAATATTGCATAAAATGGGTTTTAAATATCGAAGCATTGATAAAAGACAAACATTAATGGAATCTCAACGCTTACGGGAATTGAGACTTAAATATTTAACAGCTGTTAAACAATTTAGAGAAGAAAATCGTCCAATTATTTACCTTGACGAAACATGGTTCGTCGTACCTAAAACTAAAAATACCTATCTATTTATTTTAAATTATAAAAATAAATCATGTGGTGTGGTATACATTTTCAAGCCGGCCCTGATCCCATTTATTGAGCTTTGACGAGGTTGAGGCGTATACAATAGGGTTTAATCAGTGGAGGAGGAGTCAACGGTATAATTCTGCAACAACTATACAGCTGTTATTTAAAAAAATTCACGATACTTGTGAACGCCCTCTATCATAGGTCACGAGCCGCCACTGGGTAACCCCATCCTGGGACACCCTTTAGCTCAATCCATGTCTAACGAAAATCGAACAGGACAGGACATTAATTTAATCTGACAATTCATAATTAGCTTGTTATTTGAAGGAAAAGCTTTGTGAACAAAAATAGATTTGACTAATTTATTTTAAAAATTCTAATCCTTAGTTCTATATTATTATACCAATTGGCTGAGAAAGATTTTATCAAAAATAATGTAGATATAACCCGTAAAGTTTTGTTATTTACTTAATTTTTTATTTAGGTGACGACGAGTATTATGCTTCCGACATTGAAATAACTAGTTACGCATTGTTGGCTTTAATGCAGCACAAAACTGCTAAAAATATGGCCTATGCACAATCGGTAGTTCAATGGTTGACGTCAAAAATTGGACCTACTGGGGGTTATAAGTCTACTCAGGTAAATTTACCACTTGTTCAATAATATATTTACCATTTACCATGTAAAATTCTATACTGTCAGGTTCCCCAGAATCATACCATGGGTGTAGCAATTTTTAGTTAAATACTGTTATACATTGGTTGCCTCTATGATAGGTTTGACTTGAGTGCTTCTATTATTACCTATTTATATTATTAAGATAAAAACTAAGATAAAAATGTTCTTTATATTTTATTTCGAAAAATATTTTTATCCTGAATTGCTGATGATGCCCTTCTCTAAGATCGAAACATACCTATATTTACTTTACTTTTATGTTTCGAGTTCTTACTCCAATTTCATCATTAAAATATTTGTGATTTAAACATACGTTTACCCCCGAGAAAATGGACTTCTCCTTGAACCTTTATTATTTATATTAAATTTTAAGTCAATTAATAAATTATGAAATAAATAAAACTTTTTAGGACACAGTTGTAGCTTTAGAGGCTCTCACTACATATGCAAAATATATTCACACCGATACACTCGATATTAAAATAAACTTAGAAGCTCACCAAGAGAGACATATATTTTCCATAAAACAGAATGATAAACTTCAATCGAAACAAGTCCCGCTGCAAAGTAAGAACAGTGAGGTTAAAATGTATGTTACTGGTACCGGGTGTGTGTTGGCACAAGTAAGTTCTGCTAACCTATACATAAAATAAGTTTGAATTTGAACAGCCCACACACACAATAGCATAAGAACATTGTTCTGGTGTTAATAACCGATTCGCATTCATCATTACTAATAGTACGGCAGCCCGTTACCAGGATTTCAGACTGATCACGATCTAAGTTTTTTTGGTGATTTAATAATAATAATTTTAAATTAAATTTAATAGTAATAAAAAAGTGGTCGTAATAGTTATCGCGCCTCGTCAGTTATTTTTATTTTTTGATTGAGAGTGATGTTTTTGATGAGATAAAAACCGTAACTGACATTTTCCGTGCGGTGAATAGTTTTGGTCTGAGAAAAATCAAAAATTGTTTACAGCAGAGAATTCAACTTATCACGCCTCGTCGGTTTTACTTGTCGGATGTTAGTTTTCGTTATTCGTGACCGGAAAAAAATGAGAACGGACATTCTCATCGACGCGCAAGCGGGATCTTATAGGTATGTCATTTTTTTTAACGCTATTCGCGCTAATCGCGCCTCGTCCGTTTTCAAGCAGAAATCGTGTATTGTGGCTAGGGAAATGGGGGAAAAAGATGAACTGGCATTTTTACACACGCATTTTTTAGCAAAACCGTTTTCAGTCGAGAAAAAATGTGCAATAATAATGCGATATGGGGACATAGCTGATGCCAAGTTGTTATAGACAACCAAGCCACACAGCGGGTGCCGTGTACCGCGATGAAATATACAGATACGAGATCCAACTCCGCTGCCCTCCCTGCAGCTGCGCAACACGGAAAATGTCGGTTCGACTCGATTTACTATTTTTTAGAGTGTTATCAACAATTTTTAAAAAAATTGACCCGGGCGCTGTAACTTTTTTATACCCGTTTTCTTTACATATTTTATTTAAACTATGGAATTTTTGCAACACTCGAAACTTCCGTTGTCGATGAATTCCCGTTTTTTTTTATATTTTTAATATGATTTCATCAAGAACGGACAAGGCGTAATAACAAAAAGACGATCTGCTTTCTTACGGACTGAAATCACTCACACTGACCGATAAGCGCAGCGTTGCCAAAATTTTTCTCTCGAGTAAAACTTTCTTATTTTTTAATAATCTAGCGATTAGTCATTGACTGAAGGCGTGATAACAGGACATTTTGGTAACGGGCTGCCGGACCATAAGTATGGTAAACTTAAATAATTTTTAATGCCAAATAGATGACATCAATTGCATACCATATCCATCGTTACCTATAATTAATGTTATAGCTGAACTTTGTTGAAATTCTTAAAGTTAAGTAAATGAATGAAATGAAAAGATAATTATGCGTAGCACGCTGTATTAAGACTTTATTTGTTGAAATGATTTTTATTTTTAGTTTAGAAATGACAAAGTGAAAAAATATCGCATTCATTGTTCACGAAACGTTTTTATCAGTTAAAAAAATATACCTATTAAAATTAATTAGGACGTGAATGTTTAAATATTCGATAATTAATTGGCGTTGTGTATATTAATAAACAATATTTTGAAGTTGACACTATCCTACTACTCAACAAATGTTTCGAAAAGTGAAGCTTTCAAACTTGCCATCGACGTTACCTCAGTATCTAACGTCGACGAGTGTTCCATTAAAAGTATATCACCTTGTGTGACATACCGAGGACCAGAAAAACTTTCGACCATGGCTGTTATGGAAATTGCATTACCATCGGGATACGAAGCAGATAGGACGTCACTGTATAATTTATTAGGACCTGGGAGCCATAAAAGTAAGAATAAAATTGTTACATTTAGTTCTACCTTGTTCGGAGTAGCTTGTGTCAAGACATACCTTACTATTGTAAACAAGGATATCACTCTACAGTATAAAATAAATGAAACTACAATTAGCAGAGTATATAAATAATTAATTGCGCGAATGGAGGGTGCCCTAGAGCAGTGTTCTCCAACCTTTTATTCCGACGGACCGGTATATAATTAAACAATGTTTGCGCACCGCTTACACTAAAGGAGAAAATTAAAACTATATTTTACACTGAAGGACATACGAAAGGACTCACTAATATTTTGAGTACTTTTTGTGACATCACATCTTTTGATCCGCTTAATGGATTTTGATAAACTTTTCACTGGCGCACAACCCTACCATTGTCGTAGCAAAGTTTTATTTTTCCATTTATTTAATTTAATATAAAATAAAAAGGGATATTTTTGACTAAATTTTAAACTGCGACAGGGTGGTTTCAGGTACCTATATCTCAATGCTCGCATAGTCATGAGAGTAAAAGTTAGTCTATTCTCTGATTTTTTTTTTAATTTGTATTTTCATCTTTAACATATTTTAAAGTTATATCGTTTTTCCAGAGCATTACATTTTATGTATAACTACCTTCTATACGTAGGTATACATGATGCGACAACTTACATTTTTGTCGCGCAGTATAAATCTCCATACGAGATTTAAAAATCACTCGCCAGTTAACGTTACAAGCCACGCCGAGACGATCTACTATCTTGTCGGCACTTAAAAATAATTATCAAAAGGAGGGGTAGTGGAGTAAAAATAGATCTAACTTATTTGTAATAATATGTATTTGTCTAATTTTCAGAAATCAAAATGTTTGAAGAGAAGGAAAGTCAAATAAACTTTTATTTTACCAAACTGGACAATAATGAAGTGTGCTTCTCCTTTAACATTAATGAAAATTCGGCCCTGGAAACGAGAAAAGATAGTCTTGTAAAACTTTACGATTACTATAGACCCGAGCAGCATTTATTACAATTTTACAAAATAATGAATAATTGTAGTAACATTTCTATGGATGTTCTTGAGGAAAAAGGTATACTTATGACAGGCAGTATAAATAAGTTAATTAGATTCCAATAGCGATGGAATTTATTTACCGATAGCCTATCAACTAGACCGACTCGAAAAATAGCTTATTTAAATATTTTGGAAATTATGTGATGTTGATTTCTTAACATAAACTATCCAGAGATAGAGTTGTTTGAAGAACTGACCACATTGATGCCATTAAAATTTCGATAATAGAATATATACAGGGTGTTTGGATAATGCATCAGGATACTTGAAAACAGGGGCGAAAGATTGTTTAGAGACAAAATCGGTCGCCAAAAATCGTGAGATGTCGAAAAAGTGTATAACTTTTTTATTGTTTAAATTACAGAAATAAAATTTTCTGGGTTTGTGTTTGACATTAGTTTGCATTTTATGACATGACGGACTCCATTTCGTCACTTTCGGCTTAACCGGAAATGACCTCATCTTTGGATTTTTAAATACCAGTACCATATTTTTGGCTATATCGATTGAGAAAGCCATTTCAAATTCAACGACATCCCATATGTCACTTTTTGATACCTTAAATAATTTTCCTTTTTATTCTTCCATCTAGATTGCTATATATGAACTTCCTAAAATGGTTCACTACCAAATTCCTAATAAAAATGCAGTTTACAAGTTTTATTGTGTTTTAAATTTTTTACACATTTTTTTAACTGGTCAAGAACGCGTTTTCTCTGAAAACTACATTTTTTCATATTGGCTCACTCGGGCAAAAAGATAGAGCACACCCTTATGTCAAGTTAGGAAAAAAGAGATAATTTATTAAAAATACCAATTCATGACAAAAAAAATATAACAAAAAGCGCAAGGTGCTGTGCATTTATCTAGGTACCCACGACGCCATAATGCTTACAAACAAATGAACTTAAGTACAGATTTAAAATCCGCCATAATTTGGCTTAAAAATAAACCATTGTAGGGAGTTCATAGCAATGTAGATGAAAAAATAAAAATGATTTGGAATGGTGTTCTAAATCTATATAGCCAAAAATATACAGGGTGGACCATTTAAAAATCCAAAGTTGAGGTCATTTCCGGTTAAACCGGAAGTGATAATATGGGATCTGTCATGTCATAAAATGCAAAATAATATCACATACAAACCCACCAAACTTTATTTCTGTAATTTAAACAATAAATAAGTTATAGGGTGAGCGTTCCTCCTGAAACACCCGGTATTACGGCCAGATTTTTTTGCGAGTAACTTTATTGGGATTCTGATTAAAATTTAAAACAGAATGGCCATTTCTAAAGGAAAAATGTATATTTCATTTGTTTTGTTAAATTAATGCGTTTCCGAGATATTTGCATTTTTAAACGACTTTCTATTGTTACTATCTATATACTATATTGCATGGAACTTTTTATTTAAAAAATGTAGATAACATTGTAATGAAAATTATGAATTACGTTGGATTTCGCTATGCAACAAAATATTAAAATGTAAATATCACGAGAACGGATTGATGTAACAAACAATTGAAGTATACATTTTTCTTTAGAAATTACCATTCTATTATAATTTTGAATCAGAATCCCAATAAAGTTACCTGAGAAAAAAAATTGGGCGTGATATAGTGGGTGTGTAGGGTGTAATTGGCGCCATTTATAAGTTATTTGAAAAAAAAAACATGAACTGAAATTAGAAATTAAACATTAACACCCTGCATCTCATTAACGATCAACATTTTTACTAAGGGATATATAGCTCAGCCCTATTATTTTCATGTGTAGAATCTTAATATACTATTTTATATACTTTGTAACTATTAGTTAAAGATTTAAAAATTTGCGAAAATTTAGGAAGGTATGGGTTTGGGTTTTATTTCATAAAAATACTAGAAAATTTTGTAGAGTATTTTAAAAATTATATCTCTCTGGTACAATATAATAAATACTCATAAGCAGTGGCGCCTCGTGACCTATGATAGAGGGGGTCCACAAGTATCGTGAAATTATTTTAAACAACAGCTATATCTCCAACTGAGCATTGATATGAGCTTGAGTGTTTTAATTTAAAATTTTGTGTGTTAAGTGTCCCAAGTCGGCTATTCCATTTTTTGTCTAGGCAGGTTCCGAACCAAAGAACAAACAGAAAAAAAACGGTTAGTTGTGCTGCTTCCACAAATCCAGTTATTTTTTTCGTATATTTCATTTTTAAACTTTCTAATAAAGTCCCTAGATTTACCCTTTGTGGTCTGCGTTAAATTAATTTCGGGTTAGGTCTTCCCGCATTCTTTACTACAATTTTTTCCTCCAAACTCAAAGAGCTAAAGTTATTTTTTAAATAGTCCACCGTGAAACTATTCATTTTAACTTAATAAATATATAATATTAAAACAAACACGCTCGAATTTCTAAATACATGCACGAACAGACAACAGCGAGGCGCACACTAAAATTGTGCGCCATTTCCATGTTAAATCGCCATAGCCCCGCTATCCCCCGCCACCTGTTACTACAGAGAAACTGCATTATGCCCACTTATTCGCATATGCGAGTATATCGCCTCATTAGCCTTGCTGAGTTGCCGGATGAATCGAGCGCTTATAATATACAGTTTGGTTTGACGGTACGATAAAATATTAGGGAGGGTCGAACTTTATACAATAAATAATATTTAATGAATATAAATTAATATTTTTTTATTCGTTTTGGGGGTGCACGTGCGCATGTGCTCCTGTGGAAGAACCGCCACTGCTTATAAGACAATTTAATAACTACTTAAGATATAAATATGTATCTACTGAGCAAATAGACAAAGAGCATACTTCTATGCGAACAATTAATCACAAATGAAAGTAACGGGAATAAAATTGAAGATCGATTTTTTGCAGGCATATTTAATTTTTATTTCTCCAGTTAACTTAATTTTATTTTTAGCATATACAGTTCTGCCAGTAAGCTTAAATGCATATGAAGTGCAGGAGATTGCGCAAGAATTTCAACTTCCATGACCTAAAAACAGTATCAACTCAACTAATTTTAAGCTTACCCCACTTGGATTCAACCCCTCATTCACTAAATTACTAACGTGTCATGATATTTTTTAAAGGGTTTTCCCGTTAATTTACCTTTTAAATTAATATTTTTATGGGCATATTGTTGTGAAAAGCAGTTTAGTTCTATAAATGACAACATTTGACGAAAAAACACGAGTTTACAGCCCTATAAGCTTAGTCGAGCCAAGCATTGAGTTAGTCGCCACATTGATTCACCGATTTAAGCTTATAGCGGTGTAAATTTTGTTACTGAATGTCACCATTGGTTGCATTGTCAAATTAGGGTAGTTTTAAACCTAAAACTAATTAGTGAATACGGATGGCTGTTAAGATTTTAGTCAAAAAATGACAAATATAAATATTTAAGATCTAATTAATCTTATATTTTATTTAGGTTATACACAAACACTCGGTGTTAAATATGCCCTCGCGCAATATGGCGGGAAACTACTCCAATTCAAAAGTACTTTTGAAAAGTGAACTTATATAGAGCAAAAACCCTAGTAACCAGCACCAAAATCATGCAAATTCAAGGGAACTCGGCGGCGACGACGTGATCTCACTTTCGAGCTTCAATTGAGACGAGCTCTTCAATTGCGCCGCGTCGAGGTGAAGATCGAGATATGCGTAGTGTTTAACAACACTGCAAAACCTTCGTATATTAATCTACATTATCGTAGTTAAGTGATAACAGATGTCTATAGGTTCACCGCATGTGGGATAATTTTAGTATAGTATTTACCTAAGTATTCAGACGTCCAGTTTTACGAAAAGAAAAGTAGGTTTTTCTAAGGCGCCCAAGAAATCGCCAATTTAAAAATAATAAACCATCTATAAGACTAGAAGGCTCGATTAAAAAAACATACAACACCAAATTTTAATAATATAAATATCTAGGACATGACAAGATAAAGATTACAATACATGTACAAAAAATAAAATAGGAACAGCTTAGTCTTAATGGTTCTGATGAATTTACCAAATGATAGTGCGTGTGGGTTCTGTTATTGGCTAGCTCTTCTGGTACAGGTAGATCACGACATTCAACTATGAGACCACACCCTTTACATCCTGGAGGTTGATACGTGAAGCAAACTTGATTCTCTGGACAATGTCGATTATCACACGGATCGTCCAGAGAGTTAATTCTACAATGCATGTACGCTAAAAAAATTTAAATGTAAGTAGAATCTGTATTACAAATTATTTTAATTAAGTCTAATAAAATTGCAAAAAAAAGGGATTTTTTTACAAAGTATTTTATTTTTCTATTTTGTATAAATTTAGTTCGAATAAATTTGCTTCTCTAGTCATAAAATTTCGGTAATTTTTTTGTTTAAATTATTTCGCCGTTTTATAACGGGTGGTGCGTCCGAACAGCATACATGGGATTTCCCATGTAAATTTCGAGGTGGTCAAGTATTAATATCTGTATTGATTTTAAAGAAAATAATGACAATAAAAAGTTAGCCAAACCTTTTTACAGGCCGTTTTTAAGAAAATTTTGTCTGCAAACTACCTTAAATCTGGTGTATGCATGAAAATACCAGTAATCACCTTTATAATTAGGTTTACACTTGTCAATATTTGATAGCGTTTTTAATTTTCTCGATAAATATTTCTATTCGCTATGAGCTATTCCGTTGAGGACAAAGTTACAATGATTAAATGGTAGGTACTACGGCGGAAATAGTATCTATAATATAAAATAATATTAACACATTGACATAAAATCACTTTTTAATCTTTTATTTGCTAGTCTACAACGTGTCCAAGATAAGGAGGGCCAGTACAGGGATCTCGGAAACCGTAAGAGATACGTTTTAAAATTTCGAGTAGTTCCGGAGATATCCGGAAAAAAAACGAAATTCTGAAAAATAGTTTTATTGTTTTCCTGGGTTTTTTTGAGAGATCGAATTCTAAAGTAAATTGCACTTTTGCATTGCCACTTTTTCCGCTCTATCTAACAGCGTTAATTGTTTTGTAATCCGACGAGTCGTCTTCGAAGGGCCATTATCAGCTTTCTTTTTTTAAATACGGTCCTGTTTTGCGGATATTGGAATTTGATAGCTTTTTTTCTTCCGAATGCATCATTGTGGTTTAATGACGTTTCGAGGGTTTTTTGAACAACATCAGAAAATTTTGGGATACGGTCCTGTATTCTCCTAATTTTATAAATAATATCTCATAAGTAAGCTCTATATTTTTACTTATGTTGGACTAGTTCAATAAATAACAAATAATTTAATAATAAATCACAAATAAGTGAACAAAATACAGAGGCATTATTTCAAACTTCTGTTGATTCGGGATTTAAAAGAAAAGTAGGCGCTTGAAACAAAAAAATTAAGATGGTGATGCGTGATTTGTTTCACTTGCCATTCCCATTGTGATCATTGAGAAAGTTTTAGGAGGTTTTCTATTTTCCAGAAAATATGGAACATAAATTTACAAATGCTGAAAAGTTTGATATTCTACGCATGTTTTATTTTATCTCAAAAAACTGTTATGTGGCAGTTAGAAGATGTTATTTGTGCTTAGAGAATAACGGAAATCATTTTGAACACCTGATTATGTAGTTCCTTACTTTTTTCGTTGTTCGTTTTATTACTGTTTTGGAATGATTTTTGTTCACTTATTTGTGTAAGTAAAGTAAGTAAAAAATTTAGAGCTTACTTATGAGAGAAATACAGGACCGTATCCCAAAATTTTCTGATTTTGTTCAAAACACCCTCGAAACGTCATTAAACAACAATGTGTCATACATCGTTGCATTCGGGAGAAAAAAAGCTCTCATATTCCAACATCAGGAAAACAGAACCGTATTTAAAAAAGAAAGTTGATAATGGCCCTTCGAAGACGACTCGTCGGATTACAAAACAATTAACGCTGTTAGATAGAGCGGAAAAAGTGGCAATGCAAAAGTGCAATTTACTTTAGAATTCGATCTCAAAAAAACCCTGGAAAACAATAAAACGATTTTTCAGAATTTCGTTTTTTCCCGGATATTTCCGGAACTACTCTGAATTCTAAAATTTTCTAAACGGCATATTATTAGGCACGTAAATGCGCAACTTTACCTCCATTTAAGCGACTTCGTATTTCTTACGGTTTCCAAGATCACTGTACTGGCCCTCCTTATCTTGGACACGTTGTATAGTGACAAAAGTGGGTCAGATCCGTATTTCCTAGTTTATCATTTAAAAAATATATTTTGTTAAATAACTTAAATTAGTAGGAAAATACACTTTAAATTGAACAAGGACATTTTTCTTATTGTAGTTATTAAAAAGTTTAGGTACATTTTTTGGGCTAAAATAAATAGATGAGCTAATATTTGATCATCGTACAATTACGTGGGATATCATGTGCCTTGACCGGAGAAGTTAACGACCGATTTTTAAAATTACTATTAAACTTTTGTGGATAAAAACACTTAAAACTCATTTAAATTGGGACTTTTAGGTTGGAGAGGAATAAATAGAAGGCTCATTAAAAAGTTGGAATTAGTACAAAAACGATTTCTAAAAATTATATTCAACAAAGATTATGTTTATCCTTCAAAATATTTATATTCAGCAACAAATAAAATGAATGTAGGCAAATTTATTTAAAGATCATGAACATAATATGAGATATAAAAGAAACCTAAAATAAATAAGTCAACAGGGAAAACACTATAAATATTTATGTTTTCATTTAAACAACGATTACTTAACGACAATTAAAAAATATAAAGGCGAAATAAAAGCATGTTTCCTAACCTCTCTGAAAAAATAAAGGAGGTGAATCCTCACCTTATTTTAAAACGTAAATGTGGTATAAAATTTTTCGCATGTCGCTTCGTTTTCTTCGAAATTAAAATTAAAAAATTATTTTTCATTTTATTAATTAATGCCTCGATTAATGCCAATGATTTGATTATGCATATGATTTAAAAACTTTGAATAATGAACTCATATGAACAAAAGTGAAGTAAATTGCCGCAAATGTCCTCCTAGAACCAGTAAACACCCAAGTACACGACGTGCTAGATTGTCTCTTACGTGTTGGAAAATTTCGGGACTGGCGCCAATTGTATTAAATCCATCAATAATACGCAGTCGAAGGGCTTCTTCAGTTTCAATAGGAGTAGTATAAACAAATTGTTTAAGGTGACCCCCAGAAATAAAAATCCAATGGATTCAGATCCGGCGATAAAATGAAAATACAATATTTTTTTGTATTTCGAAAACGAAGCGACATGCAAAAAACTTTTACACTACATTTTCGTATTAAAATAAGATGAGGATTCACCTCCTTCATTTTTTCAGAGAGGTTAGGAAACACCCTGTATATTATGAGCAAATAAATTACTTGATATTTTTGGAAATGCTTCAATTAATATATTAGTTAAATAATTATAAGAAATTCATTTGTATGAAAAACTTTTCAATATGCCTCCGATTATGTCGCAACTATGACTAACTCCATTATCGTTAGAGCTGCGATGTTGATTAAATTAGTAAACTAGTAGTATTTTTTCCGCTAATGAAATGGCAAAAGCGAAAAACACTTGAACATCGCATTTTTGCATTATTCAAAAAAAATGCACGTTTGTATTATTAAAAAAATGCACTTTTGTTTAAAATGGGGAACCAAATCGTAATACCAAAGGGATTTCACATTTTATAGTAGGTAATTTAACTTGTTTTAAAGATACGTAACTTTAAAGGATATACTGTTGTACCCGTCAAAAAATAATTTAATATCAATGATATCTATGATCCGCTTACATAATAGTAGAAGCGCTCAAAGTAAGCCAAAACACTTGC
This sequence comes from Barypeithes pellucidus, assembly GCA_963991005.1. Lineage (NCBI taxonomy): Eukaryota > Metazoa > Arthropoda > Insecta > Coleoptera > Curculionidae > Barypeithes > Barypeithes pellucidus. The sequence continues at coordinate 27,461,777 of OZ022556.1, forward strand.
CAAATTTGAAATTTTCACGCCTACTTTTAAGAAAACCTGTAATGCGAATTGAAGGTTAAGATTAAATGACATTTTAAATTAAATATCTACCAGCCAAAATGATATTCAAGGCCAATTTTTTTACGTAACCGATACCATCTTTCTTGTCAAGCCATCGACTATCATCTTGTAAGCATTTGTCTAAAGATCAAAAATTAAGGTATTTTACCCTTAGGTAAAAATAATTTTTTTAGATTGTGAGCTCCCCGTATATCAAAACTAAATTTTCTTATGAAAAATCTTAATTTTTTTTAAAAGCAAAATTTTTTATAAAGGATGGCTGTCGAGAAATTAAAAATTAGGTCCATTTGCGGTATAGGTAACCCTGGATTTTAGGTAGAACAATAACTTTGTGTTGATCCCTAAATTTTAAAAATGCCATACATTTTTGTCGCGGATTTTCACATTTGTAATATTTCACACAGTTTTTAAAACCTTGCAAGGTCCTACGCAAATTTGGTAATACAAGTTTGATAAAGTCAACTTACTGTCTTTACATATTCCTTTCGAACAACATCCACCACAGCAGGAAAAATCATCCGAACACTAAAAAATATTTACTTAGTCAACTGAAAACGACTTTTCAAAGAAATCTACTCACAGATTGTCCGAAAAATCTACAATTCTGGGACAACACTCCCAATAGATTTAGTACCAGAAGTAAAGGAACAGAGTATCCTAAAAACATCTCTTGTTATTCTTACTTTAAAAGTGCGACTGTATATTATCGAATTAATTTTGCGATGACGCCAAAAACCTTGTCCACTATTGGCGTTATGCTACTAATTAGTTATATCAAATTATCCTCAACGTTTGCATAAAAGATAAACCTACCTTTTTAAATTATATTATGTTTATCAATTAACAAAATAGCAGACAAATGAAGCAAGTTCTCGTTTGAATTTTACTTTTATTTATATACAGGGTGAAACAAATTCGTTCTTCACCATTGGGATTTAGGGAACGGGAAGAGATACGAAGTCGGTTATATTGGGGCATGGCATTACGTAAGAGGTTTAAATATATTTGGAAAAATCTAAAATTTTGCGTTTTGGTTTCCTGACTTTGTTCGAAAAGATGTCCAAAAATAAATTTTACTTTCTCATTACTTTTTATTTTACACAAGATAGCATCATCAGATCTTTAATACGACGTTTCGTCTTTGGGTCACCATTATCAACTTATTTTTTTTAATACGGACCTCGATTTTTTGTTTAAATTATGAAAGAGGACATAAATCTACGTTGAGCAGTATATAATTACTGGTTTTCCGACGTTTTGGTCCTTAGAGTTACCATTTTCATTGAAATACTCATAGTACGTTCCTGTAATTGGCTTTTGTGACGAAGAAACTGAAGATTTTTAAATTATTATTGCTATTTCTGTCAATTATTATTATTATGTGCTAATACAGCGTAATACTATTTTTTTTTTATTTAGAACTAATAGTTGTATCAAATTTGTACTTAGTATAAGTACCTACAAAAGTAATATATTTTATTATAACAAATAATTCTTAAGACTTTTAAAGAAGGCATTGAGAATTATACCGAATTTCTTTAAAAAAATAAATAAATTACAGTAACGTACTAGGGTATTGTAATGACGATGGTCAATTTAAGGAACAAAAAGTCAAAAAACCAGTAAGTGATGTATGCCACTGATAAACAAAAATCCAGGCCCGTATAAAAATTAAGTTGGTGATGGCGACCCTAAGACGAAACGTCGCATTGATCTTGTCGAAAAGTGAAGTTTATTTTTGGACATCTCTTCGAACAAAGTCAGGAAAAATTAAAAACTGAAACGCAAAATTTTAGAGTTTTCCAAATATTTTGAAACCCCCTGTATTTATTTTTGATTTTTTGCGGCATATTATTGGACTCATAATTACGCAACTTTGCCCCAATTTAACCGACTCCCTATCTCTTGCCGTTTCCGAAATCCCAATGGGGAAGGACGAATTTGTTACACCCTATACAGGGTGTTATGGAAATGACGTATTATATTTAATTGGGCGACTCATTGGTTGTCCTAGAGAAGCGCTACATATTTAATTTTTTTAAATAGACCGTTTTAAAAGTGGGGTAACAAACCCTCTTACTCACAGGTCAGTCCGCGCTACTGTAAACATATATCACCCAGGCCCAATGACAATGTTGCCAAACTTAATGTAAAACTGAAATTCCATATAAAATTATAAAAATAAATTATTTATCTACCTACTTGTATTTATCTTTATACCTAAAAAGCGAGGAAATCCAGGCACAAACACAATCAGTTTTTCTTCTTTTTCATGGGAACACTCCTGGAAACACTTCATGTACACACAGTAAAAGTGAAACAGAACCGATAGTTAGTTGAAAATACAATAATACAGATTATATACTACAGATTATTAGATTTTATTACACGCGACGAAATTTGACATCCAGAAGAAACAACCGGTCATAAACTGAGCAAATTAGTTTCATCAATAAAAACAATATTCAAAGATTATTTATGGACTGGCAAGATAACGCGTAAACCGAAATAACCGAGCGAATTGCTGCGACTGTGTTGGTTATCGACGAAATACAACGTATCCGGCCGCTGGTTGATCTTCAACTAACAGCCCGCCAGCGTGCGGCGCTATACGAACACTTCGGCTCAGCCGTTGTAAGCCGTCAAGAGGTAATTGCCATTTGACCTAGTGACATACGTGCCTATTTCAAACTTATTTAATACTATTCTTTATGTTTGTTCTGGTTGTTTAAAACATTTTTTGTCGTAAAGTTTCTTAAATTAATTGTACAATAAGGTATTACAGAATAGGACATTCTTTAAAATGTATATTGCGATAATTGAAAATTATTATACAACTAAATATTAACAATATGTCTTTCTAACCAACTTAAAATGTCTTTGTTACATCCAATATCATGAAAATAGGTTTTTAGGTTCGAAATAAATTTGTTCGGTAAAATTTTCTCCTTAGATCTAGTTAGCAGTGGGACGAGCGTGACCCAACCGTCAGGCAAATCAGGACAATAATGAATCGCTTTTTGGGCAAACAAGGAAGCCTGTTTAGGATCGTCGGCCATGTAAAATGATAACGCAGCCAAGCACAGCACCTGAAAATACAAATTTAATACAGGCCACAGCTACAGGAAACACTAGAAAAGCTTACTCCCGAACAAAGAATCAAAGTCTTACGATTATTTATGATATCTATCATCCGTGGTGTGTTATAAATTTGAAAGGAGAGTTTAAAATGCTATCTTTTTAGATTAAAATATACAAGGTGTCATTTAAAAAAATGAGGTTAGGTCCGATAACTTTCTTACCTGACTCCGTATACTTATTCTGAAAACGTCAGATTATCCAACAATCATTATAAATAAACTTTTGTATCAAACATTTTTCTGCATCTGCATGCAGAAAATATAGGGTAATTTAGAAATTGTCAATTTGATGATTTTCCCCCGTATCTCTTAAGCGAGCGAAAATTTTCGAATTTTGATTTTACCATTTTGAGTTTGACCCAAAAAGAGCACATGACACCTACATTACTTTTTTGATAGCACTAATAATAACGGGGACACCCTATAAAAGTGTCGAAAACGGGACACCCTGTATTTACAGAAAAGAAACAAATATGGAATTATTAGTTCTTATAAGAACTGACTTTGATGATTATGTTCTATATAGCAAGGTCCTTTCGTTTAGAAACAGGAAATATTTGTTGACCACACGAAACACAAAATATAAATGTCAATGATAACATTAATATTTTAATTTTGCGATTTCCCTCTTATTTTTCAAAGGAAAACATATGTTTTACTCTTTTTCATTATGATAAAACAAAAATACATTTAAATAACAGGTCTGTGATGTGAAGACCAACTATATTAAAAATTTGAAGAAATTACGAAGAAAACTGTTCTAGTGTTCAAGCGATCAATACCTCGTCAAATACCATAATAACTCGTCTTACCTTGGAAACATCCATACTTTTCTGATCTAATTTCATAGCGATATTTGCACATTTAGTAGCTGCTTCCAATCGAGCTTTATCTTTTTGTAATCTAAATAATAATTGAGACAGTGTCAACCATGTCGATGCTTCATTGGGATGTTTGTGAACCAGTTTACTCAGGCCTGTAATAGCACCATTTTTATCATTCTACAACAAAATTATTCTTTTTACTTCTGAATTAGGTTTAGTCAATAAGTAACACACATTGTCATATTTAGAGAGACGGTGACAATAGGGGGTCCGTGAAATGGAATATCAGTAATTTGGTTTTTCGTGGAGTTTAGGTCCCCCTCTACAACTTTTATACCTGATGAAATGCCGTAGAGCGTTCTCAATAAATTCAAAATTATATCGAGCCATGTCTGAAAATTAATTTACTTTCATACACATTTCCGAGCATGCCAAAAAAAAAATTAAAATTAAAAAAAAAAGAAAAAAAGCGAATTTGAAGTTGAAACTTTCTAGAATGGAACATTATATGATAAAGGTTATGCGAAAAAATTTTGTCGTTCCAGGTCTCCCCATTTCATTATTGGAATTTTTTGAAAATCTTCTCGGATGAAATTCGGAAAACGAACGTGACATCTCAGAAAATTGTCACCCTACATTCCTTGACACCCATATATTGTTGGAAAAAAAATTTCAGAAGAATCGCACCTAGCTAGGCGGAATTCTGACAATATTACTCAGAGATACCGGAAGGCAGCTATCGTTCAGTTGTATGACGGGAAAAATGATAACTGGTGATTAAGACAAGCAAGACACAACTCACCAAAGTTTTTTCAAAAAACCTCGAATTATACGAAAACGACACCAATTTTGTGAAATTCTGTTGACATTGCACTTTTTACTAACCTATGAAACGTCAATTTGCCAGGTGTCAAAAAAATTTTCAAATATTTTTAAATCCTTTTAGCAATATTAACATAACGTACCACTTGAATTTTCTTCAAATAGTCAAGTTACCAAATTAAGCCTATTTTTCCATAAGGTGTGTATGATTTATTCAAATCTGATGAATTTAAACATTTTCCCTTGTCTACTTTTCACTAATTACAGTAAAAGCCACGCCTTTCATGCATTTCGAGCGAAGTTTAGAAATTGTGCTGTCACCGTAACGAATTCTCTTAATTTTCTCCAAGATAGAACATGTTTCTGATAACTTTACATCTATCAAAATGTTCAGAAAAGATGAGCGAATCAGATAAACCTAGAAAGAATTCCCCAAGGGGAATATTTTAGAAAATATAGCAGAATAAACCAAACTTTTAATAAAAAAAATAAAATTCGATAAAATACCGCACTTTCGCAATATTCTTTTTATCAGAAAATTGTTTACGAGTCATCTCTATGTGAATACAACCCATGTCACGTGAGACTTTATAATTTTTCCATGAATTTTTTTTTGACACGCTCGGAAAAGTATATGAAAGGGTTGACTTGTCAGAAAATGTGATCCACGCAGATGCTCGAAATTTATTTTCAGACATGGCTCGATATAATTTTGAATTTATTGAGAATTTCCTATCTAAAGCGGTACAGCGCCTCTCAGCAACGTTCTACGGCATTTCATCAGATATAAAAGTTGTAGAGGGGGACCTAAACTCCACGAAAAAACAAATTGCTGATATTCCACTTCACGGACCCCCTATTGTCACCGTCTCTCTAACTATAAAGGAATATATCTTTAAGGACGTGGTAATCTTCCACTTAACGAGTCACTTGACCCTCAAATTCATAGTTTTTTAAAGTTATCATTAAGGCTACCTTAGCTAAGGTCTAACTTAAGGTAACATTGAAATATCGACCCTATACTGCCGTCCTTAGCAAAAACACCGCAACTGGGATTCTTATACTTTCGAGTAAATCGTATTTTAAAGTTTGAACAATTGCAAAATAGTTGTCATTTTACCTATCTATTTAATTTATTTCATCTATATAATTGTAATTATAATATATTGCGACTGGCAGATACATTTTACCAAGTATTTGAGAAGAAACCTCTTCTTATTGGTTGTAGGCCTCAAATTTAACAGAAACTGAAGAATGAATTTTAATTAAAATATAATATATTAACTGTTAAATATGGTATTTTTCTTCCTAAATAACTAATACAGGCCCTTCCGAATCCATTATAATATTTAACTGTGCCATTACAATATTTAACTAAATTTTCAATTTTTTTGCACTTGTGGTGTATTTGCTTGCCAAGAAAACGTACAATATACAATGAATAGATTTATAATTAATTTTCTACATAAACAGGATCATCCTTTATGTTCTGGCCGATTGCTACTAGGCACTAAAATATGTGAGTTTAAATCTATAACCACTACTTTTTACTTACATTAAGTAAATAAAGGTATGACAATAAAGTACAATAATGATAAATGTACTCTGAATATTCCTTTCCGTCGAATGTGGCTATTGATTCTAAATTAATCAATTCGTTAAGAACTAGCTTCGCCAACTTCACATCGTTATGCAACAATGCTAGTGAAAAAGTCGAATACAAACTCCATGGAGAAGCCGGTTTTAGTTCAATACTAAAAATTACAAAAAAAAATATATTTTAATGTTTAACCAAAGATATTACAAACTACAGATGGAAAAATGTACATTTCTAGCCTACGCAACGACTGCAAACGGTCTTTCCGACCTCTTTCGGTCATTATTGCAGCATAGCCAAATTGACATATTTATCGCAAAGGTATCTTACAAAATCCCAATTAAAAATTTCTTAATTTGGCACATACAACTGGTTTAAGATTAATCCGCAATTGGTTTCAAAATTAATTTTTTTCAATAATTTTACTATAAACTGTGAAAATGCGATGAGAGATTTAAAAAATATATATTATTATACTTAAAAGTATCAAACAAATCTTGAACTGCACTCGGGCAACATCTATTCTTATTTTACAAATACGATAAGCAAAAGAAGATAAATGAATACTAATCACGTAAACATTGCAATGTTCATCTTTATTATAAACAATCATGTGTACTTTGTAAAAGAGTGAATCATTTAAACAAGGATTTATCTTTTCATCGGTAAGTATGGTTACATTGTTGCCATTCAGCCAACAAACATGTAGTTCTCTCTTCCACCCATTACTGATTTTCAATAACATTTCAAACAATCATAGCTTCATCTTCCAAGAGTTTTATGAATGAATTATGGGATCTGTAGTTTACAATACCTGTTTAACCAATTTGACATATGCTCCCTTAGGTATGTCATGTATAATTGGACGATTCGATAACGAAATATGACAATTACTTGACGTTTAGAGTAAAATTTTAACAAATACCTTTGAAATAATAAAGTTTTAGCAGCATCAAGCCCTTGGAATTTGTATGCCATAGAAGCCAAAGCTACTAAAAGGTCTGATTGATACGTTTGCTCCTCCGTCAGCCAATGCAATGCTTGTTCATAAGCAGCAAAAGATTCTTTGTACTGGCCATCTTAAAGAAAACAAATAGTATTACATCAATGCATATTTAGGCGTTACGTTAGGGAAAAATATTGATGATTGTCAGTAATACTATTACAGTCAAGGATTTTGAATCAAGAAGGATACGGCTTTAGTTCACAGTTTTTGAAGAATAAACAATTCACATTCTTAGGTATGTTGAAAACAACTTCCCTGAAAATTTTTCTTTGCCGAATACGGAAGACAAAATACTTATTATAATCACAGTATATTTTCATATTTGATATACATATGAAAAGACTATCTACGATATCATAAAATATGAATATATAAATAAAATGAATAATGGAAAAGTACCCATTTTTCTTGCTTTGCATTTCAAAACTATTAGAACGTATAACAGGTTATAGAAAGGTTTTAATCAACAATTAGCTAACCGAACAACAACTTTGGCTGGGATTAAATAAATTCAGCCATTGTCATTTATGCCAATTTGGCCGGTAAGATCAATGCGTTACTTACTGTAACCCTTGTACAGATAGAATAAGAAAAGGGCAAATCAAAATCTAATTAAAACTATCAAATTTTAATCTGGTAGAATTATATTACCAGTCAGATAGAATTTGAGAGTTCAAATTTGAACTTGTTCCAGTCATATCTTATCTGACTAACTACCTACTAACTAATGCCATTTGTGATAGTTATTGCGTTTTTTCTAAAAACCATGCATAATGGAATTGGAATTGTTCAGTTTTATGCTAGCCTTATAATGAAAAAGTCTGCTGTCCTTATAAATAAACATTCTTCATTCTGAACAATGGCTTTCTAATGAGTTATATTATACCGGTTGTTATGGAAATGACTTATTATATTAAAATGGATGACTCCTAGGGTGCCTAGAGGAAGTCTACATACTGTTTTTTTAATCGAATATCTAAATACTAAGGTAAAAACCGTTTTTACCCACTTACTGTCACGCCGTTCCATCTGGATTCAGTTAGCAACAATGTGGGTCACTAGAGTATACTAAGAGTGTTGTCAGATCACACCGCGTGTCTCGCTCTTGCTTCGATACCCGCCACTATCGTTGCTTCAGTATGTTTCGAGACTCGGAGATGGATTGACGCTGTCGAGGGTTCCACGTGTTCGATGTATACGAATTTTAAACATTTTGCTAGTTGTAGCATTACCCGTTTTTTTTTTATGCGAAATAATTCATAATAAGAAATATTGTGATGTGATTTCAAATTTGTGTGATATTACCTATTGTTGGTTTTGTTGCAAAACATACTTTTTGTGTTTTATTTTTTATGGAATTTAATTATAAAAAGGATTATAAGATCGAAGGTAAGAGAGATGTACCTTAAAATTGTAGTATTTTTTTTAAAGTTTGAAAAAGAAGTGATAACGCGGGTCAAAGACGTCTTGTTGTCAAAAACTGAACACGTCCGCTTACAATTCTGTGTTGCAATATATGACAGCACCGCCTCAATAAACTATTGATTGCGAACGTACTCAGTAGCGGCCACGTAAATTTTCAGATTTCATATAAAGTGTATATTTCGTACAATAACTCAAAGCGACATTTAAGGTTATTTTTCTTCAATTTATTTTCATCTCAGGATTTGCCGGTTTAAATATAATAAGTCATTTCCATAACACTCTGTTATATCATATTATATTTTGGAAATGACTTATTATATTTAAACCCGCAAATACTGAGATGGAAACAAATTGAAGAAAAATAACCATAAATGGCGCTTTGAATTAATAAGCGAGATAGCCACCTTATGACAAACCCGAAAACCACTCGGCGCGATGCGACGAGTCCCTTTCGCACATCAAAACATACTGAAGGCACCGCGTCGCGTTTGAGGAATGGTCGAGCTCCGCATTGCAATCTGGCATTACTGCTCGCCTACTGACCTACATACATTTGTTACCTGAAAACAGATGTTTATGACGCGGCAACGCTTAGGATAAAGAGGTTTTCATCTAAGTATGTAGATAATCGATATAAAAGAAAGTATGTCACTCATTTAAATATAATAAGTCGCGTCCATAACTCCCTGAATACCGCTAGATAAAAATAGAATAGCCATTACATGTAAATAGTTTCTAAAATTTTAAATCCAGGGTCAATTCGCAAATTCTATTGTTTTTGAATATAGTAATAAAATTATGTCTGTTTAGTCGCACACTTTTTGTTCATTGTATATAATTTTGTATTCAAAAACGCCTGTAAACTAAACATGTGTATTTATGTCATTAACGACGATATTAAATAAACGTGATCTTTTGGTACTTCAATACTAATTAAATAAAATAGAATATACCAAGTATCCCTCGAGAAAATGCAGTTGTTAAATATTTTGATCCTTTATACCGAATATCGCTTACATGCAGATAAGAAAATAGTGTTAACTGCTTGAGCAAATAAGGAACATTTAATTAGACATACTAAACTATATACTAACTGGAAAAACAAACATACAGTATCAAAACCTAATTATTAGGAAGAAGTAAAAGTTGTGTATTATTGTATTTTATATGGTACCTACTTCCATAATTAGCGATCGGCCGATACGATATTTTTTCCGATATCGATATAATATCTATTAAGAAGTAAACTCAAAGTCACGGTCTCACGAATTACATATACAGTGACGACGTAAAGTAAGGAATAAATTCATTATCTCGCAAACTACAATTTTTTTTAAAAATCGCTCGGACCCTTCGATTTTGTTTTTCGAACACGCATATTCTGACATAAAATGTAGATATACAGGGTGTTGCAAATAAGAGTGACACAAAAAAAATTTTTTTCTTAAATAGAATCCACTGTATATTATTGCATGTACGGATTCTTCGGAAAATCCTAAACATTTTTCATGTAGCATGTGCTATACCTTAGCCCAAGCGTTTTGGAGTTATTCTCTTTCAAAATTTGAAAAAGTCATGGAGAAAACAAAGAATAAAATTATTTTAAAAATGTCTTATTTATCGAAAAAACAGTTAGGTGAACTTAAAAATAATTTTTCTAAAGTAAATGTTCGAAGTGTCTTCCGTTGGTCAACTGACAATAGCCTAACCGATCTACAAATTCTCGCTTGCTCGCTGAACATTTCGAACCATTTGGGGTGTAATTTGCCGAATTTCTTGCCGGATGCGATCTTTTAAATCATCTAAATTTGCAGGCTGGCTTTTGAATACTTTTCCCTTAAGGTATCCCCATAAAAAAAGTCGAGTGGTGTTAAATCGGGTGACCTTGGCGGCCACTCAATAAAACCACCTCTTCCAATCCACCTGTTTGGAAAAGTATCGTCCAAATATGTACGAACTCCCACAGCGAAATGTGGGGGAGCACCATCTTGTTGCAACCAGATATTATGATGTGGCAAATCGGGACGTTCTAACTCAGGAAAAAGGGTGGCCAGGGCTGGAACAAGTTCTTGTTCTAAAAACTCAAGTATCTCTCGCCTGTTAAATTTCCGTCAAAAAAGAAAGGCCCTATAACAATGTCATCGACAACGCCAGCCCACACATTGATCTTTTGATTAAATTGTGTGTGTCCTTCCCTCATCCAGTGTGGATTTACATCGGACCAATATCGATAATTTTGGATATTTACGTCACCATTCAAGCAAAATGTGGACTCATCGGAAAAAATTATATTTTTTACAAAATTTCTGTTTACGAAACACATATCCTGTAAACGCTCACAAAATTCAAGGCGCCTCTCAAAGTCCCTTTCCAAAAGTTCTTGGAGAACTTGCATTTTATAAGGATGGTATTTATTTGTATGCAGTATTTTAAGAAGTTGTTTTTCCAATATCCACGTCACTTGCTACCTGCCTAGACACCACATGCTGGTTATCTTGAACTGCCAGTAAGACTTTTAATTGTTGATTTTCATCAACTTGAGGACGACCAAATCTAGGGACATCTCTTACATGACCGAATTGCCTAAACTTGTACTCAATTTTGCTTACTGTTGATTGCGATATTGGCGGACGATTGGAGTATTTTTGATTAAATAACTCACAAGTTTCTTGCTGTGTTCTAACCCTATCACCGTAGCCCATCATCATCAAAACCTCTATGCGCTGTTTCTCAGTAAGCCGCATTTTAATTTAATTTAGTTATGAAAAAACGAAATGAGTCTTTTGAAAACTAGTAAAACGTTAGGAAAATACACATAAAACTGACAATAACAGTAACTATTGACATTAATTCTTTTGGTTCTTGCATCATAATTCCAAAGCCTACTCGACTTTTCTTGCGCTTCACGCATTCTGACTACAGGTTTTCCTCAGCGTGCATGAATCAATGCAAGTCTTGATTGATTGCGAAATATCTGATTTTCAAATTTTGAATGAGAATAACTCCAAAACGCTTGGGCTAAGGTATAGCACATGCTACATGAAAAATGTTTAGGATTTTCCGAAGAATCCGTACATGCAATAATATACAGTGGGTTCTATTTAAGAAAAAAAAAATTTTTGTGTCACTCTTATTTGCAACACCCTGTATATCTACATTTTATGTCAGAATATGCGCGTTCGAAAAACAAAATCGAAGGGTCCGAGCGATTTTTTAAAAAAATTGTAGTTTGCGAGATAATGAATTTATTCCTTACTTTACGTCCTCACTGTATGTATTTTAGCGAAGCGTTAAAAAGGTTACATGTGCCGTCCAACTGGGCATCATCAGACCTAAATTTTTAAAAATTAGAATAACAAAGACCTTACCTTAAAATAATAATAAATAATAAACGTCTTTTAGTTTACATAAAAATTTACAGTAGGATAATACAAAAATAATATCTAGCAGAAGAAAATAAAACACTATCTACCAAAAGAAAAATATAAAAGGGCATAAAAGTTGGGCGCAGTCTAGCTACAATAGCTACTCCACTGAACCAGTCAGTTACGCATTATTGCTACATTAAATAGATAAGTTAGTTAGTTATTAATAATTAAATAATAATTTTAAAGTTCTTATCCAATTACTAAAAATATTACATAACACAACCTTGTCAGTCATCAATAATTAAATAATAACAGAGCTATAACCAATATCCAAAAAAAAATTTTTTTTAAAAATACATAAAGCAAGCAATGACAGTGAAATTAAATTAAGATTAAGCCGATCCTAATACACTCTATAAAAACAAAAGAAGGCACGAGAAGAAATAGAAAATGTAATAAGAAACAAATAAAAAATTATTTCAGTTGTTTTGCAACTGTAAAAGATGTTTTTTGAATTTTACTCTAAATAAATACGAATTTCAAAGCTAATATTTCAGTTTTCAGTGAGTTATAACATTTGACGGCATTAAAAGAAAATGAACGCTGAAATATAGCACGCTGATGATGAAGTATGGTCAACTTACCCCTTCCCCTGACCCCCCCTATCATGAATCGAGACAGGGGAATTGGCGTTATTCATTATTTTGATTAATAATGTGCAAAAATGAAGGATCCTACGCTCGTCCATCCTGAACCAATTAATATCCCTATATAAATGTGAAATATGATCAAACTTTCGCACATCCAGGCAGAAACCATAGACGAATTCACAATAATTAAACTTGGACAGAACGAGAGACTCACACAGATCCTTTCTTAGTTTGAAACTTAACACGTGTCTATTATTATATAAAATTTTTAAAGAAAGGAAAGTATGCTGGAATATTCTCTTAAGATGTTCTTTAAACCTTAATTCCGATTCAAGAAATAGACCACCATCAAGAATGTCCAAGCGTGAGCCATTTATGGATATACTTAGGTGTCTTTTAGGATGGCAACCTTATTCTTATTAGCGAAAATTAGCATGCAGGATTTAGAAGGGTTTTAATGTAAATTGTGGCTCTGAGAATATGCACTTAATGTTTCCAGATCGCGATTTATGTAGAATTCAGTCTCCATATAATATTCAGCATCAAAACAAAAATATATTTGGGTATCATCAGCAAGCCTGCACTTTACAATATTTTAACGACTTAAGTATATCCCAACTATGTATAAGGAAGAGTAATGGACCCAAAATTGAACCTTGAGGCACACCAGACAGTATGCTGACTTGATCAGAATAGTCATCATTGGAAAATATTGTTTGAAATCGTTTAAATAAGTATGAATTTATAAGAAGAGATGAATCATTACTAAAGCCGTAATATTTTAATTTAGAAACAAGAAGTTCGTGATTAATCGTATCGAAAGCTTTCGAAAAGTCTAAAAGTATCAACTCTGTTGTATATTATATTTCCTTTTTTTAAGTAATACGTCGCTCAGTGGAGTCTGCTCCACTCTCTCACAATATTTAAATTGTAATTCCAAACATGTTTCTTCCGTTGGAAAATACATATGAGGAAACTTATGACATTGCCGAAATTGCATCAGAAAAAGGAAAATATGAAATTTTAGAAAATGAATTAACCAATAACAACATTGGTGATTATAAAAATACATTGTTAATTTTTAAATTTGATTTCTGGATAAATTCTTAAAGGTATTATTAAAAAAAAGGTGAAACATAACCCACAATCCTCATATAGTATATATCTTTTTCTTAAACGTACTAAACATATATAAAAGATATATTAAAATGTATTTCTTCGAAAAATAATATAGTATTTTAAATGGATTTACTTTAATTTAATAACTTTAGATTAAAGATCCTTATACAGCAGGGTGTTCCTAAATATGATATATAAACGGAATTTGGTTTTTTTATGACTAAAATTTCAAATAAACATAGATCTACAGGGTTTGCAATTTTAATATTTTTTTAGTTTTATCTTTATAGCTCCTGCACTTTCTAAGGTATTTAGCTCAAATTTCGTATAGGTTACGCAATAAAGGGGTTACATGATTGCACATGTCAAACGGTTGTCAGAATCTACAGGGTGATATTTTTTTAGAGGTATGCTCTCTTTTCTCCCTCTGAACTTTTTTGCGGTGCGCCGCTGGTAGATTCCAAAAAAAAATATACAAAATTATTGTTCCATCTTATTTAGAAACTTTTTGTCCTTTTGTAGTTTTTTCGTATCTCTCATCGTTATCGAGAAAAAAATAAGAAACCATTTTCTGCAATTAGCTAGATAAAACTAACCTATGACCTATGTTTATTTCGAATTTTAGTCATAAAATAAACCAAAGTTGTTCGGGTTTGTTCGGGCTTATGTCCTTTTTTGGGAATTTGCTAACTCTGTGCGGCTTTCCTTTCCATCCGGCTTTTTGTAGCAACTGAGCCAACCGGTCAACCATAAAAATTTACCATTACCATGTGAAAGCGCTCGTAATTCTAAATTTTTAAATTATTACTATTTTCATTGGTTTTTGTCGTTTTATTAATAATCAGTGTTTATTTTTGCGTTTTATTTTTGGTTAATACCTACTGATTGGAATGACCTTCGCACAAAAACACAACAATTTTATGTATATTTGTTTAAACACATTTGTGAAAAAATGTCCGGCATTTTTATAGAAAATCGGTGTTTTTTATACAATTATCCTACTTTTACACATTGCCCATCTGACAACACTACCTACCTTGGACTAATTTACTCGATACTTTTAACATTTTTAATTGTTATACTTTGTCATACAATATCAAAATAAATTTTGGCTCATATGACTACGAGATGCAAATGATATTAAAATGTGCGAATGGTTAATAGCGATGATGATGATGTATAAGTTACCACGAGTCATCAAGGACACGATGAAAAAACTTCATGTCAAAATTCGTGCGCCGGTAAAATGTAATGAATAAAATAGAGAGCACTCTTACCCCTAAATAATGCTAATGCCAATCCGGCTCCGCTGCTAAAGGTGGCCTCTTTAACATCCGCAAATATTTCAATTGCTTTCTCGTAGCTTCCTGTTCGATATAATAACCGTCCATAATTTATTCTAGCTGCATCCTTATGTTCTTTACCAGCCAAGACAAATGCCTTCATAAAAGCAGCTCTTGATGAACTTTTGAGACCCATATTTTCATATAGTATACCTAGCATATTCCAGGCACATGCATTGTCAGGGTTTTTTTCTAAAAAAAAAAATATAATATATCCACTTATAATGAAAACAACCTTATATTTTTGGTATTTCTCAATTGATTGGTTTGAATTTTGGTATCGTTACGTATGATCCTAGGGCGCGCTTTTCTATTGCTTAAAATTTAAGTTAGCTCATTGGCGTACGGGTTTATAGGGGTTTTAAAATAATAACTATAAGAGTTTATTTTTATTTATTTTTAAAAATGTTTACATATAAAATACGCGCGACAAAGAAAAAGCTAATATAAAAGATGCAATGTTTTTCTTTGAAAACGAAATACAATTCCAGTGTACTAGAAGGAAATGGTAAAACTAAAATAGACTTAGTATTGACTTTATACTTTGTGTTTCGTGCGGTTAACAAATTTTTCAAGTTTCTAAGCTAAAATACTACTGTGCTATACAGGCGGTAACAAATTCCTCCTTCGATAATAGATACGAAGTCGATTAAATTGGGGTAAAGTTCCGTAATTATGGGGCCCAATAATATACCGCAAAAAAAAATCAAAAATGAATAGAGAGGCTACCAAAATATTTGGAAAAATATAAAATTTTGCGTTTCGGTTCTTATTTTTTCCTGGTTTCTGGAAAAAAACTTAAATAGTTAAAAAGTGTAAAAAAGTTAAAACGCCATAAAACTTGAAAATTGAATTTATATCAAGTATTTGGCTTAGAAGTAAACCATTTTAGGGAGTTGCTAGCAATCTAGAAGAAAAATTATTTAAAGGGTCAAAAAGTGACGTATGGGGTGTCGTTGAATTTGTAGTGGTATTCTAAATTGATACAGCCAAAAATATACTGGGTGTTCCATTTAAAAATCCACAGTTGATCATTTCCCGTTAAACCGGAAGTAACAAAATGGAGTCCGTCATGTCACAAAATGCAAAATAATATCACAAACAAACACACCAAATGTTATTTCTGTAATTTAAACAATTACAAAGTTATAGGGGTGAGCGTTCCTCCTGAAACACCCGGTATATACGAGTATCGTAAAAATGAAAGATTGCCCGATACGACAAGTATGTTCAATCAGCTTATAGTTCGTGACCAAACCTTATGGCAGTGAGGTAACAGGCGTAACCATGGAAACTGTCAAAATGCTGTGTTGTTATTGGTGGCTTGCATTGGTTTCTATGGTTTCGACTGCTACGTCACTGCCATCAGTTTTGGTCGCGAACTATAGGTAAAAAATTACCTTGTACGCACTCTACAAGTAGAAATTTACGGTTCAATATAACGCACCACGCCATCTTTTATAAACAAAGCGTATCTGTTAACTTCCATTTAAGCAAGATATTATACAATGCCGGTTGCGAGAGGGTTCAATTATAAATATAGCAGCATACGACAATCAGTTGAAAAAATGCAAAAATGTTGAAAATCATGCTGTGTCACAGCGGCTAGGATCTGACATAACTTTTTAGTCACTTAACTTCACAGGAACAACGAAATTTGAAGCAAATGGCGATGGATCTGTCGAAAGGAAAGATATATTAAAGTTTAAGGAAAGAGATGTTAAAGTTTTAATGATATCATTTTAAACAAACTTGGTGTAAGAATTTTGAGGGTGGCAAAGTATTTAAATAAAAATACTGGAACCAATATGACGGGCAAAAACATTTATGGTATAATTTATATAGTTTAAACGTGTTGATTATAAATATTTAATTACCTTTTAAAAATCAAACATGGTAGATCCAATAATGCAGACTAGTATTGGGTTGAAGAATTATTTGAAACAATATTTGACTGATATATATTCTGATCCAAGTAAGTTTAACTCTGACATTGTCAGAAAGGATTTCAAAGTGGCCTGGTTATCTTAATTATTGATTGCACCATACTGTAAATCACAAAAATGTTGAATTTGGGATATTTTTGTAGCATCCATAAAAATTTTGCAGAAACTAATTTGAAATGGTGCAAAAGGGGGGAAAAGAAAATTGTCCCATCACGGTAGTACTCAAATAAAAGAACTTGCTGAATAGAATAATCGCACATTTAGTATGTTGGTGAAAAGATGTATTATAATGACAATTTCTTATTAGCTAAGGAGAGGCATTTCAACCGACTAACCATCTTCAGAAGTGTGGTAGGGTAGAAGGTAAAATCCCTGTCTCGGTCAGTCCTATAAATTCGTTTTATGTAATCGAACGTCTCGCATGTCCTTTCCATAGTAACCATTGTTAATGTATATAAAAATTACGAAAATTTTTGAGCTTAATGATATCGGTAAATTAAACAGAATGTATTAAACGAGAAGATTGTATTGTATTTTATATAAAGGAGCCTTAAGTTTTTTCTCAACAAGTGATAAATATAAGGGAAGGGATAAAATAATGTATTTTCCGAATCTGTTTTTGAAATTAATATTTAAATTTCACTTTCTAAAACGAGAAGCACGTCTCAGGTTAAAGGTAAAAGTGACATACTTTAGGTTTTAAATTTCCAATTAACTTCTTCTTGTCAAAAATAAAAGTGGCCATGTTAAGTAGAACTGTAAATAAAACCACTTTACATCTTGTGTATCATATAAAATACCAAATAAAGCAAGAAGAATATTTCTTGTTATAATTACACTGTTGAATTGACTCGGTGAGACAACACCTGTAGTGATTTTAAATAATAGAAAAATAAGATGATAAATTTAAAAACAGTTTTATTATTACTCGCGATTCTAGCTACGTGTTATTGTCAGCAGCAGCATCATATAAAATATTTTAAAAAGAAGAAGCATCATGGGCTACGTAAGTATTAATAGCTTTTTCTTCTGGTACTAAACAGTAACAGCTTGATTCACGATAGGGTTTTTCAACGTAAGACCAGTCAAATTTGGGAATCGCTGCTTTAAAATGACAACACGGTCGTAAGTGGGCCGACTCTGTAACGCTATAAGAGTACAGCGAAATATGAATGTGACATCTTACATAAACATTGAATTTGATATATTTTTTAAACTAAACCAATTAAAGGTATATCTGGGTTAAACACTGATCAAAAAGTATCGCCATGCCACACGAGGTACCAAAAAAAATACCATTTCTTCTAAATGCGATATATTGTCCAAAAAACGTTTCATAAACAATCAATGCGACATTATATCATTTTCAGCTTTTGCTAATTTAAAAATAAAAATAATTTAAACAAATAACGTCTATACTACAGAGTGCTACGCAATTATTTTATCACCGACCTTTGTATTTGTATCGTTATTTTCGAATTTTTAATGTAACCACAGACATTTGGTTTAGTTTAAAAAATAAATTAAATTTAAGTTTTATGTAAGATATGTCAACTTTAAATTTTAGAAAATTTACATACATTTAGATTTTATGCGCTACCCCGTACAATTAGACGTATCACCACGTAAACTACTCTGCCCTAAACTCTAAAATCTGTTTTCTACCGTTTAAAAAAAATGAATAAAATTGTAATTATTAACTAATTCATTTCTGACTATTCGATAATTAAATTAGGGTTGTGTATTTTTAATTTATTTTATTTTTGTTGCAGGTCACATCAAATTTTTACATTACTTGGTTTTTCTTGCCGTTAAACTAAAGTTAGTAGTTTTCTTTGGCACAATATTTACCATAGGATTAGTTGCTGCAAAAATCTTTGGAGTAATTAAACTGACAGAGTATTTGAAACGTAAGTGTTACAGATTTCAGTTTAGTGTGGATGCCTTAATATATTTAACACATTTGTTCGGGCTTTAATTTTAGGACAAAATGCCTAACGAGAAGGAGTTGAGATATACCTAGCTGCATGCAAACACTTTAGTTTAGCTAATATTATTAGTGTTGTGACATCGCTCGATTATTAAAAAAAAACTGCTCGAGTTATAAATTCAAGCGAAAATCGTCGCTTGTTACTTATTACCTTTCACTCGATCGAACAAACCAGAGTTTCGCTTGACGCCGACCGAAATATGCTGCTTGGTAGTGTGATCGCTCGAGTTAAAAAAACTGATGAGTATATTCGAGCAATTTTCGCTCGATAGGAAATACTACTTTAGTTATAAATTCAAGCGAAAAATCGAAAATCGTTGCCTTTCACTTGATAGCCGATCTTCGCTCGACGCCGCGCGCCACCCGAAATGTGCCGATTGGCGACGTTCGAGTTTGACGCTAAGAAGGCTGACACGACATACATCTTTGTTAAAGGCACATAAACAAGAAGGTGCATAGAAAAGTATGCCAAATCCCTTAGTGGATTCATCGCGACATGGTGTTGTGTTGACTGGCTAGCCAGCAGCGATTGTAAATTTTGAAAAAATTAAAGAATGTAATTTTAAAAAAAATCAGAATCAACTGTTCTTCCTTAATAAAAACTGTAGGCTAAACTTCTAAATCTTACAAAACAACCCCTGGTGTTTTATCAACACATTCTTCTTAGTCATAAAAATTTCAAGTGATTCGATTATTAAAATCGCTCATCGGTTTTTCCCAACACTAAATATTATAACAAAATAAGATTGAATGTAAAAGAGTAACATATTTTGAAAATTATATGAATCGATATGGGCAAGTGCTCAAAACTGTTAAAAAGAGTCGCAGTCAGTATAGAATGACACGAGTCATTGTTTTTTTCAGCTCCTTCCAAAAATGTATTCTCTGAGAATATGAATGTCAATGATAATCAATCAATTCCATTTTACAGACTGAGAAAATGCCAGAATGGACCAAATTTTCTTGCAATAAAATTTTTTAACAAACTCCCAAAGGCAATAAGGGATCTACCGATCAATCAATTTAAGTGTAAAATGAAAGAATACTTGATATCGAAGGCCTTTTATTCAACAGACGAATTTTTAGAATGTAATGTCGTCTTTTAGTATTTTACTATTTTATCAATTTATTTTGTTATGTAATTTTAAAAACATTTTTAAACTGTTACTACTTTGTGTGTGTGATATATGTTGTGGTTATCAGATTAATATTTTAGTATTTTATTTTGTATTGTGAATTGAATTGACTTGTGTACATTTTTTATAATATTAGCACCAATAAAATATATGAATATGAATATGAATATGAATGAAATGCAAGACATTTGTACAACAGTCTCGTTTCAAGGGACACTTCCAGCTCTGGGAATGCGAAACAGAGATAAAATGGTCAAAAAGGTCTTCTGATTCATTGTTAGGAGTAAAACTTTTCTAATAGCCTTCCTATTTACCATAAGTTAAAAATAGATATAACTACAAAGAAATTATTTAAAAAGGTTTCAAATTCTAGACAAGTACCATTTTCATGAAGAAAAAATTGTTTACGAAGATCCACACATACATCACCACCGCGAAGATTACGGCGGTTACCCCGGCGGCTACTCTGGTGGTTATTCTGGAGGCTTTGAGAATCCGGGGGATTTTGGCAGTTCAAAAATTTATCCCTCAAGTTATGGTGATTCAGGATATGGTGATTCAGGTTATGGTGATTCAGGTATGTACATGTAATAGCAAAATATTTTTTTAAAGACTATTTGACTACAGGAACGCATAACTAGAGGCCGACATGGTAACCCATGTGCCGCTTGAATATATTTTGGTGAACCAATTCTAAGCTATTCACTTAAACGTGATGGAAAAACCACTTTCATAGTTCCGGAATACAGCAAATAATTTCTGTAACGCTATTGCCAAATATTGACGTAAAGCTGACCATAACGAATAATGAACATATTGTCACTGACACTAATTTTCGTTTTGTCATTGTTAAAATTTAATTTGATGGTGTTTGCTATATTACCTGAACTATGAGAGTTTCGTAGTTTGGTCATCACGTTTAATTGAATAGCTTAGGATTGGCTCACCAAAATGTACTCAAGCTCGGCACATGGGTTTACCAGTCGTCCCTTTCAAAAAGTTATAATGTAGTTATTCTATAAAATGTACAGGAGAGCCAATATTCAGCCACCTAAAAAATTACATGGGACTTCCTATGTTCAACTTAACGATGCGAGGCCCGGTATAATATTTATCAGTTATCAGGTCAAATGTCAAGAACTTATTTTCCTCTGTCCGCAGATATTACTTTAGATCATCCTCCTGGCGACACAGAACGATACGGAGCAGCTTTTGATCAATCACAGTATCCAGATGCTAAGCTATCAAGTAGAAATATTGACGGAAATTATGGTTCCGATATCTATAATGGATTTATACAAATTCTCAAGAAGATAAGGAGGTCAGTAATTTTTAAAATGCAATGCCAAATCAAAATAAATAAGAATGAATTGTTATCAAGAGATTCAGATAATTATTGAATCCTATAGTCTATTCAAAACAAAGAGTCAGTAAATGGAAACAATACGAAACGTGTCATCGGCGATCGATACTAGAAATCGTGCATTGCGATTGGGTAATCAGTCATAAAATATCCAGTGGCGTGCTGCTGGCGCTGTTCGACAGAATTGGATTTCAGTTTGTTGTGTTTTTAATAGTGTGTTACAGTAGTATTATAACCCCATTGTCATTGGGGCCTAAGCCGAGACTTACTACTTTTAATCACCGTTACATAATTATGTCCAGCAGCACAGATACCGCAGATGAACCTATCGCCATTCAATATCTCCCTTGTATGAACAAAATATACAGGGAAAATATTACCATTTATTAGTGCGGTCCTGTTGAATGTTACGGTTCACGTGCATTTATTTACGTATACTGACTGTCGGTTTTGAATAGAGTATAGCTAGGTTTTTCTTGTTAATCCTGAACAAAATTCATTGATTCAGAACAAATCACTTACTATTGTACGTGTGTTCTTATTGATCTTAACCGATTTGAACTAAAATACAGAGTAATTCACGGTAACTGACCTATTATCCTAGAGACCTATTTGATAAGAATATAACCAGTACTGGCATTGGCATATTGGCAACAGTATCTACACCAAATATCAGATCTATGTGGATTTGGAACTCGCTTATACAAGGTATTACTTAAATATATTGATTTCAGATTAAATATTACAGAAAAAGTTTTTACTGAAATGGGCATTAAAGATGACAACTGTAAAAAAAAATTTATATGCCAGGCTGACTATAATTCGGAACAAAATACATTTCTTAAAACTGGATTTAATATTCTTAGGTAAGTTAAATAAAATTCGTTTTGGGTTAAAAACTAAAAATCAAAAATGAATTTACACACTTAAAGTAAGTTTAGCTATTTTGTACAAATCCCAAATAACCTTGCTAAAAAATTGCTTTTAGTTTCTGAGATTTCAGACTTGTAAATTTAGAAATTAAAAATAGGTTAAATAAACTAAAACTTCAAAAATGTAGAGTCTTCTCTGATGATAGGTATGTACACCTACCCTGTACTGGCGAGAACAAAAGAGTTCGAAACCCGGTCTGCGGGTGGTGACATCCTATCAATGGAAATGGCTTCCTTTTCTTCGTAGTACCATTCAACCTGAAATAGTATTTTAAAGTGCTACTGTGTGGACAAAATACGCCCTTATTGTATAAGGTATAATCGGGTGGTCTGGGAAATAATAATTTTTCCATACATTGGTATTTGAAACTAAAACTTGATAAAGACACAAAGGCTTGTTATCAACAAAAATACCTGACAAATTTTATTTTACTGGTTTAATCTCGCTACCTTAATACCACAACTTGAAAATATACAGTTTTTGAATAACCCACTCGTCAAACGACAAATAATTCTCAAAATTACCGATTTAGAATTGCCTAGTTCTAGTATTAAAGTGATAATCCAGTGAATGGATTCGATAACAAATTATTTTTGTGTATCCTCCGGAATTGGCTAAAACTGTGTCAAATTTTAGGTTGTTCATCAGAAAGTTTCTAAGAAAAAAGGCTCCGACAGACTGACAATACAAACAGACAGACAAAACACCACACTTGACCTCGGAACGATAAAAATTACGTTAATATTTGATAGGTTTAGAGTGAATCCCAAAAAGATCTCACCCAAACAGCGTGTGTAAGCGCCAGAATGTTGGAAAAAGATATTGAAGTAAACTTTGTAAACGCCCGGTTTCTAATCTAATTCTAATCTCATTCCATTATTAAAGATTAAATTAAAATTCAGTAAAGTTTAATTTTTTAGTGATGAATCATATCAAAAATATAGGCCCAACATTACCATAAACTCCGAAGAGGACTGTAATGCACTCTACACAGAGTGTGAAGACTGAAGATTTAAACTTAAAATTTATTTATTCCTATTAGTACAATTATTTATTTACGTAAAAAATAAATTAAGTTTTATTCTTCAAATCGCTATTCATTGCCCTATATTTGAACTGACTTCAAAATATTATCAATAAAGTGTAAAATGTATGTATTTATTAAATAACCATATTGTTTAGTAAATTTTCCTAGCTCGAAGTTATTGACCTCCAATTTTATCAAAAACAAAGAGGTTTAAGCAAAGGGTAGATACTTGTACTCAATGCATAATTTCCATATCCCTCACCTTGAAACGGATTTTTGAAAGAAAAAAGTCAAACCGGTTTTCCTCTTAGGTCAGCGTGCACAGTCTATACAATAACCAGAATCTGAGCATTTTACATTACTTAGGTTTAGGAATAAACAAGATCGACTATAGTCTACTGCATGAATTAATATTAAAAACCCGAGTCCACCAAGATAGTTATCAAATTGTTTTCTGTAGGGGAGATCTGCTCAAAATTAATATTCTTTTTGAATTTAAGTAAAAACCAATAAAATAAATGTTTTATTTTAAATTATTTTT
This sequence comes from Barypeithes pellucidus, assembly GCA_963991005.1. Classification (NCBI taxonomy): domain Eukaryota; kingdom Metazoa; phylum Arthropoda; class Insecta; order Coleoptera; family Curculionidae; genus Barypeithes; species Barypeithes pellucidus. The sequence goes on from OZ022556.1 coordinate 27,486,067, forward strand.
TGAACACCGAGCATTAATACTTGTAAAAATATTATAAAAAAATTCTTTTCAACAAGGAATCCAACCCAAATAAAATAATAAAGACTTCCTTCCTTATAATTATTTTAAGGTTGCAAACGTCATTTTAGACATGAAACCTTAAATATGTCAAACACGCTTAGACTTAGGTATAGAACAAGATATACACAATCTGCCTAGCATCTTGAATAGAAAAATGTAATAATATATAGGGTGTTTCATTTAAAATAAGCTGACACCAACTTCCAGTATAAGCGGAATTGCAACCATATTGAAAATATTTTAGTCGAGTTGCCCGAATCAACATTAGCATACTGTCCAATTGTCAAACTTTTCTTATGTATACTTTTCCATATATAGATCGAATTGGTTCCCGGTGGGACACCCTGTATGTTTGATTACCTTTAAAGTCACTAACAAAATTAGTACAATTTAGCAGAAGATATACGCATGAAACGATCATTATTTAAAAGTTCATATGTATAAGAACACACACACACATATACGTTCTAGTAGTACAAAATAAATCGACATATAATGCAAGAGAAGTTCCATTTTAATTCAAATATTGGACACTTTAATACAGGGTGTTATGGAAATGGCTTATTATACAGAGTGTTATGGAAATGACTTATTATATTTACACCGGCAAATTCTGAGATGAAAATAAATTGAAGAAAAATAACCATAAATGGCGCTTTGAATTATTAAGCGAAATGTACGCTTTATATGAAATCTCAAAATTTACGTGGCCGCTCCTGAGGACCTTCGCAATCAACAGTATATTGAGGCAGTTTCGAGGTTCAAAAGAGGTTAGCGCATTATAGGCGGCGTTGTCATATTGCAACACAGAATTGGAAACGCAATTTTTGACAACAAGACGTCTTTGACGCGCGTTATCACTTCGTTTTCAAACTTTTTAGAAAAAAAACTACAATTTTAAGGTACATACTCTCTTACCTTCGATCTTATTTTAAAATAATCCGTTTTATAACTAAATTCCATAAAAAAATACAACACAAAAGTATGTTTTTCAACAAAACCAACAGTAGATAATATCAAACAAATTTGAAATCACATCACAACATTTCTTATTATGAATTATTTCACAACAGAAAAAAAATCGGGTAATGCTGCAACTATCAAAACGTTTAAAATTCGTATACGTCAAGAACGTGAAACCCTCGACAGAGTCATTCCACCCTCGAAGAAACGATAGTGGCGCGCGGCCGGTATCCAAGCAAGGGCCACACACGCGGTGTGATCTGACATCACTGTTAGTATACTCTAGTGACCCACATTGTTGCTAAGTTAATCCAGATGGAACGGCGCGACAGTATGTGGGTAAAAAGGGGTTTTACCTTAGTATTTAGACAATCGATTTAAAAAAAAAGTATGTAGACTTTCTCTAGGACACCCAAGGAGTCACCCATTTAAATATAATAAGTCATTTCCATAACACCCTGTATCTAAAATCATACCCCGCCGCCGACGACGCACCGCTGCGCGGTTACTGAGAGAACGAACTTCCCCCTACATCTCGAACAAATTCGCTCAATATGGTTCGATCCAGCGGCAAGGCTTTAGTTCAGTGCTGTTCGAGACGTGAAGGTGGCCTCGTACGGCGATTACGTTTAAATTGCGAACGTATTGGTTTAAACCTTAGTCTTTCTTAATAAATATGGTTTAAAATTAACCAGTTGTTATTATTTTAAAAACGCGGATACAAAATCTAACCGCGTTGCCTCGTTCACTACCGTAAAGGTTATGTTGGGATATAATGTGCGCTACTATTAATCTTCTTTGCAAAAAGGACTTTTCGGTTGTCATCTTCATGGAAGGAATTGTTGAGGTAAGAACTTACTTAAGTTTGAACTTACGGGTAAAATTGAGAACATCGCTGCTGACTGACGTTTCTCGAGTAAGAATTAGGTTTACGAAATGTCAGTAGTGCACGCAATTTTTACGACAGAATTTGCGGGTTTAAATATAATAAATAATTTCCATCATACCCTGTATACCCAAACCCAATAAGAACTTACCTGTATACCAAGTAACTGCATCGCAGGCTACTGGAATGGCATGCATGTTGTAAATCGAATATTGCATAGCTTTATCGTTGGACAATTTGTTAAGTAAAACGTGACAAACCCAATGACCATAACCAATGCTACCTTGCTGGTGCTGGCCCAGCTGAGTGCTGTGTCTAAAGAGATCCATAGCGTCGGAGTGTCCCATAAGTTCGGCAATTATAGCCTAAAAATTACAAAACTATTTTCTAAAGCTTGACAATATACTTCTTTCGTAAACTAATTTTAAACTAATGATGCGGGTCCCACCGACGGTCACATTTACTTATGAGCATGCATGAACACATCGAGACACGCATGCAAATTTGACAATGTGTGAGCAAAAACTGACGACTTTTCATGCTTCTGGCGCGATGTGAAATAATCTGTTGCTGCTTGAATTTTGGCATGCGGACCGACTGGCGTGTCACAGTGTGTGGAAAAAAACGTGCCAGTTATTATTATTTTGCTACTTTACCAACGTATAGTGCGTGCAACAACACTCGACTTTATCAAAGAATTATTTACCAATCCAAGGTATACGTTGATCGTCAGAAAATATTGCTACTGCTGATTTACGGCCTCTATTAAAATTACAGGATCGCTCAGTCTACCTGAATAGTCAGTGGATTATATTGCATTTTACATTTGCTCGCAATTGTGAGAACTGTGACCGTCAGTGAGCCGCGTTTAGTTTGGTCATACTTTTTGTGGCACATTTTCTACAGATTATAGGAAGAAAAAACAAAGGTAATTTCTATTTTTATTCACGCTGTTTCCGAGTAAATCAGGAATTACTGTAAATTCTCAAATTTCTAAGGAAACTAAACGAAAAAAAAAGTGTATTAAAAATAATGTGAATTTACATAAAATAAAAGTCGTGGTTTCAAAAAGTAAATTACAAAAATAGAATTACACAAACAGAACTAAACATTATTTCCTAAAGGTATGTACAGCTCGACAAGTGAGTCTATAGCTACGCGGTATCGGTACTTTTAAAATATGGCCGAGTCACGGGCGTGCTATTATCTTAATAATGTAATAATATATATTTTTTCATGGCATGAATATATTTGTATCACGAGTGCAATATATTAGGCATTTCCATTAATATTTTTCGCTTATTTTGGTATTTTCGCCAATAAAATCCATTTGATTTCAACATGCACTTCAAAGTTTCACGGAAAAACGGAGAGTTTATGTCACTTCTCAGCTGTTGTAGCAACTTTTTAAAGGTTTGAACCACTTTTAGTTCCAAATAAAACGTTTGTATTGTTCTCCTAACAATGCCAAAGTCGAAGCCTTCGATTTTTCCGACAGCAGAGAGACGGGCCCTTTTTTGACAGAAGATGACAACAATTGATCCGGGTTATTTTCTTTCCTTTCAGTATCTTCTTTGTGAATGTTTTTTACTGCACCGTATACATTGCGATCCTTTCTAGCTTTCGCTTAAGTGACAATTTAAATATATTAATTTGTGATTCCTCTTCACACACCCTGTACACATTCGCAATCACTTCACGGGTTTGACTATGAAGGGTTTTACCAGGGTATATTCATTCATTATCACAGTTTTAAAACAAACCCTCTCACTACGCAACTGGATGAAGCATATTGGACATCGCCGAATAACTACGCCGGCACAATAGGCGTGTCACCAGACGCGTGTCGTCATCATCTGTCTGGGATATAACCTATCAAATTAGCTCTAGCCACCGGTTACCCATGGTTACCGTTGATATTGCGCCATGTTGCCCTATTTTTAGATTAGAAGTACTTTAATAAAAAAAAATATTTTATTTTGCATTTAAATATTAAAATAAATAGTATGAAAAGAAAGTTTTAAGAACATTGAAACTATAATAGAATATTAGTTTCTTATATACTTATAACAATTTACTTTAAATGAGTAAATTTAATTTTAATGTTTACTTGGTAACATGTTATTAAATTAAAATTTAATATCTGTGACAATATTGTTAACCCAAGAAATTTTCTTGCCCGCATTCCTTTTGTAGCTACAGATAAAGTTGTCGACATGTAGTTTCATTATTTCTTTATTTTGAGAAGAAATATCAATAAAAAATAATCATTTCATCAGCGGCAATAATCTTATATTTATTCAATTTGATTGATTTTCCATATTTTCTGGTACAGTATTATTTGATATTAACCAACATATTATGATAATAATAATAGACATACAGGGTGTTTCAAAAAACATGCGCCATCGTTCGTGTAGTTATTTGTTACTCAAAAATAAGAAAAATAGTTGCTATCAACATGGGTCCGCACATGCTTTGCTTGAACGATATAGATTATAGAGTGTTGACATTTTTGGTAATATTCGTCTTATTTTTGGATAAGAAATCACCATACGAGCGGTGGCACATGTTTTTTGAAACACCCTCTATTTATAAAAATCTGACCTGTCCAATCCAACTATTAACATAATTGGGATCTGATCTCTGACCTTCACCGAAGGCTTTATTGGCTAATTTCAGTTCGTCCATAAGCAAGTATAACAGTCCAAGGTTTGTCCAGGCTACCGCACTGTTATGTTCAGTACTAACCGCCTTAATAAAGCTATGTTGTGCCAGTGCATAATTCGGTGGATCTAAAATGTATTAAATTGTAGAATGATCCATATATCGTAAAGTCAATTAATCGAAATAATTTATTATTTTAGGTAATCGAAAATTAATTATTTCGCCCAGCTCTAGCGTTCAATTGTTTATTTTCATATAAAGTTTCATATTCACTCAACACTCTACAACAGTCGGGCATAATGATCAATATGATTCATTGTTAAACAATCGATTCAATCAAAATAATCGATTATTTTCTATGACTTTTAATAATCGCCCAGCTGTACCGGGTGTCCCATTTTCGATACTTTCTAGGGATCTTAGAGTTATCACTGATAGAATGTTGCGGTTTCACGTAAAGTTCAGTGTCGTAGCCAGTTCATCTCTAAAAAGTTAATTTATGATATATTAACAGAAGTAACATTTTTTAAACGGGACACCCTATATATTATTTTCTTAATTGATTGAGTACTTTGTGCTTTACAAAAATGTATAGTTGTTTATATTTATCACAGTTTTGTTTTCTTGGCCGATTTTTCAAATTATAGGTAGTTTGTTTTTGGGTTTCAGTCACTTTGAAATGAAATTCCAGTATTTGTTTATTCTACTAAACCATCGTTAGAACTATTTGTTATAAAGAAAAAAGGCGTATAAATAAAATAGATACTCCAAATAAATACAAAAAAAGCGTTGTTCCTTCGCTAGTTGATCGAGCAGTCCTATTACCACACATTGCAAATAGACCACAAAACCTTTACAAAATTAGAGAGGTTCTAAAAATAACATATTATCCCAAAAAATTCACTGAACCACTGATTAAAAATAGAATAAATAAAATTTACAACAATACAACCCATAAACCAAATAATGTTAATGAACAAAAATATATCTCTCTTCCTGAAATAAATAATAAAATCAAAAAGGTGCTTAAACCACATAACATAACCATAGCAGAAAAACCGTTAACCAAACAAAAAACTTTTCAATAAATTAAAACCCATAGAACCAAAATTAAATCAAACAAATCTGATATATAAAATAGATTGTTCAGACTGCTCTAAAACTTACATTGGCCAAACAAAACAATATCTCAAAAATAGAATCAAAGAACATAAAACCAGTCTACGCCATACGAATCAATCCCAAACTGCTCTATCGAAACACTCATTAGATTACTTTCACAACTTTAATTTTGACGAAGTTCAAGTCTTAGATTACGAAACAAATTGCAAAAAACGCAACATTAAAGAAATGATTCATATATAAAAAACAAAATACGATTAATTTTAGAACTGGTACAGATAACCTTAGTAATATTTACAATAATATACTAATAGCAAATTTTTACCATCATAAAAATAAATATTAATAGCCCAAATAATTTTAATATAGGATTTCCCAAACCCTTTCTGTAACCACCATTGTAAAAATGTAAACAAACCCAATACCCAAAATGCAAATAATGTTAAATATCCATATCTTTTATTTTATTGTATTTAAATAATATCCTAACTTACTGCTAAATAGTTAGTTCACGTCCACTCAACAACAAGCGAAAAGACAAAATGTTACCAAATTTAGTGTAAGTGACGGAGAATTGTACCAGGTATGTTCATTTATATATTTTATCATTTCATTCTGTACATAACTAATATTGACATAAAATAAGAAATTTGTCATTAACACAGTAAAAAATATTGCTTCTTGGTATTTTATTTATACGCCTTTTTTCTTTATAACAAATAGTTCTGACGATGGTTTAGTATAATAAACCGAAACGTTAACCAAATACTGGAATTTCATTTCAAAGTGACCGAAATCCAAAAACAAACTACCTATAATTTGAAAAACGGTCAACCTATAATTAATATTTATCTTTAAAAAGAAGTTAAAAATGCGATATTTTTAATAATTTTCGTTGCTTTAACGGTAGGCCATGGTGAAAAGAAATAAATACAAATGTGCAAAACTTGACAGATCTCTACGATTTCTATTATTTATGAAATACTTATTACGTAAGAATTTTTATAATATGCCCCATGGTCCCATTTAAAAAATTTTACTTTTGTTAATATTTCGAAAAATTACCTTTTTAGAGAAAAACTGGCTACGCCGCTGAACTTTACGTAAAAATCTCTAATGCGATCAGTTTTTACCTTTTTAATAAATTAATGCATAACGGATATATGCGGGGTGTATAAAAAGCGAAGATTTTCAAAATCATCCTGTAGATTAAAAACAATTATAAACATTTCTTTGAAGGTTAGAGACAATGCTGTATCATGAGTGATAGACGTGTTTTGGACTTCCATTGTCTTTATTTCGTTTAAATCACAACGTTTCAACTGGTAATTATCTCCAGTCGTCTTCAGGTGAATACAGTATTACTGAATGCAGTATTCACCTGAAGACGACTGGAGATAATTACCAGTTGAAACGTTGTGATTTAAACGAAATAAAGACAATGGAAGTCCAAAACACGTCTATCACTCAATTATAAACATGGTTCAGTTATAAACTTGCTTAACGCAACCATGGATTTAATAATATAATATTTAGGTATAACTTACCCATAAGAATTGCAACATTCCCTAACAAATTCCAGTGTTGCCAATTTCCATGATTTATTGTCGTACAATGTTGAGCAGCAGCCAGCGCATAGTTAAACAACTCTGATTTTTTTACAGAATCAGTCGCGTGACAAGCATGGGCAAGGTAGCATGTGCCAAGATCGTGCCACAGGAATGGATTATCTTCTGCTAAACTTACTGCCTTACAGTAACACCTAAAATAAGGTTATTTTCTTCTATGATATCGTCATACAATAGGGAAGAGATAAAATAAATATTGTATTGTTATAGTTTACTTTTCTTGTAACTGTACTTATTTTGTCTACTAAATGATCAAAAGATATTTACTAAGCGTTTGATATTTGAGTGCCTTCCAATACCAATGTCAATGCCAAACGACCAACTTTGTGCTATGTTGTTTATACTGTTTTATTCGTATTTTTGAAAACTGAAAAATCTTTCCTCGAATTATGATAAGTGTATCTAGGAACAAATACTCTCAATTAACATTATCTAAAAGAAGTCATCATCATCATCGTTAGCGCTAAAACCCTGGGTGGGTGTTGGCTGACTGCACAACTTTTTTCCACACGGCGCGGTCTTCTAAGATAAAAATAATAATAAATGGTTCTTACTTTGTTGCAAAAGTGAATAGGTCTTCTTGCTCCAGCACTTGATACTCTTTCGATACACGAGAATCAAATAATGTTTTTGACACGTTCAGTATTGAAAACGTTTCCGGTAGTTTTGCAACAAAAAATACACAATCGGCTAATAATTTCCACAGACAATTCAGCTCGCTCCTTTGTAAGATAGCTCTAAAATAAAAACAATTATAAAATATCGTAGACGAGTATAGGGTAAGAGAACTTACAAAGTAAGTTTATTGGAAGCCGTTTGAGCATAATCTCTAGCAGTTCCAGATCTTTGTTCCTTAAAGCATTCTCTAGCTTGGCAAAGACAGGTTTCAGCCAAGCCTTTCAAAGCTGGTACGTATTGACCATTAGCAAGCAGAATATTCTCAAAATCCACTTTAGCTTCGACGTATTCACCCAATATCTAAAATTTGAAACTATTATTATAACATTATACCTAATCCGAGCATAGCGGAATTATAATAATGCCTAATGTAGTAAACGCAAAGTTAGGGAGTTTTTGATAACATTTATCATATGCATATCTGAAATATTGTAAAACAAAGATCTACACTTCTCCAGGAAATTAACGCACCACCAAAAAATTAAAATTTATTTTTTGTCAAATCACTGGTCCACTTTGGACGATCTTTTTTCAATGATGTTGCCTCTTCCAGAATGCCAGTGTACTACTGTATCCATATACAGGCCGATATAAAAATGGTTTATTATATTTAAATGGTTGACTCCTTCGTTGTCCTAGAGAAAGCCTACATACTTTTTTTTAAATCGAATGTCTAAATACTTCGGTAAAAACATTTTTATCCCAAGCGTTGCCACATCTGTTTTCCGTTAACAAGAGTATGCAGGTCAGTAGGTAAGCAGTGATGCCAGATCATAACGCCGGTTTCAACCTCGGCCGTTTATAACCGTTACTCACGCGCGACGCGGCTTCTTCAGCATGTGTTGATATGCGAAGGGGCTGTCGCGACAAGCGCGTCTGACTGAATAAATAAAAGTGTTTGACAGGTAAATATGACAATACCGGCCAACATTCAGTGACGTCTTTTGAGACTTGGCCTACCCCATTAGATTGTTGCCATATCTCGCCAGCGTCTACCACGTGTTTTTTCGAGTTTGCCATCTTATGACTTATCTGGCTTATTAATTCAAAGCGTCATTTATTTTTATCGTTCCTCAATTTGTTTTTATCTCATTTGTGGGTTTAAATATAATAAATAATTTCCATAACACCCTGTAGAAACTAATTTTTCATAAATACGGAGTGTAACAATTACAACGTGTATTTGCCATAAAACTTTTAACACCTGGTAAACAGTAATATCAAGTTAGAATTATAACATTATGAGTTTTGATATAACGCTCTTAATTTCGGACTACATGAGAAACACAATTTTATAACATAACTTTTATTAGTTTCAAGGTTCATTCGCGTGATGAGGCCATTTCCATGGGGGCCAACAGCTTAACGTGTGTTCCAAACTCGATCCTCCATCATACGTTGCTACCCAATGGATATGGTTTCTCGCATTGCGGTATAACTTACCGATTGGGAGGTGCGTGTCGTCCCCCACGAGATCTAAGATCTCATCCGGCCTGGTTATCGGCGTGAAAGGGGTTGAATTCCACATGGTGTTCCAAATGTTATGGAAGAACAAGTTATTGGATAGTGGTGCATTACTTTCTTGGAAAAGTGTATAGTGCGGAAGAGTGAAACAAAGTTGACTAGTTGGAAATGAAATAGATCATCTAATTTCCGCTCTGATATAAGGTAAGCTTTATTACCACTCTTATGCTATATATTTAGGCCTTCTGCACATCGCCATAGACGCTTAAAAGATTCGTCTTGCTGCGACGATTCGTCTCCGCTTTAACTTTTGCGCGGGGCGGTTATCGTCATTGACGTGTAAAATAGTTGTTCTGCAGCGACGATTAGTCTCGTCTTTGAAAATCCACAAATGAATAGATTTTCTTCTATTTTATTAGTAGTGTGACCTCGGTGTTTACACTGTGAAGATGTAAAAGAAGGAAGATGAGGTAATATTGTAAAATTATCTTCATAACCGTAAGAACAAGAAGAAACGTAGGAAATTTTGAGTGCATCCCTATAACTACAAAAATGGTAGTAAAAGGTTATTTATTGCCGCCAAAAAGCTATCAGTTATTTAAATTCCAGACATTTTACAGAATTTTTCAGCTGCATCGGCCATTCTACAAAGAAAACGTGTCCTTCTCCGCTAAGCGTACTGAAAGCGACTGACACCGCTGTACAGCCGGCGTATTACAGCTTAGATGATTTGACGAACCCGCGTCGCTTACGCCTCGTATGTAGTTCGCTATTGAAACCTAAAGGAGCAGCACCAAAGCGTACACCTTCCGTATGTCCCATCTAATACGAGTCTATGACGATACGCTCTGTATGCAGAATGCCTTACGATCTTAGTCAGAGATCTACTAAAAAGGACCTAGTAGTTTGACGGTTCAACATATGAATTATTCCTATTATAAATGATTCACATATGCTCATAGAAGTATGTATGTAATTTTATTTTTCTGCAAAACCACACATATTTCACGAGTACATTCAAAATTACCTTCTTTATATATGCCACTTGTAAAGCTGGATACAGAGAACCCTGGGATAAATCCGAAGCTTTCTGATAACACTTTAAGGCAGATGTAAAAGCTCCTCTTGAAAAATAAGCATCAGCTAGGGATTCCCAACAATGTCTTAAAAATGAGGAGGTTAAATTCGTACTAATTTTATAAATATTAAAATTATATATCGAGTGTTGCTTAATTATATATACTTATTTTAATTGGTGATTCCTGGACGAAACCAGTTCTAAAAAAATACCCAAACCTTTCCTTACCAATGGATAATAATGCTAACTTGATTTTATTCAGACAATTCTTGCTTAATAAAGATTTCCATACAATAATATAATACAAGGGGATGCATAATCATTATCATGTTATTTTCATCCAAATGGTTAGTTGTAAGAAAAATATACTTTTGTCGTTTAAAATTGAATGACGATTAATAATAAAATAATTGTTTGGGATATATCAAGGCATCTTTTCACGTACTTTTGAGTATCCATTTGGATACGCAGGTCTTTTATTTGGATACCCAGTAAACATCAAATGGATCCAGAAATTTTTAAATTACTTTGTAATTTAAAAACTACTGAACTGATGATACCAGAAAATGCTTTAAAATGATCAGAATCAGAAAAAAATAGGGCTGTTTAAAAGACATGGATACGCAGCAAAAATTCACTAAAGACATGGATACGCAGTAAAAAATCACTAAAAGATGCCTTGGGATATATCACTGGCGTAACATATCTTTTGGGTTAAAATTGTCTTGAGGCGTTGAGCTGTACAGGTCGACAAATTAATCTGTGTATTCGACGTATCGGTAAGGGAGAAGCAATATCGTTTAAAACATGGTCTAGTCATGGGCGTGCTTTTATTTTAAATAATGTAATTCAAATAGAAAATTCTTCTGTAATTGCATTTTATGCTTGAAGGTACGTAACTATTTTATCAAGGCTTGTCGTATTAATGTCCCATTGTAGCTTTCGCTTAAGTAGCAATTTAAATATATTGATACCCTATAAATATTTGCAATCACTTCAAGGGCCTGACTGTGAAGGTTTTTACCAGGAGTATAATCATTCATTATCACAAAGTTCAAAATTTTAAAATAACAACCTAAAACATGACACAACGAACACTTATTTATAAAACGCAATTTAACACAATACAATAACTATTCCCCTTTCCATCACCACGCAACTGGGTGGGTACATCCATCAAATATCTGACATCGCCGAACAAGCCCGATGCCCCATCGGGTGTCTCACGAGACGCATGCGCTATCAACTGTCTGGGATATAACCTATCAAATTAGCTCTAGCTACCTGTAACCATTGACAACGCACTATGTTGCCATATTTTTAGATTAAAAGTACTTTAATCAAGAAAATATATTATTTTGTATTTAAATATTAAAATAAATAGTATGGAAAGAAAGTTTAATATTGAAATTATAATAGAATATTAGTTTCTTATATACCTATTACAATTCATTTTAAATGCGGAAATGTAATTTTAGTTTTTTCCCGGTACGAGATTATTAAATTAAAATTTAATATATGTGACAACATTGTTAACCGGACAAATTTTTTTGTTGGCCTGTACCGACGCCACTGACTTGAGAAAAATAAACTAAAATAGTCATAATATCACAAAGTGTAATATCTCAAACTGTTCTCGAGATGTTTGATAAAAACCAAAAAACCAACTGTTAATTGAAACCAAAGCATTTTAGGACATATGTACGTATATATGAACTTCTCGCCTTAAAATTGATCCAGGAATCACCTATTAAAATATGTACATACAATTCAGTAACACCCTGTATAGGCCGATTCCTAAATATGTACAAAAAATGTAAGAAGTTATTCTTGAACTAATTTAAAATGTATGTAAGCTATACATAAAAAGCAAACATGTTCATAAAATAACTTTTCTACAACGATATAGTCAAATTCCAAGATCTTGAAATAATTATTATTCACTGGTAGTTAGTATCCGTGACTAATAATTCATTACTCAAGGGTTGTGGCCAATCACATCATAGTATAGTATTGTTTATGCTTCTCTAAAGTTAAACAGTCATTGTCATAAAATTTTCAAAAACATGGCAAGTCAAGCATGCAAATTGGTTATATTAAATATTCTTCTTTTCATTTTGGGGGCCTACTAAACGTATGACGTTCACTACCAACTATGCACAGAGGAAGGATGGATCGCCGTTTGATTTATGTATGTTCTTGATGACATAGTCGTAAAAAAGGAATAGTATTACTATTTAGTCGGAGGATTATAGACACACCCGACTAAATCGAGAAAAATTTATTGAACTAATATATCCGATGTCTGAGTCTGCATGTCCCTGGAATACCGAGAAATACTTAATACTATGTAAAAGATGATTTATTTGTACGTCTGCACTCACATATTGTCTGGATCAATTCGTAAGACCATTCTCAAATAATCCAAAGCCTTCACACCATCTCCTTGTTCCAAATAAGTCAAACCTAACTGCAGCCAAGCCCATAAATTTTCTTCATTTATTGTACCGTGCGTTAAATTCGTTAACAAGTTTAAATTTGAGTCCTAAAATTACATCAAAAAACGTATCGCCAATCAAATTCATCTGCATCATCCGAAACAATTTTTTTTTAATAACTATTATTTTATAAAATTATGCTTATTCAATAGGCATGGACATAAGTCATCCTTAACACAAGTTTGACGGTACATTAAAGTTCTTTTTAACTCTCATCTAAAGGAATAGATCTGTAAGAACGTGATAATCTTCCACTTAACGCGTTAATTGACCCTCAAATTACCATAACGTTAAGACTACCTTAGCTGAAGTCTAACTTAAGGAGGGCCGATATCTCGAAGTCATCTTAAGGTACAGAATAACATAAGACATGGTATAAATAGGACCAGGTAAGATTCCACGCAGACGGAGGCATGGCTTATATCGCCCCCTGACGCTCCAGACGCCAAGCGGCGACGAGCAGCTCGATCACTTCCCGTATGTTTTAAATGAATGTTTAAAAAGTTTGCCGCAGTTTTGTCTTATTTATTGTGTATTATATTTGTATGCAATTAATATACCGAAATATCATGATATTATTCTTTCATTTCACATAATATTAAATGCGTAAAACCTCTTAATACCTTCAAAAGACAATTAAACACGCTAACAGCAATATGACTCTCCCTGTGACGTCACTGCGCGCGCCAAACGAAATTGGAACGGCTAGAAATCTTGGCTGTGAAATCTTGTCATATACCATGGACATAAGTCATCCTTAACACAAGTTTGATTAAAGTCCTTTTTAACTCTTATCTAACGGAATAGGACGTGGTGATCGTCCACTTAATTAGTCAATAGACCCTCTAAGGCTACCTCAGCTAAAGTAATATTCAAATAATAAAGGTAATATTCAAATATTCAAATATCGGCCCTTAGTCGGGTCGCACACTGGAGCAAAAAATACGCGATATTATCACCCATTGACATAATATTAAAGATCAAATGTGGTGTCGCACACTGACGCGATACGTAATTGCCTCTCAGAAAAAGTTGCTGCAATTTGGCGATATATATTTCAGGGGATGAACCTGCAAGTTGATCGTGTAGACACAACATTCAGGCAATATTGGGAAGAGTTTTCAATTACTACAAAAATTCGAAAAATGAAGGGCGAATCCAGGGTTTCGTTTGAACGGAGATACGACCACAATAGTAAAACATCGTCCTCACTGTCAATGTCCGACATATTCACTAAAATATCGTCACTGTTTTGTGTTGCCCTGATGTGAGACAAACGCACAATATTATTCTCCATTGCCTATCGCACTATAGCAACCGGCAATAAGCAAGCTACCGCCGTTGCTTATTGCCCGCTGCCACAGTGCGTGAGCCGCCTTATATACTATGTCTCACCCAGTTCTTCTGTTTTCTATAAATCTTGCTTAATTCGCTTCCCGCTTCTGAAGAAGACGGATTGATTTTAATTGCCTTTTCAAAGCATCGACGTGACTTATCCAACTGACCAAATTTACTATAGTAATGACCCAAATGTATAAAAGACAAATAATTGTTGGGATCACATTTTGCAGCCTAAAATAAGAGTTAATTAAAATATAAAGTAAGCACCAGCTAAGTCATTTAAGTTTTCATAATTAATTTTATTAATTAATTCGAATTAATCCTTAATAACAAATATACACTCATAGTCAAAATATTCGATCCACGCAAAATTTAGACAAATAATAATTATTATAATTATTTTAGGTCCGATTTCTATTATTCTTTGTTATATTGTAGGTAAGTTTATCGAAAATCTTTTTGCTCCGAGAAATAACACAAAAGGAACAACCTGTGGCTCTAAAAGATCTTTAATGTACAGTTGTATAGGGACAAGTCTTATGTCTAGTTTTCCCATAGTTGTGTAAATCAGGCTTTTCTGATTGATTTATTGTTTTTAAAGTTATGAGCAATAAGCATTAGCGTCGCTAAACAAAATAAAATAATCTAATTAAATGTATAAAAATATTTCTGTAATAACACATATTTTTTACTCAAAGTAACATAACCTAATAACGGTATTAGGCAATCCAAACCACGTGACTTTTCATCTGTCAAAATTTCCTTGGTGGGCAAACAAACCCATTATTTGCATTGATTTAGATAGGTTTATTACCTTTCTTGGGAGTTTTAAACCATCTAAATTCTAAATATTTGCTGGTTCTGGCTAGTTCTGTTAAGACCATTTAATTGTGAAAGCGTACCAGTGTGTTTTATCATGCAGAGTTCATATTTGAAGAAATTATTGCAATAATGCTCGACGTAGACCAGAGGTATGTTTGTTTACATTTTGATTATACTTTCAATTTAAGATTCATGAGCATTTTTCTCATTTAAATAGTAAAATTATATTCTTGAATATCATATTCAAATGATATAAAGTTATAATTTGTTTTAGATTTCTAATGAAGCTAAAATTAATAAAGGATTTGAATCTTTTTACCATGGCAGTTGTTGATTTGGACTACACCATTAATGGGATTCTACCAGTGGCCTATCATCTCGTATTTCGATTTTTGTAGCCTTAACACATAGTTTTTATTCACATGAGCAGATGAAAGCCTACAAAACCCTTGAAGCTCATTAATATTTTTCAGCCAGTTCTGTTATAAATCTTGGAACGAAGGTTGTAAATGAGTTCTATGTCATGCTTGGAAAGGTAATTATTTTTGTTTACTTCAAGTGTTTGATACCTAGTGCAGGAGTGACCAACTTTTTTATAAGATCTTTTACTTTTGAACTAAAAAAATTTAAGGCGTGTCACTCAATTTTCGGAATGCAATACTTTATTTTACTTAATGTATATAATATTCTTTTTCAGGTCAAGCATTCACAAACAGCCAGTGCTAAACCAATTTTTGCTGTGGAATATATCAACAGAAATAACGGTATGCTTTTTTGTACCGATGTACCTGCCGTTATTGTCCACGGAACTGCACATTATCCCAATTGCAAATATGAACTTCGGCACAGTTTCTGGTTCGTTAAGACAGAGGTACCTTTACCTTCAGTGTTCAAAGAAGGGATGGTAAATTTATTCAAATATGAACTCAAAACCTTGCTTACTTATTTTTATTTAATAATAATTCGTTTCCATATTTTCCATTTGGTAAATATATTATTTATATTAAATGTATTGTTTTATTTATATATATAATTCAGTGCGTATCAAACATTTAAATATAAGTACTTATACTAAATATCCTTATTTAACATGAATTGTTTTTAAAAATACGTATTATCAAAATGGGTTTATTTACAAATTGTATGTACTATATGTTCTACAAGATTGAAAATATATGTTTTAAAACTATGTAAGTATATTTTTAATTATTATAAAACTTAAGTAGATAAAGTGATAGGAAAAAATATTTTAAAGTTCTCTTCGAGTAGGGCCATTTGAATAGCTAACTACACACTCTCTGGTTTCTTAAAATTGATTCTGTAAGATCTTCCCTCTTCATAGCTGCTCTATTAATCACATATCCCGCCTTTTCTTTGTTTGTGGGTAATGAATAGTCTTTTTTACTGCGAATCAAATGAAACTACGGAAATGGTCGCGATCACGACGGCTTCCACAATTTGACCACAATACACGTTGTCGGAATTTTTCTTCCACAAATACTTATTATATACACTTAAATGAATGTATTCTAATAATAAATTTGTTAACAAAAGACCACACAATCACAGTAAAACGCTCCAAAAACGCTACGAGCTTAACAGTAAACATATGGACACGACCTTTGTTTGCCCACCAGATAACCTAAAAATTTTATTTGACAGGTCGTTGGATTGGTCAATAGGTCCCCGAATTTGTTACGTATATTTAGATTGAAACCCCTTTTCATCAGTGAACACTGTCGCATTCTACAACTGACAGTCGCGGAATATATAATTTAAGATGAAAACTATCCGAGACTGTCTACATTCATCTGTGAGCAATATATTTTTACGTAGCTCCTCTTGCCCCCTAAGTTGATTAACTGTGAAAATTGCGTTCTTGCCTTTTCCGTATAAATTTGCTAGTACCTGTATTGACCACCGATCTTCAACTCTGGCTACTATTTGAACTTTTTCAAATTCTGTTAAATGGCGAGGCATTTTGAGAATTCCGACAGTGACAGCGTTGTGAACCATAAACTTTTGAAGTCAAAATCTATGAAGACCGATTTACACTATAACAAATTTAGTGTCATCACTTTAGTTCTTTTTCTACCGGAAAATTGTAATGATTTTTAAAAAAAATCGTATCTGCGACAAAATTAAAGTATTTAAATGGATCAAGAACGAAAATGTTAAGAATAGATGTCACTTGATAGTTAAATTACAAAATAAAAAGTTTGACATCTCCATCACTCTACAGAGTATTTTATAGAGTTTGAGTGAAAAAATACTTCTTTCTTGCTTCAACCAGTATATTATGGATGAACAATTCCGTGCAGGTTTAATTTGCTATGCACGGCTTAGTTTGGGTACTACTGGTTTCCATAGGTTTGGGGTCGCTGGTTGGTTTTATGATAGTAGAAGTCAAACACAGGTTTTTGGTTAGTAAAATAAACTAAATCTATTTTCTTCGGTAGAATGGGGGTTATTACAAACAGGGTTGACTACTTCTCTGCACAGCCTTGCCTGTAATCACTAACTATAACCATATTCTGGTCAAAACGGTAGTATTTCTGGTAGTATAACAATAAAACGGTGGGGACTAGACTCACTGTCTAGTCACACTAAAGGATAAAATGGTTATTTCAATACCATATCCAATATCACTACATATAGGTTACGAATAACCTCTACACACCCTGTCATGCACTGGTAATCTAATAATAATTCGGTTTACTCCGATGGGTAACTAAAGAACGACAAAGTTATTGCAATACTTCATCTAATAATTCGGTTCACTCCGACGGGTAGCTAAAGAAGCAAAGGTTATTTCAATACCTTTACTCCTGGGTGTAACTAAAGAAAGAAAAGGTTATTTCAATACCTTATCTTACTGAATACCGAAAACTCGCTCGCGGCACCGTATCAAACTCCGTTAATTCGAACCCGGGTCAAGTTTTGTATTATCTAAAGTACGGCTTTTCTGTCACCGCACTGACTGTCAACCCACTTTACGTAAGAAATCACCAATTTCCGATCGCTAAAGGACAACCTATTTCGTCTGAAAACTAGATCAACAGTGGCGAGATGTCTTGGAGGCCGGTGACGTACCTGATGTCACAACCAATCACACGACTTGCCTACGACGGAAGGGGTAGATGCTGGTGATGCTGATATCGATTTTTGCGGTTGTTAAATACGGAATATTATATTTAATTATTTTCACGGTATGGGTGTGAGAAAGAGGGTAGTTAGTGTCTCACTTGGATTAGGAATGTGGTACACTTGTCTGGCGTTTTGTAGGTAGCGTGTTAAGCGATTATGGTCTTTATTGATTTAATTTAGCTAGTTTGAGATTTTAGAATAATATGTTTATGCGAGTTTGGACAAAAACGGAAGGTAATTTTGTCATTTTACCCGTGAATCCTTGGGTGTTTATATATAAGTTATTTCCAGACAACAAAGAAAGTAACTAGAGGGTAGTTTTGATACTTAGAGAATTTGCCTGTTAGAAGTTGTATGAATGTACAGTTGTGTCAAAACATGCAAATATGGTTTTATGTTGATTTGGGCATTTATATATTAAATAGTCCTTGATTATGCAAATATTAGGCTCTGAAAGTATGTTTATGACGGGTATATAGCGCAAATTACATGAACGGAGTTATTGTTAATGGTTAAACTGATAGATTATTTGGCTATTATCGATCCGTGCCTATTCTGACGTGTTATAAATTGCATGGACATGTTTTGTACGTTCTTGAATATAATAAGCGAATTATTAAGCGTGTTGTTAGTGGGATACGGGTACTGTTTCACAACATTCTCCCCCCTGTTGAATCCTCCTGCGATTCAACTAAACTGACTCACAATATTTTGAACTTTAAATGAAAAATCGATCTGATGAGTTAAGCTCGAAGTAAATGAAGTTATGCTCGAAGTAAATGAAGTTATGCTCGAAGTAAATGAAGTTATGCTCGAAGTAAATGAAGTTATGCTCGAAGGACCAGTATTATTAAGCTAATACGACTGAAGAGAATATAAATAATAATGCCACTCTGGCGTTAACGAAAATAACTATTAGATAAAGTGTAAATATGAATGAAAGCTCCAGATAGGTTGTAAATCCACCTAGGTTTCACCGAACAAGATAATAACTAAGTAAAGGGTAGAAAGCTCAATCCGAGCGTAGTAATGGTAACATCTTACCATGGTAGACATCAGTACTCATGAACACCACCGCACAGGTTGTAAGGCTGAACTATGGGTTTCACAAGTAGTGAAGGTAGAAAGTAATGGATAGAAAATTGTGCCCTCTTGGCAACGGGTAGAAACTTGTGTTGCACACTTGGCAACGGGTAGAAACTTTTTTGCACACTTGGCAACGGGTAGAACCTTTTTTGCACACTTGGCAACGGGTAGAAACTTATTTGCACACTTGGCAACGGGTAGAAACTTATTTTTTAGGAATCCTCTCCTAAAAAGAACTTGCTGCCTAGAAGGATAGACAGGTAGAAGAAAAGAAGGGTGCCTTGTTCCTGAACACTGACATTTTTGCTTGTAAAGACACTGTAATGCCCCAGTGAGAAAATTCAAAACAAAAAGGCTCTGAGAGCATGCTAGAGAGTCTAGCCGGTGTTGCGGACAGGTAAACTGTAACATACAACGAAAGTGCAGAAGAAAAATCTGCCGTGAAAACACGCTATTAAGTTTAGCCACTAGGAGCGTATCTAGTGCAGAAAAAGAATATAGATTAAAGAGCTGTTAGGCGGTTAAGCTTAAGCAAACTCGGTACGATGTTTCACCTTGAAACAAAGGGCCAAATAAAAGCAAAGATCAATGACTAGTTTAGGTTTCCCAGGGAGACAGGCCGTAGCTCCCAGTAACGTTTATGGTACGATACCAAACCGAAATGTAGTAAGTAAAATGTAATATAAACACAATATCATTTATTGTATTTCAACGCAAGAAAAGTATACGCAATTTTCGTTGCTGCATAATTTTTTAGTCAACATTTATATTTAAGTCATTATATAGAATCGGGGATACTTTAGTGATAGCTCTAGTGAACGTACTAGTGGGAGTTTTTAATTTAAGAACACGAACTTTACCGTCTTTACCGGGATATGTTTCTAACACTCGGGCTAAGGGCCACTGTAACGGAGGTACGTTGTCTTCTAGTAGTAACACGATGTCGTTTATTTTAATGTTCGCGGTGTTCTTCAACCATTTTGGGCAATTTTGAAGACGACTCAAGTAGTCTACAGACCATCGTTTCCAGAATATTTGTTGGATCTTAGTACATTGTTGCCAAAACTTTAATCTGTTATCTGAAATTTCACTTACATCTTTTTCCGGATAAGCCGTTAAATTTTCACCAATCAAAAAATGTCCTGGGGAAAGGTAACTGAAATCTGAAGGATCATTTGTCATTGGACACAAAGGTCGTGAATTTAAGATTGCTTCTATTTGCGTTAGGATCGTGTAAAATTCCTCAAAAGTGAAAGTTAAATTTCCGATTATTCTATGAATATGATGTTTAGTGCTTTTCACTGCAGCCTCCCATAGGCCGCCCCAATGTGGAGATCTCGGTGGAATAAATTTCCATTGAATTTCATTTTGTAAAAGATAATTTATAAAAGTTTCACAAGCTGTCGAATTTTTGAAAAAGGTATACACGTCGTGCAGCTGGTTGTTAGCACCCTGAAAATTGGTACCGTTGTCGCTATAAATAATTGTAGGGTTACCTCTCCGTGAAATGAAACGTTTCAGGGTCATAATAAAAGCTTCAGACGATAAACTTGTAACTAATTCTGTGTGAACTGCTTTTGTAGTCATACAAACAAAGATGGCAATGTAAGCTTTAATTTTTGGTGCTTTCTTTAACCGTGATGATTTTATTAGGAACGGGCCTCCGTAATCGATACCTACTTTCTGAAATGGGCGTGAAATTTGAACTCTATCTCCTGGCAAATCTGCCATAATTTGGTGTGCTGGAAGAGCTCGAAATCTACTGCATACTATGCAGTTCCGTATAACGTTTTTAACTTCTTTTAAACCGTTCAAAGGCCAGTACCGTAACCTAAAATTTGACAACACTGATTGTGCACCTGCGTGTCCTAACCTTAAATGTTCTTGCTTCAGCATGATTCTGACAGTGGCGTTGTGAGATGGTAGTAAATAAGGATGTTTCTGATCGAATGAAATGTCAGCGTTCTCTAGCCTACCTCCAACTCTGACTAACTTGTCTTCATCTAAGAATAATTTGAGCATTTTTAACTGATGGTGTGAAATTATTTCATTCTTTTTTAATTCTGAGATTTCTTTTGAAAAAGATTGAGTCTGTAAAATGCTCACTATGAATGTTTGAGCCTTTGTTATCTCATTAACTGTAATGATTGAATCTATAATTTTATTATTTTTATTTTTTGCATTATGAATAAACCTTAACACGTACGCCAATGAGCGTGTAAGTCGAGAAAATATTGAAAAATGTGAAAAATATTCCACCCAAAATTCGTACGCCTTTGGTTGTTGAACTGAAATAAGTGAGATTTTCTTTTGTTCGGGAATGTTTTCTATTTTTACTTCCTTATCAAAGGAATCCAAAACTACATCAAAATTATGTAAGAACTTAGGACCGTGAAACCAAAAATTTGAAATTGTTGTGTCTGTAGAAAAGTTTCCTCTTGATAACAGATCAGCTGGGTTGTCTGCAGATTTGACATATCTCAGTTTACTATTTTGAGTAAGAGTTTGAATTTGAGACACTCGGTGTGACACAAACGTGGACCATCTGTTAGGTAAGTCACTACACCAGGCTATAGTAATTTTAGAATCTGACCATAGGTTTATTGAGTCATGCGTGAAAGTATCTTTAAAAATGTCTAAAATTCTACTTGTTAGTTTCGCTAAAATTACCAAGGCACAGAGTTCAAGTCTCGGTAGGGTTATTGTCTTTATAGGGGCTACTCTCGATTTTGAAGAGATTAAATTCATCGCTACTGTTTTATTCTCATATAACACTCTGAGATATATGCAAGCTCCGTACGCTAATGTGCTTGCGTCCGCAAATCCGTGAAATTCAATTTTTGAAATATTTTTATTGTCGCAAATCATTCTGGGAATTTTTAAAGATTTCAAAAAAGAAACAGTATTTAGAAAAGCGTGCCACTCGGTTAGTAAGTCTGTGTTCGTTACTACTGTGTCCCATCCTATTTTAATAATCCATAATTTTTGCATTAAAATTTTACCTTTCACTATGACGGGGTTGATGAGACCTAAAGGGTCGAAACATTGAGCTATGGTGGACAACATAATTCTTTTTGTCGGCTGTTTATGTGACGTGTCTATTGGAATCGCGATTTTTAAAACATCCTCTTCAGGGAGCCATTTTAAACCTAATACTTTATTTGGAGCGCTATCAAAATTTAAATCGAATTCACTAAGCTGAGTTTGTGATATTGACTTTAAGAAATCTTGTGAATTTGAACACCACTTGTGTAATGAAAAACCTGACTTATTAAGCAGTGTATTTAGCTGTGAGTGTAACTGCGGTAACTGTTCTATGTTGTTACAACCTGCTAAAATGTCATCGACATAGCACTGTGAGCTGAGGGCCTGAGACGCCTCTGGATAGGTGTCCAAATTGTTATTAGCTATTTCTTGTATCGTCCTTGTAGCTGCAAATGGTGCAAAGTTTGTCCCGTATGTTACCGTTTGGAGTTCTATGCATTTTAAAGTGTCCTGCGGACTTTCTCTCCAAAGTATATTCTGTAAAAACGTGTGATCTGGATTTATTTTGATCTGTCGGTACATTTTCTGGATATCGGATGTCAAAACAAACTGATAATAACGAAATCTGCACAAAATGTCAAAAAGTTCAGGCTGCACCTGGTAACCTTTCAAGGTTACATCATTCAGAGAATGACCCGATGAAGACTTCGCGGAAGCGTCAAATACTACTCGTAATTTTGTCGTCACACTGTCCTCTCGTACGACACATAAGTGAGGAATAAAATACTTATTGTCATTATTAATGTTAGTCAAGGTCAAAGGAACATACTTGGCGTGGCCTAGTTCTACGTATTCATTTATAAAATTTTTATATTCCGCAAATAATTTTGAATCACCGTGTAATCTTTTTTCTAAAGAAATAAACCTTTTTTCTGCCATTTTATAGGAATCACCCAACTTTTTGTGTTCGTCAATATTTTTAAAAGGCATATCTACTTGAAATGATCCGTCCTGTAAAATGTTTGTAGTGTTAGAAAATATTGTTTCTGTCAGTTGTTCGTCAGTCGTCAAAATGTTTTTTACTGGTGTTTCTTCTATGTTCCAAAACTTTGTTAACATGTCGTCTAGTTCGTTTGTTTGTGTAAAAAACGATGCTTTGTGTTCCGAGTGTTTAACTGTTTTATGGTTCGGAATGTTTCCTCCTATTATCCAACCTAACGAGGTACAAACTAATGTCGGTTTACCCTTCCCTAATGAATGAAGTCCGTTCTGTAAAATGTCGCTGTACACATCGGCACCTATAAGTAAATCTAATTGTGATGGTATATGGAAAGTCGCGTCTGCTAAATTACTTTTTAAATCTTCGGGGATATCTAATGCGCTTACTTCTACTGCCACCTGCGGTAGCTTATAAGTTATGTGATCTAAAATCACACATGACACGGAATAACTTTCTTCCTGTGTTTTTGAATGAACAGTGACATCTGTCATTTTATTTGAAGGGAACCCGTGTTGAGCGATACCTGAAATGTTTAAATTATGTCTGTATACGTCACTTCCTATCTTATTTACCAATCTCTGGGTTATAAAAGAACTTTGACTTCCGTTGTCGAGGAGCGCTTTGGCAGATATTATTTTTCCGGTTTTTGCGTTAATTAAGTTTACTTGCGCAGTCGACAATAACACTGTACTTTGTTTATTAACTGTTGCTGACAAAGCTACTGCTTCCTGTTCGGTATTTTCACTAGAGCCATCGCGTTCACGCCTCGGATGCGTCGTTACGTCACGTGTTAAACCAGGTGGTAAGTGTGGTTCTTGTTTCTGTGTAGCTGGAAGGACGCGTTGTCTATTTAAATTTGGAGGGGTCGCGCGCGGTTGCGATCTTAACGGTTGATTATTTCTGTTTGTTAATGAGTGATGCTCACCTGCGTAGTTCGGGTTTTGATTCTGTCGCGGAGTATTGAAATTAGACTGAAACTGTTGCTTATGTAATAAAGTGTTGTGAGGGTTGTTGCAATACAAGCATTTACTGTTTGACAAGCACTGAGCTCCGGAATGTCTGCCGAAACACGTTAAGCATAAATTTTTACTTTTTATCAAATCGGTGCGCTGATTAACGGACAATTCCAGAAATCTTTGACATTTAAACAATCTGTGGTCCACAGTGCCACAAATATAACACTTAACTGCGTTTTGATGGTTACTAGTAAATAAAGAAACTTTTTCGCTTTTATACTTTGGACTACTATTGGTACTTGACAAGTTTTCAAAAATTATGCAACGTTTTTCTAAAAATTCAAACAAGTCTTGTAACATGGGTAGTTCGTTTAAGTCCCTGTCTTGTTCAAATGCTCGTTTTGTCGCAAAGTCTAACTTGTTTTCCAGTATGTAAACTAACATGTATTCGAATAGCTGTGTCTCCGTTAATTTTAGTTTTTTGAAAGATTCAATTGTCTTTTTATTTGTCGCTACAAAATCCCGTAAATTACTTGAATTTGACCTTGTCATAACAGGGGTGTCCAACAGTTGCATTAAATAACTATTAAGCACACAGGTTAGGTTCTCGTATCTATTTGTTAAAATATCCCATGCCAAATCAAAATTGTCTGCTATGAGTTCAAGCGAGTCTACCAATTTAAAGGCTTCCCCTTTTAAGGCTGATTTTAAATAAATTAACTTTTGAACATTTCCGAGGGTCGAGTTCTGAATGATCAGAGCATTAAAAACTTCTGCAAAAGACCGCCATTCTGCGATACTACCGTCAAAAAAGGGTACCTTTAACTCGGGCAACTTGACATTCGACACTATTTGGGGTGACGATACTTTATGCGAAATTATGATTGGCGCTGCACTACTATTTTTATACTGTTCAAACTCAGTCATCAGTTCATAGTACTTATTCTCAACCTCGTCCCTATCTAAGTCGTCAGGATCTAACTCCTCGATTTCGTCTTGTACCTCTGTGTATTGTTTAAAAGCTTTGATCAACCCTTCCTCCCTTTGGGGGACTTGTGTAAGCTGTTGTATGTCAGTTTTTGTCTTGTCATACCAATTTTGTGTTCTTGTTATTGAGCCTTTCGCTCTACCGCGTAACTTTATTAACATATCTAGATCTTGCCCTTCCATTTTTGAATAAAAGTTTACTTTACCGTACTGAGATTGAAAATAGTACTGTCACTTGTGCGCTTAAAAACAATAATTTTATTGCTTGACTGCTGTAAAAAATATCAAAAACAATATGCACTGACGTTACACTAATATTACCAAAAAATCAATAAATGGTTAATAAATTTCCTGAAAATAAATATCACTGATTCTACTTTTTATATATCTATGAAAACACTAATATTTTTTTTATCAACAATGCCTGAAATAAATCTGCTTATAGCTACTATTTTCCTGAAATAAATTTATCAACTTTTTGTACTTTTAGTTTCTTTTTTACTAAAACTTTCTTAATCAATGTTATTTATTGTTCAAACTATTTCTATTACTCTAGGTACCTTGTGCTACCACTTTATACCAATTACTGCTCCGGCTGGAATGCTGTCTAGGCTGCACTTCGATTGATCACTATCGCTCTAGTCGTTTTGCAGGGTTACCCTAGGGATCCTGGGTACTAGAAAGTCTCTTTCGGCACACTTAACTGTTTCACTTGGTTCTGCCCTTTGTCAATACTGAAAGTTTTTCCGCTGCGGAATGTTCTATCACCTTTTTTTATTTCTTCTTACTATTTTCCTCGAGTTCTGTTAGTTTTCCTTGGAAATATCTATTCTCCTTGACTTAGATATTTTTGCTTTCTTCTTCTTGAACTATTTTTGCAGTTCTACTAATTTCCTCCTCGTGATTTTTGTTTATTTTACTTTCCTGCTTCACGTCTGACAATCCACAATCCGGCTCGAAGGACCATGAACAATTCCGTGCAGGTTTAATTTGCTATGCACGGCTTAGTTTGGGTACTACTGGTTTCCATAGGTTTGGGGTCGCTGGTTGGTTTTATGATAGTAGAAGTCAAACACAGGTTTTTGGTTAGTAAAATAAACTAAATCTATTTTCTTCGGTAGAATGGGGGTTATTACAAACAGGGTTGACTACTTCTCTGCACAGCCTTGCCTGTAATCACTAACTATAACCATATTCTGGTCAAAACGGTAGTATTTCTGGTAGTATAACAATAAAACGGTGGGGACTAGACTCACTGTCTAGTCACACTAAAGGATAAAATGGTTATTTCAATACCATATCCAATATCACTACATATAGGTTACGAATAACCTCTACACACCCTGTCATGCACTGGTAATCTAATAATAATTCGGTTTACTCCGATGGGTAACTAAAGAACGACAAAGTTATTGCAATACTTCATCTAATAATTCGGTTCACTCCGACGGGTAGCTAAAGAAGCAAAGGTTATTTCAATACCTTTACTCCTGGGTGTAACTAAAGAAAGAAAAGGTTATTTCAATACCTTATCTTACTGAATACCGAAAACTCGCTCGCGGCACCGTATCAAACTCCGTTAATTCGAACCCGGGTCAAGTTTTGTATTATCTAAAGTACGGCTTTTCTGTCACCGCACTGACTGTCAACCCACTTTACGTAAGAAATCACCAATTTCCGATCGCTAAAGGACAACCTATTTCGTCTGAAAACTAGATCAACAGTGGCGAGATGTCTTGGAGGCCGGTGACGTACCTGATGTCACAACCAATCACACGACTTGCCTACGACGGAAGGGGTAGATGCTGGTGATGCTGATATCGATTTTTGCGGTTGTTAAATACGGAATATTATATTTAATTATTTTCACGGTATGGGTGTGAGAAAGAGGGTAGTTAGTGTCTCACTTGGATTAGGAATGTGGTACACTTGTCTGGCGTTTTGTAGGTAGCGTGTTAAGCGATTATGGTCTTTATTGATTTAATTTAGCTAGTTTGAGATTTTAGAATAATATGTTTATGCGAGTTTGGACAAAAACGGAAGGTAATTTTGTCATTTTACCCGTGAATCCTTGGGTGTTTATATATAAGTTATTTCCAGACAACAAAGAAAGTAACTAGAGGGTAGTTTTGATACTTAGAGAATTTGCCTGTTAGAAGTTGTATGAATGTACAGTTGTGTCAAAACATGCAAATATGGTTTTATGTTGATTTGGGCATTTATATATTAAATAGTCCTTGATTATGCAAATATTAGGCTCTGAAAGTATGTTTATGACGGGTATATAGCGCAAATTACATGAACGGAGTTATTGTTAATGGTTAAACTGATAGATTATTTGGCTATTATCGATCCGTGCCTATTCTGACGTGTTATAAATTGCATGGACATGTTTTGTACGTTCTTGAATATAATAAGCGAATTATTAAGCGTGTTGTTAGTGGGATACGGGTACTGTTTCACAACAATGGATATATTCTTAAGTTTCTTAAATTGTCACATATGTGTGCTAGTGTTGCGTGGAGCGATTATTTTGGCTGTGAGTGTATTAACGTCAAATAGATAAATAAAAATAGAAAATATACCTTTAAAAAAGGTTCCAATGCATTTTTATATTCATTCGATTCCCAATATAGTTTTCCTACTTCCATCCACCATTCAGAAAAGTTAAAGTTACATTTTTCAATAATTTCATACGCATCGGAGTATCTCTTTTGCTTCTTCAATAGGCGAAGTTGATACAATTTTGATTGTTCTTCGCTGATCGCTTTTAACTCGGAAATATACTTTTCAGCATGTGAATACTGTCTTAGATTTATATTTATTGTAATTATGGCTGGCAGACATTGGCTACGAACAAAATCCTAAAAATTATATGAAGCAAAATAATTTTGTTAATATTGTCTTAAATTTTTTTTAATAGCTTTAAAAATAAGACAACCACTGGATAGTATAATGTAACGGCTAAATTCAAGCTTTAGATATGTATTTAAAATTGTATTTCGAAAAATGATTATCATTTTAAGCTCTACTGCTTGTTATGGAAATGACGTATTATATTTAAACCGGCAATTCCTGAGATAAAGACAAATTGAAGAAAAATAGCCATAAATGGCGCTTTCTATTCACTCAGCGGTAAAAGTGACCTGACGTCAAACCAGAAAAACACCTGTGTGGCACTGCGATACATGTAAGCAATCAAGGAATTCTGGCCGGTATTGTCATATGTACACCTTAAACTCTTTAGACAAAATAAAATAATTTAAACACTTTTCCATTCTGCAATACCTTCTTGTACAATTAATTGAAGAACATTTACGACGGATTATGTTTTAAACAAACCGAAAAAACATATGGAATAGTAATAGCCACGTACGTCACTAGGTCAAATGCCAATGACCTCTTGACGCCTTACATCGGCTGAGCAAAGTAGTTTCATATAGCGCCACACGCTTGCGTCTGTTAGTTGAAGACCAACCAGCGGCCGGATACGTCGTGTCTCGTCGATTACCAATACGCTCTCAGCAATCCGCTCTGTTTTTTCGGTTTACGCGTGTATCTTGACCGTCCATAAATAATCTTTGAATATTATTTTTATTGACGCGTTTCTTCTGGACGTCAAATTTCGTCGCGTGTAATAAAATCTAATAATCTGTATTATTGTATTTTCAAAAGCTAACTATCGGTTCTGTTTCACTATTACTGTGTGTGTATAAAGTGTTTCCAGGAGTATTCCCATGAAAAAGGATAAAAACTGATTGTGTTTGTGCCTGGATTTCCTCGCTCTTTAGGTATAAGGATAAATACAAGTAGGTAGAAAATAATTTATTTTTATAATTTTATATGGAATTTCAGTTCTACATTAAGTTTGGCAACATTGGAATTGGCTCTGGGTGAAATGTTGTACAGTAGCGCGGACTGACCCGTGAGTAAGAGTGTTTATTACCCAACTTTTAAAACGGTCGATTTAAAAAAAATTAAATATGTAGCGCTTCTCTAGGACACCCAAGGAGTCACCCATTTAAATATAATACGTCATTTCCATAACACCCTGCATAAACAGAGACCCATTATCTCTAAAACCAATTTTTTTTCAATTTTTGTACATGCAAAGTACCGATAAAAATACATTTCAAATATATACACTCCCAGACAATAAATTCCGGACAAAGAAAATATTAGTCAAGTTTATTATCCTGTAACTTATTAAATTATTCTAGGATTTTGGTAAAATTTTTGGCAAAGTGTAGAAAGTTACTTTTGGCCATTAATTTCTTCACGCCCTGTGGTTTAGTTTTGAAATGTGACCTTTTCTTAGCACAATGATTTTTAGTTGACGTCATTATCTGCTTTCTAAAAGAAGATGACATTTTTTAAAGAAAGTATTGTAGTTTTTCAATTTTATTCACGTTTGTAACAGAGTATTTAGACCAGTGGTTCTCAACCTTTAAGAGATTGCGGACCGCTAAAGTATAACTTGAACTCTTCAGGGACCACGAATAACGGGATGTAGTGTTGGCAAGGCGCACAGAAGCTCGCAAGCGAAAGTGCCGAAAGAAAATTTTTTGGGACCACGCCCAAATATATTATTATAAAAATATAAAAACCTAATTTTGATGACTGACTTTTGTTAAGGAATGCCGACCTAGTGACGTACGTGGCTATTATTATTTCATATGTTTTTTCGAGTTGTTTAAAACATAGTCCGTCGTAAATGTTCTTCAATTAATTGTACAAAAAGGTATTACAGAAAGGAAAAGTGTTTAAATTATTTTATTTTGTCTAAAGAGTTTAAGGTGTACATATGACAACACCGGCCAGAATTCCTTGATTGCTTACATGTATCACAGTGCCACACAGGTGTTTTTCTGGTTTGACGTCAGGTCACTTTTACCGCTGAATGAATTGAAAGCGCCATTTATGGCAATTTTTTTTCAATTTGTCTTTATCTCACGAATTGCCGGTTTAAATATAATACGTCATTTCCATAACACCCTGTATGAACTAAAAGTGTGTTTGCATGTGGCAGCTTTAACGTTGAATTGATTTCAAATAACTCTCTGGATTAATAATATAGCAGATTTTTGATTTACGGATCTGCTCAGTCGGTCGGGATGTACCAGGTGTTTTTTTGCGGACCATCTGGAAGTAAGTCACGGGCCACATGTGGTCCGCGCACCACTTGTTGAGAACCACTGATTTAGACGAACTAAATATTTAGCGATTGGCGGAGTGGCCTTCGCGTTGTCCAGATTTAAATGTTATTGCACACTATGTGATATGCTGTGCAAAGCCAAACTTGATAAAGCTAATTCTACCGCTCAATTTTCCACACGGCGTTAAAAATAAACACAGTGGCGCATCATTTCTTTTTTAATTGAAAATAATTGCAGGCCAAGTTAATAGACCGCTGCTGATTAAAAAAAACATTATCCAGGAAAAAAGGTATTTCAAATTTCGATCTTCAACAATAGATTTCAATAACATTAAGTTTTATTAATGCAAATAAAAATATGTTTACTACCTTTTGAGAGTAGATATTTACGGCATTTTTCCAATCATCTGCGTTGTTGGACATTGCTAATATATCGAGTTCTTGGAATTTAACCTTATTCAAAATACCAGTAGGGTTATTCATTGATTGAATTAACTTCTTACTTTTCGCTAAGCTTACTGAAGCGTGCTCTTTAAGATTTAACTTTAATAGAACATATGTTGATAAAATCCACGCGTATACCAATCCTGGCCTTTGGGACGTTACTAAAAAAAATTTAAATCAAGATTGTTACCTACAATTAAGTCTCATATTTCATTATTTAGGGAGAGAAATTTTCTAGTACCCCTAGACTGTGACTTGTTATGTAGAAACTGGGATGAATATACATGACAATAAAGGCAAATTTAGTGAAGATCTTTACACATTTGGTATCTAATACAAATGTTTTTATACAGGTTTTGGCAAACATCGATTTCAATCAGACGCCAAACGGAAAGGGAACGTAATATATCAGCTATAAATTAAACAAAGAGAAGCAAAATTCCCTGTCGTAGTTTAAAGAAGCACATTCATTTCTTCTTCCAGCAATAACAGAGGGAAAAGCAAGCAAATTAGGATAGAAGGAAATCTGTCTCATCTTGATTTAATTTATAGCTGGTATATTACGATCTGTTTTCTGCCTGTTAAATTTCTGATTGTAATAGGCGTTTGCCAAACCTGTTATTAGCTTTATGGATCTAGCACAAGATGGATTTTTAAAAATGTATACTCAACCGGTTTCCTGTCAATTCACCTTCTAAAGAAAATGTTAGCAGACCTTCTTTTGTCAAACTCTATAATCATACCTTCAGTAAGTTTTTCTTTGGCATCCAAAAGTTTATTATCCTCGACTAGAAGTACTGCTTTTGTGAATAGTCCCATTGCATTTTTAGAATCAGCAGTTAAAAGAGAGTCCACATACTTATGTATACTTCCTTTATAATTAGAAATTTCCGAGTTTCCTTCAATGTACAGTTGATTAAAGATTTTACAAATCCAACTAAGCGGAATAACATTGGAAGGAAAAAGTTCATGCATCTGAATAGAATGTTCCAACACTTTCAATTGTTGTCCATTTTTATTTAGAAGAGTTAAATAATTTGAATAGAAACTATCAGTGACTGCTGAAACGGATTTTAAATCTGCAAGACAAGTTTCATACTGAAAATTTAAAAAAGAATAATTATTTAGGTACGATTTTTTATATTTTTGAAGCTATCCAAAATGTTCCTACTTCTAGGTGACATATTACTTTAAAAATATAACTTTCTGCGGAGCTCTTTAAAACTTTAACAAGGAAGCTTGGGAAAATAAACACTATTTGTTTCAGACCTAATTTTGAAAGGCTATACTAGTTACTTTATTATTTATAATTCGAAGGGTTTGATCGCTTGCTACGCTTGTATCCAATTTACTTCACACAAAATAAAATTACACTTTTAACACGTGCACATACAATATTTTATCTACAATCCATATTAAACCAGACACTAAAATGAACAAGAAAATCAATACCTATTATATCAAATGCTAAATTAAAGCTATAAAAATCCAAAATCATCATCAACCTTATTTCATTGTTGTTTGTTACATCACAACCAATGTGTAGGGGAGATCCGGTAGGTTTGGTTCAATTTTCAAATTTTTGGATATACACTCGCCGGCACAAAATTCCGCCACCCTGAAATTTTAGTGAAGTTTGATATTTTATAACTTTTATTTTTTATGCGATTTTCATGATTTTGCTATCAGTTTGTAGATCAATTTTTGTGTATTTCCTTAATTATTTTATAAAGTACTATTTTTCGATTAAGCATTCGATTACAGGAGTAAATCAAACTGTTGTTTTTTATCGTAATTTCAAAACACCCTGTAGTAAAATTGAGGTGCATAATTTTATTTACATACTGTTTCTTGTCATCTTTGATGTATTCTAAACATTTCGTTTTTTGATTCATTCCATTATTTCCATTCCATTTTTATTGTACCAAATTTTATAGAATTGTACCGAATTTTATAGAAATGTACCAGCACTGGACAAAAACTTAAAAAAACTTAAGAGTTCTAAGAAAAAAAAATGCTCGTTACCATTACCAATAAAGTGAACTTAAAAAAAAAGGTCGTTACCTTCACCAAGAAAATGAACTTAAAAAAAAAGTCGTTACTTTCAACAGCTCTACATAACAAAACAAATCCTTGGACAGTGTACCAAAAACTCGAAAAATGTACCAACGTGCCAATACTTTGTAAAGTGTACCGAATTCGGTACAAAAGTACGCCCTAGAATAACCCTGCGTTCAAATCTCAAAATTACGAGGGCTACACTGCCATCTTCCCATCTTTGTCACACACTCGGCTCGACTGAGCAGACGTAGTTTGTATATGAGTGCATGCTAGATTGCTAGCGGCTGCGGGCTGTCAGTATGAAACAGACAGCGTCCGGATATAGATGTTTTGTCGGATAACCAACACCCAAGCAACCCGGTCGGTCCTGCAGGTGTTTGTTCGGGTCGTTGTGTTGTAATATGTAATTTTAAGACCGGTAGTTTCTTCTGGACGAAACAGCTGCCGTTCAACAAGTCAAATTTCGTCGCGTCGCGTGTAATAAAATCTAATAATCTGATAGTGTCTTTACAAAAAAACTTATTAGTTCTCTTCCACTATGTGTTGTTCAGTATTGCCGCGGAAATCTGTGTCCCATGCATAAAGTGTTCTTATGTAAAAGAATAAACAACTGATTATGTATGTGCCTGGATGTCCCTCTCTTTCGTTATAAGATAAATACAGGTAAGTAATTAATTTTTATAATTTATATGCAATTTCAGTTTTACATTAAGTTTGGCAAGAGTTTTTTTCCTAAAACTTAGGTTTTTATAGAAATTATGAAACTAATATTTGTTTTCCAAAACGTTTTTCGCCGTCGGTTTTCTGGAATCCTATTTGTTCATAAACGATAGAATGAAAAATTCTTAAAATTATAATTTCTTTTTAAAGAGTTTACCGTGTAGATATGACAACACCAGTCGGAATACGCTGACATTTTTTCACACTGCAGACCTTTTATTTTATTGATTGCGACCATCGTCAGTAGCGGCCATGTCAATTTTCAGATTTCATATAAAGTGTATAATTTCGCTTAATAATTCAAAGCGCCTTTTATGGTTATTTTTCTTCAATTTATTTTCATCTCAGGATTTGCCGGTTTAAATATAATACGTCATTTCCATAACACCCTGTATAGCCTAATCGAAAAATGTTACATTATAAAATAATTAAGAAAAAACACAATAAACGGATCTACAAACTGATGCAAAATCATGAAAATCGCATAAAAAATAAAAAAGTTGACTAAAATTTCAGGGTGGCGGAATTTTGTGCCGGCGAGTGAATTTACTCAGAGAATTACTAATGAATATAATATACTACATCAGCTAATCTTTAATGATCAGATCAAACGAAAAAAAAACCTAACCTGATGAGAAATATAGGTATAAAAATATCAGCTAGTACACATTGACAGGTGGGAACAACGTTTATTTCAAATATAATATCAAATTAAAAAACTATAGATATATCTTAATTGTACATTGGTTACATTATTAAACTCACAAACACGTCTGAAGTGATGTACAGGCCACTAGAAATTAGTTTTGACTAACTGAGTAGGAAAACAACCTAACAAATTACACTCAGTCGTATCAGGGAATGTAATATTGACCTAAAACCTCCTCCTCCCCTATTGTAGTTCGGTACGGAAAAATTTCTATCAATATCTCAATCAAAAGACCCTTTTAACACTAGTGTTAAAAGTATTCTTAACACTAGTGTCATAAAATAACATTTTAGACACTAACAACAATAGTTAAGAAGTCTACTTTTAATACTGTTTGTAGATAAATTATTATATTCAGTCAAATATAATATTAAAATTTTATAGGAAACTACTCACCATACTAAGAGCTCCTTCAACTTCAATACTTTGTTCCAAAAGTTTAGCAAGCAAATGCAAAATTTCCACTTTATTGTCTTCGGTACATTTTTTGGATAAATCATTCAAAATACTACAAATTTCTGTATGGTCTCCGTACTCACTAACATTACACAATTTCTTACAGTATTCTGCAAGTTTTTTTTCATTTCTACAAACAAAGAAACTTTAAAGGAGCGTTTGTTACTCAAGTACTGTAGAAATAGCGCTTCTCATTTATTCTGTCATAACAGTAAAAAACCTAGTGACTGACTCACTATACTTATAGTATGGCAGCCCGTTACCAAAATGTCCTGTTATCACGCCTTCATCTAGTGAATGACTAATCGCTAAATTAATAAAAAATAAGAAAGTTTTACTCAAGCGAAAAAGTTCAGCGACGCCCAGGTCAATTTTTTTTTTTAAATTGTTGATAACACTCTAAAAAATAGTAAATCGAGTCGAACGGACATTTTCCGTGTTGCGCAGCTACAGGGAGGGCAGCCGAGTCGGATCTCGTATCTGTATAATTCACGATCGCGGTACACGGCGCGTGCATGGGACGGATTGCTGTGTGGCTTGGTTGTCTATAGCAACTCAGCATCAGCTATGTCCCTATATTGCATTATTATTGATACACGTGTTGTGTTGACTGAAATCGGTTTTGCTAAAAAATGCGTGTGTAAAAATGTCAGTTCATATTTTTCCCCCATTTTCCGAACAAATACATGGTTTCTGCTTGAAAACGGACAAGGCGCGATAACTCGAACATAGTTAAAAAAATGTCAGTTATTATTTTCATCTCCTCAAAAACATCACTCTGAGTCAAAAAATAAAAAGAACGGATGAGGAGCGATAACTATTACGACCACTTTTTTTATATATGTAAAGATGATTCTCAATGATTTCGTAACGTTGCCAATGTCCGTTCTTGTTAATTTCCTTATTAAATCACCAAAAAACTTTAGGTCGTGTCAGTCTGAAATCCTGGTAACGGGCTGCCGTACTATTAAGAGATGTCAGTCATGTTGTCAATTTTATATGTTATTTTTCCTGTAAGTTTGAACTCTAGAAAATATCATATGCTATAATTTTTACCTCAACAATTGTTTCCACAATTTCCATAAAAATTACAGAGAAGAATGTACACTATACTAATTTGAGGGTGAAAAGTCACACATATGCTAATGGGAAAAAAATTTCACAGTAGAAAACATTTTATGAACACTCGAGGAGACCAGTAGCGAGTATTGTATGCCCAGCCGTTTCTAAACATCGGAAGGAATGCAAACAAAACAATTAGGGTTTTCTGACATTAGTTGTGTTGTAAAAACCGTTAACAGAAGAGAATCATGTAATTTCCAATTAGAACAACTGAACTTACCAATAATATAATAAACTTTAATATAATGTTATGTATAGTGTTATCAAGTATACAAACGCGAAGATGTGTAAAAATAATAATTTTCCACAATATTAAATGAATAAAATAAATCTCTATTCATTGTCTTCAGATATATGGCTCGCACCACTCCTGTACATAGTATTTGCGGCGGACACGCCAAAGGTACCGTTCGTCGAACATTTCGTCTTCGCAGACGATATGGCGATGACACGCACACACAAAAACCGCCCACACATCCAAAGATCTCTTCAGCATCAACTTGACGCTCTGGCTAAATATTATCAGAAATGGAAAATAAAAGTCAACGTCGTCAAAACACAGGCAATGCTAATATCAGGCAAAAGAGGACCTGTCATTCAAAATCTTGATAACAGGCCAATCAACTGGTCTGAGACTATCAAGTATTTGGGCATTACCATCGACAAAAAGTTGACGTGGAAGACACACATACAAAACAAAATCAAACAAGGTAATGGTGCATTCGGCGCCATGTACCCTCTCTTATGCCATAAAAGCAAACAGTCCCTCAGTAACAAGGTTCTGCTATACAAACAGGTAATCCAGCCGAAAATGCTATATGGAAATATAGCATGGCGTCCCATAAAAATCGCCTTCAAACTGTCCAAAACAAGATCCTCAGAATTTTGGGAAATTTTGCTTATTATACTAATGTTGGCGTTTGGCTAATTTTATCAATTACAGTGGATCAGACAATAATAAGAAATAAACATTTATACAGTCAAGCAACATAAATTGTGGCAAATATTTATAACATATGTACTATTATTATTTGAGTCAAATCGACCAATTGTTATTGCATTTTTGTACAAACATTTTTTTTGATTAAAGACTTTGAAAAGGCGACTAATATTAAATAATAACATGCCTCAGAAGACGTTTCTAGCATGGTTTTTATAAATTTATCTCTCCTCACTCTTCATACGGAAATATTCAAATATCACTGGGCAAACAATAACCGAGATACACAACATACAACTTTACGAATATTTACACACACAGTGTCGTTATTTTGGTCAATTGAATAACAGCATAGGCGCATCACGGCCATCATATTCATATTCATATAGTTTATTGGTGCTAATATTCTTTCACAAATGTACACAAGTCAACAAAACAGTAAATAGTTAAAACAATAGATCAATTTTTAGTTTAAAATTCAATATAAGAAGATATTACTTGATGAAACATTACAAACTAGTTAAAATAATGGCAGTATTTAGACCAATCTGCCACAAGTAACAATACAATGACAAAATCACGATAATACTACCAGTAATACTAACAAAATTAACAATATTAACCACTCAAGATGTTATCACACTTCAGAAATACGTCTACCGAATAAAAGGCCTTTGATATTAAGAATTCCTTCACTTTGTTCTTGAATAGCTTTATTGGCAGACTCGCCACTGCCTGAGGAATCTTATTGAAGTATTTAAGGCGGTAGATGACAAGCATTGGCGTCAAACACAATGTTTATTAAAGTTTTATACATTGTTTAACTGTCGAGTTCAGTTTTAAATTTTTTATGAAACATGTGTTTGTGAAATCCATGTATCCATATACATGCATAATTTGATATCTTAAAGTGATTTATTTCTGATTCATTTTATTGTAATTATTTTTCAATATTAAGTATGAAATTTAAGTTTGGCTACATTGTATCATTGCCGCATGTGATCTGGATTTAGGGATGGTTTAAAAAAATTGTAGTGGTCCTCTAGGATACCCAAGGAGTCACCCATTTCAATGTAATACATCATTTCCATAACACCCTGTATATGTCACTTAAGAAAGCTTTTGGTATAGTTTAATCTTTGGACTTTTATATCACTGACTAAATTTGTATATTTTTTCAGTGTACAGATCACCCTCAGGCTCTGTTAGAGTGCTCATGGATGTCATTGAGAGGTTCCTGAGCATGGTTGCTGGTAGGGGACATGTCCTGATGGCTGGTGACTTTAATGTCCATTTCAATACCAATTCCGGAGAGTGCACTGAGCTGTGTGGATTGTTCGAGTCCTTTGGTCTTTCTCAACTGATCGTGGAGCCTACTCGCAATGGAAACTGTCTGGATAATATTTTCTTCAGCCTTGGACAGCAGAATTGTCAAGTGTCATTGTTTGAGAATGCTCTTTCTGATCATAATGGCCAGCTTGTGGAATTTTCGATTCCGAGGAGGAATCGTGACACTTCTTGGACAAGTGTGATATGTCGACCAATAACACAGAGGGGGAAGGCGCTGTTCTTTCGGTGTGTCGGTCAGGTGAACTGGGATTTTGTCACACGAGATTGGATGCCAATAGATGAAAAATTTTCTGTATTTCTGAATATTTTGGTGCAGGCCTTGGAACAGTCTTTTCCAGAGAAGTCCTTTCTGAACCGTAGGAGTCAAAATCGCGTTATAAACTGGTTCAATGATGACCTGAGGTCGATGAGAGAGGTATTACACTTCCTAAAGGATCGTGACAGCCAGTATCCTTCAATACAGACAAAAAAACAATTTAATGACTATAAAAAAGTATACCAAAGGGCAATTAGGGATGCTAAAATTCAGGCCAACGATAGTCTCATTGAGAGTGCCTCGAATCCTGTGAAATGTATGTGGAGCATCGTCAATGATCATCGTAAAGGGTTGGGGAAGTCTGAGACCCCAAATATTCCATCAAATGAACTTAATTCCTTTTTTGTGAATGTAGCGCTTGAACTACAAGCACAAATTTGCGTCTCGGATGTTGATCCCCTCTCTTTTATACAACATGTTCCTGTGAGTACATTTGACTTTCAAGAGGTCACTTATAATGAGGTTAGAGATATAATAAATAGTCTTAGAAATAAGAAAAGTAGGGACTGCTATGGTTTCACGGTTAAGATCATTAAGAGCATTAGGGAGCTGATAGTAATTCCATTGACAAAAATAATAAATCAGTGTCTTCGTGAGGGATGCTTTCCATCAGCACTCAAGAGGGCGGTTGTGATTCCGGTGTATAAGAAGGGG
Source organism: Barypeithes pellucidus (assembly GCA_963991005.1). Taxonomy (NCBI): domain Eukaryota; kingdom Metazoa; phylum Arthropoda; class Insecta; order Coleoptera; family Curculionidae; genus Barypeithes; species Barypeithes pellucidus. Next base: position 27,525,362 of record OZ022556.1, read on the forward strand.
GATACTAGTGATCCCTCAAATTATAGACCGATATCACTGTTGCCGATATTGTCGAAAGTTTTCGAGAAGTTCTTGGCGATGCGTATACTGAGTTTTTTTCAACGCGAGAGCCTATTTACGAATTGCCAGTTTGGATTTAGGAGTGGTCTCGGCACAACATCAGCTATCATGGACTTGATTTCCCAGATACAGGATTCCTTCGAAGATGGAGCCTACCTATCGAGCACCTTCTGTGACTTAAGCAAAGCTTTCGATTGTGTGTCGCGCGAGCTTTTGTTGGAGAAACTCAAGAAATATAATTTTTCTGATGCTAGTATTAGGGTCCTGTCCAGCTATCTGTCGAGTCGTCCTCAGGTCGTGAGGGTGGATGGTGTGGACTCCGCGGAGATGGAAGTGGTGATTGGTGTTCCACAAGGATCAATTTTAGGTCCCCTTTTATTTCTCATATACATCAATGATCTGCCTCAAGCCGATCCCACCAGTCACTATACCATGTTTGCGGATGACACTAACATCGGATGCCCGGGCCGGGACTATGACGAGTCGGTCGATGCGTCACGCGTGGCCTTGGACAGGGCCGAGGGCTGGTTTAGAGCCAACAAGCTTTTCCTGAATGTTGATAAAACCCAAAGAATGGTCTTCTCGATGAGATGGCTTCCTGAGGAGGATGAACCGGTTAGATTTTTAGGTGTAACCTTGGATTCTAGGTTACTATGGAGTCATCACACGTCCCTCTTGGTCTCCAAGCTGAGCTCAAACACATTTTTACTTCGAAGGCTTTCGGACAATGTTTCGCAGCGTGTCTTGAGGCAGGCCTACTTTGCTCTTCTGCATTCACATATCACTTATGCAATCTTGGTTTGGGGCCATTGCACTGGTGCCATGGATGTTTTTCGAGTCCAAAGGCGTGCAGTGAGGATAATTGCTAATTTGTCTTATCGGGAGGACTGTAGGCGGGCTTTTGTTTCCCTGCGGATTTTAACGTTGCCTTCCCAATTTATTTTGGATTGTCTGATGTGTGTGAAGAACAACCTGCATAAGCTCAGGAGACATGAAGATGTTCACTCTTATGGAACGCGAAATCGAGGGCATATAGTACCGACTTACAAACGACTCCGGAGATGTCAGGATGGTCCTGGCTTCCTTGGAGTGCGTCTCTATAATAAATTGCCGCCCCCTGTTCGGGAAATGTCCCCAATTGTTTTTAGGCGGGTTCTAAAGAATTTTCTCCTCGGTAAGGGATTCTATAGTACTGCTGAATATTTTAATTACGACTTTTCGGATTTGTAAATTGTCAATTTTAACATGTTTGTAAGGCTCTTTTCTATTGTTGATTTTAACTAACTTGTTTTAAATATACTTATGTGTAAACTTGTTAGTGTGAATTTTCATGTCTTTCTTGTAATATTTTAATTTTAATAATATTTTGACATTTTAAACTAGCTTGACCTGTGTAAATACTGTAGTATATAAACATAAATAAATTATTTGATTTGATATTTGATTTGACTTACGTTTCAATACCTAAATATGAAATCAGTGATTTAATTAGTGCAGCTTTTACTTCATCTGTATTTTGTTTCTCATAGTAGTTGATCAAACCTTGCCAGGCCAATGGATTTGATGGATTCATATCTATTGCTTTTTGAAAGGCTTTTGGTGTATTATCCACTGGTCCTACTTCTTGAAATGATAGGCCCAGAAATACCATCGCCATGTAATTGCTTTTGTCTTCCTTAAGTATAATCTAAAAATTAATCAACACTTAAACTTCGTGGGAGTCATCTAGTGAAAAAAGATAATCAATATTGTAACATCAAAAAGATCATTTTAGACAAATATCCGCAAATATCTTGGTACCTAAGGAACCCTAAGAACAATTTATTGGAAAAGGTTTCATTTTAAAATTATTACAGATCACTATCCCATTATGTTAAATATAAAATATAAACCACAGGAAAGCAAAATCGTTAGCAAACAGATGATGAGAGTGGAGAGAGAAACAATTAACTATGACAGACTAAAACAAAAACTAACAGACCTCAACTGGACGGAGGTAATACAATCAAATAATCCAGATGCAGCCACTGATATATTCGTAAAACAACTACTTGAGAGTATCAATGACTCAAAAACGACCAAAATTATGACAGTTCTACCACGAAAATGTAAGGAATGGATAACAAACGGATTAGTAACCTCGATAAAACGACGAGATAATTTGAAAAAACAATTATTAAAAAGTTATAACCCAGACCTTGAACAACACTACAAAAACTATAGAAACAGCCTAAACAAATTAATTAAAAAAGTTAAATATAACTACTACAAAAAGAAAATAGATAAAAACAACAATAATATTAAAAAAATATTTCAAATGGTAAATGACATAACAGGTGACAAATATAAAACCTCAAAAAACATAAAAATATTAAATAACGATAACGAGGAATTTGACAATGAAAATAACATGGTTGACTACTGTAACAATTACTACATTAATGTAGGCGTGGAATTAGAAAATCAAATTAACACTCCACAACGACCATATCGATTATCTGCAATAAGCGCGTCTAACAGTTCTATGTTTCTCAGACCTGTAACTAATTTAGATCTTATCAAATATATTACATCCCTGAAATCAGATAGTGCACCCGGTCTGGACGGAATAACCAATAAATTAATAAAAATTATACACCCACACATAATTACACCTCTAAAACACATTATTAATCGAATCTTTGAAACTGGAATCATACCACATCACTTTAAAGTATCCGTTATAACACCAATACACAAGTCCGGTCCCATACATAAAATACAGAATTATCGACCAATAAGCCTCATTAACAACCTTGCAAAAATATTTGAAAAGGCTCTGAAGGACAGACTAGTAACTTTCTTGAAATCAAATAACACTCTATCTAATAATCAATACGGATTTACTGAGGGGACCAGCACTGCGGACGCTATACAACACCTAACATCAGAAATCACAAAAAATATGGACAACAACTTAAAAACAATAGTGGTCTTTATGGATCTCGCTAAGGCGTTTGATACGGTACCCCACAAACAGCTACTGAGTGTTCTTGAACATTCTGGAGTTAGGGGAGCTGCACTGGGCGTCTTTGAGGGATACCTTTCAAACCGACATCAGCATACAAAAATTAACAAAATTATAAGTTCCGCAGAAATAATTAACACCGGTGTCCCACAAGGGACCATACTGGGCCCAATACTATTTATAAGCTATATAAACTCACTACTAAGCATGAAGCTTGAGGGCACAGCCATCTCCTACGCAGATGACACGGCTCTGATTTTTAGAGCTCACACCTGGATTGAGACTAAACAAAAGGTTATTTTAGGAGTAAACCAAGTAAAAAATTGGCTCGAAAGCTTTAAGCTCTCACTGAACATACAAAAAACAAACTATATCGCATTCTCCCCAGTAAATAAAAACAGACCGGACTTTGACAGCATTGACATAACTGAACATGACTCCATTAATTCTTGTGAAGAAACAAAATATCTTGGGATAGTGATCGACCAACATCTTAAGTGGAACCACCATATAAACTATGTAGTAACCAGAATAAGAAAGCTCGTATACAAATTCTATATCTTAAGAGAGATTCTCAATAATAAACTTACTGAACTAATATATAAAGCTTTAATCGAATCTTTATTACGCTACGGAATCACTGCATGGGATGGTGCCTATAAAACTAATCTAAAACCACTACAGATTGTCCAGAATTATGTACTAAAGGTTATACTTAGAAAAAATAAATTATACCCCACAATATGTTTATATAATGAGAAACTTTTAAATATTCGGCAATTATACATTCTATCTACCTGCAATTATATGCACAAAAGGGAAAAAACAGTAATATCCATTCACACACACATTCACACAATAAAAATGTTACTATTCCTAAAAGTCAAAAAACCCTCAGTTTAAAATCTCTACATAACCTTGCCTCTAAGTTTTATAAAATAAAATAAATATATAAATAAAGTAAAATAAATATACTCCACATCAACATTAGATCTCTTCGTAATAAAAAAGATTTGCTAGAAGCGTACTTGGCTGATAAAAACATCGACATAGTGTGTTTAACCGAACACTGGCTAACAAAAGAAGAAATGGAGGTGATGAACCTTGGGAACTATAGGAGGACTGACTTTTCTGCAAGGGAAAATAGCACGGGGGGTGGCACTGCCATCTTTGTTAGTAAAAATTTTAAGTGTAAAAATTTAGAGTTTGTAAATGTTCATAATGTTGAAAAGTGTACGGAAATTTGTGGTACTTTTATCAAAGGCTTAGATTTGTATATTTTAGCTGTTTATCGTCCACCTTCAGGTTGCTTCAGCGTATTTCTGGACTCTATGGAGGCCATTCTAAGTAAAATAGGAACTCAAAAGTGTGTAGCCATTGCTGGTGATTTTAATGTACAACTAATAACCAACCAGGCGGATGCGGTTCGCTTGAGGGATTCACTTCATACATATGGTCTTCAGCAGACAATATTCACTCCCACTAGAGACGGGTCTTGCATTGACAACATCTTTGTGAGCCGCTGTGCGGGTCCTCTAAACTCAGGGACTGTTGATCTGAGCGCATCTGATCATCTTGGTCAGCTCGTAAGCATTAATATTCTTGAAAAGGCTCCACCTATACAGAGAGGTTCGAAGGTATGTAGACCGATCACTCAAGCGGCGCTATCGTTGTTTTTTAATAAAGTGTCGGCTCTTTCCTGGAATTTTATTGATATTCCATCTGTGGATGCCGATGTTAAGTTCAAACATTTTGTTGCAGTCTTGAGAGAGGCTTACCTGGATTCTTTCCCTGAGAAAAACTACCGTGTCAGGTCGGACCAGGGTAACAATATTAGTTGGTTTACCAATGAGCTGAGGGCCATGCGAGAACATCTCGCACTGCTGGGCGAACTGTATAGACAGTATGGTCAGGTGGGTATTGGTTTCGAATACCGTTCCTACAAGTTAAAATATAAGCTCGCAATTCGTGCTGCTAAAGTTCAAGCAAATGACAATGTGATACGTACGTCCAATAATCCGTCACGATGTATGTGGAGCATAATAAATAAACATAGGGGCATCGAAAAGAGCAATTCCATGATGGGTAGTCTGTCACCGGACGAATTTAATGTCTTTTTTTCAGGCATGGCTCGGGGTGTGGCTGGTCAGATTCCCCCCACTTTGGGGGATCCTCTAGACTACATGGGGGCCGTTGCTCCTCCTCTAAACTCTTTTCGGTTTAGGGATGTGACTTTTAATGAGGTAAGAAATATTATTGATCAGCTTAAAAATAAGAGGGGCTCGGATGCCTTTGGCCTTAGCGTAAGGCTAATTAGGAATATAAAAAACATAATACTAGTTCCCCTAACAAAGTTACTAAACCTTTGCTTGAGGGAAAACATATTTCCATCCTGCCTAAAGGAGGCACTAATTACACCTATCTTTAAGAAGGGTGATCCGAACTTACCTGAAAACTATAGGCCAATCTCTCTGTTGCCTGTATTGTCTAAAATCTTGGAAAAGTGTATGGCTTTTCAGATAGTGGAGTATTTTAATCTCAACAACCTTTTTACTGAATGTCAATTTGGATTCCGAAAGGATAAAAATACAACATTGGGCATCCTTGACCTGGTGCCCTATATTCTTACCTCTTTTGATGAAAAGCAGTTTACAGCCTCACTGTTCTGCGATTTGAGCAAGGCATTTGACTGTGTCTCGCATGACATTCTTCTGCGTAAGTTGGGAGCATACAATTTCAGCCCAAACAGTGTTGACCTGATAAGATCTTACCTCACCAATCGACTCCAGGCGGTGAAAGTGGATGGGGTGGCGTCTGCGATGAGGGAGATCACCATTGGTGTCCCGCAGGGATCCGTCTTGGGACCCCTTTTATTTTTAATTTTTATTAACGACTTGCCAATGGTTGATGCCTTAGCTAAGTTTACACTCTTTGCCGATGACACCACAGTCTCGATTGCTGCTGGAGCCCTGGATGATGCAATCAGTGAATCTGTAAGACTGCAAAGAAAGGTAGAGGAATGGTTCAGTGCCAACAGGCTACTCCTAAACAAAGACAAGACTAGCAGAATGGTGTTTTCGCTGCGGGATATTGGCACAGTTAATGCTGGGACAGGGATGGTCAGGTTCTTGGGTGTCAGTCTCGACTCTGGTCTGCTGTGGGATGCGCATGTGGGGGTGGTTGCTGGGAGGCTGAGTAGTACTTTGTTTATGCTGCGGGGCCTTGCTGGTTGTGTTTCCTGGGCGACTTTGAGAACTGCCTATTTCAGCGTTTTTCACAGTTCCTTGTCTTATGCTATTCTTGCGTGGGGACATACGGCTCAGGCTCAGAGAATCTTTGGACTACAAAGAAGAGCTGTAAGACTGGTTGCGGAGCTTGGCTATAGGGATGATTGTCGCCCTGCTTTTGGAACTCTTGGAATTTTGACCCTCCCTTCGGTCTACATTCTCGAAAGCCTTCTGTACGTAAAGAGAAATGAGGACCTGTATGTGACTCATGGGGATGTTCATGGGTACAATACTCGCAATGCGGGGAACGTGCTAACAAACTATTGTAGACTTAAAAGATCCCAGGATGGGCAGGGGTACTATGGGGCTAAATTTTTCAATAAGCTGCCTGTTGACATAAGAGTCTTACCGCTGAAGCAATTCAAAGGTCGTGTTAGCAGAATGCTGATTAAGAATGCCTTTTACAACATTCACGAATTTTTAAATTATGACTTTGTTGAACTAAATTAATTTTAATCTGTAACTGATGTATTGTATTCGCCATTAGGTTTATATTTTACTTTATTATAATAAGCGTTTTACTTATATATACATTTTGTGTTGTCCGTGTAAACGCTTTGTGTGTATGAACGTTGATATACTGTTTTATTAAATGTTTGTATAGTATAGTAATGTTTGGCTCTTATTTTTTTATTATAATAAGTATTTTGCTTTTCTTTATGTACATTGTATTTTGACCTGTGTGAGCACTTGTGTTTTGGCATTAATAAAACTATTGACTATTGACTATTGACTATAACTTGTTGCCTGTCGCAATTAAAAATATAAGACAACCAAAACAATTCAACAGACACTGTAAAAGTTTTATATTTCAAAACTATATTATCTTTGAAAATATTGTATAGGTGATTTTTTTCCTTTTTACTATTTCCTTTGTTCTTTTCTTTTCTTTTCTTTTCGATTGTTCTCTTTTGTTTTTTTGTTTTTTTCTTTTTTTTCGCCACATAGGTTAGTATAAGTAATGCAACATGTAATAAGTACTATTTTCAGAATAGTTTTAGAAGATAACATAAATATAGTAATTTATGTGACACATACAGGTATAAAAGTGTACCTAGGTGTCAAAATACAATTAGTTATAGATATGACAACAATTAATGTATATTGTAAAATATAATTGTATTAATATCCAAAAATGAATAAAAAATTGATTGAATTGAATTGATTGATAAACCCTAATTTTGTTTTTATCGTTATATTATTTATAATCTAGAACAATTCTTTGGAAATGTTTTTTTTAAAGATTTTCTTTTTAAATACTTACCTATATTAATTATATGATACTACAGACTGATATTTCAGAGAAACACTGGGATAAAGTAAGAAACAGCCCTCCATGAAACTTTTATGACTCTATCCTCTCAAAGATCAAAAGATGCAATGTAATCTTTGATCAATAACAGAACCTCTTCTAGAGGGGCAATGTTTTAAATGTAGGTATGCATGTTTAAAAAAGAAAATCATGACACAGATTACAAATTCAAAAGTAACAATATTATTGTATGTATGACATGTTTCTTAAGCTAAAAAGTTTAACTTTATCACCGTTTTCTGAGCTCGGTGGTAGTACACAACATTTACATAAGTACTGTGTTTACAATGCCATTGTAGACATTTTTAAACCCAAAGACTTTACTTACTTTTGACAGTTTTAAAGCGGACTGAAAATCCTTGGTCTTGATGGCATCTCGAGCTTCTTTTAACAATATCTTTATATCCTTCATCCTAAACGTAATTTAAAAGGGTAGCTCCAAGACAAACTTCACCACTTTAGCGAAATTTCAGAGAACACACACCAGTCATTACGAATTTACAGACTTTTCATTAAATTGTTCGCACTACGCACATGGGATAATAATTGTTTTATTTTTTCGTGAAATTTTTTAGAAATTTGCTCATTAGCTTCTCGTTTGTTTTGAAGTTTTTTTAGGTTAGTCAGACTGTCAGAGAGAAGAAATGGGTCTACCCTATCACTTTAAAATTGGCAGCAGCTAGTGGTCTAAGATTCCCAATAGGTGTGTCGTTTTATTTTTGAATCTACCATATTTTATGAAATGAAACAGAGCCAGTGCCTCCTCGTGACAGAGCACAATTTTTGTATTTATACATGATTTAATAAAGTAGTTTTAAGAGAAAAACCATTTTCAGTAATTTAAGTAGGTTCATTTATAAGAAGACCTACAATTGAAGAAACGTGATTCAAAGAACAGTTCCGCAACAGAGCCAATGTAACCTTAAATGTATCCTTTGTGATTGTGATACACAAGGAAGTAATTGATTCGTATGGAGCTCACAGAAAAAAGACGAAAATTTATAACGTAACCCTATCTCAAATCTCAAAACGTCACAGTCACTTTTTATGAAAAATCACAGCTTTCCAAATAATGTTCAAATTACCATATTAATGTAATATTCTGTTATTCGTGACAATGCCATATTTCTACTAGTTATTAGATAAATAAGATGTAGTTTAATGTTGCTTTAAAAGTAAGTTTAAACATAGTATATGCACCAATTCCAATACTAACAATTTTACTGCTTGTAGACATAATTAAGTCAATTCTTGCCCAAGTAAATAAAAGACTGAAAAATGTCTGCAATAAATACAAATGCTCAGATGAGATACCTCGTGCAATGGTTTGAGGAATGGAGTGAACTACAGAGATCTGATTTTTTACCAATTCTAGCTGAAAACTATGCCCACAAAGCATATGTTAATGGAATTGTAAACAGTGTTGCAAATATAGACTGCAGAGATAAACCAATGTCAATATTTGGATGTCGAGTAAGTAAAAATTCAAATTATATGCTATGAGAGATTACAACCGGAATATGTCTATAATTACATATATATACTATGTACATGCACAATATCTTAATTAGCCCATGCTATTTTTGTTTAATTTTCTTAGATGGGATCGACTCTAATTTTATTGCATTGGATTTCAAGACTTGTCAAGTGAAAAATTGCCATTATCCAAATTTCTCCTTTCAAAACAATACTTTCTTGGGGTCAACATAAATTTAGTGCCTTATGGGATTTTCCTTATACTTTGCACTTTTGAAATTTACTCATTGTGCAAATTACTATTGTAACTGAAATGTTGGAATGTGTACTTTTTTAGATAAAACTATTTAAAGAATGGTTTGTTCAATGGAACATAGAAACAAAAGATGCATTCCTAAAAAAAATTGGAGAAGTGGATCAGTCTTTCGTAGAAAAACTACAAAATGAAATTGCTGAAAATGATGCCTTACAAGTCAAGAGCCAGCTTGAAAGTGAAAACTTGTTAAATGAAAGTGAGAATTCTTTAGAAAATGAGAAAGAATAAAGACGTCCTAATAATAATATACATACTACTAGATCTACGTCCAATATGCAAATTGTATTTATTAACCTTCGCAAAACTATCAACAAAGGTATGATAAGTCTTACAACTTATAACCTAAAATAATTAAGACTAAAAGAATTCAGGGTTTTACTATTTCAATTTCATATCCATATTATTTCTTTTTCAACAAAATATCTAAATACATTAACTAAGAAAATCAAGCAGAGAATTTAAGTCCTATAAAGTATACTGTATTTTATATAGTACCTACATGAGTAGGCCCATCTAAGCTTAATAAACACATAAGATTATGTTGTTAAAATTACTACATTGGCGAATTTATAATTCAGTCCGCAATATGAATTTGATGAAAATTATTGCTGGCATTAATTTTTTTGTGCAATTAAGTACAGGGTGATCACATATAATGACCCCCCATCTGAACTTTTTATTTTTCAAACTTAAGGAAAATTGAAGAGATTGGTAACAAGGTTTTAAAAGTAGTATTTGACTTGGAAAATTGGTTAATAGACCCTGTATAATAGCCGATTTAGAAAAAAACCTTTTTGATCCCCCCTGTAAATCAACAGAGCTAAAATACATTTCCAATTACTACTTTAAAACCCTTTTATACCAATCTTTTTAATTTTTTTCAAGTATGAAAAATAAAAAAAGTTAAGAGGGGGGACATGATTTGTGATCACCCTGTACAGTCTAGATGTCAAAGCTGAACATACAGATGTTTTTTTGACCTCTGTATATCGAATGGTTCTTAGACATGTTGGCTTTTAGAAATTAGAGAAACTATAGATTTAATGTTAGATATAATTATAAATTTGTGTTCACTGGATTTTTATAAATACAAAATATTTTTTTTCATAGCACTGGTTAGGGCTGTAAAAGAGGCTGGTTATTTTAAAATTGAAGGAGGAGGTTAGTTTAAAATCCAATAGTTTGGGCCTTACTTATTCACGAAATGAGTGGTTCTCAATGGTGGTTCCCCTTGGGTTCCTCAGTGTATTTTTTGGGGGTCCGCGAACCTACTACTAGTACTAGAATAAAGGGAACAATTTTGTTTTGTTAAGTTTATTTTTGTTTTAAGGTAAACACGTTTTATTCATAAAAAAATTGGTATTTAAATAAATTTCATACTTTTAACGATTAACTGATCATGGGGGGGCATGTTATTAGCATTTGATTTCAGGAGTATGGGATTTCGAGAACTTTGGGAAACACTTACACTAAATATAACAATTATGGGTTTGTTCGTAATGCAAATATAAACCAGGTAATTTTGTATTGTAAATAAACTTTTGGTGACATTTGGGGAGTGATTTTTCAAAGGGCCATATTTCCATTAGAGATAAATTTTCAGGAACCGCATATTTCTGTAGATGGACGGATCGCCTAGGAAACCAATATCATCCATGGTGTGTTATATATTTGAAAATAGAATTTAAAATAGTTTATTTTTAGATTAAAATATACAGGATGTTCCATTTAAAAAAATTAGGGTAGGTCCGATAACTTTTTTACCTGACCCCGTATACTTATTCTGAAAACGGCAGATTATTCAACAATCAATATAAAGAAATTTCTGGATAAAACATTTTTCCATATCTCTTTTAACTAAGAAAATATAGGGTAATTTTGAAATTGTCAATTTTTTGAACAGAGAAAATTTTCAAATGTTGATTTTATCATTTTAAGTTTGGCCCAAAAAGAGTACATGACACCTACATTACTTTTTTGATAACATTAACAGTTACGGAGATACCCTATAAAAGTATCGAAAATGGGACACGCTGTACAATACTACTTGGGACCAGATGTATTATTGGTGGTTTGAATTTAAAAAATAATAGAAATGTTATTATCAATAATTATTTGGAAATAAGACCTTCTGTTCGATTCTACAGGAAATAAAACCTTTTATAGGAAATTTAATAAATCCATACGATTTGATTTTCGTCGAAAGTTATTTTGGGTGTAAAAATGGAAATAAGGCCTTTTGAAAAATCACTCCTCATTTATAAAGAAGTTAGTTTATACCCTTGTCAATAAATATAACTAGTGGTTTAAAACATTAATTTTTAAAATAAACTAATCCTCAAAATAAAACGATTTTATGTATGACATACAATGATACCGTCAACACAGAACTGATCGAAATTTGATAGTAAACTAAATTTTAACCCTTTTAGTAAATAAGGGTTTACCCCCATACTCACTTAAAGGGTTTGAAATTGTGTAATGGTCTAGTATTCATCGAAATAAAATTTGTTGGTGTTTTATTCATGTCACAGTTCTTCAGTCATTTAAAACCCACGTTTTATTATATTAAGTTTTGGAATTAATTTGTTTTGTACCATGATACAGAAGGCAAAAATAAGCTTATTCTTAGAACATAAGCATATATAAAGAGGCTGCAACATTATATATATTTTTGTAAACTTTGTATATTTTGTACTCATTCTAAACTCATAATTATTATCACATTAGGCTGGTTTAAATTTAAAATGCTTTTTATTTGCATTTAAAAGGTGAATAGGTTTAAACACAACATCATAATAATATTTTTAATGAATGGTAGGTAGAAAGATTAAGATTAAGAGAAAAATGAGAATATAGGGATGTGTGTAATCGATAAACATAATGCATAATACATAATATTATGTAGTTGCAGAACTATTTTTAAATTCCCAAATAAGAAAGACTGATGTTTTTATTTATAGACCATGATATGGGCAACGTAGGTAATCACCGGAAAAAAACTCGCCGCACCTAAGCAAAAGCCGGGAATATTTTGAAAATCAGAAAAAAATTATTTCTTCGGTTTTCTAAAAAGATTATACTTATGATGGGGTAAAGTGGGCCTAACAAAAATGCTCAGCAAGTGAAAATTGTATAGCATGTTTTATAGTTTCAATTGCAATTATGACTATTTTCAAGATAAAAAAAGAACACTGGTGGACGAAAGGCGCCTCGGTTAAAAATTTCAGGCAACGCTGGAGAAAGTTAAAGGGAGTTAAAAATCTTAAACAATATTTTTTACCCGATGGAAACTTTTTTTGACAAGTAGAAGAAGAGCGGGAGAATCCTCCTCTGACTGCGGACGCTGGAGAAAGTTAAAGAGAGTTAAAAATCTTAAACAATATTTTTTACCCGATTGAAACTTTTTTTGGCAAGTAGAAGAAGAGCGGGAGAATCCTCCTTTGACTGCGGACGCCTCTGACATAAACGAAAAACAGAAACTTTATTGGCTCAAATCTTAAGTAATATGTTCCCAGTGGTAAGCATTAAATTTGCTACACCTCCATCTATTCCATTTAATTTTAACAATGAATTTGCTTCATTATTGCATGGAACTAGGGAATCCAATCCCGCAAATGCTGGATCCCGCGGGTTTCACATTGCGGGATTAAATGTGCGGGATTTGCGGGACTCGCTGTATGTTAATAAAAAGTTGTTTTATGCAATTAAAAACAGAGTAGAGTAGCAGGAAAATATTTATTGCATATAGGTACAATACAATAGTACGACTAGTTTAACGATTACATGTTACATTGATTTTGGAAGTATTTTCGGAGAAAAGATAACATGTTTAATGTTTCATCTTTTAGATTTGATCTTATTTTATTGCACATGTATCTGCTAGGGCTTGACTTACATTCAGATGTATGACCATCTTCAGACTTTAAAAAATAATTCTAACCTAAACTTGAACCTTTATTCTATTCTCTTTGTAAACTGACGCTAATACTCATATTTGTGATTGCTGTTTAAATTCCATGTATTATTTTCAAACACTTGATAAATGTCACTAGATACTAGTTGAATAACGCTCTTACTTTCGCACGTACGCAAGAAAACGGTTCTGTTTAACGTATTTTCAATAGCCCAGCAGGGCGGCGAATTCCCGACGCCTCGAGCAAAAATACCGCAGTTCATTGTTTGCTATCCCGCAAATCCGCGGGATCGATGGGCTCAATCCCGCAGGGTGGATTAAAGTTTAGGTGCGAGATTGGATTCCCTACATGGAACCCTCATTTAGAACAGACAAGAGGAAACTAATGTTCGTTCGTTTTCTGTCAATAAAATTAACATTTTGCAAGATAACTTTCACATATCCAGTCGTATTAATTTAGCTTAACTTGTGTTAAATAAGTAAGTATGTAATGTAAACTATAACAGGTAAAGATCCGTCTTAAAATTTATTATACATAATACAGTGAAATTTCCCTTAACGGACATTTCCCCTCCGATAGACAGGGACACTGAATGACGAATACTGCTGAGTCCCAATTCTAAACATTCCATTTTCCTTCGGCCTTGTATGTCCAAGAGATGTTTCACTGTATCATAGAGGTGACTTGCCAGATTTTAAGAGAGCATTCCTGTTCATTTAGGGTGATATTTGTAGCTTTTACTCGTCATTTAGTAGTTATTGTAAGAAATTGATTGTGATACCTTTTTATTATTGGTATTAGGTGTAATTTAAAGGAATGAAATTTACTATACGGTTTCTTCTAATTTTTTATTAGAATTACAGCAAGCTATTTAATTGTATGACTTTTAGCGGTGGGGGATTAACACTTTGATTTGGTTGAAGATTTCTGAAATAATGTTGTATGGATCTGAGAAGAAGAAATCTCATTTTTGTAATTTTTATTTTGTCGGTAATTTATCTTATTCGGTTGCAAGGAAAAAGTAACATATATATACTCATCACATATTAATTGTAATAAATTTATTTGTATCATTTTTGTGTTGTTTTTATTAATTGACAAACTACTTGTAGCAAGGAGACTGACAGAACTACTCCCACTTTGTTTTACAGAAATTTAGTACTGACCATCAAACATTTTCCTTCTTGTTCGGATTTTAATATCATGTCTAGGTTGTTAGATAAACACAAAAATATTATTTACAATTTCCACCATTTGTATCATATCTTTTTATGTTCTTGTATATTAGGGGTATCAGTCCTAATGGTTTGTATTGTTCTACTAGTTTACATTTCGATTGGGGGCAATACGATTTAATATTTAAATCGGTATTGCTAATCTGAATTTGTAAAATTACACAAATAGCTGGAAAAATTCCAGACTTTTGCACATTTTTGGTCACACAAATACACAATTTTTACACACCCTTCATATTTTGTAAAAAGCAAGTGTACAGAGGTCACTGGGCTCTGGTTTGTTCACACCATTCATATTTTGTAAAAAAGCAAGTGTACAGAGGTCATTGGGCTCTGGTTTTTAAAAAAGTCACCAAGTCGAATTAGTTCGGACTCCGACTAGTGATCAGGGTTGTTAATGTCACAGAAAAATTGAAACTACATTGTTACGTCGCAAACGTAACCTCAGTGACGTGTGTATTGTATGCATATGTCATGTGAGATTTAATTTGATAAATAAAATAAAACGTAGTAAATGTAATTATTGTTTTGATTGGTGAGTGTCAAAAACACAACATAACCTCAACTTTATTATTATAAATTTAATGATAAAAGTTTGAAATTGGAATGGAAAAGTAGAAAATAGTAGTTTTTGGTTATTGTTCTTCAGTTGTATTTTGCTGTACGATTTGATTTAAGTAAAAATATCCCAAAATGAAAGTTTAAAGTAGAGTAGAGAGAGAGAGGATCATTTTGTTTTTAAAAATATAGTAAATGTAACAAAATAGGTAGTATATAACAACAAGTAGCAAATTGCATTTACTACGGTAGTAAATGTTACATTACATTACTTTAACAACCCTGCTAGTGATTCACTATGTTGCCCAAAAAAAGTCTACCAACCTAAAGTAACACTTAAGTGTGGATTTCTAATTACACGCAAATTACACACATGTTGGGACTGCAATTTAACACTAATTGGCAACACTGATTTAAATAAATTTTATTAATTTAAAAAAAAATCAATTAATATTAGTTCAAATATATTTAACACTATAAAACATAACATTAATGTATAAATTATATCGACATTTTTAATAACTTTGACAAAAACACGACATAATTTGTAAGAAACGTTACAAATTATACAGGGCGTTCCTTAATGAGGTGCTAGTATTTCAGAGAAATCATTATTAAAAAATAAAGATTAAGAATTTCGACACCAGTACTAAAAAATTTGAGTGAATGATCTAAAGAATCACACTAGCAAATTAAGGGACCATATAACCATCAAAGAATGTTTACCGAACTAAGCGACTAACTATTTTATGTCTTATTTATATTATATGACTTTTTTAGAACAATTAAACAATATAATGCTGATCTAAAAAAATAATTCTTACAGAGGAATGTATCAGCGAATTAAAAAAAGAGAGCGGCGGAAAGAAAAAACAATTTTGTAAAAATTCTCAGTATCTCAAAGCCAAGCAAATTTTTAATTTGCCTTTTGTTAAGCGATCCATTAGGCATATTTTGCCTAATTTAACATTTCTTGAATTTTTTAACATAAAATACATAAAAATAAAAGTTAATACATATAACGTGTAACTAAATTTATGACTATATAGCTACAAATAATGCTAAATTTAACAAATAAAATAATAAATATTATGGGATAATTAAACCTATATTTTAGTTATATACTCTGTGGTCAATATATCACAGCCAATAAATTATTTTCAGTCGCAATTTAAATTCGTACTCGACAAAATATACAGGATAACTTAAACCAGTAATATTAAAAATATTAAGTCATAAATAATAATTTGTAAATATGTTATGGTAATATACTGAAATAACTAAGCAAAGAAAAAAATATAATTTGCAATTTTTAGATAAGTTTGTTCGGGTTTTCGGGGTTAATCAACCCCTGACCAAGGCTGAACCGGTTAAAAATAGACAACAAAATTGACCCCCCCCCCCCCCCTCTAATTATTAATAAAAATAACGCGTCTAAAACGAAATTATCATAAACATCCAAAACTGTTTCGTTTATTTATTATTATTATTGTAGAACTTGCTCAAAACTTAAGAATGTTTTGTGTGTTATTTATTATGGATGGGTCTCTTTTATACATTTCAATTCCGAGCTTAGTTAAGATCTTCCTCTTACCCCTATAGAGTTAATAACGTTTTTTTGTCCTAATTTTAGGGATAAAAGACGGCACAATCAAAGTTCTCGAATCAGGAACAACAAATTTTCAGTGCAAGCTCAAAAAAACAAACATTAAACTACACAACTGAGGGAAATTTGCTTGATACTTCATCGCTAAAATTCCCAAGTATTATTGTTTCAAATGTTCCTTGTATTTTCATTTTTGGTTCTCTATAAATGAGCAAGATAGAATAAACCAAATCTTAATAGCTGCAGCGTTTTCTATGCCAAAAGCCTTTGAGATATTAACATTTCAAGAATGACATTTTTCACGCTGATCCGGTATAGCGTTTGTACCGTACAAGAAACAGCTTATACACTCCGTCAGTTTCTTATTATCTATCAAAAAATTCGAACTTATGGTTTAACTGTGAAACCGATGAAGTTGGCATTTTTGGTCAGAGAATGAAAAGACGCTTTTTGTAAGTTGTGCCATAAGAAAACGCTATAGAAACTTATTTGGCTTGTTAAACTAAAAAACGTCATTTAAGAATATAACTTTGTCGCCAAGTCTTATAATTTACTGCAATTTTCAGCCTAGTTTGGGGGAATTTGTGCATGCCTTTGGAGTGCTTTTTGACACAAAATTTTAATATTAATTTGATTGGATACCTCTGCCTCCCTTAGTATACGTCGGATATCCGTTACTCTTTTATATTTTGTTGCCAAGAAATATGCTGTTTTGAGCTGTTTGGCCTCAATATATGCAGAAATCTGGAAAAAATAACAATCATTTACCAAAGCAGTTAACAGACATGTGATCAAATTTATGCCGTTTATTTCAATTGTACTTCGTTATGTAAAAGATATCTTCCAAAAACTAGTATTAAAATGGAAATAAAAAACATCATATCATTTATAAAAACAAACCGCCCTTGAAAATTTAAGAACTATGCCGATAAATATGGTTTAAAAAGTATAACTTCCCAAATAAAAACGGCCTCGTATGTTGTCAGAATGAAAAGCATCATTTTATGTATACATATTAGAGAAAACACTGCGGTAACTAAAGTTAACAATAACTTTTTGCAGTAGATTCATAAATAGCTATGTAATTCGTGTGGGTGCTAAAAGGGTTTAGGTGACACCAAGGATCTTAAAACAAGGAGGATACGGCTCTGGGTCACAGTCTTTGAAGAATAAACAAAATTCATATTCTTAGGTAGGTTGTAAACAACTTTCCGTAAAATCGGGGAACTCTGAAAATTAGTATAATTTGTGGTCGCCACCGGTGGCCACCACGCGTTTCTTATGAGCTCAGCACAGCTAAAACGAGCCACTGCCAACGCCATGTCTGGGCTGAGCCAATAAGAACTGTGTACAACATAGCGTCCGCAACGCGTGGCGTCCATCAAGTGGCTTATTGGAACGGCCGTCTTTCATACCCGCTTTCAAGTTTAACAGTACCAGATTAACAACTGTCTGGTGTTTCAGTGTTTATGTGTTAAATTTAAGTATTGTTTGTGGAAAAATAGTAATTCTTAACTCAATATGGCAAGACTGTGCCAAGTCTACCGTAAACTAGATAAAAACACAAACTTTTGAGTCACGTCCGTAGATTGTTTGTTTTGCCTGACTAAGACGACATATTAAACCGATCAGCTGTTAGAACAGAAAGAGACTGAAGAATAAAAAGAACCGGAGATTCTAGCTATATAACTTTGTTGTTAATTTTCGTAATAATAGGCGTCAGATTGAAGAGTACAAAGAAGATAGAAATACCGGGTCCATGTTTGTTTCAAGTCGATGGGTGACACCCATTCCTGTGACCACATCTCATTAATATGCATGCAAAAGGGTTTCTACCAATAGATAAGAGCAATAAAATATGGATTTTTGATTTTTCTATCACCCATAAAATCAGCGGTTTACGGAGTATAATATTTGTTTATGGAATTTGTTAAGTGGTTCTGAAACATCTTCATCAAAAACTAGTGGCACTCATACATAAATTAAAATTAATAAGAAATATTTAAGATATCTTACCTTAGCCGATTTGTCGGAAATTAACTTAATAAGGTCCTCCATCGCCGCTTCGGAAGCATTCGTTTTGCTGAAATTGGCTACTGTCGATATCAACATGTTATCGCACATCTCGCTTACAAGTGTGTCCGTCGCATCACTAGCTTCATGTATACAGTTCACTAAATCTGCTAATTCACTGTATCTTCCAACCCGTGCCAGGTATTTACCAGCTTCATTATATATTTTCGTAAGGGGTTTTAATTCAAATTTGTTTATAATTCTGCAAATAAGTTTATTTGTTACTAAACATATATAATTTCTCATTAATTGTGAGTTTGACTTAAACTGTTATGCGCATAGTTTGAATTTCGAACTATAAGAAAGACGGATATATATGACCAATTCATAATGCGTTGAACTCCAGAATCGACATGACGACAACGAGCGTTTCATTTTCTAGCGCACGGATGTCCAACGCGGTACGTATGAGATAGACCGAAATCCGTCTAAACCAGACGTTCGTCTCCAAATATAATATAATCCTTTTTCTTTAACCCTCAATATTCAAAGGGTTTGTTCTCTAATAACATTCTCCATTCGCAGAACTAATGTGCACTGAGTGCACTCAGTGCAGCTTTTTTCAGCACACGATCCGAGGGCTGTAAGCTTTGGTGCATTGAAAAATAGCGGAAATTAGAATAGATGCATTCAATTTAATTGTTATCGTTAACAAGAATCCGATACATTATATTTGCTCTAAAACAACTATTTTAAACTGTGTAACTGTGAAAAGGTAAGGAAGTGAAGGAAAATGTTGTAGAAATTAGAAAATGGTTGTTAATTAAGTATACTATGTGGATTTCTTTGCACCTTATGTTATATTCAAACTTGGAAGCACAATAAACTTGTCATCCCAAAGGTCATTTAGTAATTTAATAACATAACCGAAATGAAAAAGTTTAAAAAAATATTCCTTTTGAGATTGACCTAGTGCGGAATTGCAGGACTTTCATCGTGAAACAAGTGCGGCATGAATACACCAATTCACCTTATTTTGCGGATACTCTCGCGTCGGTCCCTCCCGACAGCTCCGTAGCGCTGCTCGAGCGCGGCGCGCAATAGGTTGCGCGTGGTACTAAGGCGTTGCGGGGAGATAACCGGGGTTTTCCTGGGAAGTGTCCAGTAGGAATAAAAACAGTACAAGGTAGGACTGGGTTTTTATATTAATCTGTATATGATTATATAAGTTGCATTGAAATGGCTCTTTTATTTTAAACGTTCCCGTGACAATATTATAAAATTCTAAATAGTCGTACAAAAATATATAGTTAAGGGACGGCCTAACACATAAATTACTTTCTAAGCGTTCTATATATAGCGTTTTATGGGACACTGTCCCTCTATCAGCGGTAATAAATATTAAACCACACGATAAAACACCTTCGTCATATTTTCCCAAAAATCCTAAACAAACACTGCCAGAAATTTGTAGGACACGGAATATCTGAAAATACACAAGTGGTCCCATTTCAACATTGATTTAAGTTACTTTTGTTCACTATGTCAACTAATCCATATTTATGTCGGGTGTTTCTTAATAACATGCTAATATTTAAGATGGTTATTCATGTTTTTCTAATAATTTGTTAACGACTTAAATACGTGACAGCTAGACTAGGGAGACAACTGTCAAAACTGTTTGTTTACAAAACAAAATCTGCTTCTTACCTACTAGATGATTTTTAATTTTTGTTAATACCTAATTTCATAACAAGTGCAAATAAATGAATTTCATTTTTTTATACGAAATCTATACGTCAAACGACAAAAATCAAGAGACGACATTTGCTCAATAAGAAATGAGAGTTTTAAAATTTTTATTTAAAAAAAAAAGTGGCGTACCATTATTTTCTTCAAAAATACCGAGCGCTATTCCCCCACGAACGCCACTGGTCGGAATAAAAAAACATATTATACATCATAAAATGCCTCTTGATGAATAGAAAGTGTGTACCAAATTTCCCAAAAAAAAAGAACGCCGCGAGGTGCTCCTGTTTTCGCTTGTTCTGAAACTATATTTCGACTAGAGCGCCGTCAAAAAATACTAAACCTCTAATTGCGCCGCGAACTGGATAAGTTTGGGAACCCCTGGCTTACAAGGCAGTTATCATACCACACGCAAAATCTATCAATTTTGAATTTTCCTCGAATACTCATTAAAAAGCATACTATTTATAAAATACTTTCTGATGGAACCTGTATCATCTTTTTTAATAAGCCTTTTACGGTCATCTTGTAAGCGGGGAATAGATATTAGTGATAGCTATTCTACAAGATAGTAGAAGCGCTGTCACAATTAAGTCACGTCAAATTTGGAGTTGTATCGACTAATATTTAAAAAAAAACGTTATGCGGATTGATTTATATGAGCATTTAAATTGATCATATTTCAGCCTTACATATTATTTATATAATATAAACATTATATTTGACTTCCAATCAAAAATCTAAATATTTAGTATAAATAATTATTAAAATAATTTTGACATAACCCATATATTTATTGACGTGGCGTTGATTATAAATTTATATTCGAATCATAGCTATCCATGCTGTTAAGGAATAGTTAATATTTTGAAATATAGAGTTCTTTATCAAGGAATTCACCATAACAAAAAAACGTTACTTTATTATGTCAAATAACAGTATTATTTAAAATATCTAACTGAAAACATAACCAACAGCGTTTGGACAATTTTTCTTGATTATTAATAGAGGCGCAAAAACTAATAATTAATCAAGATATTTGCTGTGGCCCAACAAATAACATTTATAAAAGTTAAAGATATTTGGTTCTACAAAAAAAATGTGAATAGCAAAATTGAAGAGCTTGACAGAGCGCGTAAACTCGAACAAACCCGATGCCGATATCTCAATGAGTTCGCGAATTAACGCGATTTTCAACTGCAAAAACAATAAAATTTAATTAACTATATCTCGAGAAGGGGCGTAGTTGGGGCATCATTTTTTCGCGAATTAACGGGTGATACCGAGTACTTTGATGGGCCGGAGGCTGGGGTTGGTGGGTCAATTAGGAGGGGAGTAAGGGGGATTGGAAATTTTTTACATAAATGCTAATAAGTAGTTTATTAATCGAGCTACGGGGATCAGGCCGGATTCAATTTGTTCATTTTTTTATCAGCTACGAGATGGGATTGGCGACAAATTTTTATTTTCCCAAATGCGCGCTAGGCGCGGCATACAAGAAATGGCCATCTCCGAAAATACTTTAGATATTATGTTTAATTTTGGTATGTATTAATAGGATATAGAACCTCAAATTTTAGTTAGAAAAGTTATTCAATTGTTCCACCAGTGGCATCGCTGCAAACATGTCCTTTGATATTTTTTACAGAAAAGATGGTACGCCACTGATATTTTTCCATGTGGATATTTTTTCTGATTGGCCTGTTCAATTCTCCATGAAAACGGTCTCATGAGTTTTTCTCGTCAGACGCAAAGTTCTTGATTAAAGCCACTAAATTCATATTGAAACTTCAACTTTTTAACATTGATAAAATAATTAATAATAATTGTTTTATAAAAATTGTTGGAGTGGGCAATTCGATGCGAAGACGGGCGGAAACATGCCTTTTATTTTTTATTTTCGCAAATGAAATGAAAAAAAATATCATTAATTATTTTATCAATGTTAAAAATAATGAGTTTCAATATGAATTTAGCGGTTTTAATCAAGAACGTGCATCTGACGAGAAAAACTCAAGAGACCATTTTCATGGAGAATTGAACACGCCAATCAGAAAAAATATCCACATGGAAAAATATCAGTGGCGTACCATCATTTTTGTAAAAATATCAAAGGACATGTTTGCAGCGACGCCACTGGTGGAACAATTGAATAACTTTTCTAACTAAAATTTGAGGTTCTATATCCTATTAACACATACCAAAATTAAACATAATATCTAAAGTATTTTCGGAGATGGCCATTTCTTGTATTTGGGAAAATAAATTTTTTTGCCAATCCCACCTAGTAGCTGATAAAAAAATGAACAAAGTGAATCCGGCCTGATCCCCGTAGCTCGATTAATAAACTACTTATTAGCATTTATGTAAAAAAATTCCAAACCACCTTACTCCCCTCCTAATTGCCCCACCAACCCCAGCCCATCAACCTACTCGGTATCACCCGTTAATTCGCGAAAAAATGATGCCACAACTCCGCCCCTTTTCGAGATATAATTAATTAAATTTTATTGTTTTTGCAGTTGAAAATCGCGTTAATTCGCGAACTCATTAAGATATCGGGATCGGGTTTGTTCGAGCTTACGCGCTCTGTCAAGCTCTTCAATTTTGCATTTCACATTTTTTTGTAGCATCAAAACCGGCTGAGTTGTTTTCAATTTCCCGTTGTAGGTTAGATTTACGGGGCGTGCCCCCCTCCCCTCCATGCGGCGTCCTACACAAATCATGTCAGAATGTCGAGGGGATCCTACTGTATCGATTGGGGAAAAAAATTACTCGATTTCGTCAAGGTATTTTCGAGCCGTTTATTTCGCCAGGACGACTACACTATATATAAAGATTGATTTCTGTATAAAGTTTGTTGTTGCTTACCCACGAGAAATTTGAAATCCATCCTCGATAGCTTTTCCAGAAATTATACATAATACTGCCAGGTATTTTCTTTCGTCCGCGGATCCAAAAAGCGTTGGAATGGTTATCTTGTGCCTTGGTAAATTATCTAAAATTTGGATATAAAAATTAGGCGTTGAGGAACAGAAATATATTATACTAATAATCTTTTATGTTATGTAAACCATAGACCTTTTAATTCTTGCCTAATGTTGACTATAACGTTCCTCGTTGATTATTTTGTATGTACACAAAACTACAAATTTGGACTTGATGACTTCTACATATACAATAAAAAATTGCCTTTGCCTGTACCTGTATTTGGAAATATTTCTCTAAATATATCCATTGGAAACACTCCATCGTTTTCACAATTAGACAAAAATTGGGTAACTTCAATTTGCAATCGGATAGTAGCTGTGTGTTTCTCAATCTCTTCGTGAGTGAGTCTCTTTATCATTGGATTGGTTATACTTTTCTCCTCGAATATCGGTTTGGATTCAGTTAATTCATCTTTTACTAAGATACAACAAATTATTAATTTTTATTTATATACTGTATATTGTCGCAATAATAAAATTGAAAAATTATACAGGTTTAGCAAACATAATGACGTGCTAATATTTCAGGGTGTGATTCCTTAGGTCATTTATAAAGAAAAGTTCATATGAACATATGACTACAGGGAGTTGAATTATTTTTTTTTTGTTATTTTGCTTTTAAATGGTTATTTTTTAATATCTCCGAAAGTACTCGTACTCAATTTCGGTATGTGTTAAAAGGATATAGAACCACAAATTTTAGCGAGAAAAGTTATTCAATTGTTCCACCAGTGGCGTCCCTGCAAACATGTCCTCTGATATTTTTTACAAAAAAGATGGTACGCCATTGACATTTGTCCATGTGGATATTTTTTCTGATTAGTCTGGTCAATTCTACATGATAACGGTCTCTTGAGTTTTTCTCGTCAGACGCAACCGTTCTTGATTAAAACCACTAAATTCATTTTGAAACTCATTATTCTTAACATTGATAAAGTAATTAATGATAAATTTTGTTTTATAAAAATTGTTGGAAATGGATACCTTCACTTAAAAGGCATGCTTCCGCCCGTCATCGCATCGAATTGCCACCCCAACCAACAATTTATTTGATTCCTGTGTACCAAAATTTAAAAAGTGCATTGGCATTTTACAACAAATCAACCAACTTTGTACGAAATTAAACGTATTTTTTATACAAATATTAAACGCCAAAAACGGGCGAGTCAATGTGCAATTGAAGCCAGTTGACCTCAGTGGGCGACCGCTCTAAACGCGAGAAAAACTTGCGACAGATAAAAGTCTTACCTGTTGATACTTCGACCCACTGATCCTGTTCTTCGGCTTGTTTAAAATGTTCCTCAGATTTTTGCAAAAAGTGATTATTCTTTGACAAATCCGTATATGATATTGCCTTTTCCTCGTAAAACCGCACGCATGTCATAGCAGCTCTGACGTAGTCACCCATGTATTGTTGCAATTGATACAAACTATTCAAGAAATTTTGCTTTTTAAGGGAATAGCATGTTTGCATCAGGTGATCCTTAAAATAAATAAGTTGTTAGAATAGTAGAGGGGCCTTTGTTCCTGAACACGGATTTATCCAAATATCTCCGAAACTTCTGAATATAAAATAACGATAATTAATAGGCGCACTGGATAGCGTGTATTTGATTTACTTTCTCTCTCGAATGCGTCACTTGCTTTTTATTGTCCATATTCTTTTTATTTATGGGTTTTTTTCATTACTTTTATCAAAAATACTCTTTATGAAAGAACTCGTTATCCCTGGATAACTGGATAAATATTGCTAAATTATTTTTTATTTATTATAATTAGCATTAATCGTTTTGTATTAAAAACACCTGAACAATTTATTTTTAAATCCATTTTACTCAAAATTTTACTCCGCTCTACCGACATAAAACAAGTAAATACACTATCCAGTGCGTCTTCCAAATGATATGACCTACCAATTATCGTAATTCGAATATCGAAGATATTTGGAAAAATTCATCTTCAGGGTTCCCCCTTTATTTTTATTTTTTATGATCAAACACAAGCACTATAGGAAAAATCCTTTAATGCACTCTGGGAGTAGTGTGTGTGCGAATAAAGCGATTGCGAAGCGACGTTGGTTTTGAATCGTTGGAGGTTATATTCGTTGGGAAGGTTGTTTCATAAGGATGAAGTCCTCAAGATGAAAGAATTCTTAAATAATGAACGCTAAGCTTAACCACATATGGATGGGCGGCAGTGGTTCGGCGTGTATTTCTGCTATTCGCCACTCTGGGCGGAATTAAGAGGGCAGGAGGCAATGTCGGTCGAGCACTTTCAATGAAAATATCTGTAAAAGGGAGTCAAATCCAACCTGTCCTCGATGTTCTAGGCTGTCGAGGCTCTAGGTCACCTCTTGGTCTCCGATCAGACGAATTGGTCCTCCTTTCGGCGGAATTCAGTAACCAAAGATAATGTTTGGCTGCAGAGCTCGAGACATGAGAGCAGTACTCTAGTGATGATCGAATCTGGGCTTCTTGTAGCATCAAAAGTTGTTGAGGTGTGTACAACTTTTTGGTGAGGAAGAGTACACCAAGTTTCTGAGAAGCTATATTGGCGATTGCCACAACGTGGTTATGCCAAGACATATTTCCTCCCAGATTGACGCCCAGCAAATTAATAGATGAAGCCAGTGGCATTGCGTGTCCTGCCATGACTATATCCGATTCTGTAATGTTAACCTTTTTAGAGAAAACCCTTGCCTGGGTATTCTTAGCATTAAATTCGACTTGGTTACTGTCAGGGTATGTTACTTTAAGGGTATCCGGCTCCCATGCGAGGTATTTGAAGGGGTTTGTTATGTAAACCTTTCGATTTTGGGGTCTAGCTTACGCTATTATTTTCAGTTTTAATGGAAGTAAACGTCAATTTTTATTTTTTAAATGGAATCATAAGTAGTTTATTTATATTTTAGGCAAGATTTGAAGAACTTTTGTATGTCATGTTATCGGTCTTGGATAAATATTTTTTGATATTTGAATATTTGAAAAATTACATTCATTTCATTTTCACAAGCAGTCGCATCTTAACGTGCTTCGAGGACACCGCACACCTTCAAAACGAGATTGCTTCCCAAGGGTTTATTAACCGATTAAGAAGAAAATGTCGTATATAAAAGTTTGTAGAAATTAAACAAAGTATATCGGAATGCTTTTTTTTGACATACTGTGTGTCCCAGGATAAGGGAATCTATAAGTGTAAATGATAAGAAATTTTCGAATTGAAATTTGCTCATTTTTTCTTTTAATTGTAAACAACTTATTTCAAAAGAATTTTTGAAAAAAAATTCTACGTCTCGTCATATTGGTTGACGGTAGAAGAGGAAATTAATGTGCTTCTCTTTGTTTAATTTAAAGCGGGTATATTACGTTCTCTTTCCTGTCCGTTAGACGTCCGATTGTAAGAGATGTTTGCCAAACCTGTATAATAAATGCTAGATCGTACCGCTCACTTCTCTAATTTATATTGTGTGATTAGCTAATTCTTACGTGTTATATTTTACGTTTTAGGCATTTTATATATAGACTATTCATTTGTGAACACAGTTCACTCAGTGGATATAGTGTGTTACCCCTATTTAATACTACCGGTAAAATTTGGTTCATTATAATGATATGTTCTGTATCAACCTCTAATGCATAGTCTTCAATAAATAAATCATTCTGGAGGACCAATATAATGTAACCATCAACCATTAGTGAAAAAGTCTTCTGGGGGATCAATTTAATATAACCATCAACCATTAGTGAAAAAGTCTACTTACTTTCCATGTATTTAAGGTTGAATCCATCTCTGACATACACGCCTGAAAAGTTTCCACAGACCCATCCTTCAGGCAAGCCATGTAAATAGCGACAAATATATCGAGACCTAATGATTTGATACCTTGATTATTAGCCACAATATCCAATGCCTTTATACAATCTAGGATCTTGTTAAAGTTGCCGTATTTGACATGAAACTCTGCCAAGCTCAATGGCGTCCCATATTTATTTAAATAATAGACACACTCGTCGTAAATAAATTCTTCCATTCTTCGACCAGGTTTCCTCTCCTTGGACTTTTTCATTGTACAAAATCCCATTTCTACATTTTTTAAATTGTTTAATTTATTCCGAATGAATACGGCGCCGTCGGGCTGTGACGTAGAAGTAACACTTTGATTCAATGTCATCGTTGAACCCAACATTTTTAGGTTTTCAACGCACATGATAATATCTTCGTCGATGGTTTCCTTTTTCGATTCCAAAATTTTGATAATTTCGTTTAATAATGGCGGATTTGTGTCATGTTTAGTATTTTTCTCTAAACATTTACTGAACTTCTCCCTAGCCATCGCAAGACTTCCTGCCTTTAGACAACTTTTTCCCCAAGCAACAAAAACACCTACAATTATTTAAATAGCAAGAATAAGAATAATGATATAAAGGGTGGTTCAGGAGGAAAGATATTTTTGCGAGGTTTTCTAGAGGTAAATATAGTCATTTAACTTAGATATCATGGACGACTTCTATTTACCTTAAGCTAGGTACCCAATATCAAAATAATGGCCAACTGAGTATGTAATTAAGCTTTTGAAGGCATACCGTCGTTGAAGTACTAATTAGTGTTGGGAAAAACCGATGATTTTTTTAATAATCGAGTACTTGATACTCGAGCGATTTTAATAATCGAGTGAATCGCTTGAAATTCCAATTCACCAAGCGATGACGTCACCGACTGCTCGACCGGCAGCTTAGCCGTTTACATGTGATCAGGTAGGGTATTTAGCAGGCACGTAACTACGGGTGGGCACCGGTTTAGCTAAAAAATTGTTGTTGCCACCAAAAAAATTCCAGAAATTTATTTATTTGTGAATAATGAATTTTTACCACGTGTCTCGATACCAAACAAAAAAACTGCAAAAAATCATCTAAATATGTATTTATTGTTCGGGTTATTCTTGTGCTTTTTTAAAACAAACAGTATTACCAAGAGTTATTTTTCTTCACATCTTTCTCAATCTACCAGCATAAAATAAGTAGATATTTGAAATGGCTTCTCAAATTCTTTGACTTTAAATCATCAGGTGCCCACTGTGTGCCCTTCAAAAATGTAGGATTAGTTACGCGACTGGCAAAATAAGGAAATAGGTGATTATTTTTTCTAAATTCATGTTTATAGTTATCTAAAAGTTCCTGTTTAAATTTAAGAATGTTTACTTTTGGTTACAAAAAAATTTGTCGATCCTATGTTTTGTTAACTATTTTGCTGGTTTTATTATTTTCCATTAACATTTTCTAGAATGTATGTTATTTTTAAGAAGTCTTCTTGAGTTTAATAACAAAAAGTTACTGTATAGATTTAAAAATGTTTACTATAAGATTACCAACGAATTTTTCTATAAATTTTGTTAACCATTTTGTCCGTTTTGTTATTTTTCATTAACAATTTCTATTATTATGTTATTTTTCAGAAGTTTTCTCAAGTTTATAGTAAATAAAAATTTAAAAATTATATCCTTTAATTTTTTAATATTTACAATCGGAGACCTAAACTACGCCGCTGGCTAGCCAGTTAAAACAAAACTTTACAAAACCCGTCGCGTTGACTCCGCTAAGGGATTTGGCATACTTTTTTTTTATGTTTATGTGCCTTTAAGAAAGACGTATGTCGTGTACCTGCTCAGCGTCAAACTCGAACGTCGCCAATCGGATGGCGCGGCGCGTAGACCGAAGGCCTGAATTTATAACTAGAGTATTTCCTATCGAGCTAAAAACTGTTCGAATAGACGAGCAGTTTTTTAACTCGATCACACTACAGCGGTACATTTCCGCAGGCGTCAAGCGAAGCTCGGGTTTCCAGTGAAAGATGATAAGTGACGAGCGACGGGTTTCCCCTGAATAGATAACTCGAGCGGTTTTCAATAATCGAGTGATCAAGCGGGTTTTCGCTCGAGCGATCACAACACTAGTACTAATACCTCGTAACCCACAAAAACTCGAAATTGCGTTTTTGGTGGCATTGGGTAGTCTAAGCCAAATTCTACAACTTCGCTAATATATTTTATACCACAAAAGATCACTTAACTGAATATTTAAGATTTCTAATGCCTTGCATTGCAAATGACCATATTATGTGTAAGACAATGTCAATTTTCATTTGTGGCTTACGATGTATTAGTACTTCGCCGACGATATGAATAATATCCGTGTTTGTGAAACCACAAACTTCCAGCATACGAAAACAGAAATGAGAGAGGAGACGAAGCCCCTCATGTGGGTATCTAATTTTTGGACTTTATTATTGATCCAACTTAATAAACAGTTAAACTGAGCTTGGGACATCTTCAGATGCCCGTATCATTTCAGTTGACGCCATGTTTAATACTAACAAGTTCAATACTAAGCCAGTTCAGATTTTTACTTCTATGTGGAAACAAATACTGGCGACAGTAATATTGGCGCAACGAAACTGATGTACTTTTAGCGCCAGTAATCCTTGTATAATTGCAATTTTTAAAATTTTCTCGGTTACTAGTTATAATTTCATCTTAATTACAGCTAAATAAAATGAAAATATCATAAATGTATTTAAAAACTCAGGGCGGCAATTAGAAAATTCTTAAAATTTTCCTAAGGATGTATAATTTGTGCAGAAACTAAGGTAAATAGAATTAAGTGATACATCATTGTATTTGGGTTAAAAAGTATTTTTTTCTGAAATCAAAAACAAAAACGAGTTATTAAATAAATTACTTTTAGACTGTGTCTCATGAATCAAAAACAATTCGGCAATGTCGATACTGGATTCTAAAAGAAGCTTTAAAAACTGTACATTTTCTCTAATTAACCAACTTCGTAGAAATTACCGTTCACAAGATAGAGGAAGAGGTAAAAAAAAATTGATAGTCTGCTCCACTAGTAATAAATAATATTTTAATTTTAACTTCCGTACATGTTTCGAAGGAATATCTTCAGTGGACAATACATTAAAAAAAATTAGTAATAAATTATGAAAAAAGTGAAAAAATGCTGAAAAAAGGAAGAAAAAATAAGAAAAACCGGAAAAGCACCGTTTATTCACTTATTTTTTTCCTTCATTTTTAATTTTCTTGCACTTCTTTCATAATTTATTACTAATTTTCATAATTTTTTCTTTTCTTATTCTTCTGCAAGAAGTTCACCTTGACAATGCTAGAAGTTTTTCTTCTTACGTATTTTCCACTGAAGATGAAGATATATATGGCTTCAAAACATGTATGGAATATAAAATTTAAATAATATCTATTAAATCAGTGAGCAGAATACGAGTTTCTTTATCTCTTCATAATTTCACTCCACCGAGAGATGGACTAGATCAGAAAAGAAATACATACAGGGTATTATGGAAATGACTTATTATATTTAAATGAGTGACTCCTTGAGTGTCCTAGAGAAAGTCTACATACTTTTTTTTTAATCGAATATCTAAATACTAAGGTACAAACCCTTTTTGCCTACATGCCGTCGCGCCGCTCCATCTGGTTTCAGTTAGCAACTGTATGTAGGTGACTAGAGTAAACTACAGTGATGTCAGATCACACCGATCTCGCCCTTGCTTGGATAACCGCCGCGCGAGTATTTATATGTTTAATCTTTGGTATCGTTGCTTCAATATGTTTCGATACTCGGTGTTGGGTGTCGCCGTTATAACGATATCTTTCCGCTTTTGTTATCTTTGGAAGCGCGGTTGTCTCGCCTGCGGCGCGTTGTTCATCAATCGTTATCGTGGGTCCCTCGTATACCCATTTTTCCCCTTGCTTATTTATTGCCAGATCGCTGCTTTTTTCGCTATTTTTGTCCCACTGGAATTCTAGGCCCGAAGGCGGTGATTCCCCACCCAGAGTTGTTTTTAAAGCCAACAACATACGTTGGCGAGCAGCGGACCTAACATTTAGGTCGTTGTATGGAACATTAAGGTACTGGTCGACACTACCAGTGAGGTCGACAGACCGATAAAGTTCATTAAAGTCAGCGCTAGATATGGTATCACTTAAATTATCGTTTTCCGCCATTTTTCGATATTTCGACGTTTCGATTTTCGTTAATAGTCAGGGATGCCAGCCGACGACAGGTGTCTGTCGGTCTTAGTGGGGCCCACCACCTTTCCCCGCTAACAGGAAGTCGTCAGCAGTCCACCAATTAAGATGAAGATGAGGGCAAGAATTTTGTCTTAGAATTAAAAGGATTGATTTTACTGTTATAAGTATAGTTGTTGGAACGTAGGACGAAGCCTAACTATTGTTCGAACTATACTTTTGAGTTTATTGGCACGGGCACGTCCAATTGAATATAACAAGGCAAGTTTGTTATATTGAACACGGAGGGCTTTTTGCTTATTTAATTTTAAGTCTTTTGTCTTGAGGGTTATTTATGGGTTAGTCTTACGTATGTCGAGTCTCACGACCGGGGCGATTTTCGATTAATTACTTTTATTTTCTTTACAATAAAAAAATTAACCTGAGCTAGCAATGGTCCTCTAATAAGAGGGAATTAACCAACCTAACTGTCTTCTAAGACCCTACACGCGAATCCTAGCTTTGCCTTAAATATATCAACTTAAGATTTTTTAAGAACCCTTACTACGCGCCTAATAACCGTTACTTATTATTCCTAGCGCAAGGCGTCTATAAAGGAATAAATCGGTAAAAACGAATATTTTTTTATTAAGTTATTTCGGGCGCTAATGTCTATAACGAAATACTTATTGATTAACGCAATATTTCTCTCAACCTGCGGTTTTTTGAGAAACTTATGCGGGTCGCATCTTTAAGAAGTTTTTTCGAATTTTTTTTAACGCCACGCTGGCCGACGCCGCCCTCAGTGCAGGGACAACGATGCCTTAATGACCGAACAGAAATGACTATTCCGTTTGTCTCTCTACCTTAGCTTCCACCTTATAAAAAGGACGCTATTTTAACGAACGCTTAAGAGACAAACTAGTCCTACTCCGACCGAATTTATTTACTTCTTCTTTGCTTCAAAGATGT
This sequence comes from Barypeithes pellucidus, assembly GCA_963991005.1. Taxonomy (NCBI): domain Eukaryota; kingdom Metazoa; phylum Arthropoda; class Insecta; order Coleoptera; family Curculionidae; genus Barypeithes; species Barypeithes pellucidus. The sequence goes on from OZ022556.1 coordinate 27,557,895, forward strand.
CTTCTTTTTTGGCCTTTTCACTTGACAAATATTAGCGATATTTGCCAAGGCGGGCGACTCAATACACTTCGTTAGGAGGGATCGACTTATCAGGGGGTATTCTCCCGATCGAAATAATATTGAGCCTGTGCAACACCGTCTAGATTAATCCGCCGGTATATAGATGATACCTTGCGAGGAAGAATCTATAAAGCTCACACTGAAATCGCGGTGGACCGAGCCAGGGTATACGCACTGGCCTGCTGTTCCAACGGTGGATGCTGAATTAGAAAGTTTATACTCCGCGTTAAAAAACACAGAGTGTTAAATCCCTCGTTGTACGGGTTTCTTCAAAGTTTAAACTCTGTATTCAAAAATACGAGTGTTCGTGAAGACTGTACTGGACTTTTTCCCAGCGAACGATCTCGCGGAGATGGGTCTCTCAAAGCAACCAGAATTCAACTGCCGTATTTGACTTTTTTACATATAGTTTTCGTCATTCCATCTAATCTCGTGCCGACGAAGCGTTTTGATAAACGGACAGCGGGAACCACACACAGCTGTTTACGTTGCAGAAATATAAAAAGCCTCCGATTTTGCATGTTGAAAGATTATATTATAACCTTGTTAAATAAATCGTGCTATAAAAATAATCCTTTTTTGGTAACATATAGGAGAATATGTTGAATTATTAAAAAATAATCTAATGTAAAAATCCTCCTTATTTTCTTAATTTGAAAAAAGCCATTTTTACAACATGGGACGACGTTGCCGAACGAACGAATCTTAAACGTTTTGTTAGTTGCAGCATTACCCGATTTTCTGTTATGAAATAATTCATAATAATAAATGTTGTGATGTGATTTCAAATTTGTATGATATATCTATTGTTTGGTTCTCTTGCAAAACATACTTTTGTGTTTTATTTTCTTATATAATTTAATTATAAAACGAATTATTTTAAAATAACATCGAAGGTAAGAGAGTATGTAGCCTTAAACTTGTAGTTTCTTTTTGAAAAAGCAGTGAACGCGGGTCAAAGACGTCTTGTTGTCAAAAACTGAACACGTGCGTTTACAATTCTGTGTTGCAATATGACAACACCGCCTACAATGCGCCGACCTCTTTTGAGACTTCCGGTTCAAATATAATAATTCATTTCCATAACGCGCTGTATATAAGATAAAGATAATCACTAAATTTTTGAAAGAATACAATATATCGTCGCTAGAAAAAATAGTTTCAGCCACATAAGAATAAATAGAACGAAATATGAAACTCTAACAAACCTACCTGACTTATCAAGACCGGCTTTGGTTGATACTTCCAATGCCAAATTCCATTGCTCTCTTTCTAATAGCTTATCGGTGAGTCTTCTAAGCGTTATAGAATCGATAAAAGTTAAGGTTCCCGATGTTGGTAATAAATTTAAACAACCTCTTTCTGCCAAAAGTCCAACTAGTTCAGCCTGAGAAAGAATTCGATCGGCTGACGTGGACCCGTACTGAAGACTAGTGTCATAGGAGGCAATCTTGGCAGCCATAGCTAAAGATCTAAACATAAATTCGGACGGTTCAAATAATAACCATTATTAGAATTACACCTATTTGAACATTTTCTGATGCCGGTCAGTGGTACAAAGTAAAATCATTTTTGCGATAAGAATGGTCCCGTATTTTACACAATGCAAGCTTTTTCTGACAATTATTTTAGCTCCAATATAATCTTTCATTTCACCTACTGTCAAATGCATCAAACCTTTTAAGACTTTTAAAAATGCTAACAACAACGTGAACCTCCATAATCAAAATAAAAACATGCCCGCCAAACCGCCCGGGCTACAACTAAGTCAGCTAAATTTCGTAAATGTAATGTAAATTAAGCAAAAATAGCTACATTTTAAACCTCTTTATAGGTACGAAGTAGTTGTAATTAACTTAGCGAGTCTAAATCTTACTTCAGCATCCTTATTATAAGTAAATAGTCGATCTCTTGCATCGGCTCCTGGGTTGGAATAAGTAATTTGAGAAGAATCTCGCACTGTTCCAGTAAAAACCTTAAAAATACGAAAATAATTCTTATTTGTTTTACATAATGTACATGCATACATTACATACAATGTTATTCTCGAACTCCTTGGCAGCAAAATTTTTTAAATAATTTATTAAATTAGTTAGTAAAATAATAGGTCAAGTGCAAGTCGACCTCGAATGATACCGTAAAGTGATACTGTTTTTCAGGCATAGGCAATTCTGGGGGTCCCAACTATATTTATACATGTAATATCTTCTACCCGGTACATGGTATAAAAAAGTTTTAAGACAAAATAGTCCTTCGTTTAAAAAACGACATTTATTGGCAATATATTTAAGTATACAGGGAGTCTCGAAAGTACATTTTTTAATATTAACTTTACTTTTTTTATACAGAACAACCTGTATTTTTTGTCAAATATTGCTTATTTAGTAAATTATCCATCGAAAATGTATTGTGTGTTTTATGCTTATTGTAAACTATTTTTGAAATAATGGTAAAATAAAATAAAATTGGTATCAAAAAACGAAGGCATTAAATATTATTATTAGGCGGACAATAATTATTATCTATTACTCTGGTAAATTAGTAACATTGTCAACTAAAATTTGACATTTCTGACAGTGTCAAAATAGTATCTTTTAAAAATTTTTATTTATCATTGGCTGCATTCAGCAGAACCCATGGATTTATAAGCGATTGTTAATGGGCGACGTCACGATGCGCATCAATTTGTAGTTCTGCTCAATGTATTTTGTTGTCAGTTTTTTGTTTGGTTCGGATTCCTCCTAAATATTTTCATCAAATATTACATTTTTTTCTGTACGAAATGGATAATTTTATTTTTAAGGCCCTTCTTCACTATCGGGAATGTTTTTATAATTATAATTCACTTCTTTCGTCATTTTTTATCATTTTCACTCCTCAACTTGACAAACAAAACTGACATAAATCGCTGTCAAATCACAAATCGCTTTTTAAAGTCAATGGAAAAAATAGCGTCTGATTTCCCATCGATTTGTGAAGTTTTTTTTAGCATTCAGCAGATGATTATTAATCGCTTACAAATCGATGGCTTCTGCTGAATACGCCCATTATTTCAAAAACAGTTCACAATAATCATAGAACATAGTATACATTTTTGATAGATAAGTTAATGAAAAAGCAATATTTGAGATGAAATACAGGGTGTTCTATTTAAAAAAGTCAATTTGATATTAAAAATTGTACATGTATACTTAAATGTACTCCCACTAAAAGTAGTTTTTTAAACTAAGAACCATTTGTCATAAAAAAATTTATATCATCTGCGAGGTAGAAGATTAATAGAGTCGGGATATCCAGTATATTATGTTGTTTTATTTCAGATTTTTATGACTTTTATACAAATTTGATAGAGAAACTATATTATATAGAGTCTCCAGAAACTAATGGTCATACAAAGAGTATACAGGGTGTTATGGAAATGACTTATTATATTTAAATAGGTGACTCCTTGGGTGTCCTAGAGAAAGTCTACATATATTTTTTTTAAATCGAACATCTAAATACTAAGGTAAAAACCCTTTTTACTCACATACTGTCGCGCCGTTCCATCTGGATTCACTTAGCACTTAGATGTGGGTCACTAGAGTATACTAACAGTGATGTCAGATAACATCGCGTGTCTCGCCCGTGCTTGGATACGAGCCGCGCCGCCACTTTTGTTGCTTCAGTATGTTTCGAGACTATTTTTCTATTGTGAAATAATTCATAATAATACAATTTGTGATGTGATTTCAAATTTGTGTGACATTATCTACAGTTGGTTCTGTTGCAATACATACTTTTTGTGTTTTATTTTTTTATGGAATTTAATTATAAAACGGATTATTTAAAAATAAGATCGAAGGTAAGAGAGTATGTACCTTAAAATTGAAGTTTTTTTTTTAAGTTTGAAAAAGAGGTGATAACACGCGTCAAAGACGTCTTGTTGTTAAAAACTGAACACGTGCGTTTACAATTATGTGTTGTAATATGACCACCGCCTATAATGCGCTGACCTCTTTTGAGACTCGAGACTGACTCAATAAACTATTGATTGCGAACATCCTCAGTAGCGGCCACGTAAATTTTGAGATTTCATATAAAGTGTATATTTCGCCTAATAATTCAAAGCGCCATTTATGCTTATTTTTTTTCTTCAATTTATTTGGATCTCAGGATTTGCCGGTTTAAATATAATAAGTCATTTCCATAACACCCTGTATAGGGGACGTCGAAATTTTGTTTTTCCTATTTGGCTTCCTTAGATATACAGGGTATCAAAGTTACCAGTTAAATGATATTTTAATTTTTTTGAATCTTATTATTTCTTGTCGACCCCGAAATTTGGGCGATAGTAGCAACTTATAGCAATGAACAAGCTAAAAATTATTCAAACACTTACTTAGAGTACTCTTCACATTTTGAATGCAATTTCATGAGAGATAGACATAAAGATACACTGGGTGCAAACTCGTATGAAAACTCTTCTTTTACAATCCTATTATGCTCAGAATCATCCGTCAGCATCCAATAATCATCCAATATTGACTTTGTGGACGCGGTATCATCGCTTATAGAACGATCTTTAAATGTTTGCGCGTAACAATCCGTACATACGCGAACTAAAATGTCTCCATAAGTGGGAACCTAGAAAAAGCAGGATATCAGAATAGAAGAGAGTATACAGGGTGTTACTTAATCATATGCAGTTATTTTAATCGGTTATGTCATCGTGTTTTGGCCTCGGCTAAATAAACTTTCCTGTAGTTTGTATTTATTGTTGCATTAACTTTTTTTTGTTAACAAAGAGTACAGGTTTTTCGACACTTTTATAGGGTATCTCCGTAATTGTTAGTGCTATCAAAAAAGTAATGAAGGTGTCATGTGCTCTGTTTGAGTCAAACTTAAAATGTTAACATCAAAATTTGAAAAATTTTACTCGCTTAAGAGATACAGGGAAAAATCAAAAAATTTCAAAATCACCCTATATTTTCTTAGTTAAAATACAGAAAAATGTTTTATACAGAAGTTTATTTATAATGATTTTTGAATAATCTGCCGTTTTCAGAGTAAGTATACGGGGTCAGGTAAAAAATTTATCGGACCTAACCTCATTTTTTAAAATGGAACACCCTGTATATTTTAACCTAAAAAGATAGCATTTTAAATTATCTTTTCAAATATATAGCACACAGGATGATATAGGCGATTTATTTTTTCCACTTTCAATATAAACTGATATCATATCAAATTTCTCAAAATGTTGATAAGTAATTTTCACAATGACTATGAAAAAATAAAATTGACGTTAAATGTTAATAACAATTAGAATGTCAACATGGTTGTTCCTATGATATTAGCTTTTGTTTCATTGTCTACTGTGGCTTAAAGTTATAAAGTTTAAATAAATCGCCTAGGATACATGGTGTGTTATATATTTGAAAAGATAATTTAAAATGATATCATTTTAGAGTAAAATATACATGGTGTTCCATTTAACAAATTGAGGTTAGGTCCGATAACTTCTCTACCTGAGCCCGTATACTTATTCTGAAAACGGCAGATTATTCAACAATCATCATAAAGAAACTTCTGTATAAAATATTTTTCTGTATCTCTTTTAACTAAGAAAATATAGGGTAATTTTGAAATTGACAATTTTTTGATTTTCCCCCGTATTTCTTAAGCAAGCGAAAATTTTCAAATTTTGATTTTACTATTTTAATTTTGAAGCAAAAAAAGCGCATGCACCTACATTATTCTCTTGATAGCATTAACAATTACGGAGATAACCTATATATAGAAAATGGGACACCACACCACACGTATTTCTAATGGAAAAGAGAAGAGAAAAGCATTAGTTTTACGGTTAGCAACACTTTCCTACTTAGCAACTCTTTATTTGCTCGTTGTTATGATATTTTGTTATTACATGCACATCCAGACTTGATTAAACTGTTTGATTTATTTCCCGACATATGCCTATCTGATGGATGTAGTGTACGAGGGGCGACTATAATAAATGGTGATTTTTTATTAATTAGTGTTTTCCATTAAAAATACGAAAAACAGCGTATTCAACGCGTAAGAAAAGTGAGTTCTCTATCTCGTGGAAATTTAATGAACAAGATATCTCCACTCAATGGAAAACTGTCACTTTTGTTTACTTGTAGAACAATATACTATTTATTATTTTTAAATAAAATATTAGGTATATATCTTTGTTATTTATTTAAACTAACTATACCGCGAATATATATCTATGTACTTTTGCACTCTATAGTAAACACATTATACGTCATAATCAAAAATATCTTCTCAGGTTTCCGGTTTTGTTTTAATATTCCTTCCTATTTTCCCCTCCAATTTGTCCCAGTGCTAGAGAAAATAACAAAAAAAAACACGTTTCCCCAATTTTTCCTGTTTTTTAAAACCGTCAAACCTCTATTCCGGTCTCAGGATAGTTAAACTGTCAAAGATAGCATAAGTCAGGTCAAGATTATCAAGTTGACGTTTCCTCGCCTACTATTAAAAAAAGTCATAATGCGAATTGAAGGTTATAATATGATATTTAAATTAAAAACACTCCGACCGAAATGAAATACAATTGCAATTTTCTATCCTAACCTGGTATGTTTTTTGGTGAGCCCTTGTAAGCGGAGCATAACTATCATTGACTTTACAAACTTACTTTGTACTTTTAACAAGGGTGCCAGCTGAGGTGCCAAACTGATAGAAATTAAAAAGGCTGGCTATTTTTTGAAGTATCTACTTACAATCATTCTCTTTGTTGAGCAACTAGCACAGACTACCCTGCCACATCTTCTGCAATGGTGTCGCCTGTTAAACATGGAAAAAAACACGTTCATGCAACACATACATTCGATCACATCAGTATTTCCAGTCCATTCGTCTTTTGTAGGTACATCTTCTGGCATAACAAATGCTAAAAATAATATACAAACTTCACTTATGGACAACCAATGGAGAAGGATTTTTTTTATAATATAAAAGCAATTTGCTTTGGACCAATGGTCTTCCTACTACTGTTAAAATAAACGTACTTTACGTTAGCAACTTACACTAAGTTAATCACTATCTTGTTGTTATACTAAATCCATCTAAAGAACGGACGCCGTCAAAACAATATCACGTGATCTATAAAAGTGAGAATGTTTGTGCAGAGTTGCATTAAGGATCGACCGTAACTTCAATAAATGTTTGAAAAAGAACAATCTGCAAAATTGTTGTTTATATAACCTGTACGCATTTTTATAAAAAGTATGCAACTAAAATGCGTGCGGATAAACGGCAAATCGCGCACTTTATAATTTAAAATACCGTTACGCAATAGCCTGCATAAATTATTATTGTATCGGTGAAGAGACTATGATGGATGATAGTAAAATAATAACTAATCGTGTCCTTAAATTTTAGGAATTTTGGGACTAGTAAAAAAAGTATATATAAAATAATAAAAAATAATAATGTTTCTATCGCAAAACTGGAGAATGCAACTTAGATAATGTATGTTATCTAAAACAAAATATCAACCTTGCTCTTTAGTCGACAAAATTACAGTTAAAAAAGGAACAGAAGGAATTTATCTCGCAGGCTAGGTAGCGTCCTTACAGAATCCAACAGCAACGGAATGTAACCCAGTGGGTAGGACAGGATATCGACTAGGCAGTATGACATCCAAATGAGGATCACCAGTAGCAAGAAGAAAAATAGGAGAAAAGAAAAATCCTTTAAAAAATTGGCCTATTAACATCCAATCTTTTTTGATCGAAAGGACATTTCGCCCTTTATTATAAAAGAAAATCGATTCTAAAACAAATTACACTACTTTAAGTAAACTTGACTCGCCTTGTACGAAGGGATTGCGAGAACAGGAATGAAATGCGATTTCGACTCGCCCAGATAAACTGATTTCTCAGGGTTGAAAAAAACAACAAACAACCATCTGTCCTGTGGCGGTAGTGAGCACGTGCTCCTTGGGAAGAAAATAAAAAAAAAATACCCGGGTTTCTAGGGAGAAAATTCCCTTTTTCTTCCTGATCACTTGGAAACAACCGCGTTAGTACGTTACCCCGCAATGCCGGGCGGAAATCCAAATCCTCTCTCAGCTAAATCGAACTGGACATTCCCATTCAATTGAATTTTGATTGGTGGAAAAACGTTGGTAGACATCGCCGACTTAAAGGTTCCCAGGAAAAGTTGAAAATAAATCTGACAACCTCGCTGAGTACACTTGGTTCGGGCGGTAAGTCGATATAGGTATACAATTTACAAGGTTATTACTTAGAATACTTAAACCACCATTTTCAAAGATGATATACTGCTCAACAAAGCTAAGAAATGGTGGACTTCAAAAATAGGTTAAACTCTACAATATAGAGAAAATGAACATAATGTAGAGGTTAGCCTGGCCCCTAGTTACACTAGTACGTAACTATTCGTTAACCACATAGAATGGGCGAATAGCAACTTACCTTTAGATAACGGATCCAAATTAAGCGAATCTAATGATTGCATTAACTTATGGTCAGGCGTCGTTAACAATCGGGGATTAGGTTGGGTAATAACACGAAAATCCAAGCTCTTTTCTGCATAACGTCTCAAGAGATCATCAATTTTTTCAACAGACACCGTTTCTTCACCAAACTCCGTAACGGGGATGATTGGTTTTAAGACTTCTAATACGGCGACCAATTTATCCAACTTGGTATTCATAATAAAAACTTCAATTATACTCATCGGATCTTGTAGTAAGAACAAAAGCTGCTGATCGAATTCATTCGGTCGAAACACTGATAATATTTTTAAACTTAGTAAAATATTACTTAAACTGTCATCATTGGTATGTTTCTGTAAATATTTAGCAACAAACTGTAAGTCGTTTACGTTTTTCAGGATAGAGAGCAAATTGTGGCACAATTTAATGGCATGTTCAAACGGAATTAAATTTAATAGTTTTTTGATCGATGCTGGGCTAATTCCCAATTCAAATGTGTTTTCTAACAACTCTTCATCGATGCACAATAACATATTATTGCTTACTTCATGAAGCTCCAGGAATTCAATTAGCAAGTCGATCTGAAAAACAAATGAATGTATATACAGGGTGATTTACTGTCTACGGTAGCTTAGACGGGCATGCCAGGAGTACCGACAACTACAGCTTTCGGGAAAAAAATTGATTACAAAAGTGACCCCTAGACGCATAGGTACTAAAATTATTTTCAGCTGTGATATTTTACCGCTAGATGGCATATTTTTTTATTCAAAATCAAAAAATTATATCTCTTAAAATCAATAGTGAAGGTATGTCACGTAGAACTGTTTTGAAGTCTCCTAGTAACACTATACAAATTAATTATTTGACATTTTGATCTCCGTTTCTAATTCTTTATGTTTATCTCTAACCCCATAATATACAGGGTGTTATGGAAATGACTTATTATATTTAAACCGGCAAATCCTGAGGACCTTCGCAATCAATAGTTTATTGAGGTAGTCTCGAGGTTCAAAAGAGGTTAGCGCATTATAGGCGGTGTTGTCATATTGCAACACAGAACACGTGTTCAGTTTTTGACAAGACGTCTTTGACACGCGTAATCACTTCTTTCTCAAAGTTTTTAGAAAAAAAAAAACTACAATTTTAACGTACATACTCTTTTACTTTCGATCTTATTTTAAAATAATCCGTTTTATAATTAAATTCCACAAATAAATAAAACACAAAAAGTATGTTTTTCAACAGCTCAACAGTAGATAATATCACACAAATTTGAAATCACATCACAATATTTATTATTATGAATTATTTCACAACAGAAAAAAAAATCGGGTACTACTACAACTAACAAAACGTTTAAAATTCGTATACGTCAAGCGCGTGGAACCCTCGACACCGTCACTCCACCCCCGAGTCTCGAAACATACTGAAGCAACGATAGTGTCAGGCGGTGTGATCTGACAACACGGTTAGTATACCCTAGTGACCCACATTGTTGCTAAGTGAATCCAGATGGAACGGCGCGACAGTATGTGGGTAAAAAGGGTTTTACCTTAGTATTTAGATATTCGATTTAAAAAAAAAGTATGTAGACTTTTTCTAGGAGACCAGTTCCCTAATTTATATTCATAGTTAATAACAGTAGATCATAAAAATATCATACTATCTTACCTCTTTACAGAGCAACAATTGCTTAATTACTTCCTTGGGCTGATGCATACACATACCATACATGTGTGACCATGATTGGACACAAAGAATAATCATTACCTAAAATAATAATTATTAAAAACATTATGTACATTATTGTTCCATATCTTATAACGCAGTATATCGATGGTTTAAGTGCAAAACGTCGTAACCCACGCATTTTTGAAAAATACAATTATCGCGCCACGACGTTTTGCGATTTAATGCTATCATAAAACACTACTCTGGAATCTGTAGTAATACTCCTTTGATAATAACCCGAAAAGGCCGGAAAATGTTGTGAAACAACATTTCCCCAAAATGGATATCCGGTTTCACCAAGAATGTCGTCCAACACAAGTAGACGAGAAAATACCCGAACAAACCCAAAATGGATATACGGTTTCAAGAAGAATGTAGTCCAACACAAGTAGACGAGAAAATACTTGTCAACAGAACTGACTACGGCTTTCAAAGATTTTTAAAATTACATATTCCTTGATGCAACAAAACACATTATCCAAGAAAATCCACAATCGCCATTTTGAAAGAAATATATATACTTGCCGGCACAAAATTCCGCCACCCTGAAATTTTGGTCAAGTTTGATATTTTATAACTTTTTATTTTTTATGAGATTTTCATGATTTTGTTTTCATTTGTAGATCCATTTATTGTGTTGTTCCTTAATTATTTTATAAAGTAACATTTTTCGATTAGGCTATATTATACAGGAGTAAATCAAACTGTTGTTTTTTGTCGTAATTTCAAAACACCCTGTAGGAAAATTGATTACATACTGTTTCTTGTAATCTTTGATGTATTCTAAACAATATGTTTTTGATTCATTCCACTATCTCATTTCTGCTGCGAGCTGCAAAATTTTAAATGAAACGCTGATTTGAAGCCTATATTTGTTAAGAAAAACAAACACTAGGTATATCATGAAGTTAATTAACAAAAACAATTTTAATATCGTGTATTTCCTCCTCTCGCAGCAATGACAGCTTGCAGTCTTCGTGGCATCGAATGAATAAGGTTACTTATCCTTTCTTGAGGGATAGCCTGATATTCTTCGGTCAACGCCACTTGTAAGTCGCGCAAGGTTTGTGGTTGTACAGGACAACGACGAACGGTCCTTTTAAGTTGATTCCAAAGATGTTCGATTGGGTTGAGATCCGGGCTACATGAGGAACATTTCAATCTTGGAAGTCCAACTTCATCCAGATATTCACTCACTATGTACAACGCGAGGTCTAGCAATATCATGCATTAATGTAAATTGATTCCCAATGAAAGGAGCAAATGGAGCAACAACTTCTTGGAGGATTTCCTCAATGTAACGGTGGGCAACAAATACAAGATTGATGCGCGCTGCGGTAGAAATAAACACCCGCCCAAATCATGACTCATCTTCGATCTATTAAAGAACTAAAGGTGACAAAGTGATCATCAGCTGCAGTGGTCCTTCTGCCAGAGCCTTGCCGCCTAGTAAAAATTCCCGTCTGTAAATACCTATTTCAGGCATCTCAAACTGTAGACCGCGGAATTCTCAGAGTACGGGCGACATAACTTTTGCTACGGCCATCCTTTATTAACGCAACAATTCTACCCGCGTCTGCTGGAGTTAATACCATATTGACACACAACAAATTATAAGATTGTCACTGTCAAGCATTCTGTCACAATAATCGCATACTGAGCTAACGTCGATAATTTTTATTACATTATATATTATAAATATTATTACATTTTCTAAAAATATCATCGTTTCATTTAAAATTTTGCAGCTCGCAGCAGAAATGAGATAATGGGATGAATCAAGAAACAAAATGTTTAGAATACATCAAAGATTACAAAAAACAGTATGTAAATAAAATTACCCACCTCAATTTTTCTACAGGGTGTTTTGAAATTACGACAAAAAACAACAGTTTGATTTACTCCTGTATAATATAGCCTAATCAAAAAATGTTACTTTATAAAATAATTCAGAAAAAAACACAATAAATGGATCTACAAACTGAAAACAAAATCATGAAAATCGCCATAAAAAATAAAAAAGTTATAAAATATCAAACTTGACCAAAATTTCAGGGTGGCGGAATTTTGTGCCGGCGAGTGTATATAATACTTGGAGACATGATTCTACATGCTAAAAAAAGGTAGTATGTCATAATATAACAAAAAGTCGAAAACTCGATACTTTTCTTGTTAAGTCTGTCAAAGTTTTTTTTATTCTTATTAAACTATCAAGTTGACAGAGACTAAGCTTAACGACTTCTATCAGTCATTTTAATGACAAAAGAATATCTAATAAAAAAGGTTCTATTTATTCGAGTCAATAAACGAAGCTGCTTAGGCGCAAAAATGTTAGCAGTAGAATCAGTTGTGTCGTAGTGTAGAATCACCTATCCCAGTATCCTTATGCATTATCCGAACACCCTGTATATTGAAATAAATTTCACATAATATGCACCCACCTTTTTACTGTGCTGAATATGCCTTAACCAAAGTTTAATTTCATCTATTCTCTCATCATGTTCCTGATCAAATCTGGATATTTCTGATTTAATCACATTTATGCAGAAATCTACTGGCCACGCTTTCATATTTTCTAAGATCAAATCAGTCCTGAGGTTTCTATCGCATATGCTCAGCGAAAATTTGTAATACTCGCATTCAAATGCATCCCTGATCAAATTAGATAAAACCAGATCCCTCAATGAGGTAAAATTACCTTGCTTTTTGATTTGATTTTCTGGTATGCTATCGATTATACTGTACAATTTTTTCCAGTTCGTTGTTGTTAATTCATCTTCGCAAATTTCCTCGGCGGCTTCTAAACTTTGAGCGGAATGACTAGTTTGCACTGAAGATATGAAATCCTGCTTTCCGATTTCTTCATGAATATAATCATGTACTTTCTGGTAACTGATTTCATTTTGTAATGCAGTAGTGATTTCGTTACTTTTGAAAAGCGGCCGCAAATTGTCAATTTTTGACAGTTTTAAATAATTCAGGAAATTCTGAATCCTTGATTCACCAACATCTATCTCAACATCGTCCACATTGTACATTTCATTTAAAATTAAAGCAAGTAGCCAATTCCTTTTCTGGATGTAAGTTATTATAGCTTTTGTAGGAGTATACAAAGTATTTTCGGGATACAACTCCTCTTTAGTAATATTCTCATCAGAATGCAAGTTTACTGTAGGAAAACAATTTCCCGTGACATGATATAAAAAATCCAATTTGAGTTTAGCAAAATATTTTTCGAATTCAGTTGGATCTAGATTTTGTTGAAATAGTAGTTTCCCCATTAATTCAGATCTATTGTGAAATAGAAGGTCAAAATATGACGTATTCTTACCATTGGCAATTAGATCAGAGGAATCTTTTTCGATATACAAAACCTTTGAAAAGGCTTTTAAATAGTTGAATAGTTTTTGGAGATATTTAATCAATTCACCAGGTTCCTTCTCTTCCAAGTATTCAATACAGTGTTTGTTCATTTTCTGAATGCTCTTGTGACTTGGGTGATCTTTGTTAAAATTCCCAACCTCATCTAATGCAATGTTATTGCAAAACTCATCATAAAAGTCCTCCATAGAATTATAAAAGTTTTCTTCTCTCTGAAATTTGTCTCGATCTAATAAGATTTCGGGATTTAGAAGAATTTCGGGCAAAGTCAAGTTGTGGCTGGCTGCTACCTCATTAAATAAAATCAATAGTTTTCTACTGAATCTGGAAAAATCGGAGTCTCTTTCACTTAAGGTATTATATTTTGAGGCTAAATGTAACAAAGCAGCAGAATCCTCAATTGTTTCAGTTTGAGTTACTGCAACATCAAATAAATTCATGAAAAGCTCGTTTTCAACTTTATAATGCTCAAGAAATGGATAGCCTTCGAAATTGTCTTTTATTATGTTATCTAACTCTTGACGACCACTGATAGGATTTTTTTGGAAGAATTCTTCGGCAATATCATCAAACTGCAATTGTACATTGGGTACGGCAACATTCGGTGAAGCCTGATGGATTTCTCTCATTTTAATAGTTCGTTTAAAAGTTTCTTTTAATCCCTGTAGTTTTTCTGCAAAAGCAATTTCCTGTGCAAGGGATGACGATTCCATACCAAATATCTGGAAAAGAAAAAGTTTTGCTATTAGATATTACAACGATGTTGATGAACTATTTTGAATATGGGACGAAATATTGCTATACTAGTGTTAATCCCACCATATGTATGACAAAGCAGGATTGATTGGAAAAACCATCAATTTTTTTTAAAGAGACCTGACATGTTTTGATATTTTAATTGCTTTAAAAAACAGTACGATTCCTATACGAGCATCATCATACATCATCAGCAAGCAAGGTCGAGGCACACGTTGTGATGTGGCATCACTGCTAGTCTACTGACCGAACATACAGTTCATTGAAAATAGATGTATATGGCGCGGTAGCACGTGAAATAAAGGGGATTTTAGCTAAATATTTAGACATTCGATTAAAAAACGTATGTAGGCATTTTCTAGGACACACTCGAAGTCAGCCATTTAAATATAATCAACATCCTGTATATATCTTTATGTAAACAAAGTTTTCATAAACATGGTCAAGAATAGAAACAGGAAAAACAGAAATAGAAGTAAAGTAGCTTTAAAACCATCGCCTTAAAGAATTCTGCGGAATATATGATTAAAATATTGTGTAAATTATTCATATGAATGTAAATATTGTTTTCTATTTCTGAACTCAATAAAACCGCATCAAAAACATATCTAAAAATAAATATCATTGTGATTATTAATTACTATAAACACTATAAATATACATATATTAATACTAGAAATATAGTTTCCTATAATTTGTTTGTTACCCACATACCTCATAATATAATCAAAACTATGATATTAAATCATATCCTATTGAGATGTTTTGTCTTGCCAAAGTATCAATGACCGATTAATTCGAATCCATATGTTCGAAAGTAATTTGTTCATAGCCAGTGTATTCGACCGAACATGTGTTTAAATGGATCATTTGTTTGAATATTATAAGTTCGAAAGGGACACAAATCCCGAGGGTTTGTTCATTCGATTACGAACTTATTTTATATATTTCAGAAAGTCACAATTATTTACGTTTACAATTAGTGAAATCCGTCATTCCCAGAAATGCCTAGTCATTTCATGTATTGCCGGCAAATAGTTTGCAACGTTTGATACACCGTTTGACTGAGAGTATCAGGCATTCCCTGTAATTACGGAATTCTTTCAGTCAAACGCTGTCAAACTAAATGATTGAAGTTACCCAGTTTGCCGGTTTTAGTCGAACGCTGTAATTGTTGTTAACATCTGTGTAGGTAAGTAAGATAAAAACCTTGGAATATTACGGAATTGACGGAGGTAAGAAAATTCTTTTCAATTTTAAGGAAATTCCTGATAATCAGTTATTTACAAACCTTTTAATGTAAAATACCTTATTTTCATGCACTACTGGCAACACTGTCCTAATTACAATGATTGACTAAAACGCGCAAACAGGGTAACTTAAATCATTTAGTTAAGTAGAGCATTTGACTAAAAGAATTCCGTCATTACGGGGAATGCCTGATACTCTTAGGCAAACGGTGTACCAAACATAGAGTTACAATATTTGCCGGCAATACGTGAAATGACTAGGCATTCTGGGAATGACGGATTTCACTAATTGACGTCGACATATATACCGAATTTAATAACCATAAGCCTACATTGGTTTTTTCATTTTATACAATATTTTCCCTAGTTATAAATTTCTAAGTTCTTTTCATCGCTTGTCATATTAGCCTAGGAAACGAAATTTGGTCATAAAATATTTTTTCGGAACAAATTTTTTCTAAATAAAGGTTAAAAAACATAAAAGATTTCTTTTTTCTGTGCAGAGGTTTAAAAAATGCAAAAAAATTATGTCTGATGGTTATTAAATTCGGTATGCGCACATGATTTTCAATTCTGAGCAACTTTTCTCAATGAAATTTTTCGATATTGTGCGAAAAAGAGACACTTTACTTAGAAAGGAAATAAAAGTAATGCTCCGGTCAACGACTGCTAGTATCTCTGGTAGGACCGTTTTCAAGTAACAATGAAAATATTGTTTTACTACTTTACTTTTTACATGACTTTTTTGGTGGAAATTATATCGATAGCGTCAGAGCCGGCCCGATATTATTTGTTTGTTGTTATTCGTCGCCATCTTTGGTTCTGGATGCTTTTTCAAATTACAGAATAAAAAGTGGTTCATCCACATTGTTGTCGGTATATTAGTGCTTATAAACTTTCATTACCTAACAACAATTTTTGTAAAGCAGTTTTTAATTTGTGGTGATTCGATTCGCTGTTTGGTAGGTTAGTGATTTGTTTTGTTTAAGATGAAAGGACACAAGTGCATGGTGCTTTTTTGCAAAAGTCGTGGATCAATACAAGGTATAAAATATTTCAGGTATGTACATATACGAAAATATTTTGCTTGTAAAAAAAGAGAGTGTCACTCGTATACAATAAAATATATATTTGGTCACTACCTAATCTTAAAATTAATGTATTTTTCATTTGGTGTATTAGTAGCTAATAATAATTCCTAAAATAGTCAATATAGTCATCCATTCTTAATTTTTGGTTTAGAAAAAAGTGAGGTTAAGAATCATACGACGTCGGTTGAAAGTTAAAATAAAGCTCATCGTGTCGATGTTATAAATATTCGGACGGAATTTGGCACCAAAAGTTTACACCAATCAGGGCACCGTCGGATCATCATATCGCCAGAAATTGTATGCATGGAACGCTATCTTAAATCGAACTAATCGAAATTTTGATTGCAATATTTTTCCTAACTAACCAGTGAAATTTACATTAAAAAAATTGAAATCCGGTCCTGTCGAATGTTTACTCTTACCTACAAGGAAATTTCCGAACTGCGCAAATTCACAACTTCGATTCCCATAGCGGGTACATAATTGCAGATGGTATTAACAATATACTATTTATATATATATATACAGGGTCCGCAAACGACGCGTGGACGGAAGATTAAATCGTTATCGAAGAACTTATCAACAATACTAAAACAGCTTGAGATATTGGATTAAAAGCGGCATGTTTTAAAAATATTTTACATTATACAGGGTGGCCCAAAAAAGTGTGACAGCATAGAGTTATATTTTTTAAAATGGGACACCCAG
Organism: Barypeithes pellucidus; assembly: GCA_963991005.1. Lineage (NCBI taxonomy): Eukaryota > Metazoa > Arthropoda > Insecta > Coleoptera > Curculionidae > Barypeithes > Barypeithes pellucidus. The sequence continues at coordinate 27,575,372 of OZ022556.1, forward strand.
TATTTTATTGCATATTTAGGTTCGCATTACTATCGTTTATAAGTGCCTCAAATTTTATTTAATTTGGTTTTGTAGTTTCGGAGAAATAAATTAAAAACTAAAAAAAAAAGTTTTGCAGTCCTGAATAAAAAAAAATCAGAAAAAACAATCCAGAACTATTTTTTTAACCTTGGCATTGAGTGAAATTTATGACAAGAGGTCTAGAGATACTATGAATTTAATTGCGTTTATTTATTTTATACAGGGTGTTCATAATAAGCTTTCAAAAACCCCACATTTTAAAATAATTTTTCTCAAGTTTTTCAAATGGAACACCCTGTATATTATTTGGCTATTTGACGTAGAATTCATAGACAATTTTTTTTGTAATACAAGCATATAAGTTATATCCAGCCGTTTTCGGAATAATTATAAATATCATAAATTATGTTGTTTAAATAGAGTTTTTATTGGTAAATTTTGTTATAGGCGACTAGACTAATAATTGTAAACTAAAGTAAATGTTCAAAATACCTTCCTTTCACTCTTAGAGTTTACCGTATTTTAGTAATTTCGATATAAATTTTAAAAGCCTCAATTTTTGCTACTTTTATTTATTTAATTTTATTTTTTATTCTTAATCGAGGTGCCATGATTTTTTTTTGTTTGGATTGTCACTATGACAGCCAATTAAAATTATTTACATTTGTTCAGTCGTCGAAATTAAGTACTAAATTACACAAAATGTCGAATTTTGCAACTATAGAAATGGTAAATATAATTTTTATACTGGGTGAATGTGCAAGCGGCTGTCATAGTGACAATATAAACAATAAAGAAATCATGGCAACTCGATTAAGAATAAAACATAAAATTAAATAAATAAAAGTAGCAAAAATGTAGGCTTTTAAAATTTATATCGAAATAACTAAAATACGGTAAACTCTAAGAGTGAAAGGAAGCTATTTTGGAACATTTACTTTAGTTTACAATTATTAGTCTAGTCGCCTATAACAAAATTTCCCAATAAAAACTCTATTTAAACAACATAATTTATGATATTTATAATTATTTCGAAAACGGCTGGATATAACTTATATGCTTGTATTACAAAAAAAAATTGTCTATGAATTCTACGTCAAATAGCCAAATAATATACAGGGTGTTCCATTTGAAAAACTTGAGAAAAATTATTTTAAAATGTGGGGTTTTTGAAAGCTTATTATGAACACCCTGTATAAAATAAATAAACGCAATTACATTCGTAGTATCTCTAGACCTCTTGTCATAAATTTCACTTAATGACGAGGTTCTGGATTGTTTTTTTTTATTTTTTTATTCAGGACTGCAAAACTTTTTTTTTTAGTTTTTAATTTATTTCTCCGAAACTACAGAACCAAATTAAATAAACGTTGAGGCACTTATAAATGATAGTAATACGAACCTAAATATGCACTAAAATACTAGGTATCCCATTTAAAAAAATATAACTTTATGCTGTCGCACTTTTTTGGGACACCCTGTATAATGTAAAATATTTTTAAAACATGCCGCTTTTAATCCAATATCTCAAGCTGTTTCAGTATTGTTGATAAGTTCTTCGATAACGATTTAATCTTCCGTCCACGCTTCGTTTGCGGACCCTGTATATATGTGCAAATAACTAAATGATCAGTGTAATATCATAAATTGATGTTACTTTTTTTTGACGCACTATATTGGAAAGAAAGCATTTTGGGACCCATATTTTAAAAGCGGGACAAAGGGTGGCGATTTCGAAAATCACTTTACAATTAAACCCTAAAAAAAAGTATTGTGTTTTTGTTTACTTAACGCGATTAAATACGGATAGCTAATAACCACTGATTGTCAAGCTCTTATGGTTTGTGAGTTACATTCTAAACAGCAAACAAAAACTAATAATTATCAAAATTTCATTGTTCATTTCATGTTATACCTGTCGCCAAGGTCTTCCAAGTTAGAGGTATGACAACAGCGGATGATAATTTTTATGTGACTGACATTTAATTATATCTGTCAAATTTCCACATAATGCTTTCAATTATAATAATCGCAAGTTTATTATTTACAGCAAGTTGTATATGGCCACCTGAATACAAAGTCAACTTGAAGCATGAAGAGGAATTTATAATATCAGAATTACTAGAACGTTCTGATGTTGAGGATATTTATGACGAAGAGGAAATGATACAAAGAGAAGATATACAAACACTAAAATTGCATGAAAATCTCAACTCTGAAAAATACTTTAGACTTCATAAGCAAGTGAAACGGGAAAATGTTGACACTAAGGAGAATTGGCCGACGATAAACGACAAAAATATTTCGGAAACGTTATTCAGTGAATTTAATCCAGAAGAAGAAGAATCTAAGCCTTGGATTGCTGGTATTGTGGATCAACAAAACAAGTTTAAAAAAGTAATTAAGTTATAAACTTATTAGATAAATCTTTGGAGATGCTTAAAAATATTTTTCATTCGTATTCCACCAGGCGGTGGCTTGACACAAAAGTCATAGATGAGAAACAAATGTTCAAAGGAATCAGCGCAGTGAAAAGAAATTAGAGTATAGAATTCAAATGGGCAGATTAAAAAACATACATTGGGAATTATGCAAAATATAAAAGTGAGACCTTTGCAATTTCCATTATAAAAAATATCTTTCCAATTTCCGTTATAAATTTAAATCTGCATACCCTTTTATCTATTATCTATCTATCTATTTTGTTTTTACGGGGTCGCTATCTTTCACTTACTAACTTCATGATGTCAGAGGTCTTGGGTGTACTAATTGGGTAAAATTTTCACCTTTATTACTATAGGTTTCTATTTTAAAATTGATTGATTTAGCCGATACTTGATGGAAATCCATTATAAATTTGAACAGAAACAAAAAGTTATAAAATTTCCACAATTTGTGGAAATTTTATACCACAATTTGTGGAAATTTTATAACTTTTTGTTTCTGTTCAAAAGGTTTCTATTTTATTAATATTCTAATCTTTACTACCGAAAATGGGGGTTTTTACCTCCAAAACATGTACAGTTCCTCCAACGTCAGTTCGATGATATAAAATCGCTCGTAAAATGGTTTTAAAGAGACAGGCCTCTTAACAGAGTTGTCACATATTTTTTAATTCTTTAAGTTTGTTCTTTTTATATCAGTACCTATTCAATTGTCTAACTAACTAACTCTTTTTAACAGCTAATTTACAAATATAATTTGAACCAAGAGATTTTGAGTCAAAGAAAAAATGCCAACTTAATATTATAATAATTTTTTAGTAATATTTATAAAAAATAATTGAAATCGAAATTCCTTATGTCATCAGACGGAATGTTATTTCCCCTCAATTCCTTTCGAGGTAAAAAAAAAGTAATAGCATAATATAATGTTTTAATATTTCCGTATAGGATGAAAATATGATTTATTTTGATGATGAAGCAAAATCTAACAAAACCAATGGTGAAAAGTTAGAAAAACGGAATGCAACAGATAATACTGATTATAATTATGAAAACCTTAAAACTGAATATGATAAAGAAGTAGAAAAGGCAGAAACAAAAAATGATACACTCAAATACAAAGATGTTAAAGAAGAAGAGTCGCCAAAAGAGGCAATAGAAACCTTGGCAGACTTTAATCCAAAAAATTGTTCTGAAGAGGAGAAAGCTGGTGTTGGTAAACAGTGCACATATGTACATGGTTTATATATTTTTTTAAATTATTAAAGAGAAACGTAATGTCAAAAACTTTATTACACATTAAAATTAATAGTACAGTTCTGTTCATAAAAAACCCGTACAACATTAAAATCAGAGGTGCTATTTGCGACATATGTATTTTTTCATGTGTTACCTTTCCTTTGCTATAGTAAGGGATTTTTAAGAATACGTTGTATACTTAGGAGGAAAAGCTGAATATTCCCGGACGAGCGTAAATATTGCCCGTCGAGGAGCAAGCCGAGACTAGGAGAATATGGAGTTATGCTGAGCCAAGAATGATTTGTCACCACATATACAGGGTGTTATGGAAATGAGTTATTATATTTAATCCGGCAAATCCTGAGATAAAAATAAATTGAAGAAAAATAACCTTAAATGGCGCTTTGAATTATTGTACAAAATATACACTTTATATGAAATCTGAAAATTTACGTAGCCGCTACTGAGGACGTTCGCAATCGTTTATTGAGGCGGTGTTGTCATATATTGCACCACAGAATTGTAAAAGCACGTGTTCAGTTTTTGACAATAAGACGTCTTTGCTCCGCGTTATCACTTCTTCTTCAAACTTTTTAGAAAAAAAAATACTACAATTTTAAGGTACATACTCTCTTACCTTCGATCATATAATCCGTTTTATAATTAAATTCCATAAAAAATTAAACACAAAAAGTATGTTTTGCAATAGAACCAACAATAGGTAATATCACACAAATTTGAAATCACATCACAATATTTCTTATTATAAATTATTTCACATCAAAACGTTTAAAATTCGTATACATCAAGCACGTGGAACCCTCGACAGCGTCATTCTGCCCCCGAGTCTCGACACATACTGAAGCAACGAGAGTCGCGCGCGGCAGGTATCCAAGCTAGAGCGAAACATGCGGTGTGATCTGACAACACTGTTAGTATACTCTAGTGACCCACATTGTTGCTAACTGAATCCAGATGGAACTGCGCGACAGTATGTGGGTAAAAAGGGTTTTACCTTAGTATTTAGATATTCGATTTAAAAAAAAAAGTATGTGGACTTTCTCTAGGACACCGTATGAGTCACCCATTTAAATATAATAAGTCATTTCCATAACACCCTGTATACTACCGTGTTAATTCAAAGGGGCGTATCTGCAAATGTCGTCAAAGTTACTTATACCGTTCAAGCAACGTGCCATGAATGAGCTCATCTAAATGTCTTTTAACTATAAACATGGGCGTAATTGAAATTTGAAAGCTAAATACTATATATTTCACAATTAAATTTTCAGTAGTTACGCCACAAATAAGATAACACCGGCCAACATCCACTGACGCCTATTGAGACTTGACATATCCCATTAGATTGTTGACATATCTCGCCAGTTTGGTTTTATCTCAGAATGTGCGGGTTTAAATATAATAAGTCATTTCCATAACACCCTGTATAATAGTGATATTATTGCGATCATTGTCTAAACCTTTTTAGGATTTGCATCTGTAAAGTGTTTGTGGATGGAAGCACGAAATAAACACCTTAACAAGGACAAGAACTATAATATATTGAAAAAAATACTTTTAATTGGTACTTTATGGGTATTCATTTATTTGGCTATTGCCTTACCACTTTGGTGTCAATATGGTAAGTTATTTTGACAGTTTCTTTTCGGTTTTTTTACAAATTTGAACTGATAGCAAAATATCTACCATCATAATTTTTTTAGGGTGGTGTTGTTGTTGCTGTAGATGCAAATTTTGTCAACCGAGAAACGAAATTGAAGAAATTAAGACGTTTTTTGCTAGTAACCCTCCAGGTGTCTACCACGATGAACAAGGGACTAAAACAGAATATAAACCAACAAGATATGAAATTTACGCATATAAAAAGTTGCAAATAGAGATTGAGAGATTATAGTCCACATTAAGTTACAGATAGTAATATAGCCAAATAATTTACTTAAGTTTCTTAGCATATATAATATTTTAGTTCCCTTAGACTCCTTAGAGAGAGGTGTAAAAGATTAAAACACTCAATACCCAAGTAACTATTCATATGATTTTTGACCAACCATGAGTGGAGCTGTATGGTTGTTGTAACAAATTACCAATTTTTGTAAGGTAAGAATGAATATAATATCTCTGAACAGAAGAATCTGCATTCTTTTTACATGCTGTAATAAAGTAATAATTAGTAATAAGCTAAGAAATTTGATTCTATTCTAGTGAGTTAAGTTCAAACAATTAGGGTGGAATTCTCTACGAGGGACTTAGTTGGGGTAGATCTACAGGTCAGGAACACTAAATTGTGTTATGGGATGACCATGATCGATTGGTGGGATCAAAACTAGCGGGAAGTCTGACCTCCTACGTGGTCTGGCTGGCAATGTTTCTCTGGTTGTACTGAAGATGGCTTATTTCGGCATATTCCACGCACACATTTCGATGCCACCATTGTTCAGGATCATTCTTCTGGCACTGGCTGTCTCTTCGGACTTTTCGGTATGCAGAGAAAGGCAATTCGAATTTAACAGGATTGGGATACAGCGACAATTATAGGAGTGCCTTCATCGAGTTGGGTATACTCAGCCAACAAGCCATTTTTAATATGCAGAGTCTGTTATACATACAATTCAATCGGCATCTCTACAGAACTCAAGAGGATGTTCATCGATATGAAGCAAGGAATAGGGGCGATAGTATGCTGGCGTCTGAAAAGGTGTCAAGGATGGCCTGGGTACTGGGCTGTAAAGTTTTTTAACAAGTTGCTAGAGGAGAGTCTCTCCAATATAACAGTTTTAAATGGAGAGTTCGTTCGTTCCTCAGGAACAATACAAATAGCAACATATTTGATGCAGCTTCTTTTCTTGAAAAATATTTTTTTAATACAACATAAATATTGAAAACAAAATAAACTATTAATTTATTCTAAGGAGCCTAAAAAGATAAAATCAATGTAATTACAGTAATGAATAAATGACTATTACTTAGTACATTTATAATAAAATAATAGGTTATTTTGTTTTTAGTTTGTATGTTGAATTAAAAATTTATTATTTTTGTTGCTTTTATTTTTTTAAAGACGAACTAATAATTGAAATTTTAAAGACGAACTAATAATTGAAATTAATTTGTTTAAACAGATAATCACAAATTGCAATAAATAAAAAATATTGGAAAATTGGATTTGTTTTGGTTTTTTTTAATTGTTTTTCTTTTTTCCCACGCAAGGTAATTTTTAAACCGATTTATCTCGAAAACGGTAATTACAGGTAATTACATTAAAGCGTATCTAACTAGAATCCCTTTTTTCGTAAAGAATGCATTGAATTTCTTTTGCTTAACATAGAAAGTGCAAAATTCAATGTTACAAATAACAAATTTTCCAAATTTTATATTTTATCTTTGATAGTTTCGAAAATATTTAGTGAAAACCATCCCCAGGGTACCCCATTCAGAGGGTTAAGTATAGCTCGGTATTGAAGGGACAAAAGACAAAAATTTTATATAAAGTTCCAACCTTGTTTTGATTTAATATACTTAATGTCTAATTATTGACCGTAACTTTTAGGACACCCTGTAGATTTAACTTGGTGTAAGAAGACCAGATAAGTAGGTATCACAAATTATTAACTAAAAATAACTACATCAAACACTGATGGTAAAAAATAATGAATTAAGTAATAATAAGTAATTCTTACCGTCAAAACTTGAGATGCTCTTGTAAAATCTGCAAATTTTAGGCAGATATTAATAAGAGATTCGGGTTCAGCTAACATATAGTGGAGTAATCTTGCTTCACACTTTGCTGGACTTTTTAAATTGGCTATCAAATCTAATCTCCATGTAGCATCGGTTACTAATTTATGTAAATCATTAAGTTTGTTAAGCTCGTTTGAGTTATTCAGATACAATTTCTTAAATTTAATTTCTTCTATTACTGACTTTAGTACAAACAAAATAAATCTCATTTCTTTTTCATTACAAATGAAACCTTCATATTTAGAGAAATTTGAAGTTTTCGATGCGGAAATGTCATCATGTTTTATAAATGTAGTTGAAAACATCAACTGCAGCAATTCTATCTGCAAGGTGTGAGCTTTTATATCTAAAAGGCGTTTGCGCAGATCATCAATTACATCATTAATATTTATATGTTTGCTACTTTTACCCATAGGAACAATTAACTTTAGAAATTCAATTAAAATTGAATACGAGCCTAAAACTTCAGTCTGATGAGGTAAATCCTCTTCATGGGGAATTTCAAGTCCTCCAGTGTTAAAAAAATTGGTTGCAAAAGTTAAATGATGTTCATACAAATTCAAGTACTGAGAACCCACTTCAAGGATACAGTTCTGTCCTGAGCATCTTAAAACATCAAATTCATTGATGTTCGGGTTTATTTTCTTGCAAAATTCAACTATTTTTAATATGTACTGTATCTCTTGAAAATAGTAAAGCCAAAAGTTATCAATTTCAGTATCATAATTTGACTCTACTAATAATCTTCTTAACAAAGGCATGTTAAAATTTTCTTCAATTGAGCCATTGGTAATGTTAATTAATTGCATGTGTAAAAATTTTTCATAAACCAATTTTGGTAATGATTCGTTTAGAGCTAATCCATCATTATTTAATAATTCATTTACCCAATGTCTGTTTGTACAAGCCGTATAGTCATAAAGAAAACATGAATCTTTGATATTGAACTGTACCACGGACTTATCCCAATTCAGACATTTTTCCAATAATTTAAAATTCTTTTTAACCAATAAAGACAAATACAATATATCTTTAGATACCACATTTTTTTCGATAAGTTCCCATGTTTGTATAATCAACTCATCTGCAAGTTCTTTGTTATCAATGGATAAGTTAGAAAATTGTCTGTAGAACTTTTTGGCAATTTCTAAATTATTAGTTTCTAGCAAGTCAAGTGTGCCTTTGATATCTTCCATTATTTTAAATAAATTCCCACTTATTTTCACATCTAACACAATTAAACGTTGTTCTTTCACTACAAACTTTTAACAACTGAGACTAAAATAAAATACTCATCATTTATCATAATATTTGAGTTTTGCTTTTATTTATTTCTCTAACTGATAAGAAAACGAGATACATACCCGACACTCGAATTCAGTTATAATTGCTAACTTTCAATTATTTGAAGGTGTTACCAACGGGTGTTACGGCATAACACGTCTGAGACAAGGCTACGACCCTGGGCCATGACAAGGCGAATTTCTTTAACACAACTTACAGTTTTGTTAAGAGGTTTTATGGTTTTGATTATTAACACAGATTAATAATTATTATTGCAAACTGGAATTTTATTATTAAAAAATCCTTATAGCAAATTGGAATTTTATTGGTTAGATATTTCATGGTCCTTGATCCTGGCACATTTGATGATCAAAACTCAAGAGAGAGAGAGAGAGAGAGAGAATTTGCATGCCATTTAGCTTCAGCTTCCAACCATTTTCACAATGCATGGTCACCACTTTTGAATATAAAACATCACAACTCACAAGCTTCTCTCTTCTTATATAGCCACATACCTTCGAAGCGACATTGTTAGTAAACATGAACGAATTACTGATAATTATTAATACTAGTATCATCAGTTTTTCTTTGGAACCAGTGGCGCAGACAAGGGGGGTTTTGGGAACTGCCCAATTATCTTTTTAAGCAAATGGAACATATTACTGTATAATGATATAAACCACAAATTTAATTAACCCCCCCACCGCATGATCAAAGTTGTCTAATAAGTAGCTAACTGGGGCACTTTGATGATGATAACAAGATCACTTTGCCAATGTCATGATTTAAAGTTATGTCTAGTTTTGTTATTATTGTAGATAGAAGCCTCCTTCCAAAAACATTATTACAATCAGAAAAAATGATGTTTATATAGTAATTATCAACAGCAGTAATAAAAACGCCTGTCTTGACTTTAATTGGATATATGAAAGACCAATGGGAAAGTCTATTTATGGGATTATTTCATCACAGCGCATGGACTGGATATTCGCCAGTACAGTCGTCGCATTTTGCCTCTGTGCCACAAGTATACTTTAAAATTAAAATAAAACCCCTGAATTCGGTGAATAGCCAGTACCAGTAATTTTTTTTTGACTTTAGTGTCTTCATTAATTCACGGTTTAAATACAATAAAACGATATAGTTTACCAAGTAAGTTTCATAGCAGTCCTAGATGGATTTTTTTATTTGTTTATTTTAAATACAAAATATTTCTGTATTAATTTTGCGGGAAAATTGGTACAATACCAAATGATTTCGATGACATAACACAGTGGTACAGAACAGAGCTGAAGCCTACTAACAGTACTAACTTTGGCTTTCCAAGATTTAAAAGATGTTTAGTACCTAGTAATAATTCTAGTACTTATTTTAGTATCTCGATATCACCAATGTTTGAACCACAATTTGCCGAAGCCCACTAACAGTACTAACTTTGGCTTTCCAAGATTTAAAAGATGTTTAGTACCTAGTAATAATTCTAGTACTTATTTTAGTATGTCGATATCACCAATGTTTAAATCACCATTTACGGACTTGACAGGAGCAATAATTTCTCATCAATGGTTTGGACAATGTGCTGATATGGAAATGAAGGCACTTGATTGCTTAGAGGCCTACGGATTGGATAAGGGACTTGATAAATGTACGACTTTACTTAAAGATTTTGAAGAATGTGCTTCACATCAGAAACAAAATAAAAGGATAACGGCAATGAGACTCGAACGCCACCGTCAGTATTTTACTGGTGAGAGATCTAAGGCAGAACATTATGCCAAAGTGCCTACCCACGACAGTTATTAAGTTCTTCTTGGGTTTGTAATTTTCTTTAGTTTTATTAATAAAGTAATAATATATTATGGTCATTTATTTTTGATAATTATGGCAAATATCTATTATAACTGCAGCATGCTGAAATTGATGATTTTTGATGGTTGATAGGCGCTTGGTTTCAAAGGCATCATTTTATATAATTTATTTTTTTCTGACAAAAATATTAAGAAGAAACAAATGAAGGGACAAATGTTCCTTATAGTTTCATCTTTTTTTTCTTTAGGACTAATAATAACCTAATCTCTTAAAGGGTACTTTAAGAAGGAATGCCTTGAAATATGAAAAAATCATAAATTTTGGCATGGTGAGTGGTATTATACATATACAGGGTGTTCCTTGATGACATGCTAATATTTCAAGGTGTGATTCCTTAGGTCATTTTATAAAAAAAAGTTCATATGAACATATCTTCGCAACAGCTTGAATTTTTTGCTACAGGGTGTTAAATTTTTATTTTTTAAATGTCTCTCTTTATTTTTTAATATCTCCGAAAGTACTTTAGATATTATTTTCTATTTTGGTATGTGTTAATAGGTTGTAGAACCACAAATTTTAGTTAGAAAAGTTATTCAATTGTTCCACCAGTAGCGTCCATGCAAACTGATATTTTTTAGAAAAAAGATGGTACACCACTGACATTTTTCCATGTGGATATTTCTTCTGATTAGCCTGGTCAATTCTACATGCAAACGGTCTCTTGAGTTTTTCTCGTTCTTGATTAAAACCACTAAATTAATATTGAAACTCATTATTATTATTAACATTGATAAAATAATTAATGATAAATTTTGTTCTATAAAAATTGTTCGAAATGACCACCTTCACTTAAAAGGCATGCCCGTCTTCGCATCGAATTACCCAGTCCAACAATTTTTATAGAACAAAATTTATCATTAATTATTTTATCAATGTTAATATTAATGAGTTTCAATATGAATTTAGTGATTTTAATCAAGAACGGTGCTTCTGACGAGAAAAACTCAAGAGACCGTGTTCATGTAGAGCTGACCAGGCTATCCACATGGAAAAATGTCAGTGGTGTACCATCTTTTTTGTAAAAAAGAGGACATGTTCCACTGGTGGAACAATTGAATAATTTTTCTAACTAAAATTTGTGGTTCTATATCCTATTAACACATACCAAAATTGAAAATAATATCTAAAGTACTTTCAGAGATATTAAAAAATAACCATTTAAAAAATAAAAATTCAACATCTTGTAGCAAAAAATTTAAGCCTTTGCGGACATATGTTCATATGAACTTTCCTTTATAATATGACCTAAGGAATCACACCTTGAAATATTAGCACTCCATTAAGGAACACCCTGTATATTTTCCAAAGAAATATTTTAATGTGTTTGTTTATAAAAATGACTTACCAATATTTCAAGCAATTTTTATAATAGCTTTTGAGGAGATGCACGACGAAGATTAAGGGCAGGTATTGTGGTTTTAATTTTTGTCATCTGTCAAAACACTGTTTAATAAGCAAATAAATCCTTGACTAAACTTTAAGCATAGATACTAGCTTATGTTGGACTACATTCTTAGTGAAACCGTATAATATTGATTTTAAGGAATTAATTTTTTGTTTGTTTAATTTGTTCCACAAATTTTATTAAAAAGTAAAAAAGTCAGGGTTGTACCTATTTTTTTGTTAAATATTATTTCCTGACGGCATGCACGCCCCTGATAGAACTGTTCACACTTTTTTATTGCTAAAATAATGTGCTATTCTAGATAATTCTCATTACCCAAATTTCACTAAAATTACTAAAGCCATTTCGGAAATAAACACCCTATCTTTCAAACTAAGCATCTGTGGACCCATGTTGATAAGAACTATTTGGCTTATTTTTGGGTAAGGAATCGCCACACGAGCGATGGCACATCTTTTTTTAAACACCCTGTGTATTATGAAATAGTTTAGATATTCATTATGCAACTCCGTACTTTACCGACCAAACTGTGATTGAACAAATAAGTTCATCGTTCCCATCAGGTTTTAAAAGATAATGTAGTGCTCTCCCATAAAAATAAAATAACGTTATTAACCATTTCACAAGAATTATTTTATTTTGTACAAAAAGGTACTTTGACAATTAGTAGATATTTAAAAAATTACAGTAACTGTGCAATAGTGTTACATAGCTGTGCAGGGGTTTGTCATGCATTTTTTAATACTGTTTATCGATAAAAAATGGACAACGTACAAAATGGTCTTATAATAAATATCCTATTTTCTTATAAAATAGAAAGGCAATTCTCTTAATACTATAAAATGCTGTGTAGGGATTGGGTTTGATAAATGCTCTAATTAGTGAATAACATTGCTGTTAACGCAATGCCGAGCTCATATGTATATTAAGAGTTATACATTTATATACATGGTCCACATATTATATTTTGTAATGGAGGAAATAATGCTTGGATAATGATTATGAAGAATTATACTACATATTTCTTACGTTTGGCTCTCTAAGTCACAGAAGAATAATAGTTTTATTTATTTTCAATTTTAATGAATATATTAATGAGGTAAGCATGTAATCTTACAGACAATTTTGTGTAGTAGAGATATATTCCAAATTTTTAGGGTATTTTTTTTAAAATTTCATGCAATAATTTTTAAAAATTACTACATCATTTTTGATTCTAATTTTTACATAGATCAGTCACTAATGGTCCTGCTTGAGAGTTTTACATTTGTTCTGTAAGGCAATGATCTTACAGTATCGAATATTGTAAACAAAACACTAAAACTATCTCTGTACTGCGCCTAACATGGAGTTAAATCTTTACCATGTAAAACGTCTATTTGGTTGTATTATTGGTTATATTATTTTTGAGTAGGGATGCGCCGAATCATCTATTCGGCCGCTTTGGCCTCCTTGTTTACTATTCGGTTTTGGCGGGAACAAACAATTGTCCGACCCGACCGAATGGATGCAGCAAAAATTTGCTGTCAAGACTTGCTCAGTTATGTCGTCAAGTGAGTTAGAAACGTTGTTTATCCCTGTTATTTCGTGTTTAATGTGCAAGAGAGCAGTTGCTCACACAAATTAATTTTAAAATGTCTAAAAGAACAAGTGATATTTGAAAATATTATTTATTATGTAACGACAATAGATATGCACGATGCAATAAATGTAATTGAGAGATGTCTAGGGGTGACGTTGGTAAAAATGCTTATACACCGTGTCCAAGATAAGGAGGGCCAGAGGGATCTGGGAAATCGTAAGAGATACGAAGTCGGTTAAATGGAGGTAAAGTTGCGCACTTACGTGCTTAATAATATGCCGTTTATAAAGTGTTAAAATTCCGAGTAGTTCCGGAGATATCCGGAATAAACCGAAATTCTGAAAAATCGTTTTATTTTTTTCCTGGGTGTTTTTTGTAAAGTAAATTGTACTTTTACATTGCCACTTTTTCCGCTCTATCTAACAGCGTTAATTGTTTTGTATCCGACGAGTCGTCTTCGAAGGGCCATTATCAACTTTATTTTTTTAAATACGGTCCTGTTTTCCTGATATTGGAATTTGAGAGCTTTTTTCTTCCGAATGCAACGATGTATGACACATTGTGATTTAATGTCGTTTCGGCGGTTTTTAGAAACAACATCAGCATATTGTGGGATACGGTTCTGTATTTATCCTAATCTTATAAATAATATCTCATAAATTAAGCTCTAAATTTTTACTTATATTGGACTAGTTCAATAAATAACAAATAATTTATTAATTAACCACAAATAAGTGAACAAAATACAGAAACAATATTTCAAACTTCTATTGATTCGGGATTTAAAAGAAAAATAGGCTAAATGTTCTTTTATTTGGTTGTCTCCTTTCTGGATACTTATCCAAATGTATCCGCTCTGCCACATAACAGCTTTTTTGAGATAAAATAAAACACAATAGAATATCAAACTTTTAAGCATTTGTAAAATTATGTTCCAAATTTTCTGGAAAATACAAAACCTCTTAAAACGCTTCCAAATATTGACAACGATCACAATGGGAATGTCAAGTGAAAGAAATAACGCCTCACCATCTTAATTATTTTTTGTTTCAAACGCCTACTTTTCTTTTAAATCCCGACTCAACAGAAGTTTAAAATAATGTTTCTGTATTTTGTTCGCTTATTTCTAGTTTATTATTAAATTATTTGTTATTTATTGAACTAGTCCAACATAAGTACAAATTTAGAGCTTAATTTATGAGATATTATTTATAAAATTATGAGAAATACAGGACCGTATCCCAAAATATCCTGATGTTCTCCAAAAAGCCCTGGAAACGTCATTAAACCACAAAGTGTCAAACATCGTTGCATTCGGAAGAAAAAGAAAAAGCTCTCAAATTCCAATATCAGGAAAACAGGACCGTATTTAAAAAAAGAAAGTTGATAATGGCCCTTCGAATACGACTCGTCGGATTACAAAACAATTAACGCTGTTAGATAGAGCGGAAAAAGTGGCAATGTAAAAGTGCAATTTACTTTAGAATTCGATCTCAAAAAAACCCAGGAAAAAAATAAAACGATTTTTCACAATTTCGTTTTTTTCCGGATGTCTCCGGAACTACTCGGAATTTTAAAACTTTCTAAGCGGCATATTGTTAGGCACGTAAATCCGCAACTTTACCTCCATTTAACCGACTTCGTATCTCTTACAGTTTCCGAGATCCCTGTACTGGCCCTCCTTATCTTGGTCACGGTGTATAACATCAATGACAAATAAATCACCTCGAGAGAAAGCTCATAGACGAATATAAAGAGTTCCTAGATGAAACCTCAAGCAAAAAGTTAAGAAGGTCCCCTTTTCAAAAGCAGGAAATATCTGATGAGATCAGGAGCTTACAAGAAACGCAGAAAAGTTGCTATTCATCCACCATAACTTATTTTTATTAAAAATAAGATTGCTGTAGTATTTTTTTGGCTGTTGTTTCTTACATTTACGTTTTTTATATTTCAAGATTATTAATTTAGAAGTAAAGTAGGAATCTGTTTTTTTTTCTTAGAATTCTCCTTTTATATTGTTTGCGGAGTGTTGTTAGACATATATTTTAGTTTTTCATTGATTTGATATGTGTATGATTTGTTTAATAAATATATAGGGTGTTGAAAAAAGGTCGGTACCCCGAAATAACTCTAGTGCATCGCTTTGCGGCGGAAAATGTCTGGGGAGAAAGTTGTTTGGTTTTGAAGGAGGAATAGTTGGCAATTTAAACCACTAACCACTCCGGGCGCGGGTGGGGGTAAGTTAATATTTTCAAATGGAACCCCATATTTTTTATTGGCGTATCGTGTTTTCCGACCAAAAATAGACATCTTTTGTCCGAAATTTTTTTTTATTCGGGCCCTCCTTCACCAAAAATCACCATGAGAAAGACAAAATCAGAACCGTGCTAAAATCAAGTTTTATCCCGAAATACTCTTTTTCGCTTGTCTTGTACTAAAAAATGCCCGTGGAATACAAACAACTTTTCCCACGGGCATTTTTTAGTACAAAACAGAGAAAAAGAGTATTTCCGCAATAAAAAAAATTTTTACTTTCTCATGGTGATTATTGGTGAAGGATTGGCCCGAATAAAAATTTTTTGGGACAAAACATGTTTATTTTTGGCCGGAGAAGACGATACGCCAATAAAAAATATGGGGTTCCATTTGAAAATCTTAACTTACCCCACCCGCGCCGGGGGATTGAGGGTGTGGGGGATGGTTTAAATTGCAAACTATTCCTCCTTCAAAACCAAACAACTTTTTCCCCAGACATTTTCCGCTGCAATGCGATGCACCGGGGTTATTCCTGGGTACCGACCTTTTTTCAACACCCTATATAATATTAAGTCAAAAAATGATGTTGTTTGTTTTTATTTTCCCGTCTTCTTAAATAAATGTATACCTTCGGTCGGTTCGATACTTTTATCTTTATAGATTTGGGAAGCAAAACATAAATTAACAGGAACAAATCTTAACTCCCTTTTTTACATTTTTCATTTTAAATTCCCTTAGTGAATCTAGCTGATAGTTAACTTTAAATCTACAGTAATAAATTATAACAATAAATAATTGAATATGAATTATACGCTTTTTAGAGATTAGAGGAACAAGTTTAATCTCGCGACTAATTTATTTCATTTTATTCATCAACGAAATTTTCTAATGATTTACTAGTGTCAAAAGCTAGAATAGTATAAAATAGTATAAAAATAATTTAATGTTTTTAAAAAAATTATAGTTAGGTACTTTTTTCTATTTTCAGACCATTCAATGTTTTTTAAATTTTGATAACTCTATTTTAGGCGTGACATTACATGATTTGTATGGATTTTATGCTTTTAGCCACGTGATAACTATTACAAGGCTTGTTCGTTTCTGTTGCACTAAAGTACACAGATTTTTTACGGTTGTTCTTCATGACCAAACGATAAGATAAACATTGTGCAACAAAAAAACTTAATACGAGTCGATTAAACACTTCAAAAATTGACCGACAAAGTTAACAAGATCTCAAAATTTAAAAAGTTGTCTTATTATGGCCAATTTTTCAAGCATTTTTACACAAATTGTTAAATGACACCCAACCCTACAAGCAAAGTGTTCGAAAAGCTTACAATTAATTTTGTGCTCAGAAACATTTATTAAATAAATGACGAGTTCTTATAAAATTTACAATCACATCTATAAATAGTTTATAAAAGGCAATAAATTTTCTCTCATAAGATAAAACTAAGTTTGGTATGCATTTTTGAGGGTACAATTTAATTGAAATGTATTATTATATATTCTTCCAATTTAATCAATAACATAACCATTTTTTTATTTCGGATTTTCGATAATTGAAAGTTTGTGGAATGTGAAGAGAGATTTATTTCCACTATTGAGGCAAAATGTTTATAAAAATCAATATCATTTAATTAGAAATATATTTTCGAGTAAATTGCATAATGCCGTTTTTGGATTTTAAAAAATTAACCAAGGTGCATCATCACTATTTTTATTTATATCTTAATAATTGGGCACCTTTTGAAAAATAGTAGTACAATTTAATTTAGTTAAAAAATTTTAACTCTCTACGTTGACAATTTTTTGTTTTTTGGCAATACTCTTATAAATAGAAACATGGCTATAATATCGGCATATGACCAGCTACCTCTTTTTAAAAAATCCGTACGCCGCTATTTTCCAGTAAAAAATCACTTTCTTCCAAATCCTATTTAAATTTATATTTAATTAATTTATTAAATTATCATTTAGTCCGAACAGACTTTACACAACAAATTCGTTTATTTTATTTGTAGTAGTAGACATACAATTTTTAAAATTTTTAATAAACTATCTAACGCTGCCAATATCGACAGGATATAAATCGTACACAATTCTTTATAATAAGGTTTTTTCCTTTAATACTTCTTTAATCATCAATTTGCCTAGCCTGTCCGTAATATGGGGCATTTCACGCGGAGCCATCAGCCAAAAAAAATTTACTTATCCATATTTTTATGATTTCTAGGATATGTTGTAGTGGCATACATACGGACATGCGTTCATTTTCAAGGTACCGAGCTATAGATAGTCAACTGAAGTTTTGGTTATAAGTTCTGTCTACAGGGTGTTATGGAAATGAATGGGTGCCCGAGAGAAAGTCTACATCCTTTTTTTAAATCGAATATCTAAAAACTAAGGTAAATACCCTTTTTGCCTACATGCTGTCACGCCGCTCCATCTGGTTTCAGTTAGCAACAATGTATGTAGGTCACTAGAGTAAATTACAGTGATGCCAGATCACACTGCGTGTCTTACCCTTGTTTGGATAACCGCCGCGCGCGTATTGATATGTTTAACCTTCAGTATCGTCGCTTCAGTATGTTTCTATACTCGGTGTTGGAACGACCTTGCCAAGGGTTCCACGTGCTTAATATATACGAATTTTAAATGTGTTGTTAGTTGTAGCATTGCCCGATTTTTTTCAGTTGTAAAATAATTCATAATAATAAATGTTGTGATTTCAAATTTGTGTGATATTATCTACTGTTGGTTCTGTTGCAAAACATACTTTTTGTGTTTTATTGTTTTATAGAATTTATTATAAAACGGATTATTTAAAAATAAGATCGAAGGTAAGAGAGTATGTACCTTAAAATTGTCGTTTTTATTCTTTCTAAATAGTTTGAAAAAGAAGTGATAACGCGGGTCCAAGACGTCTTGTAGTCAAAATCTGAACACGTGCGTTTACAATTCTGTGTTGCGATATGACAACACCGCCTACAATGCGCTGACCTCTTTTGAGACTTGATACTGCCTCAATAAACTATTGATTGCGAACGTCCTCAGTAGCGGCCAAATAAATTTTCAGATTTCATATAAGGTGTAAATTTCGTACAATAATTCAAAGCGCCATTTATGGTTATTTTTCTTCAATTTATTTTCATCTCAGGATTTGCCGGTTTAAATATAATAAGTAATTTCCATAACGCCCTGTAGGGGTTTTTCGAGGCAGAACTCGCCACTCGGATTAAATTGTCATAAATAAAAATGCTTCAAGAGTGATATTTAAAACACGTTATCTATAAATTGTAAATTGATTTTCACTTTCCGATTAACAATAAGTAATTAATAAAATAAATACATTTTTTTAAAATTTACAAAAAATGGCTTATAATGTATAAACGAAAAGCTATAGAAAAATAATGTCTGTTTAATACAATAAATTAATAACTATTTATTAAAAAGCATAAAGTAAAGTTTAAAGTTAACACCATTCGCGGTGAAACTTGGCATGCTTCATAAGGAGATCATGAACATTTTTGAAAACATTTTATTGTGTTTTTAAAAATCAAGTTCAGTAAATTAAAAATTTTCTCCTCACTGTTAAATGCCCCATATGTACTAATTTGTAAATAAAAATGACCCACATCATATTACATTAAATAAAATCACCAAGCATAATTATGAAAATAAAAATCTATTTCTGCACTAAAAATAATGATAGGAAAATTTTCGTATTAATTAAAAGTTATTATTCAATAACCTGTTTATTTAAAAAATAATTTGTTTAAGTTCTTAATTTCACATACATGATAGGATGATCGGACAATTCGCTTGGAAACTTCGAATGGATGATTCTATATAATAAAATAATGGTATTTGACAAAGTTTAATTTTTTTAATATTTTTTTAGTTAATATTTTGATCAGTAGTTTTTCTTCATTTAAATCTTTGTGCTTGAAACTACTACCATTCTTTTATGATATAGAATCACCATTTTAGGTTCTTTCGAAATATTATCTACTATATAATATTTAAAAAAAATATTTCGTAAAACCAATTTTTGAAAAAATTAAAGTATGAAGGTTTAAATATATATATATTTTTTAAATCGCTAAATTATTATTTTGATACTTTATTATCAAAAACAGAATTTTCTAACCCTGTTTTAGAATGGAGATGTCCAGAATATTATTTAATTTCAAAGCTGAACAAACCTAAAATAAATAACAGAACTTTTAAATGCATCATTAAAACTATTTTGCTTAAAATTAAACTGATTAAGTAACACCCGATAGAGCTTGTTATTATTCTTCTCACATTATTTATCAAAAACCAATCTATCACATGCCTTAAAAGCTCATTTGTTTCCAGTGAAAACATGATAATTTATATTTCTATGTAGTAAACATTAAAAATACCTTATAAAACTTATATTGACCAAATTATTCAATTCGAATAATAAAATCTTTTTATGTAATTTCTTTATATCATCCAATTTAATACCAAGTTTAGCAGTGTTCGTTCTGCCAACATTTAAAATTTAGCAGTTATAATAATTGCTTTACATCTAGGAAAGACATATATATAATAAAAATTGTGCGATTATTTTCTTTAAAGTATTTAAGATTAAGTTTGTTATAACACAGAATATAGATTATAGGATAAAGAGGTAATACAGACTTAATGTTTTTGGCATTTCTAAATCAGAATTCCTTTAGTGGTTTTTGTAATGCCATATTAAATATAAAGGAAAAACTGTGTTTATCCAAACATCATTTTTATCAGGAAAGTCGACACATAGCAAAGTTAAAACTAATTAAACACGGTTTTCTTGACACAGGAAGGATTTGTCGTTAATACGAGAGCTGGCGCTCCAAGAAACAAATGCTAATAAAACTCGGTGGCGTGGGCTAAGGGGCGATCCCCCGCCTCCTTAGCCTGCGACCCTTGACTGCTTAAATACCTTACAAATCACAGGCTACTAAAACTACTTCGCCACTGCTCGACTTGGAAACAATTCGTTCAGGTCTTTAGATAAAAATGGTTTATTTTGGCGAACGCGTTTAATAAAATATAGACAACATGTGGCAGCTATTGTAAATTACACCCAATTTGTTGTTGAGCATCGTGAGCATTAAACTATTTTCTTATTACTAAAATTACTTGTATCTTTGGTAAACCATAAGTGTTCCCTATAGCTTTTATTATTTGTTTCCTAATGTCGATAAAGAAGTGCTATTTGATAAAATAGTTATTAAAGTATATAGCGCCCTTAATAGTTGATTATCTTATAAAATTAAGAAGCAATTTAATCTAGATCCATAATGAGGCTACGATATTTAAGTTCAAAAATCGAGGTTCAGAACGGTTTCATATTCTATAATTTATTAAAACGACCACCTTCTCCTTATACAGGTAGAGCAAACAACTGTTACCCTGAGACGCCTAACGGACAGAAAAGAGAACGCGATGTTCGTACTCTCCTGTCGCTGACTCTACAAGGTGGTGTATCGTCGACACAGTATTGCCAGATTTACTAAAATTTCACTAGACCTAGTAAATTTTTTTCTATCTAGTGATTTAGTAAAAACTTTTTGAAAAATGCTATTTTCTATTGATTTTTTTCACATCCAAAATGTAATTACTATTTTAATATTGCATTTAACTTCCTTATTGTGTTGCTAGGTCATCAATACTTAAACCAGTGGCGTGCCCAGAAACTGACCTAAATTAGATGCTTATATAAACAATATTTTTCGAATTTTTATAATTTTCTTCTTTAAGGTTTCGTACGTTTTTATTATGAAATGTTATGTTCTGTATTATAATTATTATTAATTAACCCGTTAGTTTTAAATCTATTGAAATTTTAGTGTGGTAGTGAAATTTTAACCTGGCAACATTGCGTCGATAAGCATGGGCCGCTTGTAATATTTATAGTTGGTATATTACATTATCTTTCCTCTCCGTTAGCCGTCTGATTGTAATAGATGTTTGCCAAATCTGTATATTAAATTTAAATCGTAAGTATTTTATTATAAACATAATTAAAGGGGAATGCATTCAGTTAAACGTAAGAAAATAATGGGGATCTTTAAAATACTTTTTTTTATTACATCAGCAGACACGTACGGTAGGACATTAATGGATCAATTTAAGATATTGTACTTTTCGTTTTAAAACGCGGATGTCAAATAAATATGGCGACGTACTTTAAAAGGGTAATAGTGACATCTGTTAATAAACATACCATCGAGTTACTGTTGACCTTTAAATTATTGAGAGTTTATTAAATTTTAACCCATGGCATTGAAAATGATAAATCAATAGGTTATATTCTAAGGAAACCATATTAAGATCTTTTTTTATAATGCTATGTTTTCGACTCTCTTATGAAACTTATATTTACTGTATTACCTGTCTTTTAAAGTTCTCAAACTTTGAATTTCGAACTCTACAGAACAACGAAACGGTATAAAATTCACAACCTATTTTTGGAGAGGAACTCCTAGTTTACCCGGATTTCGATTCATCTCGGACATGGCCCTGGATATTGGCGCACAACAAAACGAAAAGCCCGTGAAGTCAGGTCGATTCTGGAATTGGACTATCTATCCGTCTTTCTTTGCTTACGCAGCGATCGAAATTCAAAGACTAAAAATGATTTGATCATGAACTTTTTAAAGATTTTTTAAAAAATCCTTATTCACCAAATCATTATCCAACTAAAAATACAAGGTGCTTGTGCCGCTATGATTGCACTAATATGTGCCATCGGCAAATTTGTTCTTGCTGGAATTCTTTCATGTCCATCCAATGCGATAGTTCTTCGGCGCCACTAGAATTAAGACCCAAACTGAACCATCCTACCATTTCTTTCTTTTTGGTTACACCCTTACGATTATAGACCGACACCATTAGGGTTACGTCCGCTAGCTGAAATAGGGCCACCTGAAAATACATTTTAGTCAATTATCTACACATACGGGAAGAAAAAGTCTGTAAAGTGTACATTACACATAAGATTATCCAAATTAAGTATCCACCATTGGTAACTTTGTTATTATTTAAGAAATACTGAGCATCGTATTTTTGAGTTTAGAAATTAAATGCCATTTTTTAAAAGAACCCCTGACCAGTGGCGGCTCGTGACCTATGATAGAGGGGGTTTACAAGTATCATGAAATTATTTTAAAAATTTTTCTGTCCAAATCGGTGTTTTAAACATAGGAAGAAAAAAAGCAATAAGAAAATGCGTTAGGTAAAACATATTTTTATTAATTTTTTAAATTTTACACAAGGAAATACAATTTTTGGAAAATTGGAAAGATTTTTTTAGTGTATAGTGCTTAAACGTAAAGTCCATTCTTCGGTTCTTAATTGTAGAAAATTTATCAATAACAGCCTCATTAAAGTGTGGAATACCGTCTATACATTTTTTTTTCAATTGATAGCATTGCTAGGGCTGTTAGCCTGTTTTATTCATGGTTTTATTCATTTTAACGATGAAAAACATCGTTCACCCCCATGGTCATTGGTATGGTAACAATTATTTGTAAAATTGTAAAGGTGGCAGAAAATATGCTCTGAAGATTATTTTCTATTTCATTTTTTGTTCAGACAGGCTCCGCAACGCCGTGACCAAACAACAAACAGGAAAAACAAAACTAATAGTTAGTTGTGCTGCATTCACAAATCCAGTTATTTTTTTCGTATATTTAATTTTTAAACTTTCTAATAAAGTCCCTAGATTTACCCTTTGTGGCCTGCGTTAAATTAATTTTGGGTTTAGGTCTTCGCGCATTCTTCACTTAAATTTTTTGCTCTAAACCCAAAGAGCCCACCGTCAAACTATTCATTTTAACTTAATACATATGTAATATTAAAATATTGAAACATCCACGCTCGAATTACTACATACATGCGCGAACAAACAGACAAAGGCGCACTCCAAAATTGTGCGACTTTTTCATGCAAAATCGCCATATCCCCCGCCACCTGATACTATAGAGAAACCGCATTATGTCCCGAATATTTGAGAGCATATCCGAGCATTTTTCGTCATCAATCTAACGACTGGTGCGCCGGCCGGATCGTGCCACTGTGAGAGTCGTCTGTATACCGTTTGGTTTGACGGTACGATAAAATATTAGGGATGGTCGAACTTTATACGATAAATAATATTAAATGAATATAAATTAATATTTTTTTATTCGTTTTGGGGGTGCACGTGCACATGTGCTCCTGTGGAAGAACCGCCACTGCCCTGAACCCTACCAACTGACTAATTAGGGCCTTAGCAATTTTTTCAAAAATTTCTTATAAGAGATTAAAATATTGGTTGCTGGACTAGTGAGAGTATGTGTTTAATTATTACTATGAGCTTATTAAGACAATGAGGACTACTTACTTGAAATACGAATGTCTCTTTAAATAGCGGATTTGGTTGCCCCCTCCTTATCGTTGTCTTACTGTGTGCTAACTCTTGTCCAGTGCTACTCACTAAATTCAATTTGACGTATGTGTCCGGGGCTCGGTTTAGCGCCAAATTTCTAAAAAAGATTCTAAGCCATATTAAAAAAAAACTTCTTAGATTCTTAGTCGTATTTATTGTTTAAATAATTATTATTCGTAAACGCTAAATATTCAAGTTTTGGAAATATTCTTGCGAAATGTCTTTAAGAACCACCCATTAAATAGTTACCAAAGACAATGAAAATGGTGCACAGGAGATTACCAATATTCGTTTGATTTTCGAGAATCTATTTGTATATCTTCAACATAGTCTTAGCACCTTACTTGAAGAAGAAATTAAGAAATGTGACAATTTAGAAGTAATTACCTACGAAATTACCTACTTTGAGAAAAATTTATTATTAAACTTTTTTGTACAATTCGAGTAACAATTACGTTTTGAAAATATTTTTATAAAATTTTAATAATCGAAATACACGCGCCAATTAATTATCGATTATTCAAATATTCACGTCCTATATTAAAAAAAGTTGATCAGAACTAAAATCCACGTTTAAATATGCAGGTACACCCATTTACGATGAAAAAATAATGTAATAAAAATAGGAAATTCTTCAGTAATTACATGTTATGTTTGAAGGTAAGTAAATATTTTTATCAAAAAATTACTTTTTACAAGATGTCAATTTGTCAACATGGAAAAAAACAGCTACATGAATAATTGATTAATGATGATTCATTCTCATAAAGTTCAAAATTTTAAAGTAACGAACAAGCCCTAAACACGACACAATGAACACTTATTTGTAAAACACAATTTAACACAATACAAAGACTATTGCCCACGCACTACGCAGCTGGGTGGGTACATCCATCAAATATCGGACATCGCCGAACAAGCCCGAGGGCCCATCGGGTGTCCACGAGACGCACGCGCTATCAACTTCTGGGATATAACCTATCAAATTAGCTCTAGCTACCTGTAACCATTGACAACGCACTATGTTGTCATATTTTTAGATTAAAAATAGGTACTTTAATCCAAAAAATATATTATTTTGCATTTAAATATCAAAATAAATAATATGAAAAGAATGTTTTAATAATATTGAAACTATAAATTGGTTTCTTATATACCTATTAAAATTTACTTTATATGCATAAATGTAATTTTAGGTTTTTTCTAGTGAACAGATTAATAAATTAAAATTTAATATATGTGACAACATTGTTAACCCAAGAAATTTTATTGCTCGCATTCCTATCACAGCTAGATAGATAAACTTATCGACCTGTATATATGTGGCAATTTTGTAAATGCATACATAACATTTTCAGCGAACCAACCCAGTTTATTCTTATTATAAATATAGCAAAAATCAATTCACCTAAAGTGTGATCCTTTAACGACTTCTACACTTAATCGTCCTGTAATGGCATTATAACAAAGACCTAGAAGTAGTTCTGGAACACCCCCATGTTGCATTGAATGTGTCGATCCCGTACTATCAGATCTTGCAAGGCTCATTAGTTCTCCAGTACAACCACCTAGCTGTAATAATCAGAAAATTAAATATTATATTTATACTACTAATATAATTAACGAGTAAGGATTATCTGGTTATATTTTACAGGGCGTTCGGAAAATGCACCAGGATATTTGGAGATTCAATTCTATGTTAAAATAAAGGTAAGTCATATAACAAAAAGTCGAAACTCAACACTTTTCGAGTTACAACGTTCAATTTTCTTATTTTTAACCTCTTTCCTTGCGGTTAGTTTTCAAACTATCAAGTTGATACTTGACACAGGAGGCTTAACCATTTCTATCACAATTAAAAAGTTAAAATCAAGTAATAAACATTACATTTAAAAAATAAGGGGAGCTCAAAATAATACTAATAGTTCATGTAATCATTTTTCCTAATGCCCCTCCTAACAAAGATATCTGGCCCCAAAGACGCGCCTAAAGATTGACATTTTCGATTAATAACTTTTAGGCAACCCTGTATATGTGAATGATACTTTGTTCGGGTTTGTACAGCATATATATGGACTAAAAACCTCATACTGGAATCATTCTTGTACATACACAGGAAAGAACTTGGCACCGCTCTCGCAAGGTCCACATTTTCATAGGTGTCAATTTGGGAAAACTAAAAAATATTTTTAATAGGTACTCTACATATTTCCAATTTTCGGAAAAAATGTATTTGTTCCCATTAATTATTCAAATAAGTCGAACCACTACAATAAAAGCTACAATCGTTTGTCGTTGTGGATATCAACTATGACAAAATGCTGATATGTCTAAGTCTACGTACAAGAATAAGTTTCTTAGTCCAATATGGTCTGTACAAAGGTATAAAATTTGGTTAAAGTATACAGAGTTGCTTAAAAGTTATATCTGATCAAAAACGTAAATCAGTTGAAGCTTTGGGACCCGATATCTTTGTTAGGGGGGACATTACGAAAAATGATTATAATAAGAATTACTAGTATTATTTTGTTTGACCTCCTCTTTACGCTGGCGAAAAGTTGCCCTATATTTACCAAACACCCTGTGTATGTCACACATCCACAAAATTAAAAGGCTAGTAAGGGTATCTCTGTAATTGTTAGTGCTATCAAAAAGTAATGTAGGTGTCATGTGCTCTTTTTGGGTCAAACTTAAAACGGTAAAATCAAAATTTGAAAGTTTTCGCTCGCTAAGAGATACGGGGCTAAATCAAAAATTGATAATTTCAAAATTACCCTATATTTTCTTAGTTAAAAGAGATACAGAAAAATGTTTTATACAGAAGTCTATTTCTAATGATTGCTGAATAATCTGCCGATTTCAGAATAAGTTATCGGGTCTAACCTCATTTTTTAAAATGGAACACCCTGTATATTTTAATCTAGAAGGATAGCATTTTAAATTATTTTTTCAAATATACAGTGAGTCCCAGAAGAAATGTCTAAATTCATTTAAAATTCAGCGGTAAGTTTTTTCAAAAAACGCTCGTACCCGTCGATTTTGATTTTTTTTGATAATTTCATGTATACACGGTAGCTCAAAAATAAGTTACGACCATCAACTTCATTTTTTCAAATGAAAACATATATTTTTTATTTCATTTTTGAATTTTGCATTGAATTCTAAGCATGTTTCATGTACCATGTCCTATACATAAACTCAACAGTTATTGAAAAAATTAGGATTGAACATATCATTTAGGGAATCCAACGATCTATCAAATCTTCTGGCAATATGGCATTTTGGGCTCCATAATAAGTAAGAGTGTACTGTCTCACTGTCACCGTTTATTTCCATAGAAACTGTATGACAATTTTATTTCAAATAAGTATAATTATTGTGAAGCGTAGTTTCAAAGTTGCGGTTTTCGCAATAATGGTGAAGTTAACGGAACGGGAAAAAATTGAAATTCTATGCATGGTTGGGTTTGGTGATAAAACACGTACCTACTCAAATAGAAACAGCCCATTTATTTAATGAAATCCATCCTTATCGTCCTCCCATATGTCAAAAGATGGTGAGTAGAATAGAGGCTAAGTTTAGAGAATTCGGTCATGTTAGAGATTTGCCTAAATCTAGTCGTCCTACTCGAGATGAAAATGAACATCTTGACGTTTTGCTTTCCCAAGAAAATCCATGTACGCACATTGGGGCCGATTTACACATGCCGAAATCTGTTGTTCACCGAGTAGTTCAAAAGCACAAATATCACCCATACAAAGTTATTCCAGTGCATGAGTTATTTGAAGATGATTTCGATAGGCGAAGTGAGTTTTGTGGACGGATGCAAAATATGTGCAATCTAGATAATAATTTAGTAAAAAATATTATTTTTACGTTCTATTTGAATGGTAATGTGAACAGACAAAATTGTCGATATTGGGCAACAGAAAATTCGCATTGGATGATAGAGGTTCACAGCCAGTACCCTAAGAAAATAAATGTTTGGTGTGGAATCGTACGCGAAAGAGTAATTCGTCCATTTTTCTTTGAACAGTCTTTAACTGGACAAGTATATGTCGAATTTCTCCAACTAGAATTAATTCCAGCATTAGTGGCTTTATTTCCGAATCCATTGGATCCAGACTCGCCTGACGAAGAACTGATATTCCAACAAGATGGTGCTCCTCCGCACTATGTGGCCACTGTGCGCACATTTTTGGATGAAACCTTTCCCAATCGGTGGATTGGAAGGAGAGGACCTATCGAATGGCCTGCTAGGTCGCCAGACCTAACTCCGCTGGACTTTTTTTTGTGGGGTTACCTCAAATCAAAAGTATTTGTTAACAGGCCAAACAATATGCAGGAGTTGAAAGAAAGGATCCGAAGAGAAGTGCGTGTCATAACTCCGGAAATGGTTGGAAACGTGCAAAGAGAGTTTATTGATCGTCTTGGATATTGTCAAGCCGTAAATGGCGCACATTTTCAACATTTAATTTGATTTGTTTTTTTTTTAATAAACAGGTCTTACTTATAGATATGTTCAATCCTAATTTTTTCAATAACTGTTGAGTTTATGTATAGGACATGGTACATGAAACATGCTTAGAATTCAATGCAAAATTCAAAAATGAAATAAAAAATATATGTTTTCATTTGAAAAAATGAAGTTGATGGTCGTAACTTATTTTTGAGCTACCCTGTATACATGAAATTACCACAAAAAAAAATTAAAAAATCAAAAGCGACGGGTAAGAGCGTTTTTTGAAAAAACTTACCGCTGAATTTTAAATGAATTTAGACATTTCTTCTGGGACTCACTGTATAATACACCATGGATAATATTGAGGTGATTTATTTAAACTTTATTACTTTAAACCACAGTAGGCCATGAAACAAAAGCTAATATCCTAGAATATGCATGTTTACATTCTAGTTGTTATTAACATTTAATGTCAAATTAATTTTCACATATTCATTTGTGAAAATGACTTATCAACATTTTGAAAAATTTGATATGATATCAGTTTATATTGAAAGTGGAAAAAACGAAGAAATGGCTCAAAATTAATATTTTGATAGCTATCCGGAAAGACGGCAACCATTTAAGGACATATTCCGGCGATTGGAACATAATTTAAAAATATACGGCTCTTTTACAATGCCGAAATCAAAAACTTATAATAAAGAAAACAATGAAAATGAAGAAAAGTTTAAATAAATCACCTAGGAAACCGATATCATCCATAGTGTGTTATATATTTGAAAATATAATTTAAGATGCTATCTTTTTAGATTAAAATATACAGGGTGATCAATTTAAAAAAAATTAGGTTAGGTCCGATAACTTTTTTACCTGACCCCGTATACTGATTCTGAAAACGGAAGATTATTCAGCAATGATTAAAAAGAAACTTCTACATAGAACATTTTTCTGTATCTCTTTTAACTAAGAAAATATAGAGCAATTTAGAAATTGTCAATTTTTTGATTTTCCCCCGTATCTCATAAGCGAGCGATAATTTTCTAATTTTGATTTACCATAAGTTTGGTCCAAAAAGAGCACATGATACATTACTTTTTTGATAGCACTAACAATTACGGAGATACCCTATGAAAGTGTCGAAAATGGGACACCCTGTACAGTACAATATGTAAAATTTAAGTTAGATAGTAGGTAGTATGTTTTCTGCTATTGCTACGGTAGTGATAGTGGATAAAAACTCTGTGATAATTTTTATTAGTGAAACATATAGTTTGATTAAGTGATAGTAAGTAGTGCAGGATACTATACTAAAGTCTATTGGTTTTATGTTTGATTTCATGTCAGAGCAAGTATGATTGATGATATTTATTTTTAGTCCACTTCTTAGGGTGCCGCCACGCTTGCGAGGGATTTGTCGCGAGGTACAAATCGCTGACAGCTGCGCGACAATAGAGTTTTTCAAACACATAGTTAGTGGCATATTAAAAAAATCGCTTTACATGGCAATAAACCGCATAGCGGCTAAATAAACGGCTTAGCTGCTAAGCGTGTTGCTTTGTATTGTTTGATTTCTTGAGCGATTTTTATTTAGTTTTGTGTTGCCACCTACCCGTATCACCTATTTTGTCAAGAGAAAATTTTGATATCAGAAGTTCAAAGTAGACGGCAGGATGCTAACAAACATTTTTTAAATAAAAGTGTAGTCTACGAGCAGAAGTTCGATTTGCTTTTGCTGAAGAACAATTCGACGCGTTCGTGACAGGGGCATGACGGAAACGAATCGCTTGGTTATTTATCGCTTTTACAGTGGACAGCTTGTCGTTTGTTGCCGCGTTACTTTGTCTTCCGCGATTTGTCTCTCGCGGCAAATTGCTCGCAAGCGTCGCGACACTCTTAAACTCGCGGTCGGCATACCCTGCAAATAATATAAATGAAATATTTGAAATAGACATACCTACATATTACATATTTGTATTTTGTACATGCACAAGAAGGATATATTCATAATTCCCAGTGGCTACTTACCATATAAACACAGAAAAACATTACATTACAATATAAGCATGAAGTGTCAAATTTATGAAGTAAGAATGTGAAATTATAGTCTCTCAGCCCTTTGCGCTCGCAAACACAGCTTTTTTACAATTTACAAAGTTGTTCTGATTACATTTATAAATTGACTAAATAACAAAAAAATTGTCTTACCAATATTTCAAATGTTTTGATCAAAATAAATCATAGTTTCATTTTAAAACATCGTTTCGAAGCTTTAAATATTGCTGGCTTGTTTGTTAAAAATAATAATAATTATGAAACATGTACAGGGTGTCCATTTTTCGATGGTTTTACGGGATATCTTCCTTATTAGTAAAAATGGAAAGATGTAGTTTTCGCAGCAGTGTTTGTGAAACAAAAGATGCTCCGATTTGAATTTTTAGACCTATTTGTTTTTGAGAATTTTACATTTTGGGTCTGAACCTTTTATTTATTTGTGATAAGTTACAGAGTCACCGAAATATAGGAGGTGTCCCAAAATATAAAATTCACAAAAACATCCCGTATATCAGAAACAAGGAGGACTTGAAAAATTCTGATAGCGGCATCTTTTGTTTCACAAAAAGGTAACACAATGCTAGGAAAATTCCATTCTTCCATCTTTACTAATAACAACATCGAAAATTGGACACCCTGTATACCTCCGTGCCTGAGTGCTCACATTGTGCTGCTTTTACTATTCTTGATTTAGAAGGGTATAAAAATATAGTACCTTGAATATATTTTCACATACCGTTGTATTGGATCTCGACTCCATGGTTAACCAAAAATTATTTTCTAATTCCAAATTGATATTAGCAAAACTAACTACTGCCTCGCCAATTAGCCTTTCCCGGCGCATTCTTTCACAGCCATATAATCGCAGTCTAATGCCCATAGAATTAACGTCCTCTAAAAAAATGAATATGTTAATGTTATGGAAATGGCTTATTACCGTAAAATTGTTTGACTTTGGCCCATAGTTTTTTTTTCAGTGTATATATTTTTAACCGTTAGAGCTATAAAGTTCCTACCTATATTAAATTATTAGTTTGGGTATATACTTTGATTATTTATTTATTTATTAACGGACAAATCCCAATTTTACAAAAAAAAAATGACGAGAGTAAACTACCATATTTACAACAGTGTAAAATAAAAAAAATTATAAGGAATTGAAAGTTTATAATGTTAATTCAGTGATAAATACTATAATAAAGAAGTCAATCTATAGTCAGTAGTTGCCTCATAAAATCCTACTTAAAAAGAAATCAAGCGTGGGATATTCATTAGCTAGCCTGCATAATCGTGATATAAAACTATTTTGGCCATAGTTAGTTCTATGAGGTGGTACAGAAAATGTATTCCTCTGACGTGTTTCCCCATATGATACGTGCAATCCTATTCTGTCAAGTAACAAAGGACAGTTATATTTGTTATGTAATAGGTTATACAACATTATAAGATCCCTATGATCCCGACGTAGCCTGAGGGTTCTGATGTGGATACTTGCTTCAAGCTGAGAATAATCTAGTTGCGGTGTATTAAGTTTATAGGCCATGTAATTCAAAAATTTATGTTCAACCCTTTCAATACTCAAGATATGTACATTATACAAGGATTCCAGACAGAGGAGGAGTATTCCAGATGGGTTCTTATTAATGAGCAATATAATTTTTTATAGTTTAGGTATTAGTAAAGTCACTGGTTATGCGCTTAATAAATCCTACTAGTTGGAGAGATTTGGATATGGTGTTCTGAATGTGAGGAATGAAAGTAAGCTTAGCATCCATAGTCAGACCCAAATCCTTAACTTCGGGAACAATAGTAAGAAATTGCCCTCAATCAAATAATATTGTTCAAACTCCGACCTATGAAAATTTATCTAGTGACACTTTGAGGCGTTAATATCCATACCGTTGATCTCACACCCACTACCAATTTATCCATGTCCGACTGGAGCTTTAAACAATTCTCAAATGAGGAGATTTATATGAACAGTTTCAGATCATTAGCAAACAGGAGGAACTGACAGTAATGAAATTCAAGTCATTAATAAGCAAATTAAAGAGAAGGGGGCCCAAATGGGATCCTTGGGGAACCCCAAACGGGACCCGTATACTCCTGGATTAAAAATTGTTGAATCGAACAATTTGGGATCGACTTGTTAGGTAGCTACGTAACCGGGACAGCAACGTGGTTAGTTAGTACTGAAAATATTGTTTTTAAAATTTTATATGTATACACACGAACAAACCCGAACAAATGTTTAATATAGATATTTGGAAAGACAATGTTAAAATTTAAAAGTGATTTAAAGGCACTCGTAAACTGTAAAGCAATTGCACCTAACCTACCATAAAAAAGAGCAAAACCAGTACATCTGCACGAAAAATAACTGTTATGATATTGGCAGCCCTTTAGTTTAAATTGGGTAAAACATTACTAAGATAAAGCTGTGTTTGAATTACGGTAATAGAACACTGATTGCTTGGAATACGTATTAATATACGAGATGATACTGCTTGTATTTGTTAAAATTATTAGATCCAAATTTTTCGACGTTTGTGACTATGGTTTGCAAAAAAAAACATTTTTTATTAAAATATTTGTAGCGGTGATTTTCAGACATTCATACGCAATATTCCTTATCGTAATTTAACGAAAAAAAATATTTTCGAGTTACAACCATAACATACAAAATATTTTTTCGGCGAAAGTCACCGCAACAGCCAAAGCCGCCCAATTTTTCGGTGTACCTACTCTATAGGTGTCCTCCATAGTTTTTTTTTTAAATCGACGGTCTTAAAAATGGCTCGTCTATGCTCCGACACGTACCAATACTGGCGAGTCTCAAAACATACATAGGGCGCGTTTAGCGATCGTCAGCATCTGAATTGATTATCTAAATCAATTCGAGTAGCCTTTCCTTGATTGCTCCATTACGAAACTAAGTAAATGATACCACAATATATAGATATATTGACTAAATTCTTATTTTAACACTATCTGTTGAAACCCATGATGAAACAACACATTAGTTTTTTTTAACACAGTCTTCAGATTAAACAAAATACTGCTGATAAAATCCTATTTATGTTTTACATTCTTAATCCTGCTTGCAAACTTATGAGACAAAATTCCTTAAAAATAGAACTATTTCCGGTAGGCTTTGAGATGTGCCACTTCGCTTCTTATTGGCTTGACGTGCACGTCTCGGTTCATCCGGATAAGTTGTTGCTGACCAGTATTCGCCACGACAAGAACGTGATTTCAGATAAGAAAATATAAAAGTTAAATTTGTTTTTGAACGGACTGTATCAGTAGTTTCTTTTATCACGACTTTCCTTGTGCTTGTTCAGTGTTCGAGCTCGGGACAAGCCTAATATTATTGAACATTCCCATCTGTATCCTTGTGCGGACCAAGATATAATTTTTTGTGGTAATTTTTATGGATTAAATAAGCGAAAAGGTAAGTCATTTTTTCTAAAGAGTTGAAAATTAACTGACGACACCGATTTACTTAAAAGATTAACGCCGTCTGTTGATAGACGTAACTGGCCACAGAAGGAGATTTTTCTTACTTATTAATTCAAAGCAACAAAATATTGATGTTTATAGCAGTAAACTTCTAAGTAGTCGTTTTACAACTATTAGGTACTACAAAGTTACCTGGATTAACTCTATGTAGAAGAAAACTTTCCATAAATTGTGGGTTCTCTCCTGATCGAATTTTGGTTTTGTGCTTTTGTTTCTTGCTCGGCAGTAAAATCAACCTCACCTAAAATGTGTTTTGAGCTAGTTAACTAAAAGGTTAGATTAAAAAGTTTAACGTCACCACAATAATTTTATGGAATGCATCGTTATTTCCAATATTAAACTATTATTTTATTGAAGTTATTCATTACCATTACATTATCTACAAGGTGTTATGGAAATTACTTATTATATTTAAATGGGTGACTCCTAGGGTGTCCTAGAGAAAGTCTACACACTCTTTTTTAATCGAATATCTAAATACTAAGGTAGGAACCCCATTTACCTATCTGGGTCGGTTAGCAACAATGTGGGTCACTAGAGTATACTAACAATGTTGTCAGATCACACCGCATGTATCGTCCTTGCTTGGATACCTGCCGCGCGCGACTATCGTTGCTTCAGTGTGTTTCGAGACTCGGGGGTGGAATGATGCTGTCGAGGGTTCCACGTGCATGATGTATATGAATCTTAAACGTTTTGTTAGTTGTAGCATTAACCGATTTTTTTTCTGTTGTGAAATAATTCATAATAAGAAATGTTGTGATGTGATTTCAAATTTGTGTGATATTACCTATTATTGGTTCTGTTGCGAAACATACTTTTTGTGCTTTATTTTCTTATGGAATTTAATTATAAAATCGAAGGTAAGAGAGTATGAACCTTAAAATTGTAGTCTTTTTTTCTAAAAAGTTTGAAAAAGAAGTGATAAAACGTGCGTTTATAATTCTGTGTTGCAATATATGACAACATCGCCTCAATAAACTATTGATTGCGAACGTCCTCAGTAGCGACCACGTAAATTTTCAGATTTCATATAAAGTGTATATTTCGTACAATAATTCAAAGCGCCATTTAAGGTTTTTTCTTCAATTTATTTTCATCTCAGAATTTGTCTGTTTACATATAATAAGTCATTTCCATAACACCCTGTATAGTAGTTCCCCGCATGTTATACAAAATGGTAGTGTAAGGTACCTATAGTTGTATAAAACATCTATGTATGTATAACTAATATATTTCTAAGGTTATACAAGGTGATTGATGTCTATTATTGTCCCTATTAGATGTTTATGAAAAAATCAGTCAACGAACTAATTTGATAATTTGGCAGCTAATAATATCTAGACATGCTCTATTTTTAAAAATAAAAGTCGTGTAGTGTTGCCGCTTCTATTAGAAAGTATCAGCAACTTTGATAATTTAAATGGAACATCCTATGTATTTTTTTTAGAATCCCTATTAATTTCTTAATAACTTTCCTTAACATTTTCCCATACCTCTGTTATCATTCTAGAGATAATAGTTAATTTCACTTTTCACAACATATCCTTCAAAAAGGGCTAATATTTTTGAACTCTGACAAATTAGCGCAAAAAAATTTAATTTAGAGTCAGATAATACCCAGAGGCCTTTCACTCACTACAAATACTTTGATTGTTTGGGAAAAATGATAAAAAACATGTTTGCTAATACGTTTTAGTAGAATCGGCACGGCTGCTCGGCAGAAAATATTTTTGAAAGAGAGAAGCATGTCTACTGATATAATACCCGAGATAATAAATAATTCAGAGAGGTCTATTTACTATTATACGCCACCCACGGTGTCCTAAGTATAATTTTAATACTTTTATTAATTAAAAAAGAGCTATCCCTAAGTAGGTGTAGGAAACATGTTGGTAGCAGGTTGTTGTACTTTATTAAGAGGCTAAACACCCGAATTACCCGGATTTTTAAGTTATTGCAAGTTAATATTTAATCATAAAAAATATCGAAAGTATACTTCTACAAACAGTTTGTCTTATTGGTTCAAATAGAACCACGTATAATTTCTCGTAGTTGATTGGTCAAAGCCGTTAGTTTACAGGGATGCAAATTTGCGAGGGAAATTGATAACTACAATAGTATTCGGGTTGTTCGAAGAAAATATTAGAAAGAGCTATTAATTTAGATTTGTCATCTGAAACTTTCAGACTCATAATTTTATATTGATGAATTTAACTGGGTGGATATAAAGGAATTGGATTTGATAAAAGCGGATTGGAAGCGACAAATTAGCAACTCAGAACCTCCTGCCTCCTTCATACGGGTTATACGCTTATCAATATTTTTCTGCAGTTCGTTTCCATCTGAGGATTTTCGGATTTAACTATAATAAGAAAATTCCATAACACCCTGGTGATTTTTATTAGTACATAATTGAACAATTTGTAGATTTTTTTTTCTTTGTGATGTGGTCAGTTTGGTTGACTGAGAAAATATGAAATATCTGCATGATAGTTTTAATAGTTTTGGTTTAAAATCGCTCTTACCAAATGAACCTACAAGACTTACAAGATATATACCTGTTGAGAATCCGAGTGCAATTGATTATGTAGTGTGTGATAAAATGTGTATCTACTTTTAAAACTTGGATCGTTGCAGATATTTCTTTAAGTCTTTTACGGGGGTGGAGGGGGATCGCAGGCCCGTAGTAGCCCCACTAAGTGAACCAGTAGGTAAGATACAGGGTGTTATATAAATGACTTATTATATTTAAATAGGTGACTCCCTGGGTGTCCTGGAGAAAATCTACATACTTTTTTTTAAATCGAATATCTAAATACTAAGGTAAAAAACCTTTTTATCCACATAGCGTCCCGCCGTTCCATCTGGATCCACTTGGCAACAATGTGGGTCACTCGCCCTTGCTTGGATTCCGCGCGCGCCGTTATTGTTGCTTCAGTATGTTTTGAGACTCGGGCATAGAATGACGCTGTCGAGGGTTCTACGTGCTTGACGTATACGAATTTTAAACGTTTTGTTAGTTGTAGCATTACCCGTTTTTTTTTCTGTTGTGAAATAATTCATAATAATAAATGTTGTGATGTGATTTCAAATTTGCGTGATATTATCTACTGTTGTTTCTGTTACAAAACATACTTATTGTGTTTTATTTTTTTATGGAATTTAATTATAAAACGGATTATTTAAAAACAAGATCGAAGGTAAGAGAGTATGTACCTTAAAATTGTATTCTTTTTCTAAAAAGTTTGCAAAAGAAGTGATAACGCACGTCAAAGACGTCTTGTTGTCAAAAACTGAACACGTGCGTTTACAATTCTGTGTTGCAATATGGCAATACCGCCTATAATGCGCTGACCTCTTTTGAGACTCGAGACTGCCTCAATGAACTATAGATTGCAAACATCCTCAGTAGCGGCCACATATAAAGTGTATATTTCGTTTAATAATTCAAAGCGCCATTTATGGTTGTTTTTCTTCAATTTATCTCAGGATTTGCCCTTTTAAATATAATAAGTCATTTCCATAACACCCTGTATAATAAAAAGTAGCAAAGTACTAAATAAAATATACAAAATAGATTCAACTGAAAGATAAATACATTTTTGTTTCAATTTCCAGTAGCTCATTTCATTTTAAAATAAACTTTGCAAAATAAATGTACTATTTTTAAGTACGGTGCTGGAATTCATATACAAATATATACAAATTAAATTAGAAGGCAGGTCATTAATGTCACGTCAGACTATCATTATCTGGCGAGACGGTTTACTGTAACCACTATATAGGCTTGTCCAGTACTTACTCGTACCTGTGTATGTGTGGGCTGACCGCGATCTCTACTAGGAATATCCCTGGCCTGCAATACATGCACCGTCATTTTTCTCATGGGAGCATCATATAGAAGAGCAATCTCCAAGTGTCCACATCTGGTAACTAATCTTCTACCGTTGATCTCGTCTTCTTGATCCAAATTGTGCGTTCCGTCCTCGACTTCACAAGAGATAGCCGTAGGGTCATTGGCTGCAACGCCGACAAGTCGTTCTTCGCATTCTGGGTTCATTACAACTATGCACTGCAAAAATAGATCAAAGATGCCCATTTACTTTAATCTAGAAAGTAGAATATCGTACGTATGTCAAAATTTTTCAAATTTTCATTCTTTTATGAATTGATTGTATATACTCATTTGGCTTTAATGATTCCCTAGTGAATTACAGAATGACCAGGATAATATCTGCTTCTTGCAGATGTTTTTGGTCATATATTAAAAAACCTTTTTAATATAAGCCTTAATGAAGCCTCAAACCAAAAATTGTTATAACTGCCCATAATGTAAGGGATCTTCCCCTACTAGCCCCTAAAATCCGAATACATGTTTAATGAAAATTCGATGTATTATAACATTATTGTAATATACCATCATATAATACCACTTACGTCTCTATTTCTGTTGACTTCCCCAGGCTGTGCAGTATTAGTTTCCTCTACTTTTGAGTATATCTGATTGTCTATTTTTGTTTCTCGTAACTCTATCGTCCTTAAAAAATAATATCACCAGTTATCACCTTTAATATTTTTTCTGAAATTTGGAGCTTAAATGTGACTCTGTTCTCACCAAAGCAACTGGCAACCGAGACGCAACATCAATGCGGCACTAATGCTTAAATACGCGTGTTCCCACTGACTTAAGGCAACTCAACTGCAACGCAACTAGTTGCCCGGCATACCGCGTCGCCATCGTCAGTTGCTTCCAGTCGCTGTGTCATGGTGGACGAGACAGCAAAATATTTAACTTTTGTGGCTCATTCGGTAAAACCTATAGAATTTAACCGGATCATTATGTAATTCCTGTGCCACTATATAC
The DNA here is from genome assembly GCA_963991005.1 of Barypeithes pellucidus. Taxonomy (NCBI): domain Eukaryota; kingdom Metazoa; phylum Arthropoda; class Insecta; order Coleoptera; family Curculionidae; genus Barypeithes; species Barypeithes pellucidus. Next base: position 27,614,589 of record OZ022556.1, read on the forward strand.
GAACTATGTCTCAAATTTATGGTATAAAAAGGGTTAACCCAAAGCTGTCGCTCAGTTTTTTAACGAGCAAGTATGTTGCGGCTATATCTTCATCTAACGAAGACGACATTCTGCTCATGTCAAAAGAGACTTTAAACCAGTTGATTCCAGTGGGAACGCAAGAGCAACTCAACTGAACTTGCTGTCGCGTTGCAGTTGTGTTGCGGTTGCTTTGATTCCAGTGGGAACGCATGAGCAACTCAACTGAAGTTGCGGTCGCGTTGCAGTTGCTTTGCGGTTAACAGTTGCTTTGTTGAGAACTTAAGTGATTCATTAGTACATGAATAAAATAATTTACAGGTTGATTTTTATATGAATGCTTCTTTCATTCATAAATGCATTGACTAGATTTAGTCTAGGCTTAGGTTGATAATAATGAGATATTTTTGTGTAGATTCAAGTCTATGTTTAAATTTGAAAACATAAATCGTTCGCCACTATACAGGTTGAGTCCGGAAGAACGACCAAACTCCATGAACGTATTTTAAAAGTGAAAATAATGTAAAAAACAACGATAATAATATGGTCATATCCGATTTTCATGAACAAAAACAAAGTTTCATATATTAACAATATTTTATTCATAGCGTACTTTTACTAAATGTGTTTTTGCTCGTCTACGAGAAGCGCCTGTTGCTCTCCTTGATTACTTCATGCCTTTCTTTAATATAGGCTGTAGTATTTCTAATACGTGGAATTAGCGCATCGCGCAGGACGACTTTTTCTTTGTAAACTTGATCCAGCTCCGTAAACAAAATTCTAGTAGTGTTAGTCTGTGTCCACAACGGCGCACCGCACTTCGCACTGCACCACGTACCGCCCATATCTTTGCTGAGGCCAACTAAATAAATCCACTACTTTAAATGCACGCGGCCACAAGAGCGCGTCGCACCGCCCTTAGCATGGCACCTTCGCCTCGGTCCCAGAAATGTTGTGTCCACAACGGCGCACCGCACATCGCACCGCCCATAGCCTTGCTTAGACCAAATAAATAAATTCATTACTTTAAGTGCACGCGGTCACAACGGCGGACCGCACATCGCACCGACCATAGCATGGCACCTTCGCCTCGTTCCTAGAAATTGAGCTTAGCATTTCTTGACCCTCGCCCCTGGCCTATGATACAATAAACACAGTGACATCCCCGCGAGAGTGATATTTAAATCGATCACCTTGGTTTTTTTTTTTAATTCAACCTGACGCATTTAATGTCGCGGCGAAAATACTTAGTGCTAACACGCTATATAAAGAAAATATAATATTTGAGTCTTCAGGTTACTAAGCTTTCGCAAAGTCGCAATAATATTTTTACATTGACGTATTCAAAATGATGGTTCTTATGGCGGCCAAATTGCTTATTATTAGAGATGCCGCCGGAACCGGAGCCAATATGTTTCCATTTGAAGAAATTGGGCTTTATGGGAAAAAGTCTTTTAAAAAAGTTAAAAAGTGTGTAAAGAATTTAAAACACAATCCAACTTGAAAATTGCATTTTTATCAAAAATTTGGTTTAGAAGTAAACCATTTTGGGGAGCGATCTAGATGAAAAAAATTAAAGAAACAGTATTTATACTGTCAAAAAGTGAGGTATGTCGTTGAATTTGGAATGTTATTCTGAATCCATATAGCCTAAAATAAACTGGATGTTCTATTTAAAAATCCAAAGTAGAGGTTATTTCAGCATAAACCGTGTTGAAAAAGTGACAAAATGTGTCCGGTATGTCATAAAATGCAGAATAATAGCACATACAGGCCCGCCAAATTTTATTTCTGTAATGTAAACAATAAAGAAGTTATAAGGGTGAGCGTTCCTCCTGAAACACCCGGTATATATATACATATTTCATATACACATAGAGCAAAAGCTGTAAAATGACAAAAAATATTGTTCAAGACTAAGTGAACGACTTTAATTTCAATTCATTTATGAGTTACCTTTTTAATGCTTCGTTAACTTCAGCAGTAACTTTTGTAGCTGGTGCCACTCCATGTTTTTCTCCAACAGAGCTAGTTGTCGAACTACAACATGAACTGTTACTACTCATTCCAACCCTCCCCTTTTCCACTAATGAGATGAGATCATGACGAGCGGGCATGAAATGACTTGGCGGCCCCAACGATGGTATTTCAGAATTTTGACGACTCCTTGGGCATCCCATTTCTGATTCGGAACTAGAGTCGCCGCCATCGAATGAAAATGTTTTTACTGGAACAAAATGTTCTATGAAATGTAGTAATTCACATAATTATAAACAGCAGTTTAAGGGGGTTTTAATAAACAACGTCTTAAATTTACAGTTACACTGAGAAAAGCTCTGGCAAACTCTTTTTTAGGATTATTTTAGCTGGGATAGTATATTTTCTACATCTAACAGCAAAATTAATTTCTTGTGACAGTAGAAACCATTTTCTTGGACATTATTTATACTTATTTTGCTATTATAGAAATATTTAATTTATAGCGATAATTAATTAACTATTATTTCCCGTTATTAATTTTTATACTTATCTATAGTACTAAAACAGCTTGAGATATTGGATTAAAAGCGGCATGTTTTAAAAATATTTTACATTATACAGGGTGGCCCAAAAAAGTGTGACAACATAAAGTTATATTTTTTAAATGGGGCACCCAGTATTTTATTGCATATTTAGGTTCGTATTAGTATCGTTTATAACTGTCTCAAATGTTATTTAATTTGGTTTTGTAGTTTCGGTGAAATAAATTAAAAACTAGAAAAAAAGTTTTGCAGTCCTGAAAATCAATTCAGGACGATTTTTTTAACCTCGGCATTGGGTGAAATTTATGACAAGAGGTCTGGAGATTGAATCTAATTGCGTTTATCTATTTTATACAGGGTGTTCATAATAAGCTTTCAAAAACGCCACATTTTAAAATAATTTTTCTCAAGTTTTTCAAATGGAACGCCCTGTATATTATTTGGCTATTTGACGTAGAATTCATAGACAATTTTTTTTTGTTATACAAGCATATAAGTTATATCCAGCCGTTTTCGAAATAATTGTAAATATCATAAATTATGTTGGTTAAATATAGTTTTTATTGGGAAATTTTGTTATAGCCGACTAGACTAATAATTGTAAACTAAAGCAATTGTTCAAAATAGCTTTGTATTGTAACAGTTTTTATAACGGTAGTAAAAGTCTTCTCTCAGTGTAGGGGTTTAAAAGTTCAATTATAAGAATAAATCCATTCTTGTGTCGTAATTAACTGTTTTGGTTCCTTTTCAAATTTACGAAAAAAAAAGTATTTTAGGATGTGCAGTTGTCATTAATAGAATTAAAACTATTGAAAAACGATTTAACTGAAGAAATATGGAAATCAAAATAAAGGGTTTTCCAATAAGAACGATATGATTTTGAAACGATATGGTAACCATGGTAATAAAGTTATACCTGTCATTAGATTAATTTATGTTCAGTATACTCAAGTATTCGTTGGTATACTCTAATAATTTATTATGGCTAAATACGCATTTCAAGAGCGTTTGGTTATTATCAAAAATTTTTATGAAAATAGGCTTTTTTTGTGAACACTCATCGCGCACACTTTGGTCCAAATAATCGCCCTTCTTTGCTTGCCATTCGTCGCATCGTTGAGAAATTTGAAAATAATTTTACTCTTCACGATATAAAAACACCAGCAAGACATTGAAATGCCAGAACTATTGAAAATCTTGCTGCAGTAAGAGAAAGTGTTGCAGAGGATCCAAATTTGTCAATTCCGCGCCGTGCTAAACAGTTAGTGCTTAAAAATACGGCAACGATTTTGCAAAAAGATTTTTAATTATATCCGTATAAAATTGTTTTGACTCAAGATCTTAAGCCACTGGACCATCGTAGGCGCCGAGAATTTGCTGCTTGGAGTTTAGAACAACTTGAAAGGGATCCTAATTTTGCAAAAAAAATGTTAAAATATGATTCACGAGATGCCCTTGTATCCGGTAAAAGTAACTGTATGGTGAGATTTATGGTATGGTGGCATCATCGGAACATTTTTTTCCCAAAATATGGTAGGAGATTCAGTTACAGTGAATGGTGAACGATACCGACAGATGTTAAGAAATTTTTTGTGGCTAAATTTAGATGCACTTGATTTGGAGGATATGTGGTTCCAGCAAGTTGGTGCCACATGAAGCTATCGACGTGTTGCAAGAAAAGTTTGAGGAAAAGGATAATATTGATATTATAATGCAACTGTTCACTGGCTCCCAAGAAGCTGTGATTTAACAGACCACAAACTCTTGACACATGGAGATTGAACATTGAACGGCTGCATTTGCCAGATCACGCCCGATTTATTGTACAAAACCAACGAAAATTGGGTTAGTCGAATTCGCTCGTGTAGACGAACTCGAGATGGACATTTCAACGATGTGTTATTCAAAACATAAATGTTATTGATTTTATTTCATTTTAAAATCAGATTGTTCTTATTGGAAATAGATGCCAATTAAAAATTAAAGGGTATCAGGTATCTGTTTTCAATTGGCAACTTTAATGTCATTATACCACCTTTGCTACGTCAATGCCGACCCAGGCGACCTGACAACTAAATAGTTAATTAATATTACGTATTTATATTTTTATGTTCTGCTTTAATATAATTCTTCATTCCTCTACAATATTCAATGAATTATCATATATTTCACAATTGAATAAATTTATTGTTTCCAAATCTCCCCTGTAGGGGAATCTCCAAGATTACTAATATAATTCACCACAATTCGATCGTACATCGGTCCTGACACATACCCTGTTGACGATATGCAACTCAACATACAACAACTAATTTAACATTGAATAGTCCCATGGCCACGGCAGATTTGTTCCTGCCGGAATATGGCGTAGCGGCGCAGGTTGACGTTTATCGCAGGCGAGAAATTTCGAAAATAAGTTAATTTCGGTGGTTAGTACTATACCACATATATACACTCGATTTATAATAAATAAAGTCCAGTGTCAATTAGTTTACAATCAGTAACTAAGAACGTTGCTTACTTAATTACGGTCCAATCCCTAACAATTTAAAACTTGAGATTTCGTCCATAAATCTAAATCCACGTTCTTTATAACCAGTTGAATAGTCAATTTAAATAAATTAACGATGCTTTCATTGCTTTGACTATCGATAACTATTACTACTTACTAGATTCGCGTTAATTGACCTGGATACGTCAAAAATTTTTGGCAGGTTGATGTATTCGAGCAATTTGTTTTCGGCCAATTGACATAATCCCCTACTTACAATCGATCTTACGACCTAGGAAAAAAGCTCACTCTTATTTCCTATAGACATTTTTTTATTGGATAATTTATTTACTTTTTATTGCTAATTAATATGTGTACTTACAGTTACAACATTGTAGAATCCATGACAATGTACACTGTATTCCTTTATAGGTTATAAAATGGGCAAACTTACTCATTACTTTATACTTCAGATGATTTCCATTAGGAAAACTTAACTTAGTCACGGAAAGAGTATTGATTAAAAAAAAATAACGATTTCTCTTTAATAATTAACGACAAGGTCACTGTGTTATAGCAAGCTGACAGGAAAAGGCGCTTGATAAGCATTATAATATTAGGTTGATATACTATTAACAATATTTAGTTAATTTAATTGTACGAAATTGCAACAGGTCGATATATTTTAAGACTTAGGAGCCTCTTTTAAATTTTTTATTCATAATGTCTAGTTTATTTATTATTTTACTCAAAATAGGCCTAAATAGCCTATTTCTGATAGTATTATACATACATTATGTCAATTTGTAAACTTTCCACCCATAATATCCAGCTTCTAGTAAGTAATATAAAGGACAGGAAAGGCACGTCAGTTATATTGTGAAGGACTACACTTTTAAAGAATATTTGCAGCCTTCGTCGGTTAACCCCCTGGAGGGGTAGATATTGTCACCAATTCACCCTGTATTAACGTATTTCTAGTCGATTTCTGCTGGCCGCCGGAGGCCTGCAGGGAAGTGCCCGGCAGACCGATAACCCCTTGGTGTACGTCTTCATCCTCGACTTGGTCTTCGACTTCTAGAGTGACCACGACTGGTAGAACGAACCTCTCGCAGCAAGACAAGTGACCTAATAATTGGTGACCTAATAACCCCCATCCATAAGCAGTATTCAGTTGAAGGTAGGACTGGGTTTTTGTATAATTAATGTATTTAGGGAAAAGCGTAATTAGACAAGTTGCATTAAAATGATGGATCTTTTATTTTAAACGTTCCCGTGACACTATAACCCTTAAGATCATAAATGGGAATTTTAAAGGTCGTTTAAATCCATTTTCAATAATAGGTACCATAATTTATTATTCTTTGAGAAGAAGAGAATATTAAAAATAACAGCCCCAATATCTCCACAGGGTTTTTAAAATTTAGGAAAAAAAACACATATTGATTCACCCGGTATAATATCGCTCTATCGAACATGACCCATCATTAAAAAAATTCAGCACATTCCTAATTAAATTATCTATAAAATGGCAAAAGAATTGTAAAAATCGGATTAAAAACAAAAAAAGTTATAAAGAATAAAAATTAGTGAAAAATCCAGGGTGCCGGTTTCTAATTTTTAAATTCTAATTACGTCTATATTTGGAATGCGAATGCGAAAATAATAAATAATGGTATAACACCAAAGATATTTAAACGACCTTTCAAAAGATGATTTGGCCCTTCTTCACGTTTAAGATTTTGGGGGTTGAAGGTAAAACTTCGAGGGTTGCAAACATTCGTTACAATAAAATTGACGTGTCTTTCCGATTTTTAATATTATTTATTGAAAGCGAGATATTAAGGTTGAGAAGTTTCAAATGTATACCCTGTATATCTATAGTTTATATAGGCCATTTTGGTATATGTAAATTACACCGATATGCGCTTACAGCGACACATGAATGTAAAGTTTACCTTCAAATTACTTTTTCAAGATTCCTGCATTCGTACGGATGTCTAATTTAACACGATACTGCACATCGTAAGAATTTAAAAGAAATCATGCTATACATGAGTCCCCTTTACCCTTTTTTAAATAGCTTGTATATCTGATTTTTGTTGTTGTTTGTTTATTATTTATAAAATATTACCTAATTTATTTCTAGAAGAATGGGTGGTCACGCTGGTCACGTTTGAAACCAGAGGATTCGGCACAGATCTAGAAGCTATTGGAGGACATGCCTCATCACAGCAAGTAAGGGTTACTCCTCTTACGGTACCCCACCACCATCCCTTGTTTTTGATATAGAGCAGGAATACTAACATTATGGCTCCTAGACCGGCCAAAGCTGCCAGCATAGTTCCATCTTTTCCTGAAATAAAAACGCCCATTTTAGTTATTATTTTTAAAATATTATTAAATGATTGCAATATATAATAAATATTGTAAGAAATAAAGACGCTACTACGAAGGTTGTCTTACGGGTTTGGTATGTTTGCCTAATATGGGTGCAGCGTTATTTGTCTCTATTTATGTTTAGTATCGATTTTTATATAACATTATAATTTCAGCCGGTAATTCTGGGCCATTGGTTAAATGATGCTTCCAAGTAACTTCTATTGCAATAGTTCTATTTACAGATAACCAAGACGCCCAAGATGCTAACCTGCTGCAACTTTCGGTAGTCCAATACATGAAGCATTTTTACATATAACTACTACTACAGATATTGTGTAAAAATATTTATTAAAGAGTTATTAAATTTTAATTTAAAATTATGTTGTCAATTATTATTGTATCGAATAAACAAACAAAGCTCTAATAAAATCGGTGAATCGTACATATGAAAGTTGTGTCAAACAATTTTCTAGCAAGAAATGTTTATCATATGTGTACAAATTGTAACCAAAACGTTTCATTATAATACGATACGATTTTACAGAAAGTCTTTGTAACCTGACGTCAAACCAGAAAAACAACTCTTTAGATAAAATAAAATAATTTAAACACTTTTCCATTATGTAATACCTTTTTGTACAATTAATTGAAGAACATTTACGACGGGCTATCTTTTAAACAACCCGAAAAAACATATGGAATAGTAAAACCACGTACATCACTAGGTCAAATGCCAATGACCTCTTGACGCCTTACATCGTTTGAGCCAAGTAGTTTCATATAGCTCCGCACGCTTGCGTCTGTTAGTTGAAAGCCAACCAGCGGCCGGATACGTTGTGTCTCGTCGATCACCAGCACACTCTCAGCAATCCGCTCTGTTTTTTTGGTTTACGCGTGTATCTTTCCCGTCCATAAATAATCTTTGAATATTGTTTTTATTGACGATTTTCTTCTGGACGTCAAATTTCGTCGCGTATAATAAAATGTAATAATCTGTATTATTGTATTTTCAAAAGCTAACTATCGGTTCTGTTTCACTATTACTGTGTGTACATAAAGTGTTTCCCGGAGTGTTCCCATGAAAAGAAAAAAAACTGATTGTGTTTGTGCCTTGGTTTCCTCGCTCTTTAGGTATAAAGATAAATACAAGTAGGTAGAAAATAATTTATTTTTATAATTTTATATGGAATTTCAGTGTTACATTAAGTTTGGCAACATTGCATTGGCTCTGGGTGAAATGTTGTACAGTAGCGCGGACTGACCTGTGAGTAAGAGTGTTTGTTATCCCACTTTTAAAACGGTCACCCATTTAAATATAATACGTCATTTCCATAACACCCTGTATGAACAAACCGAAATGAAAAGTTTCTTATTCATCGATATAACGCACTTACGCCACAAACGACATCATTCCTTAAAAAAATAATCCTATTGGGCTGCGCTTTTTTAATTGGTTATAGCTTGCAATATGTCGGATTTTTTCAATTTTCTGAATAAAAAAATGTCAGAGCGAGTAAAAATCTAGTCTATATGACGGGTGGTCCAGCACAACAAAAGTTATACTCGCATAAGATGGGTGTGGCCTTTGGCTGCTTCGTGAACTCGCGCATTGTCGTGAAGAAGATGGACATGTGCCGCAAGCACGTAAATTGTTTCGCTGTTAGAATTTGTTTTTACTTTTCAACCCCGTCTCGTAATACTTTTTCTATGAAATCCGACAGTTTCACGGCAAGTTTTCTCTTCTCCCTAATCTTTCATCCGACTAAAAGTCTAGACAAATTTTACAACTATATTTCCTGTCTACAAAAAATACATATTAATGTTTCAGGTTGCTAAAGGAATAATAAACCTTGACCTACATAACCAGTAAAAACACCCCAACAACAGCTTGAACGATTCGTTTTTCTTTACTAGGCTTAAGATAATCGATGCAAAATTATTGCTTTACCATGATAACAGCATATCAGGATCGTTTATATATTTAATCACTGACCTCCTCGCTAATCGTAAACTAACACGTAAATTATAAGCAGTCTTTAGGGAAATGAGGGTTTTACACAAATATTTGCGTACCTATTATGGCCGTTCTGGACTAATGTTAAATAGGAGAATTTACCAAAAAATGACCAACTGGGATGGTTTAATATACACGTCGGTTATATATATTTTATGTGATGACAAAATAAATAAATTCCCCTAGTTCTGACAAAAGTAATAACTGATTACGAAATCAATTGAAGTGAAACATTCAAGTTTAATTTTAATAAATTATTACTAGAATCTTTCAGCTCTAACGCTCTTAGCTATGCATATTATTAAATACTATCACGTGAGCTTTTAGAATTATTCTATTACATCGGAAGCCAAGACATATATTAAAATGTATGTTAATTTTCCTAATTCTTAACAATTGCAGGAAATACGACCTACATTTTGTCAAAATCAATAATCTTTTCCTCTGATAAGGAATATATAATGATAGGAAATTATCGACAATTTTGAATATTTCATTTAATCAATAAATTTCGGAATATAATTGTCGGAAGAATAACGATAATTTAATTGTTTTTTAAATAAAAAATTAATTTTAACAAAATATAAAATTTATTACATTCACAAATTAAAGTTAACTTCGCAGGTGTCAATTATGATCAAAATTATCGGATACTGAATAATAAATATATGATATAAAAATAGCAAAATGTCAATATGTTTTTTATTTTAAACAAAAAATATTATAAAAGTTAAATAAATCAGTTAATTTTCCAGTGATCCTGATGACTTACTACCTTTATTTTAACATGTAGAAAAACCTCTCTAAGTATCCTGATGTATTATCCAAACACCCTGTATATAAATAATGTCCGTTTGAATTTTGATTTGTTAAATTTCCGAATGAAACGAAGTCGCGCGGTAATAAATCCGGCCAATGATAAAGTTCATCTTTTGCTGCTGGATTCACGCATTGTCGTGAAGAAAGATATGTTTATGACCGAAACCAAACCGTTTTACCTAGTTATTGATGGTATATCATATTTTCAACAAGAATAACTCCTGCTGCAAATTGAAATTAATGCATATTTTGAAAGGTCGACCAATAAATTTATCAAAAAAAATTTGGTTTGTTCGGGTTTCTATTATTGCTTTGAATTTAAATCACTCTTCAAGGTATTTTTGTTCTTACAATGAATTTATCAACAAAATTTGGTGTGTTCGGGTTTATATATATAGGCTGTTGAAAAAAGGTCGGTGCCCCAGAATAACTCCGGTGTATCGCATTGCAGCGGAAAATATCTAGGGAAAAAGTTGTTTGGTTTTGAAGGAGGAATAGTTTGCAATTTAAACCACCCCCCACTCCCTCAACCCCCGTGCGCGGGTGGGGGTAAGTTAAGATTTTCAAATGGAACCCCATATTTTTATTGGCGTATCGTGTTCTCCGACCAAAAATTAATATCTTTTGTCCGAAAAATGTTTTTAATTCGGGCCCATCCTTCACCAATAATCACCATGAGAAAGACAATATCAGAACCGTGCGAAAATCAAGTTTTATCCCGGAAATACTATTTTTCTCTGTCTTGTACGAACGTGCAATACAAACAACTTTTTCCACGGCCATTTTTGGTACAATGCGATGCAACGGAGTTATTCCGGGGTACCGACCTTTTTTCAACACCGTGTATATATTTTTTTCTAGTATTCCTCGTATCTTCTAAAATATGAAAAATACATTTACTCCTGGATGACAATATTGTTGTTTTCAATATAAATCACTCTTCAAGGTATTATTTTTGTTCTTATCCATACTTCAGAAATTCTCTACCTTCTTTCCCTGTAAACGAACGCCTACGCAGGAATGGAATAATCCAGCCCCCACCACGTGGCTGCCGATATCGATTCTTGAGGCCAGTCAGTCGTCGCAAATCTTAAATTCGTCTAAAACATGCATGTCACAAGCTGTGCTGCTATGCTACAAGTCATGCTACGTTGCCAGTGCCCCTATAATTACGCTTGGATAGAATCGGAAAAGCTTAAATATTTTAATGCAAAAAGTACGTTTAACGCTCTTTCCTTAACCTCCTGCCTGCAATAAACTTATTATCGATACAGTAAAGTTTACATTATACCGTTTTTGCTGTGTTTCTCAAGATAGTGCACAATACAGAACACTCAATTCAAATGATATGCCCACCGGTAAAACAGGCTTGTGTATACATATAAAACTGAAGAGAAAAACAATTAAAGTCCTTGAATAAACTGCCGCTATGGAATTGAATACCGTGTCTGCTCCTCTGTCTCCGATGTCATCGATACGGACTTGGTGTTTGGTGTGGAGAGCAGTGACAGCACGCAAGCCGCAAGATGCAGCTTATAAAGGGTAACTCCGAAAGTGGCCGAGAGTAACCGAAGAAGCGACGAAGGTTGTTTTTCAATGAAAATATTTAGCGTGCCAATAAAAACGTTTATAAAGAAATTCTTTGAAGCACCGTAAAGTGCATTCCTTCCCCAGCATATCTAAAGATTAAGGACCGGAAATAATATTTTTAAAGAGTTATTTAATTGTCACTATAAAGTAAATATTGTAACAAGAAATCAATTTTGCTGTTACAAGTAGAAAATATTCTATCCCAGCTAAAATAATCCTAGCAAAGATTGTTTAGCTTTCTCAGTATGGATTCACGTTGGTTTTGAATCGTTGGAGGTTATATTCGTTGGGAAAACGACCTCGCGAAGGTCGTTCCATAAGGATGAAATCCTCCAGATGAAAGAATTCTTAAATAATGAAGTTCGAGGAGTACTAAGCTTAACCAGATATGGATTAGCGGTAGTGGTTCGTCGTGTATTTCTGCTATTCGCCGCTCTGGGCGGAGTTAAGAGGGCAAGGTCAGCCGAGCACTTTCCATGAAAATATCTGTAAAAGAGTTAAATCCCCAACCTTTCTTCGATGTTCTAGGCTGTAGAGGTTCATTGTCAGCTCGTGGTCTCCAATCAGACGAATGGCCCTCCTTTCGATGGAATCCAGTAGCCGAAGAGTATATTTGGGTGCAGAGCTCCAGACATGAGAGCAGTAATCTAGTGATGGTCGAATCTGGGCTTTGTGTCACATTTGGGCTTTGTATAGTGTCAAAAGTTGTTGAGGTGTGTACAACTTTCTGGTTCGGAAGAGTACACCAAGTTTCTGAGAAGCTATCTTGGCGATTGCCACAACGTGGTTATGCCAAGACATATTTCCTCCGAGATTGACGTCGATCAAATTAATAGATGAAGCCAGTGGGATTGCGTGTCCGTCCATGACTATATCCGAGTCTGCAATGTTAACCTTTTTAGAAAAAACTGCTGCCTGGGTTTTTTTAGCGTTAAATTCGACTTGGGTACTGTCACCCCAACCCAAAATGTCTTCCAGGTCTTTGTTGAGGCGTGATACTTCATGCTGTCTGGGAAGATGTGTGTCGGCAGCCGATGTTTGTGCATTCAAAGAGAAAGATGAGATAAGTGTGCTATCGTCAGCAAAGGTAAATATCGAATTTTCAGTTTTCACTAGGAGGTCGTTAATGTAGAGTAAGAAGAGAGTGGGAGACAATATGGACCCTTGAGGAACACCTGCATTGATGGTGAAGGTGTCTGAGAGAAATCCGTCAATCGCCACTTGCAGAGAGCGGTCCTTAAGAAAGCTAGACAACCATGCACAGAATCGACTGGGCATACTATAGGATCGCAGTTTACTTAGAAGTCCCTCATGCCAAACACGATCAAAGGCTTTAGAAATATCCAGTGCAACAACCCAGACTCCAGTTGATCTGGACTTTCGAAAACCATATTGATGATCGCTGATAATATTCAAGACTTCCAGGTACTTTAGAAGATGTTGGTTAATAGCTTTCTCCATTACTTTTGATATAACTGATCTCTAAAACATACTACTTGGGCTCATATGCTCCTAATAGATCTATAAATTATCGCTATTACCGTACTTTTAACACAACCTGGCACACGCATGATTGTGACTGTCATGACCAAGGCGCTAGTGGGAAACTAAACCTCACGTTCCCTCGCACCCCGACTTCATTGAAGCATCAGGTTGTTGGATCAAATTACTATTAAGACCCGTCGGTGCCTCTTTGTCATTTTATTTATTGACTTTATTTTGGTTACTAAAAGCGAATAAACAAATATGATGGAAATGGGGAATGGGTCCCCACTTGGGGTACAAAGTACCATTTGTACTTTGTAAACAAGATGTCCCAGAATATGTAGGCAATCTCCCGGTTTCAGATACAACACTTAAAAATAACAGGAGAAGTACCTATAAATTTTTCTTCCTACGGCGATACGGGCCCGTAACGGACCTCACTGGAAATCGTTGTTTTTTAAATAATTTTTTAGTATAATTGTTACTAGATGAGTCTCCTTTACTATTACTAGGTATTAACATATTTCATAACAATTCATTTAGAAATCTAAGAATCAAACCATGTTAAGTTTCTATAATGTTTCCTATAACTTTTTGAGATATTGACATGTAAAAATAACAATCACAAGAAAGCATACTATTTTTTAAAAATCTTATAGGAAATTGAAGGTTATAACCTTATGGTATTTTAATTGATATTCAGGTCGAAATGAAATACAATGCCCACTTTTTGACTTAACCGATTTAATTTTTTTGACGAGGCCTTGGAGCATCATCATATCAATTGATTGCAGGAAAACGTTTGAGTGTCGCCGATAAATGTTTTTGTAAAGTTTCGGTTTTCAACGCGATGTGTATAACCCAGTAGCATTTTTAAGGGGGGATATAGGGGACTTACTACATACTTACTATAAAAATAGTAAAACTAACCATAATTTACGGTTCTATATCAGTGGCGGCTCGTGACCTATGATAGAGGGGGTTCACTAGTATGGTGAAATTATTTTTAAAATTTTATTTTTGTGTAACGACCAAACAATTACTTTCCAGGAGTTTTAAATGTAGAAAGAAAAGAAGTAATAAGAAAATGCGTGAGGTAAAACCTATTTTTATTTATTTTTTAATTTTACACAAGGAAATACAACTTTTGGAAAATAAAAAAGATTTTCTTAGTGTGTATAGTGCTTAAACGTAAAGTCCGTTCTTCGGTCGAAAATTGATCAATAACAGTCTCATTAAAGTTTGGAATACCCTCTATAATTTTTTTTTCATATATTTGATTTTTAAACTTTCTAATAAAGTCCCTAGATTTACCCTTTGTGGTTTGCGTTAAATTAATTTCGGATTTAGGTCCTCCCGCATTCTTCACTTCAATTTCTTGCTCCAAACTCAAAGAGCTAAAGATATTTTTTAAATAGTCCACCGTCAAACTATTCATTTTAACTTAATAAATAGGTATATAATATTAAAATATTAAAACATACACGCTCGAATTTCTAACTAGATGCACGAACAGACAACGGCGCGGCACACACTAAAATTGTGCGCCTTTTTCATGTTAAATCGCCAAAGGCCCGCTATCCCCGCTGTCTCCCGCCACCTGTTACTGCAGAGAAACTGCATTATGCCCCGCCTACTTAATCGCACATGCTAGCAAGTCTCATCATAATCGTCATTAACCTCGACCGAGGCACGGTTTTCGGATCGAGAGCCTATAATATACAGTTTGGTTGACGGTACGATAAAATTTTAGGGAGGGTCGGACTTTATATAAATAATATTCAATGAATACAAATTAATATTTTTTTATTCGTTTTGGGGGTGCACGTGCGCATGTGCTCCTGTGGAAGAACTGCCACTGTTCTATATGTGACTTTTATTAAGAACTGACATAAAATTATAGCAAAATTTTAACAAAAATTTTTGTAAAAATTACCAAAATAATTAGTAAACAATTTTTATTTTGTAAAGTTCACTAAAATCTTTTGTAAAATTTACTCAAATTTTTTTGCAATAAAAAATACTTAAAGTACAAGAATAGCCGTCAGTAAAATGTACCATACACCAAAATATTTAACTACTAGAGTTATAAATACATTATTTTCACTTACATTCGTTGTCAAATTTACAAAATCTGTTAGTATGAATATACTAAATTTATTACAAATCCTAACTATAGTTTTTTGCAAATTATATTTAAAATATTGTTTTGGTACGGATTAATAATGAAAATTGTATTTAATACAATATTTTTAGGAAATCGTACAATAAAATATTTACTATAAAAATTTTACTTTTTTGTTACTTTTTTAGTGTCTATTAGAATTTACTTTTACTATATATTTTAGTATTTACTTGATTGTACTAAATTTATTAGAAATTTTAACTATACTTTTTTAGAATTTATGTTTAAAATATTATTTTCGTATGGATTACTAATAAAAAATGTAATTAATACTATATTTTATAGGAAATTTTACAATAATAATTTTACTATAGTCTTAGTTCCGTGCATAGATTTTTTATAAATATTGTATCAACTGAATAAACTATTGGTGGTTTTGTGATTCTACGTATCAATAAACAACCTTTTTGAAGCAAACATATTTATCTCCAACGCCCCTACCCCTTCCCCCCAAGGTTCATCACTGAATATGCCACTGGGACCCTCATAATTATTCTGTAAAATCAGTTTGATAAATATAAAATTTCTCAAAGGTGCTTAACGGAACTCATTAACCAAAATGAAAACAAGGGCTCCTTTAATGGGCAAGACTATTTTTGGAACTTAAAATTGATAAAAGTTTTTGTTCCATTTAAAAGTTTACTGAGGAGGCGTTGAGAAAGAAAGTTACTTATTACATTAAATTTAAGTATTTATATTAATTATTTCCTCATCATAACAAGATAAATTCTAATTTCGTAACTTAGATTTAATGTTGATATAATAAATATATTTATTTTGCTTCAATAGAATAGAGATAAATTATGTCTTCATTGTAACAGTTATAAGCTACAAAGGCGAAGTTGAAGACTACGCATCCTCACTTAAGATACACAATACCTAACATTATATAAAAAAATATAATTTACATTATTTACTTAATTATCGCTTAATATTTTAAAAGTTCCTTAATAATTTTCATTTAGAGTCAGTACAATTTCATTAAAGAGAAATAATAAGGTTAGACAGAGTCAAACAAAAACAGATAATATATTCTTGAATTGATAATTTAAATTACAAACCAGAAAGGTATCTGACATCGAAGGGAACCATATTGTATAGTTTAGCTATATTGAAACTAAACGATCTTTCAAAGTAAGAATATGTATGTGCTAGGGTTGTTAAAATACATTTACGATGGAGATCTAAGTTGTGCTCATCACTGCGGAATTTAATACTCTTATACAGGGTGAGTTTTTTAAAGTGTTACAAGGCGATATCTCGCAAACTATTTAAAATATTTTCTTGAAATTTTAATGAGGTAATAGTGAGATAATAGTGAGATAAATAAACATATTTTTGTTATCTACCACCTTTCCCCATTTTGAGGGGTGGGGGGTAACTTTGAAATTTTAAATGGGAATATGTACTTTTGTTTATTAAATTCGGATCTACATAAAAAACTACGTATTTGTACAAAAAAAAAATTTGGTTAGCTCCACTGGTTACCGAATTATAATTAATTTATTATTAAATTTCTATTGGATTTAAAAAATAACTAAATTTAAAATAAATCAAGTTCACTTATTTCAAAATTATTATTCGTTTACATGGAAATGCGTTGTTTTGACTTCAGTCAGTTGAGAATTTTTACATATCAACGATTATTTCTCAGCTTGGTCAATTGAACATGGAAGCGAATTTTAGTGTGCAAGTTGATATGTTGTTAATGTTGGGGGAGTGCAGAAGAAACTACAGACAAGCTTCACTAAGGTGGGCGGAAAGGTTTCCTAATAACCTGAAATCTCACATGGCATTTAAAAGGCTGGAAACTAGATGTCGCACTACTGGCAGCCTGAAGTCAAAACCACGATTTCGGAAGCGAACTAAAACAGATGCAGATAGGGCAGTTGGAGTTTTAGGAATGGTAGCTATTAACCCGCATGTAGGTTCCAGACATTCCAGAGAATAAGCCAAAAATCGGTTGTGACCATATTGCATATGTACAAATTTCATCCATACCACATTACACTCCACCAAGAGCTTTATGGGCAAGACTTTGAAAATCGCGTTACATTTTGCACTGGATGAGAACTGTGCCAAATCAACATCCTTGGTCAGTTAATGTCTGGTGTGGTATAATTGGAGATAGGGTTATTGGTCCGCATTTCTTTGAACGCGATTTAAATGGAGAAATGTATACAGATTTTTTAAGGAACGAATTACCACTATTATTAAACCAAAACATAAATCCTGACATGTGGTTTCAACAGGATGGAGCTCCACCGCATTATGCAATACAGGCCCGTAATCATTTAATCGAATTGTTTGAAAACAGGTGGATTGGTCGAGCTGGTCCGGTCAATTGGCCTGCTAGGTCTCCGGATTTGACCACTCTTGACTTTTTCTTCTGGGGATTTATAAAAGACAAAGTGATGGCGACTGCACCTACAACTATAGACAATATGAAAGACTGAATCCGCTTTGCCTGCTTATTAGTGATACCTGAAATGTTAGAGCGGGTACGAAATTCGTTTAAAAAAAGAGTGAGAAAGTGTTTGGAAGTTGAAGGGAGACATTTCGAACATCTTCTGAAACATGACAGGCGATAAAGGGTAAATAATATTTTTTAAATTTTTATAACCTAATTAATTATAATTCGGTAACCAGTGGAGCTAACCAAAATTTTTTTGTACAATTACGTAGTTTTTTACCTAGATCCGAATTTAATAAACAAAAGTACATATTCCCATTTAAAATTTCAAAGTTACCCCCCACCCCTCAAAATGGGGAAAGGGGATAGATAACAAAAATATGTTTAAATATGTCCCCCCATCTCACTATTACCTCATTAAAATTTCAAGAAAATATTTTAAACCGTTTGCGAGATATCGCCTTGTAACACTCACTCACTCACCCTGTATAGATAGTCCGGACATTTTTTACTAATAATTTTATTAAAAGAACTAAAGAATGGAGCACCATACCTACGTTCATTCATTTTTAACCATTTTATTTCTCTCAGATTCGCAGACACTCCCCTTTCATGCTTCTTTATGCCCCCTATTACAAACAATTTAAACATTTTTAAACAATTAAAAAACAATTTTGAATTAACCGAAGTCTTCGGGCATCAGCATCGAATAGACATGGGCTGTAAACAACATCAACGTAGTTAAAGTGTGACAATACCTACGATTGAATCACAGAGCATTTTTTTAAGTTTCTCATTTAAAATATTCCGTTGAGTGTATAGTAACTTAAGATTCGCAAAAGCCCTTTCAATACACATAGTGACATGCTCAGAGAATATAAGGCTGGTATCAATGACCAGACCCAGGTTTCTTCCCGCACTAACCAGTTTAGTTGCTCATTATTTATTAATACTTTTACCCGATCTTGATAAAATGATTGATCCTTTTTCCTACCGAAAAGAAGTCTGGGGGGATTTGCTTCGATTTATACTAAGACAGTGGAAGTTAGACATTTGCATTTGCTCAACGGCGTTATCAATTTCACTAGGTCTAAAATATAAGTAGAACTGAGTATCATCCGCATAAAAATGTACCTTGCACTCTGTCAAGATAAGTCACAAGTTGGGATGTGTATATAATAAAAAACAAAGACCCCCAGAATTGAGCCTTGTGGAATTCCATTTCGAAGGTATCTTTCTTCCGACCTACCACTACATGCTAATATGTGGTTCTTTTAAGAACGGATAATTCCTGGATTCCTGACAATGAAGCACTGAGGATGACGAAAAGGTTGAAAGCGCTCTGCTAGTATATTTAAATCTTGCACTAAATTACAAAGTTGTTTTGCTGTTCTATCTTGAGAAGTGCACACTGCCACACCAAAGTATATTTCTGATGAACAAACCCATGTTTATATGAACTTTTCGTCTCACCCAAAGAATCGGCTCTTAAAATTACTGCACATACTTAATTAACACCCTGTATATTGTAAAACTTGATTAGGTAGATTATTATAATGTCGATATCTATAACGAAACATATCAAAACATATAAATACAACCCTGTTCATAGAATTAATATAATAAAGTTATAACAAACAAAGTAATAAAGTATTTTAAATTCATAAATATTATATTTCGTTATAAAATTGCCTACCTACCTACCTACCCGATAAACAGACCATCGCAATGGTCGTTGTACGAAACGGGAAGGCAAAAATGGGTTAATTAATTCAGTGTAGGAAACGAGAATATTTCAGGTAAATTGATGACGTATACGAAACGCGAGTGTACCACACGAGAATGGATCAGACAAGATTATAAAATACGATCTAGACATTATATTGATTGATTGATTCCCAACCTAATTAAAATACATAAAAAATAATTACCCGGATGATACTTCCATATATCTCCTTAGTAAATGTAGGTAGACTATTATTAAAGGTGGTAAAAAAGTAATGTTGTACATTTGCTGCCGAAATGAACTTTCCCTAAACATTCTAAAGTAATATTTTTTCGTTGCCGCAGGATGAAAATAACAAGAGGCTTAATATGTACATATAAACAGGAATATTATTATGCAGCATCTTTTAATGCGTATGATATTCTCGAGAGCCATTATTGCTTTTTTTCACAAAAAATACTGCTTTAATGCAGCTAAATGGTTGAATAATTTAAATTAATAGATGTAGTAGCAGAATTTCTGTAGTAAAAAGCTATAATAGGCGACTTTTCCAGTTAAGTTAGAAATATAAGGGACTACTGTAGTGTAGCTGTTTCGTTAATGGAAGAAATTTATCCTACTAATAATAAGACCTCGTTATTAATATAATAAATATTTAATGTCTGATATTTTCGAAAAAATTTGAAAATAATTTTATTGACTTATTTGTTCGAAAATGAGAAATGTTTTGTACATAAAGAAACTATAATTCATCTTAATCGGTTAAACAGTTTTTAAGTTACGTCGGTGACAATAGGTTTTTCTATATTAAATATATAAAATAAAAGAAAAGTTTACTTTGTTATTTGTCACTACAGTATGTCCACGGATGTGGTTTACAAGAGGACAAATGGACTAAAAATTGAAAGATAGGAAAAAAGTCACCCTTAATAAACGTTTTTGCTTGTCTAGAAAATACGATTCATCATAAGAAATTTTTTTATACAGGGTGGGTAAAAACTGCAAAAATGGTATTTTGAAAGATACGAAAAAAAGTCACTCTTAATAAACGTTTATACTTGAATAAGGAATATAGGTGATACTTGTTGTCAATGTCTTTATTTAATGAGGTAATTATAATAATAATAATAATACGAACATTTTTATTAACATGAAAAGAATACGATAACGATTTCATAATTCAAAAACTCCACCCCCATACTCGACACATTTTTTCAATTGCTTTCTCAAATAAGTGAAATCGATTGGACAGCCTGGATAATTCTGCCCTTCAGCACTTCAATATCATTTGGTATTGCGAGTCGAGACTTCTTGTGGGCCACAAAACTGGGCCATTCCTGCCAATCCACCTTGGACCAAATCTGCGGTCAAGCCATTCTCTAACCTCACGAGTGAAATGGGCTGGACAACCATCTTGCTGAAAATACATATTTTGTCGAAAATTTAATGGTAGATTTTCGAGTTCATCATTGAAAAATGTATCCATTTCTAAATATGAGAATCTATTGCACGTGTTATCAAAAAAACATGGCCCTATAATGCCATGGATGGATATCGCACACCACTTTTGTGAAATATTGTCTTCTCGTCATAATTCCGAATTCGGGATTTTCTAAAGACCAGTACCTAACGTGCTGGGTTGCAACGGTTCCATTTGTTGAAAATGTACTTTCATCAGAAAATATGATACATTTATAAAAATCAACATTTCTACTTATAATTTTGTCTCCTATCCACAGGCAAAAATCAAGTCATTTCGCGTCGTCTTCCTCTTCCAATCTTTGATTAAAGTGCGGTTTATACGGATACAATTTATTTGCTTTAACCGAGTAACACGATTTCTAAGGGACGTCATAGAATTTTCTTCAACAGAATGAAGAACTAAGACTGTAGCAGCATCATCATGGTCGTATTTCTTCTTTTTTTTTTTGAGGTCCAAAACCGAACCAGTTCTCTTGAACTTTTTTATTAACTTGCCGATTGCCATCCTAGTTATTGGGATTCCTACAAATTTCTCGGTAAATTGTTCCATGACGTAGCGGTATGAAACTTGACCATACCCATAACATTTTATTATTAAAACTCTTTGTTCAGTAGATAGCATTTCTACTTAAATAATAACTTCATTAAATAAAGACATTGACATCACCTTAAGTGTCATTATTATTTTAACTAGGTTCACCAGTCAGAGGTGTGCCAGAGAACACTTTTTTGGAAATGATTTTTACATTGGTAAACCTTTTAATGAATGGTTCTACTTCGATTTGTTGTGTAGAAGACACATTCATTAAGAGTGACTTTTTTTCGTATCTTTCAAAATAAGGTATGTTTACTCTTTCACCCTGTATAAAAAAAATTGAAGTTTTTCATGATGAATTTTATTTTCTAGACAAGAAAAAATGTTTATTAAGAGTGATTTTTTTTCGTATCTTTCAATTTTTAGTCCATTTGTCCTCTTGTAAACCCCATCCGTGGATATACTGTATATTAAAAGAGATTTGGCGTTACGGCCGTTTCGTAGTACAACTACATCTTCAAGGTGCTCACACGAGAGTGATCCCAAACTAAGTGAATATAATATAGGTAGTAGTAAAAAATAAAAAATATTATTTTGGTATAATAAATAATGTTTGGCACAGTAGCGTAATAAACTTAAATTATGGATAAACGGGTCAGTATTCAGAAAATCCACATGCCAGATGGGATTTTTACATTAGTTTTAATAGTTTTAATATAGTGACAAATAACAAAGTAAACTTTTGTTTCATTTTATATATTTAAAATGTATTGTCACAAAGTAACGGACGAGTCAATCAATTCTTTTCCTATATTGTCAATAAGAGAACGAAAGGAAAGTTGTTCTTATGTAGCATAGTAATCCATTAATAATAGTAATCTTTAGATTTTTAGTATAGAAAACTAGCAATTTCAAAGAAACGTTTTATTACGTGACCTTATCTCGTTGTTATTAAATGTTATATTAAGCAATTTTCTGTTATATAACCATGACGCCAAAATTGATGGTGTTCAGAAATAAGGTATTTTGGAGGGTATATGCGGTCTGGACGATTTTTTTGGAGGAAAAATTCAGTTCTTAAACCTTTTCCGGAAATTTCAGATAAATAATTTCGCCATTTTAATCAAAAATATTACTGAACGCAGTAAAATATTTTTCATCAATATAAAAAAACGTAATACAACTAAAATGCCAGATTATGAATTATTAAATTTGAGAATTGAAATATTAATTAAAAGAATAAACAAAATGTCCCTTTCTCCCTCCCACTTTTCTAATGAGTAAGAATATTACAATTCATTGTGTAAAATAGAATAATTGTGATTATTTCTGATAAAGATAAACAAATGTGTTCGAGTTTGAAATACAGTAGTTTGAGAATATATGGAACAACAGGGGTTATACGGAATATACGTGCAAAAATCCAAATTTACGACATTACGAAAAGTGCCGAACATTTTAAGTAGTGGTTTTTGGGAAAATATAGGCAATATTTAGGCGTTTTACGAAACTCAAAGATTATCCTCTATCCGATAGAGATAGCAGATATGCGCAACGCATTTATTTTTAATACATCATCTACTAAACAATCCCCTAAACACCTTGTTTACTTAAAGGTTGTCCCAATTATTTTTTGGAAGCATTTTTTCGAAAAAGTTGCTTTTCTCGGGATATATGGGACGATGCCTGAAAAACATAAATATGTCCATGGAACGGGCTATCGGATGAAATTATGGCCATAGAAAATGTTGAATTGTCCCTGTCAGAGGTGGTAAACAATCGTTTATCCTTTAGGCAGGTTGCTACCCACTTTGGTGTTCCGGTTTTGTCGCTTATTATTACCATTCCTAGAAATCTGAAGCGGAATTTCTTATTTGTCCAAAGAACTTATTTCTTTTGAGAGTTTTATTTTGTTCCTACTTATTTTTTCCTATTTTTTTTATGTTCTAAAATATTACTTTTAAAAAAATTTGTACTTTTATGAGCATTTGTTACCACCTAGTTACTTTTGTATATATTTGAGGTTCTAATTAACGCAATAAGCTAATACAGTGTTCTTTTTGGTTCCTCATATTTATACAGTGTCACCATTAAAGTTGGAACCATATGGCGAAAGTATTTATTTTTCGATTTCGGTAAACTTTAAATTTACCATAAGTTTTTGCTTCAATAAGGACCAAAAATGGCATAATTAAATGGGTCAAATTTGACTTTTCCTCCACAAAATGTCGATGAATGGCATCTATTGATCGAATTTTAAAAAAATAATTTGGAAAAAAGTTGTTTATATTGTAATTTTATATCAACATACCAAATTTGAATCACTTATGATCATTTTTGTTCTCTATCTATTTTTGGCCAATATCTATTTTAATTGAAAATGGAAGTCGACCCTATCACCATAATTATAAACAACGACTTTATTATTCTAATAATATGTCCATTTCTTCAACATATTTATTATTTAAAAAAAACAATATTCGCCTTTTCATTGGTTAAATCTTCAAAGTTATGAGGAGTTTACTCCACAGATGGCAACATTTTTAAACTAATTTAATTTTTTGAGGAAACTGAATATTTTGGTAGAATTTTTGGTATAAATAACGAATTTAAACGATGACTATTCCATAAATAAAAAATATACTTACGGCGGTAGGGTCGACTTCCGTCTTCAATGAAAATAGATATTGGCCAAAATAGATAGGAAACAAATAATATCATGAATGATTCAAACTTGGTGTGTGTTGTGTGCATAAAATTCCAATACAAAGAAATTTTCCAAATAACATTTTTTTTAATTCGGGTTTGTTCAGTAAATGCCATTTTTCGACATTTTGTGGAGAAAATGTCGAATTTGATAGTTAACAAAAGCCGCATGGTCCCATTTAATTATATAATTTTTGGATCGTATTGAAGCAAATACTTATGGTGAAGTCAAGTTTTATCTAAATCGTAATGAAATTGTTCGATATATAGGGTGTGGGCAATCTCCCGGGTTCAGATAGAATACATAAAAATAACAGGAGAAGTTCATATAAATTTTTCATCTTACGGCCCCCCTACGGAGATACGGTCCCATAACGGACGTCCCTGGAAATCGTTGATTTTTAAATAATTTTTTAAGTACTAGGTGTAATTTAATAATTTTTTAGTATAATGGTTACTAGATGAGTCTCCTTAAAATTCTCCCTTTTAAACACATTTGGCTTATTTAGTTTGCCAGGGACGGACTAGAAGTAACACAAAAATGCGTTTTTTTACACCCTGTATGATGAAGGAACGACAATAATATTTTTTTGGATACTCTAAACCTTAAGCTGAAAAAAAGATACTTTTGATCAATGTCGATAAAATGAACTGTTTTCGAAAAAAAAATATTTTTGTTAATACATTAATTGCATGTCGGCATATTCAGTATACATAAATTCCATTACTAAGTTAGTAACTAATAAGACAAAGGAGAAAAACCGCAAATTTCAAGACACTGTCATAAACTGACACTGGCATAAATTCTTATTTAAATCGGTACATGTGAAAATACCATAGCAACAATGAGGGAATTTTATGAACATAAAACAACAACCACTGGGTTAGGAAGAAAAATTTATATCAACTTCTCTTGTTATTTTTAAGTGTTCTATCTGAACCCGGGAGATTTCTCACATATGCTGGGACACCCTGTATATAATCAATCATATATGAAATAAACATGAATTTTCATCGATTTTACATGCAAAATTACCCTTGTTTCGTATATTCCGAAACTATATGTTTTTCGCTTTTTATCGTGCATTTGATGTAGTCAATCATGATTTGTTGCTTGCTAAATTACATAGATACGGCGTCAGGGGAAAGCCATTTCAACTTCTTCAATCATACCTACATAATCGATCTCAGTTTGTAAAAGTTAATGGCAAGCAGAGTAATCTACGTACTATTGAAAGAGGCGTTCCACAGGGTTCAATTTTAGGACCATTCTTATACTTAATTTTTGCTAATGGTTTGATTGTTTTTTTAAAAAATAAGTCTGCTATGCAGACGACACAAATGTCTTGAGAATTGAAAATGATGAAAGTTCTCTAAAAGAAGCAGCAGAGGCCATATGTAAAAATCTGGTTCTCTGGGCTAGAAAAAATCAACTTAACCTAAATACGTCCAAGACCAAGTCTATTCTTTTTTCTTTAAGGCCGAATGCCAGAGATGACAGCGTCATCCTGTTTGAGAACAGTGTCGACTGTTTGACGTCGTCTTCGGATGCTAAAATGTTGGGGGTTGTTTTTGACCAGGGCGTAAAGTGGGACCGTCATATAGAAATATTATGTGCCAGGCTTCGCAGTGGGTGTTATGCTCTTAATTTTCTCTCGGAACAGTGCAGTCAACCTGTTTTACTAACACTATACTACTCAAATGTTCACACTCATATTCGTTATGCTATAATAGATTGGGGTTCCAGCTCCCAAGTGAATAGAGTGTTCTTGTTACAGAATTATGCGGTACGTATCTTGTCATCATTAGGTTACAGGGAATCTTGTCGAGTGGCGTTCAAGGACAAGGAATTTTTAACTGTGGCTGGTATTTACATTTTTGAGTGTTGTGTTTTTGTATTTAGAAATAGAACTCATTTTTTGAGCACTAGAATGGGTCACTCGACACAATACCAGAACAAGAGAACTTCTGCTGCCACTTATTCATAGTACTGCTTTGTTTCAAAGGTCAGTGTCATATAACGGGTGCAAGATCTTCAATGCGTTGAGTTCTGAGATAAGAAATTCTCCTAATATAAATATTTTCAAGAATAGACTGAAGCATTTATTAATACAAAAAATTTGCTGTACCATTCAAGAATTCTATCTCAATGATTGTCGTCGTATTGTATCGTCGACAGCTACAATTTTAATTAGTAATTATTATCTTTGTTCGTTTATATTATTAGTTTAATTATCCTACAATTATTTTATTGTTTAGACTTTAGATATAGAAAACCCTTGACGTTTTCTTCAATTATTGTATATTATTCTCTTTTTTGCAGTTAAATTGAAGAAATAAATGAACTATTATTATTATTAAAATGAATTATTTTTATTATTATTATTATTATGGGTAATACAGAACAGTCGAAAATTGTAAAATAAAAACAACCCTTTATTGTCAGCACCATCACCCTTAAAGGGAAAGTCCTGACTCGCTAAAAAGTTTGAATAATCACAAAAAGTTATTAGGAAAAATAGGTAAAAAATGTTCCGGATATCCCCAAACAACGGTATCTTAAAAACCATGCCCTTCCGCCAACAAACGACAACAAGTTTTTATTATATGCCCAAAAATAAATATACACATCCTTCCTTAAAAATCATCAACTTAGGCGTGATGTGTCTACGACAGAGAATTACTCAAAATTATCGTAATAATATTGGAATTACCCACATCTTTTCATTCGGGGGAGTATTTCCCCAAAACTAGGTCACCACGACCATTCATAATGCAGCACAATGCGTATGAAATCGGGACAAAGGGTTTTTTGGCTTAGCAATATATTTTCTTAGTCTTCATATGTTGGAAATTAGTGCTGTATTTAAAAATTAGGTTAACAATATATTGATTATTCGACTTGTTAAAAATTTTTTTAATTTTGAACATAGGCAGCGAATAAATAAATTAATTATAATTATCTATGTAAAACTGTTTATTTAGAGTTTTTCTTGGCTTGTATACAATACAATATCTTAATATTATTTCTTACCTGATATAGCACTATGCTCCGATATGAGAACCATTTTATTTAAACAATTTTTTTATTCCAGTTCTCAAAAATCCGCATCGTCAAAGAACATTTTCCACAAACCATAAACACGATTCACGCGCTAACATCAAACGACAACGAAAAGTTTTGAAAAAAACTGTTAAACTGTCCTTAAAGCAGGTTTACGAATTTACGTATGAAGATGTATGACTATAGTTCTATGAATTTTGAAACACACTGTCGAAAACATTGTGCTCGTTTTTAGAACATGCGCACGAACTTCTAGCTAACAGCTGAACGCTTGCGTAAGGATGAAAAAGGTCCTTGCAAGGACTTTTCCCGTCCCATGTTTATTTTCCGCAGGATTTTCATTCAGTTGATCGCTTAAGGACACATCATGATACGTGATATCACGCAACGTGACCCAGCCTAAGCGCTGGCGATGGCACTTTCTCAACGTATTAAGTTTGCGGAGGTGGCTATTTTATGGCTATTCAATTTTCTTTTGATTTGTATGTTCTTTCTTTCTCAGTTATACTAGTATATGGTCATACGCAGTGGTTTTTTTTTGCTAATAGAAATAAACTAAAATATTATTGTAGATGTATTAAAGACTACAACTTTTTAAAATAGACTCAGGGGTATAGGTATACAGAGGAGGTAAAAATAAACCTAATTTGTCATAGAAAAAAATTTCTAAAGTGTCCCCTAACGGTGATTTAGAGCCCCAAAAGGGCGACTTACTTTTTTGGCTGGTATAATTTAATGAAATTTTAATATTTTATAGAAGGCATAAATAGTCAGTAAACCATACTGCAGTAGATGTTTTACATTGTCAGCGAAGTCAGGGACGGACTTGCCACTACACTCGTTGGGCCAAAATTTTGACCGGTGTCATCTGACAGAACTGAAAACTGATTTTTTAATTACTTTACTCGTTCTTTTAAAAAGGGACTCGTTATTTAGTGCGATAAAACTGGCTGTTTGCAAGATAAATCGGTTTTTATGCTAAACGCTCATAAGTTACTATAATGCTAAACACAAACAGGTAAAATTTAAATTTTGCATTAAGATGGTAATTTTTAAAAATAAACAAGCAATAAATTACTCGTATATTATTGCTAAACTATTGATTTTGCCGATGAATGAAATTCTCGACGTATTAGTAACTTTTTAGAGTTTCGCATAAAAACCAATTTATCCCGAAAACCTCCAGTTCTGTCCGAATAAATTAAGAGTATTTTTTTTACAGAGGAAAAAAATCAGTTGTTAGCTCTGTCAAATGACACCACAATTTTGGCCCAGTGTAGTGGCAAGTCCGTTCCTGACTTCGCTGGCAATGTAAAACATCTACTGTAGTATGGTTAGATAGATAGATAGATAAACTTTTTTTATTCAATAAAGCCAAAGAGGCATAGAACAATGTTACAATAAGGTTAGGTTTAATGACTCTTTATGGCTTCTATAAAATATTAAAGTTTCATTAAATTATACCTGTCGGCTGAAAAGTTACAGCCAAAAAAGTAAATCGCTGGGTACCTCTTTGGTGCTCTACGTCTCCATTAAGGAGCATTTTAGGAATTTTTTTCTATGACTTTAGGCTTATTTTGACCTCCTCTGTATGCTCTCGAGAAATTAGCCCTGTATACAACGAACGCAAGATAAGGAGGGCCAGTACAGGGATCTCGGAAACACGACAACCGTAAGAGATACAAAGTCGGTTAAATGGAGGTAAAGTTGCGCATACGTGCCTAATAATATGCGGTTTAGAAAGTTTTAATATTCCGAGTAGTTCCGGAGATATCCGAAAAAAATCGAAATTCTGAAAAATCGTTGGATTTTTTGAGATCGAATTCTAAAGTAAATTGCACTTTTGCATTGCCACTTCTTCCGCTTTATCTAACAGCGTTAATTGTTTTGTAATCCGACGAGTCGTCTTCGAAGGGCCATTATTAACTTTCTTTTTTAAATACGGTCCTGCTTTCCTGATATTGGAATTTGATAGCTTTTTTCTTCCGAATGCAACGATGTATGACGTTTCGAGGGTTTTTTGAACAACATCAGGAAATTTTGGGATACGGTCCTGTATTTCTCCTAATTTTATAAATAATATCTCTTAAGTAAGCTCTAAATTTTTTTTACTTATGTTGGACTAGTTCAATAAATAACAAATAATTTAATAATAAACCACAAATAAGTGAACAAATATCATTCCAAAAAAGTAATAATACGAACAACGAAAAAAGTAATGAACAACATAATCAGGTGTTTAAAATGATTTCTGTTATTCTCCAAGCACAAATAACATCTTCTAACTGCTTCAGCATTTGTAAATTTACGTTCCATATTTTCTGGAAAATAAAACCTCGTCGCCATCTTAATTTTTTTGTTTCAAGCGCCTACTTTTCGTTTAAATCCCGAATCAACAGAAGTTTGAAATAATGTTTCTGTATTTTGTCACTTCTTTGTGGTTTATTATTAAATTATTTATTATTTATTGAACTAGTCCAACATAAGTAAAAATTTAGAGCTTACTTATGAGATATTATTTTTAAAATTGGGAGAAATACAGGACCGTATCCCAAAATTTCCTGATGTTGTTCAAAAAACCCTCGAAACTTCATTAAACCACAATATGTCATACATCGTTGCATTCGGAAGAAAAAAAGCTATCAAATTCCAATATCAGGAAAACAGGGCCGTATTTAAAAATATAAAGTTGATAATTGTCCTTCGAAGACGACTCGTCGGATTACAAAACGAATAACGCTGTTAGATAGAGCGGAAAAAGTGGCAATGCAAAAGTGCAATTTACTTTAGAATTCGATCTCAAAAAACCCAGGAAAACAATAAAACGATTTTTCAGAATTTCGTTTTTCCGGATATCTCCTACTCTACTAACTACTCGGAAATTTAAAACTTTCATCACGGCATATTATTAGGTACGTAAATGCGCAACTTTATCTCCATTTAATCGACTTCGTATCTCTTACGATTTCCGAGATCCCTGTACTGGCCCTCCTTGTTTTGGACACGTTATAGGTAACAAGAACATTGAAATTGATTTCTATAGGTTTCTGATTAGCCTGATCAATTCTGTATGAAAACTGTCACTTGTCACGCGTTTTCCTCCTCAGACGCCACCATTCTTGATTAACACAATTAAATTCAAATTGGAACTTATTATTATAAATATGTTGAAATAAAACATAATTCGGAAGATTTTATATTTTTAGAAGCATATTGCAAACAAACTAAAATAATATCACGTACACAAAAACGATGCGATTTATTAGGATATGTCGTAAATTTTATTTCAAAGTTTTTACACTATAAATAAAATATATTTGATTATTTTTATTAAGGCATTATACAGGGTGTCCCATAACTTAAGGGCCATATAGCAACTGCAGAAACTAAACATCAAACTACCCCCCATTAAGTCATATAAGTTTTTTCGAAATGTTTCTCGTTCTAGAAATACAGGGTGTTGAAAGTGAAAGTTTATTTTCGAAAATAGATTCTTAAAGAATTTTTAAACTAAAAAGGTATGCTTGGCTCGATCGTAATATCTCTAACCGTTTTCGAGATATTTCCATTCAAACATCACAATGCATAAAAAAATCATAGTATAAATCCTAAATCTATATCTTGACAAAAAAAGAATAAATGCCTTATTACAGCAGAACATTATTTCAAATAATAAATAACCTGATTTAGGTATTTAAAAATTATGTCAATATTTTATTAAATGCCACGGTCACCATTTTGTCAGAAAATAAATCATAAATGCGATCGCCCTGATTTTTTAAAAATTGATATAAGTATTACTTGTTGACAAATTAAATAATATAATTCGAAGAGTGGAAATATCTTTAATTTTTTTAAACAATAATTTATAATTGGAACTAGATTGTTGCTGAAGACATACATATATTTTGTTTTAAAACAGAATAAAATAACAAAATGTTAACCAAAAATATAAATGGGAAACAACAAGTCCCCATACCACATATTCAAATTATTTAATTTCCATGACACAATGTATATTTAAGGGACGATTTGATGAATACTAAAAGCATTTTCATTGGAAGAAATTTATTCCATGTTTTTCTATTATTATTATTTCTATATCATTATTATTCATACCTACTCCATTCCTGATAACAATTTATTTGGTCACAAAACTTGTTATTCTTTGGAAAACATTTTTCAAGTTTTGTTTAAACATGTACAGGGTTATCAATTTAGTTTGTCCCACTTTTAAGACCCTGTAACTTTTATGTATTTTGAGTTCATTCAAAAAACAAGATGTAGCATTTTTAACCAAGTTTTTATGAGCGTTGTCAAAAATGACAGTAGGTGCCATATGTCACACCGAAAGCAATTATTATTATTTTTTAAATGGGACACTCTATATATCAGAAGCGCATTAGATGGTGCCTTTTCTTCCGATCGCAAAAATATAACACACATATGCATTCTTCTCTTCAAGTGAGCAGTAGAAAATTTTTTTTTTATTAATATTGGCATAACTAGAAAATATCAAAAGATTATAACATTAATTTGATAACTAGAATTATACAATAATTATTTCATAATCTATATATTGCTTTACATGACCACCTCCATTTTTGATACATTTACGAAACACTTTTACAATGTGACTATTAATATTTAATAAAAGTTCTCTATTAGTTTGAATCTGGTGATGGCGTTTTCAATTCTAATATACAGTTCATTCAACGAATAACACGCTGTATTATAAATAATATTTTTAATATAACCTCAAAAGAAAAAAATCACAGGGTGTTAGGTCTGGGCTGTTCGGTGGCCATTTTATACTACTCGATTTTCCAATCCATTGGGACATATGTAGAATATCAAACATAAAACACTTTTACCTCACTGAATAATAATATCTCATAATCATAATCATAATTAGTGGGTTTTTACATACAAAATAACTTTCCTACAAAATTCGAAACGATTGCTGAGAATGACTGACTATAAATAAGGATAAAATCCATAACAACTAAAACAGTTGCATTGATGCTTTTTAACAATAATATATTTTTATATACTTTTGTTAATGTTTGATGGAATGAAGTGCTGTGTTATATTTTCGAGATCGGAAGAAAAGGCGCCATCTAATGCGCTTCTGATATATAGTGTCCCATTTAAAAAAAAAATAATAATTGATTTTCGGTGTGACCTATGACACCTACTGTCATTTTTTGACAACACTCATAAAAACTTGGCTAAAAATGCTACGTCTTGTTTTTTGAATGAACGCGCTAACTCAAAATACAAAAAAGTTACAGGCTCTTAAAAGTGGGACAAACTAAATTGATAACCCTGTACAAAATTGTGTGGTTTGTTATTTGTAAACTGTGTCTGATGATACCCTGATTAGATGAAACATATGTTATATAATGCCATAATAAGGTAATACTGTAGATTTGGTGAAGTTTTTTTATTCCTTAAAAAAAACAGTGTCTGTAAAAATGCATGACGATTTCTTTGAAATAATTTTAAAATGGCGAACTAGAGGTATATATTCAGAGCTGTCACAATTAGTGAGTTTAAATACATTTTTTGATTTAAATACTTTGATTCTAAATCTTTTTTCGGATCGGATTTGATTTTTAATTTATGATTTAAATCTTTTAGGATTTTTGATTTAAATCACTTCAAAATGATTTAAATCTCTAAAACTATTTAAATCTTTATAAAATGATTTAAATATTTTTCAAACGATTTAAATTAAAAATATTTGAAATTTAGTTTACAGAGATTATTTCATATTATTGGGATAGATATTTGTATTCCTGCGCCTGCACTCCGGTGAACATATTTCAGTTATATTTAAAACATACGACAAAAACTAACATTCGAAATATTTTGTTTAATCTATTTTTACCAACGATTTAAAAGCAATAAACCGCATTACCATATAAAATTTTAATTTGGCAAGACAGCCGGAATTATTTTTATGATATGGCTTAGGTACTAATCTATTATGCGTAAAGGACTAAAATTGGATTATTTATTCCAGTGGTAAATTAGTATAATTATCTAAACACAAAAGTAACAAAAATAAATTTATCATTTCAAACTCCCACCGGCATAGTTAATACTTTTGTATTGTCCACACCTCTCTCCCTTAAGGCAGTATAAAATATATATTGTTTTGTATTCATGCGCCTGTAGGTTGCCTAGTAACTCTTTTAATGTTTTCAGCAGACTAATGAAAAATGAACATGGCTATCGACTTCGCCTATCTAAAACATTTTTATTTTATTACGCTGTGTTGCGGTCACCCAACATAGCATTGGCACTACGCGGTCTGGCCGATGGTCTATCAACCTGAAAGAAAATGTAAACAAAAGTTTTGTAATATTTATTTTTGTTGCTTTGCTCATGGCGTATGGCTGTGATCTGGTATGAATTAAAAATTTGCTATCGAATCTTAAAGTCGACAGTAATCGAAGTAATAAATTCGTAGAAATGAAAGTGTTAGATGGTAATAGTTTCCTATATTTTGGAGATAAAAATGTATCAAAAGTCAGCGGTGTGTGGAAGGGTAAGTTTTTTTCGTTATATGTTTATTTTAATAAATATTTCTTTAATATTTAAGAATCCTGCTGCCTCAAGCACATACACCGAGAAAAGGTCTTGCTAAAGAATCCTTGCTAGGATTATTTTAGCTGGAATAGAATATTTTCTACCTGTAACAGCAAAATTGATTTTTTGTGACAGTAAAAACCATTTTCCTAGATATTTTTTTCTTGTCACAAGAAACTTTGCTATTTTAGAAATGTATAGTGACAATTAATTAACTTTAAAAATATAATTTTCTGTCATTAATCTTTATATTTATGCTGGGGAAGGAATGCACTTTACTGTGATTTAAAAAAGCGTTATATAAAGTTCTTTGTAAAATTTTTTACTGGCACGGTAAATATATTGGTAGAAAAACGACCTTCGGTTACTCTCGGCCACTTTCGGAGTTACTCGTTATACGTCTTGAATCCAGCGTTCACACAAAACAGAACAAGACTCCCTGGCGTCGGTGACAGAGGAACAAACTTTTAAAAAGTTGTGGTAAATTTGTTATAATAACTTACGTTTATATTGGTTGAACTTCGTTCATATAGTTTTCGTTCTTAGTGTTTAATTTGTAATAAATTTATTTTTAAAGATAAATATAAAGATATAAATAACCCAGGACATATTTTTAATAAAACACTTATCACAAAGGGATTAACCATATCTATCTTTTTCTGGTCGTAAGAAAATATCTTTATTGTCCCAGCTTTTCAATCAGTGGTAAGGGGCTTTGTAAGCATCGAAATTTCCTTTGCTGCAACTACAGAATAATATTTACAAAGCGACTTTACTACCACACCAATAATTTACCCAGCAAAATCAATTTTACTGTTACAGCTATTTTTTTTATTTATTATTGTGCCCTGTGTAGTTATTTTTTTTGCTATTGCAGTTAAAATGCCTATATCGGAAATAAAAATCTTTCTCTCAATGTAGTTATTAAATTAAGACTGATAATAATCAGGCACAGTAGCATTCAAGATCATTAAATTCAGAGTAAAAATAATTTTTTAAAAATAGTTCTTCATAAAATAAAACTGTAAAATTTTTATATGCGGCCGAACCCACCCTTTCATATTTAGAAACAAAGGAACAAACAAGTGCGGAAGTATCTATTCCACGCTTGATTACCAAAGAAACAATGCATAACGTCGTTCGGTACACCTGTCTCGTGTCGAGAAGTAGCACTTTTCGCATTCGTTTAGTAAAATGCCTATTTCGAATGCATGTGCTACTTTCCCATTAAAATGCCATATGCTCCTTTTTTTTCTAGACTAAAACAATCATTATTTGGCCTAAATTTTTCTAAATTTGATTTAAAGTGCCTACCTATTAATTATATTAGTTGTTAGTGCGTAATTAATTATATCTCCAAAACAGGACATTTATGTAGGTGTCATTATCTAAATAATTATTTTTATATCATAGTAAAAATACTATAAAAATTTGAATAATAACGTCGACCCACGGAAGATGTACAGACATCGATCAAGTAAACAAAAAAAGTTTTTATTTTTGGAAAATTTTGTAATGCGAAGCCACTAAATCGTATTTTGCTGATGAAAAAATAAAACGGCACCTTGAATGGTAGGTATAGGATTATAATTGAGGTATTCCGCATTCGTATCACTATTTTCACCGAAATTAAAATGCCTAGATCATTTTAAAGAAAGTTTAAAAAGTATTTTCAGGAAAGTTAAAAAAATAATTAGTTTTATTTTATTATATTAGTATTTTTATCAGTTATTTGTTTATTTTTTATTTTTTTTTTAAATTATAGTAGTAATTATTACATAATTTATATTTATACACAGAGAGTTTCTTAATAACATGCTAACATTTAAGGATTCGAAATTTTCAGAAAATAACTGCATATGAACATATGTCCTAAACGTCTTTTGAGATACAGGGTGTTAAAGATCTTCAAGAAATCTTCTCTTTTATTAATATCTGTGATACTGCTCTAGATAGTTTTGTGAAATTTGGTACACACTTTCTACTCATCGAGAGGCCTTTTATGATGTATAACACATTTTCAGAAAATAACTGCATATGAACATATGTCCTAAACGTCTTTTGAGATACAGGGTGTTAAAGATTTTCAATAAATCTCCCCTTTTATTAGTATCTGTGATACTACTCTAGATATAGAAGAAAATAGTACGCTACTTCCTTTCTTTAAAATAAAAATTATTTTTGAAATTCTCATTCTTTGCTGAGCAAATGTCGTCTCTCGATTTTTTGTCGTTTGACGTACAGTTTTCGTATAAAAAAATTAAATTCATTCCTTTGCGCTATGTTATGAAATTATTAAAAAGATCTAGTAGGTAAGAACATAAATATATAATATAAAAGGGGAGACCAAACATTCCATTCATAAACCACCATTTATTTACAATCATACACAGTTCTACAGTTTTCAAAAATTGGAACGCTGTAATAAGGTACGCCTTTAGATAATTTCGATCTATATAGCATTAATCATAAATAGATAATCGTTGTAGGTATTTTTTACAGAAATTCAAATAATATGAAGAAAACAATCTATATTGGCTACACCATTGCTTTACCCCAAAAAAACATAATTCATTGATCTCACTTACTGACGAAATATTAAACCGGGATTAGAATAGTTTCTTACTTTCTTACATACCACGCACTGAAGAACCATTGTAGATAACTAATAAATAATTCCAGTTCGAAAAAACACTTAAAATTAATTAAAAAATACGATGGATCACAATCGCAATAGAGAACAAACACAAACAATACCGCTCCCGAAAGAATGAATGAAAATCCTAAACTCAGGGTTACACACGTAGTATAATCAGTAACACGTGCATACAGCGTTGTCACGGTGGTTTCCCTAAAACATTGGAATTTTATGTTGGGAAACTATAAATATCTTTACGAGTAGAAAATTTAAAAAATACACACATATTTAGTACAATATTTTTACTTAATAAGTACACATGACAAATACATTCAATATAATTAATATTATACGGTTCGATTTCAAACGCAGGCAGTAGATTTAGGACCCTCGGTACAGACTTGGCATCATTGATTACTGTTTAAAACTTTGGATGATTCTGACAGAATAAAAACAATTCTGTCTATTTATTAATTAAATGTTTTTGGGTAAGAAGGAGATTTTGTTTTGTAAACATAAACAGTTTTGCCAGTTGTCTACTAGTCTAGCTGTTACGTATTTAAGTCATTACCCTAAACAAATTATTAAAAAAACATGAAAATCTTTAACACCCTGTATGTCAAAAGTTAAGACGTTTAGCACATACTTAGGCACTCCTTAAATGTTAGCATGTTATTAAGAAACACCCTGTATATATTTGTTATTAATAAGATTACCTGTAATGAACTCTATAGTTGGTTGGGAATAAATAAATTTAAAAAACACATAGTAAAGATTGTTTCACGAAAAATGGATACGACTTAATGATTTCCTGGGTCGGTCCCATTGTGTCGACAAGAACTTGGCAATAAACAAGTGAAGTATGAAGGGACGGACTAAGGAAAACAAGTAATGATATGATTATATTAATGTAATCAAATGAAATAACATTTTTTTTAAATATTACTAGTCATATTTATTTACATTTATAATGTCATTCTATAGATAGTTCTGTTTCGCTATCGCTATCCTCATCAAAATTAATTATGGGATTAATTATACGATCCAGACTAATATACGAATTTTCTACAGTTATTACGTGACGGACTGAATTTTTCCAACTACCTGGGGGAATATCATTAAAGCATTTTCGTATTAATTCTACAACACTAGAACTTAAAGTCGGAGAAATATTTTCAGACCTAACCAGTGATTTTAACTGATGCCACATATGCTCTATGGGGTTAAAAATGCAATAATAGGGTGGGAGCCGTAGCACTGTATGTCCAATTTCTTCTGCCAATGTGTCACAAACATATACTTTTTTTATACAAAATGTCTTTAAAACTTCTAAAAGATCACTTTTTTTATAACTTTCTTCAAAATATATATCATTCGCCGCCATGTAGTTCTGAATCTCCAATTTTGTATTATTTGAGCTTGGAGCTTTATGTAATTGGCGACTGTGATAGCTCGCATTGTCCATTACTATCACGCTATTCTGAGGAATGTTTGGTAAAAGACAATTTTTGAACTATTCCTCAAAAACTAACAAATTTTACCACAAAATGATATTTAAATATAAATTAAGCAACCTAACCTACCTGATGTGCCTATATTTAATTATAATTATTACAATCCGGTCCTTTCCACATAACAATAACAAAGGGTCATAAATAATGGGATGGCCCCAGGTACTTTTACTGCAGTCATTTAGTTATATCCATTTTTCGTGAAACAATCTTTACCTATACTTTTTCTACAATCGTGCGTGAAATACAACTTCACACACCGGTGCCATGTATTTCTTATGGGATTTACTACACGCACACTTCCATAAGAGCCCGTGCATTTCAAATGAATATTGTTTTATTTTTGTTTTGCGAGCTATGATAACTGTCATTATTAACATAATAATTATCAATTAGAATTTTTTAAATTTTATGTTAATATACGGTAGTATAAAAAGTATAGTGCTCAGCACTTGCATGAATCCAACTTTTATGCGATCCACTGACACGGATACATTTGCTCGCGAGCATGCATGAATAGCAAAACTCGCATGCAAATGTGAAATGCAATATATCCAGGTAGACTGAGCGATCCTGTCATTTTAATAGAGGACTTAAATCAGCAGTAGCAATAATTTCTGACGATCAACGTAGTTCTTGGATCGAGAAATAATTCTTTGATAAAGGCGAATGTTGTTGCACGCACCGTACTTTGATAAAGTAGCAAAATAATGATAACTGTCACGTTTTTTTGCCACACACTATGTCTCGTCAGTCGGCACGCATGCGAAAATTCAAGCAGCGACAGATCATTTCACATTTCGCCAACAGCACGAAAATTCGTTAGTTTTTGACCACACATTGTCAAAGGACCCCGCAGAATCCTTATGTAAAATGGGTCCCGGTCAAATTGGCCCAAACTTTCCTCACTGATAGGATTCGGTTAGTAGATAAAAAGTGTCCATGGGCGCCCAGCGTAAAAAACTCCCTGCCGAGAGATATCTTCGTCCGAAACTAGGTTCGTTTTCGCTGCCTAGTGTCCTGCAATAGTGTGTCAGGCTTCCATAGCTCCTATACGAATTAACTTAGGAAATTCATTCATATGCCGATTTATACTGTATTATAGGGTGCATTTCAGGAAAATATTTTTAAATATACATGGTGGCCCAAAAATGTGTGGTAACATAATGCTGTATTTTTTTAAATGGGACACCCAGTATTTATTACATAATTAGGTTCATATTAGTGTCCTTTATAATAGCCTAAAGCTTTATTTCAGTTGGTTATGTAATTTAAGAGCAATAAATTAAAAACTAAAAAAACGTTTTGGAGTATTAGAAAAATGGAAGTAGGAGTCTTAGAAATAAGGAAACTGTAGTGCATGAGGGAGATTAAATTTTTTTAAAAGTTGCTGAAGAGTACTTTTATTTTTCATTTTAGATACAATTTTTATTTGTAGAGCATGTTTAGAATTAATTTGTTACGTCCGTCCCGGCCTTCATTCAAAAATTTTAAAAAAATACTTATTTTCTTGTCTTAAGCCGTCTTGCCTTAAGTCGTCTTGCTAATATTTCATCTGAAATGTTTAGGAATGTAAATCGATCATTTGAAGAGCGTATTAACTTGTGTTCAGATTAACATGGTAGGTATTTTGAACATTTACTGTAGTTCCTAATTACTAATCTAGTTGCCTATGCTTAATTTTCATAATAAAAACTGTATTTATGGCAATTATGTCGAGAACGGCTGGAAATAACTTATATGCTCCCATTACAAAAAAAGAATGTTTATGAATTCTACATCCAATAGCTAAATAATATGCAGGGTGTTCCATTTGAAAATCTGGAGAAAAATTATTTTTAAATGTGTCGTGTTTGAAACCTAATTATAAACACCCTGTATAAAATAAATAAACGCTATTATAATCACAGTATCGCTAGACCTCTTGTCTTAAATTCCACCCAATGCCTTGGTTTAAAATGTTATTTTAGGTAGTTTTTTAAAAAAAATTTCTAAGATTCTAAAAATTTTTTTTTTTAGTTTTTAATTTATTGCTCTTAAACTACATGACCAACTGAAATAAACCTTTAGACAATTATAAAGGACGCTAATACAAACCTAATTATGTAATAAAATACTGGGTGTCCTATTTTAAAAAAGACAGCAGTATGTTACCACACATTTTTGGGCCACCCTGTATATTTATCCCTGAAATGCACTCTATGACACAGTGTAAATCGGTATATGAATGAAATTCCTAAGTTAATTCGTATAGGAGCTATGGAAGCCTGTTGCAGGACACTGGGCAGCGAAAAAGAACCTAGTTTCTGACGAAGATATCTCTCGACAGGGAGAATTTTTTGGCTAGGCGCCGATGAACACTTTTTATCTACTCACCGAATCCTATCTGTGAGGAAAGTTTGGGTCAATTTGACAGAGACCCATTTTCCATAAGGATTCTGCGAGGTCCTTTGCATGCATGCCTCGATGTGTTCATGCATGCTCGCGAGTAAATGTCACCGTCAGTGGCCCGCATTATACACTCGTTCGGTTTACAGCACTCGCTTACAGCTCGTGTTGTAAATACCTCCGTGAAACCTCTCTGCGCGCACTTGTTATACAATGAAATATTTTTATTCTTTCTAGCTCTTCACATATCAATATACGTTGCAATAGCTGTCACTGCATTTACCACTTCAATGGCCGTAGGAAACATGTTTCAAACGTTTAAATATAACTGCATATTGTTTTGCGATCATGTTGGATTTGAAAAGGAAATTTTATTAGCAGATGATTTTGATCATACTATTGCAGTAAACGGAACCGATCGAAATATTGAAAATATGTTTATTAACCAGACTTTTTTTGAAAATAATAGTACTACGGATGCTCCACATAGAAAAAAAATTGACCCTAAAAATAGTGATAGTCCCGCAGCTATTAGCCAAGACACTGGGCATATAATTTTTAAAAACAAAACCCATATTTTTGAATATGATGATGGAACTATCGTTATAACTCATGCACAAATTGAGATTAGAAAAACTAGATTTAGGTCTGGTTTCTGGTGTAATTTTGTTTTGGGAATAGCTCTTATTACCTTCATATTTTCTACATTTTGTGCGGTAATATTGACAATGTGTTCCAAAGGAGGAAAAGGACGTGAAAACACGTAAGTAGTTTTAAGTAAATAGTATACGTAACAATGTTGAGAAAGTCATTAGTTGATGATTATAAAAGATGCTCAGCAATTTGTTCAGAAATAAAATTATTCCGTTTTATACAGGGCGTTTCTTAATAACATGCTAATATTTACGGAGGATATTCTTGGGTCCATTTTCAGAAAAAAACTTCATATGGACATATGTCCTAAACGTCTTACCTTTTGAGATACAGTGTGTTAAAGATTTTCAAAAAATCTACTTTTTTATTAATATCTGTGATACTGCTCTAGATATTTTTGTAAAATTTACTACACACACTTTCTATTCATCAAGAGCCATTTTATGATGTATAACATGTTTTTTATTCCGACTAGTGACGTTCGTGCGGGAATAGCGCTTGGTATTTTTAAAGAAAAAGTGGTACCTACGCCACTTTTTTTATTCAACATTAAAAAATTTTCATTCCTTGCTGAGCAAATGTCGTTTCTTTCTTTCTATCGTTTGACGTACAGTTTTCGTATAACAAAAATTAAATTACTTCATTGGCATCTGTTATGAAATTAGATATTAAAAAGGATCTGGTAGGTACGAAGCAAATTTTGTTTTGTAAACATAAACAGTTTTGATAGTTGTTTACCTAGTCTAGTTGTCACGTATTTAAATCCTTAACCTTAACAAATTATTAAAGAAACATGGAAATCTTTAACACCCTGTATCTCAAAAGTTAAGACGTTTAGGACATATGTTCATATGAAGTGAAAATGGACCTAAGAATAACCTTCTTAAATCTTAGCATGTTATTAAGAAACACCCTGTATAGTAAGTAATATAGTAGTAAATTGATTTTAATTTAATAAATTAGGGCAAATGAACTAGTTCTCTTATATATGGTTAAACCCATATTTATTTGTCTATTTACTTTTGTTCAACTTTTCCATTATAAATGAGCAAGAACAACAGTGAAAAAATACTTTTCGAGGACTTAATAGGTCATGACATTTTTGAGTCTCTCGATCATGAAATAGCATGTTCATTTTTCATATACATCGATCGCTCAGTAGAATGGATAAGGGTACATGAGATGTCAAACATTGTGAAATTGTCACATGTCATCAATGAGAGCGTATATTTTTCTATTATTTCGTTATTTAATTTTGATGTATATCGCAGAGCCCATTCGAGTCGTTATTGCCCATTTGCTGGATGTTTAATAACTGCCACACATTTCTACGAGAACTATTTTCTGTACGTTTAATAATTGTCCCACGTTTCTTATAAGAACATACGTTATTGCCTATATGCTAGACATTTAATAAGTTTCTACAAGAACGTATGTTATTGGATTGGCTATTTGCTCGACGATTAATAACATTCCCACGTTTTTTACAAGAACATACGTTATTGCCTGTTTGCTGAAGTTTACACGTTATCCCACATTTTTTACAAGAACGTACATTATTGTCTAGTTGATGGACGTTTAATAAATATCCCATGTATTTAACAAGGACCAATGTTTTTGCCTATTTGCTAAATGTCCCACTTTTTTACAAGAATGTACGTTATTGGATTGGCTATTTGCTGGACGTTTAATAACTTTCTCACGTTTTTTACAATAACGTACATTATTGCCTAGTTGATGGGCGTTTAATAAATATCCCATATATTTTACAAGAACCAATGTTTTTGCCTATTTGCTAAATGTCCCACTTAGCTTTCGAAGAAATGCAGGATAGAAAATATATTCTTTTTGTCCATTGCCATATCTGAAAACTATGATAACGAACTAAAATTTGTTGATTTATAAAGTAAACGTTTATAAATTAGGACTGTACTGTACTGTACTATACTGTACTGTATGGTTTTTTCACTTGTTTGTTCAATAGCATAGCCAAACTTTTGCAAGCAGTATTTCTGGTTATAAAATATGTGCTACAGATTGTTATGTTACAGACTTGACCTTCGGCATAGCTATCAGTAAAGAGATTAATTATTTTTAATATGAAGTAAAACGTAGAATTAAGATCTTTAAAAAAAAAAATATCCTAAATTCAATCCAATAATAATAATGCTCTACTTGCCTTACCTGGCTTATAAAGAAATCTATATTCTGAAACAAGCAACCGCTCATAAATTTCTATAATGAACGGTTCATAATAATTAGGATATATCAATCATTTATTGAGTATTTATTTTTAGAAAAAATCACATCAATCGATAACAGAAAAACAAATTTACTTAAATTTTCAACAATTCCGCGTTCGTTTTACCTCATCAGTGCGATCAGAAACATTCACGTCTTTCGTACAATTTCGTGTAAGGACTTCAACGATATAGGACTAAGCATCACTACTTGCCTCCATGAATGGAGGGGATATTATCGGTTTTTGCATTTTATACATCCCAGAAATAATTTGCTTAATTTTAAGAAATTGTAAGAAATTAAGGAAAAAGAGAAAGTAGGAGTAGGTAATAATCTTTCGGTCACCTACACATAAAAAATTGATACGCGACTATGCTGGTATATTTATAATATATTGTTTGTTCTCCATCTAAATTGAAAGTTGTTTTATGAAAAATTAGTTACCTACATATCTAAATACATAATATAAGGATTTTATTTATATTTTAGTAGGTATACAATTCTTGGATACAGGTTAGAAGTAGAATAAGGCTTATAGTTTTAATAATTATGTTCCTTACTCCAAATTTAATTATGTTTTAAAAAATTTCTATAATTTTAGGTTAAACAGACCACAGAATATGTTGTATCCTATTTTGGTTTCGTCGCTGGCACTTGGTTTACTTAATTTTGCCGCATCACTTCTTGTGAAGAACGGAATGCAAGAGTTTTGTGCAAACTTTGAATTATTTACCGAAGATAAAAGGTGACAGTATTCATTACAATCTTAAGTACAGCCTTAGTAAGTCCCAAATCTGAGTCTTGAAATTATAGGATCTCCGAAATTATCAAAAATCGCTTTGAGTCTGAAACTCTTTATAATTTACAAGCAGAAGAAGGCACTTGGTTATAGTTTCCGAAATCCTTACAAACCCTAAGAAACATTTATATTTTCGATTTTGTAAGACTCACGAATGAGTGACCGCCATAATTTTGTCAATAAATTATAATCATCAAAGTCATAATAATTTTGCTTCCACTGAATCAGTGGCATGAATCACGTTGTGCCTGGGGTCATGCAAAAATTAGAGAAGAGTGAGAAATGTTTCATCGGACAAACCCAATATCTCACCCAATTCCCGTCGGTGACCAAAGCGGATGACATCGAAAATCTCGTGTAGTGTGGGAGATGATACACACTACGCGATCGGTATCATCATCACCATAATGTGTGAAGCCTATAGTTAT
The DNA here is from genome assembly GCA_963991005.1 of Barypeithes pellucidus. Lineage (NCBI taxonomy): Eukaryota > Metazoa > Arthropoda > Insecta > Coleoptera > Curculionidae > Barypeithes > Barypeithes pellucidus. The sequence continues at coordinate 27,659,277 of OZ022556.1, forward strand.
TAGCCCTTAGTTTAATTGACTAACAAGTTCACAGGTTCGGCTGATAATGATTTCTCGAAAATCGCCCCGTTTTAGTCTGGCAATTATCATCAGTATCGCAAATAAAATTAGGAAGAAAATGAAATGCCTTCAACTCACCTTAAGGAAACTAAAAAGCGTATGGTATTATTCCGAGTTATGCGTGTCGAACGGTCAATTTGTCTGGTATCTCATTGGATTATTGTAGGCAGTCCGTCGCGTCGGGTGACACCGTAAACTTCCGGTAGTACTTCGTAAGTACAGGAATAGGTATAGGTACGAGGACGAGTACAATTATCAGTATTAGGGGTGTTTCGTACTCACATTAGTTTTAAATATCAATGAGTAATTACATTTCCCTTTATTTATGCTTAATTATAATTCAGTTGCATTCAAAATTACGCGGTTTTAATTGCAGTTTTTTTGGCATATTTTTATACCATGCTATTCGACTTTCTTACTAGCCCTCGTACCATACCTTTTCTTATCCTTTCCATATATTCCTGCAGTATTACGACGGTACGGTGTCACCCGATGTGACATATGGGCATTCATTCGTCGACCTTTCGACAGTGCGCATATACACGGTGTTGACCCCAGAATAACTACGGTGCATCGCATTGCAGCGGAAAATGTCTGGGGAAAAAGTTGTTTGGTTTTGAAGGAGGAATAGTTTGCAATTTAAACCACCCCCTCCACCCCCGGGCGCGGTTTGGGGGGGGGGGGACTTTTCCACGGGCATTTTTTAGTACAAGACAGAGAAAAATAGTATTTCCGGGATAAAACTTGATTTTCGCACGGTTTTGATATTGTCTTTCTCATGGTGATTATTGGTGAAGGATGGGTCCGAATAAAAAAAAATTTCGGACAAAAGATGTTTATTTTTGGTCGGAGAACACGATACGCCAATAAAAAATACGGGGTTCCATTTGAAAATCTTAACTTACCCCCACCAGCGCCCGGGTTTGAGGGGGTGGGGTGGTTTAAATTGCAAACTATTGCTACTTCAAAACCAAACAACTTTTTCCCCAGACATTTACCGCTGCAATGCGATGATCCGAAGTTATTCGGGGTACCGACCTTTTTTCAACACCCTATATAATCCTTCACCATTCGGTGAAGATAGCCGTTGCCGTTTTCATTCATTCCAAGTGACCAACCCTTCCTTTATTTTCCTTTAAGGTAAGTCGAAGGCATTTAATTTCATTCACAAATAGATTTGCGCTTTACTAAAAGTTGCCAGGCTAAAACAGGCGGATTTGGGAATCGAGGAGAATGGGAATTATTAGGAATCAGCGGAATACAGTCCATCCTACTAGCTCAGGGTGGCTAAGAACGACATTTAAATTGGTCCTTCGATCCGGATACTGACCCCCGATTTCGTTTTTCTCCATTAATAATTCGAAAATTCGACGATTAAGTAAGTCGAGAAAGCATAGTAAATAAAATATCAAAAAACTGTAATTAATGATACCCTAATTTAAATTATTAACCTTTTAGAATATAAAAGAGAAGTTCCATTTTTGGAATGGAATTATCGGAAACTACTACTCGAAAATGAATAATTAGGGTATTATTGGAAGGAGATTTAAACGACCTTTCCTTTAAAATTATTTTTCCACTCGACCCCTTTCCCATTTCAGATTTTAAGGGCAACATCTACCTATTTCAGAGAGTTTAATCACGAAGGCTGCAAATATTCTTTAAGAGCATCTTCCTCAGAATAAAATTGACGTGTCTTTCCTATTTTTAATATTATTTACTGAAAGCGGAGGATATTAAGGGTGGGAAGTTTTTAAATTATAACTCATCTGAACCGACGCCGGCGTCGAGGTTAAAATGGAGGGCCAGCAAGGAAGATCGCAGGACTACTTACTTAGCGCCATTTATTCTACTAACACTATTAGGGGCACTTGCCCCTCCTGGAAATTGTGAACTATATACATCAACAATATTTTATTTCTTTAGCGGAAAGTTAGTATGTTTTTTCTATTTTTTCTCAAATTTGGTACGAATTTTTAAAGTATAAAGTAAATTCGCCATTGGCGGCGGTGCATGGTGGGATAATGTTCCCGAAAATATCGAAGCGAGGCCAAACGAAGAAAAATTCTAATGTAGCGGATCCGAAGCCGCCATATAAACAAATTTATAAAGCAATTTTAAGCACCGTTATTAATTAAATTAAAATTAGATTCTCGGACATCAGTGAATTAAACTTTTTCGATTTATTGACCAAAAATAATTTTTAATTCTATTAAAATTGTTTCCGCAAGAATTATTTGACAGTTTATTGAAGTAATATAAAATGTTTGATTCTGTTCAACTGAAAAATGAACTTAAAAACCCATTACTTCCGTCTCAGTCAAGAGAAGCTTTTTTGGTTTAAAATGAATCAAAACTTATGCGGGAAATACAACTGGCCTGGATACTCGGAAGAGTCGGAAGATCTCGTTGTAGTATTAACAAATAATGAACTTTTGTACGATGAAATTATTGCATATTTGGCATTACAACAGAAGAAGACTGTTTTTTAATTCGTTTTCGTAACGTTAAATCAATGTTTCTTAAAATAAATATGGAGTTATTTTTTGGTTTGTTTCCGCTATCTCTTTTTGTATATACGTCGTAAAACCGGGATCACTTTAAAAGTCCTGAATAATCTTCAGAAAATGGAAAACACTCCTCGAAAAAAAAAATCACTTTCGTTCGTCTGTTGTCGCGCTTTTTAAATTAAGTATAACGAGAATTCGTCAAGATTTCTCTCAAATTATCTGAATTCACACCTTACCGCATCGGTTTTTCTAGGATTTACTATAAATTATTGACCGAATTGAGATGTGTATTTTGGGTTTGTTCGTGGGGTGTGGTCCATAAACAATTTAGCCTGCGGCGCTTTCGCCTACAGCGGGGTTTTCCCCTTTTTGCTACCACTGGCGTCATGCTTTTTATTATAAAGTGACTCATTTTATTATTGCTACCCCCTACAAAATTTTCTAACGACGCCCATGATTATTACCTACACTGCCTGATTTTAATAACTAGTATAAGGTTAATAACTCGAAGAAACTAATTTTTAAAATTTTTTTGTAGGTGTTCGCCAATGATTAATCAATTTACGCTTCATGAAAGACAAGAACGTTTCTATCTACCATACATAGTGCTGTCGTATTCATTCCCATTAACAATTATGTTGTTCGTTTGTCAAGTAATAGTTACTTTATTGAGAATTATGTACGCAGTCGATTACCAACTATTTGCACTCGAAGTTGAAGACGAGGAAGAAGAGAATTTTGAAATAGAAGATGGACATGTTAAAGAAAGAGCTGTATAAAAATTAGGTACTACAATTAAAAAATAGATATTTCCGCATATTTTTTATTGGAGAATGAACGAGATTGTCTAAAAATGAATGAAGAAAAGTATGTTGACAATACTCTTCAACTCGTTCTACTTTCTAAACGTAAATATGGATATTTCCAAATGATTTTTCGTAGAGAATACTGTTTACCTTAGAGTACAAGTTGACAAAAGAAAGAACAAAGATTTTCCGTATTTTGTCTAACGCCGTTAAATATAAAAATACTAACTCAGATTGAACATACCAAGAAAAGGGAGCTTTTGCTATTGGTAGGATGTCACCATCTGCATACCGGGTTGGAACTCATCAGTACAGGCTAGATGTTCATACTGTACCATTAGAAAACCATGTTGAGATATTATATCATCGCCTGGTGAGCAAAACATTGTTGATCTATAATTCAACGCTCGACGGGCAGAGCTGGGCAATATTTGTACTCACAAATACTTTTTTTTATTTAAATACTTTTTTGTATTTAAATACTGAGTATTTAAATACTTTTTTATAATAGGTATTTGTATTTATTTCACAAATACTTTGCAAAAGTATTTAGTATTTAAATACTTTTTTTATTTTCCTTTCAGTATTTAAATACTTTTTGGAGTATTTAAATACTTTTTTAGTATTTAAATACTTTTTGAGTATTTAAATATTTTTTTAGTATTTAAATATTTTTTGGAGTATTTAAATACTTTTTTGGGGTATTTAAATACTTTTTACTATTCAAGTACTGTTTTCTATTTAAATATGGTTCATGTGGAAAATTCTAAGTTTGCACTTGTCACGCGTGTCAGGAAGCGAAAGATAGTTTCCGTACGATGCCGACACAAGTGGAAGGAACGAAATGGTAGCTTTGATGGTCAGAAATCAAATGATTCTGGACCGGAAATCATAGCTGTTCATCCTGATCAATGGCGTAGGAATCTCGAAAATAGGTCATGCAGGCGCGTATAAAAGGAGGGGGGCCCTTGGTTGTAATTACCCCCATATACGATGAAACAGAAAAAAAACTGGAGAAATCAGGCAAAAGTAATTAAAAAAAATACGATAATCTTAGCACATGTTACGTAATATACGAAGTTATTAATGTATTTTGTATTTATTAAAGTGTGTTTTTTAAAAATATAATTCAGCTTCAAGTTTGCAGCTTAATTTTATCATATCACAAAAGAATGTACTTAATGTACAAAAGACTAAGTACATTGCATTTTCTCTCACGGAAGCAAATCGTCCCCACTTTGAAAGCATTCACAATATATGCAAGACTCACAAACAGACATAGAAATGCTGAGAAAATATCCCATTATCAACAAATTATTTTTTAAATATAACACTACTCTTCCCTCATCTGCCCCAGTTGAAAGAATGTTTTCATTTGCAACATTCATTAATACGCTACGACGACATGCTTTATCAGACGATAATTTCGAAAATCTTGTTCTTATGAAAGCTAACGCATCGAACATTTAAAGCATTATAAATTATAATTCTTGCATTACAAATTTTGACTAATTAGGTTTAGGTAGAAAGTCTTTTGTTATGTTATCAGTTGAAGAATAAAATAAGGATTGTCAGAAAATCAGAGTTTTGAGATAAAATGCATTTTTTAGTATGGACATCCCTAGTTTTATTTCAGTACAGTAAAACTTTGACTCTAATTTCTACAGACGTTCCTAGTTTTATTCGGCTAATATTTTGACCATGGAAAGTAACAACATGTGCCAACAGGTTACGCTAGTAATCTCGATTTCGATAAATATGGACAATTCCTGTTTCATTCCTGTACCCTTAAGTTTATGTTGTCGTGGTTTTTTAATTAAAATTTACTGTCAATGCCAATAAAATATTACAAAATACACTTTTTATTGCTGTTAGATCTTACTTGATTCTAAAATATTTTAAGGATTGAGGTACCTACCTATTCAACTGCCTACTTAGAGGAGATAAAAATACTACTATACTATTTAAATATTTTCATTTTCAAAAGTAATTACAGTCGAACCTCTATAACTCGAACTTGAAGGGACAACCAAAAAAGATCGAGTTACAGAGAGTTGGAAGAGAGAAGGGAAAACCACATGAATATTCCAAAACTTTTTTTATTACATACATTATGTCTATGTACCATTAAAATATGTACATAGAAATCTTGGAAAATGTATAAAAACCAGTAAAAAGTCAGAGTTAAAGAGAGGTTCGAGTTATAGAGCTTCGACTGTAATTGTTTACAAAGTATTTAAATTTTGTGTTTCATTCTTAAAAGTATTTATAAATATTTAAAAAAAAAGTAATTAAATATTCAGAAAGTATTTATAAATACTTAAAAGTAATTAAATACTTAGAAAGTATTTAAATACTTAGAAAGTATTTAAATATAGTATTTAAACCTAAAAAGTATTTAAATACTTTTTGTAATTAAGATTTAAATACTTCATTACTTCAAAAAGTATTTAATATTTAAATACTTTTGAATTTAATTAAGTATTTAGTATTTAGTAGTTAAATACTTTTAAAAAGTATTTGCCCAGCTCTGTCGACGGGGAATGTTTAATGTTTATTCCTTATTGTATAAGGCGGTGGTTTTTAGGTGGTTAGGAAATGATTTTGAGTTTATATTTATAAATTACCAAATGGAAAATCACTAAACTAGAAAATTGCTATATTTTCTGGATTTTTAACAATTATTTAAGTACTTTTCGTCTGTTCTCAAGTTATACCTCACAAGATATTCATTGTCGTGCGTTAAAAGTGTAAAACAATTGATAATGTTACTAACTACTAATTAATAAATATTTATCAACGTTCAAGATTTCAATAAATATATTTTTTAATTATCTCATGAACAAATGAGGATGTTTTAGTTTACATTTGTTATTAATAACTTTAGACTGACAAAAAACTTATCAAATTATTTGCATAGGGCATTTCACATGTCGAAATAAATTTGCTATTTTAGATCTTAAGGTTTGCGCGGCAATTATTATATCCTGAGAAAAGTTCTATACGGGATGTTCCCAAACTATGGTAGTCGTTAATGTCATACAGTTATTGTTGAATCCAAGGAAATTCATAATATTTGCTAAAAAATGTTTTTACAAATTTTGTCCAACATAGTCCAACAATGTTTATTCAGACATCTAGTTACCTAGATGCTGTTCAGGCCCTAATATAAGGGAAGTTGAAATACAGTCGAAAGCTAGAAATACCCTGTTAATTTACGAAAAAAAATTATACCTTGTTTTATGCGATATCTTTTACCATTTTCGAAATAAATCTGTTTTACTTAAAGTATGTAATTCTGACGCCATTCTACTTGTCAATCGTGTAGTAGGAATTGTAATTGTTAATTTAAATAAATGGTAAAAGATATCGCATAAAACAAGGTACAGTTTTTTTTAGTAAATTAATAAGGAAATGGAACTGTGGAAGCAAAAGTCAAATTTGGCAACACCATCAAAATTGTATTTAACTTGTAACTTGGAAACCCTGTAAATCAATAAAAAAAAGTCTGTGTCAGATACGATAAATATTTATATGAATGAAAATAAGTATTGACATTATTTCCACTTCCCCTATATATACTTATAACCATGTTCTTGGACACCCTCTGTATATCTTAGTTGAAGTCAACAGTTCAAGTAAAAATGTTCTCTAATATATTATTGTTATTATGATGGTAATATAGGGTAATATAGTATGGATTTTATTTTAAATCCGAACAAACCCGAACAATATCATATAAGTATATCATATACGTTTCCTATGTAGATCAATTTAAACTAACATTAAACTGCAAGAGAATACTGTGTAAAAATCTACGAATATACGTATGTTTTCTAGAAAATGTAGCATTTCGTATTATTAATCGCCCCATAATCTTGATAAAAATGTTACCTTCATCATTCTTTCTGTACTTTATTTATACAGGGTGTAACAGAAAGATTGGGAGTAAATTTAGCAGTGATTTCCTTGGCAAAAAATTATATTATATTTTTTTTCCTATAAATTTTTGCTCTACTGATTTTTGTTTCCGAGCTACAGAATGTTAAAAAATTTAATAATCGTTTTTGCGTAATAACTTTTTAAAGCTAGCAGGTAATGAAATGAAATTTTAGCAGGAGCTTACTTTGATATTGCCCTAATAACATTAAAAAGATTGACTTCGTAGATTACTCAGTGGCGTGTGTACGGATATTACCATAAGATTTTTAAAGAAAATGGTACGCCACTGGAAAAATTCTTCTTAATAATTTTTTCAAATTTGATTTTTTTGAATGAAACGTTCCGGAACAAATGGATAGGTCGTGGACGGCCAAGAACATGGCCTCCTCGTTCCCCCGACCTTAATCCTTTCGATTTTTATTTATGGGAGTACTTAAAAGAGATAGTTTATTCCGTTGCCGGGTATTTTTGGACGAGTAAGAGAATCCATGAGGAAACGCATTGAAAAATGCATTGAAGCTAGGGGACAACATTTTCAGCGGGGACAACATTTTCAGCGTATTTTGTAATACTATTTGGTTAAATATTATTAATTAATAATTAATTTAGGTTTGTAAGTTAGTAGTTGATACATTTATTATTGTTAATTAATTAATTATTAGAAATTTATTACAAACTTTTAACAGTCTTTTAACACCCTGTAGTTTGGAAACAAAAATCAGTAGAGCGAAAATTTATAGGAAAAAAAATATTAATTCAAATCACTGCTAAATTTACTCCCAACCTTTCTGTTATACCCTGTATAATAAATACGACCCCAAGTTTGTAAGTAATCCTATAAGAACTCAGGAACGTAACTACTGGTGGGCTAAGGCACACCCAAAAATTTGTGGTGCCACCAAAAAAACTTCAAAATTGTTTGCCAAATATATGGTGCCCACTTTTAATTGTCTGACGAACCCTCTCTACCAATCCAAAAATTTAGATATAGTCACGTGACTGTAAGAACCGTATATCCACCGTGTGTCCGCCTAAGTTGCTCATATAGAAAACTTTTTTATTATTCTACGAAGATAAGTTACTTTTTATAAAAATATCTGCATTCTGAAAAATAATATTACATTATTAAAAATTGAAATAAGAAAATTGTGATTGGTCAAATCGTGAAGGTGTTTCTAAAAATAAAATTTAATTCAAATTTTGTATTTATACTCCCAACAAGATTGGAAACAAACTTTTATTTGTAGTTTTGATTAAAAATTAAAAATAGGGGTGATTCTCCCTGCTTGGACCATTTTTACATTTTTGTACTTTTTGAGAACCCTGTATAATATAACAGATTTTGTTCTTTGTAAAGTTTAGTTCATTACAAAGCAGAGCTTTATAGGAAGCGATTCTTTATCTCATAAAACGCATAATAAAAAAGTTTCCCATTTGTGCAGAACCTCCTTGCTACACGTTGTAGAAAGTATCTGATATTCCACAGTAGTGAATATAAGAGGTTTGTCGGGAGATTATTTTGTATTTCTATTGGTATTGTTGTTGTTTAAGGTAATAATGCAAACACTATACAAGCATTTGTTTATTTTTATTATTTTAATGATTAAATGCACTTACAACAAAGTTATTAAGCCAGCCTTATTAATTTGGGTAAATTATAAAATTGTATATAGGGTGTTATGGAAATGGTTTATTATTTGGAATTTATTTATTGGCTACTTGGGTGTCCTAAAGGAAGCTTACATGTTTTTCTTTAAGTCGACCGTCTAAATATTTTGGTAACGACCCCCACAAACATCAGTGTACACTTAACAATTGTAATGTAGATCAATCTACCAAGGTTTTGCAGTGTTGTCAAATCACTACGCGTGGCTGGACTTTGCGTCGTTTGCTTTCTCGCCGCAGCGGAATCGAAAATTGAACAACCCAACCAGCGTTGCCAGGTCTGGAAAAATTCCCCAGATCTGACGATTTTTGGACAATGCTTTATGGAATGACTTAGGGAAAACTTCTTAAAATACATATATTCTGGGGATTTTTTCCATATGACTTCTTAACTTCTTAACAAAAATACTCCTTAATTATTTGTAGTTTTTTTTAGCTCAAACCTCTTCAGTGTATCGTAAGAAAATTTCAATAAATTATAATTTTTAATACTTTGTGCGCCACCTCAAAACATTTAGTCTCGGAAACAAGTATGCGATTGTAAAAGACGCGATGGAGGTATTTCTGCTTTTCCGTAGATGTCCAAGTTCATTAATTTTAATTTTGCATTACCTACCACACAGTAGCGCATGTATTGAAGGAATTTTCAGTGCAGTTAATTTAAATAATACTGTTCATAAACATTTTTTTATACTTCCCCTCCCCTTCTTATAAAAAAAAATTTAAAAGGATCTGGGATTTTTTATTGAATCTGGAAACTTTTTCTGTAAATTTAAATTTTTTCCACCTGGCAACACTAGCGTGAACTACCCAGTCGAATTTGAAACATGAAAGTGAGTGCACGTCATTGACGCGGAGTTCCATTGATTTCGCACATGTTAGCACGAGTTTGACACGTTTAAGGTGTTTTGTTACTTCATGCTGGTCTGTTGTGAAATAATTTGCTTCCATGTATATGTAATGTGATTTGATATGTGAGTCATCAAAAAGTTAAAGCGCCCGAGTCAATTTTTTTTAAAATTGTTGATAACACTCCAAAAAATAGTAAATCGAGTCGAACGGACATTTTCGGTGTGGCGCAGCTACAGGGAGGGCAGCGGAGTCGGATCTCGTATCTGTATAATTCATGATCACTGTACACGGCGCGTGCTTGGGACGGCTTGCTGCGTAGCTTGGTTGTCTATAACAACTCGGCATCAGCTATGTCACCATATTGCATTATTATTGATACACGTGCTGTGTTGACTGAAAACGGTTTTGCTAAAAAATGCATGTGTAAAAATGTCAGTTCATATTTTTCTCCCAGTTTCCGAGCCACAATAAACGATTCTTGCTTGAAAATGGACGAGGCGCGATAACTCTAACGGCGTTAAAAAAATTACATATCTGTGATCCAACACTGTCCGTTCTAATTTTTTTCCACGAATAACGAAAAATAACATCCTACAAGTAAAACGGACGAGGCGTGATAAGTTGAAATCTCCGCTGTAAACAAATTTCAATTTTTCTCAAACCAAAACTATTCACCGCGCGAAAAATGTCAGTTACTTTATTCATCTCCTCAAAAACATCACTCCGAGTCAAAAATATAAAGAACGGACGAGGCGCGCTAACTATTACGACCACTTTTTTTACATATGTAAAGATGATTCTCAATGATCTCGCAACGTAGCCAATGTCCGTTCTTGGTAATTTCCTTCTCAAGTCCATATTAAATCATCAAAAAACTCAAAAAACTTTTGGTCGTGATCAGTCTGAAATCCTGGTAACGGGCTGCCGTACTATAAGACCTTAATAAAAAAAAATTTCTGGTGTTTGAAATTATCGGAGAAATAACAGATTAAATTAACGACGCCGCTGACTGACGTCTTTGAACTAATCACATGGGGGGTCTGTTTACAAATTTTCACTAGTTCCCGCGGCTTTTTTTTACATATGAGATATGGTGATTTTTCCTCGCTTATTAACTCAAAGCGCAATTTATGGTTATTTTTCTGCGACATGTTTTAATTTTTCTGGTTTAAATATAATGAAGCAATTAAATAACACCAGCAATAAGGTCATTTTAAATGCCAAAAACAATTGTTAAATCTTTAATAACATGTAACATGCACAACGACACATAAACTACAAAACATTTGAACGGGTATGCAATACATGGATCACAATTAAATCTATTTAAACATTAATAATAAAATTACGATCAAGATTAAACTTAACACTTAACAAAAACATAAATACTTGGACTAGTTCCTTAACTCAGATGTACACTTCTTGCAATTATTTCTGGCAGTATTTATTTTTTATTGACTAAATATACCATTTTGGACCAGCTTGGATGGATAATGGATGTTTATCGTACAATTCCTCTTAAGCACATAAAATAAACCATATATTTTTTAAATTGTTCTTATTTACTTCCTCGTTAATTATCAATTTTTATACAGAGTGTAACAAATTCGTCCTTCACCATTGGGATTTCGGGAACGGTAAGAGATACGAAGTCGGTTAAATGGAGGCATAATTATGGGCTCAACAACATTCCGTAAAAAAACCAAATATATATACAGAGGCTTCCAAAATATTCGGAAAAATCTAATATTTCTCGTTTTGGTTCTTATTTTTTCCTGACTTTGTTCGAAGAGATGCCCAAAAATAAATTTCACTTTCTCATTGCTGCTTTTTATTCCCCATATGATGGCATCATCACATCTTTAATACGACGTTTCGTCTTTGGGTCACCATCATAAAATAATTTTTATAAATACGGGTCTGGATTTTCTTGTTTAAATTATGACAAATGAACGAAATCTACTGTTTTCACGGTATTCCCACGTTTTGTTCCTTAAATTAACCATCTTCTTTAAAATACCCCTAGTACGTCCCTGTGATATACTCTTGTTTCGAAGAAAGAAGTTATTATTGCTATTTCTGGCATTAATTATTATAATTACGTACTACTACTGTTTTTTATTTCAAATTAATAGTTTTATCAAATTTCTACTTAGTGTACAAGCAATTTATTTTATTAATAGAAATAAAATTTGACTCTTAAATCCTTTTAAGACTTTTTAAAAGAGGGTTTGAGTTTTACAGTTTCGAATTAAACCAAATTTTTTGAAACCAAAGTAAGCTAGGGGAATTTTAATGAAGATTGTCAAGGAACAAAACGTCGGAAAATCAGTAAGTATTATATACCGCTGAACGTATATTTATTTCGTCTTTCATAATTATTTAAACAAAAAATACCAGGCCCGTATTTAAAAAAATTAATTTGGTGATGGTGACCCAAAGACGAAACGTCGCATTAAAGATCTGATGATGCCATCTTATTGAGAATAAAAAGTGGCAACGAGAAAGTGAAATTTATTTTTGGTCATCTCTTGGAGCAAAGTCAGGAAAAAATAAGAACCTAAACGAAGAATTTTAGAATTTTCCAAATATTTTGAAAGACCTGTATTTATTTTTTTATTTTTTGGGGTATATTAATTGCAATTTAACCGACTTCGTATCTCTAACCGTTTCCGAAATCCCAATGGTGAAGGATGAGTTTGTTACACCACACCCTGTATATATTATTCGGTCAAGAATGGTAAAAAGTTCATAAAACTTTAAACTAGGCTGGGAAATAGAGAGAAAACCTAATTGCAACTCGCCACGCAAAGTTTCTACCAGTTCTAGTAAGAATCGGACATAAAGAAATATTGTGGCAGTATTGTAGTTAAGCAATGACATGCAATTACTTAGTATCTCTATGTGTACCTATAAAAGCAAGAAGAAGCACATCGAACGAACGCTCTTAAAAATATAAAACATTCTTAAAGATTTGAACTAAAATAATCGGGATGTTGGGTGCGGACGTGTTTGTTTCGGTCACCCTTTTGTCTAAATTCTCGTCCACAAACACTGCACGGATACGGTCTTTCGTCAGTATGAATTCGTTTGTGGTTATTTAATGCATCGGCTCTGAAAAACCTTTTACGGCAAATCTAAAAAATACGATAAATATGTTTTCTTATAAGCAGAAATACAGGGTGAGGCGGGAGGAACGGATCAAACTCCAAGAGCGCATTGTACTGGGTGCCCAACTAAGCGACGTGCGCTGCTGTATCACGAAAGCCGTTCACCGTACAGCTTCCGAAAAAAATATGTATAGGAAAAGTTGCCAAGAGAAATTGTTGGAAATCATGTGCAAGTTTGTAGGACGGCCGCTAGGGGGCGTTACATTAAATCATTAATACTAATTTATTAACAGTCGATTTCTCTACAATTTGATTAGATAAGATATATACAGGGTGTTCCTTAATGACGTGCTAATATTTCAGGGTGTGATTCCTCAGGTCATTTTATAAAGAAAAGTTCATATGAACATATGTCCACAACGGCTTACATTTTTTGCTACAGGGTGTTGAATTTTTATTTTTTAAGTGGTTATTTTTTAAGATCTACGAAAGTACTTTAGATATTATTTTCAATTTTGGTATGTGTAAATAGGATATAGAACCACAAATTTCAGTTAGAAAAGTTATTCAATTGTTCCACCAGTGGCGTCTCTGCAAACATGTCCTCTCATATTTTTTACAAAAAAGATGGTACGCCACTGACATTTTTCCTTATTTCCTTTTCTCGTCAGAGCACCGTTCTTGATTAAAACCACTAAATTCATATTGAAAATCATTATTATTAACATTGATAAAATAATAAATGATAAATTTTGTTTTATTAAAATTGTTGGGGCAATTTAGTGGGAAATTCGATGCGAAGACGGGCAGAAGATGCCTTTTAATTAAAGGTGGCCAACAATTTTTATAGAACAAAATTTATTATTAATTATTTTATCAATGTTAATAATAATGAGTTTCAATATGAATTTAGTGGTTTTAATCAAGAACCTTCGTCTGACAAGAAAAACTCAAGAGACCGATTTCATGTAGAATTGACCAGGCTAATCAGAAAAGATATCCACATGGAAAAATGTCAGTGGCGTACCATCTTTTTGTAAAAAATATCGGGTTTGTTCGGACGCAGGGACGCCACTGGTGGAACAATTGAATAACTTTTCTAACTAAAATGTGTGGTTCTATATCCTATTTACATATACCAAAATTGAAAATAATATCTAAAGTACTTTCGGAGATATTAAAAAATAACCAGTTAAAAAATAATAATTCAACACCCTGTAGCAAAAAATGTAAGCCGTTGCGGACATATGTTGATATGAACTTTTCTTTATAAAATGACCTAAGGAATCACACCCTGAAATATTAGCACGTCATTAAGGAACACCCTGTATACAGTTATTTTTTTTAAAACTTGACATAGGCTAACTTTTTTATTTGAATAGATAGACCTATAGTTCCGGAAGCAAAGTAAAATGTGTGGAAAAATAGACGCGTTGTTGCCAGATTGGGCGCTATTTAAAAAATACTTATTTTCTTAAATGGCAACACCGCATTTTTTTAACAAATTTTATTATATCTTAAGAGTCTAGATAAAACAAAAAGAGTGCAGGTTTTTGATTAATGTCTAAACTTAAATTTATTTTCCAACATTAAAAGAATAGCAATAGTAACAAAATTCATGTTTTTTTAAATGTTCGAACTTGTTGGGTTTGTTCGGGTTTGAAATTTCAAAATTTGTTAAAAAAATGCGGTGTTGTCATTTAAGAAAATACGTATTTTTTAAATAGCGCCCAATCTGGCAACAACACCTTTATTTTTCCCACACATTTTACTTAGTTGAACTAGATTTCCAAAAACTTTGCTTCAGGAACTATAGGTCTATCTTCTCAATTCGAAAAGTTAGCCTATGTCAAATTTTAAAAAAATTATCCTCTATATTGAATATACTTACAAATGAAAATCTTATGCATCATGGACAACTTTGCTTATATACTTTTTTCTCTGACCCTTTAAATAAAGTAGTGAGGGTAACGCAAACATTGATTTGGAAAAAATGCAATATCTCAGGAACGCCTTATCGGAAAATATTAAAATTTGTATATATATATCTGTCTCAAGTTTTTCCATTTGCATCGTATTCCAAAATTGCTTTTAAGTAAAATATAATTCTATACAACAATTTGAAGTTGACAAATGTCTCTCTCGTCATTTAATATTTTTGGCAAGTATGGCAAAAATAAAATAAAAAGCTAATACTAAATAATATCTCACCTCACATCCGTATCTTCTATCGTTGGTGTGAATCAACCTATGCTGGTAGTATACAGATCCGGTCAAAAAGCATTTATTACAAACATTACATTTGAATGGACGTTCTCTTGTATGGACTTTACGAATGTGGTCCTTAAGGTCCGGCCTTATAGTGTATCTCGCTTCACAGCCTTCATGTGGACAAGCAAAGGGCTTAATTCCTGAGAAGGTAACGGAGTAAATACATTTATAGCCGTTAAGTAGTAGTTTAAAACTGTATTCAACTGTTAGTGGAACCTCTCCCAGGGAGTTAAACGACGAAGGCTGTAAATATTCTTGAAAGTGTCCCCTTCATAATAAAATTGATGTGTCTTTCCGATTTTTAATATTATTTACTGGAAGAGGAATAATAAGAGTGCGAATTTTCAAATTTACACCTAGTTTTTTATTTACCTTGATGGAATCTCATGTGTTGCCATAGATGAGAAGTCTGAGAGTAACTTCTGCCACAGGTATCGCAGACGTACGGTTTTAAACTTTTATGGGCTCTGCAATGGATAAGCAATGCCTTAGCACTTCCAAGAGTCTAAAAAACATAATTTCCCTTCATAAATATACCTAATGTTGTTTGAAGGAAAGGATAGTCAGAATAAAATTGGCCTTCTTTGATGGCTATATCAATTGATTAATCGTTGTTGTTGTTTTTTTGTGTTATTTTATCCAAAGCCATCCTAATTATTATAAAGAGTAAATTAATTAAATTACCTTCATATATGACATTTTTGAAATTATATACACAATAGATATACAACGTGTCCAAGATAAGGAGGGCCAGTACAGGGACCTCGGATGCCGTAAGAGATACGAAGTCGGTTAAATGGAGGGAAAGTTGCGCATTTACGTGCCTAATAATATGCCGTTTAGAAAGTTTTAAAAGTCCGAGTAGTTCCGGAGATATCCGGAAAAAAACGATATTCTGAAAAATCGCTTTATTGTTTTCCTGGTTTTTTTTTTTAAATCGAATTCAAAAGTAACTTGCACTTTTGCATTGCCACTTTTTCCGCTCTATCTAGCAGCGTTAATTGTTTTGTAATCCGACGAGTCATCTTATCATTATCAACTTTCTTTTTTTAAATACCGTCCTGTTTTTCTGATATTAGAATTTGATAGCTTTTTTTCTTCCGAATGCAAGGATTGATATATCCCAAAATTTCCTGATATTGTTCAAAAAACCCTCGAAACGTCATTAACCCACAATGTGTCATACATCGTTGCATTCGGGAGAAAAAAGCACTCAATTTACTTTAGAATTCGATCTCAAAAAAACCCAGGAAAACAATAAAACGAATTTTCAGAATTTCGTTTTTTTTTCGGAACCACTCGGAATTTTAAAACTTTCTAAACGGTATATTATTAGGCCCGTAAATGCGCAACTTTACCTCCATTTAACCGACTTCGTATCTCTTCGGTTTCCGAGATCCCTGTACTGGCCTGGTACTAAAATTACCAATTTTTTAATCAAATTTTCGCCAATACGTTAAAGATACAGTAGGTACTATAAATTAAATAGTCATAAGAAAGTAAATTCATTTAACTATCTTAACACACGTAGAAGAAATGTGAAATTCTAATGTTTTACTTCAAAATGGCGGTATAGACCTAAAAAAGATAACTTGTGATACATGATTTAAAGGAAAATTTAAAGAACAATCCAATTGTTGAAAAAAATGTGTAGGTTCCTTTTTTAAATAAGAAATTGTTTTTCACTTTCGGTAAAACCGAAAGCGACAGGCAATTGTTTTTTGTTAATAAATGTGTTTTATCCATCAATCATTCAACTCAAATTTCAAATTTTTCCCACAGTAACTGAAATAAGTTATATAAAATAATTTTTTACTCGCAGAGGATAATATGATATATTGTTATATATGCATATAAAACGCCCATGCTCATGTTTGTTAGCAAGGGAATTTAATTTTATCGTCATATGATAAGTAGAACGAATTAACCCATGCACGAAACCACCCTTGAGTGTTTTATTATTTGTAAATGTACTTAATTCTATTTTTAATAATATTACCTAGCGCTGCGGCTCAAAAACAGAGTTTGTAGATATATGTATGATAAAATAATAAAGGCATGTAATAAATTATTACATTTACTTTAGCAATCATAGCGTCGTTTGAATCGCCTCCAGCCTAATAAAAATTTATTCCGAAATGAATTTGGCTTTCAATAAATAAAAAAAAACATTAAAAGTAAATCATAGATTTTTAAATTGTGTAAGAAATTTTTAAAAAAATATCTTTATACAAACACTGCACAAACCCACCTGTAAATTCTGTCAATTAATATAATCTTTAAGTTTCCCTATTTTTTTATAAAATAAAAATAAAACATACTGTAATTAAAATAATGGCTAAGTAAATCATAAATTATTATATTAAGTAAAAAAAATTATCAGAAGATTAATTTCTTTTGATTGCCTAATTCCATTTTTTTCATAATTTAAATCTTCTTTATGTTTTTATAAAATAACACACGTTAATTAAACTTAGTACTTAAAGGTAAATCACAAATCAATTTTATCATACAGGGTGGCAGCTATTTAATTGATCACTATGGGTGTCTTTTGAACGGTAACTTCTACAAAGTTGGTTAAATTAGAGAAAATGTGCAGTTTTTAAAGATTCTTTAGATTCATGAGATACAGGGCGAATTGTTAAAAACGTCTAAAATTAATTTCTTTAATAACTGGAAAGGTTTTGATTTTAGAAGAACGTTCTTTAAATAAAAATTTTATATTTTTTTTTCTATAATGGCGTTATCAGTTTTTATGTCATTTTTTTATAACTCTCCGAATAACAATTTAAGACACTTTTGATTTATTTCTGGTTTAAAAGTGCTTTAATATGTTCAATAAAAAGATATTGGTTTTAAAGTTACCTTAAAATAAACTAAAAAAAACTCTTTGCTCTTAATGCCCTATTAATCTTACAGTCGTTTTATACTACTCGTGACATTGGCTATTTTAAAACTAATTGCCTATTTAAACGATTAATTAGAAAGTTGGTTTTAAAACAATCAATTTTGGAACAAATAGTTTTAATGTAGTTTTATGAAGTACCCTTGATGTACTCAAGTAAGAAAACTATTTCATCTTAAGCCTATATGCCCAATAAAATTCCACATTAAATTCAAAAATATATTTTTTTACTTTTTAAAGAGTACATTAAGAATATTTTAAAACTGAAAGGTTTTAATTTAGTCAATTTGAACAGATACAATGTGTAAGGTTCAGATTTCATTCGCGCGTCAGACCATTTTAAATCAATAAGGGCACGAGCTTGAACATATTAAAGCAACTTCGGTTTTAAAATGAAGAGTAAATAGCCGTCTGCAAGAGTATAGTTGTACTTAAAGTGGTAAATAAAACGTATTTTGTCTAGTAAGGTTTAAAATGTTCTATAAACTTGCAATCAGTTTTAATCTAGATCGCTCCATGTTTTATAGACTCAGCCTAGATGGACATTTTCAATAACCGAGAAAAAAATATTATTATTTAAATATATGTGTATCATTACATCCTCTTAAATAACTGTAGAACGGTGTGTCCAACCATGCAATTTAATAAAAAATACATTTAGATATTTAGATGAAATATTAAATTTGAAGATATTTTTTAAATAATTAAAAAATCATTCATCATCAATTGTTAGCCCTCGAGTTACGTAGAAGATTTTTTTATCATATTTTATCAGAAAAATGTCATCCGTTGGTAAATTCTTTACGAGAATAGTTTGCATTTGAACATTATTTATGATCGCTTCGTATTAATTTCTATTTCACACAAAAGCTGTCCGACTTGTGTTTTTGGATTAATTTTTAGTATTTTTTCGAACTCAAACTATTTAGTAGAGCTATTGGTTCGTCAGTGCGTGGTGTGTAAGAAATTCGACTATTCTCACCCCGGATTAATATTTCGTCGGTATAAGTGAAAATAATGAGGTTATATTTTTTTTTGGGTAAAGCAGTGGTGTAGCTAATTCTATATTTTAAGTAAATATTGCAAAAGTATGGATTATTTCTATATTTTATCTGAATTTCTGTAAAAAAATACCTACAACGATTACCTAATGTTAGATCGAAATTATCTAAATGCGTACCTTATTACAGCGTTGCCATATTTAAAGCCTTTCTAACTTATTTGAAACTGTAGAACTGTGTGTGATTGTAAATAAATGGGGTTTTATGAATGGGATGATTTGTCTCCCTTTTTATATTCTATGTCTAATTCCATGACTAGGAATCGTTAATATTTAAGTTTATATCTACCTGACCGCACTCCTCGCAACAAAAGGTAGCAACATGCTCGCCAGTCCTGTGGGTCTCCAAACTGACGATACAGTTAAAAACTTTAATGCAACGCTCGCATTGATATTTGAAGCCTTCATCTGTAGTGATGCAGTATTTTTTACTTTTCGTCATACTTTTGTGCCATTTTCGCTTCTTACCCGATCTTCGGCTTATTTCTGATTCCTGGTTATCATTATTGTGCTCTGTGTGAGTAGTGCTTGCACTATTTAAATACAAAATATTAATTAATCAAAAATTATTATACAGGGTCAACGGATATTGCATCAGGATACTTAATGGAGAGGTGATTCCACATGTTGGAATAAAGGTAGTAAGTAAGTTATATACCAGTTATATATAAGTTATATCCGAATAGGACACATGTGATTTCTCATGTAAATTGCGAGGTAGTCCAATTCTCGCTCCCCTATCGATTTTAAAGAAAACTTTTATTCAGACTTTTTAAAGAGAATAATGAGAATAGGAAGTCTACAAAATTTGAACTTATTTCCACATACCGTTTTTAAGATATTAAGAAGATTCTGTCTTCAATCTGGAGTACGATTCTGTTTAATTGACAGTCGATCAAGAAATTAACACAAAACTAAACAACAGTAAAAAAAATATTGAAAACAATCTTATACTCATGATCAATATTATATACAGGGTGATTCACGACGGGTTTGCATTAGAACTTTATGGAGAACTACTGAACATATGTTTCAGAAACTTTGGGGACGTAGGTTTATCGATACGCTCTATTTAACTTAAATATTCACATATTCCTCTCATTTCCGTCTATACCGGAAGTAGAAGTCAACTTTCGTTTTTTAAATACAACATGTCAATTTTTATTATATTTTTCAATTAACTAAGAATTCTAAGCAAATTTTATAGAAGATCTTTTTGTCTAACTTCGTCAGTTTTTTACATATCTGGTCTTTGTGTAATTATTTGGCAAATACATGGTGATAAAATAATCCGCAAAATTTTTTTTTACCTTAGCTCTGCAGTTGATTATTTTAAATTGTTTTGATTTAATGGTTTCAATATAATTTTTTTAAAAAGTAACAAGGAAGCAAGTTTATACACTTGACTCGTGAAATTAAAAATGTGTTTGAAAATTATAATCTTTTTTGATTATTTTTTAAAAAAATGTTCGAAGTGATTGCCATTTACTTCTAAGCATTTATGTATTGTATTGTATTCATCATACTATTTCTTGTAGGATTCCTTAATTCTTGTGCGGTGAGAGATGCAAATGCTGCCCTCACCCTTTCAATTAGATTTTCCTTCGGGGTGATTTAAAATAATCAACTGCATTTTATTTATAAATTCAATGAAGAAACGCTTTAGAAAGTTGTTTTTTCAAGCAATCAATCAATTTTCCTTCTTATAGACGTCAGTATACACAGTACCTACCTATAGACGATTGTTTTCCTAGCACACTTGAAAAAATAGTATTTTCGGAATAAATATGATTTTTTGAGGAAACGCTTTGATATTTAGATAGAACAGTAAAATACTATTTGTAAAGAGGAACTAATTTGTCATCAAATTAAATAGAAATATATGGTGTGTTCCGTTTAAAATAAGAAAATTTTTAATGGTTGAAGTATTTCTCAATGAACTTTGAATTGTGTCCACCCTGTACAGGGTGTCCCATTTTCAAACTTTATCAAAAAAGTAATATAGGTGTCATGTACTATTTTTTGGTCAAACCTAAAATGATAAAATCAAAATTTGAAAATTTTCGCTCGCTTAAGAGATAGGGAGGAAAATAAAAAAATTGACAATTTCAAAATTACCCTGTATTTTCTTAGTTAAAAGAGATACGGACAAACGTTTTACACAGAAGTTTCTTTATAATGATTGTCGAGTATGTTTCAGAATAAGTATACGGGGCCAGGTAAAAAAGTTATCGGACCTCATCTCATTTTTTAAAATGGAACACCCTGTATATTTTAATCTAAAAAGATAGCATTTTAAATTTTTAAATTTAAAACACCATGAATGATATTGGTTTCCTAGGCGATTTATTTTAAACGTTATTACTTTGAAACGAAATAAAATAAGATTCAGAATAAGGTAAAAAAATAACAGGAATCAGTTGCTGTCGTTCCGGAGAGTGAACAAAATATAAATTTTGCGCCATTTCTTCGTTTTTTCCACTTTCAACTGATATCATATCAAATTTTTCAAAATGTTTATAAATCGTTTTCACAAATAAATATGAAAAAATGAAATTGACGTTAAATGTTAATAACACTAAAATGTCAACATAGTTGTTTCTAGGATATTAGCTCTTGTTTGATGGTCTACTGTGGTTTAAAGTAATAAAGTTTAAATATATCGCTATATTTGAAAAGAGAATTTAAAATGCTATATTTTCGGATTAAAATATCGATACATGCATCGAATACCATTGTAAGTGACAAATCGTTTTCTTACAGGAGAAGACATAACAGGTTCGGATATATTACTTTACCATGATACTACAGGCAAAATACTAAAATAATCAGATACAAATGGGATGAAAGAGGCATTTTAAAAAAATACTAAGCTAAAAACCAAATTTTAGGTTTGAAACATTGAAATTTATTTTGAACTCTGAAATTGGTCAAAATGTCACTTACAATGTTATTGGATGCATGTATCGATATATAGGGTGATCCATTTTAAAAAATAAAGTCAGGTCCGATAACTTTTTACCTGACCCCGTATACTTATTCTGAAAACGGCAGATTACTCAGCAATCATTGTAAAGAAACTTCTGTATAACACGTTTTTCCTTTCCATATCTCTTCTTAACTAAGAAAATCTAGGGTAGTTTTGAAATTGTCAATTTTTGATTTTCCCCCGTATCTCTTAAGCAAGCGAAAATTTTCTAATTTTGATTTTACCATTTTAGGTTTGACCCAAAAAGCGCACATGACACCTACTACTTTTTTGATAGCACCAACAAATACGGAGATACCCTATAAAAGTGTCGAAAATTGGACACCCTGTACATTCTCTGCCAAGTTTGAAATATTTTTGGGACATCATCTTCTAGCTATTCGGCAAAAAAAATATTAAAAACTAACAGAGCTAGACAAAGACTTAGATTTTATATAAAATTTGCTTAGAATAAAATTACCATGTTGTATTTAAGAAGGAAAGTTGACAGAAACTTTCAGTCTAACCGGAAATGACATTTAAGAGGGCATATCAATAAATCCCCAAAGTTTCTGAAACATGTTCACTAGTTCTCCATAAAGTTCTAATGCAAGCTCGTCGCGAATCACCCTGTATATTTATACTTGCCTGCTTGTATTTCCACTGTCCGGTTCAGTTTTTATATTGATAATCGCTACATCAGCTTCGCCGTAAATATTGTCTTTTTCAATATGGGGCTTGTTTGTTACAGGTACTTCCAATGTTTTTAAAACATCTTGAATTAATTTATTTATAATATCTTTGTTTTCTGGCGCGGATTTCGGTTCGTCATGTACATTATCTGGTTCGACATTTACAGCAATGTGTAACTTTGGAGTATAATGCTTCTTTTTAATTTTATGGTTGTATAAGATTTCATGCGATTTAAATGTTCTATCGCAATATTCGCAATAAGACAGTTTTGGCAAATAAAATAAACTGGCAAAATCTGAACATCTCTTCAACCAGTGAGAAGATGCGGTAGTGTATGAGTCAAATACTTTATTGCAATTAACGCATTCGTAGTTTTTAGCTGTTGTATGCTTTCTTTGATGCATCAGCAACAAATTTTTATCTGAAAAGGTTCTATTACAAAACTCACATTGAAGTAAAATTTCCGTTAAAATTGTTTCAGTATATTTATCCAACTTTGAATATCCCTGATCATTATTAAAGGATTCATCTTGAGGTTCCACGTTTATATTTTCCTTATCGGCTTGATCGTTTCCTTGCACTTCGAGAATTTCTTGACAAAGTGGAACATGGTGATTTGCAATATGAAGTGAAGAGAATACTTCGTGGCATTTTTTGCATTTCCAAACAGTTACATCACTTCTATAAAACTTGGAAATATCTCCTGCTTTTTTGCAGTGGTTCTCCTTATGGATACGTAGACGATTTTCACTGACAAAATGTTTGCCGCAAAACTCACAAACGTTGTCATTGTTATTGTTATGGCCAATCTGATGTCGATCTAAATTATTTTTATTCGCGAAAATTTTTAAACATATCGGACATTCAAAGACAGGCTTCTCATTTTCTTCGTTGTTTTCTATGCCGGACACGTTTTCCGGAGATGATTTGAAAACGACTTTGTCCGAATTGAAATCGCATTGATGTCTTTGGTATTGATATTTTGTTGGAAAATTTGTTTCGCAATTCTGGCATTTTATTAATGTTGGAAAATTTAATCTTACCATTGAATCTTGATTAATTGCAGACAACTCGGGGCTTTCCAAGGCTTCAATTGTTATTGAATCATCTGACTCTGTATAGTATAGATTTAAACTTAATTTGGTCTCATCGTAATATTGAAAATCAATTTGTGAGTCGTCCACGCTAAGAAAAGTACGCATTACCATATCCAATGCAGAACTAGCATTTTTTTCATCTCTAATCGTCGAAACAATCTGACCGTCTATTATTTTGTGAATTAAAATAACCACAGTATTATTCATTTTACCTTTGAAAATTAATTTAGCAATTTATCATAATAGCTTTGCCCGAAAATTAGGAAGAGATGATTTTTTAAAGTAAAGTTTGAAACATGTCAGCAAAAAACATTTGAAACATTTTTTCTAGCTCACCGTCGCTATAACAACTTCTTGACCATACATTTTATTTTAAAGCAACAATGGGATCATAAAACGTTAAAGGCACACATTTAAATCCTAATTGAAAGATCACTTTGCCGCTTTTTCAGAACCGATTTCTAACACAGTTTTCTAGATGCTGAGCTTCTACTGGAAATTTAATTTTTAGTATTTGCCGTAAGAGGACGCCAAATGACAGAGAATAAATAGGTCGTCCTGTGGCAAAATCCTCCGCAATATGCATAAACAGCTTATCGTCTAGTTGAGTTCATGCACTCGTATTAATGCGCTTTCTCGAAACACCCTAAATTTCATATCGGTTTCAATTGTTGAAAGAATATATTTTTATAAGGTTGTTACTGATATGATCGATAACCTTTTGTCACAGAGTGTAGAATTAAACTACGAACCCAACTTTATGAGTCCAAAATTCTCAATCAATTACGAGTAAGGGGGTCATGACACCCCCCCCCCCCCCTCTAAAACATACAAAGTTTGACCCTCCAACCGAAGTTCTGGCTGGATCCGCCCTTGGAGTAAAGTAAAGTAAACACGATATGAACAAAATTGCTGGAACTATGAGGCATATATTATGTATACAGTGCCATATATTGACATATTATTCTCCATACCATCTTCTTTCCCCGCAACTAGTTAAATTTCCTCACCAGGTGATATATTCTATAGGTATTCACCTTAGATCATTCACAAATTTGTCAAATTTACAAAGCCATTTTGCATTCTTTGAAATGTGATTCGTTGTTTTCTTTTCTCAAAAGATTATTTCCTGGGATATTCCGTAAATAATAATATCTAGAGGCGACAATATTCAGCTAGCCTTTTTCTAGAGTATTTTATAGTATAATATATAAATTAATTTAATAATAATAAATTTAAGAGACGTACTGGCTGATCGGAAAAACAGAAGACCATTGAGCAGTGAAAGATGAAAGCCGAAGAAGAACATAACCAAAAATGACCGATGATGACCGCAAAAACAATTTGTTGTCAATTGTTGTGTTGTAATCTTTGACCAAGTGTAGTGTTGCTCGAGTTTGCCTTCAAAATAATTAAATTATTTTTACCAACCTGTTGTGTGTTCTATTATTTTATTCATTTTTCCTATATTTGCAATGGAGAAATTAGTGGTCTTTGGCTCAACAGGTATGACCGGATTATGTGCAACTGAAGCGGCTGTAAAAAAAGGTAAGGAAACCTCATTGAAATTTATCAATGGTTGTCACATTTGTATTAAAAAAATAATAACAGTGTAATTTCTTAATAATAGAATGTCGTCGGCATAAAGTGTTAACTGTTAAATTCGTTAAAATGGACTTACATGAGAGGTAAAGATGTTGTTTTTTAGTTCTCCTGTAAAAATGGTAAAATATATTTTAGGGATTATTATCAACAAGAATGGTCAGAAACTTGTTATTACCTCTGCTGTAAAAATTGATTAAAACGAATTTAGCAGGTTAACACTTAAGCTGAATATGATTTATTAGTATAATATAATATACATACCTGCATGTGGAAATTATTATTTAATTTTGCATTCTTGCTAATTATTTAAATGTTTTACAATAATAATTGTTCAAAATAGAAACTCCCTAACTGCACATACTACACAATATTTTTAAGTGATATATTAATGTGGTACCTATATGAAATTATCAAATTTAGGGTTCATTGTCCGAGCTTTTGTTAGAGATCCAGTAAAGTTGTCGGACGATTTAAGAAACAGCGTTGAAGTCGCAGTGGGAAATGTGTTGAACTATGAAGATGTTCTCAAAGCTGTTCAAAATACAGATGCTGTGGTAGTAGCACTAGGCACTAGAAATGACCTCAAACCAACTACTGACTTGAGTGAAGGGTTAAAAAACATAATCAGAGCTATGAAAGAGTCAAATGTGGATGTAATATCTGTTTGCTTATCAGCGTTCCTATTCCATGACCCCACCAGCGATAAAGTTCCAGCTATTTTCAAGGACCTTAATGCCGATCACCAGAGAATGTTCAATGCTTTAGAAGAGTCTGGGCTAAAGTACATTGCTGTATTTCCACCGCATATTGCTGGTAAGTTATGCATAATAATGAAGTTGATGCTGATTGCTTGAAAACGAAACGTCATATAAAAAAAAATTTTTTAAAAAAATATTTTCTGAAAATCTGTTGGTTTATTTTAGAAAAATGTAGTATCAGTGTCCCCGCGATCAAGTTACCCCCTCTAAGGGGGATACTTGTTGCATAGTCTTATTTTTTTAAAATTATTCATAATTTTTTCATTGTGGAACGTGATAACGTATTTAAAATACCGAAAGACATATTAGGTAACTAAATAGTCAATAGTCAATAGTTTTATTAATGTTAAAACACAAGTGTTTACACAGGTCAAAATACAATGTATATAAAGAAAAGCAAAATACTTATTATAATAAAAAAAAAATAAGAGCCAAACATTACTATACTATACAAACATTCAATAAAACAGTATATCAACGTTCATACACACAAAGCGTTTACACGGACAACACAAAATGTATATATAAGTAAAACGCTTATTATAATAAAGTAAAATATAAACCTAATGGCGAATACAACACATCAGTTACAGATTAAAATTAATTTAGTTCAACAAAGTCATAATTTAAAAATTCGGGAATGTTGTAAAAGGCATTCTTAATCAGCATTCTGCTAACACGACCTTTGAATTGCTTCAGCGGTAAGACTCTTATGTCAACAGGCAGCTTATTGAAAAATTTAGCCCCATAGTACCCCTGCCCATCCTGGGATCTTTTAAGTCTACAATAGTTTGTTAGCACGTTCCCCGCATTGCGAGTATTGTACCCATGAACATCCCCATGAGTCACATACAGGTCCTCATTTCTCTTTACGTACAGAATAGATGAATTAGAAATTGATTATAATTCTTTAAAAACACTAAAACTGTAATCAACTATCCCCTCTCACCCCTAAATGGTAAATTTGGTCAATGAGAAGCAGTTGTCTCATCGGCCTAGTTTGCGCGATATCACGATGTCCCAGTTTTCCGTTCAGGGATCAAGTCTTTACAGAACTTTTACTAAAATATTGAATATTCTTTTACTAATTTTTCTGTACTTTGTTTCACCTTCTCCTAACTTTAAGTTATATCATTTATTTTAGATCAGCCAGAATCTGCTTATGAAGTTGCACACCACAAATATCTTGGACGTGTCGTCTCCAAATATGATTTGGGCCGATTCTTAGTTGAATCATTAAGTGAACCAGAACATTATGGTCAAGTATGTGGCATTATATCTAAATAAAAATATGTTCAGAAAACCAGATATACCACTGCATTTATGGAGTAAAGACTGAAGATGGTTTGGAAATAAGGTACAAGTAGTAATTACAAAGGGCTCGAAATGATAGATGCAATAAATAAATAAATATAATTTAATTATGGTCGGGAAGCTGTAACCAATAGATCTGTTAAAGTTAAAATAAAGATATTTTATTCTTATAAAATTGTTATTATTCACACTTTTAATGAATATATATACTTAAGATACAAATAAGTTTTAAGAGAGGTAAAGTACGTTTCATGCTGTTTCATTGACTTTTTACTGCCACAGTTGTAATAAAACCAGTTAAAATTGCAAGAACTGTTACAGATGTGTACTTATGTTATTTTACTGAACGTGGGGTTTAACTTAAATGAAGATGAAGCAGAAATATCTTCGAAAACTTCTTTATCTACAGTTAAAGATATTCTGATAAAGAAAAGACAAAAAAGATTCAATTCATGGAAAAATGTATGCTGAAGAGGAAATTGTGCATATGTACATTGGAACATTAACTATAGAGAACTTTTTGATCATACATATCCAGTGAAACACAACTAGAGGAATTTGTAATTATCTATCATACAAACACAATGCCAAAATTGATGATTTTTTCAGGATTCATATGCTTTAGACGCGTATATTATTATAAATCTAAACACCGTTTTTCCATAACCGACTTTGCTAAAGAGGTTTATAAAATTTGTTCAGGTATCAACGGGTAAGATTGTCCATTCGTCTACAGAACTTTATAAGCACTTAATTATTCTATGAAGGAAAACTTTCAGACAAACACCCGGCTATTTATTTATATAAGTAAAAACACCTCGTGTGAAATGTTAAAAATGGACGGACAAATCCTGTAATAACCATAAAATTCTGCTTAACAACCATCCTAGACGAACAAGAAGAAATTTTAAACATATAAAAAAAGATGACAGTGTTTTAATATAGAGAACTACATAAGTGCAGTAAGCTTCGCAGTAAAAATGTCAAATTTTGCAATTAGAACCTTTCATGTTAAGTAGGTTGGTATTATATCGAGCCACAAATGTATCTTAGATGTGCGGCCTCGGCTTATTGATATTTCATATTTGGTCTTTGAAATTGACTTCTGATATTAGTTTTGAAATAAAATAGTCGCTAACGGTATTTACTCTTATAGTTATTGTTTTAAAACCCCTATAAATCCACACGCTAATGAGTTACCTAAAATTTGAGCAATAGAAAAATGCGCCCCAGGATCATACATAACCACATCTAAATCCAAAACAATCAATTCAGAAATACCAAAAATATAAGGTTGTTTCCATTATAAGTGGTCTGTATACTAGGTGTATATATAGCAAATATTAAAAAATTTTGATATTCTAATAATATTCCAATTAATTTAGTATTAGTTTATTTCAAAATTATGGTAATATAGTGTTTGATGATTCGGTGATAACGGTGGTTCGGAGACAGCGCAATGAAATTCAGTTTCAGTTAACGTTTCGGCTACTTTTATGATAAACCATCGTCAGAACTATAATATTAAAAATAAGAGTAAAAAATATTCTCCTGGTTAATAGTTTTACCTTAGTAATGTTATGTTAAAAATAAATACATAGGTACCGTATCTATATCACTTACACTTATTCTGGTTACATTTTGTTATACTACCCATATAGGTAAAACGGGTGTTACGTTTTAAAAGATAACTACGACCAAAACTTCTGTATTACATTTAAGATACAATATGTAGTAGATAATTTTAAAGTAGTAGAGGAAGGAAAGATTTGGAAAATGTATAGTTTAAATTTTTATTATTGTAAACATTTGCATTTATTTTGATGTGATTGCATTGTTTATAATATGATAAGATTATCTATCAGTTCTAAAATTAGTGGTATTCTTGTTCGTTTAATATACAGGGTGTCAATTTGAAATCTTCCCACCCTCAATATTTCGCCTACAGTAAATAATATTAAAAATCGGAGACTCGTCAATGGTATTGTTTACTGTGAAGGGAGATGCTTGTAAAGAATATTTGCACCCTTTGTGGTACCCGAACAAACCCCCCTAGGGTAGATGTTGCCTTTAAAATCCTAAATAGGAGGGGGGGGGGGAGGTAAGTGGCAGATCAGCTCGTTTAAGGGCCGATATTTCACCTTAAGTCACCTTGAGGTACAGAATGACATAACGTTAAGGGTATCGTAACTTAAAGTAACTTTCAAAGACAGGCCCTAAATCTCTTTCCATACCATAATTTATTAGTTTTTGAGTATTAGTTTCCAAGAAATCGGTTTTCAGATCGGATCGGATTACACCTTACCTGCACCGATTTATGGTACTTCAGGTTATTATTTAAAAGAACATTTTGCACATTACAAGTATTTTTTGTCTCAATTTTTCCTGTTCGTGCCAGACCTACAGCTTAACGTGGGATCCGAACCACGATGCTCAGTCAAACGCTGCGCCACCAAGGGCTGTCAATCCTTGTTTTCTCGCATTGCGGTATGACCTATCGATTGGGAAGTGCGTACCGTCCCCCACGAGATATCCGATCTCATCCGGCGTAAATGAGATAGGGATGGGGATAATAGATTTTTCACCCTTCCCTATTTTTTGCAAGACGCCGGACAGCAACGCAATGACTTATACCACTAAAATCCATCGAGCGCGAATCTGTTTACCGGCCGCTGGGCTTGACCGAACCAGGAATTTGGCCGGACCACGAGAACAACAAATCCGGCCCATGGCCGGACCGAACCGCCGAAATTCTGGCCACCGGAGCGAGTTCTGTCGTAGACATCCAACAATGCTCGTCAGTAATGCAATGTTTTTGTTTTATTTCATTAAAAACCAGAACGGGGAAGTCCCTAAGTAACATTCTGTGATGTGATACTCATTTCCGTGTTTCTGGTGTCCGTAATCCATGTAATTATTTATTAGTTTAGAAATAAAGGCCGATTCTCACTATCGTGCAAAATATGTTATGATTGAATCTCTCTATCGTTGGATTTTGCGGGGCCGTTGTTTGCCAATACGTTGCCTCGCCCGCAAAATCCATACGATTCAATGACAACAATTTTGCCGTGCCAATGCTTTGCCTGTGCCGAGCATAGGCTGCTTTTTCCTACAATCATCACACAAATAAGTAAAGTGTGGAGAAAAATCAAGCAATTTGCAATTTTTGTAAGATCGTTTCAAAACGAGCCAGAAGAAAATGGACATCACTTGTAATAACGCATTTAAAACGTCATCCTTCTGAAGATGTGAAAAACTTTAAGATGGTGAGGAAGTATCAACAGTTACAGATAATTTAGCAGTTACGGTTTTTTTGAAAGAGCGCATTTTAGAAAATCTCTTTGTTACTTTTGTAAATAAACCGTTGAGTGAACGAGAACATTATGGGTGTGACATTGTATCTAAAAAAATAAAATATAGTATATAATTTAATTGTGCTTGGTCTACTGTAAAATAAAACGAGTATTTGCTGAAGTTGAAAAATAAATATATTTTTTTGATGTTGTAAAATTGTTGTTATTTACACTATGTTAATAAATACATAAAATAAGGTACAAATAGCTCTTAAGAGAGGTACATTTAATGGCGATAACAAATACATATCTTTCAATGGTTAATTAATTTATGTTAGTTTATATATTTTAAAACTATTTACAACAAGCTGAATAACCTGAACTGGAGATTACATTGAAAAGTAATGAACTTGCTAAAAATAAGAACGGATTTGTTTGATTTTGACAATTAATAAATGTTTGTAATAAACTTATACCTATCAGAGACCCTTTTTCATATACGTTTTTGACGCTGTTAAGGTGTCGAAGTTTTTTACAGGCATTGGCGGTGCTATAGGAACATTTTGAAGCACAGATTCTTTTGGTCCATTTCTATTTGTAGAAGTGATATTTATTTTGTTTACTGGCCCAGGGATAAAGCTTCCATAAATGGATATGGGCGTACATTCAGTATAACCCAATTTACTATAAAATCCCTCTTGCCCCTTAGTCGATAAGTATATCACACTTAGAAAATTTAAATTATTTCTACAATATTCTTCAGCTTTCTTCATTAAGAGGGTTCCATAACCTTTTCCTCTGTCCTTTTTGTCAATTACGACTGACTCAACAAAACACCCATCTCGAATACTAGGAATAGGTGATAACTTAAGGTAACCAATTACCTTATTTTCTTTTAAAAGAATTAGTGATGTTGGCAGCTGATCAGATGATGCTTCTAAGCTTCGTATTCTAGCCGTATCGCTTCGTTTCCATTCACTATTTATTAGGTTACAACTATTTTGGAGGTGTTCAGGGTGTTTGTGTAATGGTACCACTAAATATTCCATCTATCAAAAATAGGAAAAAAATATTGGTAGGTAGTTTGTTCCTTTATAGAATCGTTAGGTTAAATTCATTAAATTATAAAATATTTTGGGTTTAAAAGCACAGTTTCAAAAATTTTCATAATTACGAAACAGAAAAAATACAGATGTGTATTATGTTCAGTTTTTGTTATTTTAAAAGTTTAGAAATATACTGTAAATCCAAAATTGTCATTCTTAGTATTCAATAAATAAACTATAAGGAGCATAAAGGTACACCTAAACTAACAGCTGTAGCGCTGAACATTTTATTAACAGGGGCTTCTTTTTTAATTTTTTTTTAATCTGAAACTGCTATACATAAGTATTATGTAAGGACTATGGTTACCTATAAATAAGCCGATATGTGATTGGACTCAAACCACTAATTTCAACAAATACTTTGTCCGAACCATTCTTTACATTGTAAATAAAGAAGCAAAGAAGATATTATAATTTTTTAATTTGGAAATACCAAAAAAATCATTTTTATCAAAACAAACAAAATTTTGGTTCGGTCGGTTCAGGTTTGGGTTTGTTCCGATCGAGTCCGCAATCGGATATTTGTCATGACCTTCTGATATTGCAATTCAGCCAAACTTCCAATGTTCAGTACTTAGTCGGAACTCCACTAACCCTTTGATCACTAAATGTCGATCGATCGATCACCCATTGGTTTCTTCTATCTTCTACATGTTGTTGTAGGCCGATCAACCAATTTTAGAACGTTTTACTTCATAAGTGACCCACCGGAAACAAAAGACGTAATCTCGATAACAAGCTGGATAGATAGATGGGAAATGTCAGTCTTCTCCGTGTAAAGGTTGGAGGCCGTTCCGCTCATTCCCTCGCCCAACAGGTAAGTTAGGTATATATTCTGTCGTCCCACGCACGTTTCACTTAATAAGTGAGCCATTGGGAACCAAGGTAAGTAATATTGCTAACTGTGAAGGATGTGACAACATTGTATTATGTTGAAGTGACGTCACAGTACGTATAAATACAGATTTAACCTAGAAATAAAGACAGTTGCCACCCAGACATAGTACTTTCATTTTAAGTTTTAACCCTTTCGTCCTTCCTAATCTTCCACCGACTCGACGACTTCACATGGCGCAGTAGGTAGCCATTTTGTAAAAACGAATGAGCTGCAAGAACCTTTTCGTATAATAAGCTTGGAAAATGGAATTCCGTGGTATAGCACCAATGCCGATGACGGGCAATCTGGCAGTAAATTGGAAGTTTTGGATTCAAAGATTTACTACCTATTTACAAGCAACTGAGATAGTGAAGAAAGAGGAATCGACGAAATGTGCACAGCTACTCACGCTAATAGGGGATGAAGGTATTAGAATATACAATACTTTCACGTGGCAAGAAGGAGAAGAAGAAACTTTAAAGGCTTTAGAAGCAAAGTTCAATAGCCACTTTAGCCCCAAGAAGAATGTGACCTTTGAGAGGCACATGTTTTTTGCAAATAGGCAAAAGGAAGGTCAAACCACAGATCAGTTCATCACGGAGCTGAAGAATTTGTCGCTTTCCTGTGAATTTAATGACCTAAGAGATTCTCTCATCAAGGACATGTTAGTAATTGGGTTACGCTCCACCATCTTACGAGAAAAGCTTCTCCAGGAGGATGTGCCCTCCTTGGAACGAGCAGTTCAAATTTGCGTTAACCTAGAAAGTACAAGGCAACGAAACAGATTGATATCAAATGGGGTAGATCATGAAAGGGCGGATGTAGATGCCATCGCGTCCAAACATGGAAAACAACGCGGTTATAGGAACGCACGACCACCTAATTCATTGATGAATAATAATAGGGTAACTAACCAGCCATGCCGAAGGTGCTCAAGAGGTCACGGTTATGGAAAATGTCCAGCATTTGGCAAAAAATGCCTGAATTGTGGTATACTTAATCATTTCTCTTCTTGTTGTAGGAACAAGAAAAAGTGTGAAAGAAGTTTTCCCAGTGATAATAAATATCACAAAATTAACTGTTTAGAACAAAATAGGTTTGATAATAAGGGTGATACTCAAGAAAATTTTCTTTTTGTAGATTCAATGAGCTCGGGAGAGGCAGCACCGACAAGAACAACCGGGGAGGTGAGACTTGTTACGGGGACGTCGTGGACGACGGCTGTAGAGATAAACAGACAGCTCTTAAGCTTCAAACTGGACACAGGAGCCATGGCCAATATAATACCAGTAAGTTTCCTTGAAAGAATAAATTTTGATCCGTCTAAGATTCAAAAAACAAAGATTATGCTTACTTCATACACAAAACATAATATTAAAATAAGGGGGCAATGCATTTTAGAATGTCAGGTCAAAGGAAGGTCGGCTAGTCTCTTGTTTTGCGTGGTTGACACAGATAGTAGTGCGATTTTGGGTCTTGATGCGTGTATAGAATTGGATCTTATAAGAAGAATAGATAGTATAGATAGGCATCAACCTGATTCCCTAGGCAATAACGTGAATATAGAAAATATTCTTGGTAAATATAGTCATATTTTTAAAGGTGTAGGCTGTCTAGAGAAGCAGTATCACATTGACTTAAAAGAAGGGGCAACTCCTGTAGTGATGCCTCCAAGAAAAATTCCTTTTGCTATAAGAGATAAACTCAAAAATGCACTAGAGGAGTTAGAAAAACAGGGCCTTATAGAAAAGTCAGCTGATAGTACTGACTGGTGCAATAGTATGGTCATTGTTAGGAAGCCGAATGGTGAGCTTAGGTTGGCATTAGATCCGAAGGATTTAAATTTAAATATTAAGAGACACTATTTTCAGATTCCCACTTTAGAGGAGTTAACGTCAAAAATATCAGGTAATAAATACTTTAGTGTACTCGATGCGACACAGGGGTTCATGCAAATAAAGCTGGATAGGGAGAGTTCTAGTTTGTGTACGTTTGCCACGCCCTTTGGAAGATATAGGTTTTTAAGAATGCCTTATGGCTTATGTAGTGCTCCGGAAGTATTTCAAGAGAGAATGACGCAAATATTTGGTGACGTAGAGGGGTGTAGTGTTTATATAGATGACCTTTTAATCTATGCAGAAACGTTAGAGCAACATAATGATAGGTTAGAAAAAGTGCTGAGTCTTGCAGACAAATATAATTTAAAATTTAATAAACATAAATGTAGATTCTTGGTGGAAGAGGTTAAGTATATGGGTCACATTATAGGAAGTCAGGGTATAAAACCAGATGATGACAAGATACAGGCAATAAAAGATATGCCTCCACCAGAAAATAAAAAAGATCTGCAAAGATTCCTAGGTATGATCACCTATATGAGTAAATTTATAGAAAATTTATCTGAGAGAACGGCACCATTGCGCATACTATTAAAAAAAGATAACATCTATGAGTGGGGTCCGACACAACAAGATTCTTTTAATAAGTTGAGGGATTTGCTGTCAAGGGCACCTTGTCTGAACTATTATGATGTCAAAAAGCAGTTTGCAACCATATCGGTAGACTCTTCACAGTCGGGTATGGCGGCAGTCCTTCTCCAAGATGGGGGACCGTGTGCTCATGCGTCAAGGGCATTAACAGAAACACAATGCAGGTATTCCCAAATAGAAAAAGAAATGTTAGCAGTTTGGTTCGGGGTTACTAGGTTTTCTCAATATGTTTATGGAATTAAAAAACTAGTTATAGAAACTGATCATTTACCTCTTGTTAGTATAGTTAGGAAACCACTGCATCTGTGTCCCCCACGCTTACAGAGAATGTTGATTCAATTAAGACGGTATGATTTCGAACTAGTATATAAACCGGGCAAGAAGCTGATCTTGGCTGATACTTTGAGTAGGGCTTATTCTAAAGATAAATATTTTGATGAGGCTATTGACTTGGAGCTCGAGGCTCAAGTTTGCTTAATAATGATGAACATTAATGTAACTGAAGAGAGAAAACAAGATTTGATAAATCTAACAAAAAAAGATAGTGACCTTCAGAATTTAAAACGTTTTGTTCTAGAGGGTTGGCCGAATAAGATCAGGGACTGCCCAGAGAATATTAAATTTTATTATAAATTTAGGGGTGAAATTTCATTGGTGGATGAACTACTGTTCAAGGGTCAGAATTTGATAGTGCCAGCAGCCTTTAGAAAAGAAATTATGAATAGATTGCATTATACCCATTGCTCTTATAGAAAGTGTTTGGAAAAAGCTAATCTCTCATTTTATTGGCCTGGTATGAGAAAGCAGATCGAGGATTTTGTGCTCTCATGTCAAGTATGTCAAACTAAAAAAAAATCTCAGCCTCCAGACCCTATGATTCCCCATGACATGGTCTTGCGCCCCTGGTACAAGGTTGGTGCTGACATATTTCATCTTTTTAACGAATCTTATTTGTTGATTGTAGATTATTACTCAAAGTTTGTAGAAGTTATAAATTTGAACAGAGACTTGTCGTCTGCTAATGTAATAGATAAATGCAAAGGTATATTTTCACGTTTTGGAATTCCCAATATTTTGATGACAGACAATGGACCAGAATTCTCCAGTTTAGCCTTCAGCCAATTCTCTAAATCTTGGGATTTTCAACATAAAACGTCATCACCTCTTTACCCACAATCGAATGGTCAGGTTGAAAGAGCAATTCAAACTGTTAAAAATACACTAAAAAAATGCGTATTGGACAATAAAGATCCATACCTAGCTCTTTTAGAATTAAGAAATTTACCTTTAGATAAAGAGCACTCCCCAGCAAATGTTTTATTTAAACGAAACTTAAGAACAATTCTGCCACAGCCTAACTCGCATTTTGAAAAACGAAATTTTAATAAAAATAAATATGATAAATTTGTCAAAAACAACAGAAAAACACAGAAATATAATTTTGATAAAAAAGCCTCGCGTACTATAAAAAAGTTTCATAAAAACGCTAAAGTTTTAATACAAGTAAAACCAAAAGATAAATGGACTTTAGCAAAAATTATCAGAAAAGTTGGTATCAGGTCTTATTTAATAGAAACTGATGATGGCAAAATACTAAGAAGAAATAGTCGGTTTATAAGAGAAATAAAACATTGCTTTAGGGAGGATACCTCTCTTTCAGATTCAGAGAATTATAAATTAAATAATTTTGCAACAATTAATAATTTTAAAAACTATATTTATATTCCTGTATCTGACACGAATTCTCCTGAAGAAAGAAAGGGAGGAGAAAGAGTGGCAGATTGGGAACAATCTGTTACCAGCTTAAATAATAGTAACAGGGAACAAACGAATAGCAACTCTGAGAGTGAGTCAAGTTTTGTTGTATATGACAGTGGTAGTAATATTGTAAGTGACGATTCTCGGAACGATGATGGCATGCAGGGTGATTTGATTGGTAACCTTGCGAGGGACCCCAGGGTAATAATTATAGGGGACGAAAGTTATTCTAACTTGAAAGACACTGCTGTCAGTAAATCTGGCAGAATAGTAAAACGGCCTGCTAGGCTAAAGGATTATCACATAGAGTTTGATTAGTAACCTTAGTGTGCTTACATGAAGCACAAAAGCTATCATGGTTCTTGGAATCGAATGTTGTCAAATTGAATGTTGTCAGATAGTATGTTGAGTTTTACAGAAAAGCTATCATTTAGGATCTGCACTCGTTTCTCTCGGTAAAGTAACAGTACTTGCCTTGATGGACGCTGTACTGCGGCAAGATAAATAATAGTGATAACGTCTGTGATATTAGAATAAGTTAGTAAGGATAAAAATATTGTTTGTAACATTTGCATCTGACAGTATCCTTTGTACCCTATATTAGTAGTTAAAAAAAAGGGGAGATGTGAAGGATGTGACAACATTGTATTATGTTGAAGTGACGTCACAGTACGTATAAATACAGATTTAACCTAGAAATAAAGACAGTTGCCACCCAGACATAGTACTTTCATTTTAACCCTTTCGTCCTTCCTAATCTTCCACCGACTCGACGACTTCACACTAACGAGCTGGAAAGATTCGTTTAAAGAAAACCGACAACGTAGCGCAGATTATCCATAGTTGATCTTTGTAATAAAGCGATAAGCCCGGGTATATTCTAAGTGAATATTTTAATTTCACCAGGCCAATTGTGAAATTTCCAACATATTGGACAAATATAGAGGAAAATCCTGATTGGTTGTCGAAATGCCAAAGTGCTCTCCTACTGGTCCATTAAACGAACATATATTTTCTCTGTGGCCATACAGCGATCCCATCTGGTTATACGTATTCGTTGGAGCCCATATGCCCATATTAAAGGAAAGAAGGGAGAAGAAACTAAGGTTGGGTTTATAGAGAAATATAAATATTTAAATATTATAACTTTATTTTTTAAATTGTTATAAATCGAACTTTGTTTTAATTATTATTTAAAAAAACATGTTTTTTTTTGGTTACCGATTTTAAATATAAGTTTATTAGTAAGTATGTTTACCACATACAAAATAATAATTTATCTAAAATTTATTTGTAATATTATAGGAAGTTGAATCTTAGTTAAAATGAACAGACTTGGTATTAATGCCCCCAGTGGTGTTGCAGATAATACACTAGGATTATCATGGCACGATTCATCTTGGATCCCTATTTTAAATACAACTAATGTATTGGAGTATTTTTCTCAAGCCTCGAATCCTTTTTTTGATAGAACATGTAATAATGAAATTGTTAAGATGCAAAGGCTTAATCCTGACCAATTACAGTAAGTGTGATTATTGTGTTTTATTAGATAAACTGTCCTGAAATGTAATGGCTATTACATTTTTTGTTGTTGCAGCAGAATAATAAAAACGAAACAAATTATGTCTACATTTCTGCAAGAGTTGAAAAACACAGATTTAGGTGTTTTGCTTATCATTTGCTTGAGAAGATTTTTTTAACAGTACTTACCTTTGTTAAATATTTCTCAACATAATTTGTATTTTAGGAACATGACTGGATTAGAGTATGTCCTGCTTCATGTACAAGAACCCATTTTATATGTAATAAGGAAACAACATAGGCATAGTCCTCAGCAGGTAACTCCATTGGCAGATTACTATATCATTGCTGGGATTGTTTACCAAGCTCCAGATTTGGCTAGTGTTTTGAATTCAAGACTTGTAAGTATCGCTTTATTGCTCGTATTAATGTATACCAATTGAGTGAGACTTAATAATAATAGTTTATATTACATAGTATTTACCAAGAACCTAGAATAGAATTAGAATTCTTTGAAATATCAAGCGTAACCTATGACAAACAAATAAACCATAGTATTGAAAATGACATTTGGGCCTAACAGTTATAACCTGTTGCAATTTTTTTTTTAGTTGTCTGCAGTTCATCATCTTCAATCGTCCTTTGAGGAATCATCTGGTTTCTCACGATATCACCCCAGCAAAGGTTACTACTGGGATTTTAAAACGCAAAAGGGTGCAGAGAAAATTAAAGCCGCAGAAAAAGAAAAACCAAAAGAAGAATCAAGTTCTCTATTTCAGAGACAAAGGGTTGATATGTTATTGGGGGAATTAATTAAAAAGTTTCCATTGCCAACCCCACCCCAACCTAAAATGACCGCTCAGGCTCCAGTGAAACTTGAAAGTGAAAATGGTGTGCAGGAAAATAAAGAAAAGGTGGAGGTTAAGCAGGAGAACAAGGCTAAGCCACCTCCTGAAAAAAAACCAAGACTGAATTAATTTTTTTTTTAGATTACTTATGATAAAACCTTAGATTTTAATTCTAACTCTAAGCAATGATATTTATTTCAGTGCACCACAGTGTTGGTAAAAGTCGTAAATTATAAAAATTTGATGTTTTGGATTTAAATAAGATTGTTTTCAATTTAATTACAAAGCTGAATATAATTTTTTAATACCTACCTATGTATATTTTTTAAATTTAAATAACATATTACTAACCAAAACATAGTATTTATAGTACTCCTGGTATACAAATTCGGTACATATTAATGAAGACACTGACAAGTGTTTACTGTTAACAGGGCCAGAGCGAGTGTGGATGGAGGCTGCCCCTCCCCTCCAATTATAATCCAAAAGGGTGCCCTAAAATTATAAAACATGTATCTATTTAAAACACGTCAAACTAATATGGTGATATAGAAATGATTTATTATGTATTTAAACCTGTAAATCCTGAATTGAAAAATTGTAAAAAAAATAAACATAAAAGGCGCTTCGAATTAATAAGCGAGAAAAGCCACCTTATGTCAACCCCGAAAAATCACGCGGTAACTAGGTACTGTTGAGAGATGTTAATAATCTAATAGGCTGGGTTAAGTCTCAAACGACGTCGGCGCATGTTGGCCGGTGTTGTCCTACTTTTTGCAACACAACCCATAGTAATATCATACAAATTTGAAATCCCTGCACAACATTTATTATAAATATATTCAAACAGCCGAGGCTCGAATCGTGATCTACCGTCACTAACCTACATACATTTCTCTAGAATATAGGCATATGCATTTATGATACATCCAATAAAAAACCGGCGGGGGGAATACGCCAAGCCGAGGGTGCGCAAAATCTCGCCATTATGCTATGCGCCATCTTTTTCTTTTAATTTATATATTTTCTTTTAATTCATGTTATACAGGGTGTTTCTTACTATGCTAATATTTTAGGAGGTTGTTTTTGGGTCCATTTTCAGAAAAAAACTTCAAATGAACACATGTCCTATTAGGCTATCCATAAAAAGGAAGGTGGAGGGACAAAATTAATTTATTAAATATTTGTTATACAAATTTTTTTTGCCCAATTCAATCTTATGAAGTCAGGGTCATATATGTGGATTGAAAGTCGCTAGTATAAGTTTTTCAACACCATAAATGACTACAATAGTCTGCTGGACCAAGAATTGCTGCTGATGATTCCTGCAATGGGTCCAAGACAGCAGCAGAGCAGCTCTTCCACGATAGCTTTTTTCACGGCCGAACAGGTTTTAATAATAAACTGGCACAAAATTATTTTACTCAGGATCGTGTCGAGTTGTCCTATTGTACATTGTTTTTGTCATATCCATTACGTTGTATTTGATATTTTAGTTTTGACTAGACTCCTTTAGAATTTTGTTATCCTGTAGGTATATTTGAACGAAAAAAAATAATTTCTTCCAAAAATAACTCTTTCATGTTTAAATCATAACACGTTGTAAAGGCGTTGTACTGTAGCATTTTTACCGACTAGGCAGTACAAATTTATTATCTAGGCAGTGAAAGTGCTACTTTAGTGCCTGTATACAGGCACCCAAGTAGTTCGCTTCCAGGGTTGTTAATGTCGCAGAAAAATTGAATTTACTACATTGTTATATTTGCTACGTCGCAAACGTAGTAAATGTAATTAGTTTTGATTGGCAGAAAGTGTCAAAAATACTCTATCTTCTACTTTATTGTTGAAAAGTAGAAAATAGTAATTTTTGGTTATTGTTCTTCTGTTGCTTTTTGCTTTACGATTTGATCTAAATAAAAATATTCTAATAATAGTAGTAAATGTAACAAAATACATAGTAAGAGTGTGTAGCAAGTTTTGCTACGGTAGTAAATGTTACATTAACTACTTTAACAACCCAGCCAGAGAAGTTTTTTTTAATTACTGATATATTAACAATAAAAGCATCCCTTTAATCAGTAATGGAAAAAGTAATTTTTCGAACTTATCAACCGACCCGACAAACCATAGCAACGCTTCACCATCATGGGCACGGGGAAGATTGTAAGTAAAATGAGTATTTTATGGTCAATTACAATAATTACCGACTCATTTTGCTAATCTTCAGCAATGATTCATAAAAAGATAAAAATTACCTTTGGCCGACCCGGTTTTGAGCATTTGTCCCACAGTGAATCGGTATACAAAAAAAGTGACAAAAATCTCGAGTTCGACAACATCACAAAATGTCTTTTTATACATGTAGAGAATCAGATATTTTCGTACATAATTAAATAATTATTAATAATTTGAAATTATGAATAAGCAGTAAATTAATTCGTTCTTGTAGGGAGCTTTCCATTTGTTAGAAGTTAGAACCTTATATATTACATCATAATATTATTTAGTATAATACATCATTTTAGCCCAAAACAACGTGGAAATCATGCCAAAGAAGGATCAAATTTTCCAGACAGGTAAACCTTTTTATGCCAAAAGGGCGTTCTGCGGTCTTTCATAAACAATAATTCGTCGTAGCGCCACTAAATTCAGATATGTTTAATTTGATCATTTTTCAGGAAAAATAAAAAACTATTTATACACATAGAGGAGTTCCCAGTGTCACTCAAATTCCGCTATGTGTTTGTACTCTCGTGATATATAACATGTAGCTGTTTATGAAGCACCATTTATTGTTTAAGCAGTTAGCGGAGTATTTTATAAGGTCGAGAAAAACCAAAGAAACAGCTTCAATATCGAGTTACCTGGAGAAGAGGCAGATTTAAGACTTTCCAGTCTGTCATGAATAGTAA
This sequence comes from Barypeithes pellucidus, assembly GCA_963991005.1. Taxonomy (NCBI): domain Eukaryota; kingdom Metazoa; phylum Arthropoda; class Insecta; order Coleoptera; family Curculionidae; genus Barypeithes; species Barypeithes pellucidus. The sequence goes on from OZ022556.1 coordinate 27,701,700, forward strand.
AAAACGCATATAAGCAAAAATTGCACATACAAATCTGAATTTGTAGGTGCCAGGGACCACACATATTCTCCGTCTGTGTCGACCTTTTCTTGGGAAAAATAAATCGGAGCCACCACATAATTAAGTAATCTTTTTTTTGCAAAACATCCCATCAACACTTCCACGACTCGAGGCAACTTTTAAAGTACGTTTGAGTATCCATTTGGCTACGCGGGCCTTTTATTTGGATACCCAGTAAACATCAAATGGATCCAGAAATATTTTAATTACTTAGTAATTTAAAAACTACTGAACTGATACCAGTGATGACTGATGATACCTAAAAATGCTTTAAAATGATCAGAGCAGAAAAATATAAAAAAATAGGGCTGTTTAAAAGACATGGATACGCAGCAAAAATTCACTAAAGATGTCTTGAGTCCACGTAACAGTGTAATTTCACAATAGGGATCGCGCCACAGGTTCTGCTTAGGGGCACATAGATCGTAAATCCGACCTTGAGGTAATGTAAACATAAATATTTTAATTTTTATTTATTGGAACATGGAACATTCATACATTAACTATCGAATAATACTTAAGGTGTTTTAATATATTTTCGCGATTTTCAAACGGTTTTAAATATCATGTGTTATACTTTACGCTACCAGAAGTTCAAATGTCACGTAAACTTTTAACAGTTATTTATGATTTTAGTGTTAAAAGTGTCATTTTATTTTCTAAGAGGGAAAATTGGATAACAAGCGCAGCGAGTGGTCCAACCCTTCAAACAAAATAAAAACACTTTAAACACGCTCATCATATATTTTATCTACAAACACTATTAAATCAGACACTAAAATGAAGTAAATGAACACAAAAATTCTGTACCATTAAGTCATAAGTTTTATGGCAAATGAGATGGCTTACCATGGCCATGAATGATGTCCAATTTCCACCGTGAATACAACGTATCAAAGAAAGTTCTACACAAATGGAAAACTTTTTATCATGCGTTTTATGTAAGAAAGTGTCTCTTCCTACGGGGTTTTCAAAGAGTACAAGGGAGAACTCAAGCGGGGGTCCAGGAGGGGGGCATGACACCCCCCCCCCCCACCCAAAAAAAAAACAATAGTGGTATACATACTGTTTTGACTAACGCGGCAGCGTATTACTTTTCCTTGTAATGACCCCTTCCTCAAAACGAAGTCCTGGATCCGCCTTTGGGAGAACTACCTCTTATTTTTAATTTTTGAGCAAAACAGCAAGTACAAAATTATTTCAAATCTTGTTGCGAATACAAATACAAAATTTGACTTAAACATTATTATTTTTAAAAACACACTCCACCACAACCTACCATCGTATCAAATAGGCAGCTGCTGAAAAATTGTAATTGATCAAGTCGTGAAGGTGTATTTTAAAAAATAATAATATTGAATTCGGAATTCATTGTATTATTTGTATTTGTACTCCCAACAAGCCTCTGTTATTTGTCGTTTTGCTCAAAAATTAAATCAGGGGTAGTTCTACCTTGGACCTTTTTAAAATAATTCTTTTCTACATGTTTTAATAGTGTTAGTAGATAGATTTGAATAACACAGAAAATTTAACAAAACACCAGATAGTATTCTGTAACAAAACAAATGTCATTTATTTTAAAAGTCCGGCAACTGATTTGTTACAGTAAAAGTTATGGATCACGAGAGATTTGGCACAGAGGCTGGAATTTCTAAACGACGACCGTAAAATGGAGTTGAATAGCTAACTAAAGTATCAATCGCCAACACCAACGATTGTTTAATTTTGTACACTAGTAGGGGTAGATGCCTACTATTTTTGGACTTAAATCTTAATACTACAATTGACTGAACAACGTTTTATCCGTATGGGTTATGGTTGGAAATATTATGTTTAGTTTCTTTAACATGACCGAGGATAAAAAAATAAACTACAATTTTAAAAATAACTCGAGGATCAACTCCAAAACACGCACTTTCAAGTTCGTATTATAATTAACCTCTAACTTTACTTATATGTGTTATACCTTGGTATAACACGGACATGGATAAAACAGTTTGGCTCTCAGAGTTATAGTTTAGCTCTGAGCTAAATGACCTTAACACTCCACTGATAAACCCGTCCTTAAAGAGCGTTTTACCGGTTTCGGTGGCGATATCTTGAACGCACCCTGTAAATGTAAACCCAGAACGAGAATTCGTGGGTTCAGCACATAGGCCGCGTAACTTCGTAAGATGGCATTTCGTAGGTTGTTGAAAGATTTCATAAATTCATAGTCCCAATCGGGGTTCTATTACATGAAATAAGAAATCTATTTCCGCAAAGATATTACAAACTACAGATAGAAAAATGTACATTTTTCGCCCACGCAATGAATACAAACAGTCTTTCCCACCTCTTTCGATATTTATTTCAGCATAGCCAGATTGACATATTTATCGCAAAGGTATCTGGCAAAATCCCAATTAAAAATTTGTTAATTTGACAATTACAACTGGTTTTAGGTTAATCCGCAATTGCTCTTAAAATAAATTTATTTCCCAATATTTTTACTATAAACTGTGAAAAGGCGATGAGAGATTCTTTAAAAAAAATATTATTATACTTAAAAGTATCAAACGAATCTTGAACTAATCCAATTGCACTCTGGAAACATCTATTTCTATTTTACAACTGCGCTACGATTCGGACCTAAAATATGAATGAATACTAATCTATAATTGGTTATATATTTTGGTTGATCTTTTTGTGATTATAGGTGAAAAATCGTCTTTATTATAAACAATCATGGTGCATTCATGTGTAGTTTGTAAAAGAGTGGATAATTTAAATAAGGATTTATCTCTTCATTGGTAGTAGGATTATGTTTTAATATTTAACAATCTGATATATCCAGACTTCAACATTGTTGCCATTCAGCTAACAAACATGTAGTTCTCCCACCCATTACTGATTTTCAATAACATCTCACACAATCACAGCTTCACTTTCCACGAGTTTTATGAATGGATTATGGGATCTGTAGTTTATAATACCTTTGGTTTTCCGTAATTATTTCTTTCTAAATTCGCAAATAGGTTTGCTATGCACCTAAATAAGTCAGTGTTGCCGTTTACGCTCATTTTACGGTTTAGTCGTGGCCAATTCAGCATGTCGGCGATTATTATAATCGACAATGGTGTTTACGTATTTTCTCGCGTGCTTAGATTATTTCTCTCAGCCTTTTACCGGCTCCGATACTGCAATAAGTCATTTACCAGACTAAAATTAATAATAAACAATAATTCACAATATTATACAGTAAGAAGTAAAAAATTACTAAAAATCGCTAGAAAGTTATTACAGAATACCAAAAAGAATTAAACTTGAGACAACTCAACAGAAAATATTACACTATTTACAGGTGAAGTTAAAATATATTTTTGTAAAAAACAAAATGACATATCTCTTGTCGATATTTTGATGTCGCTAGAGTTAAAGTTAGTTATCATAATAAAGAATATTTAGCAAATATGGTAAAGAGTAAATGTATCTGGTCAAAGTCAACCACAATAAGAGTTTCGGTAATTATCTATCACACGCAATGACACGTATTTTGAGTCTTAAGCTGCAAACACACTCTTATCACGTCACGTGAGATTGCTGCGTTGCCCAGCAATTATTACCCAACGGAAAGGTTTATAATACTCGTGTGTTCAATAATTGCACATTTAACTATTTTAATTTTTGTATAACTTCTATTAAACATGCGTTAGAAAATAAACACAGTATTAAGCATGAATTCATGAATTTATCTTGCTAGAAATCACTCGATCTTTTTTTAAGATCGGATGGATTAACTTATTTTGTAGATTGCTTGCTTAGTTCTATTATCACTGACCAATAATTCAAATAAAGGTGCTTAATACCATGACTATGCCTCATTATTTAATTAATTTGTGTCTGAACGTGGAATAAAAAAGATTATGTAAAAGATAGGGAGGGAGCCCAAAATGACTTCGCCCCTCTCCCTTTGCTCTACCGTCCTTGATCCTTCCTCACCTGGTTTTCCTTTTCTGAGCCTACGTTTTAATCAAACATATAACTATAATTTATGACCGCAACAAAATAATTTTGTAGCAGCGCTTTCCCAATCTAAATAATTAACAACCCACCTCTTAAATGTCAGAGTATGAACTACTATAATTGAAAAACAGTTTTTCTAAGCAGAAAATTTCAATGCGTAAAATAAAAAACAGTGATTAATCTAAATGACATTTAGATTTCTAATTTCCACCCTAAGATACATCGTTCCTGAAAAACTCATCTGTTTTAGAGTGGTTTGCGTATAACAAATAACTACCAAAAGATTTTTTTTAAATAAAATGTGCAATTCTATACAAAATTTAAAACGATGGAAGAATTAGTTAACGCAAATGTCACGTTTACACTAATTCTAATACACTAGGAGCTTTATAGTGCAGTGAAATCGGTTAGAGAATCGTACCCAAAGTTAAATTAAATATTTGGATGGTATTCTTTGCATAATACAACGTGCCCAAGATAAGGAGGGCCAGTACAAGGATCTCGGAAACCGTAAGAGATACGAAGTCGGTTAAATGGAGGTAAAGTTGCGCATTTACGTGCCTAAAAATATGCCGTTTAGAAAGTTTTAAAATTCCGAGTATTTCCGGAGATATCCGGAAAAAACCGAAATTATGAAAAACGTTTTATTGTTTTCCTGGCTTTTTTTGAGATCGAATTCTAAAGTAAATTGCACTTTTACATTGCGACTTTTTCCGCTCTATCTAACAGCGTTAATTGTTTTGTAAGCCGACGAGTAGTCTTCGAAGGGCCATTATCAAGTTTCTTTTTTTAAATACGGTCCTGTTTTTCTCATATTGGAATTTGAGAGCTTTTTTTTCTTCCGAATGCAACGATGTATGACACATTGTGGTTTAATGACGTTTCGAGGGTTTTTTAAACATCAGAAAATTTTGGGATACGGGATTTCTCCTAATTTTATAAATAATATCTCATCAGTAAGCTCTAAATTTTTACCTATGTTGGACTAATTCAATACATAACAAATAATTTAATAATAAACCACAAATAAGTGAACAAAATACAGAAACATTATTTCAAACTTCCGTCGATTCGGGATTTAAACAAAAAAATTAATAAGGTGACGCGTGATTTGTTTCACTTGACATTCCCATTGTGGTCGTTTGAGAGCATTTTAAGAGGTTTTCTATTTTCCAGAAAATATGGAACAAAAATTTACAAATGCTGAAAAGTTTGATATTCTATCGCATGTTTTATTTATGTCAAAAAAACTGTTATGTGGCAGTTAGAAGATGTTATTTGTGCTAGGAGAATAACGGAAATCATTTTGAACACCTGATTATGTAGTTCCTTACTTTTTTCGTTGTTCGTTCTATTACTGTTTTGGAATGATTCTTGTTCACTTATTTGTGGTTTATTATTAAATTATTTGTTATTTATTGAACTAGTCCAACATAAATAAAAAATTTAGAGCTTACTTATGAGATATTATTTAAATAATTAGGAGAAATACAGGACCGTATGCCAAATTTTCCATGTTGTTCAAAAAACCCTCGAAACGTCATTAAACAACGTGTCATACATCGTTGCATTCGGGAGAAAAAAAGCTCTCAAATTCCAATATCAGGAAAACAGGACCGTATTTAAAAAAGAAAGCCCTTCGAAGACGACTCGTCGGATTACAAAACAATTAACGCTGTTAGATAGAGCAGAAAAGGTGGCAATGCAAAAGTGCAATTTACTTTAGAACTCCATCTAAAAAAAACCAGGAAAACAATAAAACGATTTTTCAGAATTTCGGTTTCTTCCGGATATCTCCGGAACTACTCGGAAATTTAAAAATTTCTAAACGGAATAATTATTAGGCACGTAAATGCGCAACTTTACCTCCATTTAACCGACTTCGTATCTCTTACGGTTTCCGAGATCCCTGTACTGGCCCTACTTATCTTGGACACGTTGTATACAGGTTTTTACTAATTTTTTCTTACCCGGATGTGCAATGATAATATGTATGGGGTGTACTCCATTAGGTTCGTTCGTAGAGCGATCAGAAATAGATACAAACTGCCCGAGGCATGCGCAGTTGGTTTCAAGTGTGCACATAAGTACAATCTGTGACCGATGACCAAAAATCGGTATTCGTAAAACAAAATGTATCGAGTGCCAACTGCTTTACAACCGTCAGAATAATCCGCGTACTGATAAGAGATCGTGAGTTTGAAGTCAGAGCATGCTCGATCGGCTGTTATTTACTTTTGACTTCTTTTCTTCTTCGCCTTATAGGACATTAAGCAAAAACAACCAAACCGACGTGCTAGAAGATGTGATTTCAGATAATTTCTCTACAATTATTTTAAAGATACTTGTCCAAATTGGAATTTGGTCATTCTGGCATTATTTGTACAAGCTTTACGTCTATTTCGAGGAAATTTGCCGATATGATACCCCAGTACCCCCACTTTACCTACAGCGGCGAGTAAAAATGGCAATCACTGCTGGTTTTCCCCACTTTACCTACAGCGGCGAGTAAAAATGGCAATCACAGCTGGTTTTCCCCACTTTACTTACAGCGACGAGTAAAAATGGCAATCACCGCTGGTTTTTGGACTCGGGCGGTCGGGGAATTACCGAAATATCTTCACTTCACGTTCGCGTCGATACCAGTATCTGACTTTAAGATGCTTTACAACGTTGCCACTATTGACAATTTTTACTTTAACGTATACTGAATAGTTACAGATATTTTAAGAATGTCGTGCCGATATCGATCGGCACCTAAAATATCGGTATCGAAAAAAAAAATCCGTATCACTAATTGAAAGTTTTGCATTTGTACCCGTTCACAGCGTAAAAAAGCAGCAACCAGTTAGAAACTCGTCCACAACCGAACATGCGCAGAACGAAATTTGAAACCGGTTGGAAATATCGCTCTGCGAACGAACCTATTCATTCTCTTGATTTGCACAATTGCCATCCATCACAGGCGTTGACGGCAGCGGGTGTCAATTTGGAGAATTTAAATAATCAACACAACAATAAAAATAGTATAAAATTGAATTTAAGAATAAACTCGTTATTATAACTTCACATGGCAGATCAATAAATATTAATGAGTCATTCTTAAAAATACGGACTATTATCGATAAAATTTTACCATTATATTAGAGCTTAAGCATTTTCTAAACTACAATCTAATAATATATAGGTGGGCATTTTTATATTCTCGCTTAAAGCCGTATTAGAGTCGGCTATTCTTCTCTTGCGCCGGCAAGGCAATTATAATTGCACGTATTCATGCGCAGTAAACCGTTCTCGATCAGCTGGCGCATTGCCAACAGTCAGAACAGCAGTTGGTACTGTCGAAATCCCTAAAATACCCCCAGAATTAGAGATGGGCAAACCTGTTCGTTTTGATTACCAGTTAAAGCAGCTACTGCTACTTACACATAGCAGCTCAAAAAAGATGTGACGAATTAGCAGTAAGTACATATGCTTAATAAAAAATGCGAACCTGCGAATTCAAGTACCAGGTAGTTTAAATAGCCATTAGCTGTTCATAGATGCTTCGATCAAATAATAAACAGTTAAAAATAACAGAATAATCCACGCACGACTCATTTCTGGCAATGCAATACTAATTGCGCCAGCTGATCGAGAACGGTGTACTGCGCATGATTCCGTGTAATTTCAATGGCCGCAAGAGTAGAATTGCCGACTGTAATACGGATTTCATTGCAAGTATTGTACCAGCTGATCGAAAACGGTTTAGTGGACAAAAGAAAAAATTGTCGACTCTAATACGGCTTTTAAACAATCTAGATAGTATATCGAGGGGCGTTTTTTATATCCGCGGAATGTATAGGCTCGCCGTGAAAACAAACATTTTAATTCTTATTAATCATAAATAATTTTTGGCTGGAAACATCAAATTTAATCTCGATAATTTATAATCGTTATTTCAGTATAAATGCAAGATTAAATTGATGCCTAAGGCGAATATTAGGACTTGTGGAGTTAATAAATTAGGTACAGGGTGATCACGTATAATGTCCACCCCTTTTAACTATTTTATTCTTCAAACTTGAAAAAAATTAAAAAGATTGGCAACTTCTTGACCACCACTGTATATTAACAGATCTAAAATTATATTTCATCCCCTTGCAAATACTACTTGTAAAACACTGTATGTAGCAATCTTTTAAATTTTTCTCAAGCATGAAGAGAATATTATACGGGAAATGCTTGCATTTTCAGTTTAGTTAGTCCCTATTTTTGAAAATGACTCAAATTACAACAAAACTCTATAATAAAGTATATTATAAAATAAACAATGGAAGAAATAATTATATAATTTGCTATCATTTTAAAAGCACCTTACACATGGATGAAAAAAATGCATTTTTGATCTTATTCACAAAATATGTCAAAAATACACGCTTTGATTATTTTAAAAGGCCAAGATGAATAATTAAAATTAATTTCTTTCATGTAGTAATGAAAATGACCTTATGACCCTAAAATCGACCTTAACAAATTCTGACGACTTAAAGGTTGTAACATTAATATACATCTATCTCTACACTTAATATAAAAGCATTAATTAATGAAATGATTTTAATTTTTTTGGTCGTCTTTGATGTACCGACCCTTCCATATCTGATGTATCCGATTCTGTTTCATTGTATAGGGCTTCTTTCATTGCCAAATCGCTGTCAAAAACGCCTGTTGACTTTGCTTTTTCTAAAGTTCTAACTGTAATATAAAGATCCCGCGTAAAAATTTTATCACATATACAGGGTCGTCAGAAAAGGTTGCAACGAAAGGAAAACTGTTTATTAAGGTGTATATCCACCAAAAAATCATTTGCAAACGTTTGACATTCGTCTCCACCAGCCAAATATTCGTAAACATAGATCCGACTGCCAACCAACCTCGCTATTAATTCACTCGCTGTTCGTGACCATGTCTGCACCAAAATACAGGGTGTTATTGGAATGACTTATGATATTTAAACCGGCAAATCCTGAGATGAAATTAAATTTAAGAAAAATAACCATAAATGGCGCTTTGAATTATTAAGCGAAATATACACTTTATATGAAATCTCAAAATTTACGTGGCCGCTCCTGAGGACATTCGCAATCAATAGTTTATTGAGGCAGTCTCGAGGTTTAAAAGAGGTTAGCGTATTATACGCGGTGTTGTCATATTGCAACACAGAACACGTGTTCAGTTTTTGACAATAAGACGTCTTTGACACGCGTTATAAAGCATTTTTCAATCTTTTTAGAAAAAAAAATACAATTTTAAGGTTCATACTCTCTTATCTTCAGCTCAACAATACATAATATCACACCAATTGAAATCACATCACAACATAACAAAAAACAACTAACAAAATGTTTAAAATTCGTATACGTCAAGCACGTGGAACCCTCGACAGCGTCAGTCCAATCTCGAGTCTCGAAACATACTGAATCAACGATAGTGGCGCGCGGCCGGTATACAAGCAAGGGCGAGACACGCGGTGTGATCTGACAACACGGTTAGCATACTCTAGTGACCCACATTGTTGCTAAGCGAATCCAGATGGAACGGCGCGACAGTACGTGGGTAAAAAGGGTTTTTTCCTTAGTATTTAGATATTCGATTTAAAAAAAAGTATGTAGACTTTCTCTAGGACACCCAAGGAGTCACCCATTTAAATATAATACGTCATTTCCATAACACCCTGTAGTAGAGCACAAAAAAACAACAAATCACCTTGATGTATCGACGCCGGTCGGAACAAGAACAAATGCTTGCAAACATTTGCGAATGCGTGTGATTTAGGTGTCTATATTGAGTTTCTAAATATTTGCTAACATTCCAAAACATTCTTCTAACAAACCCCTAACAAACACTTTGTTCGCTTGGTGGATATGCACCTTTATCGATTTCTAAAAAAATTCATTTGCGATAATGTTCTAACAAGTTTTAAATTAACACACATTAAATTGCATGCCACTTCTATACGACACTAATATTTTACATGAAGAAAATACACTTTGTAATTCCAGATACATACTTTCCTTTGTAACGGTAACATTAACTAAATATGCAATAAAGGAAGTAGTCTTAAAGATGCTATTTATAAGCTATACGGGGTGTAACAAATTCGATGTTCACTATTGGGATTTCGGAACGGTAAGAGATAAGTCGGTTAAATTGGGGCAAAGTTGCGTAATTATGGACCCAATAATATTCCGCAAAAGAATCAAAAATAAATACAGGGGCTTCCAAAATATTAGGAAAAAGCGTTTCGTTTTTTATTTTTCCCAGACTTTGTTCGAATGTATGTCCAAAAATAAATTTCACTTTCCATTGCTACTTTTTATTCTCCACACATCAGATCTTTAATGTAAAGCTTCGTCATTAAATATCCATTAACAACTTAATTTTTTTTAATACCGGCCTGAATCTTTTGGTTTAAAATATGAGGAACTAAAACATTATGGGCCTTATTTCAACGTTGACCTCACATAAAGTTTTGCGTTGCGCAGTTAACTTACAAATTACGGGAATTCTTTTAGTGTGGAGGGACGGAGGGGTTAGAATATAAATGGTGATTAAAAAATGGCGCCGCAGAAGAAATCGTTGCGCAGTAAATATTAGCAATTAAACATCAAGGCAAATAGCCTTTTAAAAATACGAAAAATTGCATTTTTTTCTTGCATTTTGCCAAGAATTCCCTTCCTTGCTTTAGTTACATCCTAGGCGTAGTTTAAACCACCAAACTACAGGTCAAAAGGTAACAAAATTAAAGAAAAAGTAAATCCGTAACACAGTTAGATTAAATAGTTCCATTTTGCATCACCATTATAATACCAGGAAGAACCCTGAATGAAATGCGAAAATCCATGTTCGTTTTAAATTTAATATCAAGTCCCTATGAATATGATTGGTGTTTGTCAGAACACCTTCAAAAGTACGACCCTGTCTTCATTGTATTCATTATATTAGGTTGGTGTTTTATACAAACGGCATGAATTTTCAAAATACTTTTATTATTTGTTTTGTATGGCAAATCATTGAAACACAAACAACAGTACTAATAACTTTATTAGTGCTGTCGCTTGCCGCCAAGAACAAGTCATGCAGCCAAACCAATCGTCAGAGCGGCCCTGCAGTTGACTGCTGCAATGTCAACCAAAACCACATATACACAAAATGGCAGCGAGTTTGTCTGCCGACGTCGGCGGCAGTCGACAGCGCCAGCGAAACCATATCTCAAGCTCTGTTCACACATGAGGTTTTACCTGACGTTTTTAGGTCTTAAGACTGTCAGGCAAAAACTGTTTTAATAGTCTCGTCCATACATGAGGTTAAACCTGACGTTTCAGGTATTGAAGTAAGACTCTCATGCAAAACTGTTTTAATAGCCTCGACCACACATGAGGTTTTACACTGACGTTTTAAGTCTTGAAGTAAGACTGTCAGGCAAAACTATAGAAACTAAAGCCCGTGCCCTTCAGTTTTTTCACTGGCCGTCTGTCTTCACTCACGTTCAAGTAAAATGTCCGTTATACTGCCCACACCTAATGTTTTAATTAATACGTTTTACTGGAACAAATAAATACGTCAAGTAACTACGTAGTAAATACTACAAGTAAAACATAAGGTAAACCTTAATGTTAGACCCTGTCCACACTTTTACCACGTTTTACTGGAACAAATAAAAACTACGCAGTAAATGCTACAAGTAAAACGTGAGGTAAAACCTTATGGTAGACCCTGTCCACGCCTAATGTTTCATCTGATTTACTTAAACAAGTAAAACGTCAGGTAAAACCTCATGTGTGGACATAGCTTTAGGGCATGATACAATAAACACAAGGCAAGATATCTAGCCGTTTCAATTTCGTCTGGCGCGCGCCCTGACGTCAAGTGGTGATCAATTTTTAAATTATTTACGGAACTTCTCGTCGTTGTTAGCGTTTTAAATTCTCCTTTAAACGGTTTTACGCATTTGATAGTATGTGAAATGAAAGAATAATATCATGGTATTTAAGTATATTAATTTCATAAAAATATAATACAGATTACAGCTAAAATATCACTAAAATAAGAGAAAGACCGCAGAAGCTGCTCGTCACCACTTGACGTTACTAAAGCCGCAAACACACTATTATCACGTCACGTGAATTCTCGTATTGTCATATCGGCAAAATAGCACATGCTCTCACGGCTTAGAAACAGACTACGTACATTGCAGATCATTTTTATTACATATTCTGTGTTTGCGAAGATGACAAGTGAATCTTGTAGCGTCAAATTCTGACACCGTGCTATCACGGGTGCCGAATATGTAAATTTGCATAAAAAAAATTATGGTGTCACGTATGACTTGCCGTGAGCTGCATGAGGCGACTATAGTCTATTTATAAGCACGCATAAACCGTCTTGCAGATATTTCGGGTGTGCCGTGACATTGCGTGATAGCATGTGATCTCACGTGACGTGATAATAGTATGCTTGCGGCTTAAGTCACATCTCGTTGCGCGATATCATGGTTGGGCTTATTCTCCTAAGATACGGTTTCATGGATCTCGGGGGGATGCAATAAAATGAAAATTGGGTAAATCATGGAAAAGTCGATGCGAACATCAATAAAAATTGCCGACATTGTAAAACATATGTACGTAAAATAATTAAAAATAGAAACAATGTCCAAGTAAAACCGATTCCTACTCAGTTTCTACTTTTTCAAGGTGTCAGCCTTAAAAAACTTACTCTGAGCCTCCAAGAGACTATTTTGCCTTTTGAGATCTTCGATGTCTTGCTGATGAGAACTGTTCTTTTTTCTCATGAACATTATATATTCGGCAGCTTTCTTCAATATTTGAGCTCGACTAGCCTAGAACATAATTTTGAAGTTGCCAGCATGTTTGATTAAATTGACCGAGTTACAAATGTGTATTTAGGTTTGGTTTTTCAATGTACTGTTAAATTATTAGTTAGATATGGTACAAGAGCCATCAGTATAGAATTTTATTAATTAATACAGTTTAGTACGGTACCTCGAGATACGAGTGCCATAACATACGAGTTATTTGAGATACAAGCTGTCGAGCGAGCGAAGATTTGTTTTGAAACACGAGCGACATTTGAAATATGAGGAACGGTCAGCTTCGACGCTGCACACAAGTTGCAACTGGTCGTGCATCGGAGCTATTTAATGACACTTGCCTATCTCATTTCCGCAGCATTCTGAAAGGGAGGAAGCAACAAACCTCTTTGGACAGTTTGTTTTTGAATCCGGCGAAAAAGGCAAAGACCAGTGAAGAGAAAGGCAGTGACTAAAATTAAGCATACAGTAGCATTCAAGTTGTGTGTAAGTAGCATTTAAGTGACCAAAATACAAATATGTATGTACACTTTATAAAACTTTACATTCTCTTTTATTATGTTTTTATACAATATTTGTCATTTATAAATACATTTTTCTTATTCAAAAACACGTAACAACAACAACTGGGGTAGCATTTTTGGGGATGGAACGGATTAATGGCATTTCAATTAATTTCAATGGGGACAATTGCTTTGAGATACAAGCAAATTGACATACAAGCAAATTGACATACGAGCAAGGTTACGGAACCAATTAAAATCGTATCTCGAGGTATCACTGTAATATTATAATTATAATTAATAATTAACAAATTCCCCGAATTGGTAACATAAAAGCAATCAGTCATATAGAATTTTACAGTTTGATGACCTTGGCATGTTTCATCTGACTGTTACATTGAAAAGCACAGGGTGCTTGGATAATAAATCAGGATACTTGGAGAGGTGATGCATCGTTAAGTTGAACATAGGAAATCCCATGTATTTTTGAGGTGGCTAAATATTGGCTACCCTGTATATTTTATAGAAAAACTGCAATGACTTCGTGAAAACGAACAAACCACGTTCTGGTAATACAGCAAACACCAGCAAATTAAATTTTGACAATGACAAAACGAAAATTAGTGTCAGTAACATTCTATGTCAGTAACGATATGTTCATTATTCGCTATTGCCAGCTTTCCGTGAATTTTTGGCAATAGCGTCATAGAAATTATTTGCTGGTGTTTGCTGCATTACCGGCAACAATGAGACTATTGTGGTCTTGCTATCACGTTTGAATTGAATAGCTTAGGATTATGATGTATTCAAACTCGGCACAAGGGTTTACCATGTCAGCCTCTTCAAGAAGTAATAATGCAGTTTTTCTTAAAAATGTACAGGGGAGTCGATCGTCAACTACCATAAAAATTATATGGCGATTCCTATGTTCAACTCAACGATTCATCACCCGGTATACGTCCCGATTTCGTTTTAATAAGAAAATAGTGAAAATCGTTTTAAACTGTCCAAAAGAAGGATCAGTTATAAGGGTGATGAAAAGATCCGTCAGAAAAATTCAAAGATAAATTCAAGCTTTTCTCAATTCAGGCAAAACTGTGCTTCTTTGATAAACAATCTCGATCTCTGCTGTTATCTTGGCAAAGTGCATTGAAATATAATAAAAACAAATCCTTCACATGAATTTTAGCTTATTTAAATGATAAAGGAAACCTACCACTTTCTCGCCATTTAAAGCAGGAACGGAATCTCGCAAACTGCTAAAACTGTCCTTTATGTGATCTCGCCGCTTTCGCTCCAAAGCATTGTGATGTGCCCTTTTCTCAGCCTAAAAGAAAGGAGACAGTCAATGATCTGTATTTTTATATACATTCAGAAACATTAAAACTTATAAAACTCAAAAAAATTAGCATGCAACCACCCATGAGAGTGAAACCAATAAGAATTCGGACGATGCATTTAATAAGCAAGCGCATAAAAATATATTTTTCCACTAATTTGCTAGATTCCCAAAGAAGAAGTTTTTCTTGATACTTGAGGTCCAATAATAAATATAGCTGTTTCAAATTTTCGCACTATATACAGTATTGGCAAGG
The DNA here is from genome assembly GCA_963991005.1 of Barypeithes pellucidus. NCBI lineage: Eukaryota > Metazoa > Arthropoda > Insecta > Coleoptera > Curculionidae > Barypeithes > Barypeithes pellucidus. Next base: position 27,716,732 of record OZ022556.1, read on the forward strand.
AATTACCACAATCCGAAGTTTAACGGGCAGAAAAGAAAACGTAATATACCAGCTATAAATTACATAAAGAGGAAACAGATTTCCTTGTATTTCTTGCTTTCTCCTTCTACCACGGAGAGGAATCTTGTACTCTTCTCTCGCAGAGTTAAATGCGTTAATATAATGCGCAATTAGGTCGTTTATCGCTTGTTTGCTAGGAAGGAACGTAAACGTCCGCCGCGCTGCCGATCCGTGTCAAATTGTCTTGTTGGTTTGAGTAAAGTCATTGACAACAGGCCGCTTGGCGACCGGTTTAGCATAAAGAAGCCAACAATTGACAACGCGGCGGCCCATCAGGATGAAGCCGCCCACAGAATTTCCCTTTCTCCGCGCTGCGTCGCGTCATATTGGTTATTGCTGGCAGAAAAAATTAACTCGCTTGAAGTTACGACGGGAAATTACGGTATCTTTTCTGTTTAGGCGCCTGATTGAAATGATTCCTTTACAATAATGTATGTATATTATACAATCAAGGAGGCGTTAAAAATTGAAAGGGCAAACAAAAAATCCATATGCTTCCTATATTTCTGGCATACCGGAGATATAAGAATAAAAGGTGTGCAGACTGGTGTTGTGATCGCTCCAGCGAAAAACCGCTCGAGTACTCAATTATTGAAATAACCGACATCGCTCGATTATTTAAAAAACTGCTCGAGTTATAAATTCAAGCGAAAATCGTAGCTTGTTACTTATTACCTTTCACTGATTCAGAAATGTGCTGCTTGGTAGTGTGATCGCTCGAGGTAAAAAACTGCTTGTATATTCGAACTGTTTTTCGCTTGATATCCGACCTTCGATCTACGCGCCGCGCCATCCGAAATGTGCCGATTGGTGACTTTCCAGCTTGACGCTCAGAAGGCTGATACGAAATAAATCTTTCTTAAAGGCACATAAACGAGAAGGTGCATATATAAAGTATGCCAAATCCCTTAGCGAATTCATCGCGACATGGGTTTTGTTTTGACTGGGACTGGCTAGCCAGCGGCGATTGTAAATTTTAAAAAAATTAAAGAATATATATTTTTTTTAAATCAGAAACAACTGTTCTTCCTTAATAAGAACTCTAAGACGAAACTTCTAAAACTTAACAAAAACAACCCCTGGTGTTTTATCAACACATTCCTCTTAGTCATACAAATTTCAAGTATTTAATCGCTCGAGCGATTCACTCGATTATTAAAATCGCTCGAGTATCAAGTACTCGATTATTAAAATCATCGGTTTTCCCAACACTACTGCAGACCATGGAGTAAGTAAAATGTAAGAAGTGTGGGCCACAAACCCGACCCACGCATTTAACCAACCAACCATGGAGTTCAACTGAAATAGCTTACAGGTGAACAAATTAACAAATAAAATTGTTGTTAAGTTTGCCCCTCTATTCTCAACGCCTTAAATGGTCTATAAGAAGGAAAGACTGTGACAGACGGGGAGACGCCGATTTAATTCCATAAGTTTATTTACTGCTAAAGCGAAATTATATCAAACCAAAGCACCAATTTTGGTAAGGAACAACAGGTCAGGTATCATCATCATTATATAATCTTAAACTTCACTAAACTTGTAAGTTTGTTTCTGTGATCATTTCCAATTCAGCATTTAGGTTTGTAAAGGTTGCTGAGATATGGTTATATAGGTTAAATTTCTAGGTGAAATAAGATTTTCTTTATTCAGACATTTCATTTAGCCATAAAATTATTTTTGACATTATTGTCATTTTTAGGAATCTCAGGCTAGATAGAAACTCATAAGTCTTCAGTCCAGGGTGCCCCAGGATTGGGTTGGGTTACCTACACCACAATTGGACCTATCTATTCTTTAATTTATTGACAAAAGGTAATTCTTTTTAAAAAAATTTTGCTTGTAAATTTTTTTTTATTTGTCATATTATTATGTATGTAGGGAGGTCAAAATCATTAAAAATATTGATTTTACCTGAGATTAAACTACCTTAATTTTTCGTTTTTAAGAGAAATGCCATTAGGAAATGTTCAATATTTAAAGAAAATTTAGTTTAAATCGATTTCTCGCCATGCCTGCTGTTTTTCGAATAAATACTTGTCTGCTACTTGAAGTGAAGTATCAGTCACATAATAGTCAGTCATTTAATTGAAATCGCAATAATGCTTAGAATTTATGTTTTGAAAACACAAAAATGATATTGACCTGACTGTATACAAAAATAAATTTCCTTCTCCTATATTTTGAATTATGACGGAGATGGTAATTCTAACGAACATTTCATAACGGAAATTTAAGACGGTTTGCTCTTAGGTAAAATCAATATTTTTAAGATTTTGCCTCCCTGTATACAAAAACTAAATTTTTTAATGATAAATCTTAATTTTTTTATGAGCAAAATTTTTTATAAAGAATGCCTTGTCGAGAAATTAAAAATTAGATCCATTTGTGGGTGTTTCATAACTTTTTTTATTGTTTAAATTACAGAAATAAAATTTGGTGGGTTTGCATGTGATGTTTTTTTACATTTTATGACATGGTGGACTCCATTTTGTCACTTCGGGTTTAACCGGAAATGACCGCAACTATTGATTTTTAATTGGAACACTCAGTATATTTTTGGTTATATTGATTCAAAATACCATTCCAAATTCCATGACACCCAATATGTCACTTTTTGACACTCTCAATAATTTTTATTTTTTCATCTAGATTGCTAATGAACCCCCTAAAATGGTTTACTTCAAAACTTACACTGGAGTGCCATACCAACCTAAAAGTCCTGGCGGCCAGGGGGAACAAGGTGGAGCTCTTGTGGGTCCCTAGTCACTCCGGGTTTGTTCGGGTTTGTATTAGTAAATGAAAAAGCGGATGAAAATCTCAGGGGCACCGAACCGGCATTTAGAATATCAAAACAGGCAACAAAAACAACATTAGATAGATGGTCGAAAAAACAACACCTATCTCGATGGCAAGAGTTACCTGGCCAAATACACGCACGGGTCGTAATTGGAAAACCATCGAAAATACTATCGAATGGGATGCTAACCCCAACGCGGCCCCAGTTGAAACAAGTGATGGGTCTGCTAACAGGCCACTGCCACTTGTGAAAACACTTCAACGGATAGAGATAAACAACGGATCCTTGAATGTAGACTCGCGTCGAAGAGGGTGAAACCGCCTCACATACAATATACCGCTGCGTAGCGCTGTCTCGTAGAAAAAATATCTTCGGGAACATACAACGTGGTGACAACCTCCCACATGACAAGCTTGGTAGAGGGTTACTGGATCTCTTAGAAGGAATAAACATCTTCTAACAAGATCGGGGTACACAAAAAGCCGAAAGGCTGCAGTGATTTGAAGTTCGGGCTTTTAAACAAACCAACCAACCAACCCTAAAATGGTTTACTTTTAAGTCAAATTATTGATAAAAATGCAATATTCAATTGTGTTTTAAGTTTTTTACACACTTTTTAACTTCTCAAGGAGGCTTTTTCCCAGAAAATTCAATTTTTTCAAATGGAAACATATTGGCTCACTCGGACAAAAAGACACAGCACTTTTTTTCCAACAATTTGATAGCACACATCCTTAAGTCAAGTGAAAAAAGGAGAGATGATTTATTAAAAATACCAATTCATGACAATAAGCGCAAACGACCTAGGCTACATACCCATGACGTCATAATGCTAACAAACAAATGAACATAATTACAACTTTAAAATCCGCCATAATTTGGCTTATAAGCAAACCATTTTAGGAAGCTCATAGCAATCTAGCTGAAAGTGGATTTAAGTATCAAAAAGTGACGTAAGGGGTGTTGTTGAATTTGGAATAGTGTTCTAAATTGATATATCCAAAAATATACTGGGTGCTCCATTTAAATATCCAAAAATTGAGGAGTCATGTCAGAAAATGCAAAATAACATCACATACAAACACACCAAATTTTATTTCTGTAATTCAAACAATAAAAACACCAGGTAGGTAACCCCATCCAGGGACACCATGTATTATTGAAAAGGTGAAATCAGGTGTACACTGTCCTCAAAACATTACACTAAACTTTTTCAATAATACATAATATTTTCAGTATTTGTGGAGAAGACAGAGCTCCTATCTAACCTAACTGCTCCATTCAGAGCTTACTACTTCCATAAGATTTTCAACATACTAACATATTTGGTGGCAGGTACAAGCATGTAAATAAATTCACAGACTAGGTCATCATTCTAGCGAATATTTTATTCGGAAAGATATTAACTATCGTTTGTATTTCATCAAATCTTTCGATAATAAGTGAAAACTGAAATAATGTTATCTGATGTCAGTAACATTCTAAACCTGTCGAATATAAGTGCTTAGGTATAAGAGATAACTTTTTCAACATGTACAAATTCTACATTTTCACATTCATTTACAACGCCTTTTAGAATACCGAATGTTTTTTACCTGAGAATAATATTGACTGCCAGAGGACTGTCTTGAGGATGGTAGTCTGGAATCAGAATCATCGCCATCCTAAAAGCATACATTCATACATAATCTTTTAATCACTTAAATGACTGTAATATTAACAACACTATAAATTAGTGAGTTAAGAAATAATACCTGTGGTATAATTAAATTTTTGTATCTCTAATAACTAATATCTTATTATGCACTTTTTAGTGAAATGAATTTGAGAGTATTTTTTGTAAATATCTTTTATTTATCTTTTAATTTAATGAAATATAAGATTCCAACCAAAAATATACATGTGATCCCTACCACAAAAGAACTTTGTTGCTATGCTCTTTCTTATGGAAAAAGAAAGTATTTTTTCGACACAATTGTAGGGGAACTAGGGGATAGTTGATCACTAGGGATATTTGATCACATTGGCGTTTCCTAAAAATCCTATTGATTTTTGCTCAGTTTCTGTATTTCATGGTTAAAAGCCACATGACGGGAACGTTGTAACGGTTTTGCGTGAAGGTCGTGCAAAAACAGGTCGCAGTTCTTCATTTGCATAAGTAAATAATTGATCTTCTAATATATTTATAATTTATTGGTTTCTCATTGCACTTTCTCTGTTTTAAATACTAAACTAAGCAATGATTAATTGCGCTTTTGGTATATACAACGTGTCCAAGATAAGGAGGGCAAGTACAGGGATCTCGGAAACCATAAGAGATACGAAGTCGGTTAAATGGAGGTAAAGGTGCGCATTTACGTGCCTAATAATTTGCCGTTTAGAAAGTTTTAAAATTCCGAGTAGTTCCGGAGATATCCAGAAAAAAACGAAATTCTGAAAAATCGTTTTATTGTCTTCCTGGATTTTTTTGAGAGATTATCCGTTTTATCTAACAGCGTTAATGGTTTTGTAATCCGACGAGTCATCTTCGAAGAGCCATTATCAACTTTATTTTTTTAAGTACGGTCCTGTTTTTCTGATATTGAATTTGATAGCTTATTTCTTCCGAATGCAACGATGTATGACACATTGTGGTTTAATGACGTTTCGAGGGTTTTTTGAACAACATCAGGAACTTTTGGGATACGGTCCTGTATTTCTCCTAATTTTATAAATAATATCTCATAAGTAAGCTCTAAATTTTCTACTTACGTTGGATTAATTCAATAAATAATAATAAACCACAAATAAGTGAACAAAAATCATACCAAAACAGTAATAAAACGAACAACGAAAAAAGTAAGGAACTACATAATCAGTGGTTCAAAATGGTTTTCGTTATTCCCTAAGCATAAATAACATTCTAACTGCCACATAACAATTTTTTTGAGATAAAATAAAACATGCGATAGAATATCAAACTTTTCAGCATTTGTAAAATTATGTTCCATATTTTCTGGAAAATAGAAAACCTCTTAAAACGCTGTCAAACTATCACAATGGGAATGTCAAGTGAAACAAATCACGCGTCACCATCTTAATTTTTTTTGTTTCAAACGCCTACTTTTCTTTTAAATCCCGAATCAACAGAAGTTTGTAATACTGTTTCTGTATTTTGTTCACTTACCTACCTATTTGTGGTTTATTATTAAATTATTTGTAATTTATTGAACTAGTCCAACATAAGTAAAAATATAGAGGTTACTTATGAGATATTATTTATAAAATTAGGAGAAATACAGGACCGTATCCCAAAATATCCTGATGTTGCCCAAAAAACCCTCGAAACGTCATTAAGCCACAATGTGTCATACATTGTTACATTCGGAAGAAAAAAAGCTCTCAAATTCCAATATCAGAAAAACAGGACCGTATTTAAAAAAATAAAGTTGATAATGGCCCTTCGAGGACTAGTCGGATTACAAAACAATTAACATTAGATAGAGCGGAAAAAGTGGCAATGCGAAAGTGCAATTTACTCCGGAACTACTCGGAATTTTAAAACTTTCTAAACGGCATATTATTAGGCACATAAATGAGCAACTTTACCTCCATTTAACAGACTTCGTATCTCTTACGGTTTCCGAGATCCCTGTACTTGCCCTCCTTATCTTGGACACGTTGTACCGGGTGATTCATTAAGGGTGACGAGCTACCGTATCTCAGGAACTAATAGTCGTACGAGTTTAAAAAAAAAATCCCTTAAATGAAATCGGCCAAGAGAAATTGCTGGAAATATTTTTTAAATTCATATATCCACCGCTAGGGGGCGTAATTGCTTCGATCGTATAAACAATGCAGTTTTCTTGAAAATTTTCCAAATAAGTTGAAAAAAAAATACTACCACAGTAATACTTCTATAATTGTCCATCTTTTTGGTTTAACACTTTTTATTGTGGAACGTAAAATAAGGGTGGGAGGGGATGGTGAACTTTTCCTTACTAAAGTGCCTATAGATTTGGTTATACTTAACGGAATTTAGCAAACTAGGTCTCGTTTAAGAAAGGAGGGTATATTGAACAAAATAAAAGACAACTACGTCATTCTGGTTCTTGCCGCCCTCGCTAGGGGGTGTGTTTTACAAGTTTAACCGTATTTTTAATTTTGCTCCGAAATCTTAAATGGAACAGTATGATTATTTTATTAGATTCGAAAAGTAGACTAAATTTGCAACAAAATATGTTTAAGCCGCATGTCGATATCTTCATTCGTTTAAACGTTATCACTTAAAGAATATTGCATTAACAAATTTATTAAAGAAACAAAATAGATAATTCATAATCGAGCATGCCATGGACAAATAAAAAACATTTAAATTTGTAAAGAGCCCAATTAAATTTTTAAAATATGCCGTATACGAACGAGGAGGCTTTTGATATGTTAGCAGTTTATTTTGAATGTTTGCAACATGACGTTATTGCCGAGAACGAATACGCATTTAGATATTCTGCACGACGTCATCATTCAAGAAATGTTTTCAAAAGATTAGCGAAACGATTGAAGGAGACCAGACATGTCCAGCCAGTCGCAGCTCCAAATAGAGTACGGAGAGCAAGAAACGAAGTTAATATAATAAATGTGTTAGCTTATATTACTGCCGACCCTCATTTAAGCATTCGAGATTTGGTAAGAGATCTAGGATTGACATATTCCTTAATTCAACGTATATTAAAAAAACATAAATTACATCCGTACCATGTAATGTTACATCAACAATTAAAGCCAGCCGATTTCGACCATCGACTGTACTTTTGTTATTGGCTATTGGGGATGGTGAACGGAAACAGAAATTTTTTATCAAAAATAATGTGGACTGACGAGGCAACTTTTTCCAGTTCAGGGAAAGTTAATAATCACAACATGCACTATTGGTCAGAAACAAATCCTCACTGGTTAAGGGAAGTTCAATTTCAAAATCGATGGAGTGTAAATGTGTGGTGCGGGATTTTGGGTGGAAGAATTATTGGGCCATATTTTTTTGATCAGCATTTAAATGGAGTAAATTATCTACAATTTTTGGAAGATGAGTTACCTATACTGTTAGAAGATGTTCCTTTGGAGGACAGAATGAACATGTGGTTCCAACAGGATGGATGCCCAGCCCATTATGCTCGAAACGTCCAAAATTTTTTAAATTTTCAGTTTAGGGATAAATGGATAGGTAGGAACAGCATTTTTCCTTGGCCAGCGAGGTCTCCCGACCTTACGGTACTGGATTTTTATTTATGGGGTAAGCTTAAAGACCTAGTTTATAAAGACCGTCCAACAACACCTCATGATATGAAAAACCGAATTCGGGAAGCCATTAGCAACATCTCCGCCGCCGAAATTGAAGTTAGTGTATTATCCACAACTGAAAGACTTAATTTATGCGTGGCCAATAACGGTGGACACTTTGAACATGTAAAACGTTAAAAAAATGTCAATATTGTAATTGTTGTTTTCTTGCTTGTTATGTTATATCATTATTGTTGTGATTAAATTAAAATAAGAATGAAGTTTTAAATTGTTTTTTTATTTGTCCATGGCATGCTCGATTATGAATTATCTATTTTGTTTCTTTAATAAATTTGTTAATGCAATATTCTTTAAGTGATAACGTTTAAACGAATGAAGATATCGACATGCGGCTTAAACATATTTTGTTGCAAATTTAGTCTACTTTTCGAATCTAATAAAATAATCATACTGTTCCATTTAAGATTTCGGAGCAAAATTAAAAATACGGTTAAACTTGTAAAACACACCCCCTAGCGAGGGCGGCAAGAACCGGAATGACGTAGTTGTCTTTTATTTTGTTCAATATACCCTCCTTTCTTAAACGAGACCTAGTTTGCTAAATTCCGTTAAGTATAACCAAATCTATAGGCACTTTAGTAAGGAAAAGTTCACCATCCCCTCCCGCCCTTATTTTACGTTCCACAATAAAAAGTGTTAAACCAAAAAGATGGACAATTATAGAAGTATTACTGTGGTAGTATTTTTTTTTCAACTTATTTGGAAAATTTTCAAGAAAACTGCATTTTTTATACGATCGAAGAAATTACGCCCCCTAGCGGTGGATGTATGAATTTAAAAAATATTTCCAGCAATTTCTCTTGGCCGATTTCATTTAAGGGATTTTTTTTTTAAACTCGTACGACTATTAGTTCCTGAGATACGGTAGCTCGTCACCCTTAATGAATCACCCGGTATACTGAGTTGTCCTACGTTTTGAAGATAAGTTACTGTTCATTGTTTTCTGAAATAAGTGCTTATAGGTATACCTACTTGATCAGAATATGTGATATTTGATCAAGTATCACATAACATCCATTTTAAAGAATGTTGCTTGGTTGGGAATATAGTAGACACTGACGTTAGTGTTTGTTTGACAACATTATTGAAATGGTTCCAGACCCCAATATTGTCTTAAAAGGAGGAACTGTGTACTATGCATTTCCAAAACCAATAGATGTATTTGAAGAAACTTAAGCCACTTATTTTTAATGCGTAAAATATTTTATTTAGTTCCAATTACATGAATACCTTAACCGATTTTCAGTTTTCACATTCACTACATAAATAAATTGATTTTATTCAAGGTGTGCGTAAAATAAAATTATTTATAGTTGTTGCAGAATTATACCGTTGACTCTTACTGCCATAAATAAACTACCTGATTAAACCCTATTGTATACGCCTCAACCTCCTAAAAGCTCAATAAATGGGATCAGGGGCGGCGTGAAAATGTATACCACACCACGTGATTTATTTTTATAATTTAAAATAAATAGATAGGTAGTTTTTAGGTATCTACAATAAATGTAAAATAATGATAATAATTAATGATAATTGAAAATAATATAATGTAAAAGTATAACTATTAGGATAACAAGTACAATAAAAATTAATTAAATCCTAAGAAACTATTGATAATTTATTCAAAATTTAACTCTGTATCACTATCACTATCCATCTAAGCCTAAACTTATAATTAAGGGTTGAACATTTGTAATCATACAATTGTAAGAATTTTCCACCTTAAGTACATGCTGTACACAGTTTTTCCAGCTGTCTGCAGAAATTTTTCTTACTTCGTTTTTAATCATTTTCGTCAATGCTTCTAAATGTGCCAGATTTTTTCTAGGATTAACAGGTTTAAGTACTATGTCTCTTACCGAAAATAAAGGAGTTTTTGTCAAAGTAGACGTCTCTGCTAAAGCATTCATCGAATTAAAATTTCTACTCAACAACGATTGATACACATTTTTAATTATTAGTTTGGCATCGGTAGATAAATGCTTTCTTTGAAAAATGACACTTGAAGATGCCCGGTTATACATTTTTATTTTTTTTGATTAAGGGAGTAAGTAAAAATGCCCATTTGAGAGAATTTTATTTCCCATTTAACAAGAGATACATCTCCAGTCATTTGAAGGTATACAAATTTTATAATTCAAACTTATTGCACATCTCTGTGAATGTCCAGTTCCATAACTTCGTTGATTTAACACATTGGTTGCCAACCTTTTGTTGTACGAGGGCGAAATATACGTGGGGATTAGTGCCATGTACAGGGTTACCCATTTTTGACACTTTTGATGGGTATCTCGGTAATTATTGAACTTATCAAAAAACTCATGTACATGTCATGAGATGTATTTGGGAGAAACTAAAAATGATAAAAGAAGAACTTAAAAATGTTCGCTGGCTTAAAAGATACGAGGGTAAATTGAAAAAGTATTTTAGTTTTAAAAATAAAACACGAATTATATATATATATATTTTATTAATAAAATCAATGATATTTTTGTGGCTGCATTTGTGACTTACCAAGTTTTTTCTATGTTAGTTTGAATTTTTGAAGAAGTATTACATATAAATTTGAATCTGATGATAACCGAGAAGAGTGTTGATATCTGAGAACAGTGTTTGGTTTTTCGATAATTCAGAATTGAAAGGGAAAATTGTAGTACCAGACATCTTAATTATTTGCTGAGCAAACCTTTTTAATTTCTTGCACTTTTCAGAAGGTAAACTCCCATAGAAATATATACCAAGTTAGTTTTTTCTTAAAAGTAATCTTAAGAGTATTTATCAGTGGACCGCGTGGTCCGATTTGGGATCTCGCCGCGGATCAGCATAAGTCATTGTTATTGAACAATGAGACAACATCGCCATTCCAAGACACGAGGATCCAGCGTGCTGGCCAGCTTTATCGAGGGAGTACGAGACGTTTTTCTTATTCTTCTGCCTTGATCACCGCGTTGCCAAACCACTTTAGATAGTTGCAATTTTAGATATTTTTCCTGAAAACCTCGGTGTGACTTTTTTTGCATTAAAACTAAACTATGAAATTAATTGAGATTATTGATAGTGCATGCAATACTTGCAAATGAAATATTACTTCGAAGCTAAGTTTAAAATTTTAACAAATTCTATCCAATAAGTTTTCTTGTAGTTTGTCACAGCTTTCTACCTTAGGTCACTGATAAGTGCTCTTAAGTGTGTTAAGTTGCAAATCTATAATGTTGATTGGTAAATCACTTGGTACATTATCAAATCCACTGTGAAGGGGCTTTCGAGAATCTTCTGTTAGTCTTTACCATTCTTTTTTGCTATCTAAGATATTGGTATCCCACTTTCCTATTTTTATTCCACTTACTCGTTTTAGCCTGTCACAGCTTAATTTTTGTTCTGGGTTCATAAGAAACTAATAACTATACAATAAAAACAATACTGAATGGCACTAAACTGCTACTGAATGATACTGAATGTTAAGTAGTACATCTGCTGAAAGGTCTTGCACACTATTCCATTTTATTTTTAAATTTTAGCATCTCGGAAAGTATCATTAATTTTACAGTAAATGAATGTAAAAATAAAATAAATACATACAACTTGTGCAACCAAAACCATATTGAAAACTGGCATGATATACCGATAATGGCCCAAACATTTAATGCTATATACTTTGGACTTGAAATGTCCAAATTTCTCTGGGTTTGAGTCGAGCTCTGGGTATAGTACCTCAATTTAAAAATTAAGACCCATGATGGTGATATTAAGAAATGAACAGTCATTTCCAGAAAATTAAGTTAAAATTAGGAACAAATCTAAAACACGACTTAATTATATGAAAATCACGAAAGTATTTTCTTGATAACTTACATCACTTTCAACGTCGACATCTCGATCATCGTCGCTCATCATGGTTAATGTATTTGATATAATTTAAGAAAATATCAAGACCTTAGAGATAAGCTGAAATCTCCTTTGAAAAATAATAACCAATTGGCAATGTAATATTATTATTTTACAAACTAAAAACACCCACGAACTTCATAAAAAAAATTGTAAATTCATGAACCAAAAACAAAGGCCAAAACACGAGATAGACTGACGTCTGACAGCTAGCTGACGTCTGACATTCTTCTTTTGGTGTGCTGGGCCTCCGGGGCGTATGCCGATAGAGTCTGGCCCAGAGGCCAATCATATGTCCGACAGCAGCTCTTTGTCTTGGCTGAGATATAACAAGATATTAAACATTACGTCCTATCATTCCTCTGTGGTGATGATGATTATCTGACAGATGACAGATCATAAGGCGAGCATTTCGGGCTGGGCATTTTTCATTTCTTTAAGTTTTTATAAATAAAATTATTATTTATTATATTAATTTTATATCCGGCGCATCTGAGAATTGAGTTCCCATAAGTGAAATAGTAGAAACTATTTAAAATGAATAAACGTTGTGCTAGGTGTGAAAAAACTGTGTACCCGACTGAAGAAGTCAAATGTCTGGACAAGGTAATTAATTTATAACTTGGAGTACATATATCTGATATATCCATAATCCTATTGTACAAACTAAAGAGTACAGATAGTATACTCTTCAAAACAATTCGTATCGATTTATTATATTTTACCATTTTTAATCTTCAGCACATCACCCTCATTAATGAGCTCATTGTTTTAAATTATTAATCAAGGCTACATATTATTTAGACTAAGGTTGAAATAGTTTATGAGTCACATATTGTTGGATGCTAAGCGGACAAGTAGTAACATGGATAATTCTTGTTTTTCTTAATATTTCCACTTTATTTGCAAAGTGAAATGATAATTTTCAGTTCATTTGTTCGTCCCTTACTCTGTCCATAGAACCATAAAGGAAGATGATGGTTAACTTGCTCTAAATTATAAATAGAAATGTGCAGCAGGTCTGATTTTAACAGATATGCCAACAATTTATCTCCTTAAATTTTTAACATCTTGTGTATTTATTATTACCACTCGGTACATTTTTGTCTACTTAAGATCAGCTACAGCCATAAATGGTAGTAACAAAATTTACCAACACCTATTAATATGTTAATAACTTTCCTTAACATGTTCCTATATCTTATTGTTTTTGAGATAATATTTAATTTTTTGTTTTTGAACTCTGACAAATTAGCATACTGAAATTTGTTTGGCAGTCAGGTCACTCTGTTCGAGAATATAATACAGGGTATGCCAAAATAAAAATATTTTGATTGAAAAAATGATAAAAAGTACGTTTTTTTAAAATGAAACACCCTGTATGTTATCTGTAATCCTAAAAACTCTTGAAATTGTCTATCTTTCTATGTATAATGTTGCTATGACTAATATTTGGAAAGAGAGTGAAATGCCTCTGGGTATTACCCGACTCTCAACCAAATTTCAGTGCACTAATTTGTCAGAGTTAAAAAATATCAGCTCTTTTTTAAGGACATGTATTCCGAAAGAAAAAGTGAATTTAATTATTAACTTGAGAACGATAATAGGTATAGGAAAATGTTAATTAAGAAATTAATAGGGATTCTAAAAAAATAATACTCAGGGCATTCCCTTTGAATTATGTAAGTTGATAATACTTTTTAGTACAAGCGGCAGCACTTCACGGCTGAAAATATGTTTAAAAGAGAGAGCATGGATTTCAGAATAGATGCGAAGTTGGTTGAATTGGGGCAAAGTTGCATAATTATGTGCCCAATAATATGCCACAAAAATTCAAAAATAAATACAGGGGCTTTCAAAATATTTCTGTAATTGTTGTATACCACTGAACTTAGTTTTGGGTCCTCTTTCATAATTGGAACAAAAAGATCCAGGCCCGTATTTAAAATTTTTTTTGTTGATGGTGACTTAAAGACGGAACGTCGCATGAAAGGTCTGATAATGTCATCTTATGGAGAATAAAAAGTAGCAATGAGAAAGTCAAATTTATTTTCGGACATCTCTCCGAACAAAGTCGTGAAAAATAAATGCTGAGATGCAAAATTTAAGAATTTTCCAAATATTTTGAAAGCCCCTGTATTTATTTTAGATTTTTTTGCGGCATATTATTGGTCCCCATTAACTTTGCCCCAATTTAACCGACTTCCTATCTCTTACCGTTTCCGAAATCCCAATGGCGAATGCCGAATTTGTAACACCCTGTATAAGCTACGAATTTTTCAAAGTGATCCATTGACTAGTTCTTCATAAACGTATAACATGGGGGTCATGAGCAAGTGCGGATCCGAGGCCATGCCCCCCCCCCCATCAAATGACAAAGGAACACGAAAATAACATACATACTATTATTACTGTTATTAGCTTTCCTTGTCTGACCCCCCAAAAAAAAACTAAGTTCTGGATCCGCCCTTACCATCCACCATCCCTTTTTAGGTACATACATATGTAGAAACTTGCTTGAATATATTTACAAGACTGTGTTTGTATTACTTATCAATCAAACATTTTTGTAAATTAGTAAATATTCGTATAGTTGATTTTCTATTCTGTGATCAAATACAAATAAAAATTCTCTTTTAATATGTTATATTATTTTTTGCGAGCAGATATAACGAATCCGACGGCGCCTCCTGAACTAATTGTCGTCGCCACAAAAAAAAATATTATTTAAAATAAATAATTTAGGAGAGAGTTTTTATTTTCGTGGGAATTCGATCAGAGAATCGAATATCCTTATTTTAATTATTTAAATTTTCAGGTTTGGCACAAACTGTGTTTCAAATGCAAGGACTGCGGTATGGCCCTGAATATGCGCAATTATAAAGGTTTTAATAAGGAACCTTATTGTGAGGCGTAAGTTTTCTTTTTTAAATATTTTAAATATTTCGTATACTTTTTTAATTAAATTAATTGGTTTATTTTTGTAATTGAATATTTTAGATTATATTTTTAGATTTCTTTGAAGTGTTGACGTATGTAAACACAAATTTTATGTAATCAGCGCCCAAATAATCTATTGACTAATAACGTATTTTTGGACTTATATAGAACATTGACATTTATAAATTTATCTGTGATGGTGCATCCACCGACCTATAACTATGGGTACCTACAACTTATGAGATGCGCAGTAAAAAGTTAAATTTTATGAGTAAAAAATTGGTTGGTGCGCATGGTTTTCCGGTCATATTTTTAAAGGTTGCTCGTCGTTTTTCCCTCATAATATTTAACTTTTTACTGCTCACCCCATAGGTCGGTGAGTGCATCAATATAAGCAAAAAACATTTTCCACCCTAGGAAGGAAAACAAATAAAAATAAATTAAATCTTTTCAAGATTTCTTTTAACCTATAACCATATTAGTTAGTTATATTAATGGATGCAAGAAATGACAAGTGTTGATGTTGAATGTAAGGATGGAACTAACAATTTTTTTTTATAAACATTAATATACTCTCTACTGAAATATCCTATAAGATATGTGATGTGCATCAGCGTACTCTGAGTAGACAGGGGAATTTAATCATACTCAATCAAATTCTCCTATTTAAAAAAATTATGATGGTCGCGAAAAATCGAAACGCTTGTTCGAAAATCTAATGATGCCCTCTTGTAAAGGACAAAAAGTCGCATTGAGTAGTATTTGGAGATGTCTCTTCAAATAAAGAATGAAAGAAATATAAACGATTTTAGAAATTTTTTTTGCAAATTTTTGTAAAATTTTTTGGTCAATTGAATTTCTTCTAATTAATTAAATAAATAAAGTAATTGAGCATCTGACAAATTTGTGGACGATATTTGATTGGCATTCTCCCTGTAACGCTGTTTTTATCTAATTTAACTCACATTGTATACCGGGTGTCCCGCTGAGGTAGACGTGCGGCGGTATCTCGATAATTATTTGTTCCACAGCTTTCAGGAAAAAAAATTATTATAAAAGTGACCCCTAGAGGTATACTAAAATTAGAGTAGACTCTCGATTATCCGACTCCCTGTTTCCGATGGCCGGATTATCCGAGTTAGTATACCGCCGTTGAAATCCGCATTAACCGAGCTACGCCGTATTATTCAAGCATCAGGCGTAATATATTATGTATGTATTCTTTACGGGGAAGACCAGAATTGCCTTACAGGGGATTTCCCTTCCTATTTTATTTCGATGCAGACCTGGGGGAATTTTTATAGGTTACATATTTAATTAAGAGTCGCATCAAAAAAATCAAACAAAGCCGGATTATCGGAGCCGCCTATTATCCGAGCTAGGGTACAGCCCACGTTAGCTCGGATAATCGAGAGTCCACTGTATTTTCAACTCTGAAATTTTACCGCTAGATTTTAATTCAAAATCAAAAAATGATTAATAACTCTTACTTAAAATTAATAGTATGTGTGTAACGTGGAACTGTTTTGAACTCTCCTTAACACTCTATAAATTATTTATTTGACATTTTGGTCATCTCCTAAAACAAGGGATTTTTGATTCGCGAAGAAAAAGTTCCATAACTTCCGAATACATTAACCGATT
Source organism: Barypeithes pellucidus (assembly GCA_963991005.1). NCBI lineage: Eukaryota > Metazoa > Arthropoda > Insecta > Coleoptera > Curculionidae > Barypeithes > Barypeithes pellucidus. Next base: position 27,733,401 of record OZ022556.1, read on the forward strand.
TTATCGAACTTAGTCTTGTTTTAAAGCTAAGCCGAATTATAATTATAGTCTATAATAATACTTAAGTTTTAGTTTAAGACTGAATCGTTAGACTGCGTTTTGATCGCTTTAGTAATTTACTCTATTTTTCCTGAAAAGTTAAATGGAAGGCTCAGTTTTTAACTTGCTAGTCTCATTACTCGTAAAATTATTTAAAAAGTGGTGGAGACCAGAAGTCGATCACTTTTGAAGCTTAAGATATGAGCAAGAATCTATTTTTTAACATTTTTAAGTGATAACATCAGCCATGAAAATCCAAACAATAAAAGTGACAATTAGCTGTCATTAGTTTCACCGTAGTAAATTACTTAAGAGATCAAAAAACACCATCTAGCGGTTCAGTCTTAAACTAAAGCTTAAGTACTATTATATACTATAATTCAGCTATCCAATAGCTTTAAAACATTACTAAGTTCGATAAAATCGGCTAATGTATTCGGAAGTTATTGAACTTTTTGTCAACACGAATCAAACCTTCCCCCATCTCTTATTTTAAGAGATAGACCAAAATGTCAAATAAATAATTTGTAGAGTGTTAGTTGGAGAGTTCAAGACAGTTCGATGTGAGATACCTTCACTATTGATTTTAAGAGATATTATCATTTTTTCATTTTGAATTCATAATACGCCATCTAGCGGTAAAATTTCAAAGTTGAAAATAATTTTAGTATAGAGTTCACTTTTATAATAATTTTTTTTTCGAAAGCTGTAGAACAAATAGTACCGCCACTCGTTGACCTTAGCGGGTCACCCGGTATATCCTATAAGATAGCACGGTAGTGCATTTTGTATCTGAACCTAAAGTAAGTTTCCCTATCACTCTAAAGCTATATTTTGCTTATTTCTATTTTAAAGGCATATACCAAAAGCAAAGGCAACCACCATGGCTGAAACACCAGAGTTGAGAAGGATAGCAGAAAATACTAGACTTCAATCGAATGTAACTTATCATGCTGACTTTGAAAAGGCAAAGGGCAAATTTACACAAGTGGCTGATGATCCAGAGACTCTTAGAATTAAACAAAACACCAGAATTATTAGGTATGCTAAAGGCAAAATTAAGAAAATTACATGATATTCATACTTTTGCGTAAAGAAAACTGTATTATCACACATATCCGGTTATGCAGGAGGTTTTAAGAGTAAGATTACTATACTATTTTTTTCATGTCTGTTTAAAAACATGATGCTTGAGCTACAAATAAGATAACTCCATTGTAGTTAGAGATTCAAAAGTTCATAGAATATGCCTCGGAGGCTCAATTCAAAATTATTGTGAAAGATCCGCATTTTTATTAATTGGTCAATTTAGCTATCAAATTAAGTAAATTTTTTAAAATGTTGTCTATTTGTAATGTCTACCATTTTTGAGATCTTGTCAAAGAAAAATGTTTTAGTTTTTGTCAGGCCACAGCATAACATAGGAAAAAAAAACTTCACTTTTTTAGTCTCTATCTAAAAAATCAGAGGCTAGGCATTTTAGGCAAGTAGAATAAAATATTTAAGGCAATAAATGCAAGCCATTTTTCTGCTATCATAATAATTCTTCAATGTAAGTTTAATTTGACCATTGTCAGTATCTCAAAAAGGCAGGCGAAGGTACAGAAAAATAGCTAGTTTTGGTATCTACAATTAAGAAATTTGCTAAAATTAATGCTTAAACACCCTTTAACAGTAGTTATTTTGAAGTGAGCACCTTACAATCCTTCTTAACGTTTTCTTGCATCTTTATCCACAAACGAATATAATTATATATTGGAATTATATTGGAACACCTGGTATATAGTTTTTCAAACTGACATGCATAGTGAATAAATGGTGTTTGGCCATTTTTTTTAGATATACAGGGTCTTATGGAAATGACTTATTATATATATTTAAATGGGTGACTCTTAGGGAGTCCTAGAGAAAGTCTACATACTTTTTTTTTAAATCGAATATCTAAATACTAACATAAAACCCCTTTTTACCCACATACTGTCGCGCCGTTCCATCTGGATTCACTTAGCAACAATGTGGGTCACTAGAGTATACTAACAGTGTTGTCAGATCACACCGCGCCCTTGCTTGAATACTGGCGGCGCGCCCTTCATACTTCAGTATGTGTCGGGAGTGGAACGTTAAACGTTTTGTTAGTTGTATTGGCCGATTTTTTTTTTGTTGAAAAACATACTTTTGTGGTTTATTTTTTTATGGATTTTAATTATAAAACGGATTATTTTAAAATAAGATCGAAGGTAAGAGAGTATGTACCTTAAAATTGTAGTTTTCTTTGTCTAAAAAGTTTGAAAAAGAAGTGATAACGCGCGTCTATGGCGTCTTGTTGTCAAAAATTAACACGTGCGTTTAGAATTCTGTGTTGCAATATGACAACATCGCCTATAATGCGCTAACCTCTTTTGAACTTCGAGACTGCCTCAATAAAATATTGATTGCGAAGGGCCTCAGGAGCGGCCACGTAAATTTTGAGATTTCATATAAAGTGAAGTGTATATTTATTTTCATCTCGGGATTTGCCGGTTTAAATATAATACGTAATTTTCATAACACCCTGTATATATAGAATCTACCTTTTAGTATAATTTTTTGCTGATTATATACCTAAAAGGTATACTCAGTAATTAATCATTAAGTATATTGGCCCCAAACAAGGTTAAATCAATTCTTAATTAGATATGTTTTAATGTTCCGTTTTCGAGATAAATCGGTTTAAAAATTACTTTGCTTGAGAAGAAATAAAAAACATTATTTAAAAAAATTTTATATATATTTTATTTAAAATCGTATTTTTTTAAAGGCTATGTATTGCAATTTTTGGTTGTTTGTTACAAATTAATTTCTTTTATCAGAGCGTTAAAAGAAAAGAAAATAAATAATGTTTTTTTGTACAACATACAAATTAAAATCAAAATAAACTACCTGTATCCCTGTATAGGAAACCTAACGTCAAATTTATTACATGTATTGTTGCTGATATACACCAATAAACCCATTTTTTTAGTAATGTTGCTTACCATGGTGATCTTCAGCGTAAAGCAGAAATGGAGCAGCGTCGACAGTTGAATGAAAATGGAAATTCTGAAAATGTTACTAGCAGAAATACAAGTACCACTAAAGTCGTAGCAGCTGATATACCTTCTATTTCAACTCCGGTTCAAGTTCAGCATCCAGCTGTAGGCAAGATTTCCGACTATGACCCACAGGTACAGTAAGGAGAAACATTTTTATTTTAAGATTAAAAGTTAAGCCTTTGTTTATTTAGGAAAATCAAAATAGAATTATCAAAGTTCTCGAGAATGTTTTCTGAACATATTTAAAATTGTTGAACATGTACTGAAAATTGAATCATTGCCCTTTATCTACAGAGGGTTTAAAACAGATTGGTATATTATAAACTCTCATTTCAATTCAGATGAATTCAATGTCACGAGAGTCACACTCCTGCCCTCGTAATGCGTTTTCTTAAGCTAGAAAACAGTATGAATTCCTATTTTACTCAGTGTGGGAAGTGGTGACATCTATCATGAACTACAAGTTATCTTTTTGCTTCGTTGTAAATATAAATGCCTAAACAAGACGTTTGTCAATGGATTCCGAATTTGCCCGGTGCCGGCACATATATATAAACAGTATATTGCTAATACCATCTGCAATTATGTCCCCGCTATAGGCATCGAAGATGGCGTTGTGAGTTTGCGCAGTTCGGAAATTTCCTTGTGAAAGTAAACATTCGACAGGACCGGATTTCAACTTTTTCAATGTAAATTTCACTGGTTAGTTAGGAAAAATATTGCAATCAAAATTTCGATTAGTTCGATTTAAGACAGCGTTCCATGCATACGATTTCTGACGATATGATGATCCGACGGTGTCCTGATTGGTGTAAACTTTTGGTGCCAAATTCCGTCCGAATATTTGTAATAATCAACACGATGAGCTTTATTTTAACTTTCATCCGACGTCGTATGTTTCTTAACCTTACTTTTTTCTAAATCAAAAATTAAGAATACTAATGCACCAAATTAAAAATACATTAATTTTAAGGTTAGGTAGTGACCACATATATATATTATATTGTATATGAGTGACACTCTCTTCTTTTTTTACAAGCTTTTTAGTGAAATTCGGTTCCGAAGATCGGATAATGTGATAAGCAAAATATTTTGGTATATAGGTACATACCTGAAATACTTTATACCTGGTACTGATACATTACTTTTGCAAAAAAGCACCATGCACTTATGTCCTTTCATCTTAAACAAAACAAGCCACTAACCTACCAAACAGCGAAACGAATCACCACAAATTAAAAACTGCTTTACAAAAATGGTTGCTAGGTAATGTAAGTTTATACGCACTAATATACCGACAACAATGTGGATGAACCACTTTTTATTCTGTAATTTGAAAAAGCATCCAGAACCAAAGATGGCGACGAATAACAACAAACAAATAATGTCGGACCTACTCTGACGCGATCGATAAAATTTTCACCTTGCTGCGCAAACTCAATAGGCCCGCGCGATCTTCCATTGGGGGGACACTTTTTGTATTTTGGAACGTTCGTATTGGCAATATACTTTTTATATATATATACGTGTGTGTGTGCACTTCATATATTTTTCCCCTGGCCTGGTATTGAAGCTGTCGATAGCGAACTGTCGCTTTGGTACCAGATTTACAACTAAGAAAATGTTTCAAATATATATCATGGATTTAACTCTACCAAATATTCATTATCTATAATAATTTTGGATAAAAAATTTATATACTTATAAAATATACATTGTATCATAGTCTTCATTTGCAAGGTAATTTAAATTCGTTATTTTACTAATAAATATGAATAAACATTTTTTAATAAATTTAATAAGATAACTGACAATCTCGCTTTTAGGTTTTTCCCCGCATTCTTTCTATCAAGACGGATTCGTAATAAGATGGACGTCTTGTCTGAAAATAAAGCCCGTGATTGCTGTCCACACCTAATGTTTTACCTGACAAGTAAAACATCAGGTAAAACGTTAGGTAAAACCTTATGTGTGGGCGCCGCTTTAACACCTTTGGTGCAGGATAATACTAGTTTTTAATTCACAAGACAACCGAACAATTTAACAGTTTTAAAAACTGGCAACCTATTTTTTTACAATAATATATTATCTTCTTTAATTGATATAGGCGTCTTCTCATCAATTCCAAAGTCCATACTCCAATAGAACATCGCAGACGTTAATTTATAATTCTGAAATTGGCGGAAGTGTCATGGAACCACCTCCGAATCGACAAATTGGATCAGTGCATGACATGGATCCGGTAAATCATAATTACGGATCGTTAGGAATGGGAAGAGTATACAGGTAATAAAATTTAACACGAAACTAATAAAGAGACTACGAAAAAAAGTATTTTCCCTATCAATGAAGTTTTTCAACATATTCTTCCGTTCAGTGTTGATAAATCCAGAAAAATCAATGTTCCACAACAATCGAAATCTAAAGAAGTCAGGGGCACAACTAAGATATTCAATAATCTTCTACATGGTAAAAAAAGTTTTGTGAAAAACTTGACTGCCAAATCCGAAGAAGACAAATGAAAACAATAACTGAAGCTTCACACTGCAGAGAGTTTAATATTTTTACATCATAATTTAAAGATAACAAACTAAACTAAACTTTATTTATTTATTTGTTCTCTATTAAATTTGTTTCGCCCTTAATTTGATATTCAATCGATCAATCAAAATATACTTTATTGTATGAAGAATATAAATTCTTAGTTACAAAGCACCTAAAGGTACATAAAAAAAGCAAAGAATAAATAATAAACATACACATAACCGATGCCGCATAACACACTGTGACTTAGATGTCATCATTATAAAATTCACTTAAATTATAATATGCCTTCAACCTCGAAATGTTCTTTACTCTCCTCCCAAATACCTTAATGTCATTAATGGAGTTAACATTAGCAGGTATGTGATTACACAACTTTAAGCTTTCATAAATGATAGAATTTTTGGCGACTGTATTCCTTGGAATTGGAAGATGCAAACTATTCCCATGACGTGTGTTATGCACGTTGGTAGGTACAACACTTTTAAATTTCTTGTGGACCAAGGAGACAGTTTCCAAAATTCAGATGCAGGATAACGTCAAAATACCCATCTTCAAGAATAAGGGCCTGCAATGATCCCTAGTTCTCGCCCGGCACAAGTACCGCTCTCTTTTGTAACACAAAAACTGAGTTAAACAGTCCTTGACAGTAGAAACCCCAAGAAGCAACCCCGTATCTCAAATGGGACTCAATAAACGAGTAATAAATATAATAAAATTCAGCGTCTAATGCACCAGGATACTTGAGAGGTAATTCTACATGTTAAAATAAAGCTAGTAAGTCATATTATAAGAAAAAGTCGAAAACTCAATTTTTTGCTTCCATTGAAAAACTGATTTTACTGCTAACAAAAACTTTAATTCAAGTTTTGCTCCCAAACGGGGTGGTTTATTGACTCGAATAAATAAAATAGTGCCTTTTTACTAGGTATTCTTTATAACAGAATGATACAAAGTCGTTAACCGTAGTCCCTGTGCCAAATATCAACTTAATAGTTTAATAACTAACGGCAAGATGTTAAAAATGAGAAAAAAAATTGAACTTTTACGGCTGTAACTAGAAGAGTATGTATTGAGTTTTCGACTTTTTGTTATATGACTTTATTTTAACATGTAGAATTATGCGAACAGCCTATATAGACAACATTTTGCCGATACCAATTGTCGGCGAAATAAGGAGGACCACTATGGGGACTTCGTTAATGGTAACAGATGCTTCGATTAAATGGGGGAAAAGTATCGCAATCAAAGCAGTAACAATATGCCACATAAAAAGTTGTGGTAAGATTTTAAAGTTTGGAGTTATTTAAAAAAACCGAAATTTTGGATTTTCAATTTTATGCTTTTCTGGCGTTAATATTGACGTTAGAGCAAAACTGGCAAGATATTCTCACTACAACTTTTAATGATCCCAACGATTACAGAACAATTTTTTTATACGACGTTTCGTTTTCAAGGATTAGTCATCACTTCATTTTTTCTAATATGACCCTGATTTTATAATGCCAAATATTAAGAGCTTTTTTGTTCTAAAATGCACTACACGTTATGGTTTAATTACGTTTTTAGCCTTTTAAGTCGTCGCCATGAAATTTTGAGGATACGGACTTGTATTTCCCCTAAATTTGGAAAAACAGTTCATGCAATATGTACTGAAATGAATAATTTTAAACATTATTTCATAATAATCCACTACATAATAACCATAACAGAATTTAATTTATTTATAATAAGAAAGCATTAAGTATGAAAAACGAATATTCATCGGCAAAGAACGTATTGGGATTAAAACTAACATTAAATTAGCAGAAATTAATTTTCTAAAAGATGTTCGAAATGATTTTCGTCATTCTCCAAAGACAAATAGCAACTTAAAACTGTATAATTTAATTAAAACATTGATTACAGCACTTGTGGCGTTACGATTTGAAAGGCTTCGTTTCTCTGGTCCAGTATGTTTTTTGCCACTGTACCTATTTATTGTTTTTTAATTTTTCATACTTACCGTTTCGTTATTGTTAATAAATCTTGTCTTGTGTATAAAATTGAAAATCCAAAAAAAAATTTTTTAAATATCTCAAAACTTACCAAAACTTTTTGCGTGGCATATTGTTAGTGCTTTTATAGGTAAAAATATGCCGATACCGATACTCCGATAAATATATCGATATTGGCCGATCTCTACTTACAATATTGTTTCGGATTTTAGGGCAATGTACGACTATGAAGCGCAAGACGAAGATGAAGTTAGTTTCCAAGAGGGCGACCTAATTATCAATGTAAGCAGTATTGACAGGGGCTGGATGACTGGCGAGGTACAGCGAACTGGTCAGGTCGGTATGTTACCAGCAAATTATGTTCAATCAGCCAATAATATTTAAAACGTATTAGCTTAATTGTCATATTTCTAATTTACCTTCCGATGACCAGATATTAGAATTTTACCAATTAAAACTAGTATGGTTTTTGTAATTATTGACTAGTATCATGAAAAATTACTAATTTTGCTTTTTTGACTACTTTTTGATTCACATTATAACAAATAATATATGTTATTTATTTTTAAGCATAAACTAGAGAAATTGTTTATTCACTGCTAAACATGCCCTATACAGGGTGTCCCGGATAAGAATGCACTATATAGTGATCTCGCCAGTGGCGTATATAGGAATTAGTTTCGGAGGGGCCTTACATAAAAAAAATATAGTGGCACTTTCGCCTTTTCGCTTTTAAGTTTATGAATTGGTTCAAACATTACATGGGGGGGCACCTTCCACCCCCTTTATACACCACTGTTTGTTTATGTTTAAAATTTTACTACTATTTAAAAAATAAAGGTTGCGATGAAAGGAAACGTCGGATTGAAATTTTAATTAAATCATCTTATAAAGCAGAGAAAGATATAATGAGAATGTGAAATTTATTTTCAAATAAAATCAGGAAACAAAAAAAAAACGAAATCGTAAAAATTCGGTTTTGTTTAATTTCATCATTTTTGGATGTTCTATGGTTAACGAATTCCCTGTAGAGTGCGTTCTTATCCGCCCTGCATATTTTATACAGGGTGTTATGCAAATGACTTATTATATTTTAAAAAAAGTGACCATAAATGGCGCTTTGAATTAATAAGCGACATATACCCTTTATGTGAGATCTGAAAATTCCCCTTGCCGCTACTCGCGACGTACACAATCATTATTTTATTGAGGTGGGTCAAGTTTCAAAAGAGGTCAGCGTATTTTAGGCTGTGTTGTCCTATTGCAACACAGAATTGTAAACGCACGTGGTCAGTTTTTGCCAACAGTCTTTGACCCGCGTTAACATTTATTTTTCTTTAAAAAAAATACAATTTTAAGGTAACGATCTTATTTAAAACTAATCTGTTTTATATTAAATTCCAAAAAACAAACGTACTAAAGGTTAAAGCGCATTTCAATATGCGCGCGGCAGTTATCCGAGCAAGGGCGAGACACGGTAATGTGATCTGGCATCACTGTAGTTTATTCTAGTGACCTACATAAAGTTGTTAACTGAAACCAGTTGGAGCGGCGAGACAGTACGTAGGCAAAAAGGGTTTTTACCTTGGTATTTAGATATTCGATTTAAAAAAAAGTATGTAGGCTTTTTCTAGGTCACCCAAGGGGTCACCCATTTAAATATAATACGTCATTTCCATAACACCCTGTATATTGGATATATTATCTTAAATTAATCAGAAATGATAGCCTATAATTTGATTCAGTGAACAAAAAACTCATCGTTATAAATAAACTCCTGGACAAAATTAACGCAAAATCATAAATTTGCTGAATTTATGATCCGATTTTAATGATTTTTTTTTTGCATTGTAGGTTGGTTCCTTGACAATGTCATAGTTTCCGCTGTTTATGATAAAAATTTAATTTTCGATTTATACTGGGTGTAATAAAAATTCTATGTTTTTTTCCGAAAATTCGTATAACCCTGTGGAGTATACTAGCAACAGAAACATGTAGATAAGTTTAGATAAGTTTATTTATTTGTTAGGAAGTCTATTACATTTCTGAACAAATATTCCTGTTTGAAATCCAAAAGCTACAAGCAGCTTGTCTAGATTTCAGGTTATGAATAACTTTTCCCTTTTAAAATAAAATAAAAAGAATAAAGATAACATATGCTAAAACTATTTATGCAGTACAGTCTAAACTAGACTAAAGAAAATATTACCAATGTTAAAATGATTTATTAAACGTTATTGTTAATATTAAATGGATATTTCAAAACACCCTCTAGTATTCATTCAATAAAGGCACCGTATAGGTTATTTGCTGATAATTTATCTTTATCCATTTCGAGATTCCAAGCAAGAAAGTACGTAAATTTACAACAGACTTCAAATTTAAAGGTAACATATTGAATAATTTGGGGCCGACATACCTAATGTGCCTCTGCGAGGCTGTATATGATGCCAGAGGAACGAATAGGCACCCACTATCTACAGATCTGGTGTGAACATTGTGCATAATCCTACTTTTGTATTTATTACACTTTTTCATAAACCTAAGAGTACCCTTAACATACAATTGCCTTACCGGTAGCAGGTCAGCTTCTTTAAATAATAAATCTGATGGATACCTCCTGTTTCTGTTCATGAATATCTTTATTATATATTTTTCAGTAATATTTAAATGGTGAAGGATGCTACAACAAGCACTACCCCAAACACTCAAACCGTACATCAAAACTGATTCAATTAAGGCCTGGTACGTCATTTTTAAGAGTTTTAAAGATAAAAATTCTCTAAGTTGGTAAAATTTATGTAAAGTTTTACGAATTTTTTTGGTAATATAGTTAACATGAGTTTCATACCTTAGATTCTTGTCAATGAATACCCCCAGGTATTTTACACTATCTTTTGCAAATATTGTCTCTTCACATCTGCACACTGACATATCCATAACACATTCAAAATTATGCACCCTAAGTTCAGGATGGATCACACCTCCTGGGTTATTCATAGAAAAGGCCATATGAACAGTTTTGTTTACATTCATTGTCAGAAGATTCTGATCCATCCACAAACGTACCTTGGAGATGTGATCCTCTGCCCTCAGAAATGTCTCTGGCCAGGATTTGCCTCTAACTAAAATTACTGTATCATCAGCATAGCACACACATTCACTATTTTCATTTGGCAGAACAGAAAAGAGATCATTAATATACAAGGAAAAAAGTGTGGGACCCAGTACGGTACCCTGCGGCACCCCAAATTCCACCGTACCCGTTTTGCTCAATGAATCATTTATTCTTATTCGCTGGGTTCTATTTTTTAAATAAGACTCAAACAGGCTGTGCGCAAGACCTCTTACTCCAATATCTTCAAGTTTTTTTTAGCAAAATTTCGTGTGCCACAGTATCGAACGCACGGGCCAAATCCACAAATATACCCAATGTTTTGAATTTGTTATTATAATTTTGCAATACATAATCTGTGACGTGCACCATAGCTTCCTCACTGCTTACTCCTGACAGAAACCCATACTGAGACTTGGATAAAATATTGTTAGTGTTCAAAAAGCTGTCTAACCTTAGTTTTATACACTTTTCAAATAGACGGCTAACTGAGCTAGTCATAGCAATCGGTCGATAATTTTCTTTGTTTAACCTATCTCCAGTTTTGTAAATAGGAACAATAACAGCCTTTTTTAGGATTTCAGGATATGTACCTTTTTCAAATATTAAATTTATTAGATGTAAGAGTGGTTTTAGGAGGTAAATATGATTATCTTTTAATAGTTTAGCCGAAATATTGTCGTCACCAGGTGATGCTTTGGTTTTCAAGGAATTAATAGCAGAAATTAATTCATTTTCAGTTATTGGATTAAAAAACAAAGAATTTGAGATACGCTTACTTAAAAACCTATAGTTATTTTTTTTAATTTTATTTGACAAGTTTTTGCCAATATTACCAAAATATTCCAAGAATATATCAGCAATTTCCCGATTGTCATAAACAAGTTTGTTTTCATTCTTAATTAAAGTTATTCCTTTACATTTTCTAGTTTCATTAGTCGCCTGCTTAATAACCTCCCATGTTTTTTTAATGTCGTTCCCACATTGAGCTAGCCTATTCTTGAAATACATATATTTGGATTTTTTAATAAGATTCGTAAGATTATTTCTATACTTACGAAACTTTTCTATTGCTTCAACACTCTGCGGGGTCCTATCAGCTATTTTTTTTTAGTTTATCTCTATGTTTAATAGACGCTATAATTCCTCTGGTGATCCACTCTTTTTTTTTCTTAACATTTTTTATTTTGATTAATTGAGTCGAGCTGGTGATACAATTATTTAATATTTGAATGAAATTTTCTGTACATAAATTAATGTCTATATCGCAAACTGAGTCCCACTCTTGATTCTTAATCTGACTTTGTAGTTTTATGCAGTCTAATCTCTTTATCAGTAAGGGCGAATTATTACCCTCATTAATAGATTGACCATCTGCGGTTTTGAAGTCTATATTTAGTAATATTGGAAAGTGGTCAGTAAGACCACAATTTAGAACAACAGGCTTAATGCTACTATCACCAAGCCTATTGCATACAAAGAAGTGGTCGATACATGACCTGGACAAGCGATCTTGCCTGGTTGTAGAATTTATCATACTCACATATCCCAAACCATTCAAACAATTTAAATAATTACATGTTGTTTCATTACCTTCATCCATCAAATTGATATTTATATCACCACAAAACACCTCTAAGGGATTTTTCACTATATGTTCTTCAAGAAGAGTCTGTAAGTCGATTACAAATTCATCAGCATTCAGAGAAGGCAATCTATACACAGCAGTCACACCAATTTGAACATTATTTTTTGTGAGAACAGTTCTTAAAAATTTTGTTTTTCTTACCTGAACTATTTCAAAACTTGGCAACAACACAGATTTAACCAGGGCAATGGTCCCATCACATTTATTTTGCTGACTATCATTATAAAAAATGTCGAACCCATCTATGCCAAAACTATCCAGATCATGCACAATGTTGGTCTCAGAAAGTATGATCATCCCAAACTCAACAGTAGTTGACTCAAGAAAAGCAACCAAATCATCGTAATTTTTTTTAATACTACGTATATTAAAATGAATAATGTTAATATTTGTCTTAGAGTTCTTAAGAAAGTCCATCTCATCCAAGCTATCACAGTGAAATGAGTTAAATAACTGATAATCATCCAGTATATCATACAGAGCCATGTTAGTACTCAAAGTAGCAATAGGATCTTACCATGAATAATTTTAGTAAAATATTTTTTTTTTTTTTTTTAATGATTCATCAAGCCATCAACATCGCTCTCCTTTTTTATTCTTATAATTGCACTATCGGTCGGTATATAGCAGTTGACATTAAAAGGCAGGTCCACCGTTCCCCAACATTTTCTTCTTTGGTTTACTTCATTATCTCTGTTATTAAAGGAGATTATAGAGTAACATGTTTTTATAGACTTTATTATTCAGCACATTCATTGTTAAATGTGTTCAAGTAGGCTATGGACCTTTTCTGACATTGCAAGCGATGTGTCACTATCGAATAGATTATTTGTTATCTGTATAACTCTATAATTTCTGCTCGCGTTGATAAATGAAAACAAAATTAACGAGTTACTTTATTAATTAATAAAGTAATTACAATATTAAGATTACGTTTATTAAACAATTTTTTTTTTTTGGAAACGAGTGAAACATGAAAAGAACAAAAATCAAAAACAATAAAATTAATGGATTTATAACGTTAATAGGGTGTATGCCCACCTCTACTTCGAATCACTGCATTCATACGCCTCGGCATACTGGAAAATAAATTTTTAATTGTACCTTGGGGAATATCCGCCCATTCTGCAATTACTGCATCCACCAATTGATTGTGGTTAACCGGTACGGGGTTGCAACTTCGAACCTTTCGTTTAAGAGCGTCCATTAAATGGTCTGTGGGATTTAAATCAGGACTGTGAGGTGGCCGTTCCATCAATGGAATAGCTACAGAGTTCATGTAGTCTATAACTTGTCTAACCACGTGCGGACGAGCATTATCCTGCATAAATAAATTATTCGGTCCCAAAAAAGGAACAAATGGCATTACATGTTCAATTACAATTTTTTCTAGATAAAAATCGGCGTTCATTGATCTTACACGTATAGGGACTAACTCTGTGCTCTTACAGCTTACTGCTTCTTCTACCGATAAATTTTTTGGTCGATTCATTTTTCAAGATTAAAATACTCGTCGGGCAACTGGGCATACGAAACGAACGTTTAATAAGCAGTTTCCGAACAGTTTTTATCAGTATGGCGAATTTTATTTGACCATAACATTTGCTGACACATCGCTTGCAATGTCCGAAAAGGTTCTTAGCCTACTTGAAAACATTTAACAATGAATGTGTTGAAAAATAAAGTCTATAAAACATGTTACGCTTAGAGATAAGGAAGTAAACCAAAAAAGAAAATGTTGGGCAAAGATGAACCTACCGTTTAATGTCAACTGCTATATGTTTCGGTTGCTAATATACTCCACAGGGTGATACGAATTTTCGGAAAAAAACATAGAATTTTTATTACACCCAGTATAAATCGAAAATTAAATTTTTATCATAAACAGCGGAAACTATGACATTGTCATAGTCAAAAATATTGCAAATTTATGATGTTGCGTTAATTTTGTCCAGGAGTTTATATTTAGCAGTTAAATTATCATCTATTCAATTTATTATTCAAAGCTCCTATAAAGGAATGTAAGTCTTAAACCTATAATTAACTTATTATATTATAAGGAAAACTCTCCTGATATTCAGGTGGTTTTAATGATGTATACTAAGATATAGTGAATTCTCTAGAAATATAAAGGAGATAACCTTCATAATCTCAGTCGAAAATACTACTCTTAGTCTGTTACGCAACTTTGAACATTTTTTTTTATATATAAGAACATTCAAAATCCATTCTAGTTTTTTTGACCAACCCAGTGGGGCCAATAATTTTGACGAGATGTTAGTTTTAGGAAAAAATTGATTATTCTGTAAGATATTGGTTACGCTAAAAGAAAACGGTGTTGTAAAGAGTTTGATACGTATCAGAATTCAAGTTAATATAGTGTAATTATTAAATTTGAAAATATTTTAACGTCTAACCAATATTTTGTAGAAATAGGCTGAATGTAAACTTATTATTAATTGCATTTAAAATATTGTAAATAATTAGGACCTAACGATTACTTTTAGATATATGAACATCGCTGTACTTGCCATGTATATACAACCTGGAAATTATGTGTGATAACGTATATTCCGAGTTAGTTTTACATTTTTTGGAATAATATACACATAATTTTATGTATCATAGCAATACAGGGTGTCCGGTAAGTACCTTCTAATTTCTCGGGAGTATACAGAGGAGATAAAAATAAACCAAATTTGTCAAAAAATTCCTACAGTGCCCGTGAATGGAGCTACAGAGCCCAAAGGGATACCCACCAATTTACTTTTGGCTTTAACTTTTGAACCGACATGTATAATTTAATGAAATTTTAATATTTTAGGCCATAGACCATACTATAGTAGATGTTTTAAATCTTCAGGAAACTCAGGAACGGACTTGCTAACACGCGCGTTTAGCCAGCATTTTGACTGGTGTCATTTAACAGAGCTGAAAACTGATTTTTTAAATACTTTGATCATTCATCTTTAAAAAAGGAACACTTAATTTATTGCGACAAAACTGGCCCTGAAAATCACGTTGATAATTTCATTCATTGGCCAAAATTAATATTTTAGCAATAACTTTTGAATGTTTCACATAAAAACCGATTTATCTCGAAAACCGCCAGTTTTATGGCAATAAATTAAGAGTCCCTTTTTTAAAGATGAATGATCAATGTATATAAAAAATCAATTTTCAGCTCTGTCAAATGACACCAGTCAAAATGCTGGCCAAACGCGTGTGGTGGCAAGTCCGTTCCTGACTTCCCCGACGATGTAAAACATCTACTGTAGTATGGTTTAATGATTCTTTATGGCCTCTATAGAATATTAAAATTTTATTAAACTATACGTGTCTGTTCAAAAGTTAGAGCCAAAAAATTAAATTGCTGGGTACCCTATAACAAATTAGGTTTATTTTTACCTCCTCTGTATGCTCCCGAGAAATTAGGAAGTACTTACCGGAAACCCTGTATATGTCAACTCACTGTTTTACCACATATTGTAAACTGTGTTCGGTTAGTTCGAATTATCACTATTGAAAAAATTCATTAAACCACTCGAACAAAGTGATTTTTTAAAATTTAAACTCGAATGTACCCAGTGCCTGATAAAACAAAAATGTTCATATACATAATAATTGAAAACAATAATTTAAATTAGTATTTGTAAGCTAAATTTATCATTCCTACTACCCAAGTGCATTTATCTTAGCTTTATTCAGGTTTGTGCTTTATTAGCTCTTTAAAAACATTGACTTTTGTTGAAGCTTTTTTTCCATATTTGATTAATATTTTAAACATTTTTCGAATATCATAAAACTCTTCTAACGGACCGAAATCTTCAAAAAGTTGTTGCGAATTCGTTGTTTGTTTGATACATTTGTGGGGAGTTACTTATCTATAAATGATAATTATTTATCATACTCTCATCATGCCAGAACAATGATTTTTTCATAATATATTTTGAGGCTTAGGTTAAAAATCTGAGAACGATTTTGACGGAAATGCTTAGTTGTTGAGATTAGTGCCCTTTCTTAGGTTACTTTCAATTTTTACTTATATCGACGCATATTGGTA
The DNA here is from genome assembly GCA_963991005.1 of Barypeithes pellucidus. Classification (NCBI taxonomy): domain Eukaryota; kingdom Metazoa; phylum Arthropoda; class Insecta; order Coleoptera; family Curculionidae; genus Barypeithes; species Barypeithes pellucidus. The sequence goes on from OZ022556.1 coordinate 27,749,878, forward strand.
CCGATATTATATTGGTATCGGCAACTAAAATATTGGTATCGGCAAAAAATCCGCATCGGCCGATCACTGTCGTATTGTATATATTTTTTAAGTTCTGATTGGCCTTCAAAATTTGGGGTGGAGCTAAGCCAATTTTTGAGTTTGTTCGGTCTTTAGCCCCCACCTTTGTAGAACCTTATTTTGAGTTTTGGATAGCCATAGCCTACTATACGAACTTATGTTGATGCCTTCGGTTATGGTTTTGATTAATAAAGAAGAATAACGATAAAGAAAGACGACTGGTAAAATATACATTCCTCCTATTTTCTGTATATTTGCGTCAGGAACGGATACTTATGAAATTTTTACGTCTAAAACCAATACACTGCAGTGCACTTTAAGAAGGATTATCTCTGAAAACCAAACCTTTCCGCTAAAAATCGTACAGATTCGTAATCTAAACCCTAAAATATTTCCTGAAAATAATCAATATTTCTGCGTGATGAGTATATAATAGATATTTACACCTTTTTATAAAAAATGAAAGTTTAAATTGTAAACATGATACAATAAACAGAAGGTATAGCCGATCCAATTTCCTCTGGCGCGATTAGTGGCGTCAAGTGATGATATATTCTTAAATTTTTAATGGAGATTCACGTTGTTGTTAGCATTTTTAATTCTCTTTTAAAGGTATTAACGGGTTTTACGCATTTGATAGTAGGTGAAACGAAAGAATAATATCATTGTCTCTTTCTCTCTCTGTAGCTCTTACAACCCAGGATGAGTCTTGGCTGACTCCACAATTCCCCTCCATAGGACTCTGTCCGTCATTAGCCCTTCTGTTTCCGCGACATTCAGAGTTCTAAGATCTGAAGCTATATTATCTCTCCACCGTAGTCGTGGTCTTCCTAATGGTCTTTTGCCGATCGGGGCCTGCTCCCATACCAATCTGACAACTCTTCCGTCATCCTGACATGACCGGCCCATCTCAATCTGTCCGCCTTAATTATTTTTACAATGTCCGGTTGACCATACAGCGCCTCTATTTCCCTGTTTTTCCTACTACGGTATTGTAGTGTAGTTTCATCCCTTGTAGGTCCATATATATATCATGGTATTTAGGTATATTCATTTCATAAAAATATAACACTGATTACAGCTAAAGTACCACTAGAATAAGAAAAAATTCCGGTAAACATATGGGAACTGGTCAACGACTACAAAAGCTGCTCGCCACGCTCGCAATCGCTTGACGTCACTAAGCCACGCCTCCTTGCGCGATATCATACCTTGTATTTATTGTATCATGAATTTTAAGCTAAGAATGCAATTAGTTAAAAACAACAATGTTCCTATTTGATAATAATTGGTTTTTCGTTATTTCTTTCAAATCCTTTGAATTTGCTCATGTGACTAATTGTTTTAGACACGTTTGAAAATTAACATCTTAATTAAAAGCTTCTAAAGTTTATAGTGCCTTAGCATTTGCTATTGAAAGACTGGCTACTTTTTACACTTTTGTAGCAATCTAATATATTTTTCTAATTACCATATTTTTAAGAACCTTGGGGTGCTTGGAATTAGGGGTATTGTTTGCACAGTGGTTGGCGTTATATAGCGGTTACTCGCACTTTTCTGATCATTCGTTTTGTAACCATTTTAACGGTACCAAGTACCTGTTACGAGAATTTATAGGTTTTTATTTCCGTATTCATTGAAGGGTTTTAAATTAACTTTTCATTCAATTTATAATTTAAAAGATATTTGAGGAAGTGCCCTTGTCATTGATAGAATTTAAACTATTGTGGCAACGACTTCCCGTTAAGAATATTCTTCGACAGAAATATTTTTCAAAAAATCGATAAAACATTGACATTTTTGAAAGAATAAGGCCTTCTGCACACGGAGCTTATCATCATAGACGCTTAAAAAGATTTGTCCTGCAGCGACGATTAGTCTCGCCTTTAAAAATTCACAAATGAATAGATTTTCTTCTATTTTATTAGTAGTGTGACCTCGGTGTATACACTGTGAAGATGTCAAGTGAGGAAGAGGACCTACTTTTGCTAAATTATCTTTATAACCGTAAGAACAAGAAGAAAGGTAGGAAATTTTGGGTGCATCCCTATATCTACAAGAATGGTAGTAAAAGGTTATTTATTGCCGCCAAAGAGTTATCAGATGACTCTAAATTCCAGGCATTTTACAGAATTTTACTGTTTCATCGGCCATTCTACGAAGAAAGCATGTTCTTCTCCGCTAAGCGTACTGAAAGCGACTGGACTGACACTGCTGTACGGTCGCCGTATTACAGCGTGGTTGCTTTGACGTACCCGCGTCGCTTACGCCTCGTATGCAGTTCGCTATTGAAACCCAAAGGAGCAGCACCAAAGCGTACGCCTTTCGTATGTCCCATCTAATACGAGTCTATGACGATAAGCTCCGTGTGCAGAAGACCTTAGTCAACGTTTCCTTACACTTAGTCGTTGCCAGGCAACTGAAAGGATCGTTATTTGTAAGTTAAAAAAAATTATTGGGAACAAGTCCTTTAAATCATTTTCGATTTTTGGAAAAATAATATGTACATACCTATATCTCGTAGGAAAAGCTACATTCCCGGACCTCCGTATTGTCAGTTTGCTGGCAGGCAATCTTTACGATCGTCCCGGAATGTTCAGTTTTTCCCAATAGGTATACAATGTACTATTATAGAGTAAATTTAAAACTCTTTGAGAATAAGGGGGTTTTGCATTGTTCTATATATGTTTTCCTTTAACCTTTATAACGGTCAATCAAGGTGCGCGATTTAATGTCAGTTAATTATTGTTATATACATACCTACGTATGTAAGATTGACAGGTGTCAAAAGTCCATTTTAATATGGTGCTAGTGTTTTTTTAAAGTAAAATATACATACATACACGGTAGGAATATTAATCATATTGCTTTAAATGAGATGACAAGTGAAGGGAGAGATATAGTGGAGGATAACATGATTTATTGGCTATATTGTTTAATGTTTTAGTTTTCTGTACGGTAAGGCTGATCGCACACAGAACGAGAGCAAAGAACAAAGCAGTTTTAGTCGGAAACAAATTGTTTTTTTAGAATCACTTTTACTCGAAATATCAGCTGGAGATGACGAATCAGTGGATATTGAACTAGTTTTTGACACTGGTTATTACACCAGGATGATAAAAGACATAGATATAGTATTTTTAATTAAATACAGTTTATACTACTAATAAGGTTTTCTCGGGTTTCTCATCATGTCAATACACCTATACGAAACAAGATAGGTGATTTACGAGCTGATCCATGTGTGTGGGTGACTTTGTTGGTTTCCTAGGCTACTCGCGAAAGACGTTAATATGAATTCTAATCTTAAGACTACTACAGGCGCCATCTGTTATCAAACTGCTAAACGTGTCAAATTGTTGCCTACATACATCATTTGCAGTGCTAAATGTATTTTTCATTGCTCGGCCGATACTTGGTTTAAATTCACTAATATTATAAGTTGGAAAAAAAACTAAAGTTTTACTTACAAAACTAAACTTTTACCTCGAAATAAAATTTCACTATTGACATGGTTCGCTACACAGTAGCATAGTGCACACATAATTCTCATCTTAATGACCAAATAGAGCTTAATAATTCTCCTCTGGCAAATTTGAGTAATAACCATCCATTGTAAAAAACTGTTGAACCAACAATTATTGTGTTTACCTGGGAAAACCAAAGCAAGAAAAGCCCAGCAGGACAGATCTTTACTTATAATAACCTACCTGCTATTATCGTGCATCATTTCATTCATTCAGTTATTGCCTTCTGACGAAGTTACTGTGTAGCAAAGCACGTCAAATCCTTGTCAATATAGTGGAAATTGACTAAGTTAAACTTTACTTTTTCTTTCTAGCCGATAACATTGTAAATGTATTCGTGTTTTTGACTAAAATTCTCAAATAGGGTATATTGGTGCATGCCTTCTTTATATTAATATTTTATAAAAATCCTAATTAATTGAATCTCTAAAAATTACTCATTGGAATCAGGAATTTTCACAATTGGTTATCAAAACTATGCCACATTAAATGGGAATTAAATCCTAATTAGGGTTTTCCTGTTTTTATTAACGCTCTGCATACTAGTTAGTAAATCATTTTATAACTGCACTGTATGTATTTTTTTCGTTACATTGTATCCTTATATATTCTACTTATCTATTAAAGACAATTTTGTTTATTTTGTACATATTTTTTTCATTATATAATATACATATATACCAGTAACAATTATAATTTGTTTATGCATTTCTACCAGGACCAGGTGCAGGAATTCGTTAAGAACGAAAAATATGTTCTTGCTACTACAATCATGTTTATCTAAGAAATCTAGAAATTAATATACCTCGTTGCCGAAACATCTTTTTTTTTTAGAATAACTTCCTAATTTCTTATTCTATACCAATCCGGTACTTACATACTTAAATTCATATAGTAGTTTAACGGCTTCCAACGAAACATGTCATTACAAGGTAACATTCTTTTCGCAGAACTTGAAGTTTAGTTAGCACTGCACAATTTTATATACATACAAAATCTTAATAATTCATTATTGCTTGTTCGTGAAGGTTAGGTTCCTGTCTTTCTTAAGATGTTAGCGCTTTCGAATTCCCACGAAGAGAATACAATTAAAATAACAAAACTTGCAGCATTTTGATAAAGTGCTTTGTAGGAACTTTACTTACTTAGGCGAGATTGTTTACGACTATTTTTTCGTATATGTGTCTACGATAAAGTACAGGGAGACAAAGGATGCATTTTACGGCGATAACATAACCTCTAACAAATTAAGAATGAATATATCAAAAATAATCTTGCCTACCAAACGCTCGTTCAGATTCGTAATCCACTGCACAAGATCTATCCCTCGTGAGAAATTCGTTAATGTTGGCGTGGTGTAATAATAATTACCAAATATGCCATATGTTTACTTCCTTTCCAATAAAAAAAAACTTTACAAATATACAGTCCAAAAATATACTTGCACACTGTCTAATAAGCCTAAAATGCTGGCCAAATGTTTTAAGAACACTTAAAATATCAGGAATAATCCCCTAAACCACTTTCAAGTCACACTCGAGTCTGAATGCAGAAAAACAGGTCTGTAAATTCGCTATAAATATTGAAACATCACGGAATAGACAAATACATTTTCCTGTTCGTAAGCGTATGCATAAATCTGCTAACACTTTTAGCTTGTTTTAGTGCGAAAGGATGGTATGGGAACTATCTATCTTCGCCTTGTAAATGAAAATATACGGCCACTTATACAGGGCGTCCATCAAGATACTTAGAGAGGTGATTACATGTTAAAATAAAGCTAGTAAGTCATATAACCAAAAATCGAAAACTCGATACTTTTTTGCTTATGTTTGAAAAACTGATTTTCCTGCTAACAAAAACTTTAATTCCAGTTTTACGCCTAAACGATGTGGTTTATCGAGGTAGTAAAGACTACCTTTCTTATTAAATATTATTTTGTCTTTAAAATGACCAATATATGTCGAAACAAAAAGGATATGCCAAAAATTAAATTTGACATTCAGATAAAACGGCCTCTGGTTGCACAGTAAAGAAACATTTTTATAACAGAATGATAGAAGTCGACAACTTGATAGTTTAAAAACTAATCTTTAGATGTTAAAAATAAGGACAAAAAAGTTCAACTTACTGTAAGTCGAAAAGTATCCAGTTTTCGACTTTTGTTTTTGTGGACACCCTGAATATCCATAGCTCATCAATTCAGCCATTGTCCGTGTCTTCAAGTTGTTTTCTAAATTGAGTATCTTCAAATAATAAGGTGGCACATTTGGACGTCAAGAAAACTACTATGTGAATTGAAATATACACCATATTTTTGTAGTTTTTTGACAGGTACAAATTGCAATGTACGATATGCGTGGAATAAAATATGCATTTAATGATAAATGCATCCTATTGTCAGAATACATTCTTACTAATGTAGATACAATTTTGGTACCCGTTATATTTTTATTCATACTGCTGCACCTGGTTCTTAAATAATGAATAGTGAGGCAAAAATGTATAAATTGTGATCTTAGAAACTGTATTACTTGAAAATTATATGGATAAATTTAAATAAAACGTGAAGCTTATTTTTTAGAATTCGGTTGTTATTGGATAGATAGAGTAGACGATGTTCAATGAATTCTGCGAGTTTGATACTCCCTATAGACATCAAATTACAAATAATAAAATATACTCTAATAATTACGTAATGATGTACCTATTATATAAAAATTATATCGCGTTTCCCTATGGTTTCGGCGCACTTTGCTGCGTCGAAACTAGGTCGAGTCGTGTCTGACCTATTTTGCATTAAGAGTTTTACCAAATTTGACCGAAATGCGGGTAGTGATGTAAGTTTTCATGAAAAATTTTAAAATTAAAAGCAAACAACAGGAACAAATATTTTTATTTAAAAATACGTATTTGTATAGTACTAGGGAATAACATGTTCGCACTAATCTATCTATGGTAGAAAATGTAACTTTTTTAAATACATTGTTAATTTCACTATAATATTTCACGCGTTTTAAACATACGTTGCATTTGATGATAATAAGTTTCCTTATACTCTTGTAGCATTATAACTAAGTTTCAATTTACTACAATATTTATATTTATACCTATACAGTACCCCCAATAATAATCGAATATTCAAAAATTCACGTTCAAATTAATAAGTTGTTATTTCGCTAATAATGAACCGATTTTTGTTTGAACATATGAAACTGATTCTAGTGTTTAGTAATTTACGTCTTGATGCGTCTAATTGTTTGGGGTAACGCATAAAATACAGGGTGTTCCTTAATGACGTGCCAATATTTCAGGGTGGGATTACCTAGGTCATTTTATAAAGAAAAGTTGATATGAACATATGTCCGCAACGGCTTAAATTTTTTGCTACAGGGTGTTGAGTTTTTATTTTTTAAATGGTATTTTTTAATATCTCGGAAAGTACTGTAGATATTATTTTCATTTTTGGTATGTGTTAATAGGATATAGAACCACAAATTTTAGTTAGAAAATGTATTCAATTGTTCCACCAGTGGCGTCCCTGCAAGCATGTCCTCTGATATTTTTTACAAAAAAGACTGTATCCTACTGACATTTTTCCATGTGGATATTGTTTCTTATTAGCCTGATCAATTCTACATGAAAACTGTCTCTCGAGTTTTTCTCGTCAGTTTTTATCGGAACTACTCTGCTCTAAACTCTAGAATCTGTTTTCAGTTAAAACAAAAATTATTAACGTTGCACATTTTTGAATATTCGATAATAAATTATGGCAGTGTATTTCACCCTCTGTTGTCTTTCATATCTTCGAAAATTTCTGTTCTTATGAACTTTCGAGCCATTTCAACTTACAGGTAATAACATAATTTTTCGCACTTGCATCACTAAGCGCAGGTACCTTTAGTACAATAGTACAGTCAAAATAACTATTCAACCGAAGCCCAAAAAGTATAGCCATAATTATTAGAGATTAATACTGAATTGCAGGTAATCTAATCTATAAACTTAGCTTAAGACTTACCAGGAGCTAAAGCCTAATATGCCAATCAGCAATCATTTAAAAAGTTGTAGAAATCATCCTCTGAAAACCAGTGATGACCGTCATAATTTTTTTTTAAGTTTAAAAGATATTAAGCAAGAGTTGCAAACCCTTAGTTAGGCGTATTCTGTTCTATTAGTATAGTTTATATCAAGATCAGTTATATGTATATTTAAATGCTTTAAAATTTTGTAGTATATTATTGGCACAGTTATTATTGTTAAATATACTTTTTATTTAAAATATTATTTCTTTATTTTTGTAGACCACAAAAAGTTTCGAGGAAGGCAGCGAAATCTATTTAATTTATTTTTGTATCTCATCACAGGTCCACATCTTTATACCAGTGGCGGCTCCTCGACGGAGGCAAGGGAGGCTAAGCCTCCTCAGCACTTTTCCTTTAAACGTTTTCTCGGTGTATTCCTCAAATAATAAGTTTTTATTTACAGCAAATAGTTTTCAAATTGATTTTAATCCCTCATTTCCTAATATTTAATATTTTTATTACAATCCGACAACAAGGCACGAGGCTCTTATCTGTTCTATGCATTATGTCTCCGTTTGTGTCGCTATATTTGTCTTTGTCTTCGACAGTATAGTATTTGCAGAATTATACCGTTGATCTTTTGACTGCAATAAAACCTCATTATCCCTTCGACCATAAAATAAATAAGGAAATCCCAAATTTTAAAACCTTTTCGAGCAGAGCCGGACCAGGTATACAAATTCAATTTATACCTATGCCTGATGCATATATAAATACAAAGTAATTTTTAATAATTTTAATCTTTAGTGGTTTTCCGGCGACTAATTTTTGGTTAGGCTTATTAGTGGTAGAATGTGGCGTCCTTGGAATTGTGCTGATAGGGGGCATCTTCAAGTGTAATTTTTAAAAGAAAGCATTTATCTACCGATGCCAAACTAATAATTAAAAATGTGTATCAATCGTTGTTGAGTAGAAATTTTAATTCCATGGATGCTTTAGCAGAGACGCCTACTTTGACAAAACCTCCTTTATCTTCGGTAAGAGACATAATACTTAAACCTGTTAATCCTAGAAAAAATCGGAGTGATTCTGGCACATTTAGAAGCATTGACGAAAATGACATGGATTTATTAAGAAGAAAGATTTACCAAATGTATAAGGCACAAACTGTACACACTTTGATTTCCCTCAAAGAGCGGCTGATTAAAGACGAAACAAATATCTCTTGTAGCCTTTCAAGCCTTAGGAAAATATTGCGTAAAATGGGTTTTAAATGATTGAAAATGATTTATATTTTAAAGAAACTTACAAAAAACAAGAACTGCTAGAAGTATTAAAAGCTTTTAAAATAAATAAGGAATACGAGTGTGACAAACTTGCAGCAGAAAATGGACATACAGTGTTACGTCTTCTCCGTACTATTGTATATTCAATCCTATTGAGCTAATATGGCACCAATTAAAATCCAATATTAGGAGAAATAATATTTCTGCTACATTAAATGCATCTATAGTAGAATTAATTAAAAACGAAGTAAGAAAAATTTCTGCAGACAGCTGGAAAAACTGTGTACAGCATGTACTTAAGGTAGAAAATTCTTACAATTGTATGATTACAAATGTTCAACCATTAATTATAAGTTTAGGCTTATATGAAGATAGTGATAGTGATACAGAGTTAAATTTTGAATAAATTATCAATAGTTTCTTAGAGTTTAATTAATTTTTATTGTACTTGTTATCCTAATAGTTATACTTTTAAATTATATTATTTTCAATTATCATTAATTGTTATCATTATTTTACATTTATTATAGGTACCTAAAACTAAAAATACTAAATCTATTTATTTTAAATTATAAAAATAAATCATGTGGTGTGGTATACATTTTCAAGCCGGCCCTGATCCCATTTATTGAGCTTTGAAGAGGTTGCGGCGTATACAATAGGGTTTAATCAGGTAGTTTATTTATGGCAGTAAGAGTCAATGGTATAATTCTGCAACAACTATAGCTTCATCTATTAAATTGCTGGGCGTCAATCTGGGAGGAAATATGTCTTGGCATAACCACGTTGTGGCAATCGCCAAGATAACTTCTCAGAAACTTGGTGTTACTCTTCCGAACCAAAAAGTTGTACAGACCTCAACAACTTCTCTATACAAAGCCCAGATTCGACCTTCACTTACTGCTCTCATGTCTGGAGCTCTGCACCCGAACATACTCTTCGGCTACTGGATTCCATCGAAAGGAGGGCCATTCGTCAGCTCGTGGTCTCCGATCAGAGACCGGAGACCACGAGCTGACGAAGAGCCTCGACAGCCTAGAACAAGGGTCGGCAACCTTTTGAGACCGAAGAGCCAAAAGTTATAAGCAATTTGATATCGAAAGAGACACAACTTGACATCGAAAGAGCCGCATGCGGCTCGCGAGCCGTAGGTTGCCGACCCCTGGTCACAGCCAAAGCACTGGTGAAGACGCCAAATTGTCTTGCGTCGAAAACGAATTAAAACCTACATAGAACATGCGACGACGGCGTCATTCGAGAGCTTTCGATGGACTGACGACAGTAACGACGTGTGTCACGGGCAGGGGTGCGGTGAAAAGCGAGTACAAGTGACTGAGAGTTAGAATCGGTGCCTAATCCTCGTTAATCGATTCAGAACGAATTTTTAATGTTTTTTTTTTTTCGATAAAATAAATAATATTTGCGTATGGAACTAAAGAGCCGCAGATTCACATCCAAAGAGCCGCAGGTGCCGACCCCTGGCCTAGAACATCGAAGACAGGTTGGGGATTTGACTCTCTTTTACAGATATTTTCATGGAAAGTGCTCGGCTGACCTTGTCCTCTTAATTCCGCCCAGAGCGGCGAATAGCAGAAATACACGACGAACCACTGCCGCCCACCATCCATATGTGGTTAAGCTTAGTACTCCTCGAACTTCATTATTTAAAAATTCTTTCATCAGGAGGACTTCATCCTTATGGAACGACCTTCCCAAGGTCGTTTTTCCCAACGAATATAACCTTCAACGATTCAAAACCAACGTGAATCGCTTTATTCGCACACGCACCACTCCCAGAGTGCCCTAACGGATTTTTCCTATAGAGCTTGTGTTTGATCATAAATAAAAAAAAAAATTTGAAACACCGATGGAATATTTCCTAACCAACTCGTTTATTCCGATGCCCAAAATATACTGGGTATTCCATTTAAAAATCCAAAGTTGAGGTCATTTTCGGTTAAACCGGAAGTGACAAAATGGAGTCCGTCATAAAATGGAAAATAATATCACATACAAACCTCCTAAATTTCATTTCTGTAATTTAAACAATAAAAAAGTAATAGGGGTGAGAGTTCCTCCTGAAACACCCGGTATAATGCCTAAGCCACATCGAACCAGAAATAAAATAACAATTTAACATGCTAGTTTCCGAGGTGGTTCTGCTCCAAATTGCTTCTTGTTATCCTCCAAAATATTAATGTGTCACCTTTAGACTACCATGAAGACGGCACAGGGTAAATTATATTATCAGCCGACCGAGGTACATATATCTCTGTACATCTCTACACAAAACGACATGGTTCAGATTCATAAAATCTGTATTAAACATTTTTATTAGACACTTTAAGTATTTTAGCAAACTCGTGAAGATCTTCAGTCTTCTCGCGTTGTTCTAGCTGCAATCTCGTTTTAAGGGCTTTTATATTTTCTTCTGCCAATTCAAGTTGATCTCTTAAGTTATGTTCAGTAGCTTTAGATGAGTGCGAAATTACACTGTAACTTGATCTGTGCTAGAAATAAATGTATTCTTGTAAAGTATACCTTTTCCACATACGCGTTAATCATAGGACATACAGAAATGATCAAATTTGACAAAAATTGCGCATGTTTCCGGAACATATATTTGGGTAAAACCGAATTTTTACGATTTCGTTCTTTCTGTTTTCTGACTCTATTTGAAGAGATATGCGTGTGAGGGGATATTATAGTATGGTGAAATTATTTTTAAAAACAATTACTTTCTAGGCGTTTTCAATGTAGGAAGAAAAAAAGTGATAAGAAAATGTGTTAGGTAAAACATATTTTTATTTATTTTTTAATTTTACACAAGGAAACACAACTTTTGGAAAATAAGGAAGGTTTTCTTAGTGTGTATAGCTGTCGGATCTTAACGTCGTCGCATGCAACCCTATTAACAATATTTAATTTATACAGTCCACTACTACTACTAAAGCCATCTACGAGTTATCAAGGAAACCGAATGATGTCCAATACTACTACCACCATCTACGAGTTATCAAGAGAACCGAATGATGTCTAATACCACTACGCCATTTACGGCTACGTCATTAGGCACAACCAAGACGAGAGCAATACTGTTGTATGACGAGAACGAATCGAGCGACGAGACTGATAAGTTGGCATTCTTCATATTTTCAGTGTTTTTTAGTTTAAATCCTTAAATAAAATGGTTTAAAATCATATCGAGTATCATTTATCGAAATACACAACATTTATCGACCCTACACAATAGTACTTAAAAGTCCATTATTCGGTTCTTAATTGTAGAAAATTGATCAATAACAGCCTCATTAAGTTTGGAATACCCTCTATAAATTTTTTTTCATATATTTCATTTTTAAACTTTCTAATAAAGTCCCTAGATTTACCCTTTGTGGTCTGCGTTAAATTAATTTCGGCTTTAGGTGTTCTCGCATTCTTCAATTTTTTTACTCCAAACTCAAAAAGCTAAAGTTATTTCTTAATTAGTCCACCGTCAACTATTCATTTTAACTTAATAAATATATAATATTAAAACATACACGCTCGAATTTCCAACTAGATGCACGAACAGACAACAGCGCGGTGCACACAAAGACTTCCGCCTTTTCCATGTTAAATCGCCATAGCCCCGCTGCCACCCGCCACCTGTTACTATAGAGAAACTACACTACTTAATCGCACGTGCGAGCAAGTCTCGTCATAATCTTCATTTAACTCGACCTGGACGGTTGGCGGATCTATACAGTTTGGTTTGACGGGATGATAAAATATTAGGGAGGGTCGGACTTTTTTAGTTTGGCGGTACGATAAAATATTAGGAAGGGTCGGACTTTATACGATAAATAATATTCAATGAATATAAATTAATATTTTTTATTCGTTTTGTTTTGGGGGTGCACGTGCGCTTGTGTTCCTGTGGAAGAACCGCCACTGGCACTTGATAATATAGAGACCATACTGTAACTGAGGCGTACTCCAATTTTGATCTTACAAAAAAGTATTTTTAGTGTATGACAATTTAAAAAATCACGAGGATTTCTTATTATAAAACCTAGGGACCTATAACTAGCTGCACTAATCTCATTTATGTTAGCAACAAAAGATAGTTTACTGTCAAATAAGACACCCAAATTGCGAAAAGTCTGGGCTCTGTTCAGTGTTACGTTGTTAATTTTGTAATCGTACACAAGGGTATGTCGCTTTAATGCAAAGGTCATTATGTCACATTTACTTATATTTAACGGTAGTTTATTTTGAACACACCAGCTATATATCATGTCAATAGACACTTGAAGCCTTTCACAGGCCGCCAGGTTACGGTTTATGCTTTATAAACTCCACTTTAGATTCTGATTCCAATGATATATCACACTTATTGTTATTATTTTTGTGTTCGAAAATGACAGGTGTTTGAAAATGAATAATAATAAAGTATGTAATAATAATAATAATGTTGTAAATAATATCAAATAAAAAAGTAGTTTTTAATTCCAATCAGAGTATAAATACAACAACAAGAACCCGAACAAACATATTTTCAAAAAGAACAAACATATTTTCAAAAAGGTGCTTATTTGCATTGAAGATAGGGGTTTTGTCCGAAACGCAAAAAATAGGTGTGATATATCGTTAGTGGATTTCATAAAGCATAAAATAATATGTTACTACTATTTGATGATGGTTGCGAAAAAAGAAAACATCGGGTTGAAAATTTAATTAATTATCGTATAGAGGAGAAAAGTGGCAACGAGAATGTAAAATTCACATATCTCTTCAAATACAATCAGAAAACAAAAAAACGGAATCGTAGAAATTCGCTTTCGCAAAAATATCCTCTTAAATATTGGAAATTTTTTAAATTTGAAAACTTTTATATAATTTGATCATTGCTGAATTGTTAACGAGATCTCTGTAGAGTGCATTCTTATCCGGGACACTCTGTATATTTCAGGAAATACAATTTATATTTCAGATTTGTTAGTTTAATTTCCAAAATCGCCCATTTGAATTCAGATTCGCTAGGTACTTTTTCATGAATCGTCGATTGCATTTTAGATTTGTCAATTTTATTATATGTATTTATTAATGTTGTGATCGCTCGAGCGAAAAATCGCTTGATTACTCGATTATTGAAATTACCGACATTGCTCGATTATTAAAAAAACTGCTCAAGTTATAAATTCAAGCGAAAATCGTCGCTTGTTACTTATTACCTTTAGCTCGATGCCCGAGCTTCGCTCGACTCTGACCGAAATGTGCCGCTTGGTAGTGTGATATCTCGAGGTAAAAAACTGCTCGTATATTCGAGCAGTTTTTCGCTCGATAGGAGATACTACTGTAGTTATAAATGAAAGCGAAATCGGCCGATTGGCGCTTAGAAACGACATACGTTTTTATTAGAGGCACATAAACGAGAAAGTGCACACAAAAAGGTATGCCAATCCCTTAATGGAGTGGATTGGTCGCGACATGGGTTTTGTTTGCACTGGCTAGCCAGCGGCAATTGTAAATTAAAAAAAAATTTCAGGATATAATTTTTTTTAATCATAATAAACTGTTCTTCCTTAATAAAAACTCTAGACTAAACTTCTAAAACTTACAAAACCAACCACTGGTGTTTTATCAACACATTCTTCTTAGTAATAAAAATGTCAAGTGATTAATCGTTCGAGCGATTCACTCGATTATAACAGTTTATCCCAACACTACTATTTATATCTGTCAATTGTATTTCGAAGAGTGGTAGCATTTTAAAAATATATTTCAGACGTGTTGCCATTTCGAGCCCTATAGAGATAATGAAACATAAATGTAGGTACGGGCGAGGTCAAAAAAAGTTTTATTTAAATGTGTAAACTCCTATTGGGGGGACTACTTCCATAGGCGTAACTAGAGGGGGGGCCAGGTGGGCCGTGCCCACCCCAGATTGCTCTGGTGCCCACCCCAGTGTTTCCGAAGTTCGAAGCCATACATACGTCATAATGACACTTGCCATTAAAATCCTACTAGACTAGGGGCCAGGCCCCCCCTACAAAATCATTCTAGTTACGCCAATGACTACTTCCTTATGGTAATATCGCTTAGACTGTAACTTAATGGGAACTTTTTTTGCTGTACATAGAAAGCCATAACAAATATACCTAAACTATATGATGACCATTACCGAAATGCATTTTATTCTGTCTG
This sequence comes from Barypeithes pellucidus, assembly GCA_963991005.1. Classification (NCBI taxonomy): domain Eukaryota; kingdom Metazoa; phylum Arthropoda; class Insecta; order Coleoptera; family Curculionidae; genus Barypeithes; species Barypeithes pellucidus. Next base: position 27,764,965 of record OZ022556.1, read on the forward strand.
AAATATAATTAACACATTCGAAATACAAGAAATTCGCGGAATTTTTTTTAATATTAAAAGTTATACGTCAAAAAATATGATATCAGCTACGTTGAAAAGTGGGTCTTGGATGTTTCATATCGGCCGACATTTTAAATTTAAATAACTATAATACTTTTAATTATTGTTGTTTTTAAATAGTAGACGAGGAAATTTTAAACTTGACATGACTTATAACTATGACAGTCATTTAAGTGGAGAATAGCTATCAACAGTGGTCATCGACCCCCCACCTCATTTAATAATATCTAGTAAAGCACATCAGACTACCAATCACAAACCCTGTATGTACCGGTTTTAAAATAAAATGAAGTTATTTTTAAATTTATTAATTTTTGACTTAATGTGGTATAAAAAAGAATATGACAAAATGTGTATTTAAAAATATGGGCACCTCAAAAGGCCCCCCTACCCCCTGGCTATCAATTAATATTTCACTTTGTTTGCCAACAAGTTATGATTGTTTTATTAAATTCGTATTCTTACTGTACATCCAGCGTCTAAATCAGATTTTGCAATTGCAGTTTCAAATTTAATTGCCTTTTGCTTCTCCAGTCGGTAAAGTTGTTGAAACTTGTCAAGTTCTTTTCGTTCGTTATCTAATCTTCTTTTCTGACTATCGATCAAATCTACTAGCTTTAGTTTCTCCTCTTCAAGATTTGAAACGATTTTTTCAAGAATTTCCTTCCGTTGCTTTAAAACAAAGATCAATTTTTTATCTCTGTTAAATAGCAGAATATCAAAAAAGTTCAAATTCTAATTAACATAATCGACTGTTTTCAGCCAATAAACAGGGTGTTACCTACTAATATGCACTTATTTGAATGGGCGATTCCGGAATTAATTTTAAGTCGAAAAGTTCATTCTACAATGTTCAAAAATGCTTTGTTTTCGAATACAGGATGTGTACAGTTTTTTTTTGATTCTTATTTTTTTGAAAACAGTTTGAAATTCGAACAGTTGAACGAACTTCCTGTTAAAACAAACAATTTTCCCTTATACGAAAATTCATTTATAAAACCCATGTATTTTTTTTGCCGGTTACAACGATCCCGCTTATAGCGAACTTCCGGGGACTTCCCCGCCTATGTTGAATATGAATATTAGACTCCGTAACCTCACACATGGCTTTAAGTGATAATGAGAAAGATAATAACATTTGTGATATCAATTATGTTAAAGACAGTAATGTTTACGATCCAACCATTCTAGGTCGAATGGAAAAATAATCTGTCAGGAACTATTACGTAATTGTTTAGAATGAAGTCCATTTTTATCAAATTTGAGATTTTTGCAGGTATGATGCATTAGGACCCTGCGGATTTAATGCAGAACTAACTTATGTCAATATCCTTATAATAAGCTTCCCAGATTAAAAGGATCTATACATGAAATCCGCGCAGAGTCCTAATATCCTCTAAAAATCTCAAATTTGACAAAAATGGACTTGTGGCCAGTTGTGCATTAAAAGGGCGATCAACAACGCATCTTTTTCTAGCAAGAATGTACAAACAAAGAAGATAGATGTTATGAAATGGATGTAGGCTTTGTTTTCGTTAGTTTTATTTGAGTATATATGGTACAAACATATTTAGTTATATGGATCTTGATACTTTTGCATTTTTTTACAAATTCATACGTAAGAATATCGGTAAGAATAAACAACAATAAACAATATTTGTTTTGTAACAAAATGTATTAATTACTGGTTATAACGAATTTCGAAAATTATATAATCAAAAGGGGTTCGCGGAGAAAAATGTTTTATGATAAAGAAAATGTCGCTAGAAAATATTATAATTATGTTTATTAAATAAATAATTTTAAAGTATATACCTGTTCCCTTAAAGCTGCCTATAAATTTTCAAATAATTACCTTCTCGTTAAAAAGTATTCACTTTGATATTATCTACACCACTGAAGACTCCAACTGATAATTGCTGCGACAAAAATAATACCAGGTTTCAATATGCAAAAACACCAAACGGTATGACTAAGTAGTATCAGAAGAGGAATGTTTATATTGTAATACCTACCATAGTTTTACACTAGCAAAATATTGACAATCATGACTTTTGGCCAAAATCAGGGGCTTTATGTACCATATAGTGTATCGGTGGGGTTGACTAATATTTTATAAAAAATTACACCCTTTAGTTGGTTATGGTGATCAAGTTATATACAGGGTGTTATGGAAATGACTTATTATATTTAAACCGGCAAATCCTGAGATGAAAATAAATTGAAGAAAAATAACCATAAATGGCGCTTTGAATTATGAATAAGTATACACTTTATATGAAATCGCAAAATTTACGTGGCCGCTCCTTAGGACCTTCGCAATCAATAGTTTATTGAGGCAGTCTCGAGGTTCAAAAGAGGTTAGCGCATTATAGGCGGTGTTGTCATAGTGCAAACAGAACACGTGTTCAGTTTTTTACAACAAGACGTCTTTGACACGCGTTATCACTTCTTTTTCAAACTTTTTAGAAAAAAAAACTACAATTTTAAGGTACATACTCTCTTACCTTCGATCTTATTTTAAAATAATCCGTTTTATAATTAAATTCCATAAAAAATAAAACACAAAAAGTATGTTTTCAACAGCTCAACAGTAGATAATATCACACAAATTTGAAATAACATCACAACATTTATTAAGTATTATGAATTATTTCACAACAGAAAAAAAATCGAGTATCGTAGAACACTCGACAGCGCCAGTCCAACCCCGAGTATCGAAACATACTGAAGAACTGAAGCAACGATAGTAGTGCGCTGCCAGTATCCAAGCAAGGGCGGAACATGCGATGTGATCTGACAACACGGTTAGTATACTTTAGTGACCACATTGCTGCTAACTGAATCCAGATGGAACGGCGCGACAGTACGTGGGTAAAAAGGGTGTTTACCTTAGTATTTAGATATTCGATTAAAAAAAAAGTATGTAGACTTTCTCTAGGAGACCCAAGGAGTCACCCATTTAAATATAATACGTCATTTCCATAACACCCAGTATAAGATATTAATTTTCTTCGTGAATAATTAAAATAAATAAATATATTTACTAAATTATAATAATAAAATATACAGCCCCTGTTCAGATTTGGCCACTAAATGGAAATTTTTTTTATTTTTGCTGTTACGAGAAAAAGTTATTCTTGATAAAAAGATTTGCTTGTTATAAAAGTAAGACTGGCATTGAAAAAAAAATTATATGATATACAGAGCTTCAAAAAAATATAGAAAATATCTATTTTAAATAATATGTCTTAGAAACAAATTTGAGGGTTCAGCAGAACCACCGTTATTTCCAATGCACTTGATAAGGTTTTTTTTTAAACCGGCGAACAGCATTTGTTATATGATCGGCTGGGATTTCTTCACATGCTTTTCGTACCATTTTGTGGTCTGCCTTTGTAAACAATTTCCTTAATTCGTCCCCACAGGAAGAAATCAAGTGGTGTGAGGGAGATATTTTCCATAATATTTTTCTGATGCCCTCTATATGATATTCTTTTTTTTAATGCCAGTCTTACTTTTAGGACAGGCAAAATTTTTCCCATTTGGTACCCCCAAATCTGGGCAGACGCTGTATATGTTTATCTACCTTAGAATCTTGTTCTTCCTGTATATCTTTTCTATCTTTGTCACTTTTCTGCTCATTCATCCTTACTCTTAAATTATTTATTATAGATTTATAATCCTCGACTTTATCCTGCAGATTCCTAATCTCTATTTTTAATTTATTAATTTCATTGTCTTTCTCTTTCATCGCTTGCCGCCTTTTGTTTTCAGCTTCGGCCAACTGGTTCGACATATTCCCAATAATCTCGAGTTCTTTTGTGCTGCGTTCTTGTACTTGTGCTGTTTTTAATTTTAACTCTTGCTGGGTCGTTTCAAGCATGCTACACCTGGATTTCAATGTATCAATTCTTGTTTTGTATGCTTCATTAACTGATTTTAATTCCGTTTTTTCTTTTTCCAAGTTTGCAATTTTCGCACTCAGCTTTTCGGTTTGATTCTGTATTTCGTATTGTCCTCCGAAGTCTGAAATTTTGTTTATACAGTGCGTCCATAAAGTCTTGCATAAATAGATTTGAAATTTAGGGATATTAACGTCAATTAGTATATTTAATTATGGATTTTGAGATAAAATATTGGTATATAGGGCGAACAAACCCAGGTGGGAGGTATGACATCATCTAAGATTTTGTAAGATGGGAAGTTTTCCGTTTTAATCATAGAATTCGAAACTGACATAACATATACTGGGTGTTCCGTTTTAAAAAATCTTAGATTACGTCATAACTCCCACCTGGGACACCCCATATACCACTGTCGTTTATAAAACACTTTCCTTTGGGAACAAGCGCAAGTTCACAAAGCCTTCAAAATCCAACCATCCTCCTTTCCTTGGAGCTGGATCACAGTAGATTTGACGGCCTTCTTTTTATTCACAATGGTATAGTTTAGTTCAAAATATATCGTTAATCTTGATAAAACCCATAAAATTTACATATTTTGGGGCAGAGCCGGAGCACAAACTTTAATTACCTGCATACCAGTTTAAGTAGGTATATTTAACAATATAGATGTCCCAAAAGGATTTCGCTCCCCGCCGCCAAACCGTGGTTACGCAACTGCCTTTTTTGGTCATAGTTTTGGCTCAAATATCTACTAATATACAGGGTGTCACAAATTCGGCCTTTAACATCGAGATTTCGGAGGCGGTAAGAGATACGAAGTCGATTAAATTGGAGCAAAGGAGCAAAATTGCGAGCTCAATAATATACCGAAAAAAAAAATCAAAAAGAAATACAGAGGCTTTCAAAATATTTGGAAAAATATAAAATTTTGCGTTTCGGTTTTTATTGTTCTTGACTTTGTTAGAAGATAAGTACAAGAATAAATTTCACTTTTTCATTGCCATACCAAAGGATAGTTTTTCGACGTTTTGTTCCTTAAATTGATCATATTAAATAAAATACCCCACAAACCCTAGTACGTTCTTGTATTTACTATTGTTTCGAAGAAACTGAAGATTTTAAGATATTGTTATTACGTACTACTGTTTTTTTAATTCAAACTAACAGTTGTATCAAATTTCTACTTAGCATAAGTACAAGTAATTCATTTTATTAATACAAATAAAATTTTAAAATAGGCATTGAGTTTGCAATTTCGAATTATACTGAATTAAAAAAAAAGTAAATTACAGGAACGTTCTAAGGGTATTTTAATGAAGATGGTCAATTTAAGGAACAAAAAGTCGGCAAACCAGTAAGTGTTGTATACCATTGAACGTAGATTGCGATCCTCTTTCATAATTTAAACAAAAAGATCCAGACCTGTATTTTAAAAAATTAAGTTGATGACCCAAAGATGAAACGTCGCATGAAAGATCTGAAAATACCATCTTGTGGAGAATAAAAAGTAGCAATTAGAAAGTTAACTTTATTTTTGGATATCTCTTCGAACAAAGTCAGGAAAAAATAAAAACCGAAACGCAGAATTTTAGATTTTTCCAAATATTTTGGAAGCCCCTGTATTAATTTTTTATTTTTTTTTGCGGCATATTATTGGGCCCATAATTACGCAACTTCTCACCATTGCCGAAATCCCAATGGCGAAGGCCGAATTTGTAACACCCTGTATAAATAGGAAATTGATTTTTATTAATTTGAAATTAAATTAGTGTTCCGACGAGTGAATTTTATTATATTAGATATTATTATATTAAATAGAAATAAATTCAATATGTAGATAGCTATATTTTCAAGCCGACTCTGCATCCATTTAGTGGGGCTTAAAGATTTAGGGGTAGACACAATAGGGATTAATCAGGTAGTTGATTTATTGCGGTAAAAGTCAACGGTAGATCTTGAACCACACTATAGTTGAATTTTGCAGAAAAAACTACCCAAATAAAATATTTCAATTCCCGTTACTTTTTAATTAATTGGCCACTGCTTTATTTCATTAATGTAGAAATAGTATATACCTCCTTCAGGCAGGAGTAGTTTCAACTCTACTATTTCTAAAGTCACAAAAAACTACTATCAGCAAAAAATCAAATCTTACCTTGAATATTTTTTAGCTTCTCTTTAAGTTTCTTATTTTTTTCTTGCAAATCACAAATTATTTGAGCACGACCCTTCCAAGTGCTATTCCCTTGTATGGAATTTAGATCTTCACCTGTTTCTTTCAGTAACAGTTTGTTGGCTTGTTTCAATTCATTTCGGAGCTGGATATTCGAATTTTTTACTTCAAGCATTTTATTTGTTGTTACGCTTATTTTATCGTGCAATTGCTTAAATTCCACCAGCGTTTCGTTTGACGCTTTCGCTGTACCTTCTTTCAATTTGTTAGGTAATGGTTGCTCTTCGTTTTCCCGTTTTTTTATTTCTTCGAGATGCACAAGCAGTTTTGAATATTTGGTCTTATACTTTTCCATTTCTGAACACTTTTCTCGGAGTTTCTTGCTGAGTTCGACGATTTTAGTGTTTATGGTTTTAGATGAATCCCCAAATTGAGGTTCAATAGTCGTTTTTCTTAGGTTATCTATATCTTTTTGCATTTGAAGACATTTTTCCTCGCTCTCCTGTAAATGTTTTTGAAGCATGCCATTTTCATGGCTATAAGCCTAGAATAGAGTTTATAAATATACGGACGCATATCGCGTACACTATAAATTATGAATGTCAATATATCTTACGAACTGTTCATCAGGAGTAAAATTTAACAACCGATTTTTAAAGCATTAATTAGTGTATGGCAATGCCAAATAGTAATAATTAGAGATCGAATAAAACAGCGGAAAAAAATTGAAAAAAGTGCTTAAAAATACATTAAAAAGTGCTAAAAAAGCATAACATTGTTATTTATTTGCTATTTTTATTAATGCTTGAAGAATATACAGGGGGTGTTACATATTCGGCCTTCACCATTGGGACTTCGGAAACGGTAAGAGATACGAAATCGGTTAAATTAGGACAAAGTTGTGTAATTATGGGCCCAATGATATGCCGCAAAAAATGAAAAAGTAATACTCTCTTGGAAAAATCTAAAATTTTGCGTTTCGGTTTTTATTTTTTTCTGACTTTGTTCGAAGAGATGTCCAAAAATAGATTTCACTTTCTCATTACTACTTTTTATTCTCCACAAGACGGCATTATCAAATCTTTTATGCGACGTTTCGTGTTTGGGTCATCATCATCAACTTATAATGGCCTCTGGATCTTGTTGTTTACATTATGAAAAATCTACGTTCAGTGGTATACAAAACTTACTGGCGTTTCCGACGTTTTTTCCTTAAATTGACCATCTTCATTAAAATACCTCTTAGTACGTTCCTGTAATTGTTTTTTTTTAATTCGGTATAATTAAAATTTAATAAAACAGTAGTAGTATGTAACAACAACAACAATTAAAGGACAACAATGGCAATAATAATTTAGAAATCTTCAGTGTCCTCGAAACAATGGTAAATTACAGGAACGTACTAGGGGTATTTTAATGAAGATGAATGGATGGATGGGATTATATCACTGAACGTAGATTTCAGTCCTCTTTCATAATTTAAACAAACAGATCCAGGAGCGTATTTTAAAAAAAATAAGTTGACGATGGTAACCCAAAGACGAAACGTCGCATGAAAGATCTGATAGCGCCATCTTGTGGAGAATACGAAGTAGCAATGAGAAAGTGATATTTATTTTTCTACATCTCTTCAAACAAACAAGGAAAAAAACAAAATTTTAAATTTTTCCAAATATTTTCAAAGCCCTTGTATTTACATTGATCATTTATTGGTGCACATTTAAATTTCGGTATAATTGCTGGATCTATTTCAAAATCGTAATCTTGCATACCATTCAAAATAGTAGATATTTTTTGTAATGTTTGGAACCCTATATTTTGGAGATAGTCTGAACCAATTTTTCTTCCATTGTCTGACAAATAAATCTTGGAATACTATTTGTTGCAGCGTCAAAATTTTTAATAACATTCACGGATTACACTAACGGTAGCTGCTGTTGAATACTCCGACTATATAGATAAAATAACTTTTAATGAAAGCCAAATTGTGTGCAAGTTCCGGTATTTCTAAAACTACCCGACATTTTTTAATTGATTTGGTTCCTGTACCTGTAAATTGAAATATGAAGCTTCTAAATTCTCTAAATTTATCGGCATAATACATGGCAGGCAGCATTTAGTCAAGTTCCCCATCTTAAAATAGTTTCTGGGGGTAGATGAAGCTTATATAAATATTTTATTGTCATATTTTATTAATTTATTGACCAACAAACTAAACATTAGCATGTCGGGGGGGTTTAGGCTGTTCAAACCCTCCTCCTCCCCACCTCTTTTCATAATATCTTCACCTGTTTACTTAGCATTCGTCCACTTTTTATGACTGACACAAACCCCTCCCCTTTAGAAATGTGTATATACGGCCCTGCTGTAGACAAATTATGCGAAACCTATTAAAGAATAAGCTGAAGAAAGCTTTGTTTTGTTACATATAATCTGGCCTCGACCCCTAAAAGCTTTTAAAGTATATGTCTGGATTAAAAGGGACAACAAGAATGAAGCATTTAAAGAGGAACTTTTAAAATTTGTGAAACAAATTCTACAAATTAAATGAAGTACCGTGGTCTGTAATTTCGGAGCTATAAAATTTTGTGGATTACTTTACTTTCAAGGAAATTCTTCCATTTCGGATTGGGTTTGTTATTGTTAGTAAAGGAAAATAGAGCTTTATTTTAATTAATTTGAAGAGAATTACTTTTCAGAATTATCAAAATATTAAAAAACATTTATAGATCAACTTAAGAGGTACATGGTTATCAATTTAGTTTGTCCCACTTTTAAGAGCCTGTTAGTTTTTTGTATTTTGAGTTAGCGCGTTCATTCAAAAAACAAGATGTAGCATTTTTAGCCAAGTTTTTATCAGTGTTGTCAAAAATTACAGTAGGTGTCATATGTCACACCGAAAAACAATTATAATTTTTTTTTAAATGGGACACTCTACATATCAGAAGCGCATTAGATGGCGCCTTTTCTTCCGATTTCAAAAATATAACACACATATGCATTCTTTTCTTCAAGTGAGTAGTTGAAAAACAATTTTATTAATATTGGTATTAGAAAATAACAAAAGTTTTATAACATTAATTTAATAACTAGAATTATATAATAATTATTTCATAATCTATATTGTTCTACATGACAATGTGACTACTACTTAATTTTCAATAAAACTTCTCTATTAGTTTAAATCTGAATGATGACGTTTTCAATTCTAATATATAGTTCATTAAACGAGTAACACGGTGTAATTTTTAATATAACCCCAAAAGAAAAATCACAGGGTGTTAGGTCTGGGCTGTTCGGTGGCCATTTTATAGTACCGGATTTTCCCATCCATTGGATTTATTTTGCGTTTAAATATGCAGTTACTGGAGCTATACTGTGTTATCCTCCTGCAGCATATTCAAATACCGTGGGCCAGTTAAGGAACCTGCGAAAATTATTATAATTGGAAGGAACCCATCTATTGGGAAACTGAATCCTATACCTCCTAAGTGCTAAGGTTGCACTGCCCGAAAAATATCAAACATTAAACACTTTCCCCCCCACTGAATAATAATATCTCATATTAGTTGGTTTTTACATATAAAATAACTAATTCGAAACGATTAATAATGCTGAGAATGATAGACTGAAATATAAATAAAAATAAAATCCATAGCAACCAAAACAGTTGCATATAGCTATCTTGATGCTTTTTAACAATAATATATTTTTACATATTTTTGTCAATGTTTGATGGAATGACGAAAAAAATGCATGTGTCTTATATTTTTGAAATCGGAAGAAAAGGCGCCATCTAATGCGCTTCTGATATATAGTGTCCCATTTTAAAAAAATAATAATTGCTTTTCAGTGTCACATATGACACCTACTGTCATTTTTGACAACTCATAAAAATTTGGCTAAAAATGCTACATCTTGTTTTTTGAATGAACTACCTCTCATATACAAAAGAGTTACAGGATCTTCAAAGTGGGACAAATTAAATTGATAACCCTGTACATAGTTGGTAACACAAGGTGACAATTTAAAACCTACGTCGGGTATATATTTTCTACATTAATGAAGATATCAAAAATGAAATTTTTGATACCACCACCATTCCTACAAAAACGCGGGTGAATAAAAATGAGGTATTTTGCGGACCACCCTCGCCCACATCTGAAGCCCTACCCTCATCCACTTTAAAATCTTAAATGGCACTACTAAAACTAATGAGATTTAAGTACGAAACGTAAGAAAAATTGAGAAAATTGTTTATAAAACTGGATTCTGCAAAATTTGGCAGTAAAAATTAAACGTAGAATATGAAAAATGATCCCAAGCCTAAGATAAAATTATATTGCTAAACTCTCGACGGCAGTTAAATTATAAGCAAATACTTACAACAATTTGGTCCCTTAAATATTTACTTAATTCATCAGGAAACATAATATCTTTGGGTATTGAAAAAAGATCTTCGCAATCGGCCATTTATAGAGATATTCTAATATTTCTCTGTTAATTATTTTCTTCTTTCTTGACAATGACAATTTCTTATAACCTTTAAATTGCTACCAACTTTGTCAATATATACAGGGTCATTCACGGCGAATGGCCTATTAATAGACTTCGGGAATTTAATAAGACCTTTTGGTTAAAACATTACTCGCTATAAAGGATACTGATTTTTTATTGAAGATATATTGCGATTTTTTAGTTTTGAGTTATCTAAAAAGAAATGGAATTTTGGATTTTATATTTTATTTTTTCCTTATTCTAAATTCAATGATGTATCAAACATTATCGTTTAATTACGTTTCGAGCCTTTTTAATCGTCTTCATGAAAATTTCAGGATACGGATCTGCATTTTCCATAAATTTGGAAAAACAGTTCACTGTAGTAGTTAGTACTAAAATGAATATTTTTAAAATTCCCTTATAATAATGAATTATATAATAATCATAAAACAAGATGATTTATTAACAACAATAAAACAGTAAGTATTAAAAAAAACAAATAGGTACATCGGTAAAAAGTATTAATTAATTTAAAACGGTAGATATTAGAAAGTACTTTTCCAAAACATGTTTCCGTCATTCTCCAGAGACGCTTACACGACTAGTTATTGAAGCCTTTCAAAGCGTAATACTTTAAATTATGTAGTTCTGTTTTAAGATGCTATTGGAGAACAGAGGAAATCATTTCGATTACCTTTTGGAAAATCAGTTTCTAATAATATATTGTTAGTTTTGCTTTAATAAGTGTTTTTTTTTGCCGATGTACCTATTTGTTGTTTATTTTTTCATACTTACTGTTTTGTTATTGTTAATAAATTATCTTGTTTTATGATTATTATGAAGGAATGTTAAAAATATTTATTTTAGTACATACTGCATTGAACTGTTTTTCCAAATTTATGGAAAATACAGGTCCGTATCCTGAAAATTTTTCGAAGATGATTAAAAAGGCTCGAAATGTAACTAAATAATAATGTGTGGTAGAGTATTGAATTTAGAATAAAAAAGTCATAAAATTTGATATTATACAGGGTCCTGCATCTCACCTCCCGTCTTCGACAGATCAGTTATTAATTAAGTTAGGATTTTGATATTTTGCAGACTTTACCCGTATCTTATGGTGCGTTTCAGGAAATGATTTCACATTTTCTTTAGATTGCATGCCATATATTTTGTTACTTCTTTGGATGCCTCTTGTGGTTAATTACATATCCCATTGAGATCGGTGCAGTAATATCCGCGAGAAAATAAAACCCAAGAAAACTTTTTGCACCACTGGTTTTAAAAATTAAATAAAAATGGAAATAGTGCCTCATTAATAACATTATAAAGGGTGCTTATTAAATAAGGTCCAACAATGTGGATAATCAAGTTTGATTGATACGCATTTTACAGGGTGTCCAAAATTTCGTGTCAAACCTTTCAAACTTAAAAGCCATTTATTTTTCTTATTTTCAATTGGAGGCCATGTATATGTTTATGTTATTCGATGCGGAATTAAAAATCAAACATTTTTCCTTATTACAACCCTATCGAAATTCGTAACACATTCAGAGTTATTTGCAGAAAACTAATTTTATCACTATTCTGCAGTTATTTTAATGAATTAGAGAGAGAAGAGCCAATTTTGACTTTAGTAATGTAAAAATTTAAAACAGTGTTAGCTTATTGATTGGAAGAGGAGCCAAACAAGTGGCCGCCCCGATCATCGGGTTAACTAAATGGGTTTTTTGGGGCTATGTTAATGAGGCACTACTTCCATTTTTAATTAATTTTTTAAACCAGTGGTGCAAAACTAAGTTTTCTATTTTTTCTCGCGGATACTCCACACATTTCAATAAAATTTTAGGGGTATGTAAGTAACCACAAGAGGCATTCAAAGAAGTAACAAAATATGTGGCATGTAATCTAGAAAAATATATCATCATGACGTAACATTTTTCTTGGGACACCTTGTATAAACGAAAATATTTTCTTGAAACGCACCCTAAGATATGGGTAAAGACTGCAAAATATGAAAATCCTAACTTAATTAATAACTGAGCTGTAGAAGACGGGAGGTGAGATATAGGACCCTGTATAATCAGGGTCGTATTAGAAAAAATGTCGAATAAAACGAAATGTCGTATAAAAAAATTGTTGTTTAATCTTTGGGTTCATTAGAAGTAGATGTGAGAATGTTTTGTCTGTTTTGCTCTAACTTTAATATAAACGCAGGAAAAAAAATAAATATAAAATCCAAAATTTCAGTATCTTTTTAAATAAGAACTCAAAACTTAGCCATCCTACCACAACCTTTTGTATGGCATATCGTTGATGCTTTCCCCATTAAATCGAAGTTCTATCCGTTGCCATTAACGAGATCCCCATACAGGCCCTCGACCATCCTGTATATGTAGGTAATTTTTAGACAACAGCCAAAAAAAAAATAATACTAGCTAAAAATAAAAATAATAATCTTAAAAACTAAGTAAATAATAAACTCATTTTGTGCATATTTTTATTTATTTAAAAGTATAAAAATTAGAGATCAATATTACTTCTTCTTCTTTTGTCCCTTTTGGAGTTTTTTAAGTTCCCTTTTCTTCTCTCGTTTCATCATATTGTTGTATAACTTATATCCTAATAGTCCTAAAATTCATAAAGATTAATTTAAGAAATTGTTTTTTGCCACCACGGATCGCTCAAGTTCTTATTAAATGTTGGCTAAATTCCGCCTAGTCTACGTTTTTACATTTATTTTATGTATTTTATAATTTATGTCAAATGTCTACTTCTTCATTTTGAAAATAAACTCATATATCCTCTTGCAACTATAACCCGAAACTTTAAACTTGTATCATGTACTCTTAATATTGCGATAACTGATTAAACATCCTCCAATTAATACCCCAGCAAAAGTCATTGTATGCTGGGAATTAGATAGACGACCCTTTTGATCAGACATTTAGCACCAATCAAAACATTTACCACTTATTTCCGTTGAAGGTTACTTTTGCCAATAGAAAACATTTCTAAAATTATATACCGTCCTAAGTAATATAAGCTGTTCTTTAGAAAATAGATTCTGGAGTTTAAGACAGAGGAGTTTACGTCCTGATACGTCTAATTGAACTACGTAACGTATAAAATCTAGATGCATGTACATTTTCTAAAATTTAAAATTGTCAAATTTTGAAGTAAAATTTTAATTTACTCATTTTTTAAACTAAGCCAATTAGATATATTATCTGGGTTAGACACTGCCCCAAAAATATCGCTAAGCCAATCGAGATAACCAAAAAATTGCCATTTATTACACCAATTACCGATATATTGGCGAAAAAGCGTTCTGCAATATCACTTTTGACTTTTGCTAACTAAAAATTAAAAATCATTTTAACACATAAAGTCTATAATACAGAGATCTACGCAATTATCTATCATTTAATTAATATTAAAAACTAGGTATGGCTTATGTATCTAATGATTTCGTGTTTTTAATGTTAAGTAAATGAATTAAACGAATAGATTTTTATTGCGTAACACGCTGTATTATACACTTTATGTATTGAAATAATTTTTATTTAACAAAAGAAAATAAAATGTCGCATTGATTTTTTACGAAACACTTTTTCGACAATATAACGTATTTAGAAGAAATGGTAATTTTTTTGTTATCGAGTGCAGTGGCGGTTCTTCCACAGGAGCACATGCGCACGTGCACCCCCAAAACAAAACGAATAAAAAATATTAATTTTTATTCATTGAATATTATTTATGGTACAAAGTCCGACCCTCCCTAATATTTTATCGTACCGTCAAACTAAAAAAGTCCGACCCTCCCTAATATTTTATCATCCCGTCAAACCAAACTGTATAGATCCGGCAACCGTGCCTCGGTCGAGGTAAATGACGATTATGACAAGACTCGCACGTGTGATTAAGTAGTGCAGTTTCTCTGTAGTAACAAGTGGCGGGTGGCAGCGGGAGATAGCGGGGCTATGGCGATTTAACATGGAAAAGGCGCACAGTTTTTGTGTGCACCGCGCTGTTTTCTGTTCGTGCATCTAGCGTGTATGTTTTAATATTTTAATATTATATATTTATTAAGTTAAAATGAATAGTTAACGGTGGATTATTTAAGAAATAACTTTAGCTCTTTGAGTTTGGAGCAAAAAATTGAAGTGAAGAATGCGGGTTTGTCAACACCTAAACCCGAAATTAATTTAACGCAGACCACAAAGGGTAAATCTAGGGACTTTATTAGAAAGTTTAAAAATGAAATATATGAAAAAAAATGTATACGTTTAAGCACTATTGTGTAGGGTCGATAAATGTTGTGTATTTCGATAAATGGTACTCGATATGATTTTAAACCATTTTATTTAAGGATTTCACCATCCCCCTCTATCATAGGTCACGAGCTGCCATTGATCGAGTGGCATATGGCGTAACTTTCGGGCCAATATCTAAATCTAATTGGATTAGTTTATGCACCAACCATTAACAGAAATAATATATTTTGATAAATCAATATTAAAGTATGTCTCCATATGTTTGCCGGTCACACTGTATAAAAATATAAATATTAGATTTTTATAATATTCTCAAGAAACGTAGCTAAAAAGCTTTGCACAATAATTATTAATGGAGAAAATAGCAACTCACCCAGTACAAGAGCAACGAAACTTATGAACCCAAATAAAACTGCAAATTCCAACAAAGGGTTCGATATGGGACTTCCTATAGGTAACTGCGAGTCTTTTGCACCCATACGACCGAATAATCCACCGGCTAAATTTTGTAGCATATTTTTCTTGTCTTCGTCACTTATTCCTTCCATGTCTCCCACGGCCTTCATAAGTTTTTCCATTGTATCTTTAGGGTCAGAATCTGTGTTTTCTCCATCACCTAAAGCATCTTTAAGACCTTGCAATAGATCGTCGGCCATTCTAAGTTTATTGCTAGAATTTGTGCAACGGCAAAATATGGTACAATGCTAACGTATATTCTAACGCAAACAGTTGCCAACGCGAGCTTAAAATAATTTATCACCACACGGTGAGTTATGTTATCGAGTATCGTTTGTTTTTTCTAAAATTGTAAATGAACTGATAAGACGGTTAAATTTGTAAACGAGGTGAATGTTTTTATTCTTTAACCATACAAATAGCGTCATTTTTGAAGATTTGGCCGTCTCGTAACTACTAACTGAATTAGCGGTGGCAGTGACGTGGTATAAACACGTATCATGTATGTTTGTCCTTCAGGCAGTCCTACAATTTAGTTATCTATATATTTTATCAATGAGATATCTCAATTATAATCGAATACCCACATAAATACGAACTTTGAAGCACAAGTTATTAAAGGTTTATAACTAAATAAATAATACCGGTTTAACTACAGCAGCCGTCCCCTCCTAAACTAATTCTTTTACTGACTAATCAGTAATTACATTTACGGAGAGGTAATCAAATAATTAATATAGCCATATTGCTTTCATTCAGAGTTATTACTTATAACATGTCCAGCCAAGTAGTTCTTATTCAACTTCCCTGTTTTGCCTTCCAGATGAATCATACAAGATTAAGCCTGAGCGCATAGTATTTCCAACCCTAATTTAAATGGATAAAAAAAGAGAAGTAATTAAATGGTTTGCCGTTATTAAAATTGGTTCGCAGCAAGAAATAGCCATTAAATCATTTGTTCAGCATAAAAAGATTTTGCTTGCAATAAATAAAAATCAGGCTGCAACACTTGCATTGTTCACTGCGAAATGCTTACTTGGTCAGCAAGATTTTACAATTGGTCAGTAGAAAAAAAACATGTCTAGAAGCAGTTTACTTCAGAGGTTAGCATATTAAAAGAATGGTTATAAATATAAATCATTGGATTACGTTTGTTTTCAATAATCGGCAAAGTTCGTTATTGTTGGGGGAGCGAAAGCAGTCGCGTGATACGAGTAGCTATTGCGTGCGTGTGTTTTCATTCGGTGTAGCAGTCAAGGCCCAAAAAGGTGTAGCGGGGGCGGGTTTTCACTTGTTTTCCCAGGGCACTGTCAATTTATGTAACTTTCTTGTGTTTTCTTTTGCCGAATACAGAAGGAAATCGGCTACAAGAGGTGTAGCGGGGGCGGGTTTTCACTTGTTTTCCCAGGGCACTGTCACTATTTCACGTTTTATTGCTTTTTTTTTTTGATGACCAAGATTAAATATTTTGCTTATCCGCTGATTGCTTACCAATATTTGATTAAAAATGGATCGCTCATAGATATATGTATATTTATTACTGACCTATTCAGAAATGTTTGCTGTCCATAAGTTGCTGACCAACTAGCCATTTTGGCTAACCGATTACATTTTTCTATTCGCAAAAATAAGAATATTTTGCTAACCAGTTAAATGATACCCAAAAACTAATAACCCATGCGGGTCACATATAAGATGTCAGGTGTCGATAATTCCGACATTTTTGTAGTCAGGGCGACATATTCCATAACCTACATAAACCTATTGTTTGCGGGCCACTAATGCGACGTTCACTTTCTCATCAAGACGCCGACTTGGATTTTTTAATTTTTAATAGTATATTGAATAGTTACAAATCTTTTAAAAATGTGTTGCCGATACCGATTATATCAGTACCGAGAGTATGTTTGGGTGCAGAGCTCCAGACATGAGAGCAGTAGGTACTCTAGTGATGGTCGAATCTGGGCTTTGTATAGTGTCAAAAGTTGTTGAGGTGTGTACAACTTTCTGGTTCGGAAGAGTACACCAAGTGTCTGAGAAGCTATCTTGGCGATTGCCACAACTTGGTGTGGTTATGCCAAGACATATTTCCTCCCAGATTGACGCCCAGCAAATTAATAGATGAAGCCATTGGGATTGCGCGTCAGTAATGCTAACTGCGCTCTGTAATGTTAACCGTTTTAGAGAAAACTACTGCCTGGGTTTTTTTTAGCGTTAAATTCGATTTGGTTACTGTCACCCCAAGCCAAAATTTCTTCCAGGTCTTTGTTGAGGCGTGATACTTCATGCTGTCTGCGACGATGTGCGTTGGCAGCCGATGTTTGTGCATTCAAAGAGAAAGATGAGATAAGTGTGCTTTCGTCAGCAAAACTAAATGTAGGAATTTTCGTTTTCACTAGAATTCGTTAATGTAGAGTAAGAAGAGAGTGCGAGACAATATGGACCCTTGAGGAACACCGGCATTGATGGTGAAGGTGTCTGAGAGAAATCCGTCAATCGCCACTTGCAGAGAGCGGTCCTCATTGGCGTAACTAGAATGATTTTGTAGGGGGGGCCCTGGCCCCTAGTCGAGTAGGATTTTAATGGCAAGTGTCAGTATGACGTATGTATGGCTTCGGACTTCGGAAACACTGGGGTGGGCACGGCCCACCTGGCCCCCCCTCTAGTTACGCCTATGGCGGTCCTTAAGAAAGCTAGACAACCATGCACAGAATCGACTTGGCATACCATAGGATCGCAGTTTACTTAGAAGTCCCTATCAGAAATGTATAATTTTTAAAACACACTGTTTAAAAAATGTCTAGTATTTTTTTGAACTAGAAAGATCTATCTAAATTTTTAAATCTTTAACTGCATTAATTACAAAGTAAGGTCAAATTACCTTCGGTGTTTTAAAAATCCTTTAACAAATTTTATCTCAAAAACGGTTGGAGAGGGTATAAGCAATTGTTAATAAAATTTACTTGAATTTTTACATAGAATCGAAAAATGCCAAAATCTACAGGTTATTCTATTTAAAATAACTAACTTCCGATATAACCGTCATATACTGGTATAATAGGGCAGAATATCTTCATTAATTTATGTTTTATAGCGAGAATCCATATTTCAAACTAATATAGTTTTAGAGATCTTTTAATGGGCCTCAGCATGAACGACCCTGTATAAATAACTTTTAAATGGTTTAAGACAACCAATAAATAAAATACTACTACTCTACCTGCGGTACTTTTATCACGTTCCAGTGAGGGTTTTATGGTATCATTTAGGTCTCCCATAAAAGAAAAAAAATATGTATTTCACAATTTTACTCTGTTAAGGTTTACACTAGTGGTAACGAATTATTTTGATGTGTATAGCACAAATTCTATTATGTGTTGAACGGTAGGTACAGGTATGGTCCAAAAAGTCAATAACTAACTTACTGTCTAAACGACAATACCAAAGCAGGCACCCTTTGATTAAAGTTTAGATTGTGAGCTTTGTCGTGACTTTTATGGACCACCGGTACATACAAAATTCCTAATAAAAAAAAATTTTTACTAAAACAATTTATATGGCCGTTGTTATCACTCTATTAAAAACTACCTAAAATATACAATAATGTTATTATGCTTTCTTTCCAGTAGCAACACTGTAAAATGTTTCCAATGCCATCCCTGTACCCACTATTGCGAGTCCCCAGGTTATTTGAGTCAATATTTTGTCTCCAAAACCATTCTTTATGTGAATTGGGGTGTCATCTGGAATCTGCAATGATAAATATATTTTTTTTTAATTCCATAAATGATTACCGTTCTAAAGCAGAATTATGAATGAAAAATTTTCAATTTTGGCTTAAAATTTGGATAATTTAACAAAAATATGAAATGAAAATGGCGGACGGAATTTTAAATGGGTGAGCGTAAGCTTGCTCAGGGGGTTGTTATATCAACCAACAACTTGCACTTAAGGATGAGGTGTTCACCCTCAATCCAAAATAGCATCAAAAGCGCAAACTTTCGCCATAATAATAAAAACGTTGAAAAATTGATGAACAACAAAAATATTCCGGATGTCCCGCTAAGGTCGACGAGCGGCGGTATCTCGATAACTATTTGTTCTACAGCTTACGGAAAAAAATGATATTTTATTAAAAAATGATGATATCTCTTAAAATCACTAGTGAACGTATGTCACGTGGAACTCTCCAATTAATACTCTACAAATTATTCATTTGAGATTTTGGTCTATCTCCTAAAATAAGGGATGGGGGAAGGTTTCCTTCGTACTGAAGAAAAAGTTCTATAACTTCCGAATACACTAACCGATTTTATCGAACTTAGTATTGTTTTAAAGCTATCGAATTATAGTCTATACTATAACAATACGTAAGTTTCAGTTTAAGACCGAACCGCTAGATGGCGCTTTTTAATTTACTGCATTTTCTATGAAAAGTTAAATGGAAGCTTAACTTTTCAATTTGCTACTCTTATTACTCGTAAAATTATTTAAAAGGAGGAGCAAGGCGGAAGTCCATATTGCTCTTCAAACTTAAGTTATGAGCAAAAATATATTTTTAACATTTTTAAATGATAATATCAAATATTCATTAATAATAAGTAAGCCATCAAACTCCAAACAATAAAATTGACAATTAGCTGTCATTAGTTTCACCGTAATTTGTTTAGTTGTAGTGTTCGTATTGTATTGCTAAAGCATTTGACATACTAGCAGTGTATTTTTAATGTTCTGAAA
Organism: Barypeithes pellucidus; assembly: GCA_963991005.1. Lineage (NCBI taxonomy): Eukaryota > Metazoa > Arthropoda > Insecta > Coleoptera > Curculionidae > Barypeithes > Barypeithes pellucidus. The sequence continues at coordinate 27,785,076 of OZ022556.1, forward strand.
ATACAGTTATTGCCTGTCAGAAGTACACTATAAGATATCCGGGGTGACAACATTTTTGGCGGATGGTTTTAAGAAGCGTTTAGCAAGACGGTTGCGAGAATCTGGACAAGTATTACCGATACAAACTCAAACCATCCATGAAAAATGTTGTCTCTCAGGATATCTTACAGCGTACTCCTGACAAGCAATGACTGTAGTTTGAAAACATTGAAAATACAGGGCCAGTATGTCATATGCTTTAGCAATAGAATATGACAACTTTTAAATTGTTAAATCTGTTTTTAACAACAAAAGCACTATTCTAGAATTCAAGATAACAAATTACGGCGAAAATAATGACAGTCAATTTTATTGTTTGGATTTTTATGGTTTACTTATTATTAACGAATATTTGATCTTATCATTCAAAAATGTTAAAAAATAATCGTAACTTTTAAATAATTTTACTAGCAAATTAGAAAGTTAGGCTTCCATTTAACTTTTCATGGAAAATGAAGTAAATGACTAAAGCTCTCTTCCCTAATTAAAGGACTAAAGCGATCAAGAAACGCCATCTAGCGATCCAGTCTTAAACTAAGTATTTCAACACTCGGGTGTCTTAGAGAAATTTTTAGGATATATTCGTCATTCCATGTAGTTTATACATATGTATAAGAAATTGTAATAACATTTTGCAATAATAATAAATAACTATTAAATAATAAATTATACACCATATTTTGGCTATCAAATAGCTTTAAAACAACAAGAAGTTCGATAAAAATCGGTTAATGTATTTGGAACTTCAACATGAATAAACCTTCCCCCATCCCTTATTTTAGGAGAGAGGCAAAAATGTCAATTTGCAGTGTTAATTGAAGAGAGACGAGAGATTTTAGACTTTTTGATTTTGAATTAAAAATACGCCATCTAGCGGTCAAATTTCAAAGTTGAAAGTAATTTTAATATACTTCTAGGGGGACCTTAGCGGGACACTCGGTATAACATAATAATATATCGCAATGAGCTTTTTATATTTTGTATACAACGTGTCCAAGGAAGTTCTAAAATTGTTATTGATCAAATCGTGAAAAAGTTTTTAAAAATAATATTTAATTCAAATTTTGTATTTGTAGGTACTCCCAACAAAATTTGAAACAACTTTTTTGTTGTGTTGCTCAGAAATTAAAAATGGGGTTAGTTCTCCCTGGGACCGTTTTTACATTCTTGTACTTTTTGAGAACCCTGTATAATGCATTTTTTTCTTCCCAAATCTTAATTTCTTGCAAAGCAGATCTTTTCAGGAAGAAACTTTTTTTTCGTAAAACGCATAATAAAAAGGGCCCATTTGTGTAGAACTTCTTTGGACACGTTGTATGTATGCATGTTACCGTAAAAACTCGATTTCAGTTCAAACCCGATTTTCCTAGGGAAAACTAGTTTTAACTATCCTTCCTAGTCAATTCTAGATTTAACTAGTTAAAACTAGAATTAACAAACATTCTCAGTTAATTCTAGTTTCGACTAAACATATTTTACTCAAAATTAGTTTCTACTAGCCGGGTAACGGTCAATAGCTGTGACAGCTTGCCGGGTATATCATTGCTGTAGTAGTACAGTCGCGTTATAAATATTATCCTGCAATTACAGCAAAGGAAAAAATTACTATGCTGCAAAGCTTTACCACCTACTGAAAAGATACTTTTCTAGAACAATGAATATTTTCTTAAGCCTGAAAACCGCCAGGATATGGTAACTTTTTTAAGTGTTTTATTCAAATTGTATGCTACAATATTTACAAAATTCAGACCTTTTCCCTGATGAGGGTTATTTATATCTTTACATTTTAACCTTCAAAAATAAATTTATTACAAATTAAGCAATATAAACGAAGTTTAAATTAAGTGGTAACAGAGCTGGGCAAATACTTTTTAAAAGTATTTAAATACTAAATACTAAATACTTAATTAAATTCAAAAGTATTTAAATATTAAATACTTTTTGAAGCAATGAAGTATTTAAATCTTAATTACAAAAAGTATTTAAATACTTTTTAGGTTTAAATACTATATTTAAATACTTTCTAAGTATTTAAATACTTTCTAAGTATTTAATTTCTTTTAAGTATTTATAAATACTTTCTGAGTATTTAATTACTTTTTTTTTAAATATTTATAAATAATTTTAAGAATGAAACACAAAATTTAAATACTTTGTAAACAATTACAGTCGAACCTCTATAACTCGAACCTCTCTTTAACTCGGACTTTTTAGTGGTTTTTGTACATTTTCCAAGATTTCTATGTACATATTTTAATGGTACATAGACATAATGTATGTAAAAAAAAATGTTTTGGAATATTCATGTGGTTTTCCCTTCTCTCTTCCAACTCTCTGTAACTCGATCTTTTTTAGTTGTCCCTTCAAGTTCGAGTTATAGAGGTTCGACTGTAATTACTTTTAAAAATATTTAAATAGTATAGTAGTATTTTGTCTCCTCTAAGTAGGCAGTTGAATAGGTAGGTACCTCAATCCTCAAAATATTTTAGAATCAAATAAGATCTAACAGCAATAAAAAGTGTGTTTTGTAATATTTTATTGGTATTGACAGTAAATTTTAATTAAAAAACCACGACAACATAAACTTAAGGGTACAGGAATAAAACAGGAATTGTCCATATTTATCGAAATCGAGATTACTAGCGCAACCTGTTGGCACATGTTGTTACTTTCCATGGTCAAAATATTAGCCGAATAAAACTAGGAACGTCTGTAGAAATTAGAGTCAAAGTTTTACTGTACTGAAATAAAACTAGGGATGTCCATACTAAAATTTTATCTCAAAACTCTGATTTTCTGACAATCCTTATTTTATCCCTGTATTCTTCAACTGATAAAATAACAAAATACTTTCTACCTAAACCTAATTACTCAAAATTTGTAATGCAAGAATAACAATTTATAATGTAATGTTTTAAATGTTCGATGCGTTAGCTTTCATAAGAACAAGATTTTCGAAATTATCGTCTGATAAAGCATGTCGTCGTGGCGTATTAATGAATGTTGCAAATGAAAACATTGTTTCAACTGGGGCAGATGAGGGAAGAGTATAGTGTTATATTTCAAAAATAATTTGTTGATAATGCGATATTTTCTCAGCATTTGTATGTCTGTTTGTGAGTCTTGCATATATTGTGAATACTTTCAAAGTGGGGACGATTTGCTTCCGTGAGAGAAAATGCAATGTCTTTGTACATTAAGTACATTCTTTTGTGATATGATAAAATTAAGCTGCAAACTTGAAGCTGAATTATATTTTTAAAAAACACACTTTAATAAATCGTCGCGTGAAAACAGAAGTAGCCCAAGTCCAAAAAGTAAAGTTTTCAGGAAACGATTTTTTTACCTGGTTCTTTAATTACACATTTGATTTGGATAAAAATTTGCCCAAATGTTTTAAATTAGCACCTTTTTAAATATACCCTTAATTTAATAAAAAAACATGTAATTAAAGAAAAAAATGGACATAGAATATTTTTAAATCACTCAAGTATTCTAAGTCCACTTTCTGGACATAGGATTGTTCTGTGTTTGTGTACATAGTATAATTCTGAGCTCCCCGTCTATTTTGTTAGCCTACTTTATAAGGCCCAAATTATAATTATATCAATGTCGTCTTAGCAATGGCATAATTATTTCAACAATAGTAGTAGTTTTGCAAGTTATTTTATAGTAAGAGTTAACAGGGCATTGATATTTAGGGTCATATTAGAAAAACTACATATTTCTGTTCTAAGGAAGTTGCATTTCAATAAAGATGTGTAATAATTATATTTAATGGTAAATATCTGGTATATTTATTTGTTATTTGTGGGGTTGTCCATTTTTATGTCTAGAATCTGATTTATTTGCGTTTCGTTTTAAAAAAAATTATAATAAAAAGTTTATCAAAATATTTTTATTTAAAAAACTACATATTTAACTAAAAATATATAAAAATAGGAAAATATTCTAATATTTTTTATGATTATTTTTTAAATATAAACATTGTTTAAAGGGGTTTACCTATTTAAACAATAAAAACTACAACGGTAAAAACCATTAACTGGAAAGAAATACAAAATTAAGTTTACTTAACATAAAAAATATTAATTAACACAATCTAACTATCTATTCGTCAATATCGGAGTCGGGAGCTGTATTATTGGAAGAAAACGGTAACCTTTGAAAATAGGTATGATAGGGGGCTAGAATTGCACCTTTTTGGCAAAGAAACTGAAGATGGTCATACTTTTTTTGTTTTAAAGGAATTTCCTTTCCGTAGCATTGCTTCAAATTTATTTCCGCTATTTTTACATCTATTTTTTTCCTTCCTTTCTCTGTCAGTTTTAATTTTTTGTAGGCTGAGTCTTCGTAATTAACTTTAAAAAGCAACGTGTTTGGAAACTCTGGATTTGTTTCAACTATTTTTATTTTACTTAGAAACACCTTTTCGTTTTCTTCATCTTTTTCCCAGTTGATGCACGTTTTTTTTTCTAGTTCTTTTAAATCGAATATATTTTCTTTGCTAATTTCCAATACATTATAAGGATCTGTTCTTTTGGCTGACCTTACAATAGTATACCATTGTTCCGGTGTGTATATCGGTATGTTACGGGCAGCTCTTTCTATCACACTGTGTACGGAGTCGCCTTCACTTTGCGTGTGGCCTTTTTCCAAATAAGTATGTTTAATTGTTATCTGATATTTTTGAGATAAGTAATTGTATAAGGAATACAAAAATTTATTTCGGTTTTGACCGCTACAGTTGTCTGAAAAGAAACTAAATTCTTGAATTCTAGAGCCCATTTTAACGTATTTTACAATGCTACTACACGCACAAACAATTACCACACAGAACCAGCTAATTACCGCACGTAAGTTAGGTTTTTTACAGCGTTCATTATGGCACATGTTATGTTGTAACCTAATTTCCTAACAAGTTAGAACTAGTCTATGTCTCACCTACTGACGCATATAAATTTGTTGTATTATTAAAACATAGTGCAGAACTAGTTTATGTCCACTGAAAAGTTGTAAGTATAACAGAATTACGAATAAGAATCAGCCTAAGTCCAAAACGCATGGGACATAGGATAGTATTTAAGAGCCGAACTAGCCTAAGTCCCCAAACAACCTTAAAATATAGGTTAGGATAGTACAAAGGATACTTCTGCACTAAAAATATTTATTGAAGCCTTGACATAGGTTCACTGTTGTTCATTAAGATAGTTCTGCACTAAAAATTATGGAGTGTTTGGACATAGGCTTTTTTGTTATTTCGTTCGTACGTGATAAAGATATATAATAGGACTTAGACTAGTTCTGCATTCGATCGGCGACACCTTACTGTATTATTTTGTCGAAAATCTCAATTTTGATAAATATGGACATAGGCTAGTTCTGTTTTCAAGCGACGAAATACAAAATACATTAATAACTTCGTATATTACGTAACATGTGCTAAGATTATCGTATTTTTTTTTAATTACTTTTGCCTGATTTCTCCAGTTTTTTTTTCTGTTTCATCGTATATGGGGGGGGGGGGGGGGGGGTAATTACAACCAAGGGCCACCCTCCTTTTATACGCGCCTGCATGACCTATTTTCGAGATTCCTACGCCATTAGCGGGCCATACACCAGCGGATATCTCAACAAATCTGATATGGCACGAGCCAAATATGCGGAAAAAACTTTGTGTGTATGTGGCGAGCCGAACTTCATCGGGCCGTGCCTTATCGGCCACGGATGAAATCAGCAGGTCGCAACTCATCAGTAGATCGGTAGGTAATAGCGGACGGCGCATCAAGTCCCATTAACGAGACGATTTAATCAGGCAAATCTAATCGGGTGATTAGGTCGGCGAGCTAGACTCGCCTGCCCAAAATTGACGAGAGTTTTGGTATGTGCCGAGCCTAGTTGGCAGGCCAAATCCGAACGGATCAAATCGGTCCAACTTATATGTTGGTGTATGGGCGACTAATGATCAGGATGAACAGCTATGATTTGCGGTCCAGAATCATTTGATTTCTGACCATCAAAGCTACCACTTCGTTCCTTCCACTTGTGTCGGAATCGTATGGAAACTATCTTTCGCTTCCTGACACGCGTGACAAGTGCAAACTTAGAATTTTCCACATGAACCATATTTAAATAGAAAACAGTACTTGAATAGTAAAAAGTATTTAAATACCCCCAAAAAGTATTTAAATACTAAAAAAGTATTTAAATACTCCAAAAAGTATTTAAATACTGAAAGGAAAATAAAAAAAGTATTTAAATACTAAATACTTTTGCAAAGTATGTGTGAAACGAATACAAATACCTTTTATAAAAAAGTATTTAAATACTCAGTATTTAAATACAAAAAAGTATTTAAATAAAAAAAAGTATTTGTGAGTACAAATACTGCCCAGCTCTGAGTGGTAAATACAACCACACATGTTTCCCATTTGTCTAGAATTACCTGGGCCATGTCGTATAAACCCGCAAATCTCAAGTTGAAAACAAATAGCCGAAAAATAACGTTAAATTGCATTTTGAGTTAATAAGCGATAGAAAACCGTGTTTACCACTGCTACCTTGTAAACAATCTCGTATCATAGCAGTATTTTACCCTCATCAGGTAAATATTATTGACATGTAAACTAGAGTGAACAAAGACATAGGCATGTGCGGTACAATACGATATTTTTGTGTACCGTTATTTTTTGTACCGATATTCGATATTTTGTATCGGTATTCTACAATACGATACGGTCCGACACACAAAGTTTTTACCCAGTACCTATCATATACTAGTGTATGTGCTTTTTGGCACATAATTTAATGCACAATAATTTTAAAACAAAAATTATTGTACATTCAACTATTTTCCAAGCAAGATCATGCTTAAAATATGATTTTTGTTGGGTTTATCAGGCAAACATATAACAAAATAATTATAACCACCAATCGTTGTGTTGTATAGTATTTAAAATAAAACTGTTTTATATTTATTGTTTATATTTTTTGTATTCAATGATAATTGGGTAATTAATTTCGTTATACTAAAAACAGTGGCAGTTACAGGAAGTAGAAGATCCACTTCCTTGCCTTAGGCGTAAATTATATTGACGCGTAACAATAGCCTGATATACGAGCCCTGATGCACCTGTATTGAACCAAAGGAATATATAAGGCAGTTCTTTAATTCTCACCTAGTATTTATTGTGTATATAATAGGTTCAACAAATACAACTAAGTTTATTTGATACTACATGGTATTAACAATTAATCAACAATACCGCTTATTTATTTTATTCACAATAATAATAATAAGACGAAATTATTTTTGTTATATTTGGCGCATATTAATTGGATCAAAAGTATAATTTTATCGTCCGTTACCAATGAGTGCAGTCTCCTTTTTGTTTTATAACAGCATCAAGTCTTGCTGGCATGGTGTTCACTAATGTTTTACAGTAATCTGGTCGAAAGTTATTGCAGATTTCCCGAATTTTGTCGTTTCAGGAATGGTGCGGACTCGACTGGTTCGTAGAGCTTTTTCCATTTGATGCCAGAGGGTTTTGATATGTGACAAGTTCGGGCTACTTGAAGGCCATATTATTATATTATACGTATTACCGTTTGGCAGTATGGCATGCTGCGCCGTCCTGTTGAAATATAAATTCTCCATCTGGCAGCTGAATCTCATTAATTGAAGGCAACAATTCTTCTTACAAAATTGTTTTACACTTTGCAGCATTGACGGTGCCATTAATAAACAGAAGACGACCAACCCTTTGTGAGGACATACAGCCCCATATCATGACAGACGCTGGAAATTTAACTTTTCTCTTTAGGCAATCTTTATGATGTTCCTCTCCCGGCATTCTACGTCGTGAATCACCAACACATATCTCGACTTGACGGCCTGACCAGTTTTTATGCCCTTTTGTCCACAAAAGTCCTCAGTTATATGGAGCGATGAATCCAAATTCGAGATATGTGTTGGTGGTTCAAGAAGTAGAATTATCCGAATGCCAGGAGAGGAACATCATAGAGATTGCCTTAAGAGAAAAGTTAAATTTCCAGCATCTGTCATGATATGGGGCTGTATGTCTTCACAAGGGGTTGGTCGTCTTCTTTTTATTAATGGTACCGTTAATGCTGCAAAGTATAAAACAATTTTGTTAGAAGAATTGTTGCCTTCAATTAATGAGATTCAGCTGCCAGATGGAGAATTTATATTTCAACAGGACGGCGCAGCATGCCATACTGCCAAAACGGTAACATCGTGGTTGGTGGCCTACAAGTAGCCCCGACTTGTCACCTATCGAAACCCTCTGGCATCAAATGAAATAAACTCTACAAATCAGTCCAGTCCGCACCATTCCTGAAAGGACAAAATTCAGGAAATCTGCAATAACTTTCGACCAGATTACTGTAAAACATTAGTGAACACCATGCCAGCAAGACTTGATGCTGTTATAAAACAAAAAGGACACTGCACTCAGTAGTAACGGACGATAAAATTTTAAATACTTTTGGTCCAATTAAAATGCGCCAAACATAACAAAAATAATTTCGTCTTATTATTATTGTTGATTAATTGTTAATACCATGTAGTATCAAATAAACTTAGTTGTATTTGTTGAACCTATTTATACACAATAAATACTAGGTGAGAAATAAAAAACTGCCTTATATATTCCTTTGGTCCAATACATGTACGTCAGGGATTGTATATTTAAGAATTATGTTTGCTATAGTGTGTTATTTAAATATTTAACTATTAGTGTTAACTTATTGTTTTAATTATTAATTATTTTATTTCGTGGACCATTATTGGATTGGGAAATTGGACTAGTTTGGCTCTTCCTCTATATTTTCGCCCACGAGCCGCCACTGACTAAAAATTGTCTGTAGCTTTCCAAAAATTATCTCCAAAGGCAATTTCAAAAAATATTCTTGTTCATTTTTGATATCCTATATCAATGTATCAGTAATGACAACAAAACAAATTTAGTTTTGTGGTATTATTATTTTTTATTATGTTGCTTTAGCCTGACCATTGGCCAGTTTATGATGATTTACTTACTTCTAATTTTGCTCGTCTCTCCAAAAACTTTTTGTAACTTGGACGAACTGGATAAGCATCTGAAGAGGATTTGCGAGCTACTTGCCTGTAGACTTGCTGTGTAAGAGGAAGAACTTTCTACAATAAAAAATAATGTAGTAAAAAAAAGTAAGGTACAGTTTTAACAAGGATATCCTCTTCTTATGCAAGATAAGTCATACTTTATCTTAGATTATATTTTATTATAGTGTTTTGGAAGGACAAACTTATACAAAACTCTGATATAGATCTGTTCTGTACAACAGTAGAACAAATTAAGTTTGTGATTTTGAATGATTTTAAAGAAAAATATATTTTGGTCAATTCTTTTCAGTGAACATCCTATGTACAGTACGTTTCACGAAATTTGGATACGACTTAATGATTTCCTGGGTCGGTCCCATTGTGTCGACAAGAATTTGGCAATAAACAAGTGAAGTATGAAGGGACGGACTAAGGAAAACAAGTAATGATATGATTATATTAATGTAATCAAATGAAATAACATTTTTTTTAAATATTACTAGTCATATTTATTTACATTTATAATGTCATTCTATAGATAGTTCTGTTGCGCTATCGCTATCCTCATCAAAATTAATTATAATTGGAATAATTATACGATCCAGACTAATATACGAATTTTCTATAGTTATTACGTGACGGACTGAATTTTTCCAACTACCTGGCGGAATATCATTAAAGCATTTTCGTATTAATTCTACAACACTAGAACTTAAAGTCGGAGAAATATTTTCAGACCTAACCAGTGATTTTAACTGGTGCCACATATTCTCTATGGGGTTAAAAATGCAATAATAGGGTGGGAGCCGTAGCACTGTATGTCCAATTTCTTCTGCCAATCTGTCACAAACATATACTTTTTTTATACAAAATGTCTTTAAAACTTCTAAAAGATCACTTTTTTATAACTTTCTTCAAAATATATAGCATTCGCCGCCATGTAACTACATTCTCCATCTCCAATTTTGTATTATTTGAGCTTGGAGCTTTATGTAATTGGTGACTGTGATAGCTCGCATTGTCCATTACTATCACACTATTCTGAGGAATGTTTGGTAAAAAACAATTCTTGAACCATTCCTCAAAAACTAACAAATTTTACCACAAAAAGATATTTAAATATAAATTAAGCAACCTAACCTACCTATATTTAATTAAAATTATTACAATCCGGTCCTTTCCACATAATAATAACAAACGGTCATAAATAATGGGATGGCGCCAGGTACTTTTACTGCAGTCATAAAGCTATATCCATTTTTCGTGAAACAATCTTTACTACATTTTTTGTTTTTGTATCTTCTTATTTTAAGATTTATAGATTTTAGTATATTATTATGTTTTTTCTCTCTTTGTTATGTTTTTTCTCTCTGTGTACTCTTACATTATATGTGTTTGTAGGAGTTTAAATAAATAAATTAAATCATAAATATGATGAACTGATGAATGAACTAGACACTCTGGGCTGCTAAAAATCTTAATGTAAGTATACCAAAAGTACCAAGAAATATTATTTTATTAAATAATACAATAATTTACTGAGATCAAATAAAAAAAACAGTTAATTATTAGGTATACAAAATTGTTGTTACGTAAATTTGTAAAAATAAATTGCAGTTACCTCAGCAGTTACTTAGTAGTTTAGCATTACTTAGTTTTATACTATATGCAAAACGTTTATTAAGTTTAATGGGAGTACTATACAGGGTGTTGCCAATTCGGCCATCACCATTGGGATTTCAAAAACAGCAAGACATATGAAATTGGTTAAATTGGGACAAAGTTGCGTAATGACGGACCCAATAATATGCCGCAAAAAAAATCTAAAATAAATATAGGGGCTTTCAAAATATTTGGAAAAATCTCAAATTAGGGTTTTTATTTTTCCCCAACTTTGTTTCATGCGACGTGTCGTCTTTGGCTCAATATTCAATTTAATTTTTTTAAATACGGGCCTGGATCTTTTTGTTTAAATTATGAAAAAGGACCGGTTTTCCGACGTTTTGTTCCTTAAATTGACCATCTTTATTAAAATACCCCTAGTATGTTCGTGTAATTTACATTTTTTTTTTTATTCGGTATAATTCAAAAATATAAAACTCAACACCTCTCTTAAAAGTCTTAAGAAAGTGCTGGCTTTAAGAATAAAATTTTATTTGTAATAATAAAATAAATTACTTGTACTTACTCTAAATACAAATTTGATATGTACAACTATTAGTTTGAAATACAGTAGTAGTACTTAATAACAATTAAAGACAGAAATAGCAATAATTTGAAAAAATTTCAGTTCATCAAAACAAAAGTAAATTACAGGAAGGTACTAAGGGTATTTTAATGAAGAAGGTTAATTTAATGAACAAAACGTTGGAACCTCTGAACATAGATTTGGGTCATCTTTCATAATTTCAAAAAAAAAGTTGATGATGGTGATCTATAGACGAAACGTCGCATGAAAGATCATGATGCCATCATGTAGAGAATAAAAAGTAGCAATTAAAAATGAAATTTTAGATTTTTCCAAAATAAGCCCCTGTATTTATTCTCGAGTCTTTTGTGGAATATTATTGGGCCCATGATTATGCAACTTTGCCCCAATTTCACTGACTTCTTATCTCGTACCGTTTCTGAAATCCCAATGGTGAAGGCCGAATTTCTAACACCTTGTATGTCGCATAGCACAGTAAACCATGTTGTTCTAAATGATTGACTCTCTCCCATAGATATACTTTCAGTAGTATTAATTTCTTACAATTTTGACTTTGTTGGGTGTTTGCCTGGGGTGCCTATTTTATTGGGAACAATAAGATTATATTTAACCATACAGAATTGACCAAAGAAAGGATCTTGAAAAAGTTCAAATCGTACATATACAAAAACGTATACAATTATATTTTCTAAGAAAAAAAAACAGAGGAAAACATTCCTAACAATCTAATATTACTGATCGATGATTACGTAAAGAGGAATAGGGTCCGAGTTCTAACCCGAGCGAATAAAGAGGAAATATAGATTAAAATCCCTGGACAGAAGTTTACCAAATTAATTACCTTAGAACTGTTCATAATGGACATTATCTAAATACTTGGCCAATAACTTCAGCTCACTGTACAATCCAAAAAATGAACCACCAGACGTAAGACGGGTTAAAAATTAAAATGTCTGATTTCGGAATGTCAAATATTTTTGACACAGGTCACAGAGTGTTCAACAAAGAAAATATATAGGGTTTGTTCACCGATAATGAATAACTTGTGAAAAGGGGCACGTATCATTTCTCTGTGCTGTAGGAATAGATTCGTAATCATATCTTTCTGAATTTGTTACAAATACGGTTACCGTACCAATAGCAACAACGGCTATCAAAAATAGGTTATTGGTTCTTTGAAAGAATTTATATTTCTGATAACTTTACCGATGAGTTTTAGGGCTGTAATACCTCAATTTACAAGGTATTTTTTTAAAGCATTCAATATACCAATTAATTTAACAAACCCAACTATTTATATTATCTCGCATTCACTGCTGTATTTTATCTTAGATTGTCTTCGGATATGTTACGCAAAATTTTTTATTCTTTTCCTGTGATTTATAATAATCGAGTGCTTTCAGTTCAAGCAGAGACAGTTCAGCTCAAGACCCATATATCACAATTTAAAAGTGCATTTTTGTAACCGAGTGTGTAACGTTAAAGTGGCATTTATAAACTTTGTCGCTGCAGTTAAGTTTAGTTTGGCTGGCTGTCGTTAGATTTGAAATGGAAACATACGTGACCATTTATAAACTCCGCGGCGGTTTGTTCGAATCGCAACTGAACTGAGCGTAAAAGTTTATAAATGTACCTTTTAGCACAAAAAAATCTTTAATATATTTCTCTCATATGGATGTAACTGCACAGGTACAAAATATACTTTCGGTTCTGTATTTCACTTTCATAAATTTATTCACACTTTGACCATACCTGTTTTAACCAATGAGCTAATGTATTGTGGCCTTTGGCAGACTGCATGCGTAGCTTGCATATTATGTAGGTGCAGTTGTATTCATAAAGAAAGTGAGAAAGCAGAAAATATAAAGCTCATCTATTCTTTGTATTTTTTTTTATAAATACAAATATATACATATACTTGCCTTAGTTTTAACTATAAACATTTATATTCCAGGTTATGCCTTCAACAATTTTCATCAACTGGTGTCCGAACTATTTCAACAAACAATTCTCTATATTTTAAAGCTACTCCATGTCTTCTGTAAGCACTATATGCATTAATATTTGAGAATAACCACCTAATGTTAAGTTTTCCAGGGCCGAACCTCTTAAGAAGAAAAAAAAATTAGACCCTGCTGTAGTTAGAGCTAGGGAGGAAAGGAAGAAAAAGAAGTTGGAAAAACAAATTAGACGATTGGAGAAAAATGCTAGACAACTTAAACCAATTGAAGAATGTGAAGTACCATTAACCTTGTTGGATGAAAAATTGTAAGTAAGGTTGCATTTTAGGTATAGTTTAGTGTGAAAGATATTTTTTAAGAGGTATTATCTGCTTTTATGTAAGAACTGACCTCTTGTGTTGCATAACAATGTAATTCAGTAACATGAAATATAATAATTTATAAAAAAATAGTGCACAAGTACACATTATATACAGGGTGTAAAAACGTCCTTCACCATTGGGATTTCGGAAACGGCAAGAGATATGAACTCGGGCAAATTGGAGTAAAGTTGCGTAATTATGGGCCCAATAATATGCCGTAAAAAAATCAAAAATAAATACAGGTACTTTCAAAATATTTCAAAAATCTAAAATTTTTATATTTTCCTAACTTTGTTTGAAGAGATGTTCAAAAATCAATTTCACTTTCTCATTGCTACTTTTTATTCTCCAGAAGATTGCATCATTAGATCTTTAATGCGACGTTTCGTCTTTGGTTCACCATCAACCAAATTTAAATAGTGGCCCTGATCTTGTTGTTTAAATTATGAAACATCTATGTTCAGTGGTATACTGCACTTACTGGTTTTCCGACGTTTTGTTCCTTAAATTAACCATCTTCATTAAAATACCCCTAGTATGTTTGGGTTTGTTCGTTGTTTTAATGCAGTAATTTTTTAAAAGTCTTAAGAAGGTGCTGGCTTTAAGAATTAAATTTTACAAAACCAGTAAATGTTGTATGCCACTGAACGTTTTTCATAATTTCCACAAAAATATTCAGGCTTGTATTTAAAAAAATTAAGTTGATGATGGTGGCCCAAAGACGAAACGTTGCATCAAAGACCTGATGGTGCCATCTTGTGGAGAATAAAAAGTAGCAATGAGGAAGTGAAATTTATTTTCGAACAAAGTCAGGAAAAACTAAACTCTAGAGTTATCCAAATATTTTGAAAGCCCCTGTGTTTATTTTAGATGTTGTTTTTGCGGCATATTATTGGGCCCATAATTACACAACTTTTCCCCAATTTAATAACAAAACCTATGAAAATATGTTTTTTATATTCAATTTTGAAAAAATGAAATAATTTTCTTTTTGTTAAGAATAATGATAATATTTGTTTCAGTACTTACACGGTTTAGTTTTCCAAGGCATTCGGGACATTAAACTAGAATACAGCTAGGTTCATAAGAATTTTACTGCTTATATCTTAAAAAGATTTGAGCTAATATAGACAAAACTATATATTTTTGGAATCAGGAAAGAAAGATCTCGTAAAAAATACAGGGGTTCCACTTAAAAAAAATAACTTTTTCTCCCCAGTTCTTTTGCTTTAAGCTAAGCCGTCTTTTAAATAGCCATTTCATACTCTATAGGAAAACAAACAAGATGGCAATATCGGTTTTTAAAAAAATACATGAAGACTCAAAAATCGAGGCCTGTTCAGTCTAAATCGTATGACTCTGTACTTACTATACATACCAATTTTACATTTTTAGGGACAGGCAGAGAGGTATAACACAATCTGTAGAAGAGTTAGAAAAAAGAGCACTATTGGAGAAAAAATGGGCAAATTATAAACGTACCCAACTTCTGTATGATTTGCAAATGATCGACAGAGTACAATTTTCTCAACAAAAAGCAATGGACGAACTTAAAAAAGAATCAGAAGAGCTATATCTAGCAGCCTTAGAAGTATGTATAACCCGCGTATACTCAATTTAATAGTCGAATTAATTAAAAAAAATACTTTTATTTTAAAGAAAGTAATGTTCTTGTACGGTTTTTATCCAATTTTTTTTTGGCAGTTTGATTTTCATATGATACCCTTCAAAGGAGTCGGACCTGTTGAGACACCTCCAATCGAAGGCTATGATGTACCAGATGGAGATTATCAAGATGTTTCCAAGAAATGGGAATAAATGTAATTAGGTAATAAAAAAGTTATTGTAGTATACAGCAGTTTCTATTTAAATTTTTTTTATTATTTATGTAGGTTTTAATATTTAAAATAAGAAAGAGAACAATCGCCCATTTTATGATAATAAAATAGCAGATCTTTTTGGTATCTTTAATTAATACCGGGTGTTTCAGGAGGAACCCGAACAAACCCGAACAAACCCCCTATAAGTTTTTATTGTTTAAATTACAGATATACATTTTGGTGGGTTTGTATGTGATATTATTTTGTATTTTATGACATGACTGACCCCACTTTGTCACTTCCGGTTTAACCGGAAATGATCTCAACTTTACATTTTTTCATGGAACACCCAGTACATTTTTGGCTAAATCAATTCAGAACACCATTCCAAATTGAAGGACATCCCATACGTCACTTTTTAACATTTTAAGTAATTTCAAATTTTATTTTTTCATCTAGATTGCTATGAACTCCCTAAAATGGTTACTTCTAAGCCAAATTCTTGATATGAATACAATTTTCAACTTTTATTGTGTGTTTTAAATTTTTTACAAACTTTTTTAAAATGTTTTTCATATAACATATTGGCTCAATCGGGCAAAAAGATAGAGCACTTTTTTTTCCAACAATTTGATATTGCACACTCTTATGTCAAATAGTTTAGGGAATTCATAGCAATGTAGATGAAAAATAAACGATTTAAATTGTCAAAAAGTGACGTATGGAGTGTCGTCGTATTTGGAATGGTGTTCTGAATCGATATAGCCAAAAATATATGGGCCTTCCATTTAAAATCTAAAGTTAAGGTAATTTCCGGTTAAACCGGAAGTAACAAAATGGAATCCGCCAATAAAATGCAAAATAATATCACGTATAAACCCGTCAAATTTTATTTCTGTAATTTAAACAATAAAAAAGTTATAGGGGTGCGCGATCCTCCTGAAACACTCGGTATATTTAAAATTATAACTTATCTTAACAATATCGAAACAAACGATTACATTAATGATGAAACTTGGCCCATAATTATTCTCAAGTCAGCTACATTTTTTGGGGTTAATTTTTCAGTCTTACAAACTTTTATTAAACATTTCACTTCTCCCTTTATCCTTGTGATAACTTCTGTTGCCGAGGAATCGTCTTCTGCTTCATGAACATTAAATGTGTCGAATTTCCTTTTTTGATCACTGCTATTTTCCTTATTTACGATTTTTAGAGTTTTTTTTGGAAATTGACGTGGAAGAAGTTCTTTCGACTTTAGAGTATTAACTGGTTGGGATAGTGGTACTTCCATTTTACTTCTTTTTATTTGTGGCATTATAGTAGCATCTTCTGAGTATGACGTCTTCCAGTTTAGGCACTTATGATTGAAACAACTATAATTATTAATTGTTGTAAAAGGAGGTCCTGTAGAAGATTTTCCTAAATATACAAATATTTGGCCTGCTACATTGGGATTTAAACTGTCGAGTAACACGTTTAAAATATCTTTCTGTGACTGATTTAGAGTTTTAAACATCTCTAGATAAGTTTCCTGCAGCAGTGGGTTGCTTTTATTCTGAATAGCAAGATTTAAAATGTGTGCTATGTGTGTGAAGATGCGTCGTTTGTTACATTCTGCAATAGTGGTTAACGTCGCCGAATTTAAAATTGAATAGATCATTTTGTAGATCGATATCCAATACGATTCTTTGCATGATAATGTTTCTAAATTTGTAGAAACCTGGAATTTGAATATCGTAAATTGTATGGATAACAGGAAGATAGGTAAACTTACCATTTTCCAATCTAAAATGGAATTTTGTATGCAATAAGCTGTTACTTCCGTTGTCCTCATTATAAAATACTTCATTATATTATTGTCTAGAATATCATTACAATTGAAATCACTGGTCCAGAATGTATGTAAAAATTTTGTGATTTCATCAAACCTTGGATTATTAATATCTAGGTTTTCTAAGGTAGAAATGAGATTCAGTCCTTCTGCCTAAAAATTATTTTAACAATATTTTTCATAGAGTCCTTTATTCAAGTCGCGAAAGGGTTTGTTCGGGTTTATAACAATTTTTTTCCTAACAATAGCCACAGGTTTCCTGTTGTCTGTTCGAACTAACCCAGGTCTTTTCTTGTTTTTTTTTCTTTATATCATTCCTGTTTTCTAAGCACATACAGATATTCAGTCATCTAGGTGCTTTTTTCCGGTTTCTTTCTCTTTCTCTTTATTAATAATGTCTTAAAATAATTTAAGTAATTTCTAGTTGTAAGTTCCTTTGATTAAATTATATTATTGTAAACTTGACAATTGAATTTTGATATTTGTTGATAAAGAAAAAATAAAGTATTTTGTATTGTATTATAAAATAGCAGTGGCTGATGAAGGGCTGAATTTTGAAAAGTTGAAATTTTTGTGATCCCAATGTATTCATTCCTCATAGAAAATCGATTTGATATCATACAGGGGGGTTACGTTTATTTTCGCTACTTCTAAAAAGAGGTCGATGGCTGTTTTTTTAATGAACCCCCGTCCGGTGTACAGAGTGTGTGAAAATATTGACACCATATGGAAAACTTTTTTATCTTTGATTTTAGGAAAAAACTATTCTTCATAAACAGTTGCTTACCTTACTCATAATCCCCGAAAAAATCACAAATATAACGTACAGGGTGTCCCATTTTTGACACTTTTTTAGGGTATCTCCGTAACTGTTAGTGCTATTAAAAAAACTAATGTAGATGTCATATGCTCTTTTTGGGTCAAACTTAAAATTTTAAAATTTTCGCTCGCTAAGAGATACGGGGGAAAATCAAAAAATTGACTATTTCAAAATTACCTTGTATTTTCTTAGTTAAAAGAGAAATAACTTTTTTCTAATACATTTTTTTGTACAGTACGTTTCACGAAAATTGGATACGACTTAATGATTTCCTGGGTCGGTCCCATTGTGTCGATAAGAGCTTGGCAATAAACAAGTGAAGTATGAAGGGACGGACTAAGGAAAACAAGTAATGATATGATTATATTAATGTAATTAAATGAAATAACATTTTTTTAAAATATTACTAGTCATATTTATTTACATTTATAATGTTATTATATAGATAGTTCTGTTTCGCTATCGCTATCCTCATCAAAATTAATTATAATTGGATTAATTATACGATCCAGACTAATATACGAATTTTCTACAGTTATTACGTGACGGACTGAATTTTTCCAACTACCTGGGGGAATATCATTAAAGCATTTTCGTATTAATTCTACAACACTAGAACTTAAAGTCGGAGAAATATTTTCAGACCTAACCAGTGATTTTAACTGGTGCCACATATGCTCTATGGGGTTAAAAATGCTATAATAGGGTGGGAGCCGTAGCACTGTATGTCCAATTTCTTCTGCCAATGTGTCACAAACATATACTTTTTTTAATCAAAATGTCTTTAAAACTTCTAAAAGATCACTTTTTTTTATAACTTTCTTCAAAATATATATCATTCGCCGCCATCTAGTTCTGAATCTCCAATTTTGTATTATTTGAGCTTGGAGCTTTATGTAATTGGCGACTGTGATAGCTCGCATTGTCTATTACTATCACGCTATTCTGAGGAATGTTTGGTAAAAGACAATTCTTGAACCATTCCTCAAAAACTAACAAATTTTACCACAAAAAGATATTTAAATATAAATTAAGCAACCTAACCTACCTGATGTGCCTATATTTAATTATAATTATTACAATCCGGTCCTTTCCACATAATAATAACAAACGGTCATAAATAATGGGATGGCCCAGGTACTTTTACCGCAGTCATTAAGTTATATCCATTTTTCATGAAACAATCTTTACCATATAAATTATGTTAGCATTTTAGCACATTTATTTTACATTTTTGACCACACTGTACGTTATAGTTGTTATTTTTTCGGGGATAAGAAATTTTAAAGGTAAGCAAAACTTTTTATGAAGAATAGTAAATGCCTTCCGACGTAATAATAAAATCATATAGAGTTATATTTTTATTACCAATAACGAATTATTGTTGCTTCCAGTTAATTTAGCAAAAGTTTTATTCCGGATTGTTTTTGGAGTTTTGGTGCACTGGAAAGTAGTTTTAATACAAATGCTCCATCTGTAAAGCTGTTTTTATATACATTGTTGGTGTAAGTAGTTGTCATACTATAATTACAACATTATTTTCCTACATGGTAGACTAAAATTCCATTTTTTGATTATAATTTTAAATTTATTTGGATATAAATCATTTAAAAAATTAAATACAACCCATAATTATTGTTTCCTAACACAGATAAAAAGTTTTCCATATGGTGCCAATATTTTCATACACGCTGTATATTATTTTTTAAATTAAAAGTACAGTAAAAACCTTCAGGGGGTCTATTCTTGACTTATGAAAACGATGATATCGAGGATCTCTTAAGGATGCACCACCCTATTCTTGAACCTCGTAGTGACCATTCAATTCCATCAAGAACTCTCGTTCGCTTAAAATTTTACGAGACAACGGGATCGTATCATGAGGCGTCTGAAGTTCTCTTGGAGGAATGATCACTTCTCTCAACCTCGAGAACAAGCGTCCAGGTATCCTCAATAGAGCCAATTATTTTTGAAAATTATTATCTTTTGAGGTTTTTCATTGGTACTTTTTAGCATTATTTTGAAAATTTAATTTAGCATTTTTTTATATAATAACTTAATGTATGAAGTTGTATTTTGTATTCGTACAAATTTCCTCTCTTCCATTTGTGGTAAATCAGGATACATTAAATTAAACTTTCTGTAAGTTCTAGCTATGATTTGTTCACATTGTCCATGTAAAATAAATACAGTGAAACCTCTCATAACGGACACTTCTGATAAGCGGACATCTCTATTAAGCGGACATTTTTTCATAGTCCGGAACTAGGTATATGAAATTCCATGAAAATCAACCTCTCTTGGGCGGACGCGGACAGGCTGTTTTCATACAAAGAGTGCGAAAACCCTCCTTTAAAAGGACAACATTTTTTAAAAAGTATTTGGGAAATAAGTACGGTGCAAAAACTCTCTGAAGACACACCGGCAACCAATCGCGTATGCGTGGCAGTGCGAAAGGACGTCGCCGAATGAAACTATGTGTGAAGGTTAAAATCGTAAACAATGGCAGAAAAATGTCGCGTTTTGAGTCTGAAAGAGAAAATTGATATTGTGGAAGTTTTTAATTTAATAACAATGATTTGGGCGAGTTCATTAACATTGATAGCAATGCGCTATTAGAAGATGATAGTGACCCCATTCCTGCCGATTATGTAGCCCAAGCTGAAACCACATCAACATCTGATGACTCTGATGAAGTTGAATGCAGAAATCAACCAAATGTCACCAATTATCAACAAGCCATTAGGTATGGTAAAGGAATTACAAGAGTATGCAAAGAATAGAGGTGACTCTACAGCAATGGAATTGTTATCAGACTTGGAATTACATTTTCTAGATGGCAAGTTTAAAACGCAAACACGTCAACTACGTATTCGATTTTTTTTAGTACTACATCCTAACTAAAACTAGTGTATTTTTGTTATGTTATGTTTATTTCTACATACATATACATAGTAATAGGTTTGCATTTACAAATTTCCCATGGGCGGACACCTCTATTAGGCCACATTTAGACAGTCCCGTAGGTGTCCGCCTAAGAGAGGGTTCACTATAATTTCATAAGAACTTTGTTTGGTTTTTGGTTTAGGTTTTTTTGTGCGTCAAAATTTTTAAGCTGTCATAATACTTAAATACCATGGCTACATATGAGAAAACCTCAAAGATGATAATTTTCCAAAAAATAGGGCTGCCCCGAAGCACCATTCATGACCTACACGCCTTGTAGTTATATAATTTTGATTTAAAATAATCTGATTGGTCTCGCGTAAAAAATATATCAAGAATACTTACAATGTTTACTGGTATATCTTCAGGACAACTATCCAAGATAGACCTGATGCATTCGGAAGTGTTGTTAACTACTGGGTCGATAATCGGCTGGACTAGTTCTTTTGGCAAACTATTAAAACCCAAAAACCTCCATATTTGTATACCCTGGCCTGGATTAAACAGTTTAATTATTTCCTCTTTAAGCGTATCTGGTAGAATTTTAAATATCCTTTGCAATAATTTTTTCAGGTAAACCATTTCTGGGCGACTCGTAAAAAACCCACACAGTATATCGTTGACGCCATATAAGAGGTTGATAAATAATGTTAGGGATTCGTCTGGATGTACATTGCTACAAATAAAATATATCTAATTGGTTGATTGAGAAATTAAATTTATTCCAGAATATTACATATCCAATGTACCCCACGTTAAAAAAGGGTCCATATAGCTCACAATCTAAACTCAGAGCAAGTGATTTCTTTATGGTAGGCAATTCTGCTTGGCATGGCATTTATTGAATTATAGTGGAAATATATCATTATTGAAAAAATCGTAGTTTCAACTTCAGTTTAGTGACTTTAAACGAGATAGACCCAGTTACGAAAAAAAACAAAACAAAAACAAGCGAACAAACCCGAAAACTTTACAATACTTCATATAATAGGTTCTTGGTTTGTTCGCATGCATGGCTGTATGCATGTAAACATAGAATAACTCTTAAATTTAAACATCCTAAAAGTACAGATTAGAAAATCGTCCCATTAACTACCTCGATGAAACGTGGTTGGATACACATGACATCCCTGCAAAAGGTTAAATAAAACCATCGGGAAAACTCATTTTTTTCATTGTACAAATCAATAAACAATGGTTTAATCATACGAAATTTAACAAGAAGTTATTTTTCTGAAAATTATTCCAAAATTAATTGGCGTCAAGAATCTTGGAATAATTATATTTATGTAATTTCCATTTTGTCGAAAGAGTGTGAAACTATCTTTACAAAACTCCTTGAGAAAGTATGCTTGTTTAATTTGTGCCCATATGCGGATTTTTTTTCTTCGCAGACGATATGGCGATGACATGCACAGATAAAAACATCCCACACATCTAAAGATCTCTTCAGCATAAACTTGACGCTCTGGCTAAATATTATCAGAAATGGAAAATAAAAGTCAACGTCATCAAAACACAGGCAATGCTAAACTCACTCAAAAAAAGACCTGTCATTCAAAATCTAACACTTGATGACAGGCCAATCAACTGGTCTGACACTATCAAGTACCTGGGCATCACCATCGACAAAAAGTTGACGTGGAAGACACACATTCACAATAAACCCGAACAAAATCACTCAAGGTAATGGTGCATTCGGCGCCATGTACCCTCTCCTAGACCGTAAAAGTGAAACTGTCCCTAAGGAACAAGGTTCTGCTATACAAACAGGTAATTACGGCCTAAAATGCTGTATGAAAATATCGCATGGTGTCAAGCGGCAAAGTCCCATAAAAATCGCCTTCAAACTGTCCGAAACAAGATCCAATAATTCGTGACAACAGAAATGGCTTTTTGGAGATCTCAACATTCAACCTTAAGCGTGCAAGAGTGCCTTACGGCACTAACACAATACCGCGAGGAGTTTAGTCGGTCGGCGTCATTCCTTCAGAATGATTGGTCTCCATCAGAGGAACACGTTTTCTTCATCAGAGAACTAGAGCCAGCCCGACACTACTTTGCACTCCGGGTGCATCGTGTCTGAAAGCAGATTCATCTTGCATGTAAAAAAAAAAATGCGGATTTGTTCGCGTTTGTTCGGTGGCCCTCGTTTCACAAAACAAAAAACACAAAGAATTGCCTTTTCCAACTGAGCATATAAGTAACTTATTGTAAAAAGGTATGCACGTGTAAAGTCCACCAGATAACGTTTTTTCTGACTTTGTATAAATTCTTTGGAAACAAAAAAAGTAGCTAGGGCATGGTTTTCCAGTGTTGTGATCGCTCGAGCGAAAAACCGTTCGAGTACTCGATTATTGAAATAACCGACATCGCTCGATTATTAAAAAAACTTCGAGAGTTATAAATTCAAGTGAAAATCGTCGCTTTCACTCGATACCCGAGCTTCGCTTGACGCCGACCGGAATGTGCCGCTTAGTAGTGTGATCCCTCCAGTGAAAAACTGCTCGTATATTCGAGCAGTTTTTCGTTCGATAGGAAATACTACTCTAGTTATAAATTCAAGCGAAAAATCGGAACCTTCCATGTCTCACGATACGATACTGTAATGTAGGAAAGGTCAACTCAAACAATAATTTTATTGAAAATCAGAAAACTGTTCTTCCTTAATAAAAACACTAGACTAAACTTCTAAAACTAACTCTAAATTTAGTAGGATTTGACACAAGTCATTTTGAATACCTACTTATTTTATGCCCGTAGGAGGCAGATATGGAAAAAAATAACTCTTGGTAATACTTTTTGTTTAAAACAAGCACAAGAATAAACCCGAATAATAAATACATATTTGGGTGATTTTATTAGTGGGCACTTCAATTTTTTAGCTAAACCTGTGCCCACCCGTAGTTACGTGCCTGCTACCTGTAAACTGCGAGGCTGCCGGTCGAGCAGTCGGTGACGCCATCGCTTGGTGAATCGGAATTTCAAGTCAGTAATCGCTCGAACGATTCTTTCCATTATTAAAATCGCTAGAGTATCAAGTACTCGATTATTAAAATCATCGGTTTTTTCCACCATTAGTTATCCAGTCGACGGGCGACCGTACTGAGTAGCTACGACGGTTCGCGACGACATGCGACATCTGGAAGCGTTCGTTTTCCTAGCGGCTATTCAGTCGCCGCTGCTAGACCCCTCGCCTGACTGCTCCCAGAGCAGACAAACGGTGCGAATTTTAAGTAAACAAACTGAACTGCGTGTGTTTGCTGCCAAAATATTTTTTCAAATTCTGAAGACTAACCGCTTATTCATTTAAAGCTGGGTACTGACTTGAGCAAATTGACTCGCACGAATTGCGTACGCAGAAAAAAAGATGTACGCGCAAAGATGTTTGTTCGAGAAAATTATTTGTTTCAGTAAATTCGTGCGCGCAAATTGTTCCAGTTTTGTTGAAATGTCGCATAAAAGACGTAATATTACTTTTGTACTCTCAGTATTTACTTACCATTACCCGTTCTAGTACTCTTTCTACCTTTAGCCTTTTCTCTTCGACAAGAGCCCAACAAACTGTTAATTTTTTGTTTTACATCCAAAACACTTAGGTTTAAACTGGTATCTATAGTAGTCCACGCATCTATCTTCTTTTGTCTGTTACAATGCAAGGCATTTTTTGGATCCCATAACACGCTACATTTTTCGTACTCATGTATCAATTTAAGTGACAATTCGTTTTTCCATTCTATTTTAGTTTACGACGCACAACAACAACTGAATGCAACTACGTCCACACTGAGCAATTTAAGCACACGAAAACTCTTTGATCTTTGCAGAAGACCGATAGCCGCCGGAACCTGTGTGTGTGAGGGTAAATAATTTACGCGCACATACATTCGTGGCAGGTCGCGCCGTACTCATCTGATCATTTTTACGCGCAAACTGTTTGTGTGAGTAAATTTGTTCAAGTCGGTACCCAGCTTAATATGGAGTCAGAGACGGTTAGATCTATTTGTATGGGCTCCACCAGTATGTAATTAAATTGATGACGTGAAATTTTAAAAACTCCTTACATTTCTTTTCGTTGTCGAAATGATTCCTCATTAATATCGACTGAAATCCTACCAGCTATTTTTTACACGTCGGTAAATCGGTTTTCCGTTTTTTACGTTCTTGAAGTAAGAAAAGTTGTTGAATTTCCTCATCTTGATAATTTATTAACAATAATAAAAACGTTTTCCGTCTAGGGGCATTCTTTTTTTTTTTTAATCGTTGTATCACCATGCCAGGAGAAGTAATCGTGAACCGATCGTAGCTACCCAGTAGCGGTCGCCAGTCGTAGGCGACCGTGGAGGAAAACCTTGCTTAAGTGTTTGAATTACCTTATAACTAAAGTATAAATTTCTAACGCCAAAACAGCTACAAAGGCATCATCCTGTAAAATATGCCTAAGCAAAATTTCAGAGCTTTGAAAGCCTACATCTTGGAGTAAAATGGAGGCAGACATATTCAATATTAATTGTTGGTATAATTCGCCAGCACATCTTTTCGAGCGTAATTCCTTGTTACCTATTAACAGGAATAAAAATGTTAATTATAGAATTGTCAGCGTGATTCTTTATTAAATAAGCAGATATCTACGTAATATTAACTTTTAGAATTTTGTTACGTTTAAAACCTGCACAATAGAAATACAGTGAAACCTCTCATAACGGACACCTCTAATAAGCGGACATCTCTATTAAGCGGACATTTTTTTATAGTCCGGAACTAGGTATATGAAATTCCATGAAAATCAACCTGTCTCGGGCGGACTCTCCTTTGGGCGCACGCCGACAGGCTGCTTTCATGCAAAGAATGCGAAAACCCTCCTCTAAACGGACAACAAATTTTTTAAAGTATTTGGGAGACGAATAAGTACGGCGCAAAAACCCTCTGAAGACAGTGACATAGTGACCCCTTTCCTGCCGATTATGTAGTCCAAACTGAAACCACATCACTATCTGACGACTCTGATGAAGAAGTTGAATGCAGTAATCAAACAAATGTCACCAATTATCAATAAGCCATTAGTATATAGTAAAGGAATTATAAGAGTATGCAAAGAATAGAGGTGACTCTACAGCAATGGAATTGTTATCAGACTTGGCATCACAGTTTCTAGATTGCAAGTTTAAAACGCAAACACGTCAAACTACGTTATTAGATTTTTTTTAGTACTACATCCTAACTAAAACTAGTGTATTTATGTTATGTTTATTTGTACATACATATACATAGTAATAATTTTGCATTTACATATTACTCAATAACAAATTTCCCATGGGCGGACTCCTCTATTAGGCGGCCACATTTAGACAGTCCCTTAGGTGTCCGCCTAAGAGAGGTTTCACTGTATATCAATTTAAGCTTTACAAGTTCCCTTAATGCAGGAGGAGTAAACTAAAATGATCTTGGTTTATCTTGTTTAATTTTTAAGAAAGTTTTTGAATTTTCGCGCCAAAATGATATTTTATCAATGGGTACTTCGACACAACAATTTGATAGTATTACCTGAATAAAATTTAGACATACAATTTTTTATTGCATATTTTCTTTAAATACGGCTTTTTTATTAAAAAATACGTAAAATAGAAATAATAGTATAAAATACATGTTTTATAAAGCTATTATTTCGCTAGTCCTTGGCAAAATCCTCCTTTCCTAACATGAGCGCGTGATAAAATATGATGCTATGTATTTTAATATACTTATTTTAAATTTATTTTATTTTAATAGTTTGCATATTTGACACTGGTAATATCGTCCATATTTGTCTCAAATCCATGAGCTCTAATAACTGGCCTATCAGGAGTAAATAAAAAATATTAGTTAGAAATACTCACAAAGTAGTGTGACGAAAATCACTTCTATTAATTTACTTGTTATAAGTCCCCAGTCTGATCGAATAGTAGCAACCAGATAAAGAATTTTACTGGAAAGATTTATAATTCCCAAGGGATGCTGTTTAAAAACATCAATACTTTCTATGTAGTCTGGTATTTTTTCCACATGCTTCTACAAAAATTAAAAAAAGCTATGAATGTTTAATCTGCCTAAAAAATATTTTAACGTCCGTAAGTATCCAAAAGTTAATTTTTCTCAAAACCACCTGTCCGATTTTTTTGACAGGTTGTCAGAAAGTTAATGTACTACTATTTACATATTATTATAAACTTATTTTTTATAAATACAGGGTGTAACAAATACAATACTTATAACGTGTTTTTGCCATAAAATTTGTAAGACCCTGTGGAGTTCAACAGCAACAACATCGTTAGAATTCAAGGCTATCTCTAGTCTTTCTTTTAATACCGTTTTGTTTTTTGATTTACTCTATTATACTACAAGATAACCACAGCATAACATGTTGGTTGGTGATTTTAACAAAAATTAACTTTAAACTTTTGGTTGCTATTTGACTGGGCGTCAATTTCTTGGAGAATTGTATAGGGGCAGTCTCTCAAAATCAATTTGCTATTTCTCCGAACCCCGTTGGCACTCCGGGGTCTTCTGGCACTGGTCGATGGGAATGTACACGGTAGTCCAAAAACAGTCACCACGACATTATTATTTTCTGAATAACTTATTGATTAAAATAATTTTTAAACCAAATTTACAGGAAATATTTACCAGTATATGTTCTCGGAAAATGAATTTAAAAGTGATAAGATCAAATTAGAATATTATACAGGGCAGGTTAAATTAAGAAGTCGTAAAATTAAGTTTTATTTTTCAAATAATTGGTATGTTAAAGTACATATCTCCCGTGAAAAGGAAAAACCTAGTAGAGTGCCTTGCTAGGTTGTTGCTTAGCATCGATTTTATAAAAGCTCCCTCTATCGACTGGTATGAACAGTTTTTAAAAATCGAATATTTAAACGATGTATTGTATTAACTTATTTTGTATTTCATTCGGTTCAGCATTTATGACTAATTTCCTAAAAATGTTTCTATAGTCTATTCATTTCCAAGATAGATCGACCACAACAAACGCACGTGATCGGTGAAACTAACAGTGAACAGGGCAGTGCTTATAATATTATAATTATAAAAAATTATGATCGCCAGGGCCCCCGCTAGCATATGTGCAAAGTGTGCAATGCACACGGGCGCCATCCTTTAGGGGCGTCAAAACCCAGGGTCAAAAATTGCAAAAATTTCCAAAAAAAAACAAACAAAAAACAAAAATTAATTTTAAAATAAAAGTTGAGAAATTAAATAGGATTAGGTATAAATACACACATAGTAGAAAGTAGTACTTATATATATGTAGACATTAGGCAATATTTCTGTTATTTGTTCCTAAAAAAGATTGATGATTTTTAGTTTTGGGTTATTTTCTAGTATTTATAAACAACGTGTCTGTACCCCATTAGTTAAGTAAATGCTTTAAAATGGGTGTGAACACGAATTTATTTTAATTTATTTTGTTATGATTTGATTCTGGTCGTTTCATTTTGATATTTTAGTCTACAATTTGTGCTTTATTTCAAGCACCTTCAAAAAATAAATAAAAAAACTTGATCCAAAATGCCGTAAGGGGCGCCAAAATCATTTTTTGCACACATGCGCCAGTAGCCCTTACAGGGGCCCTGATGATCGCAATATTATTGAATACAATTTTGAAATATCGGAATGTAAATAAGTTCATGGTAAAATATAAAATAAATTAATAAATACAGGGTCTCCGGAAAATACGTGTCGATGTACATTTTGTCAGAATTGTCAATTTATTCGAAACGAAAGAATTCGTGATCCAAATTGTCATTAAAAAAATTCTGTTTACTAATGAAGCATGCCGTGTTGCACTAATACATTTTTGACTCTTCTCAGGTGTAATAGTTGCTAAGGCACGGTCAAAAAGGTCTTTTATATCGACAAACTTGTAGGTTGAATTATGTTTGGCAACAAAAGTCTTTAAAATTACTTCTTTCATTTCAAAACTAAAATGATTTTTCTTGTGACGTTTCTTAGATGGACTCGAATTAATATACACTTGGGCTTCGTCTGCAGTATCGGTGCTAGACATTCCTTAACAAATATACTAAGGTAGGTATGTTAAGTAGCACTCACAACAACAACAACAACAACAAACAAAAAAATTAAAGGACAAAAATAAAAATGGAATAATCACAACCAACGAACCAACACGAAACTTGGCCTCAATGACCAACATACCGACTAATTTCCTGATTTCAACTCTGTAAAAATTATAAGCCCCGCCCAGTTCCCCGATCGCGCCATATCGAACGGCCAATGAGAATACGCATGCGCGGAGGCGCCTCCTACTCACTTGATGATCATGCGCAAACAGTGTTCATGCCTAGTCTATCATGGAAATAAATAGACTTTAAGTAGTTAATAACTGATTATCAATGAAATTGTACGTAGTTGATATATTTAGACCAAAATACGCGCAATTAATCAATGGAAAGGACCGTTACGAAATGCATTGAATAAACCGGAGGTTAATTGAATGAAATACATCTTTCATCTTAATGTCATTTCTGTTTCATTTTATAAAATCGATTCCAACTGTATAAAGTACTATGGTAATAAAACAAGCATTTCACTTAGAACATTTTGGTTCTAAAGAACTGTCGTCCGACAAACTTAGAGATATGAATACGATATACATATTTGACACTGACAATGTTGTGTTGAGGTGTTAGTTGTCAAAACTTGTGACGCTCGTTCTATAAAAGCCCCTTAAAAATATTTTTGACTAGGATTTCACAAAAAGTAGCGCTTATTAGTAATCATTTTACCTTGAAATCTCGTTGTCCCATAATCAAACGTTGAAGAAACGCATCTAGACCTTTAAATAAATCTGTGTCTAAAGCAGTCGGTGCTTCTGCGGAACGTTCGTCAATTTTTTTGAAATCTATACTAAAATGAAATATTTATTTTAAATACCAAATTAATCATAATTTGACTTAGCTAATTACTAACCTTGATATTTTGACAAAAAATATAAGCAAGTCCAAACCAAAAATATCCAAGTGCTCATAAAATATGTCTGTTATTTTAAAAAGTATTTTAATTAGGAAATTTATCATTTGAAGGTGACGTGGCAGTGCTTCGACTTCCTACAATTAAATAAATATTTAATAAAAATAAATATTACATGTAAAACCCATTAATAAGAATAAATTAATTCCCGTCCATCCGGCGCCGTTCTATAATTTTCATCAGTTTTCAAAGAACTTCAAAACTTTCAACTTCATTTTATCAACATTTTTTTTGGTAATTATAAAATAATTTTTTTTTGTTTAATACTATTACCCATTCATTATATATTTTGTAAAGGAGAGAAATACAAATGTAATATTTTGCGTCTGTATTAAATAATTTAAAATATTGAGATTGCTCATTCGAAGACCGTGACACAGATAAAAAAATTTTACCTAGAAAAATAGCAAAACTTTATTACAAAACTTATAAAATGTCGCAAAAACGCATTTTTATTAAGTTTTCTAAGCTAGGACATTGTGGTAGTATTGTACTTGGACGACCCGCTTCAGTTCAACTGTAACTTTAATAAGGATTTCTAGTATTTTTTGTAAAAACATACCCTACCTCATTGATTATCCTCACTGACATTTTAGAAATATCTTTACATAGGGCAGCGATTGGAATCCGGAGATCCATTCCGGTTTCGAATGCTGTTGAATACTTCGTAGCTACAGTACAAAAACATTTCCAACTTGAAATTACTAATCCTCCAGATTCATCCAGATTATAATGTAACTTTTTTGTAAGTTCACAGATAGAGATTAAACCTAAAATAAAACTGAAAGAAGCCGACAGATATGAAAATAAAATTGAAAGTAAGCGTGAAGAAATGGAGGTGTGGTGTCCCACAAGGATCCATTTTAGGAGTAACACTCTGTTGTGTGTTAATTCTATACTTAACTCATTTGAATTTATTCGTGTATACAAATTTATATGTGGACGATAAAGCGTATGTCCGATTCGACTGACACTATCCAAAGTAAATCAGCATGTTAAATATTTCTTGATTTGTTTTTTAAATTTATTTCACTACTGAAGCAATTTAAATGAAACTTTAGGCAATTATAAAGGACACGAATATGAACCTAAATATAAAATAAAATACTGGGTGTCCCATTTAAAACAATACAACAAAACTCTCTATATGGAAAAATATATTCCTGACATGAACCCTTTGATACAGGAACTTAGCCTATGAATGAAATTTCTAACTTTCACGCCTATAACTTTTTATTGTTTAAATTACAGAAATAAAATTTGCTGGGTTTGTATGTGAGATTATTTTGCATATTATGATATCACTCCATTTTGTCACTTCAAGTTTAACCGGAAATATCCTCAACATTAGAATTTTAAATGGAACACCCAGTATAGTATAGCTATATCGATTCAGAAGACCATTCCAAATTCAACGACATCCCATACGTCACTTTCTGACTTTAAATTGGTTTTCTTTTTTCATCTAGATTGATATGAACTGAATAAAATGGTTTAAGCCAAATTTTGGCGGATTTTAAATTTGTAATTATTTTCATTTGTTTGTTAGCATTATGGCGCCATGCGCTTGCGCTTCATATTGTATTTTTGTCATGAATTGGTATTTTCAATTAATCATCTCACCTTTTCTAACTTGACATAAGGGTGTGTGCTATCAAATTGTTGAAAAAAAGTGCTCTATCTTTTTGCCAGAGTGACCAATATGTTTCCATTTGAAATATTGCGTTTTCTGTGAAAAAGGTTGCTTAAAATGTTAAAAAGTAAAAAATTTAAACACAATAAAACTTGAAAATTGCATTTTTATCAAGAATTTAGCTTAGAAGTAAACCATTTTAGGGAGTTCATAGCAATCTAGCTGAAAAAATAAAAATGATTTAAAGTGTCAAAAAGTAACGTATGGGGTGGCATTGAATTTGGAATGGTATCGATATAACAAAATGTATTCCGTCGTGTCATAACATGCAAAATAATATGATATACAAACCCACCAAATTTAAACAATAAAAAAGTTATAGGGGTGAGCGTTCCTCCTGAAACACCCGGTATTATGGTATATTATTTGAGCAAACAATGTAAACTTACTTACCAGCTACTAAGACGCCTTCGTCACTATCATTTATGCTCACTGAGAATTCAACTAAATACAAAAAAGTGACATAAAGATGTTTTATTACTTCTAAAAGTTTGGATAGTTCTGCATTAAAAGTATCTTTGTAGGTTTCAGAACTAAAAATAAATTTAGAAATATACAACATGAAATAGAAGTTTGTTAAAGCCTGTTTATTGAACAAAGATAATTGTGGTTGTTGATAGAACTACTTACGAGGATTCCGGAGTACCTATAAGCGAGTTTTCTCCCCAAGCGTTTATTTCTGTTTTAGGAAAAAAAATGTTCAAGGAAAAAATACTTTATAATGCAACTAAAATTGGAGGAGAGTATATTTTTTTTGTTTCGGAAGATTTTTACATCTAACTCTATTTACTGTTCCATGTGGAAAGAAATTATTAATAAATTTTAGACATCTTTTGTTCGACATTTAAAAAAAAAAATGTAGCATTTTCATAAAAAGAGAAAACTCCGTCATTCAGTGCTAAAAATTGAAGTCTAGACCCCGATCACGTTCGGTCTCTTTCTTCCGATTATCGTTGTTTCTGTCGGCGTACCGATTACGGGCGGACGCTCGACGTATTCTTCTAACTGCAAGGGAAGATCCAATTAGCCGCGTGCCTACAAAGCGCGAAATGAACAGGGGTCAAATCGGAGATTTCGACTGACTCCCGCACCCTCTTAAAGCGTGGAAAGATAATGAACAATTATTTTAAATTATAGCGATATAGTCTCCCTATCAAGAAATTAAACATTTAAGAACTACAGTTGCTATGCCAATTAAATCTTCCAATGGGATATCATTAAATGTAACCATAAAAATCTACCTTATTGGTACAGTGTGATCATTTTATTACTATTCCTGAATTTCATTATACGGGGTGTTTCTTAATAACATGTTAATATTTAAGGGGGTTATTCTTGGGTTCATTTTCAGAAAAAAAACTCCTTAAACGTCTTAACTTTTGACGAACAGACTACTAAAGATTTTCATGTTTTTTTAATAATTTGTTAAGGTTAATGACTTAAATACATGACAACTAGACTAGGTAGACAACGTCAAAACTGTTTATGTTTACAAAACAAAATCTTTTTCTTACCTACTAGATCCTCTTGTTAATACCTAATTTCATAACGGAGTGCAATGAAAGAATTTCATTTCTTTTATACGAAAACTGTACGTCAAACGACAAAAAATCAAGAGATGACATTTGCTCAGCAAGGAGTGGTGGAGTGGAGTACCATTCTTTTCTTCAAAAATACAATTCCCGCACGAACGCCAATTGGCATAAAAAAACATGTTATAGATCATAAAATGCCTCTTGACGAATAAAAAACCAAATTACCAAATTTCACAAAAATACCTAGAGCAGTATCACAGATATTAATAAAAAAAGGAAAAACTATAACACCCTGTATCTTAAAAGTTAAAATGTTTAGGACATATGTTCGTATGAAGTGTTTTTCTGAAAATAAACCCAAGAATAACCTCCTTAAATATTAGTTTATTATTAACAAATACCCTGTATATGCAGTAGGTAAAGTTTCACATGTGCAAACTACAAGATTGAGCATGTTCAAAGTACAAGATTGAGCAAAATCATAGACCATTGGCCGTTTTCGAGCTTTGCGCCTAACATAAGTATTTGTAATAAATCTTACTTCTTCGGAAATAGTACATGGCAAGGCATCTTTTAGTTATTTTTTACTGCGTATTCATGTCTTTAGTGAATTTTTGCTG
Organism: Barypeithes pellucidus; assembly: GCA_963991005.1. Lineage (NCBI taxonomy): Eukaryota > Metazoa > Arthropoda > Insecta > Coleoptera > Curculionidae > Barypeithes > Barypeithes pellucidus. The sequence goes on from OZ022556.1 coordinate 27,819,063, forward strand.
CGTATCCATGTCATTTAAACAGCCCTATTTTTTTAATATTTTTCCTGACTCTGATCATTTGCATTTTTCGGTATCAGTCATCACTGGTATCAGTTCAGTAGATTTTAAATTACTAAGTAATTAAAAAATTTCTGAATCCATTTGATGTTTACTGGGTATCCAAATAAAAAGCCTGCGTATCCAAATGGATACGCAAAAGTACGTTAACAGATGCCTTGCAACATGGTGTTTGGATAATGCATCAGAATACTTGGAGAGGTGATTCTGCATGTTAAAACAAAGGTAGTAAGTCTATATAACAAAAAATCAATATGTAGTACTTGTTTTCTTCCATTAGAAAAACTGATTTACTGCTAACAGAAACTTTAATTCCAGTTTTGCGCCTAAATGGCGTGGTTTATCGACTCGAATAAAGAATACCTTTTTTATTATGTCTTCTTTTATCTTTAAAATGACAGCAACTGTCAAAACAAAACAAAAATATGCCAAAAATTAAATTTGAATTTTAGACAAAGTGGTCTCTGGTGGTAAAGTAGAGAAACATTTTTATAATCAAATAAAAACTCAAACACTATTTATTTTTCTAAAATATACAACCGCGATTATATCCAGCCGTTATCACAAAGAACAGATAAACTGCCTGTGTATAGTCTTTATCATCTTAGTCTTTAACGTTGACAATTCACATAATGTCAAATATGTTGCCAAAACCTAATTGAAAAGTAACTAAACGCTGGAACGCAGAATTGATAAAAGATATATTAATGGCCATATATTTACATGTATGCGACGAAGATACATAGCCCTTAAGAGGATGCCGGGGTCAGTCGAAATCTACGATTTGACCCCTGTTCGTTTCACGCTTTGAAGGCACGAGGCGAATTAGATCTTCCCCTTGCAGTTAGAAGAATACGTCGAGCGTCCGCCCGTAATCGGTACGCCGACAAAAACAGGCATCAATCTGGGAGGAAATATGTCTTGGCATAACCACGTTGTGGCAATCGCCAAGATAGCTTCTCTGAAACTTAGTGTACTCTTCCGAACCAGAAAATTGTACACACCTCAACAACTTTTGACACTATACAAAGCCCAGATTCGACCATCACTAGAGTACTGCTCTCATGTCTGGAGCTCTGCACCCAAACATACTCTTCGGCTACTGGATTCCATCGAAAGGAGGGCCATTCGTCTGATTGGAGACCACGAGCCGACGAAGAACCTCGACAGCCTAGAACATCGAAGACAGGTTGGGGATTTGACTCTCTTTTACATATATTTTCATGGAAAGTGCTCGACTGACCTTGCCCTCTTAATTCCGGCCAGAGCGGCGAAGAGCAGAAATACACGACGAACCACTGCCGCTCATCCATATGTGGTTAAGCTTAGTACTCCTCGAACTTCATTATTTAAGAAATCTTTCATCTGGAAGACTTCATCCTTATGGAACGACCTTCCCGAGGTCGTTTTTCCCCAACGAATATAACCTCCAACGATTCAAAACCAACGTGAATCGCTTCTTGCGCACACGCACCACTCCCAGAGTGCCCTAAAGGATTTTTCCTATAGTGCTTGTGTTTGATCATAAAAAAAAACGATAATCGGAAGGAAGAGACTGCACGTGATCGGGGTCTATACAATTTTATACGTTGAAAAACGGAGTTTTCGCTTCGTATGAAAACGGTACATTTAAAAAAAAATTTTTTTAACGAAAGATGTCTAAATTTTGTTAACAACTCGAGGAAAGTCCTTCATTTTTTTCTATATGGAGCAATCAAAAAAATTAACCATAAAAATCTTCCAAAACAATAAAATATATACTTTCCGCGAGTTCAAGTTCTATTACAAGGTTTTTTTTTCTTTGACATTTTTTTCCTAAAACAGGAATAAATTCTTGGGAAGAAAACTAGTTTACAGGTACTCTGGAATCCTGTTAAGCGATATCCCTGTGCGAAATATCAACTTGATAATTTAAAAACTAACTGCAAGATGTTAAAAATAAGAAAAAAAAAACTTGGATAGACTGTAAATCCAAAAAAAAGTACCGAGTTTTCGACTTTTTGTTATAAGTTACTACCTGTATTTTAACATGTAGAACAAACCCGAACAACCTGTATAGGAGTTCCCTGTGGAAAAACTTTACATACCTCTTATTCCAGTGATATGCAAATAACAGAACACAATTGGGAATATATTTTAATACCGATTCTATGTCACCTGCATTGTGGGGATTATGCTGATAAATGAAATTCAATATTTCTTGCAGATTTTCTGTTAGTTCAAAGGCGACCTAAAATAGATTTTAATCTACAGAACCCACCAAAAATATATCCATCTACTGACAGTCTAAATGGCATAATTGACCTTAGACTGTGACTTAGATGAACCTTTTGGCCAAAACTGGATCTGCCTGACACTAATCCCATGGGGAATTTTCTCTTTGATTTCTTAATAAATATTTCATAATTTCATGTTTTATTCATTATACAGGGTGTTATGGAAATGATGTATTATATTTAAACCGGCAAATTCCGAGATGAAAATAAATTGAAGAAAAATATCCATAAATGGCGCTTTAAATTATTAAGCGAAATATACACTTTATATGAAATTTCAAAATTTACGTGGCCGCTCCTGAGGCCTTTCGCAATCAATATTTTATTGAGGAAGTCTAAATAAATTCCATAAAAAAATAAAACACAAAAAGTATGGTTTTCAACAGAACCAACAGTAGATAATATCACACAAATTTGAAATCACATCACATTTCTTATTATGAATTATTTCACAACAAAAAAAAAATCGAGCAATACAACTAACAAAACGTATACGTCAAGCACGTGGAACCCACATATGTGGAACCCTCAACACGACGTCATTCCACTCCCGAGTCTCGAAACATACTGAAGTATGAAAGGCGCGCGACCAGTATTGAAGCAAGGGCGAGACACGCGGTGTGATCTGACAACACTGTTAGTATACTCTAGTGACCCACATTGTTGCTAAGTGAATCCAGATGGGACGGCGCGACAGTATGTGGGTAAAAAGGGTTTTTACCTTAGTATTTAGATATTCGATTAAAAAAAAAAGTACGTAGACTTTCTCTAGGACTCCCAAGGAGTCACCCATTTAAATATAATAAGTCATTCCATAACACCCTGTAGGTTTATTCCGAACTTTTACCTTATTTATTATAAAAACTAAAAATGATAAAAAAAACACTAAATAGGCAAAATTGAATTAGCACAATTAGATACCATATTAAGATTCATTAATTTATAAATAATGGAATTTTTTACTTGCAAATATATACCGGGTGGTGCGTCGGATCAGGACACATAGGATATCCCATGTATATTGTAAGATTATCAAATATTAACTTCCCTATTTATTTTAGCCCAAAAATATACTTAAACTTTTTAAAGACTAAAATAAGAAAAATCTTATTTACTTTAAAGTGCATTTTCCTATTAATGGAAAGGTTATTTAACAAAATGTATTTTTAAAATGATAAACTAAACACATTTCTGTTAGTACAACAGCATATAAATTTGCTACTATTTTTTTAACCACGACGTTTCGTCTTTAGGTCTAGACCTTCATCAACTTAATTTTTTTACATAACATACGGGCCTGGATCATTAAAATACCCTTAGTACGTTCCTGTTTTACTTTTGTTTCGAAGAAACTGAAGATTTTAAAATTATTATTGCTATTTCTGTCTTTAAAGAACAAACTCAAACAAACTAGGAACTATGGAACTCTGTCAGTACACCAGCAAATAAATGATTAAAAATTTGTCAAAGTCATTTTATGTCAACGTTAATATTATTATTATTTCCACAACGGAAAGCTCATGGCGATTACAAATATTCAAATCCAAAATTAGTTGAAGAAATTAAAAACGCTGTCAAATACTGAAAGTGTAAACCTAATTATAAAGTTATAAAATTATAAACTGCTATTTTAATTTTAACCTGAATTAAAATTAAACAGCATTGTACTCCAGATTTTAGCTAGTTTGAAGACATAATTTTCTTAATATATCGTAAAAACGGTAGGTATGTGTAAAAAAGTTGAAATTTGGCTGACATTTTATTCTCATTATTCTCTTGAAAAAGTCGTAATAAAAGTTTTATTCAAAATCAAGAGGGAAGCGAATACTCAACCACCTTGATACGTGGGAAATCCCATGTGTCCTGTTCATAAGCACCATCTGGTATAGGGAAAATTGAATGCGGCATTTATGGGTTTACCAGATATCCAGCATCAGTTACTAGAAGAAAACAAAAAATAGTTTTATTTTAAGTATAAAAAATTCTAAAGTTAATGTTCCAATATTTAAAATTGACATATTTCTCTGAATAAATTGTTAAAAACGTTTATAAAATTTTTTTGAGGAACATAATTACTAATTTATAACAAAACAAGTTCTAGAAAATTGTTGAAAATTGATTTATGATTTGGCTGGTGCTAGAGGGCATAATACTAATGGTAGTGTTTTAAAGCAGGGTTTGTGCAGCGTACCCAGGCAGGTACTGGTTACACAGCTTTTTTTTAACAAAGCACCTATCAGCAAAAACGATAAACAATTAAGTAAGTCCATATTTGAAAAAAATTAATTTACCTCTAGGTTTTCCTTTATTAATACTACACCAAATAATATTTCTTCATCTAAAGTTTTAAATAGAGTAAAATTCTCATTGTAAACCTGTAAAAGAAAGTTTAGATCATAACGTAATTAGGTACCTACTGACTGCTAATTTAACCAAAGAAAATTTCAGTTTACTAGTACTACAATATTTTAAAGCATGGAGTAGATTATTATGTACCTATACTTTTTGTCTGTCCAATCTGGTACAATACGATAAAACTGCTCAACCTAGCCACAAGGGGGGATCTAGAACTTCGGTTTGTCGGGTTTGTCAAACTTCGGTTGGGAGGGGGTTATACAAGGAAAAGTTACGAAAAGTAAGAATTTCGCCTTAGTCCATATATAGTATTTTTCATGTTAAATTGATGGCTTGTTGGGGGGTTAATATGTATCATCAAAAAACATATTACTAAGATTGAGCAGTAAAATTAGAGCAAAACTTACTGTACTTACTGTTTGTACTTACCATGTTAAATCGATTGATAATGGATGGTAACACCTTTTGTAATATTCTATTTTCTGTAGTCGGCAAATCAAAGAGTTTGAGATCTTCCAGCACCTTTTTCAACTGCTTTAAGAATTCTTGTTTTTGGTTACAGCCGTTTAACAAGTTCTAATTTTAAGTTAAGTTTAAACTAATATATTTAGCTAAAAGTACAAGTTGTGTTCCATTGAACCGGAACTAAAAAGGATACAATTTTAATATCTAAGTTTCTTTCATCACTTGAAGCCATGGTATTTATTATGGGAAGGGAAATCACTACAATAACTAACCAATAACCATTAAATAACCGGGAAACTTTGAAAACAAACAACCTCGCTCCCCTCAGTCCGGCTCTTGGGATTTGCTCGGGATGACCAACTTCTGCTTTGCTTGCCAAATTCACAGAGGAATGATAGTTCGTCCCTACTAAACGAACAAACCCTTGTGGTATGCTCTTAACCAATATCCTTAAAAAGAAGAAGAAGTTGACATTGATAAATTTATTGACATTTTTCCAATTTGTACTGTCAACTTGTCAAGTGTTGTTGATCCTCAATTTGTTGATAAATTATTAATAAAAAAAATTATTAGATGACTTCTGGAAAAGAAGCCATGGGGTAAGTTGACTATGTAATTGCCAATATTTCATAGGAAGCTGGTAGTATACATTAATTTTAAATGTCGAAATCCCACCCACTTTTTTGTTTTGACCCTACCCCATTAATGTTTTTAATTTTTATCAAAGAAACTTTTATGAAATACCTGATCCTAAACTACTTCTAGCGAAAAACATACTTGCTCATTATATATATAAGTGACCTTAGAAGTAATATGGTTGGTGTGTTTGTTAATTCTTCCTGTAAACTAGTTTAATTTTTTCCTTAGTAGAGTTAAGTATGTTTAAAATTTACTTAATTTTAGTGCTTTAATTGTCATTGGATGGTATAAAAACCTATGTTAGATTCTGTAGTAAAATTAAAATTAAATTAAATTAAAACCATTATCAGAATTTTGCAGCACCATGCCATTGGGCCCTACTCCTACTGCCCAGTTGTCTTAACATTAACAGTTAATATTGAAAAAGCTGGATAGTTTCATACATACTTATTTGTTTAAAAAAATATTACAATGGAAATAAATCCACACAATCTAAATACTTTAATATATTACATTATTGCCTAGATTGCAGGGACCAAGATACTATACCTAACTTATGTAATTTGTACTAATATTTATTTATATTAATATAGAATTTTATACACAACTTAAGATACATAAGTAATAAAAACAATTTTTTTTAAATACTTAGTATACATATATACAGGGTGTTCCTTAATGACATGCTAATATTTCAGGGTGTGATTCCTAAGGTCATTTTATAAAGAAAAGTTCATATGAACATAATATGTCGGCAATGGCGTAATTTTTTTGCTACAGAGTGTTGAATTTTTAATTTTTAATTTCTCCGAAAGTACTGTAGATATTATTTTCAATTTTGGTAAGTGTTAATAGGATATAGAACCACAAATTTTAGTTAGAAAAGTTATTCAATTGTTCCACCAGTGGCGTCCCTGCAAATATTTCCACTGATATTTTTTACAAAAAAGATGGTACACCACGGACATTTTTCCATGTCGATAGTTTTTCTGATTAGCCTGGTAAATTCTACATAAAAACAGTCTCTTGAGTTTTTCTTGTCAGACGCGCACCTCTATTGATTAAAACCACTAAATTCATATTGAAACTCATTATTATTAACATTGATAAAATAATTAATGATAAATTTTGTTATATAAAAATTGTTGGAAATGGTCATCTTCACTTAAAAGGCATGCTTCCGCCCGTTTTCGCATCGAATTGCCGACTCCATCAATTTTTATTAAACAAAATGTATCATTAATTATTTTATCAATGTTAATAATAATGAGTTTCAACATGAATTTAGTGGTTTTAATAAAGATCGGTGCGTCTGACGAGAAAAACTAAAGAGACCGTTTTCATGTAGAATTGACCAGGCTAATCAGAAAAAATATTCGCATGGAAAAATGTCAGTAGTGGTATCATCTTTTTTGTAAAAAATATCAGAGGACATGTTTGCAGGGACGCCACTGGTGGAACAATTGAATAACTTTTCTAACTAAAATTTGTGGTTCTATATCCTAGTAACACATACCAAAATTGAAAATAACATCTAAAGTACTTTCGGAGATATTAAAAAATAATCATTTAAAAAATAAAAATTCAACACTCTACCCTGTAACAAAAAAATTAAGCAGTTGCGGACATATGTTCATATGAACTTTTCTTTATGAAATGACCTAAGGAATCACACCCTGAAATATTAGCACGTCATTAAGGATCACCCTGTATAGTATATAGGTATCATTAGGTAGTTTGTGAAATCTTTAAAAAGTTTAGAATCCTAAATAAATGCTACTAGTAAAGTTTATTTATAAATATATTTCTAGATTATTCCTTGTAGTACTCAGTAACAGTGTTACAGTGGGACTTTTAGGTCTATTATTGTAACAGTAGATGATTGTAACCAATAAAACTGCTGTTTATCACATCTATTGTTTCAAATATCTGCTTGCACCAGTGGCATATCGTAACTTTCACCAAGGGGGAAACTGTTATATTTCAAGAAATTGTGTTTCGAAAATTGAAAATATTTAGAACTTATTAAGTACTTACCTTGAGATTTATAGTTTTTATGTTATTATTTAAAAATCATTGTGTTGACTCCTCTTTTACTAGAACGATTAGGGGTTTATGTTCTTGTAAAATTATATTATAGTATATCATCACTTAATTATATTATACAACGTGTCCAAGATAAGGAGGGCCTGTACAGGGATCTCGGAAACCGTAAGAGATACAAAGTCGGTTAAATGGAGGTAAAGTTGCGGATTTACGTGCTTAATAATATGCCGTTTAGAAAGTTAAAAAATTCCGAGTAGTTCCGGAGATATCCGGAAAAAACCGAAATTCTGAAAAATCGTTTTATTGTTTTCCTGGGTTTTTTTGAGATCGAATTCTAAAGTAAATTGCACCTTTACATTGCCACTTTTTCTGCTCTATCTAACAGTGTTAATTGTTTTGAAATCCGACGAGTTGACTTCGAAGGGCCATTCTCAACTTTCTTTTTTTTTAATACGGTCCTGTTTTTCTGATATCGGAATTTGAGAACTTTTTTTCTTCCGAATGCAATGATGTATGACACATTGTGGTTTAATGACGTTTCGAGGGTTTTTTGAACAACATCAGGAAATTTTGGGATACCACTTAATTTTTTTGTTTCAAACGCCTACTTTTCTTTTAAATCCTGAATCAACAGAAGTTTGAAATAATGTTTCTGTATTTTCTTGACTTATTTGTGGTTTATTATTAAATTATTTGTTATTTATTGAACTAGTCCAACATAAGTAAAAATTTGGAACTTTCTTATGAGATATTATTTATAAAATTAGGAGAAATACAGGACCGTATTCCAAAATTTCCTGATGTTGTTCATAAACCCTCGAAACGTCATTTAAGGAATGGAAGAAAAAACCTCTCAAATTCCAATATCAGGAAAACAGGACTGTATTTAAAAAAAGAAAGTTGATAATGGCCCTTCGAAGACGACTCATCGGATTACAAAACAATTAACGCTGTTAGATAGAACGGAAAAAGTGGCAATGTAAAAGTGCAATTTACTTTAGAATTCGATCTCAAAAAAACCCAGGAAAACAATAAAACGATTTTGCAGAATTTGGTTTTTTTCCGGATATCTCCGGAACTACTCGGAATATTAAAACGTTCTAAGCGGCATATTATTAGGCACGTAAATGCGCAACTTTACCTCCATTTAACCGACTTCGTATCTCTTACGGTTTCCGAGATCCCTGTACTGGCCCTCCTTATCTTGGACACGTTGTATATCATTACTTGAGGTAATGAAGGTAATAAAGAAATATAATATCTTTGTTTATGTAGTAAATCGTTTCATTTTTAGAGGAAAAGGTTTTATAATTTGTTATGGTTCAAAAATTTTCAAAATGTTTTATTATTATTATTGTGGTAGGTAGGTATAAAGTGAAAATAATCAATGAATTAATCAAACAATATATATTGCAATGCATTAAGTAATACATAAAAAAAATACATAAGAAAACTACATATTTCATATTTTTATTTTTTGTACTCCAGCAGTTAAATATGACTTAAATAAATCTTATAATAATCTGACCATTGTTCCCCTTTGTTCAACTTATCAATAGAATTTCATGGTTCAGTTTAAAACTATAATAAAAAAATTATTGTTTTAATGTGCCTTCCCTGTTAGTAACCTCCATTTTGCAGATATTTATGAATAGTCTCACAGTGGAGTGGGAATATAAAAGGGACTATAGAACTCTTATGGTAGGAACATACCGGAGATGCTTAGATGGCAGTGGATGTTTCAGTCGCAAGCTCTACCTCGATTCACATCTTGTAAAACAAACCCTTAATTTCTAATGAGACCGTACATACCAGATGATTTCACTACATCCACTGCCAGTATCTTTAGTATGTTCCTACCCTTAGTCTGCTCCATTCATTTAGTAAAAATCCCAAACAAACCTCCATTTAGAACAGTCAAAGACTAAATGAACAATATCGTTGACAAGGTGGAAACCTAATTTTAACATAATGGACTCGCTGTGAGAAGGCTTTGGTATACCAGTCAGGTTAGGGCTTTAAATAGGGAAGATTTCAACATTTATTAGACTTCCATTCTTTATTAACAATATTGTTTCTTTAGTCCTGAGTGGCGAAGTTGGGCTTTCTACCTCGAAAACACTATCTGGGGTATTAGATTTCTTATCAAACATAGAATGTTGCGGTTTTCACTCTAGTGTCATAGTTTTTAATGAAACGAAAGATTTCGGTGTCAAATATGTCATGGTTCTCTTAGTTTTTAAACCACAAGATGATTTTGAAAATCCTTGCCTTTTAGACATATTCAGATTTTCAGAAGTTCAGTGGCGTATCTAGTTTTCTCTAAAAAGATTCGGATTGAGATATTAACAAAATAATAATTTTTAAATGGGATTTAAACGGACATGTTAATTTTTTAAATTAATTAAGCATACAAGGGTTTACAAACATGTATAGTTGTATATATTTATATTCAAAAAGAACCTAAATATGCAATATTTTTAATATTTTACTTTACTTATAACAGTAGGCCGGATCAATTTATTAGAAACAAATGCAAATGGTCAAAACTTGACAGATCTCTTATATGTTTATTATTTATGAAATACCTATTACGTGTGTGTGTGTGTAAGCTTCAATGGCACTGGAAAATCTCCAAACATTTCACTTTTTTCTTGTTCATTCTTGATTCATTTAATAACAATAACTTAACCTAATGTACTTTTCATGATACATATTATTATATACAGGGTGGAAAAATTACAGACTCCTTACGTAATAATATTAAGATTTAATTATACTTACCTATATCCAACAGTTGATACTAAATGAGATTCAGGGTGTTAAATTTAAAACTTCATTTTTGTTTTTCTCGAATAACTTTTGCAGGAAACCAACGTTTTTTTACAAAATTTGGCAATTATGTTTTTTTATTACGAGAAATTGATTTTCTTGTGAAATTTTAATGTCAAATGTAGGGGCGCTGTCTGCGGCATTATTTGCACATTTATTATAGGTCATAACTTTTTGTGCCTTAGTGTATTTAAGTTTTTAATGAAAATAATACTTTTCTCATATTTATTACGTAAAAAAGGTATACTAAGTTTAGGTCGCCCAGAGTTACCGTTTCGGAGATATTTGAATTTAAATTGTTTAGTGCACCCTGCCCAATTATTATTAATTAGCAAACACAATTTTTTCTTAAAGTAACCTATGAGAAAACAAATAAAATTTAGAGATGCAGTTGCTATGGAACAGAAAATGTTTCATGTTTGAGTTTATCGTAAGTTTGTGTTTTCATTGCTGTTGGTTTCTTTCGATACGATATATTCTAGGGTCAAAGTTATTTTAATTAAAATAAGTTAAAGAACAATCCAATTGTTGTATTTATTATTTCCAGTTACCATTACTAGAACATTAATTATCATGTAAAAGTGAATTGGTCAGAAGTAACAAAATATTATTTGCTTACTTGAACTAATGCACTAAACAATTTAAATGTGAATATCTCCGACACGGTAACTCTGGGCGACATGAACTTAGTATGCCTTTTTTACGTAATGAATATGAGTTTTTATTAAAAACTATACACTGAGTCACAAAAAAGTTATGATCATATGAGTGTGCGAAAAAATGCCGCAGACAGCGCCCCCTACATTGTACATTAAAATTTACAAAAAAATCAATTTCTCGTCCGAAAAAAACATAATTGCCAAATTGCCAGAAGTTTTAACTTCAACACCCTGTATCTCAGTTAATATCAACTTCCGGACATACCCATACTATACCTAAGTTTTTATAACAAATGCTTTTTATTTAATTATTCTTAACAATGCCATTTATGATAATTTATGAAAAGATAGAGCCATGACAAATTTGACGGTTCGTTGGAAAGTAGGACACCAATGTGAAAATCGCAACATTCTATCTTTGATAATAACTCTAATACCCCTAGAAAGTGTTGAAAATGGAACACCCTGTACAGTTGTAATTTAAACCTGCATCAGGTTTTAATTAAATAAGTGTGGCAGGAAACATTTGATTTAGAATTTTATAACTAGTTGTTTAAGTCGTATTTATACTATGGGTCAAAGTAGCACAGAAATTAGACAGGGAATGCTCAGTGAGTAAGTTGTATTTGTTTGTTTCTTGCTTGCTTGTTTTCATAAAGTAGGATATAAATAAAATAAATATGTTTTTAGTGAACAACCAATATTCACTTGCAAAGCCCATGTATTTCATATTGATCCCAAAACCAAGCGGTCCTGGATGCCAGCTTCAAGTACTGCTGTTAGTGTATCATTTTTTTATGACTCTTCGCGCAGCTTGTATAGAATTATTAGTGTAGAGGGCCAGAAAGCAGTAATAAATAGTACAGTAACACCGAATATGACGTTTACTAAAACATCTCAGAAATTTGGACAGTGGTCTGATGTAAGAGCCAACACCGTTTATGGATTAGGATTTTCATCCGAAGCTGAATTGCAGAAGGTATTGTAAATATATTACTGAACGTTAAGATTCTACGACTATAAAAATAAACCCAATTAATATTTTAAGAAAATTGAGACCCTACAATGGCATTTTTAAATATTTTGACTTTAATATTTGCTGGTCTAAATGAAAAATAACTTTTGGAAACATAATTACGTATCTTGCGCTGGCTGCCAAAATTCACATTTTCCAAAAAAAAGTCCAAATACAGTATATTTATAGGAAATTTGAAAAACTTTATTAAAAGGTGTTGTTTATTTTGTATTTATAAACATTGAACATTCATGTATTGTTAACCAATAAATTTCGGTTTGAGCAAAAAAGTGAATATTTTTTCAAACAAAATTCAAAGTCCATTTTATAGGAAATTTGAAGGACTTTATTGGAAGTAGTTGTTTGTTCTGAATTTATGTCACATTACAAACTTTTAGCACTTTAGCAATATGTATATTTGCAATTTTTTCAAAAATAAATTTCGCTTTGTAAGAAATTTTGAACACACTTGAACTTGAACTTTATTGTCTTTAAAAAATATAAATGTCCATTATAAATGCTGTTATATCCTGATACAATTTTATCTTATTGCGCCATAGTGATTAATTCAATGAATGTTTAAATAGTACCTATATAAAAATAAAACAACAATCATACTTATTATACACTTCATTATTATTTATAGTTTTACAGGGAAAATATTAAAATTAAGCCATAAGGGTATGGTATGCAATATAAGGTTTGCAGAGTATTATAGGTATTTATAATAACGTCTGTACACAATGGTATAATAAAATGAATTTAAATTAGGGGACAACAATGCCGTTATTAATAGAATGTTAAAGGTGTACGTCAGGGCCGTAGCCAGGAATACGCCTGGAAAATTGTCCTAGCCGAAGCCTAGAGAAGTTTAGTTTAATTAAAAAATTTTACATACTTTTATTTCTGAGGTATTTTTGTTACTTTGTTCGGGTTTGTTCACTTTTACCAACCATATTTACCTGACCTATCCAATAAAGATATATTATTTCATCTTACTGTACTTTAGTACTTTATGGTAGTAATTAAAAAGTTACTGTTTCAATGTGCTAACTTTTATGTAATATCTACCAGCCTACCCGTTTCTGGACGCCGCTTCGGAAGGAATGCTATCAATGCAAATTAGGCTATCTTGCCGTTAGTTGTGTTGCAAAAATAGTTAACAGAGAAGAATCATGTAATTTCTAATTTGTCATAAATTTGATTTACTAGAGCTAAATCTGTAGAAAATATTAGATGTAATTTTTATGTTAATTACTGTATTCTTTTTCTAGGCGCAACTTTGCGATCGGTTCATAGAAGCCTTGTCTAAATTATATGATATACAGTGTGTTTCAGCAAATGTGGACAATCTCAGATTTATATACCTGGTGATGCATCCTTAAGTTCAATTTAGGAAACCCCATGTAATTTTTGAGGTGATTGAAGGTACATTTGAGGTACATTTTATAAAAACCTATATTACAACTTCTTGAAGAGGCCGGACATGGTAAACCCATGTGTCGAGTTTGAATACATTTTGGTGGGTTAATTCTAAGTTATTCAACTAAACGTGATGGCAAAACCACGAAACTCTTATAGTTCAGGTAATACAGCAAACATCAGCAAATTAAATTTTGTCATTGACAAAACGAAAACTAAGCCGCAAACACACTATTATCACGTCACGTGAATTCACGTGTTGTCATATCGGCAAAATAGCACGTGCTGTCACGGCTTAGAAACAGACTACGTACACTGCAGATCATTTTTATTACATATTTTGTGTTTGTCAAGATCGCAAGTGAATCTTGTAGCCTTCTAGCGTTAAACTCTGACACAGTGTTATCACGCGTGCCGAATATGTAAATTTGCAGAAATAAAATTATGCTGTCAAGTATGACTTGCCGTGAGCTGCATGAGGTGACTATAGTGTTCTTCTAAACCTATTTATAAGCACGCATAAACCGCCTTGCAGATATTGCGGGCATGCCGTGACATTGCGTGATAGCATGCGACGTGATAATAGTGTGTTTGCGGCTTTAGTGTCAGTGACGATATTTTCATTATTCGTTATGTTCAGCTTTACGTCAATTTTTAACAATAGCTTTTGACAGTTCTGTAATTTTGCCATCACGTTTAATTAAATAACTTAGAATTGGCTCACCTAAATATATTCAAACTCGGCACATCGGTCTACCATATCGGACTCTACAAGAAGTTATAATGCAGTTTTTCTATAAAATGTACAGGGGACCCATATTCAGCCACCTCAAAAATCACATGTGATTTCCTATGTTCAACTCAACGATGCATCACTCGGTAGATCACATAAAAATAACATCATAAGTTCATATAACTTTTTTCTTATGAGCATGATTCAAAAGCTACCAATAAAAAAAACTAGTCTTCAGGACCTTCAGGCCTTTAGGGGCATATGGCTCCTCGTGGGGGGGCGGAGGGGGGTTATTCGGGTTTATAGGCAAAAAAAATTAAATGAACATAATATTATTTTTACGTGGTCTATATGAATCCCAGAGATTGCCCCACATTTTCTGAAACAACTTGAATGTGATATTCGGCTTATTCTAGTGTCGTTTTTTTAGTTTATTGACAAATTCAATGAAGTAAAGGAGGCTACGAGAACTGCCATAAGTAAGGTAACCGCCAACGGAGGCACTGCAGTGACGCCAGTTACGAGTGCAAATGCGAGTCCTATCAATGCTAGAGCTGCGACTACAGCTCAAGAAAATGTTGATAATCTACTAGAACCACCTGGTAATGTTTTTTTTTGTATTTTACATTACTTATGCGTGTGTCCTTTTAAGTTTTATTCGTATTATGCTTTTGTACAAATACCAAAAATTTTTAAATGGAATTTATTTCTCAACTCTGACCTATCGACCATGTTAAGCAAGGACTGGGAAAGCATCTTGCGGTAAATGCGACATGATAATAATTCATAATGCGCTTCCGTGACTGATAAGAAGGAGCTCTAAACCATAGACATACAGGGTCCGCAAACGAAGCGGGGACGGAAGATTAACTCGTTATCGAAGAATTTATCAACAATATTAAAACAGCTTGAGGTTTTGGATTAGAAGCGGCATGTTTTAAAAATATTTGACTTTATACAGGTTGGCCCAAAAAAGTGTGACAGCATAAAGTTATATTTTTTTTAAATGGAACACCCAGTATTTTATTGCATATTTAGGTTCGTATTAGTATCGTTTATAAGTGCCTTAAATTGTATTTAATTTGATTTTGTAGTTTCGGAGAATTAAATTAAAAACTAAAAAAAAAAAGTTGAATAAAAAATAAAAAAAACCAATCCAGAACTATTTTTTTAACCTCGGCATTGGGCGAAATTTATGACAAGAGGTCTAGAGATACTATGAATCTAATTGCGTTTATCTATTTTATACAGGGTGTTCATAATAAGCTTTCAAAAACGTCACATTTTAAAATAATTTTTCTCAAGTTTTCCAAATGGAACACCCTGTATATTATTTAGATATTTAACGTAGAATTCACGGCCATTTTTTTTTGTTATACAAACATATAAGTTAATATAAATTATTGTTTAAATAGAGTTTTTATTGGTAAATTTTGTTATAGGCGACTAGACTAATAATTGTAAACTAAAGTAAATGTTCAAAATAGCTTCTTTTTACTCTTAGAGTTTACCGTATTTTAGATATTCTAAAAGCCTACATTTTTGCTACTTTTATTTATTTTATTTTATTTTTTATTCTTAATCGAGTTGCCATTATTTTTATGTTAGATTGTCACTATGACAGCCAAATAAAGTTATTTACATTTGTTCAGTCGTCGAAATTAAGTACTAACTTAGTCTATAACAAAATTTGCAAATAAACACTCTATTCAAACAACATAATTTATTAATATTATTATAATTATTTCGAAAACGTCTGGATATAACTTATATGCTTGTATTATAAAAAATTGTCTATGAATTCTACGTCAAATAGCCAAATAATATACAGGGTGTACCATTTCAAAAACTTGAGAAAAATTATTTTAAAATGTGGCGTTTTTGAAAGCTGTATGTATAATTTTAAATCAAAATTATCTAATTGCGTTATAATACCTAACTTCCCATTTTTAAACAGTAAACAATTTTGTCACGCCTATTTGAAAGCAGGGCAATAAATGTGGATTTTGATCCTGAAAACACCACAGAGTGGACGCGCAGTTTATAGAGTTGGCAGTTTTTAAATCAATCTTCTTCTGAAACTGTGGAAGTATGTATGATTGTAAACAAATGGATGAATGATGAATGGAACGTTTTGTCTCCCTTTTTTTATATTATATGTCTCAGCTCGAAATAAAAAATATGGAACGAAATTTTACATTTAGTTTCGACCTAAAATTTTTATATATTCTTATTTAACAAATAGGATAATACGTAACTAATAACATTTAAATATTGAAAATCTTATTAATAATAAGAGTAGCCTATCTATTCAGTTTGTACTGTTTATTTTATACCATAAATCACTTTTGTAATGTATTTATGTAACTATGAATAAATATTGAATACATTCAGTCAATGTTCTCGAGCACGAACGGCAACACATTTTTGGGGGCCAGGACCTATCTTCATCGCCAACTTTGCATCCAAAGTACAGTTCATAAGCCTTTTTTTACTAATGAATATATCTGTTATTGATACGCTTTCGCGGTAACTTCGCCAGAAATATAACAGAATCGGCTTTATTAACGCAAACGCGCATCGACATTTTTGGTACCTTTTACCACGCACGTAGATCTAAGCGAAAATATTAATAGATGTTTACTAAATGATTATATAGTAACGACTAAAGGGATATTTCAAGCATAGATCCAAATAAGCTGCAAATAACAATGGGGCGACCGTTTATTACCTATTAATGAGCCTATTCGACCCTTCCAAGAAATCTGAGGCCAATATAAACATTTGAGGGTCAGTTGTATATTAGTTTAAGTCCAAATGTTACAAAATACACGATATTTTTATAAAGAGGATTTTTGTGTTGATTAGTGATATTGAATAAATGAATTGAAAAAAAAATTGGCGCCGAAACGGTCCAATTAAAGAAATATAAGAACCAAGGGAAAGCTTCTAACTTTGGATGGGGTACATCTTTTAATTCTAAACAATTTTATAAGGTTTTTATGTATTTTTTGAAGTAAGGGTGAATTTAATATTTTTGTATGTTATACCTAGCATGGTTATTGAACTATTTCGATTGTGCAGCTAATAAAAAAAATTTGTTACACATAAATATTGGTTTCTTCTGTTTACTATTCGTACGAATTCTCATACAGATGACTAATATGTAAATGTAATTTATTGCCTTAAATACCTGCTGTTATCAGTAGTAGATAAAAGCGAGTAAATATTGCCAAATTGAACTAAATTAAATCTTTTCAAGGGAGTGCAGCTCTCCCAACTACAAATACGAAACAAGAATCGGACGATATGGTACACGGGCGTAGTCATTCTCTGTCTGGTATGCAGAGTAGTGAAAGTCCTAGCCACCAAATCAAAATGGATAAAGGAAGCTATGGTGGAGGTACTGGAACCAATTCCACAGAAATGCAACTAAAATATGAAAATGATCGACTCAAGTTAGCACTGGCTCAAAGGTAAGCACGTTTTTTTTTTAATGAAAAATGCCCTTTAATTAAATTTTTGATCTAGTCACCCTTATGAATTGAATTAGTGCTTTTTCGTAACATTAGGTGAGCCGAGTAGATGTAAAAGGTAAAAAAGTGTAAACAAAGTCTAGAATACTGCAAAAACTAAAGAATGAATATACATTGTGATGCATCATTAAGTTGACCATAGGGAATCCCATGTTTGGCTCCCCTGTACATTTTATAGAAAAACTGCTTTATAACTTCTTGAAGAGGCAGACATGGTAAATCCATGTGCCGAGTTTGATTATATTTTGGTGAGCCAATCCTAAGCTATTCCATTAAACGTGATGGCAAAACTACGAAATTTCCATAGTTCACCTAATATAGCAAACACTAGCAAATTAAATGTTGACATTGACAAGACGAAAACTAGTGTCCGTGAGGTGCCCATTTGGTTTCTACCAGTGCCAATAACGCAATACACACACGGTGCCTGTGACAATATTTTCGTTATTCGTTATGTTTAGCTTCACATCAATTTTTGGCAATAGCGTCATAGAAATGATTTGCTGGTGTTTGCTGGATTACCTGTCCTATGAGAGTTTCGTGGTTTTGCCTTCACGTTTAATTGAATAGCTTGGGATTGGTTCACCGAAATGTATTCAAACTCGGGACATGGGTTTACCATGTCGGCCTCTTCAAGAAGTTATGATGCAGTTTTTCTATGAATTGTACTGGGGAGCGAATATTCAGCCATCTCAAATTACATGGGATTTTCTATGTTCAACGCAACGATGCATCACCCGGTATATATATGGGGCATTCCGCGAGAGATTTATTCTCAAAATTAAAGTTGACCTCCTGAGTAGCCCAAAATGTCTTTTAACAGACGCGTTTTATGAGAAAATATTAAATAGCAAAGTTGTTCGGCTTGAATAGAGGAATAAGATCCCGAGATTGAATTTTTTTTTGGCCGGAAAACATAACCTAAAAATTGCGTTTTCCGGAAAAATAGGGAAAACCCTAATTTCGCCCATTTGAAAATCGCCCCACCTGGGCAGAAAACCTTGATAAATGTGTCGAGAATAAGCTGGTAAATTTTTAAGAGTGGTTCTCCCCATAGAACAGCCGCAATCTCAAAAACTGTAAAATAAAATGGCAAAAAAATTTAAGAATTTGGAAGAAATAACACATGACGATGCAACATGAATCTCGATTGCTTCCAAGCTTCTTTCCCGGGAAAAATGTGTTCCAAGAGTAACGCAGAGGATCCCGAGAACCTAATAAAACCTTCCAGACATACAAAATCTCTCAAGCAGCCCCTTTTTTATCATACAACGTGTGAAAAACAGGTACACAAAAAAACTGAAATTCTGGTTTGGCTTTTTCTTTGTACTAGAGGACTTGTTTATTTGTAATATTAGTTACACCATCTACTTGACTAGAATCCAATTTCCGATCTGGCAAATTTAACAATCTTTAAAAAGATTAAATAACAATATTATAAACCGAACACTTCATTGATGTTCCATCTCTTTTAACAACAGCAAATTGAATGCTCAAGAAAATGTTTTTGAGGGTAGAACCTTATCTACTATTTTGGTATCAGTATATTCGGCACTGCGAGAATAGAATTTACTTCTTATTTGACCATTTTGAATTGGTATTAGACGGTGAATTTATGCAAGGCCGGGACTCGTTTACAATTTTTGAACCTTCTAGAAGGTATTTTTCATTTTTTGGAGGGTTTTATTGGGTTCTCGGGGTCCTCTGTGTTACTCTTGGAGCATATTTTTTCCGGGAAAGAAACTTGGAAGTAATCGAGATACATGTTGCATCGTGATGTGTTATTTTTCCAAATTCTTAAATTTTTTGCCATTTTTTTTTTACCATTTTTGAAATTGCGGCTGTTCTATGGCGAGAACCACTCTGAAACTTTACCAGCTTATTCTCGATACATTTATCAAGGTTTTCGGCCCAGGTGGGATTTTCAAATGAGCGAAATTATTCCTATCCCTGTTTTTCCGGAAAAATGCAATTTTTTAGGTTATGTTTTCCGGCCAAAAAAGATATTTCCACCTCGGGATCATATTCCTCTATTCAAGCCGAACAACTTTGCCATTTAACATGTTCTCCTAAAACGCGTCTGTTAAAAGTTATTTGCAGATGCATGCCCGAGAAAAATGGGCGCTCTAGCGACCAACCAAGCAATTTTAAAATTTTTTCACCTATTTTTCCTGGCTTCTTTTGATAAAAAATAGTTTCCCAAAGCTGAGCGATTAACGGTTTTCGAGATACAGCCGGCTTCCTCTCTCAGTGTGCCACCTGGTACATATTTTATTAGAATAATCTATATTTGAAAAACGTAGTCAAAAGCGGAAATTAATATTAAAAGTTCTCTTAGTGGGCCACCCGGTACAGTTAAACTACTTAATACTGTATACAAAATATTTAGTTGTAAGATATTTTCCATATAAAATAGTCCCTTGAACTTAAAGCTTTATAATTTTTATTTGTTTCCCTTCATAAAATGTTCTGCTTTGCAGTTCTGCCAATGCCAAAAAATGGGAAATAGAGTTGACAACTTTAAAAAGCAATAATTCTCGCCTTACTAGTGCCCTCCAGGAAAGTACTGCCAATGTAGAAGAGTGGAAGAGGCAATTAGCTAGTCTCAAGGAAGAAAATATGCGAATGAAAGCAAAATATCAGAATGACCTAGAGAATAGTAAAGGTATTGTTATTGTTAGAAGTTCTTATAAAGTGGTAGAACAGTATTTTTCGACACTTAACCTTGTAAAAAATAATTACTACACGTGCACTGAACGTAACACCACTTTAAAAACGGAACAATTAACCACAGAAAATACTTTGAAATCTGGGCCCAACCAAAGCACTTCTCGAACAAACCCGCGCTAACAATATTATCACTTAACTAATAATATATATCTTTATTGAGCACTTGGCTAATCATATACACAGTCTTTATAATACAAATTATTAACAGTCAGTTAAATAGCCAAACAGTCTTTGCTTAAGAACATTTAAACTAGGTGAACTTTTGATTTCGTCAGGCAAAGCATTGTAGAGGCAAATACGCTCATAAAAAAATAGTTTTTTTGTAAGCCCGTTGTTTTAACGGAAGATACATTATAATTCTGTTTGCGACGAATATTACGTTCATGAAATTCTGATCTCCTTAAGATTCCAAAAGATTTAAATATGCAGGTAACTGATTATGTTCTATTTTGTATATTAATATTAATGTTGCCTGTTTAACGCATTGCTCAACGAATAGCCAATTCAATGATGCTAACTCTTATTGGAGTATACTTATCACAGTTTAACAAAATTATCATTGCTTTATTTTGTTACACTTGTAGCCAAAAAAATCTAAATTTTCCCTGGTACATGAAATCATCAAAGAAGAGCAGTAATTAAAATGTGGCAAGACAATTGTGTTAAATACAAGCATTTTTGTCCACTGAGATTTTTTTACCTAATTTTTGACATAAAAAAATCTACATGTTTATTAAAAGTGATCCATCTATGTTTAAAAATTCACCCGAAGCCAAACATTTTTTACAGTTTGTTTTTGACCCTATTACCATACATTTGGTTTTTGATGTTAAGTTTTAATTTATTCTGACATAACCAGTCATATAATATAGCCAGTTTTGCATACAATTTAATGATCAATTCACGATTTAATCCGGTATATTGTTTTACAGGAGGTGGAGAGTTAGCTGATGAATTAAGGAAAGAAATCCAATCATTAAGGATAAAACTGGAACAGTTAGAATTGGAACTTGAAAGCAAGAACGATGAAATTAAACGATTGTCATCTGGAAATAGACTGCCTGACGTACAGGTATAATTTTTCCATCTATTTTAAATATTATAATTTTTTAAACTTCCTTCTTGTAATCTTTATTTGTTTATAATTTTAACACTTTTGCAAAAGTAGTAGATGGGTACAGCCAAAATCTTTGATAAATCTTTATTTAACAAAAAAATTATTGTAAGATATAAGATTAAAATCTAAACACTTTTTCATCTAACTTTCTTCGATATCTCGTCATCTAATACCAAGTTTCCAGCCAAACGAATAGTAGTCACGTGACAAATGTTAAAATAAGTGTTTAGGTTACCAATCATGTAGAGGCAATCAAAGTTTTTTTAATATTTCAATAATAAAAACGTTTTCCATGTGGCCAACTTTTTGCCGCTCACTGTATTATACTAGAAGTCGAGAACTAACAATTCATAATATTATTTTTAGGCGCTTCAAAAGGATAATCAAGAACTTCAAGTTACTGTCAAATTAGCACAAACGGAACTCGATATCGCACTAAGCGCCCATGAATCTCAGAAGCAAATTTTATTGACGCTGAATCAACAATTCGCCGCACGTATACACGAGTTAGCGACCATTCACGATGAAATGACTACGGCTTTGCAAACATGAAAATTCTTCACCAGGGGATAGCAACAAATTGACACCTTGTTTCCTATGCAGCGTTACGTACGTAACAATCATCAGTTAGTCTTCTGTCACCTGTTGTTTAGAGTTGAATATGCTGTGAAATTGGCTTTTAATTCCATAAGCGTTAATAGTAATGTAATTATTATCGGTCAATAGGTAAGCGACTTTTTTATTTACAAGACGAGTTTTCACTTCTTTAAAAATTAAATTAAGGTTTTGATTTTGAATTTGTTAATGACAGGTAACAAAAATGGACTGCCAGGCATTCGACTATTTGATTGAATATAACATCTTCTTGTTGTTTTACAGTTAGGATAGTTCCATTAAGAAAGTTTTGTGGAGTTTACAGCTATTTCCAATGTCCTTTTATTTCCCTAGAGTTTTTAAATTTCGACGTATTTAAAAAAACACAACTACCGAATACTGTACAGCGTGTCCCACTTTCGACATTTTTATAGGGTATCTCCGTTATTGTTAGTGCTATCAAAAAAGTGCTCTTTTTGGGTCAAACTTAAAATGGTAAAAACAAAATTTGCAAATTTTCGCTCGCTTAACAGATACGGGGGAAAATAAAAAAATTGACAATTCCTAAATTACCCTATATTTTGTTAGTTAAAGGAGACACAGACAAATATTTAATACATACGTTTATTGATAATGATTGTTGTATAATCTACCGTTTTCAGAATAAGTATACGGGGTCAGGTAAGAAAGTTATCGGACCCAACTTCATTTTTTTAAATGGAACACCCTGTATATTTTAATCTAAAAAGATAGCATTTTAAACTCTCTTATCAAATTTATAACACACCATGGATGATAGATATCATAAAATTTTTCAAATTGTTGATAAGTATTTTTCACAAATGAATATGTAAAAAATGAAATTGACGTTAAATGTCAATAACAACTAGAATGTCAACATAGTTGTCTCTAGGATATTAGTTTTTGTTTCATGGCCTACTTTGGTTTAAAGTAATAAAGTTTAATAAATCGCCTAGGAAACCAATATCATCCATGGTGTGTTATATATTTGAAAGGAGAATTTAAAATAGTATGTTTTTAGATTAAAATATACAGGGTGTTCCATTTAAAAAAAATGAGAATAGGTCCGATAACTTTTTTACCCGACCCCGTATACTTATTCTGAAAACGGCAGATTATTCAACGATCAATATAAATAAACTTCTGTATAAAACATTTTTCCATATCTCTTTTAACTAAGAAAATATAGGGTGATTTTGAAATTGTCAATTTTTTTATTTTCCCCCGTATCTCTTAAACGAGCGAAAATTTTCAAATTTTGATTTTATCATTTTAAGTTTGGTCCAAAAAGAGTACATGACACCTACATTACTTTTTTGATAGCACTAACAGTTACGGAGATACCCTGTAAAAGTATCGAAAATGGGACACCCTGTACTTATAAGAGTTTTTTTTTGACATAACTGAATCTCTTGAATATCTTATACACACTTCCCCTAACGGCCCTTAAAGTAATTTACCTACGATCGCTACCGTAAATAGCATGACACATACTACTACTATCTATGTAAGTTAAACTTTACGCACGGTAAACAAGGCCGCCTTGTTTAACTTCAATAAACGTAAACGTTGCGAAGCAACACTCCCCTTTCAATATGGGGTTTTTTTAAGAATAACAAATGAGTCGTAGGCGGCTGCTGTCACAATCGCCGGGGAGAAAGTCATGTTATTAAAACTACGATAATAATTTGACAGTTTGCTGAGAAATATTGTTGAAAATTAATAAACATGATCATAGCTAAAGTACGGTACGTAAATCGACTTGTAATGCAATTACGCAATATGCATTTACAACACTTATTACGTAATGTACTATTACAAAGATGGCGTTTATCCAAAATAATGTGCAACAAAAACTAATTTATTTTTTCGCCAAAATAACGCTTACATAAAGAATAATTGCGTATTTAAAACTTAAAAAAGAAAATCATCAATTTTTTTTCAGGAAAATGATTTTTTTAGTTACGTAATAAAATATACACCGTGTCCAAGATAAGGAGGGCCAGTACAGGGATCTCGGAAACCGTAAGAGATACGAAATCAGTTAAATGGAGGTAAAGTTGCGCATTTACGTGCCTAATAATATTCCGTTTAAAAAGTTTTAAAATTCGGAGTAGTTCCAGAGATATCCGGAAAAAAATGAAATTCTGAAAAATCGTTTTATTTGAGATTTTTGAGATCGAATTCTAAAGTAAATTGCACCTTTACATTGCCACTTTTTCCGCTCTATCTGACAGCGTTAATTGTTTTGTAACTCGACGAGTCGTCTTCGAAGGGCCATTATCAACTTTCTTTTTTTAAATACGGTCCTGTTTTCCTGATATTTTAATTCGACAGCTTTTTTTCTTCCGAATGCAACGATGTATGACACATTGTGGTTTAATGATGTTTCCAGGGTTTTTTTGCACATCAGGAGATTTTGGGATACGGTCCTGTATTTCTTCTAATTTTATAAATAATATCTCATAGCTCGAAATTTTTACTCATGTTGGACTAGTTCAATAAATAACAAATAATTTAATAATAAACCACAAATAAGCGAAACAAAATAAAGAAACATTATTTCAAACTTCTGTTGATATTATTGGTTCAAAGAAAATCCGCATTTATACAAAGAGTTCAGGCACTAACATCGGTTTGGATTTAATATGTGAGATGGAATTTTATGGTACAAAAATATTAGGCGACTTCGAAACAGAAGCCGAACCTAGGAGGTTGGTGCTTGAAGCCTTCCAAAGTATTACGCCATGTTCTCAAATGTTTTAGAATCGACAGTTAGAAGATGTTATTTGTGCTTAGAAAATAACGGAAATCATTTTGAACGCCTGATTATGTAGTAGTGTTACTTTTTTCGTTGTTCGTTTTATTACTGTTTTGGTATGTTTTTTGTTCACTTATCGTTGTTTATTATTGAATTATTTTTTGTTCACTTATTTGTGGTTTATTATTAAATTATTTGTTATTTATTGAACTAGTCCAACATAAGTAAAAATTTAGAGCTTACTTATGAGATATTATTTATAAAATTAGGAGAAATACAGGACCGTATCCCAAAATCTCCTGATGTACAATGTATCATACATCGTTGCATTCGGAACGAAAATAGCTCTCAAATTCCAATATCAGGAAAACAGGACCGTATTTAAAAAAATAATGTTGATATGGCCCTTCGAAGACGACTCATCGGATTACAAAACAATTGACGCTGTTAGATAGAGCGGAAAAAATGGCAATGTAAAAGTGCAATTTACTTTAGAATTCAATCTCAAAAAAACCCACGAAAAAATAAAACGATTTTTCAGAATTTCGGTTTTTTCCGGATATCTCCGGAACTACTCGGAATTTTAAAACTTTCTAATCGGAATATTATTAGGCACGTAAATGCGCAACTTTACCTCCATTTAACCGACTTCGTAGCTCTTACGGTTTCCGAGATCCCTGTACTGACCCTCCTTATCTTGGACACGGTGGATTACATAAATAACAATGAATAAAAATCAATATTTTAAATATATTTATACTGCATGTTAATAATTTATATATATATACATTATTGCCAGTAAAAGTCAGCATGTGTTGCAAGATTTTAAGGGTAATTTGAGAAGAAATAATATTATGTAAAAATCCAAGAGGACCCTAAGAAGTAGTAAAGTTCCGATAGGTAACAGAAAAAGTCTATGCAAGTGTATATTTGACAGTTGCTAAGTAAATAAATGGTGTTAAGTAACCAAAATGGGCCGTTTTCGGTTTTTCTGAAATATCTCAAAATTCCAATTCTGTAGAAAAAATTCAAATGAATATTTTGGAACTAGCTGTGAAGTCCACACAACCGACCTAACCGAGAATAACTTTTTGCTAAAACATTTAAAAATAAAAATAACCGAGCTCGCAATATAGACACGACGATGTTCATTTAAGGGCAAGTTATTATAAAACGTTAAATGTGTCACGACGTGAACCAGCAAGTAATAAGTTTTATTCTATTTATTTTGTTAAATATCCGAATATAATAATAACTAGCGTTTTATATAACCACCCTAATGTAACTTAGATAGAAGAAAACAAAGCCATATTATGCAAAGATTTAATCAAATTACTTAGAAACATATTTGCATTTATCAATATACTAAACATACTTTTTTATTTCTTACATTGATCGGTCATTTTAGTAAGTAAATATTTAGGTAAACAAGCTAGAAATAGTGTTTACTGGAGTACATTTTTCTACAGCAAAAAGTATTTTTTGTTATAGGCGAGAAAATACACTATACACTATACTGGGTTATTCGATGATAACAAACCTCCTATTGTTTTATAAATTTCGCTCATAAGTTCAGTTAATAGCCGCATAAAGCTGGATATATAAACTTCACGTTACGATTGACGATGCCGTTTGACGGTGAGGTTACAGCTTAAACATATTGAAATGCATAAGACCATTTATATTTGACGATGACGGTGCCGTTTGACGGCCGACATAAACCAATTTTATCTTTTGACGGTGGACGGTCATAGCAACGTTCGTAGCAAGTTTACACAGCCAATCAAAATCGTTTTTGCCTGTCACGTGATATTTAGTAAATATTATTTTACTTTATACCATCTTATTAACCATTTTAAAGTGTACTGTTGATGGTATCATTCAGATCACATAAACACCAAAATTAATATAATCACATAGAAATATAGAAAAGTCGAGAAAAATAGGTTATGTTATTGTCGCCAACGTCAAGTTTATAAATACAGCTTTTTACGGCACCGTCAAACTGCATCGTCAATCTTTATTCTTTATACTAAACTAACCCTACCCAATCAATAAAAATTAGTGATTATTATAAGGGCAATTTTCAAGTACCGTGTAAGTGCGCTTTGTTGTACTGCGCAATCATATTATAGTCTATTCATTTTCCCAATTCAGTACATCAAAACAAATACACGCGACGAGCACGTGAACAGCACACAGGGTCTCATTAGGAACAATATAACATTACAATTTCGAACCACGCATGAAGGGACCTGAAATATTTGCCCACACTAAACTACGACCCTATTAAGAAATGCAGCGCGTCGGTTGACCAATAGCAATAAGTTTATGCATCGAGCACGTGGCTATCTCGCGCTGATGTGCGTTTATGTTCCTGAATTGGTAAAATGAATTGAGTATAGGCTATTTATTTTAATAAATACACAAATACCACTAAAATAAGAAAAAATTCCGGTTAACTTTCAAAACATCCGTTGAAATCATATGAGAATAGCTGAAGCGTGCACATAATTACGTCACTAAGCTATGCCTCTTCCTCCGCGATATCTTACCTTGTGTTTATTGTATCAGGCTGGGCTTATTCTAGTAGTGTTGTCATTTAAACTATTTTTTTTTTGAAAATACCAAATTTTTAAATCGCAAAAATTTTAAATTCTCGTATTCTCGAAGAAAAATAACGTCAAATTAAGTATTTTCGTGGAACGTCGAGGTGTAATTAATGTTATTCGTTATTAATATGATTAGATGCAAAGTTCGACATGAATGAAGCTGTAATGGTGCGAAGCTTTAAAAGTAATATAATTATTAATGATTGGGCAGGGTCGGCTTTATATTCCTTATTATTTATGAAGGTTCGATCTTTTAAACTCAAACTTTTTACCATAGTTTTCTGTGGTTAAATATTTTTTTTTCTACGAAAATCCCTTCTACAGAATTATGTATTAAACATGATATACCGAAACATATTGGGTATTTATTATATTATATTAATATCTCGCGAAAAATCGCTCGCAAGCGTGGCGGCATCCTTGGTGCCTGTTCTCACCAAAGCCACTGGCAACCGCAACGCAACATCCAGGCGACTCAGCACTAATGTTTAAATACGCATGTTCCCACTGACTCAACTGCAACGCAACTAGTTGCTTACGAGTTGCCCGGCATACCTCGTCGCCGTTGTCAGTTGCTTTCAATCGCGGTGTCATGGCTGACAACCCAAAATTGTCGCTCAGTTTTTATTTGTTTAAGTTGTTTAACGAGAAAGGATGTAGAGGTAATATCTTCCTCTGACGAAGACAACATTTTGCTCACGTCAAAAGAGATTTCAAACCAGCTGATTCCAGTGGGAACGCAAAAGCAACTCAACTGAAGTTGCAGTTGCGTTGCTTGCCAGTTGCTTTGGTGAGAACAAGCGAGCAACTCAACTGAAGTTGCGGTCGGGTTGCGGTTGCGTTGCGGTTGCCAGTTGCTTTGGTGAGAACAGCGCCATATACTAAATCCATCTAAAAATGGAGGGCTTCAAGACAATATCACGTGATCTATAAAAGTAAGAATGTTTGCATAAAGTTGAGAGTGAGTGTAACTATTCAATATAGGTTGATATAAGTAAAAATTGTTTCTATTGTCAGCGTTGTAAAGCATCTCTAAGTCAAATGCTGGCATCGAACGTGACGTGAACAACTTTCGATAATTCCTCTACCGCCCGTGTCCATGATTATCCAAATCAAAAGAACATAATACCTTAGATCGCTACATAAAGCTTCTAAAGATTCTTAAACATGAGTTTTCACTTTCAAATTAATAAAATAGATAATCTTAAATAGGCCGATATTTATGCGCAAAACCGATATGCTGATACGATAACGATGCACCGATATTTATGTCGGTAACGGCCTATCACTAGTATAAATTGTTGATTATATTACTGTTACACATTTTTATAAAAATAGGAATATTACCGACATACAAGTCTGTAAAAATTAATTAAAACTTGAGCCACGAATAAGAAAACAAACTACTTTTACGTCGGTAGCGTTGTCTAAATGACGCTCCTGTCCGGCAGAGATGTGCGGCGCGGCTAACATCGGGGAATGTAGCCAATAAATGCGTGAACACGTCGCTCATTGTTTTGCCGCCGTCCGTTCATTAGATGGATTTAGTATAAGTGTAAATCAAAATCAGTTTTTCACAAAAAGTTTATTGTGTAATCTAAGAACGTACAACAATAATTTCCGTAAATATGTCCTTAATATATCCTGAAATTACTAAATCTGATATATAGATAGATACCTATTCTACCTATAAAATACTCTACTGTATTGACTTGTTATTAATTACTTTAATTAAAAAGCTCATTTGTGCGCGCATATATCAGAGTTTCCAAGGAAGAAGAATAAATGATACTGTCCAAACTTATTAAGATTTCACAACTCGTATGTTGGCGTCCACCAATAAAGTATCTCTACAACGAAGCAACCTTTCCTTTTATCAAAATATCTTTGTTGTGATATATTTTCAACTTAAAACTGTTCTCTGATGAAAATGATAAAATAACTGATCAATGGCTTAACTCGATGGACTTCTGGTGACGAAGAGATCATAAAGTTTGCTTTGCTTATCAGGTGGTTATATCATTCATATAAGTATGAATGGAAAAAATTTTCCGAACCACCTGAAAACGATAAGGAAGGAACAAATAATGCCCTTTGCCGGGATATAGGTCCCGTCGAGGGCTGAATTATAGTAAAGTTTACATTATACCGTTGA
The DNA here is from genome assembly GCA_963991005.1 of Barypeithes pellucidus. NCBI lineage: Eukaryota > Metazoa > Arthropoda > Insecta > Coleoptera > Curculionidae > Barypeithes > Barypeithes pellucidus. The sequence continues at coordinate 27,849,088 of OZ022556.1, forward strand.
TCTTTTAACTGCCATAACAAATTTTATTTACCTGCATCCCTTATTAAGTAGGTATAAATAAATAGCAAAATGTCTATTTAAGATAAATCAATATATAGGTAGTTATATTTTCCGACCTCACCCATTTATTGCGGTTTGAAGATGTTGAGACCTCCACAATGGGGTTTAGTCAGGTAGTTGATTTATTGCAGGTCAAAAGTATAATGTAAATTTTACTATACCGAGCAAAAATTAGCCGTATTTTGTCTAACACAGTTATCAAAATACAAATTCAGATTAAACGGTACTACCAAGAAAAAGAAGCATTTTCTATTGGTAGGTTGTCACCACCTGCAAACCGGTTTCGAACTCGTTTATTCTCGTCAATCAGTGTTGCTAGGTGGAAAAAATAGAAATCAAGAATCACCAGATGTAAAAGTACATTTTTATGATCGTATCAGAAAAAAAGAGGGTAAAGCATCAATTTTTATGATTGTATTAGCAAAAAAAAGATAATGCATATAGATACTATATAAATTTATTTCATCGTAGCAATAAATAGGTAAATGTATATTATTTTATGTCATCCTCTTAGCAAAAAATAGGGTAACTATGCAAATTAATATAAAAATTACCAGAAATCGACCTTTATAAAACGTTTTTCACAAAAAATCAGACCTTTTTAAAGAGATTTTCGCCAGATTATTCGTAAAATCACCAGATCTGGTGAAATTTCATCAGGCCTGGCAACACTGTCGTCAATTCAATGTACGAAACCATTAGAAAACAACTGAACTTTTAAGCTCTATTATTAACCCAAGTAGGCAAAATACAACCCGAAGCGCCGCCATCTCTTAGTAGTCGCCATCCCAGGCACTATATACATAGGCGTGATGACGTAGGGTATATAAAATGAATATAAAATATTCCATTTTTGTGCTCAAATTAAAAATAAATAGCCATCGTAGAGTAAACGGCAATCACGAAAAATACGATGGCGTAGGTGTCGGCGTAGAGATTATGTAGACTCAAAGATGGGCGAGAGCGCCTACATAATTTTCCGCCGGCACCTACGTCATCGTTTATGATTGCCGTTTACTCTAAGACCAATGATTTTTGGGTTTAAAACCCAACAAGGTGTCATAATTCTTAATTTTTCTTACATATATGTATATGAATTGGATGCTAGTATTTCTTTTTGGACGTACCTAAACTCCTTCCCAAATTTAATTTAAACCTATGCTTAAATGAAAAGATTGGCAATAACACAAAAAAGTTTATAAAAGAATGAAATTGCAAGTCGAATCTTGACATAGATCCATTTTTATTTTCTTCTATTTTACTTCCAATGTACAGCTTACGTCGCCATACTGCCATACTACTCCTTACTATATTAAAATGAAGTATATTATAATAAATATGTATTAAAAATTCAGTTTAAAACTATTGCAATATTTCAATAAAAATTATACACTGCAGTGGGGTTATATCGCGCAGAGACGTGTAAACATTTGTTTAAATGCAGAGTTTAAAAGACGCCATATCATTAAAGGTACTGTGGGTTTTTAGGTTCCTTGGGTTTGGTAAGTTATTCGTTTATCTCTCTTACCCTTAGACTTCTCGACGGCAGTACCTAATTAAGTAAAGTGGTTCTCAAGAAATGCGTATTTATTTGTTTAGAACAAATTATACATCAAAGTTAACAATTTAACAATAAAACATACGTAAAATATACTAATCAGTCAGTTGGATGTACGTTATATTTAAATAATTATGTGCGCAAAGCAATAATCTTGCCAGGGACATTTCAATTTTTCAAAGGTTTTCTAAACGCCACTATCTTTTAGCCCAAAAGTTGCTATAACTTGATTTTGGTCCGAACGTTTTTTTGAAAAAAAAAAAAAATAGTGTTGTGATCGCTCGAGCGAAAAACCGCTCGAGTACTCGATTATTGAAATAACCGACATCGTTCGAGTATTAACAAAACTGCTCGAGTTATAAATTCAAGCGAAAATCGTCGCTTGTTACTTATTACCTTTCACTCGATACTCGAGCTTCGCTTGACGCCGATCGAAATGTGCTGCTTGGTAGTGTGATCGCTCGAGGTAAAAAACTGCTCGAGCAGTTTTTCGCTCGCTAGGAAATACTCTGGTTATAAATTCAAGCGAAAAACCGAGAATCATCGCCTTTCACTTGATACCCGATCTTCGCGACGCCACGCGTAACCCCAAATCTGCCGATCGGCTCTCAGAAGGCTGACACGACATCAAATCGTTGCCTTTCACTTGATACCCGATCATCGCGCGCCACCTGAAATGTGCCGATTGGCGACGTCCGAGCTTGACGCTCAGAAGGCTGCGCGACATACGCCTTTGTTAAGGGCACATAACCAAGAAAGTGCCTACAAAGAAGTATGCCAAATCCCTTAGTGGATTCATCGCGATATGGGTTTTGTTTTGACTCGGACTGGCTAGCCAGCGGCGATTCCAAATTTTTTAAAAATTAAAGGATATAATTTTTATAAAAATCAGAATCAACTGTTCTTCCTTAATAAAAAATCTAGACTAAACTTTTAAAACTTACAAAAATAACCCCTGGTGTTTTATCAACACATTCTTCTTAGTCATAAAAATTTCAAGTGATTAAATTAATCGCTCGAGCGATTCATTCGATTATTAAAATCGCTCGAGTATCAAGTACTCGATTATTAAAATCATCGGTTTTTCCCAACACTAAAAAAAACACCTGAATTTTAAATGCATTTGTTCCGACCTTCACGTTCGCACTGTACAGTACTGATTTATTATAATATAAAGATTAAATTCCTCCGTACTTACGAAACTTCATTAAATTTGTCTAAATTTCGTTTCCTGCTTTTATTAATTTTTTAATTAAAAATATTTAAGCTGTAAAGTCTAAGTCATAAATCAGTCCTAAAAATGAGTACTTGATCTCTTGTAGGATATAATTAATATGAAATATTGGTCAAAAACGAAATTACGTTAGCGTCACTAGCTCTAACTATTAATGCTGAATTATCACAATCAGCTTTGAGAATTATTATACAAAATATATAGACATATAAAGACATGTTGAATGACTATAATTTATATATTTGTAGTTTTGGTGTTACAAGCTTTTGTCACATCTACATGAGAAATATGTCGTAGTTGTATGAGGAAAATTGAATAGTCGATTTTTCCACTATCAATTCGAGCTTTCTTTCCGTTGTCAGATTGACGATGAAATTTTAACCGGTTTTCATATTGTCAAATTTATATAAAGAAAACACTACTATAAGTAACACTTTTTCGAAGCATAAATAATATTAACCATATTAACATCATTACAAGATTATATATAATGGCATATAACAACATATAATAATGACAGGGTCAAGAGACAACTGGGATACTATAAGATCTAAATATTTTAAGACTAAATAAACCTTTTTAGTGAATAAGGTTGTAAGAATAGTGTTGGAGAAAGTATAATCTAAAACTCATATGGAATAGTATTTCCATTCCATACTAGCTATAGAATATACTACCCTATCAAGCTGTCAAAGACGAAAATATCGTTACAACTAGATTCTGTATATGTACAGGGTTATCCACTTTTGACACTTTTGCCGGGTATCTACGAAATCATATACGTGTTATGAGATGTATTTGGGAGAAACTAAAAATTAGAAAAGCAGATGTTTAAAATATTTGCTGGTTTCAAAGATACGAGGGTAAATTGTCGATTTTAGATTTGTCCTCTATATTTGTCATTACTAATAAGAGAAGAAAATGTTTCAAATCAAAGTTTTATAGTACTCTAAATAGAATATGATGGCACCGAATAATCGCATCTACCGGGTCAAAAAGTTATCGGTTCTAACTTTTTTTTAAAGGGGACACCCTGTGTGTTTATAGCCAAAAAAATTTTTTTATTTCTCTTTCTAAATATTTAGCACGCAATATATTTTACAATGTAAATAAGTGAACAATTTAATTTTTTATATTAAATTTGTAATAGGCCGTGCATTATGACGTAAGAAATCGAAATAAAAAGATATTCGAATGACCCTCCATGCTATCAATACAGTTTTGACAACGATTTTTGACCGATCTTAGCGCCATAATAATGTTAATGGGTTTTACTTTCGTAAATGTTTCCTGGGGTTTCGGTTTAATTAAGCTACCATAATTCTTCAGATTGCTTCCTAGTCTTTTAAAAATATCACTGGAGGGTTGCTGCTTCTCAGGGTAACGTTAAAAATACAAATTTAAGTCATTCTCTTTGATATTCAATATATGCGCATAACTTATCATATTTTTCATAGTTTTCGTAAACCATCTTATCTAACAGTTAAACACAGAACTCGAAATAAGTCATTAAATAAAATTAATTATCTTTTTGTTTTCGTAGGTAATTACACTAGTGCCTAAAAATTTTCGATAATTTTGCATGAAAGCGTATTGCCTAAAAACAACAAGAGTTCATTTTCATATTTTACAAAATTTGTAAATGAACGAATGTTGTTTTTCAAAGGAAATACGCTTAAATGCAAAATTATCTGAGAATTTTTATGCACGAGTGTAATTTAGGGAGAAAATTACTCGAATAATGGTTAAAACAACTTTATATTACAACTTTTAAATAAAGAACTAAAAAAATTAGTAATTATTAATAACGCAATTGTAATAATATTTAATATTTGAGTTTGTAGCTGGAAAATCCTGTGAGCTTAGTTTCGGTGCTACTTTCGAGCAGCTAGGTTGGGCATCCATTTCATCTGATCTCATTTCTTGAATTATATGCTCATGATGTTCCTCATCCATTTGAAGATAAGAAGAGATTGATTTTGTGTTTGAGTGACCCGTTATTTTTATGAGCTGTTGCTCTCCAACTCCTTGCTTCGCCAGTTTTGAAACTGCGGTTGCCCGTAAAGAATGGTTAGTAATTTTCAGTTTTTTTGTCTCTAGGCCTGTTTTCTTCGCCTGCTTGGTGGTCAATTGACCAATGGTGTTTACTCCAACTGGAATGTTTTTATACCAGTGTCCAGATGAATTCCAAAAGGGATTTTCGGTTAAAAATAATCTTTCATGTTTGATCTCACTTCGTTTTAGTAAATATTTGTCAAAAAGGCGTACTTGGCAGATGTCGGGATTATTTCTGTTTGAAATCAACCATTTGGAGCTTGACAAGGGCTTATCTCCTCCCCGCGCCGTTTTCGAGAACACTGAATTGTACTCTATACGCCCCGTATTTTCTCCAATGCTGCTGGTTTCTTTTTTAAAGTAGCTTACTTGCGACCGAGCGCCTCTCCAAGCCAGTTCATAGGAAAGCACGAAAAATAATTTTTTCTCCAAACCATGCGGCGTACTTTCGTCGCAACTATCAACAATTGCTTTGAAATCATTATATTTAAAAAAAACTGAACTAACTTTTCTTTTTTCTGGCATTTGTTGAACTTTCTTGCGTTTCGCGCTTTTCGCCTCACGAGCAACTTTAAAATCAATGTCTTTAAATGAATCAAACTTGATTTGATACTCATTATAATACTTTTCTTGTAGTAATTTCGCAGTTAAATTCCATAACGTTTTTATGGTAAAATCTTTGTACTCCTCACCGTTCTGCTTCTTCATGTTGAAAGCCCAATCTTGGAGTATGCCTGCAAGTTGTTTGATCGGCGTTTAGTTCGTTAAAATATACTTTCTTTCTTCACAAAACGACATGAATTGCCGCCATACATACTGCTTGCTATTTGTAGTGTTTTTCGGTACACTATCGGCTACTTTCTCTTCTATGGATTCTATGGATTCTGTACCAAAGCGCGACATTTTTTTTACTCGAAAAATCATTAAAATAATGAAATTGTCAAACTGACACATTATTCAAATGAAGGGCGTTTTTAAGGGGTTACTATGCAGGGAATATAAGATTTATTTTTTTAAACGTCAAAAAGTGTCATTATCTTTGTCAATAAACAATAAAAACTTGGCGGGTTGTTTTCGATAGCCAGATGGGTTGTTTTCGATGTAATCATGCGAAAACAACATATGTAGCTAAATGCATGAGTGTAATTTTCATGTCAACTAAACTATTTAACTAGATATTCTGTATGATAATGCGCAAAAATTAAGAAAATGCTTTAAACTTGTTATTTATCTATTACTCTGAGAGGCAGCAACCCTTCAGTGAAAAATAGGAATATTTATTTCGGGTTCTTGATGTTATAATCCACGGCCCACTACAGAAAAGTGAAATTAATCACTTATTTAAATAGTTATATATTTACAAAGAAAAATAAAAATGCAATGTTCTTTTGGGTAAAAGTATACAGGGTGTCCATTTAAAATAAGGAAGGTAGATCTGATACATTTTTGACCTGGCCCGGTAGGCGCGAGTTTTACATGACATTATATTGTACTTGCGCATTATGACACTTTTATTTGAAACATTTTCTTATATTATAAGCAATAATAATATAGAGGACAATTTTTCAATTTCCTCTCGTATCTGTTAAACCGGCGAATATTTTTAAGTTCTGCTTTTATCATTTTTAGTTTCTTCCAAATACATCTCATAGCACGTACATCAGTTTTTTGATGTTCAATAATTACCGAGGTACCCAGCAAAAGTGTCAAAAATAGGTAACCCTGTACAGGGTGTCCATTTTTGGGCACTTTTGTAGGGTATCTCGCTTATACTTAAAGATAGAGGGTTGCGGTTTTCGCGGCACTGTGCTACTTTGTTGTAAAACTAAACATGCCGTTAACAGAAATTTCATAGCCCTCTTGGTTTTTGAGATACAGGGTGAAAATGAAATTTATCACTTTTGGGACACCCCCCATATCTCATTTGTCTGTTAACTTATTAGATAGTTGAAAAGGTATTCTTATAGAACTTTTTCCGTAGAATCCAGTGAGTAGTTTGTTTTCTTCTTGCGTCATCCGTTTTTTAGTTATGAACCAAACATATATGTTTTTAAATGGGACACCCTATATATTTTTAAGTAATTAACTTAGGCATTTTCTGGGCTTTTCAAAAATAGGAAATAGTATATATTTATTTTTAAAAATAGCTGAATAAACTACACTTTTCTCTAAATTAATACGTTATTTAACAGTAGGCCATGGCGCAAATGAAACAAAAGAAAAATATATGCATAATATTTATTCTGAAAATGTTTTAAAGTAATTTTTTAAAATAATTTTTATTATTAAACAACTTACCTAAATATTTAATAGTATAAATAATAATTATAGGTTTTTATATAACAAAGATTAACTCCAACAACATAAATACATTTTTAATGGGTAACTACAGAAATTGCTGAAAATGATTACCATTTTTTCTAATACAAAAATGGTTTTCTAAAAAGGGGCGAATTGTCCTGGAATTATGAGCAGGTGCTCCGTCCTGCTGAAAATATATACCGTTCAAACGAGCCAGGGGAACATTATCTATAAATTCAGGAACTACATCTTGCAAAATATCTAGGTAGCGGTCTCCGGAAAGACTTCCTTCATAAATTCTATACGCAATTTGTTGATCCAAAATAAAACATGCGACACTGAAGCCGAACCTACCCTGCTGCTCACGCTTAAATACAAGAGGAGGGTTTTCTTGGTGCCAGTATCTAGTATTATGGCTGTTAAAAACACCATCACTTGAGAAATGCGCCTCATCAGAGCATATTACTGAACGAGCAAAATTTCTGTTTATTCGAATTTGTTGTAAATACCAGTTGCAGAAAATTAGCCTACGTTCAGCATCTCCAGGGTGTAAGTGCTGAACAATTTGTGGTTTATAGGTCTATACTTAAATTTTTTTAATATCTGCTGTGCCCTACTCTTGATTACTCCAACTTCTGCCTTAATGGTCCTACACGAGTTTGAATGTGTTGCCTCTACGACGGCTAAAACATTGGTCTTCTCGATTTCTTGATTCTCCTTATTGTAGGATTTTGGTCTTGGTCACGTAAATGATCCATGATTAATTAAATTATCTTTAAGTATAGAAAATCTATCAAAGAAATGCTGTCTTCTTTCCGGATATCTATAATAAGTGACAATGTTGATAAAAAATAATTAGGTATTGAATTAAGAAAAAGCGTACCTGTTCAGATATATTTCAGAGGCCTCATGCGAATTTTCATTGGATTGTATGTAGCAAACTAACATATCATACTTTTCAAAGTTCTGATATACTCCCAGTTCAGCCATTTTTTAAAAGAGAACCCAAATTTTAAACTTATAACTTTAAAGTAATTATTGAATATTATTTTGACAAGCGATCTGACTCATCGCCATTAACAGATTATTTTCTTTTGTTTCATTTGCGCCATGGCCTACTGTTAAATAACGTATTAATTTAGAGAAAAGTGTAGTTTATTCAGCTATTTTTAAAAATCAATATATACTATTTCCTATTTTTGAAAAGCTCAGAAAATGCCTAAGTTAATTACTTAAAAATATATAGTGTGATATATATTTTGATATATGATTTAAAAACATATGTTTGGTTCATAACTAAAAAATGGATGACGCAATAAAAAAAACAAACTACTCCACTGGATTCTACGGAAAAAGTTCTATAAGAATACCTTTTCAACTATCTAATAAGTTAAAAGACAACTGAGATATGGGGGGTGTCCCAAAAGTGATAATTTTCATTTTCACCCTGTATCTCAAAAACCAAAAGGTCTATGAAATTTCTGTTAACGGCATGTTTAGTTTTACAAAAAAGTAGCACAGTGCCGCGAAAACCGCAACCCTCTATCTTTAAGTATAAGCGAGATACCCTACAAAAGTGCCCAAAAATGGACACCTCCTATTGATATGGTAGTCTATTCCATAGATAGGGACTGACTTTTTAAAAGACTACTATTGCTAATTTATAATTTGTTGCTCAATTTAAATTGCCCAAAATAATTTGTTCTATATCACACTACCCCAATTAATTATCGTATATTGAATACTGCTCGTCCAAATTAATACGCTGTGATTGTGTTAATAATGAACCAATTTAAAAAAAATTTTAACAGATGGAAAATAGATTTTAGAGTTTAGAGCAAAGTAAGTTTACCTAATTGCACGAGGTAGCGCACAAAATCTTACATGTAAATTTCCTAGTATTTGAACATGACATATCTTAAATAAAAATTGAATTTAATTTATTCTTTAAAGTAAATCAATTAGATATATATCTGGGTTATACACTGTCCCAAGACTAGCAATCGCCATGCCACTCGAGGTTCCAAAAAAAATTGTATTGATTTTTTAATATGTATTGTCCAAAAGACGCTTCGTAAACAAGCAATGCGACATTTTTTCACTTTTGTTTGGCTTTAGCTAAATGAAAAATAAAAATATTTTAAACCAGTCAAGTACTCTAAATTGTCTACTCATTTGTTATAATATAAAAGGGGAGACAAAACATTCCATTCATAAATCACCATTTATTTACAATCAAGCACAGTTCTACAGTTTCGCCTAAAAAAACATAACCTCATTATTCTCACTTACCGACGAAATATTAATCCGGGGTTAGGATTTAGAATAGTTACACACCACGCACTGACGAACCATTGTAGATGGCTAATAAATAGCTCTAAATAGTTTTAGTTCGAAAAACACTAAAAATTAATCCAAAAACACAATAGACCACAAGCAATAACAATAGCGATAATCCAATAACAACACTCTCGACTTGCCGACGAAAATGAATGAAAAGATTAAACTTCAGGGTAATTTTTACACTAACAGGTACAAATGAGCATAAAGCGTTGCCACTATGATTTCCTTAAAACATTGCAATTTGATGTTGGGATAATATTATACTTTTCGGTTTCAAACGCAGAGGGTAGATTTCGGACTCTCAGTACAGATTTGGCATCATTGATTACTGTTTAAAACACTGTATGATTCTGACAGATTAAAAACAATTCTGTCTATTTATTAATTAAATGTTTTTGGGCATTTCCCCGAACAGTGACAACTTCTTAACGAGCATTTCGAGTGGCATTTCGACACTTTTGGGCCAGTGTCTCACCCAGGTGATATATCTCCAATTGGTTTAATTTAAAAAAAGTTCTGTAAGATATATTGAGTTTTAGGAAATTCATTTAGATTTTATTCGCTACCCCGTACAATTATTAGACGTATCAGGACGTAAACTACTATGTCCTAAACCAATTGTTAAAATGTGTTTCATTAGCAACGAAATTACAGTTAATAATAAAAATTAATTAGGACTTGTATTTTTGAATATTCGATAATTAATTGGGGTAGTTTATTTCCAATTATTAAGAAACCATAAGAAAAAAATCTATAATACAGTAACATTATTTAAAATAGTTTTAAGTGTATTATATTTCTGTGCTATATTAGCATTAAATGATGAATTATAGGTTAATACATGTATAGTGCAATATAGGTTTATTATTATTTTTGTTGAATAATATTGTTAAGTTACTTTTATATTTCTACTTTTGAATGGTCAAAGAACATGCCAATTTCTCAAATTACTTGCTCTTAACAGAAGAATACAAGTTCTTTGGTTTTGCAATTACTTTAAGAAAGAAGGAAAACATTGCATACCTACTTGCTAGCTCATGAATATGTTGAAATAATAAGCTGTCATTTCAGAGAGAATTAGTCGAAAAAGTTCATTGGAACCACAGCAGCAGGCGCCCTTCCGGAGTTTTTGAAATGTTAAGTAATACACCAAATTATATATTTTTTGTGATTAAAATTAGGACTTTTTCCAAAATAGGAAATTTTGGTTATTTTTATTGAACTAAGTACGTAGAAAGGGTATATTGAAAAGATGCATATTTAATATTGATCAAGTGTTGATTACACTGTTCGTAATCGCTCCTAAAGAAAATTCTTAAAAATCAGTTAATGGAAAAGAGGTAACAAATAACATTCAAATCTCATTAATAAAGAAAGCATATATACATATGTGCTCTAGTTAATATATAATCGGCACAGCCCTATATTTCCGCAATTACCTATACGGTGTATTGTTGTAACATCTATTGTTTTCGTTTTTCAGAAATTGAAACAAAGTTTCTGGCGTTGTCAGATTATTTAAATTTACGTCCATTCCAGAAAAATGGAAGAACAGATTTTGTCAATCAATCATGTATTGTGTAATGACCTGAGTTATCCTCCTGAGAGGATGAATGGTCGGCGCTGTCGCTTAAAATTAAACCGTCCAATTGGAATTTACCAGATGGCACAGCGCCATGGAGTGGCGGTTTCGAGGAACGCTGTCAAGTCAGATTTTATCAGTTTATAAAGAAAAAGTCATGGAAAAGTGTGAATAAATGATAACGTTTTTTTCTAACCTCAAACGATTAATAGAAAACGTAAAAAATTCCGAGAAGATTTCTCATTGGCTGGTAGCCACGAAAATTTCTAAGACTGTCACCAGAGGTCGTATTCCTTACAGTAAATCACCGATACCGATATTTGTTGTATTTTATTGGTATACCAGTGGTTTTTATATGTGCCTGTGCCTATACGTTAAATGCAGTGGGGTACTATATTTTCTGCTATAAAATTAAATTTTGTACAGGGTGTCCCATTTTCGACACTTTAGGTAGGTGTCATGTGCTCTTTTTCGGTCAAACTTAAAATGGTAAAATCAAAATTTGAAAATTTTCGCTCGCTTAGGAGATACGGGGGTAAATTGACAATTTCTAAATTACCCTATATTTTCTTAGTTAAAAGAGATACAGAAAAATGTTTAATACAGAAGTTTATTTATAATGATTGTTGAATAATCTGCCGTTTTCAGAATAAGTATACGGGGTCAGGTAAGAAAGTTATCGGACCTAACCTCATTTTTTAAAATGGAACACCCTGTATATTTTAATCTAAAAATATAGCATATTAAACTCTCTTTTCAAATTTATAATACACCATGGATGATAGATATCATCAATTTTTTCAAAATGTTGATAAGTATTGTTCTCACAAATGAATATTTACCAAATAAAATCGACGTTAAATGTTAATAACAACTAGAATGTCAACATAGTTGTCGCCTAGGAAACCAATATCATCCATGGTGTGTTATATATTTGAAAGGATAATTTAAAATAGTATATTTTTAGATTAAAATCTACAGGGTGTTCCATTTAAAAAAATGAGAATAGGTCCGATAACTTTTTTACCTGACCCCGTATTCTTATTCTGAAAACGGCAGATTATTCAACAATCAATATAAAGAAACTTCTGTATAAAAAATTTTTCCATATCTCTTTTAACTAAGAAAATATAGGCTAATTTTGAAATTGTCAATTTTTTTGATTTTCCCCCGTATCTCTTAAACGAGCGAAAATTTTCAAGTTTTGATTTTATCATTTTAAGTTTGACCCAAAAAGAGCACATGACATCTACATTACTTTTTTGATAGCACTAACAGTTGCGGAGATACCCTATAATAGTATCGAAAATGGGACACCCTGTACATAGGACATCTAATAATTGATTCTTGCAATGTGAAAAATTAGAAAGGAATCAAACAGGCATAAATAAGAGAATTTGGTGGTGCCCTGTAAACAAAATATTATTTACACGTCGACCAGAAAAACATTTTTCTTGCAAGCATAAATATTAGATATCCTATGTACAAATTATAGCAGAAAATACAGTAGGTACGCCACTGTTTTCAACGTATAGTGCAGTCAACTTTTTTGATAATTAGCTTGTTCCTAGTATTTTAGCTGAAAATATTTTTAAAAAGAAATAAAATTGGTTATACGCATGCCACTGGTTGTGTCAGTTTATTGGTATTTCAAATTTGGTCGTTTTGAGGTACTTTACTCTTATACTTACTATTTTAAAACCCTTATAAATCCATACGCCAATGAGTTAGCTAAAATTTTAAGCAATAGAAAAGTGCACCCTGTGATCACACGTAACTGCAGAAAAATTCAAAACAATCAATTCTGAAATACCGAAAATACAAGCTTGTTTCCATTATAAGTGTGATTTTTTTTTGATTCATGAATTCAATTATTTAGGCGATTCAATGATTTAATGTTATTTCGTGTGAAAACTGGTGAAGTCTGAGTATATACCTTTCCACATTATTAAAAATGAACAGAAATGCATTCAGAGCACGCTGTCTAGCGATGGAATTATGCCAATAGGTGTCGTATTAGGATTAATTCCTCAAATTTATTGATACGTTTTTGTACCTTTTTATATATTATATTATTTTGTATTTATTGTGTGTTATTTAATTAAAAGATCATTTTGTTTATGTATTTTACATATTAATGTTTGTATTATATTGAATTTGCAAATAAATATATTATAGACATATATAATTTTTTCCTTTAAGAAATTATGAACTTTAAAATTAAGGAAATAATAAAATATATATATCAATATAGTTAGTACTTATGTTAATGCAGAGATAAATGACGTATTGAATATACAATTTTTACAGTATAAACTATATTTTTATTTTATTTTTAAGCGTACGTGTCCTGGTTATACCTGAATTCCTGGGCTTTTAAAAACTTATTATTATTTAGCTTTAAATTTAAAGAACTACTCAAATGGAACATTGTTTTTATTCGGTGCAAGCGAATCACTGCTTTGGTGTTTTCCCGTCACAGTCGCTGGAAATTGGTTTTCATATTGTTTCGCCCGGTATCCGCGATGTGTGACCAGCGAAGAAGCAATATCTCGCTAGTGCTTTTATTATCGACTCGGGATAATTTTTTCAAAACATTCGTGAACGAGAGAAAAGAAATCCGGGAAACCCAAACAAGCGATTTGACAATAGCAAAATAACAAAGTGCGTTAAGATTAAGAAATGATGCCTCGAACCATTCAAGCAACACCAAACACGGGATAGTTAAAACACTGGATAACGGAGCATTCACAGGAGGCTATAATTCAACATCACGAAGGACCTTGGTATGAATGGTTATCCCACGCGACTAGTAGGCGAAGCCATCAAAAACGTCAAAATCACAAAACATAGAACTAAGGATGACACCGAAGCTGGACTTACCATCAAGAGAACTTATATAGGGGATTTCTGTGAATGGTTATCCCACGCGACTAGTAGACGAAGCGACCAAAAACGTCAAAATCACAAACAGAACTAAGGATGCCACCAACATAACTTATGTAGGGGATTTCTGAAAAGGTTCGAAGGATATGACAACAATATATCATCTGAACAGTGTTTAGCTCCAAAGACGCCTTAAGGCCACGTGTTGAAGACAAAACTGAAAAACCAAAAAGACGAGAAGAATTGTGTATATAGAATTTCTTGCGAGTACGGACAGTCCTATGTTGGTGAAACTCTATGACCACTTGAAACAAGAATCAAAGAACATCAGAACCATACACGAAAACGAGACAGATGCGGCACAGAGACAAACAAACAGATGCGGCACATCACGCTTGGACCCATGGCCACCACTTGTAATGGGAACAGTCAAAAATAATACTCAAAGAAGAACATTGGTGAAAAAGGAAATTCGCTATTGACCTATAAACATTTCCTGCTTCGTCTATGAAGGGCGTATGTTGCTCTTCCGATTGCTTTATGTCATTCAAATAAAAGAAATTAAAATCGGATAAGGATATACGAGTTTTTTTCCATTTTAATTGTAATCTGAGATATAGGTAGGTAAGTAAAAATAAGAGTTTGTTATAACAAAAAACATTTAATTAATTACAATGCTTAACTAAAGGAACTTATTTTGTTTCATACTGTCTTCCAATTTCAAATACATTTATTTCGGGCTTAATTTTATCATACAAATGAGGAAACGCATCCTCGGCATGGTATTTCTTTCGTACTACTTCATACAATGTTAAATCAAACATTTCCTCAAATTCTTTTCTGTCCATAAAAATGTCCGCATACAGAAAAGAAAATCCGCCAACTTCCCTCGTAAATTTTTCCATCTCCCTCATTGCCTTGACAGGGTTGTATGTCTCTCTTCTTTGTACAAACCCAGGGACACCATAAATACCCAAGTCATTGTACATGGCATAGTTAGTACCTTCAACTAAATACTCAGCTTTTGGAGATCTGATTTGGCCAGAATTAGGACCGTGATCGTAAACTCTACAAGGATAGACTAAAAGTGGATATGCATCGAACAATTCAGTCGACTTGTTAATTTGGTCTTCTAATTTTCTTATTGGCAGTACAATATCTTGAAATACTTGCTTCGTAAACGTAAATGCTCGTACTCCAGGTGTTGTAGTGAATTTTAAAAATGCTGGTTTTGGTGGTAAGAGCCATCCAAAGAATAGCCTAAATATTGGATTGTTTCCAAATGGTATCATGGACTCTACAACCCAAAATATTGCTCTATTATGACGAAGTAGGTATTCCCTGAGTGGTATTAGCTCTGTATGTTTCCCCTTTTTTAGGAATGTTTCTACGTATTTATAAAACCACGGCTTATACCAGCTGGACACATTGTTGACTGGTAAATTTGCGTTGTAATCTGAATAATCCCCAACCATGACGACGGCCTCGTCTTTACTAAAAATTGTAGCTTCGATGTATGCTGAAACTTCATAGTCTTGTCCAGAGTCACCTGAGAGTAGTCTTATCAAATCACAGTAGTGTTCCTGGTCTTTTACAGGAATATAGGTCATTTTAATATAGGGTTTGACTTTTACTATTTTAAGGGTTAAAGCAACTAAAAATCCAAGACTTCCGTGAGACCATGGTAGGCATTTGTACAAATCTGAATTCTCTTCTTGAGATGAAGTAACCAGACTGCCATCTCCAAGTACTACTTCATACGAAACAATATTTTCCTGGTATAAACCAACTTTATGCGAATGGGTGGTCATGCCAGTTCCCATGGCTAGTCCTCCTAAAGTGGCGTCTGCAATTTCTAAAGTTACCGCTAATGTATAACCTTTCGGTATAAGGTAATTGGTGATCTCTCCAACTGTTACCATGGGTTCAACACGTACTGTTAAGTTTGTTTCATTTAACTCCAAGACGTTAAATAGACCAACGTTGACCTTATGGCACTGATCCTTCTGGTAAAATGTGGTAGATAAACTAAGCCAATTCGGCCGAGCGTTACAAAGCAACTTTCGTTCATTTTTTGGTAATTTGTTGTATCTCTGAACCGTTTTCTGAATATCTCTGACTCTCTGGTCGTGTTTTTCTGAACTACCAAAAAGATATTTCTGGAATTTTCTATGCAATGAAAGTCCCATATCGAAAATAAAACTTGCAGGTAAGCAGAAGAAGAGTATAACTAAACCTCGGTTATCCTCTAGAAACCTTATTAACTTATTTTTCCAATTATTCTCCATGACCTAAAAGAAATTTAATTCATAAAACACTTATTGTAAAATAAAAGTTAAACAAACAGTTTGTGTGATTATACATTTTTAATTCGCAGTAATTACAAAGATCAGTGCGCGGGAACATGGTCTATACAGGGTGCCCAAGATAAGGAGGGCCTGTATGGGGATCTCATTAATAGTAACAGATACAACGTCGATTAAATGGGGAAAAAGTATCGTAAGTAATCAAAGAACGAACAATATGCCGTACAAAAAGTTTTGGTAAGATTTTTAAATTTTGAGTTATTTAAGAAAAACTAAAATTTTTAATTACGTTTTTTTAAAAGTTAATATTAAAGTTAGAGCAAAACTGACAAAACATTCTCACAGCAACTTTTAGTGAACTGTAAGAATACATAACAATTTTTTTTATACGACGTTTCGTTTTCAAGCAATAATCAACTTAATTTTTTCTAATACGAACAAACCTGATTTTATAATGTCAAATTTTAAGACCTTTTTATTCTAAAATCAATGATGTACCACACATTATCGTTTAATTCCGTTTCGAGTCTTTTTAATCATCCTCATGAAATTTTCAGGATGCGGACCTGTATTTTCCATAATTTTGTAAAAATAGTTCAATGCAGCGAGTATACTAAAATTAATATTTTTAAAATACTTTTATAATAATGCACTACATAATAATCATAAAACAAGATAATTTATTAACAATAACAAAACAGTAAGTATGAAAAAAAATAAACAACAAATAGGTACATCGGCAAAAAACATTAAATGAAGGAAAACGAATATGTAATAGATTATTAGAAATTAATTTTCCAAAAGGTGCACGAGTTGATTTCCGTCATTTTCCAGAGACCTTAGACGACTAGTAAAGTTATTGAAGCTTTTCAAAGTGTGCGGCTACAAATGCTAATGAATGTTTTAAATTCTGTATTTTTAAGATGCTATTTGTTTGGAGACCGACGAAAATCATTTCGATCACCTTTTGGAAAATTAATTTCTAATAATCTACTGTTAGTTTTATTTTAATTAATGTTTTTTTTGCCGATGTACCTATTTGTTGTTAGTGTTAATTATCTTGTTTTATGATTAGTATGAAGTGCATTATCATAAAATAATTTTAAAAATATTCATGTTAGTACCTACTGCATTGAACTGTTTTTGCAACATTATGGAAAATACAGATCCGTATCCTGAAAATTTAATGAAGATGATTAAAAATACTCGTAACGTAATTAAACGATAATGTGTGGTACATCATTGAATTTGGAATAAGATAAGGTTTTACAATTTGACATTATAAAATCAGGGCCGGATTAGAAAAAGTTGCATGATGATTGCTTGAAAACGGAACGTCGCATAAAAAAAATTGTTATGTACTCTTCGTTGTTGTGTGAATGTTTTGTCAGTTTTGCTCCAACTTTAATATTAATGTTGAAAAAAAATTAAATTAAAAATTTCAGTTTTTCTTAAATAACTCAAAACTTAAAAATCTTACCAAAAACATTTTGTACGGCACATGGGCAAGGGTGGATCCAGGGTGGGGTGGGGGGGGGGGGGTGGTTTGCGGTCAGGGTGTTATGGAAATGACATTATATTTAAATGGGTGACTCCTAGGGAGTCCTAGAGAAAGTCTACATACATTTTTTTAAATCGAATGTTTAAATACTATGGTAAAAACCCTTTTTACCCACATACTGTCGCGCCGTTACATCTGGATTCACTTAGCAACAATGTGGGTCACTAGAGTATACTAACAGTGTTGTCAGATCACACCGCGTGTCTCGTCCTTACTTGAATACTGGCGGCGCGCCCTTCATACTTCAGTAGGCTTCGCGACTCTGGAGTGGAACGACGTCGAGCGTTCCACGTGCTTGACGTATACGAATTTTAAACGTTTTGTTAGTTGTATTGCCCGATTTTCTTTTTGTTGTAAAATAATTCATAATAAGAAATGTTATTGTGATGTGATTTAAAATTTGTGTGATATTATCTACAGTTAGTTCTGTTGAAAAGCATACTTTTTGTGTTTTATTTTTTTATGGAATTTAATTATAAAACGGATTATATTAAAATAAGATCGAAGGTGAGAAAGTATGTACCTTAAAATTGTAGTTTTCTTTGTCTAAAAAGTTTGAAAAAGAAGTGATTACGCGCGCCAAGACGTCTTGTTGTCAAAAACTGAACACGTGCGTTTAGAATTAGAATGACAACACCGCCTACAATGCGCTGACCTCTTTTGAAACTTGAGACTGCCTCAATAAAATATTGATTGCGAAGGGCCACAGGAGCGGTCACGTAAATTTTGAGATTTCATATAAAGTGTATATTTCGCTTAATAATTCAAAGCGCCATTACGGTTTAAATATAATACGTCTTTCCATAACACCTTATAGCATTTTTCGTGTTAAATTGAAGGTTTGAGGGGGTTATGAGCACCCCCTCCCCCCGAATCAGCGCTTGCCAGGGGGTGCGTGCGATCAGACGCTCTAATAATTCTTAACACAAAATAGGCACGACACAATTTGTTAGAAATGAAAACAGCATCTCCTATTATTTCTTTGAAGTAAGATTCGTTAATAAGATAAATGTAATTTAATTCGGTATATCTTGAAAACATCGAGAATTTTATAAAAAATTCAACACTATTGTACTGGACCACAGATTTTAAGATATTAATTACCTGAATGATAATTAAAATCGCACAAGATGTTGGTTGGCATTCGAAAGGGAGTCTATTTTAAACCTGCGGTAATTGACGTGGGTTCTTTTAGGGTTTAAGTTTGCTTATGGATATTTAAGGTAGTTTGATTAATTAAAAGTCATAATTAATCTTAAAACTATTTAATAATAAGAAAGTAAGTTTAGATAAATTAACATAATTAAAAATGTCTTCCATAATCTTCAAAACTCACTGTTCATAGTTTCACATGCAAAAATCATAGTTCATTAACATGATGCAAATTATTATAAATGTCTACAACTTTGTACTGCGTACATTCTTTCATTGTTCTTTTAGCACTGGATAAAATAGTCAATGTTTATAAGGTATCTTAACTTACATACAAACATCTTACAGCTGGTAGTATTTCGTTCCCGAACACACACTTAAGAATAGGTCGTTGCACTAATTCACTGTTGTAAACAACCAAGGGTCGATAAGTAAGCCCTCCCGGTTTCTTATAATATACATTGTTACTGAGATATTAATAGTGAACTTTTAGATATTTATTTGAACAAAATATCTTTAAACTTTATTCTTAGTTACTGACTAACCCATGATGGCTAAATAGAATATCTTATTATTTAATTCTGGACTGATCTTAATAGAGACTAGAGTAAGTACGGAATCTCGAATCTTGAATAATCATTTTCTTTGCTGTGTTTCGTGGTTTTGTTATATTGCCCCCCTTTTCCAAATGGGCAAGGAACTAAAATTAGAGGTATGTCCAAAAAGTTTAGGTCTCGCCTGATTCGTTGGTTCATTTGGGTCAAGTCAAACGGGAGAAACAATTAAGGAAGCAGTTAATTTTTATTGCCTAGGAGGTATCCCATTAAGGTGTAAAAAAACCATTAAGTTAATCGTTTATTTCGGTGATTAGAACACCTGCAGGCTATTAAGGAAGTAATAACCATTAAATTTAATTGCTTGTTTAGGTAATTAAAATTCGTTGATATTTTAGAATATTATTTTTAGTTTGTATCATAGCTATTCTGGGAATCTGTGGTTCCATCCCATAATTGTTTTGATCCAATAAAATTGATTTGATCGTATTTAAAAATATGTGCGTGGGTCAAAAATACCTTACAATCTATCTCTTTTCTATTTCCTATGACTTTCTTATTTTAGGATATTTTATCCAGATATATTATTATAATATTTTGGTGATCTTTATAAAATGGCATAAATATTTGGGCTTTTAATGCAATTTTAGAATTAATTCTTATTTCGTACATTGAATAGAGTTAATTAAATATAAATAAAGCCAGGGGCGTAACATTCCTCCCTCCTATATAAAAAAAAGAAATAACATAATAATTTCTTTTTTCCTTCTTTGATTTTTTAATCTTACTTACTGCTCTACTAACTTACTTTAACTAATAATTTCATTGCATTTACATATCTTGCCATAATATGAATTACTCACAAAACATAACTACCTAGCAATTATTAATATAAAGCATTATATATCTTAACACGTTAAGTTTAATAACTCCATACCGTGATTATTGTTTTAAACACTTGCTCTGCTTTTATAATTTCACTCACTTCGCGAATTTCAAATGCATAGTTCTATTCATTGTTTATGCTTTAGTCAATTTCACTTCATTGAGTCCAATTTTTACAATATATACGTTAATATAATAAACCTAATTTATATCTTTACATTCTCTTAATGCCAAAATATCGCTTCAATATCTATATTTTATAACATTTCGAACATATCCTAGGCAAATCTTTTACTTTTATGGGCAATAATCTTTTAAGTAACTTGGTTTACGACTAGTACGTCCACTTCTAGTAGTAGAAGATTCTGCTTCTTCTGTTAGATTATTTTCAGTTTTTTGTTCACTTTCAATTACGGCGTCATTTACTTCTTCTTCACTACTTTCATATTCAGAAACTTCTGTCTCTAGATGGTCTATAGATCTTTCTATGTCAGCATCGAAATCGTCTTCTTGTATTTCCCATTCTGATCCTCCAACTTCCGGTTCTTCAACTTCCGGTTCTTCATTTTGATTTGACTCTGGTACATGTGGTATATAATACATAAATGATGCTTCTTGAGTTTCACTTCTATCATTTTCATATGATCTACTGTCTTTAGGAATTTCTTCTTTGTTATCTTCTCTATGACCAGCCGGACATTTACAATGCTTTAATCGGTTAACATGTACTGTTTGTATTTTTCGGCCATTTATTTCTTGAATTCTATATGTAACAGGCCCTAAGACTTTAATTATTCGATACGGTCCTGTCCAGTTAGGTTTAAACTTTCGTGGGAGATTATTTGTTCCTTTTATATTAGGGGTATATAGGTATACTCGGTCTCCTATCTGAAATTGTTTATTTCTAGCTTTTCTATTGTACTGGAAACATTGTTTATCTGCTGTGCCTTCTAGCTGTTTTATAGCTTCTTGGTGAGCGTACTGCATTCTATGTTGCATTTCCGTAGCATAATTTTCATCTAAATCATATCTTGGTTCAATTGGATTAGTGATAATGTGTTGTGGTAGCTGCATATCTCGACCATACATTAAAAAAAATGGACTTTCCTTAGTTGATTCATGTATATTGTTGCGATAAGCCATTAGTGCAAATGGTAACCAGACATCCCAGTCGGCATTGTCGTTGGTAATATAATGTTTAATCATACCTTTTAGGCTTTTATGGAAACGTTCAATCATACCATTACATTCTGCATGATAAGGTGTTGTTTGCAATTTTTCTATACCCAAAATTTGGCATACTTTTTTAAATAATTGCGATAGAAAGTTTGTTCCGCAATCTGTTAAAAGTTGTCTTGGTACTCCATATCGTATAATGATATTCTCTACAAATGCTCTTGCTACAGTATCGGCTGTAGTATCAGGCAATGGAATAGCTTCTGCAAAACGCGTTAAATAGTCCATACATGTTAAAATGTATTTATTTCCATTCCTTGTCCTATTTAAAGGTCCAACAATATCCATACTTATTCTTCCAAAAACGCTATGCGGTACAGGTAGTTTTTGAAGGTACGCAGGAGGTTGATAATTTGTCTTTGTGATATTACATGAGTGACATTGTTCACAATATCTTTTAACGTCTTTGGTCATTCCAGGCCAATAAAAATCTCTTCTAACCAAATCTAATGTTTTCTGTTGACCACCATGACAAACCATTGGTGAATTATGATATAATTTTAGTACATCTGGTACTAAGCTACTTGGTGCTACTACTTTATCATGTCTTTCAAAATCTCTTCTTTTAGCATACAGCATTCCATCTTCCATGGTATAATAAAATCCTGAAGGATCTGGTAAATTATTTATAATATTTCGCAATTTATAGTCGTCTTGCTGTTTTTGTTTTATTTCTTCTCGGCTCCATATTACGTTAAGTATTGGGCTTCCTTCATTAACTTCTCTAATAAAACGTATCTCGTTAGTTTTCTGCTCATCAGGAGGTTGTGTGCTTCTTAATCTTGTTAAAGCGTCCGCATTTTTATTCTGTCCTGCTGCACGATAGTCAATTGTAAAACTATATTCCATTAAAAACATTGCCCATTTGGCAAGGCGTGAACTACCATCTTTGATATTTAAAATATATTTTAGTGGTTTGTGATCACTGTAAATGTAAAAATGTGTGCCTGTTAAATAATATTTAAACTTCTTCACCCCCTCGACTATTGCTAGCGCTTCTCGTTCAATGGTAGAGTATCTGGTCTCTGCAGGTAATAATGTTCTGCTATGAAAATATATAGGATGTTCCATATCTCCGTATTTTTGACTAAGAATAGCTGATATACTCGTCTTGCTCGCGTCAGTAGCAAGAATAAATGATCTTTTATAATCAGGGTACTTTAAGACAGGTGGAGTTACTAGAGCTCTCTTTAATGTGTTAAATGCTTCTTGTTGCTTTTCTGTCCAAATAAATGGAACATTTTTCTTAGTAAGTAGTGTCAGAGGCTGTGAAATCTCTGAAAATCGTGGTACAAATCTGCGATAAAATCCACACAATCCTAAAAATGCTCTTATTTCTTTTACTGTCCTAGGTACTGGATAAGTGTCTACTACTTTTGTTTTCATAGGATCAGTAGCGCATCCTTTACTTGAAATAATATGTCCTAAATAATTAGCTTCTTTTTGTATAAAATGGCATTTAGTTGGCTTAAACTTTAAATTACTTTTCCGCATAATTTCAAATACATTTCTTAATTCTTTTAAATGCTGATCTAATGTAGAGGTGTATACAATTACATCGTCCATGTATACTAAGACTGATTTTCCAATTAATCCAGAAAAAATGCTGTTCATAAATCGCATGTATGTGCTTGGAGCATTCTTTAATCCCATGGCCATTCGTTTATATCGGTAGGTTCCATTTGGTATAATTATAGCTGCTTTATCTCGATCTCTTTCATCGAGTTCTATCTGAAAATATCCACTTGCTAAGTCCATGGTAGAAAATAGACTCGAACCTGTCAAGCTGTCAATGGTTTCTTGAATATTTGGCAAGGGAAATATGTCTGACCTGGTATATTTATTTAATTCCCTAAAATCTGAAACTAGGCGAAATTGTGGCTCCTCGCCTGGGTGTAGTCTTTTTTCTATTAATATAACAGGAAAACTCCATGGGGACTGGCATTCTTCTATAATTCCATCATCTAACATTTTCTTTATTTCTTTCTGTAATATCTCTCTCCTATGATATGGTACACGATACGGTTTCTTACAAATCGGAGGTATATCTTCAGTAATAATACGATGTTTAATGTCACTAGTGCATGACAATTGCTGATTTGGCGATTTAAAAATGTCTATATATTCTTCAACTAATTTTCTCAACTTCTGTTCTGCTTCCGTATTTACATTTAATAAGTTCAATTTTTCCAAAATTTCTTTTTTATCCTGTAGTGTGACATTTCTTATAACTTTCCCTTTATTTCCATTATATTTATTATAATCAACAGTTTCTGTTTCATAAGCGTGCGCCACCACTGTTTTACTTGGCAATATTATTTCATGCTGAGCTACATTCATTATTTTTATTGGTACTTCTTCCCTTTTCGTACATAAACTTCGGCCTACTAATAAACCCATTGGATTCCTTTCATAATCTTCTATAACAACATCTGGCGTCTGTATATCTTTATACTTCTGTATTTTCACCATTAATACTATTTCACTTCTTGCAGGGATCTTAAGTGTCTCTTTAATACATACATTAAAATATTTCGAAAATTCAGTGTCGTCAATTTTCTGAGTATACTTTATTCCTTGTGAATTGTCCTCCTTTCCATAAATTTTCTGTATATTCTCTTCACTATTTTCCTTGATTCCAGCACTACCTTGTGCACTGCTTCTATTTTCTTGCTTAGGTATAACTTCTTGATTTCCTTTCCTTAAATTTGTCAAAATACTCGTTTTACTTTTCTTCACGTCTTTTTCTTCAATACCTGTAATCTTCTTTTCTTCTTTCTTGGCAACTTCACTTTTTACTTTTGATTTCTTACCTTTCTTGGATGCTACTTCATTTACTCTTATTTCAGAATTTTCCGGTTCTCGGACGTCCTCAACTTTCATTGGAAAATTTCTTAGGTTTGCACATTGCGGATAATAAAGATGGGAGTCAGCCATCTTAATATTGGAATTCATCGTCACTGACTCTAACGACGAACTCACCTTAGATTTATCTTCCAAGGAAGTTGTAATTTTTCTAAAATTTTCTTTTAAATCATCTGCCATATTTTTCATTTCCTTCCGAAGACTTTTTACTTCATTCTCTATTTTATAAAATCTCTGATCCTCTGACGAAGTCACTTGTGCTATACACTGTTTTTCCTTTTCTAGCGGAATACACTCTTCTAGTATATATAATTGTCCTTCCGCAAAATCAATTTTTACTCCATATTTCGTAAGAAAATCTATTCCTAATATAATATCCGAGCTAAAGCTTCCTTTCTCTATTACTACAAACTCGTGTGTAACAGACTTGAAAGGTCCTATATTAATAGGTAAGCATACACTTCCATACTGCGGAATAAGTCTTCCTTGTACATCCCTTAAACATATTTCAATATCCCTTAATTGAAATCCTTTAGCAAAATCTGCGTTTATTAAAGAAACGGTTGCTCCCGAATCTACTACTCCCGAACATTGCGTTCCATTTATTTCTAAAGTAATCACATTACGTGTATCTTCATCTGTAATACAGTCTAAAATCGAAAACTTTCGTTCACTCTTCGCTTTGCTATTTTCACAATCTCTATCCTGCTTTAAAAACGATTTATTATTAAACTCGTTAATATTCCTATAATAATTACTTTTCCTATAATAATTATTCCTGTAATTATTCTTATCAAAATTATTTCGGTTATAATTATTTGATTCATATCTAACGCTTCCTCTGGAATAAACTGTACCATTTTCTAAAAGTTCATTGTTTATATTGTTTCTGTCGGCTTCTAATGTTTCTCTACCTGCTCTTCTCGGGACACTTTTATTTTTAATTTCAGAGTCATATCTTTCATTTTCAAAATATTTTCTTTTATTTTGACAAGTTCTCCACATGTGTCCTAATTCATCACAATTATAACATTTGATAGTCAAAATTCTAGCATTTTCATTCCGCTTTTCTTTACTTTCAAATTCCTTTAAATTTAAAATCATTTCCTCGGTTTCTGCATACTCTAAAGCATCCGATAAACTTTTTGGCTGTTTCGATAAAACATTTTGTCTGATTGGTGTAATTAAACCTAATGTAAATTGTCGCAGAATATCCGTTTCCAAATTTTCTTCCAAAATTTTTATAATAGCTGGCGTTCCAGAAATATTCACCGCTTTTCTTCCTAAAATCTTAGTGCGTGCTAAATACTGTCGGCATGTTTCACCTATTTCTTGTGTACAAGCGATAAATTCTTTCAAATCCTGCCCTGGTAATTGCTTTTCTTTAAACTCATTTAAAATATTATTTTTAAAATATGTCCAATCTGTTGTATTTTTGACAGAGGATTCAGAATCTACATACTGTTTTGCAATTCCTTTTACTTTTAATCTACATATTGCTAATTTTTGTTTATCATTCCAGTTACTTAAAATCGCATATTGCTCTATTATCTCGAAAAAATCAAAAATATTTGTGGT
Source organism: Barypeithes pellucidus (assembly GCA_963991005.1). Classification (NCBI taxonomy): domain Eukaryota; kingdom Metazoa; phylum Arthropoda; class Insecta; order Coleoptera; family Curculionidae; genus Barypeithes; species Barypeithes pellucidus. The sequence continues at coordinate 27,875,244 of OZ022556.1, forward strand.
ACCATCAAAATTCATAATATGTTCCAATGTTATAATTACATTAGTTATTGTCGGCGAAACAGGACTTACAATATTTTCTGTTCTCGGTAACAGAATCTTTCAAAATTATCGAAAATTAGAGTTAACGTCAAAATTTAAATTTAAAAAAAAAATTTATTTCAATTCTAAACACTAAACTTTTCGTTCCAAGAATTTTATTTCCAATCTTAAAATAATAACTTTAAATTTTCAAATTATTTAATGAAGAAAATCAATTTAAAAAAATTTCCAAAATTTTTCAAAATACAAACAATTTTACGTTCTTTTAACCCTCTGAAAAAAAAATATAAATATTCACACAAAATCAAATATCATGCACAATGCCTATAAATAAAAAAAATTAAAACACGTTTTATGACTTTTACTGAACATACCCTTATATATCCTTTATAAAGCAAACCTATGACAAACACAATATTGATGCGTAAATTTGCGGCTTTGAAAAATTTTGCAATTTATCAAAACGGCCATACACTTCTACAATATTTACTGTGTTATTTGTCATTATTTTAAACTGGCAATTCAGAAAACTTTTTGCAAATAATCCATATAATATTTGACAATCTTTTCCTTGTCTGTTAGCAATCATTTTAACAGTTTCAAACGTGCATAAAATTTTTTAAAACAACCATGACATTTTGTCACAAAAAAAAAATTTTCACCACGCGGTAAATATATTTTCTTTGCCAGAAAATTCAAAACCCTATCAGACCTGACACCATTGTACTGGACCACAGATTTTAAGATATTAATTACCTGAATGATAATTAAAATCGCACAAGATGTTGGTTGGCATTCGAAAGGGAGTCTATTTTAAACCTGCGGTAATTGACGTGGGTTCTTTTAGGGTTTAAGTTTGCTTATGGATATTTAAGGTAGTTTGATTAATTAAAAGTCATAATTAATCTTAAAACTATTTAATAATAAGAAAGTAAGTTTAGATAAATTAACATAATTAAAAATGTCTTCCATAATCTTCAAAACTCACTGTTCATAGTTTCACATGCAAAAATCATAGTTCATTAACATGATGCAAATTATTATAAATGTCTACAACTTTGTACTGCGTACATTCTTTCATTGTTCTTTTAGCACTGGATAAAATAGTCAATGTTTATAAGGTATCTTAACTTACATACAAACATCTTACAGCTGGTAGTATTTCGTTCCCGAACACACACTTAAGAATAGGTCGTTGCACTAATTCACTGTTGTAAACAACCAAGGGTCGATAAGTAAGCCCTCCCGGTTTCTTATAATATACATTGTTACTGAGATATTAATAGTGAACTTTTAGATATTTATTTGAACAAAATATCTTTAAACTTTATTCTTAGTTACTGACTAACCCATGATGGCTAAATAGAATATCTTATTATTTAATTCTGGACTGATCTTAATAGAGACTAGAGTAAGTACGGAATCTCGAATCTTGAATAATCATTTTCTTTGCTGTGTTTCGTGGTTTTGTTATATTGCCCCCCTTTTCCAAATGGGCAAGGAACTAAAATTAGAGGTATGTCCAAAAAGTTTAGGTCTCGCCTGATTCGTTGGTTCATTTGGGTCAAGTCAAACGGGAGAAACAATTAAGGAAGCAGTTAATTTTTATTGCCTAGGAGGTATCCCATTAAGGTGTAAAAAAACCATTAAGTTAATCGTTTATTTCGGTGATTAGAACACCTGCAGGCTATTAAGGAAGTAATAACCATTAAATTTAATTGCTTGTTTAGGTAATTAAAATTCGTTGATATTTTAGAATATTATTTTTAGTTTGTATCATAGCTATTCTGGGAATCTGTGGTTCCATCCCATAATTGTTTTGATCCAATAAAATTGATTTGATCGTATTTAAAAATATGTGCGTGGGTCAAAAATACCTTACAATCTATCTCTTTTCTATTTCCTATGACTTTCTTATTTTAGGATATTTTATCCAGATATATTATTATAATATTTTGGTGATCTTTATAAAATGGCATAAATATTTGGGCTTTTAATGCAATTTTAGAATTAATTCTTATTTCGTACATTGAATAGAGTTAATTAAATATAAATAAAGCCAGGGGCGTAACACTATGTATATTTCAAGTAAAGCATCTGCGCCCCCATGTTGATAAAAACTAGTTGTCTTACAAAACACCCGGCCTGTAGTACCTATAGATTTTTTAATAAGTGTATCCTAATTATGTTCGAGCAATAATAAGAATCAAAATTATAGTGAATTTATTATAACTGAAGATAAGATTGCCTAGAATATTATTTTTTTCTTTACCTCATATAAAATGCATGTTTCCAAATGTTCTTCAAAATATTTTACGTACCAACTACTATATGTATGTTATGTACATACCTCAAAACGTCCTAGTCCCTTCACAGTTATAACATCTTCTACATCAATTGCCCTTAATAAAGAAAATATTGGAGTAGTTACGAATAAGCGTTTATTTGATCAGTTTCCTAATCTACAAGTTGAAAATGAGTAATCGCTGTCAAACAGCCGGTCTAGTTAGTATTGTTTGTTACCGTTTACTACTCAAGTTTGCATATTTTTTATTTTATAATATTTGTATCTCTATCTCTCCCGCACAATTGTTTGAAACGTAGGTGGTCTATTTATTTTACGAATATCTGAAACAAAATACAGGGGATTCGAGTTTAAAACGACAACATTGAACTTGTAGAATCTTTCGTGATATGTATTATTATAGCGTCGACAAACGTTAAAAAATTATATTTCTATAAATCTTGCCTTCCTGGATAAAAATCTCCTTCTCGTAGTATATTATTTACACATTCGACACTGTCCTCCCTAGCGTACCCAAGAATGTTGCTTGGCAAGAGACAACCGGTTCAGATTTGCAGACATATTTCATGTCCTGAAACCTATATTATATCACTGTATCAAATTTTAAGGGAATACCGCAAAGAACGCTTCCATTTTCTGCCTCTACTCGGTTAAGGGTTAAAATTTTAAACCGGTAAACGACACAACCTTTGACAGAAAAAACGCGAGTTTTCTATGGATAAAAAAGTTAAATGAGTGCCAGTTTTTGGAGACTTCCTGCAAACATGCTAATCGATTAATTAATTAACAGATTACAGTCGTTTACGTTTGCAAAACTGTTTATTCTAAAGTCCTGTCTATACATTAGGTTTCACCTGATGTTTCAGGTCTTCAAGTATTGTCAGGCAAAACTTTTAAAACCAGTATTTAAAACATCCGCTATGCTGTACACACCTAATGTTTTCACCGATACGTACTTGTTCAAGTAAAACGTAAGGTAAAACCTTATGTGTAGACAGGGCTTCAAGACCTGGACACGTAACAAATGTAGACATTTTTTATTTTCAAGAAGCAAATTTTTTCACATCTCATTTAACCCATATTCCCCTTATAATGTTTATCTGTTGATTAAAGTACGAAGGTCAATATCAAAACCCACAGAAAGGTCGTGTTTAAAATTATTTCAGCGGCGGCCTTGTATGACTGGACGAGTTTAAATATACATACGTTCATTATTTTTAAAAAATTAATAGCAGCACCTGTGTTATGTACGACGTAAAGCTTGGCATATTGAATAAGTAGTCGCTAATATAGTATTAGTGGAGTCGGGCGAAACACGGATTTTCTACAGTAACCAGACTACTTCCTTCCACCGTTTTCGAGGATGCTGAACACGATGGTGCAGCTAAAAACTGTTTTTGGGTTGGCCCACCCCCTCAAATTGGCCAAAAACCACCCCCAAGCGGGAAAATTGAAAATATTTGCTTGAGGCTGCCCGATCTCGAATTCCTTCCGGGGTCGCGGAATACTCTCGCACCCTTCAATATTGCACCCGATGCAACCCCCCCCCCCCCCCCCCCCCTGAAGACGATCGCGGCCTCGAAAACGGTCTCCGGTGCCAAACCATCCCCCCAGCGCGATGAAACTACGCTCGTTTTCGAGGCCGCGATCGTCTTCAGCGACCTCGAAAACGGGCGGTCAGACGATATTGCCGGTTTAAAGCCGTCAGCAGTCGATCCACCCCCTTGGAGGGGAGTTTCATCGCTCTGGGGGGTGGTTTGGCACCGGAGACCGTTTTCGAGGCCGCGATCGTCTTCATGCAACCTCGAAAACGAGCGGTCAGACGATTTTGCCGGTTTAAAGCCGTCAGCAGTCCATGGACCCCCTTGGGAGGGTAGTTTCATCGCGGGGGGGGGGGGGGGGTGCAATATTGAAGGGTGCGAGAGTACTCCGCGACCCGGAAGGAATTCGAGATCGGGCAGCTTCAAGCAAATATTTTCAATTTCCCGCTTGGGGGTGGTTTTTGGCCACGACTCACAGAATCACTATATTGTACTGCAAATAAACGTATATATATTATTTCCAGTTTTAACAACTACTAATGAACCATTGTGCTAGTATTTTCATAAACAAATCTCTTGAAGGACGTGTTTACTTGTATGCAGATCAAATGAAACATTTTGAACATTTGTTAAACAACTTAACATATGTTATTAAAACAACATAATTATGAAATGTGGAAGTATTTCGGAAACGGATGGAAATAACTTATGTTTGTATTACAAAAAAGAATTGCTTATGAAATATATAATACCTAAATAATATACAGGATGTTCCATTGGAAAATCTTGAGAAATGTTTTTTAAATGTGTCATTTTTGGAACCTTATTATGAACACCCTGTATAAAATAGATAAATGTTATTAGATTTGTAGTATCTCTTGACCCCTCGTTACAAAGCTCACCAAATCCCGTTGTTAAAAAATAATTTTAGAATGATTTTTTGATTTTTCTTTTCAGGACTCAAAAATTTTTTAGTTCTTAATTTGTTGCTTTTAAACTACCGAAGCAAATTAAATAACATTAGAGGTAGGTAATTGTAGAGGACAATAATACGAACCTAAATATGCAATAAAATACTGGGTGTCTCGTTTAAAAAAATACAACTTTATGTTAACACACTTTATTGGGCCACCGTGTAGGGGAAAAATATTTTCCTGAAATACACCCTATGATACTGTATAAATCAGCATATGAATGACATTCCTAACTCAATTCATATAGAAGCTATGGAAGCCTGACGTGCTATTGCATGACCCTGTATAAGTAGAACAACGCGTAGATCCATCATACTCCAGATGATCGCTGGATGAAAACTGCGGTTATTTTTTTTTTTACAGGAACGGAAATGTATCCTGTGAACATCCTGCTGTTTATTCGTGCACGATATTGCCGCGTGAACCCAGTCTAAGAATTGATCCTTCACAATAAGTTCATTATTCCAAGCTAGTTTTTGTAAATCATTAGTTTTCATTATAATTGCCCAAAAACAATCCGATATCTATTGCTATGTCTTAGTATCCGACATATACAGGGTGTTATGGAATTTCCTCATTACATTTAAACTCGCACATCCTGAGCCGAAAACAAATTGCAGAAAAATAACTATAAATGGCGTTGTGAACCATGCGAGAAAAATCACCTTATGTCATTCTCATAAAAAACCACGTGCACTACTGAAAATTAGTAAACAAAACCATATGGTTAGTCAAGTCGTCGGCGACATAGAAAATGATCTTACATCAACCAACAATTCTTACTACAATTTCCATAAAATACAGCGAAAAATATTTCTTGCAAACGACATAAACAAAGGTACACTATTTAAAATCAAAAGCAGACGGAAACAAATAAATCATTTCACAGCAGAACACGCGATAAAGCGCCATCTTTGTTCCTATTGATTGAATCTAGTAGCTGTATAGGCGTGTTGCATCAGGTATCGCAGCAGTGCCAGACGACTCACGTACAAAAAAAACAGTTATTAAACAACAATAACAATATATTTAGTTGGAAATATTTTTATAAAATATGAATACAATAAAAGCGTATAAGTAAATAAAGTAAATAATGTAATCGACAGTAAAAAACAATAAATTGCTCCATTCATGAATTCTTAATAAGTTGCGGATATTATTTGCAATCTTCGTTTTAGAAAATAACACAAATACGTTTTTTAACTGTCTACTGACAAAATAATATAAAGAATGCATACAAAAAATTAAAATAACATTTTTACATAGTAAAATGTATCTAAAAAGCTCGCCTTGTATAATATAAATGCTCGTTTAAAACCTTATTTTACTTCTATAAAAATATATATACTACTACTATATACTATATGTAAAAAACCAGTCTTATACATATAAGTGATCTATCTGTACACACTGTTCCATTATATTTTGATAACTTTCTTTGTAATTATATTATTGTCCGATTGAAATTCCAAATAAGAATATTTTTTCTTTTATCTGAACCGGTAAAATCAGTTATCAGATAAAACAAATGAGAACCTATCAAAGAGATTGTATCAAAATAAGGGAGTAATAATAAATTGAATGCTTTCATCTTGACATAGCTATAGTCTTATCTTATTATTTTTTTTTGTTCATATCTTAAAATTATTTTTCTTACTTCAGTTTATAAAGAAATAATACAACTGAATACCGATGAAATACCTTAGCTTCCTTAACAGAACAAAAAAGTTTTAAATTATAAAGCTTCAATCAAAATTGCTATTCCTTGTCCTCCTCCAATGCAGGCTGAACCGATACCTAACTTGGCATTGCGTCTCCTAAAATAATACAAAATCTTTCTGTATAATCCCACAACTAATAATATAATAATATGAGATTATTAACCGATGAGAACTTGCCGCCGCCGAACAAACACTCTCGGAATGAATTGGGATGTTGGATGGTGTAAAGAGTTCTAGAGCATTACTGAGTTTTAAAAATTTTCATATATTTGTCTTCGTTTTTAATTGTTGGGATCCTTTTAGGTTTTTATGATAAAAAAGTAACAGATAATTGTTAGGCGACTCCCATTCAACATGATAAGTGCTTGGGTAAAGAAGTAATGGTATAAGTAACGATTTATTTCCGATTTTTACAATTATCAAGGATATAATATCCATAGAGGGTAAGCATAAACGTAATTTATATTTGTTTCAATAATAATTTGAATATAGTTATAAAACTTTCATCATTGACAAATTAACGACATCTAACTTCGTCTCTCTAAATATTGAGGTTAGGTTACGAGTTTTATTATTTTCTTGGAATTATGTTCCTTAATGATATAAAGAAAAGTTCATATGAACATATGTCCGCAACGGCTTAAATTTTTTGGTACAGGGTGATGAATTTTTATTTTTTAAATGGTTATTTTTTAATATCTCCGAAAGTACTTTAGATATTATGTTCAATTTTCGTATGTGTTAATAGGATATAGAACCACAAATTTTAGTTAGAAAAGTTACTCAATTGTTCCACCAGTGGCATCTCTAAAAACATGTCCTCTGATATTTTTGCCTTTTAAGTGAAGGTGGTAATTTCCAACAATTTTTATAAAAAAAAATTTATCATTAATTTTTTTATCAATGTTAATAATAATGAGTTTCAGTGTGAATTTAGGGGTTTTAATCAAGAACGGTACGTCTGACGAGAAAAGCTCAAGAGACCGTTTTCATGTAGACTTCACCATGCTAATCAGAAAAAATATCCACATGGAATAATGTCAGCGGCGTATCATCTTTTTTGTAAAAAATTAAAAAATATCCATTTAAAAAATAAAAATTGAACACCCTGTAGCAAAAAATTTAAGCAGTTGCGGACATATTTTCATATGAACTTTTCTTTATAAAATGACCTAAGGAATCACACCCTGAAATATTAGCACGTCATTAAGGGACACCCTGTATATTCAATCTTAAGATTAGTTTAATTTTGTTTTTAGCTTTAGCTTAGCACTTTCAACACTCGTTATGTAATATAGTGAATTCCGCTCATTTCGTTTGTGTTCGCATCTGGCTGCTTTCAATATTAGTATTGACCAAAAAGGTCTAGTCAGCTGGCCTTAGTATGATTAAACCCTCGGACACGGTCGTGATAACGATAATAATAAAATAATTTTTACCTCAATTCATGTACAAGATGGGCAGTAATTCTGCTTCCAGTGGCAGCTAGGGGATGTCCCACCGCTATGGAACCGCCATTAACGTTTAATTTGTTTATGTCCAAGTTCAAGTCTTTGGCACATGATAAAGTTTGAGCTCCAAAAGCTTCGTTAATCTAAAAAGGAGAAAAAAACAATATTAGTTAAAAAAAAAATTGTTAATTTTTGGAACCTCTTGCGATAAAGAACGATTATCACAATATTCCGGTACAAATATGGATTTACAAGATAAAGTAATCACAAAAATACTAAAATAAAATAAAAAATTATCATGGCATAATTGGCAAAATAAAGATAATAATTAAAATCTGTTATAGCAAAAATGTGGTATGACGCAGACTCGTGACTCGCTTTACAAAAGTTGTAGACAATGGAATGCTCCACAAAAAATCATTACAATTTTTGTCGTTGTATGAACGATTTACAAGATATTTAGCATTTATGTAAAGTTGGCGACTGTGGTGCATATTTTTGGAACACGTCAATTTGGTGAAATATTCAGGGGAAAAGAAAAACTTGACTTTAGACTTACAATGCAAAAATTAAATTTTATTTGCCAAAATAAAAATATTATTTCGTATTGTTTGCACGTAAAAATACTTAAAATACCATATATTATTATAGTTAATAAAAAACAAAAAAAATCACAAATTTTTGATTTTTTAAATAAAAACCATTAGTTTTTGATTTTTAAGTCATGAATTTTTACACAACACATACAACAAACCATGTCAAATGAACATCCAAATATTTAAGGATAATAATCAAAAAATACAGTAAACCGCGCATGATACGTGTAGTAGAAAATAAAAGAATCATGATACAGTCAAATTAAAAAGTAATTACTCCATAACATACCTCAACTAAGTCTATATCGTCAATAGTTTTTCCAGTCGCTTTCAAGATAGCTTTAATTGCAGGTGCTGGTCCAATACCCATAATTGTCGGATCGACTCCAACAACAGAATAGGCCAATATCCTAGCCAATGGCTTAAGGCCGTTCGTAGATACTGCTTGCTCACTTGCTAATACTATTGCACCTGCACCATCACAAATTCCCTAAAAATATATATTTTTTTAATGGTGTTGTTAAAGTACGTTTCACGAAATTTGGATACGACTTAATGATTTCCTGGGTCGGTCCCATTTTGTCGACAAGAGCTTGGCACTAAACAAGTGAAGTATGAAGGGACGGACTAAGGAAAACAAGTAATGATATAATTATATTAGTGTAATCAAATGAAATAACACTTTTTTGAAATATTACTAGTTATATTTATTTACATTATAATGTCATTCTATAGATAGTTCTGTTTCGCTATCGCTATCCTCATCAAAATTAATTATAATTGGATTAATTATACGATCCAGACTAATATACGAATTTTCTACAGTTATTACGTGACGGACTGAATTTTTCCAACTACCTGGGGGAATATCATTAAAGCATTTTCGAATTAATTCTACAACACTAGAACTTAAAGTCGGAGAAATATTTTCAGACCTAACCAGTGATTTTAACTGGTGCCACATATGCTCTATGGGGTTAAAATTGCAATAATAGGGTGGGAGCCGCAGAAGCACCATCAATGTTTTTCCATGGACGCCACATACTGTTTTTTTATACGTTTGGTAAAATTATATCGGTAATACAACTAAACTCTTCCAGCAACAAATAAAAACTAACAAATTTTACCACAAAAAGATATTTAAATATAAATTAAGCAACCTAATCTACCTGATGTGCCTATATTTAATTATAATTATTACAATCCGGTCCTTTCCACATAATAATAACAAACGGTCATAAATAATGGGATCGGCCAGGTACTTTTACTGCAGTCATTAAGTTATATCCACTTTTCGTGGAACAAACTTTAACTAATAAAAATATTGCATTTTGCCCTTGTTTTGTTGACCTGTTTTGCAGGACTGTAAGCAGGATAATTCGGTAGTTTTGGGTAAGCATTATCTTTTAGGTGCAGTCAAGCTGAGAATTATAAGCTTGAGAGTTGTGCTGAGCTGATTCAAATCATTTAAAAAAAGATTTAAATGAAAAATCAAAGATATTTTTCATTATTTCATTTTAACATAAACTTTACAAAATAAATGTACTGTATGCATTTTTAAGTACGGTCATATCAACCTATACAAATTAGATAACCAGAAATAAGCAGACAGGTCATTAATGTCACGTCAGATTGTCATTATCTGGTGAAAGGGTTTGTTGAAAACACTATCATTGTGACAGCTCTGAAAGGGGTAGGTTTTTTCATGAATAAGAACGTCAAATGATCACTGCGTTCATAAGTAGGTACATTACCACCGAAATAAAATTATAATAATTTTATGAAAATAGTAGTGTGAAAGTACTCATAGATAGTATATTTTATTCGTTTAATAAAAACCTCCTATGGATTTATATGTCATGTTTCAGAGGTAAAACCCCCATCTTTAGTACTACTATGGAAACCGAAAGAGGGTGGAACTCATAACCTAATTAAATCTCAAACCCGACTATGAATTTAGAATACGAATCGTAGAACATTAAATTATCATTACTTACTGAAGCCGAGCCAGCAGTAACCAATCCATCTTTTTTGAAAATTGTCGGTAGTTTTTTCAATCCTTCCAAAGTAGTTCCAACTTTGGGATGTTCATCAACTTCAAGATTCTCGACGCCCTTCCTTACTTTAACGGGGACAGGTACTAACTCTTCTTTAAATCTACCTGCGTCTTGTGCTAAAATATAAAAAGTAAATTTATTTTCTATTAAAAACACCTAACTAGTAGAATAAAATGGCAATCCCTTATTAGATGTCCTTATGCTAAGCTTTTTGTTATAGAAATATTCATATAGTTAATGTAACTAAAAATTCTGTTGATATCATGAAGCTTGATATAAGGAACTAAAGTATCGAGAATCTATCTAAATATCCATAAAATATTATTTCATATTTTTTTGTAGTAGGTTTTTTATTACCTTCTTTCCATAATTTTTGAGACCTTAAAGCGAACTGATCAACTTCATCCCTAGTAAGCCCATATTGTGCACCCAATTTTTCAGCTGTATTAGCCATGGGCAAATTACAGTACGTATCTGTAAGGCCTGCCCATAGAGAATCTTCCAAAACGGGACTGGTGCCCAACGGAACCCCAAATCGCAGACCTCTTGCGATATGTGGGTATGCGGACATATTTTCTACACCTCCTGTTAAGGAAATTTGGGCAAATCCAGTTACTATATCCTACAAAAAAAAAACACTTTTTGTCAGTGCTGTATTATAGTAATACTAACTGAGGAAAAAACTTGCGAGATTTGCTTTCGGGGAGGAGGCGAATAGTGTAATTTTTATACAAAAACAATATAAATTTTAATTATTGTATATCTATTACCAGTTCTTTCAAGACACAAACCCTTATCATAACAATAAAACTTCCTAATAACACTTGACGGCACCGTTCCTTACATTTTAAATTCACGCGCTAACGCCGGTATTCTCCGTAAGCATTTGATCCAGATTAGATGCTCAATCCCGCTTAGATCATATTTTTGCTATGCACCGTCAACATTTGACATTTCTAATTGAGATTAAAGTAATCCGTCAAGGTTGAAATATTGCATTTGATCCAGATTAGATGCTCAATCCCGCTTAGATCATATTTTTGCTATGCACCGTCAACATTTGACGTCCCTAATTGAGATTAAAGTAATCCGGAAAAGTTGTTGGCTTAAGCGTGTTTTTATTACATTATATTATTTTATATTGGTAATTTAAGATCGAATGGAGAGCCACCGCCTGTTAAAAATACTTGTTTGCTATTTTCAGGTAATTTTTTATCAGCAGCCGGATTGCTGAACAGAAAAATCATTTTCGAATGGCAAAACAACGCTTGTTTTAGAACTTTGCTACTCCGATTGATTTTTCTATCGTTTTCGTCCTTATGAAATGGGATTTCTAAAACGGGTTTGTTCGAAACTTTTTCGAAATGATTTCGATTCAGTATTAAACTTTTGTGTCCATACCTGGCTCTTTTCCTCTATGTTTACTCGGCTACTTTTTTTGAAATTACCCATTTTTAAGAAATACTAAAAAAAATAACGTACAGACTTGTCAATAATAATTCTCGCTAAAACCATTCTGATTTTACATTATTAATTTTTTAAGTTGCGTGTGATTCGAAAGCAGTAAAGTTTGTTTACTAGATTTGTTAACAAAAAGAATGAATGAGTGAGTATATCAAATCCTCAAAAATTTGGAAACAAAATGTGGTGAAGAACAACACAAAGGTTGATGTGAATAATTTATTAGTGCATCATTTCGGAGATGAGTGGAAAAATGATCCACGTCTTTTACAAATGCGTCATAGAAAAGAACACAGTTCCAGAAATCGAAACCGTCGATGATGAAATGACACTATGTGAGAAAGTCAAAGAGGACGTGGAATTTTCTATTAACTGTTTTTGAATTTTTTTGTCCCCTCCATCCGCTATTTCTTCTTTGTATTTTTTTTTACTGAATTTAAAGTCTTTTTTATTTTTTTTGTGTGAATAAAAATAATTAAAGAAAAATTATCTTGCGTTATTTTCAAAGCTTCTTCAAGCAACTTCGATTGTTATTTTTATAACGTATAATCTACAAATATTTTTTCAAAACAACTCTTATGTTTTTCAAACATTTAAAAGAAAAAAAATTAGTATATGTGATGTAAATGCAATAAAAAGGGAAAACTATCTTAATTGTTTATATTTAATGAATTATTAGTTTTTTCTTCTACTGAGAATTTAGGAAACATGGAGATTGTCCACTTTGAAACTATACTTCTCATTTAATTGTATAAAAATCCAGTATTGCCAAATTGTTAACTAGGATTCCCAAAACGATTACGGTGCATAACAAATAAACCGGATTCAACTAAGCTGGATTTGCCAATCTCAATTAAATCTTAAAACACGTGTTTCCGGGTTTGACTTTGACATAATTTTCTTTTGTGTCATGTTTGGAAATTAGTAGTTAATATGGAAATTGAAGAGGAAATTTTCATTTAAGATGATTAGGAGATGTTAACCATCATAAATGTTGCTCTTAAAAATAGTTTTTGGTGTAATATAAGATTCGTTTTTGTAATGTAACAGTTTTAGTACTTTATTCAAATTTTTTTTTTTGAATTTTAACTTTGCTTGCAATTTAAAACTGTTTCAAGCAACAAATAACTTTTAAAATTGAATATTACAAGCCAAATTATTAAGTATTTATGTTGCCATTTTTGTCAAATGAAGAATCAAAACTAAGACAGCTTGTACTGTTCATAAAATAATAAACTAATATATTTCAAATACTATATAATGTGTGGAAAAATTATTTCCTAACCACCTGAAGAACCGCAGGGCGTAGTTTTGTCTAATATTGTAGCGTTTAAAATACTAATTCAGATTGAATGGTACTACCAAGGAAGGGAATCCCTCTCCATTGATAGAATATCACCACCTGCAGACCCGTTCCGAACTCTTTTGGTCTCGTCAGTACAGGGTAGGTGTCCATACCTATCATCAGAGAAGTCTCTACTACTTCAAGCTGTATTATAAACCTTAGTCGAGAACAAAAGAGTTCGAAACCGGTCTGTAGGTAGTGACATCCTATCAATGGAGAGAGCTTTCCTTTATTGCTAGTATTTGATATTAATACCACCTCAAAAAATACACATTGTTTTTTTTATATATTTCAATTATAAAAACATTCTTTTATTTAGCCACAAAAAATTAGAAACAATTTATTATTGGTATTGGAACATACATAAGTACCTAAAACGAGCTCGAGAAATAATCTAACACATCTTAACACGAAAGATCAACTGATCTTTAACACGAAAGTATATTCAGCTGCAAATAAAATAGCACCCTCGCGACTGCAAGAGTAGCTGGTTCCAGCTATACATGGCAATGTACTGTTGATATGCTTCCATCTTTGTGGGCTATCTTTTATGGGCCTTTATTTCCTCTCTACTTCCAGCACTAAATATGAAAAAATATCAATCCTTTGTAATAGGTGGAACTACATGAATTAAATTATGGATATTGAAAGTTCAGTGTAAAGGGGTCCATATTATGTATTAAGTTTAGCTTCGTTTGATAGCTGTAAAGAAATATTTTACTTCATAAAAAGGGAAAAGAAACTGCCAATGTTTCGTAAACAAAGGCAAATGAGATATTTCAGCTTACCTGTCGCGGATATCATGCAATTTTGCAATGATAATGTCTTTAAATATTCACTCTGCATCTTAAAAATATATTAAACACCATTGTTTCCAAAACTTTGAAGAAAATTCTGTTTTAAAGGCTACAAATTGCGAATTTCAATGATTTCTTAATGTACGTCAGAACAGAGTTTGCCGTCAGGTCAAACGAAAGTAGGGTTATCTCTTGCGTCATCCGCTTTTCCACGTCATATTTGTTGAAAATCCACTGTTGCCAATTTGTTAACTTGGATTCCCAAAACCGATTACGGTGCATAACAAATAAGTCAGATTGAACTAAGCCGGATTTACCAATTCGAACAAACCCGAACAAACCCAATTAAATCCTAAATACGGAGAATACGGGCGTATAAGAAGACGGAAAGCGCGAAGTCCACGACCACGTGAAGTCAAAACCCACCGTGGCACAACGATGATGCCTGCGGATTGTGTCGGTTACGTCAGCGAAATCGGCAGGGTTGTTAAAATAGCTAATGTACCATTTACTACGTAATTTACTACCGTAGTAAATGTAATTTGCTACCGTAGTAAATGTAATTTTGCTAAATGCTCTTACTATGTATTTTGTTATATATACTACATTTGCTACACATTGTAAAACAAAAAGCAACAGAAGAACAATAACCAAAAACTACTATTTTCTACTTTTCCAATCGAATTTCCAACTTTTAACATCAAATTTATAATAATAAAGTTGAGGTTATGTAGTATTTTTGACACTTTCATCCAATCAAAACAATAATAATTGCATTTATTACATTTACTACGTTTGCGACCTAGCACATGTAACAATGTAGTAAATTCAATTTTTCTGCGACATTAACAACCCTGTTTAACCTCCGTTTTATAGTCAATATTGGTTGGTTGAAGCGTATAGTACAGTTCACTAAGTAGAAGTATTAAGTAGATAGATGCATTTATATTAATTTAATGTTTTAAGCGGGACAAAGAAATTGTTTAGGCGGAACTGGTAAAAATTGCTGGAAGTAACAAAGTTCTCCCTCGCGAGCCGCCACTGCTTATAAAGGTTGTAAAAATATTCTTACATCAATTATTTTTCACTTTAAGATGTATACATTTTCCCTGAGAAGAAGGAGAGTTCTTACAATAATGACCGAGTGAATTGCTCGAGCGATTAATCACTTCAAATATTTATGACTAAGAAGAATGTGTTGATAAAACATCAGGGTTTGTTTTTGTAAGTTTTAGAAGTTTAGTCTAGAGTTTTTATTAAGGAAGAACAGTTGATTCTGATTTTAGAAAAAATTATATCCTTTAATTTTTTAAAAATCTACAATCGCCGCTAGTCACTCAGTGAAAACAAAACCAATGACGCGATGAATCCACTAAGGGCTTTAGCATACTGTTTTGTATGCACCTTCTCGTTTATGTGCCTTTAACAAAGACGTATGTCGTGTCAGCCTTCTGAGCGTCAAACTCGAACGTCGCCGATCGACACATTTCGGGTGGCGCGCGAAGATCGGGTATCAAGTGAAAGGCAAGGATTCGATTTTTCGATTGATTTTATAACTAGAGTAGTATTTTCTATCGATTGAAAAAATGCCCGAATATACAAGCAGTTTTTTACCTCGAGCGATCAAACTGCCAAGCAGCACATTTCGGTCGGCGTCAAGCGAAGCTCGGGTATCGAGTGAAAGGTACTAAGTAAGAAGCGACGATTTTCGCTTGAATTTATAACTCGAGCAGTTTTTTAATAATCGAGCGACGTCGGTTATTTCAATAATCGAGTACTCGAGCTGTTTTTCGTTCGAGCGATCACAACCCTAATTAAATTCTAAATAGTACTTTCGTCACACAAAACACAAAATATAAATGTCAATAATAGACTTGTCAATATTTTAATTTTGCCATTTCCGAATTGTATTTCGTTTCCAAAGTAAAACGTCGTCAGTTTTATCTTTTTTCATTAACTGAAGCAAAAAAAACCTAACACCCATAACAGGTCTTTGACATAAAATATAAAGTTATGACGCTCCTTCATTTTTTGCCCCGCCCAACTGTATGTAATTCAATGATCGGCAAGGAGGGCAGCTGATCAACATAGTTTGTTTAATTCTTATTATATAATTAAAGATTTTTGAATCAGAAAGTTTTTTTGTACCATACCCTATCATATTAAAAAATACTAGTTTTGGCGATAAACATTAATGAGAATATTTTCTTGTATTACTATATATAGTATATTTCTTATATATTTTGAGGGAAAATGTGTGTCTATGGTCTGCTGCGCCATTGAAATAAACTTATTGTTACGATTTAAAGGCTAACGATATTTTAAGTACCTGGACTCCATTAACAATAGACTGGAAGCCAGATCCGCATAACCTGTTAACAGCAAAAGCGGGTTTTTCCTGGGGAATGCCAGAATGGAGTAAAACATGTCGTGCCAGAAAACCTCCATCAACAGAGGATCCCTGAAAACAAATAATACATTAACCATCTTCAAAGTTTATAGATAATTATTATAATAACTAAATAATTGTTTATATCTGTATATATTTCAGGAAGTATTAATAAAACTATATGTGCAACGAGCGTCCATAATGAACGATTGTAGATCGCTATCAGTCGGCATTGCGCATGATATCTGACGATCAGCTTTGTTTACATGCGCGAGGCCATAAATTTGCCACTTTTGATTTTAGAGTTTGACTATCCATAGATACAAGTCGGTGCCAAAGATATTACAAACTACAGATGGAAAAATGTACATTTCTAGCCTACGCAACGACTGCAAACAGTCTTTCCCACCTTTTTCGGTCATTATTGCGCATAGCCAGATTGACATATTTATCGCAAAGGTATTTTGCAAAATCCCCATTAAAATTTTTTTAATTTGGCAAATACAACTGGTTTAAGATCAATCCGCAATTGCTCTTAAAATAAATTTATTTCCCAATAATTTTACTATAAACTGTGAAAAGGCGATGAGAGATTCTTTAAAAAAATATTATTATACTTAAAAGTATCAAACGGATCTTGAACTACTCCAACTGCACTCTGGCAACATATATTTCTATTTTACTACGATTCGGACCCAGAAGTAAGCAAAAGCTGAATAAATATTAATCTTGTAAGAGAGTGGATCATTTAAATAAGGATTTATTTTTTCATCGGTAAGTACCTATGGTTATCTTTTAATATTTAACCATCTGATATAACCAGAGTTCAACATTGTTGCCATTCAGCCAACAAACATGTAGTTCTCTCTTCCACTGATTACTGATTTTCAATAACATTTCAAACAATTACAGCTTCACTTTCCAAGAGTTTTATGAATGGATTATATATAGGATTTGTAGTTTACAATTACATACCATTGGTCGGTGCATAATAATCCACGCACTTTATTCTATACTCTCAGTCAAAATAATCGATCCATGCAATATTTAGATATTTTTTAATCGTGAATAATTGCCTTATTTTAAGTCCGATTCATACTATTCTTTTTTATACAGGATGATTGATGGTGGATGGACTATTATACGTTTATGGAGAACTAGTCATCGCATCACTTTGAAAAATTTGGGAGCTTATAGAAGTGGAGATGATCTCTTTTTTAAAAATATTTTTAGCCATGCATAGTACGTTTTTTTAAATGAAATACCCTATATTTTATCTGTTGTCCTAAAAGCTATTGCTATCTTCCTATGTATAATGTTACTATACCTGTCTTGAACAGTTTTTGACTTATGAGCATTTATTTAGCAAAATTAATTATTACAGATAACAAGTAGCCTATGGAAATTGTTTTGTAATGGTTGACATTTTGCTGTTATTCATTCAGTTGGTGTATTTAAATTTAAAGTTAAAAAAAAATGGAAGGAAACAACAACTATTCAAATGTAGTACTCATGAATGTTATTCGTTCTCGTGGGGAAAACGCCCGTTCCCGAGGTCGATGTAATCTTTTAAGTTGGTTCTCGTCATTCCGGTTTATGTTTGGAAATTAATACAAATTTCTGAAACAAGTTCGGTTCTTTAAAAAATCGAATCTGCTTCAAAACTATTGAAAATACCCAGAAACGAATATGGTAAGAATTCATGTAACTTGATAATTAAATGACAAAATTAAAAGTATGACATATCCATCACTCTGCAGAATGTTTTAAAGTTTAAGTCAAAAAACACATGTGCGAGATTTTCGATAAACTTACTTAAAATATACAAAAAGAATAATAAAAATCCGACTTAAAATCAGACAATTATTCACGATCAGAATCAATCTAAATAAAGCATGGATCGATTATCTCCACTGTGAGTGTATAAAAAATTTCTGTTGGTATGTAAAACATGCATTAACTGGTTATTGCATGCAAAATGACGTACCCTGAAAAGCTTTTCCAAATGTCTGAATAAAAAAGTAACATTTAGCACATTTTAACATTATTTCGAAATATACAACATGCAAGGGTATAGTGTAGTGTCAAAGATAAATATTAATGAGAAAGTTATATATTATATGTTTTTAACAGACACTGTAGGTATATTTAATACTATTTATATTATTTTAGGTCTGGGAACAACAAAGTCAAGATGGTAGACATGTTTACTATGTCTACCACCTACCGTATGGATATATTGCGGAAATTTTGCCAGTACTTTTTGAACTCTAGATAACCAATTCCACCAAAAACTCGTCTTTTTAGTTAGACAATGAAAAAAAAGAACTTATTTTATCCTATTGTGCGCCGCCCACAACACTTATTTGTTAAAACCGTATTAGAGCCGGCAATTTTTGTCTCTTGCGCCGGCAATGGCAATTATAATTGCACGTATTCATGCGCACTAAACCGTTCTCGATCAGCTGGCCCAATACTGTTCGCCTTGCCGGCGCAATGCGAGAATGGAATCCGTATTACAGTCGGCAATTCGAGTCTTCTGGCAATTAAAATTGAACGGATTCATGCACAGTACACTGGTCACGATCAGCTGTCTCGCATTGCCGGTGCAAGTCTGGGTAGAGATGGATTATTCTGTTATTTTTAAATGTTCATTAATTGGTCGAAGCACCTATGAACAGCTAATGGCTATTTAAACTAACTGGTACTTAAATTAATAGTTCACATTCTTTATTAAGCATGTGTACTGCTAATTCGTAGCAACTTTTTTAAACTGCCATTTGTAAGTAGCAGTTGCTGCTTTAACTGCTAATCAAAACGAACAGATTTGCCCATCTCTAATTCTGGAGATATTTTAGGGATTTCGACACTACCGACTGCTGTTCTGACTGATGGCAATGCGCCAGCTGATCGAGAACGGTTTACTGCGCATGAATTCGTGCAATTATAATTGCCATTGCACCGTAAATTTGTATTGCCGACTCTAATACGGCTTTTAGCTTAATAAAAACCAATAAAGCATACCAACAGTAAATGTACAAATCAGAACAAAGATTATTTTTTAATAATAATTTAACATGATCACTACCAAATATATTATCAAAAGAGCGTTTTGTTGTTTTGAATATAATAAGCAGGGTTTTATATAGTTATAAAGATAGCTATAAATAACATATCACACAAATAATGTACTTACCTTCTGATTAGAATTTGTAAAACATAAATTATTTAGATAAGTTTACTTATTTGTATTAACATGATGTAATATAAAAATTTACATTCTAAGGTAAGAGCAAAGCAACCCTCATCACATTTTGTCAGTGACTTTACAGTTGCACATATATTAATAATAATAGTAATTTATAATCATATTTCATTTGTAAGCCATTATAGCACTTATTTGTTTTATACTATGTATAAGTACCACAAAAAAAATTACCTAAAAACGGTCTCATGCATTTTTCTCTTGATCAATTTCAATTTGAATGTAATAACTGTTTTAATCAAGAGAAAAACGCATGAGACCATTTTCAGGCAATTTTTTCTGTTGTATATAAAATAAATAAGTGCTATAATGAACTAAAAATAAAATAATATTATTAGTGCAACTCCAAAATCACTGATAAAATGTTATGTGGCTTATTTGCTCTTTTACCTAAAGAGTTATTAAATTCAAATTGAAATTGAACATTTATTACAACTCCCAACTTAACTAAAACTTTAAAAACCTGTTTCAGTTAGAATTCAAAATTTAATTGTTTTATCAAGAAAGGTGTGCGCCTGACGGGTAAAACGCAATAAACCGTTTTCATGTAGAATTGACTAGGTTAATCAAATAGTATAAGTACCTATTTATTATATTAAACCAGAAGGGTATAATTTTTAACATAAGTACCCTAAGTATATGTATAAAATCTAATATTTTTATGAAATAAGAAGACCAATTTTTCCGAATTTTCTCAAATAACTGCATTAATTATATTGTATCTATATTAAAACAATCTTTTATAGCGAGTACCAATAACAATAATGTTTCAAACAAATATATTTTTTAGTTCCCGAGATATTTTAATAGGTCACTCACTGTGAGTAACCCTGTGTACTCTGTTTAGCAAGAAAACGTATTAAACCTTTTCCTTCTAAACATGTATACAACTTTTGAGAACCAACAGTCATATTTGTGCTCATTATTAAGTAAATATATCCATCGAGTGGCTGAGAGGAATGACTTTTGCAAAGGGGTGGATTTGTTATAGACTTGTTACTAACTTGAACTAAAAACCAAAAAAAAAAAACTGAGTGGTATTTCATACCTAACAGAAGAGGAGTAAAAAATAGAACTTACCGGACTAACATTACCAATAATAACAGTGTCTACACTTTCTGGCTTAACATTGGCAGCAGCAAGAGCAGCTTTTGCTGCTACGGTTTGTAACTCAGTAATTGAAACATTTTTAAGCTTTCCTCCATAGGTTCCAAAAACAGTCCTTTTCGCTCCAACAATAAAAACACCTAAACAAACGGAATAATAAGCAATATGCATAAAACAGAATGTAATAATTACAGGTAGGTAGGAGATTTTAAGCATAATAAATAGGAGGTTTAAAGTGGTAATAATATTAAAGGAGACTATATCAATGCCAAACATCAAACTAATTTACATGGAAACAAGTATCATCAATAGCTTTGTGGGGTTAACAGGGGATTGATATATCCATCCATAGGCAATAATAACTAGGATTCACCTGGTAAACTTTTGATATAAGAATAAATTTCTACTTTTAGGTTGCATTGTCTTTTGAGGCCAACATGAATGATAGATTTCGAGCCACACGACGTTTTTGTTTGAATTGACTTGACACGAGCATCGCACTCTGTGGGCCCCTTTACAAAATATTCCTACTTAGCAGTAAGTCCTTTTGCATTATAACATACTCCCAAATTACACAGTTGGCGATGCATTATGTGCTTACTTTTAGATATTATATTAACATTATACATACAAAATTTAGCTATGTGGCTGTAAAATATATTGATAACCAAAGTATATTTATCAAATTACACTTACCTTTTACGAGAGAAGCAGCCATTCTTTAATAAAGAGTATGAATGCACTAACGAAAGAATCACTAATAAACTAAAAAATGACCCTAGCCTAAAGTATAATATAACACAAGTACTATCTATACGGATCAAAGATCGTTATGAGAATAGCGTGGGGCGTGAGTTGCAATTTTACAAGTCAAAGTACAACACAAATAAAAAATAACAGAACTTTGAACCCCAGTCCCCGCAGAGCGCACTCATTCAAGGATATTTGTTTTATTTTGATTGTGTTTCATTGATTGGTGGAATATAATATTGGCGCAAACTAATTTTGGGCGAGTTTTTAATATCAAGTCCAAGATAACCTGTCAAATGAGTGAAATCACAGACAGGTGGTTATCGAGCTGCGTTAATTCACATGATTGGACTGTATTTTCTTCCGTTTACGTGTAATTTTCGTGCATTCACAAAACCATGTAGGTATTATGCTTGTAATTTGAAAATTTAATAAACAACCACCCCTTATATTTTATTATCTTCACGGTTTTACGAGCTATAGCCACTGTTGAATTGCAAATCCTGGCAATCTGCAACTGAGCTAGAGTAGATAAGCTTGAGATAAGCTACAAGAGTTCAAGCGCAAATATCTTCATTTTACATGTATTTTCCCATAAGGAAATTTAAGGTTTGATCTGCATTTTTTTACCGACGTCTACCGTCGCGACGCTCAGAACGGGGAGAGTGTGGGAGATGCGAGGAGATGAGGAGATGAGAGGAGTGAGGGGATGAGAGGAGAGTGAGGAGATGAGAGGAGAGTGAAGTGTGCAGAGGGATTGGGAGCAGAGTCGGAGGATTTGGTAGGGAGAGGAATGGGACGATGTGGGGGGAATAAGTGGTGAGGAATACGGATATCCGCACACTAACTAAATAAAAATGTTGGAATGTATAAAATGATTTATTTATATATATATACATTAATTTTCGTTGAACACGTGAAAAAGTTAACGTTGCTCTAACATTGCTTGGTATTGGTCCCTAACCGAACGCTCTCTTCGACTCAAAACATCTAAGAGACCGTTACAGTTAGTGACCCTTGTCAAGTTGTCAAGAAATGTTCTAACCATTCCTCAACTCTTCCACGTGTTACCCTAATTTCTTCTAAACTTATGTCTCTATCTGCTACTATAAGAGCGCGTTCTTCCATATCCTGTTGTTGACCATATCATGCAACATCTCAATGTCGTTCATTATTAACTGGTGATGAACCTCGTGTTGAATCTCGTGTTGAACCTCGTGTTGAACCTCTTGTTGAGCTCGTGTTAAACCAACTGGTCTTGGGCTTCATATTGGACCTGGAATTGATGCAGCTACAGGTGTTGGACCTCGTGTTGGTTGTGGTGTTGAATCTCGTGTTGGATCTGATCTTGAATCTCGTGTTGGATTTGATCTTAAACCTCGTGTTGGATTTGATCTTGAACATCTTGTTGAGCCTCATGTTGAACCACGTATTGCATCTGGTTTTGAACCTCTTGAACCTCTTGAACCTCTTGTTCATCCTGTTTGTCTTGGAAAGCGTCATTGAACCAGCCAAGGTCTGGTAAACCATCATTTATTATGTTGGCAACAGCTTCTACAACTTCATCCCTTGCTGGTACAACCACTATGTTTTCAATAACAAACTCTTCCCGCTAGCCTCGCCATTTTTTTGGATGCATGGTTTGGAATGCATGCTTTTTAAATTTTTTTAACTTTGTTACTTGTTAACAGGATTGTAAATTTGACTTTTTTATGCGAAAACACTTTGGCATAGGTTCCAAATAATTAAATACTAGTAAAGAACTACCAATTTGTTATAAAATTAAATAAAATAGACATGGTTTTCTATTTAAAAATAAAAAATTCAGTTCGTTTTCGGTTGAATCCGAAGTAAATGTAAGTTCTCCATTATGTTAAAAAATGTAGATTTACAATGTACTTATACTCATATACCAAATTTTATTATTGTAGTGCAAAAAAAAACAGAAACCCTTATCAGCTATTGCATTTCAGAAACACCTGGTGTATTCAATTTATCGCGAGATATAATATATGTGTGAAAGTTGTCTTTTAACCTTTATCGAGAAATCCTGTCGGATATATATTTTTCGGTAATATCTGGCTGGCATTAATAATGTTAGCTTCTAAAGAAGCGTATTTTTTTGTGGAAAGTGAATTTGTATTTAAATGTAAGTAAATAGATTTTTTTTATTACTGTTTAATTTTTCAATATTAAGGACAAAAAATTATATAGTTCGATTTTTCTATAAAGTACATGTATTAGTTAGTTGATTAGTGTTTTATTTTTTTATTAAGTACATAGAGATATATGGTATGTTCATACTTTTTTCCTTTCTTTTATTAAGTACAAAAAATATACAGAGTGTTCAATTATTTTTATTATTAGAATGATCAATTTTTCTTTAATTAATAAACATAACTGTTTTGTTTGGATCTTTTTATTATGTTAATTAGTGTTTTATTCATTTTTATTAAGTATAGGGGGGTATGTTAGAGATTTCATACTGTCTAATTATTTTTATTAAGTATAAAAAATATATAGAGTGTTAAATTTCTCCATAAAGGGTACATACAGAACCATCAAATAAGTTTTGTGGTTTAGCGTATCATAAAAAAGCGAAAAACGATTAAAAAATTGATAATTCTAATAATGAAAATAATTGAACACTCTGTATATTTTTTGTACTTAATAAAAGAAACATATATTAGACAAACAATTTTTTAATGGTTTTTCGCTTTTTTATGAAACTAAAACACAATAATAAAAAGATCCAAACAAAATAGTTATGTTTACCCTTTATAGAAAAATTGATCTAATAATAAAAATAATTGAACACTCTGTATATTTTTTGTACTTAATAAAAGAAAGGAAAAAGTTATCAACATACCATATTTTTATTTAATTTTATAACAAATTGGTAGTTCTTTACTAGTACTTATATTATTTGGAAACTATGTCAAAGTGTTTTCGCAAAAACAAATCAAATTTATCCCGGAAATACAATTTTTTTGAATTGTTGATAGTTAATTAATGTTAACAATGATTTTTATCACCCCGTATTTATAACAATCCTAAGACCATACAGCAAGAAAAATAATTTTTTGATAACAGATTATACCTCTTAATTAATTTCTTAAGAAACATACTGGTAATAAATCAAACGGCAAAACTGGATAACTTTCATTTTTAATGTGATTTTGTTTAGTATAATGCCTTTTTTGTTCTCGTAGATGTTCATTCACAATCCTGTTAACAAGTAACAAAGTTAACAAAAAAAATAAAAAAATAATGCATACCAAACCATCGATCCAAAAAATGGCGAGGCTAGCCGGAAGAGTTTGTTATTGAAAACATAGTGGTTGCACCAGCAAGGGATGAAGTTGAAGAAGCTGTTGCCAACATAATAAATGATGGTTTACCAGACCTTGACGCCTTCCAAGACAATCAGGATCAACAAGAGGTTCAATAGGTTCAAGACCAGATGCAACACGTGGTTCAACAAGATGTTCAAGATCAAATCCAACACGAGGTTCAAGATCAGATCCAACATGAGGTTCAACACCGCAACGAACACGAGGTGCGAAACCTGGAGCTGGATCAACACGAGGCTCAACAAGAGGTTCAACACGAGGTTGAACACTAGGTTCGACACGAGGTTCAACACCAGTTAATAATGAACGACATTGAGATGTTGGATGATGCTCAATAACAGGATATGGAAGAACGCGCTCTTATAGTAGCAGATAGACATAAGTTTAGAAGAAATTAGGGTAACACGTGGAAGAGTTGAGGAATGATTAGAACATTTATTGACAAGGGTCACTAACTGTAACGATCTCTTAGATGTTTTGAGTTGAGGAGAGCGTTCGGTTAGGGACCAATGTTGGAGCAACGTCAACTTTTTCACGTGTTCAACGAAAATTAATTTGTAAATGTATATATATATAAATAAATAAATAAATCATTTTATACATTCCAACATTTTTATTCAGTTAGTATGTGGATATCCGTATTCCTCACCACCTCCCACCACATCATCCCACTCCTCTCCCTACCAAATCCTACCACTATGATCCCAACTCCTCTCCACACTTCACTCTCCTCTCATCTCCACACTATCCTCGTTCTGGGCGTCGCGACGGTAGGCGTCGGTAAGAAAAATGCAGATCGAACCTTAAATTTCCTTATGGGAAAATACATGTAAAAAATAACGATATTTGCGCTTGAACTCTTGTAGCATCTACTAACTAGGCATATTATTATCGTATTTAATAACAAATTGAGAGCCGTCTGTTGGTCGATGATCTACTTAAAGTCCGTTTTGTTGCAGTTGATAGCTCATATCGAGGGTTGAAGCCATAAAACAACCGTAAACCATAGGCGTTGCCAATAGTAATTACCTTATTTAATAAGAAAATTGGCCTCTGTCCATTGTTAAGTAGGATTAGGGTTAAAGTAGGTACAACAGGGGTAATTAATTTACCTATTTTTGTCTGCTTTAGGATGTTATTACGCCATTTGATGTGCGTTTGTCAAACTATGTATTTAGTTGTATTTAGATACTGCATTATCTCAAAGTTGAATTATTTCCTATACTTGTAACAATGGCTTCAAGTTTTTCGCCAACGTGTCTTCGTCAAATTAGCAAGAGTGCATATTCTCTCCGAGAAAAGACATTAATATTAAACGTGCATGATGCTCTAGTGTACCAGAAACCTGCAAGTGATGTTCGTAGCATCATTGCAGAGTGTGCCAATATGGTAGGAGTTGGAGAGGCTACTATATATAGGTTCTTGCGTGAAAGAAAATCTAAGAACCTCAGTGAGCCAAAACCACTCCCAGGAAAGAAACCGTTAGAAATTGACAATTTCATTAAAAATGGTATTAGAAGAAAAGTACATAGTTTTTATTTTGCCAAGGAAATACCAACTATAGACAAAATTTTACAAGCCATTAACTACGACGAGGACTTACCACAGCTATCACGAACGAAACTATGGAAAATACTTCATGATATGAACTTTCGATGGGAGAAGCAAAACAGAAAATCTTTTCTTATTGATAGAGCAGATATTATTTGCTGGAGACGTCAATACTTAAGATCCATCCGAAAATACCGCAGCGAAGGCAAAAACATTTTCTATTTGGATGAAACTTGGCTGAACGAAGGGCACACCGTATCTAAAGTTTGGCAAGATAAAAATATCCTAAGTTCTCGACAAGCTGTCATGGAAGGCTGGTCAACAGGACTTAGACCACCATCTGGAAAGGGACGCAGACTTATTATAACTCATATAGGAAGTTCAAATGGCTTTTTGGATCAAGGATTATTACAATTCCAGTCGAATTCTACTAAAGACTATCATGAAGAAATGACTGCTGATGTTTTCGAGGAATATTTTAAGCAAATGATAGAATACATTCCCGCTAATTCTGTAATAGTGATGGATAATGCCAGCTATCACTCTAGGCTAAAAGAGAATCTTCCCACAACTTCATGGAAAAAGGCGGAAATCGTAAACTGGTTACAACGAAAGGAATTGAGTTACGATAATACCATGGTAAAAAAAGAACTTTTGGATATTGTTAGGCTACATAAATCACAGTATAAAAAGTATGTTATTGACGAGATGGCAAGAGATCGAGGTATTAGTGCTCCGTTTACCACCTTACCATTGTGAGCTAAATCCTATCGAATTAATATGGGCTCAAGTAAAAGGATATGTTGCTAGAAATAACAAAACTTTTAAAATGCAAGAAGTGCGACACCTCTTGCTTCATTCTTTAGCAAATGTGTCATCAGAAAATTGGCAAAACGCCATAAAACATGCTATAGTAGAGGAACAAAAAATGTGGGAACTTGACAACGTAATTGACACAACTATGGAAATTGAGCCTTTAGTAATAAGCGTAGGACATGATGACTCTTCAGATTCTTCTGAGGACCATTTTATCGAGTTATAATTATTGAAATTGTCAATATT
The DNA here is from genome assembly GCA_963991005.1 of Barypeithes pellucidus. Classification (NCBI taxonomy): domain Eukaryota; kingdom Metazoa; phylum Arthropoda; class Insecta; order Coleoptera; family Curculionidae; genus Barypeithes; species Barypeithes pellucidus. The sequence goes on from OZ022556.1 coordinate 27,903,008, forward strand.
TTTTGATCTGTAAATAAATTAGTTTTCTTGTAAATAAATTCATAAAATCATAAAATCTATTACATTTAAATAAAATAATAAGCGGTTACATTAAAAACCCAACTCTCCGACCATGATGGGCCGTTTTAATCATTATCCTTTCATTTCATTTTATGGCTCTATTGTTACTTTATCTGTTACCCGGTGGAATAGGTCAAAATTTCTTCATCTTTATGCTAGATGTACGTAAAAAGACCATTTTATAGGTAAAATGCGTCTAGGGACAGCCTCTTCACCACCTCTGCACCTGTCACTACGCATGCGTAAGGATTTTCAAGGTTATTCATGTGAGTCAAGTGAGCCGAGTATCGACATCGGTAATATTTGACCTATTACGTACAAACCGGCATCCAGGCCGGAGTGTGCTAGCCCACTATAGTGATAACCAACCGTCACAAGATGATGCATTAATAAAAATCTCGTAAATTGCACCCGACAAGTTTTTTTGCATTTAGTTGTTCGCGGGCGGATATATAAGTTCAAAATTAAACTGTTTAATTTTACTTGGTAAAAGTATTTATTAAACTGTTTAACACCACTTATGATAGAAATAAAAATATAAAGAAGTTACCGCCAGAGCTGCAGTCGACTGTTTATTTGACGACCGACAATCCAATCAAGTAAGACACCGCCAGGGCGGCATCGACATAATAATTTTACGAACCGACGTCTTTATATCTGCTCGCAAAAAATAATATATTATAAGTAGAATCTTTAAGAGAGGAGTTTAATTTGTATGGGAATTGGATCAGAGAATAAAATATAAACTCCAAAATAAAGCAATAAAAACTTTATTCTCGTTAAATTATTTTACTGAGTTTTATTTAGTGAGAAACTATACAAACAATATCCTTTTGTGGTGCGTAGCCCTAATTACCCCATGGTTGTAAGGGGTGGAAAACGCAACCCCTAAAATTTACTTCCAATGTAAGTTTTTGTCTTATTATTTGTTTACCATCTAAAAATTTATTTCCGATAGCCTGTTTCATTCTAAACAAAAAATGTCTCTAGAATTTTTTGCCCAAAATAAACCAGTTCGCAGCAAAAAAATATTTTATGAACAAGATACATATCGCCATAAAACGAAAATACGAAACTAATTTATCCAGTAGGCCGCTATTAGCGATAGTGACAATTAAATTGGTGTCTGAATTTACTATGATTTCTAGATGTTATATGTTTTGTTATTAATAAATTAATTTTGTTTATTTATAAATTTTATGTACCCCCTTTAAGGGGCTGTATCTTAACAAGGGATGCTCCAATGAAGTTTCTTTATATGAAAGATCCTATCTTTTTTTCGATGAGGAATCACCCCCTTAAATGTTTTACACTTATTTAGTTACACCCTGTATATTACATTATTTGAAGATTGCGAGGAAACTTGCCACCCTGTTTCCATTTCCAAGACCGAATCCAATTGTAATACATCAGCAGTTTTATGACGCTTTCTTAGATCCTTCATTTTGCTGCATAATTTCCCCTTGTTAAATGAAATAACTCTGTCAAAAATTTTATCGCGCACAAATTTTAAAATTGCATCTATGGACTTATCTAGTCGTTTCACGTTTTTACCCTTCAAATACAAGTACTTAATAGTTCCGTGCATTCTCTCGAGATGCATATTAGTGTTAAGTCCACTATGCAATCGATGACAGTACGCCCAGGCTTCGTTTTATTCATACAATGTAGAGTGAAATAATTGGCAAAATTTAAGGTTTGTGGATCTTCTGACAATGACTGTACAAAATTATGCATCATGATGTAAAATGTGGTGACATCTGTCTCTTGTAATAATGTTTGCAGCTTTCCGTCAACAACAATCTATTAAAAAACACATCATTTAGTAAAAAAGAAGCTATAAAAATGCAAAAAATAAATAACTTTCCTGCTCAAAAAATACTTTTAATTTTTGAGTACCTACATACAGGGTCTGACGGTAATTTTTCAATTTTTATATAGAAAAGATGTCTGGAACAAAAATGTGCTACTTATTTTCTTAATGGCGCACCTTGTATATTATTCCATATTTGGATTTTGTGGATAAATCTGAGAATTTTTTACATTCAATAACACTATTATAATATGGCTATATTTCACTATCTTTCTTAACAGATTTTTACAGGCTGTAATCAGTATTGAGATAATAAGTAGTTACTTAAGGAATAAATAAATTACCTGCTTTTCCTTGCTAGCAATTTTAGTCAAGTTTTTCTTCCATGCTCGTTTCACGTGCCACGTACAAAATAATCTGTAATTGTATAAATGATATAGTAATTGAAAGACAATCTAAAACTAATACTATACCTAAACTCTGCTGGAAACATTATTTGGATCCAGGCATTATAGTATGATTCGGCCATGTCTGACATGAATACTTTCGGCGTAAGTTGCCTTTGGAGGCGATCTCTAATGCAAGAAAAAAATAATTTCATTACTTCTTCATCTGCTCGATTAGAGATTAAGAATGCACAGGGAAATCCTTTTCGTAAATCGTCTAATATCAACAAAGTATGTAACTCAAACCCATAGGCATTGAGACCATGTGTCCCATCAAGACATACACAATCTTGGCTGTATTTCTGCATCATTTCCATTTGGCCTTGCGTCATTATCACCAATACAAAATCTTCTTTTTTTAATTTTGAATTTTCTTCGCACATGATATCCTGAGGCTTATAAAACAGAACACTTCCATTGCTTTTCATCTCTTCTACCCAAGCTTCGACACTAACTGCATCATTTTTATTGCGGATGGATTCAGAGTTTAAATTAAAACTTTGTTCAATGTTAAAAAGATCCTTTTTTGTCAGTAGATGCTCACGTTCAAGTTCACAATTAAGAGAATCTTGAATCCCACCTAAAATTGTGGGAAAGGGTATTTTTGCTGCTATTTTTGCTGCAAACTTTTCCCTTTCCGGCCTACTTAATGGTAAATGTCGTAGATCATTAGTATGGCCTACATGAGTTTTGTTGAATGTTACGGTACATTGGCCATCGTCTTTTGTAAAAACTAATTTTATTCCAGCTGGACAAAAGCCGTTAAGTTTGTTGCTGCCTTGGATTTTTAAATGCCTGGTGTTATTTCCTTTCCTTTTGTACGTGCCCGATCGATGACAAATATAATTCGAAACTATGGAATGTTGAGAATAGCTTGATCCTTTCCATTTTACAAAAGAACTTCTATCTTTATACTAAATTTGTAATTTCCAAGTTTGGCACTCTATTTTGATATCATGGTTCTTTTCCAAATGATCAGTCAAATTCGCTCTTGTTGCTTCTCGGCATTGACATAAACAACCAGGGTTGCCAATATGTGGGTAATTCCCCAAAATGTGGGGAATTTTGTTGAATGTGGGGATTCTGTGGGGAATTGTTATTTGTGGGGAATTTTACTGAACCTGAGATTTCCCGATTTAATTTAAATTATCTAGGTAACTAAATATCATATTTGACGGTCACCGCTGATATGTGCAGTTTTAGTTATTGGGGGAGGCTCTCATTTCTTTAAAGGCCTTGACCGTCCTTGACTAAACGCTTTACGTTGACTCACTCGGGGTGGTTGGTCTTATTTTCGACTGCGTTCGGCCTAGCTCGGCCCGACTCCGGCGCATGGTATAAAGAACCGTTGGCTTTCTTTATAGCAGCAGCTTTCTTTCCATCCTAGTTTTCGAATTTAACTTGACGATAATTATTGTGTGTTTGTGTATAATATATCGGATTTGTGATTGATAACTTTAAATAGTTGATCAACAGGTATCTATATCGGCTATCGTATTTAGTACTATAGGTAGGTGAGTATATTTTATTTTTTTATATAATATGCAGGTTAAGCAGAATCCAGTTAAATATTATTTATTAATTTAATAATATTAAAATAACCATTTGTTAAATATTATGTTTATTTGTTAATTTAATAATATTAAAATAACCATTTGTTATATATTATGTTTATTTATATTGTAATACAATATTTATATTAAAGTATAAGTTTTTTTTACAAAGATGAATAAATAATCGTTTTGTTTATAATAAATTCCTATTCCCCAAATTTCAAAATACTATATAAAGCCGAATAAATTCTAATGTGGGGTATTGTGGGTAATCGCGAACCTTGTTGTGGGTATTTCTTCCGAGAAGCATTGGCAACCCTGTAAACAACACTTAAAAGCTGAATTTGGATTAATCACCGCAGATGTAGTATAATTATGAATATTTTTAAAATGTCTAATTAAAGATGACTGCCTAGAAAAGGTCTTTTCACACTCATCACATTTAAAAACTTTACTATTTGTCTGTTCCATTATTAATTCTTTTCTTCTATGCAAACACCAGCGATAATAACGAACGAATAACTGAGGTTATGTTATTTATTTTCGGCGGGATAATGAAACTAGCTGCAGACAATTGAGACGTATGCGCTCACTTGACTCACATGAATATTCTTGAAAAGTCTTACGCATGCGTAGTGACAGGTGAAGAGGCTGTCCTCAGATGCGAGTTTAGGCCACCGGGCCCTTGTTTTGAATCTTTAATGAGGGTATCGAGCTATCAACGGCAACGAAACAGACTTTAACATCTGAGACGGCAGTTTTCGTCATTGCTTGTATTTTTTTTCTATTGGGATTCTTCCCCTAAAAAGTATATGAGAATTGAGGATGATGTGCACAGTGCCACATGGGATTTTGGGATTATCGTGAATTTTTTAAGATTTCATTGTAGTGTGCTTCTATAGCTTTTTGTGATAGCTTATTATTTTAGTATTAAATTAATATTATAATTGACCCCCCAAACTAACTTGTGAATTTTCCTCGAGATAGAACCTCGCTTCGCGTCTCGGTAAACTACCTAATCTCAATAGTTTATTTTCGCACTTAGAAGGTTGGTCCTTTGTCACGACGTTCTACTTGAGTAGCAAAAAGGTCGTTAGTTCCCACTTTCATTGGACTCTCAAATCACCAGATTGAACATAAACCAAAAAAAGGTCGCCGCTGGTACACAGAGTAATGTGACCAAAAAAAAGTCGTCTTTTATATGGGACCGCACCTCCACAAGAAATTAGCTCACGGCGCCATTGATTACTTTTCACGGCGTCCCAGGGGGCCGCCGGACACTGGTTGGAACCCTTGTGATCAATAAAGCATTTCCCCCCCTTCCCCTGAACATAAGAGAAAGAAATGATGCATCGTGAATCTTATTTTTTATAAATGGCAAAAGCGTTTGGGAAAACAAATTTTTTCGAAATATGAAATTTTTGGCCCATTGTAAAGTGCATAGAAAGACTTTACCATAACAAATAAATAACTATTTTATTTTATATTTAGAAACGCAAAACTTTTATGTTTATATTTTTATTAAACAATTTAATCAACGAAATTCTTATACAATACATATTTTCAAAAATCTAAACATTCTCCATTAAATGTGTAAATTGACTCAATAGGAGATACAGATGGTCCCCTATCTTATTGGATAATACCTTGTGACCTCATTATCTTACTAATTAAGGTGCTTAGTATTCGGACCTAATCGCATTTTCTTGTTATGAAAAATAAACTATAGCTTCAGTTAAATTTGTATGCAGATTAAACATAAATAAATAATCAATTGGCTGCAATTAATTCTAAAAATTAATTATTTTCTATTATGTCCTTTTTACAGTTGATATTCAATTCTATGATCGAATTCCCACAAAAATAAAAAATTTCCTTTGAATTATTTATTTAATAAACATAATTTTTTGAGAGCAGATATAACGAAGCCGACGACGTCTCCTCAACTAATTGGACCCATGCCGGCCTGCTGGTGTTCAAATAAGCCGTCTCTTAAAATAAATAATTTTTAATTCCCCTGGTGGGAATTCCATCACTGAATTGAATATCAACTATAAGTAAATGTTTATAAACTATTTAAAAATAAATACAAGCATTGTCTTAAGTTTAATTTTTATTATTTGATCGAATTAAACGAATAGTAAAAATTCTCTCTAAAGAAATATTATAACTATAAAGGAGTCGCCGACGAAGCAAGGTGTTCACCAGGGGTCGGCAATCTACGGCTCGCGAGCCGCATGCGGCTCTTTCGATGTTAAGGTGTGTCTCTTTCGATATCAAATTGCGGCCTTTAGTGACTCTTTAAAAACTGAGAAATTGTGTAAATTATAACTTTTGGCTCTTCCGTCTCAAAAGGTTGCAGACCCCTGGACCTAAGCGATGACGCACACCTGACATACAAATGTCCGTCAGATTTGTAGCTCGGCATTTACTTATTTCACTTAACGCGTAGACGTCCTAAGTTAGCACACACTTGAGTCAAATGTGCGGGACTCCAAGAAGTGAAAGAAGTATAGAAATGTAAAATTTTGCAGTTAGGACCTTTCATGTTTAGGGAAGTATAATAATATGTCGAGCCACAAATCTGGCGCCACATTTCTGGCGCTACATTTATAACTCAGGTATGCGGCGCCGCTCATTGAGAGAAGATGTTTTATATCCACGTAAAAAATATTTTATTTTTGAAGATATTTCTATTTAAATTCGATCAAAGTTGAATTTCTAAATTTCTATTATTTTCTAATATTAATTTTTTGGAAATTTTTCTCGTGCTAAAACTTTTCTTGTGTTAAAAACAGTAGTTGCTGAAAAAAGACCCAAATATATAGGGTGTTATGGAAATGACGTATTATATTTAAATGGGTAACTCCTTGAGTGTCATAGAGAAAGTCTACATACTTTTTTTTTTAAATCGAATATCTAAATACTAAGGTGAAAACCCTTTTTACCCACATACTGTCGCGCCGTTCGATTTGGATTCACTCAGCAACAATGTGGGTCACTAGAGTATACTAACCGTGTTGTCAGCTCACACCGCGTGTCTCGCCCAGTGCTGCCAGAGCTACCGCTTTTACGGTAGATCTACCGCTTTGAGAGTCGTAAAAAATGAAAATACGGTAGTCTACCGCTTTTTAAGAGTCGTAAAAATGAGAAGCAGAAGCAAAACAACCGAAATTAAAATTGAATTTAGTAGGTTTTCCCTTTCAAAATTATCATTAGAATAATTTTTTTTTCTTTTAGTAACTTGCTAAACAAAGTTCTTTATGTGTACCGCCTACTGTTTTCTATTTGTGTTTAATTTTATCTTTTTTCTTAGTATTTTGTTTAAAAAAATCTATTTTATGTGGTACCGTGCACCGTCTACCGTAATCTACCGTTTTTTAAATGTCGAATCTACCGTTTTTGTCATTTTCGATCTGGCAGCACTGGTCTCGCCCTTGCGCAGTATGTTTCGAGCCTTGGGCTGGAGTGACGCTGTCGAGGGTTCCACGTGCTTGACGTATACAAATTTTAAACGTTTTGTTAGTTGTAGCAGTACCCGATTTTTTTCCTGTTGTGAAATAATTCATAATAATAAATGTTGTGATGTGATTTCAAATTTGTGTGATAACTGTTGAGCTGTTGAAAAACATACTTTTTGTGTTTTATTTTTTTATGGAATTTAATTATAAAACGGATTATTTTAAAATAGGTTCGAAGGTAAGAAAGAGAGTATGTACCTTAAAATTGTAGTTTTTTTTTTAAAAACTTTGAAATAGAAGTGATGACGCGTGTCAAAGATGTCTTGTTGTCAGAAACTGAACACGTGTTCTGTGTTGCAATATGAGAACACTGCCTATAATGCGCTAACCTCTTTTGAACCTCGAGACTGACTCAATAAACTATTGATTGCAAAGGTCTTCAGGAGCGGCCACATAAATTTTGAGATTTAAAGTGTATATTTCGTTTAATAATTCAAAGATGCGTTTATGGTTATTTTTCTTCAATTTATTTTCATCTCGGGATTTGCTGGTTTAAATATAATAAGTAATTTCCATAACACCCTGTATATATTTTCTAGATTGAAAGAGGGACACAGGTTTCCCAAACTTAGCCCACACTGTTTTTATTTAATTTATTTTGATTTAAATCGAATTTTAATACCTATATAATATAAACTATTTTATTTTTTGAGTCGATATAATAATTATAAAACATACAACAATTTAACTTTATAAAGGGAACGAAGTACTTCAATTACCCGATACCTAGATTGGGTGATGAATGAATAGATGAAACAAATGTCAATATTTTTTTGGAAATATTATTAATTTTTCTCTTACATTAAATAATTTTAAGGGGACGTCATTTGTTTCATCGTAGTTACCATTTTCTTCATCCATTTATTTTCATGGCCAATAATGTTTCCCGTTTATAACAGGGGTGGTCGACCTTTTTGGGAAGAGTGCCACTATATCAGAAAAAAATATTATGAGTGCCACTTCCAATTTTTCCAAAAATAATGATATTTATTGGCCGATTATGGGATCTTTACGCAAATAGCACATTTTTTTCAAATACGAGTAAGTCTGAGTTGTGGAGATAAAGAAAAAATAGTATAATAAATAAAATAAAAGTACAAATTAAATTTTATTATAATAAACATTTTTAAAGGTTCAGTCAGATAGATTATGCACAAAATAAAAATGAATAACTTGAAACATTCATTTTTAAATAATTATTAAACCGTCAGTAATTAATGTGGATTTTGAGTTTGTAGTGTTTTTACAAAGTCATCTGTTTGTAGTTCTTGAAGATGCTAACAAAATTAGGTGCTTTACCTTCATATTAATCTTGAAAGATTTTTGATTTTATCACGTTCATAATAGAAAACAGTTGTTCATAGAAATATGTTGAACCAATGATCCAAATTTGCAACAATATCCGACAGCCAAATCATATAAATTTGGAAAATTGCTAGTTGGTACAAATTCCCAAAATTTAATGCAAGTATATATACCTAATTTGGATCACTGGTAGTTGAAATAAGACCTACATTTGTTCTCCAGTGTAGTATGTTGCTGTAGGTCAATGAATGAATATCAGGCGGGTAACAATTAAAGTTTTGCAGAGAAATTGGAAAAGGATTTGTGAAAAGATCAACAATTTTATATTACCTTGAAAATCATGAAATCTAGCATTGAATGAATCTTGCAAAATGGATATTAAATTTTTAAACCATAGTTCGGAGCATTATTGGCTTTGGTAGGTAGTTTCTGCATTAATGTGAAATGTGTTCATTTTTTCCCAAAATCTAGACAAATCCGCATCTTTTACAGATCTTCAGAAATTTGCTGAAGACGACATATTAAATCCCGGCGTGCCACATTGTGGCAAACTTCCCGCGGTTTGGCCACCCCTGGTTTACAACTCTAGAACTGAAACAATATCTGCCGCGACTGTACATAGATCGATAGTGAGGAAAAGCAAACTAATACAGGGTGTTATGGAAATGGCTTATATACAGTGGCGTAACTATATAAACGGGGGCCCCAGACAATTTCTCAGAAGGAGGCCCTTACCAGGGAAATATGTTACATTATTTCACCCCCCCCCCCCCCCCCCCCCCCCGCTATAATATTTAAAGCTGATAATTTTAAAGGGATGTATCCCGTATAGCACCAAATTCCCGTTCCATTGCCGCTGAAACTAGACGGGAATCCAACGGGTTCCCGTTTCCTTCCCATGAGGTTCCCAATGTCTCAAAACCGGGATTCCATTCAATATTACGGGAACCGAACAAGAGTCGAAGGGGAATCGAACGAGAATTTCGGGTTTGTTTTTTCGGTATTCAAGTTCACGGTAATGTGGTGCTGTACGAGATTCGAGGTATGGATATTGTGAGACGTTCGAACAAAAATTGATCTATGTTAAACTTTTTATTCTGATGGTACAATACGAAAATGAAAAACAGTCCATAACACGCCAAGTTTTCGAAATTTTCATATTCAATTTTAGAATTTTATACATGCGAATAATTTGATCAAGGTTACTTCTCAATCGATTGGCTATTCTATGTTCGATAGACAAAATACTCAAGCAACTTAAACGATCCTGGCCCATTGTACTTCGCAGGTAAGTTTTAATAATTTTTAATTTCGAAAACGATCTCTCAGCCGTAGCAACTGTGACCGAAATTATTGAAAACTAGAGCTGTGCAAACTTCTTGAAAACTCGTAGCCAAAGCAACATTTTCTATAATCAATAAATCCGCAAGTTGCTTGACAGAATTCAGTTTCTCAATTTGGGGTTTGAGACACGATCGGAGGGATAACAGCTGTTATGGAAATTTGTTACTGATGTCTTCAGCATAAGTAACTGCAAGATTTAAAGCTTCCGTGTACAGTTCTTGATCTGTCAGTTTGGTCAGTTCTTTGGGTTGGAGTACTCAAAAAGTTTTTATCACATCGCTTAAACTTTTGAATCGATTGATTAATTCATTGCAAATGATATCGAGACACCCATAAAAAATATTCACACGGAATCGTGCCTTTCCATCGGATAGTCCTTCGTCTTCACATAATTCTTCGAAATATTTTTTGTTTTTCTTGACGCGCTTGTTGCAAAACTCAACGTTGATTCCCCAATCAGCACTCAGTTGGATCGGCTGTTTTCTTGCTCCCTCGTAGTCATTTCTAAATTCTTGTAGTTTGCTTGAGAAAGGTCGACGTCTGGCTATTGAAGAACTTTCGTAACTAGATTTGTTGTCGTCAGAACTTTTGTGTGCAAAACAACTTGAAGAACGAATTCAAAATTTTCCATTTTTTTTAGGTTCGTTTCGCTCAGTTTTCGAATTACTAGTGATAATGATTTTTTTTCGTTCACCACTTTTGTTGTCATTCGTTCGCTCATTGGACTGTGTCTTCATATCAAAATTTGCTAGTTTAAATATAATAAATCATTTCTATAACACCCTGTATGTTATCGACGATTTACATTCTATACTGTAATAATGTGAAGGATTTGAATTCCCCATATCAATCTTTTAATTTAATAAAATTAAATTTGTTAAAGTAGGTATATTATATTAAATTCAGTCTTACAGTTAATAACCTAATTAAATATCAGCAGAAGGCGTCTTTCTTCTAACATATTTATTGAAGTAGTCTGGTCTCCAGCATTTGCACGAACCCGGAATTAGGAACCAGTCATAGTAAAGTCTTACTTGGAAGCAACCCAACGCGTCGATACCGTCGCAGTGAGTTGGTCGAATTGTGGTTGGCGGTTCTGGTACGCCTGGTTGAAGACCTGCTCGCTTTTGGAGATATTGTTGATAATTCTATAATAAAAAAAACTATTGTTTAACTCTGAATACTTACTTTGACGGCACTAATATGCACCGATTCTAAATTCCTGTCTCATAATTAAATTCCTAAAACCCACTTGAATAAAATCTAACCCTAGAGGTAATTAATACATTGGTTCCTTGAGTTCGATAAAGTTTTTGAGATAATTTTTTCTATTGTTTAATTATAGATAAAAAAATTAATTACAAATATAGAAAGCTTTATTGATGTGTTAAATGTATCCGGGTATCCTACTTATAATGGAAAAGCTTATATTTTCGGTAGTTCTGAATTGGTTGTTTTGAATTTTGTTGTATTTACGTATGATCCCAAAGCGCCCATCCCATTGCTTAAAATTTTAGTTCATTGGCGTACGGATTTATAGGGGTTTTAATTATAAGAGTAAAGTATCTTTAGCGATTATTTTATTTCAAAACTAATATCAGAAGTCGATTTGGCATCAACAAACCCGAACAAACCCAAAATGACCAAACACGGAATTTCACTAAATTGACACAACTATAGTAGCGTGCGTATTTTACTATTATTTATTTTTAAAAATATTTACATCTAAAATATGCTATAACGATGAAGCCAATTACTAAAGGGTATCATTTAACGTTAGCAAAATATTCTAATTTTTGCGAATAGAAAAATGTAATCGGTCAGCCAAAATGGCTAGTTGGTCAGCAACTTATGGACAGCAAACATTTCTGAACCGTGACAGTGGCCTGTGAAAACAAGTGAAAACCCGTCCCAGCTACACCTTTTGTAGCAGATTTCCTTCTGTATTCGGCAGAAGAAAACACAAGAAAGTTACCTCTGAAGTAAACTGCTTCTAGACATGTTTGTTCCTACTGACCAAGTGTAAACTCTTGCTGACCAAGAAATCATTTCGCAGCTCGACTGTTAATAACGGGAAACCATTTATTACTTCTCATTGCTAAAAATATTGACTGTTTAACTATTCGATCTAAAAAAATACTATAAGTTAAAAGCAGTAGCGTGCTGTATTTTCTACTATAAAATTTATACTAATAATTTATTTTTGCAATGTGAAAAATTAGAAAAAGAATCAAACAGACAATACTAATTTGACCAGTTGGCCATGTAAACAACATATTATTTAAAATAATTATGATTGCAAGAATAAAAGATTGATGTCCTATGTAATAAAGTTTAATTTTATTGCAGAAAATGCAGTACGCCACTGCCTTTAACGTTTAGTATCGTTTTAGATGAAGCAGTTAAACAGTTAACATTTTTGCTAATTAGCTTGGTCCTTATCAAGCGTATTTAAGATGTAAATATTTTTAAGAAGGAAATAGAAATAAAATTAATCATACGCACTCCACTGGTGGTATGAATTTATTGAAATTTTGTATTTGGGCGTTTTTGGGGATGACAAATCAACTTCTGATATTAGTTTTGAAATAAAATAATCGCTAAAGGTATTTTACTCTTAGAGTTATTATTTTAAAACCTCTATAAATGTGTACGCCAATGAGTTAACTCAACTTTTAAGCAATAGAAAAGTGCGCCCAGGATCATCCGTAACCACACCAAAATTAAAAACAATAAATTCAGAAAAATCTACAATATAAGCTTGTTTCCGTTATAAGTGACCTTGTGGTAATATACTTATAAGTAAACTTAACATAAGCTAACTTTTTTAGTTGAAAAGATAGACCTATAGTTCCTGGAGCAAAGTTTTAGGAATTAGTTTAACTAAGTAAAATGTGTGAAAAAAATGAACGCGCTGTTGCCATATTTGGCGCTATTTAAAAAATTGTTTTTCTTAAACGGCAACACCGTATTTTTTTAACAAATTTCTATACATCTCGGGAGTCTAGACAAAACTTAAAGAGTGCAAGTTTTTTTTATAATAGTGGCGGTTTATGAGCTAATACAACACAAAATATTAAAAGAATAGCAATAGTAATTAAAACTAGCCATACAACGGGAAATTCAAAACATAACCCCTCAAATGTTACATAATGTTAAGAGAAATTTTGTGAACGTATTTGTTGCTGCAGAACTCAACAAGGAAATCAGTTCGCACATTTAAAAAAAATTTATGTTAAGCAGTGGCGGCTCGTGACCTATGATAGAGGGGGTTCACAAGTATGGTGAAATTATTTTAAAAATTTTATTTTTGTGTGACGACCAAACAATTACTTTCTAGGCGTTTTAAATGTAGGAAGAAAAAAAGTAATAAGACAGGCGTCATTAGGCGCAACCAAGACGAGAACAATAGTTAACTGTTTTATGACGAGAACGAATCGAGCCACGAGACTGACAAGCTGGCATTCTTCATATTTTCAGTGTGTTTTAGTTTAAATCCTTAACTAAAATGGTTTAAAATCATATCGAGCATCATTTATCGACCCTACACAATAGTGCTTAAACGTAAAGTTCATTCTTCGGTTCTTAGTTGTAGAAAATTGATCAATAGCAGCCTCATTAAGTTTGGAATACCCTCTATAAATTCTTTTCATATATTTCATTTTTAAACTTTCTAATAAAGTCCCTAGATTTACCCTTTGTGGTTGCGTTAAATTGCACTTCAATTTTTTGCTCCAAACTCAAAGAGCTAAAGTTATTTCTTAAATAGTCCACCGTCAACTATTCATTTTAACTTAATAAACATATAATATTAAAATATTAAAACATACACGCTCGAATTTCTAACTAGATGCACGAACAGACAACAGCGCGGTGCACACAAGAACTGTGCGCCTTTTCCATGTTAAATCGCCATCGCCGCGCTATCCCCCGCTGCCACCCGCCACCTGTTACTACAGAAAAACTGCACTACTTAATCGCACGTGCGAGCAAGTCTAGTCATAATCGTCATTTACCTCGACCGAGGCACGGTTGCCGGATCAATACAGTTTGGTTTGATGGGATGATAAAATATTAGGGAGGGTCAGACTTTTTTAGTTTGACGTTACGATAAAATATTAGTGAGCGTCGGACTTTATACGATAAATAATATTCAATGAATATAAATTAATATTTTTTATTCGTTTTGTTTTGGGGGTATGCATGCGCATGTGCCCCTGTGGAAGAACCGCCACTGATGTTAAGTAGTTAATTTTTATTACTATTGCTATTCTGTTAATGTTGGAAAATAAATTTAAGTTTAGGCACTCTTTTTATTTTGCGTAGAACCATAAGTTGTATCAAAATTTGTTAAACACATGCGGTGTTGCCATTTAAGAATATAAGGTTTTTAAATAGCACCCAATCCGGCAACATCGCGTTTAGTTTTTCCATACATTTTACTTAGTTGAATTCCTAAGACTTTGCTTCAGGAACTATCTTTTCGAATAAATAAGTTACCCTATATCAAGTTATAAAAAAATAACCCTGTATATGCAATACTCTCATCGAGAAATTTAAGGTTAATTTTCTTGTAAGTGTAAGTAAGTAAATCACAATACGATCGGACATGTAAATGTTACATCTCAGGGGACCATGTATTTTAAATATATTCACCCCTCCTGCCCATCTCCTGACTTTCACCCTTAAAATCTAAAATGGATATAAGGATACCTTATTCTAAAGGGAACTTTTCTACCTTGCTTGTTAGAATCGAGTAAGTAATGGTTTCTCAGAAATAATGCTAAAAAGAAAATTAAAATTTAAAAGTGACAAAAATTTATTAACAAAACTGTCAATCAAGTAACTATTGAAAATATCCACCTCCAACCTCCATGCAATTATAAAGGTAATATTCCTCTTATTCGTCGGAACACGTACTTATTGTCGTCTAAAGAATTGGGTTGCGTAGCATAAATTTTAGATTTTAAATGTCCCCACGAGAAACAGTCCCGTTGTGACAAATCATGAGATCTTACAGGTCATTCAATAGGACCCCTTTCTCCCAATCGATCTACCTGGAAAATTTGAATCCAGAAACTGCCTTACAGGAAACGCATGGTATGGTGCCCCATATTTGGGAAAAATTAGATTTGCTGCTCGACAACGGTCATCTTCTTCAATGGCATTCGTTAAAGCAGGGCCAATAGTGTTCGTACTCTGATTTATTCACTTACAAGAAAAAATTAACCAGGGTGGAAAGTTTTCGATGGGATATTAGATACAAACCTGAAAATCTTGCACTGGAGGAGGTTGTGATCCAGCTATTGGATTTCTTTGAGGATTTGTTGTATCACTACTACTTAAAACGGTATCGGGATAATATATTTCGGCTACTAAAAGACTGGACCATCGTGGAGATGATAAACATCCACCTTCGAGATAGTGACATCGGGATTGGAGACATCTAAAATAGAAAGAAAGAAAATCTTTGCAAGATTTAAGAGCATATTTTCTTTATTATTGTAAGACAAAAAGTTTACACACAATCAATGATCTAAAAATTTAAAAAATGTCTGTCCCGAGATAATTTTTTTTATATATCAAAATGACACATAGAATAAAAAAATTTCGTTTGCGCTTCTAGTATCACCGATATCCGCTCTATATTTCTCAGCAAACTGTCAAATTGTTATCATAGTTTTAATAATAACATGACATTTGAAAAAAGATAGCTCATTTGTCCTTTTTCTCCGGCGTTTGTGATAGCAGCCGTCTACGATTCTCTTGTTATTCTTTATAAAGCCCAATATGTTGAGAATAATCAAGGCGGCTTTGTTTACCATGCGATTTACTTTACAGTGCGTAATGCGTTTAACTTACTTAGATAGTAAATGGACGTTTTTTACTATTTACGATAAGGATCATATCGATTGATGATTGTGAATTGTAACAAAATTCCTGTAAATCCAAATATAGGAAGCAGATTTCTTTAATAATAATTGTTTAAAAATCTATTTAAGAAATAAAAAGTCTATGCTTTTCAGGTGGTATTAATATCAAATACCAATATGGAAAATTATTATTTTCCAGACCACCCTATGATCCTTATACAATAAGGGCGTATTTTTTTCTACACAGTAGCACTTTAAAATACTATTTCAGATTGAATGTCATGAATGGTACTACAAAGAAAAGGAAGGAAGCCCTCTCCATTGATAGGATGCATCCTACTATGTAGACAAAAATACGCCCTTATTGTGTAAGGTTCTTAGGGTGGTCTGGGAAATAATAATTTTCCATATTGGTATTTAATAATTGTTTAATATTTAAAATTTAAAACTAATTTTTTTTTACCTGGTTACTTCAACTGTTTGAGTGAAGTATCCTTCATAAGGAATTTGCACAACATATCTCCACGTGCCTTGATAATTTTTGGCAAAAACTGGTGTAGCATATTCTACTTTTGCTGGACACGGCGTTGGGGGACCCTCGTATCTGCTTGGGGATACACTGCTATCATCTCTCCTTTCAATTGGCAAATTTTGTGAATTAACCACTTGGGGGGAATTTGGTTCGCCGTTTATAACTTTGTAAATTGTGCAGAAAATTCCTCCTTGATCACAGAATTTTCTGGCTTGTCTTTCAGTTCCTTTAATTGGTAATGATTCGTTTTTGGATATTGTTTGATTTTGGTCCTGGTCTGTTGATCTCCTGACTCTATCATTTCTGTCGTTATAATCGTAAGGACCAATCCTAAAATTTGTTGTCATTAAGGGTGGATTTAGCTTCCTGTCATAGGGGTTCGACTAATAATCATAAAAACCCGTAAGTCCACATGTTAGCAAAATTGACATTTTTGTGCTTCCAAAGGTAATCTATAGTTTAAGAAAATATCTTAAAATGAGGATCCCACATTAGCAAACAGAGCCAGCCATCTAAATTGCAACAATTCAAATAAAAAATATGCCGTGTCTTAACAGGTTAGAAAGAGACGAGAGTCATCAACTGATCAATATTTATTTTCGTGAAGTTTTAGCCGTTAATAATAAAGCTTTTTAGTTAATTTATTGATATTTTGATTGGCTGACATGTTGATTCGGGTATCAAGCAAGTGTCGGGAATATCTGTGACAAAATTTTGAAAATAATTTATTTTTGAAATTGTTATTATTATTCTTATTACATTATATTTTCTTAAACGCAATTCTCTCATGCCGTTTTCCAATCCTTTAACTGTACGAATCCAGTTTTAGAGAAAACAATTCGGTATATTTGGCCAAAGCTTCACATAAAATAATGCCTGCTTGGCAACCTTTGATTAAACGCATTAATTAGAAAATAAATCTGCGTATTTTGACGCCCTGAAAATTTTATATTTTATTACTTAGGAGGTTTTCTGATTAAGGCGACGATATGGACAGGGTGTCCATTTTTGGGAGTTTTACGGGGTATCTCTATTATTGGTAAAGATAGAAGGATGCGGTTTTCGCAGCACTGTGCTACTTTTTTGTCAAACAGAAGATGCCGTAATCAGAATTTTTCTAGGCCGCCTTGTTTTTGATATACGGGATGTTTTTGAGCATTGTGCATTTTGGGACACCCCCATATCTCGGTTACCCCGTAACGTATCAAAAAGAAATAAAATGGTCTTTTTGTAGTTTTTTTTCGTAGAATCCAGTGACGTACTCACTGTACATTCAATAGTTTTCAAGGAAAATAAACAAATTAGCTATTTTTAAATGGGCACCCTATATATTTTTTAATAATATAATTTAGTTTGTAACAAGCTTCTCAAAAATATAAAAACACTTTATTTTTAGTCTTAGTATATACCACAAGGATAATCGCGAGACTGATGAAATAAATGTGTTAACTTCAATTGAAACAAATTCAAGTAGTTCTTGCAGAAAAGTTGAAGGTTTGGTCGGGTTTGTTCGGGTTTGTTCGTTTGTTCGTTGTTACAAAATCTGAAGAGGGAAACCAACATGTAAGATTGCCACCAAGGTCACCCCACTTGTCGGTTTTGGATTTCTTCTTAGGATACCTTCAAAATAAAATTTATTCCATTCAGTACTAAACAATTGCAGATTTAAGAATTGCCATTGACAGAGCTTTTAGGGAGTTTCAAACGCGGCCGTTTATTATTTTTAATTCATTAAAGCGAATAAGAACCATCATGTGTGAAACATGTCTCAGGCATAATGGAGAACAATTTGAGCAATATTTATGAGGGATTTCAATAAATTTTTGTGTCTATTAATTAATCACACTAGTATTTTTTTTTTAATATCCGTCATGGTCTACTAAAAAAAAAATTGTATATTTTTGAAAAACGTATATTTCGGGCATAATACTAAGACTAAAAATAAAGTGTTATATATTTTTGAGAAGCTTGTTAGAAACTAAATTGTATTATTAAAAAATATATAGGGTGACCCATTTAAAAAAAGCAAATTTGTTTATTTTCCTTGAAAACTATTGAATGTAGAAAAAATCTGAGTACGTCACTGGATTCTGCGTAAAAACTAGAAAAAGAACATCTTATTTCTTTTTGATACGTTACGGGGTAACCGAGATATGTCGAATTGTTAAAGAAATTTGGAAATTTTGAAAGATCGGTGCGTACGTACATCATACTATGATATGAGTGGAGTACGTAGCCCGAAACGTCCGTCCGTTTTGCGCTTAATAATTGATAGGTAACTCTAACGTTCTCCTTATCTGCGCGTTTTTACGTGGGACGTTTTTTGATAACCCCCGTATAACCAATTTACCCCTTGATTTTATTTTTGAATTTAATTTAATCTGATAATTAGCTAGATGGCAATTTATGGAATTTTAATTTTGTCCCCTGTTGGATTCTAACCAGAAGGTGTAATCCCCCACCCAGGATTTGATTATTATTGCCAAACTAACTATTGAACCATTTAATTTGGTGTAAGAACTGGTCGACACTATCTGTAAAGTGGCCAGTCTTAGCAAGTAATGAAAAAATCCACCGCAATCTGAAGGCGTGCTTACTTAATTATTTTCGGACACGATTTGATTTTCGATTTTTCGGTCGATTCTTGTATTGTCCAGGGATGCCAGGCATAATGCCATTGCCGACTTGACACGCACGTGTCAGTCGCTCTTGGGTGGGCCCACCACCTTTCCCCGCTAACTGGAAGCTGTCAGCGGTCCACCAGCGCAATTGAAGAGATGAGGGAAATTTTGTCATAAGAAAGAATGAATGATTTTAATTTAAAAGTATAGTTTGTTATATGTTGGACTAGTTCAATAAATAACAAATAATTTAATAATAAACCACAAATAGGTAAGTGAACAAAATACAGAAACATTATTTCAAACTTCTGTTGATCGGGTTTTAAAAGAAAAGTAGGCGCTTGAGACAAAAAAATTAAGATGGTGACGCATTATTTGTGCATAGAGAATAATGGAAATCATTTTGCAGCTGATTATGTAGTTCTTTACTTTTTCGTTGTTCGTTTCATTACTGTTTTGGTATGATTTTTGTTCACTTATTGTGGTTTATTATTAAATTATTTGTTATTTATTGAACTAGTCGAATATAAGTAAAAAATTTAGAGCTTACTTATGAGATATTATTTATAAAATTAGGAGAAATACAGGACCGTATCCAAAAATTTCTTGATGTTGTTCAAAAAACCCTCGAAACGTCATTAAACCACGATGTGTCATACATCGTTGCACTCGGAAGAAAAAAAGCTCTCAAATTCAAATATCAGAAAAACAGGACCGTATTTAAAAAATAAAGTTAATGATGGCCCTTCGAAGACGACTCGTCGGATTACAAAACAATTAACGCTGTTAGATAGAGCGGAAAAAGTGGCAATGTAAAAAAAACGGGAAAACAATAAAACGATTTTTCAGAATTTCGTTCTCCGGAACTACTCGGAATTTTAAAACTTTCTAAACGGCATATTATTAGGCACGTATAAATGCGCAACTTTACCTTCATTTAACCGACTTCGTATCTCTTACGGTTTCCGAGATCCCTGTACTGGCCCTCCTTATCTTGGACACGTTGTAGAACTTAATCGGCGCATACTACTAACCTGGGTAGCATTCGGGAAATTGAAAAAGTGTTTAAATCAGACCTTCTAATATGCCTTAAAAGAGAGTCCCAAACTGAGAAATATGACAAAGGACAAAAGTAGTAGATGTGATCGAGAGAATAACACCTCTAAAATGGAACTGGGCAGGACATGTTGCCAGATTGACGGACAACAGATGAACCAGGCGAATATTGGAGTGGAGACCAAGACAAGAAGCCTCCAACAAGATGGACCTGAAACGTTGTCAGGGAAACTGGTTGCAGTCAGCGCAGGATCGGAACACGTGGAGAGAATTAAGGGAGACCTATACCCAGCAGTGGATACAAAAAGGGTTGATTGATGATGATGATGATGATGATGATTGACCTAGATTGTTATGGGGGGGGGGGGGGGGGCTATTTAGTTAGTAATCAACAAAAAAATTTATTGTAACTACTTCTTGTGCTAACGACTTCTAATCCAGAACTTTATCAGATGAAAGAAAGAAAGAAGGAACTTTTCAAAAAAATTTATAGGAATATCGTCGAATAGCAATGTGGCTTTCATTTTCTTCTTTTTCCTCTTCGTTCGTCTCATAGCACCATTTCCGAAGAGACCAGCAGCTAAACGTGGGCTCCCAACCACGATCCTTCCTCCCAAACCAAATATCCGATCTCATCCGGCCTGGTTACCGGCCTGAATAGGGTAGGGTTGGGGGATGATATATTTTTCACTTTTCTCTATTTTGTTCCTGACGCCGGACAGAACGCCATAACTTATACCATTAAAATCTACCGAGGGCGAATCGGTCTACTGGCCGTGGGGGTTGAATCTAGGAACTCTCATCCTAGAGTTCCTTATGATTGTAATAAGCCGCAAATACATATTTAATATAATAATTTAAAATTAAATCTCATCGGAAAATCCGATTGTGTCGCAAAGACGAGAATTTTCAAGGCGTATAATTATGTTAATTCAGATACCTACTAAATTATCAGACCATTCATCATACTTTCTAGACTCTTATATTTAAATATACTAGTAATTGACTTCAAGTAGATCATTTATGCATTGACTAGTATCTTTTTCCCGAACAATATTTTTGAGATTTAAAAAATTAGTTCCTAATAGTTATTTATGATGTTACTGTTCAAAGGGTAATTTTATTTTGTGAAAAAGGAAATCCTTCGCACTGATTTTTTTCTGGAAAATACCTATTGGAACTAATAAATTCAAAACAACCATTTTATATTCTGATCGCATCGAATTTTGAATTCTATTCTCTGATAGAATTCCTATGGAAAAATTCTCTTAAATTATTTAACTTGCGAGCGACATAATAGAGCATAAGCCGAGGATGAATTTAAAAAAGGGAATGAACAGGTGCTAGTTAGGTAGTACGGTGGACTGATCTACAGTAAAAATCAGGTCAACTGCAATGTACAGGGTGTCCGCTAATTAATGGTACATGAAAAAACCAGACTCCTTACGTAAAAATATTAGGATTTAATTATACTTACCTATATCCGAAAGTTGATATTAACTGAGATACAGGGTCTTAAAGTTAAAACTTCAATTTCGTTTTTCTCTAATAACTTTGAGAGAAACCTACGTTTTTTTACAAAATTTGGCAATTATGGTTTTTTTAGGACGAGAAATTGATTTATTTGTGAAATTTTGATGTACAATGTAGGGAGCGTCGGCATTTTTCGCACATTTATTAGGTCATAACTTTTTGTGCCTCAGTATATTTAAGTTTTTGATAAAAATAATACTTTTCTCATATTTATTACTTAAAAATGGTATACTAAGTTCAGGTCGCCCAAAGTTACCGTTTCAGAGATATTTGCATTTATATTGTTTAGTGCGTTAGCAGGTAAGCAAATAATATTTTGTTACTTCTTACCAATTAACTTTTACATTATAATTAATGTTCTAGTAATGGTAATTGGCAATAATAAATACAACAATTGGATTATTCTTTACTTTAATTAAAATAACTTTGACATTAGAAAATATCGTGTCGGAAGACACCAACAGTAATAAAAACACAAACTTACAATAAACTCAATAATGAAACATTTTCTGACAACGCTATCTTACAATAATCAACTACAACTACAACTACATCTCTTTCATTTGTTTTCTCATAGGTTATACTTTAAGAAAAAAAATTCGTTTGCAAATTAATAATAATTGGGCAGGGTCCACTATACAATTTAAATGCAAATATCTCCGAAACGGTAACTCTGGGCGACCTGAACTTAGTATTGGTACCTTTTTTACGTAATAAATATGAGTAAAGTATTATTTTCATTAAAACCTTAAATACACTGAGGCACAAGAAAGTTATGACCTAATAAATGTACAAATAATGTCGCAGACAGCGCCCCCCACATTCGACATTAATATTTCACAAAAAATCAATTTCTCGTCCTAAAAAATCAAATTGCCAAATTATGTAAAAAACATTAGTTTATCGCAAAGTTATTAGAGGAAAGCAAAAATGAAGTTTTAACTTTAACACCCTGTATCTCAGTTAATATCAACTTTCGGATATAGGTAAGTATAATTAAATTCTAATATTTTTACGTAAGGAATCTGTGGTTTTTCCATGTACCATTATTTAGCGGACACCCTGTGTACAGATTTAAACTAATTTTAGCATTAATATTTCAAGTTATGGTGAAGAAAACGGAAGGAGAGAAAATATTTTTTCTAGTTATTAACTTATTAAAGTGAGATTTTACTGGGTGTTACTTAGTGTTATGTATGGGTGATTACTGGACCAATTTTAAGTCGAAAAATTCATATACACATTTGTTCTAAATTGCTTTGTTTCCGATATACAGGGTGTTTTATTTTTAGTTTTTATCAAAAATCTAGAAACCACAGATTGAGATATTAGACTACATTTTTTATAGACTATTTTGATATAAAACTACACATTTATACCACATAAAGTTTCTTTTATCTTAAGCCAGCGGCGTAGGAACAGCTACACAGCTAGTTATTGAAGTGGTAAACCATAACCCCCTTAATTTAGTCGGCTATGGTCAAACACTAGATAAAAAAAAAATAGAAAACAACAATCCAAACGTTTCTTTAGCAACGGATAACAATCTAACTTGATTCTTGTTTAATAAAGATTTTCATACAATATTATGATAAAAATAATTATTACTATTATGATATTTTCTTCAAAATGGTAAGTTTTAAGAGGAAGATGGAAGATGAGACCTTTTTGTTTCCAATTGAATGATAATTAATAATAAAATAATTATTTCAATCAGCGGCTTAACATTTTTTAGTTAAATTTATATTGAGGGGTAGTAGTAGATATTTACGCCACTGGATTAAAAAAAAAACCTTTTATGGGTTGTTCGGGTTAGTTAAAAGAACTCATCCTACCACTTCATACTTGAAAATTTTGTTATATTATTCTGTTACGAGTTATTTATTATTCCCTGTAATGGAAATATCCTTAAGAAAATAATAGTAAATATTTAATAACTGTGATAATTTAATTTTTCTTCACGTTCTTTAAATAGCATTAAATTATATTAAAAAATTAATTTCAAAAATTTTATATTATATGATATCCGATATTATACTAATTAATGTCCAGCAGGCGTTAAAATATCAACTATACTAATTAAATTATTTTTTAAATTTTTTATATTAATTAATTTATACTGGTATAATGGTTACATATTATTTAATACCTATTCCCTTAAATAGACTTTAAAAGCTATACAGGGTGTAACAGAAAGGCGGGGTGATTTCCTTGGCAAATAATAATATTTTTTTTCCTATAAATTTTTGCTACTGAGTTTTGTTTCCAAAAAATTTATAGGAAAAAATATTATTTTTTGCCAAGGAAATCAGTGCTAAATTTACTCCCAACCTTTCTGTTACACCGTGTATAACATTTAGTTAGTAAAAAGTAGGCAAGACTTACGAATTCTGTGAAATCATATCTTCCTGTAGTTGTGCAACTTTTGGTAATGTCTCATCTGCTTTTAATATCGGCAATGTCCTACTTAGGTATTTTAAAGTCATATTTCTGATTAGGTCGCTAAAACAAAAAAACAATAGCTTATAAAATATAAGTTTTTAAACAACTTACGATAACATTCTCATTAATTTAAAATTTTTTTCTTAATCGCGATTTAGACGATCACTATATAGGGTCTCTCATAACTTGGCTCGATCTTAATATCTCTCTCTGTTTTCGAGATATTTCCGTTTAAATATTACAATGCATCAAAAAAATCAAAGCAAAAATAGAAATATCTCAAAATTTTTTAGAGATTTAAGGCAAGTATACCTTTCTAGTTTAGAAATTGCCCTTCTTTGATAATCTTGGATTAAAAAAACTCAAAAATAGGTAAGAAAAAAAATCATAGATTTATTAAATGCAATGTATATAACTAGCGCTCTTTAAAATGTGAAACTTAAAAAAAAATCTACAAATTCTTATTTCTCTAATACGTCCTACTTTTACTTTGAACCAGCCCCATAAACAAAAGTTTAGTGGTGCACTGTCGGCTATCTTGGAGGCTAACTATTAAAACCACCGCGGCCAATCCAAAGCCCTGGGAGCCTTTCGACCAAATGTTACTTGATCTAATGAGCGAAATGTTCATGAGCACCATCATTCTGATAATACTACAGTTGCATTCAGATATTTACTGCAGTGGCGGCTTCTCCATCAGGTCATTGGGTCAATGACCTCCCAATAAAAATTTAAAAAATGAATGAATTTAGTAATTACTCCAAGTGTACCTACTATAATAATTTACCTACAATATTTTAAGCGCCCCTAACCCTTCCGTAAACGCGTACTCGACGTACTAAACATCCTTATCAAGGGTGCAGTGCATTTGGAAATCGGGCTGGGACCCATGAATGTCCTCGATGCGTTAAATGCATACGAATTTATCCGAACTCTCACAACTTACGACAAGCGGACAAAACAAGCTGGAAGTTAGTAGGTGTTGGGTCAACAGCCGGCTTTAATGAAAATCTGATTAAGATGTATATCGTCTCATCATTATCGTATTTATTAAATACATGGAAAAGAGATGGCAGGTTCCAGGTTGGACGTAGGTCGCTCAACATTTTCATTTATTCTATACGGTGTTATGGAAATGACTTATTATATTTAAATGGGTGACTCCTAGGGTGTCCTAGAGAAAGTCTACACACTTTTTTTTAAATCGAATATCTAAATACTAAGATAGAAAACCCTTTTTACCCACATATTGTCGCGCCGTTCCATCTGGATTCAGTTAGCAACAATGTGAGTCACTGGAGTATACTAACGGTGATGTCACACCGCGTGTCTCGCCCTTGCTTATGTTTGGAGATGAGGGGATAGAATGTTGAGGGTTCCACGTGCTTGATGTGTACGAATTTTAAACGTTTTTTTAGTTGTAACAGCATTACCCGATATTTTGTGTTGTGAAATAATTCATAATAACAAATGTTGTGATGTGATTTCAAATTTGTGTGACATTATCTACTGTTGGTTCTGTTGCAAAACATACTTTTTGTGTTGTGTTATTTTTTTTATGGAATTTAATTATAAAACGGAATATTTTAAAATAAGATCGAAGGTAAGAGAGTATGTACCTTAAAATTGTATTTTTTTTGTAAACATTTTGAAAAAAAGTTATAACGCGGGTCAAAAACGTCTTGTTGTCAAAAACTGATCACGTGCGTTTATAATTCTACCTATATGACAACACTGCCTCAATAAACTGTCGATTGCGAACGTCCGCAGTAGCGGCCACGTAAATTTTAAGATTTCATATAAAGTGTATAATTCGCTTAATAAATCAAAGCACCATTTAAGCTTATTTTTCTTCAATTTATTTTCATCTCAGGATTTGAAGGTTTAAATATAATAAGTCATTTCCATAACACCCTGTATTTTAATTTTAGCTGTATAAAGGCCGCATGCAATACTTTTGCAATTTTGTTGTTGAGAGTTAATTTTTGGCATGAGATTTGCAAGCAATAAGTAATGCAAATCGTTTTACCGTAGGTAATTCTATTAATCCAAAATTCTGATTTCAGTGAGTAGGTAATCATCTGATGGAGCACATCCCCCGCTAGCAGTCAACTAACAGCGGTACTAACGAAAGCACGGTATGCTTCTCCTCCCACACTCAAGAGTCCTGCAGGAGCGACGTTATTAAATATTATCGATCGAATAAATTTTTTACATATATTATACATTATACCAAAAAATCATGACTTCCTTTGAAGAAAACAGACGATCAGCGATACAAGATACAAGTCTATATGACTTAAAATTGGTAGGCCTATGTCATAATTGCACAATATGTATAGAGTTAAATACTTACAATGGATAGGGAGAACCCAACACATTTTGTCCCATTGGATTTCTAGGAATGGCGCCTTTGTTTAAATCACCACAAATATTATACGCCGACATATGAGGTTCTCTATTTACATCCTCCTTGCAATCAAGAGAAGCAAAAGTGTACGGTGGGGGCCTTACTCTTGGAGGTTCAGCGTTAGGAGATTCTACGAAGGCGTAGTATCCTTCTGGTGGTTCGTCACTGTTTTCTATTGCATAGGTGATGATGCTGTGTGTACATATTATCTGGAAGAAAGTAATATTAAATTATTGGTATCATTAAATTTTAATGAATTTTAACGATTGATTTAAATGAGTGAAAGCGAGGCACGATGTTAAAATTTAATTAAAGCGAAATTACTTCAGAACAGTGGCAGTGATATGTATTGTACAAGCGGGTATAATCAATGCGTAGGGGCCCTGCATATGGTGGTGGCCCAGTGCCGGGAAGAATTGTACTTCCCAAAGGAACAATTGTAAGATACTTTTGATTTATTTATGGTTTAAAAGTGCTTATTAAAAAGATGCTGGTTTTAAAGTTACCTTAAAATAAACGAAAAGTTCTTAAATACCACTTATTCTTATGCAAAGAATGCACTTTTTAACTATTTGCGCTAATGCGCCAATGCGCTATTGCTCTCATACTGGTTTTATAATACTCGTGACATTGACTATTTAAAAACTAATTTGGGTTTTTAAAGGATTAATTAGCAACTTGGTTTTAAAACAATCAATTTTGGAACAAATAGTTTTAATGTAGTTTTATGAAGTAAGTACCCTTGATGTACTCATTAAAACCCATTAAGAAAACTATTTCATCTTAATAGTCTTAAGAGCATATAGATGCTCAATAAAATTCCACATTAAATTCAAAAATATAATTTTTACTTTTTAAAGAGTACATTATGAATATTGTGAAACTCAAAGGTTTCATTTAGTCAATTTGGTTAAAAGAAATGCCGCCAAAACATGTACAATTTGTAAGGTTAACTAACGAACACTTTAAATCAATAAGTGCATGAGCTTGAACATACTAAAGCAACGAACAAACCCGATTTTAAAATGAAGAGTAGATAGACGTGTGCGAGAGTAGTTGTATTTAAGATGGTAAATAAAACGCATTTTAAGCCTAGTAAGATTAGATAGATCAATTTTAATCTAGATTGGGCCATATTTTATAGACTCAGCCATGATGGACATTTTCAATAGCCGGAAAAAAAATGTTATTATTGAAATATATGTGCATTACATCCTCTTAAATAACTGTAGAACGGTGTGTCCAAACAATTTAATAAAAAATACGTTTAGATGGAAAATTAAATT
Organism: Barypeithes pellucidus; assembly: GCA_963991005.1. Lineage (NCBI taxonomy): Eukaryota > Metazoa > Arthropoda > Insecta > Coleoptera > Curculionidae > Barypeithes > Barypeithes pellucidus. The sequence continues at coordinate 27,930,803 of OZ022556.1, forward strand.
TGACGATATTTTTTAAATATGTTTTAAATAATTAAAAATCATTAAATTGTTACCCGTCGAGCTATGTAGAAGTTTCTCTATAATATTTTAAAAAGTGCAATACGTTGGTAAATTCTTTACGAGAATAGTTTTTTTTTCTTTCTATTTCACACAAAAGTTGTCGGACTATAGTAAACACAATAAAAGTCTTTCACGATTAATTATAATAATTCTCAAGGTAATTTATTCTACTGCAAGTATATTTTAAATGCAATAAGTTTTAATACATAAATTTAAAGTTGCCTTGAAGAACGCTTTAAGAATATAAAATTAAAAATAAATGGTTCTAATGTAGTTTTAAAATTTAGTCTTGAAGACCCTTTTAGTATGGGACCTTTTTGGCTAGAAACTGGTAGTCTTCGGGCTGTATTTTAATGCTAAATAGAAAATAATTATAAAATTTGGGAGTTTCCGTTTAAAAATACATATAGATATTTTGTAGTTTCCTCAATTTAATTTTTAATCTTGAATATCCTGTATTAATAGTTAACAAAATATTATAAAAATCTATTAAAGCATCAGGTCCTTTTCAATAAGAAATCCAACCCAAATTAGATAATAAAGGATTCCTTATAGGAAAAATTAATAATTAATTTAAGGCCTGCCACGTAATTTTAAACATTAAATATGTCATATATGCGTAGACTTAGGTATATAGGATGTGATGTACGAGATCTTCCTAAAATCCTGCGCAGAATCAAAAAATTTAATAATATATAGGGTGTTCATTTAAAATAAGCAAGTTGCAATATTAGCATACTGTTCAATTTACCTATGTATAATTTTGGGACATTCTGTATAGTATTGATGCACATTTTTAAAAGAAATAAATTTCCCATCAAAAACTTTGCTACGAAGAGAGAAGCAGAACTTAGTAAGCACTCGTACCAAAGAAGAAATATAACCTATGAGGTAATCCTACAATATATTTATCCGCGAAGGAAAATATTTGGCAAGAAGAATTAAACCACGTTTCCCTGAAAACCGACAACTAAAAGTTATAGCACATTCCGATTACTTTTTCCAAAGTCATGAAGATGTCACTTAAATTTTCTTACTTTTCTTTTGGTTTAAGTTAGACATTGTAATAAGAAGATCTGAAGACATGATTTGAGAGCTTTGTTTAGTACATGTTTTACATTTTTAGAACCAAAAAATATTTTGAAAAATGAAGAAGCTGTGATACTTCAATCTGATTTACTTCAGAAGGAGTATTCTGGGATCTTTGACGATTGAAAGGTGTTTTATACAAGAATTTCTCTCACTGCGACTATAGTGTGTTTGTATTGGACATATAGTACGTAGACACTCGATAGTGTGAACCGAAAAAAGCAACGTCCGTTCACATTTATCGATTGATTCACGTTAACGGAGGTTATATTTAATATGTTAAAACTTTTTATAACCAACTTAATAAACATATAAATTAGTAATACACATTAAAACAAACAGCAACAAATTTTAAAAAAGGGATAAAGAATTATTTTTTGTTAAAAAAGTCAGAAATTTTTGTTTGTTTTCCGGGATTTTTAATTTTCTGCATAATGTCTTTGTCTCTTGGCCTTTTTATAACTACAAGATCATTAATATCTTGCCCTCAGTTTACTACATTTAAAGACTCTATAACTCTATCTAGTGGAAGTTAGGGCTGTGAGGACAATTTCTCTCCAGAAATTTTCAAAAAGCGGATGCCAAATTTCTTTTTAAAGCATTGTAGCATACCCTCACTGGCTGTAAATTGCTTATCATGTTCTTTAATTTCTAAATGGATTTGCTTTGCTTTTTGCTTCATCATATCCCCACTTAAAATAAAATGTTTACTTCTTTGCTCCAGGAACCACTTATATAATTTTTTTTCCATTCTGGGAAATCCCGAACTCTTTAATGTTGGACTTTTACATGGGCTAATATACAGGGTGGCCCATCGAAAACGAAACAGAGACATTTACTGGCAGCTCAGTTCTTTTTTGGAAAAACGCTCAGACCCGTCGATTTTGTTTTCGAGGGGGACACAAAATCGGAACAAAATCACGTCAACAAGTGCAGCCCCCTGGGCGGGGGTGGCACCACCCCTAAAATCTTAAATGGAAAGGGGCGGTCGAGTGATACCTTATTTTAAAGGCCTTTCAATTCCCTTTATAATGATCTAAAATTCATAATACTTCAGTTCAGTAGTTTTGGAGATTTATTGATTTTAAAATTAAATAAAACTTTAATACATCATTAGTGGAAATCAATACATTTGGTAGCAAAGTACTTTAAAAATTAAGAATGAACTGACCCGTCAGCAAAGTAAATGTTGGAAATGACCACCATGACTCTCCATGCAGTAATAAAGATTTTGCTCCAAACGTTGCCGCACATTTTGCAATATTTGAGGAGTAATTTGAAGGCTCATTCACAATTCTTTGTCGCAAATCTTCTAACGATGTTGGTTGAGTAGCATAGATTTTGCTTTTTAAGTGACCCCACAGAAAGAAATCAAAAGGTGATAAGTCTGGCGATCTTGGGGGCCATTCAATGGCACCTCTTCTACCAATCCATCGACCAGGAAACGTCTGATCTAAATATTGTCGAACACGTAATGCGTAATGTGGTGGGGCACCATCCTGTTGGAACATCAACCTATTCGCAATGTACCGCCGATCATTCCTATTTTCAATTATGGCTGTTAATGCAGGATCTATGGCGTCTTGCAGTAATTCCAAATACATTTCACCGGTTAAATTTCCAGGCAAGAAAAAAGGACCAACTAAATGATCGCCAAAAATACCAGCCCAAACATTTAATTTTTGTGGCTGCTGTGTGTGTACCTCATGATAAACTCTGGGATTAGAATCTGACCAATATCGGCAGTTATGACGGTTTACTAGGCCATGTAAGAAAAAGGAACATTCGTCGGAAAAGCAAGTGTTGAATAGAAAATGTTCATCGTTTATAATTCGTTCACTCATATCTTCACAAAATTGTAATCGCCGATCAAAATCGTCTTCATTAAGTTCTTGTACAAGGTGAATTTTATACGGATGAAAACTATGGGCCTTCAGAATCCGTTGGATACTACATTGACTAACACCACACACAGTATCCAATTTGCGGGTACTTAACGTAGGATCTACATAAACTTGCCCTAAAACCCCCACTTCTATTGCTTCGTTCCTTATGGGATTTTCAATGTTGCGTTTTTTATTGGCGACTGATCCAGTATCCCGAAATTTAGCTATAAGTTCTAGGACATATTTTCGATGCACGTTACTGTTCTCATGTCGCTCATTAAATATGTGTGCTGTTCTATTAGCGCACTGATTATTTCCGAAAAATATTTCGATAATTTCAATCCTTTCTGCCGTGGAATATACCATGGTTAATTTATGAATAAAGCGGAAAAGGGTATTTTAACAACAAAGTTTGGTCGAATCAATCGCAAACTATGTACAAATTCCTATTTAAAATAAGTACGAGACATTCCCTGCTTATCTTTCTTCAATAAACCACTTTTTCGCGACAAAAACCGCTCCAATCGCTATTTTGAACACCAAAATGATAAACAAACCATGGGCGTAGTGAAGAAAAGCATTAAATTAATAAGTAACTGCCTTTACTCAAATTTCTTCTGAAAGTAGTACAAACTAATCAGATGTACCTATTAAAGTGTACTGTAAGGTTAAAATCAATAAATCTCCAAAACTACTGAACTGAAGTATTGTGAATTTTACATCATTATAAAGGGAATTGAAAGACCTTTAAAATAAGGTATCACTCGACCCCCCTTTCCATTTAAGATTTTAGGGGTGGTGCCACCCCCGTCCAGGGGCTGCACTTGTTGACGTGATTTTGTTCCAATTTTGTGACCCCCTCGAAAACAAAATCGACGGGTCTGAGCGTTTTTCCAAAAATGAACTGAGCTGCCAGTAAATGTCTCTGTTTCGTTTTCGATGGGCCACCCTGTATGTATCTTTCACAGCTTTAGAAATCAGTTCCTTCCTTTGTTTTATTTTACAAATTGTGGATTTTGCAACATCATATTTTTTTGCTAAATACGTAACACTTTGCCCTTCATTCAATCCTTGGATCACTAGTGATTTATCATAAAGAGTAAGTTTTTTTAGCGACATTTCACCGATATTTACCGAAATTACGTGACCCAAATATGCATTAACATCGAACAACTGGCACAAAACGTATGCATTTCTAGCTAACACAGCGCCCGTGGTGGGGAAGTACCGCATATATCGGGGATTTACAGCACCGCGGAACAACGACTGTCACCTAATATGAATTTTTATGGTCAATGACTTTGTTTCCATTAGCGAAGGTTTAGTTTGTTCACGGTATACGGTAGTCTTGTATAATTAACATCTTGTTCATCTTATGCGAGGTTTGTTCGGGTTGGGGTCGGCTGTTCACACTATCGAGTGTCTACTGTATTTGAAAATTTGACCCCTCGACATGCCTGAAGCAGTGGATTATCTAATTTCCAAAAATCTCTATGTGATGATCAACTAATAATATATTCTATTATCCAATAAGATAATTTTAACAGGTAGGTATTGTTGTTTTATTACGAACCATTTTCAATGCAAATGTAATGAATTCCATTTTGTTAGTTATTTATTGTATGCCCAGAATAACAATTGGCAGATAAAATCAATAATTTATCCATATTAATCATATATTATAATTTTATCGACTACCTGCCACGGCGTGAATAAACTTCGCGAAGCCATTCCTTTGCCTTGTTCATGTTCACGGCGTCCACGTCACTTTGGTAACCTACATTAATGACCTTGGAAGAAAATAATATTTTAGAGGTCATTGGCAGTGCGTTATCGAAAATAATTATGTAAAATTATCATAAATATTATACGGGGAGCGCGAAAATAATTAAGTAATGGGGCAACTATAATTTTTAAAATTTTGCTTATCGTACATCGAAATGACACTATTTTTATATTTTTACAGTGTAATTTTAAATCATAAACGGTCAATTTTGAACGATTTAAAAACTTTTGATCATCTCATCTCTTATTTAAGATAATTTCGCCTGGAGTGCGAAGTGACGCAACTGGAGAGTGATTTGACCAAGCTAGATGAGCGATTGATCAAGAATTAACTGATAAAGTTGTATGACCGCCTCTATAGACGATTCTTGACATGCGTATTTAAATCTATTTGTACACAAATTTCATACAATTTTCAGCGTTTGCTGAAAATTTTACCCTAATGCGAAGTGCTATTTCAAAATGACTAACCCTCAAACAGAGCTTTTTCTTTTATGATCCAATATAGGAAAAATCCCTTAGGGCACTCTGGGACTGGTGCGTTGCGCAAAAAGCGATTCACGTTGGTTTTGAATCGTTGAAGGTCATATACGTTGGAAAAAACGACCTCGGGAAGGTCGTTCCACAAGGATGAAGTCCTCCAGATGAAAGAATTCTTAAATAATGAAGTTCGAGAAGTACTAAGCTTAACCACATATGGATGGGCGGCAGTGGTTCGTCGTGTATTTCTGCTATTCGTCGCTCTGGGCGGAATTAAGATGGCAAGGTCAGCCGAGCACCTTCCATGAAAATATCTGTAAAAGTGAGTCAAACCCCAACCTGTCGTCGATGTTCTAGGCTGTCGAGGTTCCCTTTCGACGGAATCCAGTAGCCGAAGAGTATGTTTGTGTGCAGAGCTCCAGACATAAGAGCAGTACTCTAGTGATGGTCGAATCTGGGCGTATAGTGTCAAAAGTTGTTGAGGTGTGTACAACTTTCTGGTTCGGAAGAGTACCCCAAGCTTCTGAGAAGCTATCTTGGCGATTGCCACAACGTGGTTATGCCAAGACATATTTCCTCCCAGATTGACGCCCAGCAAATTAATAGATGAACCCAGTGGGATTGCATGTCCAGCTGTTTAAAATCATTTTAAAAAAGATTTTTTCTCCAACCGGCAAAATATATTCATACATATACAAAAGATATTGACATTTTTCTACTGTTTTCCAGCCCAAAGCCATATTGGAGTCGGCAATTTTTGTCTCTTGCGCCAGCAATGGCAATTATAATTGCACATATTCATGTGCACTAAACCGTTCTGGATCAGCTGGCCAAATACTCGTTCTCGATCAGCTGTCTCACATTGCCAGAAATGGGGCACGTGCCATTTTCATTGCCATTGCCGGCGCAAGTCTGGGTAGAGATGGATTATTCTGTTATTTTTAAATGTTTATTAGTTGGTCGAAGCACCTATGAACAGCTAATGGCTATTTAAACTAACTGGTATTTAAATTAACAGTCCACATTAAGCATATGTACTGCTAATTCGTAGCAACTTTTTTGAACTGCCATTTGTAAGTAGCAGTAGCTACTTTAACTGCTAATCAAAACGAACAGGTTTGCCCATCTCTAATTCTGGGTGTATTTCAGGGATTTCGACACTAACACCTGCTGTTCTGACTGTTGGCAATGCGCCAGCTGATCGAGAACGGTTTACTGCGCATGGATTCGTGCAATTATAATTGCCATTGCGCCGGAAATTTTTATTGCCGACTCTAATACGGCTTTAAGCGAGTTTTAATCGGTGACGTCACGATGACGATTTTGTTGTCAGTTTTTGTTTGGTTAGGATCCCTTTACCCCTTAACATGACAAACCAAACTGACATTAATCGCTGTCAAATCACAAATCGCTTTTTAAATCGATGGATAAAATGTCGTCCGAGATCCCATCGATTTTTTTTAGTGCATTCAGCAGATGATTACAAATCGCTTACAAATCGATGGGTTCTGCTGAACGCGCCCATTCTCTTACTTTATAAAACTGTGCCCGTTGCTAAGGAACACTTTTAATCATAAGCTTAAAAGTTCAACTTTTAATCCAAGGATTAAAACTAATCACATTTGAAAAAAAACAACGATTCTTGAATAATTAAATGTATTAATTTTGTTTCGGTTGGAGAAAAAAATAGTATAGTATATCATCCGGACTAAAAGTGCTCTGTTCGCTCGAATTTTGCATTTGCTCGGCTGCGCTGCGCCCCGCCTCTTAACAGCAAATGATTCGAGTCAAATATAGTTTTGCAATGAAAGATTTAAATATAAAAATATTTTTTTTAAACATTTTGTTTAATCATTTTGGGAAAGATTTAAATATTTTTATAAAATTTATGTACAACATTTTAAAACTTTAAATCATTTAAAAAGTATTTAAATTATCATCAAAGGTATTATAATATACCCCAGTCCTTGATTAATATGACAGCTTTTTTGACTTTTCACACATTTCTGCAACACCCAGTATGTATGAAATCTCTATTTAAAGATTCAAATCATTTCATAAAGATTTAAATACTTTTATAAAATTTATATTAATCATTTTACAAGATTTAAATCATTTTAAAACTTTAAACAATTTAAAAAGTATTTAAATCATCATCATAAGTACTATTATATATTATTATGTTTTTTGTATACCGATGTTTCATAGTGAATTTTCAATATAGCCAGCCCTCGACTAATATGACAGATTTCTTGACCTTTCACACATTTCTGCGACATCCAGTATGTACGAAATCTCTATTTAAAGATTCAAATATCATAAAGATTAAAATATTTTTTAAAAATGTATGTAAATCATTTTACAAGATTTATATCATTTTGAAACTTTAAATCCGATTTTTTTAGAAAATATCTCTTTTAGGAAGATTGAAATAATAAATCAAAACTCATTTTCGGGAAAAATATTTAGAATCACAGTATTTAAATCAAAAAATGGATTTAAATCACAAAAACGATTTGAATCGCACTAATTGTGACCAGTCTGCCCTAAAACAAGTTGAGTTTTTCTTTGCCCCACCTAGTGTTTTAACATTTTAGGTGATACCTACTTAAATAATATGAAGTTAGAAAAGTAAAAGAAATAAACTCCGTATATTGGTGTCTATCAAAGAAACTGTTAATAAAAATTCTTGATCTCGCCATACCGATGTTAAAGTCAAATTCCACATTTACCGTTTGTCGATGTTTATTTATATAAAATTTAGTACTCGCCCCCATTTTCTTTCGGTGCTAATTCAAACCGGATTAAAGTCACTTGAGCAAAACAAAGAGTCACATGTACTTTTGATGTCTTCAAGACAGTGTGGTATTTTACATAAGGTTCATTGACAAGACCCCAAGCTTCTTACTATCTATAAAAGTAACACACCTATCACTAAAGAAGTTTTTCTACTCCTATATTAGTAAGAACCTACTTATGCACTGTCTACTGTTACGTAATAACTGTTACGTAATAACTGTTACGTAATATATATACATACATATATTACTTAACAGTTCCACAAATCACATTACCTGTGATATGCCAAAGCCGTCAATATTTCCAATAGATTTGCAAAGTCAGCTGTGAATTCTATCGGGTCGCCTTGACAACGTAAATGTCAAGAAGTTTTAAACTTCAACATTTTAATTTGTATATTTTTGGGTAAAGTATGAGTGACTACGATATTCAGATTGAGGGAACGCCACGGAAAATTATATTACAAGCTCCTTCCGCAGCAAATAATTTATTACTACAAAAATCCAGGGAATGGCAAAAAAGTGTATGAAAAATGTATTGATTGGTGTGCTGATAACCATGTGAGTATCGACTCAAAATGTTTTGTTAGCATATTTCGATAATTTAACATAAAAGTAAATATAAAGTCGTAGAAAAAGTATAGGGCCTCTACCCTCTACGCTAGTAGGTACCGTAAGTTTCGAAATCGTGTGTAATAGGTGTCTTACCACTCTTGGTATGCAATATACTATTACATTTCCATCCTACAAATTTAGATATTATAATCGTCCAGTTATGTCATTTCGTTCGCAGATCAGTCGGAAATAGTTATAAACTGGGCATCCGCAAGTGCTCACAAAGGAAAAATCTGAGACTGATGATCAAAAATTCAGTGTTCATGATTCGGTATTGATTGTCAGCTGATTTGCAACTGCCAGAATAATCCGCATACTGGTACGGAATCGTGGGTATGAATTCTGCGTGTTTATTTCCTTTAGTTCTGGCAATGTTTTGGTTAAACTTATTTTCCGTTATTATTTAAATATCCATTTTAAAACGAAAGGCTAGCTCTAAACAAAGCATAAATGAGCAAGAATACGAATATTTATAGGTTAAGTTAGTCAATTCTCAGATTTGAGAGTTGCAGGCATTTGTACCCGTTCACAGAGACAAAAAGCAGCAACCAGTTAGAAATTCATCCACAACCAAACATGCGCAGAACTAAATGTACAACCGGTTGCAAAGTTCGATTTGTCACATGACGCTCTTCTCTTAATTTACTATTTTTGCAATTAAGCTTCGAAAGCTAACATAACAAAGTATTAAATACAAAAAGACCGACATTGATAGGATCAGTACAACTGGAGATATTAAATTTCTAGTATGAGAAGATTGGAGAAAATCCAGCAAATTATCAAAAACTAACGTGTGGATATTTTGGAAAATAATTTTTTTCGGCAAAATCCTGAAATAATCAACTAATGGTAGGTATGTAAGTTGTAAAACAAATTTTCGGACGATTCTAAAATATTAAGGTGTGCGGTTTGTAAAAGAATGACCCTTATCGCGTTCCCAAAGTCATTATTTCACCTGCCAATTAATAATTTTACTCGACCAGATATTTATTTGTTACTAAAGGGATTATTATGCCGACTTCATTAACTATATTTTACTCATCATTGTTTCGCAGTTAATTAAAGTATTGACAGAAAATATATAAACTAACAAATTAAAAACAACCATTTTCTATTCCTGTGATCAGATTTCCATGGAATTAAGAATTCTCTCTTAAATTATCTATTCAAGGAATATTATTTTTTTTACAAGTGTCCCGAAAGTGCCTCTTTTCATGCATGTTCACTTCACCGAAAGTGGCGTTTTCCAAGAGAGCGGGCGGGAAAGTATCGAAACGGGCGGTAAAGCCGGGACCCTCACATCGCCAGGCGGACACTCTACCCACCGAGCCAACAAGCGATAATAAATAGCGGATTATATATAATTTAAATTGGCAGTTAATTTTTCAAAGATGTTTTAGAAAAATGTCTGAAGAATTTCTTTATTTATATGGCCTCAAAGACTCGGGCACTTGTAAAAAAATAAATAAAACCAGAGATGCCGGGTGCAGGATTTGAACCTGCGACCCCCAGATCACAAGGCGAACTCAACTCAACTCAACTAAACTTTATTCTTTGTAAAATATAAGAAATTGTATAACTTCGACATCTACTTGTATATAAAAATAAATTAAGTTGTAAAAGGACTTTGTTTTGTTTCCAAAACTACCGTCCAGACGAAACAGCTAATCATGGACCAGCTGGGGCTGATGTTGACCCTTGGTAGATGTGTGAAGTTTCGAAATAGCTATAATCGGTCCTTTCCAGTAAGTAACTTTACAAGACCGTGCAAGACTTTATTTCAGTTGAAAAGATCTAATTTAGGGTTAACTTAGTGTAAGGGTTTGTATAAAATTTAGACTGATTGGAAAAAAATGTGTAAAAACCAACCTTAGCATAATATTTTTGTCGATGTGATAAGTTGTGTAATCCGTGTTGTGTTGTTTCTTATTTTGTTGTGATTAAGTATGTGTTAGCATCTTGTATGTAATTTTTTAAGGATTCTCAAAATAAATTGGAAGTCTCGAATAAATCGGTTTGTGCGTGACATTGTGTATGTCGCGTGTTTGTGTTATGTTTGTTGTTAGTGTTGATGTTTGTGGTTGTGTTCTGTAAAATTTGTCTGCTGTGTTGTAAATATAATCGGTGAATCTTTCCATATTTGTTAGATCGTATAGTTCATCGATTCTAGCATATCTGCCAGACGATGTTACACATTTTAACATTTTGTTTTGAAATCTTTGCAGTCTCAGCACATGTGCATTTGCCATACTGCACCATACTGGTGCAGCATATGCGATTCCAGGTTTTATTATTTGATTGTAACGCTATACCACTAGGCCACCGAGCCTATTTGTCAAAAACAATAAATAGATATTTACATTCTCCATGCGCGAGTGTTTTCATGTCATCTAGACAGGGAAACTGTCTGAAGAATTTCTTTATTTATTTGGCATCAAGGGTTCAGCGCACTTGTAAAAAAAAATACGGTACATATCTTGGGCCGCCGGAGGCTTGTCCGGACTCGTGCGGTGGCCTCCCTCACCTTCGGCTCGGTCGGTCATCTCCGCATCTCATCCGTAAAAGCCTCTTTTCGGCCCTTGATACGTAATGTACTATTTTTGCGACCAACTTGAAAGAGCAGAAGCCGCCGATGCCTTTAAAAGTAAAACTTTTTTACCTGACCCCGTATACTTATTCTGAAAACGGCAGATTATTCAACTATCAATATAAACAAACTTCTGTATAAAACATTTTTCTGTATCTGTTTTAACTAAGAAAATAGGGGGTAATTTTGAAATTGTAAATTTTTTGATTTTCTCCCGTATCTCTTAAGCGAGCGAAAATTTTCTAATTTTCACTTTACCATTTAAGTTTGACCCAAAGAGAGCACATGACACCTACATTACTTTTTTGATAGCACTCACAATTACGGAGATACTCTATAAAGTTGTCGAAAATGGGACACCCTGTACTTATTTTAATGAGCGATTCCTGGATTAATTTTAGAAATTTTTGTATAGACTATTATGATATAAAATATAATTTTTACCGCAAAGAGTTTTTTTTATCTTAAGCCAATGCCATAATTGTTTCGACTATATCAGTTGCTTAACATTTTTTAGTTAAATTTATATTGAGGGCTTGAAAAAAAGCTTTTATGGGTTGTTGCAGTTAAAAGAACTCATAGCCCACCACTTCATAATCGAAAATTTTGTTATAATATTATTCTGTTACAAGTTTGTTCGTGTTTTTCCCTGTAATAGAAATATCCTCAGAAATGAAATAATAGTAAATATAAACAATTAATTTTCAAAATTTTATATTATATGATATTTGATATTGGACCACTGTCCAACAGGCGATAGGTAAAATAATTTTTTTTAAGAGAGGATTTTATTTTAATTTGGATTGAAATTCGATCAGATAATCCAATATCAACTATAAAGATTGTTCCACGAAAAATGGATATAACTTAATGACTGCAGTAAAAGTACTGACCGTTTGTTATTATTATGTGGAAAGGACAGGATTGTAATAATTATAATTAAATATAGGCACATCAGGTAGGTTAGGTTGCTTAATTTATATTTAAATATCTTTTTGTGGTAAAATTTGTTAGTTTTTATTTCTTGCTGGAAGAGTTTAGTTGTATTACCGATATTATTTTACCAAACGTTTAAAAAAACAGTATGTGGCGTCCATGGAAAAACATTGATGGTGCTTCTTCTAGCGTTGCAGTGAAGAAAATGCATTTATCTCTCGATGCCAAGAGAAATTGCAAAAAGAGAATATACTTCTTTACTCAACAGAGGACTTTATGCTAGTGCTGCTGCGACCGAAACGTCTGATTTGACTAAGATACCTCTGACTACAGTGAAAAGAATCGCGTTAAATCCTATTAAATCTAGAAACAAGCGTAAAGTAAGTACCTACATTAGATTCTCTGAAGCAACGTCTCACCAATGATGAAACCCAAATAAGTTGTCAGTCCGTCACGTAATAACTGTAGAAAATTCATATTATATTAGTCTAGATCGTATAATTAATAATTAATTTTGATGAGGATAGCGATAGCGAAACAGAACTATCTATAGAATGACATTATAAATGTAAATAAATATGACTAGTAATATTTAAAAAAAATGTTATTTCATGTGATTACATTAATATAATCATATCATTACTTGTTTTCCTTAGTCCGTCCCTTCATACTTCACTTGTTTATTGCCAAGCTCTTGTCGACACAATGGGACCTACCCAGGAAATCATTAAGTCGTATCCAAATTTCGTGAAACGTACTCTACCTAGCGAATAATTTCTATCCAAATTTTATCAGACTCTTCTGTTATTTTCCAGGGCCTAGGCCTGGCCTATAAATTGCCTGGAAAGTACTGATTTTTTGACAAATTTATTTTATAAAATCAGTAGAGAGTAAACAAACCTTTACTTATATCAATGTTATTATATGGTATAGGTGACCTGTGCCTATTTGAACATTTCCTCACAGCTGTCACGTAATTACAGTGTACGGTCTAATTGCATTTTAAATTGCAGGCAATGTTTTCGACGAGACAATCGAGTAAAAATGGTGGAATAAATAAGTGGTTTCACGGTAAGTAACAATATCCGCAAAAATTATTTATATTTGGGTAAAATATTGTTTTTATAAATCTGTCTCAGGTTGGTTATGAAACTGGAACTAATGAGTTAATTCGTTTTTTATTTGGCTCGTTCCTATTTGAAATGGATAAAAAAAAGTATCTATTGCACAAGGGATTTAGTACATTTAATGCCAATTTAAATGTTTGCAATAAGTTGTAAGCCATTTCATCATCAGTATTTTGAATGACAAAAATGATAAAATGTCGTACTGATTGTTTACTACGGAACGTTTTCTCGACAGTCTAACGTATTTAGAAGAAATAGTAATTTTATTGTTATTTCGAGGGTATGGCGATCCTTTTGGGCAAGTGTCCCATTCAGATCTATCTCTAATTGGTTTAATTTAAAAAATAAAATAAGTTCAATTTTTATGTCAAATTTAAATTTTAGGAAATTTATATTCATATCATGATTTTATGCGCTACCTCGTATAATTAATATATCATGACATATACTACTCTAGATGTGCATTTTCGATAATTAATTAGGGTAGTCTATGACCTATTTTCTATGATATTACTAATTTTATTTTTTTTTTAATAATTTAACTATTGAACTAAAAATATGGGTGACCATACACGCATAATCATTTTTTTTTATGATCAAACACAAGGAAAAATCCTTTAGGGCACTCTGGGAGTGGTGCGTGTGCGAATGAAGCGATTGACGTTGGTTTCGAATCGTTGGAGGTTATATTCGTTGGGAAAAACGACCTCAGGAAAGTCGTTCCATAAGGATGAAGTCATCCAGATGAAAGAATTTTGAAATAATGAAGTTCGAGGAGTACTAAGCTTAACCACATATGGATGGGCGGTAGTGGTTCGTCGTGTATTTCTGCTATTCGCCGCTCTGGATGGAATTAAGAGGGCAATGTCAGCCGAGCACTTTCAATGAAGATATCTGGTTTGTTGTAAAAAAGTGTCAAATCCCCAACCTGTCTTCGATGTTCTAGGCTGTCAAGGTTCTTCGTCAGCTCGTGGTCTCCGATCAGATGAATGGCCCTCCTTTCGATGGAATCCAGTAGCCGAAGAGTATGTTTGGATACAGAGCTACAGACGTGAGAGCAGTACTCTAGTGGTTGTCGAATCTGGGCTTTGTATAGTGTCAAAAGTTGTCGAGGTGTGTACAACTTTCTGGTTCGGAAGAGTACACCAAGTTTCTGAGAAGCTATCTTGGCGATTGCCACAACATGGTTATGCCAAGACATATTTCCTCCCAGATTGACGCCCACCAAATTAATAAATAAAGCCAGTGCAGGGATTGCGTGTCCTGCCATGACTATATCCGGTTCTGTCATGTTAAGCTTTTTAGAGAAAACTGCTACCTGCTATTAATCGTAATGTATTTGCTAAATAACTCACTTCATTTCTCATCAATTCTCACACGCGATCATATGGTTAATCTTTCCAATGAGCTTAAATATTTAAAAAGAAGTTATTTACTTTTGGTCTACCTTGTATAATAACAAAACTTCTAGCGATTTATTCTGTAGAAATTATGCCTCCACACTATATTTGACAATTATTAATTTCAGATAAACAATAAAAGAGTTATAAGTACATTTTAAAAAAAGGTCAAATTTAATTTGGCCCTTGGTGTTATTAACATTATGATGATCAAATAAAAACCTATCTATATTATATTTGCCTTCATAAGTTCATTTATATCATGGTGTCATGATGTGCGTCATAAAAACAAAAAAAAACTACCTACTTACTTGGATTGTAGAGGAATTATGACTAAAGAAAAATTTTCAAGCTTATACCGTTATTAATTAACCAATTAATCTTCTATGGGAATTAGTCTTCTATTATACCTTATAAGATCCGAATGATTTTACAGCTCTAACGTTATATTAAAATTCCTATTCCGTCATTTATGGAAAAAATAAAAGGCTTTTAACTTGTTATTATTCATAATATAAATTATATAGGTTTGGTTTGGTACAAGCTCTATATAAAAAGATATGTTTAGTAAAATGGTGTGTGACATCAGGAGAAAAATATATCACTAATCAACGCTTTATCAGAAACTGCTTCGAATGTATTTTCCTAAATTCCGAACTCATGGGGTAATTAGCTAGAGCTAAACGACTTAGAAGTCGTAACCTTCTTCTTCTTCTTCTTCTGCGTCTTCATATTAGAAATAGTATGGATCTTGTATCGATGCATTTTTTTGGAAAATCCACTCTACTAGATAGTAATGAGTGACAGAGAGCGAAAAGTCAGACACAGAACAAGAAGGGAAATCGAATGCTCACCCATAATATCCGAAAAAGCGAAAGAACGATATCAAAATACTTAATTTTCAAGAAGTGGATAATTTCTTGTTAACGTTATTTTAGCCCTAACAACCACAAAATCAAAAATATCAAGTCGTACAAATATAAATATGCAAGATATTGTTGTTGTTAGCTTAACCCTATTTTCTTGACACACCCAATCGATTAGGAACTATGTGATTATGGAGAAAAGTACTTCCTGATGTAAACTCCAACACTAACATTCTAAGAAATTGGGCTAATGGTCACAATCGGTTTAAAACGGTATAAAACGGTATATGGAAAGGAAGTATACAGTGTGTCCATATAGCCTTGCACAAACCGATTTAAATTTCAGGGATTTGTTTTCTTATTAAACGCTCGAGCAATTAGTATTTTTAGTTGAGCATTTTCTAAGGTAACACGATGGTTGGTAGGATGGGGTGTCCCTACGTATGACGCCACCTGAGATTTTTTGAAAGGGAACACGCAGTATATTATGTAGAATCGTTAAAAACTTAAAACAAAAATAAAATTAAAAAGTTTATTTACTTTTCTCGGGTGGTATTAATATCAAATACCAATGTATGGAAAAATGATTATTTCTCAGACCATCCGATGATATCTTATACAATAAGAGCGTATTTTTGTCTACACATTAGCACTTTAAAATACTAATTCAGATTGAATGTCTGTTCAGATTGTGTGGGACTGCTAAGAGATGGTACTGCGCGTTGTATTTTCTCGACTACTAAGTAACTACTTACCGCATTGAGTTGAGTGCGGTAAGTAGCACTTTACCGCACTAATGCCGTAAGTAATTACATACTATAAAAACAAGTTTTTATATTAGTCAATACATTTTTATAATTTATTTCCCTAGCAACCTGAAATTAATGCATTGTTGATAACGACTTACGAGGCACCTATGGGGTAAATTAAAACAATGCTCTTTTAGTTTTTAATATTGGTGCCCTAAAACACGCTTGTAGATAAAATATCGTACAATACACTTACGGTAGGTGTCTTTACCGCATTTGTGTGATTTACCAAACTCGCCTTCGGCTCGTTTTGGTAAACATCACTCACATGCGGTAAATACGTACCTACCGTACTTGTATTGTAATATACTATTAATCATGATATACAAAACACTTGTTGAACCACTACTACGGTATGGAATTCTTGTCTGGGAAGAAGCTTACAATACTCACCTAAAACAGCTTAGACTAATTCAAAACTATATAGTTAAAATAATTTTAAAAAGAACAAAATTATATCACACATAATTATTATTTCTTGCTATAATATGATTGATTTCAATTGAAGCAAAGCACATTTAGATTTTAGGCCGCGATGAACCTTCAATTAAATTTGATTTTATCCTTGGAAAAATTATTTTATTCAGCTGTCGTCTTTCGAGATATCTACAAGTAATTTAAGATATTTTATAAATTTCATGGAAGAACAGACTAGACTAATCCATCTACATTTTCGTTACACTTGATATAGCAAACGAGTATGTAATATATTTCTAGGTTTACATTGGCTGTCATAATTAGGACAAACTGGTTTTTTACTAACAATTAGAAATTATAAAACAACTTAGAGAATCTGAATACTCTGACAGAAATATAATACATTTTCATTATAACACAGCTGACCGTGTTCTTCTGTTTTTTCTTCAATACCCGTCATGGTCTATTAAAAAAAAAATCTATATTTTTTAAAAAACGTAAATTTCGGGCATAATATTAAGACTAAAAATAAAGTATATCTTTCTAAGAAACTTGTTAAAAACTAAATTGTATTGTTAAAAAATATATAGGGTGACTCATTTAAAAAAGGCAAATTTGTTTTTTTCTTGAAAACAATTGACCGTAAAACAAATCTCAGTATGTCACTAGATTTTACGTAAAAAAACTATAAAGAAGACATTTCATTTCTTTTTGTTAAGTTACAGGGTAACCGAAAAATGGGGGTAATCCAAAACATTAAATTCTCAAAAACATATTGTATATTATATAAACGTATATCGAAAACAAGGAGGCCTAGAAAAATTTTAATTGCGGCATCTTTTGTTTCACAAAAAAGTAGACCAGCTGCGAAACCCGAATCCTTCTATCTTTACTAATAACGGAGATACTCCGTAAAACCATCCACCCTGTACATGTTGTTGTGATTAAAATCCGTTACGTATACGCATACCAATCTCGTTCAACTTTTTCTGATGTCTTAAAAAGAATGACAAATCTTAAAACAATTAGTATGTTTTCATTTCTGATCTGGGTCAGTAGTAATGTTACCGACAATATAATCAACGCACTTCCTTCTTCCTATTTCCTTCTCTTATAAAACACTTTAAATAGATACAAAAACGATTTAAAATATTATGTCATGGATTCCTTAACTGTAATTTAATCTGTGTTGTGGGAAAAATGACTGTATAAAAATGCTACAGTAGGTGTAATAAAATGGTTGTTTCTGTAAGTCCTAGCTAATTTTGATCAGAGGGCGTCTCTTACCCAAAGCCGTTCTTGATTGATCAACTTGTTCAAATAAATATAATACTAAATAAATTATAATTATGACTAAAAAATAACCGTAAACCAGATCGAGGGTCAGATCAACAAATTTAAAATTAAAAAGACATTCCTAGCATTTCGATGTAATTTTTTTCTTAGAGATTTGCCAGCCAGCCAGCCAGTTGCTGATAAGGGATAAGATTACGAATTTAAAATTAAAAAGTCATTCTGGCAAACTAAAACCGGTATATTTTTTTATTATGGGGGTTGTTACGACTATACAGGGTGTTTAAAAAAAATGTATCATCATCAGTGTGGTGATTTCTTACGCAAAAATAAGACAAACATTGGTCAGCATTTGGTTTGTTTGAGAGATATAGGGTGTTTAATTTTTTAAATTTTTCTCAAGATAT
The DNA here is from genome assembly GCA_963991005.1 of Barypeithes pellucidus. Taxonomy (NCBI): domain Eukaryota; kingdom Metazoa; phylum Arthropoda; class Insecta; order Coleoptera; family Curculionidae; genus Barypeithes; species Barypeithes pellucidus. The sequence continues at coordinate 27,949,358 of OZ022556.1, forward strand.
TTCCGAACCGGCTTTAGTAATTTTAGTGAAATTTGGATTATGAAAAGTACCTAAATAGCCCCATATTTTATCATAAAAAATGTGTGAACAGGGCTAACGCTGTTTTGGAAATAGAGCGAAACCTTTCATAACGGACACCTCTAATAAGCGGACATCTCTATTAAGTGGGACATTTTTTCATAGTCCGGAACTAGGTATATGAAATTCCATGAAAATCAACCTCTCTTGGGCGGACTCTCCTTTGGGCGGACGCGGACAGGGTGTTTTCATACAAAGAGTGCGAAAACCCTCCTTTAAACGGAAATTTTTTTAAAGTATTTGGAAGACGTATAAGTACGGTGCAAAATCTCTCTGAAGACAGACCGGCAACCAATCGCGTATACGTTGCAGAGCGAAAGGACTTCGCCGAATGAAATTATGTGTGATTCCCCGACAGCAGTCCGCCGTTTATTTGTGAGTTATAAAGTTAAAATCGTAAACAATGGCACAAAAATGTTGCGTTTTGAGCCTGAAAGAGAATGTTGTGAAAGTTTGTAATTTGATAACAATGATTTCGGCGAGTTCATTAACATTGATAGCAATGTGCTATTAGAAGATGATAGTGACCCCATTCCTACCGATTATGTAGTCCTGAAACCACATCACACGACTCTGATGAAGAAGTTGAATGCAGTAATTAAACAAATGTCACCAATTATCAACAAGCCATTAGTATGGTAAAGCAATTATAAGAGTATGCAAAGAATAGATGTGTCTCTACACCAATGGAATTGTTATCAAACTTGGAATTCCATTTTCTAGATTGCAAGTGTAAAACGCATACACTTCAAACTACGTTATTAGATTTTTTAATACAACTAAAACTAGTGTATTCTTGTTATGTTATGTTTATTTGTACATACATATACATAGTGATAATTTTGCATTTACATATTACCTAATAACAAATTTCCCATGGGCGGACACCTCTATTAGGCGGACAAATTCAGACGGTCCCGTAGGTGTTCGCCTAATAGAGGTTTCACTGTATCTTAAAAAAAAAATTTAACACCTTGTATCTTTCAAACAAAGCATCTGCGGACCCATGTTAATAGGAATAATTTGTCCTATTTTTGGATAAGGAATCACCACACGATGGCACAAGCTTTTTTAAACACCCTGTATTCCATTATTTCTCTAAAATACCTGGTTTTGCTACTAACTAATAGACTTTGTGTTTCCTCTTATTTAATAAAGTAATTTTTTTTATAAAATAAGCTTGTTATTTGTTATGAAATTTATATTATATTAATACTGTGTTTTCTTTGAAACTACAGCATAATAGGAAGCAATAGACATTTTTTTAAATTAGCAACTTAGGTCATATTATACAAAGTGTTCGGATAATTCATCAGAATACTTGGAGAGGTGATTCCGTCCTTGTTAAAATAAAGGTAGCAAGTCATATAACAAAGTCAGTGTCCTAAAAAAGTGAGGGTCCCTCGATTACTTGCTGTCCCGAACAAACTTAGAGTAACTACCTACATACCCCTAATCATACACATACTAAAAGAGGAGTCAACACGATACTGTTTTTTTTTAAATAATAAACTGAAAACCATAAATATCAGTGCAGGTAAATTCATTCTACTTGCGTCCATGTTTGGAACAACATTTCTTGGAAACTACTCCTCAAAAAATAATAAATTATGGTATTATTGGAAATTCATTTAAACGGATTATTGCATTGACTACTCTTTTAGTAGAATAATTAGGTAGTTACTATGGGTTGGTCCTACACCCCCCCCCCCCCCCCCCCTTCCAATCATTTATCAGGGGCAATGTCATCACCGATTTCTTGGAAATTAATTATTACTCAATAAATAATACAGCAGGATATTATTAGAAAGAGATTTAAACAACCTTTAAAATGATGTGCTACTTGACTCCCTTTCCATTTAAGATTTTAAGGGAAACATCTACCCCTACCAGGTGGTTAAACCACGAAGACTATATTTTTTAATAGCCCCCCCCCCCCACCAATAATAGAATTAATGTGTCTTTCCGATTTTTAATATTATTTACTTTAAGTAAGACATTAAGGGTGGGAAGTTTTCAAATTGACGCCCTATATAGGGTGTTTCTTAACCTCTCGGAAAAAATGAAGAAGGTGAATCTTCACCTTATTTTAAGACGGAAATGTTGTATAAAAGTTTTTCGCATGTCGCTTCGTTATCGAGATACAGGGTGTTAAAAAAATATTGTATTTTTCATTTCATTAATTAATGCCAAACGATATTCTAATGATTTTTGTTAAACATAAAGGATAAGAGCACTTTACTTTGGGTCACTTTTAAATTTTACAATTAATGCATTCGATTGCGTATTATTGATGGTTTTAATACGATTTGCGCCAGTCTCGGAAGTTTCCAACACGTAAGAGACAATTTAGCACGTCGTGTACATGGGTGTTTACTGGCTCATGGAGGACATTTGCAGCAATTTATTTGACTTTTGTTCATATGAGTTCATTATTCAAAGTTTTTAAATCATATGCATTATCAAATCATTGGCATTAATTAATAAAATTAATAATAAAATATTTTTTTAACACCCTGCAGTTCGTAAACAAAGCGACATGCGAAAAACTTTTATACCACATTTTCGTCTTAAAATAAGTTGAGAATTCACCTCCCTTGTTTTTCAGATTTTCAGAGAGTTTAGTAAACACCCTGTATAACAGATGCTCTAAAAAGTGTAAAGTAAGGATGTGAGAATATAGTTGCAATAAATATAACATTCTATACCTACTTTACTCGCTAGTTTCTTCACAATGCTTGCGCTGATATTAAAAAGCATAGAGTAAGAAACTAGTGAGTTAAGGACTTAGTTATTGCCCGTTTGCAATATCAGCAAATTAATGTAATTTCATGATTGTTATTTCCCTGATAAATCAAAACTCCAAGACAGTGGAATCTATGTGTAAAATCAAATACAGGGTCCTGCAATAGCTCTTATACGAATTAAATTATGATTTATATGCTGATTTATACTGTATACTGAATATTTTTCGATATACAGGGTGGCACGAAAAGGTGTGACAACATAAGGTTGTATTTTTAAATGGGACATTCAGTATTTTATGTATATTTAGGTTCATATCAGTATCATCTGTAATTACTAAAAATTATTTAATTTGCTTGGGAAATTTAAGAGCAATAACAAAAAAAAGAGTTTTGTAGTCCTGGAACAGAACATGAAATAAATCATCATAAATTTTTTTTTTACCACGGGGTTGGGTGAGCTTTATAATAAAGGGTCTAGATATACTATGAATCTAATAGTGTTTATCTATTTTATATAGGGTTTTCATAATAAGTTTCCGAAAACGTCACATTTTAAAATCATTTTCTCAAGATTTTCAAATGGAACGCCCTGTATATTATTTGGATAATGGATGCATGATGTATGGAAGTAGGAATGGATGTAGGAATTTAAACAGATCAATTCAAGAATGTGGTTACTTATGCTCAAAATGGAAGACATTTTAAATATTAACTGCAGTTTACAAAAAGTCTGGAAATAACATAAATGTTCATATTACCAGAAAATTGTGATTATTACATCCAATAACCAAATATTATACAGTGTGTTCCATTTGAAAATCTTGAGAAAATGATTTTGAAATGTCTCGTTTTTGGAAGTTTATTATGAACACCCTGTATAAAATAGATAAACACTATTAGATTCATAGTATTTTTAGACCCCTTGTTATAAAGCTCACTCAATCTCGTGGTTAAAAAAATAATTTTAGAATGTTTTTTAAACTTTTTTTAGTTTCTAATTTATTGCTATTGAACTACCCAAGCAAACATGCAATAAAAGCAATAAAGCTCACCCAATCTCGTGGTTAAAAACATAATTTTAGAATGTTTTTTAAACTTTTTTTTTAGTTTCTAATTTATTGCTATAGAACTACCCAAGCAAACATACAATAAAATATTGGGCATCTCGTTTACAAAAATACAACTTTGTGTTATCACACTTTTTTGGGCCACCCTGTATATGGTAAATTTTTTACTGAAATACACCCCATGATACAGTATAAGTCAGCGTATGAATGGAATTCCTAAATTAATTCGTATAGGCGCTATCGCGACCTTTTTTGTAAAATTTTGATGGGTCTTAAAAGGCAGGACAAACTAAAGAAAATTTATGTCGGTACGCGTTAAAATTAGGTCATTGATCAGACTGTAAATAAATTATTTTTTTAAATCTAGACCACAAGCGAGTCATTGAAAACTTACCGCTACGACTAGCCATTTAAACCCCATTTCCGCTATTTTGGAAATAAAGTCTTTTAGAAAATAAGTACAAAAGTACACTGAACACAATCAAGTCGTAAGCAATTAATAATCACAGCGAAAATAACACAGGCACCTGAATTTTACTTGAAGCACGATATCACGAGAATCTATGAAGAACTGTTGGTCGATTGTCGTGTATTCTTGGTGTATACATTCTGGGTTAACGGGATCTACATAGCTTTATCTGGTCGCGTACACGGCTTCATTTGACTTTGGGTTAACAAAAATAGAAGAAGCAGGGGCATGGTTAACGAAATAATTTTAAGAAGTAGGTTTAAAGTCAATTACTTTATGCATACCAGTTCATGAGTGATCGAAACTTTAATGCAAATTTACATTCTTTTATAGTTATTTATGATGTTAGGGACGATATTTCAATATTACCTTAAGTTAGACCTTAGCCAAGATAGCCTTAACATTGAGCCAAACATTAAAAAACTATGTTTTAAAGGCCGATATTTTAGAGTCATCTTACGGTGCAGAATGACATCCTTAACACAAGTTTGATAGTATATTGATTAAATAAATCCGATCTGAAGGAATAGATCTTTAATGACGTGGTAATATTCTACTTAAAGACTCAATTGACCCTGAAATTAATTTTTTAAGGTTTACCATAACGTTAAGGCTACCTTAAGGTAACATTCAAATATCGCTCCTTAATTAATTTGAGGGTCAATTGACGCGTTAAGTTTAAGATTACCACGTTCTTAAGGGCCGATGTTTGAATGTTATCTTAAGTTACCTTAGTAGACCTTAGCTAAGGTAGTCTTAACGTTGAGGTAACCCTTAAAAAACGATGTTTTTAAGTCTAAGATTACCACGTCTTTAGAAATATATTCCTTTAGATAAGAGATAAGAGGAACTTTATTATACTATCGAGCTTATGATGTTAAGGATGACTTATGTCATTCTGTACCTTAAGGTGACTTTAATGCAACAAACACTGCATTTTTATTCTACTGTTGATGATGATCTTCCCTAAGGTCGAAACATGTACAACAACTTTGGTTTTTGTTCAATGATCCTCATTTTAATATATTTTTTAAACATCTTTAGACAGACTTTTATTGGTATTAGTTTATTTTTAATTATTTTAGAACAAACAATTCACCAAATCACTTTAATTGTCACTCAGTCAAGCGCGGATCCAGGAGGGGGGGGGGGTCATGGGGTTATGACCCTGCCTCCCCAAAGAAACAATTTAACATGAAAAATACCATATATACCGGCTTGACTAACGCGACAGGGTATTACTTTTCGGAACTTTTCCTTGTACAATTTTTTACTGAACCATGTTTTCTCACAAATTTAAGGAATTTTCCAATCTATTTGGCAACGTTGGCAATAATATATATAATAAATATACAGAGTGTCTCATTTAAAAAATATGAAATATTTAACGCCTCGACTTTTTGGTGCACCCTGTATAGTCGAAAATAATTTTAGAATATGCATCTCTTTAACCTTAATAATCCTCCTGAAGAGAGTTCTCCGCTATCTTTAAGAGTAAAGGAGATATTGGCCTTTGTCGCACTAATTGGCCATCTCACGCCTCAACACCTGGAACCTGAAAGAAATTTTGGCTTGGGGTGACAGTAACCAAGTCGAATTAAATGCTAAGAAAACCCAGGCAACAGTTTTCTCTAAAGTGGTTAACATTACAGGACCGGATATAATCATGGCAGGACACTATTAATTTGCTGGGCGTCAATCTGGGAGGAAATATGTCTTGGCATAATCACGTTGTGGCAATCGCCAAGATAGCTTCTCAGAAACTTGGTGTACTCTTCCGAACCAAAAAGTTGTACACACCTCAGCAACTTTTGATATTATGCAAAGCCAAGATTCGACTCATGTCTGGAGCTCTGCACCCAAACAGACTCTTCGGCTACTGGATTCCGTCGAAAGGAAGGCCATTCGTCTGATCGGGGACCACGAGCTGACGAAGAGCCCCGACAGCCTAGAAGACAGGTTGTGGAATTGACTCTCTTTTACAGATATTTTCATGGAAAGTGCTCGGCCTACCTTGCCCTCTTAATTCAGCCCAGAGCGGCGAATACCAGAAATACACGACGAACCACTACCACCATCCATATGTGGTTAAGCTTAGTACTTCTCGAACTTCATTATTTAAGAATTCTTTCATCTGGATTTCATCTTTATGGAACGACCTTCCCGAGGTCGTTTTTCCCAAAGAATATAGCCTCCAACGCAGTATCGTGAAATTCTTTTTAAAATTTTATTTTTGTGTAACGACCAAACCTCCTCAACGCTGCGATCAAACAACAAACAGGAAAACAAATCAAACGGTTAGTTATGCTGCATCCACAAATCCAGTTATTTTTTTCATATATTTAATTTTTAAACTTTCCAATAAAGTCCCTAGTGTGGTCTGCGTTAAATTAATTTCGGGTTTAGATCTTTCTACATTCTTCACTTCAATTTTTTTCTCCAAACTCAAAGAACTAAAGTTATTTTTTAAATAGTCCACCTTGAAACTATTCATTTTAACTTAATAAATATATAATATTAAAATATTAGAACATACACGCTCGAATTTCTAAATACACGCACGAACAGACAACAGCGCGGCGCACACTAAAATTGTGCGCTTTTTCCATGTTCAATCGTCATAGCCCCGCTATCCCCCGCTGTCCCCGCCACCTGTTACTACAGAGAAACTGCATTATGCCCTGCCCACTTATTCGCATATGCGAGTATATCGCGTCATTCGCGTCAATATCCTTGCTGAGTTGCCAGATGAATCGAGAGCTTATAATATACAGTTTGGTTTGACGGTACGATAAAATTAGGGAGGGTCGGACTTTATACGATAAATAATATTCAATGAATCAATTTTTATGAAATATGTCAATTTAGATTTTAGGAAATTAGAATCGTCTAGATTTTATCCACTACCTCGTACAATTAGACGCATCAGTAGGTACTTAAACTGCTCTGACCTAAACCTTACAATCTATTTCCTGATTATTAAAATTGGTTCATTATTAACGAAATAACAGCTTATTAATTCGGAAGTGCATTTTTGAATATTCGATAATTAATTGGGGTAGTGTATTTAGTTAGAGCTTATTGTTGTACCATGTGTTATGGTTTCGTATAGCATATATGGCGTTTTAGTTTTAATTTAATATACAGGGTCTGGAGGAATGGACTAAACCATATGAATGTATTGTTTACGTGAAAATAATGTAAAACGACAAACAACTCATATTATGTCTTTATCCAATTTAATTAAAAATTTTTATATAATAGCGTTCAAATTTTTTGTTGTTGTCGAGTTAATACGCCTTAAATAAAATTTTAAAACAGTAAAGGATAAAGGATAATTGAAAAAATTATAACATTGCGATTTTTAAAACGCCGTCGTTTCATTTTAGATGCGAATATTGAAGTTCAGTTTAAAGATTTAGGGGACACACAATGGGGATTTGATTTATTACAGTAAATGTCAACGATATATTTTGAACTAAACTACAACGGGTAGATCACTTATGGAGGGAAACCTGTGTTGTATGACGGAACTGCTGAGGTAGCGTTCCAAAATTCAAGAGGATGAAGACAGAGGTCTACAAATCTACTGTTTTTCTTTAAAGCAGCATCCATGAGGTGAGCGGAGCGTAGAGCTGAAAGAAAGGTCATAGGCGACTGTCCCCACCAGATGGTGTGACCTTCAAACCCAACCCGGTCTCATAAATTTCAAACTGAGAAACTGAATAAAGTTGATTATTATACCCACAAAAATGATCGCATCACCATAACTTTTCTGTGTTTCGGACGCACTAACATTTACGTGAGAGCCCCTCGTATAGTTATTCAATGTACATTGTTTAAGTGATATTTTAGTCCCAAAGAAATGTCCATTTTTTGGATTTGTTTATTTTTTCTGAAAAACAGTGATGGAATGTATGATATCTATTTGTAACGAATAGTTTGTTCCGGAAGTTTCTACTTTTTATTAACCCCATTTCAATATCTTGCTAATTTTGTGTATGTAATGAATGTTCCTACACGATTAATACGTCACTTAAGCAATGACTAGACGGTCCAAGTTATTGCTCTAATTGAAGATGGACGAAGTCCAAGGCACGTAGCTAATTGGGCATTCAACAAAGTACCATTTCAAGAATGTTTTAGCGGTATAGGGAGACTGGGCAGCATTCAAGAAGAGAGGGACAAGGACATGGAAGCATTACGACAGCTGTTCATGATCGTTTTACTGCTTTGAGAACTCGGCACTGCACTGCTCGAATGCTCCAAACTTAACTAGTACCAGCTCGAAATGTAAAAATCTGCTAAGAAACAGTTATAAGAAATCATTAATGTAACTTTCGGCAAATGGAAAGTTTTGGAGGTCGATCAGTCATGGTATGGGGGGGCATTTCTTTTCATGGGCGCACGGAGCCAGTTGCTCTAAATTAGGGGAGAATGATGGCCAGTCGATACATTGCAGATATGTGGAACCTCATGTAATGCCATATGCGCCATTTATAGGCGAAAATTTTCTGTTAATGCACGATAACGCAAGACCGTACGTTGCCAGGATAGTACACGAGTATCTCGAGAGAATTAATGGTACCGTTATGAATTGCCCAACTGGCAGCCCAGACCTTAATCCAATAGAGCACATTTGGGATCATTTAGGATGGGCGATTCATCATCATCATGCTTCAATCAGTAACCTGAACGAAATTTAAAATGCGTTGGAAGTGATTTGGAATAATATGGAAAAAGATTATATACATAGACTCTTTGAAAGTCTACTAGGCGAATGAAAGCAGGTTCGGAAATACTCAATATGAAATCATGAATTATATTTCCATTTTTGATTTTTTACATTATTTAATAAAAAAGGCCATGCCAATTAAATTGTATTTTTTTAAATTTCCCCTGTATATGCGAAATATTCGGGGGGTAATTACACGAGTGATTAACAATTTTCTGAAATTTTTTATGGAGGAGTGTAAATTATAGAGAAAATTACTCGAATTAACAAAAGTTAAATGCAATAATGTATTATATATTTTACTTTAATAATTCTTAATAACGCAATTGTAATAATTAATATTGTTGAATTAATGAATGTGACTCGGAATTTGAAGAATCTCTTGAGGTTGGTTTCGACATTTTCGAGCAACTAGGCTGGGCATCTATTTCATTCGTTCTCATTTGTTGAATAACAAGCTTATGGTGTTCCTCGTCCATTTGTAGATATGACGAAATTGAATAACAAGCTTATGGTGTTCCTCCTCATCCATTTGTAGATATGACGAAATTGATTTTGTGTTCGAATGTCCCGTTTTTTTTATTAGCTGCTGCTCGCCAACTCCCTGCTTGGCTAGTTTTAAAACGGCTGTTGCGCTTAAAGAATGGTTGGTTATTTTTACGTTTTTTGTATCTATACCCATCTTGTGAGTGTTTTTATACCAGTTTCCTGATGTTTTCCAGAATGGGTTTTCGGTTAAAAATAACCGTTTATGATTAGTCTGATTTCTTTTTTGTATAAATTTGTCAAAAAGACGTATAGGACAAATATTAGAATTCCTCGTGTTTGAAATTAACCATATAGAGCTTGTACAGGGCTTATCTCCTCCCTGTGCGGTTTTCGAAAAAATAGGATTTTACTCTATACGTTCTGTGTTGTCCCCACTACTGTTAGTTTCCCTTTTAAAATATCTTAATTGACAGCGAGCTCCTTCATCTCATTGCAACTATCAACAATTCTTTTAAATTCATCATATTTTAAAAAGCTGAACTTACTTTCATCTTCGCTGTTAAATTCCATATTGTTTTTATTGTAAAATCATTGTATTCCTCACCGTTTTGTTTGTTGTTGTAAGTCCAGTCTTGAAGTATGTCCGCAACCTTTTGAATCTGAGTCTCCTTGCTAAAAATATACCTTCTCTCTTCACAAAACATGATAAATTGACGCCAGACATATTGCTTGCTATTTTAATATTTTTTGGGACACTCTGTGCGATCATTTCTCTAATTACTTCGATTGATTCCTTTCCAAAACGTGACATTATTGAAACTAAATTCGGAACAATGAGAATTTCAGACTAACATATTTTTTCGATAATGGCGTTGTAAGCAGGTTACTATGGTTTTGTGTTCAATAGCTAGAGGGATTGTTTTCGATAGCTAGAGAATGATTTTTCTCTATGTAATGAATAAATTGAACTGAAGTAATATCAATGTCCACTTTTATCTTAATTCAAAACTCTCAGTTCATTGTAATTTTTCTTGGTGTATCTAAATATTTTTGTTTATAAAATAAATATGACCTTCGATAAATCATTTATTCTTATAATTAGAAATTGTAATATTTTGTTACCATTTGTTTGCATCTTTCCCAATTAAAATAAAATACTTTTGTTCATAACTTAAGCCGAGCGCGCTATTATTCGTTAGATAATTTTAGTCGTCAAAGAAAAATGTTGCCGTCAAAATCTCGTAATTTTATTTGTGCAACCGCAAGATATATTTCAACGAATAGTGCGAAACAAACAACAGCTGCGACTGTTGAAGCCAAAGATTTATATTACCATAAGATAGGAAATAAAGTAATTGAGGCTGATAGCGATGTCAAACCGGAAGGTTGGGATGAAGCTAAGCCGTTCAAATCCATTCCGGGTCCAAAAGCATATCCCATTATTGGAAATTTTTGGAGATTTTTACCTGGTATAGGAGAGTATTATAATGTTGAGATTGTGGAATTACATAAAAGGTTAGTGGGAGGACTAAAAAATATTTTTTGTTAACGATGAAAGAGAATACTTGCGATTCGTTGAAGAACTTTATTCATCGACATGATCTCCCTAAACTTCAACTCAGTTACCGTGTGTGGGGACCCGTGTTTGTTCTGGTTCAGAGGCCACTTGGTTATACTGGTATGTATTATAAAGTTCAATAAACTGGGTGTTCCATTTTAAAAAAAATTAAATTACGTCATACCTCCCACCTGGGATACCTTATATACCAACGTTTTGCCTTCAAAAATTAGCAACTAAAAATACTAATTTTAAAAAAACCAAATCCCTAAAATTTAAACCAATTTATGTAAGACTTAATTGATGCATTTTATATCAAAATTATTTTTCTGGTTAAACACGGCACACCCGAATACAGCGTACCTCATAAGAAGAAATCCGGCAAACTGTCAAAACATCCATTGAAAGCATATGGGAACTGTTCGAGGGCCATAGAAGCTTCTCACACCTTGACGTCGTTACGCCACGCCTCCTTTCGCAATATCTTACGTTGTGTTTATTGCATCACAGATTTTCATAGTATGTACTCCATAAAATTGAACAATATTCATAAAATTCCTTGTATATTATTCTTTTAAGCTAAAGAATAAAAATAATAAGAATTCCTGCTCCGAGCAATAACTTTCCTGGACTTTTTAATTAATATGACTTTTATGCTGGAGTTTTGGGAGAATCTTATTTATTAATTTATTTGTGACTTTAGGATCAGAGAGCGCTATGGAAACTTAGCATATCTTCAAGGAATTCCAGGACAACGACCAATGGTTTTTGCCTACGATCCAGACGATATGGAACAGGTTAGTGCAACCTTGATTTCCAGATGTGTTACATAAGTAGTGAAGGAACAAACCTTAACATACTATACATAACATATAGTAATTAATTATAATTGAAAATATTTTTCCAAAATCGATAAGAAATATTGAAATTTTGGAGGAAAAAGTCCATATTTCCTTACACTTAGTCGTTGCCAGGAAATATTTATTTATGTAATGTAAGGAATTATTATTTCCTTATAGTTAAAATAAAATTTTCATGTGTCACGTTTGACAATTCAATATTACTTCGTTTCCATATTTACAAAACAAATATTTCACGAAATCCTTCTTTTGTGAGCTTATTGCTTTGAACGTAGTATGAGATGATGTTAAAGAATTTTATTTACAACCATGCATGTAATAATGACATTTCATCTATCTTTGAAAGGTGGAAAGTTGACGTTTTTTTACTTTTACTTTCCATCCGGGTGGAAAGTGCTCACTTTCCTCCTGTAATTTTTTAAAAATCGATATCTCAAAATAATATACGAACACACCAACATACAACTCATTACACAAATTTAACGACAATGATTTATTTTTTATTTTTTAAAAAAACCTAATGACATTTATAAAAAATAAAAAATTAACATGGTTTTTGTTTTACTTATTTACATTAAATATTACATTGGCATTATTGTAGACAGTCACTGATATGTTAAAGCATTATTGTGACCAAATCGTTGATATCTTCTTTGTCTTGTCATTTTCACTGAAATAAGCTAGTAGCGCCGACTCAGAACCAGGATTTTGAACTTTCTTTCCCGTACACCATTCTTTGAAACAGTTATATTCCTTGTCATATCTCGGACGGTTTTTAGTTGGCAGAAGATCTTCTTCTACTATTTTTGCCGTTTCTCGAATTTCTGGTGGAGTAGCAGCAAAATCAAATTCCTCATCTGATACCATTTTTCTGTTGTTAAAATAATATATTGTTTAATGACATGGAAACCATATTAAAAAAATGTTATTTGCCATCTTGATGTGTATTATTACCTACGTTATTTTACCACCTGCGGTTATTTGAAGTTTCTGTCTAATTTTTCAATGGAAAAGTCAAAATGACATTTATCTTTTATTAATAATTTTAATTCAAACTGATAAGAAGTGGATGTTAGATGTGGTTGTAAATAAAATAGTATACAAACCTCGTTGAAAAGTTTCATCATTTCATTCCGTTTCAACCACTTAACACAAATGGTACCGAAAGTAGCTAATTTCGGGATGATTTTTTTCACTTTTGAAACAATGTCTTTACTTTCGGGACGATTTGGATATCTATGTGGGCGGCTTTGACAATAACATGAACTTTGTAGTTTATTATGACATTTTCAAATTCAAAAAATGGAAATCAGTAGTGAAAGTGAGGCTGAATTGGTTCCACATGAGATTATTGCATCTGCTAAAGCAGCTGCTTATGAATTATTGCCGGTAAAGTCAAGAGAGAGGTATGAATTGGTCAATGCAATGATAAAATTGTGCATACTATAAATGAACAAGTGATTCTTGCATATTTATTGGAAAAATCTATAATCTCTGAAGCAATTACTCGATGCTTAAGTCCACAATTAATATTAAAAATATTATAGATCTAAGCCACTAAAATATAAAATTAAAAAGCACACAAAAAAAAACATTAAAGCCTAATGACTAAAACGAAAAATACAACTTAAATAATTATAATGTAGGTGAGAGAAAATCAGAATATTAAGAATTTCTTGATTACGTAACAATATAACCAAAAATAAAAGTATAAAAAAAACAAAAAAAAATAGATATAAATCCAGTGCGCCAGTTGAACTATCACATCAGATTCTGAGTGTTAATGATGTATTTTTTAAATTTATTTCGAAAACTAGTACGACTATGGGCTGCCCTGATGTCACCGGTAATGAAGTTAAAAATAGTAACGGCGTCGTAAGAGAAAGATAATTGAAAAAATTAATAAACCTGGGATCACTGTAAAGACATTGAAAACAGATCTGACGATCATGTATGTCGGCACCCCTAACCAATTTCTCATGCAAGTAGGCAGGCATATTATTCTCATCATCGAGAAAACGAGATTGGCCATATGAAGTTTAAATTTTTCTGATAAATTAACCAACCCGAATCTCGAAATGCCGGTGAAATATGGTCATATTTGCGTACACCGTAAGTAAATCTCAAACATGCATTTTACAACTCCTAGACTTATTAATAATAACATTACATTTTATATAAAGTCTTATAAAGTTAGATTAAGACCAACGCGACGAGATCTAAGACGTCACTGAAGCTTGTTGTTGCCAGTTTTACACGATTTCGATATTACCCAACGATCGATATTTCGCCGTTATCTCCTACTCCAGATAGTTAGAATCACAATGATATTCACTAATGTCACTCAATAACAAAAATATTACACAAGATTTTTCATCGATGGTGGTTGTATGAGCAGCCTAGTTGGATCATCTTTATATAATTTTTTTATCACATTTTCAACTGTTAAATAAAGGCAATTATTATTATTATTATTCCTATTTTATTTGTAGGTACTAATAATGTAAATTATGCAGTTTTATACATATGTTGTAATGGTATGATAGATGCGCTTTACTGATAAATTTATTAAATAATTTAATATTCCATTTAGCAAATATTTATTTGATTTTGTAGATACACTGAGCGAAATTTCGAGTTGATATAACTCAAATATGAGTTGTCCTAGACCGAAGCGTGTTGCTAATAGGGGACAGCCCAGACCTCTAAATTACGGCAACCAAATCGAAGAAATTGCACCATAGCACAGAAGATGGGTTATTTTATGCGTTGGAATAACTCACGCCCCACCGTCTTAAATTATTGATGGGCTACCGTAGCTACCAGCATGTGAATTGTGATGCGGTACTAGTCGGGCTAGATTAATTCATGATTCGAGCTATCAAAACTTGACATTTAAGTTGTTCTAGCTTACGATGGTGGCTGGAATAACTCACTCTTTGGGCTACCAGACTGCAAATTTTGGACTATCGGACCTCAAAATATTTCTTTGATTTAACGCCTGCATATTGTGGACTTCAATTGCCTTTTGTTTTTTCAAGATATGACATTTTTGTTCGGGTTTATAATCAAATGAATTATAGACAGGAGAGCATACTACGGCTAAGAAACCATGCGGACGAAGTGATGGCGATTGCCTATAAATAACAAGGCTCCATTCCAATAATAACAATTTGTATACATCTCCCTCCTGTCCCTCCATTTTACGCCAACTAACCAAAATTATGTAAAACACAAATTTTCACGCACAGAGAACAGAGATGAAAAATACCGCAAACGGCGCAACGGCCAACGGGTGTCTATACGCGCGATCGAAGGATAATTGACGAATAACAATGGAATGTACCGCGCCAAACCTGCACGAGCACGAATTCGGAACTTTCCGTGACCTTACGATCTTGCGTTTTACCCTCGATATATGGGGTTTTGGAGCACGTTTCCTGAATTATTCCAACTCAAAATAATTTACACATGATACTGAGTTAAAATAATGCACGTGCGGGTTAAAACGACACTTTATAATCAATTAGTAAGTTTTCCCAACCCAGAATCTGAGTTCAGGTAACTGATAAAATAGTTACAAGATGAGGGCCTGTGGTAATCCCAAATATTTTTAAAATGTTGATAAAAAATCTCTTTCTGGGTTGAGGCGAACCAAAAGAACCTGAATTATTGTAGCGTTTTTAAATAATTTGTGATAATTCATAGGCTCGGTTAGAACAACATGGGAGAGGTGGGTTGAGGTAGCTCCAATTTTGTAACCCACGACATGGGTAAATGCATTTTTGTCAGTGTAGCATGTGCAAGTAAAATTCCTCATACCTGAAAAAAAAAAACAAACAACGAACAAAACCCAAACAAACCCGCTACATACCCGCTTCATATTTATATATTTATTGATTGTTTACTATAGGCATCCAATAACGACAAAATTACTATTTTATAAAATTCATACTATATTTTAGACAGCCAATTTAGGATATTCAATTTCTATCGAGTTCGATTCTACCTGACGCAAGAGCTTAAAATTTTCCAATACCGTTGAATACTTATAAACAAAGCATATTTGTCTAAGTACTTTTAGGTACTATGTTTGCTATGTTTTTATACAAATACATTTGTTCACATTTGTTAAAAATGTCCCAAAGTCCTTAAGTTAGGATAACCGGTCGGCGGTCGGTTAGTTCAATTGATTTGCAATTATTTAAAATTTCAAATTCAATAATTATATCGACTCGAAGATGCTCTTCGGTCTCCCCTATAGCAGATTCAATTATTCAATCTTTATTATTAGTTGATTATTATATATTGTTATTATTTATCACATATTTGTTTACTTGTATCTTAGTACATTTGTACCAGGCATAAACAATTTAGTGATCTCTAACCTAGAAAGATTTAGTTCATAAACACAAGTATTCATTTAAAACTTTGAACAATTTTAATTTGACAATGAAGGTTTTAAAGGGGGTGAGAGGGGTCGGGACCAATAAAACAGTAATAAAAAAATGTATACAGCGTGTTCAACGAAGTTCTACATAAATCGGAAATTTTTTTTATGAGTTTTTGAAAGTTTCTAAAAAGCTCTGCCTGGCAAGAAAGTAAGATTTATGAAGAAAAAAGTGTAGTATATTATACAGGGTTCTCAAAAAGTACCAGAATGTAAAACAGGTCTAAGGGAGAACTACCCCTATTTTTAATTTTTTTAGCAAAACGCAAAATAAAAAAGTTGTTTCAGATCTTGTTGGGAGTATAAATACAAAATTTGTAAAATTGCGATTGATCAAGTCGTGAAGGTGTTTTTAAAAATAATAATATTTAATAATTAAAATTTTTGTATTTATACTTCCAGCAAGATTTGAAACAACTTTTTGTATATGTCTTTTTGCTCAAAAATTAAAAATAGAGGTCGTTCAGTTCTCCCTTAGACCTTTTTACATTCATGTACTTTTTAAGAACCCTGTATAATATAATATATTTTATCTCGTAAATCTGAGTTTCTTGCCGAGCAGTACTTTTTAGAAAGTGACACTTTTTTTCATAATACTTATAATGAAAAAGTTTCCTATTTGTGTAGAACTCCCTTGTACATGTATCATTTATTGCATGGTAATCAATCTATTATAACTAATGCTAAATAAATAGGTAAAAGAACCCGTTAAGCCCCCCCCCCTCCCAAATACGGCCCTGCCCCAAATACATTTTTGGTATTGTCCTCATCACATCTCATGAGAAAAAGTGAGTTTGAAAGGCCTATTAATTAAAAAAAAATTTATTATGTTTCATGAGGATTTGAAATCGGTTTGAATTCACTGTTCGTTTCGTATATTACATGAAAACACAAATTGAAATTGTTGCGACTTTTAAGTTCGTTTCGTCAAATTTTGTGATATTTTTTTTTTTTTTTTTTTTTTTTTTTTTTATTATCAAACACAAGCACTATAGGGAAAATCCTTTAGGGCACTCTGGGAGTGGTGCGTGTGCGCAAAAAACGATTCACGTTGGTTTTGAATCGTTGGAGGTTATATTCGTTGGGAAAAACGACCTCGGGAAGATCGTTCCACAATGATGAAGTCCTCCAGATGAAAGAGTTCTTAAATAATGAAGTTCGAGGAGTACTAAGCTTAACCACATATGGATGGGCGGCAGTGGTTCGTCGTGTATTTCTGATATTCGCCGCTCTGGGCGGAATTAAGAGGGCAAGGTCAGCCGAGCACTTTCCATGAAAATATCTGTAAAAGAGAGTCAAATCACCAACTTGCCTTCGATGTTCTAGGCTGTCGAGGTTCTTCGTCAGCTCGTGGTCTACAATCAGACGAATGGCCCTCCTTTCGATGGAATCCAGTAGCCGAAGAGTATGTTTGGGTGCAGAGCTCCAGACATGAGAGCAGTACCCTAGTGATGGTCGAATCTGGGCTTTGAATAGTGTCAAAAGTTGTTGAGGTGTGTACAACTTTCTGATTCGGAAGAGTACACCAAGCTTCTGAGAGGCTATCTTGGCGATTGCCACAACGTGGTTATGCCAAGACATATTTCCTCCCAGATTGACGCCCAGCAAACTAATAGATGAAGCCAGCGGGATTGCGTGTCCGTCCATGACTATATCCGGTTCTGTAATGTTAACCTTTTTAGAGAAAACTGCTGCCTGGGTTTTTTAGCGTTAAATTCGACTTGGTTACTGTTACCCCAAGACAAAATTTCTTCCAGGTCTTTGTTGAGGCGTGATACTTCATGCTGTCTGCGAAGATGTGCGTCGGCAGCCGATGTTTGTGCATTCAAAGAGAAAGATGATAAAAGTGTGCTATCATCAGCAAAACTAACTATCGGGTTTTTCGTTTTCACTAGAAGGTCGTTAATGTAGAGTAAGAAGAGAGTGGGAGATAATATGGACCCTTGGCATTGATGGTGAAGGTGTCTGAGAGAAATCCGTCAATCGCCACTTGCAGAGAGCGGTCCTTAAGAAAGCTAGACAACCATGCACAGAATCGACTGGGCATACCATAGGATCGCAGTTTACTTAGAAGCCCCTCATGCCAAACACGATCAAAAGCTTTAGAAATATCCAGTGCAACCAGGCCCGCGCCTAGCACTTTTGGCGCCCTTGTGCAAATTTAAAATAACGCCCCAAATTCGTTCAACGTTCATATGTGAGTACAGATACGGGTTAAGTTAGGTATTATTATCCACTATTGAACAATAATTTTAAAAAGTATATTCATAAATTTATTTTTATATTTTACAAGTACAAGCCATACAAGTATTTTCTCATTGAGATACATAACATAATTATAAAGTTATAGAAAATAGAAATATATTCTAACAGTATTACAACTCAAAATTTTTGTATTTTAGTTTCAAATGTAATATAGAGCATCTGGCAACAAATGAAATCGCGACCGATGCAGCGGTTAATATATAAAGTTTCGTACATCGTACAGGAAAAAAACGCTTGTCCGCTCGTTGGCTCGTTGCAAGCCAAATTTCAAGCTCAAACATGAATAAAATCAGATTTGTTTGAGTTTACACAATTCATGTTATCATGCTACGTATTCGATCGAAGAAATGCTATTATTGCGTTCTCTCATTTGGAAAATATATTATTTTCGAGAAATTCGGTTCCCTCGTCTCAAAGAGTAAAAATAAAATAATAAACAAATAAAAAACAATGTAATAGCTAGCAATTCCTTACTGTTTTTTTTATCATTATAAATTTTGTTTTGACAATGTTGTTTGTTACTTTATCTTTTTTTTACTTTTGAGTTTTAAGGCTTTTCGGCGCCTTCGGCGCCTCGGCGCCGTCGTGCACCACACGACTTTGCCCTTATGTACGGCGCGGGCCTGAGTGCAACAGCCCGAGACTCCCCATGATGTTCGATTGCGTTGTTCCAAATATGGGTGACATAGGCTAAAAGATCTCCTTGATATTTTAAACCACATTACATCAAAGTCTTTCGGTTCAAGTGTAGGTTCTCGTTGGCAGCAGAGATCATCTCGAATAAAAAGACATACGCCGAAGTTGCGTCGGAATCGGAAATGAAAATCGTATCCAGGGTATAAATAGCTGACGGTGTTTGTTGACGATCTGACCTTTGACTCGGTGAGTGCGAGCACGTGAGGCTTGGAAGATTGCAAGTGCTGGTGGACTGAATTGATGTTCGTGTTAAGCCCTCTAACACTGGCGTTACTCGATGGCAAACAAATAAAATTATATTGGTAAAGAAAATAGTACGCCACTGGTAGTTCTCAAAATTGGTAATTATTTCTTAATCGACCGTCATCGGTTAAAAGAAGAATTATTTTGATTTTGTTGAGTAGTTGGTAGGGTTTGTTCGGGTTTGTTCGTTCGTGTAGGACAAACCATATTCAAGTAACAATTAATAATTAAAAGACTGTTTTACTCGTTATTGATGTTCTTTATCAAATTTAGGATATTTTAAAATAATATTGATATTGAATGAACACCATAAATCTAAATACTAAACTATAAAAAATACGTATTACGTAAAAAAGTATTAAAGGAAAAAATTATACTTTTTACACCCTGCATCTCGGAAAGAAATCATTTTCGGGCCCACATGTATGTATGTATGTATGTGATCTTTTTCTCATTATATTGATCTCTAGAATATTTCCCTTTTCCTTCCCGAGACATCCTGTATAAAGAAACTATATCTTTATCAATTTCCTCTTCCGCCATACAGTCAATATGTATATTTGAATTTTTAACTTTTAATTTTTTATTTAGTAAAAAGTACGTAATAAATAAATTGTGTTGAAATTTTCAGGTTTTAAGAAATGAGGGACCTTGGCCGATCCGATATGGAATTCAGTCATTTGTATACTATCGAAATCATGTCAGAAAGGATGTTTTCCAAGGAGTGGGAGGAGTTCTGTCAGTGTAAGTTAGAAAATTAGTTGTAAATTAGTATTTATCTTCATAACTTTGTATCCTTTATATCTTGAAATCTTGCATAGAAAATGGTTCCTTCGCAGAGCAGTCAGAATCAATAGTTACAATCTGATATCTTATCTATCTTAAAGCGCTGATAAAAAATTCGGTCTTCGTAGAAAAAAATGTACTCATTGCCAACTGATTTGCTACCGTCAGAATAATTAGTGTATTGTTACGGAATTGTTGGTTTAAACTCTGCGAATTTGCGCGGTCGGCTGTTTACTTTCGACTTTTTGTTTTTACCGATTTCGTTTTATTTTCGTTAGTTTTGGCTTTTTTTGTTAAACTTACTTTTCGTTATTCTTTAAATATCCATTCCAAAACAAAATGCTAGCTTATTGGTTGCGTTTATTAAGTTAAGAAGTCAATTGTCAGATTTGACATTTGACAAGGTATGGCATTCATACCCGTTCACAATGAAAAAAAACAGCAACCAGTTAGAAACTGGCACAACCGAACGAAATTTGCAACCGGTGAGAAATTTCGATCTGCTTGCGAATGAACAATATTGATTCAAATTCAAATTAAAAATCTTTTATTTCTTCAATTTAACAGCACTAGATAAGAGATGTGACAATAAGTGAAGAAAACGCCAAAAGTAAAGTTAAAAACTAGATACAATTTAACTATACAGGGTGTCCGGGAACATGTGGGAAATCTCCCGGATATGAAGAAAACACGTAAAAAGAATACTATAGGTTCATATAAACTTCTTTCGTATCGGCCTCCTCTTCGGAGATATGGGCTCCCAAAGAGCACCAATGGAATCAAGTTTTTACACATAATTATTGAACCACCTGGTATATTTCAATTATTTTTTAATATGATGTATACCAGGTAAGATCCGTCAAATTACTACCAAGAAACTGTTGTGAATTACTCACAGCTGCAGGGACGGACTAGCTGTAACACTCATGGGCCCATTTTTTTTACGCCCTGTATGATGAGAACTTTGGACAATGTTTTTTACCTACCTTTAACTATTGACTAAAAATTAAGTACTCTTCATTCATCTCGCTAATCCTAACCGTTTTCGAGAAAACGTCATTTTAATTACATCATGTATTTGGCGTATCTCGGTAAGAGATCCATCTTTGTTCCTATGAAATGATGAACGTCAAAATTCCGCTTTTTCATATTTAACCCGTGAGAAGATAGGGGGATCAGTGCAAATAAAATGACGTTTCCTCGAAAACGGTTAGGATTAGCGACAGGAATGAAGAGTACTTAATATTTAGTCAATAGTTAAAGGTATTTAAAAAACGTTGTCCAAAGTTCTTATCATACAGGGCGTTAAAAAAAATGGACCATGAGTGTTACAGCTAGTCCGTCCCTGCAGCTGTGAGTAATTCACAATAGTTTCTTGGGTAGTAATTTGACGGGTCTTACCTGGTATACATCATATTAAAAAATAATTGAAATATACCAGGTGGTTCAATAATTATGTGTAAAAAACTTTATTCCATTGGTGCTCTTTGGGAGCCCATATCTCCGAAGAGGAGGCCGATACGAAAGAAGTTTATATGAACCTATAGTATTCTTTTCACGTGTTTTCTTCATATCCGGGAGATTTCCCACATGTTCCCGGACACCCTGTATAATATGAAACTTTTCTTAAAACTTTAACGCCCTGTACGTAGTTCGTAAGTTGATAGGTTAAGGATATATGTTAATTTGAACTTTTCTTCTTAAAATCACCTAAGGATTCACAACATTAAGGATCAGCATCTTATTCTGAAACACCCTGTATAGAAAGAGAAAACAATTTAAATAAATTTTGTTAATCATTTTTGTCACAAGCCTTAAGAAAATTCCTGTAAGGAATAACAGTTTACCTCCAACAAAAACTCCTTCAACCTTCTTCTAAATACATTTAAATTAAGGGCATCTCTAATTTCAGCCTTTAATTTATTGAAAAATTGACAACCTGTAAAAAATATATATTTTTGATATTCGGCAGATTTGTGGTTTTCAGGTAATAAGAGAGTTTTCAGTCTAGTATCATGATTATGATTAGATCTGACGCCCCTTACGGGAAACGAGACAATATACTTCGTAAATATAAATGCCTGCGTCCGTCAAAATTCTCAATCTTTTAAAAGGTTCCCGACATGAGCCCCTATATGTCAGTCTTGCAACCATGCAAATAGCATATTTTTGCAAAATGAAGACTCTACATACACTATCACTCATCCAATTGAGAATAAAATACCTAATTCGTGAGTGAACATTGGCAAAATAAAGGGTTAAGAGCAATTTTTGACTACAGTGCAGTCGGAAGAAATTAAGGGCGTAGCAACAGCTGCGCAATCATGAGCAAACTCCCTCGATTTGTGGTAGCCATTTAAGATTGCTATCAAAAGTTACACCTAGCAACTAGTTTCAGACACGAAGAGCAAAATGAATGTCAGTCGACCTCAATTCACAACTGTAGTCTTATCCCTTTTCAAATTAAGCTTATTCTTTTCAGACCAAAAAATAATTCTTCTTTATACCATTTCTGCAATCAGCAATCAGAGAAATAATATTATCCCTGACAATCAGCATATTCGTATCATCATTCGTATCATATTGAAAAAATCCGTTTAATTTTCTCTGGTTGGGCATTATCCAGAAATAACCAAGAAGTCAACTAAACAAGTGTAGTAGTTTACATTATACCGTTGACCTTCACTGCACTAAATCAATTACAACAATCAATTACAACATCTTGAAAAAGGGTCGACTTGAAAATATAGCTATCTACATATCGACTTTTTTTAAATTGTGACACCTACCTTGCCAGAAGGATAATTAGGCTTTTATGGCAGTCAAGATCCAACGGTACTTATAATGTGAACTTTAATATACGTGACTACTACTGGTACTTCTATTAAACACCCTGAACCCTACAATATTGTATTTTAGGCAAGGAGAAGAATGGTTTCAGTTCCGATCAATTGTAAATAAAATTCTTATGCAACCAAGAACGGCCGAGATGTATGTCGAAAGCATGGATGGTATTTCCGATGTTTTAATTGACAACATAAGGTATTTTTCGAAAAATAATCCTAATAACGAGATGGCAGCAGATTTTCAGAACGAGCTTTATAAATGGGCTTTAGAATCGATTGGCGTAATAGCTTACAATAAAAGAATTGGTAAATAAATTAAATATTTATAGGAAATAATTGAGGTACTATTGTACCATTTGATATCTTATTATTAGATTGCCTGCTTCGAACTGTCATGTACTTTAGTAAATTTCCAATGGGTTGTTGTAACTCAAATTATATATGGTACATGGAAAAACCACACAATCCTTACGTCAAAATATTAGGATTTAATTATACTTACCTATATCCGAAAGTTGATAGTAACTGAGATACAGGGTGTTAAAGTTAAAATTTCATTTTTGATTTTTCCTCTAATATCTTTAAGAGAAATCAATGTTTTTTTACAAAAGTGGCCAATTATGTTAAGAAGTAGTATATACTAGTAGTATGTATACCTTTTTTACGTAATAAATATGAGAAAAGTATTATTTTCATTAAAAACTTAAATGCACTTAGGCATAAAAAAGTTACCTAATAAATGTGCAAATAATGCCCGCCCCTTCATTGTATATTAAAATCCATAAAAAAATCAATTTCTCCTTTTAACAAAACCATAATTGCCAAATTTTGTAAAAAAACGTTGGTTTCTCTGCAAGTTATTAGAGAAAAACAAAAATGAAGTTTTAACTTTAACACCCTGTATCTCAGTTAATATCAACTTTCGGATATAGGTAAGTATAATTAAATCCTCATATTTTTACGTAAGGAGTCTGTGGTTTTTTCATGTACCATTATTTAGTAGACACCCTGTATATAGGGTGATTCACGACGAACTTGCATTAGAACTACATGGCGAACTACTGAATATATGTTTCAGAAACTTTGGAGATTTGGGTTTATCGATATGCTCTCTTTAACTAAAATATTCGCATGATCCTGTCATTTCCGGTTATACCGGAAGTAGCTGTTAACTTTAGTTTTTTAAATACAACATGGTAATTTTTATTATATTTTTCGATTAACCATTACAATCTAACCAAATTTGGTACAACATCTTCTTGTCTGATTCTGCGAGTTTTTAAGATATCTGTTGTAATTATTTGGCTAATGCATGGTGATGAAATAATCCATATAATCTTTTACCTTAGCTTTTGGACTAAAAAAAAAAAAATCTTAACGAATAGCTAGAAGATCAGCAACTCTCAAAAATATTTCAAACTAGGCAGATAATGTACAGGGTGGTCACAATTCAAGGTTCATTGTGAATTCAACCATTAAAATATTTCTAATTTTAAATGGAACACCCTGTATATTTATACCTTATACATAATATTTACTCTTCTATCTCTATATCAAAGTATTTCATCAAAAAATCAAATTTATTCCGAAAATACTTTTTTTTCAAGTGTGCAACCGCTTTATTTCTGAGAAATTTACAAAAAATCTGGTTTTCCCTGATACGTCTCTATCTTGGACAATTATTGCAGTTGCTTATTTACTAAAGTAACCCAAACTACTGTAAATAAATATAAAGATATGTCGAAGGTCGTATTTGTACCTGACTTACTTATTTTGGTGAACAAACTTTTTTTAAAGATTAATTTAATTAACCTTTGGTTACCAACATTTTTAGGTTGCTTAGAAAGGGGCCAACAAAAAGATGTCACAAGTCAAAAGATGATTACTGCCACGGTGGAAACATTGGAACTTATGTATAAGTTGGATGTTCTCCCATCGTTATGGCGTATAATAAGTACCAGAAATTGGAGAAGATATGTAAAAAATCTGGATTTTCTAACAGAGTAAGTAACTATTTAAACAATATATACGGTGTTGAAAAAGGTCGGTAGGTACCCCGGAATAACTCCGGTGCATCGCATCGCATGGCAGCGGAAAATATCTGGGGAAAAAGTTGTTTGGTTTTGAAGGAGGAATAGTTTGCAATTTAAACCACTCCATACCCCTCAATCCCCGGGCGTGGGTGTGGGTATGGTAAGATTTTCAAATGGAACCCCATATTTTTTATTGGCGTATCGTGTTCTCCGACCAAAAATAAACATTTTTTGTCCGAAAATTTTTTTTATTTTGGCCCATCCTTCACCAATAATCACGAGCATTTTTAATACAAGACAGAGAAAAAGAGTATTTCGGGGATAAAACTTGATTTTCGCACGGTTTTGATTTTGCCTTTCTCATGGTGATTATTGGTTTATGATAAGTAACTAATCTTCTTTCTTAGTCTAAGCACTGATCAGATAGGCGATCAGGATCAGCTCAAATTTTTATAAAGAATGGTCATAAAAACGTGCCAACCTTGCTCCCCTTGTGCATTGGTAACAAACAGTGCAAAATTAACGCCTGCGCACAACATCGATCCCAACAGTTTCGTGACGGTTCTAGAACGATATAAAAATAGGGTGATGGAACAAACCTAATATATGCATGTCCGCGCTGGCGCGCAAATTTGAAATTGAGAGAACATAAAAAACGTAAAAATATGAAAGGTAGATAACGAATATAAAAAACTGAAAAATCAGCTTTTTCACTAAAAACTTTTATTTGATCGTTTCAATTCTACAAAAAGTCAACACAGTAATTTAAAATTTTTTTTTTCGTTAACCACTTTTGTGGCCCCCCCTGATGCTCGTCGCCCCGGACAATCTAACCGGCCAGACCGACGGTAGTTACGCCACTGTGTATCACAGCTCATAATTTTTTATTTTCAATCAATCAATTATTGAAAATTGCATTTTTCTTATGTGGCTATTTATAAATGGGAGAAATATTTGGCAATATAACATAGAAAATAAACATGAAATAAGCACCGACCTATATCTACGGATAGCCAAAATCTAAAAGCAAAGGTGACAAATTCATGGCCTCGCGCATGTGAACAATGCTGCTCGTCAGATGTCATGCGCAATGCCGACTGATAAACTATTTACCTTATCCGACGAACAGGTCCGTACTTCGCCCTTAATGAAGATGATTACATGGCAATATTTTTTCACATCAAGACCTTCTTGATTGGGAAATAAACAATCTATTTTCTTGCATAAATGAAGACCTTGCGATCATTATTGAAAAGCCACTTTAAGAATTAATCTTGATATCTATTGTCCACGTATCGATAGATTTTTAATATCGTTACATCGCTACGACTGATTTCGATTCTGGACCGTCGTCGTTGATTCACGTCGTTGGTGGGCAACCAAACCGGCACCAATACGGCGGGGTTGCCTATATGACGGCGACAACATGGTGCGCAAGACAACCGACGACCAACCTTTAAGAAAATGACCGGAAAACCGTGCGCAGCAACCCATTTTTTTACTAATCAAATTTAACTTTTTACTGCGCACCCCATAAGTTGTACGTATCCATTGTTATAGGTCGGTGGAAATAAGTCTTTCTAGATACAGGGTAGTCTGTTATAATAAAAATAAAGTTAAATAAAGAAATAATCCAATATTTTAAAAGGCATATATTTCACTTTTTGTTCCATGTGTTTCCATCTTCGTTATAAGTCAAATGGATTGATAATTAAAATCTAGTTAATAGTAGCTATTCTAAAAATGATATTAAAATATATTTTGTTGGTGACTTTAATACTCCTTAGTAAGAAAAAACGTGTTCTGCAATATTTCTTTGATTTAGAGTCAATCAAAAATTCATCGGCGAATGTCTGGCAAACGCTGATCCAAATTCGAATAAACCAGATCACGAAAGAAGTGTTTTAGAAAGACTGACCAAACAAGATAAGAAAGTTGCTATTACTATGGCTACTGACATGCTGATTGCTGGGGTAGATACAGTAAGTACTTTGTGAATATTATTAAATATACAGTGGATTCAGATAGTATCTTCTGACGAAGCTACTGTTTGCTTCCGTCTTTTTAACTAGAGATCCAGTTTTTGAAATTGTCGGATTCCGGAACCGACGGCAACATTTTTGGCCGGATCCTCTATTTACAACAAAACGTTTTAAAAAGAAAACAAAGCCCATTTGACAGTTTGAAAGAACAAGAAGAAAATCATTTTAATCAAAAAATACTTATCTACATCAAGTGTTTATAGTGAAATACTTTTTCGGAGGACGGCGATTTCTACGAAAAAAATACAAATATGCTCTCCGCATTCACAGGGGAAAAATGAATTTTTCTGCACCATAATCTGCCCAATTATTAATTACAAATATTAATTTGTCATATATTATTAATTAATTATATCGTTAATGATCTTATAAAGTGACGTAACTTATTTTATTTACAACCATGCATTTAATAATGTCATTTCATCTATCTTTGAAAGGTGGAAAGTTGACTTTTTTTACTTTTACTTTCCACCCGGGTGGAAAGTGCTCACTTTGTATCCGGGTGGAAAGTAAATTATTTATTTGTAATTTTAAAAAAATCGATATCTCAAAATAATATACGAACACATTTTTTTAAAAATTCTAATAGTTTTGCGTGTTTAGGTATGTTTACTTTTTCCCTAATTGATAGAGTGGTCCTCTGCATTGAATATTATGACCAAATCGTTGATATCTTCTTTGTCTTGGCATTTTCACTGAAATAAGCTAGTAGCGCCGATTCAGAACCAGGATTTTGAACTTTGTTTCCCGTACACCATTCTTTGAAAGAGTTATATAACTTGTCATATAGCTCGGGCGGCTTTTAGTTGGCAGAGGATCTTCTTCTACTATTTTTGCTGCTTCTCGAATTTCTGGTGGAGTAGCAGCAAAATCAAATTCCTCATCTGATTTTTCTGTTGTTAAAATAATATATTGTTTAGTGACACGGTAACCATATTCAAAAAATGATATTTGCCATCTTGATGTGTATTATTACCCTACGGTATTTTACCACCTGCGATTATTTGAAATTACTGTCTAATTTTTTAATGGAAAAGTCAAAATGACATTTATCTTTCATTAATAATTTTAATTCAAAATAATAAGAAGTGGATGTTAGGTGTGCTTGTAAATAAATAGTATACAAACCTCGATGAAAAGTTTCATTACTCTCTCTAGAGGAATGAAACACTTTCCACCTCGGTACGTAATATATTCTGATGTTTAACAGCAATCTTAAGTTGTAACTATAATTTAAATTCGAATTAGGTATGGAATTTGAAAATGTATTTTAAAGTGTCTATTGTTGGAAGGCAAAATACGTTTTTTGTAAAAATGAAAGTAACTATAAAGCATGAGATAATTTTTTGGTATTACGTCAAAACCGTATTTTCCTAAGATATGTCAACTTGTAAGATCAGCGACGATTTGTTCCAGAGTTTGGGTTTTGATTTTATCGTACTTTCGTTAAATAAAATAGCTCTACGTGTCGCTATTGTTTTGTTCATAATCTCTACAATATATATTTTTTAATCCAGACATTAAATAATAAGAATTGACCTGATTCAGATCCGGTTGCGGCAGCATCACTACTTTCAACTCATAATTGTTGGGTTTTGTTCTCAACGAATATTACCTCCAACGATACAAAAGCAACATGAATCGCTTTATTTGCACATGCATCACTCCCAGGGTACCTTAAAGAATTGTGCAACAACAGGTCATTATACGACTAGATCTTATAATTTTAAACCTCTTGATGTTCATTTTCATTAAATGATCACACAACGATCACACCCAAGTATGTTAAATCAAGGAGAATACGGCTTTGGTTCACAGTCTTTGAAGAATAAACATTTCACATTCTTAGGTAGGTTGTAAACAACTTTACAGAAAAACAAACGGGGAGCTTTGAAAATTATTATAATTTTTCTTTGTCGTTCCCTGTTAATTAGATAAAGACATTCGAGCGTTCGGAATGTACCATCGTGCCGAAATAAAACTGGAACAGCAAAATGTAGTTTAATCTCCCAGATTATTAGCTTGTTTTGAAGTTGTGAGTTTGATTTAATTATGTGACTGATGACGTGCGAACGAAATATTTTTGAAAAAATGCCCGCGTTGTCCGTCCAGCAAAAAGCGATCATTACACGCGATTGAGAGATGGGCATCAAATAAGACACATCGGAGATGAATTAGGAATTAGCAAAAATACCGTACTGTTGGCTAAGCACAAAATTGCAGAATATGCAAGTATCGTAAGAAAAGCAGGTACAACAACAGCAATAAGGGCTAAAGAAGAGACACCGTAATATTTTTCGATGAAAAAAGCTTTCAGTCCTGCAACAATGGGAGAATCCGCGTTTACAGGCCTTCTGGCTCGAGATACGATGAAAGATATACACAGAAGACTATCAAAGTGGACGCTTTTCTGTAAACGTTTGAGGCTGGATTAGTGCAAGGGGCCCAGGAGTTTGTCAAATAGTGCAGGAAGGCTCAATGCACCATTATATTGCAATATACTAAACCAAGTTATGATACCATCAGACGGCGCCATCCACGGCCAAGATTTTATATTTCAATACGATAATGCTCCGATTCATAAAGCCCGCATAGTGGAAAATTATTTAGAAGAAAATCGTGTTCTGCCGTGGCCTTCGAAAAGTCCCGATATCAACCCAATTAAAAACGTTTTGGGTGAAATGGCAAAATTTATATATAAACATAACTTCCAGCCCTAGAACTCAAGATGAATTGCGCCAATGGGTAATTGAAGCATGGGATGAAATAACGCAAGAGTATACGAGAAACTTAGTGTTAAGTATACTACGACGTTTGTAAGCCTTAATCGATAATAACGGTGCAGCTACCAAATATTAAAAAATATGTTATGTTTGTTATATTAAAGTTTAAATATGACTGAAATTGTTTTTATTTTTGTTACATTTCAACACAATAAACTATATGTATTTTGATTTCTCCTTGTATTTTTCACAACAGTAATTATCCATGACAACAATTATTACCTAATGTCAATGGATTTTGCTCTTTATAGCCTAGTAGATACTCTACATCGAGAATTTTGTTGTCCCAGTTTTATTTTAGCACGATGGTGCCTTCTATAAAACCCTTATTGGAGCGATACTTTAATACCTGCTTTCACGTTTGACACTACCGGATTAACAACTGTCACATTTGTCGTTATTTTAGACTGTGCCAAGTCTGCCGTAAACTACATAAAAATATAGGTTTTTGAATCACGTCCGTCGATTTTTTGTAAGAATTAAAACAGAAACAGACAGAAGATAGAAGGAAATAGAATCCCCGTCATCTTCTTTTTATTGGATTTATTTTCGCAATAACAGGCGTCATATTGACGTGTACAAAGCAGATATAAATACCGGGTCCATGTTTGTTTCAAGTCGGTGATCACGCCGCATTGATGACAGCTGTCAAGGAACATCCATCCGTTTTACCTATGATTAGTGATAGTTATAGTAGTAGTTCTGAATTAGACCTTATAACAACGCTATTTTAGACACACGAGCAACACATTAGGGTGTATGTCAACGATTGTGTTCTGTATTTATTAATTTATTTGAAAATTAAATAAATGTAATGCTTTTGAGACTCGACACAATCGTTGATCTTTATTAGGTAATTAATTTATTGGATTTGGTTTACTCACCGGATCCTTTTCGTGTTCTTGAATTAAAACTATTGAGATTATGATACAATTGGCAGTCTGGAATTAGTAGAAATTACGTTCTTCTTTTTAAATATTCAAAAATTCCTCTCCAAGTTTTTCCCCCTGTCAGACTCGCCGTTACCAAGGATCTACTATTATTTTACAGGTAAAGGTTATAAGGTGATTGTGACTGGTTCTATAACACCCCCTCTGCTAAGAAAGTATTTCCTTTTTGATTGCAGACTGCCTAATAATATTTATTTTTACTTTAAATTAGTATGAATACGAATTTGTATTTAACATTAAAAAAAAAAATTATATATATACACCTACAGCTTTCCATCGGTTGAAATAATTAACTGAATATATTATAAATTTTCAGTCACTCTCTGTGCCTGTGGTTTAAGTGATTACTTCACTTAGTTTTAAAATTTCTAGCAGTTCTTCCATCTGTTAGATGATTTGTGAATAATATGTGATTGGTTGAATAAGAAAAATGTGAACTTGTGAACTTATTTATAACTAATTGTAATCTTGAAAGAAAGTAGGTGCTCTTCTTCGTCTTTGTGGCAATTGTCTTCTTTCATTTATATCAACGGCTTGTTTATTACTTATTGTAAAGTCTGGATCAGAGACTGAATTACTAATTTCAGTACTCCCATTTATTTCGTCCATAAATGATTCGTAATCCACGTTATTATTTGTAATGTTTGTATTCTTTATTAAATGTAATTTAGGAATTTCTCGAGTGACAGGAATTCTACGGTTATCTAAGTCCTCTGTATCATATTCAGATACTTCACTATCTGAACTAGAATATTCTTCAGAAGATTGACTAAAATTATCTTCATTAATAATTTGGTAGCTCAGTTTCTCGTTCGGTGGTATTGGACGAATATCACTAATATGCATTTTTACTCTATCGTGTTGTCGTGATATAATATATATAGTGTCTGTTACACGTTCCGAAATAATATAAGGTCCATCCCAAGCAGGATGAAATGCTTCATCTGGTGATGTTTTTCTACAGCGAATAATAACTTGATCACCTGCTTGAAAAACACGTTGTTTTCGTTGTGGTTGTGTATAACGTTGTTGATATGCTTCTTGACGTTGACGAATCACTTTCAATCGTTCTTCTCTGATATGTCCATGATTCACAACTGGAACTTTAAATTTTGGATGGTTGCGGTCACCTGGAGTTGGCAGGGAATATCCAAGTAAACTCATGGCTGGTGGCTGACCTGTTGCTGCGTTGGTACGGTTCCTTAAAGAAAAAAGAACTCGAGGCAGATATTTGTCCCAGTGTTCTGGATTTTTATTTAATAAAAATATTTTCAGAGTTTTCTTTAACTCTTGATTTCTACGCTCAACAGGATTAGCTCTTTGGTGATAAATTGCGGTTGTAATATGAACGATGTTATGTAATTTACAAAATGTATCCCAATTACGTGAAATAAATTGAGGTCCATTGTTGGAAATAATTTTAGTGGGATACCCAAATCTGCAGCAGACTTCATTATCAAGAAACCTGATCACCTCTTCCGTATTAGCTGAATGTACAGCTTTAGCCTCTAACCATCGTGTAAATAAATCTTCAACTACTATTATAAAACGATTGTTTAATGAGGACGTTGGATACGGACCAAGTATATCAACGCTAAAAATATCTATTGGATTATTAGGTATATGACTAGATAGTGGAGCTGTTTCCTGAATATTGCGACCCTTGACTATTCTACAAATTAAACAATTTTTTACATATTTCGAAACGTCTCTTTTTAATTCCGACCACCAATAAAATTTTGAAATTCTATTAAAAGTTTCATCTCTCCCAGGATGTCCTGAAAATGGAGAATCGTGATAAAAATAAAGTATGCGATCCATTACTGTATATGGAACTACTAACACAGTATTATCGCGTCTATAAAAAAGGTTATTTTCAACTACGTGTGAATTAAAAAACTCTTGATCAATATCTGATCTTGGACCATCCTTTAGTATATTATTCCAACGTAAAACTTCACCTTTAAATCTTTTATTTGCTAGTTGAGCTAAACTTACTTCCTCAAATAAATGAGCGTCGTTTGCTGGTGAAATGTAATTAATGATGGGTATTTCAGGTTTATTGATAATGTTACTAATTAAATTTGATTTGGGTTCAATTTTTTTAGATAAAATATTTATTTCTGGAGGAAGCATACGTGAATAATCATAATGATCCTCAGTAGTTTCTTCATTTCCTGAGTTTCGTGATAAAAAATCAGGTAATGAATTTGATTTTCCGGGACAGTGTTCAATTTCAAATTTAAATTCTGCAAGGAGAAGTGACCAACGTGTCAACTTCGCCTTTGCATCTGCGTTACGATTAAGCCACAGAAGTGCTCTACTATCCGTAATTAATTTAAATTTTTTATCTTCTAAATATGGTCTATATTTTTTTATCGCCCATACTACAGCTAAACATTCTTTTTCATTAATGTGGTACTTTCGTTCGGTAAAATTTAATCTCGCGCTCGCATAAGAGATAATACGCTTCTCACTTAACGGCCCTTCCTGATAGAGCACTGCTCCCATACCAACTTCACAACTGTCTGTTTGTACAACAAACGGTAGTGAATAGTCAGGTCTATGTAGTTGAAGCGGTTGTGAAAAAGCTTCTTTTGCTTGTTCAAATGCGTACCTTTCTGCATCATCCCACTTCCATTTAACCTTTTTACTAAGTAAATCGGTTAAAGGTGCCGTAATCTTAGCCAAGTTAGGAACGTATTCTCTTAGCCAATTAATTGTTCCAAGGAACGATTGAAGTTCTTTTTTATTTCGCGGTGAAGAATATTTTGCAATTTCCTGTAACCGATTATTTTGCGGTATATTTACCTCTCCCTTAACAGTATGACCTAAAAAATCTAATGTATCTGTTGCAAATTTACACTTATTTAAAGAACATTGCAAGTGATGAGCACTCAGTCGCTCAAGAACCATTCTTAAATGCATTTTGTGTTCGTTATGATTTTTTGAATAAATAATTATATCATCTAAATATACCAATGCGAAATTATGAAGGAATCCAGTCAATACTTCTTGAGACATAAGTTTTTGGAACGTGCTAGGGGCATTTTTTAACCCAAATGGCATTACTGTAAATTGATAATGTCCTCCATCAGAGGTTGAAAATGCTGTTAATGGTTTTGAGTTTTCTGAAAGACCAACCTGCCAGTAACCGCTTTTCAGATCTAATGATGAAAACACAGACGCTGATCCTAGTTCTTTAAGTGTTTCATGAATTTTTGGTAATCTAACTGATTCATCTATGCTTATGTCATTTAATCGTCTATA
The DNA here is from genome assembly GCA_963991005.1 of Barypeithes pellucidus. Classification (NCBI taxonomy): domain Eukaryota; kingdom Metazoa; phylum Arthropoda; class Insecta; order Coleoptera; family Curculionidae; genus Barypeithes; species Barypeithes pellucidus. Next base: position 27,983,725 of record OZ022556.1, read on the forward strand.
GTCTATGCAAAATCTTGGCTTTTTTCCTTCCCGTTCAATGATAACGGGAGATGATGCAAATGGGGAAATGGATGGCTCTATTACACCAGCGGCCAGCATTTCACCTACTTGATCATTTAAAATTCTTTTTTTATGTTCACTTATGGGATATGGCTTGGTTTTAACGATTTTATTAGAATTTAATTTAATATCATGCTGAATAGTACGCGTAATTGGTTGTTTTAACGATTCATCGAAAAGATAAGAAAATTCTGTGAGCAGTTCTGTATAGTCTTGAATAGAATTCGTATTTAAGTGCCCTAAAGAAAAATCATACTCATATGGAATATACTTATATATAATGTCATTAGTAAGGTAAATAGTGCGACGAATATTAGTGCCAAAATGAATACACAATCGATTCATATCTAAAACTGCTTTTTGTTCAGAAAACCATGGAAACCCTAAAATACAATCTGTAGGTAAATCAGAAACAATTAGAAATGTCGATTCAATTGATACATCTAAAATTGAATATTTAATTTCAAAGAACCCATAAGTATCTATTTCGACCGGACCGCAGCCATAATTTATAACTTTCCTGAAGCTAGAAGGAAGATCTTTAAAAAATTTAGAAGAAACTAAGTTAATGCTAGCTCCTGTATCAGCTAGAGCTCGAATTTGAAAATCATTTAAAATAATCGGAAATTTTGGAGGGGTTAATGAAAAAGGTGGTTCTGCATTATGAATATTTACGGAGAGCCAATTGCAGAGATCTAACTCTCCGTGTGAAAGTTTCCCTGATTATGGGAATTTTTTCCTTGAAAATTTGCTGGTCCATTATTCTGCGAAGATCGATTGAAGCGTGATGGATTGGATTGAACTTTATTCGGACCAAAATCTTGATTTTGTGGAAACTTGTCTAAATTACGGTACGGATTTTTTGGACATTTGTTGTGAAAGTGCCATTCTCCACAATATTTGCATGGATTGTTCTGCGAAGATCGATTGAAGCGTGATGGATTGGATTGAACTTTATTCGGACCAAAATCTTGATTTTGTGGAAACTTGTCTAAATTACGGTACGGATTTTTTGGACATTTGTTGTGAAAGTGCCATTCTCCACAATATTTGCATGGACTTGGTGGTTCTTGAGCAGATCTTGTATAAGGTGATTGATTATAATATGATTCTTTTTCAGGTTTTATTTGGCATATATCTTTCTCAATAGCGTTGACAATTTGTGAAAGTTGCTGTATACTGGTAAATGTTAATCCTCGAATTCTCGATCGGATGTCAGGAATAAACTGTTCTATTAAGAAATTAATTAAAATGTCTTCAGCAGCATTAGGGTACAAACGATAATATAGTCCTTGCTTTTTTGCAATAAATACACTGGTTTGCTCAGATTGCAGTTGGTGTTGTCCATAAAGTTGACTAGTTAATTTAGTTATAACTGCAGTGCTATTAAACTGTTCACTAAAAAGGCTTTTAAACATTTCCCAAGACATTGGAAGTGTACGATATGGGTAAAACCATTGGGCAGCTGGACCTTGCAGTGTTCTAACGGTGAAATCGACTTGCTCTGATGGTAAAATTCGTTCTTGAGCGAACAGCTCTTCTAACTTTGATATATGCAACAAAGGATTTTCAGTATCCAATCCGTTAAATATCAACCGGTGATTTTCCTTTTGACGGACACTGTCAGCAATTATTTGTACAGCGGAGAGAAAGGCTTTATTCATATCTGGCGATGATGAAGAGGGTCTATTTGTAGCATTAGGTACTTCAGTTTTAATTGGCAGTAACTGACATTGACATTTCTGATACGTGTCAGCTAACGTTTGGTGGCATGGTTTAGAATATTGTGGATTGTTGCTTAATTTTAAATTCTCTGGCTGTGAGTAAACTGGTTGTTGAAAATAACTCCTTGACGCATGTAAGATTTTTATTGATGCCTCATCTTCAAACAATGGTGTTTTAGGCCGTCCTGAATCATTCTGTTTCGTGATCTGAATTGATGCACTTTCTGAACCATATAATGAACCTGATTGTAAATCAATGTCATCAACCACCTCATAAGTGTCCCAGAATTCATCATCATCACTTGTATACTCCGCCATAAAGATGTCGTATATTCGGATATCGTAATTATTTAATATAAGTTGAAGATATAATGGATAGTATTAAAATAAATGATATTTTGCACCAGAAAAGAACAACCTACGCTCCAATGGAAAAAAAAATAAAAATAAAACAATTAGGTACAATGTAGAACAACCAGTTAAAACAATCAATATTAAGCTAACCAAACTACGGTAAAAAAAAAACTGCAGGTATCGTTCAAAGACCAGTTAAATGCCAAAAATTCATACATGATCTTTCAAAATTAAATTGGACTTTAAAAGGGGGGAACGGAAAAATTTACAAATTATTCTTAAAACCACGTTTGGGCGCCATGTCAACGATTGTGTTCTGTATTTATTAATTTATTTGAAAATTAAATAAATGTAATGCTTTTGAGACTCGACACAATCGTTGATCTTTATTAGGTAATTAATTTATTGGATTTGGTTTACTCACCGGATCCCTTTCGTGTTCTTGAATTAAAACTATTGAGATTATGATACAATTGGCAGTCTGGAATTAGTAGAAATTACGTTCTTCTTTTTAAATATTCAAAAATTCCTCTCCAAGTTTTTCCCCCTGTCAGACTCGCCGTTACCAAGGATCTACTATTATTTTACAGGTAAAGGTTATAAGGTGATTGTGACTGGTTCTATAACATGTAGAACGTTTTTGCTACATCTACTCTTACATTAAAAGTGTATTTCTTTAAACTTTAGACTGGACGAACAATGGGTTGTGCACTTTATTTCCTGGCGAAACATCCTAAAGTCCAGCATGAATTACGGAAGGAACTAAAGAGATATATGCCAAATAAGAACTCACCCGTTACAAAAGAAATGCTGAGGGAATCTATATATTTAAAAGCTATAATTAAGGAAACGACTCGGATCGCACCAATTTCAATTGGATCTTTGAGAACGACTGTAAAAGATTTGGTATTATCGGGATATCAAGTACCTAAAGGGGTAAGTTAACTGAACCTTGGTAAGTTAAACTGAACAAACAATGTACCAAATAACCCTAGTTTGGAAATACATTTAGTACATTATGAATATCTTTGCTAGTACGACGACGTGAGAGTTGATTTATGTTTTCCGTTGAAAAATTAAGTTTTCGAAAATTTTGTTTGTTAGTTCCTTGAAAATTTAATATTTTTAAAATTATATTATACAGGGTGGCAACTGTTTAATTGATGAGTATGGGTATCTTTTGATTGGTAATATTTACGAAGTTGGTTAAATTGGAGTAAAGTAAATTAGTGCAGTTTTTGAAGCTCTTGTAGAATCCAATATCGACGTTTTTGATTCAGAAGATACAGAGGATTTGTTAACAACGTCTGAAATTAATTTCTTAAATAACGAGGAAGGTTTTGAATTTATAGTACGGCAGCCCGTTACCAGGATTTCAGACTGATCACGAGCTAAATTTCTTTGAGTTTTTTGGTGATTTAATAAGGACTTGAGAAAGAAATTAACACGAACGGACATTGCCAACGTTGTGAAATCATTGAGAGTCATCTTTACATATGTATGTAAAAAAAAGTAGTTGTCGGATGTTCGTTATTCGTGACCGGAAAAAAATGAGAAAAGACATTTTCATCGACGCGCAACCGCAGTGTTGGATTTTAGGAATGTAATTTTTTAACGCTGTTCGAGTTATCGCGCTTCGTCCGTTTTCAAGCAGAAATTGTGTATTGTGGCTCGGAAAATGGGGGAAAAATATGAACTGACATTTTTACACACGCATTTTTTTAGCAAAACCGTTTTTTGTCAACACAGCACGTGTATCAATAATAATGCAATATGGGGACATAGCTGATGCTGAGTGGTTATAGACAACCAAGCCACACAGCAAGCCGTCCCATGCGCGCGCCGTGTATCGCGATCATGAATATACAGAGACGAGATCCGACTCAGCTGCCTTCCATGAAGCTGCGCAACACGGAAAATGTCCCTTCGACTCGATTTACAATTTTTTAGAGTGTTATCAATAATTTTAAAAAAATTGACCCGGGCGCTGTAACTTTTTTATACCCCTTTTCTTTACATCTTTTATTTAAACTATGGATTTTTTGCAACACTCAAAACGTCCGTTGTCGATGAATTCACGTTTTTTTTATATTTTTAATATGATTTCATCAAGAACGGACAAGGTGTAGTAACAAAAAGACGAACTGCTTTCTTACAGACTGAAATCACTCTGACGGCTGCCGAACTTTTTCGCTCGAGTAAAACTTTCTTATTTTTTTGATGAAGGCGTGATAACAGGACATTTTGGTAACGGGCTGCCGTACTATTATAAAAACGCCCTTTAAATAAAAGTTTTATATTTTTCTCTTTTCTATAAAATGGCGTTATCAGTTTTCGATGTCATTTTTTCTAACTTAGATATCATGATCAACTTCAATTTTTTAGAACGGACCTGAATTTTTATTTTATGAGTATTTTTTGTCCCAAATACAATGATGTATTACTCAGTTTTACAATTACAATTTTATTTTTTTTAGACTGACGTATTAAATGCAAATCTTCTACCCTCACTAGAAGATAAATATTTTATTAAAGCTAAAGAGTTCATTCCAGAAAGGTGGCTAAGAACTACAAATGATGAATATTCCTATAAAAATACCCATCCATTTGTTTCTTTGCCATTTGGATTCGGGCCGAGATCATGTATAGGAAAGCGATTGGCTAACCTGGAATTGGAAGTGGGCATATCGAAGGTAGGCGATCTCATTTTCAGAATTACATCTTTATTCAGTCAATCGCTCATGACATTACATGACAGGATTTCCTTAATTATAAGAAGGTGAGAACGATGAAGTTCTTGCATGTGTAATGAACTCAAGACTCAATGTGGAACAGAATTTAGCAGAATAATTTCAAAATGCGCCAAAGCGATTCACGTTGGTTTTGAATCGGGGGAGCTTATATTCGTTGAAAAAAAAAACGACCGGGAAGGTCGTTCCATAAGGATGAAGTCCTCCAGATGAAATAAATCTTAAATAACGAAGTTCAAGGAGTACAAAGCTGAACTACATATGGATGGGCGGCAGTGGTTCATCGTGTATTTCTGCAATTCGTCGCTTTGGGCGGAATTAAGAGGGCAAGGTCAGCCGAGCATTTTACATGGAAATGTCTATAAAAGAGAGCAAATCCCCAACCTGTCTTCGATGTTCTAGGCTGTCCAGGCTGTTCGTCAGCTCGTGGTCTCCGATCAGACAAATGGCCCTCCTCTCGAGCAGTACTCTAGTGATGGTCGAATCTGGGCTTTGTATAGTATCAAAAGTTGTTGCGGTGTGTACAACTTTCTGGTACACCAAGTTTCTGCGATTGCCACAATGTGGTTATACCAATTTGATCCCAGATTGACGACCAGCAAATTAATAGATGAAGCCAGTGGAATTTTTGTGTCCTGCCATGAATATATCTGGTTCTGTAATGTTAACCTTTTCAGATAAAACTGCTGGCTGGGCTTTTAGCGTTAAATTTTTATCCTGATTTAGGATATATTTTTGACCATATTTAACAACTTCCAAACTAAAAGAGGTACCACTTTATCGTAAACTGGGTTTTGTAGACAAGAGGATAAAGAACAAAATGGTATTAATTCTTATTAAGCCATTCGGAAGCATGTTTTTACCTTCATTAAGAGATAAAAAAAATCATACATGCAAAACATCTGTAGTACTAATGATTTCAATTCAAGGAACTGAAGCAGCCTACTGCTACTTACAAATAGCATTTCAAAAAAGTTTCGACGAATTAGCATTACATATGCTTAATAGAAAATGTGAACTGTTAATTTAAGTACCAGTTAGTTTAAATAGCCATACCTGCTTCGATCAAATAATAAACAGTTAAAAATAACAGAATAATCCATCTCTGGTCAGAATTGCAGAGGCTATGGCAATTAAATTGAGGCACGAGCCATTCCTGGCAATGCAAGACTAATTGCGTCAGCTGATCGAGAACGGTGTACTGTGCATGATTCCGTTCAATTATTATTGCCATTGCAGGCGCACTAGAAAAAATAGACGACTTTAATACGGCTTTCAAAATTTAAACATGTTAATGCTAATATTGGTAGTGTTTCCGAAAATAATAATTTTTTGTGTCATCGTTAAAGACAGTTTTGATTGCGAGAGGAGTATGTTTGGGTGCAGGCCTCCAGACATGAGAGCAGTGATGGTCGAATCTAGGTTTTGTATAGTATCAAAAGTTGGCTGAGGTGTGTATTTTGGTTCGGAAGAGTACACCAAGTTTCTGAGAAGCTGTCTTGGCGATTAGCACAACGTGGTTATGCCAAGACATATTTCATCCTAGATTGACGCCCAGCAAATTAATAGATGAAGCCAGTGGACTTGCGTGTCCTGCCATGACTGTATCCGGTTCAGTAATATTAACCTTTTTAAAGAAAACTGGTCCCTGGGTTTTCTTAGCGTTAAATTAGACTTGGTTACTGGTTACTGGCTTGATTTAGCATATATTTTTGATACAGAAACTATTATTTTCAAGTTAAAAACTAGGTCATTTATCCCATCAAAATGTTGAAGGGTTTATGAGCGCCAGTTTTAACTTTGTTCTAAATATATTATTTTGGGACAGAAGTTACAAAACAAGTTAACAAATATTTCTGTACTTTTAGATAATTAGAAACTTTAACCTTTCTTGGCATCACTCAGACGCCGTGTTTGGAAGTAAACTATTGTATGGAATAACAAGCCCTCTAAATATAAAAGTAGAAGAAGTTGACAACTAATACTACAGGAAGTGTAGCTAACGCAAATATTTTGTTGGTCGCTGCTTATAATTAGTGGTAGTTTGTTAGTAGATAAGCTAAACTGGGGTTCATTTTGCAAATAGTACTGGCGCAGTTTTGAGTTCCAAGAATCCAACCAGACCGTCTAGAAATAATGGCAAGTAAGAAAATAATTCAATATTACTAAACATTCGTCAGAACCACTTGCACATTTCAGGGTAAATTCATTCCGACGGTCAACATTATATTAAGTAACATTAAAACCATAGTACGTTTCATAATAATATTGATGCTTTAATTTTATTAAATTTGAAATTTTTAAAAAAATTTTATTCAAATTTTAATTCAAAAAAAATAGCATTAGGAAATCGGTTCCCAAAGGTGTGTTTTGGGACGGACTTCTACTTTCTTCAAGAAACAATAATTTTATGCAACTTCCTTCTGCTATTTGCAATTCAGTAATGTGAGACTCTATTTATATCAACCTCTTCAAACCAGGACATGGTTTTATTGACCTTAACTTTTGGTTTATTTTTGAAACTCAGAAGCAGACTGAAAATAAATGTAAAATGAACCTTAGAGTAGACAAAAAGTGGAAGCATCATATGAAATTTTTTATTTTAACGGTAATTACAAGGGATGTTAACTCTACAGGTCACCGTCACAACTAGCATCATAGAGGTGAATATCAGGTATCTATAAGCTATATTGCAGGTGACTTATATTATAATACAAATGAGTATATTCAATTCATATTATACATTTAATGTAGATTTATAATAAGCGATGTATCTAGCATATTAAGTATGAATTCGTGCGTAATTGCATTACAATCGTATTACGTATCGTATCTACGTTTATGTTATTTGTTTGAACAAAGTTAGTGTATTTGTCCTATTTTCCTTAGTGATAGCAGCCGCATACGGCTCTCTTCTTATTCTTATTCATATGTCAATGTGAATTGTCAAGTTTCCTGGTTAAGGAATTCCAAGATAATAAATAAATTACACGTATTGTTATGTGTAGGATGTATATATATTATTTTCTTTGCTTAGGTATACAGAAATATACATAAATAAGAACAACAAAGTAATAAAAATATACATATAACTATTATTATACATGTAATTAACACATTTTACCACAAAATAGGTCATTTCATTATAAACTAGAAAAGTCACAGATTTGTTTGGCCTCAAAGTGTCTTCCTTGGACTAGATTGTTATTTTAAGTGTTAGTGGTAAAGTTCAAATGTTTTGGGATGAAATTCAATTATAAGGGAGTAGCAGCGATAAGGATTCAGGTGCGTTTTTATTGGAAATTAGCAAAGCAAATTAACACGAGGGCACTTTTTGAAGCTGGGAATCCCTGCAAGGCGGTCCCTGCGGGTCCCTTATCGCTGCCACTACTATAAACCAGAACATAATACTTTTTTTCTACTACTATATTAGTAAGAACTTACTTGCGTACTGTCTACTGTTACGTAATGACTGTTACGTAACAGATCCACAAATCACATTACCCGTGATATGCCAAAACTGTCAATATTTCCAATAGATTTTATGCAACGTCGGCCTTGAATTCCATCGGGTCGCCATGTCAAGAAATTTTAAACGTCTACATTTTTACTTTGTATATTTTTGGTTAAAGTGTGAATGACTACGATATTCAGATTGAGGGTACGCCACGGGAAATTACATTACAAGGTGCATCTGCAGTAATCATTTATTACTAAGAAAATCCAGAGGGTAACATAAAAAAGTGTATCAAAAATATATGGACTGGCGTATGACTGGATAATCATGTGAGTACCGATTGAAAATGTTTTATTAGCATATTTCAATAATTTAACATAAATGTAAATATGAATAGTACACAACTCGAGTGGTCAGCCTATTACACACTCTTTCGAAGAACGTAAGCTTCGATATCATGTGTAATAGGCGTCTTACCACTTTTTTTTAATACTATTTTATATCATATATAATAGGCGCAAGAATATATTTAATAATGGATAATTACTTCCACAAAATATTTTGGAGAACGATTACGAATTTAGCATTTTCCTAGATATTTCTGACATAAATACTGAGATAGGGTTTTAATAGCGAATTATTAGTTAAAGCCCATACAATTTCTTTATACTTAACTATTCTTTGAATTAGATTCTATGAATTCTATTCATCAAAAGCTAGTTGTATGTTGGACGGTGGTTGACAAAAATTTACTAAAGGGGTCACATGTTCCTTGTTTTTATATTAGAGAAGTGTAGCTATGTAAGTGAATAAATACGATTTTGTTAAATATACAACAAAAATATTTCCCTTATATTGTCTAGTGAAATAGGGTACTGTGTATTTAACAATACACGTGTTTCAATCTTAAATAATTATAGTATAGTAATTTCAATGCGTATGTCCATAGGGATAGCAGAGTCATGATCATAACTATTTGTATCAACTTTTATTTTTGAGAATGGGGATTCGAGAAATAATGTATTCGTATGCGTGGATCATTCCCTTTACTTAAAGCTCATTTCTCTTTAAGATTTTACTGATCTAAGCGGTCTGCAATTTAGGAAACCTTTTTTTTAGTAATTATTCTGATATAGTAACGCCAATAATTGATAGCCAAAAAAATATATATTTTATAATATGATCATTGATCATGTCTCTCTATCCTCATGGTTTCGGTTTTTTATATTTCAATGCTGTGGGTGCCTCCAGCATGGGAGGGATTAACACGGTACCCAACTGAGGTAAGGCCTACTTTCCTACTTATATCTTATACATCTCGAGTTCTTTGTAATCTCACAAAGTGCAAACTAGATAAATTAACCAGTACAATAATTATTATATAAAATTGATATCTGACAGGGTTGATCTTAGAAATACAGAAAGAGGATATATCTGGCATTCCTTAATTGATGTTAGTATATCAGTGTAATTTTTGGCTTCACATTATGTGAATACACCAGTAGCATAAAAAATTGGTTAGAATTTAGAAAATATATGCTGAACATAATGAATTTGTAAATAAGTAGTACATGGAAGGAATAAAGCTGGTACAATATGAGTTTAGTTTATTATTGCCAGAAACAACCGTGAAATATCAACAATTTTAAGTCTAATTTGACAAGATTGCAAATTACTTATAGAAAAACTAAAATTTAATGCTGAAAGTTATTAAAGTGCCCATTATTTTCAGTTATATAGGTTATATATCTTCCAGAATTTTTTCAATGTTTAATAATGGTTATGAAAATTATGATTTTATTTTTTTTCTAAATTAAACGTAAAATATGAAACGTGCGCGTTTATCAGTAGCAATAACTAAAGCGAATCGTAACATTAATAATATTAGGTTCTGGGTTTTTATCTAAATTAATAAAATAACAAAAAGTTAAACGTTGCCACTAGGCAATAGCTTTTCTTCATTTTGGCAATATCAATTATTGTAGTGTATGTTTATTTCGAGCGCTTTGCGTTGCGCATCTTATACTTTTCTCATTTAAAGTGACAAAGTATACCTTTATACTCTTACACAGGAACCAGGAATGACGGAATTAAAAGAGACGATACTGCCTAAATATGATGATTTATCCATATGCCTTCTACTTGTTTTAAAAAAAGTACATTACATCATATATTTGCTTATAAAGCGAGATTGATAGCCTCAGCAAATCCATCATAAACTTTATTGTTAACTTTATAGGACTCTTGGAACTGTAAAACCTATAAACAGAAGTTAAATTCAAATAGAATAAATTCCGTTTGTTTTAAATAAACTCCTGGACAAAATTAATGCAACATCATAAATTTCCCAGATTTTTGATGCTATTTTTCTTCTGAATGATCTGATTTGAATGATTTTTTTTGCATTGTAGGTTGGTTCCTTGATAATGTCATAGTTTTCGCTGTTTATCATTTCATTTTATTTTTTTATTATTATATTTATTTTCATTTCAATTTAATTTTCGATTTATACTGGGTTTACTAAAAATGCTATGTTTTTTTCCGAAAATTCGTATCACCCTGTGGAGTATATTAGCAACCGAAGCATATTGCAGGTGACATTAAACGGTAGGTGCATCTTTCCCCAACATTTCCTTTTTTGGTTTACTTCATTATCTCTGTTATTAAAGGAGATACACCGTTTTATAGCGTAACATGTTTTTATAGACTTTAACATTCAACACATTCATTGTTAAATGTTTTCTATATAGTAGGTTTCAAGATTAAAATACTCGTCGGGCAACTGGGCATACGAAGCGAACGTTTAATAAGTAGTTTCCGAACAGTTTTTATCCTATGGCGAATTTTATTTGACCTTTGTAACTTTAAAACACAACATCTGCTGACACATCGCTTGCAATGTCCGAAAAAGTCCATAGTCTACTTGAAAACATTTAACAATGAATGTGTTGAATATTAAAGTCTATAAAAACATGTTACGCTATAAAACCGTGTATCTCCTTTAATAACAGAGATAATGAAGTAAACCAAAAAAGAAAATGTTGGGGAAAGATGGACCTACCGTTTAATGTCAACTGCAATATGTTTCGGTTGCTAATATCCTCCACAGGGTGATGCGAACTTTCGGAAAAAAACATAGCATTTTTAGTACACCCAGTATAAATCGAAAATTAAATTTTTATCATAAACAGAGAAAACTATGACATTGTCAAGAAACGAAGCTACAATGCAAAAAAATCATTCAAATCGAATCATAAATTCAGAAAAAAAAACAGCATCAAAAGTATGGCAAATTTATGATGTTGCGTTAATTTTGTCCAGGAGTTTATATAAATATATATTTCATTTTTGATTTATCCTTATTACCTTTTTGTGACGTTTCGGAATATTTTGTTATTAAACCATCATCGAAATACATTAAAGAAACTGGTTATAATTTGATTTTGTTAGACAATTTTTTTAAAGTCAAATATCTGAAAAACTATTCAAAATTGTGATAAACATGTTGCGATAAACATTATTTGAAATTGAATGTACAATTCACAAGTAAGGGTAGCATTTAAAATAAGAAAGTCGGTACTTGACTAGGAGAAATTAAATGCTCTGTATAAGTGAAAATAAAATAGCTTAAAAATTTAAGTCGATCCAAAAATCGTTTGTATTAACTTTTATCTGTAGGTCTTTCAGATTCTGAGATCGGATGGTGGGCATCTGTTACTTGAAGCAGGATGTAAAATCAATCATTTGCTTGAATTTACAGAGGCCTGGTCTCAATCCCAACAAATTTAACAATAAAATCTAATTTTTTGATTACTAGCTAGTTTAGTACAAATATAAATGTTTACCAACTTTTGAACTTTACCATTTTAAGTAGTATTTGTATACAGGATGTGTCAGTAAGGTGTCTGACTCTTAAAGATAGATAAAAACGTTCCATACAAAAGATAAATGGTTTACTAAGATGCGTAATTTTAAAATATTTCAGAAATTATAAGATTTAGGTATAGGACATAATATGTTTATATATATATTTAACAAAAAATAACGGTATTCGCAAGATAAATCAATATGCCTAAAAAGATATAGGGTGTTCTATTTAAAAAAATTAAATTAAAGCATATTTAAAATCCCTAAAATGTCCAAGATCTGACGAACGCTTTATATAAGATTATTAAAAATTACTAACATAAATCGATATAAAGTACTTTAGGGTACCCACAATGTAAATCGCATTTGTTCAGGTTGTACCAATGGGTTGCTATGCTATTTATATCGTACCATTAAAATTTACTAAAATTTCAGAAACAAATGAATTACTTGACAACGCTGCATTTCAGTTTAAAAACTTAAATAGGGTTGTAACGCTCTTAGTCTGCTAAATCAAAATGTGGAAAAATATACCTAGTGTCGCATTTAAAAAATTATAAAATATTCCGTGCCACTATTGGGGGCCATCCTGTAGATTGCAAAATGTTTTCAGGTTATGCATCTTTGTCAACCATTTATCTTTTGTATGGAACGTTTTTATCTATCTTTACGAGTTTAGACGCTATCGAAGCCAGACACCTTACTGACACACCCTGTGTATAGACTTTAAGTATAGAAGTAATATCTAACAAGTTAATAAATTAGCTAGTGTTGTAGTGCGGACGTACGTTACTAAGCTGCCTAATTTATTTAGACTTCGTTTTAATTTCTTCTTTATGAAGATAGTGAAGGACGTAATGGAGGACGACATCGTAACAATACTTGTATTCAGTCTGAAAATTAAATAAATTTTATTATCAAAAAAATTCGAATGAGGTAAAGGACTTTATGTAACAAATATGGAACATAATGCATAAAATAAATAAGAAAAATCGAAATTGAAAAAATAAATGTTTATCACAATGTGTCTTGTTTAAAAATATATGTTAATATCTCTAAATTTGTCTACAGTAGTGTAAGTCTACTTACAATATTTTCTATTAATTGCGGTCTATGTCTTCTCACAGTTCTTACAGCTTGGAAGATATCAACTTCTCCATGCTGTATTACTTGTTCTATGCACGCATTTGCCGAACAATATATTCCACAACGGCTTCTGCCATCTCTGTAAAAAAGATACGTAATTATAATTATAGAGTCCATATTGACAGATTTTGTAATACAAAAGAGTCAAAGATATTTCCGAAACGGCTTGAGTAATTTTAGTGAACTTTGGGTTATGAAAAGTACCTAAAATAGTACATACTTAGCTACGCGCTAAGATTAATCACATAGTTTTAAAGTTTAAAGGAAGGCGAACATATATAGTAATGAGTTGCCGAACGAGTTAAAAATATGGGATAAATTTTAAAGAGCGGTGTGCATCGCCTCTTGGCGCGTAGCGCGCCGATCACTATGTTTGTACCCTTAAGGGTACTGACTTGAGCGAATTTACTCACACGAACGGGTTGCGCGTACAAATGATCAGATGAGTATGAGTAAAATTTTTGAAGTGGCCACTGTATACCGCCTGCTTTCATATAATTTTGTAATCCACCATCGTTTAGGTTTTTTCTTCTTTTTCTCTGCCTCATGCAATAGTAGGAAGGAGGCACTTGCAATAATTATAATACGTCTTTTATGCAACATTTCAACAAACTCACTGGAACAACAATTTTCGCGCACGAATTTAATGAAACAAATAGTTTTCGCGAACAAACATTTTTGCGCGTACATCTTTTTTTCTGCGTACGCAATTCGTGCGAGTCAATTTGCTGGTCAGTACCCAGCTTTAGGGATAAAAATGTATGAACAGCTTTACCAGGCTAATAATTTTTAACAAACAATAGGGGCACGTCACTGACTCTTCCACATTTTGATAGCATAATTTGTTAGAAATTTAAGGGACTAAAAATAAAACGACTCTTACAATTTATTTGAAGTCAGCTTTTGTTTAAAATATAAATGCAATTTTATTAGGTAGCGTATGTAGACAGTGTAACACGATTTTAGCAAATTAGGTAAATATTACTAAAATATCTGCTTTTTAGGTACTTTTCATAATCCAAATTTCGCTAAAATTACTAAAGTCGTTTCCGATATAGGTACATACATGGGCGTCGTCAGAAAGTTTTGTAGGGGGGTGGCAATGGTAAAATGAGTAATTTTATAAACTTTAAAACTAGGACGCTAGTGCTGGCAAAAAAGGGAAAAAGCTCCGCAGGCGAAATTTTTTATGGACTACGCCCTACGAACAAATCCAAAACACACACTAAAATTTGGTCAATAATTTATAGTAAATACTAGGAACTACGATGCGGTAAGGTCTGAATTCAGATAACTTGATCGAAATTTTGACGAATCTCGTTATTTTTACTTAGCAGACGAACAAAAGTATTTTTTTTTTCGAGGAGAATTTTCCATTTTCTGAAGTTCAGGACTTTTAAAAGGATCCCGGTTTTACGACCTATATAAAAAAAGAGACAGTGAAAAGCATAAAAAAAACAACTCCATATTATTTTTAAAAACATTGATTAGTCTGCTTATTTGTATTTTAATGGTATTCTACGGTTATAATGGCAAATATCCAATCATTTCTTCATAAAAAAGTTAATTGTTTGTTAACACTACAACGAGATCTCTTGAGTGTCCTAGCCAATTGTATTTTTCCCATTTTTAATTCATATTAAACCAAAAATAGTTTCTCTCGACTGAGAAGGAAGTAATGGGTTTTCAAGTTCATTTTTCAGTTGAACAGAATCAAATATTTTATATTACTTCAATAAACTGTCAAATAGTTCTTGCGGAGACAATTTTGAATATGTTTAAAAATTATTTTTGATCAATAAATCGAAAAACTTTAATTTACTGATGTCCGAAAATCTACTTTTAATTCAATTAATACCGGTGCCTAAAATTTCTTTATAAATTTGTCTATATAGCAGTTTCGGATCCGCTATATTAGATTTTTTCTTCGTTTGGCTTCGCTTCGATTAAGAGATATATTTTCGAAGACACTATCCCACCATGCACCGCCGCGAATGTTGAATTTACTTTACGACTTTATAAATACGTACCAAATTTGAAAAAATATAGAAAAATCATAGTTACTATCTTTTCGCTAAAGAAATAAATGGGGATGAGATTTGATTCATTTTTCACTCTTCTCTATTTTTGGCATGCCGCCGAGCAGCAACGCCATGACTTGTACCACTAAAGTCCACAGGGTGTGAATCGGTTTCACGGCCGCAGGATCGAATCTGCGAACTCTCGTCCTGGAGTTCCCAATTACTGCAGCTTTAACCACGTAGTCACCAGAGCCGGTTTGCCGGTTGTTGTCAAAATAATTTTAGTTCTAGTAGTGACAACATTATTATATGACTTCTTTTATATCGTCTTAATATGAAAATCGCAAAAGTCCAAATTTATCAAATTTGCGATTTTGGCGGAATCTGGTAGAGAGCGGCCGAAGCTATAAGCTAATAATCTTAGTTTATGAAAATTACCACTAGATATTGCCAAAAATATTAATATGAAATCTGCATACCACAAATTTAAAAAGTACAACAATATTGCATAATTCCGATTAGTCAACATGACGCCAAATGCGGTCTCGCGTATTTGAAACGACTTCGCTTAGATTTCAAAGTGATTTAATTGGTGGTGTTTTATAAAATTTTGTTAAAAATAACGCAAAGGTAAGCCTACAAGTGACTCATAATTATATTAAATCGTTAGTGGTTAACACAAAATTGCTTCACGAACGGCGTTTACATTTTGAATTTTCATATCATTTTATTTTGCCTAATATAGGGAGTTACGCATATTTCAAAACATTTTGCTATTAATCAGAAGCGGCTATTTTGGATTAAAGAATTCATTGACTCGTCCGTTACTTTGTGACAATACATTTTAAATATATAAAATGAAACTAAAGTTTACTCTGTTATTTGTCACTATATTAAAAGAAACTTAGCGTTACGGCCGTTTCGTAGTACAACTACATCTTCAAGACGCTCACACGAGAGTGAACCGAACCTAAGTGTATATAATATAGGTAGTACTAAAAATAAAAAATATTAATTTGGTATAATAAATAATGTTTGGCACAATAGTGTAATAAATTTAAATTTAGGACAAACGGGTCAATATTCAGAGAATCTAAGAATGCATATGCCAGATGGGATTTTTACAATAATCATCCCATTTTTACAATAATCATCCCGAAAATGCGATACTAGCTTCCTTTGATGTCACTAACATGTTCTCTAACATTCCTAATAAGGAATACATCGACATAATTATAAAAAAACTAAAAAATAATGTGAATCCCGTAATTGAGCAAGAACCTTTACAATTACTAGATCTATGCATAAATAAAAACTATTTTAAATTCAATGATGAATATTATAAACAAACGGACGGTTTAGCAATGGGCTCTCCACTAAGACCACTGATGGCCGAATTTTTCATGGCAGTTTTAGAAGAAATAAACTTATGGCACCAATTTCAAAAAATATATTTTTCTGGTATAGGTATGTTGACGACAATTTAGTGTGCTTCACAGGGACTGAGGAAGAACTTAAACCTATTTTTAACTACCTTAACTATATGCATTCCAAAATTAAATTCAAGCTAGAAATAGGAAACGACTCAATCAATTTTTTGGATCTCAGAATATCAAAAATCTCGAATAAAAAACTACAGTTTGACATTTACAGAAAACCTACATTTACAGATATCACAATACCACATGACTCAGTACATCTAAAAGCGCAGAAATTGGCAGCATATAGATCAATTGTACATAGAGCTCTATCTCTACCACCCTCTAAAGAAAGTCTAAAGATTGAGCTCGATACCATCAGAGCTATTGCCGTCAATAATGGGTACACATTAAAAGAAATAGCCTCTCTTATCCATACAAAATAACATACACTAGCTATAATACAAATATACCCCAAAAAAGAAAGAACGAAAACTCAAAAAATTTCATAGCCTTACATATTCAGGTCCGACCTCAGACAAAATTGCAAATATTTTATCATCTGCACAATAGCAATCAAACCCTCAAATAGTTTATCTAATTTACTTTTTAAGGTCAAAGATATATAAGCGTGAAAAATATAAAAAATCAGGAGTTTATAAGTGTAATGAATTCAATAGCTGCTATACAGGACAAGCGAGATGAAATTTTCAAACGAGATTTAAAAAACACAATACATGCTTTAGACTTAATAAAAGGTCATATAATTTTGCGAATCACTTTAGATTCATCCATACATTTCCAGATTTAAGTAACCTACAACTCTTACACACTGAACAAAAAGGCCATAAATTAAATTTATTAGAAAACATTGAAATTTATAAACATAAAGAAGGTAGTAATATTAACGTTTCAAACACACAATTAGATCTCGGCAACTCCCCGCTATTAAAATTATTATAAAAATCCCATCTGGCATGTGCATTATTAGATTCTCTGAATATTGACCCGTTTGTCCCTAATTTAAGTTTATTACACTATTGTGTCAAACATTATTTATAATACCAAATTAATAATTTTAATTTTTTATTTTTTTATATTATATACACTTAGTTTGGGTTCACTCTCGTGCGTCTTGAAGATGTAGTTGTATTACGAAACGACCGTAACGCCAAATCTCTTTTAAAATATATAGTGACAAATAACAAACTAAACTTTAGTTTCATGTTTTGGATTAGTTAGATAATAAAATATTGTTACTAGTTTAAATTTTGTAAAATAGGCAAATGTGATTAAAATAAGCTCTCCTTTCGTGAATTTTGCATAAGATCGTTGCTTTAAAATTAGAGAATGAATATTACAAGAGCCCATTATTTATTACGGACGTGCTGTATAATAATAATCACCCAAACATCATTATGCCCTTCTAATTAAACAATAAAAACCCGCTTTATCAGTTTTTTGTTCCTCCTGTAAAATTGTGCTTGTGCAAATTTCATTAGGCTGACGATATACAGTTGAAGGAAAATTTACAATTACTCTGTAGATACTTGGCTTGCAGTTGTCCTTTTAAATCCCTAAATGGTAATTTAGGACGGTTTAAGGTTAAAACGCTCTAGTGAATGAATAGGGCTGTTTAAGACTTACGGAGACAC
This sequence comes from Barypeithes pellucidus, assembly GCA_963991005.1. Taxonomy (NCBI): domain Eukaryota; kingdom Metazoa; phylum Arthropoda; class Insecta; order Coleoptera; family Curculionidae; genus Barypeithes; species Barypeithes pellucidus. Next base: position 28,002,177 of record OZ022556.1, read on the forward strand.
TACACATACTGGCCCATATTCACTTCTCTGTCTCCACCTTTCAACCATATTCATTAATTCTACCAATGAATTTGTTGACGTTGGCACTTTGTGACCCATGGGCCAGCACATTAGCTGGAACAGTTGAACGGTCCTAGGCGGCGCCTTTACTCCAGCCATTAGTTCCGTTAGTGATATTACCTAAAATAGAACAATTATTATAATATAAAATAATTTATGAAAAAAATTTGTTAGAAAATATAATTATTTTGAATGTAATTTCGAATAATACAAAACAATAAATTATACACCAAAAACCATCATGCAATCATTTTGCTCTTAAAGTTAAAGGACTAGATTCTCATAATATACACGGTGTTGAAAAAAGGTCGGTATCCCGGAATAACTCCGGTGCATCGTATTGCAGCGGAAAATGTCTAGGGAAAAAAGTTGTTTTGTTTTGAAGGAGGAATAGTTTGCAATTTAAACCACCCCCCACCCCCTTAACCCCGGGCGCGGGTGGGGGTAAGTTAAGATTTTCAAATGAACCACATATTTTTTATTGGCGTATCGTGTTCTGCGACCAAAAATAAACATCTTTTGTCCGAAACATTTTTTTATTTGGGTCCATCCTTCACCAATAATCACCATGAGAAACACAAAATCAAAACCGTGCGAAAATCAAGTTTTATCCCGGAAATACTCTGGTGTTCTCTGTCTGGTACTAAAAAATGCCGGTGATTATTGGTGAAGGATGGGCTCAAATAAAAAAAATTTTCGGACAAAAGATGTTTATTTTGGTCGGAGAATACGATACCCAATAAAAAATATGGAGTTTCATTTGAAAATCTTAAATTACCCTCCTCACCCGTGCCCTGGGGTTGAGGGGGGGGGGGGGGGTTAAATTGCAATCTATTCCTCCTTCAAAACAAAATAACTTTTTCCCTAGACATTTTCCGCTGCAATACGATGCACCGGAGTTATTCCGGGGTACCGACCTTTTTTCAACACCGTATATACGTGTCCCAACTCTATATATACACGTAATATATTCTGCGTCTGCCCGATACGTACTGGACATGATATAAAAAAGTTTAAAGACAAAAAAATTGAATACCTGGGTGTTATAATATAGTAGATAACTATTTGAAGTGGAACGAGCATGTGCCGTACATTGCTGTACATTTGATTCACAAATTTTATACTCTGTGCCGTAAGTTCCTTATAATGATCTATAAGGCATTGGTTGTATTCCGCTAATGTGTTATATTCCAATGAAATTAATAATTTACAAAGTTTATATTTATTATTTATCGTTTATCATGCAAAGGTAAGTCTACAAGTGACTCATAGTTATATTAAATCGTTAATAATGCGTAATACAAAATTGCTACGAGAACCGCGTTTACTTCTTGAATGGAGTTGTACAATTTTCATATCATTTTATTTAGGCTAATATTCGGAGTTATTCATATTTCAAACCATTTTTTCTGTTACCCAGAAATGTTTCATTACTCTATTATACACGAATCACTTGCATGTTTATTTAATGATGTAATATGAATGTTTTTAAATACAATTAGATGCGGAAATTTTGTTCCGTTAAAAGAAAAGTTCCTTTTTAAAAACAATTTTATTACAATACAGAGAAGATGTTTACTTTAAGAGCTTAAAACAGAGAGTGATTTTAATATTTAATTAAATAAAGCATTACAATTCAAATATGCTGGTGTCATCACCAGATAAGGCTTCTAAGAAAGATGTCGTGAGAATCATCTAGGTCGGCAAGTTCCATGGATGTAACTCCTCCCTCCTTAAGCCGAAAAAATACTGGATGTATTTTGTGAGGAATTGGTTCCTTCGGTTTTGGCATCGATTGGGCCCTGGGATTGATTATTGGTTCTATTTGTCGTGTAGATTTTGAGTAGGGGTCTAAGTCGATTTCTGAATTTCCATACCATGTATATTGACAGAATGATAACTAGGATTCCTATTAGGTAATTCATAATATTTGAAGTCCGGTCCTGTTCTTCTATAGGAGATATTGGTGATAGCTGGTTAGCCATGTCTTTTAATCTATAGATATCTTCAAAGTTTAGTTTCCCTAAGTCGGGTGTCTTGAACATTATCGATGAGGTAGAGTTTCCTATTTCTATATCTGGTAGGATTAATGGTTTTCCTTGTTTAATTTTTATGTCGTTGACAAATTTCTTTGGTCCAACTTGAATTTGGCAATTTTCTTGAACTTTCGCCAGGGTAGGTAGATTGATTTTTATATACTGATCAATTTTGCATTTTGAAAAAAGACTTTCTTCTTTATTTGGAATTATAAGTACTTCTTCTTGCGTGATTTGTTCTGTTATTATTTCTTGTATATTAACTTCTAAAATAGGACAGTTGTCTAGCGTGAATCCGTTAAGCAGTAGAAGGGTGCATTCGTCTTGGGGGTGGAAGTTTTCATTGCAATAGTAGTCCTCTTCAATTTGGGGGCAAGTATTTTCTTCAAATTGGGTTCTTTCTTTTGCTTGTGCCAAATAAGGATATTTTGGGACAAATATTTTGTGGTTTTGGATAATAGGATAAAGGTGGTAAAAGGTAAATCCTTCAGGACGGATTATAGGAACATGAATAGCGAACATCACCTTAGCTTTCGAAAAAGTAACCTGAGTTCCCAAAAATTGGTAATATGATAGTATATTTTCAAATTTTGGTATTTCCTCATTATTATAGATTGTTTTTAGATAATCTATCATTTGTTTTAATTCTAAACTTGAAACTATTGAATTATGCAGTGCATTTAATTTGGCAAACATAATAGCGTCCTCTAAGTTATCGATAAAGGTAATTAGATTTTGACAGTCTAAATTTATTTGGTGAATTAATCCCTGAAAACTTATGTAATCATTTAAATCATTAATTGATTTTTGAATGACGTCTTTAAATACTTTTAGACCGTATTGCAGTTGTTTTTGGTTTTCATTAAGAATCGATATTGTTTTATTGTAATTATTAATTAGGTTTTTTGATAAGGAAACCTGTAAATTTAATTCATGGATAATATTTTTCTGATTAGTTTCAAGGTTTTTTATATGTTCATCGTATCTTTTTCCATCCTCAGCGTCTAGTGTACCGAATAACCATTTATTAACTTTTCCTACAATATTAATTAGACCTCTTTTATTTCTTACGTGTGGGTAGAGATTCTCGAGTTTATCTTGTGTTGTTTGAATTAAAAATTCCGTTCTAAGAATTGCGCTTTCTGATAGTCCCTGATAAGAAATTGGATTTGTAGCGTTTTCTAGCTTTATATGACTTTTTATTATGCGAAAGTATTTTTCTACGTTTGTAAGTTGTAACAAAATAGGTTCTAGATCTACATAGTGGAGAAATGTATGTTTTGTATATATAAGTTTAGCTTTTCCTAATTCTATGGGAAGAATAGGGTTTTTAAGGGTTGTCAGTTGTATGTCATTGGTGTTGCCGTACGTTTGAAGTACTTGGAGCGTCATGATCAATGTCAGGGTCGTCCTTTTCATTGTCTATCTGAAAATTCGGTGGTTGTTTAATTCTAGTTCTATGATATGTACCCTTTTGTGTGATTAACTTGTTGTCGGTTTGATTTTTAACCAAAAATTTTTTAATTTTCGGCAAGTCTTTGCCTTTGGCTTTTGTTTTAATATAGGCTTCATTTGAATGCGCGAAATCAAGCGGGTTTCTGTCATATTTATTGTTTAGACATGTTTCGCAATTGTTAATGTAATTTATAATGTCTTCAGACATTTTTGGCCAGTAATATTTTCGCGTGAGTGCTAATTTTGTTTCATTGATACCTCGATGGCATGTTTTGGTTTTATGATACATTTCGAGTTTTTCTTTTTGGTCATTTAGTTTTTCTACGTCTTCTAAAAATTTTGAACATTGAATTAATTTGTATGAAGAATTTTGGAAAAAGTTCTGGACCATAACAATGAATATTCTTGCTATTTCAGGTTCTCTGAAATACAAAGCAAATGTTTGTTTGGGGTCAATGAATTCTTTTAAAATCTTTATTATGTGTTCGCGTGGGTCTCTTTTTGATATTGTGACGTAAAGACGCGTATTTTCAAAGATTTTATTGTATTTACATTGAATTTTATTTATATCACCTACGGTAATAACAATTTGATTTTTAAAACTATTTAAGGACCGTTCCGATATAGGTATATTTATTATTGGGTGTTCTAATGAGGTATGTACCGTTTCTAAGTCGTCATCGTTATTTTTTACAGGGGGTCGAATCTGTATATCAGATATTATATTGATTATTTGTTTGTCTGTATTTGTTGGAATTTCGTTCCATGGTTCAAGGAAGTCATTTACAATTGATTGATCTAGTATTGGAATGTCTTGGTTCTGTAAATATTCGTTTATTATGCTGTCTACGTCACCGGGGTTATTGTCTGTAGACACTGTCTCTAAGGCGTTAAGGTTATTGTTAGTGGGATACCTTGATTTGAATGAATCAACAAGAATAGGTTCAGTTAATGTCACGAAAATGGTTCTATCAGAATAATTCTGTATTTCTACGGGGGCGAATCCGTTTTTTGCATAAGATAATATTTGTGGTAGAAATAATATATCGATTTTACATGATCGTGTCAAAATTTCTCCCTCTGCTATGTTCACAGGAACATTTTTTATTATTTTTTCGTGTGGGTTTACCGAAAACGAAAAAGAAGATTCATGTACTTTTCTATAAAAGAAAGGTATTTCGATGTTAGGTCCGATCAATCTCGTATTACATAAATCTATATTAAGTTGCATATTAATTAGGTCAGTTAAACCTAATATTCCGTCAAAGTAATCGTGAAAGTCAAAAAGAATAAAGTTTATATTATAGTCTATACGAAATTCTGCGAAAGCCGGTATAGATGCTTGGAATTTAGTTACTTGACTTCCTAAGGCTGTTTTTATAGTATTGTTAGACTGATAAATACAGTGGGCATAAAAAGTTTCTGCAATTGATGGTTTTAAAATGGATCGTTGACTACCAGTGTCAATTAAAAGTTTTAAATTTGGATGTTTAATTTTCACGTATGGAAGGGCGTTGCATGAAGATATATTAATTTCTGTCATGTCGGTTCGTTTATTGGGCTCGTTTCTGGAAAATTTTGGGTATGAACATTGTCTTCTTTGTCCATAATCTGTTTATTAAGTAATGGTTGTTCATGTGTCATTTCAGGTTGATTTTGATGCATTATATATTGATCGTAATCAGAATATTGCATATCGTAGTACTGTTGATCAGGGGTCATTTGAAAGTCCGGATAGTTAGCTGCATAACTACCGCGTGTTTCGTATTCGTCGTAGTAAGTATTTTCGAAATTTAAATCATCATATCCTTCGTTAAAATAAAGTTCTTGAAAAGCAAAATTTGGTTTTCTATTAGGATATTGATTTCTAAAATGATTCTGTGGGGCATTATACAAATTTTGTCGATTTGAATTTACCGTCGGGTTCCTAGAAGTAGTGGACATAGGTACCGGGCGTGGTAACTGATTTGGTGGAATTTGGTTAGGCCTGAAAACATTTTGGGGTTTGCCAAAAACTTGTTGGTTAGTGGGGTAGTTTCGCGGGGGCAAATACCGTGGTTGTATGTTTATGGGTCCGCTTGGAAATTTTGGTCTTTGAGGGAAGTTTTGTGGTACTATGTTTTGTGGCGTGTTAAAGTTATTATACATTTGATGTCCATTCTGAAAATTTTGAAATTGGCTTGGTTTTTGGAACCAATTATCTTGTTTTTGCATTTTTGGCGTTTCGCCGAAACTGTTATATAACTTTTCAAAATTTTCGAATTCGCTTACGTATGCCATTGCGTCTTCGAGAGTTGCTGGCTTTTTTATGTGCATGTTATTTTTTAATATGCCGGTGCATCCTGCAATGAAAGTATTTAAAGCCGTTTTTTCGTAGTAACTTATGTGACATAATTTTTCTTGGGCACTTAAAGAATTATTATTACTTATTCTTTGAATAACATTACTGCGTAATAATTGTATTCGATTGCCAAAATTTAATATATGTTCACCTTTATGAGGTTTAGTTCTAGTTAATTCTTGAACTAAACAGTCTGAGTCGGTTCTATCGGAAAAACCAGAAATTAATGCTGCGCGCAATTTCGACCATTCGTCTAGCTCAATGCGGTTGCCAAGCATTATTTCAGCTTTACCAGTTAGTTTTTCAATTATGCATTCCACAATATGGGTATTTAAGTCATTATCGTTAAAATGTTGATATTTGGCGACTAAGTCGTCACATCTTTTAACAAATTTGTTTAAATAGTCACTGTTGCCATCAAAAGGCTTGATATTTTCGATTTTTAGTTTAAATAAATCCCAATTCACAACAAGAGGTGTGGATTGCGTTTGGTTAGTCTGCTCCTGCGGAGTACTCATCTTTATTAATAAAATAAAGAACAAATGATAAACTAAATTAAACTGTAATTTATCAAATAATATTATAAATAATTATAATATTTTCTTAACTTTGAAATTTCAAAATATGAAAGATTCTTCTTTCTCTTTTTTAAATTTCTTTGTTAAAAATTTAACTTTCCTAAAACTACCTATGTGTCTTCAATAGACGGGTCCTAAAAATAAAAATGTCTACAATAGACTGAGCTAAGCTAGGTGATGTGCACAATGCACGAGCCTAAAATTATCCCTAAGAAACCTTATTCGGAGGATCAAGGGGCGAAAAGGAATTTGGCACTTACCGTCTTCCTTTCCCGACTCTGCTGGCTGGGCTTCTCAGAAGTGGCTTCTCTGGATTGGTTGATTCGTTGATAGTGCTGAAGGGTTGATACCACAATTCGACGAGTTTTTTCGATATGCGATCGGAAAACACGCTAAACGCACTATCCTACCGACTGCGCCAATTTTGTTCCGTTAAAAGAAAAGTTCCTTTTTAAAAACAATTTTATTACAATACAGAGAAGATGTTTACTTTAAGAGCTTAAAACAGAGAGTGATTTTAATATTTAATTAAATAAAGCATTACAATTCAAATATGCTGGTGTCATCACCAGATAAGGCTTCTAAGAAAGATGTCGTGAGAATCATCTAGGTCGGCAAGTTCCATGGATGTAACTCGGAATATACATATTAATCCATAAAAATAGAGTCTAAATGTAAAAAATATCAAAAAAATTTATTGGTTCGTAAAATTTAGGCGGCTACATGTTTGATTGCACAATAGTGTTGCCACATAGAAAAATTTGCTGCAACAATACATTAAGCTTATTTTTATGTTGATATATTTTCAAAGTTTGTAATAAAAATTTGTATCGGGGCGAGTTTGCATCTGATTCCCCAGGGTATTTTTTCCCATTCTAATACTGTGCAGTAAGAAAACAAAATTCAACACTTTACCGTCTTATATAGAACATAAGGTGACAACTCTTTCAATTTTAAGGGAAAGACAAGTTTAACGTTACATTGCAGAGTTGAAAAGAGTAGTATCACGAGAGGCGAATCCCTATGTGGGGGATGTCTTGAATGAGATACTATCACCACGTTCAATTTCTACAGAACCATTTCTTTTTTTTATTATAAAATTGAAAATCCCCGGCAATATCGCAAACCGCTTTGTTCTAATTAATTTCTTAAAAACTACTGTGTATCCCGCAAATTTTTAATTGAAAATTGCTACTAAAAATATGCTTTTAGAAATAAATACTAAAAATGTCAAATCAGCATGCATAAATAGTGTAACGGACCCATCAAAATATTTTTTTTTATATTAGCTAGATACTAAAATATTGTTACTACTTACTTATTACTTTCATGAAATTAGCATAAGTCCAAGTTGATTTTAAATTATAAAATGAATATTACATAAGTCCATTATTTATTATGAAAGTTCTGTATAATCATCCAAAAATCATTATACCCTTCTAATTAAAGTAATAAAACCCACTAGTTAATTTTTATTTAACTATATTTCTATTTTAAACCGTAAATCAGTTTTCTGTTCCTTCTGGATAATTGATCATTTCGGACTTGTGAAAATTTCATATTAGGCCGATGATATTGTGATATTATTTACTTAGTCTTATAATGGATCTTCATCAAGTAACGACAATCAATCTACCTGTAAACTTCTTCTAACTTCAATCGAATATACATCCCTATTATCAATAGAATTGCGCACCAGCAATTACCCCATTATCTGGATATGTACGGAAATTCTTTTAAAGAAAATGTTTTCAAATCTTTTTATTTGTGGTCAGCATCAGTACCATTCATTTCTCATTTAAATCTTGCTTTAAAATGCCAAGAAATCCCATTTTGGGACAAAGAATACTGACATATATGTAATTTTCATTAAAGAAATATTATTATGATTCTATAAAAATCTTAAATTTGTCATCGGTTGACCTATAAAAGGCTATGTATTTTTTCAAATTTCTGCACTCAATATTTTTTCATTGAGGGAGGGGTAAACAATTTCTTCTATTTAAAGTCTCCCACCACAAGCAATCATTTTTAGACTTAGCTTAGCTTCAGGTTCGTAGACTTTACGATGGCTTACTTACCTTTTTATTCATTCTAAACACCCATGTTTTTATATTCGTATAATGACTGTGCGAAATATGGTCTATTGTAAAAACTGGTCCATATTTTTTTGGAGTACGTCCCTCGGGCCAGAAAGAAGGAAATTGTTGCTAAAAATAACATAGTATATTATTACGTAACGAACTAATATTATTTTTTATCCGCGTTCAATATTTTTCAGATATATAGGGTGTTGAAAATAGGTCGGTACCCCGCAATAACTCCGGTGCATCGCATTGAAGCGGAAAATGTCTTCTGGGGATAAAGTTGTTTGGTGTTGAAGGAGGGTGGGGTAAGTTAAGATTTTCAAATGGAGCCCCTCATTTTTTATTGGCGTATCGTATTCTCCGACCAAAAATTTCTTTTTCTTTTGTCCTAAAATTTTTTTTATTTGGGCCCATCCTCACCATGAGAAAGACAAAATCAGAACCGTCCAAAATCAAATTTTATCCCGGAAATACTCTATTTCTCTGTCTTGTACTAAAAAATGCCCGTGGAATACAAACAACTTTTTCCACTTTCTCATGGTCATTATTGGTGAAGGATTGGCCCGAATAAAAAAAATGTTCTGATAAAAGATGTTTATTTTTGGTCGGAGACACGATACGCCAATAAAAAATATGGAGTTCCATTTGAAAATCTTAACTTACCCCCACCCGCGCCGGGGGATTGAGGGTGTGGGGGGATGGTTTAAATTGCAAACTATTCCTCCTTTAAAACCAAACAACTTTTTCCCCAGACATTTTCCGCTGCAATGCGATGCACCGGAGTTATTCCGGGGTACCGACCTTTTTATAACACCGTGTATACTGAACCAAAAAATAAAAAAAATATTTCTTTTATTTTATCATTTTTAAACGTTTTAGAATAATGGCATACTATTTTTAAAATAATGAATATTTGCAGTCAATATGTCATATTTGCAGTTAATATGTGAATGAGAGTATTCCGCCCATTAAGGAAGCGTAATTATATGGTCACAAACATGGTTTTGGCAATTGTACAAAAAAAAATTGTTTTCAATGAACCTTACCGAGTTAGGGGGAGGAACACATAAAATAACAACTGCTGAACATTCGTAATCATAAACAAGCGACCAAAATTCCCCAAGGGTGGATTTTAATGGCCATTCGGTGACAATGTACTCCCGTGGTTTTGTATATCCCTAAAACAAATAGAGGAAATTTGATAAATAACTTAACAGTAAATTCTCTTAAGTGAAAATATGTTAAAATGTTTTATCTCAACAGATATACAGAGTGTTCATTTTTCGGTGGTTCTACGGGGTAAAAGATACAAGGATCCTGTTTTCGCAGAACTGTGCTACTTTTTTTATGAAAGAAGAGATGTCCCAATTCTTAATTAGAAATTTTCTAGGCCTCCTAGTTTTTGATATAGGGAATGACGGTGAAATACCCTGTAACTTATTACAAAGAAATAAAATGGCCTCTTTGTAGTTTTTACGTAGAATCTAGCGACGTACTCAGATCTTTTCTACGTTCAATAGTTTTCAAGAAAGGAAGGAAATTTGCTTTTTGTTTTAAATGGAACACCCTATATATTTTTTAATCATGTAATTCAGTTTTTAACGAACTATATACTTTAATTTTAGTTTTAAAATTATGCCCGAAATTTACGTTACGTTGAAATACACTTCTAATGCTCCATCTGCATTTTCGTTACACTGGATATAGCAAACAAGCATGTCATATTTTAGTTTACATTGGCTCTAATAATTAGTAGTAGTGTTGAAAAAAACCGATGATTTTAATAATCGAGTACTTGATACTCGAACTATTTTAATAATCGAGTGAATCGTTCGAGCGATTAATCACTTGAAATTTTTTTGACTGAGAAGGGTGTGTTGATAAAACACCAAGGGTTGTTTTTGTAAGTTTTAGAAGTTTAGTCTAGAGTTTTTATTAATGAATCAGTTGTTTCTGATTTTTAAGAAAGTTATATTCTTAAATTTTTTTAGAATTTAGAATCGCCGCTGGCTACCCAGTCAAACAATGTCATGAGGAATCCACTAAGGGATTTCACATACTTTTTTATATGGCAACTTCTCGTTTATGTGCCTTTAGTATGTCGTGTCTTCAGCCTTCGGGTGGCGAGCGAAGATCGGGTATCAAGTGGAAGGCAATGATTCGATTTTTCGCCTGAATTTATAACTAGAGTATTTCCTATCGAGCGAAAAACTGCTCGAATATACGTCGGCGTCAAACTAAGCTCGGGTATCTAGTGAAAGGTAAAACAAACCCGAACAAACCCGAACAAGCGACGATTTTCGCTTTAATTTACACCTCGAGCGGTTTTTTCAATAACCGAGCGATGTCGGTTATTTCGATAATCGAGTACTCAAGCGGTTTTTCGCTCGAGCGATCGCAACACTAATAATTAGGACAAAATGATTTTTACTATTAAATAGAAATTATAAAACAACTTAGAGAATCTGAATATTCTGACAAGCAGAAGAATTTTTAATTATCACAAAACTGACTGTGTTCTTTTGTTTTTTTTTAATATCCGTCATTCAACTATAAAAAAATTGTAACGGAAATTTCGGGCATAATATTAAGACTGAAAATAAAGTATTATATATTTCTAAGAAGTTTGTTAAAAACTGAATTATATTAATAAAAAATATATAGGGTGTCCCATTAAAAAATGCAAATTTGCTTTTTTTGTTATAAACTATTGAACGTAGAATGAATCTGAATACGTCACTGGATTCTACGTTGAAAACTACAAAGATAACATTTTATTTCTTTCTGATTAGTTACAGGGTAACCGAGATATGAGGGAAGAAATGTAATTTTTTCAAAAACATCCCGTATATCAAAAACGAGGAGTTCTAGGAAAAGTCTTATTAGGGCATCTTTTTTTCTCAAAAAGAAGCTGAGAAAACCGCATTCTTCTCTCTTTACTAATAACGGAGATTTATCATTCTCGCTTTATAAAACAATTCAAAATACACATTTTCAAACTCATAATTTTTAAGGTTGCAGCAAAAAATCCAGTAAATGTATTTACATCTTTAAAAACTTTATGGTAAAATGGTCCATTACCATATCTTAAATGCTTTTTAATATTTATGCATTTTTTATAGTACAAAAAAAAATACTTACATCAACAAAAACGGCGTTAATATAATCTGTAAAATTATTACCCTGGAATGAAGTGAGATAAGGCCTAAAATTATCAGCTGAAAAGGAAAAAAATTATTAGTTTATTCATACATCATATAAGGGTGTGTATGTTTGACATTCTTCTCTACGGTCTCTATTCGCCAAACATTCGCAAAAAGTGTACGTTGGTGAACATTTGTCAATGACGCGTCTCCTCCAAAGAACTACTCGTTCTGTGTAATCACGTCTCCACTAAAATAGCAGAGCATACACATAAACAATAATGATGTATCGACACTCGTTGGAACACGAACAAATGATGCAAACGTTTGCGAATCTTTTTAATTTTTCTCAAGTATGAAAAATAAAAAAGTTAAGATATTATACGTGATCACCCTGTACAGGGTGTGCTATTTTCAACACTGTCTGCGGGTATTAAAGTTATTATTTCATTTTCATTTTTCTGCCCTACTTTTTAACGAAACGAAAGGTTCCGGTGTCAAATTTGTTTTGGCTCTCTTAGTTTTTAATCTACAGTTCTACGCGTTAACTTATCAGAAAGGTAAGAACAGATTTTGTTAAAGATGTTTATGTAAAGTTCCGTGGCGTATCCAGTCTTTTTCAAAAAAGTGTAGTCGAAAGTAAAAATATATTATTTTTTTAATTAATTTTTAGTACCTATGTGGGCAATGGACCATTTATTAGGAACACAATAAAAGATCCAAAACTTTCGTCATTGATTGTATAAAACGACCAACATATCATATTTTTCAAAATTATCATAAACGGTAATTGTTAAGAATAAATAACTAAAAAGCATATTATAAAAACTCTTACATAAATAATAAAAATATGACAGAGCTCTCAAGTTCCAGACATTTGCATTTGTTTCTAATAAATGGATCATGGCCTACTGTTATAAGGGCCAATGTTATAAAGTGGGTTTAAATCGCACTGTACGGTTTAAACCTCAGACTATTGAAAACGGTGATTTTATAAACTAGGATTGACAGCGAGGCTCGACTTAAGAACAACCATCCTGGTAATAAGTTAATCGGTAGAAAGAGTACCGCTTAAACTCAATAATACGATTTTAAGACACAGGACACAGTTCACACAGTATTATAACCCTAATAGTTGAGTTTGTTTTTTGTTATTTCTGGCTGCACCAATTATTTTAAGAGAAGTAATTAAATGGTTTGCCGTTATTAACAGTCGAGCTGCGAAATGATTACTTGGTCAGCAAGATTTTACAATTGGTCAGTAGAAGAAAACATGTCTAGAAGCAGTTTACTTCAGAGGTCCCAGGGCACTATCAATTTACGTAACTTTCTTGTGTTTTCTTTTGCCGAATACAGAAGGAAATCGGCTACAAGAGGTGTAGCGGGAGCGGGTTTTCACTTGTTTTCCCAGGGCACTGTCGCGATTCAGAAATGGTTGCTGTCCATAAGTTGCTGACCAACTAGCCATTTTGATTGACCGATTACATTTTTCTGTTCGCAAAAATAAGAATATTTTACTAACCAGTTAAATGATACCCTTATTTTATAATGGATATTTTTGAAATTTTTAATAAGTTATAAATGGACGATGAAGATGATTTTGTAAATATTATTGACCATCGTAGGCGGGACAGAATATTTCAGATATAACCTTAACCGATTTTTACAAATGTTCAGGATTTAAAAAAATTCTGTGGAACAATTGTTAGGCCTCCTAAATCATGTTTTGTTCCATGAAAACCTCAACCGATTTTTACAAAGGTTCAGGATTTCAAAAATTCTGTGGAACAATTGTTAGGCTTCCTAAATCATGTTTTAGAGCGTCCAACAAACCGATGAGTATATACAATATATAATACATTTAGCTATAATCCTCCTAGTAATAACCCTGTATTATAAAATAGTCATAATTTACCTGTAAGTTAATCCCCTGATTGTTGCTCCGTTTAAGTATTAATTTAAATCCAAGACTTAAGATCACTTTATAAAATTATTTATTATTAATGGATATTAACGTAAATTATTAAAAATATCGCTATTTTAGCTTGTTTCTGAAGATAAATATAAACAACTTTACCTACATTTATGTAAATCCCAAACTATGATGAATTAATTCAAAAATAATATACAGTGTGTCCTATTTAAAAAAAATACTTTTGTTAATATCTCAATAACTTAACTTCCTAGAGAAGAACTGGGCACGCCACTGAACATTACGTAAAATTTTCAAACAAGATCAGGTTTTACCTTTGTGATAAGTAACGGCACTACGAGGGGTGTCTAAAAAGCGCAGATTTTCAAAATCGCCCTGTAGATTAAAAACTAAGAGAACCATGACAAATTTGATATCGGAATCTTTCGTTTTATTAAAAAGTTTCAACATTCTATCTTTGATAATAACTCTAAAAACCCCCCGAAAGTGTTGAAAACACACACCCTATACATACAAAAAATAAACAACTTAGTTAACGAATAACAAATCCGAATTTGGCACTTCTCTATATCCTTATAGTTTAATTTAAAAACCGGGAGTCCTTCGTAATCTCAAAAGGTTCACGTTCTGGCAAAGAAAAATGTTGACTAATTAACTAATTAGCTGGGATCGGGTCTTTTAAGCTGGCTAAAATAATACCACGTAACATTTCCGAGGGTCGCAAAATGAGACAGCAGGGATGAAGTTCTATCTGGTTTAATGAAGTTAATTTATTAACTTTCACTTAAGGGTTTAAGCGTGGCAAAGATTTACCAAAAATAGTATTAACAACTGTATTAAAATAAATTAAAGTAAAATATTACATTCCCAATGGAAATATGATATCCATGTGGGTGTGCAAAAGTTATTTGTATGCAGGAAAAAATATATTACTCAAAAATGAATAAGCAATTGAAAATTGATGATAAATATTTTATAGTAGAAAAAAAGAAGAGGGATTCGATAGAGAATGTTGTCGACTTTGATATGGCCCTAATTTATCATTAAAAAAGGCTATGTTCCTATGTTATACAGGGTATTTTAGGAAGCATTGCAAATTTAAAATAGTCTTTTATGTGCTACAAAATGTGAATATGATTTCTGACTTATTCTACGGTATTTTTTGGAAAGCTTACTAGGTTCTGCCGAAAATTACCCTCATACATTAAGCTAGAGGTGTTGTTTTCGATTGATTACATCGAAAACAACCCGCCAAGTTTTTATTGTTTATTGACAAAGATAATGACACTTTTTGACGTTTAAAAAAATAAATCTTATATTCCATCTACAAATATTGTAATATAAAGTTGTTTTAACCATTATTCGAGTAATTTTCTCCCTAAATTACACTCGTGCCTAAAAATTCTCAGATAATTTTGCATTCAAGCGTATTTCCTTTGAAAAACAACATTCGTTCATTTTCAAATTTTGTAAAATGTGAAAATGAACTCTTGTTGTTTTTAGGCAATACGCTTTCATGCAAAATTATCGAAAATTTTTAGGCACTAGTGTAATTACCTCCGAAAAGTTTTTGGAATCGTCGAAAAGTTAGGAAGATATTAATTTTTAAATTAAACCATGCAATTTTTCAGCTGTTGTGCCTCAATGTGTTCAACGCGGAATGAATTAACAAGAGTTCTACAATTTCCACCATATTTTCCATACTTTAACCCGATTGAAAATGAATTACGCCTTGGAAATTTACAAAAATATTTTTCCTACTAGTAAAGTGCATTTTATCTCGGAGATACGACAAAATGTTATTAAGATAATATGTTCAGGAAGAGAACCTGAGTAGGATACAAAATTTTAAAATTGATGTGCCTACTTTGATATTTTGCATTATTATGATTCCACCCTTAACGACGTGCTAATATTTTAGGGTGTGATTCCTTAGGTCATTTTATACAGAAAAGTTCATATCAACATTTGTCCGCAACTTCTTAAATTTTTTGCTAGAGGGTGTTGAATTTTTTTTTTTGAAATGGTTATCTTTTAATATCTTCGAAAGTACTTTAGATATTATTTTCAATTTTGGTATGTGTTAATAGGATATAGAACGACAAATTTTAATTAGAAAAGTTATTCAATTGTTCCACCAGTGGCGTCCCCGCAAACATGTCCTCTGATATTTTGTACAAAAAGATGGTACGCCACTAACATTTTTCCATGTGGATATTTTTTTCTAATTAGCCTGGTCAATTTTACATAAAAACGGTCTCTTGAGTTTTTCTCGTCAGATACACCGTTCTTGATTAAAATATTAAAATATTTAAATTCAAATAGCTTCATTTAGCAGTATTGACGAATAATAATTTTTGAACGCATACATCGGACGAAAACCCCGACATAACCGAAACCCATTTCCAACAGCAATTTTCGGTTAATGTATTGGTAGGAATTATTGGTAATCATCTTATCGGTCGATTTTTTCCATGTGGATTTTTACTGATTAGCCTGGTTAATTCTACATGAAAACGGTCTCTTGAGTTTTTCTCGTCAGACTCGTTCTTGATTAAAACCACTAAATTCATATTGAAACTCATTATTATTAACATTGATAAAATAATTAATGATAAATTTTGTTTCATAAAAATTGTTGGAAATTATCACCTTCACTTAAAAGGCATGCTTCCGCCCGTCTTCGCATCGAATTGCCCACTCGTTCAATTATTCCCAGCTTATTCTAATTAGAAAAAATATCCACATGGAAAAATGTCATTGGCGTACCATCTTTTTTGTAAAAAATATCACAGGATATGTTTACAGGGTGGAACAATTGAATAACTTTCCTAACTAAAATTTGTTATTCTATATCCTATTAACACATACCAAAATTGAAAATAATATCTAAATTACTTTCAGAGATATTTAGAAATAATATACGAAAAAAATTTTAATAACAAAACATGTTCAGGAAGAAAAACTGAGTATTTTAAAATCCTAAGTATTCCTACTTTCACATCTTCCATTATTTTCATTCCACCAGATATTCAAAAATTTTAAATTATATAAATGTCTAATAGACGAATGGAAATAAACCTATCGTGTTATTTTGAATAAGTTTTCTTAAAGAAATTTTGTAATATGTTCAATATACAGGGTGTCCCTTAAGGACGTGCTAATATTTCAGAGTATGATTCCTTAGATCATTTTATAAAGAAAAGTTCATATGAACATATGTCCACAACGGCTTAAATTTTTTGCTACAGGGTGTTGAATTTTTCACTCACTGGTGGGAAAAAATCTTTTTGTAAATTTCCTATAACCTACTTGATTTTCTATAGGGTTGAATTTTGGAAAATATGGTGGCAATTGTAAATGATTTAACTATAAATTGTTAATTTATTTCCGTGGGAACGGCTATTGTTGAACACATTAATGCACAGCAGGTGAAAAATTCTACGATTCCAAAAGCGTTTCCGCAGTACCTAGTAAGCTTTCCAAAAAATATTCTAGAATAATACAGAAATCATATTACTAAAGTTTGTAGCATATAAAAGAAGTTTGCAATGCTCCCTGAAGTATCCTGAATAACACAGAAACATAGCATTTTTTAATGATAAATTGAGGCCATATCAAAGTCGACAAAATTCTCTATCGAAACCTGGAAGAGCGATTCCCCTCACTGAATTCTAATATAAAATATTTATCCTCGCAATGATGCAAGAAATATTCAGCTGTTTATTCATTTTTGAGTAGTTTAAATAATAAAAAATAGAACCCACTCATATTAGTAACTTTTATTGCTAACTTTATTTAATTATAAATAACTTCCAACAATTCCAACAAACAGAAGTTTAAATCAAAAGAGCTTTCTAAAAGCGATTAATAAATATTGATGGGATTCGGGAAAAGAGTACAATGTTTCCAGATTTTTTAGTCATTTGAATTCTACCAATACCATATTTATTTTTTGTTGAACATCGAGACTTGTCTTTTGCTAAAAGTTGTATAGTACATTGGGTAGAAGAAGATCGCTGTTCAATGATTAAATGCATTAAAAAAGGACCACAAAAAATTTTTTGTCTCATGGCCTTAAAAATAAATTTGTAAGATGGTCTCTATTAATTATTAAGTCGATCTCAAATTCATCAAGTGACATCATTTGATCTAGACAAAATGATTCCTAGGTTCTGCCGAAACGTTTTTGGAATCGTGGATTTATTCCGTGAAGTCAGGAAGATATTAATTTTTAAATTAAACCATACAACGGTTTAATATACGGTTAGTATATTAAATTATCAGTTCCATATAATATTATCAATATTTTTGCTGTCATTAGGAAATAAGATATAAATTGCAATGAGAGGAGTGACGCAGAGTTTTATTACGAAAATTAACCTTCTCCATGAAATTTTAATTAATGTAGGTATACCACATATATATAAACGGTATATTGCAAATACGAACGTTCCAAAATACAAAAAGTGTTCATGCTATGGGAAATGGCGCGGGCTTATTGAGTTTGCGTAGTAGGGTGGAAATTATATCGATCGCGTCAGAGCTGGCCCGACATTATTTGTTTGTTGTTATTCGTCGCCATCTTTGGTTCTGGATGCTTTTAAATTACTGAATAAAAAGTGGTTCATCCACATTGTTGTCGGTATATTAGTGCTTATAAACTTCCATTACCTAACAACAGTTTTTCATTTCGATTCGCTGTTTGATAGATTAGTGACTTGTTTTGTTTAAGATGGAAGGACACAAGTGCATGGTGCTTTTTTGCAAAAGTCTTGGCTCAATACCAGATTGTCACATTGTCCGATCTTCGGAACCGAAAACTAAAAAGCTTGTGTGTCACTCATAAACAATATAATATGTAGTCACTACTTAACCTTAAAATTAATGTATTTTTAATTTGGTGCATCAGTAGCTGATAATAATTCCCAAGTTTTCAAAACAAATTCATTCTTAATTTTTGGTTTACACCAATCAGGGTACCGTCAGATCATCATATCGTCAGAAATCGTATGCATGGAACGCTGTCTTAAATTGAACTAATCGAAATTTTGATTGCAATATTTTTCCTAACTAACCAGTGAAATTTACATTAAAAAAGTTGAAATCCGGTCCAGTCGAATGTTTACTTTCACATACATTGGTATTTGATATTAATATCAAATGAAAAATAAATAGACTTTTGATTTTTAAATACAATTTCCGAACTGCGCAAACTCACAACGCCCCCTTCGATGCTCATAGCGGGGACATAATTGCAGATGGTATTAGCAATATACTGATTATTATATATATGTGAGATATACATAGTTGTTACATTTGACATCTGAGCATCGAACATCGGTCCTTAGAATACAATTTAATTGAGTTAAAGTTTACTTGTCAATGTTAAGGAAATTCAAATTATCCAATGAAGAACTCATTTATAGTTAGTAACTTCAGAGGGTGGGAAACTTTTTAATCCGGGTACTTTTTCTGCTTTTCCCCGTATAATAGCTTCCATATTCAATTACTTGGCAAAAAAGGGGGACAGATCAGCAATAGCAGGTGTTCAGTTACACGGACGAAAATAATCCAATTTCAACTTATGCTATCTTGCAAAGCCCTCTGGAATATGCAACCTCGCCAAAATAAAAAGGAGACTGTTAAGAGCAACGGGAACTTGCGTACGTAGCAATGATGAACATAAATTCCCATAAATGTTCTATTGCAATTATTTTAATAAGCTCAACAAAATTTAAGATGATTGCGATTGTTAACTTGGGATCAGTAGGATATATAGGGTGGTCCTTAAGCAATGGGTCACAGAAGAGCAGTAAAGTTTTCACTTCAAAAAGTTAAAAAAAAATACTCTTCTCTCGTAAAATACTATAAACAAAAGTTTGAAATTGTGTGTTTTATAGTATTTATTGATTTTTAATTAACCGTCAATTATACAAAAGAACTTGTATTGAAAAATAGTTTCAGCTGGATCCCAAAAAACGGAAAGGCAATCGAGTATTAAAATAGCAAATATTTCGAAAACTATTAACTTTAACGTTATTTGATAACAGTAACTGTTTTACTCAAAAAAGTCGTCAGATTATTAATTAGGGGTAATAAATATTATTAAATATCTAGTGATAAAAAGTTATTTCAGTTCAAAAAAGTGCTACTTGTAGCGCCCCCTATACACTAGCAAAAAATGAGCGCAGATTATTATTTCCCGCCACCAAACACTCCCCTATACCAAATTCTTAGCCCAATGCTCCGAAAACTTTTGACCATATATAAAAAAGTCGAAATTATATTTTTAACTTCGACACCCTATGCAGCGTGTGTCAGGCTTGGCTTCGATAGCGCATAAACTATTAAAGGTAGAAAAAAAAGTTCCGTACAGAAGTTAAAGGATTTACTAAGAATAACCCAAAATATATTTAACAACCTACAGGGTGGCTCATAAAGTGGCACTAATAAAAAATTTTTTTAAATGGGACTTTAATTATTTTTGAGGGTACCATTTAAAAATCATAGCAACCTGTTGATACAACATGCACAGTGGCGGTTCTTCCACAGGAGCACATGCGCACGTGCACCCCCAAAACAAAACGAATAAAAAATATTAATTTATATTCATTGAATATTATTTATCGTATAAAGTCCGACCCTCCCTAATATTTTATCGTACCGTCAAACTAAAAAAGTTCGACCCTCCCTAATATTTTATCATTCCGTCAAACCAAACTGTCTAGATCCGGCAACCGTGCCTCGGTCAAGGTAAATGACGACTATGACGAGACTTGCTCGCACGTGCAATTAAGTAGTGCAGTTTTTGTGTGCACCACGCTGTTGTCTGTTCGTGCATCTAGTTAGAAATTTGAGCGTGTATGTTTTAATATTTTAATATTATATATTTATTAAGTTAAAATGAATAGTTGACGGTGGACTATTTAAGAAATAACTTTAGCTCTTTGAGTTTGGAGCAAACAATTGAAGTGAAGAATGCGGGAACACATAAACCCGAAATTAATTTAACGCAGACCACAAAGGATAAATCTAGGGACTTTATTAGAAAGTTTAAAAATGAAATATATGAAAAAAAATTTATAGAGGGTATTCTAAAGTTAATGAGGCTGTTATTGATCAATTTTCTACAATTAAGAACCGTAAAATGGACTTTACATTTAAGCATTATTGGGTAGGGTCGATAAATGTTGTGTATTTCGAAAAATGATACTCGATATGATTTTAAATCATTTTATTTAAGGATTTAAACTAAAAAACACTGAAAATATGAAGAATGAACTTGTCAGTCTCGTGGCTCGATTCGTTCTCGTCATAAAACAGTTAACTATTGTTCTCGTCTTGGTTGCGCCTAATCACGTAGCCCGTAGATGGCGTAGTGGTATTAGACATCATTCGTTTTTCTTGATAGCTCGTAGATGACTTTAGTAGTATTAGTAATGGACTGTATAAATATTGTTACGAGGGTTGCATGCGACGACGTTAAGATCCGCCAGCTATACACAGTAAGAAAACCTTTTTTATTTGCCAAAAGTTGTATTTCCTTGTGTAAAATTAATAAATAAATAAAAATATGTTTTACCAACGCATTTTCTTATTACTTCTACATTTAAAACGCCTAGAAAAATTTCACCATACTTGTGAACCCCCTCTATCATAGGTCATGAGCCGCCACTGAACATGAACAAATACAATTTATATTGTGGCTACCCCAAGGTACGTAATATCGATCTATGTTACTCATCGATTTTAAATATGCTTTAATTTAATTTCTTTAACTTTGACACGCTATATATTGTGTCACGCTTATCTTATAATTTCTGAAATATTTTAAGATTTGCGTTAACTCGTGAAAATGGGAAGTTCTAAATACAAAATTTTCTAAATAATTTTCTTTAACTCAGCTATCATTATTAAATTAGGTTTCGCTTGCTCCCAAAACATAGATCATTTAACCAGTTCCTGTTTTAAAAAATTAATATTTCTCTCGATAGAGTTAACTGAAGGAATTCAACTCTAGGCAGAAATGAAGCACAAAACTTTGGAAAACTAATTTAATAGTAACAGCTGCGCCAATGAAGCTTATTTATTTTTTGTTCCAAAGCAATCTCGACTAAATTATGTATTCAGAACTTCCCATTTTTACATAAATTAACACAAATCGTAAAATATTTTAGAAATTATAAGATTTAGGTATAGGACAATTTTAATAAAAAAGGAAGATATTGAGAAGATAAATCTATATGTCTAAAATTATATAGGGTGTCTCGTTTAAAAAAATTAAATTAAAGCATATTTAAAATCGCTGGATTGTCCATGTTCTAACGAACGCTTTGCACAAGAGATTTAAAAAATAGTAGCATAGATCGATAGTACATACCTTAGGGTAGCCGCAATGTAAATTGTATTTGTTCAGGTTGTATCAATAGGTTGCTATGATTTTTAAATCTGAAATTTCAGAAAAAAAAATTACTTGACAACGCTGCATTTCAGTTCAAAAAATGAAATACGGTTGTATCTTGTTTTACGAAATCAAATTATAGAAAATTATACCCGGTGTCCCATTTAAAAAAATTATTTTTATTCAGTGCCACTTTTTGGGGCCACCGTGTAGATTGTAAAATATCTTTAGGTTATACATCTTAGTAAACTCTTTAACTTTTGAATGGGACTTTTTTACATCTTTAATAGTTTAGGCGCTATCGAAGCCAGAAACCTACTGACACAATGAAAAATTTATTGCTCCTCTGTGTCCCACTACTTAAGGACCACCCTGTATAAATGTTCACAGATCCGATCTTAAATTTAAACCTACTAGGATTAAATTAAATCGTATGCTATCATAGACGGATCCAACGATATATATTTCTTTGAACGTAAATCCGATGAATTTCCTTTTCGGTAATGGCATTTTAAATCTTCATAATTTTTCACCGTCAAGGAAACCTAATGGAGGAGCACGAAATTCGGATCACAAACGATTTGACTCCTTATAATTTATTACGGTTTTATACAGATTTTTTTTTAATATTTTAAAATCATCAGTGAGGACTCGAACATCCGCTGACAAAGATATTGTTAAATTCCTATAATAAGGATAATTATCCATCAATATTTTCAGTATCGAACCTTCTGGGGTTAACGATGATTTTTATCGAATATATATAGTATGCATAATGGCGAATTCTCATAAATTCGAAATTCCACATTCCATACTTTTAGCTCGTATTTTTCAATTTCGCATGTAAAAATATTTAAATTTCGAAGTTCCAATTATTTTGCATTTTTATATAGAGTAAAAAGAAGCTGCAGATCATGCTGGACATTGGATATTTTTAACATTTGTTGAAATGATTTTAATTCAATATTTTCACTCCATTGTCATCCAATTGTTTGTCAAAATAAAAAATATCTGGAAAACGGGTTGATTTAATAAAATAAAAATGAATTATATATTTTTTTTAGAAATTACCATTCTATTATAAAGTTTAATCGGAATCTGAATAAAGTTACTCGCAAAGAAAATTTGAGCGTAATATATTGCGCGTGTACGAATCTACCCCCCCATGACAACATATAATATAGTTGTGCAATAAATTATTAAAGTATCAGAATAGGTACTTAATAAAAGTCTTATCAATACCGCTGAAATAATGAGTGGGTATCGGTTTTTCTCGTACTATTTACTCTAAATTATTTATCAAAATTAGCTAAGACAAAAAATTATTTACCAACATTTTACTAAGGTATGTTTAGTTCAAACTTATTATTTTCATGTGTAGAATCTGTAGTTGCTCTATGGCGCATCTATTACAGACCACCCTGTATACTCCGAGCAGCAAAAGCAACAATAAGGTAAGAAGGGCCTCTATGTTGATCTCGTTGATGGTACCAGATACAACTTCGACTAAATGGGAAAAAAGTATCACAACGAATGCAGGAAGAATATGCCGCACAAAAAGTTTTGGTAAGATTTTTAAGTTTTGAGTTAGTTAAGAAACACTGAAATTTTGAATTTTTTGACATTAATATTAAAGGAGTAAGACTGACAAAACATTCTCACAGCAACTTTTATTGAACTCTAAGAATAAATAACAAGTTTTTTATATGACGTTTCGTTTTCAAGCAATCATCATCAACTTAATTTTTTCTAATACGTCCCTGATTTTATAATGTAAAATTTTAAGACCTTCTTTTATTCCAAATTCAATGATGTACCACACGTTATCGTTTAACTACGTTTCGAGTCTTTTTAATTATCTTCATGAAAGTATCAGGATACGGACCTGTATTTTCCGTAATTTTGTAAAAACAGTTCATTGCAGTCGATACTAAAATTGACATTTTTAAAATTCTTTTATAATAATTCACTATATAATAATCATAAAACAAGATAATTTATTAACAATAACAAAACGGTAAGAAAAATAAAAACAACAAATTGGTACATCGGCAAAAAAACATTAATTAAAGTAAAACTAACAGTAGATTATTATAAATTAATTTTCCAAAAGGTGGTCGAAATTATTTCCGTCAGTCTCCAAACAATTGCAGAATTAAAAACATTCATTAGCATTTGTGGCCTGACGCTTTGAAAGGCTGCAATAACTTTACTAGTCGTTTAAGGTCTCTGGAAAATGACGGAAATCATTTGGTAGACTTTTTGGAAAATTAATTTCTAATAATCTACTATTAGTTTTACTTTAATTAATGTTTTTTGCCGATGTGTTGTTTATTTTTTCATACTTACTATTTTATTATTGTTAATAAATTATCTTGTTTTATGATTATTATGTAGTGTATTATTAATAATAAAAATATGAAGATGATTAAAAAGACTCGAAACGTAATCAAACGATAATGTGTGGTACATTATTGCATTTAGAACAAGAAAAGGCCTTAAAATTTGACATTATAAAAACAGGGCGTTTGTAAGTTGATGATGATTGCTTGAAAACAAAACGTCGTAAAAAATATTTTGTTATGTATTCTTAGAGTTCACTAAAAGTTGCTGTGAGAATATTTTGTTAGTTTAGCTCCAACTTTAATATTAACGTTGAAAAAAAATTAAATTAAAAATTCAAAATTTCAGTTTTTCTTAAATAACTCAAAACTTAAAAATCGTACCAGAACTTTTTGTAAGGCAATTGTTCGTGCTTTGATTGCAATACTTTTCCCCCATTTAATCGAAGTTGTATCTGTTACCATTAACGAGATTCCCATAAAGGCCCTCCTTCTCTTGGACAGCTTGTATAAACATGTCCATAAGAATCCTCTTTTTTCGAATATTCGGTACTTATGTACGGGGTATTAGAATTCATAATTTTTTCCTGTGTTGTCAATTGGATGACGACATTGATGACTATTTTAAACGTCAATAGGAATACCTTTTTTTATGGAATAAGGCCGTTGTTGGCCAGGTGGTTCAAGTGCAGGTTTGTTCGGTTGTGAATTTCATTAGCCAATCTCATTAATTATGAAAACATCCTACTGGATTAGTTCGGCACGAAATGTGCATTTTAACGTGAAAAATGGACTGGTTGTAGTCCTTATATAATAATTTATTGCATCATATCACTGTCACGTTGCTGATTTATAAGGAAACAAACCTATTCGTATATTCGTTTTGTTCGGGTTTTGCAAATCACGTATTTTTTAATTAATGGTAGTTTAAGTAAAATAAATAATACATCTACTATGCCACCAGCTTCCAATTATTAGATTTGGAAAAAGTAGTCCAGACGTGGTAATTTATACGTGATTAAAAAGATACTAAGTCTCGGTCTCAAATTCATTTTGACACAACCAGTGGGAGCTCAAATTCATTTTGAGAACAAGACTTTTTAAACAAGTATTTATTTAGGGGTTTGAAAGAAGCCTAAATTGCAACTAAATTTTATTTTGTAAAAGTATTAAGTTCTAAATTTAAAATGTTTTTCCAAAATAATTATTTTTGTAATTAATAGAGCAAAACAAAATTCTCAAAAACTGCTTATAATGATTTTTAATATTTTATTAAATAGACGTAAGAAAGAAATAATATAATAATTTGACTTACGTGGCACAATAAGAACATCTCTATTTTTTTTCCTGTTGTCTCCTCTATGTCCACCAGCGCAGTCGCCTATTGTAAACCTAGGCGTCTGCTTGCAAATGAGCATATATTCTCGTTGATATTCGTTTAATTTGGATATAGGATTCTTCTGGGATTTCTGTTTAAGCCTTTGAGAGAGTTCGCTGACGCTAAACCACGAATTCCCGCATGTAATATATTCCTCCAAAGTGTCGTAAACAAACTTATATTGGTCCTGAAAATGTGCAAAATAATATTTATAGTTAAAATTTAAAAATATTTTCAATTTTAAAAGCGTTGTCTCCACGCCACTAAATACAGTGTACAGGGTGTCCTATTTTCAAGACTTTTATATATCTCCTTAATTGTTAGTGCTATCAAAAAAGTAATGTAGGTGTCATGTACTCTTCATGGGTCAAACCTAAAATGATAAAATCAAGATTTGAAAACTTTCGTTCGCTTAAGAGATACGGGGGAAAATCAAAACATTGACAATTTCAAAATTACTCTATATTTTCTTAGTTAAAAGAGATACAGAAAATTGTTGTATACAGAAGTTTTTTTATATTGATTGTTGAATAATCTGCCGTTTTTAGCATACGTATATGGGGTCAGGTAAAAAAGTTATCGGACCTAACCCCATTTTTTTTAAATGGAACACCCTGTATATTTTAATCTAAAAAGATACTATTTTAAATTCTCCTTTGAAATATATTACACACCATGGATAATATGGTTTCCTAGGCGATTTATTTAAACATTATTACTTTAAACCACTGTAGGCCATGAAACAAACGCTAATATCCTAGAGACAACTATGTTGACATTCTAGTTGTTATTAACATTTAACGTCAATTTCATTTTTACATATTCATTTGTAAAAATGACTTATCAACATTTTGAAAAATTTGATATGATCTATTATCCATGGTGTGTTATAAATTTGAAAAGAGAGTTTAAAAATGCTTCTTAGATTAAAACATACAGGGTGTCCCATTTAAAAAAAGAGGTTAGGTCCGATAAATTTCTTACCTGACCCCGTACACTCATACTAAATACGGCAGATTATTCAACAATGCCAATTTGTTGATTTTCCCCCGTATCTCTTAAGCGATCGAAAATTTTCGAATTTTGATTTTACTATTTTAAGTTTGACCCAAAAAGAGCACATGACACCTACATTACTTTTTTGACAGCACTAACAATAACGGAGATACCCTATAATAACGTCGGAAATGGGACACCCTGTACAGGGTGTCTAATTTTCGGCGGTTTTCGCAGCACTGTGCTATTTTTCTGTGAAAGAAAAGATAACTCAATTAGAATTTCTCTGGGCCTCCACGTTTTTGATAAACGAGATGTTTTTGAGAATTTTACATTTTGGGACACCTCCCATATTTCGGTTACCCTGTAACTTATCAAAAAGAAATAAATAGTGCTATTTGTAGTATTTTACGTAGAATCCAGTGACGTACTCAGATATTTTCTATATTCAATAGTTTTCAAGAAAAAAATAGGTTCCTGTTTTCAAATGGGTCACCCTTATCAAATATTTACTGAGAGTGACGAGCACGGATTCTGACGACGTAGAAAGATTGAAGGATAGACATATTTCTTGCAATCAGTGGACTCGCTTATCCAAAAAGCTGGCCGGCGTACCGACTCGTATATTGAAACGGGCATAGCTGGAGAATATCCACATTAGTTTGTTTATTCCGGAAGTTATATTTTTTTCAATAATTTAATTCAGTTTTTAACCAGTTTCTCAGAAATATATCATACTTTATATCTAGTCTTAATATTATGCCCTAAATTTACGTTTCTTAAAAAATATACAATTTTTTTGAGCACAAAGATAACATTTGGTTCCAAAATATAAAATCCTCAAAAACATCTCGTATATCAAAAACGAGGAACCCTAGAAAAATTCTAATTGGGCTATCTTTTGTTTCACAAAAAGTAGCCCAGTGCCGCGCATCCGCATCCTTCAAACTTTACTAATATCGGAGATACCCCATAACACCACCGAAGAATGGACACCCAGTACTCTCTCTTAACGGACACCTCTATCCAATGGACACCTCCTCTATATGGAATTTTGGTCTTGTTACGTACGTCGTTAGAAAGTTTTGTAGGGGATGGCAATGACAAAATGAGCAATTTTATAAACTTAAAAACCCGAACGCTAGTGGTAGCAAAAAAGGGAGAAATCCTGCTGCAGATTTTTTATGTACCACGCCCCACGGACAATCGAAAATACACACCTGAATTTGGTTAATAATTTATAGTAAATATTAGAAAATCCGATGCGATAAGGTGTTCAGATAACTTGACAGAAATTCTAACGAATTCTCGTTATATTTAATTTAAAAAGCGCGACATGTTTACTTAAGTCACAACAGACGAACAAAAGTAAAAATTTTTTTCGAGGAGAATTTTCCATTTTCTGATGATTTTTCAGAACTTTTAATATGATCCCGGTTTTACGATCTATATACAAAAAGAGCCGAAAACAAACCAAAAAATAACTTCATATTTATTTTAAAAAACATTGATTATTATGCTTATTGTATTTATTTGTGTGCTACGGTTGTAATGCCAAATATGCAATAATTTCATCGTAAGAAAGTTCATTGTTTGTTAATACTACAACGAGATCTCCTGAGTGTCCTAGCCAATTGTATTTCGTATTTCCCATCTAGTTTTAATTCATTTTTAAACCAAAAAAAGCTTTTCTCGACTGAGACGGTAGTAATGGGTTTTTAAGTTCATTTTTCAGTTGAACAGAATTAAACATTTTATATTGCTTCAATAAACTATTGATAGGATTAAAAATTATTTTTGGTCAATAAATCGAAAGTTTTAATTTAATTAATAACGGTGCCTAAAATTTCTTTATAAATTTGTTTATATAGCAGTTTCGGATCCGCTATATTAGATTTTGCTTCGTTTGGCTTCGCTTCGATTAAGTGAAATATTTTCGAAGACACTATCCCACCATGTCGAATTTATTTTACGACTTTAAAAATTCGTACCAAATTTGAAAACAAAATAGAAAATATTTTCCGCTAACGAAATAAAAGATTATTATTGATGCCCCTCCCAAACGAACGACGTCCATGGTCATACATATATGATCCTAGGGCGCACTTTTCTATTTCTTAAAATGTTAGTTTTGGATTTTCATAGACTATACGTTAAAAGCAGTGGCGTACTGTATTTTCTGGTATATAATTAAATTTTGTGCATCCATAGAACATCTAATAATTTATTCTTGCAATGTGAAATATTAGAAAATAATCAAACGGCTATAAATAAAAAATTTGAATGAGTTAGCCATGTAAGCAAAATATTATTTACACGCCAATGAGAAATTTTTCACATTGCAAGAAGAAATTATTATTACGTGCCCTATGTACAAAATTTAATTTTATAGCAGAAACAGTACGCCACTGCATTTAACGTATAGCATTTTTGGTTATTAAGATTGTTCGTGCGTATTTTAGATGGAAACATTTTTAAAAAGAAATAAAAGTAAAAATAGTCATACGTACGCCACTGGTTGTGGTAATTTATTGAAATTTTCCTTGGAAGTTCTGAGCGATGCCAAAAGGACTTCTAATATTAATTTTGAAATAAAATAATCGCTAAAGGTATTTTACTCTTTAAATTATTATTTTCAAACCCTATAAATCCGTACGCCAATGAGTTTGACTAAAATTTTGATAAATAAAAAAGTGCAACTAGGATCGTACGTAACAACACCAGAATTCAAAATAATCAATTCAGAAATACCGAAAATATAAGCTTGTTTCCATTATCAGTGGGACACTCTGTATATATGTGTCTGTATGTTTAAACACTCCTCCAATGGACACTCTCAACAACGGACATGGACACTCAAAAATAATTCCAACGGACAAATGTGATAATGCCTTTGTTCCCATATTTCCTTAAGTATTATTAAAAACAAACTTTATTTGTGTAAAAGCCCAGTATAGTGGTAGGTAATTAAGGGCTTTCCAAGTAATTATATAGCCCTGATGGGCGTTTTGATTTTATTTTATGTATCTAATCATTCCATTGTTACAACTTTGGACCTTTCGGGAAATAGTCTCATGTGAACAAACAAACAACTGAAAGTGAAAGTAAAAGTAACAAGGAACAAATGAATGCTTCGAATATAAAAGCATTAATGAAGCATTCAAACTGTATATTAATACAAAGCATGTTAGATCCATATCCTGTTCTTTCCTAAACGTAGCCTAGTACTATATTCTTAAAGTTTTTGTACTTGCTGGTGAATCACCCTGGATATTTTAATAATAAAAAACACTCAGAGGAGTAACTTAGGTATTAGGTTATTGACGCTACTTACTACATTCTCAATCATTGCCATTCTGGACTGCCTGAGTTTCTTTAAATATCCAAATGTATCAAATTTATTTTCCTCTTCGTCCAGCTCCATATTGGCGTCTATTGATAAATATACCCCCGACCTACCGCCACCATCACTGAAAATAAACACGCATATTAGGAAAAGCTGATCGATGTTCTGTTATCTATTTTATTTTTCAATTAAACTTATGCAGGATACTGCAATGTGGGATCACATTATAATCGTATCTATTGGTAATTTAATATATTTAATAAAAAATAATAGTTTTAGAATAATTTAGAGTAGTAGAGTAGAGTAGGTCCTGCAACTTTAATTATATTCAATACTTTGAAAAAACATTAACAATCGACAGAGTAGCTACAAAAAAACTTATTAATTTAAATAGAAAAGATTAAACAAATAATATTTCAACATATATTATTGAATTATTGAAAAATTTTATAAAGAAATTTTCCTAAAGTTTTTCTTAATCACAGTAGTGTGCAGTCCTTCGCCAGCATATATAAAGATTAATGACGGAAAATAATAGTTAATTAATTGTTACTACAAAGTAAATATTTCTAAAATCGCAAAGTTTCTTGTGACACAAATAAAGAATATCCAGGAAAATGGTTTCTGCTGTCACAATAAATCAATTTTACATAGGTAGGAAATATTATATCCCAGCTAAAATATTCTTATCACAGATTTTTTAGCTAGTGAAGTAACTAAATGTGCCAAAGAAACTAAATTTCCTCTAATTTTTTCTCTAATACGAATCACAATTACTATACCCACTTGCAATGAACTACCATTGGACCAGCTTCTTTAGATTTTATTCTGTGACCAACCACTGCTCGTACTCGTCGTCTAAACTCCAATAGCGCATTACCAAAAGGACACGAATGACAGTGCCATTCTGTGAAGTGGAACTGAAGAATAAATCTTTCTTCTTTTATCGTCTGCAAAAAAAAATCATATAATGAATCTCGGTAGGTATCGGATTAAGGGACTCGTTGTCTATACCAGTGGTCTCCAACCTTTTATTCTGACCGACCGGTATATAATTAATACTTTTTTGTCGACCGCTTACACTAAAGGAGAAAATTAAAACTTTATTCTACACATGAAGGACATACGAAACGATTCACTATAATTTTAAGTACTTTTTGTGACATCACATCTTTTGATCCGCTTAATGGATTTTCAAAAACTTTTCACTGGCACGTAACCCCCCTATTTAGCTACACATTGGCGTAGCAAAGTTTTACTTTTCATTTAATTTAATATACAAGATAAAATAAAGTGATATTTTCTTACAAAAATTTAATCTGCGACAGGGGGTTTTCAGGTATATCTAACTCACAAGAGTAAAGATTAGTCTTCTCTATATTTTTGCATTCTTTTTTATTTTACTTTTTATCTTAAACAGTTTTAAAGTTACTATACTTTTTCCATAATATTAAATTTTATGTATACCTACCTACGTAGGTAGGGTTTGTTCGGGTTTGTTCGTTTGTTACAGGGAAGCATTCGGCCTTAAAGAACAATTTCTTGATTATTAACTAATTTGGCTCATAAAAGGATAACCAAGTTACCTTATCAGTAATAGGAGATACTTAGCAATGTATAACATAACAAATATTTTTTAAATATGGAGTTTCAAAAGAAAAAAAAAATTTTAAACGTCAGGTAAACAATTGCCGATTGCTCCCTATCCCAGGGGAATATTCGGCCATCATAAGGGGAGGAATCAGCCAAATAACGTAACTGGTAAACTTACAAATCTGAAATTATCAAATAGATTGTTCAAAGTTATATCTTCATGTCGAATTAATACAAACAATTAATATAACAAAACCCAAACTCACTAAACTAATTTATTACTTGGGTTTGGTGAACAATAAGGGTTGCAAAATTATAACAAAAATGATAGCACGCGGCAGTTCGAGCAGTTCCAGACTTTGGATTAAGTGGAGATGGCTTACAAATTAGAAATTCGGAAAAGTATTTATAATTTAGTTGGACGGGTCCCTAAATCCGAAATAATACTTATATTGTTGAAAATCAAAATATATCGCGTAGAACCATTTATCAATTGCTGCATGTGAGCAAGGTATTCCTTGTATGAGCCTTCCAAAAAGTGGAAGGCCTAGAATTTTTATCAGAGTAAGATCAGAAAGAAGAGAAAAGCGAAAAACATACTTGATGCATCAACAAGAAAACTAGCACGACAATATCGAACATCTAAGAACACCATAGGGCGGGAACTATCGCGAACAGGCTAGAAATACCGAAAAAGAAGAAAGGCTCCGAAATATACAGCCAACCAACTAGCCAGAATTCCGAGATGCCGCCGTGCATTAAGAAGAGTATATTTTTCTAACAACCGGATGATAATTATGGATGACGAAAAGTATTTCACACGCAACTCAAAAATGAAAGGAAATGATGGTTTTTATACCGACAATATTGCAGAGGTCAATGATAATGTTAAATTTAAACAAAAGGCCAAATTCGCTGATAAGGTGTTAGTATGGTGCGCTATTTCCACCAGGGGTGTATCCTGGCCAGACCTTGTGTCCTGTCACTATGGAAGACAAACCCAAAATTGGTTAGCAGACCAAAACCTACCATTTGTTCAGCAAAACGACAACCCTCCTAACCTTCCCCAGGCTCGGCCCATAGAAGATTTTTGGGCTCTTTTATCTCGAAAAGTAAGCACAAAATGAGGAGGAACTTCGACGCAGGATATATAGAAAAATCCGAGAAATAGATATAAATGCCGTCCAAAACCTAATGCTAGGTGTCCGCAGAAAGTTGCGTCTAGTGGAAGACCATGGTCCTCTATATTTAATTTAAGTTCATAAATTTATTGCTTATGAAAAAATTAATTACTATTTATTACAAAACTTTATTTAAATATATTTTATTATAAAAAAACAATTGGTTGAAATTTGTGCCATAACTTATGGGACTTACATTATTTGAAATATTGGTACTCGCTATAAAAGATACTGATCTACTTAATGAATATATTTTAACGTATTTACCACTTCCAGTTATACCGGCCAAAACATTAAAGAACACTGTATGTTAGGCGTAAAATTCAAAAACGGCCAATGGTCGAAATTTCGTTTATCCTGGTACACACTGTATATTACAAAATTTCAATCGCACCCGAATTAATGTTAAAAAAAATTAATTTTCTTAGAACCAAAATAAACCAAAACAACGCGTTAAAGTAAGAAGCAAGGAAACAAATTAGGCCACGTCTAAGCTTGATCTTGTTTCAGGGTGCTTAATTAAAATTCTGGATAAGGCATTTTATGAATTTGATGGATCATTAAAAAGTCGTTGGATATTTCAAAAATCGATATTAAATAAATAGAAGGAGCAATATAAATGTTGTTGTTCTGAAGTCTGCGTGATAAGGGATTAACTAATTAATTAATTCTTCAAGTGTCATCGATTATTGACCTATTTAAATAATGGATCCTTCTACCCTATACGGGGTGTCTCTTTAGTTTATAATTCTTCGATATTTCTTATACTATCACGTATAGAGGAAAACTTTAAATATAAAAGTCGAGGACTATTGAAGATGTATATTTTAAAAATATTTTTAGACATATGTTTCATAAAAGTGGGACTACCGAAATTTAATTGTTTGGAACACCCTATATTTTTTGCTCGGAATTAGTGACCCACCTTATCCTTTATCTAATCCTGTGTATATTTCTCCATTTTTTTTAAATTTTACACCAGCGCAATAAATATCCTACACTTTCTTTGTTGATTTTCATTTGATAATTATCTTTTACATATAGTTGCGTCTGGGTTATACAGGGTGCCCGCTAATTAATGGTGCATGGAAAAACCACAAACTCCTTACGTAAAAATATTAGGATTAAATTATTCTTATATATATGCGAAAGTTGATATAAACTTAGGTTAAAGTTAAAACTTCATTCTTGTTTCTCTCTAATAACTTAGCGATAAACTAACGTTTCTTTACAAAATTTGGCAATTATGGACGAGAAATTGATTTTTTTATGAAATTTTAATGTATATGTAATGTAAATATTTTTGAAAATCATAAATTCAGGTTGTAGGATAGAGTTCCGAATATCGTCTCTGGGCACCTCGTCCATTAAAATTTTCCTGCGCGTATACACACAACATATCCCGCATTTCTGCGTTTGAAAAAAAATTGTCTCGGCATTGTTACTTAACTTCCGATAAACTCAAAAATCAAACATTTTCTTACACGGCTATTTTACAATAATCAACAAACAAATAACAACATGGAGATTTCATAGCAGCTGTATCTCTAAATTTCATTTGTTTTCTCATTTTTTAATTTAAGAAAAAATTTGCAAATTATGTTAAGCCCAGAGTTACCATTTCGGAGATATATGCATTTGATTTGTTTAGTGCACCCTGCTCAATTACTATTAATTAGCAAACAAAATTATTTTCTTAAATTAAAATATGAGAAAACAAATGAAATTTAGAGATGCAGTTGCGATGAAACCTCCATGTTGTTATTTGTTTGTTGAATATTGTAAAACAGAAACATTTAACACTTTTTTATGACTTCTCTCAACTTTATTACCATATTTTTGGGAAGAGCTATCTAAGAAAGTAAACGAATATTTCTATTCTTTAACTACTACAGATGGTTAAAGAAACCCTATTTTTATCTGGTTTGTTATATAGGGTGCCCAAGATAAGGAGGGCCGCTATGGGGATCTTGTTAATGGTAACAGATTCAACTTCGATTAAATAGGAAAAATGTATCACAATCACAGAACTAACAATATGCCAAGCAAAAAGTTTTGAACATCGGTTGTACGCTGATTTTGTCATATAAATAAAACAAAACAAAACGTCTCGCTTGTATTCAGCGTAACTTTTAATTCTACTAACGCGTAGCGCTTTAGGTCTCTAAAAAGCCATCATCAGGGCTAAGGCTCTACAAGAAACAAAAATAACAAAATAAAATCATAAAATAAAAAGAAAAAAAAAATTAAAACTTAGATTAGTCTAAGTTTTTGTTCCTATTTTGTTATTTTTGTTTCTTGTAGAGCCTTAGCCTTGATGCTGAATACAAGCTAGACGTTTTATCTTGTTTTATTTATATGACTTAAGTTTTGAGTTATTAAGAAAAAAATTTAAATATTTCATTTTTAATTTTTTTTTTCTGCATTAATATTAAAGTTAGAGCAAAACTTACAAAACATTCTCACATCAACTTTTAATGGTCTCAAAGATTACACAACAATTTTTTTATACGACGTTTTGTTTTCAAGCAGTTTTTAAGAGCCTTATTTATTCTAAATTCAACGATGTACTACACATTATCATTTAATTACGTTTCGAGACTTCTTAATGATCTTTATGAAATTTTCAGGATACAGACCTGTATTAATTAATGCTAGTTGATGTTCTAAATTCTAGAGTTTTAAGATGCATAGATGTACCTCTTTGTTGTTTATTTCTTAATACTTACTGTTTCGTTATTGTTAATAAATTTTCTTGTTTTATGATTATTATCTAGTGCTTTATTATAAAAGGATTTTTAGAAGATTCATTTTAGTACCTACTGTATTGAATGTTTTGACAAAACTATGGGAAATACAGGTACATCATCATTGAATTTAAAATAAAAAAGTATCGTATAAAAAAAGTGTTGTGTAATCTTTGGGTTTATTATTTATGTTGTAAGAATGTTTCGTCAGTTTAACTCTAATTTTAATATTACCACAGGAAAAACATTAAATAAAAAATTTAAATTTTTTTATTTTCTTTAATTACTAAAAACATCTTATCAAAACCTTTTAAATGTCATATTGTGCATTGATTGCGATTCGTTTTCCATATTTAATCGAAGTATTATCTGTTACCATCAACGAGATCCCCATACATACCGTCCTTATCTTGGCCACCCTGTATAAAACTCATATAAATATTTTTATTACCACCACCTAAAGACAATAAGTTAAATTTTAATAAAGCTGACATAAATCAAGTCGGAAAATATCTAAAATTAAATATGTCTGTGAAACTAGAGATTAATTTCCAAAGGCAGTTAATTTCCTGTTTAGCTTGGTTGCATTTCAACACAATAAATCTTTATTGGAAAAGCTATTGTGTATATGGTATTTTCTGAATGGTCCATTTTCCAGAGGTATAAGTCGTATTTTGGAAAAATAATATGGAGTAGTTAACTAAAACTTATTTAACAAATTGTACAGGGTGTCCTAAAAGGTATGGTCAATAATTAAGCATGAAGTATATTGGATCAAAGTAAGGTTAGAACTTCATGTAACATTTTGCCTTTTGTCCCCTAACGAGATACAGCTCCCTGAAGGGGGGACTGTAGAGATGGTTTTCACTAAATATTTTCTAAACTATCATAGATAAAAATATATATCTAATGGTAAATTAAAATACAGGGTGTTCCATTTAAAAAAAAATGGCTTACGAGCAATATTTATTATATTATACCGGAAAGGTATAATTTTTAAATAACCCTGTATAAATAATAGACAGTATTTTTATGGCATAATACTTTTCCTAAATTTTTTCAAATTTTGAAATCTTAAGTGAATTAGTTACAAGTTCAAATTGTGTTTGATATATTTTTTTTTATGAAAAATTTCTTTAAAGAATTTTATCCAAGAAACGGTTGAAGATCGGTAGGTATAGGAAATTGTTAACAAAAGTTACTTGGATTTTTATATAGATTAAAATACTAAAATATACAGGGCATTCTATTTCTATATTCTAAAACTAGATCTATATTTTGAGTTCCAGAATAAGTAGATAGATATTTTAAATTATTATAATTTTCACATCGATTTCGGGTTTGTTCGGGTT
This sequence comes from Barypeithes pellucidus, assembly GCA_963991005.1. NCBI lineage: Eukaryota > Metazoa > Arthropoda > Insecta > Coleoptera > Curculionidae > Barypeithes > Barypeithes pellucidus. Next base: position 28,039,149 of record OZ022556.1, read on the forward strand.
TGTTGTTACAATACGATAATAACATTTTGCGTAGTATTTCTTACCTCTAATGAATCCTGGACGATACAAGGAAGCAGGAAAAAGGGGTAAAAATGTTATTTCAGCAAAGCTGTTATTTTGATATAATATGCGAAACAATTGCTTATATTTAAAAAAGGGAATGTCATCAGTATTATTACGATGTACAGGGTTTCCCATTTTCGACACTTTTATAGGGTATCATCGTAATTGTTAGTGCTATCAAAAAAATTATGTAGGTGTCATGTGCTCTTTTTGGGTCATACTTAAAATGGTAAAATCAAAATTTGAAAACTTTCAATCTCTTAAGAGATACGGGGGAAAATTGACAATTTCAAAATTACCCAATATTTTCTTAGTTAAAAGAGATACAGAAGAATGTTTTATACAAGGAGTTTCTTTATATTGATTGTTTGTTGAATAATCTGCCGTTTTCAGAATGAGTATACGGGGTCAGGTAAGAAAGTTATCGGACCCCGGTCCCCACGAGGGAAAAAATCCCTATTATTGATTTTACGACCAAAAGTTGTTCTTTATTCAAAGTTCTACTTGTTGAGAAAATAAATTCATTTTCACTATAAAAATTTTAGATCAGATGTACATGGTGTTAATAAATTAAGAAAATATGACAATGCTTCAAGAGAGAAGTACCATTATTTATTACTTTTAACAAAAATTCTATAAAACATAGTTGTTTATAAACTAAAAGTCTAAATACAAATTTTAAAATAAATATTTGAATATTTAAAAATAAAATAACAATTGCGTTTTTTTGTGACAACACTTAATTGTTTGCATTTAACAAAGAATTCAAAATACAAAAGTTGTAATCATTTACGTGCACGTTCTAAAATTATATTGGAGTATACAGGGTGGCCCACAAACACGTTGCAAAAATAAGTTAAGTTTTTTATCAATAATTGGATTATGCATAAAAGGAATATTTTTTTATTTAATATCATACATATCTAAATCTTATAGTTGTCCTAATATTTAAATTTTTTCAGAAAAATGCCAGTTTTCAGCGTTGGTTTTAATTGCTAATACCTATGCTACCTTTGGAAATTATAGGTTCATATTAATTTGTTAGCACACTCTGTATATTTTATTTTTCTCTGATAGAATGTTCTCTTTAACTATCGTTTAGTTTATCATGTGCTTCTTTTTAATAATTTTTGACTTAATTTAATTTTTCTCTATTTTTCATTATTTATTTCCTACATTTATGTTATAATGTCATAGTTACCATGAAAAACAAGAATCTAAGAAACAAGGAAACAAGATCACAAAATCAATAGAAGTGTATTTTCAAAACATTATCATATAATAAAATGGAAATAGAAATAAATAACAAATAACAAGAACCATGTGGCAAAAAATATTTACAATCATAATTTTTCTCATTTCTTAATTGTCTCGTAGTAAATGTTCAAATATATGCCCCCTTCCCCTCTCCGGAATACATTATTTAATCGCTTTATCTTTGTTTTACTCTCCTTAGTATAAATGGTGATACTCTGTTCTGCAAATAACTCGTATTCTATCTAGCATAAATGGTGATACTGTTTTGCAAATATTTCGTATTCTATCCTCCATAATATCTTGCTTTATTGTGGGGAATCTGCGAAAACACAATCTTTAACATAACCCCAAAAGAAACATCCAGTAGCGTCAGATCACGAAATGTGCCTTTCAATTTTTGTGGATAATGTTCGTTTCAGAATTGTTCGTCTTGTTGAAATGCTTCTTAAACGCCTCTTATATCAAATAAGAAACTTTTCTATTTCAGTATTAAGTATGTCAAAGTGCCTATACTTTTGGTTTTTTTATGGCAACTATGTTATAACATTATAGGAAATGAACAATCAAAATTAGAGAAAAATTAAAATATGTCAAAAAGTAGTATAGTAAAGTATTAAAAACAAGCATATAATCTACTAAACAAAAGTTGAAGAGAATCACTTATTCCATCAGAGAAAAATAAAATATACAGGATGTGCTATTCAAAAAACGAGGGATTTGTTAGTTTAAAGTTACTGAAATGCCAAAATTTATTTTGAACACCCTGTAAAAACTGAAGTAAATTTGTTTCCATAATTTATTTGCCTCAGCTCCATATAATCTCTATACGAAATATGAATGTATAATGTGCAACGGTAGTGTAGGTATTCACAATTAACGCTGAAAACTGGCAATTTTAGATTAGAAGATTTAGATATATAACATTATGTATAAAAAATATTCAGAATTTTATGCATAATCAAAAATTGATATAAATTCAGGGTGTTCCATTAAAAAAAAACGTAAGAACTTATACAGGGTGCTGATAAAGTCTGGAATAATCGATTTTTCTTGAAAACGCAAAACTTTTTCGAAAAACGCTCGTACCCGTCGATTTTATTTTATTCTTTGAAATTTTTTGGCGTTCTTCAATATTATACCGGATGCGCCAAAAACGCTAGGCAAGTGTCAACTTCACTTTTTCAAATAGAACACCCCTTTTTTTCTCCCATATTCAGATTCCTCTCTAAACTCTAGACAAGTTTCATATAACATATTGTATGGCTAAAGTCAACAGTAATTGAAATACAGGGCCCACAATAAAAATCAAGGTATAATTTTAAAGCTTGTTTTCCATGACAAATACTTAGGCTAGAAAAAAAATTCTAACAGGAAATTGGTAATACAGTGAACAATCTAAAAAATTATTTGAGTAAGTGTTGAAAATGGTGTCCATTTACGGCTCTACAATGTCCCAATCTCTCAACAAATTCTAACTGTACATTATGTACAATTTCTGGGGTAATTTGTCTTATGGTTGTTGTTATACGCGTTTTGAGAACATCAATATCTTCTGGTTTATTTTTGTAAACCCTTTCCTTAATATAGCCCCACAGAAAGAAGTCCAATGGCGTTAAGTCGGGGGATCTCGCAGGCCACTCTATTTCACCCCGTCGACCTATCCAATGATGATGAAATAACTCATTCAGGTATCTACGGACTTCGACCGAATAGTGGGCTGGTGCACCATCCTGCTGAAACCACATAGTTGTATCATGTGAGTCAGGAATGTTCCGATCGGGAAATAGGGCAATCAACGCTGGAGCGAGGTCTTCTTCAAGAAACTGCAAATATCTTTGGCCAGTCAAATTTTCCTCAAAAAAATAGGGTCCTATAACAGTATCCCGAATTATTCCTGCCCATACATTAATTTTTCTCGGCCGCTGGGTATGAATTTCTCGAAACCAATGGGGATTTTCGCTGGACCAATACCGGCAATTTTGACGATTTACCATGCCATCCAAGAAAAAAGTAGCCTCATCGGAAAAAATTAATAATTAAATAATGCATCGTTAATCAAGTAATTATCCATGAGAATTTCGCAGAACTCATTCCTTCTGTCAGGGTCGCCTTCCAAAAGTTCCTGTACTCCTTGACATTTATATGCATGCCATTTTTCCTTCTTCAGGAACTTTGCCACCGTTGAATCGTGGATATTTTGAACATTTTGAGAAATGCTTCTTGTGCTCGAATGTGGTCTCTCTTCCAACGAAACTAGAATATCAAGTTTGACATCGTCGGAAATTTTAGGTCGTCCACTTCTAGGTTTATCCTTAACGTGACCAACTTCATTATACTTCTTAACAATTTTGGAAACAGTGTATGTGTTCTCTATTTGGATATTTATCATTAAAATACTCACAAACTTCTATTTGTGTTCTCTTTCGATCTCCACATCCTACTATTATTAATATTTCGATTCTCTCAGCTTCCGTTAGAAACATTTTTATGGGTAAAAGTGACAACTTTGGAGTAAATATTAAATGTTTTGACATTTACGTAACTAAGTTATTATGTAGAAACCGGTAAGAAGGTAAATACCTAGACCTTAAAATTATACCTTGATTTTTATTGTGGGCCCTGTATTTCAATTACTGTTGACTTTAGCCATACAATATGTTATATGAAACTTGTCTAGAGTTTAGAGAGGAATCTGAATATTGGAGAAAAAAAGGGGTGTTTTATTTGAAAAAGTGAAGTTGACACTTGCCTAGCGTTTTTGCGCATCCGGTATAATATTGAAGAACGCCAAAAAATTTCAAAGAATAAAATAAAATCGACGGGTACGAGCGTTTTTCGAAAAAGTTTTGCGTTTTCAAGAAAAATCGATTATTCCAGACTTTATCAGCACCCTGTATAATTTTATAATGTGCACCTTAATAATCTCTACAACTTTTGCACATCGATTTTTTTTCTAATTCATAACGAAAAGGAGAAAATTAACTTGATCGTTGACTCACCCTGTACTATCTATCTTGAAACATTTTCATATTTTCCTAATTTATTAACACCCTGTACATCTGATCTAAAATTTTTATAATTTAAATTAACTTTCTCAACAAGCCGACATTTTTGTAAATAATGACTTTTGGTCGTAATATCAATAATACAGATTTTTCCCTCTGGGGGACTCTATCCTCGGACGTACTGTATTTGGGAGTGTATTGCTATCACTGATCCTGACATCTAATAATTATAATATCAGGCTTTAAAACACTTACTTCCTTTTCTTTTTTATATAATCTAAAAGTCCTTATTCTAAAGTTGGCTAGTTCTTCTTCTTGAATCACTTTAAGATGAATTCCACCATAGACTTCTTCCAAGTCATTGGACGCAGGCCAATACTGCATACACATTACCTAAAAATGAATGTTTCAAGTTAATGTGATTAAATAATTTTCAAAGATATAAATTTTTGTTTTGAAAACATATCAATTTTGAAAGATGATGAAAGTGACGCGAATGTATTTTAGAAGGTCCTTTCTTATCTTTGTTAAAGTAAAAGGTAATGTCCTTTTTGACCATGCCTGTACAATCAATTTAAATAAAATATCGCTAAAAGGCTAAATGTTGTAATGTTACCATAAAAATGTTTTATCTACAAATACTATTAAAAGTAGCTTTTTAACGCTTACTGTAAAAGGGGTTAAATTAACACTAGTGTTAAAAATAATTAATAATTTCAACATGACTTTAATCATTTAGTAGTGTGACCAAAGAAATGAAGACTTTCACACTTTAGATTTCTCTGCGAAAATGCGAGAAATATATTTTTGTTGTATTTTCGAGAAACGATGTAGATATTTGCCATAAGCAATTTCATATTCTTCCAAGGAATTTTTCGGCTTAGAAACACACATGGAACTAACACTATTATAGTAAACTTATTATAGTAAAGATTTTATTGTACTATTACCTATAAAATATAGTATTAATTAAATTTTTTATTAATAATAATCTATATCAGAATAATAATATACACATAATTTATAAAAAACCATAGTTAGAATTTCTAATCAATTTAGTACAATCAAGTAACTACAAAAATATGTTACAAATTTTACAATGAATGTAAGTGAAAATAATTTATTTAAACGATAATAGTTAAATATTTTAAAATGTATGGTACATTATTGTACTTTTATACTGTAAGCATTTTTTTATTATAGAAATAACCCAGTTTAAATGAATTGTTACAAAAATGTTTTTTTACAAGAATAAAAGGCTTAAATCAGATGCAACGGATCCATGGAATTTCAATTTTCGTAACAGATGATTGGTAACAACTTATACAGGGTGCACCAAGTAAAGTGACCTATTAGAAGTATCTCGAGAACTGAATGAAATTTTATTTTGAAAATTTGGTTGTAGCTATAAGAGATGATTGTCTACGTTTCTAAAATATTTTGGATGATGCGGTGTTGCCGGATCATACCGAAAGTGGTAGCAACTTCGGAATTTTAAATGACTTACCCTATATATTATATTTTGTTTGGAATATAGGTAAAAATCTAGAAAAGTTTTCTGTATAATATCATATACCTATCTTTAAGAGTTTTTGAGTTATAAATAATCTTGCGATTTTTTAAAGCCGTATCGGGGCCTGAAAAGAAAATCATCTTTTTAGCGGTTACAGCTAGAAAGCTGAAACTTTGACGATAGTTTCACAAGACCATCGAAATTTTATAAGTTTGAACAGTATTTAATTAGTTTTATACAGGGCGTCTCCATAACAATATTTCTGAGGAATATGAATTATTTCAAAAATCTTCTTTATTTTAAATGGGACACCCTGTATTTGATATGTTTTGCTAATGGAGGATCGAATTTCTATCTAATGATATTAAGTGTTCCTATACCTATTTTCAATATTTTGGGACTTTTGGGACGAAATTTAAAAATTATCTTATAAAAATATATTTTTTGGTAGTTGGCTGTGGAATCGATTCATAGAAACAAAATAATGAAAAATCAATTTAACGTTATATCTGTGTTGTTTTAAAAAAATAGTAAACAATAAACAATTTATTAATAAATAAATAAACAAAATTAAAATTACTCAACAACACCAATAATATAACTAATAACTAAATTGTTGACTCTTAAACATTCATGAATTGTAGTGATAACATGTTCATTTGTCACCTTTCTTCCCCTTCTAGAGACCCCAGAGCTGTTCTTACTCGATTTTCTAAATCTTCTGTTGTTCGGTGTCTTGTATACTATTTCTTTAATCCTACCCCATAGACAAAAATAATCTAGGGGGGTAAGATCCTGAGACCTTGGGGCCATTTCCATGGATCTCCTCAGCTAATCAACTTTTTGGGAGTCATAGGAGCTGAATCAGGATGAAGTTCATTAAATGTTCTGCAAGTTCTTGATAAAACTCTACCACACTCCCCCTGAATATAAAATATACTTAAAATATCTAAGCTCGAATAATGTGAATTAGCAATTTTTATTACAATAACACAGATATAACGTCAAATGGATTTTTCATTATTTTGTTTCTATGAATCCATTCCATAGCCAACTACCAAAAAATATATTTTAATAAGATAATTTTTAAATTTCGCTATAAGTCCGAAAATATTGAAGATAGGTATAGGAACACTTAATATCATTAGATAGAAAATTCGATCCTCCATTAGCAAAACATATCAAATATAGGGTGTCCTATTTAAAAAAAAGAATATTTTTGCAATAATTCATCTCCTTCAGAAATATTGTTATGTATAAAACTAATTAAATACTGTTCAAATTATAAAATTTTTATGGTCTTGTGAAACTATTGTTAAAATTTCAGCTTTCTAGTTGTAACCGCTAAAAAGAGATGATTTTATTTTCAGGTCCCGATACGGCGTTAAAAAATCACAAGATTACTTATAATTCAAAAACTCTTAAAGATAGGTATATGATATTATACAGAAAACTATTCTAAGTTTTTACCTAGATTCCAAAAAATATATAGGGTATATATAGGGTAATTCGTTTAAAGTTGCGACCACTTTCGGCAATACCACACCATCCAAAATATTTTATAACCGTAGAAAACCATCTCTTATAGCCACAGCCAAATTTTCAAAATAAAGTCTCATTTAGTCCTCGAGATACTTCTAATAGGCCACTTTACTTGGTGTACCCTGTATAACGAACATTCACACGAACAAGGCGAGGTCACTACTTGGATGGGTGACCGCTTGGGAATCCAACGTGTAATCTATACAAAATATTTTAATAAATTTGACAAAAGATTTTAGTAAATTTTACAAAGTATTAGTCAATTTTAGAAAAACTCATATGAATATTTTTGTAATTATTACTAAAAATTTAGGTTATAAATTTTGCTATAATTTAATGGCATTTCTTGATAAAAATTATTCCAGTCACACATAAAGCGATAAATTATGGTTAGATTTATTACTTTTAGTTTTTCTTGCCGTGCGAACAAAACCCATTTCCCTTCTCGCAAAATAAAATAATACTTTTAACACTAACGTTATAAATAACTATTAGAGCATAGTTTTAATAGGTCATAATTTACCTTCACATAACATAATATAAATAGCTAAATGTATCTCGTGTACGTTAAAGTGATGAGTATTTTGAGGCATAGTTTTCCGAAAACATTGATTACAGATAGGTAGAAAAAAAGGTAGTGAAGACGTATTCACGTTATAATAAAAATTAATGGGTTACATTTTGAGCAATATTATTAGTAATAAATATTGCAATGGAAGAAGCTCCATTTTAACTACCGTTGATCTCTTTCACTATTATTTTATAAAAACACGATTTGCATATACGTGAACGCTGAATAATTAATTAATTGTAATATTTACTTAGATAATGCACAGAGTCTCTCATAACTTATGGCCCCATGAAGATACTAAACATCAAACCGACCGATTAAGTCATATAAGTTTTTTCGAAATATTTCTCGTCCTAGAAATACAGGGTGTTGAGAATGAAAGTTCTTTTCGAAAATAAGCCATAATTTGAAAACGGTTCGTTATAATATTGGATTGAAAGTTGGCGGCACAATGTTTTTATGAGTAAGAAGTGAGAATTTGTAGAAATGTCTAAGTTTCACATTAGAGGGCGCTGAATACACTCTGATTAATAAATCTATGATTTTTTACCTGTTATTAAGTATTTTTAATCCAAGATTCTCAATGAAGGGCAATCTTAATAGCTCTAATCGTTTTCGGGATATTTCCCTTTAAACATCACAATGCATCAAAAAATTCAAAAATAACAATAAAAATGGAAATAACTCGAAAACGTAGAGATTTAAGATCGAGCATTTTAGTTTCAAAATTGCCTCCTCTTTGAGAATCTTGGATTAAAAATACTTAACAACAGGTAAGAAAAAAACATAAATTTATCAAACCCAATATAATATGTACAATTGTATTTATTCGTGGAGAACGGGGACACTAAATTTGTTATAATGTAAATCGGTCTTAACTTTTAACGTTTTCAAAATTGTAAGATTGACAACACTTGTCATTGCCAAAATTAAATCGGTCTTAACTTTTGACGTTTTCAAAATTGTAAGGTTGGCAACACTTGTCACTGCCAAAATTTTCATAATGCCTCTTCAGGGTCGAGGGATATTTGAAACGAAAAGTTGGTACTGGTCCGGCCCGCATTTCCAACCCTGAACAAGATGAGGCATTTCTGGGATAACTAAGGGCAAATACTTTTGGAACTGCAAGAGACGCTGTTATTGATACAGGATTTCCTGAGTCTCAATCGCAAGCAGTAGAGTAAAAGAAGCTGAGCTAAAAAACCCCAATACCGAACAAACCCGCATGCATGTGAGAAAAATGATGTTCACAGATGAACTTAGACAATCTCGGATTATTTTCGCCCTAAATTATACTGTACAGGGTGATTCACGACGAGCGTGCATTAGAACTTTATGGAGAACTACTGAATATATGTTCCTGAAACTTTGGGGATTTGGGTTTATCGATATGCTCTCTTTAACTAAAATATTGACATGTTTCTGTCATTTCCGGTTATACCGGAAGTAGCTGCCAACTTTCGTTTTTAAATACAACATGGTAATATTTATTACATTTTTCGATTAAGCATTAAATACTAAGCACATTTTATAGAAAATGTTTTTGTCAGACTCTACTAGTTTTTGAGATATCTGGACTTTTTGTAATTATTTGGCAAATGCATGACGATGAAATAATCCATATAATTTTTTTACCTTAGCGCTGGGACTAAAAAATTTTTCTCACCGAATAGCTAGAAGATCATCAAGTCTCAAAAACATTTCAAATTCGGCATAAAATGTACAGGGTGGTCACAATTCAAGCCTCATTGTGAAAGAATTCAACCATTAAAAACTTTCTTATTTTAAATGGAACACCCTGTATATTTTTATTTAATTTGATGGAAAATTAGTTGTTCTTTATAAATAGTATTTACTGTCCTATACCTATATCAAAGCGTTTTCTCAAAAAATCCAATTTTATTCCGAAAATACTATTTGTTCAAGTGTGTTATGAAAACAATTATTGTACTTAGAGGCTGTATACTGATGTCTATACGGATGAAAAGTGATTGATTGCTGGAAAATACAATATTCTAGAGTGTTTCTTAATAATTTATAAATAAAATGCAGTTGATTGTTTTAAATTTAATGGTTTAAATATTATTTTTTTAAAAATAGCAAGGAAACAAGTTTATAAACTTTAAATTCTTTAATTAAAAATGTGTTTGAAAATTATACCTAATATCTTTTGATTATATTTTTAAAATATGTTCGGGATTGCCATTTACTTCCAAGCATTTATGTATTCTTTTCATCATGCTATTTCTTCTAGCATTCCTAATTTCTTGTTCAGTGACAGATTGAAATGCTGCCTTCACCCTTTCAATTAGATTTTCCTTCGTGGTGATGGGACGCGCGTAAACTTTATCTTTAATGGTTCCCCAGATGAAAAAAAAGTCTAGTGGAGTTAAGTCTGGCGAACGAGCTGGCCAGTGGAAGGGACCTTGGTTTGCGATCCACTGGTCATGAAAAGTCTGTTTAGGCAGTCTTAACAACTTGGGCGTTGTGTGCTGGAGCCCCATCATTTTGATACCAATCATTTTCCTCCGTACAGACATCAGTATACAGCCCCTAAGTACAATTGTTTTCATAGCACACTTGAACAAATAGTATTTTCGGAATAAAATTGGATATTTTTAGAAAACGCTTTGATACAGGTATAGGACAGTAAATACTATTTATAAAGAACAATTAATTTGCCATCAAATTAAATAAAAATATACAGGGTGTTCCATTTAAAATAAGAAAGTTTTTTATGGTTGAATTCTTTCACAATGAGGCTTGAATTGTGACCACCCTGTACATTTTATGCCGAATTTGAAATGTTTTAGAGACTTGATGATCTTCTAGCTATTCGGTGAGAAAATTTTTTTAGTCCAAGCGCTAAGGTAAAAAAATTATATGGATTATTTCATCGTCATGCATTTGCCAAATAATTACAAAAAGTCCAGATATCTCAAAACTAATAGAGTCTGACAAAAACATTTTCTATAAAATGTGCTTAATATTTAATGCTTAATCGAAAAATGTAATAAAAATTACCATGTTGTATTTAAAAAACGAAAGTTCGCAGCTACTTCCGGTATAACCGGAAATGACAGGAACATGTCAATATTTTAGTTAAAGAGAGCATATCGATAAACCCAAATCCCCAAAGTTTCAGGAACATATATTCAGTAGTTCTCCATAAAGTTCTAATGCACGCTCGTCGTGAATCACCCTGTATACCGCGACCATCAGTTTTGAAACATGGTATTGTTTACTGACTAAAAGGCATTTAAGTCTACATATAATGGACAAATTCAGGGATACCGCCCAGACAACACAAGATTCGACGAAAGGTACACGAGCGATTTTAGTTTTAGATCTGGACGATTTTATGTGAATATCTGGGGTTGGATTTGTGTGTTATGGCGATTGGAAGGAAGGTTTAACGCCGAACATTATATGTCTGTTTTGGAACATATAATGCTCCCATCTGTTGGATAAATATATCCAAATAACCCCCTTCGTCTTTCAGCAGGATAATTGCCCGGTCCATACCCCAAATGCAGTAAGGGGGTGGTTTGAACTTAATAATGTGGAAATTAGGTCATGGCCTGCTTATAGTCCTGATATTAATTCCATAGAGAACGTCTGGGTATGCCTGTGAAAGATATATAAGAGAAATTTTCAACCTCGCAATCCTAATGACTTACTCGAAGTAATCCACTGGGAAGGGCTTGATCAACATTTTATTATAAATTGCATTCGTTCGATTCGAGACAGGCTGAAATATTCGGAAAACAAGGTCATATGACCAAATACTAAGTTTGGATAATTATTATTGTTATTTTTGTTTTTATAGTTATTAGTTATGTTACGTTGATTTAAAAATTTTCGGTTATTACAGAAATATTTTTATATATTTAACTCATTTATCACATTTAATTACATTATTTTATTTTGTTTAGCGCCGTCAATGGTTTTAGCTCATAACCTAAAAAACAATCAGGCTTTTTTGATTTATTTATTATTCTTAAGGTTATGAGCAATAAGCATTGGTGTCGCTAACAAAATAAAATAATCTGATTAAATGTGATAAATGAGTTAAATTTATAAAAATATTTCTGTAATAACACACACTCAACGTCACATAACTAACAACGGTATAGGTTACCTGAATTTATTACCCATATTTAGATTGAAAAACCTTTTCGTCAGTGAACACTGCCGCGTTCCACAACTGAAAGTCGCGGAATATATAATTTAAGATGAGGATTCCAAACAATCCCAAATTGGCAATCGGAGCCATCTATGTTGCGTCAATTTAATTAAAAAATATGCCGCTTTTTGGCAGGTTAGAAAGAGAGGAGAGTCATCAGCTAATCAATATTTCTTTTCGTGAAGTTTTAGCCGTTAATAATAAGGTTTGTTAGTTAATTTACTGATATTTAGATTGTCTGACATGTCGATTGGGGTATCAACAAGTTTCATTAAGATCTGTGACAAAAATTTGAAAATTGTTCATATTTGAAATTGTTATTATTATTCTTATAAGATTATATTTTTACCGCAATTTTTTCATAGCGTTTTCCAATCCTTTAACTTTACGAATCCAGTTTTAGATTAACTAAGTATATTCGCATAAAATACTACCTGCTTGGCAACTTATGATTAAACGCAGTTCTTAAGGTGAAATCTATCCTAGACTGCGTTCATCTGTTCATCATTATTTTTACGCAAATACCCAGTTGTTTAGCTCCGATTCTTTTGGGTCGGAAATGCGGGCCTGATCAGTACCAGTTTTTTTCTTTTCAAAGACCCCTCTTGCTCCCAATGTTAAAATTGTGTTCTTTCCTTTTCCGTATAAATTTGCTAGTGCCCGTATTGACCAGCCACCTTCAATTCTACTATATGAACTTTTTCAAGTTCTGTTAAATGGCGTGTCATTTTGAGAATTCTGACAGTGACACTTTTGCCAGTTTCTTTTGAAGAAGTCAAAATCAGAATAAAGTCAGAACAAACCCGATTTACATTGTAACAAATTTAGTGTCCCCGTTTTCAATGAATACAACTTTACCTAGCGCTCTCTAATGTCAAACTTAAAAAAAAAATTCTGCAAATTCATATTTCTTACTCATAAAAAGATCATACCGATAACTTTCACTCCGATACATTGAACCGTTTCCAAATTAAGGGTTATTTCACTTTCAACACCCTGTATTTCTAAAACGAGAAACATTTCGAAAAAACTTATTTAACTTCATCAGTCTAGTTTGATGTTTAGCAACACTAGTTGGTCTATGGTCCATAAGTTATGAGACAGTATAAGCTGATAAAATGCATACGAAAATATATAAAACAAGACTTGCAAGGATTTTAATATGAACAAGGAAAGTGCCTAGTTTTCGCGAAATAAAATAAAATAAAGTAAAATACTGATCGTAAAACTCAATTCTACTTAACCTTGTTCTTAGCATGGCCGAGCACAAAACTTATATCCAAAACCGTCTGGAGACTGTAAAACATAAATTAACCCCGAAAGAAGCTTTAAATGTTACACCAGCTTACGAAACACGAGTAAGTCTGAAGAATTAAGTCTCGAAGAAAAATGGCAAAGCGGAGTTTAAAAAGAGCATTAGTTCTAAGTGATATATTATATTTTTTCCTTAAGGAAAAGACGGAAAATATAAAATGTTATTTTCCTATGAGTATGTGGAAAAGTGCACTGTACCGCACTATTTTGGGTGCGAAAAGTAGTACGTTTCCCTAAAATAAATTTTCATAACGATTAAAAAAATCTTAGTTAAATTGTATTGCTCCTAACCACCGACTTGAAACAAACATGATCTGCTTGCACACGTCAATGTGACGCCAGTTATTACGAGAATAAACACAACAAAATAGAGACGTCTATTCTATCTGTAAAATCCCAATCACCTTATTATCTTCAATCTGTTTCCGTTCTTATTCTAACAGGTAACCGGCTTGATACGTCTTTGTTAGGAAAAATAAACAATCGACGGACGTGACTCAACATTTTTATTTTTATCCAGTTGACGGCAGACTTACAGTCTTACCGTATTGAGTTAAGTATTATTATTTTTTCCACAAACAATACTTAAACTTAACACATAAACACTGAACATCAACAAAGAATTTTATTTAACAATAACGACAAATATGACAGTTGTTAATCTGGTAGTGCCAAAGCGTGAAAGCAGGTATGAAAGACGACCGTTCCAATAAGGGCTTTAAAAGAAGTACGTTCGGAACTTTCGAAGGCGACATAATGTATTAGTCTAATTAACAGAAAAAGACAAAGAAAAATTATACTAATTTTTAAGACTCCCCAATTGTTTTTCTGGAAAGTTGGTTACAATCCACCGAAGAATATGAATTGTTTATTCTTCAAAGACTGTGAACCAAAGCTGTATCGTCTGTATCTGAGATCCTCGATACTAAACAAAATTGCCTTTGTAAGACGAACAAACCGGAACAAATTATTTTGGGTAATGACTTAAAATTTTTGCGATATCATGAAACCAAATGTATGATCTAATTTGTTTATACAACAGATTTTATTGTTCTTTTAGTATCTTTTCCTTAGCAACAAGTACAAATAAACTTTTGAAATAACTACGATGTTTAAAAGAATTTTAAGTTATAACCACCCTGAAAATGAATAATTCCGATGAAGAAATTGAAGCATCAATGAATCTTGCACCACAAATTGTACTTTCATTTTTTATATTTATCGTTCCTAATGTTCCAAAAACTGTCTTAGAAAATATCCAATATTTCTCATTATTTCTAATTTTATTGAAAGAAATGTATGGAATGAGGAAAGGTTTGTTCGGGTTGTTCGCACTTTTAAAAAAAAATTAAAATGTTCATTTAACGAAAAATATATTACCTTGCATGTTTCTTATTACAAAAGAAAAAATGTTCCCTTAAATTTAGTTGCTTGTTTAGTTTCTCTCTGAATTTTGATTAAATTTCAAGTAATCAGCTGCTCATAAGAAAAATTTTGTACCTAACAAGCACAGAAAGTGATACTTTTCTGCACGTGGCGGCAGTTGCACGAACCACATGAATAATTACTTCTTTAAGTATCAATAAACATGACACCTTACGATAGAATTTGCAGAGTTGAAGATTTAACTTGGTAAATACACCTGGCATTTTGCAATTGATTTAAAAAATACGAACAATAAATAACAACTATACTGGGTTATTCACGTTATTCGAGACGACATATTATAGCTAAGCTATTTGTTTTGGATAAACACAAATATTCAGGGTGGATAGGGGCCTATTTGAGGTAGATTTTAAAATTATTTTCATAATGTACAGGTACAAAGTAAGCCTAAAATTCGAACCCTACTTGCTGCCAACATAAAAAAAAATTCAGTTACATAAACGGGCAGGTTATTTTTTTTTTGCATTTCATAATGTAGCCATTATGAAACCCAAATAGAAAAATATCAAAATATACCTCTTTAGATTTTATGTAATGTGCATAAACACAAACCCGAACAAACCCGAACAAACCCAAAAACACGAAACGTACCAAAGTTGCATTTTTTTAAATGGAATGCCCAGTATATTATTTCATTTTCGGTTCCTACGATCAAAATAAATATTACTTTCATTAAAGTTTACCGTACTTAAACCTTACGGTTTGTGAAATATTTCATATTTTGTCAAAATGTAGTAACAATTTTAATGATTAAATTCTCAACATGTATTTTGTTTTTTAAACCCAATTTCTCAGTGGACTCTACTCACTGATTAAGTTTTGTGTATCAGTTTGATTTGACGGAACCAAAAGTGATCTATCGTATGAATCAATATTAAAAGCATATCGTTTATCAAAATTTTATTAAACGTTGCGTGTTATTGTTTTCTATCTATTATTGGCCAATATCTATTATCATTGAAAACGGAAGTTGACTACCACAATAATTATAAACAACGGCGTTGTCATTTTTTTAACGTATTTAATATTTTAAAAAACTCTCCTCTTCGTTGGTTAAATCTTTAAAGTTGTGAGGAGTTTGCTCCACAGATGGCAACAACTTTAAACTGCAATTTAATTTTTTGAGGAAAATTAACATATTGGTAGAATATCATTTTTGGAATAAAGAATAAATTTAGGCGATGAACATTGTATAAATAAATAGATTTAGGGTGGTATGGTATATTTTCGATTTCAATGAAGATACAGGGTGTTAATTTAGTATGTGCAGTAATATTAAGAGACGATTCTTTGGGTGATTCTACGACGAAAAGTTCATATAAACATGGGTCCGCAAATCCTTCGTCTTCAAGATACAGGGTGTTAACAAAAAAAATTTTAATCTGTTTTTCGTAAATATCTTAAATATCCTTTTGTCGATATTGTTGAAATTTGGCACTTTTATTTGTAGCTGATAACTGTCAAGTTAAATGCTGCAATTATTTTCCAAAGCAAACCTTGATTAAAAAAGAAAATGTCCAGGGACATGCATCAAAGTGGTTTTTATTTTTTTCTCGAAAACAAAGTAAGATACGAAAAAAATTGAAGAGACACAAGTATTGTATTTTTAGTTGCTTAATCCGAAAAAAATTTCAAAAAGCCAGTGGCTTACTTTTTTTTCAAATAATATTCGTTAAGGTGCCGCCCGGGACGCCCCTGGACTCAATACATTTAATCTACTTAGGGCTAAATTAGCCCCTTAACACTACAAATAAATCTGCGGAATTTCAGCAATATCGACAAAAGGATATTTAAGATATTTACGAAAACCCGATTAAAATTTTTTTTTAAAACCCTGTATCTTGAGAACGAAGCATGTGCGGACCCATGTTTATATGAACTTTTCGTCTTTGAATCATCCAAAGAATCGTCTCTTTAATTTTTCTACACATACTAATTAACACCCTGTATATTGGGAAAAAATAGATAGAATGCAAGCATTCGATATGTGAATATAAAATTGTAATGCAAACAACTTTTCCAAATAAAATTTTTCAAATTCGATCAATAAATGTCATTACTTGATATTTTGTGAAGAAAATGTCAAATTTGACAGTTAACAAAAGTCGCATGTTCTCATATAATTATGTCATTGTTGTTATTTTTTGAAGCAAAAACCTATGGTAAAGTCAAATTTTAGCTAAATCGAGCAATACATTTTTTCCTATTATGGTTCCAACTTTAATGGTTACATTGTATGTAAAAATCCAAGTTACTTATATTAACATATCTTATCTCCAGCAGTTTCTGAGATAAGAAATTAAAGGAATTTTCCGAGATAAATCTGTATTAGTCTTATAGTTTCAACATTAACTTAATAAACTTGTTAAAGGAAACAGTGTGATCGTTTTTTAATGTGGTTAAAGCATATTTCATACCTAAATTGCGCTGTTCCAAAAATATTTATATTAAACTACGAAATTAATTTTCAAATTACCGAAGTTAATTTTGTGTTAAATTTATACAAAATAATAATTATTAATACAAACAACATCCATTGAACAACACACAAAATAAATACAGATCCAATTATATCATGTATTGTATGCAATATATAGATCTATTTGTGTTAATAAAACAATATCGGGATATTCGTAAATTATGTGGTTGTTTGTTACTTATTATTAATATAAGCTGAATATAGGAGCATTTAATTGGAAATATAGGTAATACAACAATTATTATGTTAAAGTCGAAAAATACAATTTTCCAAACGTCAATATTTTCAAAAGAGTTGAATTTAGACATATCGTGTCTCTGGGTTTGTTCGGATCCGCCACCGAAGCGATGACGGAAGATCAAATCATTACCGAAGAACTTAAAATACTAAGACATCATGAGGTCTGGAATTAAAAGCGGTATATTTTAAACAGATTTTCCATTGTACAGGCTGCCTTAAAAAAGTTTGTCAGACCAATCTTTTATTTCTTTTAAATGAGCGCCCTGTATTACATTAAAAATTTTTATAATAAAAACTCTATTTAAACATCATAATTTATGAGATTTTCAATAATTATACATTGCGAAAACCGCTGGAAATACCTTAGATGCTCGTATTGTAGAGAAAATACTGATGAATGCTACATCAAATAGCCACATAGTATGTATACAGGATGTTCAATTTGAAAAACTTTTTTAAAATATATAATTTTTGAAACCTTAATATGAATACCCTGTATAAAATAGATAAACACTATTTGATTCATAGTATATCCATACCCCTTGTCATAAATATCACCCAATGCCGTGGTTAGAATATATTTTAGATTATTTTTTGATTGATGACTTTTGAGTTATGACAGATTCAATTGATCAAAAGTAAAATTTGACATATCTTACATAAAAATTGAATTATAGTACATTGTTTACCGAGTAGGAAATCATTACTGGACGACTGTGAAGAGTTCTAAGTCGAGGCGCAAGCCGAGCAACACAGACTCCAGGAATGTGGATTTTCCTACGAGGTAAACATACTATTTTTCAGAAAATCGTTTAAAAATCGACAGATATTGATTATTTTGAAAAAATCGCGAATAATATTATTCACAAATAAATGGTGCTTTGAAATTTGTAATAAAATTGGTTGCGTTACTATGGAAATGTTAAATTGTCAAACTTGACATTTATGTAGAACACTAACAACTGTAAGGAAATATCATTTCCTTATAGTAAGGAAATTAATATTTCCTAACAGTTATTTTCCGTTGCCTTGAACGACTAAGGGCCGGTTGTATAATCCCTTTGAACTCTAGTTCAGTCTTGAACTCTAGTTCAAAGTAAAAAAATTGTTGTACAAACGGTATTCTACACTGATCTAAGTTCAAATCAGGGGTTCACGTGAACGTCCACTTTTGGCGGTTCAGAAGTTGAACTGTCGATCCAAGCCATTTTGTAACCTTAAATATATTTTTTTGTGTCAGATTAGCGTCAGAATACAGTAAGTTATCGTTACTTTATTGTTTATAAAAATGTAGGAATTTAATGAAATTATAACTGATGACGAAGATTTTTGAGTCTTGTGGATACTGCAGTCAATGCTGTGAACACGGACATACCGGAGAAATCCTGATCAATTTACTAAATTAACCGACAATGAATATTTGCAAAGATTACGTTAAAAACATAGTTTGTTTTTATTTATTATAATAATATATTTATTTTTTATGGAATCAATAATTTTTATCCGCTATATATTAAAATATTTTAGTTCTTATTTTTAATAATATTTTTTAAGTACACAGAGTAGAAAAAAAAAGCCTGGAAAGCCTAGAAAGCAAGCCCGCCAAACGCCAAATCAAATAGAAGGTTATATTTTATGTCAAAAATCTAGAAAAAAATAAAAGTAACTAAATAATAGTAATGCCAACATAAACTGATCGTAGTTCGGCTGAACTAAAGTTCAATTTATATTGAACAACGTAATATTGAATGAACGTAGTTCACAGGTTGATTGGCGTTCCGTTGAACCTAAGTTCAGAATTGTTTTATACAACCGGCCCTAAGTGTAGGGAAATATTGACTTTTTCTTTCAAAAATGTTATCAAATTTTTTTTTTAAACTAAACCAAATAGATATAAATATGGTTTAGACATTGGCTCAAAAGCATCGCAATAGCACTCTAGGTAACAATAAAATTACCATATCTTTTAAATACCTTATATTGTCGAAAAAACTGAATTGAATAATCAATGTGATATTTTATCACTTTCGGCTTTTGCAGTTTAAGAATATAAATCATTTCAACAAATAAAGTCTATAATACAGAGTGTATAGTATGCAATTTTCTTCTCATTTTATTCATTTAGTAAACATTAAAATTTCGAAATTGACAATACAAATACAATGTTCAGAGATAAAATAATTACGTAGCATTCTGCATTTGAAGAACTTATTTTTATTTTAGCATGCGCGAAAAATTTCGCATTGATACTAGTTTAACATAATTGATTTAGTGTACCATACTAACAAAGCAAAAATTTTTAAAAAGTTTTTTAGTATATTTTAAACAAGGTAAAAACAATTAAATATTTCTTTCTTACCTTAATAAAATCAAACGTTTTTGTTAACATCACAATACAGCTTGCTTTCTCTTGCCACACCATTCTCCAGAAGTCTGTTACCGTTTCTTCCGTAGGACCTTGGGTTACGATGTAGGCATTAGGTTTTAATAGGCTCTTAAACAAAAAAGTTAAATTAATACCTTTAAAATACCAAATAATTTTGAAAATACATTTTTTTTAAATTTCATGTTTTTTAATATTATTTCGAATTTAATTCCCTAAGGTGTCCCAGTTGTGTTTTCACAGTGTCATTATTTCTATATTTTGCCATAATATGACACTTTAGTTATAATTTAATATTTTTACGACTAATTCGTTTTACCGATGCTAACTAAAATAACGGGAGCTTATTTTTTATGACTTCCGCTGGCACGAAAACTTTTTTATTTGGCAAATTTATGTGTTAACTTTATGCTATTTATGAATAATATGATTGTATCTACACCAAATCTTCAAACCATTATATACCGCCTTAATTCCATTTATACAGTGAGGACGTAAAGTAAGAAATAAATTCATTATCTCGCAAACTACAATTTTTTAAAAAAATCGCTCGGACCCTTCGATTTTGTTTTTCGAACGCGCATATTCTGACATAAAATGTAGATATACAGGGTGTTGCAAATAAGAGTGACACAAAAAAAATTTTTTATTATTATTTTAAAAATGTCTTATTTATCGAAAAAACAGTTAGGTGAACTTAAAAATAATTTTTCTAAAGTAAATGTTCGAAGTGTTTTCCGTTGGTCAACTGACAATAGACTAACTGATCTACAAATTCTCGCTGAGCATTTCGAACCATTTGGGGTGTAATTTGCCGAATTTCTTGCCGGATGCGATCTTTTAAATCATCTAAATTTGCAGGCTGAATTTTGAATACTTTTCCCTTAAGGTATCCCCATAAAAAAAAGTCGAGTGGTGATAAATCGGGTGACCTTGGCGGCCACTCAATAAAACCACCTCTTTCAATCCACCAATCCAAATATGTACGAACTCCCACAGCGAAATGTGGGGGAGCACCATCTTGTTGCAACCAGATATTATGATGTGGCAAATCGGGACGTTCTAACTCAGGAAAAAGGGTGGCCAGGGCTGGAACAAGTTCTTGTTCTAAAAAACTCAAGTATCTCTCGCCTGTTAAATTTCCGTCAAAAAAGAAAGGCCCTATAACAATGTCATCGACAACGCCAGCCCACACATTGATCTTTTGATTAAATTGTGTCTGTCCTTCCCTCATCCAGTGTGGATTTACATCGGACCAATATCGATAATTTTGGGTATTTACGTCACCATTCAAGCAAAATGTGGACTCATCGGAAAAAATTATATTTTTTACAAAATTTCTGTTTACGAAACACATATCCTGTAAATGCTCACAAAATTCAAGGCGCCTCTCAAAATCCCTTTCCAAGAGTTCTTGGAGAACTTGCATTTTATAAGGATGGTATTTATTTGTATACAGTATTTTAAGAACTGTTGTTTTTCCAATATCCACGTCACTTGCTACCTGCCTAGACACCACATGCTGGTTATCTTGAACTGCCAGTAAGACTTCTAATTGTTGATTTTCATCAACTTGAGGACGACCAAATCTAGGGACATCTCTTACATGACCGAATTGCCTAAACTTGTACTCAATTTTGCTTACTGTTGATTGTGATATTGGCGGACGATTGTGGTATTTTTGATTAAATAACTCACAAGTTTCTTGCTGTGTTCTAACCCTATCACCGTAGCCCATCATCATCAAAACCTCTATGCGCTGTTTCTCAGTGAGCCGCATTTTAATTTAATTTAGTTATGAAAAAACGAAATGAGTCTTTTGAAAACTAGTAAAACGTTAGGAAAATACACATAAAACTGACAATAACAGTAACTATTGACATTAATTCTTTTGGTTCTTGCATCATAACTCCAAAGCCTACTTGACTTTTCTTGCGCTTCACGCATGCTGACTACAGGTTTTCCTCAGCGTGCATGAATCAATGCAAGTCTTGATTGATTGCGAAATATCTGATTTTCAAATTTTGAATGAGAATAACTCCAAAACGCTTGGGCTAAGGTATAGCACATGCTACATGAAAAATGTTTAGGATTTTCCGAAGAATCCGTACATGCAATAATATACAGTGGGTTCTATTTAAGAAAATTTTTTTTTTGTGTCACTCTTATTTGCAACACCCTGTATATCTACATTTTATGTCAGAATATGCGCGTTCGAAAAACAAAATCGAAGGGTCGTCCGAGCGATTTTTTTTTAAAATTGTAGTTTGCGAGATAATGAATTTATTCCTTACTTTACGTCCTCACTGTATAAGTTTCTTTAGGGTATCCGCAGCTACAACCACCGTCACAAGATTTATTATACAAATTTCGCAGGTAAAATTAGCTCCAATACACGATATCTTCAACAGAATTTTAAAAATTTTCACTTTTTGAAAAATTAAGAAACAACCGAAAAAAAATGTAGGGGAGAGGGGGGTTCAGTGTGTCAGTTTTTGTATTTTTTATTTTTGTTTATGACTTTTCGACTTAATACATTAACTGTTGACTCCTACGTAACATAGGTAGTTAGAGCAATTAATATTTATGCCCAAAGAGAATAAAATATCAGATTGTAAGGATAAAAAATCATTTTTGTATGCCAATGTCAAATGACACAGGTTGCCCCTTTCGTGGGGTAAGTTGTGTCACACAGTAGTATTCAGTGTGTCAAATAAAAAAATTAACTTATTCTTTAAAAAAACAATTTAATTAGGAAACAAGACAAATAAGGTGAATGTAACAAAGTTAATATCGGATATTATAACAGTCAAAGTTAATGGGAAACGACAACATTCCAGAAGTTCTTGTTGTTTTACCCATGGTTTTTGGGTTTGGTAATTTCGCCAGTTCAATGTCTTTCTTGGCAAGTACAAACACCGTGTTTTCGACAAAATTGCCCTTTCTTGTTGGCTTTAAACTTAATATTTCAAATTCATCTGGTAAAATATTAATGACTTTTCCAACAGAATATATTGGTGTCTTATGGGAAACACCTTCTTTTAGAAGAACATAGTCATTTATTTTTGCTTGCGTATTTCCAAAAATAATTTCGTATTTATCAAACGCATTATCACTATCATCACTAAAGGCAGACGAGGTTTCATCATGCACGCTGATGTTATCATCAGACCCTTCACTGCTACTATAATTTTTTGATTCCTCAACAAAAACTTTTTTCTTTACATCTTTCTTGTTTTCCAAATCTTTTTTTCTAATTTTCTCTTCAAGTCCTTTACACAAAGCATCCTTAATGGGTGTTTTCGTTAGAATTTCACTTTTTCTCTTGCGCCTATTACTATTGTTGCTTTTACGTGGTTCGGCTTTGGGGAAGGGTCTTATATCTTCTGGTTTAATAACTTTTGCTACCAACTCTTCTCGTGCTGGCTCTATGGGACTGGCTGTATCTAAATTTGTGATTTGGTCTAAGTTTAGAGTGCTTGTATCTGAACCGTCGGCGTGGTTTCCAATCGTAGTGGCTTTGAGATCTTGCAGCGGTCGATTTGTAACTTCAGATCCTAAATAGTCCACTTCTGTAAAAATATTACTGTTAAATGGCCAGATCCCAGTAACCTCGAAGCCACGGAAAATATTTTTTGGAGTAAATGAAGTTTCATATGCCTTGCCACATAAACCAGCTACATCATAAATACTAATAGTTTTTCCGGGATTACTTATCATCCAGTCATTGGACGCAGCATTGAAAGCTGTTTTAAATGCCTTATAAACAGTGCGGTCTAAAGGCTGCAACTTATTCGATGTATGAGGGGGCAAAGTAACTAAAACAATCCCATTTTCTTTACAAAAATTTAGACTGCCAATTGTAATATGGGATTCATGGTTATCAAATATGAGAATCACTTTGTTTTGGACAGTGGCTCTTATATTTTTTTGAATGTGTTTCAAAACCTCCACAAATATATCTCCGTTCATCTAACCAGTTTTCGTAGCATATCCTGCAGCGCCTGGAGGTGCTCCTTTAATCATGTGGTCCTTATACTTAACTCTTGGAAAAATCAAACACGGTGGGACTGCGCTTCCATTAGCAGATATTATGCAGCACGCTGTCACCAGAACACCTCTCTCTCCAGATGTAATCTGGCCAACTTGCTTTTGACCTTTTTTTGCTACAATTTTCGGTGGATTATGAACGGTAGTAATTGCGGTTTCGTCTAAATTATAAATCCCGCCAGGAGTTAAATTGCCACCAAACTGTTGATAAACTTCTTCCAAGTTATCAAAAAATACTTTAACGCTACTTCTATTAAAAGCAGTTGCTCTAGCAAGGCTAGTTCCCTCTGGTTTACGAACAGATAACATTGGAAATCTCTTTTTAAATTCGTAAAACCAGTCAAATCCTGCAGATTTATTTTGTTCCCAGTTAGAGGGTATTTTTAGATTATTCGCAACGGCTAATTGATAGGCAAATTTCATTACTTGTTTTCTTGTGAGACCGTGATGCATATTTGCCACATCAATAATATAGTTGGCTAAATCCTCTTCGAGTTGAGATGTTAAAACTTTATTAACGCTATAGTTTGGTTGAAAAAGAAAATTTTCCTTTTCTTGTTCAGATGCAGTATTATATTTATTAACATATCTCTGAAGTGTTGTTCTATTTATTTTTAGTCTGGCCGCTAAGGCTCTTACGCTACAGTTTTCATGGATAACTTGAATAACGGCGGCTTTCATAACAGCAGGATCTGTGAGGCCTATTTTCGTCTTTCGTTTTCTATTACGAACCATTTTGTGTATCTCTGAAACAAAACAAAAACGTAATAACCTCGATGGGGTACACTGTGTCGGACACACTGTGCCCCCCTATTTTGTGACACAAAGTGCCCCATATTTCAAATAAAAACAAAAGTTGTCTTGATATTTTTTTCTAAAAAGCAATTATACTAACCTTATTAAAATTAAGTAGTCAAAGTATGTCACATCACTTTACAATAAACAGTTTTTTCATAGAAAATTACTTTATTCCGTAAATCACTTTTTAACCTTGATTGTAAAATATTACTTTTCACGTTAGAAAATCAACAAACGCACTACTCAATTGTTCGAAATGAACTGAATCTTTAAACGGGGACTGTACCGATATGTTACCTCTACATGCTTCTGCACGCGGGATTTCACAGTTGTGCAAACATTAGAGGGCGCCAAATTTAAAATGATTCACTGTGCCCCATGACACATTGAACCCCCTTCTCCCCTATAATTCATTAAACAAAAATTAAATTAAAAAAAATTACATTCCTTTTCTTTTTTTCCATATAAAAAAATATTAAGATCGAAAACGAATTTAATCATATCTGTAGGTAATTACCCCTAGAGAGGGAGAGAATTTAAAAAGAAAACAGTTTAAAAGAATTGGAGAAGTTTTTAAATTTGAACCGGAAACAAGCTATGATAATAATAGTTTTGTAAAATTTAAATAATTTAGAATATATTTACCAAAGATATTCAATTCAAAAATTTATGAAAGAAAGATTGAAGATGTCAATAAACAAAATTTAATTTTAAAAATAAGGGTTTAAAGATGAAAAATTTACTCCCCTTGAATTTAAAAATAATTAAATTGTTTTTACATAAAATTATTTATTTAAAAAAAAAATGTTGCTGCTATAAAACGAGCCGTTAAAAATACATGTGGTTAGGGGAATCTCCCAAAATTCAACTTATCATGGCGATAAATATTTGGTATGAGTTATCAAGCTATTCTAGTAATCGAAGATCGAGTTATAGTGAAAATTACACATAATTCTCACTCTTGACGCTATTGCCAACCAATTTAATGCGAGTTATCAAAAATTCGAGTTATCGAAGTTCCACTAGAGATGGAAGGGCAATTAAAATTAGGGTAATTGCTGGAAGAATGGTTCACATTATTTCAATAAGTTGATTTGTTATTTTTTATTCAATTATTTAAAAAAGTTGTGAACGTATATACGGAGTGTTTCTTAATAACATGTTTAAAGAGGTTATTTTTCAGACAATTTTCAGAAAAATTTATAAAGTGTACTAAACGTCTTAACTTTTGAGGTACAGGTTGAAGATTTTCATATTTTTTTAATAATTTGTTAAGGTTAAAATGACAACTAGACTAGGTAGACAACTGTGAAAACTGTTATGTTTACAAAACAAAATCTGCTTCTTACCTACTAGATCTTTCTTAATCTTTGTAAGTTAATACCTAATTTCATAACAGAGTGCACATGAATGAATTTCATTGTTCTATACGCCAAACGACAAAAGTCAAGAGACGACATTTGCTCAGCAAGGAGTGGGAATTTGAAAAATAATTTTTATTTAAAAAAAGTGGCTTACCATTTTTTCTTCAAAAAATACCATGAGCAATTTCCGCACGAACGCCACTGGTCGGAATTTAAAAAAAACCATGTTATACAACATAAAATGCCTCTTGATGAATAGGAAGTGTATACTAAATTTCACAAAAATATTTAGAGCAGTATCACAGATATTAATAAAAGGCGATTTTTTGAAAATCTTTAACACCCTGTATCTCAAAAGTTAGCACGTTTAGGACATAGTTTCATATGAAGTTTTTTTCTGAGAATGGACCAAAGAATAACCTCCTTAAATATTAGCATGTTATTAAGAAACACACATTATAATTTATTTCAAAACATTTCTTTCAAAAATTTAAGGTGGGGAATTATAGGGAAGAAATGTATTGTTCGATTTAGATAAAATTTCACTTCACCATAAGTTTTTGTTTCAATAAAGACCAGAAATGATGTAATTAAATTAGACCATGTGGCCTTTGTTAACTGTAAAATGGCATTTATTGATCGAATTAAAAAAAAAATTATTGGAAAAGTTGTTAGTATTAAAATTTTATGCGCACACACCAAATTTCAACGTATTTATTACTTAAAAACCAAGGCTCTCCTCTTCGTTGGTTAAATCTTTAAAGTTATGAGGAGTTTGCTCCACAGATGGCAACATTTTGATACTGCAATTTAATTTTTTGAGGAAAATTAACATTTTGGCAGAATTTTTGGTATAAAGAATGATTTTAAACGATGAGTATTGTATAAATAAATAGGTTTACGTTCCAATGAATTCCGTTCTCAATAAAAATGGATATTGATAGTAAACAAAAATTATCATAATTAATTAAAATTCGGTATGTGGGCATAATATTACAATGCAAACAACTCTTTCAAATAAAAATTTTTAAAAATTCGATCAATAAGTGCCATTTTGCGACATTTTGTTTAGAAAATGTTAAAGCCACAGGATACCATTTGTGGTGTTTATTGAAGCAAAAACTTATGGTAAATTTAAATTTTACCTAAAGGGAAAAATACATTTTTTCTCCATATGGTTCCAACTTTAATGGTGATACTGTATATATTAAACTTCCTTCAAACCCCTAACGACAAATGCCAGTGTTTAATGGATTTTGTGATTTCCGATGATGCAGAAACGATTGCCAAATCGGTGTTTGTTGAAATGTAACAAAAAATATTTGGCTCATATGCTGCGTAAATTCTGTCACTGTATATGATTGGATATGGTATTTATGATACTCTCGGAACGTTCTCAATAAAAAATGTTATTATTTTTTATATTATTATACATAATATACTATTCTTCAAAACCCTAACATCACAACACAACGAAAACCGAGACAGGATTGGGAATACTCCTGAGAATTACAGCGATGACAGATCTTTAATCATACGACAACATATTAAAGAAAATATATTACGAAAAAATTGTTTCCATGTATAGTTGATGTTTTATTCTCTGACGAATTCGAATGGAAATAAAAATATATAGAAGGTTTTATTATTTATTAGTTTATTTGACGAGTCGGCGGCGGATTCTTAACAGCCCGATACCGCCACGGCGGCATCGGTGCAATTATTTTACGAGGCGGTGTCGGCTTCTTTATATCTGCTCGCAAAAAATAATATACAGGGTGTTATGGAAATGACTTATCATATTTAAATGGGTGACTCCTAGAGAAAGTCTACATACTTTTTTTTTAATCGAATATCTATAAATACTAAGGTAAAAACCCTTTTTACACACATACTGTCGCGCCGTTCCATCTGGAATCAGTTAGCAACAATGTGGTTCACTACAGTATACTAACAGTGTTGTCAGATCACACCGCATGTTTCGCCCGTGCTTGAATACCTGCCGCACGCGGTAATCGTTGCTTCAGTATGTTTCGAGACTCGGGAATGGGATGACGCTGTCGCAGGTTCCACTTGCTTGATGTATACGAATTTTAAACGTTCTGTTAGTTGCAACATTACCCGATTTTTTTTCTGTTGTGAAATAATTCATAATAAGAAATATTGTGATGTAATTTTAAATTTATGTGATATTACCTATTGTTGGTTCTGTTGCAAAAGATACATTTTGCGTTTTATTTTTTTATGGAATTTAATTATAAAACGGATTATAAGATCGAAGCTAAGAGAGTATATACCTTAAAATTGTAGTATTTCTTTTCTAAAAAGTTTGAAAAAGAAGTCATAACGCGGGTGAAAGACGTCTTGTTGTCAAAAACCGAACACGTGCGTTTACAATTCTGTGTTGCAATATATGGCAACACCGCCTCAATAAACTATTGATTGCGAACGTCCTCAGTAGCGGCCACGTAAATTTTCAGATTTCATATAAAGTGTATAGGTATTTCGTACACTAATTCAAAGCGCCATTTAAGGTTATTTTTCTTCAACTTGTTTTCATCTCAGGATTTGCCGGTTTAAATATAATAAGTAATTTCTATAACACCCTGTATAATATTCAAATAGAATTTTTATTAGGATTGGAATTCTAACAGAGAATAAAATATCAACTATAATATTATATATTATTTTTTGCGAGCAGCTATAAAGAAGCCGACGCCGTCTCCTAAAATAATAGGACCCAGGCCACCGTGGCGCACTCTATAGATTATATATATTTTTTAAATCTAGTTAAAAATCCAGAACAGTTTTCTGTATATCATGTACCTATCTTTTTTTAATTATAAAGAATCCTGTGTTTTTTTAATGCCGTATTGGGATCTGAAAACATTTTTAGCGGTTGCAACTAGAATGCTAAAATTTTGATAATGTTCCACAAGACAATAGAGATTTTATAAATTTGACAAGTACATAATTAATTTTATACAAGGCGTCTCCAAAACAATATTTCTGAGGGAGATGAATTGTAAATATCCTCATTCTTAAATGGGACACCATGTATTTGATATATTTTTTTTGTTATGATCAAACACAAGCATTATAGGAAAAACCCTTTAGGGCAATCTGGGAGTGGTGCGTGTGCGTAAAAAGCGATTCACGTTGGTTTTGAATCGTTGGAGGTTATATTCGTTGGGAAAACGACCTCGGGAAGGTCGTTCCACAAGAATGAAGTCCTCCAGATGAAAGAATTCTTTCATGAAAATATCTGTAAAAGAGTGTCAAATCCCCAACCTTTGTTCGATGTTCTCGACTGTCGAGGTTCAGTTTGTTGTCTCCAGTCAGATGAATGACCCTCCTTTCGACGAAATTCAGTAGCCGAAGAGTATACTTGGGTGCAGAGCTCCAGACATGAGAGCAATACTCTAGTGATGGTCGAATCTGGACTTTGTATAGTGTCAAAAGATGTTGAGGTATGTACAACTTTCTGGTTCGGAAGAGTACACCAAGTTTCTGAGAAGCTCTCTTGGCGATTGTCACAACGTGGTTATGCCAAGACATATTTCCTCCCAGATTGACGCCGAGCAAATTAATAGATGAAGCCAGTGGGATTGCGTATCCGTCCATACTATATCTGGTTCTGTAATGTTAACCTTTTTAGAGAAGACTGCTGCCTGGGTTTTTTAGCGTTAAATTCGACTTGGTTAATGTCGCCCCAAGTCAAAATTTCTTAATTAATGTCACCTATTGCAAATGGAGATCGAATATTACATCTAATTATATTTGGTATTCCTATACCTATCTTCAATATTTTCCAAAAAATTATCTTATAAAAATATATAATTTGAATCATCATTTTTTGTGGAATGGATTCATGGAAACAAAATAATGGAAATGACATCTTTTCACAATTGATCTCAATGTTTTATTACTCCCATTAGCCTGTTTGTTTCTCAATGTTCTGATCGGCACCGAACGAGAAAAGTGTGACCTTGTCTACTTTCCTTTCCTAGGTGTCCTTAGTTTAGGACTATTTTATGCCTGCTTCAGAAACTTTTTGGCACAGACACAACGTAAAACGTATTTTTCATTATTTTGTTTCCATGAATCCATTCCACAGCCAACCTAACCAACCTAAGTCTGAAAATATTAAGTCTGGATTTTACCTACATTTCAAAAAAATATAATATATACAATAATCTTTTTAAAATTCCGAAGTTGCTGCCACTTTGGGATGATCCGGCAACACTGCTTCATCCAAAATATTTTATCAATGTAGGAAGCCATCTCTTATAGCCACAACCAAAATTTCAAAATAAAATCTCATTATGGTCTGTTTTTGCTCTTAAAGAATTAATTGGATCTTTTGAGGTGACGAATAAATTCTGAATAATGTAACCTCGAGAAATAAAATATAAATATAAATGATGTTCATTTAGTTCAAAAGTTCAACTCCTCTGTTGGTTATTGAAAAATATATATTTTCCCTTGACGGGATTTAAATAAATAGAATTTCTTTCATATTTATTTTTGCCTAAGTGCCCGGCATTGATAAAAATGTTCAAAGGCGAATCCGATTCCGAGAATCTTGCCGATAGAAGGACGTTGAGGATAATAAACTTAAGCGCCGTCCACGCATAAGTAGTTACCTGATGTCTTACCAGGCCTTTTCTTACCTGATTATTTACTTGTCAAGTAAAACGTCAGGTAAAACATTAGGTGTGGCTAGCATTCATGGGCTTTGTTTTCAGGCAAGACGTCAGCAATATCAAACTAGCGGCACCACAAAAGACCCGGTGGGTCTTTTGTAGCTCCGTTGTAGCTTTTTTTTGTTACGCCGCTCGCGCAAATGTAGCTTGAGCCGGGGCCGAGAAAACCGCGGATCCGCTAGCTTGAACCTCCATGATAGCGGCACAGGTTCAGACCCAACTGGTTTTCCGTAACTTTTTTGTTACGCTGGTCCCATTTTTGTAGCCCTTATATACCAGTTTCGAGAAAAACGCGGATCCGCCAGCTTAAACTTCAATTGTAGCGGCACAACCTCGTACCAGGCTAGTTTTTGTAACTTTTTTGTAGCTTTTTTTGTTACGTAGGTTTCATCCTTGTAGCTTGGTCGACAAGGTTCAAGCTAGCGGTTCCGCGGTTTTCTTGGACCCGGCTCAACCTACATATGCGCGAGCGACGTAACAAAAAGCTACAATCGAGCTACAAAAGACCCACCGGTTTTTTTTGTGTCGCTACTGAGAGCCCGCTAGCTTGATAGAGCTCAAGACGTCCGTCTTATTAGAAATCTGCCTTGATAGAAAGAATGCGGGCAAAAAATAAAAACCTAAAAGCGAAATTGTTAGGTTGTCTTATCAAATATTATTTATTATTATACACTCGCCGGCACAAAATTCTGCCACCCTGAAATTTTTGTCAAGTTTGATATTTTATACTTTTATAATTTTTTATGCGATTTCCATGATTTTATTATAAGTATGTATATCCATGTACTGTATTTTTCCTTAATTATTTTATAAAGTAACATTTTTCTATTAGGCTATATTATACGGGAGTAAATCAAACTGTTGTTTTTGTCTTAATTTCAAAACACCCTCTAGGAAAACTGAGGTGGATAATTTTATTTACATATTGTTTCTTATAATCTTTGATGTATTCTAAAGATTTCGTTCCTTGATTCATTCCATTATTTCATTTCTGCTGCTAGCTGCAAAATTTTAAATGAAACGATATTATTTTTAGATAATGTATTACAAGCTTTCGATTAAAAATTATCGACGTTGGCTAATAGGCGATTATTGTGACAGAATATTTGACAGTGACAATATTCTTACGTACTGTTCACTGATGAATCCAAGGTTTGTTTAAGGTCGCCGGATGGTCGTAAACGGGTATACATACGTAGAAATGCAAGATATGCTGACTGCATCATATCAGAACCAATCTCATATCATGGCGGTTAATGATTTAGGCTAGTATTTCTACCGAAGCACGCACCAATCTTGTATTTGTTGAAAATTAATCTATCCGCCCACCGTTACATTGAGGAAATCCCCCAAGAAGTTGTTGTTCCATTTGCTCCTTTCATTGGGAACCAATTTACATTAATGTATGATAATGCTAGACCTCACGTTGTACATGTAGTGAGCGAATATCTGGATGAAGTTGGACTTCCAAGATTGGAATCGCCCGCATGTAGTCCGGATTTCAATCCAATCGAACATCTTTGGGATCAACTTAAAAGGGCCGTTTGTCGTCTTCCTATACAACCACAATACTTGCAAGATTACAACTGGCGCTGACCGAAGAATATCAGGCTATCCCTCAAGAAAGGATAAGTAACCTTATTCATTCGAGGCAACGAAGGCTGCAAGCTGTCATTACTGCGAGAAGAGGAAATACACGATATTAAAATTGTTTTTATTAATTAACTTTATGATATACCTAGTGTTTGTTTTTCTTAATAAAAATAGGCTTCAAATTAGCGTTTCATTTAAAATTTTGCAGCTCGCAGCAGAAATGAGATAATGGAATGAATCAAAAAACGAAATGTTTAGAATATATCAAAGATTATCAGAATCAGTATGTAAATAAAATTATCCACCTCAATTTTCCTACAGGGTGTTTTGAAATTACGACAAAAAACAACAGTTTGATTTACTCCTGTATTATATAGCCTAATCAGAAAATGTTAATAAATTAATTAAGGAGAAACACAATAAATGGATCTACAACCTGAAAACAAAATGATGAAAATCGCATAAAGAATAAAAGAGTTATAAAATATCACACTTGACCAAAATTTCAGCGTGGCGGAATTTGGTGTCGGCGAGTGTATAAGACTATAAGCCCAATGTATATTTTATATTCATATACATTTTTATTCCAAAATTATTATAGATAATGAATATTTGGTAGAGTTAAATTCATGATATATATTTGAAACATTTTCTTAGTTGTAAATTCGACAAAAAAACGACTGTTCGCTATCGACAGCTTCGACGCCGGTTCCCGACACACATCATTGGTGAACGCCAGAGGAAAAATATATCAAGTGCAGACTGTAATTAGGTGTGCGCCGGCACCTGGCAAAACTTGTGTCACTAATGCCGGAGTGAGAGCCTTTTATTAATTTAATACTGTGTTTTGCTATTAGTATTTGATAGGGAATGGTGATTTTAGCACGTCTATGCTTGGAAGAAATTTGATTACTTATTGATCTAGCTTATTCCCTTCCGTCTCTTTTCCAGACTCCTATGTCGTAAAGTACTATATATTGAGATATATCAAAATTTTAGGGTTTTATTTATAAGAATATATCGGACACAGGACAGCTTTTCACAGTACATTTTTTTACTCCTCGAAATATTTTTTGATACGATGATGATCTTTTTTTGCTAATGCGGAAATAAAAGTATGATATACTCTTTTAGGGTAATATTGATATATTTTTTTTTGAAAATAAATCTTTATTTTTCCATCAAAACAACAATATACAATAATCTAAATATTTCTCTATAGTTAAAATTAGTTTTCCCACATGTTCCCCATATTGGCATTTGATATCTAAAGTGTGACAGGAAGAAGGCATTATACACATTCAATTTGGTTTTATTAGTAAGAAAGTTTCGACATCTGTATATTATAGGTATCATAGGTAGTATTTTGTTTGAGAGATGTCTAATGTGTTGGGACCAGTTAAGATCATTGTCGATCACCAATCCCAGATACTTTACATTCTGAACTTCTTCTAAAATTAAGTAATTTATTTTAATATTTAAATGGTCTATTTGTTTATTTTTTTGTTTAAATATCATATATGTTGTTTTGTCAACATTTATTTTTAGTTTATTATAGTATAGCCAATTAAGATATAAATTTAAGTCAGCATTATTCAATGCCTTCTCCTCCTCACCGGTATACACTAATACTGTGTCATCGGCAAATTTATAATATCTCGCCTTGAGATTTGCATACCTTAGATTCAATACATAAAGTGAATACTTAATATTTTTTAATAATTTAATCACCTGGCAACACTGCAGTCTAACTTGAATACCTAAAACGTCCGGTAAAAAGTCAGGAAAACCTTATGGGTGGACGCCGCTTATCAGACGTCAGGTAAAACCTTATGTGTGGACGCCGGTTTAGCTGTCCGAATTAGTAGAAAAACGGGAATAATTTAGTGTTTTTACATTTTATGTCGTTTTAAATTTGCTTTTTTATTAAAGTCTATCCTTCGTTTACGTGAAGGATTTTAGTGAAAAGGATTATTTGAACGATATTTCTCGAAGCCAGTTGCCATTCAATACAAGTATTAAAAGTACTGATTTTAATATTAGTCCTATGAAGTTAACTTTAAGTGAAAGTCTAAGATTTGTGGACATCCATAAAATACTATATGTTTTGGAAAAGTCACGAATGCATTACAAAATTTTCAAAACATGCTGATAGATTAATATAATCTTATAAGGAAAATAATGCCGAGTTTAAATTGAAATTCAATGATGTCTTTGACATAAGTATTGCAAAAGGTGAGCAATTTCTCATAAATCAAAAATTTCAAGAACGACTAGGGTTCACATAATAGAATATATCGGTAGTAATGGAAGAAGAGCTACATAATGAGAAGAGAAAATCTTAATGAGAAAAGAGAGAGCAACCCTGACATTGATAATGACATTGTCAACTAAGTAAGTTTAATTAATTTCCGATCAGAACTAAATATAAATTTTATTATAGGTTTTAAAATAGTCGAGACAATTATACGGGGTCCTTCATGGTGAGTGGCCTATTAAAAGATCTTGGTGGAAAATTATCGTCCGATTTCTAAATTATGTCTCATAGCTAAACTCTTCGAATCAATTATATGCGACTATCTATACTGTAAAAATATTATCAACCCTGAACAACATGGCTTTATCAAGAAACG
Organism: Barypeithes pellucidus; assembly: GCA_963991005.1. Classification (NCBI taxonomy): domain Eukaryota; kingdom Metazoa; phylum Arthropoda; class Insecta; order Coleoptera; family Curculionidae; genus Barypeithes; species Barypeithes pellucidus. The sequence goes on from OZ022556.1 coordinate 28,074,292, forward strand.
TTCTGTCGAGAGCAACTTGTTTCTTTATTCGCAATACCTACTGGATAGCATGGACGAGGGTTTCCAGGTGGACGCCGTTTATACTCATTTTAGCAAGACTTTTGATAAAATTGATCATAACATACTAATTGACAAACTTGCTGGGTTTGGTATTCACGGTAGCCTGCTCAGATGGCTCTCTTCCTATATCACTAACAGAATGCAAGCTGTTAAAATCGGTGCGTTTAAATCAGATTTTAACGAAATTAGTTCGGGAGTACCACAGGGGTCGTACTTGGGACTACGGCTTTTCAATATTTATGTTAACGATATTGTGAGTTGCTTTGAATTTTCTCGTTTTCTAATGTATTCGGATGACTTAAAATTATATCTTAAAATCAGGAATTTGTCGGACATGCTGCTTATTCAACATGATTTAGACAATCTCTTTTCCTGTGAGCGCAATAGTCTGTATCTAAATTTAAAGAAATGTCACACTATCACGTTTTCTAGAAATATAAATAAAACATTATCTGTTTATACAGTCAACACTACACCATTAGCTAGAGTGTCTGTTGTTAAGGATATAGGTATATACTTTGACTCTAAAATGTTGTTTGATCACCACGTCCAATACATAACTACAAGGGCAAGAAAGTCTCTAGGCTTTATTATCAGAACCTGTAAAGGTTTTAAGCATATAGAATCGATACGTACATTATATATGTCCTATGTTAATAGTACGCTTTGTTTTGAATCGGTCATCTGGAACCCTCAATACGACGTATATGTTAATAAAATTGAAAGAGGACAGGATAAATTTATAAAATATTTAAACCATAAGTTCTTTGATCCTCTTCTCGACAACTCTGCTTTAATTAAAAAAAGATTATCATTACTATCACTTCAAGATAGAAGACAAATGTATGACATAAAGTTTACACACAAAATCATCAATAACATGATCGATTCAATGGCAATTACTCACTTATTAGGTATACACATTCCATCCTATAATACAAGAAATACCATTTTTTTCTGTATCAAGCCAAGTACCACTAATTATCATTTAAACGCGCCTTTGCAGCGCTGCCTAAAATCTTACAATTCAATTACAAATTTGATAGATCTGGATGTTTGTTTCTTTTCCCTGGCGAGCCTTGGTAGTGCGCTAAGACTTTTGTACATACACCACTTAGTCTAACATTATACATGCGCTTGTTTTGTTTATAATTTTTAAAAAATAAATAAATAATAAATATCATACTTTGTTAAAACCTTACTTAAGTAACATTATACTTATGTTAAAATTTGTTAGTGAATACTGTCTCTGGGGTAGTCCCGTTTTGTATTCCTTAATGGTAAATAAATAAATAATTAAATAAATAAATAAATTAATCTCGGGAACTAAAAAAGATATTTGTTTGAAATGTTGGTACTCGCTATAAAATATGTTAATCTTATGAAGTTATTTTGACTTATCTATACTTCCGGTTATACTGGAAGTGAGGCTTAAAATTATTATTTTACATTGAATGCCCTGTATATTTTGACATAATTCGATTCAATGTAAATATTCAAATAACTATATTCTTAAGAATTTCCAAAACTATTTATTTTCTAAAAAACTTGGTTCTGTTGAAGAAACCTGAAGTTTTAGGTATAGGAATATGATAAAGATATCATTTGCAAGCAAATTTAACCTTCATTTAATTTTAAAAATAATATACAACGGGTTCAATTGAAAAAACAGCCATTTACCACTCTTTAGAAGTAAAGGAAATATATATAATCTCAACCTCTCATGTATGATATCGAAGCGATTTTTCCATGGGGACTGAATACATCGCGTTTTCTTAAACCATCGCCAAAGTTTAAATTTTCCATGAATTCAGACCACAAATTTACAAGTGTTTAATTGAGGTCATGTTTTGCGCGATATTAGACAGAAATAAATTTTTATCTCCGAAACAAAAGATAGGTATAGCAAACTTATAAGAAAATATTTTTAGAATCAAAGTTGCTAAAATAGTTCAGTAGAAGCGGCAACACCGCAACGCTGAAATTTTATCAATATAACAGATACGTTCATATGAGAGGCCAGATTTTTTAAACGATCCTAATACTAGTTTCCAATATACGTCTAACCTACCATAGACCGTGAATCACCTGTATAACATTATTTGTTGAGACATTTCGAAAACTGTTCCCAGATTGCATTTTTTGCCATCATAGTATTAATTGAAATATTATCGGATACAACGTTCTCGTTGTCCGTGATTGCTTTGCTTCCGAATAACGAACTTTTTTGCACCAAACACATTTCTCGCCAGGAACTTTCAGCTGGCAGATTAAAGTGAAAATTTTATGCCGGTTAATTGTAGCCAATCAGAATGGAACTAATTCATAAAACTTTACTTCAGGAACTATCGGTATATCTTTTCAAAAAATTCATAGTTAGCCTATGTCAAGTTTTAAAAAAATAACTCTGTATAATATTTCACAGTACTTACAAACAATGGAATAAATTTGTAACTAATAGTGTTTATAAGAACTGATTGGATAATTTAATTCTATTTAGCAAAGTACTTTCGCTTAGGAATTTAATAAACTGTGAATGATAGGAAACACAAAATATAAATATCAATATTTTAATTTTGCCACTTCCGTCTAATTCACTGGAATTGTATCTCATTTCCAAAGAAAAATATTATCTGTTTCATCCTTTTTCATTCACTGAATAAAATGACATTAAAAATAACAGGACTTTGATATTACCTGTAAAGAACGTTCATTCTTTCCCTTGCCCAACTGGCCAACTATACTATATAAATAGTTAAATAATATAATAAAATTGTAAACTTACATCTACATATGAAGCATTTACATAATCACTATCATGTTCACCCTCTATGGTATCTAATACTACCCTGTTATAATCATCTGAAACAAAAAAAAATAACACTATTTTTAATTTATACTTTATATTTACTAAAAATATATACACTCGCCGGCATAAAATTCCACCACCCTGATATTTTGGTCAAGTTTGTTATCAGTTTGTAGATCCATTTATTGTGTTTTTCCTGAATTATTTTATAAAATCGCATTTTTTCGATTAAGCTATATTATACAGGAGTTAATCAAACTGTTGTTTTTTTACCGCAATTTCAAAATAAACATTTCAATTTTTGATCCATTCCATTCTCTCATTTCTGCTGTGAGCTGCAAAATATTAATTGAAACGCTGATTTGAAGCCTACTTTCATTAAGAAAAACAAACACTAGGTATATCATAAAGTTAATTAATAAAAACAATTTTAATATCATGTATTTCCTCCTATCGGAGCAATGACAGCTTGCAGTCTTCGTGATATCGAACGAATAAGGTTACTTATCCTTTCTTGAGGGATAGCCTGATAAGCCAGCCGTAAGTCTTGCAAGGTTTATGATTGTACAGGATGATGACGAACGGCCCTTTTAAGTTGATATCAAAGATGTTCGATTGGGTTGAGATCCGGGCTACATGCGGGCCATTCCAATATTGGAAGTCCAGCTTCATCCAGATATTCGCTCACTACATGTGCAATGTGAGGTCTAGCATTATCATGCATTAATGTAAACTGGTTCCCGATGAAAGGAGCAAATGGAACAACAACTTCTTGGAGGATTTCACCAATGTAACAGTGGGCGATTAGAGCTCAACAAATACAAGATTGGTGCGTGCTTCGGTAGAAATACCCATGACATACATTTTCTAACAATAACATCGTTTCATTTAAAATTTTGATCAAGAAACGAAATGTTTTGAATACATCAAGATAACAAGAAACAGTATGTTAATAAAATTATTCACCTCAATTTTCCTATAGGGTGTTTTGAAATTACGACAAAAAACAAAAAATTAATTTACTCCTGTATAATCGAAAAATGTTATTGTATAAAATAATTAAGGAAAAACACAATAAACGGATCTACAAACTGATCACAAAATCATGAAAATCGCATAAACAATAAAAAAGTTATAAAATATCAAAAGTGACCAAAATTTCAAGGTGACGAAATTTTGTGCCGGCGATTGTGTAATATACACCACAAATGATTTTTCTTCTTTTGCTGTTTTGTTTCATATTTGCTAAATAGCTAAAAATATCTGATTTTCAAAGGCAATAAATCTGTCCTTTCCACATACTTTGTAAAAATAAATATATTAATTATTTTTATGTTAAATTTAAGAAGAAAAATCAATCCAACAGGGCAACTCAATATTCCCATTTTACATCTTTACTATCTTTATTAATAGGTGTGTAATATATAATAATATTGTGCGAATCAAAATTATATTATATATATAATCGAGGGGATTTGGATTGAAAAGCTTCGAGTTTGGTTTAGGACACCATTATAAAGAAAAAGAATGGTCAACCACATTTAGGTTAAAATAATGACATAAAATAAGATATTAAAATTAATACTGAAACACATACTTATTTATCGATATTTTTTTTTATGCAGGGGGGTGTATTATATTTGCATATACAAAAAATTCGGGGAAAGAAGATTAGAGTCCCAAGTATGCGCCACTAGTTACTATAGTTGGCCTTCCAGCTCCTTTTTATGTTGTACAAAATCTGTTCCTCTAAACAGAGAGACGATTCTTTCCACGAACTGATAAAATTTCGCTAAAGTAATACTTAATTAAGAAAATTTTCGACAAAATCATCCTTTTAGAGATGCTGATTGCACTTTACGCTCAGGCCATTTCTAAAATATGCCTAAATCATGATTTGTTTATTCCTCTGTAAAACCAATTGTAAAAATACTTATTAGAATTGAGTAATCAAAGCCTTTTTACTGAGTATCAAAATCGACAAAATTAATAATTTATTTAGTTTGTGTTGACACTCATAGATAAATGATTATAAGGTTGATAATAAAGGGCATTTACTGCCAACTAATAGGCATTCCTCGCAATCACTAATCGAATTCAGGGACTTCATAATTATAGTAATTTTTGATCGCAGGGTATTATTACAATATCTATGTCAAGTATTATTACAACATGTATTATATGTATTATTACAACATCTATTTTTATTAAAAATACTTACAAGGAATGCATTTTTGGTTTTGGTTCTTTTCTAAATTACTTTTTTTAGTACCATGTCGACACGAATGAGGCTCGGTCTTCTCAGCAATCTGGAAATATAAAAATATGTTAGTTCTTACTGTCTACATTGTTTCCCGAAATTAAGGGGCAATGCCACCATATTATCCGGCTAAAAATAATAGAATTTTGTCATATGGGCATAAGTGCAGAAATGCATGCTAAGGGGACTACGGCCCTTAGAATGGGGAACCCTGAAGACGTTTTTTCTAAATATTTTCGAAACCGTTCATAATAAAATTTTGACATTAGGTATGGTATATAAACTTTTGACGCTAAATCAGTTCATGTATTCGGAATTTCAAAATTTTAATCAAAGGTGTCACATACTGGGGTGGTTAAGGGTTAAAATAATCCCACTTTTTTAATTAGTCATTCTTTTTTAAATTTTCTTAAAAATTATGAAATGCTAAAGTATTTTACGTAAAAATGGCTCTCTTAGTTCATATGGATAGGACTTACAGTTTTTGAGTAAAATCGTTTTGAAAAAGAAATTACGTTCATAAAAGAGTTCATTAATAAAATTAAAAAATTGGAACGAAGTTACTAATTTTATTTTTATTAAATAACTATCTAGTCAAGTCTCACCGACAGAGAAATTTAAAACAAGAACTACTCATTGAGAACGTGCTCAAATAGACCTATATCTATAATATTCTATTTTCTGAAGTGTATTTTCCAAATTATAATCCCCCATAGGTCCTCTGTACCCACGAAGATGTTGAAACGAATCATTCTCCACCAAGTTTCTATGAATTCTCTCAAATACTTTTCGCCCAGTAAGTCTCCGTTGCGGAGAACGTCTGCGATATTCCTGTATGAATATCAGCAAGCTAGTGGTTTGAAAAGTTTTGCATTTCCTTATCTATTAAGTCTAATTGTATAAGAATAATAGCAGCAGACAATATCTGAAACAGAAGTGCCAAAAGAAACAAATATCAATTTTAATCTATGGCCATCTATTTACAAATTTCCCTATCACTATTATTTTTTAATGAACGTAATTTTTTTTCAAAACGATTTTACTCCAAAAACTCCTATCAATATGACCTAAGAGAGCCATTTTTACGTAAAATACTTTGATATTTCATAATTTTTAAGAAAATTAAAAAAATAATGACAATTTAAAAAGTGGAATTATTTTAACCGTTAACCACCACAGTATGTGACGCCTATGATTAAAATTTTGAAATTCAAAGTTCAAAAGTTTATACACCATACCTAATTTCAAAATTTTATTATGAAGGGTTTCGAAAATATTTAGTAAAAAAACGTCTTCAGGGTTCCCCATTCTAAGGGCCATAGCCCCCTTAGCATGCATTTCTGCATTTATGCCCATATGATAAAATTCTATTATTTTTAGCCGGAGAATATGGTGATAAAGTATTGCCCTTAATTTCGGGGGACACCCTGTATATTAAATAGTAGGTTTAAACGAAAATATTATTATTGGCTTTTAAAAACTATAACATTATGCTTGCACCGGAAAAAAATTACTCTGTGGTTAAAACAATAAAAAGTTTTTATTTTAAGTTAAAACATCTGTCTCTTCTCAACATCAACAACGAACGATACATATTATGGTTATACATACCTCAAACTCTAATTTGAAAAGGACTGGAAATTTTCTTCGTTGATCACATAATTTCATAAACTCTGAGATTTCGATAGGTCTGTCGCTGATTGTGTCAGCCACTGATCCATTTTCATCTGAAACAATGAAGATTTCCATATTCAAAAAGACAAAAAAAACTCTACAGAACTTCAATCTCTACAATGTTAGTAGTTCATTTTAAGCTACCCTCTAAATTTTTAATGGTAATTTTGAAGGTGAATTTTTGCCAGTAGATAGTATAAACAGAGTTTTCCGAAACAAAAATCTCCGAAACCTCAAACGCAATTTTATCAACACATACTACTTATTCAGGAGTGATTACTGCTCATTTCAGTAAATCGAAAATATTGTTTCAGGAACTAGCTGTTCCTAGTTTGTATTCAAAGAAGGGAATATGTAAGAATCCTCCCGCAGCAATAACGGTTCAATATTCCCATGTTAGGAACGCTCTGGTGAGTTTGTTAAATACAATTTTATGTACCGTTATACAGGGTGTTACTAAATGATATGCACTAAGTCGAGAAGTTCATATACACCTATGTCCTAAGATGCTTTGTTATAGATATACTGGGTTTTAAGTTTTTTTGATTTTTGTTAAAAATTTCGGAAACAGTTTCTAAAATTGCACTAAATTTTGGCGTACACGATTATAATATAAAACCACACATTTTTAGCATAAAAATTTATATTTTCTCAAGCCAGTGGCGTAGGTATAGCTACGCCGGAATACATTTTTAAACAAAAAATATATTTTGCCATCGATATTCTCGAAACAATTATTTTATTATCAATTTTAAATAGGAAAGGTGTCTTTCAAATATCTCTTAAAACATACCATAGGGAAGAAAATAACATGATAATTATAATAATGAATCCCTTTTTGCTATAATATTTTATGAAAATAGTATACAGGGTTAATAAAATAATAGCATGCTAATATATATAAGGAGGTTATTCTTGGGTCTGTTTTCAGAAAAAACTTTATTTGAACATCGATACCTGCATCGAATAACCTTGGTTTTGAATCGTTGAAGGTTATATTCGTTGGGAAAAATGACCTCGGGAAGGTCGTTCCATAAGTATGAAGTCCTCCAGATGAAAGAATTCTTAAATAATGAGGTTCGAGGAGTACTAAGCTTAACCACATATAGATGGACGGGAGTGGTTCGTCGTGTATTTTTGCTATTCGCCGCTATGGGCGGAATTAGGAGGGCAAGGTCAGCCGAGCACTTTCCATGAAAATATCTGTAAAAGAGAGTCAAATCCCCAACCTGTCTTCGATGTTCTAGGCTGTCGAGGTTCTTCGTCGGCTCGTGGTCTCCAATCAGATTTTTACTTGATTTACTTTACCTTGATACTACAGGCAAAATACCAAAAAATAATCAGATACAAATGGGATGAAAGAGGCATTTAAAAAAAAATTAAGCTAGAAACCAAATTTTAGGTTTGAAACATTGAAATTTATTTTGAACTCTGAAATTGGTCAAAATATCACTTACAATGTTATTCGATGCATGTATCAATATGTCTTAAACGTCTTAAGTTTTGAGATATAGTTGTGTTAAAGATCTTCATGTCAACTGGCAAAACTGTTTATGTTTACAAAACAAAATCTGCTTCTTAACTACCTAATTTCATAACAGAGTAAAATTTTACGTCAAACGAGAAAAAATCAAGAGACGTCATTTGCTCAGCAAGGAATGAGAATTTCAAAAAAAAAATGTATTTAAAAAAAAGAAGTGATGTACCATTCGTTTCTTCAAAAACACCGAGGTCAATGCTCGCACGAATGCCATTGGTCGGAATAAAAAATATTTCATACATCATAAAATGCCTCTTGATAAATAGAAAGTGTGTACCAAATTTCACAAATATATCTAGAGCAGTATCGCAGATATTAATAAAAAGGAGATTTATTGAATGGACAAAAAAATAGCCTCCTTAAATATTAGCACGTTATTAAGAAACATCCTGTATATATATCTAGGATGCTAGTTGTCTTTTTAGTTGGTTAGACAAGGATCGTTTAAATAAAATTAAGTTTAAATTGGTATTAGTCGCTAAGGAAAAAATAATTGGTTCGAAAAAAATATATTTCTTGCTTAAAATTGTATTAAGGTGTAGCTGTGCCTATGCGACTGGTTTGTGAACAGAAACATTTTGAGGTCAAAATTTGAAATTTTATATCATAATAGTCTATACAAAAATTTGGTATAATATTTCAAACAACAAGTATTGTTTTTTTGGAAATTTTAATCAATGATCGTTTGATGATTATCACAGGATTTAATCAGAACAAATATGCCAACGATATTTCCTAACATTTCCAAAACATAACTTATCGTGACGATGAAAAATTTTATCGACAAAAAACGAGCTCTTGTTATATTACCTGAAAACCTGACAAATAACCTTTGTTTCTCACCTCTCGATAATAGTACCATTACTCCATTTATAATCGATAAAAAATCGATAAATGGCGATTCGGTACAACCTGAGAGTTCAATTTTTATAATTTGATCACAACATATCAGGAAAATGAATACATTTTGTCCTCTGTTACTTTAATTTTTTGTTAGTTTTTACTTTCAACTTGAAATGAAACTTGAAAGTCGCATTTTAAGTCACTTTTACTGGGACTACATCGGAAATATTTCACCTCGAGGAATAAACCAACCATAAATAGAACGCGCCCCTCACTTTAACAAATGTTCAGATGTGCCCTTCGCCAAATTTTTATTTAAACACATCGGTTGATGCCAAAGAAGAATGGCCTTTTTCATTTGTTAAATTAACTAAATTAATTTTGTGTCAGACTACGTCAAAAGAAGGCACATTTTAAAACTAATCAGCCATACCGACTTCACGCTTGGCCGACTTTTGTAGATTAAACGAATTTTTATCATTACTGACGAATTTTTTTTAGGATATTCGGTTTTATTCAGAATAACGGCCTTCCTACCTTGGCTACGTCAAGCATTGGGTGAAAATATGAGGCTCAAATTATTTAATGATTTTTTTCAAGCATCCAATACCACCAATGCGTTTCTTTCTGATACGCTTCAAACATAAAATATTTTGAAACGAGTAAAATACTTTTTAATGATGGATTTACTGGGTAAAGGGTCAGTGCAATTCATGCTTAATATTATGAAGCATCACGATTTCATTATGTATGTGGAAAAATCTTACCGGACAACCGAGATTTTCCAAAGATTTGAGAAAATAAAATCAGTTTCTTTAATTTTTACTGACCGAATGCCGACGTAGATATTATAACATTACTATGGGAGTTTTACTTCATTCTTACTTTAAGCTTATGGGCGTTTAATACTTAAATTTATTTGTATTAGTTCCAAGTGTATCAGTTACAAATATTTGAATACTTGTAACTGATACAATTTTTTTCATATACAGGGTGATTCACGACGAGCTTTTTTTTAGTACGTCTTTATTATATAATTATAATAATAATCAATAAATTTATTTACAAGAAGCAAAATTTGTCTACATGTACACAGGGTGTCCCATTTTCGATACGTTTATAGGGTATCTCCGTAATTGTTAGTGCTATCAAAAAAGTATTGTAGGTTCATGTGCTCTTTTTGGGTCAAACTTAAATAGTAAAATCAAAATTTGAAAATTTTCGAGAGATACGGGGGAAAATCAAAAAAATTAGAGTTTCAAAATTACCTTATATTTTCTTAGTTAAAAGAGCTACAGAAAAATGTTTTTACAGAGGTTTCTTTATATTGATTGTTGGATAATCTGCCATTTCAGAATAAGTATACGGGTCCGGTAAAAAAGTTATCGGAACTAACCTCACTATTTTTAAATGGAACACCCTGTATATTTTAATCTAAAAATTTACTATTTTAAATTCTCCTTTCAAATATACATATAACACACTATGGATGATATTAGTTTCCTAGGCGATTTATTTAAATTTTATTACTTTGAAACAAAATAAAAGATTCAAATTAAGGTAAAAAGTAACGGGAATCATCGCAAATGTTCGGGATATGTCCTTAAATGATTAGCGTATTTCCGGATAGCGAACAAAATATACATTTTGCGCCATTTCTTCGTTGTTTCCACTTTCAATATAAACTGATATCATAAAATTTTTCAAAATGTTGAAAAGTCATTTTCACAAATGAATATGTAAAAATGAAATTGACGTTAAATGTTAATAACAACTAGAATGTCAACATAGTTGTCTCTATGATATTAGCTTTTGTTTCATGGTCTAATGTGGTTTAAAGTAATAAAGTTTAATAAATCGCCTAGGAAACCAATATCATCCATGGGGTGTTATATTTTGAAAGGAGAATTTAAAATAGTATCTTTTTAGATTAAAATATAGAGGGTGTTCCATTTAAAAAAATGTTATTTCCGATAACTTTTTTACATGACCCCGTATACTTATTCTGAAAATTGCAAATTATTCACCAATCAATATAAATAAATTTCTATATAAAACATTTTTCTGTATCTCTTTTAACTATGAAAATATAGGGTCACTTTGAAATTGGCAATTTTTTGATTTTCCCCCGTATCTCTTTAAGCGAGCGAAAATTTTCAAATTTTGATTTTATCATTTTAAGTTTGACTCAAATAGAGCACATGACACCTACATTACTTTTTTGATCGCACTAACAATTACGGAGATACCCTATAAAAGTGTCGAAAATGGGACCCCTGTATATGGAAAAAAATAAATATAGTGTTTCTACTTCTAATAAATTAAGAAAACCATTAAGACCCTAGGACTTGTACGCAGTTTTAACCCATCAACATAAGCAGAGAGAATTTGTTTAAAAAAGAAAATTGAAAAAAAAATTAAATAAAAAATACACGAAATAGTTAATTCCCTACATCATCTAGAAGTACAATTCAGTGTTCGATATCACAGAGAAAATACAAAGTTCATTTACTCTGTGACAGAGAAAAAAATAACATTCCGATAACAGACATTTAGTAAAAGTATTACTAAAAATTAATACACACCAATACAAATTATTAAAAATTCCGTATCGAGAAGGTATTTGCTTCCACAATTCCATATTTATTACGGTATTAATTTTAATATTGATGTATATTTCACAAAGTTACCTAGGGTTATAGTCATTTTTAAAGTCCACTAGGCTATGCATTTCCAGCCTTGCGTTTAGTATTTATCCATAGTTTAAGTTTTTTCTTAAATATAGCTGAGTTTTTATGTTATCAGGAAGTCTGTTATATAATTTAGTGATAACTACCTTGCGCTATTGTCTTTTTTATCCTAGCAATACGCACCAGAATATCCCTTTGACGAGTTGGGTACCTATTTGTGATCTATGATCACCAATTCATGTTTATTTAAAAATTGTCGGATAAGTACTGCCGAACAAAAACGCTGTCGTAAATCAAATATTTGAGTTCCTGAAAACAATAAATCGCTGGAGTAAGTATAATCCTTCTTATAAATAAGTTTTAAAATCCATTTCTGGGGCAGTTTGTAACTGCATCAGAACTTTATGGATAACTGAACGATATGTTTCCGAAACTTTAGGGTTTGTTCGGGTTTATCGATACGCTCTTAAAGTTAAGTTAAGAACTCAATTCTTAGATTTGACAGTTGAATGTTGGGCATTTGCACCCGTTCACAGAGACAAAAAGCAGCAACAAGTTAGAAACTTGTCCACAGCCGAATATAACTGCAGAACGAGATTCGCAACCGATGGGAAATTTCGCCCTGTGAACGAACTTTATACATAATATATATTTTTTAAAGCCGTTGTTTGTTAACCTCACTTTTTTCTAAACCAAAAATTAAGAATGAAATATTGAATATTTTGGAAATTATTCTCAGCTACTAATGCACCAAATTAAAAATACATTAATTTTAAGGTTAGGTAGTGAGCACATATATATTATATTGTATACGAGTGATACTCTCTTGAAAGTTTATAAGCACTAATATACCGACAACAATGTGGATGAACCACTTTTATTCTGTAATTTGAAAAAGCATCCAGAACCAAAGATGGCGACAAATAACAACAAACAAATAATGTCGGGCCGGCTCTGACGCGATCGATAATATTTCCACCCTATTGCGCAAACTCAATAGGCCCGCGGCATCTCCCATAGCGGGGGCACTTTTTGTATTTTGGAACGTTCGTATTGGCAATATACTGTTTATATATATATGTGCAAAAAACGGCTCTGCTCAATTTTTTGTCTTATGGAAAACATAGTATTTTTACATTACCAACCAAAAATAAAAGTTATTATTATTTATACGTCTCGTGTGTTTATTGTTGATTGTGTATTCATGTTTATTTATATTCTTATTCAGTTTTTAGTTGTGTTTTGCAGAGTTTAAGCGTCGTATTTTGATAGTTATACGGTAGTTTTTTTTGGTGGGTTGACAGCGTTCGCCATTGAATCCGCAACTGCAATAGAATTGCCGACTGTAAAACGATTTACATAAGATATTGCTTGCACGTCTCAAAAATTATCTTGCTGCAACAAAATTGGAAAATTATTGCAGACTCTAATCGGCCTTTAAACCTTCTTAGACTCGAACTGTTTAAAGCTAGATCAACAGTTTCATCTACATCTATGTATGGAACGAAGTTAAGCAACCCATTTATCCCATTTATCCCATTTATACCCATTTTATAGAGACTCTGACTTAAAACCACCTTGTATATTACATATATTGTTATCAAGGTCTTGTTTTATAGATTATTTGTCAAGGATCGTGTGACACGTGGAAAATTCTACGGACGATAGGGAGATGCTAAGAAAAATAAGGGCGGAAATTGGTCTCAAAGGAAAAAGGTCGCTCGAGGCAGCAAATTAAATGTGAATAAAAAGTAGAAGATAATAGACCCCAAGAGATTTATTTTAAATGTAAGATTTCTCGTAATAAATCCAATAACAGGCAATTTAAGTTTTTGTTGGATTGAGTTTAGCTTATTTGAAAGTTGATTTAGGAGTTGGATAAACGTATTTTGCTTCTGAAGTAAGTTTTAAAAAGTTAACTTCTAACGGTTAATTTAAATAGTATATTATAAGCCAAGGTACTAAAGTGACTCATTTAAGGCACTTTATAAAAATTTAAAACAGTTACATATGTCACCTAGATATCAAATACCTGTATGTGCCTATTTTTAGAATTTAACATACTTAGAACGATCACAGCTAGGTACTTAAATGTTACATGCAATAAATCAATCTCTATAAACCTCAATAAATGCTTAGTGAAGAGAAAAAAAAATAAAGTTACAGCTACCAGTGGAAGAACAACAAATCCAAGCAGCGAAAATCACAAAACCTGCAAGGAGTCCAATAGTCTAAATAACACCGCTATCACAATATCTCAGTAAAAATATTTAAATGAGTCAAAAATAATTTTTTAAACTGAGTTTTAAAATGTTTTTCATCTTTTATATTTCGTATTTCCAATGGTATTTTGTTGTATAATTTAGGGCCCAGATATGATATAATGTGTTGACCCAAGTTACAAAGGGTTGTGTTTAAAAGTTTATTTTCAACTCCCCTTGTGCAATACATATGCACTCTATATCTCGAGTCATACTTTTCATTGTTATGTATAAAGTTGCAAGTATTGTTATGTATAAAGTGCAATATATAAACTTTATAAGTATATATAAGTTATTTATGTCATTAGAACATAACAAATTAGTAGGATACATTCTTAGTTTTTTCAATATGATTTTAGCAATATGATTTTGAATTCTTTTAAGTTGGTCTAAATGTATATTATATGCCCCTCACCACACCACAATTGCGTAATTTAGAAGTGGTTCAACCAGTGCCTCATAGATCATTATAAGAAATTTACCGCACAGAAATTCTCTCAGAGTATAAAATTTGTAAATCAAACATCTTATCTTTCTAGTGATGTACGGCACATGCTCAAATGTTTGTCTATTATGACACCAAGGTACTTAATTTTTTCGCATTGTGTTATGGGTTCAGGGATATTATCTAGCAAGATGTTGTTAAAATCCGGTCTATTTGCTTCTGTTAATGAGAATGCTATGTAATGTGTTTTTGAATATTGATATGGAGTTTGAACGTGTCTAGATAGTTTTTAACTTTAGCAAAACCGGACCTCAACTTAGCTCTCGCTCCTTCCCAAGTTTTACAGGAGAACACGATGACAGTATCGTCAATATATGACACGATCTTCCCCCCACACCAAGACTATACAGATCATTTACATATATTAAAAATAAAATGGGATCAAGCACTGTACCCTGGCGCACACCATGCTTTACAATCTTATTATTACTAAAGATATCTTCTAACCTAGTACGTTGGGAATGATCAGTCAGATAATTCGAGATATATATTGCGGGATATACAGGGTGACAATTTAAGAACTTGAAATGGCCATATATTAGAAACGAAAAACTGAAGAAAAAAACGCAAAAAACAGTTTCTATAAAACGAAGGGGGAACAAAAACAAGCGTATTAGCCCAACCCTATCTGCAACCTCTTGGACAGGGTGAGATTATCCCTTAAAATCTTAAATAGAAAGGGGGTCGAGTGATACATCATTTTGAAGCTCTTGAAAAATGCTTTCCAATGGTACCATAGAAAGGTACATTTAAGGAAATTCTTCTCTGTTTATTAAGGAAAACAATAAATGAAAAGACAATTTTGAAATTTTTTATTATTAGTTAATTAAATGTTCAAAATGATTTCCGTTGTTTTGAAGACAATAATAAAGCCAACTTTCAAATTCTTCACGTACATTTGCAAAGGTTTCTCTGGATATAGCACGGCATTCCTGAACTATTCTATGCTGAAGTTGCTCTAGTGACTCAGGTTGCGTTTTAAAAACCACAGATTTTAGGTGACCCCACAAAAAGAAGTCAAGAGGTGTTAGGTCCGGGGATCTAGGTGGCCATTCAACAGGACCTCTTCTTCCAATCCACTGGTTGGGATAATTATCATCCAACCACTGCCTAACGGGAACTACATAATGCGGAGGTGCTCCATCCTGTTGGAAATGTAGTAAGCGTTCTTCTAAAGATAAATTTCCGAGTAAGTGCAGTTTATAGGGATAAAAAATTTTAAGTACCTTTCTTATTGATTCGCGAGATAATCCAGTTGCTACAGCTGCTTGACGAGTTGATAAAGTTGAATTCATTGCAAACTGCCCCAGAATTTCAATTTGCGCTGCTTCGTCGGCTAGTCTCGGTTGATTTCTCTTTATATTCGCGACAGAACCAGTTTCTTTAAATTTGGCTACTAGTTGGCGAACATACTCCGGGCTTACATTTTGACCTGGATGCCTTTCGTTAAAACGTTGAGCTGTTCTTAAAAAACATTGATCCTGGGAACCATAAATGAAAATAATTTTTACCCGTTCAGCTGTGCTGTACACCATTGTTAAAGATAAGAAGTGCTGCTTTCCGAAAGTTAACTGTTCTTAAAATAATAATACTAGTAGAAGTTACCTTTAAGGTAAATTCTGTGATAATAAAATGCGAATATTTATAAACAAATTTTTTTTTTCGACAAAAAAAAATAGCAAATAAACCAATACGAAATACCGAGGCTTAAACTGTTTAGAATTCTGAAGAGATATCTCTTAATATGCCAGGATATTGGTAGCAATCATTTTGAACATTTAATTAACTAATAATAAAAAATTTCAAAATTGTCTTTTCATTTATTGTTTTCCTTAATAAACAGAGAAGAATCCTGAAATGTACCTTTCTATGGTACCATTGGAAAGCATTTTTCAAGAGCTTCAAAATGATGTATCACTCGACCCCCTTTCTATTTAAGATTTTAAGGGTTTATCTCACCCTGTCCAAGGGGTTGCAGATAGGGGTGGGCTAATACGCTTGTTTTTGTTCCCCCTTCGTTTTATAGAAACTGATTCTTGCGTTTTTTTCTTCAGTTTTTCGTTTCTAATATATGGCCATTTCAAGTTTTTAAATTGTCACCCTGTACATTATTTTTTGCATATACTTCCAGGAACAATATTACTAAAATTGGGAATATGTCGGTATAAATATAAAACACCTGATAATGTCACATATCAATGCAAGTACCAGCCGAATATTTTATTAGTCTACTCAAGGATCTTAAAACAATACGGCATTAATTCACAGCCCATGAACAATAAATAATTCACATTCTTAAGTTGTAAACAATTATCGAATGTAATACCACAAGATGTGTCGGGATTACCGAATAATACTTTTACCTGACACGAAACGCGTTACCCGGCAACAACACTACGACTCCGAAGGAGGTAACGCGTTGAGTGTCAGGTAAAAGTATTAGGTAATACCGAAACATCGAGTTGTATTCAAAGGATTATACAACGAAATAAAGTACATATATCTTTCTGAGTTAAACATTTTTATTACAGTAATTATTGTTAATTACGAAATTACAATTATTATAGTTAAAACTTGAACTATTGGATAAATTATTATCATAGGTTGGAGGTGTTTGAAATTGGGCTTCAGCATCAGAAGTAGATGACGATGTATTTTCGGCTCTCATTTGCGACAAAATCTTCAGATGATGCTGCTCGCTGAGCTGGAGATAGGGAGTAACAGAATTTATAGAACTATGGCCCATTATTTTGATAACTTCCTGGAGATTAGCACCTGAACTGCTAAGGGCACTTACTGTTGAAGCTCTATTAGAGTGATTCGTAATCTTTTTATTTTTCGTATCTAGGCCGATGTTGATTGCTCCCATTTTTGTCCAGTTTCTTATAATGTTAATACCTGCTGGACAATTCTTAAACCATGGGAAATTATCATTCTGTTTCCATTTCTGATTGACCGTCAAAAAGAATCGATTAGTTTTAATGTTTTCGCCTCTTTTGGACATTAGCTTAAAATATAACCGTATTGGACATAAATCCGGATTCACAAGATTTTTTACAAGCCACTTACTTTCGCATGTTCGACTTGCTCCTCCTTGCGCCGTTTTAGAAAATATTGGGTTGTATTCGAGACGACCGGTACTAGACCCGTTATTATATTTTTCCTCCTTAAAATATTCCAATAGCAAAAAAACTGCTTCATTTCCCCTCCATGCTAGTTCGGATGCAGCTATGTGGAAAAATTTCCGTTGAAGCCCATCTGGGGTATTTTCATCCAAACTAAAGGCCATTTTTTCTATTTCCTGTCTCGTCAAACCCGTGGAACTCTCCTTTCGTGCACCAGGTACCGCCTGCAACTCTTTTTGTTTTGCATTACGGGCAAAACGGGCGCTTTGAAAAACCATGTCATTGAATGGATCTATGTGGCGATTATATTTTTCAAAATATAGTTCCTGGAGCATTTTGGCCGTTTTGTTCCATAAAAGCTTGACCACACCTTCTTTATAATCGCTTCCGTCGGATTTTCGCATATTATATGCCCAGTCTTTTAAAATGTTGCACAAATCCTTGTCTGTTGACATTTTCTCAATTTCGAAACTTCGCGCAAGGCAAAACTCAGTAAACTGCTTCCATACATATTTGTCGGAACGCTCGGTATTTTTGGGCTTCACATTTTTAATAGCATCGTCGACTTTAGACAACAAAATTTTACCAAATCTTTCTTTTGCCATTTTGTAACAAGAACTGACAGAAATTACTTCTGAAGCAATTTGTCAAAAAATTACAATTACAACAATGTGACCACCAAGTGATAATCACTTAAATGATTATCACTTATTAATCACATCCTTCTATATGGGAAAAATATACATGGAGTTGTATAATCCGGGAAAACAATCGGGGAACTCTGAAAATCATTGTTCTTTGTCATTTTGCGTTAATTAGACAAAGACATTACGTCGCATTCGAGCGTTCGGAACGTGCCTTCAATAAAGCCTTATTGGAACGACCGTCTTTCATACCTGCTTTCACGTTTGACTGTACCGGTTTAACATCTGTGATATTTGTCAGCATTGTTAAATAAAATTCTTTATGAGTTTTCAGTGTTTGTATTTTAAATTTTAGTATTGTTTAAGAAAAAAATTGTAATTCCTAACTCAATATGGTCAGACTGTGCCAAGTCTACCGTAAACAATTAAATAATACAATAATTTATAATTAACATATTAACAGTCTTCCTTATTCTTATTATTTGGAAGAAAACAGGTTCAGGTTAATTCTTTATTATATCGATAGGCATTTCTTAGGCTCCAGCTGCTACTAGCGAGAACAACTGTAATTTGTATTTGTATGTAAATGTTTTTTATAATTTTAATAATCTTTCTATTTATAAATATATCAATTATAAAATAAATATATAAAGTGGAAGTAAATGAAGCAACTACTTTTAAGAGAAAAACAGTCCAAGGAACGATACGAAATTGCTTAGGGAAAAGAAGGCTAACAACCTATTATTTTGACGAGGGGTCAAACCGAGTAGTTCCTGAGAATATCTTCAGAAGATAAATACCTCAAGTAGCCATTATATTGGATATATTTGGTGCCTGACGCAGAGAGAGCTGTTCCATTTGACAATCGACAACATCGAGGATTATAGGATACTACATTAGGGGTGAATATTCCAGATACAAAAGCCAATATTCCGCGAACTTTCACTGATGTAATTTGAATTTGTAGAGAAAAACTCTTCGGCCAGCAGATATCGGACATCGTCGAATTTTTATTAAATATATGAACAGCAAATGTGCTGAAAATTCCATTGCCTGCTGTTATAGCAGAATTCTTGAGGCTTCCCGATCCCAAGCTTTACACTGACCATTGTTTCCTTGTTCCATCGATCCTCGGTCTATTCAATAGCAGACTCTGGTGTGGAGCTGAGAACACAGTGACGAAACGATATATTAGAAACTTATTAGAAAATAAAGCAATTTCCAAAAGGAAAATAAGGCAATTGCCAAAATCAGTACAGTACTATTATTTCCATTCCCTCCACTAGCAATCGAAATGACAACAAAACCCAGATCAGTCGAATGGCAGAAGGGATTTATATTTCTGAATGCTCAAACTGTAGCATAAACGTTAATGTTAATAAAAAAAGTTAAACAGATTGTATTTATTTTTAACTAACTAAATATTATTAAAGTAATCCAGTTTTAACATTAGTGCCATAAAATTATATTTTAGTCACAAGACAACAAGCGTTAAAAAGTCTGCTTGAAATAGTGTTTGTAGATAAAACTGTTTAAGTGTAAAACAGGCCGGCTTAAAATTTTATTCATTAAACAAGGCGAATATCTGCTCTTAATAGGATGGTATAAGAAATGTAATATTGACTTGAGTGGGAAACATATTCACCGGATTCTTTGACAAAATCGTGTTTAAGGCAATACCTTTAATGGATACAAACATACGCAGAACACTACTTAAATTAAAAACCCCCGTCTGCTTTAGGTGAAATTTAATATTCCTTAAGCTCTACCCTAAACAAATACAAACTACTGTAGAGAAGCTAATCTTGGGAACATATTTACCAGGTTAATTATTCTCAATTATTTTCCAACGATCAAAGCTTTAAAGAGAAATGTGGTAATTGGTGTAAATTAGTTTTAAAGGTGGAAAAGTCACTAGAGATAGTTAATTAACCTTCAATAAAAAGTAAACTAGAACAGAATGGCAAAGATCTGGCTAATTTTTTTATATTTAAATATGATAACAAGCTATTTAATAGTTGCAACTATTTAATTAAGAATTAGTTAACCAGGCACCTGGGATTATGACACTAGGATTTAAGTAAATGTCATTTATGTTATAATCAAAGTTGTTCATTAACTAATCAGTCAATAGGACTGGGAAACAATTATTTCTACTATCATTTATATCATACTCAAAGTTATCCTTAAACTAACTGGTTTGTTCGGGTTTGTTCATTGACACAAAATTTTTTCTGATAATCTCATTTATATTACAATCAAAGTTATCCACTAACTAACCGGTTAATAGGATTGGGACACCATTATTTCTGCTAATGTCATCAATCAAAGTTATTCATTAACTAACTGGCCAATATGATTGAGACAAAATTATTTATACTAATCCCATTTATATCACAATATACGAGGGTGGTTCGAATATGATCGTGACAAATGCTGTAGATGGCGCGCATGTATGTTTTGAAGGTCGTGGCTTCAGTATGTGATAGCTGGGTCCCTTACGAATAGTGGTGGAATACTATCGATAGTCAGCCCTATCGATAGTTTCCGATAGTCTAAAGAGTTACTATCGATAGTATCGATAGTACTATCGAAACTATACCAACCTTGATACGTGGTAGAGTTGTTGAGTAATACATTTTACTTATGGTTGACATATTAAGTTCCCACCTATACCTGCTTTTTATTGAAAAAAAAAAAACATAATAATATTTGAAATAAAAAAATATACATATATAAGAAACAAAAAATAATTATATATTATCAGGAACAAATATGTATAGGAACAAATGATCAAACAAGATTAACTAATAATGATCTTAATAATAAGCGAATAAACACAAACGAAAAAGAGAGAAAATTTTAAAAATTTAAAATAAATATTTATTATGCTGCAAAAAGATAAGCTTGTCCGAATTTTCTGCTTTTAGACGGGTTCTCTTCTCCGATAATATCTCTCCCGCAGTTGAAAATACCCGCTCCGATGGAACCGAGGTAGCTGGAATACATCCATACTTTTTGACCAAGGTCATTAAGCCTTCAAATGCACCAATAATTTAACGGATCTTTATCTATTGGTATTGTAGGACGTTCTAAATATTGCCGAATGATGATGGAATGGCATCTGTTTTGGGTGTCGAATAATCCCTTTCTCGGTTGGATCTAAATGATTCCAGAAAAGTAAGTAACCCATCCTTTTCAAATACTTGTTTTGTTTGTCCTATATTTTCCGATATAGTTTCACTATTTTCAGAGAGTTCTTCAGATTTATTCTGCGATGGGCCTGGAGTTTGTTCTATCTGTATTTTTTTCCCAATTAAAACGCTCGTTAATATATTTGTTAAAATGTTTACGGCGTTCTTATAATTGCCTTCTAGTCTAAATGCCGGCTTTTTAAACCTAGGATCAAGGAGTGCCCCTAATCCTGTTGGGGTACGAGTTTCATAAGCAAGCAATCTTTTCACTAACCCTGCTTGCAAATCTTTTATCAATTTGTCACCACATTCAGTTTTGCAATTCATTACTTTTAGCTTATTGTGGAGTCCATAGATTATCGGAATTACTAATGACACTGTATAAAATAAGTAATAACTATATTCTTGGAACACAATTTGCATTTTACGACACCACTTCCGCTGGCACTTTTTATAAAATACTCCCAAACGTACGACTTCCCGCGTTTACTCATTTTTTAAATTTTAATTAAATTAATCAAAATTATGGAAGACAGCGAAACTTAGTACACTACAACAAAAAAGCACACATAATGAATTAATAGATCCGGGCCGGGGATTCCCTGTAGGATTTTTCTTTAATTTGTTCATAAAGCAATAGATGGCAGCACCAACGGCAAGCAGAGTGCGTATGTGATTAAAAAAGAGACAACCTTTAAAACAGATTTATGATCTAGTGCTGAATTTGGTTTATTTTTAATTTAAGTTTTTTCAATCGAATTCCGTGAACTTAAATTTAAGAAATACTAATAAAATGAGAGTTTAAACTATCGATGATTACTTAAAACAATCGATAGTTTTCGATAGTAACAAACTATCGATAGTATCGATAGTGCCATCGATAGTATTCCACCACTACTTACGAACAGTGTGGCATAGTTTTCGTCGGGAGCGCATGTTGCACGCGCGTGCTAACGACCATGAGTGAACGTCAAGTGCCGACCGCCGTTGCGCAACGTATTGTCATTCGTTTTTTAGTGTGGGAAGGCGTTAAATATACGGAAATTTTTCTGCGTTTGCGAAATCAGTTCGGTAGTGAGTACCTGAGTAGGCTGGTTTGTTTAAATGGGCCAAAGCACTCAAGGATGGCCGCGAAACCGTCGAGAATGAGCCGCAGGATCGTCGACCGCGAACCAGCATCACACCAGACAACATTTGCCGCGTAGAACAACTCATTTTGGAGGACCGTAGGATGAATGTTCGAAACATTTCCGCTGAACTCGGCATCAGTAGTGGTAGTGTAGTCTATCATCCACGAGGACCTTCAATATCGCAAAATAACGGCGCGATAGGTTCCTAAACTGTTGAACTTCGAGCAAAAAATCATTCGGTTGGAAGTTTGTCGCCGCTTGCTGACGCGATAGCAGCCTGAGGGGGACGGTTTTTTTAACGCGAATCTTTACTACAGACGAGACATGGGTACACTATTACACTTCCGAAAGCAAGGTGTCGTCTAAAGAGTTGAGGAAGAAGGAGGAAGGGGCGCCAGTCGAAGCGAAGACAACCAGGTTCGCGGGTAAGGTTATGTGTACTGTGTTCAGGGACCGGCTGGGCGTGCTGTACGTCGACTTCCTGTACACCCAACGTACCATCAATGCTGCATACTACTCTAACCGCTTATCGCTCGAACCGGATGAGCATTCCAGCACGAAGTGCGATTCTTCTCCAGGATAACGCGCGCCCTCATACCGCGCGTCTCACTCTCGTTACAATATCGGAATTTTGATGGGAGGTACTGGAACATCCTCCCTACAGTCCGGATTTATCACCCTGCGACTACCACATATTTGGACCACTGAAAGAAGACCTCGGAGGTTACAGATTCAACACCGACGACGAGGTAGAGGAGTTCGTGCGCACATGGCTGTCCTAGTTGCCCAAGGAATTCTTTGATACCGGCATCAAAAAGCTTCCGGAAAGGTGGACAAAATGCTTAACTAGTGAATGGAACTACCTAGAAAAACTTTGAATTTTTGTAAATTTATTCGATAGTAAATAAACGATCATATTTGAACCACCCTTGTAAATTGTCCATTAACTAACAGGTTAATAACACTGGGAGACAATTATTTTTGCTAATATCATTTATGTCACAATAAGAGTTGTTTATTGACTAACCGGTTAATATGAATGGGACAAAATTATTTCTGCTATTGTCATTCATGTCACAATCAAAGTGGCAATTAAAAAAGTGTATCGAATGGATAGCAACATCGCCAACTAGATTTATACAGTTGTTTGATTAAAAATGAATAGTTAAAACATAAAATGTAAAAAACTACAAGGGTAGGTATAGGTAACCTTAATACAGTTTAAAAGGTAATTAAAAATCGAGTAAAATAACGATATTAAATACAGAGTGTTCCATTTAACATAAACAAATTATTTGGTTTTGATTGATAACCCTAATTAATGGTAAGTGTTTTACTACCCTGTATAACTTTAAGAAAATTGCTTTATTTTAATTCAACCTGATTTGCTCAATTATCAATAATTTTAAATGCATATAGCAAAGAATTGATGTAAATTTTGGTCGATATTTTCAAAAATAGTTAAACATCTCGAAAACGCATTGCCTTAGCCATAGGAAACACAGCAGTAACTTACCTTTATTTAGTTCATTTAATTGCAATATGCAATAACATACATGGCATTTCATTTAACTTTTAGCAACTTTGGTATGTAACTTTTTTTGAGCAACCCTGTATAGTTTCAAATAATATTGAAACGTGCTTTTAATCCACCTAATATACTTCTACATAGAAGAAAATAAAATAATATACCCCACCCAATATAAATACTAAAAACATACCTAAGCAATGTGATAACCAAAACTTTACCTATAATACAAATTGTTTGCAGTAACTTCCAATTGCTATTTCCGAGCCATAGAATGTAAAGCACTTTACAATCATGGTTGCGTATACAGCTAAGTGCCAAGAATAATAAGCTATTCCATCCGCATACCAAAAGTGATTAAATTAAAGAGGAAAATTATACAAGTAACTTTTCTCATAAACACCTTCATTTTATCTTCCTATTACTTTTTAGGGATTTGTAGAATCTTCGATAGGGAAACATATTTAGTCCATCCATCTTTATACATCCGCATGATAACTAAAAAAGGGCTAAACTTTTTGGCTCGAATTTTGTATACCAAGCAAGTAAAATTAATTCTCGAATCCAAAAAAGATTTTTTTTTAGGAGTTAGTACCTACTCATGGCTCTGAATGCCGTGACAAAATTTCTTTTGTTTCCTTGATAACTCGGAAGCTGATTTAACCTAACTTTGTGTAAGTCAATTTGCCAAATTTCGTTCTCTGCTTCCATTGATTTTTTGATCAGAAATTTTCAACTTTGAAACTTTGTCATGTATTGAATTCTTGCCTGAACAAATATCGAGGAAAGAATAACGATTGTTTGCATTTACAAAAAAAATTCTTGGACTTCGATGCGTATTTTAATGCAGAAGGCACAAACACATACTTGTCCGCTAGCCTCTTTTCCTTTTTGATCTTTTCCGACATTTATTTATTGATTTTACTTATTTGTATATTGGATTAGCACGCGCACTGGTTATTTCTCTGTGCAATCCATGTCCCAACTGAAAACTGCAGGGAGTTTGCAAATGCAAAAATGGTTCCCTATGTGTGGTGCACTGTATCTTTTGACTATTAATTTTTGTACATGTTTCCAGTTAATTGCCTTTAGCATAGTCGATTCCAACTAGACGTCATAATTAGCAATTATTATAATTTGGTGATCAATGTGCGATTTTCTCTCTGGTTTTTCTACCATAGTAATGGCAAACTGGCCAAGAGCGGATGAAAAGATCGTCAATCTGGCTCTGAAAGTGTCCATTATGACTTCGCAGCATACTTTAATGCAAAATTCAATACACACAGTTTCAGGTTCAGTTTGTAATAAATATTTAACTGAAAATTTTATGCCTGTTAATTGTAGCGAATCAGACGCTTGCGTTTTGACATATTCCTATGACAACTTAATTTTTTCGGAATACACCCACATACACCTACTAGCTCCGAGATTAATGAGTGGAAATGTTACTGGCTTGCAAGCTGTAATAAAAGCCGTGACGTAAAATTTTTTTAATAAATAGATATGTTTTACTTAAATATATACAGGGTGTTATAAATTCGGCCTTCACCATTGGGATTTCTGGAACGGTTTGAGATACGAAGTCGGTTAATTATGGGACCAATAATATACCGCAAAAAATCAAAAATAAATAGACACTTTCAAAATAATTGGAAAAATCTAAAATTTTGCGTTTCGGATTTTATTTTTTCCTGAGTTTGTTCGAAGAGATGCCCAAAAATAAATTTGACTTTCTCATAGCTACCTTCTATTCTGCACAAGATGGCATTATCAGATCTCAAATAATTTTAGCATATACTGTTCTACACGATCATAAATTAATTACAGGAAATTTTATGCACTAGGGATATTATTACTAGTGATAAAAATATTGCAATTTGTTTAATGTGACACATTGATTGCGGCAATCAGTTTAAGAATATATCACTTCAGTTATTCCTACATTTTCATAATTTCAGGATAAAAGAATCAATTTATTTCCTTAGGCATACGGACATCGGGGTTAAATAACTCACATTGACGCAATTTATATGTTTCTTGTTTAGTGAAATGGTTCTGTAAAGATATCGAAGATTCGAATAACAATATTGGTTTTTTATATTGGATCATTATTTATCTGCTTTATCGCTTTATTTTTAAAAATTATATTTGCAATAATATTGAGTTACGTATACATTTAAATATTATTTTAAAATGTTTATTGGATTTGGGGCAATAAAACAAAACTTAGAAGTTTTTGAATTTGTCAACATTTCGACCTCTGTGAGGTCATCCTCAGGACGTTAGAAATAATTTATATATTACATTTTAATTTAATAATAGTAAGAACAGATACTAAAAATCTTCTTAAAAATTAACACGGAATAATCTTTAACGGCAAAAGTACATAACTTCTACTCGCATACTTATATATTCTATGTAAAAATCATACTAACAGTTATATTAAATGGAACCCTCAAGTCGAATGATGGAATTAAAAATTTTTTCCATCTACAACTTTCGATTCGTATAATCCTTATAAAGGGTGTTTCCTAACCTCTTTGAAAAAATGAAGGAGGTGAATCCTCACCTTATTTTAAGACGAAAATGTGGTATTATAGTTTTTCGTATGTCCCTTTGTTTTCGAAATACAGGGTGTTAAAAAAATTATTGCATTTTTTATTTTATTAATGAATGCCAATGATTGGATAATGCAATATGATTTAAAAACTTTGCATAATGAACTCATATTAACAAAAGTCAAATAAATTGCTGCAAATATCCTCGATGAGCCAGTAGACACCCATGGAACGAAGCAAAGCCTACTCGTATAATTTGACGATAAAAATTCGAAAATAACTGAAGATCCCTGCGAATGAATTAAATGTAAAATTTAAAATTGACCCAAAGTGAAGTGCTCTAATCCTTTATGTTTAACAAATATCATTAGATATCGTTTGGCATTAATTAATAAAATGAAAAATACAATATTTTTCTTAACACCTTGTATTTCAAAAACAAAGCGACATGCGAAAATCTTTTATACCACATTTTCATATGGTTAGAATTCACCTACTTAAGTTTTTCAAAGAGGTTAGAAAACACCCTGTATAAGAGCAAAACTTATTCCGGAGCCGTCTTGAACATTTAAAACAAAGTTCATGGCCGTAAGAGTTAAAATAACAATCGTGACAGCCCGTAAAATCAATCTAGGGCATTTTCAAACACCTCCGAAACAAATTGTTTACCTTTTCAATAACTCCCAGGAAAGTTTTTGTTTGTCGGAACAGTTTCGGAAATGTTAAGATTCTGTGACATTTTTTCGATGAAACAGGAGTTTAATGTAAAAGTATGTACATGGTATTCAGATAATTCATCAGGATTCTTGGAAAGGTGATTTTATAGATGTTAAAATAAAGGTAGTAAGTTATAAAACAAAAAATCGAAAACTCAATACTTTTCGATTTATACAGCATCTGTCTTTAAATTCTTGATTCCTTATTTTTTAAACTATAAAGTTGATATTGAACTTCGTAAATAACCATTGAATTTACATTTGCTTCTTATATACAGATATAATAAATCGATCTAGCTTGGCAAATTAAATAACTCGCTTATTTTGAGAATTTTACAGTCAATTTATTACTTTACAAGATATTTTTTATATGAAGTGTTTGTTTGAGAATTTGCCAAATTGCAAAGTTGTACTTAATATGTCAAAAATCTATAATAATAATAATAGTCGGTACCCACTTATAATATGGTAATTATTTGGTAAATTGTATTATAAAAATTAAGAATATAATATGGACTATCATCATAAAAAAATTTGAAAGTATATAGTATATAGCAGCGTTTCTAAAACTTTTTTGACCACGGACCCCTTTTGATTTTAGAATATTGTTGTGGGCCCCCAGCCGCGAGCTTATCAAAATAAATAATCCATATCCATTCTAATTTATCATTTTTATCCTTAGGAAAGTGGAAACACCTTATATTTCTATCAAACTTCGTTGCCTGGTTATCCATATCACAACCGAATACAGCGCACCTCATTTTATGAAAATTCAGATATTGATTTTAATAAGAACAAATGATTAAAAAAAAATTCTAGTGAACTTTCAAAATTTCCATGGAAAACTACGGTAAACGGCACAACGTGGAGACCAGTGTTGCCAGAAATTTTTGAGCAAGAGTAATAGATTAACGGTTCGAAACCTAATAGAATAGTAAAAAACGGTGTCAGAGTAAGAAGAGTACGAAAAAGAGGTCGTTACTTTCCTATGATATGGGGGTTACCTCCAGATTGAACATAAATTTTAAATGGGGAGCCCCACAACAAGGCTCAACAAGAATGAACATCTGAAAAATTGTTAAAATAGTAATGGATATATTACAATTGTAAAAGACTGACAACGCTTGTGGCAACAAGCAGGGGTCGCCGAGCAGCTTGTGCTATCGTCGACCGGTTCCGATGGCGCGGCGGTTGTTTTAAAAGTTTGTCGAAATATTTTCTTATTTTAGTGGTTTTTTAGGTGTAATGTGTGTTATATTTCTATGAAATTAATATACGTAAATACTTGTCATATATTATTCTTTCATTCCATATACCATTAAATACGTAAAACCTTTTAATACCTTTAAAATAGAATTAAATACGCTAACACCGCATAAATATCCAAAAGAAATTTAAAAATCACTCTCCCTGTGACGCCACTGCGCGGATTTGCCGGTTTAAATATAATACGTCATTTCCATAACACCCTTATATTGCAGAAAATGCCGGTTTAGAAGCACCTTTAAGCTGAAAATCGGTTCATAATTCCTGATTAAATGGCTAATAGTAGAAAAAATAAATAAATAAAATATAATTAAATTAAAGAATAATTTAAACCCACCACTGATGTGGGACAAATAGCATGTCTACTTAAAATGCAACCCAATTCTGTGTTCGAATAGTGTGCTCGAATAGAAAATTCAATTTACACTTTCTAACTTTAGGGTTGAGTGACTCACGAATTTTCACGATTTTACGAACTTTGGTATTGATAACGTAATTTTGCAAATAAATACAGAGTGTGCCTTAATGGCATGCTGATATTTCAGAGTGTAATTCCTTAGGTCACTTTATGAAGAATAGTTCATATGAACGCGCCATTCATAGGGACGCGCCATCCATATGGGCATGGTCGTGCGGTGCACGACGGCGCCAAGGCATTCAAGGCGCCTTTGGTTACAAGCAGGAGTGCCGTGAGCTTATGACCGCAACCTTTTTTTGTAGATGTCCAAAGTCGAAAAACAGAATTGTGGGGGAACTAAAAAAAATGTCCTTATGAAAAATTAGATAAATTTAAAGTTGTTATTAAAGTCAACTATCAAAAAATTGGATATTTAAAATGTTTTCAAACATATGTTTATACACATTTAAAAATAACACTGGGGAACAGCAAAAATGTTTCCGAGACCAAAATAGCAAAATCTTACTTATTTTATTATACTAATTAACAATCTGTCTTGCAAAAGGCTCAGTTGGCTCCGGTTTTATAGATCCATCCCAATTATGATAATTTACCTACCTGCCCTTAATATATGGGAAAATTTCACCATTAAATGAGAAATACCTGGATTTATTATAACAGGTGTACTTTATAAGGGGTTTAAATACATATAATATAAATCCTAAATTGTTAGTTAGTTGTATTTCAACCACCAGTTGATCGAGAGCTGTTCGTATTTGAGAAATTAGAGAGTTTTGAGCAACATGTCGCGAGTTTGTGTAAATAAGCCGGATCATTTTTGTTATATATGTGGTGAAATGACTTTTGTGAAACAAAAACGTACGCTTAGCCCTTTAATAAAAAAGGCTTACCACTTGTATTTTGGCTGCAAAGTTGGAGACCAGGATAAAAATTGGGCTCCCCATATCTGCTGCTACAAATGTGCGTCCAACATTCGCGGCTGGCTAAGTGGAAAAAACCGTAAGATGCCCTTCGCTGTTCCTATGATCTGGCGAGAACCGAAAGACCACGTTACTGACTGTTACTTTTGTTTGACACCTAACATCAAAAAAGGCTTTTCAGAGAAAAAAAGGTCTGCGATACAGTATCCAAATTTACAATCCGCCATACGCCCGGTGCCTCATAGTGACGAGTTGCCTATACCTAATCCACCTCAGGAATATACCCTTCATTCTGATGATGATCAAGAGGATTCAAACGGTAGTGTACCGGAAAATGTCGCCGGCCCATCAACCTCGCAAGACTCCGATTTTGTCTGTGAACTTCCAAGTAAAAAGCCTCACAAAATAAGTCAAAGTGAATTAAGTGACCTTATAAGGGATTTGGAACTGCCCAAGACAAAAGCAGAACTATTGGCCTCTCGATTGCAACAATGGAATTTACTTGAAGATGAAGTAAAAGTTTCTGTGTACCGAAGCCGTCAGAAAAACCTAACACCATTTTTTAACATGGATAACAATTTGGTAGCCTGTAGGGACATTGAGGGATTAATGGCAGCTTTAAATCTGGACTATGATCCAAAAGACTGGAGACTTTTCATTGATTCCTCAAAAGTAAGTCTTAAAGCTGTGTTACTCCATAATGGAAACAAATTGCCTTCAGTCCCAATTGGTCATGCAGTCCATATGAAAGAAACATATAGCAATTTGAAATTGTTACTTGAGACCATACAATATGAAAGATATAAATGGCAAATTTGTGGGGATTTAAAAGTTGTGGCGATCTTGCTTGGAATGCAGCTAGGTTATACCAAATACTGCTGCTTCCTCTGCGAATGGGACAGTCGAGCACGATCGGATCACTACAGAAAGAAAATTTGGCCACCGAGAGAGTCTTTTGAGCCAGGAAAGAAAAATGTGAC
Source organism: Barypeithes pellucidus (assembly GCA_963991005.1). Classification (NCBI taxonomy): domain Eukaryota; kingdom Metazoa; phylum Arthropoda; class Insecta; order Coleoptera; family Curculionidae; genus Barypeithes; species Barypeithes pellucidus. The sequence goes on from OZ022556.1 coordinate 28,105,413, forward strand.
CAGCGCGCCATTAGTTGCCCCAGAAAAGATTTTACTACCGCCACTTCATATAAAATTGGGACTTATGAAAAATTTTGTGAAGGCAATGGACAAAGAAGGCCGTGCTTTTAGTTATTTAAAAGAAAAGTTCCCTAGAATCAGTGACGCTAAAATTAAAGAGGGAATATTTGTGGGTCCCCAGATTAGGAAACTTTTCGGAGATGCGCAATTCGATTCCATACTTGAAGGCAAGGAAAAAGACGCTTGGGATGCCTTTAAAATGGTTGCAAAAAATTTCTTGGGAAACATAAAAGCAGAAAATTATAAAGACCTGGTTGCCCAACTTCTTTTGTGTTACCAAAACCTAGGGTGTAATATGTCGTTGAAAATTCATTTCCTGGATTCTCATCTGGATTACTTTCCGGAAAATTGTGGTGCTGTAAGTGACGAACACGGTGAGAGGTTCCACCAGGATATTTCGAACATGGAAAGAAGATATCAGGGAAAATGGAACTGTGAGATGTTAGCCGACTACTGCTGGACTATTACGAGAGATGCCCCAGAGGCTGCTTTCAAAAGGCAAGCTAAGAAGCGCAAAATGAGTGTCTAAACTTTGGATTCAATGATAAAAATGTGCTATTTAGTTGCTTTTGTTGAACCAACAATATATTGTTATCTGTATTTTGTATGTCCATTGTATATGCCTATGAATTAAAATTTTGTAACAAATAATTGAGATTTTTTTTTTTGCGAGCCAACTAAAATCTTTAATAGGTATTTTTTAGTTACTTGGGTACAGTTGAATCCAAAAAAATAGGTTTTGTTCAGGAAACAAAAAAAAAGTTGAAATTTGTTTCCCAGTGTAATTAGTTGACCCTAAAAAATTTTTTTGAAAATTGGAAACATGCGGGGTTTCTCAAATAAATGACAATTTTCAAATAATAAGGGAATTTATAAGAATATTACAATGTTTTTTTCGAATATATTATGTATTTATTTGGTTGTAATTTACAAAGTAGTGTTTTAGATTTATAATTTTACAATTTACAAAGTGTGCTAATTGCTCATAAAAATGTTGTTTCTCCTCGTCTTGAGGTACTGTATTTAGCTTCTTACGTCATTGAGTTTATTTACGTTGATAGGAACATAGCGGTCATAAAGTGTCTCTTGGAGTTGGGGCAGAGCAATCCTAGTTGAAGTCAATAATTTCAATGAAAATGTGTGAGATTTTAAACCAGCAACGACTCCGTCTTTACCATAATCAAACTGATTAAATTTAGAGATAGTAACTGACTGTTTTTGATCTTTGGGTAACTTCCTTTGGTAGGATTCGTCAGACAGCATATTCTTTTTAAAAAACTTTGGCCACCATTTTTGGAAACTTAGAACTTCATGAGTCTGCAGATGTTTAACAGCGATTTTTCCATGAGTTGAACAGGAGTTTGCAATCAAAGGAATATATTCCTTCATTGTGTAAATGTAAATGGCAAAAAAGAGTGTCCCCTGACGGGAATATATTGAAAAATTCGTTCAAACTGTCCAATCGATTTTAAAGCCATTAGCATTCGAACAACACTGTGATTTTTATTCTGGCCCCAAGCTCCATCAGCAAATACATGCAACTCTCTGACAGACTGGTTAATTTCTGTATTAACATAATCGAACAACATGGAACATACTTCATCGGGTCCTTTTTATGCCTCTCCTTCATGGTAGATGTAAAATCTAGAAGTATTATTCCGTAACTCATGAATGCTAAAAACATCTACTGTTAGCTGTCGTAAATATTCCTGTACTGGAATGACAGGAAGCTGCATATTTTGTATAAAGTCCATGCAAACTCCCAACACAGTTTGATCTTCATTGCATTTTTTTTTATTTTTTGAATAACATTTTTTTTCGTTTAAAGTACGATTTTTAATTTTAACCGACAGCTTCACACAAGTACAGCAAGTGTTGTCCCCTTAACATATCGTGCACGTTAATTTCAGAAACACCGTAAGTCCTGGACTTGCGGAATATCTCAAATGAATATCCAGCTCCCATATATATTCGAAACGTTTATTGTATGGGCACAAGCAGTGTTTCTCTGTGAATCGATGCGTTTACAACCGAAAAACCAAATTATGGTGAAATGTCATTTTGGCGAAAATGACCAATTCAAATACGCCTATCAGTCTTTCGCACAACGGCGCCAAAGATACTGCATACAGGGTGTATATATAGTCTGGCTTAATAACTTATTTCAAAATTTGGGTGTGGCTTATAGGGGAAGGCATGTACTAGCTGTCAAAATGGCGGATGGGAGCCATCTTGGTAAAGAAAATTAAATAGGAAGGGGAGTCTTGCGATAGGTACATCATTTGGATGGTCCTATCGAGTACTTTACGATGCTAGAATGTTACTTCTCTATTCACAACGGAAACAAAATGGCGGCGTTTTAAAAATTGCATAGTTATTATTTTTTATTATTATTTTTTATGATCAAACACTAGCACTATAGGAAAAATCCTGTAAGGCACTCTGGAAGTGGTGCGGGTGCGAATAAAGCGATTCACGTTGGTTTTGAATCGTTGGAGGTTATATTCATTGGAAAAAACGACCTCGGGAAGGTCGTTCCATAAAGATGAAAAATGGCCCATCCATTTTGAATTTGATCACCATGAGATGTAAGAAAGGGTAATTGCCTAACTCTTACTATTTTTTATTTTTTACAAGTTGTATTTATTTTTCTAAGATGGTAAATGAAATAGAGGACAATACAAAATAACTATGTAATTTTTAAAACGCCCTCATTTTGTTTTCGTTGCGAATATAGAAGTAATATTCTGGCATCGTAAAGTACTCGATAGTACCTTCAAAATTATGTATCGTAAGATCCCTCTTCCTATTTAATTTTCTTTACCAAGATGGCGCACATCCGTTATTTTAACAGTTATTACTGCCATTCTTCCGTCAAAAAGTAGTTTGTCCAAATTAAAAAAAAAAATAGCGGGTAAAAAGTTATTAAGCCGTTTCCAGACTACCTATATACACACACTGTATATTTGCAACGACTTAAATTTTTTATTTTTTGATATCTTCAAAAGTACTTTAGATATTATTCTGAATTTTAAAAATTATCCTATTGATCAACCAGTGGCGTCCCTGCAAATATGTCCTCATTTTTCAATATAGATGTTTTGTCTGATTAGCCTACTCAATTCTAAACGAAACCGGCTTATTGCGTTTCATACATTCAAATTGAAAATTATTATTTTTAACATTGAAAATGATGAGCTATTAAGAAAATTTTTAAAAATCTGATAGCAAAAAATAATAATATGTGAAGTTTGTCAACCACATCCCAGTATAAACATTTATTTTCAAATCACATTAATCATATAATATGAGACATTAAAAGAACAAGACCTAAGTTTTTAATGAGTTGATAGATTAATGATGCCATATAATACAATTAAAGTTCTGATTTCCATGACGGTTTGAAACCCGCACTAAATTTTAAGCTGCTCTATAAATACAGAGATACAAGCCGAGGAAATTCTATGGTGCATTGATATAATGTGATGATGCAATAATTGCTTATGGATTTTCCTGCATTCCTGCGTTTTTAGATATTTGGAATATTGGGTTTTGACAATCTTCTATTGTCAATATATCGAAAACGTTTGAATTTGGGTATAACGTATATTACATAAATTACGCTCAGACTTTGACGCAGAATAGGAAAATCTGCTAATATACAGGATGTCACGTGTTTGTTCACGTTTACAATTTTTTGTGTGTAAAACATTTTTCGCCGTCATTTTTATGTAAAGAATTATTCAAGAAAGTATGACAGGTGTAAATATGACAACGCCGTCCAACATTCACTGACGTCTTTTGAGACTTGCTCTATCCTATTAGGTCCTTGATTTGTCCTTGCCAGTACATGTGGTTTTTCGGGTTTGTTCGGTATATAAGGTGCTTATCTCGCTTATTAATTCAAGCTCCGTTTATGGTTATTTTTCTTCAATTTGATTTGGTCTCAGGATTTGCTGGTTTAAATATAATAATTTATTTCCATAACACCCTGTATTTATAAGGGATTTTTTACGAAATAAGTTTCCTAATAAGTTGTTAAGCTGTGGTTTACACATTGCAGGATGAGGCAAGAATCCTTTGTACGTTATCGGTTTCTGTCTACTTATGCGTCTAAGTCTATGTTTACTGAGGATGCTCTCTAGTCTGTAAATTGTGGCAGAACTTTATGCCTTTGCTAAACTTGAATAAAGGGATAAATTATACAGTATACGAGTTAAATCACGAATTGTATAATTTCTAAATAGAATTTAATGATTCTATATTAAGATTTGAATTAAGAAGTAAAAATTTATGTAGAGTTTAATTAGAATAAGTTTAGGGAGAATAAACTTTATACAGTGTCATCATTAAAACGGGAACCATATGGGGAAAATATGTATTTTTCGATTTAGATAAAATTTAAATTTACCATAAATTTTTGCCTCAATAAAGACCAAGAATAACATAATTATATGGAACAATAGAACAAGTGCAAGATTTAAAATATATTAGCAGAGCGCAACCAAACTTTCCGTCATCCTCAGTGCCTGTTTGTCAGGAATTCAGGAATTCTCCGTCTTTAAAAGTCACATAGAAGCCTGTACCTGCACATATTTACAAATTTTAGAAACTCATAGTGAAAGGCTTTTTTCTTACTGATAAAGAAGCCGTCTACCATTTGAATTTTATATATTAATTTTAAATATATTTTATATATGTTACAATTGTTTTAAGCTTCTTTTCGTTTTCACAAAAGGATGCATCTCACTATGAGTTTTTAAAATTGGTAAATGTTTACTTAGAGCCTAGATGCTCCTATGTGGTTCTTTTAAGGACCGAGAATTTCTGGATTCCTGGAGAAGAGGCACTGACGATGACAGAACGGTTGAAAGCGCACTGCTAATATATTTTAAATCTTGCACTGTTTTACTGTTCTATCTTGAGAAGTGCACACAGCCACACCAAAACTTCTATAATTATATGAGACCAAGCGGTTTTTATGAACAGAAAAATTTGACATTTCCTCTATAAAATGGCGAAAAATGACATTTGTTGATCGAACTTAAGAAAAATTATTTAGAAAATTTGAATCACTTATGATAATTTTTATTTCCTATCTCTTTTTGGCCGTAAATCTATTTATTTATTTACTCAATATAAACGAGGGCACTTTTATTTTAATATTCCCATTTTCTTCAACGTATTTTTTATTTTAAAAAACAACACTCTCGACTTCGTTAGTTAAATCTTTAAAGTTTTGAGGAGTGTACTCCACAGATGGCAACATTTTCAACGTGTAATTAATGTCTCGACAAAAATGAATATTTTGGTAGAATTTTTGGTATAAAGAATGAATTTAGGCGATGAATATTGTACAAATAAATATATTTATTTACAACCATGCATGTAATAATGACATTTCATTTATCTTTGGAAGGTGGAAAGTTTTTTTACTTTTACTTTCCATCCGGGCAGAAAGTAAATTTTTTTTTTGTAATTTTTTAAAAAATTAATATTTCAAAATAATATACGAACACACTTTTTTAAAAATGCTAATAGCTTTGCGTGTTTAGATATGTCTACTTTTTCCCTAATTGATAGAGTGGTCCTCAGCATTGAATATTGTGACCAAATCGTTGATATCTTCTTTGTCTTGGCATTTCACTGAAATAAGCTAATAGAGCCGACTCAGAACCAGGATTTTGAACTTTGTTTTCCGTACACCATTCTTTGAAACAGTTATATCTCGGGTGGTTTTAGTTGGCAGAAGATCTTCTTCTAGTACTTTTGCTGCTTCTCAAATTTCTGGTGCAGTAGCAGCAAAATCAAACTCCTCATCTGATAGCATTTTTCTGTTCTGTTAAAATAATATATTGTTTAGTGACATGGAAACCATATTCAAAAAATTACATTTGCCATCTTGATGTGTATACTACGTTATTTTACCACCTGCAGTTATTTGAAATTTCTGTCTTATTTTTCAATGGATAAGTCAAAATGACATTTATCTTTTATTAATAATTTTAATTCAAAATAATAAGAAGTTGGTGTTAGATGTGGTTGTAAATAAAATAGTATATAAACCTCGGTGAAAAGTTGCATTACTGTCTCGAGATTTAGTTAACCTCGCCACTTTGCGCCTCGGTTATGTGTTAACTACCGACTCTCTCGACATGATGACATGACATGAAACACTTTCCACCTCGGTAAGTAATATACTATTACGGTGGTAGAGTCGACTTCCGTTTTCATTGAAAATAGAAATTGGCAAGAAATAGATAGGAAATTAAAATTATCATAAGTGATTCAAATTTGGTATGATTTTCCAAATAAATTTTTTTAAAGTTCGATCAATAACTGCAATTCTTCGACATGTTCTGGAGTAAATGTCAAATTTGACAGTTAACAAAAGCCGCATGGTCCCATCTAATTATGTAATTTTTGGTCTTTATTGGAGCAAAAATCTATTGTGAAGTTAAATTTTACCTAAATCGAACAATACATTTCCCCCCGTATGGGTCCAACTTTAATGGTAACACTGTATGGTGTTATGAGTCTTTTCTGCAGAAATTGACTATTTCATTCATCAAGAATAATAAAATTTTCGGAAAAATATTAAACATGAATTGCAATAATAATTTTAATTTTAATGTGTTTTTTCGAAAATGTTATATTTTATGAACGAAATCGTTCTAGAAAACCCTGCTATTTGGCCAGTGATAAAGTTTTAATATATCGTAAAATAAAACGTTGGAAACTATAAATTATTTCATTGCCTCATCATAATCTATACGGTAGGCCAAAAAGTGATCACATTATTATTTCCTGAATATTACCTTAATTAAATAAATTTTTTAAAAATTAAACAGATATGATATTTAGCTGAAAAAAATGTTTTTTTATTGTTAAAAAATATGTGAAAAACATTATTAACATTTTTCATACCAAAAAGCTTCTATCAAAATTTTATCGTTTTTTTGTAAGCACATTTTTAGTATTTCCACTTTAACTGTGACAACTATGAAGTTAAAATTCGACGAGAAAAGACGTTAACATATAATTATTTACATGGCCAATTAACTAAAAAAACACAACACTTGGTATTAACTGCTTAGAAACATTTGGTCAGAACATTAGTCATAAATGCTGAACCGAATAAAATATCGAAATATCCAAAAATTGTTTTGGTTGAAAATATAAGAGGCTCTAATAATATATAAGTCTTAATTATTTGAAAAGAGGATGAACTTATTTTTGCTTGTTTAAAGTAACTATATGATAACTGATTTTAACCTGCCCTGTATGATATTCTAGTTGGATCTTATTACTATTAAATTCATTTTACGATAACTTATACTTTTGTAAATATTTCCTGCAAATTTGTTTTAAAAATTATTTTAAACCATAAAGTTATTCAGAAAATAATAATATAGTCACATTTTTGGTCCTTCGTGTACAATTATCGTACACAAATAAACGATTACGTAAACAAATTAAAATATAGTTTATTCACAAGTAATCAATTCATAATCTTCTATACCGAGTTTCCTTTTTCATTTTTACCGCAACATGGATTTTCTCGCTTTAACTAGCGTAAATTTGAATTTTCAAACTCAAAGGAAATCCATGTTTATTTCAAAATACTAAATTTCGCTAGGTAACCCACGGGTTTTCAGATAATTGGAGAAAATATTAACCTTTATTTTATAAATCGATTCCCTTATGATAATTTTTATTAAATCAATTTGATGCTTTCGTTGCAGAAATTTTGGGTTCAAAGTTGTTATCAAAATCCCTACAAACCGTATGTAGCAAGCAAATCTTATATTAGTTATAGGCAGTGGCGTATTTAGAAAAATATTTGAGGGTGAAATCACTAAAATAAAGTATAAACGTGATGTAGATAATGCTCCGCTGGCGAATAATATTCAAGACTATGCCCAAGATGTGTCAAAAACTCACCCAACTACTATTTAATTTCGTAAATTAAATTATTTATTTTTTATATTTGGATTAAGTTGGGTTATTTGAATATTCTCGTCACTTTTTTCTTGACACTCCTAATTGGCTCTTTAATTTTAAAATACAAACAAATAAAAAACATTAACATGAACATAACTTTAAAAAAGAAATTACCTAATATACAGGGTGTTCCTTGATGACGTGCTAATATTTTAGGGTGTGATTCCTTAGGTCATTTATAGAGAAAAGTTCGTATGAACACATGTCCGCAACGGCTTAAATTTTTTGCCACAGGGTGTTGAATTTTTATTTTTTAAATGGTTATTTTTTAATATCTCCGAATGTACTTTTGATATTATTTTCAATTTTGTTATGGGTAATAGGATATAGAACCACAAATTTCAGTTAGAGAATGTATTCAATTGTTCCACCAGTGGCGTCCCTGCAAACATGTCCTCTGATATTTTTTACAAAAAAGATGGTACACCACTGATATTTTTTCTGATTAGCCTGGTCAATTCTACATGAAAACGGTATCTTGAGTTTTTCTCGTCAGAAGCGCCGTTCTTGATTAAATCAACTAAATTCATATTGAAACTCATTATTATTAAGATTGATAAAATAATTAATGATAAATTTTGTTTTATAAAAATTGTTGGAAATGCCCACCTTCACTTAAAACGCATGCTTCCGCCCGTCTATGCATCGAATTGCCCACTCGTTCAAATATTCCCAGCGTATTCCTTACACAAAAAGAAATCTAAACTATTGAGATCGGGGGATCTTGCTGACCATTTTATATGGTGTTAATTGTTTTTTGTTTTAAGATTTATCCATATTTAATACGAAAAAAGTTTTTCTTGTCTTGGGGGAGGGGGCATACTAATTAGAGCCCCCTTAAATATGCTACTGATTATTGGGTTAAATTAACAGAAAATTAAATTATAAAATCTCACATTTTGTTGTTTACATAATAATTGTATTTCCCGGAGCAATTGCATAAGAGAAGGAATTTCCAGCGGATTCCTGTATTCCAAAACTCTATCTGGCAAAATCTGTATTAGAGATTCGTGATTAGTATTCTTATTAAGAGAATTAAAACCACTCGCAGCGTATTAATGGATATTCAATAAAAATATGTACATTACAGTCAATAATAGATGATGTGAATTATTATTGTGAACTAAAAACACATATGATATACAGGGTGGCCAATTAGTGCGACAAAGCTCAATATCTCTTTTACCGCTAGCGGATAGCGGAAAATTTCTTCACGAAAGTTATTAAGCGTTAAGAGGTGCAGCTTTTAAAATTATTTTCGGCCATACAGGGTGCTCCAAAAAGGCGGTGTGATAATTTCATATTTTTTAAATGGGACACTATGTATATTTTTACATATTTGAATTTACCGTAAAATTCTGTACACAGCACCGTAATTATTTTTAGACATTTTTGCAACGTTGCCAAATAGATTGGAAAATTCCTAAAATTTGTGCAAAAACATGGTTCAATGAAATGTGTAATATTTCTTAACTTATAATAATTTGATATAAAATATATATAAAACACCCTGTATATGATTACTTTATCTTGTAGATATTTTAATCCTCTCTAATTTTTATTAAGGTCTTTTTATGTCTATCTCTACCAATCTTGGTGGTATTTCAATTTTTATTTAAACTCAAGCAAAAAAAAGTGGATGTATTTTACCATTATTCCTTTTCTAGTCACCTATGACAAAATAAAAACAAAATGTTGTAATTTAAAAAAAATATATTTATTCATACGAGAGGATACGACACAAAAACATTTTAGCGCTTTAGCTTGTGAACAATTTCTAAAGTAAATTATTACCTAATTATTTGTTCATATAGTGACCCCCATTAACTTGAACACATAATTCAATACGTTTTTCAAAAGAATGAGTCATGTTCCTACACATTTTCAACTGTTTTCAACTCAACAATTACTCGGCAAACTCAGGTTTCAAGTTCGTAATGTTGGCATATCCATAGAAAATACCCTGTATAAAAATATTGATATGTGTTATCATAGGGGACTTCTGTAAACATTCCTCTTTCCGACATAAAAATATTTTATTTCAAATTATTATAAGTTAAGAAATATTACACATTTCATTGAACCATGTTTTTGCACAAATTTTAGGAATTTTAAAATCTATTTGGCAACGTTGCAAAAATGTGTACAAATAATTACGGTGCTCTGTATAGAATTTTACGGTGAATTCAAATATGTAAAAATATACATAGTGTCCCATTTAAAAACTATGAAATTTTTATCACACGGCCCTTTTGGAGCATCCTGTATGGCCGAAAATAATTTTAAAAGCTGCACCTTTTAACGCTTAATAACTTTCGTGAAAAAAGTTTTCCGCTATCCCTAGCGGTAAAAGAGATATTGAGCCTTGTCGCACTAATTGGCCACCCTGTATGTATACCGATTTACCAAATACATGTTTAGTTCAAAGTACATATTAGAAGTAATCAGAATAAGATGATGTTTTAATGGTTTATGGTGTAGTCTTGGGGAAGTTAAAGAGTCTGGGTTTGATTTCTAGGGATACATTTTTTAAATGGCTGGAATGCCGCTTCCGCTTCAGATTTTAAGGGTAACATCAAGGCTGTCAAATATTCTATATTAGCGTCACCCTTCATCATAAAATTGACTTGTCTTTTCGATTTTTAATATTATTTATTGGAAGTGAAATATTAAAATTAGATCAGTCTCTATGACGTAGGTACCTAGTTAGCCGATTGATTCCACAAGCAGGCGCTTCTGGGTTCGATTACCAATGTAAACAGTGCAATTTAATATTTCAGTTAAAAAAGGATTTATAGTTTATACAATACGCATATTATAAGTCTATGGTTTAGACGAACAAATCCTTAAAAAAATATTGACAATTAATCGATTGTTATTTTTTGCAATTGCAGTTGGCAATAAACAGAATGATTAGAATCGTTTTAAAATTGAATTGCATGTCTCAGCCGGGAATCTGTTTCCGAGGCAATCCAATTTCGTTACCGAGACCCTCAATTTTCTCAACAGCTTCGCCAAACAACATTCAATTTCATGTTAGTAATCATTTCTCATTTTCAATATACAGATAGATTCAAAAGTTTTGCTCTCTGATTCTCATTGTGAAAATATACTAAATATTAGTTCATTGATAAGTTTAACATAAAAATCAATGAGTTTTAAAAATTTATATTTTACCACAACATTTTAAACCTTAAAATTAAAAGCGATTGATTCCCTCACTTTCTGTAAAATTTATTTATATTGTATAATTTGTGAAATTTAAAAAAAAATAGCTTCTAATAAAGTGTATTTCCTCCTCTGGCCTCAATGCAAGCTTGAAGACAACGCAACAAGCCGCATGCTGTGCGTAAGGTTAGCAATCCGTTCTTGTGGAATAGCCTGCCATTCCTCGGTAGCAGCGACGACAAGCTCCTGGTAATAATAATATCCCTAATATACCTGTCGCAAGTCATTGGGCCTTGAACGTGGACTAACTCAGTACGCCCGTCAGACATATCTGCACAAAACATGGCGCTTCCTCCCGCGAATGGAGGCAAGGGGTGAGCATGGGCAAGTTGAGCGGCTCTTGTTGGTTCTCTCCAAACACGAATCCGGCGACTATCGTTTGGTCTGGTCTCATCGGAAAATAGAACAGAATTCCAAAATTCTTCGGGTAAGCGAACGTGGCTTTCAGCCCACTGTAGTCGACGAACTCGGTGGTCATATTGTAGTTGGGGAACTCTTACTAGTCGCCGACATCTTAAACCGGATTCAAGAATTCGTCTTTTTAGTGTAGGGACATATAAGAGAACTTGCATGCATAACATCTCTCTGAAGTTGTGGGACTGGAATAGTATGATTTCTCCGAATTGTTAACGTAATATAGCGGTTCTGGTGTTCGTTAGTACCACGCCTTCTACCACTTCGTGGTCTGTCTCGCACAGATTTCACCTCTAGATAGCGATTCCACATGCAAAAGACATCACTTTGAAAAACATCTATAGGCATCTAAGGCTACTATTCTTGCACGAACAAATTTGAGATATTACTCGGCGATTCATTTTTACACACTGAACCGAAATATTTAACTTGCCAGCGCCAACAAATTACAACACTGAAAATGTTATCTTAAACAAATGTCTTGATAATATTTTTTTGCTTCAAAAAATGGTATCGTTTTAACTTATAAACATAAATAAACATTTAGAGAAAAAATTCATTCCTGAAATTATCTTAACATGCCAAAATCAGAGTGATGCGAAACTTTTGAATCTATGTGTAATTTAAGAGATTTCAATACCACACCTTTTTAAAATCAAAGCTGTTGTCCATTCTCTCTCTAATATACCTGGTTCATATTACGTAATATAAAACACAAAGTCACGATCTCAAAAAACATAATTTTTTATATAAATCGGTTCGATGTTTCGTTTTCACTTGGGCTCACCATATTCAATAACTTAATAATAAACCAATAAAATTATACAATTTAAAAATAATTAAACCTGCATTTGATTCAGTATCAAAAAATCAATCTTACTACGTTTTTAAACATGTAAATATTAAAGTAAGAAAATAGACAACTATTAATCAAAATGACAGGTAAATCTGTACGTTCACACGCTCGGGATTTTCAAGTGAAGATTTTTTTATATTTATTTATCATTTACATTGAATGTGGCAAAATTAAGTTAAGAACATGTCGCATATATCGCGATAAACATCCGAAAAGGCCTAGTCATACTAGAAAATGTTGACGCTAACAATTTTCCTCCTTCAGTGCGCTTGTGTTTAGAACATACTTGAAAAAATAGTGCTTTCGGATCAATTTTGATGTTTTGAGGAAATTAAATATAGGTATAGAGCAGTAAATACTAGTTTGAAAGAACAATTAATGTCATCAAATTAATTAAAAATATAAACGTTGTTATATTTAAAATAAGAAAGCTTTAATTGCGGAATCTTTTCAAAATGAACCTTGAATTGTGACCACTTCGTACATTTTTGCCAAGTTTGAAAAATTGGTTGTTCTTTTTGCTATTCCGTGAAAAAAAAACTTAAGGTAAAAAGTTATATGGATTATTTCATCACTTTCATTTGCCAAATAATTATAAAAAGTCCAAATATCTCAAAAACTGGCAAAATGAGAGAAGATACATGTTCTATAAACTTTGCTTAGAATTTATAGGTTAATCGAAAAATATAATAAAATTACCATATTATATCTAGACATCGAAAGTTGACAGCTACTTCCGGTATAACCGGAAATTAGAGAAACATATATTACTTAAAAACAAAAATTTTAGTTAGAGCATATCGGTAAACCTAAATCTCCGAAATTTTAAAAACATTTTCAGTAGTTCCAAAGTTCTAATGCAAGCTCATCGTGAATTACCCTGTATATTATGAAATAAATAATTTGAGTGAAATAAAATTAAAAAATTTTACCCAATCAATAAGAGCGACGAAGATTTAGACCGATATTTCGATTGCAATCTATTTGAAGGCTAGAAGAACATATTATGCAAAAATATTACGTTCTTCAAAATATATAGGCCTATTATTTTAAATAATGTGGACCGCTTTGCTAATAAATTATCAAAATACATTTTAGGATTTTCTTTGGTTTTTATGTTTACGAAATTAAAGTGTTCTGCCAAATATATTTACCAAGGTCTTTACCATTGTATATAACAAAATATGTGAGTATTATACGGAGAAAACAATCTAGGTTAAATTTCAAATTTTCGAAATATGGAAATTCACCGGTAAAACTTATTAATTAGTAACAATTATACTGTAAAAATACCACACCTGGGCTCAGTGCCGCCCTTAGAGTTTTTGGCGCCTGGGGCAAAACTTACATTTGGCGCCCTCCTCTCCTCTTTTTCCAGAAAATACATCTGCTCATTTAAACATGAAAAACGAATTTATTGAAATCTAAAACAGCTTAAGCTTACACAACTTTTTAAAGTTGAATAAGTCAAATAAGTCTTATTCTTGTTTGTACTCATGATTTTTCACCTCTCATAGTCGATCAATAGTAATATCCTTGAACCCACATATTTTCTAGCTTTAGATCTTTTTTATCTAGCTCTTGCATTAAGCCCTCAGATAATTACTTTGCAGTTGATCTTTCAATGAGTAGGAAACCCAAAAAATGTTCATTACTTCTAACTTGAATCCCGGATTCTGATTAGTCTATGGAAACGCATCTTTCCATAAAGATCATTTGTTGTGTACAACAAGAATCACTAAATATATTTGGTTTTTGAACCAGCTTAATAATTTGAGACTTTATGTATCATTCTGTATAGTTTTCTTTAATAAGAACCCTGCTGACGTGTTCCTCCATTCTTGGATCAAATTCAGCCAATAACTGAATTAATTTTTAAAAATTGCCATTATTGTGCACATAAAGTACTTTAATAACTGATATGATGCTTAAAAGAGCTTCGTACTAATCATTTATTTCTGCATTAATGAGTCTTCATTATGCAGCGGGTATTGATTGACCATTTTGCAATCTTTGATTCAATTCTATCCATGATTCTAAATAATTAAAATGAGTTTGGGAGGTTTGATGATTCGTTTAGGCTTCACATACTATCCTCCAGTTGTTATAATCCCGATGGGAAAGGGCAGTGTAACTAAATGGAGCGAAAAGTCTACAGGAAAGCAGAATACTGAATCCTTAAAAACGGGATAGACCAACCATTCTCTTTAAACGTGTGTATTCATGCAAAATGAGCTGTAGTTTCATGTTCAATAGTGCTATTTGATATTTGATTTTAGTACTTAATATATAATAATATTGAGCAATGCCGCTCTTCACGATTTAATCATTTTTTCATTTCTTACAAGTGAAAAAATACATAATTGAAAATGGCTAAGACCGATTTGTCGACCTCAGTGATTTTGGCGCCCACAGATCGTGACGCCCGGGGCAGTTGCGCGGGTCGCCCTACCCTGGGACTGGCCCTGATGGGCTTAGTATAGCCCACCATTAAATTAAGGAATTTTTTTTGAATTTCCTAAACAGCTGATCGGTGATATATTGCTAGTGTCAACTGTCGACAAACCCGAGGTTTCGCCGGAATATCATCAACTTGAGAATGAAAATCGAACAAAATATAAATCCTTTACATTATTTTCACGTATACAATACGTTCTGGGAGTTTTATCCGTTCCTTCCTCCGCATCCTCTATATTGAACTATTCTTCTTTGTGAAATTTTTACGATATCATTGCAGTTTTCTGGAAATTTAAAAAATAATAGATAGAGTTCAATTTTCGACACTTTTATAGGATATCTCCGTAATTGTTAGTGCTATCAAAAAAGTAATGCATGTCATATGCTCTTTTTGGGTCAAACTTAAAATGGTAAAATCAAAATTTGAAAATTTTCGCTCGCTTAAGAGATACGGAGGAAAATCAAAAAATTGACAATTCCTAAATTACCCTATATTTTCTTAGTTAAAAGAGATACAGAACAATGTTTTATACAGAAGTTTATTAATATTGATTGTTGAATAATCTACCGTTTTCAGAATAAGTATACTGGGTCAAGTAAGAAAGTTATCGGACCTAACCTCATTTTTTTAAATGGAAGACCCTGTATATTTTAATCTAAAAAGATAGCATTTTAAACTATCTTTTCAAATTTATAACACACCATGGATGATAGATATCATAAAATTTTTGAAAATGTTGATAATTATTTTTCACAAATGAATATGTAAAAAAAGAAATTGACGTTAAATGTAAATAACAACTAGAATGTCAACATAGTTGTCTCTAGGATATTAGTTTTTGTTTCATGGCCTACTTTAGTTTAAAGTAATAAAGTTTAATAAATCGCCTAGGAAACCAATATCATCCATGGTGTGTTATATATTTGAAAGGAAAATTTAAAATATTATATTTTTAGATTTCATTTAAAAAAATGAGGATAGGTCCGATAACTTTTTTACCTGACCCCGTATACTTATTCTGAACGGAAGATTATTCAACAATCAGTATAAAGAAACTTCTATATAAAACATTTTTCCATATCTCTTTTAACTAAGAAAATATAGGGTAATTTTGAAATTGTCAATTTTCCCTCGTACCTCTTAAACGAGCGAAAATGTTCAAATTTTGATTTTATCATTTTAAGTTTGGCCCAAAAAGAGTACATGACACCTACATTACTTTTTTGATAGCACTAACAGTTACGGGGATACCCTATAAAAGTATCGAAAATGGGAGACCCTGTACCTAACAATGGAATAAATAAAGTTTTAAAAAAATGCAATACAAACCATAAATAATGGAATAAGTAGCACATATGCATTTATAATTATTTTTCGGTCATCTTTATCTCTTCAGTACGGTACATGAATTCCGATCGATTTCTTTTTAACGCTCAAATGACCGGAGAATCTTAATTTTGATTTTTCGGGATTCGTTCTTTCAGTGTATTTTGCATGTGTATAATTTATTGTAGATTAGTTGAGCAAACAGATTACTTCAATTTGGTTTGATCGTCAATCGATAAAGGCAAAGTGGTTATTAATGACAGATATTGGATGGGTGTGGGTTTGTTATATAAACTCGCACCAAAATTTCATTAGTCTCATTAGATTAGAGTTATTACACGCTTTATTAAACACATTAATATTATATACTTTATAAAATTTATTATAGAAAATCCTCTATCAACATAACATTTATTTATAAGGTGGAATATCATACATAATGTAGGAGCAATATAACATTAAAGATATATTATCTACTATAATACGTGTTGATTATATTGTCGATCATTCTCCTGTAAAATTTGAAATTACAACAAATGGATAATGCATTTTATGTGCACTCTACAAATCAGACCTGATTAAAGCTATTGTGACACCATAAACATAATAATATATAGGGTATTTCTTAATAACAGGCTAAAATTTTAGGAGATTATTCTTGGGTCCATTTTCAGAAAAAAGACTCACTAAACGTCTTAACTTTTGATATAAAGTGTATAAGGTTTTCAAAAAATTTCCTTTCTTATTAATATCTGTGATTTTTTTGTGAAATTTGGTACACTCTTTCTATTCGTCAAGAGACATTTTATGATGTATAACATGTTTTTTTATTCCGACCAGTGGCGTTCGTGCTGGAATTGCTTTGGTATTGGTATTTTTGAAGAAAAGAATAAATAATGCTAAATAAAAATTATTTTTGAAATTCTCGCTCCTTGCTGAGCAAATGTCCTCTTTTGATTTTTTGTCGTTTGACGTCCATTTTTGGGTAGTTTTACTGGGTATCTCCGTTATTAGTTTTTCGGTTTTCGCAGCACTGTGCTACTTTTTTGTCAAACAGGCGGTACTCAGAATTTTTCTGGGCCGCCTTGTTTTTGATATACGGGATGTTTTTGAGAATTGTGCATTTTCGGACACCCCCCATATCGCGGTTACCCCGTAACGTATCAAAAAGAAAGAAAATGTTCTTTTTGTAGTTTTTTACGTAGAATCCAGTGAAGTAATCAGATTTGTTCTACATTCAATAGTTTTCAAGGAAAATAAACAAATTTTTTTTTTTTAAATGGGTCACTCATATTTTTTAATAATATAATTTAGTTTGTAACAAGCTTCTCAAAAATATATAACGCTTTATTTTTAGTCATAGTATTAGGCTCGAAATATACGTTTTTCAGAAATATACCATTTTCTTTAGTAGGCCATGACGGATATTAAAAAAATACTGATGTGATTAAATATTAGACATAAAAATTGAAAATTTATTGAACTCTCTCATAAATATTGCTCAAATTGTCCTCCATTATGCCTTAGACATGTCACACATGGTTCTTATTCGCTTTAATGAATTAAAAATAATAAACGGCCGCGTTTGTAACTCCCTAAAAGCTCTGTCAATGGCAATTCTTAAATATGCCATTGTTTGGTACTGAATGGAATAAATTTTATTTTGAAGGTATCCCCATAAGAAGAAATCCAAAACCGATAAGTCGGGTTGGTGGCTATTCTTACAGGTCTATTAGTTCCAATCCAGCGACCTGGGAAGTTATTATCTAGGTAGGCCCTTATAATTTGGGTATTGTGAGTGGGTGCTCCATCCTGTTGAAGATGCAAGTTATTGAGATCAGCTAAGGGCACATCTTCTATGATTTCTGGCACAACGTTTTCCAGAATTTCCAAATATTTATTTGCATTAAGGCTTCCTTGAAATATATTATAAACTATTTTGCTATTCAATATAAAGCATGAAACGCTAACGCCAAATCTGCCTTGCCGTTCGATTGGCAATATTACATGCTGATTTTCCTGATACCAAAACCTCGTATTCTGTCGAGTAAACATGCCAGCACTGGTAAAATGAGCCTCATCAGAACATATAACGGTTTTTTTCAAAATTGTTTTTCCTGTTCAGATTTTGTAAATACCAATTGCAAAACTCTATACGGCGCTGTGCATCGCCAGGATGTATGTAAGTTTTGTACACGGTGGAATTTATATGGCTTAAAATTGTGTTCTTTTTCGGATTGTTTGCACTCCTGATTTAATTATTCCGACCGAACCTTTAAGTTTTCTGCAAGAACTACTTGAATTTATTTCAATTGAAGCTAACACATTTATTTCATCAGTCTCGCGATTATCCTTGTGGTAGATTTTATAGCGAGGTTTAGAAAATGAACCGTGTTCAATTAAATTTGATTTTATTCTTGAAAAAATTCGTTTATCCGGTTGTCGTCTTTCGGGATATCTACAAGTAATTTAAGAAAATTTATAAATTTCATAGAATTACTACATAAGGGCTTATATTTACCTATTCAAATACACTTCTAATGCTCCATCTGCATTTTCGTTATACTGGATATAACAATAAAACGAGCATGTCGTACTTCTCAAAGTTTACATGCTCTGCCATAATTAGGACAAACTGATTTTTCACTATTAATTAGAAATTTTAAAACAACTTAGAGAACCTGAATGCTCTGACAGAATTAGAAGATTTTATTATTATGACACATAGGAATGTGTTCTTTTGTTTATTTTTAATATCTGTCATGGCATACTAAAAAAAATGGTATATTTTTGAAAAACGTATATTTCGGGCCTAATACTAAGACTAAAAATAAAATGTTATATATTTTTGAGAAGCTTCTTACAAACTAAATTATATTATTAAAAAATATATAGAGTGATCCATTTAAAAAAGCAAATTTGTTTATTTTTCTTGAAACTATTGAATGTAGAAAACATCTGATTACTTCACTGGATTCTACGTAAAAAAGTACAAAAAGAACATTTTATTTCTTTTTGATACGTTGCGGGGTAACCGAGATATGGGGGCTGTCCCAAAATGTACAATTCTCAAAAACATCCCGTATATCAAAAACAAGGCGGCCTAGAAAAATTCTGATTATGGTATCTTCTGTTTGACAAAAAAGTAGCACAGTGCTGCGAAATCCGCATCCTTCTATCTTTACTAATAACGGAGATACCCCGTAAAACTGCCCAAAAATGGAACCCTGTACGGTATACGTATAGAAAAATTAAATTCATTCATTTGCACTTTGTTATGGAATTAGGTATTAACAAAGTTTTAAAAGGATCTAGTAGGGAAGAAGCAGATTTTGTTTGTAAACATAAACAGTTTTGACAGTGACATACCTAGTTGTCACGTATTTAAGTCATTAACGTTAATAAATTATTAAAAAAACATGAAAATCTTTAACACCGTATATCTCAAAAGTTAAGACGTTTAGGACATATTATGTTCATATGAAGTTTTTTTTCTGAAAATTAACCCAAGAACAACCTCCTTAAATATTAGCATGCTATTAAGAACACCCTGCATACTTGAAGTGAATTTTTATATTGAGACAATATTATTATTTTTATACAGGGTGTGACTTCATCATATGTATTTATTTTAGGTAATTTTTTGTTTATTCTGGATCAATTTTAAGTCAAAAAGTGTGATTATTTTTTTCGAATTTTATCAAAAATCCCGAAAAAGTTTGAACAAACCCGAACAAAAAGTTTTTTGTAAGCAAGCCAGTGGCGTAGGGTCCGTTGTGCCTCCCACATATGGTATTGTCCATATTCAGACTTAGAAAATATCAAAAAATTACTTGATCTAATATGTATTTAAAGAGTTCTTAAAAATGGTGCTCTCTTCAATTTCCTAAAATTTAAATCAAATCGATTAATTCTTGCCTTCAGTCGATATTATAGGAATAATCTGAAGATATACTCGTATAATAAGAAAATTACAGTTATAAGGATTTTGTGGTTTAGCAATCACAATCACATTTAATTGAATAACTTAGGATTGGCTCATCAAAATGTATTCAAACTCGGCACACGAGTTCACTATACCGGTCTCTTCAAGAAGTTAGAATGAAGTTTTTCTATAAAATGCACTAATAATATTTCACCTCAAAAAATAGATGGGATTTCCTATAATCCACTGAACGATGCACATGCATATACATATATACAGGGTGTTATGGAAATGACTTATTATATTTAAACCGGCAAATCTTGTGATGAAAATAAATTGAAGAAAAATAACCATAAATGGCGCTTTGAATTATTGTTCGAAATATACACTTTCTATGAAATCTGAAAATTTACGTGGCCGCTACTGAGGACGTTCGCAATCAATAGTTTATGAGGCGGTGTTGTCATATATTGCAACACAGATTTGTAAACGCACGTGGTCAGTTTTTGACAACAAGACGTCTTTGATCCGCGATATCACTTCTTTTTCAAACTTTTTAGAAAAAAATACTACAATTTCAAGGTACATACTCTCTTACCTTCGATCTTATAATCTGTTTTATAGTTAAATTACATAAAAAAATAAAACCCAAAAAGTATATTTGCAACAGAACCAACAATAGGTAATATCACACAAATTTTAAATCACATCACAATATTTCTTATTATGAATTATTTCACAACAGAAAAAAAATCGGGTAATGCTACAACTAACAAATCGTTTAAAATTCGTATATATCAAGCACGTGGAACCCTCGACAGCGTCATCCCATTCCCGAATCTCGAAACATACTGAAGCAACGATAATCGCGCGCGGCAGGTATCTAAGCAAGGGCGAAACATGCGATAAAAAAAAAGGATGTAGACTTTCTCTAGGACACCCTAGGAGTCACCCATTTAAATATAATAAGTCATTTCCATAACACCCTGTATAAACCTTCATTTTGAATCGTTTAAAACACGTTTTAAATATTTTTCAATTTTTCACATATTTCCAATATTTCCGAAACACCTTTGGAAATTTCTTATATTTCCATACCCATTCGAAATATTTCTATTCGCCACACTAACTGTTCATGATACGTACGACGTATTATTTCTTGCACCTACATTTAGATTAAGTTATATTCCTGCAACAAACAAATTGTTTTCAACTTTCCAGCTAATTCAATTTTCTTCTCCTGTTGTTTAGTTAATGAGTTTGCCCCAGAAAATTTAAATATAAATATTTGACGAAGATAATAAAAAAGTTTTGTAAAAAGTCGTCATGTAATGCATCCCTCCGAGAATAATGTAAAAGTTTTCGAAACTGCGTTTAAAATTTTTTCGTCAATTTTGTACGTACGTACAAGTTTTAAATTATCTATTCTTCGCTCACAAGATAATAGTCAAGGGCTTATCATAAAATGTTAAATAGATAAAGTGGACTTTTATTTTATTTCGGCTGGAATATCGTACAGGACCCCGCACGGACCATATGGGAATCGGCCCTCGGTTAGGTTAAAAATTTTGATACTCGGGGATATTATCCAAAAATCGATGCTGATCAAGAGTCTCCATGGGCCCGAGGTCCGAAAATGCGATCCCGGCGAGCTACCTTCATCGCAATCAAAATAGTATAGATGAGCAAATGCACTGGCAATAGTGTGTCAGGCTTCCATAGCTCCTATATTAATTAACTTAGGAATTTCATTCATATGCCGATTTACACTGTATTATATGGTGCATTTCAGGAAAATATTTTCCAATATACAGGGTGGCCCAAAAAAGTGTGGTAACATAATGCTTTCTTTTTTAAATGGGCCACCGAGTATTTTATTGCATTATTTAGGTTTGTATTAGGATGCTTTATTATTGCCTAAAGTTTTATTTCATTTGGTTATGTAGTTGAAGAGTAACAAATAAAAAATAAAAAAAAAGCTTTAGAGTCTGAGAAAAAAATTCAAAAAAAACTACCTAAAATAACTTTTTTAACCAAGGCGAGAACGACTAGAAATAACTTATATGCTTCCATTACAAAAAAAAATAATGCTTATGAAATCTACATCCAATAGCCAAATAATATACAGGGTGTTCCCTTTGAAAATCTGGAGAAAAATTATTTTGAAATGTGTCGTGTTTGAAACCTAATTATGAACACCCTGTATAAATAAACGTTATTATATTCGCAGTATCTCTAAACCTCTTTTCTTAAATTCTACTCAATGCCTTGGTTAAAAAAGTTATTTTAGGTAGTTTTTTTGAATTTTTTTCTAAGACTCCAAAAGTTTTTTTTTTTAATTTTAATTTATTACCCTTAAACTACATAACCAAATGAAATAAAACTTTAGGCAATTATAAAGGACACTAATACGAACCTAAATATGCAATAAAATACTGAGTGTCCCATTTAAAAAAAAGACAGCATTACGTTACCACACTTTTTTGGGCCACCCTGTATATTGGAAAATATTTTCTTGAAATGCACCATATAATACAGTATAAATCGGCATATGAATGAAATTCCTAAGTTAATTAGTATAGGAGCTATGGAAGCCTGACACACTATTGCCAGTGCATTTGTTTATTTTTACTATTTTGATTGCGGTGAAGGTAGCTCCCCGGGATCGCATTTTCGGACCTCGGGCCCATGGAGACTTTTGATCAGCATCGATTTTTGGATAACATTCCCGAGTATCAAAGTTTTTAACCGAGGGCAGATTCCCATATGTTCCGTGCGGGGTCCTTTAAATAAATAACCTTCAATTCTTATTATGGCGTTTTTACATAGTACGCGGGGACACTTTAAACTTAAGAATTTTGACGTGACTTATGCTTATTTTTTATAGAGGTTTTACTATCATGTAACTGAATGATAGCTATCTGTTACTGTGCGTTCATAGTACATGGCCATTCCTCATATACAGGATGTCCGCTAATTAATGGTACAAAACCACAGAATCCTTATGTAAAAATATTAGGATTTAATTATACTTACCTATATCCGAAAGCTGATATTAACTGAGATACAGGGTGTTCATTTTTGTATCTCTCTAATAACTTTGAGAGAAACCAACGATTTTTAAAAACATTTGGAAACTCTGGTTTTTTTAGGATGAGAAATTGATTTTTTGTGAAATTTTAATGTACATTGTAGGGGGCGCTGTCTGCAGCATTTTTCGCACATTTATTAGGTCATGATTTTTTTGTGCCTTAGTGTATTTAAGTTTTTAATGAAAATAATACTTTCTCATATTTATTAGGTAAAAAAGGTATATTAAGTTGAGGTCGCCCAGAGTTACCGTTTCGGAGATATGCATTTGAATTGCTTAGTGCACCTTTCCCAATTACTATTAATTTGCAAACAAATTTTTTTTCTTAAATGAAAATATGAAAAAACAAATGAAATTTAGAAATACAGTTGCTATGAACCCTCCATGTTGTTATTTGTTTGTTGATTATTATAAGATAGCTGTGTGAGAAAATGTTTCATTTTTGAGTTTATCGTAAGTTAAGTAACAATGCCGAGACACAATTTGTTTCCAAATTCAGAAATGCGGGATATGTTGTGTGTATACGCGCAGGAAAATTGTAATAGACGAGGTGCCCAGAGACGATATTCGGAACTCTCTCCTACAACCTGATTTTAAGATCTTCCAAAATATTTACGACCGATTAGGCGAATCAGGTATCTTTCGTCCTAAACGGAATTCCAAATAACTCACACAGTTATCTCATAATAATCAACAAACAAATAACAACATGGAAGTTTCATAGCAACTGCATCTCCAAATTTCATCTGTTGTCTCATAGGTTACTTTAAGAAAAAAATGTTGTTTGGCAAATTAATAGTAATTGGGCAGGGTGCACTAAACAATTTAAATGCAAATATCTCCGATACGGTTACTCTGGGCGATCTCAACTTACTATACCTTTTTTACGTAATAAATATTAGAAAAGTATTATTTTCATTAAAAGCTTAAATACGCTGAGGCACAAAAAGTTATGACCTAATAAAATTGCGAGAAATGCCGCGGACAGCGCCCCCTAACATTGTACATTAAAATTTCACAAAAAAATCTCGTCCTAAAAAACCACAATTGCCAAATTTTGTAGAAAAACGTTGGTTTCTCTCAAGGTTATTGGAGAAAAACAAAAATGAAGTTTCAATTTTAACACCCTGTATCTCAGTTAATATCAACTTTCGGATATAGGTAAGAATAATTAAACCCTAATATTTTTACGTAAGGACTGTGTGGTTTTTCCATGTACCATTAATTAGAGGATACCCTGTATATTGACACTCCACTTGCAGCGGTTATTTGACAAGCTGGTAAAACATTAGAGAGGCAAAATATTTATATTTTACTCTCGAGTTCGTTATCAGGAGAAGCAATGAAAACGATATGAAAAATATATAGTTTGTCTATGTTTAGATGAAACTCTTTTGAGATATTGTAACTAAAAATAGAAAAGTACAAGAACCGAATTTATTAATAAATAACTTATTTACATCTGCTGAATATGACCCTCATTTATATTAATGCAATCTCTATGATCTTCTATTTTATTTATATTATAACGATAAATTCACTGTGATTATTTACCAACATTTACCAACTCGTCAAATAACTGCTGTAATTGGGATGTCAATATATGAGGAATGAGCCTGTACATATTCTTCTTAATTTTAGATGGTGGTGGGCTCCATACACAGAGGCGGCTACAGGGTGGAGCCAAGATGCAACTAACCTACCAGGGAACAAACCAGAACATGTATATTTTAGCCATACCCCTTCAAATGAACTCGAGTCGCCACTAGTTTTAGATAGGTATGTATTTGAATTGACAAATTTAATTCTTAATTTAACAGTATTAATCTTAAAGAAAATGCACTAAAAATACAGCCTTGACCGGAGCATTATTTTTATTTTCTGTCCAGGTAAAGTGCCTCTTTTTCACAAAAGATCGAAAAATTTTATTAAGAAAAGTTGCAGAAAATTCAATATCCTGGCAGGTGGGCTGAATTTAAAAACCATCAGTGTATATTTTTTGTTTTTCATTTTACATAATATTCTCCACACACCCAAATTTCTAATTTCTTCAATTTCCTCATCGTTTGTCATATTAGCCTAGGAAATGAATTTTGGTCATTAAATATTATTTCCGAAATTATTTTTTCTAATAAAAATACATATTTTATTAGAATACCATGAAGATTTTTTTTCTGTTAGAGGTTTAAAAAAAATGCAAACAAATTTATGTCTGAATGATATTAAATTCATACGCTTGCACGATTTTGAAATCTGAACAACTTTTCTTAATGAAATTTTTCGATATTTTGCGAAGAAGAGGTACTTTACCTAAACAGAAAATAAAAATAATGCTCCGGTCAAGGAATGCTTGATTTCATAAAAATTAAAATATGTTAAATTATATTCTCTAATCAAGCAGGCCTAGATCCCAAATGATCAAATTTCAATTCGAAATTTTTTGTCATTTACACCTATAGGTTTCCTATAGGTATAGGTTTCTTTGGACACTCTGTATAGCAATATAACTAACATCAGTATTATGTATTTATTGTACTTATGTATTTTCTATATAAAACACTTATTTATATAATTGTCCAGATGCTTCCATAATTTTCTCGAACTTAGTACTATAACGACTTTTATCCATTTTGTACTGCTGGATATAATCTCAGAAAATGCGCTTTCCAAGCGAGTTATAGGTATAGAGGGGTTTTCAAATGTTCTTCCTAAAGTCGAGGAAGCGAAATAGATAAATGAACAAGTGAACTACGCGCACTAATTCTACATTTGGAAATCGGCACTACATCTACTACTAAAAATGCCATTGCGTTCTTCATTATCCTCAATGTTTGTCATACTTTATCGTCATATTTTTAAATAAAGATCAAAATTTTAATTTATTCTAACATATTTTTTCTAAAATTTTTTCTTTTGTCCGCCTAACACGGCCATTCCCGAGGGAATCCACAGCTTAACGGGGGCTTAGAACCATGATCCTCTATCACACGCTGCTCCCTCAAAGGCTATTAACCCTTGGTTTATCGCATTTCGATATGACCTGCCTATAGGGGAGTACTGGCCGCGGTGTTTGAACTACTACTTTAACCACGAAGTCATCAGAGCCTCCTATTAGTTAAAACACAATAACGTAGCTCAAAATTATTTTACTTATAATATACTTCCATATTTCATAAAACTTTTCGTCATTCATTATTCAAGGTCTGCTATGACTTAAAGCAACAAAATGGAGAAAATAATCTTCTTAAAATGATTAACTAAGATTTTCGTCACAGAACTTCAAGCGAGATATTTGAATATTCATGAAAAGAATCAGAAGACCGCAATAATATTTTATGGTAAGAGCAAATAAGTTTTTAATATATTTCGATTAGTAATTTCAACTACAACGCTTGTGTATTTTTGAGAGTTTGATTTAATACAAATTTTAAACTGATTTTACCAAAATTTAGAAGAATTGTCGGGAAAATTGAACTTTTCTTTAAGAAACTTAATAGTCTTAGTTACTTGTTTATGTATCATGTAGATTGAGGAATTTAATGACATAAGTATACAAAGTATAACGCTAATAAAATATAATATTTCTTTTTAAATGAAACACTGTATATTTTATGTGTTGTATGTACAAAGCGTTTTAAAATATCCTGCATAAAAAATTGTATTTTTATGAAATAAAAGACCCATCATACCTTCCCTAAATTTTCCCAAATGTTTTTTATATAGAATTTCTTTAATGAATTATATCCAT
This sequence comes from Barypeithes pellucidus, assembly GCA_963991005.1. Taxonomy (NCBI): domain Eukaryota; kingdom Metazoa; phylum Arthropoda; class Insecta; order Coleoptera; family Curculionidae; genus Barypeithes; species Barypeithes pellucidus. The sequence continues at coordinate 28,132,523 of OZ022556.1, forward strand.
TGACCTGTATCTATGGATACGTACAGGTTATGGAATGCGCAGTAAAAAGTTAAATTTTATTATAAATGGGTTGGTGTGCACGGTTCACGAGTCATATTTTTAAAGGCTGGTATGCTGTTCCTTAGACCACTCCGCCTGCACCCATGCCGGTCCACCAAAGACCATCGTACAGGACCGAAATCAGTCGTAGGGATGTAACGATATTAAATATCTATCGATACGTGGATAATAGGTATCAAAATTAATTACGGCCTTCTATTATGAAAGAAAATAGATTGTTTATTTCCCAGTAAAGGTCTTGATGTGCCAAAATATTGCCGTGTAATCATTTTCATTAATTAATTCGTTTTCATGCGCGAGGCCCAAGATTTTGCCACTTTTGCTTTTAGACTGTGGCTATCCATATATACAAGTCAATGATTTTATATCAGAAACGGTTGGAGATGGGTATAGGAATTGTTGAAATAAAAGTTACTTAGATTTTTACATAGTTGAAAATACCAAAATATATAGGGAATTCCATTTAAAATAATAATGTTAAGCATAATTTCCGGTATAACTGGTGATTGTTATGTCAAAATTCGAACAAATATCCTTTTATAATTCCCGATATTGTTTAATAGGTCACTCACCATGAATTATCCTGTATATAAGGACCCGCATTATTATAAATTAGCTATTTACGTTTCCTACAATTTATACTTTTTTCTTCTTCTGTTATTCAACTCAAAAATATTCCATTTAAAAAGTTTACCGTTTAAATCATTTTCTTTTCTGAAAACTTTTTTGATTATTTTTATTTAGCCTGGTTTACTTTCAAACAACTTTTGAGAACAATGGCTTGGGTATATGATATGATGTTAAATTTTAAATTATTGTACTTATATAAAATAATAATATAATCGAAGCAAATACGAGGACAGAAAGACATAGCTATTCGATTATCTACAGATTCATTTTATGATAACACTTGGTTTTAAATGAGAATCGAAAATTCTTGAAACATTTCCAAATAATCAATTTATGACTGGACCTTATTAAAGAAAACTAAAGTATCATTTTAAACAAAATTATTATGAAAATATTTTGCGTTAATTTATTTCCAACAACTTTCTCCCTCTCAGCTTGAGAAATAATTTTTCTTAATCTCCTGCCAGAAATCATTATTATTTACCTTCATTATTTGCCATGATCAATAATAGAGGTATCTGGCAAAACAAACTCTAAAACTTCTGAAAGCAGGCAACCCCATTACTGCAAGTTAGAATAATCTGACAGCAAAAATTCTGGGAAACTTCAAATCATAGGTAACTTGACTAAAATGATTAATAGAGCCGATAATGCACGTTAGTAAAGATAAAAACTACAGAAAATTTGTGTAAATATCTTAGTAGTGAAAAAAAACATCCCGAAGAATGCAAAATACATGCTTTTACACTTAAAAATTCCATAGATATTCTTGATAGGTAGGTAAACAAAGGCTCTAATAAATTCTGAACTTTTAGAGTAGAAATGTTATATGATTATTCAGTGATCTTCAACCACGGACCGGATGCAAATACCCTGATGGACATAGGAAACGACTCACTATAATTTTAAGTGCTTTTTGCCACATCATATCTTTTGAACCGCATAATAGATTTTGATAAACTTTTCACCGGTGGATAGCTCCACTATTTAGCTACACATTGGCAAAGTTAAATTTTTCCGTTCATTTAATTCAATATACGGGATCAAATAAAAAGTGATATTTTTTACTAAAATTTAAATTGCGACAGGGGGGGGGGGGGGGGGTTGTTCGGGTTTCTTCAGGTTTGTTTCAGGTATATCTAAGTACTTACCTACTCACGAGAGTAACTGTTAGTCTGTTTTCTACATTTTCCTTCTTTTGTCTTTTTATCTTTAAGAGTTTTAAACTTGTTTCTTCCAGAATATTACATTTTATATATACCTACCCACTGATACGTATGTACACATGATGCGATTGTCGGGTCAAAGATAACCATCAACCATGGGAAGGCGATGTGCGGCCGTTTCAAAATCAAGAGGGGGACCAACACACTATTGAATGGTTCATGATTATTTATTTAATCCGTTTCGGTTTTCTATTAACTTTTGTATTGCTTAATTTAATTTGTTTTTTTGTTGTCAGTTTATAGATTGTAGATATTGTCTGTGATATTGCTAAATAGCATAATTATTAATAAACCTTCTATGGTCTTGGACGCGACAAAAATGTAAGTTGCCTCATCATGTATGCGTACGTATGAAAATGTAATATTCTGGAAAAAGCGGTATAACTTTAAAATTGTTAAAGAGAAAAAGACAAGAAAATACTACTCTCGTGAGTATGTGAGTACTTACATATACCTGAAAACCACCACTGTCGCAGTTTAAATTTTATTTAAAAAAATATCACTTTTTATTTTATCCCGTATATTGAATTAAATGAACGGAAAAATGAAACTTTGCTATGCAATGTGCTACATAATGGAGTTGCTCGCCAGTGAAAAGTTTAGCAAAATCCTTTAAGCGGGTCAAAAGATATGATGTCAAAAAAAGTACTTAAAATTTTAGTGAGTCGTTTCATATGTTTGTCTTTCAGTGTAGAATAAAGTTTCAATTTTAGTTGGAAACCACTGATTTAGATTATGAGTGCTTAACATGACATCACAGTTCAGTCTATTTCGATAAGTGATGCGGCGATTGTTGTTACGTTACGATCAAGATTTCGATTAATTACCCAAATAATCGTACGATTAAACGGAAAAACACTAGGTATATAAATTTTTTATGGTAGCTATTTTCTATAGTATTTTTATTAGTAATCCGTACCAAAATAATGTTGTACACATTATTTATAAAAAACTATAGTTAATATTTCTAATCAATGTAGTATAATCAAGTAAATGCTAAAATATATTAAGTTGTACAACGAATGTAAGTGCACGGAACAAACTAATAGTAAAATTATGATAGTAAATATTGTATTGTACGATTTCTTATAAAATATAGTGTTAATTACGTTTTTCATTCGTACCAAAATAATATTGTAGATACACATAATTTATAAGAAAGTATAGTTATTATTTTTAATAAATTTAGTACAATCAAGTAAATACTAAAATATATTTTAAATTTTACAACGAATGTAAATGAAATTAATTTATTTATAATTATGGTTGTTAAATATTTTAAAATGTACGGTACATTATTGACTACTATTGTACTTTAGGTATTTTTTATTGTAAAAATTACCAAGTTTAAATGAAGAGTTGTAAAAATGCCTTTTTACAAGAATATAAGGGCCGATATTTCACAGTCACCTTAAGGTACAGATGACATAAGTCCTCCTTAACACAAGTTTGACAGTATTTTAAAGTTCTCGTTAACTCTCTTCTAATGGAATAGATCTTTAAGGACGTGGTAGTCTTCCACTTAACGAGTCAATTGACCCTCAAATCAATTTAAAATAGTTTTTTTAAGGCTACCATAATGGTAAGACTACCTTAGCTAAGGTCTAACTTAAGGTCACACTCAAATATCAAAAGAGCCTTAAATCAGATGCAACGTATCCCTGGAATTTCAATAGTCGTAATAGATGATTGGCAGACAACTTATATAGCGACTATATCATCGCTCGAAGAAGTCAAACGAGACAAGGCGAGGTTATCACTTGGATGGGTAATCGTTTGGGAATCCAACGTGTAATTTGTACAAAAGATTTTATTAAGTTTTACAAAAGATTTTAGTAAATTTTACGAAAGATTTTAGTAAATTTTGCAAAAACTTTTCTGAACGTTTCCTTATGAGAAGCGAGGGGAGTAAAAATGTATAAAAACCATGGCTGGAAGTATGTTACCATTGGCGTATTCAAAATAATTAATCAGATGGAAATTAAAAGCATAATGCTGATTCCGCAATTGGATTCTTCCTGAAAATTTAAAATAATTTTTTTTCTCAAATATCCTTCTGACGGGTATAAATCTTGTATGGCCTCGCCCCTTAGCAAGAAACATATAGCGGCTACAGCATTGCCATATATCCGAAGACAATAAAATGATATCTATTTTATTCATTTTTTATTTATTGTGGAAAATGATTATTTTACACATATTTATATTTGTCTAGGTTGATTTGATAACTCTAATCATAACATTATATTAAAATTCATTATATAACTGATAAGTTTAGTTATTTTAATTGGAAATTACATAATTCTTTACTGTTATCGATTTCTACAACGCAATTGGTCTAATTGCTTCTCCCATTCCTTCCGACGTTCAGAAACCACTGTACAAACAATACATTCGAATTAATTGAAACACGTGAGCATTTTCAGTTCGTTTACTTTAAAAACTTGCCGTTAACTTGTTTTACTCTCATATTAGTACGGCAGCCCGTTACCAAAATGTCATGTTATCACGCCTTCTAGTTAATGACTAACCGCTAGATTAATAAAAAATACGAAAGTTTTACTCGAGCGAAAAAGTTCGACAACGCTGCGCTTACCCATCAGAGTGATTTCAGTCCGTAAGAAAGCAGATCGTCTTTTTTTTTACTACACCTTGTCCGTTCTTGATGAAATCATATTAAAAATATAAAAAAAACATAAATTCATCGACAACGTATTGAGTGTTGCAAAAATTCCATAGTTTAAATAAAAATGTAAAGAAAAGGGGTATTAAAAAGATACAGCGCCCGGGTCAATTTTTTTTTAATTGTTGATAACACTCTAAAACATAGTAAATCGAGTCAAACGGACATTTTCCGTGTTGCGCAGCTACAGGGAGGTCATCGGAGTCGGATCTCGTATATGTATAATTCATGATCGCGATACACGGCGCGGCGCGTGCATGGGACGGCTTGGTTGTCTATAACAACTCGGCATCAGCTATGTCCCCATATTGCATTATTATTGATACACGTGCTGTGTTGACTCAAACGGTTTTGCTAAAAAATGCGTGTGTAAAAATTTCATTTCATATTTTCCCCCCATTAGCCACAATACACGATTTCTGCTTGAAAACGGACGAGGCGCGATAACTCGAACAGCGTTAAAAAATGACATACCTAAACCTAAGATCCAACACTGCGATTGCACGTCGAAGAAAATATCCGTTCTCATTTCTTTCCGGTCACGAATAACGAAAAATAACATCCGACAAGTAAAACGGACCGTTCCGTTCCATTCTTGTTAATTTCCTTCTCAAGTCCTTATTAAATTACCAAAAACTTAAAAAAACTTTAGGTCGTGATCAGTCTGAATGCCTGGTAACAGGCTACCGTACTATATCCCTATTAAATTTCTACGTACCATTGAATTTACTCGTCGGCAACAAGCCACTATTGAGCATAGACAACTTGATGGCATGGGGAATTGAGGCAAAAGAATTGGCAGCACTCAAATGCCTTTTCTTACGTGGCTTATCAACATCGTTGTAACGCGGCGTTGACCTTGACCGATGTTTCTTCTTAACTGTCCCTGAAGCCTTATGTTTCGTAGTTTCTGGATCACTTGACATATTCATTAAATTTTAATGTATCAAAAGTTCGAGATAAAACACGATTTTCGTTTCGAAATACTCTCAAGTATTTTAGATACAAATGTTTTGCACATTGTTCTTTGTGTATATAAATTATTCAAGTTATCAAAGTTGAGTTGATTGTATTCTATTGTTCACACTGTGCAGTTTACTGTTCCGTTGTTGACATCTTGCCACTGGCTTCCTAAAAAAAATAACAAAATATAATTAATCCATGTGAATTATTCAAAATTATTTAAGAAATTTGAACAAATTTTATGCCTAAATTTTGCGAGCTTCATAGATTCTTTACAGTAAAGTCTTCAAAGGGCGGAAATACGATCAAAGGGAGATATTTATGAGTTTAACGTAACAAGGTTCGGAACTAACGTTGTATAAGATAGATAAACTAATCACAGTTTGCTAGTGTAATTTATTGATAGTATTAAATCTGAGAGACTATACAGGGTATTCCATCGGGAACCGATCCGATCTACATGGTGTTATGGAAATGACTTATTATATTTAAATAGGTGACTCCTAGGGTGTCCTAGAGAAAGTCTACATACTTTTTTTTTTAATCGAATATCTAAATACTAAGGTAAAAACCATTTTTACCCACATACAGTCGCGCCGTTCCATCTGGATTCAGTTAGCAACAATGTGGGTCACTAGAGTATATTAACAGTGTAACAGATTACATCGCATATTTCGCCCTTGCTTGGATACCTGCCGCGCGCGACTATCGTTGCTTCAGTATGTTTCAAGACTCGAGGATGCGATGACGCTGTCGAGGGTTCCACGTGCTTGATGTATACGAATTTTAAACGTTTTGTTAGTTGTAGCATTACCTGATTTTTTTTCTGTTGTGAAATAATTCATAATAAGAAATATTGCAATATGATTTCAAATTTGTGTGATATTATCTATTGTTGGTTCTGTTGCAAAACATACTTTTTGTGTTTTATTTTTTTATGGAATTTAATTATAAAACGGATTATAAGATCGAAGGGAAGAGAGTATGTACCTTAAAATTGTAGCATTTTTTTTTAAAAGGTTAGAAAAAGAATTGTTAACGCGGGTCAAAGATGTCTTGTTGTCAAAACTGAACACGTGCGTTTACAATTCTGTGTTGCAATATATGATAACACCGGCTCAATAAATTATTGATTGCGAACGTCCTCAGTAGCGGCCACGTAAATTTTCAGATTTTATATAAAGTGTATATTTCGTACAATAATTCAAAGCGCCAAATAAGGTGATATAATCCGGTCATTAATTATTGAAAGCGCCATTTATGAGTATTTTTCTTCAATTTATTTTCATCTCAGGATTTACCGGTTTAAATATAATAAGTTATTTCCATAACACCCTGTATATGAAAAACTATTCATAGGAAAATTTTGAAAATAGGACAGTATGCTAATGTTGATGGTGGCAACTCGCTTAAAATATTATCAATATGGTGGCACTTCCAGTTATATCGGAAGTCGGCGTAAACTTGCTTATTTTAAATCATACCATATATATCAACACCATATATATTATTAGATTTTTGGATTCTGTGCAAGATTCTAGGCAAATTTTATATATCATGTCCTATACCTAAGTCTAAGCATATTTGACACATTTATGCGTTTATGTCTAAAACGATATTTTAAATCAATTATTAATTTACCCTGTTATGAATCCTTTATTTAATTTGGGTCGGATTTCTTATTCAAAAGGACTTGCTTTAATAGATTTTTATATGTTCAATTAATAATATAGGGTGTTCAAACAATAAGATTAAAAATAAAACTGAGACAACTGAACAAAATCTACATTTTCAAATAGAAAAATTCAGCATTAAAAATAGTGGTAAGGTTGTATAAGGCTGTCTATATTCCGACTTAATTATACTTACTTATACCTATTGGCAATTTAATATTTTTAGATGGCGATTTTGCTGAGGATTTTAAGTTCAGTTACTCATAGTTGGATATGACGGTGTTAAAAAAATATATGTCACATGTCCTAGTTATTATTTTATCACATTCTCCATAAAGAATAAATAAGTTTAAATAATCTTCGTTTGTATAATTTAACGGCATTATTAGTAATGTTCAAATGATAATCTGCTTCATACATGGTAACAACTACCCTTCCCAAGGTAACAACAAACAAACCTGAACAATCCACGAAAATCCATACCATATCCAAACCATACATATAGCCATGTATCAGCCAAATGGAATAAATTCTATAATAAATAAATGGGAGCGTGTGAGAAAAAACCATCGGTCACGTCGATTGGTATTTCTAGTTGAGCATTTTTTTCAATAAAAACGTTTCATACAGGGTGTATCATGTTATAATGGCCAATGCCAACTTTCTTATTTTATTGCAACACCCTGTATATTATTCAATTTTTGGATCCCTCAGAAAATTTTAGACATATTTAAGATAGGTAATTGTACAGGATGTCCCATTTTCGATACTTTTATAGGGTCCGTAACTGTTAGTGCTATCAAAAAAGTAATGTAGGTGTCATGTACTCTTTTTGGGTCAAACTTAAAATGATGAAATCAAAATTTGAAAATTTTCGCTCGCTTAAGAGATACGCGGGAAAATCAAAAGATTGACAATTTCAAAATTCGCCTATATTTTCTTAGTTAAAAGAGATACAGAAAAATGTTTTATACAAAAGTTTCTTTATAATGATTTTTGAATAATCTGCCGTATTTAAAATAAGTATACGCGGTCAAGTAAAAGAGTTATCGGACCTAACCCCATTTTTTTAAATGGAAAATCCTGTATATTTTAATCAAAGAAGATTGCACTATTTTCAAATGTATAACACACCATGGTAATATTGGTTTCCTAGGCGATTTATTTAAATTTTATGAGTACTTTAAACCAGAGTAGGCCATGAAACAAAAGCTAATATCCTAGAGACAACTATGTTGAAATTCTAGTTGTTATTAACATTTAACGTCAATTTCATTTTTACATATTCATTTGTGAAAATGACTTATCAACATTTAAAAAAATTTGATATGATATCTATCATCCATGGTGTGTGATAAAATTGAAAAGAGAGTTTAAAATGATATCTTTTTATATTAAAATATACAGGTTGTTCCATTTAACAAATTAGGTTAGGTCCGATAACTTTCTTACCCCGTATACTTATTCTGAAAACGGCAGATTATTCAACAATCATTATAAATAAACTTCTGTATAAAATATTTTTCTGTACCTCTTTTAACTAAGAAAATATAGGGTAATTTTGAAATTGTCAATATTTTGATTTTCCCCTCTTAAGCGAGCGAAAATTTTCAAATTTTGATTTCACCATTTTAAGTTTGACCCAAAAAGAGCACATACCACCTACATTGCTTTGATTGCACTAACAATTACGGAGATACCCTATAAAAGTGCCGGAAATGGGACACCCTGTACTTTAAATATATCTAAAATTTTCTGAGGGATCCAAAAATTGAATAATATACAGGGTGTTGAATTTCAAATATGAAAGTTGGTATTACCCACTGTTACACACACTGTTACACACCCTGTATGAAAAGTTTCTATTGAAATAAATGCGGAACTAGAAATACCAATCGACGTGTCCGAGCGTTTTTTCGTGCATGCCCCCATTTATTTATTCTAGAATTTATTCAATTTGGCTAATACACGCTGTACAAATAATCCAATTGCGACCTCTTGAATAAGTTCTAAAAGGAAGACGAACGCTTTTCCGAAATTGGAAATCTACGAAGATGGAAAAGGGCCAAATAAAATTATTTTCTAAATTTCTTAATAATTATATTAAAAATTTAATTAAATTTTTTTTCTGCAGATTGGTTCGAAGAAAATTCATTTTCTGAACGGTAACTTCCCAACATATAAAAAATCTACATTGTTAAAAATAAGTAATTATAACAACTGATACTTAGCAGAATCAGGTCTTTGTTTTTGATGCTGGTGGCATAATCTCCCAGCATCCCTAACAGCATCATTATTCTTTTAGTTTTAACTGGATAATTCGAAACTGCTTGATTAAAGGGCTGAAATGAACAAACAAAGAAGGCAAGCCGAAATTACCAGGCACTTTTATAAAGTATTTATCGTATAAAGCCTTATTTGCGTGTAGTTATTATTTAAGGCAGTAATTTTGGCTTGAATCGTTGGAACGTAAATTACATACAGGGTTTGTTCACGTGTTTGTTCCCCTCCCCCTATAACTTTTTATTTTTCATACTTGAGAAAATTAAAAAAAATTGCAATAGGGGGTTTTTCAAGTAGTATTTAAAAGGGCATCAAATATCATTTTATTATATTATTTTATTATTATTTTCAAATAATACAATGTTTATATAACAGAGAAGAAGAAATATTATCTACGGATACAAATAGAAATGTGTAAAGAGGTATTATGACAAATGCGTATTAGCTTTTCAATCCTTAAATGATAAAATAAATAAAGCCATCATCAATTCTCACTAGGGTAATGTTTAACTTTTCTGCTGTACAGTCATGATATAATATTAACGTCTAATAACGCAATATACCTTGATATTAAGCTTGAGATATTTACTTATTTCGGTGATCAAATAAACAAACGTATGTCACACATTTCAAGGTAATGTATTAAACGTAGAAATGTGCGTATCATGCAATATTAGATTGTGAAAATTTTTCAATAAAAAATAAAAATTAATATAACGGCGGTGGATACGTTAATGAATTAATGAAATAAAGCCCCATCTTTTTGATTGTTCAAGCACAAAAAGTATAATCGCGGAGATTGAGCTCAGTTTTGGCTATTTTGTGAACTCGAGTTGAGAAGAAGCCAGGACCGCGATGTCTATTAAAAAGTAAATTTGAGAAAAATGGTAAGTCTTTTTTGGAAGAAAATAGTATATTAAGATACAAGTTTCATAAGACATTATCTTAGAGCACGCGTTTAATTTAGAAAACGATCGTCGAAGAGGGGAGTTTTCTAAAGTACAAGTGCTATTATTGTCTTATGAACCGTGTATTTTATAATACATTTTCTATTTGGGCCTTTAAAGTCTGAAAAACTTTAAATAATATAGTAGATTTTTTCAATTTGAATTAATATTTTCTTTTTGGGTTGGCAATACTTCTACAATTTAATAAAATGTTACAAGTATGAAATATGCCATGATAGAAACAATTGAACATAACAAAGCTTCTTCCCATCCGACATAATTAAAAATAAATATATTATTAAAGTTAATAAAAATGAGTCAGGAAGAAAGTTGTACTCCGTCAGAAATACGAGAAATTGCAGAAAGGAATATGCAAAACTTTGAGTTATGGTGCGACCACAATAAAGTTCAAAATATTAAACAAAATAATAAATAATACTATTGAACAAAATATTGTGTCGACACAGAATCTGACAGGAATAACAATTAATGCCCAGGAGATGTCTACAGTAGCTATAAATATGAATATATAAAGTAATATGTATAATACTATATTGAATTAAAAATTAAAATAGTACTTTATTGAATAAAACTTTAGAAATAGAGCATACACTGGAAGATATTTCGATTATTTTTAGGTTATGTTGTCTTATTATTGTGACTAGAAATTAGTTGACGTACACAGTCAGCATGTTATATATTTCCGAGTATAGGTATTTCAGATAAATATCTAGTAAAAATGATCTATTTACAAGGTTAAAGGTTAGTGTTTTAAGTTTTCTATAAAAAATTTTTGTCGAATCCATAATGCCAACAAAACTAATTTCAACGAAATCAAAGTAAGTAACCCTACTTGCTGCCAACATAATAAAAATATTAATTCAGTTTCATAAAGTGACAGGTTATTAAATTTGTTTGCATTTCATAATGTAGCCATTATGAAACCCAAATAGAAAAATTAACGTTTTGTTACTCGCTTCCTTAAAAATAAGTAATAATTTAAATGACTTGAAATGATCATATGCTTAAAAGATGAAAAGGCTAATACGCCATTAAACTTGCTAGCGAATTAAGGCTTTTCGCTTCTCACTTAAAAAATAATAAAACAAATTGTAAATAACACTTTTAAAAATATGAGCTAAACTACTAATCAAATACTTTCAAAAAGGGTTTCTAATATACCACAGTTTTAGATTTTCAGTCAAAGTCACATCAGTCAAGGAATTGCATGCAGACTATTTAATTTATTTAAATTCGAGCAATTAGTTCACTTAAAATTATCTAATACAATGTTTATAAAACAGAGAAGAAGAAATATTATCTACGGATACAAATAGAAATGTGGAAAGAGGTATTATGGCAAATGCGTATTAGCTTTTCAATCCTGAAATGATAAAATAAATAAAGCCATCATCAATTCTCACTAGGGTAATGTTTAACTTTTCTGCTGTACAGTCATGATATAATATTAACGTATAATAACGAAATATACCTTGATATTAAGCTTGAGATATTTACTTATTTCGGTGATCAAATAAACAAACGTATGTCACACATTTCAAGGTAATGTATTAAACGTAGAAATGTACGTATCATGCAATATTAGATTGTGAAAATTTTTCAATAAAAAATAAAAATTAATATAACGGCGGTGGATACGTTCATGAATTAATGAAATAAAGCCTAATTTTTTTCAGATTTTTCAAGCACAAAAAGTATAACCGCGGAGATTGGGCTCAGTTTTGGCTATTTTGTGAAGTCGAGTTGCGAAGAAGCCAGGACCGAGATGTCTGTTAAAAAGTAACTTTGGGAAAAATGGTAAGTCTTTTTTGGAAGAAAAATTTGTTTAGTAATAGTGCTTAGAATATTAAGGGCCTTTTTATTTTTAAACTATATCATCCTTCTTTAAAAGTCCCAACAGTCATATAATAATCAAGTAATGAGATTTACGACTATTTCAAATAATTTACGCCATTAATCATGTATCTCAAGTTAGCCGGCATTAGGATGATTAATATTATAAATATAATTTTGGTCTCAATTGCTACAGTATTATTGCTGGAAACTTAATAAACAAATATATTGTAGCAGAAATATAACACTATTTACCAACTTGAAAGTAAATTATGCACCTATTAAACAATAACCTTTGCTTCTTATCTTTTAGCGTATGATATCAAGAGGAACACTATACAGGGTCCGCAAACGAAGCGTGGACGGAAGATTAAATCGTTATCGAAGACCTTATCAACAATACTGAAACAGCTTGAGATATTGGATTAAAAGCGGCATGTTTTAAAAATATTTTACATTATACAGGGCCCAAAAAAGTGTGACAACATAAAGTTATAATTTTTTAAATGGGACACCCAGTATTTTATTACATATTTAGGTTCGTATTACTATCGTTTATAAGTGCCTCAAATTTTATTTAATTTGGTTTTGTAGTTTCGGAGAATTAAATTAAAAACTAAAAAAAAAGTTTTGCAGTCCTGAATAAAAAAATCAAAAAAAACAATCCAGAACTATTTTTTTAACCTCGGCATTGAGTGAAATTTATGTCAAGAGGTCTAGAGATACTATGAATGTAATTGCGTTTATTTATTTTATACAGGGTGTTCATAATAAGCTTTCACAAACACCACATTTTAAAATAATTTTTCTCAAGTTTTTCAAATGGAACACCCTGTATATTATTTAACTATTTGACGTAGAATTCATAGACAGTTATTTTTTGTAATACAAGCATATAAGTTATATCCAGCCGTTTTCGAAATAATTATAAATATCATAAATTATGTTGTTTAAATAGAGTTTTTATTGGGAAATTTTGTTATAGGCGACTAGACCAATAATTGTAAACTAAAGCAAAAGTTCAAAATAGCTTCCTTTTACTCTTAGAGTTTACCGTATTTTAGTTATTTCGATATAAATTTTAAAAGCATACATTTTCGCTATTTTTATTATTTAATTTTATTTTTTATTCTTAAAGCCAAATAAAATTATTTACATTTGTTCAGTCGTCGAAATTAAGTACTAACTTACACAAAATGTCGAATTTTACAACTTTAGAAATGGCAAATATGATTTTTATACTAGGTGAATGTGCAAGAAATTGTGCCTCCTCGCGAACCGAGTGTATGCTGAAAGATATCCAGATATTGAGAGAAAGCCGAGACCAAAAACCTTCGAGACGTTGTTGCAAAGATTTGTAACACCAGGAAGCACTGCGTACACAAAAAGGACGATAATCAATAAATCCGTTATTAATGAAGAAAATGAATTAAAAGTTCTGTTGGCAGTAGAGGAAAATCATTAAATTAAGGAAGCTATTTTGAACATTTACTTTAGTTTACAATTATTATTCTAGTCGCCTATAACAAAATTTCCCAATAAAAACTCTATTTAAAACAACATAATTTATGATATTTACAATTATTTCGAAAACGGCTGGATATAACTTATATGCTTGTATTACAAAAAAAAATTGTCTATGAATTCTACGTCAAATAGCCAACTAATATACAGGGTGTTCCATTTGAAAAACTTGAGAAAAATTATTTTAAAATGTGGGGTTTTTGGAAGCTTATTATGAACACCCTGTATAAAATAAGTAAACGCAATTACATTCATAGTATCTCTAGACCTCTTGTCATAAATTTCACTCAATGCCGAGGTTAAAAAAATGGTTCTGGATTGTTTTTTTTTATTTTTTTATTCAGGACTGCAAAACTTTTTTTTTTAGTTTTTAATTTATTTCTTCGAAACTACGAAACCAAATAAAATAAAATTTGAGACACTTATAAACGATAGCCATACGAACCTAAATATGCAATAAAATACTATGTGTCCCATTTAAAAAATATAACTTTATGCTGTCACACTTTTTTGGGCCACCGTGTATAATGTAAAATATTTTTAAAACATGCCGCTTTTAATCCAATATCTCAAGCTGTTTCAGTATTGTTGATAAGTTCTTCGATAACGATTTAATCTTCCGTCCACGCTTCGTTTGCGGACCCTATATATTATTATATTAAATATCTTTAAAATACTAAATCTAACAGACACATGGATTTCGCAAACATGCGGTTCATCCCCTATCAATACCAACGTATGTTAATAAATTCGTGACGTGCGTATGGCCAATTATATTTTTATGTCTTTTTAAAAATATTTACATCTAAAATAGCGATAAATACCAAAAATGTTGACTGTAAACTGCTTCATCTAAAAAAAATTCTATACGTTAAAAGCAGTGGCGGATATATTATATTTTCTACTATAAAATTAAATTTTATACATAGGATATAATAGGACTAATAATTTATTCTTGTAATGTGAAAAATTAGAAAATAATCAAACAGACATAACAGTTGGCAATGTAAACAAAATATTAAGAGTTTTATATTTATGTCACTGGCGTTGTAATGAAGTTATGCGTATTCGATTATTTTATAATTGTATATTTAATTCTATAGCAGAAAATCCAGTACGCCACTGCTTTTAATGCATAGTATATTTTTTAGATGCAACAGTTAAACAGTTATAATCTTTGATGATTTGCATGTTCCCTATAGCGCATATTCCAGATGTAAATATTTTTAAAAGGAAATAAGAATGAAATTAATCATACGCACGCTACTGGTTGTGTCAATTTATTGAAATTGGTCGTTTTGCAGGATGCCAAATCAATCTACTTCTGATCCATTCAGAAATACCGAAAATATAAGCTTGTTTCCATTTTACGTGGGACACCCTGTATATATATATGTCTTAATTTTATTTGTGGTGTACACATGCTCGGAAGTAAATGACAATCATTTCGAACATATTTTAAAAATATATCAAAATATATTCGGTATAATTTTCAAATATATTTTTTATTAAAGAAACAAGTTTTGTTTCCTTGATATTTAAAAAAAAAATAATATTTAAACCATTAAATTTAAAACAATATGAAACAATCACATGCATTTTATTTATAAATTCAATTAAGAAACGCATTAGAACATTGTATTTTCAAGCAATCAATCACTTTTCCTCCGTATGGACATCAATATACAGCCCCTAAGTACAATTGTTTTCATAGCACACTTGAACAAATAGTATTTTCGGAATAAAATTGGATTTTTTGAGAAAACGCTTTGATATAGGTATAGGGCAGTAAATACTATTTATAAAGAACAACTAATTGCAATCAAATTAAACAAAAATATACAGGGTATTCTATTTAAAATAAGAAAGTTTTAATAGTTGAATTCTTTCACAATTAAACTTGAATTGTGACCACCCTGTACATTTTCTGCCGAATTTGAAATATTTCTAAGATTTGATGATCTTCTAGCTATTCGGTGAGAAATAATTTTTAGTCCAAGAGCTAAGGTAAAAAAATTATATGGATTATTTCATCGTCATGCATTTGCAAAATAATTACAAGAAGTCCAGTAACACAGTCTGACAAAAACATGTGCTATAAAATGTGCTTAGTATTTAACACTTGATCGAAAAATGTAATAAAAATTACCATGTTGTATTTAAAAAACGAAAGTTGGTAGCTACTTCCGGTATAACCGAAAATGATAGAAACATGTGAATATTTTAGTTAAAGAGAGGATATCGATAAACCTAAAACCCCAAAGTTTCAGAAACATATATTTAGTAGTTCTCCATAAACTTCTAATGCAAGCTCGTCGTGAATCACCCTCTATATTGCTTACAAATATCTCTCTACATACTACATTTTCCCCAAAATATAATATACCAATGCCCTAATTGGTCGACAACAAGCTAATATAACTGTCCCATCGATATCAAGCTACACGATTTATCAATTTGGTTATACAGATAACCCGATTCTGTTCGTGAAACGTTAACATATCTATCCCATTAGCGCAATAAGTTAGAAACTGAAGAGTTAATTACATTTCAACATTTTTTCTTGTGTGAAAAATCTGAACACCAGATTAATCCAGGGACGAATTTCAAATTAACGGGGCCCAAGCGATACTGGGGCCCGAGCCCCTAATATATTCTGGGGCCCAAATATGCCTGCTCATAAATTATTATTCTGTTTATTACACATATTACCAATTATTGCATTGATGGATTCTACTTCCCTGCGTTCTAAAAGTTTGCTGACGTAATTGCTTTTCGTAAAATAAGTGAGATAGTTTGAACACTTGCGATCAATTACTAAATATCAGGCATATCCTGTCTAAAATATTAGAAAAAGGTTTGGAACGTTAAATCAGCTGCACCAAGCCAGAAATCAGGTTTTCGGATGTGTTCAGTTATAAAATGTTAGAACTTTATTTAAGATAACAGTTCTTAGGATTCCAAAAGGGAGACACCCTTCTTCAAAATCCTAATTAATTAATTCGAGATCCAAAATCACCCAATTTATTTTGGTTGGAAATTTTGATTGCTTTAATCGCATGCCAAAAAATTTACTACACACACACACCACATACATACACGAACTCATACGGACATGTATGTTATCAGGACCCCTAAAACGTTGGAAAGATGCATTATCTTAAATTTTAATTGGTTTACAATACCTGTTCTTCTCCGTCCACTAGGTCGGTGGGACGACGCGGTTCCGCTCTACAAAACTATGTGAAAATACTAGGTCTGCGCAGAGCCGCCCTCTCCGCTTTACGGCCCTAGTAATCGAGTGTTTATTTACCTTCTAAAGGCCCCACAGATGCAGCACGATGCGTTCGTGGTGATACGAACAAATGAAGAAAAATGAACTTTATAGGGGCCTTAACATTTTAGCCTCGCCGCCCCACCCCCCACCGACTTGAGGACGCACAGTTCTATACTAGATTATTTGACACATTATAGTACTCGAAGAAGTATATCATTTCTAGCAACATTATTTTGTATAGAACTTGAAGTTAGGTCAGATCTGGACTTTCTGACAATTTTAATGAAAATACATGATGTTTTTATGAGTAAGAAATGAGAATTTGTATAATTTCTTAAGGGCGCTACTTACATATACACAAAACTTTCATTTTTACTTAGATTTTTTTGTTGCATTGTGGTTATTAAATGGAAATATCGCGAAAACGGAGATATGAAGATCGAGCTTTTTAGTTTAGAAATTGATCTTTTTGAGAATCTTGGATTAAAAATATCTACTTAAATCATAGATTTATTAAACCCAGTATATATAGGGCGGAAGATTAAATCTTTAACAAAGAATTTATCAACGATACTAAAACAACTTGAAGTCTTGGATTAAGAGCGGCATTTTTTAAAAATATTTTACATTATACAGGGTGGCCCAAAAAAGTGTGACAACATAAAGTTATATTTTTTTAAATGGGACTTGGTTTGAATACTTTCCAGCCTACAAATACAAACCCGAACAAACCCGAACAAACCCGAACAAACCCAGTATTTTATCGCATATTTACGTTCATATTAGTATCGTTTATAAGTGCCTCAAATTTTATCTGATTTGGTTTTGTAGTTTCGGAAAAATAAATTAAAAACTAAAAAAAAAAAAAAGTTTTGCATTCCTGAATAAAAAAATCAAAAAAAATAATACAGAACTACATTTTTAACCTCGGCATTGGGTGAAATTTGTGATAAGAAGTCTAGAGATACTATGAATCAAATTGCGTTTATCTATTTTATACAGGGTGTTCTTAATTAGCTTTCAAAAACGCCACATTTTAAAATAATTTTTCTCAAGTTTTTCAAATGTAACACCCTGTAAATTATTTAGCTATTTGAGGTAGAATTCATAGACAATTTTTTTTTGTGATATAAGCATATAAGTTACATTCAGCCGTTTTCGAAATAATTGTAAATATGTATCATAAATTATGTTGTTTAAATAGAGTTTTTATTGGGAAATTTTGTTATAGGCGACTAGACTAATAATTGTAAGCTAAAGTAAATGTTCAAAATAGATTCATTTTACTCTTGCACATTCACCCAGTATAAAAATCATATTTACCATTTCTTTGTGTAAGTTAGTACCTACTTAATTTCGACGACTAAACAAATGTAAATAATTTTATTTGGCTGTCATTATGACAATCTAAATAAAAAATTCATGGCAACTCGATTAAGAATAAAAAATAAAATTAAATAAATAAAAGTAGCAGAAATGTAGGCTTTTAAAATTTATATGGAAATAACTCAAATACCGTAACTCTAAGAGTAAAAGGAAGCTATTTTGAATATTTACTTTAGTTTACAATTATTAGTCTAGTCGCATATAACAATGTAAACAATGCTTGTATTACAAAAAAAAATTGTCTATGAATTCTACGTCAAATAACTAAATAATATACAGGGTGTTACATATGAAAAACTTGAGAAAAATTATTTTAAAATATGGCGTTTTTGAAAGCTTAATATGAACACCCTGTATAAAATAGATAAACGCAATTTGATTCATAGTATCTCTAGACCTCTTGTCATAAATTTCACCCAATGCCGAGGTTAAAAAAATAGTTCTGAATTGTTTTTTTTTTGATTTTTTTATTCAGGACTGCAAAACTTTTTTTTTAGTTTTTAATTTATTTCTCCGAAACTACAAAACCAAATTAAATTTTTTGAAATTTGAGACACTTATAAACGATACTAATACGAACCTAAATATGCGATGAAATAGTGGGTATCCCATTTTAAAAAGTATAACTTTATGTTGTCACATTTTTCGTTTTGCGGACACGGTATAACTAGCGCCCTCTAATATGAAACTCAAAAATTTCTACAAATTCTCATTTCTTACTCATAAACACATCATACCGTCAACCTTCAATCCGATTACCGATTGAACCGTTTTCAAATTTTGGTTTATTTCTGAAAATAAACTTTCATTTTCAACACATTGTATTTCTAGAACGAGAAACATTTTGAAAATACTTATATGACTTAATCGGTGTAGTGTGATGTTTATTATCTCCAGTTGCAGTATTACCATTTCTAGAGCACGAGCAGCCATTGTTTTACAGATACATAAGATCCAACCATGGTATGGAAATTTATTGGCCGCCCATATAAATTAAGTATCGCAACAGAAATAGGTAGATTATGTTCAATTTTAAGTGCTATTTACGCTGTCGAAGAGAGAGAGATGTACTATTTTGGAAACAGGTGTCATAAGAATTACGTACTCAAGGCTTATTCATATATTTAGTTAGTTTATTCAAAGTAAATTTTTTTGGCGCTTGAAAGAAATAAAAGTTAAATTCTTTCCTTCTTTATATCCTCTACGATGGAATGGGGGAAAGTAATCTACCTATTTCTCCTTGCTTTGCGATACTTATATTTTATATTTTATTCTTATTGCTTATTATTAGAATATGGACGGATAACAATTTTCCATACCTGTATAGGACGTACAATGATAAAAAAATTTAAATATAATATGTAATTTTCAGGAAGTTATTTTCTTATGAAATTATTGCCGCTTTTCCCCAACATAATAAAGTCATAACAAACATAAAATGTAAAATGCCTGTACCTTCTGAATAAAACAAAACAACAAAGTTTTGAATTCCAAAACAATCTTTCCACAAGGTTGAATTCGGCCTTTTGCAGGTGCGTTACGAATTCTTTTCTGTTCTTTTTATACGTCTGGAATAGAGGAAAATTGAATTACAAACTGCCTTTCATTTACAGTTATAAAAAGGGTGTAAGTATATGACATTTCGTAATTTAAAAAAATGTTCCCTAATGAAATTATTTCGTATTTTCTTTCTTCTGTGTTTGCTTTAAATATAATTTTATTGAAGCGGCTTTAATGTTTAAAAGTATTTTATTTAATTACCATTGAACTTGAGAATTGAAAGCATGACAAAAACTAATATGGTTGTTGGATTAATATGTTCCTCTCCATTAGACAGGACCAAAGAAGGCAGAACTAGAAGGGTACACGGGCCCAAATATTTTTTTTTACAAGTGCCTCGAAAGTGTCTCTTCTTACACTTGTTCTCTTCACCGAAAGTGGTGCTTTCCAGACCTCTCCGAGAGAGCGGGTGGGAAAGTATCGAAGCGGGCGGGAAAGATTTTTCCCGCCCGCTTCGAGGCACCATGTTCTCCTCAATAGTTTTTTAACTGATAAATAAATAAAAACAGAGATGTCGGTGCGGGATTTGAACCTGCGACTCTCAGATCGCCAGGCGTATACTCTGCCACTAGGCCACCGAGCCCTACATATCAACGATAATAAATAGATATTTACATTCTCCATGCGAGAGTGTTTTCAGAGTGTTTTCATGTCATGTAGACAGGAAAACTGTCTGAAGAATTTCTTTAATTATTTGGCATCAAAGCCTCGGAGCACTTGTAAAAAAAGTACGGCACATATCTCGTGCCGTTGGAGGCTTTTACGGACTCGGAGGCTTTACTCGTGCGCCGTGCCCTTTTGTGGTGGCGCAGCTCGGAGCGGCTCGGCACGGCCGTTTTTCTCGAATCGTCGTCGGTTTGTGCGGGTTATGTGACTCACCGACCGTCGAAGATTCGAAAGAGCCAGCCGTGCCGCTCCGATTGAATGTGCGCGCTCTTTTACGCGGCCCGAATAAGAATAGTCTAGGGCACTCTAGGGCAGGATACGTAATGTACTATTCCCGCCCGACCCGACCTGACAACCCAGAGTTTTAGCAGCGCGCCGTGCCCTCTTGTGGTGGCGCAGCTCGGAGCGGCTCGGCACGGCTCGGCACGGCCGTTTTTCTCGAATCGTCGTCGGCTTGTGCGGGTTATGTGACTCACCGACCGTCGAAGATTCGAAAGAGGCAGCCGTGCCGCTCCGATTGAATGTGCGCGCTCTTTTACGCGGCCCGAATAAGAATAGTCTAGGGCACTCTAGGGCAGGAGTTCTCAACCTGTAAGCCATGAGCTGATGACTGTTTTTCTGGTGCAGGTGCGGCCCCATATGAAAGTAACGACCTTCTATTTTGATCTTCACTCTGTTTGGCAAACTATTTTCTTTTCAATCTGGTGGTGGGTGTCTCCAAGGAAAGTAGAAAGTAACCACCTTTTTTGCTACTCAAGTAGTGTGCCGTGACAAAATACCAAACTTTGCGCCGCGAACCGAAAGGTTGGAAACCCCTGCTAGGGGACTGAAAGCTTGACAGACAAAGCACGGTCGGAAACCGTTAACCAAGTCCACCAGCTACTAATTTCTGATTGCCCCCCATGTTTTTTTAGTACCAGAGCTAGTGACTTCCACGATTCGAAATAATTTTAAAAGTACTGGTCCTTGATTGGTGCCTACGATAATTTCATTTTCAAATGAACATTTAGATTTTATGTATTTTGTGTTTGTAGAATAACGCACAAACACAACAGCTATTTTTTTCTTTTTCATGGGAACACTCCTGGAAACACTTTATGCTCGAAACATTCCATCAAGTCAAACGTCCAAAACAAACTACTCGTTTTAGATTCGTCAATAAAAACAATGTAAAATTATATACAAAGTTTGGACGTGTAGCCCGAAATTCATTACAAAATAATTATTATTCGCGTACATTCTGAAAACAAAGCGGATAGCCGAAAGTGTAAATGGTAAGCAACATAACCGACCGTATATTCTAACGCGTATCTTCTAATACTGACACTTGCAAGACGCACGCCTAGACTTACGTTGCCCCGGCGCCCACTGGATTGTGTGAAGAGATAGAGAGAAGACAGTGTGAGAAAGAAAATTAAATCTTCGTCGGTCTTGTCATTTGGAGTAGAGATGAGCTAATGTAATTTTTTGGGCTTTTCAAGTACAGTCGCAGTATTATCCTTACCTTAATTGATGGATATATCACTACTATCATTTTATTCAATTCTGGGAAGAATCTCGTGTAACACCATAAGACACGCATTTAAGCGATCTTAGTCCGTCCCCGCCGATTATTAGGATTCAAT
Source organism: Barypeithes pellucidus (assembly GCA_963991005.1). NCBI lineage: Eukaryota > Metazoa > Arthropoda > Insecta > Coleoptera > Curculionidae > Barypeithes > Barypeithes pellucidus. The sequence continues at coordinate 28,154,880 of OZ022556.1, forward strand.
TACCGTGACCGTGAAATATCCATGCCCATTTCTATTCCGAGTTTTGCACATATAATTTTGTTCGTTCATAGATAAAATGTCATTCTTAAATTGAAAGAATTGTATTTAAAGTGTGTGTTTTTAATTTAAATTAGTTAAATAAATAAATCTAAGCGAGAAAAAAAGGACCACAATTAAAACAGTTTTCCCGTGTAGTCTTTCCATGTGAATAGCTGCTATTTGTGAGGTTATGTCAGAGGTTTTTTCCTAAAACTTAGATTCTGTGTGGTTTCTGTTAAACAAATGAAACTAATAATTGTATTTAAATAAGTAAAGGTAAGAAAGCACGGGTCTTAAATAAAATTGCATTTTTTTTAAAGAGTTTTAAATATAATAGGAAGGTCAATGAGGTTTGACCTATTAACTGTCCTGTGCTTGCGACGAATTTGAAATCTGTGTGTAATATTACCCTTATTTGTTTTGCAAAACATCTTTCGCCGTCGGTTTTCTGGAATCATATTTGTTCATAAATGATAAAATTAAAATTGTTAAAATTATAATTTGTTTTCTAAAGAGTTTGCCGTGTAGATATGACAACACCGACCGTCGTCACTAGCGGCCATGTAAATTTTCAGATTTCATATAAAGTGTATAATTTCGCTTAATATTTCTAAGCGCCATTTATGGTTATTTTTTTTCCATTTTTTTTCATCTCAGGATTTGCCAGTTTAAATATAATACATCATTTCCATAACACCCTGTATAGGTAGAATTGTACAAGAATTGACAAGAAATTGTACAATTTCTTGTGCAATTAATATAGAAAAATATTGTTGGGATGAATTTTAAATTTATTGTACAATAAATGTCCTAGGATTCTGCGCATTAAGTCAGTGGTTTTAGGGAAAAGTTTGTTTTTTTGTTGGTAACAACAAAATGGTGGTAAGGATTATAACCTATCGAAATGTATTTTTATTTTTAACTAAGGTTTTTAACTGGTTATAAGTATTCATTGGTTTTCGATGTATTATTTATCTATTTTTTTTCGATGTATTATTTATCTATTTTTATTCAATAAAAATAGAGGAAAATTTGGGCCCCAATTTACTGTATGAAACTATACAAAATTAAATTATAGTACAAAGAATCGGGATAATGTAAAATAGCTTTAAGGAAATAAAGCATAATATATAAACTAGTTAATGCTTTGCCTAAAGGAATTTATATTGAAAACAAATACCTACATCAAAAAATAACTCTGATATAGTTTCTGTTTCTTATGAAAGCTCTAGTATAAAACGTCGAAGGTCATACCTCACAAACTGCTTTCACGCGATTTTCATTGAGAAAACGATTTTAAACCGTACCTATTACAAATCAGCGGGCATCCGACAAAAATATTTTTCACTGTCAGGTTTGCGTACACGAATTCACTGCCAAATAATTTTTAAACATGAAATTCCAATGATCGGTCCAGATAACACTCTCGCGAGTTTAGGTTCGTCTGAACATTAAGCTATAAATAAAATGATCGAACGGGAACATGGCGATAGTTTAATTTTGTGATTGTTCCATCTCACATTGATGGTAATGGCATTTTTATTCATTTTAATATCGTATAACGTTTTCCCACTCCTATTTATTCAAAGGATGTTGACGTGAAAATATAAATTAGATCTAACGAAAATTCGCCTTGATACGTTAAGGTCGAATTTACTGTATCATCTCTATTGTGCACTGAAGTCTTTGGAACATAGAATACGTTCAGAACCGTACTTGTTTGTGTTTGTTCGGGTTCCATTTTTTTCCCTTTTTTTTTATGGTCAAACACAAGCACTATAGGAAAAATCCTTTACGGCACTCTGGGAGTGGTGCGTGTGCGCAAAATGCGATTCACTTGCAGAGAGCGGTCCTTAAGAAAGCTAGACAATCATGCACAGAATCGACTGGGCATACCGTAGGATCGCACTTTACTTAGAACTCCCTCATGCCAAACATGATCAAAGGCTTTAGAAATATCCAGTGCAATAGCCCGAGACTCCCCATGATGTTCGATTGCGTTATTCCAAAGATGGGTGATATAGGCTAGAAGATCTGCAATTGATCTGGACTTCCGAAAACCATATTGATAATCGCTGATAATGTTGACGCCTTCCAGGTACTTTAGAAGATGTTGGTTAATAGCTTTCTCCATTACTTTTGATATAACTGAAAGCAATGCGCCGTCTTCCAGCACGATGGAAATATTCCTTGTTTGTACCATACAAGATCCATACTTATTTCTTCTTCTTCTAATAGTTCCTATCCGTTCCGGATGTTGGCGTTCACTTTGTTAACTGCGGCTCTGAACAACTGTGTGGTGGTCACTGCAAATCAGGTTCTGAGATTTTTTAACCAAAAGATTCTCCTTCTTCTTACACCTCTATTTCCATCCACCTTGCCCTGTAAGATATTTTGGAGTAACCGATATATGTTTGTATTTCTCATCACATGATCGAGGTATTGGAGTTTCCTTATTTTGATGGCGTTCTTAAATATTTGTATAGCTTTTTCCATTGAGAATGCCTTTCAATTTTTGTGGAGCTATCCAATTCTAAAAAAAAATTAGTAGGTTCCTATTTAAAATTGTTTTCAATTCCGGTAACACCGGAACCGAGAGGCAGTTGTTTTTTATGCCAATAAATCCATCCACCCAAATTCCAGCAGTAATAACTGAAATAAGGTATGTAAAATGACTTTGTGGTCACTCCATTTATTGAAGATTTTAGAGGTAAACGTATTCTCTGGCTATTCTTGTAAAATATCATACTTAGTCTATTGGTAAATTGTGATACGTTGCGTGTTGTCTGGAATGTGGACAATCAATTTGACCATGCACCAGTTTAAACAAAAATCTTCTAATACCAATGTATGGAAAAATTATTATTTTCCAGACCACCCGATAATACCTTATGCAATAAGGGCGTCTACACAGTAGCACTTAAAATACTATTTCAGATTGAATGGTACTACCAAGAAAAGGAAGCCTTATCCATTGATAGGATGTAACCACATGCAGACCGGTTTCGAACTCTTTTGTTCTCGTTAGTACAGGGTAGGTGTACATACCTATCACCAGAGAAGGCCTCGAATACTTCACGCTGTATTATCTTCGGTAGTCGAGAAGATACAGCGCGCTGTGTAGACTAAATACACCCTTATTGTATTATCGAGTGGTCTGCAAAATAATAATTTTTCCATACATTGGTATTTGATATTAGTATCACTTGAAAAATATAGACTTTTCACTTTTGAAAAATCTTCTAGTTTAAAATTTTCAAATTTAAAGTGACCCAATAAGAATTGATACTCACCGTCCACCTCAAATCCTTAGTACTACAAGAATTTTCCTCGAACATTTTCAAGACAAGAGATATCGATATTTCAATCAGGATTCTGTACATTGGTACAATATGAAAAGTATAATGCCTTTAAGGAAATAACATTAGTAAACCCCTTACAATTTCTCATAATAAATCCATACACTTTATAAGCTGCGGACATTTTGCTGACTGTAATTGAAGATAACACCTAGATTGTATGTATTGTACCTTTATGTATTTAATGAGTGATTGTTTACTGAACACCCATTACTATATTTAGATCAAGTTAAAGTAGTCATTCCAGCAAGATATGGACACATACAATTTTATATCTTCCGTAAATATTAATCGAGTTTATTTGAATAGCTAAAAGTCATTGATAAATAATAAAAGATTGAGAGATTGAAGGTACTAAATTGGAACCTTGAGGCACCTCAGAAGTCGATAATTATATCTGAGATAGAAGATCGTTCATTATAGAAAATAAACCGCTGCTTCTGTGAGACATAATATGATTAATATGATTTACAAAATCGTATCCTGCCAAGAGAAATCTGGTTTAGTTATGTCAGTAGAGAATTTAATTCTGCCAATCGCTTAAGAAAAGTTTATCTATAACGTTAACTTGTCCATCTGCATCAAACTCCTCAGAAAGTTCTCGAGTAATTACAAGACGGTTAGTTTAGTTGATTTAGTACTTATGAAACTATGCTGAGAGAAAGACAGAGAGCAATAAGAGTCTAAACGGCAGCGTAGACACGGTTAAGCAAAACCATTTCAAATACTTGAAAGAAGTTAGACAGAACTGATACAGTGTGATAATTATTTATTTATCTGACCGCGATCTCTCGACGTAAAGATGGTGATGATTGTAGCTTCAATTCACTTAACTATACCGGGTGTCAACTAGATTTCATATTTGGAGAATTGTTATGATTGGGTAGGATATATATTTTGAATATCGAACAAATGAAAGTTCCGATTTAACCGGAAGTGCTACGAAAATTGACTTTCATTCTCAAATGATTTTAATAATTTTAATGGAATGCCCTATAATAAGTACAAAATTGCAAATCTACATACATTTCTCGATATTTTTTATTCATACTCTCCTATGTCTCAACCTAATAGTTTTCGAGTTATCGATAATCAAACAATCTGCATTCCAAAGAGGAAGAATAACTAAACAATGTTAGGCTGTTGTTTCTAATATAAGGTGACTGACTATGACTTGTTTGCCGACATATCATTTGTTTTCCGACATCATTATTTTTGCCTACTTTATAAGAGGTTTTGTTGGAAGTCGGCTAATACCGACGATTTTGTGTTTAATTTTATCAAATTACTTTCTATTTCCTAATAGTTATCAAAATGGTATTTGTTAGAAGTTCTCGTCAAATTGATATATTAGTAATATACGGACATAGGGAGAATGAATAAAAAATGTCGAGAAATGTATGTAGAATTTAAATTTAGTACTTATTATGGGGCATTCCATTAAATTTATTAAAGTAATTTGATAATGATAGTCAATTTTCGTAACACCCGGTTGTGAAAGTGAAATTTTAGTGATATTAGTAAAGAAACTTAAATAAGCACATTATGTTTTTCCCATATTCATTTGTTTTTTGTCAAAACGTTATAATTCTTGATAAATTTAATACATTCAATCGCCATTTTCTCGACAACTGTCAGAGATAAGTATAGAAGTAATATGTTTTATATTTAGAATTTAATGTAGATAGAAATTTTTAAAAAAATACAAGGTGTTTCATTAAGAATTAAATAGGCAAAGGGGTTTTACGATATATCATTTTGAAGGTACTATCGAGTACATTACGATGCCAGAATACTACAGATAGAGCTACACTTTCTTGGATCATGGTGCTTAAAGTCAAAATGGCGGATTGGCGCATCTTGATAAAAAAAAATTAATAAGAAGTGAGGTCTCATTCATCATTTTAAAGGTCCCATCGAGTACCTAGGCTACGAACCCAGAATATTATGTCCCTATCGTACCGAAAGCAACATGAGGCTTTTTAAAAAATAAGATTTATCTACTATTTCCTTCTGATATGATTGTTGTTAAATCTAAACTAAGATAGCAAAAGAAAAAAATAGTAAATGATATTTTTTAAAAAGTCGTCATTTTGTTTTGGGTACGAATATTCTGTACCCCATAGGAACTTTAAAAAGAAAATTTATTGCAAGACCCCACTTTCTATTCCATTTTTTTATCATGATGTCGCTCATCCTTCATTTTGAATTTGCGCACCATGAAATATGCAAGAAACTGTAGCTCTCTGATTCCTACTACACTATGCCAAGTGGTATTTGGTTTTTTAAGATGGTAAATGAAATAAATGGTATAATGAAAAAATAATAACTATGCAATTTTTGAAACGCCGCGATTTATGAAATTTGGAATCTTTTCTAAATCGGCTGGAAATACCATTTATGTTTGTATTACAAAAAAAAATTCTTATGAATCCAATACCCAAATAATATAAAGGGTGTCCCATTTGAAAATATTGAGAAAAATGATTTTGGAATGTGTCGTTTTTGGAACCTTATTATGAACACTAATAAACACTATTAGATTTATAGTATCACTAGGCCCTTTGTTATAAACTCACACAATTTATTGCTCTTAAACTACCCATTCAAATTAAATCACAATTTAGGAAATTATGGAGAGCACTAATGCGAATGCTGGGTGTCCCACTTAAATAAGTACATTTGATGTTGTCACGCATGCATTCACAAGTTGTATTTGGTTTTTTAAGATGGTAAATGAAATAAATGATAATAAAAAAATAATAACTATGCAGAAGTAATATTCTGACACCGTAAAGTACTACTGTAATTTTCTTTACCAAGATGGCGCCAATACGCCATTTTGACAGTTAGCACTGTCATTCTTCCGTCAAAACCTTCCCCTATAAGCCACACCCAAATTTTGTAAAAAAAAATAGCAGGTCAAAAGTTATTAAGCCGTGTCCAGACTACGCACACTGTACACACGATACTAAGTAATAGGTTGATGGTTCGAAAGGTAATAGAATAGTAAAAAGCCGTACCAGCAGTAAAGGAAGAGTACTAAAAAGAGGTCGTAACTCTCATATGGGGGCCACTACTAGAGTGATAATGTAATTACTGAAATAAAAAAATAGTAATAGATTTGGGCAGTAAGGTAATAGGGTAATAGAATTGCTAAAACAGTAATAGATCTATTACGATTGTAATAGACTGGCAACGCTGCTCGCTGTGCCTGAGTATGCAATTTGTTTATTGTTTATATTGGCTTGTGTCGAAAAGTGATAAAAATGTACTACGTACATTAGTAATTTCGTTTTCCTATATTAAATATGACCACAGTTTTAGATCCTTGACGCATAGACGAATTAACATAAATATTAATATATTTTCACATCATATTTATAATAGGTACATTTTATTCTCTTGTTCCTTTATTATTTAGTGATAAAAATGTTACTTGCCAGTCTGTATTCGAGGTAAAAGCTGTTTATTTTTTAAGTCAATCATTCCTGCAAGTAAAGATATATGAACAGTGTCATATACAAAAGTTATTTTCGTAAATACTCAGTCATCGATCTATGCCAAAGCAGCGAAGCTTTAATTTTTCATTTTTCACTTAGAGAGGTATTAAAAAGTTATACCTGGAAAGTGTTATCCCGATGATGCGACATACACCTGCCATCAGTGGCCGATCTAGGATTAGATTTAGGAGGAAGGGGGGGGGGGGGGGGGGGGGGGAAGCTCACTGAAAACTTTTTTGTCAGACCACGCCCTAATATCGCTAAATTTTATAAATAATGTAAAGTAAATAATACTAGAAAAACTTTTACGGTAAGGTGTGTATGTCAAGTAGCTTTAACACTTAATTACAGTGGCGGCTCGTGGGAGTAAATATAGAGGAAGAGCCAAGGAAAATTATTCTTAAACACACAGACTATCCGTATTTTAAAGAGATAATCTTTAAAACATCGATAAACATTAATTAATTATTATTATTATTATATGTGTTAAATTAGTTGTTGTAGGTTGGGATGCATTATTTCAAGGTTATACGGCAGACCCATTAATATGTTCAACAAGATACATTTTTTATTTTTAAAAATATAATACCTACATCCTACATACAAGTTAGGATTTCATTCATGTGGTAACTTATACTTTATAATGGGGTGTATTTCAGATTAATATTTGTGATAACATAATGTTGAATTTTTTTAATAGGACCCCTAGTATTTCATTGCATATTTAGGTTCGTATTAGTGTCCTCTATAATTACCAAAACTGTTATTTTATTTGCTTGGGTGTTTAAGAGCTCTAAATTAGAAAATAGTTTTGCAGTCGAGGAAAAGAAAAATCGAAAACTATGTCAGACTTTGAACTAAAATAGGGGTTCATTAATTAATTATAGTTTGACTAGTTCTTTAACATAAAAAAATGTTATTTATGGCCAATAAATTATAATAAGAAATTAAAATTTATAATTTATGTCCACAGATCTTCTCATGAACGTATATACTTATGCACAGATCAAAATAAAAGACATTTTGAATATTTACTGTAATTTAAAATTATTAGTCAAGACTTGCCTGGTAATTAAACCACAGACATCATTTATGAAATTTGGAATTATTTCTAAAAGAGATGGAAATACCTTATATGTTTGTATTACAAAAAAAATTCTTATGAATTCTACATCCAATACCCAAATAACATACAGGGTGTTCCATTTGAAAATTATTTTCGGTAAAGGATGGACTCGTCTCTCTCCATGTACCGTTAATTTGCTATTAAATCCCTCTCTGTACTGATGGAGCGTGGAGGCCTATGCAGGATAATTAAATTCTCTTCAAGCTAATGAGATGTGTCCCCGACATCAGTAATTGAATAACAAATTTAAATTATTTCTAGCTGTTATTAAAATTTAACCGTTTTTTTTTCGAAAATGGTTAGGATTAGCGACATGGATGAAGAGTACTTAATTTATAGTCAATTGTTAAAGTAATGCGTCCAAAGTTCTTATCATACAGGGCGTTAAAAAAATGGAGAACGGATTCTTGTGACAAAATTTCAAAATTTTATAAACCTATTAGCGACCCTATAGATTTATTAGACTTAAGAGACTCTAAAATCTAAAATAGTATTTTAAAATATGTCCTGATTGATTATAGCTGTCTAAAAAACGAAACGTCAAATTTTAAAATTAATGGTAGGCACTCATTTTATAGAACTAAACAAAACTGAAATATTGAACTTTTTTCAGAAAGTATTCAAAAATTTTTTATTCTACTATAGTAATTGTATTTTTTTCCTTTTTTGGTGGCATGCTTTCGTAACAAACAGCGTGAACATATTAATTTTTTACAAGCTTTTACCAATAAGGCCGCAACTGTACAATTTTTAAGGAATCTATAAAATTGTTATCCCCAGTGACGCAGCCAGAAATATTTTTCGGAGGGGTTTTATAAAAGTTGCCCACAAAAATCCTATTTTCTACTCTACCACCTACGAAAAAGTTGAAAAAATTTTTCAACATTCGTGGTGATAAATACTTTTCACACAACTGTATTTGAACAGATCACAAATGTTGCCAATTTCACAGTAAAACCGTTTATTTAAAAAATAACATACTTTTGGGACCCGTGTAGTGAATTGGGGTGCTGGGTGGGGTAAGAGCAGTTGAGCATTATTGCATTTATCCGCTTAAAGGAGGGTTTTCGCATTCTTTGTATGAAAACAGCCTGTCCGCGTCCGTCCAAAGGAGAGTCCGCCCAAGAGAGGTTGATTTTCATGGAATCTCATATACCTAGTTCCGGACTTTGAAAAAATGTCCACTTAATAGAGATGCCCGCTTATCAGTGGTGTCCGTTATGAGAGATTTCACTGTATTTGTATTTTTTTTAATTGTAGGGATCCTTTTAGGTCTTTTATCGGTAATTCACATGTAAAGCTTTAATAACTAACGATATCTAACTCTATCTCTATAAATATTGAGGTTGGGATATAAGTTTTATTATTTTCTTGGCACGATGTATTCATCAAAGTTAAAATTGGGTTAGTTTTGGTTTTTAAGTATTAATCTAATTAAAAAATTAGGCACTCCGTTTTATCCACAGTACATAATAATTATCGTAAGCAAATAGGAGAAAATATATTATTTTTATTTATAACCAGATAAGTAAGTTAAAATATTCAATTAATTGGGCAATATTTTGTGGTCGTAGGAGGAATTGTGTACATTACTTGTGTGAAAGTGATTTTATCAAACTCAGCGAATTTCCGAACTCGGCTGGCGCCCCTTGCTAAATACCTCCTCGTCATTGGCGTAACTAGAATGATTTTGTAGGGGGGGCCTGGCCCCTAGTCTAGTCGGATTTTAATGGCAAGTGTCACTATGACGTATGTATGGCTTCGAACTTCGGAAACACTGGGGTGGGCACCAGAGCAATCTGGGGTGGGCACGGCCCACCTGGCCCCCCCTCTAGTTACGCCTATGCTCCTCGTTTAAAATCTACCACTTTCAACACTCGTTATGTAATGAACTAATAATGCAAGCAAACTTACATGATATGGCCATTTCTTACTCGATTGCAATATTCGCCTTCGGCTCATACACGGACTTTTATGTTCGTTAAAATCTGTATCATTCCATTCTCGTTATAGCGTTCTAATTTCTTTTGAAATAATACAGTAATAAACTGAAATATTCAACAGTGATCAGACGTATCCTTTGCTATCAAAGAAAAATAAATGTTTTTCGAAATGGTGTTTATATATGTGTGAAAAATGTCTTCATTATTTAGGTCAAGTGTGTTTTATTTTCTGGTCAAGTGCAGCCTATGGCGCTTTAGTCTGAGTTATGTTAGATTTATGATGAAATGCATTTTGGTTTGGTAATATGTAAACGAGGTATAATGAAGTTATTCTTAGAGTTCAGTACCAACATGTGAAAAATATTGTCTGTCTGATCGAACGAAAGCTATTAGAGAGACGAATCATAAAAAATAAAATCCGTTTATTTCTTGAACATTTTTTAAACAATGTGTTCCAGAAATTCATAATATACGGTAATCACCAGTACGTCATATAAATGCCCTTCCTATCAGTCTTTCTTATTGATATACAGTACATACATATACATAGTAATAATTTTGCATTTACATATTACCTAATAACAAATTTCTCATGGGCGGACACCTCTATTAGGCGGACACATTTAGACGATCCCGGAGAACCGAGAGATGTTTCACTGTACCGTCAAAATGGCACAAATATTAAAATTTAATTTGGATCGTAATCCGTATAATATAAAGCATTTTAAATTTCAGAATCAAAAGTTATATTGCCATGAGTAACTACTATCACCCAAAATTCAGAAAAATTCAAATTTCATTATTTAACTTCCAACTTTGAAACCCTGTATATTAATAAGGAAGGAATCAGGTCGGAAAAATATTTATATGAAGTACTGTCATTATTTCCACTTCCCATATACAGGGTGTTTCATAATAACATGCTGACATTTAAGGAGGTTATTCTTCAGTCCATAATGAACCCATGAACATATGTCCTAAACTTCTTAACTTTTGAGAGAGATTTTCCAAAAATTACCTTTTCTATTAAGTGATACTGCTCTAGATATTTTTGTGAAATTTGGTACACATTTTCTATTCGTCGAAAGACATTTTATGATGTACAGCATGTTTTTTATTCCGACCAGTGAACCATTTTGAAAAAGAATGGAACGCCACTTCTTTTTTTTAATAAAATTAATTTTTGAAATTCTCATTTCTTGTTGATCAAATGTTGCCACTTGATTTTTTGTCGTTTGACGTACAGTTTCCGTATAAAAAAATTAATTTCATTCATTTGTACTCTGTTATAAAAAAAAGAACAAACCCGAACAAACGATTGACGGACGCAATAGCCTTGGGGGGGGGGGTAAACTTCCTTGTCATAGACATAGACACAAGAGCCGGGGATTCTATGTGTAGAATCCCCATTCGTTTTATCTTCTGTCTGTTTCTGTTTTCGTTGTGACAGTTGATCGATTTGATATGTCCTGGTTAGGAAAAACAAACAACACAAACAGAAAACGGCATAGAAAAATTTCAGAGCTCTCCGTTTTGTTTTTCTGGAAAATTATTTACAATCCACCTAAGAATGTGAATTGTTTATTCTTTAAAGACTGAGAACCAAATTCGTATCCGCCTTGATGTAAGATCCGTGCTTAAAAGACATAAAATATCATAAGATAAAACATTAAAAAAATATTTAATCATTGATTGAAAAGATTATAAAATTGGTAAAACAATATCAATAAGGTTTTGTCCCATAAGGTGTTTTTCTAAATAAGAAGAAGTCAGACGGAGTAAAATTTGGACTAGGCGGCAGGTGGTCCATATTCACAGATGATGCATGGGTCAAATATTAGCTGCTTGGCAACCAGGATATAATCCTGCTTGGTCCCTAAGTTCTATGACTGTGAGCTTTCATACAACGCGGTGGCGGTTCTGCCACCGGAGCACATGCGCACGTGCATCCCCAAAACAAATAAAAAATATTAATTTATATTCATTGAATATTATTTATCGTATAAAGTCCGACCCTCCCTAATATTTTATCGTACCGTCAAACCAAACTGTATATTATAGGCTCTCGATCCGGCAACCGTGCCTCGGTCGAGGTTAATGACGATTATGACGAGACAATGCTCGCATGTGCGATTAAGTAGGCGGGGCATAATGCAGTTTCTCTGTAGTAACAGGTGGCGGGAGACAGCGGGGGATAGCGGGGCTATGGCGATTTAACATGGGAAAGGCGCACAATTTTAGTGTGCGCCGCGCCGTTGTCTGTTCGTGCATCTAGTTAGAAATTCGAGCGTGTATGTTTTAATATTTTAATATTATATATTTATTAAGTTAAAATGATAGTTTGACGGTGGACTATTTAAAAAATAACTTTAGCTCTTTGAGTTTGGAGCAAAAAATTGAATTGAAGAATGCGGGAAGACCTAAACCCGAAATTAATTTAACGCAGACCACAAAGGGTAAATCTAGGGACTTTATTGGAAAGTTTAAAAATTAAATATATGAAAAATAAATTTATAGAGGGTATTCCAAACTTTAATGAGGCTGTTATTGATCAATTTTCTACAATGAAGAACCGAAGAACGGACTTTACATTTAAGCACTATACACACTAAGGAAACCTTCCTTATTTTTCAAAAGTTATATTTCCTTGTATAAAATTAAAAAATGAATAAAAATATGTTTTACCTAACGCACTTTCTTATTACTTCTTTTCTTTCTACATTTAAAATGCCTAGAAAGTAATTGTTTGGTCGTTACAAACCCGAACAAAAATATTATTTTAAAAATAATTTCACCATACTTGTGAACCCCCTCTATCATAGGTCACGAGCCGCCACTGATACAACGATACCCAATTTGAAAAGGATATTGATAACTATTTTGAAGGACAGCAAGAATTATTGTCTAATGGAATAAAGTCGGAACCGCACAAGTGGCGCAAATGTGTTGAATTTAAGGAATATGTATTACCTTGAATCATAAATTCATTACGGAAATCGTCTTTTATTATTTTATTGTTGAAGAGAAAATTTTCAGCCCCACGAATTTTACTAAATATATGAATAATTTTTTTAATTACTTACTTAAAGTTACTTAAATACCAACTCTACACCTCCGACGATATTTTATTTAAATATAGTAAAGAATAGAGGTCATTGTTCTGTTAAATAATGATCTTCTACGTATTAAAAACTATACGAACATATCTCTAATAAAGTTTTATAAACGTCTCAACTTTTATACTACTTAATAGCATAATTTTAAAACTTTGTCAACTGATGTGTTCATCAAAAACTTTTTAAATATTAAAATATACTTACACCAAATGACAATCCACAATAAAAATATTTCACTCCGCACAAAAATAGCCGAACGTTTTAAAAAAATCGCGAGCGTATTTTTACCAAGCGCGAAGATTGGAGGTCCACGAATCTGGCACAAAATAAGCGGCCTGGATAACGGCGTCGCCAGAACTACCGGCGTCGCTATGACCTGGCGTCGGCATAAAATCAGCTGTTAGGGATCCTCCCCGCGCCCGGCTGACGCCGCCACGACGCTGGGATATATCAGTAAAGCGATCCGGGAGGCTGCACTATTTAGCTTGTTTTATTGGCATAGAGGAGAATTTTATTTTATTTACCATAAAATTTTTATTTATCAAAAAATTTTATTTTCAAGAAAATATAAACTACTTTGCTTTCTTTATTTTTATTCTATTATACATCATATTAAAATATTTATGGTTTTACTCTGAATCAGGACCATTCCTGACATAGATTACGAATTGGTTATTTCTCCTAAAAAGTTCGAAAAGTGTTACTTCCTTCCGTTGACTTGCTCTGTTCTGTAGTCGAGTGGAAAATACACTTTTACGCATTCAGTATAGTTTTTCCTACAGGCGCAAGAATATTACAAATATTATTAAAAAAATGCTTATAAAAGAAGAGATTTAGAGAAAAATATCAATATTAACTGTAGAATTTGAAGAGAACATAATTAATATTAGTACTAAGGACCAATTTTATAAAGTGAGTTTAAATCGCACTGTACGGTTTAAACCTCAGATTATTGGAAACGGCTCGACAAGAGCAACCATCCTGGTAATAAGTTAATCGGTAGAAAGAGTACCGCTTAAACTCAATAATATGATTTAAGGGCCAATTTTATAAAGTGGGTTTAAATCGCACTGTACGGTTTAAATCTCAGATTATTGAAAACGGTGATTTTATAAACTAGGATTGACAGCGAGGCTCGACTTAAGAGCAGCCATCCTGGTAATATGTTAATCGGTAGAAAGAGTACCGCTTAAACTCAACAATACGATTTAAGACAAGTATTATAACCCTAATATTTGAGTTTGTTTTTTTATTGTTTCTGGCTGCACAAATGGATATTTTTGAAATTTTTAATGATTTATTAACGGACGACGAAGATGATTTTGTAAATATTATTGAGCAGCCTAGACGGGAAAGAATATTTCGGATACGCCCCAATTACATAAATACCTTAACCGATTTTCGGTTTTTACAAAGGTGTAGGATTTCAAAAAATTCTGTTCGACAATTGTTAGGCCTCCTAAATCATGTTTTAGAGCGTCCGACAAACAGAAAAAAGTCAAAATCTAAGGATTAATTAACACCTTGTCTCACCGGATTAGCAACTTTACCATAGGCAATAAGTAAAGAAGAAATAGTGTTACCTTTTCGTACAGAATCCAAATTTTATATCAAAAATAAACGTGGCAACGCTGTGGGACGCTAAATTGATGTATAAGTGAAACGGTTATCTGATAACCGGACGCTAAAAACATCTTGGTGTGCAAGAACCCGCATATAGCGGACGCTCTATACACCAGAAAATGAACGGACGCCCAATTAAGGTTAAAGTGAAAACAGTAACCATATATTCTCCTTAGGACGCCGTACTCACGTTTCATGAAAAGACGCTCTATTGATATTGGGATTTAAATATATACATTTAGTTATAAGTGCCAGTTTCTTCATCCTCGGTTAAATTTAACATTTATAACATGCTTTATGTGTAACAAATCAAGTTTAACCAAGCAATAAAAATGTGGTGCGTAGCCCTAATTTAAAATAATTTGCAAAAATATTTTGAAGTCTCAATATGAATTTTATATTTTTAGAAATATTTTGAAGTTTCAAATAAATTTATTTTTCAAAAATATTTTGAATTCTCAATATAAATTTTATTTTTCAAAAATATTTTGAAGTCTCAATATGAATTTTATTTTTCAAAAATATTTTGAAGTCTCAAAATAAATTTATTTTTCAAAAATATTTTGAAGTCTCGACATAAATTTTATTTTTCAAAAATATTTTGAAGTCTCAAATAGATTTTATTTTTCAAAAATATTTTGAAATCTCAAAATAAATTTTATTTTTTAAAAATATTTTTAACATACATTTTATTTTACAAAGATATTTTGAAGTCTCAAAATAAATTTTATTTTTTAAAAATATTTTGACGTTTCAACACAAAGAGTTAGTTTCCAAAAATATTTTGAAAAGTTTTTAATAAATTAAATTTGTTGTATCATAAATTAAAATCAAATATTTTATTCAAAGTATCAAAATAAAATAAAGTAAGATTTTCAAATTAAATTTAAGAAAATATTTAAATTGATAATTTATTTTAAAAATTAATTGTAAGATTTTATTCATTGTAAAATAAAATAAAAAATAAATAAATTTAAATTCATATCTTGATCAATGATAATAATAAAGTTGTACCTTATTTTGGAATTAAAGTCAAAAATTTTCAAAACACAAGTGCTCACATACACCGATAACTTAAAACTAAATCTTAAATTTTTCCTTTGGATGTTTTGATGGGTGCATGTGATGTCACCAAACGTTTCCAATAATAATTTTTCTGCGTATTTATTCCATAAAAAGTTCTAGAATTAAGTCGAGCCAAGACTTTCGCACGTAGGCAATTGGGATTTTATTTACTTATTTCTATTTACAGAAATTGGAAAAGTACTATCAAGGCTAGATCATGAAAATATGGGTTGTTTTAACCTTTCTATGACATTTTAAGAACTGCGAAATATTCTAGAACCAAAGTTGACCCAAGTCTTTTCTCACGTAGGCAGTCGAGATTTTATTTACTTATATTTCTATTTACGGAATCTGGAAAAATACTATCATTTAAGAACTGCGAAATAAATTTTTCCTTATTGACTTCGGATAAAAATAAGTACCTGTGTACCCATAGGACACGTCACTCTAATGCGTTTTGTTTATAGGAAAGTTTTAAAACTCTGGAAAACATCGTAGAAGGATTCGAGAAAGATCTTGCTTTGACAAACAAAATACATCATGTTCCGCGAACCATTTTGGAGTCAGTTTTTAGTCTTTACTCAGTTTTATCTCAGTTTTTACTTAATTTTATCTCAGTTAGTTTTTAGAAGTTATTAGTTACCTACTCTTCAGTCTGAAGTCATGAGAAACAAATTATAGTTAGTACCGCGCGACGCGCCTCGGATGAAATTAAAGTCAATTCATCAGATTATTAAAAGGAATTATTATTTTTTTATAAAAGTGAGTGTTTCGTTTGAAAAGACAATGAATTTAAAAACAGCATTTGTTAACAATTAACTATGAATTTGGATGGCTTGTTATAATATTTTGTAAATTAACTGTACGAGTTAAAAAGTGGAATAAAATTTCAAAAGGATTGAAGCGTGTTTTCATAGCCCACAAGGATTAACTCAACAGCGTCAGCAACAAATAAGGTAATAGAACAAATAGGCCAACTTGATCTGCAGTGATTTGCCCTAATCAAACTTTGGGGGTTGTGTTTGTTCGATAGAGATAAATAGAGAGATAGGGCAAGCCACTACAAAAATAACCGAGCTCCGAGGATGAAGAAACCGGCACATTAGTATACAGTGTGTCCCAAGATCGAGGCATCAATAGGTGCGAGATGAGACTGAAAATGTTTGAGTTGAAAATGCACAACAATCAAGTAAGTATGCATTGGAAATTTACAAAAAACTTATTTTTTTGCTATGATAATTTGCATTATTTTCATTCCATCCTCCATATTGAAGAAATTGAAAATAATGCAAAATATCAAAGTAGGCATATAATTTTCAAATTTTGTATTCTTACTTAGTTTTATTATTTTATGGCCATAGTATCAGCGAAAAGAGCCTTTTATTCAAAAAGAAGCCTACTCCTACTCTGTGAAAAATATAAGCCCCTATTATAAAATTGTCATAATTTACCTGTAAGTTAATCCCCTGATTATTGTTCCGTTTAAGTATTAATTTAAATCCTAGACTTAAGATCACTTTATAAAATTGGCCCTAAGAGACAGGACATAGTATTATAACCCTAATATTTGAGTTTGTTTTTTATTGTTTTTGGCTGCAAATGGATATTTTTGAAATTTTTAATGAGTTATTATCGGACGACGAAGATGATTTTGTAAATATTATTGAGCAGCGTAGGCGGGACAGAATATTTCGGATACGCCCCAATTACATGAAAACCTTAACCGATTTTTACAAAGGTTCAGGATTCAAAAAATTCTGTGGAATAATTGTTAGGCCTCCTAAATCATGTTTTATTACATGAAAACCTTAACCGATTTTTACAAAGGTTCAGGATTCAAAAAATTCTGTGGAATAATTGTTAGGCCTCCTAAATCATGTTTTATTACATGAAAACCTTAACCGATTTTTACAAAGGTTCAGGATTCAAAAAATTCTGTGGAATAATTGTTAGGCCTCCTAAATCATGTTTTATTACATGAAAACCTTAACCGATTTTTACAAAGGTTCAGAATTTCAAAGGCGTCCTAAATCTTTAGAGCGTCCAACAAACCGATGAGTAAGTTATTCTCCACGAGATGGCATCATCAGACTTATATTATACAATATAGGTATAGGGTGTTGAAAGAAGGTCGGTACCCCGGAATAACTCCGGTGCATCCCATTGCAGCGGAAAATGTCTAGGGTAAAAATTGTTTGGTTTTGAAGAACGAATAGTTTGCAATTTAAACCACCCCCACCCCCCGCAACGCCGGGCGCGGGTGGTGGTAATTTAAGATTTTCAAACGGAACCCCATATTTTTTATTGGCGTATCGTGTTCTCGGACAAAAAATAAACATCTTTTTGTCCCAAATTTTTTTTTTATTTGGGCCCATCATTCACCAATAATCACCATGAGAAAGTGCGAAATTCAAGTTTTATCCCGGAAATACTCTTTTTCTCTCTCTTGTACTAAAAAATGCCCGTGGAATACAAACAACTTTTTCCACGGGCATTTTTTAGTACAAGACAGAGAAAAAGAGTATTTCCGGGATAAAACTTGATGTTCGTGCATCTAGTTAGAAATTCGAGCGTGTATGTTTTAATATTATATAATATCTATGTAAGTATTAAGTTAAAATGAATAGTTGACGGTGGACTATTTAAGAAATACCTTTAGCTCTTTGAGTTTGGAGCAAACAATTGAAGTGAAGAATGCGGGAACACCTATAAACCCGAAATTAATTTAACGCATACCACAAAGGGTAAATCTAGGGACTTTATTAGAAAGTTTAAAATTGAAATATATGAAAAAAAAGTTATAGAGGGTATTCCAAACTTAATGAGGCTGTTATTAATCAATTTTCTACAATTAAGAACCGAAGAATGGACTTTACGTTTAAGCACTATTGTGTAGGGTCGATAAATGTTGTGTACTTCGATAAATGATACTCGATATGATTTTAAACCATTTTATTTAAGGATTTAAACTAAAAAACACTGAAAATATGAAGAATGCCAACTTGTCAGTCACGTGGCTCGATTCGTTCTCGTCGTTTACTATTGTTCTCGTCTTGGTTGCGCCTAATGACGTAGCCGTAGATGGCGTAGTGGTATTAGACATCATTCGGTTTTCTTGATAACTCGTAGATGGAGGTAGTAGTATTGGACATCATTCGGTTTTCTTGATAGCTCGTAGATGACTTTAGTAGTAGGTATTAGTAGTATAAATATATTGTTACGAGATTTGCATGCGACGACGTTGAGATGCGACCGCTATGCACACTAAGAAAACCTTTCTTATTTTCCAAAAGTTGTATTTCTTTGTGTAAAATTAAAAAGTAAATAAAAATATGTTTTACCTAACGAATTTTCTTATTACTCTTTTTTTTCTACATTTAAAGCGCCTAGAAAGTAATTGTTTGGTCGCTACACAAAAATTAAATTTAAAAAATAATTTCACCATACTTGTAAACCCCCTCTATCATAGGTCACGAGCCGCCACTGATCAGAACCCTAGCCCCCTAGTGTGTTAACTAGCGCCCTCTACAAGATATTTGAAAAACAGCAGTAGATTCATGTTACTCGCCAGTCGCCCCCAAAAACCCCTAATTACAAATTTTCATGTCTATATCTCAAAAATAGCTTAGGCTATGAAAAAAATAGAAATTAGGTATATATGCTTTAACACCCTCTATCTCGTTAACGACCAGCATTTTACTAAGGCATGTTTAGCTCAAATATATTTTTTTCATATATAGAATATGTGCTACTCTATGGCGAATTCATTACAGACCACCCTGTATATTAGGGTGCAGAAATATTTTATTCAATAATTGACTATAGCCAGACAACTTCAGACAGAAAACAGCTTTCGTAAGGGTGCGTTTATTTTGGAGGTGCGATCAACGTTAAGAGAGGCGATACTCTAAGCTAGAAAATTATTTGGTGGTGATTATTATTTGGTCGGTCTCAAATACAAGAGAACGGGGTATTATCACATTCTTATAAGAATACCTTTTTTCGTAAAATGAATTTATTTAGCTTAACATAAGAAAGTACCTACATAATTCAATGTAGGTACAAATAAGTTAGGTTTATTTTTACTCCAATATCCCCTTTTGGCAATACTTTTTAAGTGTCGACATTTTTAAGATTGGATCAGTCACAGCGTACAATGTTTTTTCAAATTTCATATTTATATTGTTGATAATTTCGAAAATATTTAGTGGAAACCATTTCCAGAGTCACCCCTTCTGGGGGACTGTATACTGTATCTCGGTAATGAGGAGACAAAAGGCAAGATTTTATATGAAGTTCTAATCTTGTTTTGGCCCAATATACTTTTAATGCATAATTCTACCTTATTAGTGTAAGACACACTCTATGATCTAGCATATCTGTATATGTAACATTTCTTGTTATTTCTGTTGGCAACTACAGCGATTTCGATAATCATAGCTAGAGGACATACAGAAATATATGTATAATTAAATTTTTCCATACATATCACTAAACTACTTCCTCATAAACGTAGAACGTTTGTTTACAAATTACAAATTTTTGGCTGTGTCTGTACAATAATTTAATAATCAAATAATAATTAATACGGAAGAATAATTGGTCATCGCTTACGCGGGCCCCTTTATTTCTGACCAATCAGCAGCATTCCTCAATCCTGTTTACACCCTTAGCAAAAATAAATTATCCGTAAACGAATAGGGAGTTACTCCGTTTTCATTTGACGTTTAGATCAAAACATAACCGTACTTAAATCCAGCCAATTACAGGGAAAGACTTTGATAAGATATACGTTAATTTGTCGTACCCATCAGGAAATGTAAGTATTATAATTTTAAATTTGTTAATTTGATTTCTACTACTCTAAAGGTGTAGATATTTGTTGGGTTTGTATACTTTTTAATTTCCATACTCACCATCAAAGAAAATAATATAGAGTTTGTTGGGGCCAACCATCTGGAACCATTTAAGAGGATAAGATAACTATCAGATTTGATTTGTTTTGGAAATTATAATGCAAATATTATGTAAGAAAACGTACGTTGTTCCTAATTACTTCCATCTTTGTCTATTCTGAAATGTATTAAGATTTGTGTAGTGTTATAACGTATATCTACCTAATATTATGCAATATTTTTAGAGTAGAATGCCATTAACCCCTATGAATTAATTGGTTTATAATTACTTATGTTCAAATTCATTTAACACCAAAATTTACAGTCCACTGTAATATAAATGTAGAACTTGTAGAATATAAGCATCAATGTGATATTGTGAAGGTGTTTAGAGACTATAAAAATTTTTATGAAAGAAGATTTCAAATCGATTTAATGTATACAGTATGGGACAGAAATTCCATAGACATTGATGTATTGGCTAATAAGTTGGTTCATACATTGACAGATTTACTAAATAAACATGCACCAATCAAACAGGAAATTCTACCAGCCAAGTGGTCTAATAAAAAAAAAATGGTGGACACAAGACATAGAAAGAAACATTAGAGAACAAGATCAGTTATATTGCAGAGCAGGGATCACAAAAAATGTTGATGATTTTAATCGGTACAGGATACAGAGAAACAAGGTAGTGAATATGATAAGACAGCAGAAAATATATTATTACAATACAAAAATAGACAGAAACAAAAACCACTCAACAGAATTATGGAAAACAATAAAAAAGCTAGTGGGTGGCAAGGGTACCAATAGACAAAACGATATTTCCTTCAATAACATACTTGAGAAAAATCCTAACGTCATTGCCAACAAATTTAACACATATTTTGTACAGAGTATTGAAGATATGACAAATAGTATTAGCCAGGGAGATATTCAAGAGGTAGTTAGAAAAATAGGACCCATCGACACAGTTTCAAAATCTTGTCATTGATGGATTTAAGAGAAGTAGTGAAAAATCTTAAAAAGAAAAAAAAGCAGTGTTGATGGCATAGCAACAAGGATATTACAAACTTCGTTTGATGTAATTGGTGACATATTTCTGCAATTGAAAAATACCAGTCTAGAACATGGTACCTTTCCGGAACAATGGAAAAAATCGACTATAATTCCTATAGAAAAAAAAGCCAACGCAAATAAATGTGAAGAATATAGACCTATAAACATGGTGCCAGTAAAACTTCTTGAGAAGGTGGTAAATGAATAAGTCATAAATTATTTTGAAAAAAACAATCTCCTAAGCAAATATCAAGCGGGATTCCGAAGAGGAAATTCTTGTGAATGCGCTTTACAAACTGTATTGTTAAAATGGAAAACTGAAAGACCGAAACAGATAATTGTTGTAGCGTTTTTGGACTTTCGGAGAGCTTTCGAAACTGTAGACTGTAAGTTACTTTTAGAAAAGTTAAAGAAGTATGGTCTGCGTAACAATGTGACTAAGTGGTTTGAAAACTATCTAAAAAATCGTACGCAGGAAACAAGATATATGAATAATACCTCAGTGCCAATAGACAATGCGTTTGGTGTACCCCAAGGAACTATACTGGGCCCCAATTTGTTTATAGTGTACATAAATGACATTATAAAAGATATAAAGAACTGCCATATTCAACTTTTCGCAGATGATACCTTATTGTATTTTATAGGCAAAGATGTAAATAAAATTGTAGATACTATAAATGAAGAACTAGCAGGATTATTTAGCTGGCTGACACAAAATGGAAGTTTGAAGATAGACGAGACAAAATTTATGGTCATAAAAAGTAGGTTTAATGATATTTCAACCAAGAATCATGGTGGAATTTATATAAATAATGTACAGATGCAACAAGTAGAACAATAGCAATATTTGGGCGTCATGGTGGACGAGAATTTGATGTTTTCTCAACATGCCGAATACATAACTAAAAAAGTGGAAAAAAAAAATTCCTTCTGGGAAGAATGAGTTTTATTTAACCCACTGGACAAAACAAATAATTTATAAAGCAATAATACAGCCGCATTTCAATTATTGCACCACAATTTTATTTAATAATAATGAAAAGGATACGCTACAGCGGAAGCAAAATCAAGCTAACCCCATATTTACTAGTGTTAAAGTAATGCTATATATATAAAATAAAACATAGTTTATATCTTGAACATTTATTAAAAAGCACCAAATTTATATCAGATGTACACAGATGTGGTTTATTATTAAATTATTTGATATTTATTGAACTAGTCCAACATAAGTAAAAATGTAGAGCTTACTTATGAGATGTTATTTATAAAATTAGAAGAAATACAGGACCGTATCCCAAAATTTCCTGATGTTGTTCAAAAACCCTCGAAACGTCATTAAACCACAATGTGTCATACACCGTTGCATTCGGAAGAAAAAAGCTATCAAATTCCAATATCAGAAAAACAGGACCGTATTTAAAAAAAGAAAGTTGATGAAGACCCTTCGAAGACGACTCGTCGGATTACAAAACAATTAACGCTGTTAGATAGAGCGGAAAAAGTGGCAATGCAAAAGTGCAATTTACTTTAGAAATCGATCTCTGAAAACCGAGGAAAACAATAAAACGAGTTTTCAGAATTTCGTTTTTTTCCGGATATCTCCGGAACTATTCGGCATTTTAAAACTTTCTAAACGGCATATTATTAGGCACGTAAATGCGCAACTTTACCTCCATTTAACCGACTTCGTATCTCTTATGGTTTCCGAGATCCCTGTACTGGCCCTCCTTATCTTGGGCACGTTGTATATCTACATATAAAATATTTACAATATACTAGTGAGTAGGTACTATCATTGTAAGTTGCCGCAAAAACTGTTAGTTTTTACTTGAACTAGATGAATATGCTATAGAAGACTTTTTTTATGTCAAAAGAAAGATAGCATTGTGCAAAGTTAAATGTCAATATAGCTTACATTAGTTACTGGGAGTTTTAACCTTAAAACAGTCCGTTTTTTCTTCAAATTTATGAAGAAAACAGTGTTTCAGGTTGTGCTGTTGTCTTTAATAGAATTAGAACTGAATTAGGAAGTAAAATTTTTAATTTAAGTTAAAGTAGTAAGAAATGTAACAAAGTTCTAAAATACCCCTAATCCAATCAAATTTACATTTTCTGTATCGAAAAATGGCAAAAAATGTTTTTTTAAATTTTAGATGTCAAAACAAACTTATCTTCCTGATTGCACCAGTAAATGTCAGTCAATCCAACACGGAGATACAGTTACTGCAGCCATAACTAAACGAAGCATCAGTGACAGTGATTTATGTTCATATCTTACCTATACATGCTGTTGTTGTGAATCTGTGAAAGATTCTGATGGTCGGACAGCATTACATGTTGCAGCTTCATGTGGTAGAACAGATTTGGTTAGGTGGTTGGTTAATAATCGACATGCAAATATTAATGCTAAAGACAAAGAGTCAGGATATACAGCATTACACAGAAGCATTTTTTATGGCAAAATTGATACAGTTGTAGAACTTATAAAAATAGGTAAGTCGATGTTAGTAGTCCATAATATTAATAAATTCTTGTAAAACATGTAGTCTAAGAGGATTTTCAAAGAAACCTCTTCTATATTGTGAAAAAATTTTAAAACCGTATTTTTCTACTTTTCCACGCACTGTATGAACCATAAGTTACATTTTTTAGTAATTTTTTTTTATGCCTCTTATAAATAATTCTTATGACTAAATGTTTAGAGTAAAATGTATTATACAGGGTGGTATGGAAATGACGTATTATATTTAATCCGGCAATTAGTGTGATGAAAACAAATTGAAGAAAAATATCCAAAAATGGTGCTTTAATTTAATATGCCCTGTACATGACCTTATGTCAAACCAAAAATTACCACATGGTGCCCCTGTTCGGAAGGTATATACAGCAACATATGGCAGTGAATCTTGAACAGTGTTGTCATATCTTCAGGGTAAACTCTTTAGAAAGTCAATAACCGTTTGACAGATTTCAAGTTGTTTATTTTTCAGGGTACATTATTATAAACTTTTACGTTCAGTTCGCTGGGAAACAATCTCTGATTTATAAACTTGAACTGACTCGAACGAACCGCCGCGGAGTTTATAAATGGTCAGGTATGTTCTCATTTGTTCAATTCGAACGACACCCGTCAGATCTGGACAACTTAAAAGTTTATAAATGCCACTTACCCTTTAGAAAAAAAAAATGCAATTTTATTTACCTTTTCGGACTTATTTAAAACCAACTTAATTTATAAAAAACACCAAGTACTCACATCACAAAATCACATTAGTTTTCGCGTCACTTACTTACTTACTTACTTAATTTATTTATTTCAAAATCATGTTACATAATTTCCAAATAAAAATTACAAACACAAAGTGAAACAACGTCATCTTAGAATACCAAAAAGTTGCAATATCATTCTGTTACATCCTTAGAAAATCATCCAGATTATATGGCTCTAATTCCAATAAAGTCTTCCTGATTTCCATCTTAAACCGTTTTTCGCTGCTAATTGTCTTTATACTCTCGGGTAGTTTGTTATATAATTTCAAGCACATATAATTGGGTGACTTTTCAGTAAGAGTTAGCCTATGTATGGGGTAATTTACATTTACAGTTCTCGTGTTATGTTGATGACAAATTGGGGCTTGAAAACAATTTCTATTTTTAAAGAAAAACACTAAACATTCATAGATATACAATGCATATACTGTTAACAGTCCTGTGTTTTTAAAGATGGTACGACAAGTTTTCTTATAATCTAATTTCTTAATTATTCGGACCAATCGTTTTTGAATTACAAATATACTTTGAATTTGACTATCCCTGCCCCAAAATATAATGCCATATTTTAAACAGGATTCAAAGTTAGCAAAATACAATGTTTTTAAAG
Organism: Barypeithes pellucidus; assembly: GCA_963991005.1. NCBI lineage: Eukaryota > Metazoa > Arthropoda > Insecta > Coleoptera > Curculionidae > Barypeithes > Barypeithes pellucidus. Next base: position 28,180,497 of record OZ022556.1, read on the forward strand.
TTTTCTCATTCATGTATTTACCAGTAACACGAATACCATAACAAACAGCATTAAGTTTTTGTGACATACATTTGATATGAGCGGACCAATCTAAGAATTCATTAATCTGTACCCCTAAGAATTTTGTTGTTTCTGAAAAATTAATTGTATCTTGATCATGAGCAAAATCAACTGGCCTTTCCACCTTAGATAATTTTGTTCTAAAAAGTATAACATTAGTTTTATTTTCATTCAAAATAAGTTTATTTTCTGTAAACCATAGTGTAACCCTATTAAGAAAATTTTTGCACTCTGTGACAAGTTGATTGATACTTTTGCCCCCTAAAAGTAAATTAGTATCATCCGCGTAATTAACTATATCTTGATTGGCTTGAATTAGATTATTTAAATCATTTATAAAAATGATAAATAGTATGGGCCCTAATACACTTCCCTGAGCTATACCTATACTACTAGATAATATCTTTGAGTGATAAGATTTTCCATCTTTCGTAACACAGACTTTTTGTTTTCTGTTATTAAGATACCCCGTTATCCATTTATGAGCATTTCCTCTTATCCCGTACATTTCAAGCTTTCTTACTAGTATCTCTCTATCTAAGCAATCATATGCTTTTGACAAATCCAAAAACATACCTACTGCCAAATTACTAGCTTCAAGGTGATGCAGAACTGTCTGAATGAACTGAAAAATTGCTGTTTGTGTAGATCGACCGTTTAAATATCCATGCTGACTTTTACTAAATATATTACAGTTTGTTAGAAAATTTGCTAGTCTTGAACACATTGCCATCTCAAACAATTTTGAAAAACCTGTCAATAAACTTATTGGTCTATAATTATCCATTAATTCTGGATCACCTTTCTTAAAAAGCGGTTTTATTACTGCAACTTTTAAATTTTCAGGAAATATGCCGTATTTAAAAGAGTTATTTATTATATAACATAAAATATTCTTACATGCACTACTAGAAATCTTAACAATGGTAGTAGGAATTTCATCAAACCCAGAACTATATTTATTTTTTAGTTTATTAGCCATTTCAACTATCTCGTTTGTTGTTACTGGCTTTAAAAACATCGATTGATTATTCCTAGCAATGTTACAGTTATCGGGAACATGACTTAAATTCTTTATCAAATTAGGTATAACAGATATTAAATAATCGTTAAAACTATCCGCCACTGTTTCAGGATCTCCCTCGATTTCTATGTCTGAGTTATGGTTTGTTTTCCCTGTGATTTCTTTACAGATCGTCCACATGCATTTCATCTTGTTATCTGAATTGTTTACTCTATTGGCATAAGATTTTGCACGCGAGTCTTTTAAAAGTTTATCATACTCTTTTTTCTTATCTTTGTATTGATCATTATAGTTTTGTTGTTGTCTGGATAGTGTCAATAACAAATCTAATTCGCGTTTACAATCGATAATAACCCTATCCTTAAACACTTTTGAAACCTTCGTTCCCGCACTTAGCCTTAGAGGGAAAAACCGATTAAAAATAGTTATAAAATCATTCATAAATGCACACCACTGCCCATCAACATTCTTTCTATCAACCGCATAAACATTCAACCAGTCTTGCTCCTCCAAACAGCACAAAAAGTCATGTTTATTTTCATTTCCGAAAAAACGTTTGTAAATATGAGCATCTTTATTTTGATATTCAGATTCAAAAATGACCTTCTGCGCTGTGTGATCCGATATAAAATTTTCAAACACTAAAGCCTCTACATAATCAAAATTAGTAAAAATATTATCTATACAACTGGATGTACTACTAGTGATTCTTGTGTTTTCTAATATTTTTGGTTGGAAATTAAAAGAAGACATTAGTGATAAAAGCTCTGTTCTAGATTTGTTTTCTTTCATCATTTCAATGTTAAAATCACCCAGTATAAAAATAAGTCCTTTTTCATTGTAGGCACTAACTAAAATCTGTTCAAGCCTATCTAAAAATAATTTCAAGTTTCCATTGGGAGGTCGATATATAGTTATAACCAAAGCACTCATTTTTCCTAATTTGCACTCAACCGCAGCACATTCCAACGTGCCACTGATAGATAATTTGTTTGTTTTTGTTCGTACTTTGCACTTTGTATTTTGTCTAACATATATTGCTGTTCCACCATGCTGTCCCTCTTCTCGACAATACATAGAGCATAATTTAAACACATCTAAGTACCGTTCAATCTGAATAAGTATTTTAAAGTGCTACTGTGTAAACAAAAATACGCCACTTTTTGTCTGGGAAATATTGTATTTAATATCTAAAAATTTAAAAAATAAATAACACGTTGGTTCTCTCGATCAATATCGGCCGGCTTCTCTAAACAGCTGATTATGGACAATCGGGCTAATATTTAAAAATACTGCGTTGCCACTTTCGATGTTTTATAAGGGACTATCATAAATTGCTGAATTTCCTTCTATAATATTACTTTCCTGTATAATTACAGTCTCCGAAATGGCAACCGCGCTGGCTCTACTAGCGGAGAGTTATCGGAACGAAAGTTTGACTGGTCCGAAAGTGGACCAGACCCTTCATTTCAAGGGGTTAGTTCCTGTCAATTGTTAACATAATTGTTTCATTTTATCTTTAGTAAAGGGTTAATGGCTCATAGAAATTAGCGTTTTTATTATTGTCTGTACCCTGGATTCCTTAATCGCGTCCTGGGTTTACTTTCTAAGTAAGCTAAATATTTATTTTTATAAGAAACTAAAGTTTTACACTTTTAAACATTTTGGCAACATTGTGCCTGAACATCTGTCGATTACCCAGCTGGGCAATGTAATATGTTCATATATGAATGTGCCGAGGAGTTGTGTGTGGGTTTAGGGGTGAATTACCCCACTTTTTAAACGTTCGATTTAAAAAAAAATATGTAGTGCTTCTCTAGGACACCCCAGGAGTCACCCATTTAAATATAATACGTCATTTCCATAACACCCTGTAATTACAAAACACTTCTTGTTCCTTTTTTGTTTCAATATCTCTCTATCTAGTTGAATTAATTTCTACCCACTTTTTTTAAATATGGGCAGCTAAAGAAATTTGTTGCTTATTTTGTGATCCATCAAGTTTAATTAAAATGGATCAGTCGTCTTGGTGTTTTTGTTCGGATACTGATTAATATAATTGATTGAATATGAAAAAATCTTCTAGGTGCCAATTTAGGACTTCAAGATGCCAATGGTCTTACATTTCTAGAACATGCTATGGTAGATCGTTTTTGTCCCGAATTTTCTCTAGATTGTGGAGAACTTTTTACTTGGGGTACAAATTCTAATAATTCTTTGGGATCACAGCAGTCCAGAGCAATACCTGAAGCAATGGATATTTTTCATAAGGAATATCCTAACGAGAATGTGAAAATAATCCTAATAAATCAGTTTCATAGTATCATACTTACTGATTCAGGTAATTAATAAATGAGCAATTAATAACAATCTGTCCAATAGCGTACTATACTATCTCTGTGTTTACAATATTATGGACATATCCTGCTATTGTTGATACGCATACTTGGTGAGTCCAATAAGTCCCAAATCAGGTTGTCTACTACTATTTGCTTTTGTAAATTAAATAATAATTAAAAATTTTTATTTCTTTTTTAAGAAGAGGTAATGTAACTCCAAGTAGTTTAATAAAGAAAAGTTTAAATTTTGAATTTCATACATCTCTAGTGAAAAAAAACTATACTTACATATGTACATATCAAAAACTTATAACGTTGTCAAGGTGAATCTTAAAAGAGAAAAACTTATTAAGTATTTTCTAACAAGATTAAATTATGATTTTAGTAACATTTCAAAAAGGCTAATGAAAGTTTGAAACAATTAAGAGAGAAGAAAATTTGTGAAGAATAATTCATTAATAAGTTCTGAAAAAACTAGAATCAATAAGAAAAAACTATGGAAAAAAGGAAAAACATTATTAGTTTTTAAATTTGATTTTTGGATAAATTAAGAAAAAAATTTTTTAAAATAATTTAACTTTGTTTATTAAACTAGTGGAGCAGACTATGAGTTTTTGTACCTCTTCATTATTATACTCTACTGAGGGTAGGACTACTTTACAAAAAATTATTTTTTTATATTTAATAGTTTTCAAATTTAGACTTTGCTCAAAATCTTCAGTTGTTATTTAAATGTATTTTAAGTCGATTTTAGGAGCGGTATATTCTTGTGGCCATGGTCAAGGTGGTCGGCTTGGTTTAGGAATCCAGCATACTGAAGTTATCCCTAGACAGATAAAATTCCAAGTGCCCTCCAATATTCATGTTATAAGTGAACGCATTCAAGTTATCAGCTGCAGTATTGCCAGAGATCACAGTTTATTTTTAACATCGATAGGAATTGTAAGTATTTTTCGTAGGGATCACGCCAGTGGCGGTTTCTGTGCTGAAACGTGAAGCCATGGTGCCATGTTCCTATCTGATTTCCTCAGCTCTTCTTAAAAGTTATTGTTATTAATTTAACTTAAATATTCAAAACTAACTCGCAGTTTTCAAGGAAAAAACTGCAAGGGGGCAAGGGTCAACATTGATTTTATTCGCACCAATACATGATGAGACTCTTGACCACGGCCGTGTCTCGACCCTCATACAGATAACGCTTCGTAGCCGACTTGGCTCGTTCGCCTGTGCTTCCCCGTCGTAGTCGCTACAAATAAATTTTGACTTCCTTCATTTACTTCAAACAAACATGGACTCGGTATTTCTATCTGCTTTGTACACGTCAATGTGACATTACGAAAATAAACACAACAAAAAAGAGACGGGGATTCTATGTATAGAATCCCCATTCGTTTTATCTTCTGTCTGTTTCTGTTTTCATTGTGACAGTTGATCGGTTTGATATGTCTTGGTTAGGAAAAACAAACAATCCGACGGATGTGACTCGAAAGTCTATATTTTATCCAGTTTACGGCAGACTTGGCACAGTCTTACCATATTACGTTTAGGATTACTATTTTTTCCACAAACAATACTTAAATTTAACACACAAACACTGAGGAACCAAAAAGTTTTATTTAACAATAATGATAAATATGAGTTGTTAATCCGGTATAGCTTGTCGTTTGGATCTGTCGCTACGCGGTATCCGTAACGGGGAAGGAAGCCAACAGGTCATAGGGACAATCCATGGGCGTGCTACTAATATTTTAAAATTAAATATAAAAATACTAAAATCTATAAAACAATGTTGTTTATAAACTAAAAGTCTAAACAATCAGAATTTTTTTATGAAGAATGGGTTTTGGTCGTAAAATCAATAATAAAAAATTTTCCCCTTGACACACTGTATATATATTTGACAATAGGCCTTAATAAATTCATGTTTTCTTCTTAATTCGGTATTTAATTTGATAATCGTAACGGTTATTATTTTTGCAAGCAGTACAAAGTATTTTATTATATACAGGGTGTTATGGAAATGACGTATTATATTTAAACCTGCAATTCCTGAGATAAAGACAAATTGAAGAAAAATAGCCATAAATGGCGCTTTCAATTCATTGAGCGGTAAAAGTGACCTGACATCAAACCAGAAAAACACCTGTGTGGCACTGCGATGCATGTTAGCAATCAAGGAATTCTGGCCGGTGTTGTCATATGTACACCTTAAACTCTTTAGACAAAATAAAATAATTTAAACACTTTTCCATTCTGTAATATCTTTTTGTACAATTATTGAAGAACATTTACGACGGACTATGTTTTAAACAACCCGAAAAAACATATGGAATAGTAATAGCCATGTACGTCACTAGGTCAAATGACAATGACCTCTTGACGCCTTACATCGGCTGAGCGAAGTAGTCTGTTAGTTCAAGACCAACCAGCGGCCGGATACGTTGTGTCTCGTCGATCACCAACACACTCTCAGCGATCCGCTCTGTTTTTTCGGTTTACGCGTGTATCTTGCCCGTACATAAATAATCTTTGAATATTGTTTTTATTGACGCGTTTCTTCTGGACGTCAAATTTCTTGCCTGTAATAAAATCTAATAATCTGTATTATTGTATTTTCAAAAGCTAACTATCGGTTCTGTTTCACTATTACTGTGTGTACATAAAGTGTTTCCAGGAGTGTTCCCATGGAAAAGAAAAAAACTGATTGTGTTTGTGCCTGGATTTCCTCGCTCTTTAGGTATAAGGATAAATACAAGTAGGTAGAAAATAATTTATTTTTATAAGTTTATATGAAATTTCAGTTTTACATTAAGTTTGGCAACATTGCCATTGGCTCGTCATTTCCATAACACCCTGTATATTAATTAAATTTACATACCTGTTTTAAACTCTAGATAGAACTTTTCGATAATGCGTCTTATTACACTAGAGTCAAATTTTAATTTGTCTATAACTGATAAACGAGGCCTTTTCTTGTCGGGAGACGATAACACCTTTTCAGGATTATTTGTTTTGCTTCATCTTCCTTGTGAGTTTTTTTAATCACGCTAATACCAGCTCCTGCCCAAATTTAGTTTTAACGGCAAATTAAATGTATTATTTCTGGCTTCCTCATCACAAACATTATAAACATTAGCAATAATTTCCCGAGATTGGCCATGCAAAGTTTTTTCACGAATATATGCCATTGCAATACAAAGAAAAACACAAAGAAGTTTTTGTTACTATTTGCCCTTATTAATTATATAATACACGTCAACTCCACCGCTCGCTGCCGCTGGTCAAAAATCATAGCGCGTTTGCGCATAGCAGTGCCATGTGTCTGGCGTATGTTTGCGGAGGCGTGTCCAAATCAATCGCATATTATATTTTTGTCTCTGTTTAATGCTGTGAAACAAAATAGAGGCGGAAGTGATCCTATTAATCGACTGAATGTTTGGAGTAAATGCATATTCACATATTGTCAGATTTGCTAGTAAATAGGTAATTCAATTAATATTTTAATTTCGTCCCGTAATTAAAATTATTGAGGTGTGAACATATTAATTAAAACTCAAAATACCTCTGTTTTTCAGCCTGAATAATAATATTTTCTAACTTTTTAACTATTAGGTTAAATTCTGTATTCATAGCGGGTATAAATAATAAATTTCATAAAACTTATTAGATTTTTGGTAACTAATTTGACAACATCGATAATATCTCGTCTGCATTCTTTAAATAGTTTTGGTAGTCACAGAACGGAACGACAAGCTGTAGTGTCAAACGTGAAAGTAGGTATGAAAGACGGCCGTTCCAATAAGTGCTTTATAAAAAGTACGTTCCGAACGCTCTAAGGCGACTTAATATCTTTGTCAACAACAGAAAACGACAAAGAAAAATTATACTATTCCTCGATTGTTTTTCTGGAAAGTTACTTACAACCTATCTAAGAATTCAAAGGCTGAGAATCAAAGACGTATCCTCCTTGATTTAAGATCCTAAGTTAATAGATATTTTAAAATATTGACAGGTGTACTTGAGAAGGGACCAGTATTTGGTTATGATAGGCACTAAATTTTGGAATAAATTGGTAAAAATAATAAGTTGCCAGTAATAAATGAATGCTGTCTGTTTCAGATTTATTCCTGTGGGCTCAATAGACATCGCGTTTTGGGTATTGCACCTCCACCTGCAGAGTTGTTAGTGCCAAAACCACTTAAACCCTTAACTGATGAATTGTTATTTGTAGCCACTGGAAACTACCACTCATTGGTTTGGAGTAATACAGGTTTGTGTACATATTTTCTTTTTGTAATTAATATTATTATTATGAATACTATTACGATTTTCAAAATATTTTCGTAGAACCCAAGCTCTTAGACGAACTGTTTGTTCCTTCCGATGGGACATTTGACGCTCCCGGTTCCCAGTATTGGTTGTTACAGGGTTTCAAACTAAATACAATTTTTTATGACTAAATATACAATATTTAACACAAACAGGAAGCAAATTTCTAACTAATAGTTCTTATAATATGATTTTTATGATTAAATCCTATATAGTAAATTACTTAGAATATTGAAAAATTTGTGAACCACATAAAACACTAAATATAAACGCCCATAATGACATGTCAGTATGTTAATTTTGCCATTTCCGTCTAATATGATATTTTAATTTTGCCGTTTCAGTCTAATACACTGGAGTTGTATTTCATTTCTAAAGAAAAAGTCTGTTTTATCTTTTTTCAGAAACTGGCGAATGAAGTTATTAATTTTATGCTAATATGACAAGATTGTTGGTTATTACATGCCATAACAACCATTAGGTGCTTTGACTGGAGTATTCTGGGTAGAACCTGCTCCTGGACTAGTTTGAAAGGTCACTACCTGGAAAGTGGGTACTTACACTAATGTTAATTTTTAGGAGTATTTACATGGGGTCTCAATGCAGGACAGTTAGGACATCAGTTAAACAATGTTGCAGATGATAAATATATTCTGACTCCCAAAAGAGTAAAATGTATAAATTCGAAAGAAAATAATATAAAATATGTATGTGCAAGTACTGGAGCAACTGTTATATATACAGAAAAAGGTGATGTCTATGTTTTACATGAATATCAATGTAGGAAAATTGCTTCAAGGTTTGTTTATTTAGTTTTCCTATTACTATACAGTAAACTAATCATCCTTATGCTGAAAATTGTTATAATCGTTCATTATTCGCTAGTATTTGAGTAATAATTGTAACGGTTCTTTTAACCAATAAAAGCAATTTCCACAGAATTTTCAAAATACGTCTGCACGCATTTATAAATTCTTATTAGAAGTGAATTAGAATTGAAATTGGTATCATATGGAAACTTTTTTATTATTAATTTTAAGGCAAATAATTACTCTTATAAAAAGTTCGGCTTCCGGAGAAAATAATATTAACACATTCGATTTTGGGGTAGTTTATACAGGGTAATAAAAAATAAAAAATATATATAAATTAATCCTAAATGGAACTACCTGTAAGTTTTATTTTAGAATATGATTTGATTATAAAGTGGTTATTATATTAAAAGAAAATATTATATTAATATTGATATTGACGAAAATAATTATATTAAAAGAAAATATTATATTAATTGTGATATTGACAAAAATTAAGGCTATTTGATTATTATTGATTGTTTATTAGTAATACCTACATAGTGGTATGAAAATGACTTATTATATTTAAACCAGCAAATCCTTAGATGAAAATAAATTGAAGAAAAATAACCATAAATGGCGCTTTGAATTATTAAGCGAAATATACACGAATATACACAATCTCAAAATTTACGTGACCGCTGCTGAGGACCTTCGCAATCAATAGTTTATTGAGGCAGTCTCGAGGTTCAAAAGAAGTTCAGAATTGTAAACGCACGCGTTCATATTTGACAACAAGACGTCTTTTACGCGCGTTATCACTTCTTTTTCAAACTTTTTAGAAAAATAAAGCTACAATTTTAAGTACATATTCTCTTACCTTCAATCTTATTTTAAAATAATCCATTTTATAATTAAATTCCTCAAAAAATAAAACACAAAAGTATTTTTTTGCAACAGAATCAACAGTAGATAATATCACACAAATTTGAAATCGCATCACATCATGTATTATTATGAATTATTTCACAACAGAAAAAAAATTTGTTAATGCTATAACTAACAAAACGTTTAAAATTCGTATACGTCAAGCACGTGGAACCCTGAACAGCTTCATTTCATCCCCGAGTCTCGAAACATACTGAAGCAACAATAGTGGCGCGCGGCCAGTATCCAAGCAAGGGCGAGATACGCTGTGTGATCTGACATCACTGTTAGTATACTCTAGTGACCCACATTATTGCAAACTGAATCCAGATGGAACGGCGCGACAACATGTGGGTAAAAAGGGGTTTTACCTTAGTATTTAGATATTCGATTTAAAAAGAAAAAGTATGTAGATTTTCTCTAGGACACCCAAGGAGTCGCCCATTTAAATATAATAAGTCATTTCCATAAAACCCTGTATATGCAAAGTTAAATGTATGTGCTTCTTAAAAAAATTTCCTGTTATTCAAAAACTTCTCTGTAAATAGGATACTCATTCATTTACATTTCTTAAATAATTACTTATAATAGAAATAAAGGTCTGTCTAAACCACAAATAGAGAATATTTGGCCTTCTCCTTTTGTCAAAGTCATCCTTAGACACGTTTCGCCGTATCACGGCTTGTTGCAAAAACAACTTGCACTATGAAAAACAAAAAAGATTTTGAAATTAAACTTTACACCTAGTAAGGTGGTAATGCATGTTTAGATGTGGCTCTAGGGCGCATTCATCACACTTATACTTATTTTTATTTTAGGCATTACAACTTAGTAGAAATATGTGTAATAGGTGGGAAACTTAACCACACCCTCGATCCTGATTTATCAAATAAAAACCGAGATTTGACAGTTGCTGCTTTGACAAACACTGGTAATCTATTGTTATGGCAAGAATTCGACCCAGTGCTAAGAAGATGTGTGTTTTCGATAAACAGAGCGCTAAGTGTCAAACAAATATCAATTAATACTAGTCATCTTATTTTTGTATCAAATGATGGTGAAGCTTTTACTGGGGAAATTAAACCTAGAAAAAAGAAAACAATATCCACCGTGGAAAAGGATAAGAGTACGAAAAGCGAATTTCATAAATTTTTGGACAGGGAAGAGTGTGTTTCGGTAAAGTTAGAAAAAATTCCTAGGATTCACAGGGCACTTAACATTCAAAGTGATCCCAAGGGACATAATTTTGGAGTTGTACAAGTAAGTAGTGTTATTTTTGTATTTTTGTATGCAACGTGTCCAAGATAAGGAGGGCCAGTAAAGGGATCTCGGAAACCGTCAGAAATACGAAGTCGGTTAAATGGTGGTAAAGTTGCGCATTACGTGCCTAATAATATGCCGTTTAAAAAGTTTTAAAATTGCGAGTAGTTCCGGAGATATCCGGAAAAAAACGGAAATTCTGAAAAATGGTTTTATTGTTTTCCTGGGTTTTTTTGAGATCGAATTCTAAAGTAAATTGCACTTTTGCATTGCCACTTTTTCCGCTCTATCTAACAGCGTGAATTGTTTTGTAATCCGACTAGTCGTCTTCGAAGGGCCATTATCAACTTTCTTTTTTATATACGGTCCTGTTTTCCTGATATTGCAATTTGAGAGCTTTTTTCTCCCGAATGCAACGATGTATGATACATTATGGTTTAATGACGTTTCGAGGGTTTTTGAACAGCATCAGGATATTTTGGAATACGGTCCTGTCTTTCTCCTAATTTTATAAATAATATCTCATAATTTTTGACTTATGTTGGACTAGTTCAATAAATAACAAATAATTTAATAATAAGCCAGAAATAAGTGAACAAAAATCATTCCAAAATAGTAATTAAACGAACAACGAAAAAGTAAGGAACTACATAATCAGGTATTCAAAATGATTTCCGTTATTCTCTAAGCACAAATAACATTTTCTAACTGCTAACAGTTTTTTTGAGATAAAATAAAACATGGGATAGAATATCAAACTTTTCAGCATTTGCAAAATTATGTTCCATATTTTCTGGAAAATAGAAAACCTCTTAAAACGCTCTCAAACTATCACAATGGGAATGTCAAGTGAAACAAACCACGCGTCACCATCTTAATTTTTTTGTTTCAAACGCCTACTTTTCTTTTAAATCCCGAATCAACAGAAGTTTGAAATAATGTTTCTGTATTTTGTTCACTTACCTATTTGTGGTTTATTATTAAATTATTTGTTAGTTATTGAACTAGTCCAACATAAGTAAAAATTTATAGCTTACTTATGACATATTATTTATAAAATTAGGAGAAATCAGGACCGTATCCCAAAATATCCTGATGTTGTTTAAAAAAACCCTCGAAACGTCATTAAACTACAATGTGTCATACATCGTGGCATTCGGAAAAAAAAGCTATCAAATTGCAATATCAGAAAAACAGGACCGTATTTAAAAAAATAAAGTTGATAATAACAAAACAATTAACAAGATAGAACGGAAAAAGTGGCAATGCAAACGTGCAATTTACTTTAGAATTCGATCTCAAAAAAACCCAGGAAAACAATAAAACGATTTTTCAGAATTTCGGTTTTTTCCGGATATCTCCGGAACTACTCGGAATTTTAAAACTTTCTAAACGGCATATTATTAGGCACGTAAATGCGCAACTTTACCTCCATTTAACCGACTTCGTATCTGTTACGGGATCCCTGTACTGGCCCTCCTTATCTTGGACACGTTGTATATTGATTATATAGGGAGTTATAGAACTGGCTCATTATACACTGCGTTCAGCTCATAAAATCTAGATGCATGTAAATTTCCTAAAAATAAATTTGACGTATGTTACATAATTAAATTCAATGTATTTCTTATGCGACACACTGACGGTCAAATTTGCTCGCGAGCATGCATGAATCCTCTCATTTTAATAGATGCCATAAAACAGTAGCAGCAATATTTTCTGGCGATCACAGTAGCCCTTGGATTGGGAAACAATTCGTTGATAAAGTCAAATGTTGTTGCACGCACTATCCACTAGGTAAAGTAGCAAAAAACTGGCGCGTTTTTGCCACACACTGTGTCACTCCAGTCGGCACGCATGCCAAAATTCAAGCAGCGACAGAACTGATCAGATCAGAAGCATAAAAAGTCGTCAGTTTTTGACCACACATTGTCAAGTTAGCATGCAGGCTTCGATGTGTTCATGCATGCTTGCGAGTAATTGTGACCGTCAGTGGCCGGCATAATATTGTCGAAAAAAATTTTCAATGAGACATTTTATCCCTTTTGGCTTTTGCTAAATTAAAAATAAAAATTAATTGAACAAATCAAGTCTATAATACAGAGTGCTATGCAATTATCTATTCATATAATTCATTTATTTAACATTAAAACTACAAACTAGGTATTGGCTTATGTATCTAACGAGTTTGTATTTTTAATGTTGTGAAATGAAATTAAAGTTTTTGTTAGCAGTAAAATCAGTTTTTCAAATGGAAGCAAATTTGCTCTCCAAGTGTCCTGATTCATTTTCCGAACACCCTGTATATCTTGTAGGTTCGTCCATATAACATTTTCGGATATTGCGATATTTCCGAATCTATCATGTTTGAAAACATGAATGACCTGCTAGCAGAAGCTGATCCATGTGATGATATCACAGATATCATAATTACTGTCGGCGGTAGAAAATTTTCCGCCCATAAATACATTCTTGCTTCCAGAAGTCGCTACTTTGCCAAAATGTTCGAAAAAAATATTGGGAACGCTGTTGAATTGAAGGGATATAATGCAGACATTTTTGAGCAGTTTTTACGGTATATTTATACACGGGCGACTGAGCTAATAAAAATTGGAGAATTAAAACACGAGAATCTCAGACGATTGTGTAAAAAACCTAAAGATACAGAACCCCGACAAATAACCAACCACGTAGCTGATGAAAACAAATCGGCGTTTGAGAGTTACTCCAATAATAAACCGTCGGTGGAAGTAGATAAAATCAGTGAAAGTCAACTAGATAACCCAGTTAGAATGTTGCACGAAATGGCGAAGAGATTCGAAGTTAGCGAATTGCAAAAAATTTTAAGCAATTTGGATATGCACAAATATTTTGTAAGAGTTAAAAAGGATAGTAAAGAGGTTAAAATTGGTCCTATAGTATTCGACAGATGTGCTTTTCAGGAACTGTGTGACGTCGAAATTTGTTTTAAGGATGACAGAGTCATAAAAGCTCATAAGTGCATTTTGGGTGCCAGATTGGACTATTTTGGTAGTATGTTTTCTTCGAGGTGGAAAGGGGTAAGTAAGTCTATTAATAATTATAAATTACTCAACATTTTATCGGGAGAGAGTGTTTTAAGGAAGAAAAAATAGTATATTATACTCTGAGGTGGAAAGTGTTTCATTTTTAAAAGTATGAAATGTCAACATTACTTACATGGTTGTAATTAAAATTGGTTTCCAAAAATCTATAAGCAATATTGACAGTTATGATAACATTTACACTTCGTTGTCAGGCAACGGCATATAACTGTTTCCACCTCGGTATGTAACATAATATTTTTGTACTGTAAGGAAATATTATTTCCTAGATATACAATGCACCGAGTGGCCAAATAAGAATGGACGCCGGTCATATCTCAGGAACCGTTCGTCGTTACTTATCAAACCAAAGGAAATTGCTGGAAATTATTTTCTTTCTTATTCCTATTTCTTACTCATCAAAACATCATACCGGCAACTTTCAAGTCATTGGAACGTGTTCAAATTATGACTTATTTTCGAACATAAACTTTCACATTCACTCTCAAGAACGAAAAACATTTCGACGAAACTTAGGTCATATAAGTTTCGTCGAAATGTTTTTCGGTCGAGTTTAATAACAATAATAAATAAACTTTATTTCAAATCATGAACACATGGAACACAAAAGAAATGACGTCACATATCAATGAGAACAAAAATAATCATAATTTGTACTAAATACCGAAATCTCTCAAGTTAGAAGGTTCAATATCTATTAACAATTTTCTAATCTCCATTTTTCAGTTAGTGTTAATCGATGTACCATATTCATGGTTTGCATTTAGATTGAACATCTCCTGTTGCGTGTTTAAAGAAAAACATTAAATACTCCTACATATAAATAGCATACACAGTCATTATCCCCAAAGTTCTAAAAACACCCCTACAACTTTTCCTATATCCAATTTTTCTAATAATTCTCACTACCCTCTTCAACAAAAATGTTCTGAATGTAACTGTGACTTCTCCAAAATATAATACCGTACCTTACGACCGATTCAAAGTTTACACAATATAGCACCCTAAGTACTCTTCCCTCCACATATCCACCAATGATCCGCATTCCATAACAGACAGAATTTAGTTTTTTCTCCAAGTTATTTATATGACATGACCAGTCCAAATGTTCATTTATATATATATTCCTAAAAATTTCGCCGCTTCTGAGAGATTTAGTTATTTGTCGTCCATTTTTAAAGGTAAGGGTTTCCCCACTATTGTTCTAAACAATATAATAATCATTATATTCTTAGTTAAAACGAACTTCTTTTTTTTGTAAACCAGTTTGTAACCAAGCCATAAAGATACTTAGCCTCCATAAAAAGATTTTCCGATTCCTTGCTACCAACAATGAGGTTAGTATCATCTGCGCATTTGTTGATATAATTTGTCAGTCACAAAACCCAGGTCATTGATAAACAGTATAAAGAGCAAAGGTCCCAAAATACTTCCCTGTGCTATTCCTATATTATTAAAAAGTAGTTCTGATTTATATGTTTTTTCACCTTTCGTAACTGATACAGTTTGTTTTCTATTATTTAAATACGATACTAGCCCATTTCCTCGGATTCCCTATATTTCAAATTTTTCAATCAACAATTTCCTGTCTATGCAATCATAAGCCTTTGAAAGGTCTAAGAGCATCCCAAGGGCCAGTTCACCCTTTTCAAGATGCTCTATAATGTACTGTATAAATTGGAAAATTGCAGTATGGGTGGAGTTTCCTTTAATAAAAACCATGTTGATGTTTGGTAAATATTGCATTCATTTATGAAAGTAACTAACCTTGTACTCATTGTTGTTTCCAATATTTTGTATGTAAATAGATCTCCAGTTGCTCTATGGCCTATAAGTTATGGGACACCCTGTATAGTTATATATTTTGAACCTTTGTTTTAACTCAGCGAAAAGTCTGGTGTCCGAGATAAGCCCAAAAGGTTCACAATAGATAAATATTATTTAGGATTAGTGTTTAATCGCAACATAATTTTTTTAGGGTGAAACGTCGAAAATAACCATGCCATTTCCGAAAGGAGTTGTTGATGCACTGTTAGAATTTTTGTATACAGATTCCTTAGACCAACTTACAGAAAGAGATGTTGATCAATTGTTTAAAATTATCATATTAGCCGATCAGTTCTTTGTTATAAGACTCAAAGATCAATGCGAACACATTTTATCTCAACTGATAACTATCAGAAACGCCATCCAACTATTGACTTTTGCCGATGCTTACAATGCAGACGCTCTAAAAAAAACTTGTTTCGAATTTATACAACAAAATATGGCGTCGTTCTTAGAAATGCGTCTTTTAGATGATCTATCGCACGATTTACTTAAAGAGCTATCGGAATTTTATCAAATTAAACGGCGCTTGGATTGCAGAGTGATCACTCCATACTCAACAGCCGTTTCCGATGAAGAAATTTGTCAAATAAGTTCATTATATCCTATTGACATCACAGAGAAGAAGGAGAAAGCCGCTAAAGAAAAGCCAAAAGTTAGTTCGAGAAGACGTGTTAGATCTCACAAAAATAGTTCTTCTGAAAAAGTACTGTCTCGATCTTTAGAAGTTGAATCCCCTTTCTTAATTACTTCTTTTCCACCCGAAATTACAGAAGTAAGGAACTTGACTGACAGGAGTCAATCATCGAGATTGAAAGCGATTTTAATAGCCAATGAAATAGGAATAAACGAAGAAATTGAAGAGAATTTAATACCGTTATCGAAAAGAGCTACTGGGGAGGAGTTAAGTAATTCATTCGTTGACTCATTTGATTTTCCCTTATTAAATAGTCCGCCACAAATATCAGGTTTTCAGAATAAAACTCCCCATCGGACGGAAGCCAAACACAAACCTGCAAAGTTGTCGCAAAAGCAAAGGAAAAGGTTATCATCGGAGAGCAGTAACCAAATGATTGAAGGATCGCCGCCTATATTAGGTAATGAATATATATGTTTAACAAAGCGTACCTAGCTTCCGTACGAGCAAAACATTTTATAATCTTTCTTCGACGGGAGCAAAGTACGCTTTGTCGGTACTAGAGGACGCGATGCATTAAATTAGTACCGTTTATATACTTACATACAATAGTTCTCTTTCCTATCGTTAGATCCTTGCATAAACACAAGGTAAGATATCCAGTCGTTCCAATTTAGATCGGCGCGCGCAGTGACGTCAAGTGGTGATCAGTTTTTAAATTGCTTATGGAGATCACGTTGTTGTTAGCGTTTTAAATTATTTCTTAAAGGTATTAAAAGGTTTTACGTATTCGATAGTAGGTCAAATCAAATGAAAACGTG
The DNA here is from genome assembly GCA_963991005.1 of Barypeithes pellucidus. NCBI lineage: Eukaryota > Metazoa > Arthropoda > Insecta > Coleoptera > Curculionidae > Barypeithes > Barypeithes pellucidus. Next base: position 28,197,598 of record OZ022556.1, read on the forward strand.
CTTTATTGGCATAAGAAATTCTTCTTGTTAACAAAGCTAAAAAAAACTATTTTGAAAACATCAAATAAAACAAAAAAAAAAGAAGTATATAAAAAATATAAATTGTAAAACAATTAGAGAATATATTTAAAATAAAATCACTCTTGCTAAAAAAAATCAATCTAAACAAATCAAAATAACATAATATACAGAATTAAAATTCAAAATTAAACGAGGGAGAAATACAGAAGCAAAATTAAAGAGGAAGAAAAGAGATGCGCAAACCAGTGACTATAAATCTTCATTATAAAATTTCTGAAGGATATAGTATGGTCTAGTGATTTGTTTCCCGTTCAATTTTCGATTAAAAGTCCTATCATCTATTACCTGGCGAGAAGCTAATGGAATATGATTATAAATCAATTCTCTCAAATATTAGACAATTATTAGTGGGAGCTGTCTTTGGTACAGGTTTATTGTATATAATTTTTGTTACACATGATATAGAAGCTGTTATTATGACAATTTTTATTTGTTTTAATGCATAAGGCACACTGATTCTAGGGATAAAATTTCCAATAACAGACATCTTTTCACTAACAAATGGTTTACAATGTATAGTCTGAATTTTGAAAAAACTCGCAAGATCGTGGCCAAGCCATGTGTCATTAATGTCATGCCTGGTTATTTTAAGTTTATAGGTTGGCATAAGTTTGACATAAATTCCAGGACCGTACTTAGAAACTACGCCATTTTTAATTTGTAACGTTTATTTGAAGCAATATACTTTAAGGCATTGATAAAATAATCCAGTACCATTAAAGTATAATGGGAAAAAAATTGATAAAATGGGTGTGTGTTTATTTTCTTCTACAGTAAAATTAAATATCTGGCTGAATTAAAATATTTAACATTATGTGAACCTACAAATCTACAAGTTTAGCTAGGTAACTGCATAATGTGCGTAGCAGAGTTTGGCTATAGTATTATTGTATACAAGTTCTTCAAACGTGAACAAATACAGGGTGTTATGGAAATGACGTATTATATTTAAACCGGCAAATCCTGAGATGAAAATAAATTGAAGAAAAATAACCATAAATGGCGCTTTGAATTATTAAGCGAAATTATACACTTTATATGAAATCTGAAAATTTACATGGCCACTACTGACGACGGCCGCAATCAATAAAATAAAAGGTATGCAGTGTGAAAAGACCTCGGCGTATTTCGGCCGATGTTGTCATATCTACACGGCAAACTTATAATTTTAACAATTTTTCATTCTATCGTTTATGAACAAATATGATTCCAGAAAACCGTCGGCGAAAAACGTTTTGCAAAACAAGAATAGTAATAGGTATGGCACACAAATTTCAGATTCGTCACAAGCACAAGAAAGTAAAAGATCAAACGTCATTGAATTTTTGAATGGTTATCTTTCAAACTCTTTAAATAAAAATTCAATTTTATTTAAGACACATGATCTCTTATCTTTACTTATTTAAAAACAATTTATTAGTTTCATAATTTCTATAAAAAAAACTAAGTTTTAGGAAAAAACTCTTACCAAACTTAATGTAAAACTGAAATTGCATATAAATTATAAAAATTAATTACTTACCTGTATTTATCTTATAACTAAAGAGAGGGACATCAAGGCACATAAATCAGTTGCTTATTCTTTTTCATAAAAACACTTTATGCACGGAACACAGATTTTCACGGCAATACTGAACAACACATAGTGAAAGAGAACTAATAAGTTTTTTGTTGATTTACATTAAGTTTGGCAACATTGCCATTGGGCCTGGATAAAATGTTGTACAGTAGCGCGGACTGACCTGTGAGTTAGCGTGTTAGTTACCCCACTTTTAAAACGGTCGATTTTAAAAAAATAAAATATCTAGCGCTTCTCTAGGACACCCAAGGAGTCACCCATTTAAATATAATTCGTCATTTCCATAACACCCTGTATAGTGAAAATAGCAGTGTAAGTGAGCCGATACCGTGACTCTTGCCACACTAGAGTATTGCGTGTACATCCGATCACATCCGGTCTGGTTACAGGCGTAAATGGCGTAGGGTTGATACATTTTTCACTCTTCCCTATTTTAGCATGACGCCGGATATCAACGCCATGACTTATACCACTAAAATCCACCGAGTGCGAATCGGTTTCCCGGCCGCGGGTTTGAACCTTAGCTGCAAACATAACGGTGTATTTTAGAGGAAAACTGCTTGAATCCTCTTATCTTGGATTTAAATTTCTAGACATTGCTTTCAAAAAAGCATTACTGCCGGTTTAATCTGAAAAATCCTAATAGAAAATTAAAATCTGAGATGAGATTGTGGAAGCCGTTTTTTATAAAATGCACTGTTAAGATCGTTCCGCAAATGTTATTTTTCAATGTCAATATCTCGAGAACTATTTTGTTTATGCATTTTAACAAAATATGTTTAGAATCTTATTTAATTAAGGTCTATTCTGGTCTTAGTTTCAGAAAGTCCCAAGAATCCTTGGAAAATGATGCAAGACCCAGTCTCTCCAGTTAATAGCCCCCAAAATGATAATATAGAAAGTATAATTTCCAGTGAATTGAAGTTAAAGGAAAACTTGGTCAAGATAAGAAGCAAACAGTTGTGTTTTACGCAGGTACCGTGCCAATTTTATAATTTGGTGATATGATGTTAATTTTGTAAATATGTTAATAGTTTTTTTACAAACGTTCTACTTGACTTTTGAGAACAGAGATAGTTTTAACGGGCAAATACATCGACTTTTTTTTATTTTTCTTAATACGCAATAGTAATATTTAAAAATATGTACGTTGGCTGTCATATTTACAAATATGGAGAACTTGCAACAAAAATTGTTTGTGGATATCAGTTTAATGACATTTTTTAAAATTTATATAAATGGCATTCGACTATACAGGCATGTAGCCAGTCGCAAGGGAAGATACGAATGTGGGGTCAATATTTATTGAAATATTGCTTTGTTTTGAAAATTTAATTTAGCATTTTTTACATACAAACTTTCTCTCGTTCATTTATGGTAAATAAGGATACATTACATTAAACTTTCTGAAAGTTCTAGTTATTATTTTTTCACATTGTCCATGTTAAATAAATAATTTCCTAAGAACTTGTTTAACTATTTTCGTTCATGTTTGGAAGGTTTCTTTAGAAATTATATATTATAGAATATACGGAAATTTAACAGTTGTGCGTCAACTTTTTAAAATGTCATACTACTTAAATACCTGGTTACCTATGAAACAATGATAATTTTCCAAAAAAACAGTCTCTATTGAGATTGAAGATTAGGTATAGGGGTAATATATACCGTTGGAAAGCAAACTTAACCTTTTAATTTTAAAAATAATATACAAGGGGTTCCATTAAAAAACAGACATTGACCTCTTTTTATAAGTAACAAAAATAAACATAGTTTTAACCTCCCCTCTGTGATATCAAATTTATTTTTCTATGGAAATTACATACATTGGGTTTCCTTAAACTATCACCAAAATCGGTTTTAATTAGGTCATGTTTTGCGCAATATTAGACAAAAATTATTATTATTATTATTATTACTGGTTTTCCAGTAGTGGGCCTAATTTTGAATTTCTCGACGAAAAGTAATTCTTTATAAAAAATTTTGCTTGTTACAAATTTAAGATTTGTCAAATGTAGCTTTTGTATACAGGGAGCTCAATATTGATTTCACCTAAAAGACTACTTTACATTTTCGTTTTTAAGAAAAATGCCGTTAGGAATTCTTCGTTAAAATTTACCGTTTTCGTCATAATTCAAGATTTTGTTGTTTTGTTTTTTAAAACTTAAATTATAAGTAGTATTAATTAAACTAACATTTTACTTAAAAATAGCCCGAAAATATACCCGAAGAAACCCGAACAAACTACAAGAGTAAACTGCCTTAAATTTTTGTTTTTAAGAAAAATGCAATTAGGAAATTTTCGTTAGAATTACCTTTCTTGTCATAATTCAAAGTTTTGTTTCAATTATTTTTTCCCGATACCTAAGCTGTTTTCCAAATATAAGGAATTCAACCAAAATACCTGAGGCTTTCACGCTGAATAAAAACTTTTTAGTAAGTAAAATGCTAGTTTAATTAATACTACTTATAATCTATGTTTAAAAAAACAGAAATAGGATATTCGCCTAACTGTATAGAAAAAATAAAGTTTCTTTAAACCTTGAATTATGACGAAAATGATAAATTCTAACGAAGATTTCCTAATGGCATTTTTCTTAAAAATAAAAATGTAAGTTAGTCTTTTAGGTGAAATCAATATTTTCTAAGAATTTGACGTCCCTGTATATAAAAGCTAAATGTTCTAATGACAAATCTTAATTTTTTTTTCAAGCAAAATTTTTTTATAAAGAATGACTTTTTATCGAGAAATTAAAAATTAGGTTCATTTGTGGTATGTCCAGGGATACCCTGTACGTCTAACCTACCATAGGCTGTGAATCACCTTGTATACCTATCACACATAAAAATTTAAAATATACTTACCAGGTAAAAAGTAATATCTTGTTTGGTCTATTTTTAGTTGGAAGATAAAGCGATTGACGAATTAAAAAGATTTTATAGCGTGGACAACATGGAAGATGAATTAATAATAATTGAGCGGGTGTCTATGGGCGCTGTTGCATTGCCCGTGTGGGTGCCCAAGACGAAATAATATTTTTATTGGAATGTTATGTGATATTATTTTTAAGTTGTGTCGCCGTAAGTAAGTGGATTTTATTTGTATATAAATTTGTACCTTTATTTTTATTTTAAACGTTTGAATAAATAAAGCAGTCTCAGTTAATTTGAATAGGACTAGATTCTTTGTGAAACCGGACTTCCATTATGTAGGAAAAATTAAGGAGAATGACTCCTAATGGTTCACAATTTTTATTCAGTATCCTGACACGTGTATCGGCCTTCTCAGGTCATTTTCAAAGGAGTACAACGACTAATTTTTCAAATCAAATCAAATCAAAATATGCTTTATTGTCATAAGAATATTGTTCTTGTTAACAAAGCTATATATAAAAAAAAAATATTTTATTTTAGAAAATATAAATCAAATCAGAAAAAGTAGGTATATGAAAAAAAAAAAAAATATATAAAAATTAAATATAACAACAATTGGTAAAACAATTGGACAATATATAAAGAACAAAATAACTCTGACAAGTAACCACATAATATACTAAATTAAAATACAGAATTAAAACATTAAACATAGTTAAAACATTAAACATTATCAAGATAAAGCTAAAAGATGATACATTTTACAATAATACAACATACACATATATCAGAAGCTTAAAGACCGCTAAGATCATCCGTAAATAAATCATCAGCAGAATAATATGCTTTTTTGCATAGCAGAGCCTTTACTTCCCTTCTAAATTTCTTAAATCCATTAATCTTTCGAATGCGTAACGGAAGATGATTAAAAATTTTTTTACTCTTGTACATAACAGAATTCCTGGTTTGGCTAGAAGTTGGTATAGGTAGATGCGTAACATATGTCTGGCGCGTATTACACACAGAAACCGAACTAATTTCATTTCGAAATTTTTTATATACCAGACATGATGACTCCAGCAAAAACAGGCAAGGCAAGGTTAAGATCTTATGTGAAATAAATAATGGTCTGCTTGAGTCCCTAAGTCTGGCTCTAAACATATATTTCACGGCCCTCTTCTGCAGAACAAACAACATATCAAACAAATAACGTGAACATCCCCCCCAAAAACATATACCATATCTAAGATGAGATTCCATCAGTGCAAAGTACGTACTTCTCACCACTTCCAAATCCAAACTATTTGCTATAATCCTGATTGCATAACAATTGGATGCCAGTCTCTTAGCCAGATTAGTTATGTGTACCTCAAATTTCAACCTATTGTCTATGTATAAACCTAAAAATCTACTTACACTCTCCCTGGCCACTGACTGGTCCCCCAATCTAACATCATCGAGAGAACATTTAAAAGAAATTATATTCGTCTTAGAAATATTAAGAGATAGGAAATTTGCATCAGTCCACTCTTTTACCTTGGTGAGATCATCATTGATGCAGTTCTGGAGTTCGGTCGCATTTTTACTAACCCAAAGTATGGTGGAGTCATCCGCAAAAAGTGTGAATCTGCCCCTGACAGCAATACTAGCTAGGTCATTAATATATATCAAAAAAAGCAAAGGGCCGAGAACAGACCCCTGTGGCACCCCATACTGAATTTCTAGTTGTTTAGAACTCTTATCATTAAAATTAACCGTCTGAATACGTGCCGTCAAATACGATCTAAACCAGTCCAAAGATCTTCCCCTTATCCCATACTTCTCCAGCTTCCATAGCAGTATTCCATGATTGACACAGTCAAATGCCTTTGACAAATCACAGAACGCCGCTGCAGCCACCTCGCCATCATTAATACCCAAATACAATCTCTCAAGAAACGCAAACATAGCATCACCTGTGCCCCTCGATTCCCTAAAACCAAACTGCTCGGAGCAGAGAATGTTATGCTTCTTTAAGAAAGATAGCAGTCGACGCTTTACTAACTTTTCTACAATCTTTGCCAAAGTGGGCAACAAGGATATAGGCCTGAAATTAGAAGGAGAATCGGAGTCACCCCCCTTGTACAATGGTATGACCGTTGCAATTTTTAAACATGAGGGAAAATTTCCCGATTCAAAAGAACTATTAATTCCTTCGGCAAGTGCCACTAAAGCAGTATCGGGCAAACGCAAAAATATCCTTAGCGACAGTTCGTCCCAACCTGTGGCATTTTTGTTTTGAATTTCCTTAAAAACTTCCTTTATTTCAAAAATGTTTGTAGGAAATAGATAAAAAGATTCTAATACATTAACGGCATTTAAATAGTTCCTAAAATCACACTTTGGACTCAAATTACTACTCAAATTCTCAGCTATAGAGCAATAGAATTCGTTCATTTTGTTACAGTCTAAATTAGAGTCGACCTGTTTTTTATTCCTTTTTCCTCTTAAATCATTTACAATTTTCCACGCTTCCCTCTGCCTATTTCTAGAGTTACAAATTCGGCCTCTAAAATACATACTCTTAGCGGTCTTTATCGTTCTTCTAAATATTCTACGGTACCTGCTAAAGTATGTCATAAATTGATCATTATCTAAAGAAAATTTTCGAAGATAATGTAAGCAGCGCATATTCCTTGATGAAACCTTTAAACCCTTTGAAAACCAAGGTTTTTCATGCTTACTTTTTACTTTTCTAAACGGAAACGATTTATTAAAAGTATCCTGCAACAATGAATGAAATTTCTCCAGCGGCGCATTGGTCGACAATACTCTATGCCAATTCACATCTTGACACGCCACTGAAAACCTTTCATAATTTTCCCTACTAAAAACTCTCCTATGCTGTTTCACGGACCTGTCAGTACCAAAATTAAAAGAGAGTTTGCAAACAATAGCCTCATGGTCCGACAAGCCTGCGCCAACAGTGTCACATTTTACATTATCCTTATCACAATTGCTGCATACATAATCCAACAAAGTTGAAGATCCCAAACAAATACGTGTAGGCGACTCTACATGCATATTTAAGCCAAAAGAAGTTAAAAGTGTCACTAATGACTGAGAAACTGAATCAAGAAAATTTACATTAAGATCCCCTGTTAATATTATTGTTGCATGTAGAGGCAGCCGTGTTAAAAGAAATTCTAATCTATAAAGGAAACTCTCAACATCACTAGCAGGAGGTCTATAAATACATAAGATATAAAGGTTAAGACTAGAACAACAAGCCATTGAAAATTCAAACTCCTTTTCCACAATTAAATGATTCAATTTATCAACGGATACAAAGTTGTAGGTACTAAGCATCCTTGTATGAACAAGTATCATTGTGCCACCATGAACATATTTAGTTCGGCAAGAGCTTGCAAGCACAATATAGTCATCTAAAAATAAAGATTCATTCTCTTTTAACCAGTGTTCAGTTAGGAGAACAAAGTCCGGATTCTGAACACTATCTATGAACAAATTTAGTTCATCGACCTTATTACGAACTGATTGAATGTTCAATAGCATTAAGGAGATCCCTGAATATTGAGACCCTGCTCTAAAAAATCATTATTACCCTCTTTCCCAAGTTCCATATTAGTATTGATAAAACTGTGTTCACTATGATTCCCTACATATGTAATAGTACAATCCAATGGAACAGATCTAAGAACAATATTGGATTCAACAGAAAACTTACAAACACACGAAGCGAATACTCGACACAATGATGCATAGTTGTACCTATACCCGTATTCCTGACAACAATTCTGTATTATTCTTAATGAATTATTAATGTTGTTTTCCATAAAATGAGTTATACATGTATTAAAGCCATCAAATACAGTTTTGTTTCCGATGTTACTATTGTATTTATAACAAAAAATAACGTTTGTATATTTACCCACCGCCAATAAATTATAAAGATCACTATACTTAAAATTTGTCATTCTATTTACATCTAACATTATTACAATATAATCCCTATGGTTAAAGGAAGTCGATACATTAAAAATGTTTTGCGAAATCTCACTCAAGGGTGCTCCTGACTTTACTATACCCTCAATGCTATACAGATCTTTGTGTATATAAGATTTTAAGTGAACTGCATAGTTTTTGGCACTCACATCACCATATATTAACACCTTACGCTTTTTTGCCTGTTTAGTTTCCTGTCTGTCTGTTTTTCCCGTCGCGCACTCAGGTACTAGGGCATCACGGAGCGCTGCATCATTTATATTCTGATTCTGTCCATATTTCGGGCAGTTGACATGCCCAGTCTGACTTTCACCATATCGAGAGATATCATTTTGCAGCTTCTTTACTTCGGTAGCATACAAATCATTTTCTGCAGACAGCGTCTTAATACTTGTTAACATTTCTTGAGTCATTGCATTAAGTTCATTGATATTATTTTTTAATTTTCCTATTTCAGCGTCCTTACTCTTGAATTCCTCATTAATAAGGTCAATTTTGCCATCATCCCCTGTCAGTGGTTCTACACTATATTGACAGATTGAAGGATCAGTCTGAGATTCAGCATGGTTGGTAATATACTCGGTTTGTTCCCCAGCATCACAGAAGGATCGCTCAGTCTGAATCCCCGAATCACAAGTAGTAACAACACGGGTCATAGTAGCTTTTGCTTTATATTTCTTTTCAGAAACAAAAGTAGTCACAGTTAGTTCTTCAATTTTCTTTTTTTGTTGCTGAATTTTCTGATTTTGCTTTTCAATATCATCAAGAAGTAGCGATTCATGAGTGGCGGCTTCTTCCTCAAAATTAGTAGAAGCTCTTTTAAGCCGTTTAATATACTTTGTTTTCTCTTCTACTTCTGTCTTTAATTCAATTATTATTTGTCTAAGATGATCAATAACATTGTCATCATTATCAGTAGCTACTTCACTACAATGGACAGAGCAAAATATCAGACTTTCATTGATTACTTCATACTTATTACTAGATCTCTTCCAACAGCTTGGATGAAAAAAGTTTTTGCAAACCAAGCAAAACAAATTACTGTGCTCCTTGGTTTTACAGCATTTAAATTTCAATGACATATTCAGTCCGCCTCTGACTCACAAAAGTTAATTAAAATGCATCCATATAAGCAAAAAACAAAATAAACCGAAGATATTCGTCTTGAGTTTGTTATCTTGAAAAAACGAAAAACACAGATAAGGATAACAATAGTCTCCTTAACCTGATAAGTTTTTTTCTTTTTAGCACTAATTTTAAACTAAATTTATAATTTTACACTTGTTTTGCATTGTTTTATGCTTAAGAATAGATTACTCGTCGTTTATTCTTATGTTAAAAGATTCGTCACCCTTCAAAACGATATCCCACCAAAATACAACATTTATCACACACAACTATGGTCGCAAACCGACTAAACAACGGAGCACATTTCAACAGCTTCGACACACTCGTATTCAAAGGAGATTTTACAGATGTATTTATGCTATGGTTAATGTGTTGAAATAGTAATAAACTTAAAATTGGGTTCATTATATTGAGAGATCCTTAGTGGGTTTTTCCTATATTTTTATACAGGGTTTGTTCGGGTTTGTTCTAACATTCCTATGTAATTTAATCTAGTGTTGGGAAAACCGATGATTTTAATAATCGAGTACTTGATACTCGAGCGATTTTAATAATCGAGTGAATCGCCTGAAATTCCAATTTACCAAGCGATGACGTCACCGACTGCTTAACGGGCTGCCTAGCCCTTTACATGTGATCAGGTCGGGTATTTAGCAGGCACGTAACTACGGGTGGGCACAGGTTTAGCTAAAAAATTAGAGTGTCACCAAAAAAACTCCAGAAATTTATTTATTTGTGAATAATGAATTTTTACCACGTGTCTCGATACGAAACAAAAAACTGCAAAAAATCACACAAATATGTATTTATTGTTCGGGTTTGTTATTGTGCGTTTTTAACCTGAACAAAAAGTATTACCAAGAGTTATTTTTCTTCACATCTTTCTCAATCTACGAGCATAAAATAAGTAGATATTTAAAATAGCTTGTCAAATTCTTCCACTTTAAATTATCAGGTGCCCACTTTGTGCACTTCAAAAATTTAGGCTTAGTTACGCGACTGGCAAAATAAGAAAATTGGATATTATTTTTTTAAATTCATGTACTCCTGTTTAAATTTAATAATGCTTACTTTTAATTACTAAAAAATTTGTCGATACCTATGTTTTGTTAACTATTTTGCTCGTTTTCTTATTTTCTATTAACATTTTCTATAATGTATGTTATTTTTGAGAAGTCTTCTTGGGTTTAATAATAAAAAGTTCCTGTTTAGATTTAAAAATGTTTACTATAAGATTACCAACGAATTTTTCTATATATTTTGTTAACCATTTTGTTCGTTTTGTTATTTTTCATTAACAATTTCTATTATTATGTTATTTTTCAGAAGTTTTCTCGTCTTTATAGTAATTAAAAATTTTAAAATTATAGCCTTTAATTTTTTAATATTTACAATCGGAGACCTAAACTACTCCGCTGGCTAGCCAGTTAAAACAAAACTTTACCAAATCATGTCGCGATGACTCCGCTAAGGGATTCAGCATACTTTTTTATATGCACCTTCTCGTTTATGTGCCTTTAAGAAACACATAATATGTCGTGTACTTGCTCAGCGTCAATCTCGAACGTCGCCAATCGGATCGCGCGGTGCTTAGATCGGAGGTCGTCTATCAGGTAACCGGCGATATTTTTCGGTTTTTCGCCTGATTTTTAACTAGATTATTTCCTATCGAGCGAAAAACTGTTCGAATATACGAGCAGTTTTTTAAATCGATCACACTACAGCGGTATATTTCCGTCGGCGTCGCTCGAAGCTCGGGTATCGAGTGAACGATAATAAGTGACGAGCGACGGTTTTCGCCTGAATAGATAACTCGAGCGGTTTTTTTTAGTAATCGAGTGATGTCGGTTATTTCAATAATCGAGTGATCAAGCGGTTTTTCGCTCGAGCGATCACAACACTAATTTAATCTTATATGATTATACTGTTGAAAATTAGGTTAGCACTTGAGGGTATTTCAGTCTGATTGTTAACACCATTACTTTTGTTTTTTATGGCTTTTTTGATTGCTAGAGATTCTAATAGATTTAATTTTTTGCTTTTTTCCTGGATATACAGGGTGTCCGCTAACTAATCTGACATGGAAAACCCACAGAGTACTTACGTAAAAATATTAGGATTTAATTATACTTACCTATATCCCAAAGTTGATATTAACTGAGATACAGGGTGTTAAAGTTAAAACTTCATTTTTATTTTTTTCTAATAACTTTGCAGGAAACCAACGTTTTTTTACAAAATTTTTCAATTATGGTATTTTTAGGACGAGAAATTGATTCTTTTATGAAATGAAATGAAAATTTTAATGTACAATGTAGGGGCGCTGTCTGCGGCATTATTTGCACATTTATTAGGTAATAACTTTTTTGTGCCCCAGTGTATTTAAGTTTTTAATGAAAATAATACTTTTCTCATATTTATTACGTAAAAAAAGTATGCTAAGTTCAGGTCGCCCAGAGTTACCGTTTCGGAGATATTTGCATTTAAATTGTTTAGTGCACCCTGCCCAATTATTATTAATTTGCAAACAAAAATTTTTTCTTAAAGTAACCTATGAGAAAACAAATAAAATTTAGAGATGCAGTTGCTATGGAACAGAAAATGGTTCATTTTTGAGTTTATCGTAAGTTTGTGTTTTTATTGCTGCTGGTTTCTTTCGACACGATATTTTCTAGGGTTAAAGTTATGTTAATTAAAGTAAGTTAAAGAACAATCCAATTGTTGTATTTAATATTCCCAATTCACTAGAACATTAATTATCATGTAAAAGTGAATTGGTAAAAAGTAACAAAATATTATTTGCTTGCCTGTACTAACGCACTTCTTCTTCTTCTTCTGGTGCCGTCTTCATTTACTGAAGGTTGGCGATCATTCTGGCTATTTGTATTTTTGAAACCGCTGCTCGGAATAAGGATTTGGTACTCCTGCCATACCATTCCCTCAGGTTCTTGAGCCAAGATGTCCGTCTTCGTCCTGGTAGTCGGCGTCCCATAATTTTTCCCTGTATAATAAGTTGCAGAAAACAATAATTATCACCCCTCATGACATGCCCAAAGTATTCCAGCTTTCTCTGCTTTATTGTTCATAGGACTTCTGTGGTTGTGCTCAGGCGTTGCAGCACTTCTACATTACGTATCCTGTCTGTCCATGTGATTCTAAGTAAACGTCGATAAATCCACATTTCAAAGGCTTCAATTTTCCTACAGTGCTGGTCTAATAATGTCCACCCCTCCATTCCATACAATAGGACCGGAAAAATGTAACACTTAACAAGGCGTAATCGCAGACTCAGACTGAGTTGTCGACACTAAACAATTTAAATGCAAATATCTCCGAAACGGTAACTCTGGACGACCTGAACTTAGTATACGTTTTTTACGTAATAAATATGAGAAAAGTATTATTTTTATTAAAAACTTAAATGCACTGAGGCACAAAAAATTTATGACTTTATGAATGTGCGAAAAAAGATGACCGTTTCAATAAGGGCTTTATAAAAACAATATTCCGAACGGTCGAAGGCGACGTAATGTCTTTGTCGACAAAGAAAAATTATACTAATTTTCAGAGCTCCCCCTTTGTTTTTCTGGAAAGTTGTTTATAATCCACCACCTAATGTGAATTGTTTATTCCTCAACGACTGTGAAGTCGTATTCTCGTTGATGTAAGATCCTTGATCCATATTATATTTTATCCTTATTTAACTAATAAGTAATTGAAGTATAAAAGAATGAATGATTTGAGATCTTATTATTAGAATAATAAATGATACACTTGTTCTAATAGGGGCTCATTTATAAAGTTTAATATGCTAATAGGTCAGACGTTGATTTTATATTTATTAATACCACTTAATGGAATATCAATGAAGCTCACCAATGCCGGTCTCTTATGTATATAGTCATATAGGGGATGGCCAGGGGTTAATGTAATTAATTATAATGTATAATAGAAATGTAGTAGGTAATTGATCAGTCTCTGGCAGTTCATTGCTTTTCTAAACATCGTTTTTTTTTCTTGGACCAACCCGCTTTAACAAATCTTCGAACGTTTCTTATCCATACTTATATTTAATCTGTATCATTATCCCGTTCCTTTTGTTAATCAGAGGTGTTAATTTCTTGTATTTTGGCAGTAAATCATATAACAAAAACTCAATATTTTTCCGAGTTGTAGCCTGTCAAAGTTATTTTTCTTTTATTATTTTTAATATCTTGCCGTTTTTTTTTATGATCAAACACAAGCACTACAGGAAAAATCCTTCAGAGCACTCAGAGCGGTGCATGTGCGAATAAAGCGTTGGTTTTTAATATTTGGAGGTTATATTCATTGGGAAAAACGATCTCGGGAAGGTCGTTCCATAAGGATGAAGAACTCCAGATGAAATAATTCTTAAATAATGAAGTTCGAGCAGTGCTAAGCTTAACCACATATGGATGATCGGCAGTGGTTCGTCGTGTATTTCTGCTATTCGCCGCTCTCAGCGGAATTAAGAGGGCAAGGTCAGCCGAGCACTTTCCAAGAAAATATCTGTAAAAGAGAGTCAAATCCCTAACCTGTCTTCGATGTTCTAGGCTGTCGAGGCTCTTCGTCAGCTCGTGGTCTCCGGATCAGACGAATGGCCCTCCTTTCGATGGAATCCAGTAGCCGAAGAGTGTGTTTGGGTGCAGAGCTCCAGACATGAGAGCAGTAGTCTAGTGATGGTCGAATCTGGGCTTTGTATAGTATCAAAAGTTGTTGTGTGTATAGCTTTTTGGTTCGGAAGAGTACACCAAGTTTCTGAGAAGCTATCTTGACGATTGTCACAACGTGGTTATGCCAAGACATTCCTCCAAGATTGATCCCAGCAAATTCATAGATGAAGCCAGTGCACGGATTGCGTGTCCTGCCATGACTATATTTGGTTCTGTAATATTAACATTTTTAGAGAAAACTGCTGCCTGGGTTTTTTAGAGTTAAATTCGATTGGTTACTGTCACCCCAAGCCAAAATATCTTCCAGGTCTTTGTTAAGGCGTAATACTTCATGCTGTCTGCGAAGATGTGCATCGGCAGCCGATGTTTGTGCATTCAAAGAAAAAGATGAGTCAGCAAAGCTAAATATCAGATTTTTAGTTCTCACTAGAAGGTCGTTAATGCGTTGTAGTTGTAGTTGTCTTCTCTAGCTAGCTTGACTGTTTCTTTAATAAATAATATGCAGCTATGACAACAACGCCCAACGTACTCTGTCTGTGCGGCCTAGGACGTGGTGTGCGTTCTGCGTCTCATGTGAAACGGGACCAAGTATTTTTATCATTGTAAGATGATTTATGACGTAAATATGTTGGTTATTTGAAAAACCTTCCAATTGTTGTCACGAAACCAGATAAACCATAACTTAAGAAGAGGGTGGGAGACAATATGGACCATTGAGGAACACTGGTATTGATGGTGAAGGTGTCCGTCAGTCGCCACCTGCAGAGAGCGGTCCTTAAGAAAGCTAGACAGCCATGCATATAATTGACTGGGCATAACATAGGATCGCAGTTTACTTAGGAGCCCCTCATGATAAATACGATCAAAAGCTTTAGAAATATCCAGTGCAACAGCCCGAGACTCCCCATGATGTTCGATTGCGTTGTTCCAAATATGGGTGACATAGTTGGTCCAGTTGATTTTAACTTCCGAAAACCATATTGAGGATCGCTGATAATTTTGAAGCCTTCCAGGTACTTTAGAAGTTGTTTGTTAATAGCTTTCTTTTAGTTAGTTTAGTGTTTAAACTGTTAAGTTGATATTTGGCACAGGGACTACGCATAACTACTTCTATCATTCTGTTATAAAACGTTTCTCTACTATGCTACCAAACCAACCAAACCGACCCCCGCCTTTCACCAACCAACCAACCATGCTACCAACGAGGCCAATATACTTGAAATTGAAATTAATTTTTAGCATATCTTTTTTGTTTTGATAGTTATTGGAAAACAGAACATATATCTTATTTTAAAAACAAAAGAATACCTACTTATAATTGAGGGGATTAGAAGCCAAGGGATATAAGTGCTGAAATTAACTTTTCGAGAAAAATGAAGGCAAAGTTTTATCTTCATATTAAATTTACAAAGAGATAAATCATTAGTACAATCATTTAGAATAGTGGTATATACGTTATTTATTCGAACATAAACATTTGCATAATTTTTATAAATAATTTGTAGTCAGATTTATGATATTTTAAAAAACAAAGATTGCACTTGTACCCATTTGCTTCAGATTTTGTACTTGTACCCTTTTTCCACTTAAATATATTGCGGATGTGCTAAATAATAAAAACTAAAATTAATTAAACATTCTTTATTTAGATTAGCGAAAGAGTTTAATCGTCATAATCTGATTGTAGAATTAATTCCGAGTCTTCTTCATCATGGTTGGGTGGCATATCCATTTCTTCTTCTTGAGGGTTCCTTTCAGCCGGTAGGTTATTACGGGTTGGACGGTTTGAAGTTTCGTCATGTTGTAGTTCACGGTAGAAATCATGATGTATAGGGGGTATGAAAGGTAAAAGTTCTAGTAAATTTTTATATTTTGGAAGTTTTATTTTGAGAGGACCTTGGTATAGAGGTGGGAGGTCAAGGATCAATGGGGTTCTTTGAGGTCGTCCTGCCCTTCCACACTTTTTTAAATCGACAGTGGTAAATGGAAATTCCTCTGAAAGTGTGGCTTTAAAATACAGTATACACGGCGATTGCTTTTGAAAGTGAAACCATTGCATTTTTCGTAAACCCTGCACATTGTTTTTCATTATTTCGTTTAAGGGCGCAATACTTTTGAAGTCATTTTGAGTCATCTTAATAACTAAAAACTTTTTACTTGATTTGGCTACAATATTCATCCAATCATCAGGAATAAACACAAATGATGTTTTCCTTTTAACTTTTTCAATTAGTCCAAAGTCTTGGTCGCACTCCATAAAGGAATGGCCTGATACCAAGAACTTGTGGTTTACAGTTTCAATTTGAGTGTTAGATACAACATAGTTCCAAAATTTGATTACGTGTTTGTTTTTATTCTGCCCTCCTGCATTATCGCTGAAGGCATCGATGTGCTTAACTGTGGGCGGCAGACTTGAAATAAATTTTAGAAGGCATGAAATAATTTCCTGGGAGCCCCTTGAAGCCTCCCCTTCATGCCACATGAACATATGCGCTTGACCGCTTGCAAGGTCATGAATCCCAAAATTATATGTCCATAACTGCCTAAGGTAAAATACCTTGCTATTAGTCAGTAATGGAGTTGGT
The DNA here is from genome assembly GCA_963991005.1 of Barypeithes pellucidus. NCBI lineage: Eukaryota > Metazoa > Arthropoda > Insecta > Coleoptera > Curculionidae > Barypeithes > Barypeithes pellucidus. The sequence goes on from OZ022556.1 coordinate 28,214,544, forward strand.
AAGGTCTTTTGTAGATCAAAACAAATTGCTACTCGATCAGTAGATTGGGCTGCCTTGGCTCCGGCTTCATTTTTGGCATGTCTAGCCATCTCTGCTTTCTTAAGATGAACTTCCCTACTTGTCTTTGCGACAGTAGCTTCTTCTGATGTTGCAGTGTTTATTTTATTGTTTAGTTGGTCACATAAAGTGCATGTATCTGTATAAGGTCTATGAAAACTGAGATTGAAGCAAGTGTTGAAGATATGACGATAGTAGCTAAGTTTAACAGGAATTTTCTTTTTTTCAGTACAAAATTCTTTATATAGTTCATACATTTTGTTAAGATTTAAGGAGGAGTCAAGATATTTTCGATTTGGATTTTGATGACGTGTGTAATGGCTTTTAAATTTCGGAAATGAGTTGATATGTTTCTTCACAAAATTTGTTACAGAAGAATCAAATTTATTAGAAGGTGAATGTTTACCTCTTTTATCAGTAGGTGGTACACCAGTATCAGATTTACTTTTTATTACGTTAGTAAATCTTTTGATACTAATGTCTAAGGTACGCAAAAAAAATTGTTTACAAACACGTTTTCCAGTTAAATTAATCGTTGTGCTGAACCTCTTATGTCGTAAGGCTACCTGAACTCTACGATGAGGAGCACTTACACACGACTGCAGAAATGAAGTTTGAAGGTTCCAGTTCCCTAAATCCCAAAATTCCTTGAAAACGTTTAATCTATCATTTTCGGAAATATTCTTGCATTCATATCGACACGTATGAGGATAATGCTTTACTTGCTTAGCAACGTGAAGTTCTCCTTTTCGCCCCTCGTATTCTTTACCGCTGTTTCTTTTTCTTTTAGCTTGGATTCGCTTCCATTCTTCTCGTTTTCTCATTCTTTTTTTGGTTCTGCCAGTAACCTCGGGAATAGTTGAATTACTTGAACTAGCATCACCACTCTCGTCAGACGTGTCTGGTAGAAAATTCCTGTCACGGTCTGAATCATCAAATTCATCTCCTTGATCACCTGTAAAACAAGCATACGACTTTATTTTTAACAAAAGACAGAAAGACATACATACTCCTTATAAAACTAAAAGAATATGGCCTATTAACAAAAAGAACTGAACAAGAGAATTAACCGTACTTTTTAAAAATACAATCATTACATGCAAATCCATTTAAATTAAATTATTTATCGATTTCTTTTCATATTATAGAAGTAAAAAACTCCTAAAAAATATATCTGGGGACTTACTTGGAATATTTCCTGTTGTTTCACTCATTTTCACTGGATTTATAAGTCAAATCTTGACACAATAACAAACCAACAAGATAATGAATGAGTCCAAAGAAGCTACAGTACTTAACAGGCAAAGGGGTACAAGTGCGCTTGTACCCGTTGGCCACGAATCGTTTTGAATTATTGCTTAAGTAGTAAAACTACCACCTAAGAGATGGCGCACCAAACGGTGATATTCACTTGTATCTTTTTACCACAAAGTTTTTAACAATATCTAGTACCATATTTTGCACTTAACTCAATTTTTGAAATTTTGTCGCTTGTACCCCTTGGCTTCTAATCCCCTCAATTAAAAAAAGACTCTTATTCCAGTCGATAAACCACGCAGTGTAGGCGCAAAACTGGAATTAATTTGAAGTTTTTATTAGCGTAAAATCAGTTTTTCAAATGAAAGCAAACAAAATATTTAGTTTTCGACTTTTTGTTATACCTATGATTTAATATTCATCTCTATAGTATCCTGATGCAACTCTCTGTAAAATTATCTGAGGTCGAAAATATGAAAAGCCTGCATTATTCGTTCAGGGTGTAGGCATTCTACTATTTGGGAAATTATTGCTAAAGTAAATATTCCATATTCCACCAACAGAAATTTCTAGGGATTTTTAACCAAACTGCATGGCGGCGTCAAATAATTAGAACTTGTTCTATTTCAAGGTCCTAAAACTTGCCTAAAACGCTACAACTTGCACTCGCCCTAAAATTTGAATCCCAAATTGAATGCAGTTTTGACGTCGAAGTTGCATGAATTCAACGTGATCTTTTCCTTTTACCCTCGTAACACACTGGAAATGGCGCATGCGGTTTTTGTACCCAGGCCCAGTAAGACCGAAATTTAAAAGGATTCTAACCTCACGAAGTTGGACAAAGTTTTGTTTGATTCCGGCGAAGGCTGTTGACTATTGTGACCAAGTTTTTTGTTACAGAAAAAACTGTAAATACTTTATCCGATAACTTAAACTGAACGTTTAAGTTAATTTTTATTTTGAGCAACGATAGTGAGGATTAATTTAGAGTGTATTTTTACCTTAACGACAGTTCTCAATCAAACTTTCTACAAGGATTTGTCTTTTTCCTGTAGTAGTATGTGACAATGTTATATCGTGGAAAGGATAAAAAGGAATTTTATTTGGCTTCTCTTCTCTACGACTCCATTGAATTCAGGCATTTTGAGTAAGTACCTAATAATAATAAACCAATATTTCACAATGAAATACATTTGTACCTGATACAATATGCTATAGAATCATAGATGGCTATTCTCTGGTTATAAGTATAGTAAAGTTAGCCTAAGTCGTGTCAAGTTTGAAGTTTCCTCGCCTACTATTTTAAAAGTCGTAAAAATAAAACATGAGCCCACTTTTTAATATCAACATCATCTTTTTTGATGAGCTTTTTTATTATCTTCTTACCACACTGTATCTGCAGCACTAAATTTTTGTTATTGTATCAGACAATTGTTCCAACACACAATGTCTTGTGTAATTATTGTCATACAGTGTCTTCTTCGACATTGTGTGTTGAAACAATTGTCATTGTAACAATTTTATAATTTCCTTTTTTGTTGGCAACTTTAAACTCGATAAAAGTATTAGAATAAACACCTTTAGTACATAATCGGTCAGCATGTTGAGCAAAGAAATTTAAATAGTAGGAAAACAAAACCAGCAGCCGACAAATCTATTGTATACCTTACTGTTGAACATTATAAACCAATGGTATTTTTTACCAATATTTTTTGTTCTTCAGTTTTGTGTTTAGTTAGGGTTTGTTGTGCAATGTATTTAATTTTTTGCTGTAACCCTGCTAAATGTAAAAAAATATGTGCAATACTTGTGACAGTCGTGGATTTACAATTCTCTACGTCCTGGTTATAGGCTTATAGCTAGTGAGCTATTGGATCAGGCACATCACACTGTATTAGGGGAAATCACAGAAATTCGGAAGGTACGAATTTGCCAATGTCCTTAGATAGGTGGTTGGATGTATATAAATGATCATTTTGTGGACTTTTGTGTTTGTTAAAATGATTTAATAAAATAAAATATGGACTTAATAAATTAATATTACTTAATTAGATTAAAATATTACACGAGAAAGACAATGAAAAATTACACTAATATTTTCCCAACTTTACATATAAAGAAGAAACATTTAAAACAAGTTAATAAAAATCAAACAAAAAAGAAACTTTACAACATGTTAAAATTGACAATTCAAAGATCAGTAACGTCATGACTAAAATATTCAACAGTACTATAGAATCCCTTACTGAGGAGAAAATTCATTTCCTGAATAAGAGGTTTATTAAAGAGGCGCATTCCAAGTAAGCCAGGGCCATCCTGACATCTCTGGAGTCGTTTATATGACGGTACTACATATCCTCGATTTCGCGTTCCATAAGTGCTTGTTCTCACCAAAGCAACTGGCAACCGCAACGTCAGTTGAGTTGCTCGCTAGTTCTCACCAAAGCAACTAGCAAGCAACGCAACTGCAATGCGACCGCAACTTCAGTTGAGTTGCTCTTGCGTTCCCACTAGAATCAACTGGTTTGAAGTCTCTCTTGACGTGAGCAAATTGTCGTCTTCGTCAGATGAAGATATAGCCGCAACATACTTGCTCGTTAAAAAGCTTAACAAAAACTGAGCGACAATTTTGGGTTAACCCTTTTTATACCATAAAGAGACATAGTTCGTATATAGTTGCACAAAAATTAAATAACGATTCGGTTATATTCCATGGGTTTTACCGAATGAGCCACAAAAGTTAAATATTTTGGCTCATGGCACCAGTGCAATGGCCCTAAACCAAGATTTCATAAGTGATGTGGAAAAGCAGAAGAGCAAAGTAGGCCTGCCTCAAGACATGCCGCGAAACATTTTCCGGAAGCCTACGAATTAAAAATCTATCTGCCTCAAGCCAATCCCACCAGTCACTATACCATCTGTGACATCACCGGTGACTTTTTTTTATTTGTGGATGGGGGCGAAGCTCTTGGGTCATACAGGGGTCTTACTGTGTTAATTTCTTACATAGTTATATTTGTCACAAAAAACAGCATTTGCTTTTAAATGGTATGGTTGTAAATAAAATAGCATACAAACCTGGGTGAAAAGTTTCATTCCTGTCTCGAGAAATGATTCAATCGAACAAACCATACTTTTCTCTCGACAAAAATTAAACACTTTCCACCTCGGTATGTAGGTAATATAGGTACTATTTTTTTTAAATTTATTTTAACGTCTAATTTCTATAATTTTTTGTAATAAAAACACGCCTTTTATAAAAAAAAATGTTTTGCACAAAGTCTTAAATAACAAGCTAACTTCACTTTTATTTATAAAATGTCCTATGTGCATCATTTTTTCAAAATATCTTGATCAAACAACTTTTTTTGACTAGCGTAATGTTAAAAATATGATAATAAATCGAAAATAAAAATAGTTATACTTATTACACATAAAACAATAGTACCTACATTACGTATCAAGGGCCGAAAAGAGGCTTTTACTGACGAGTCCGGAAAAGCCTCCGACGGCCCGAGATATGTACCGTATTTTTTTTTACAAGTGCTCCGAAGCTTTGATGCCAAATAAATAAAGAAATTCTTCAGACAGTTTTCCTGTCTACATGACATGAAAATACTCGCGCATGGAGAATGTAAATATCTATTTATTATTTTTGACAAATTAGCTCGGTGGTCTAGTGGTATAGCGTACGCCTTGTGATCTGAGAGTCGCGGGTTCAAATCCCGCACTCGGCATCTCTGGTTTTATTTATTTTTTTGCAAGTGCCCGAGTCTTTAAGGCCATATAAATAAAGAAATTCTTCAGACATTTTTCTAAAACATCTTTGAAAAATTAACTGCCAATTTAATTTATATTTAATCCGCTATTTATTATCGCTTGTAGTATGGCTCGGTGGGTAGAGTGTCCGCCTGGCGATCTGAGGGTCGCGGGTTCAAATCCCGCACCGACAATTCTGGTTTTATTTATTTATGAGCACATGGTGACTCGAAGCGGGTTTGTTCGCTCTTTCCCGCCCGCTTCGATACTTTCCCGCCCGCTCTCTTGGAAAACGCCACTTTCGGTCAAGAGAACATCCATGAAAAGAGGCACTTTCGGGGCACATGTAAAAAAAAATATACATTGAAATTTCCCAATATTATAAGTCCCTTTATCTCAAAACTACTTACTTGTAGTGTTGGAAAAAACCGATGATATTAATAATAGAGTACTTGATCTATTTTAACAATCGAGTGAATCGCTCGAGCGATCAATCACTTGAAATTTTTATGACTGAGAAGAAGGTGTTGATAAAACACCAGGGGTTGTTTGTGTGAGTTTTAGAAGTTCTAGAGTTTTTATTAAGGAAGAACAGTTGATTCTGATTTTTTTTAAAATTATATGCTTTAATTTTTTTAAAATTTACAATCACCGCTGGCTAGCCGAATATACGAGCAGTTTTTTACCTCGAGCGATCACACTACCAAGCAGCACATTTCGATCGGCGGCAAGCGAAGCTCGGTTATCGAGTGAAAGGTAATAAGTAACAAGCGACGATTTTGCTTGAATTTATAACTGGAGCAGTTTTTTTAATAATCGGTCAATAATCGAGTACTCGAGCAGTTTTTCGCTCAAGCTTTTACAACACTACATATTTGAACATTCGACCTCATGTTATTATGGAAGCGATATGTTTATATGAACTTTTCCCCATATGATCTAAGGAATAACTGCAAATATTATGTTAATTTGTGGTATGGTAAGTGAAAAATGCTTTATCACATTCATTTTTTCATATTCTAAAATAAAATGCACTGGACTGACGCCAATATGAATTACGAGATTTTTCAAAAGTTTATATTACATAACTGCAACTTACATAAACCAAGCAGATCGTACTAAACAACAAATAATTCTTAGGAAACATGTAAACTTTGAACTATCTATTTACTTATTTGAAACAAACGAGCAAAGCCCCATAAAGTGATCACGATAAACTTTAATAAACATAAATTAATAGAAAAATATAAAAATAGTGGCCAGTAGCAAGTCGATTTTTATGTTATTTTATTGTTTTAATTTTATTTTCGACACAAAAATGTCGAACATTTGGGTTAATTATTAAATCTAAGTAATACATTTTTGTGAATAAGAACTAAATCATGAATGTAAAAACAGTTTTTCTTAATACTGATTGAGACACAAAGATCACATATTTTTAAAAAGTTTTATAATAAATTTTATATTTAGGTTGATTGCTAACTTCTGAGAAATTTTTCTTTATGCCTTGGGTTTTTGGATACCTACGTTTAAGAATACGAATACGAAACACTTTTTTAATGACCTTATATTGTACTTTTGGCTCTCGGCCAAAGATTTAAATAAATTAACCATCAAAAGTACTATATGCTCTAGAAGGATACAATATGTCGCATAGGTTGAAAAATGTAATATCATATAATTTTAGTGTTGGTCGTTGGGAGACATAACAATATTGCTTCTTGTGATTAAAAAAAAAATTGCGACGCTAACAAAGTTCATCTTGTGACGATTGCGTTTTTTTAATTGTCTTTTGATAATAACTTTATATCTTTATAATTACATTTTTCTAATTATTGAACTATATACATATTCATGTTTTAATCCTGGTGCCAGCCAGGGTGGAATATAATGTTTTATCACTTGTAGTTTACTATAAATTCATGGTTCGTTAATATGATAATGATAAGGATGTTGCTATAAATATATTAATTTGTATTTTATGGTCATCATTAAAAAACATATTTTCTTCTAAACGTCAATTTATTGGAATAGGATGCTACTTTGGTAATTAAAATAAATCAGAGGGTTAATAAATAAATTGTACTAATGTAATCGATGTCTTTCTCACAAAGCATGTACAGGGTGAATATTTTTCGGTGGTTTTACAGGGTATCTCCGTTATTATTAAAGAGAGATCCGATTTTCGCAGCACTGTGCTACTTTTTGTGACACAAAAGATGCCGCAATTAGAATTTGTCTATGCCTCCGCGTTTTTGATATACGGGATATTTTTGAGAATTTTGCATTTTGGGACACCCCCCGTATTTTGGTTACCCTGTAATTTATCAAATAGCAGTAAAATATTCTCTTTTTCTTTCTTACGTAGAATCCAGTGATTTGCTCAGATTTTTCTACGTTTAATATCAAAATCAAAATATCAAAAACGAGTAAAAATTTTATTTGGAGCATCTTTTGTGTCACAAAAGAGTAACAAAGTGTTGCGGAAACCTCACCCTTCTATCTGGAGATACCCCGGTAAAACCACCGAAAAATGGACACCCTGTACTAGCAGATTACAGAACATTTATCCTAATAATGCGACTGGTCGAATGGCAGACCTGCCAAAGCCAAAAAAAAAAAAAAAACCTAATACCCCAATTACGTTGTTTCTTGTTTTGGAGCAATTGAATCCAATCTGGATTTTTGTACACCACTTTATTTTAACATGTAAAAAGTCCCTACCGATATCAAGTTTGTTGGATGAGGATCCCCAACAATCTCAAATTAGCAATCAGAGCCATCTATGTTGCATCAATTTAATTAAAAAATATGCCGCTTTTTGGCATGTTAGGAAGAGACGAGAGTCATCAGGTGATCCATATTTCTTTTGGTGACGTTTTAGCCGTTAATAATAAAGTTTTTTTGTTAATTTGTTCATATTTATATAATTTAACAAGTTTCAGGAAGATCTGTTACAAAAATTTGAAAATTGTTCATATTTGAAATTGTCATTATTATTCTTATAACATTATATTTTTTAACGCAATTTTTTCATAGCGTTTTCCAATGCTTTAACTTTACGAATCCAGTTTTAGATTAGAAAAAAACTAAGTATATTTGGCTAAACGTTAGCATAAAATACTGCCTGCTTGGCAACCTATGATTAAATGCAGCTCTTAAGATCAAAGCGCCAGTGGGGACGGTAAGAATTCGGGTTTATTAGAAATTACTAAAGCATATTAGCATGCGCGTAGCAGTAGTAGCGCATAGCACGGGACCGGGCGGAGTGGCGTACACTAAGAGAGGCATATATTCAGCAGTGGACGCTAAGGGCTGTTTGATGATGATTAGAATGCGGCCCCCGCATGTCGGGCCTCTTACCGCCACCAGTGCAAAGTCCACAGAAATTCGTAGTCGGATATCCCGCTAGCTCTTCGTCAGACGCCAATCATAGTTGATATTAAAATCGTATATCGAAAAATTATCTACTAAAAGGTTGTAGACATTTCTCTTGTACAAGCTATCAGTAAGAAGTTATGATACCGATAATGTATCTAACTATAAAATATAATAACAACTGTGCATTAGATTCCACACCATATGCGCGCTCAAACAATGAGCATTTTTTTTATAATTTCTATAGTATTGTTTGTCCAGTTTTATTTCAACGCTTCCGTTTGAAGAGCGAGGGGAAAAAAATGTATAGAAACAATGCTAGAAACCGTTTTATTTATTTATTAAGTGGAAAATAAATAAATAGGTACTACACTGTGTACTACTACTTCTGAAAATTCAAAATTATATTTTTTTCCTCAATTTGTCCTTTTGACTGGTATTATTATTTATTACTGGTTCCCTCTTCTTTACATACGTTGTAAATATTTTCCACAATTTATTTTACTTAACATTATTATCTGATCCATCACGTAATTGATAGCAAAAAAAAAATATTAGCAAAGCGCCAACGCCGGTATAATAAACAAACACCAAATTTCCTCCCCGCCTTTTACGCCATTGTAGAGACAAATTTCTGTGCGTTTTAACGGCGCTACGAAGAGCGGAACTACATAAGAAATAAAATTAAAGCAATGCAGTTTTTGTTTTAGTGCAGGACGTTAAATTTGATTTAACACATTCAATGATATATTTTATGAATCTTATAATGATTCAGTATAACAAATTATTTTGGATTTTCGGGCTACGCGTCCAAACTTTGTATATAATTTTACATTGTTTTTATTGACGAGCCTAAAACGAGTAGTTTTGGACGTTTGAGCATAAAGTGTTTCCAGGAGTGTTCCCATGAAAAAGAAAAGAAACTGATTGTGTTTGTGCGTGGATTTCCTCGCTCTTTAGGTATAAAGATAAATACAAGTAGGTAGATAAATAATTTATTTTTATAATTTTATATGGAATTTCAGTTTTGCAACATTCCACGTAACACCTGTTTTCTGACATGTCACCACAGGGTGACGTATTACAGTGACGCAGGATGAGCTGTGGGTTGATGGGGCTGGACCCCACTTTTAAAACGGTCGATTTAAAAAAAAATATGTAGCGCTTCTCCAGGACACCCAAGGAGTCACCCATTTAAATATAATACGTCATCTCCATCGCATGAATTAATTGAGGCATCAAAATATAAAATAGGATTTATTTAAAACAATTAGGTTTTGACCAATGCAGTGTGTGGTTTTTATTTTATTTGTGATATTCGATTTGAAAGGTTTTTACAATGTATAGCATTTTTATAGATGATGGGATTGGAGGGGAGAAGGGAGCCCGATCAATTAGCAATTTATACGCTCGATTAAAACGCGCGCCTTCAAGATTTTGATTGAACTTATAGGTACCTACTTTATTACTGCGCTCGATTTGACAGATTTCTATGTTTACGATTTTTATACTGGATGTGGCTGGAAAGGGTGTAGGGGACGATTTATACCCCTTCCCGATACATGTGCACCATCCAAATTTTCAATTTTTGCTCAATTTATCTCCAGAGTAATGTTGTTACTGGCAAAAATGAACAAAAATTTTTTATTGAATACTTCATATTAGATTATAATTCATTTGACCCTCGATAATAGCATACAACTGTGGCTTGGTGTGGTAGGTATGTTGTATGAAAATTGCTATTTATATTACAACATAAAACATACTGTTTTCCAGAAGCCATTGGCGAAGCCGAACTACGAATTAATGATATAAAATGTATTCAAAACGATTATAAAAAATAACATTTGCCATTAATTTAAAACGTTTATTATCCATTATGTATGAATCCATTATTTCTATGGTGAATCATAGTTTTGCAGATTCTATTACCTTGGGGATTGCATATATGAAAATAAACAAATATATGAGCCATCTAACTTACAATCATCTTATCATTTATCGAAGGTGACTTATTTTTTTTTTGTTTTCTTTTTAGGTCGGTCAAGTCCCTTTTAACTGAAAAGGGAGCTGATCCTAATATTACTCTTCCCAAGAAAGGAATTTCACCGTTTCATCTGGTAGTTGGGTGCGAGTCCTACGAATTTGCCCTTAAAGTTACTTCTCTTATTTTACAAAATGGCGGCAATCCAAATGTTAGGTACGTATTTAATTAATTAAACTTTGTAGCCGCTTTTTATGGCAGAAAATTGCATTTTGCTGAAAAATACTGTTTGTATGCAGTACCCGATGGTTAGGCAAGGCAAGTGAGGCGGCGGCGCCTCAGTACGTGTTTTATAAAATAAAATATTTAAATAATCAAAAAATATTTTTTTAATTTTTCTAAAAAATAATTAATTATATCCTCTTTACAAAAAAAGAAAACTTAACATTAGCTCGATCAGAAAATTAATGAACATTCGTATACTTGGTTATGGTTATTAAAACGTTATTTGTGTAATTAACGTCGTAAGTGCAATGACACACGTCGGCGACATCCATTTCGCCTCCAAATGTCTATTGCCGATGATGCGCTTTTAGACCGGGCGGGATGGTACATTTCCTTCTCATGCACGGATTTTATTTCTTCGCAGATGCGACGCCTCTTAATCGTCAATATTGAAAATTTGGTTCATCGAGCATTTTGATTGAAACGATTGGCTGCTTTGCTTGGGTCGTAGGGTCTGTAAGAGTAAAATTAACACTTCAGAAACAGCGTTTATATTGTTGGCCGTGCTTACTATTGGGAAAAACGTGGGGCGTTGGGCTTCCGATGGCTACGTCGAATTAAAATTTTTGTAGAGCTGTGAAATAATTTTTACAAAAAAAAAAACATTTTAAAAAGCGGAACAGCTCGTCTTATGATGAATTGCAAAATAATGATGATTTATTATGATATCTGAGGACTAACAATCCTACTAAATAAATAAAAAAATGTTATGGGGTAGGCTGTAGGTATAAATAACATGTTGATAATATAGCATCCCAGATATCGCCTCACCGCCTCTAATGGTCACTAGCCGCCACTGGTTGTGTGCGAGGTAAAAAAAACAGTTTCCAGACGTGTTATATAAGCTTTATTTAGGTTCACGCAATAACTGTCGGGAGTATGCGCAGTTTAAATATACCTGTTCGAGTTTCACAATTCTAATTTAGGACGGTCCTAGAATCAGAAGTTTGGCTTTCGGGTTAACATCAGAACTCTCAGACATCAGACTGTCAGTCCTAGAACAGTCAGAATCCCTACTTCGGAGCAAGTACCGTTTTCGGATTAATTGTAATACATTCGCATACACTTGTCATCTGTCATCGATTTTGAAATTGTGACGTGTGCACGGTGTACAGTCTTGAAGGAGTGTGTTTTAGGGTTATATTTGTTCATAGTTATTGTATTTTCCAACAATTAATATGGATTTGATAAATTTCATAGAATCATCTAGTTCATCCTCGTCAGCATCTGAAAACGAAGATGGCTTGTTGGAAATATAACCTTAAAATCAAAGGAAACGACGAGATCCAAAATCTGACAAATTAGGTTATGTTTTTGTTAATTTCACATCTTTCGAATGTGTTCGGGTTTTACAATTCTGTTGACAGTCCTAGAACATTCTGTGATATCAAAACCAGGCACATATAGTTCTGCGCAGTCGGCAGATCGTTCGATAACTGTTCTAGAACGGTTCAAATAATTGAACCCGAATAAACCTATAGTATATTATTTTTCGGCAAAAATTGAACCGGAATAAACCTATAGTATATTATTTTTCGGCAATCGTTGAGGAAACCACCAGTAGAAAATAATTATTTAGCCCTAAAATTCTCACTAAAACGGTGCACACGCCAACTATCTAAATACCTGACTGGATTACTTTGTTGCTATTGTAATATTTAATTGTAATCTGAAGGTGTGTGATTTTTATACTAATAAAGCCATGGAACAAGGATGTGCCTTTACAAGGCATCCCAGTGTGAGCCGTCATAAAGCATCGAGTGGCGTCAGCGCCAGATTGCAGCGACGCCAATGGCACCGCTTTCAGCGAGTTTTGATGAAACCCAAAAGAATAAAAATAAATACTTCAACACCCTGCGTATCGAAAACCAAGCATTTTAGGACATACGTATAATGAACCTTTCGACCTAAAATTGATCCAGGAATCACCCATTAAAATAAGTATATATCATTAAGTAACGCCCTGTATATATTTTTATTAGTTTAAAATTATTCTGGAAGTCACGCATCTAAAAATTGCGTAGCTTCTCAGCAAACAAGTCGACACAACAAGTACAAACATATTTTGGTTTAATCTATTTATTGTATTTATCATGTTTATAAATAATAAAAATGCATTGTCTAAATTTAAAATTCAAAAATTCGGAAGAAAAATAAGACAATTTTCTGAATATAAATTTTAATTTAATAAATAAGTCACTATTGGCGTCAACAAAACAATAAGTAAATAATTAATTGTAATTTTTGTAATCAAAGTACAGAACCATATTTTATATTGATATTCCAGTTTCATCTGGATTGAAATAGAATAGTTGTGATAAAGAATACAATGTTAATTGTTGTATTAATAAGTTACTGTCGATGGCCACCTCTTTTATTTATTATAGTATTACTAAGTTTATGAATGAATATTGGATATTATAATGTACGTTCGTTAAATGTAAATCGAACTCATATGCTTGGAGACCTTAATGAATTTTAAATAAGATAGGTAATAAAGATTATTTTATCTATAGGGTGGTATGGAAATGACTTATTATATTTAAATGGGCTCCTCCAACTGAGAAAATCGGAGGTCTAAATACTTAGGGTAAAAACCCCTTTATCACCCACGTGCAGCAGCGCCATAGATATCTCTTTTCAGTTACCAACTGTGTGTAGGTCAGTAGACTAGCAGTGATGCCGGATCACACCGCATGCCGCGACCTTGCTTGCTCAAACGGCGCGCGCTTTTAGAAACGCGCTTTTAGTATGTGTTAATATTCGAGACCGGTACGTTGCACGAATCTCTTAAATTCCCACGTGCTTGCATACGAATTTTGAACTGACTTAATAAATAAGGTGTTAAATGTACCAATTGTAAAATCACCGTTTTTTCCTTCTATTGTGAAACAATTTATAATAATAAATGTTGTGATATGATTTCAAATTTGTTGTGATATTACTATTAGAACTCGACATTCTGGCATTATTTGTTCTTATGGTTCCCATACGTTCAAGCTTTACTTTTATTTCGATGGGGCATTGCCCATTCTGGGGACGTACTGTCCCTCCTAGTTATTTTTGTTCAATTTGTTTTCATCTCCTGATTTGCTCGTTTAAATTTTAATCATCTATCTTCAAATTTATCTACTTTGCACACTATTTCTAATAACCGAATTTCTTACAGATCTGATGATGGTTTAACGCCAATTCACATAGCCGCAGCATGGGGAAGAACGGACATTCTCAAACTCCTTCTGACCAGTGGAGGTGACCCAGAAGTTCGGGACATCAACTATAAGACACCTCTTCACTACGCTGTTGAAGAAGGCTTTGTTGATTGTCTCAACTTACTGAAATCGTATTTGCCCCTGAAAAATGATCTCATGCGAAAAGATGAAGGCGACAAGTGCAATTTAGTTTTAGGTAAGTTTTTGCATAACTGAAAAGTCTGTCTTAATCTAATCTGGGTGTTCCAATAGTCCTACAAGTAATAATTCCGTTGTGGTCAGAGATATAATAGAACATTCTATAAGAAATCTACATGGACCCCAAGGTGCATTTTAAAACTATTATTTACTATAGAGGAATTTTAAAAAAAATTATTTCAAAATATCGACATAATAATAAAATATGTACAGGGGTGTCCCATTTTCGATACTTTTATAGGGTATCTCCGTAATTGTTAGTGCTATGAAAAAAGTAATATAGGTATCAGGCTCTTTTTGGGTCAAACTTAAAATGGTAAAATCAAAATTTGAAAATTTTCGCTCGCTTAAGAGATACGGGGGAAAATAAAAAAATTGACTCTTTCAAAATTACCCTATATTTCCTTAGTTAAAAGAGATACAAAAAAATGTTTTATTCAGAAGTTTCTTTATATTGATTGTTGAATAATCTGCCGTTTTCAGAATAAGTATATGGGGTCTGGTAAAAAAAGTTATCGGACCTAACCTCATTTTTTTAAATGGAACACCCTGTATATTTTTATCTAAAAATATACTATTTTAAATTCTCCTTTCAAATATATAACACACCATGGATGATATTGGTTTCCTAGGCGATTTATTAAACTTTATTACTTTAAACCACAGTAGACCAAGAAACCAAAGCTAATATCCTAGAAACAACTATGTTGACTATTAACATTTACCGTCAATTTCATTTTTACATATTTATTTGCGAAAATGACCTATCAACATTTTGAAAAATGTGATATATATCAGTTCATAATGAAAGTGGAAAAAACGAAGAAATGGCGGAAAATGTAATTTTGATCGCTATCCGGAAAGACGGTAACCATTTATATTCCGAATATTTGCGATGATTCCCGTTTTTTTTTGCCTAATCTGAACCTTTTATTTCGTTTCAAAATAATAAAGTTTAAATAAATCGCCTAGGAAACCAATACCATCCATGGTGTGTTATATATTTGAAAGGAAAATTTAAAATAGTATATTTTTAGATTAAAATATACAGGGTGTTCCATTTAAAAAAAATGAGGTAAGGTGCGACAACTTTTTTTTACCTGACCCCGTATACTTATTCTGAAAAGGGCAGATTATTCAACAATCAATATAAAAAAACTTCTGTATAAAACATATTTCTGTATCTCTTTTAACTAAGAAAATACTACGTAATTTTCAAATTGTCAATTTGTTGATTTTCCCCCGTATCTCTTAACAGAGCGAAAATTTTCAAATTTTGGTTTTACCATTTTAAGTTTGACCCAAGTAGAGCACATGACACCTACATACATTACTTTTTTGATAGCACTAAGAATTACGGAGATACCCTATAAAAGTGTCGAAAATGGGACACCCTGTACATACATAAATAAAAAATACATACATTGAGTTACTTAGCATATTTCTTGTTTCGATTTCAACAAGAACCGATTTGGACAATCGTTTGTGCATCGGCAATTCTCTAAAAACCATTGGAGAACGTCTTTAGGGGGAGATTAAAAAAAATGAAATTGCAGAGAAATAAATGTAGTTCAGAAATAAATCATAAAGATGTTCACAACTTTTGAGAACAATTGAATAAAAAATAACAAATGCTTGTTTTGTCAAATTAAAAATTTGTAATTTAGTGTAATTTAGTGCAAAATACTATTAACTACACGAAAACAATTACTTCAAATCGCAATCCCTAAAATTATACTTCTTAGTTGCCTTTTTTATTAAGAAAAAAAAATTATGGCCTGTAGATACTCCATTGCTTAATAACGAAACATTTTTATGACGTTTGCATGCTGACTCTCAAATCAATTATAACCATACTTATAAGTTTCGCACATGTGCCAACTTTTTGCCAGTCACTGTATAAGTGTATAATATTAAATTAAAAGCTCCCTAATATTGAAATTATTTATTTGCCCTGTAATACAATCTTGCAATTAATATTATTATCTCCTGGGTAATGTTTTTTTATCCCTATTGAAGAGAAAGACGTCTTGTAATCGGAGAATATCAGACTATGTTCCGTAATTTTTAGTTAATTATTAAATTGCGAAGGAACATATGTATATCATTTATCATAGGTTGATGTTTTGATATGAGCAATTTGTTCCTCTAATTTTTGTTATTACAAATAAATTTATGTTTACTTATTTTTAGTTGTGAACATTGGTTAATAGTTGGCAAATTTTATTTACGATATGTCTATAATTAATCAACCTTGGCCCTAAATCGGTTTTCCATATCAGTCAATACATTTAGAAAATGTAATTTTTTTCTCCTTTATAAATAAATAACTCTCAATGAAATCTAAGAACCATAACCTTGTTGATATCCCCATGTTTTAAAATATTGTCACAGACAAAAAGTTAAGTTTTCTTCATAAATTACAATAACTTAGAATAAGGCAAGCTATTTTTGTTCCCTAACTTAATTCTTGGAATTTTTTCTTAGATTTATGAAAAGTAGAATATTATTTTTTAATGTTAAACGTTTTTAAACGACTTCAAAATATATTATCAATTGTATTGGAGTTTTTTTTATATTGATTCGCGCAATACTTGCTTCGGACTGAACGAAACAAAACCTGATGATTGCATTTCGTAGTAGGTTCACGAGGTGATCCAATTAATTTAAATAATCTGAGAATAGAGGTAGTGAAATGTAGCAGTAATAGTATATTATACACCGAGATGGAAAGTGTTTAATTTTTGTCGAGAGAAAAGGATTTCTCGAGACAGGAATGAAACTTTCCACCGAGGTTTGTATGCTATTTTATTTACAACCATAGCTTTTAAATGCAAATGATGTTGCATGTGACAAATATAATTATATGAGAAATTAACAAAATAAGACCTCTGTATAACTACAAGCTTTGCCACCATAAAACAAATAAAAAAAACCTCGAGTTGCCAAATCATTTTGGTTATTCAATGAAAGTTGATATTTCTCTGGATAGAAAGTGACAGGTAAATGTCACTTTCCATCTAGATAAATGTTAGTGCCTGTTCTCACCAAAACAACTGGAAACCGCAACGCGACCGCAATTTCAGTTGAATTGCTCGCTTGTTATCACCAAAGCAACTGGCAAGCAACGCAACTGCAATGCAACCGCAACTTCCGTTGAGTTGCTCGCTTGTTCTCACCAAAGCAACTGGCAAGCAACGCAACTGCAATGCGACCGCAACTCCAGTTGAGTTGCTCATGCGTTCCCACTAGAATCGACTGGTTTGAAGTCTCTTTTGCCGTGAGCAAAATGTCGTCTTCGTCAGATGAAGATATAGCCGCAACGTACTTGCTCGTTAAAAAACTTAAAAAAAAACTGAGCGACAATTTTGGGTTAACCATTTTTATACCATAAATTTGAGACATAGTGGCACAGGAATTAAATAATGATCCGGTTAAATTCCATGGGTTTTACCGAATGAGCCACAAAAGTTAAATATTTTGCTGTCCCGTCAGCCATGACACCGCGATTGGAAGCAACTAGTTGCGTTGCAGTTGAGTTGCCTTAAGTCAGTGGGAACACGCGTAACATTAGTGCTTGTTGCTTTGGTGAGAACAGGCACTTAAAGTTAAAAATATGTCCCTTTCAAATTTTTAAAACGTTTGAAATGTCAACGTTGTGGTTCTAAATAAACAATTTTTTGTTGCAAACTAATACTCAACGTAGCATTTTCCGCATTATCGAGTTTAAAAAGGCCGTTTTTTTTTTATAAACTTCAAAAAGTGTTAAAGCTTTATAGTAACCGAGGATTAAATAATATTTTTGTCAAAATTGTTGGGTAATTGTCGTTGACCTTCCAAGCTAGTGTATTGACCATTTGGTGCTATGTACTTATTTTAATTTGTGATTCTTGGATCAATTTTAAGTCGAAAAGTTCATATATACATGTACGTCCTAAAAATCGTTTTTTATATAGAGGATGATGATTTTTATCAAGTGTGAAAGATGAAAGAAACTTTTTTTGTTTAGAATTAAATGATAATTACTAATGAAATAATTGTTTCGACAATATCAGTGGCGATCACTGGCGTAACATATTTTTTAGTTAAAATTGTATTGCGGCGTAGCTGTTCCTACGCCACTGGCTTGAGAAAAAAACTTTTTGAGGTATAAATGGTAATAGTTTCTACGAAATTTTAGTCTAATATCTGGTTTAGAGATTTTTTGGTAAAAACAAAAAAAAAACTTTAACATCATATCGAAACATATCTAAAACTAAGTATTTTAGGACATAATATGAATTTTTCGACTTAAAAGTTTTCCAAAAATCACCCGTTAACTAAGTTCATATCATTAAGTATCATCCTGTATAGCTTTCAGCGTTATTGAAGCCAAGAAAACCAATTTTGATCAATAGGAAGGTGCGTAAGAAAGGATAAAATAACATGTTTGTCAAAAATGTTTAGCATGTAATTTTCGCGCTGCCCTGTTTATTTAGTGAAATATTAACTTCAAATTAAAGTTTGTTAGATATTTGTTATGGCGCCAGAAATCTAGTAAGGTCTGGTTATTTCTTATCATTTTAAGACAAATTGCATATTAGTATGACATATGACATAATTTTATTATTTTATAAACTAAAATAATTAATTATATCGGTAACCAAACTATAATATGATGGCATTATAATTAGGTGTGTGCGTGATTGGGTTTTATGGCTCTGATTAAACCAAATAACAGCGATCGTTTACATGATAGTAAAAGTAAATTCAATTATTTTGATTGATTAAAACAAAAAAAAACAAACGTTCTTGTATCTGCTTACGCAACTGTAAAAAGTTAATGCGGAATATGAAGAAAATTTGGGTCAATAGATAATTTCTTAAACTCAAAAACATTTATTATGGTTAATCCTTATTTTGATTCCGATTTTTAGATACCGAAGTTCTTAGAATTCAATATTACAGCAATTTTTAATTGACTTCGAAATAGAAGCAGGTTCTTAATTTTACCCAAATGTGTGTAGGTATATACAGATGTGGACTAAAAAGAGCTCCATCGTCTACAGTCTAAACGCTTATAACAGCGTGTGGTAAATAGTGTAATAAATGGGAAATTTTTTTATAGTCTGGAACTAGGTATATGAAATTCCATGAAAATCAACCTCTCTCTGAAGACAGACCGCCAACCAATCGGGTATGCGTGGCAGCGCGAAAGAACTTCGCCGAATAAAAGTATGTGTGATTCCTCGACAGCATTCCGCCGATTATTTGTGATTTGTAAGGTTAAAGGTTAAAATCGTAAACAATGGAACAAAAATGTCGCGTTTTGACTCTGAAAGAAAATATTGATGTTGTGGAAGTTTGTAATTTGATAACAATGATTTGGTGATTTGGAACAGATCAATTTCACATTTTTTCTGGCCACTATGTACAACATATATTTCGAATACTCGACTATGGCTGAGGAGGTTTTCAACCAATCAAAACTTTTCAGCAAAAGTGACTTTTTTGGATAAAATGAAGGATAAAAGAGTTTCCCATTTGTTACACATTCTACCACACACGCTGTAGACCGATTCCTTAGACGCTTCGCTTAGACTGTCGGTTACTGGAACTTTTCTTTATTACCGCTGTATATATGTTTGCGCATAATTTTGGTCTAGCCTTATTAATTTAAATGATAAACATTAATATAGTGATACGGTACTCGAGTACAAGAATCGAAGAAGAACTCGATTCTTTAATGTATTCGCTGTACCCGGATACTCGTCTCGAGAATCGAGTACGGTATTCGAGTATGGAGTTAATGTAGACAAACAATACTAAGAATTATGACTCTCGGTGGATTCGAGTTGAAACTAGTTTACCTGCAAAACCGAAACTGTTTTTGCGTCTGAATAAGAAGCTGAGTGAAAACAGGGTGAAACTAGTTTACCAAAACCGAAACTGTTTTTGCGTCTGAATAAGAAGCTGAGTGAAAACAGGGATGGAATAGGGTGGATCGGACGTTCTTGTTTAATTTTTATTAATTTTTAATCGTAAAAAACGACAAAATTTGAACATACTTAAGCAATCAATTTATGACAATAAGAATTTAAAAATATTATTATATCCAATTTTTTGGTAGTACGCGATTTCTTTTTCGGTCACTCATGTACTTGTACTCGGTACTCGAGTAAGTACTCGATTCTTGAACGTTCTCGATTATGAAAATAACGATTCTTTCCCCCCAACACTTCAGTAATTTACTACAAATTATGTATTTATTAATTAATTCGAAAAGAAATAAATATGCCGATTTTTTCTCCGTTCTTTGAACGGTACCAAAACGTCTCCTCTTGGACCATTAAAGTTCTACCTGCTTCCTCTATAGAATTAGCATGTTAATCCAAAAATAATTTAATGTCACACTTTGGGCCGGTTGTATAAAACAATCCTGAACTTAGGTTCAACGGAACGCCAATCAACCTCTGAGCTACGTTCATTCAATATTATGTTGTTCAATATAAATTGAACTTTAGTTCAGCTGAACTAAGATCACTATTATCTAGTTACTTTTATTTTTTTTACATTTTTGACTTAAAATATAACCTTTTATTTGATTTGGCGTTTGGCGGGCTTTCTTTTTTGCTGTGTTTTTTGTTAAGCGTAATCTTTGGAAATATTCATTGTCTGTTCATTTAGTAAATGGATCAGGAGTTTTCCGGTATATCTGTGTTCACAGCATTAGCTGGCCATACACCAGCGGATATCTCAACAAATCTGATATGGCACGAGCCAAATATGCGGAAAAAACTTTGTGTGTATGTGGCGAGCCGAGCTTCATCGGGCCGTGCCTTATCGGCCACGGATGAAATCAGCAGGTCGCAACTCATCAGTGGATCGGTAGGTAATAGCGGACGGCGCATCAAGTCCCATTAAGGAGACGATTTAATCAGGCAAATCTAATCGGGTGATTAGGTCGGCGAGCTAGACTCGCCTGCCCAAAATTGACGAGAGTTTTGGTATGTGCCGAGCCTAGTTGGCAGGCCAAATCCGAACGGATCAAATCGGTCCAACTTATACAGTGTCACCATTAAAGTCCGCACCATATGGAACTTTTTTTTATTAATGAGGTTAGTTAAAATTAAATTTCGGCAATCGTTTTTGCTTCAAATTAGACTAAAAATTATATAATCAAATGTCACCATCTGTCATTCGGTATCTGTCAAAAATTACATTCTAATCAAAAAATGCTGAAAAATGGCATTGTTTTACCGAATTTCAAAAAATTTTATTAGAAAAAGTTGTTTCTAGTACAATTCTTGGCCTAAATACAAAGTTTCAGTTTTCTAGCTCAAAGTTGATTTTTTTGCCATTTTTTCTAATTAACTTTTTTTTTATTTAATGTAAGTTCGCTTAATGGATATTAAACTATTTGCTTATACCATACTCAATATTTTATTTAGTTTGTATGAGCTTTTTTTTACTAGAATGCCATTTTTTTTCGAAATTTAAAATTAGAGGCAAAAAAATTTGACACAGGTGGTGCAAAGTTATCCTAATTTAAAAATTTTAACAGATAGACGTCAGATGTTTCGTTTTTCAAATGACAAATACATCTAAATATTTGATAAAAATTTTATTTTATACTTAAAACTATCATTATTATTAAAAGGAACAAAAAGGAACTTTAATCATTTTAAATAGGTAACACAAAAGCAATATAAATTTCACATTTCAGTGTGACGTCCTTCTCGCTCTATACAAACACCCGTCTGTCTATAAACGTCTTTGACAGCATTTTGTAAAAAGCTTGGTCTTATATCGGCACAACACTGTCCTATCGTTTGTTCCAAATGCTCGATATTTCTAAACGGTCGATTCTTATAAACTTTCTGCTTAAGATAACCCCACAGAAAAAAGTCTAGTGGGGTTATGTCAGGCGACCTGGGTGGCCAGTGACATTCTCTATCACGCCCTATAACTCTGTTTTGAAATAATTGGTTTATGCGTTCTTTCACTGCTACAGTTTGATGTATGGGTGCACCATCAAGCTGATACCATAAGTTATGTCTATGGTGTAAGGGCATGTTATCCAAAACTTCGGTAATCTCGTTATCAAGAAAATTCAGGTACCTTTCACCAGTTAAGTTTGCTCTAAAGAAGTATGGTCCAATAAGCTCATCTTTCAAAATTCCACACCAAACATTGGTTTTAAAATGATACTGGTCGCGACATTCAATTGTGAAGTTAGGATTTTCTTGGGACCACCATCGGCAATTTTGTGAGCTCACGGTACCATTCGAAGAGAAAGTGGCTTCATCTGTCCATAATATCTTGTATGGAAAAAGAATATTCTCCTCATATTGTCCCTGATACCAAAACGAAAAATCAAGTCGGATATCAAAATCGCGTTCTTTTAATGTGTTTATAAACTTGGGTTTATATGCCCGAAATCGATTTTTCTGAAGAATTTTTCTAACGCTTTCCCTCTTGCACCCTGTTGCATCACTTATCTTGGTTACACTAGTTTGACCGTGGTCAATAACAGTTAAACAAACATCAAGTTGTGCTGCTTCATCGTATTTACTTGCCGCGTGAGGTTTCTTAAAATTATTTCGAACAGATCCAGTTTCTCTAAATTTTGACATTATTCTTGAAACAGTGCTATGCTGCAAATTTTTTTCTGGATGCCTCTCATTAAAAATGGCAGATACTTGCCGGTGAGGCATATTCTCTCCACAAATTAAGACAATTTCTATTTTTTCTTGAATGGACAACATTGGTGATAACACTGAAAACTATAACTTGCGAAAATATTCACATTTATGACATTTCTTTTATTTATTCGGCACTCTAATTCGTTTTTTTCCATAGCCTACTTATAAAATTCAAAATTGCCTTGATATTTTATTGTGGATGAAAAGAAAATGTGTCTAAATTTTGAACTAATCTGATATCTGGGAATTTTATTATAAGTTTTTTAAACTTCTTAGGTGTATGTACTATCAAAAAAATGGAATATCTGACGTCTATCTGTTAAAATTTTTAAATTAGGATAACTTTGCACCACCTGTGTCAAATTTTTTTGCCTCTAATTTTAAATTTCGAAAAAAAATGGCATTCTAGTAAAAAAAAGCTCATACAAACTAAATAAAATATTGAGTATGGTATAAGCAAATAGTTTAATATCCATTAAGCGAACTTACATTAAATAAAATAAAAGTTAATTAGAAAAAATGGCAAAAAAATCAACTTTGAGCTAGAAAACTGAAACTTTGTATTTAGGCCAAGAATTGTACTAGAAACAACTTTTTCTAATAAAATTTTTTGAAATTCGGTAAAACAATGCCATTTTTCAGCATTTTTTGATTAGAATGTAATTTTTGACAGATACCGAATGACAGATGGTGACATTTGATTATATAATTTTTAGTCTAATTTGAAGCAAAAACGATTGCCGAAATTTAATTTTAACTAACCTCATTAATAAAAAAAAGTTCCATATGGTGCGGACTTTAATGGTGACACTGTATGTTGGTGTATGGGCACCTATTGACTGCAGTATCCACAAAATCCAAAAATCTTCATCATCAGTTATAATTTCATTAAATTCCTACCTCTTAATAAACAATAAAATACCGATAATTTACTGTATTGTATAATATGACACTGACCGGACACAAAAAAAATATTTAAAGTTAGAAAATGGCTTGAATCGACAGTTCAACTTCTGAACCGCCAAAACTGGACGTTCACGTGAACTCCTGATTTGAACTGAGATCAATGTAAAATACTGTTTATTCAACAACTTTTTTACTTTGAACTACAGTTCAAAAGTGAATTACAGTTCAAAGTGTTTATACAACCGGCCCTTTGGCTCCTCAAACAAACGTTTTAAGTCAAAATAGTGTTTACTGATATGTTCCTATTAACTTACGCGCCAAATATTTCCGTTGAGTTTCCCTTCAATTTTCTCCAGTTATCTTGGTGGTGACCCGACTGATGATTCCTTTTTTTTTGTAGATTTAGTTCCTGTGTTGGTGTCGTTGCTAGGTTAAATGCTAAACTATTGAGTTAAGTATCAAGTATTGTTTTAGGAAAATGTTCGTATACTATTTGGATCATTTTTATTTGTAAAGAAGCATTAATTTTTCAAGATATAGTTATAGAGAGTGAGTCGGGAGGGCGGACTAAACTCCAGGAGTGTATTGTAGTGAGTGAAAATAATGTAAAAAAACAGTGTCGTTATCCGATTTTCATTTGTTTTCGAGTTATAGAATAATTTCAAATAAACAAAGTTTCATAGATAACATTTTTTTAATCATAGCGTTCTTTGAATAAATGTTTAAAAATATCACCATTGACCTCTAAGCATTTTCTGCTTCGTCTATAAGAACGGCGACTTTTGCTCTCCTGATTGATGCGGTGAATGTGTTTATTTAACATCGGCTGCTTACTTACTACTATAAAAGTCACTTTTGAACCAGCCCCATGAACAAAACTCTAGGGGGATGAGGTTTGGAGATCTTGGAACCTAACTAAGACTACCGCGTCTAACCCAAATCCCTGGAAACCGTTCGTCCAAATGTTGCTTGACCTGATGAACGAAATGTGATTCTGATGTTTACAGGAACATCTTCTAGTTGTAATTCATTTTGTAAAAAATTTAAGTAGTGCTTTGAGAGGATACCCCAAAATGAAAAGCCAATTAAATAACTATGATAGAACACCACACGTTTACCGAAAATTTGAAAATCTGATAGACCTATGAGTTTTTACATTAGTTCCACTTGTACTTGGTTCCATTCCCCCCGACTCCTTGGAACATTGATAACTTTTTTTATTAAAAATACAAAATTGTTTAAATTATAAATCTAGCAGTATTTTAGAACGCTCTTTAATACCTATACAGTGTGTTACAAATTCGGGCCTTCACCATTGGGATTTCGGAGACGGTAACAGATACGAAGTCGGTAAAATTTGGGCAAAGTTGCGTAATTATGGGCCCAATAATATGCCGCAAAAAAATTAAAATTAAATACAGGGGTTTTCAAATAACTTGGAAAAATCTAAAATTTTGCGTTTCGGTTTTTATTTTTCCTGATTTTGTTCGACGAGATGTCCAAAAATAAATTTCCCTTTCTCATCGCAACTTTTTATTCTCCACAAGATTGCATCGTCAGATCTTTAATGCAACATTTCATCTTTAGGTCACCATCATCAACTTAATTTTTTTTAATACGGGCCTGGATTTTTTTGTTTTTTAATTGTGAAAGAGGACCGAAATCTACGTTCATTGGTATACAGCACTGTAATTTACTTTTTTTTAAATTAGGTATAATTGGAAATGTAAAACTCAATATCTCTTTTAAAAATGCTGGCCTTAAGAGTCAAAATTTATTTGTATTGATAAAATAAATTACTTGTACTTACTTACACTAAGTAGAAATTTGATATAACTATTTGTTTGAAATAAAAAAAACAGTAGTAGTACGTAATGACAATAACAATTAAAGACTAGCAAAAATAATTTAAAAATCTTCAATTTTTTTGAAACAAAAGTAAATTACAGGAACTTACTAGGGATATTTTAATGAAGATGGTCAATTTAAGAATGAAACGTCGGAAAACCAGTAATTGTTGTATACTACTGAACGTAGATTTTGGTCCTCTTTCATAATTTAAACAAGGTAATCCAGGCCCCGTATTTAAAAAAGTTAAGTTGAAGATGGTGACCTAAAGACGAAACGTCGCATTAAAGATCTCATGATGCCATCTTGTGGAGCATAAATAGTAGCAATGAGAAAGTGAAATTTCTTTTTGGACATCTCTTCGAACAAAGACAGGAAAAAATACAAACCGAAACCCAAAATTTTAGATTTTTCCAAATATTTTGAAAGCGCCTGTATTTATTTATTAGTTTTTATAATTACGCAACTTTGCCCCTATTTAACTAACCTCGTATCTCTTACCGTTTCCGAAATCCTAATGGTGAAAGCCGAATTTGTAACACCATGTGTAAGAATGCAAAAATTAATCATTTATAGGTTTAGAATTAAAATGTAATTTTTCTTTTAAATTGGAAACACCCCTGTATATTATTTTTTTTTCTGTTAAAACTTTTAATTTTAAACATAACTTAACATAACATAACATAGCTTATAATGGATGTTCTTTAATTTAACGTAGTTATTATAAATTTCTTACGATTTGGATAAGTGATGAATCGCCCAACCGGAGATCCATGTATCTTGAAAGCAATAATCATCTGTCATGATAAAATGTCAAATATTTTGTGTTTTTTATGATCAAACACAAGCTGCTTGTGTCAAGCACTATAGGAAAAATCCTTTAGGGCACTCTTGGAGTGGTGCGTGTGCGCAAAAAGCGATTCACGTTGGTTTTGAATCGTTGGAGGTTATATTCGTTGGGAAAAACGACCTCGAGAAAGTCGTTCCATAAGGATGACGTCCTCCAAATGAAAGAATTCTTAAATAAGGAAGTTCGAGGAGTACTAAGCTTAACCGCATATGGATGGCCGGCAGTTGTTCGTCGAGTATTTCTGCTATTCACCGCTCTGAGAGGAATTAAGAGGGTAAGGTCAGCCGAGCACTTTCCATGAAAATATCTGTAAAAGAGAGTCAAATCCCCAACCTGTCATCGATGTTCTAGGCTGTCCTGGTTTTTCGTCAGCTTGTGGTCTCCAATCAGACGAATGGCCCTCCTTTCGATGGAATCCAGTAGCCGAAGTGTATGTTTGGGTGCAGAGCTCCAGACATGAGAGCAGTACTCTAGTGATGGTCGAATCTGGGCTTCGTATAGTATCAAAAGTTGTTGAGGTGTGTACACATTTCTGGTTCGGAAGAGTACACCAAGTTTCTGAGAAGCTATCTTGGCGATTGTCACAACGTGATTATGCCAAGACATATTTCCTCCCAGATTGACGTCCAGCAAATTAATCGATGATGCCAGTGGGATTGGGTGTCCGTCCATGACTAATATCCGGTTCTGTAATGTTAACCTTTTTAGAAAAAAATTATGCCTGGGTTTTTTAGCGTTATATTCGACTTGGTTACTGTCACCTCAATCCAAAATTTCTTCCAGGTCTTTGTTGAGGCGTGATACTTCATGCTGTCTGCGAAGATGTGCGTCGGCAGCCGATGTTTGTGCATTCAAAGAGAAAGATGAGATAAGTGTGCTATCGTCAGCAAAACTAAATATCGGATTTTTAGTTTTCACTAAAGGTCGTTAATGTAGAGTAAAAAGAGAGTGGGAGACAATATGGACCCTTGAGGAACACCGGCATTGATGGTGAAGGTGTCTGAGAGAAATACGTCAATCGCCACTTGCAGAGAGCGGTCCTTAAGAAAACTAGACAACCATGTACAGAATCGACTGGGCATACCATAGGATCGTAATTTACTTAGAAGTCCCTCAGGCCAAACACGATCAAAGGCTTTAGAAATATCAAGTGTAACAGCCCGAGACTCCCCATGATGTTCGATTGCGTTGTTCCAAAGATGGGTGACATAGGCTAGAAGATCTACAGTTTATCTGGACTTCCGAAAACCATATTGATGATCTGATAATGTTGAAGGTACTTTAGAAGATGTTGGTTAATAGCTTTCTCCATTACTTTGGATATAACTGAAAGCAATGCGACTGGTCGATAGTTGTTAGGCAGGGTTCTCTTACCTTTCTTTGGTATAGGCTGGACTCGCGCCGTCTTCCAACACGATGGAAATATTCCTTGTTTGTAGGATAAGTTAAAAAGTCTACAAAATACTGGTGTTAGTTCATCGGCGCATCTCTTGAGAACTATAACAGGAATTTCGTCTGGACCAGAAGCTTTCTTGACGTCGAGCCCTTTCAGGATTCGTTTGACGGGACGCTGGCAGAACACGATTTCGGTCATTTCGGATTGAACTGCAGGAATGTTGGGTTTGTTGTTTGTTGCTATGTTTTTTTGGCCGTTTTTCGCTTATAAGTTTTGTTGTCAGTGACTTGTTAAAAAAGAAGATTTTAACCCATTCAGAAAAGTGTGATATTTGAGAAACTTAGTATCTTATTTACTGTACAGATATCCTCTTTGAGAGCAAGAGAATACGCATTCAACGGAATGAGCAAACGTGAAAATTTAAAGGCAATGAGAGCATATTTGCCTTATATTTGCATTTTTTGAGGTACGCTTCAAAATGACACTTCCATAGCATATATTGTCAAAAACTCTAATTTATCTTATGGTACTTACTGTCCATAGGATTATAAAAAAAGCGCAAGTGTATAAGTTTTTGTGAGGTTAATGTTTCATAATTGATTTTTATTCCAGAAAATTGAAGTTGTAACAGAAAAATTATATACAGGAGTTTCCATTTGGAAAAGATATTATTTTACTGCTGAACTTAAAAACACGATGCTCAATTATTGTTTGGATTATTTTATCTAGCGTTCAAAATACTACTAGTTTGCTAATTTAATCAATTTTATATCTTATTAATATGGATAACTCTGTATAGTATTCAAAACAAGTCAAACAAGCGTCAATGTCAACTTTATTACCTATATTTAAAGACTTTATGCATGACTTTCAAGTGTATGATGAGCATGTCTGTGACGAGGGTTGCATGTCGGTTTTCTTTTGAATAAAGAAATCATGTCTTGCGTCTTGCATGTGGCAAAGTGAGAAAAGCTCAATCTTCTTAGCTTTGGGCGCATTCAGCAGAACCCACCGATTTGTAAGCGATTAGTAATCATGCTGCTGAATGCACTAAAAAAAAATCGATTTCCCAAATCGATGGGAAATCGGACGCCATTTTTTCCATCAAATTTAAAAAGCGATTTATGTCATAATTGTTTGTCATGTTGAGGAGTAAAATTTATAAAAAATGACGAAATAAGTGAATTACATGTAATTTAAAAAAATATTGTTCAGTATCTTCGCTAGTGAAGAGGAGCATTAAAAATAAAATTATCCATTTCGAACAGAAAAAATGTAATATTCGATGAAAATATTTGCATTCCGCAGAACTACAAATCGATGCGCATCGTGACCTCACCGATTAAAAATCGCTTATAAATCGATCGGCTCTGCGCTGAATGCAGCCTTTAACTTATCGTGTCTGATGTATAAATATGTTTTGTAGAAAGAATGCGGATCATTTGTATTTTATAATAAAAAATCCCCATAGGTTTAAAAATTTAAATATAATTTTCGATATATTGAGACTTTAAAAAATTTCATTCATTACTTATTGGATTTTGTTAATTTATAGAGGAGCTAATAACCCTATTATAAAAATTTAAAAATATTTTATGTAGCTTATGCCTTTTTAATTATTTTTTTATTAACTTGCTTAAATTATCACCACGAAAATATTTATTTTAAATTATTAAATTATTTACCAGTAATTTACATGCAGTTAAAATTGTTTTCCTGCCTTATTTATTGACAAAGCAAGATAAGAAATGTAACGTCACTAGTATTTATTATATTTTTATTCGTATGAAACGCGTTTATTCAACAATAATAATTTTTCTAGAATTTCTTAGAAAAATTTTATTATTCGTGAAAGTTATATGTTTAATCATAATATGTTTCATCAATTTTGGTCACAAGTCACATCAGGTCATTACTGGTTTTATGCCTTATACCGATATTTTGTTCTGTTTACAGTTTGCCAGCCTTTTTTCAGCAAGAGGGGCAAATTTCAAATAATAATATTTCCTACCGGGCCACGTACCTAATTATTTTGTTAAGAATTATGCCTAGTGACGCTTTCGCTTTCCAGTAGGCGAGATTGCGGTCAAACGCTTTCCTTTTTTAATGGAAAAAACAAGAAAAACCAATAAATTTTCTCATTTAAAAATAAATATATAAATAACAAAAATGTTGATGATATTTACATTATGTCAAGTAACTTTAACACTTCATTAAAGAGTGAGGGGGGTGGGGGGGGGGGGGGGTCACGTGGGCTACTTCCTCTTAATAGCCGTCACTGCTTAATTAATGATTTTTCTCGGACGTTCTAAGGGAACCACATATTTTATTTTCTTAAAGACCAATGCTCGACTGCCAGACGTTACTGAGAGCAGTTCTCCCAAAACCATACCTTAACGCTCTATTAAATAATTTTATATTACCTTTTTTGATAATTTTCATAACCCATTTCTGCCAGTTTTGAGAATTAAAAAAAAAATTCAAAATAACGCGTCGTTAATCTATTAATAATTAATTTTAATTATCCTGCAATTATGCCTATCTAATGAATTGTCTATTTTTCTAATATTGCTGTCAGAAACCAAATTTTTTATAAAATACCCTAGGGAACCCGGCGAAAACCCGCCAAATACGCCTTATTACAGTTCTTGAAAAATTTATAGTTTATCTTTTCTATCTCGTTATTTTTTACTCAGTGTTGCCAAGTTTCATCGATGTTTTCTGCAACAATTTGACATTTTGCTTATCACCGACTTTTGAAATTGAGGTTATTATGAAATTTAAATTTTAGATTTTTCGATTTTTGTGTGAAATATTGTTGAATAAAAGGAAATTTTAAGTATAAACATGCACTTTTACTATCGTCTTGGGCTTTATTCGATATAGTTTTTCACCGTGTCTTATAGTTTAGAGTTTAGGTCTCCCTCTACAACTTTTATATCTGATTAAATGCCGTAGAGCGTTGCTGAGAGGCGCTGTACCGCTTTAGATAGGAAATTCTCAATAAATTCAAAATTATATCGAGCCATGTCTGAAAATGAATTTACAGCATCTGCGTGACCCCAAAGTCACGGGAACACATTTTCTGACAAGTCAACCCTTGCATATACTTTTCCGAGCGTGTCAAAAAAAATGAAAATTAAAAAAATAATTTGAAGTTGAAACTTTCTAGAATGGAACATTATATGTTAAAGATTATGTGAAAAACATGTTGTCGTTCCAGGTCTCGCCATTTCATTATTGGAATTTTTTAAAAATCTCCTCGGAGGAAATTCGGAAAACGATCGTGACATGTCAGAAAATTGTCACACTACATTCCTTGACACCCAAATATAGTGGAAAAAAAATTTCAGAAGAATCGCACCTAGCTAGGCGGAATTCTGACAATATTACGCAGAGATACCGGAAGGCGGGTATCGTTCAGTTGTATGACGGGAAAAATGATAACTGGTGATTAAGACACGCAAGACACGACTCACCAAAGTTTATTCGTCCTCTGAATCGATAGGATGGGTTTCAAACCCCTCCCCCATACCGTGTTATTGTAAAATTTAAGAAAATATTACAATTCTGAGGTTGTTTCGCGCGCGGAAAGCAATTGTCGTGGAAATACCGCACTTTCGCAACATTCTTTATATCAGAAAATTGTTTACGAGTCATCTCCATATGAATACAAATCGGTTAAGCCCACTGGGACCCATGTCACTTGAGACTTTATAATTTTTTCATTCATTTTTTTTACACGCTCGGAAAAGTATATGCAAGGGTTGATTTGTCAGAAAATGTGTTTCCCGTGACTTTGGGGTTACGGAGATGCTGTAAATTCATTTTCAGACATGGCCCGATATAGTTTTGAATTTATTGATAGTTTCCTATCTAAGGCGGTACAGCGCCTCTCAGCAACGCTCTAGGACATTTCATCAGATATACAAGTTGTAGAGGGGAACCTAAACTCCACGAAAAACCAAATTACTGCCATACAAATCACTTCACGCACCCCCTATTTCCACCGTCTCTCTAACTATAACAAGTTTGTAAAAGCAGTTTTTTTTTAATTCTCAAAATAGACAGAAAAGGGTATATGAAACAATTACGCCTTTTTTTTTATATTACTTGCGCAGCCACCATAATAACCTCGTTTCACAATAACGTTATTCTTCTATAACTTTATCGAATTACAACCGTTATTTCCATCACTAATTATCACTAATTTCTAGAGATCTCTCCGCCGGCACCAACGTCATTGTGTTTTACATGATTGGGGCCAACTCTAAAACAAAATAACTACTGTTTTGTTTTATTGACCGGTTTTTCAAATTATAGGTAGTACGTCTTGGGTTTCCGTCACTTTCAAATGAAATTCAAGTATTTGGTTTACTTTTCCGTTTATTGTACTAAACCATCGTCAGAACTATTTGTTAGAAATAAAGAAAAAGCGTATAAATAAAATAGAGAGAAACAACATTTTTGATGTGGTGATAGTGACAAATTTCTTATTTTATGTTAGTATTAATTATGTATAGAATGAAATGAAAATATAAAATATAACCAAAATTAGTGTAAGCGATAATTGTACAAGGTATGCTGTTTTATATATTTTTCATTTCATTCTATACATAATTAATCCAAACATATAAGAAATTTGTCACTTTACACCATCAGAAATGTTGTTTCTTTCTATTTTATTTATGCGCTTTTTCTTTATTTGTAACAAATGGTTCTGACGATGGTTTAGTACCATAAACCGAAACGAAATAACCAGATTTATGGTGACTATTTTTAGTATAGTATGAATGACATATTCTATTATTATTTCTTTAATCGCATGTTGACACTTAATGTGGCAAAAAGTTTATCAAAAATTAAATGTTATTTTTGCCTGGACGTCAGGCAGGAGTCAAACTTAGGCATTTATTATAATTGAATAAGATAACTAAATTTATTCTGTAGAGCAACAGGAAAAAGTTCATTGAACTAGTAGAAGTTGGACTAATATTGATATAATTAACAGAATTTTTTTTTACATCGAAAAATGTCTTAATTTTATTACTATAAGTTTAACTGACAGCATAGGCCAAGGACGCCTATATTATAGTATTGATAAATTGGAAGAAACACAAGATTCGTTAATGGAGTATACAGGGTGTCTCATAACCTATGGGCCATAGAGCAACTGAATATACTAAACATCAAACTAGACCTATTAAGTCACATAGTGTGATTGGTATCTGTAATAAATAATTTTGCTAAATAAATGCTCATAAGTCAAAAACTATTCAAGATAGGTATAGTAACATTATACATAGGAAGATAGACAATTTCAATAGCTTTTATGACAACAGATAAAATATAGGATATTTCATTCAAAAAAACGTACTATGTACCATTTTTTCAAACCATCAAAATATTTGTATTTTGAAACACCCTGTACTATTATAACTACTATTTGGAAAGAGGGTGAAAGACCTCCGGATATAACCTGACTCCATACCAAATGTCAGTGCTTTAATTTGTCAGAGTTTAAACATATCATCACTTTTTGTAGGACATGTTTTCCGAAAAAAAAAAAGTGAAATTAATTATTATCTCGAGAACTATAACAAATAGGTATAGGAAAATATTAAGGAAAGTTATTAAGAAATTAAGAAGGATTCTAAAACAAAAATAATACACAGGGTGTTTCGTTTAAATTATCAAAGTTGCTAATACTTTCAAGTAGAAGCGGCAACACTGCATGGCTAGAAATATTTTTAAAAAAAGATCATGTCCGCTTCTACAGTGTCACCATTAAAGTCCGCACCATATGGAACTTTTTTTTATTAATGAGGTTAGTTAAAATTAAATTTCGGCAATCGTTTTTGCTTCAAATTAGACTAAAAATTATATAATCAAATGTCACCATCTGTCATTCGGTATCTGTCAAAAATTACATTCTAATCAAAAAATGCTGAAAAATGGCATTGTTTTACCGAATTTCAAAAAATTTTATTAGAAAAAGTTGTTTCTAGTACAATTCTTGGCCTAAATACAAAGTTTCAGTTTTCTAGCTCAAAGTTGATTTTTTTGCCATTTTTTCTAATTAACTTTTATTTTATTTAATGTAAGTTCGCTTAATGGATATTAAACTATTTGCTTATACCATACTCAATATTTTATTTAGTTTGTATGAGCTTTTTTTTACTAGAATGCCATTTTTTTTCGAAATTTAAAATTAGAGGCAAAAAAATTTGACACAGGTGGTGCAAAGTTATCCTAATTTAAAAATTTTAACAGATAGACGTCAGATATTCCATTTTTTTGATAGTACATACACCTAAGAAGTTTAAAAAACTTATAATAAAATTCCCAGATATCAGATTAGTTCAAAATTTAGACACATTTTCTTTTTATCCACAATAAAATATCAAGGCAATTTTGAATTTTATAAGTAGGCTATGGAAAAAAACGAATTAGAGTGCCGAATAAATAAAAGAAATGTCATAAATGTGAATATTTTCGCAAGTTATAGTTTTCAGTGTTATCACCAATGTTGTCCATTCAAGAAAAAATAGAAATTGTCTTAATTTGTGGAGAGAATATGCCTCACCGGCAAGTATCTGCCATTTTTAATGAGAGGCATCCAGAAAAAAATTTGCAGCATAGCACTGTTTCAAGAATAATGTCAAAATTTAGAGAAACTGGATCTGTTCGAAATAATTTTAAGAAACCTCACGCGGCAAGTAAATACGATGAAGCGGCACAACTTGATGTTTGTTTAACTGTTATTGACCACGGTCAAACTAGTGTAACCAAGATAAGTGATGCAACAGGGTGCAAGAGGGAAAGCGTTAGAAAAATTCTTCAGAAAAATCGATTTCGGGCATATAAACCCAAGTTTATAAACACATTAAAAGAACGCGATTTTGATATCCGACTTGATTTTTCGTTTTGGTATCAGGGACAATATGAGGAGAATATTATTTTTCCATACAAGATATTATGGACAGATGAAGCCACTTTCTCTTCGAATGGTACCGTGAGCTCACAAAATTGCCGATGGTGGTCCCAAGAAAATCCTAACTTCACAATTGAATGTCGCGACCAGTATCATTTTAAAACCAATGTTTGGTGTGGAATTTTGAAAGATGAGCTTATTGGACCATACTTCTTTAGAGCAAACTTAACTGGTGAAAGGTACCTGAATTTTCTTGATAACGAGATTACCGAAGTTTTGGATAACATGCCCTTACACCATAGACATAACTTATGGTATCAGCTTGATGGTGCACCCATACATCAAACTGTAGCAGTGAAAGAACGCATAAACCAATTATTTCAAAACAGAGTTATAGGGCGTGATAGAGAATGTCACTGGCCACCCAGGTCGCCTGACATAACCCCACTAGACTTTTTTCTGTGGGGTTATCTTAAGCAGAAAGTTTATAAGAATCGACCGTTTAGAAATATCGAGCATTTGGAACAAACGATAGGACAGTGTTGTGCCGATATAAGACCAAGCTTTTTACAAAATGCTGTCAAAGACGTTTATAGACGGACGGGTGTTTGTATAGAGCGAGAAGGACGTCACACTGAAATGTGAAATTTATATTGCTTTTGTGTTACCTATTTAAAATGATTAAAGTTCCTTTTTGTTCCTTTTAATAATAATGATAGTTTTAAGTATAAAATAAAATTTTTATCAAATATTTAGATGTATTTGTCATTTGAAAAATGAAACATCTGACGTCTATCTGTTAAAATTTTTAAATTAGGATAACTTTGCACCACCTGTGTCAAATTTTTTTGCCTCTAATTTTAAATTTCGAAAAAAAATGGCATTCTAGTAAAAAAAAGCTCATACAAACTAAATAAAATATTGAGTATGGTATAAGCAAATAGTTTAATATCCATTAAGCGAACTTACATTAAATAAAAAAAAAGTTAATTAGAAAAAATGGCAAAAAATCAACTTTGAGCTAGAAAACTGAAACTTTGTATTTAGGCCAAGAATTGTACTAGAAACAACTTTTTCTAATAAAATTTTTTGAAATTCGGTAAAACAATGCCATTTTTCAGCATTTTTTGATTAGAATGTAATTTTTGACAGATACCGAATGACAGATGGTGACATTTGATTATATAATTTTTAGTCTAATTTGAAGCAAAAACGATTGCCGAAATTTAATTTTAACTAACCTCATTAATAAAAAAAAGTTCCATATGGTGCGGACTTTAATGGTGACACTGTATAAGCTCCTCCCAAATTTTCAAAGTTGCTTGGTTGATAACCTCCGTAGCCATAGTCGAATTTTCGAAATATTGTACAGAGTGGTCAAAAAATGTGAAATTGATCTAGGAATAAAATACCTTTATTTCTAAAAATACATCAAAATGCCGTTTTGAAGCTCTTTCTAGAATTATGTTCTCTCTCGACGAGAAGCAGCCACCTATGAGATATAATTACTTCAATTTATAAAATTTTATTTCAAGACAAAACATAAAAACAATACATAAACAATAAAAACTGTACGAAACAACTGTCAAATTTCTGCTTAATCACCAATCGATACATCGTTCTAGTTCTTTTTGTAATTTTTTTATTGTTCTTCCTATTTCCGCCCTCGGCAACTCATTGCAGGCTTGTATTATTCTGTTTGGTAGAATTTCAGCATTTGCGGGTCTATTTCGACAGGCTCTTATAATCTATCCCATAAATAATAGTCTAGGGGCGTCAAATCTTGCGGTCTCGCATGCATATTTGTAAGCTGTCGTGTCTCTATGCGTATTGCGAAAATCCTATTCATCTGTTCGGGAAATTAGTATTCAGTCAATGAGACAAAAATAAACGAATGAATAAAATACAGTGAAACCTCTCATAACGGACACCTCTAATAAGCGGACATCTCTATCAAGCGGACATTTTTTCATAGTCCGGAACTAGGTATATGAAATTCCATGAAAATCAACCTCTCTTGGGCGAACTCTCCTTTGGGCGGACGCGGACAGGCTGTTTTCATACAGAGTGCAAAACCCCTCCTTTAAACGGACAAACATTTTTTGAGAGACGAATAAGTACGGTGCAAAAACTCTCTGAAGACAGACCGGCAACCAATACGTGTTAGTGCGAAAGGACTTCGCCGCATGAAGGTATGTGTGATTCCCCGACAGCAGTCCGCCGTTTACTTGTGAGTTGTAAGGTTAAAATCGTAAACAACGGCACAAGAATGTCGCGTTTTGAGTCTGAAAGAGAATATTGATGTTGTGGAAGTTTGTAATTTGATATCAATGATTTGGGCTAATTCATTAACATTGATAGCAATGTGCTGTGTCCAAACTGAAACCACATCACTATCTGACGACTCTGATGAAGAAGTTGAATGCAATAATCAAACAAATGTTATCAATTATCAACAAGCCATTAGTATGGTAAAGGAATTAGTAGAGTATGCAAAGAATAGAGGTGACTCTACAGCAATGGAATTGTTATCAGACTTGGAATTACATTTTCTAGATTGCAAGTATAAAACGCA
This sequence comes from Barypeithes pellucidus, assembly GCA_963991005.1. NCBI lineage: Eukaryota > Metazoa > Arthropoda > Insecta > Coleoptera > Curculionidae > Barypeithes > Barypeithes pellucidus. Next base: position 28,251,867 of record OZ022556.1, read on the forward strand.
AACACGTCAAACTAAATTATTTTATGTTATGTGTATTTGTACATACATATAGTAATAATTTTGCATTTACATATTACCTAATAACGAATTTTCCATGGGCGGGTTTGTTTATTTTTTAGACGGTCCCGTAGGTGTCCGCCTAAGGGAGGTTTCACTGTAATAATAATAATAATAAAAATAAAATGATGATAAAAATACATACTTAATAACAGGTAAGAAAAAAAATCATAGATTTATTCAACCAAGTGTATATAACTAGCGGACTCGTGAACTTAAAAAATTCTACAAATTCTTATTTATTACTTATAATTTATCATATTGCTATCTTTCAATCCTATATTTTGAACCGTTTTCACATAATTTAATATTTAATTTTTTTCATTACCAGAATTTAAATCGAAAAAGTGTTCGTGCCTTCTTAAAAGATAAATAAAAATATCGGATATATTTTGAAAATGTGTTTATCGCCACACGATGTTAAAGACCTTCATAAAACTTATTTATGGAAAATGTTGCATCATTGTGATCCGCGGCTTAATCTGAACAATGTTTTAAGCGAAACGCTAGGTTGCATCATACTACTACTACAACCATGGCCTAGTACACTGTTTTGATGAATTATACGTCACTATTGATAACTAAAATTACATAAGTTTACAATTCAGGAAGTTATCCACCTCCTTATTTGGTTGAAAAACAATGGGCGACGGAAAAAAATATTCAGATAATTTTTTTTGCTAAAAGTTTTAAAGTTATATGATTAAATGATTGGATTTCGTCGAGTGGTGTTAAAGTTGGTTTGTTATATAGTTAGAGAGACGGTTGCAATAGGGGGTCCGTGAAGTGGAATATCAGTAATTTGGTTTTTCGTGTTTTAGGTCCCCCTCTACAACTTTTATATCTGATAAAATGCCGTAGAGCGTTGCTGAGAGGCGCTGTGCCGCCTTAGATAGGAAATTCTCAATAAATTCAAAATTATATCGAGCCATGTCTGAAAATGAATTTACAGCATCTGCGTGAACCCAAAGTCACGGGAAGCACATTTTCTGACAAGTCACCCCTTTCATATTCTTTTCTGAGCGTGTGATAAATGAACCTCAGAACATGAGATTTCGGGAAAGAAGAAAGTACTTTCTTGAGCATATTTTTTACTATCAAAGTAAATTATTGATACTTTGCATTGAATTTTTTATTAGGTTAGGTTTCACTTATCTGCCAATTGGGTATGTGTTCACAGAGCAGCAAAGCTCGAACCAGTTCCCAACCAGCATGCGCAGAGATAAATTGGCCATCGTTTGGCAATTTGCTTGTGCGAACGAAACTATTATAACCTATTTTTGACACAACCAGACTCCAAGCGAATGCGTAGCGTGGAATATGTTTCCTAATTGCACACCCTATTTAATTTACCATTTATTACGAGCGTGATAAATTAGTATTACCAGATAATTATAATTATACATAATAATTATGTATACAACTTTTCCTTTACGCAAATTAGTTTTGAAGTCAAAGATTAGAAATAGACAGTAAAATCATTACAGATATACAGGGTGTTCGGATAATGTATCAGAATATTTTTAACATCTTGCGGTTAGTTTTTAAACTATCAACTTGATATTTATCAGGGCCTACGCTTACCGACTTCTATTATTATGTTATAAAAATATTTCTCTATTGTACCACTATGCAGACCACTTTACCTGAAATTACCAAATTTAATTTTTAGCCTATCTTTTTGTTTTTTTAATCTAATCTAATAAAAAAGGTGCTTTTTATTAGGTATTGGTTTTTATTATTATTTTTATTCGACTCGATAAACCACACCGTTTAGGCGCAAGACTTTATTGAGTTTTCGACTTTTTGTTATAATATGCCTTACTACCTTTATTTTAACTTCCACTTTGCAGGTTATCTTGCCGTATCAAAAACGGCCTTAACAATTTAACATTTGTTTGATCCATTGAACATATGGGTGTTTCAATTATATTAAGTTTTTTGATTTTAATCGAAAAAGAAACATTAAAAATTGAACATTAAAGACTATAAAATCAAGGTAGTACTATAGAAAATCGAGTCAGGGAGAGTTGCTAGATTTACTTGGTATGTACTATGTTTCTATGTTGTTGCAAAAATCAACGATCGTTATCTTTTTTGCTGCTTTGTCGAAAATGTGTAGAGCTAAAACCCTATATCATGGAGTAATCCATAGTAATATTTACATACATATTAGCGTAACATAAAGCTGAGATTTAACGGTTATTTTAAATATCTTCTGATTAACTTAACACTTAAAGTACCTATCTATAAGTGTGCAGGCTTAGAATGTTCAAAATCACTTTCACATCATTTTAACATCATTTTAATACATTTTACAATCACCGAGTAACCTACCTTAAAGACAGTTATGTTTACGCATTATTGGAGCACCCTGTATATTATATTTTATACTATATATTTTGAGGAAAAGGCGTGATTATGGCGAATACAGGGTGTTATAGAAATGGGTCATATTTAAATGGCGAAACACCAAATTAGTTTTCTGAAGATATACACTTCAGAGTAAACAAAACACTGCATAATTACTGTTCAGATTTAATCTATTTATTTTAAATTAATAGTCATAAAATTCTATTTATCTTCTACATTTTTAATCCTACTTGCAAACTGGCAGTTGACAGTTGTTTTTGAGATGCCGCGCTTAGCATCTTATTGGCTTGAATTTAAACTTGTGCATGTCTCGGTTCACCCGGATAAGTTGTTGTTGACCAGTCAGTCGTGTCGTGTAATTAAGGGTGTAGGACCTCTATTACTCTACGACAAAAGTACAACAGACCCAACCCAGAGAAAGTGCAAACTTATCTCCAAGGATAGCTGGGGCGCTGACTAATCGCTGGGCCGGGTTAAGTTTCTGGACGTATGTATATCCAGAACAGCCTACCCCATTAGCCTCTTAGTAGACAGTCACCGAACTAGGAATTATATAATAGGATATTTTTGATATTTGCGTCTTTTTCTGATAAATTCAAATTCTACCTTGGAGATTTGTCAACAATTAGCTTTTTTGATATTTTGATATGATAATTGAGAAATAAAGAATTAACCAGGTTTTAAGTATTTTTCTTTGGGACCAAGGGGTATAAGATTTAGTGCTTCTTTTAATTTTAAAATTATGACCTTTCCTTACAGACAATTTATACTCTGTTTATTAATCGAGCTGTTAACTTATTTTATTTATTGCAGATAGTAATTATTGTTTGTAGTTACACATACACTACAAAGATTTTTATATAACATGTAATTGACATACACATTACATTAAAATGTATTTATAGTTTGATTGATTCTAGAAATGGCTTTATCATCATTTCCTTTTGTTACAGATAAGATTCTTGTAAACAATGGCTTCGTAATAGGAGAGTATGACGTTGTGCACGAGAAACACACCGACAGTATTATTCAAAAACAGGATCACCTGCAATCATTGCCAAATACGGACACCACGGAATATATATTAAATTGGTTTACTAAGCAATATAGCAACGGAAGTGGCAACATCACCGAAAATGTTTCGAAAAGTTTCGGCAACAGTACAAGCCCCGTATGTTCGGAAAGTTCGCTGGGAGAATCTGATGCTGATAAAGAAGCTAAACGATTTGATACAAGATACATAACTTTTAGGAAGGTAAATATAATAGAATAGCAAATAGATAAACCCGAAAATTGTATCTATCCAAAGAAAAAAAAATAATGAACCCACAATTGAGATTATACCGTCCAGAAATATCTGGAAGCCCTTGTTAAGTAGATGTAAGCTTAGAATTACCAATATCGCGCAAAACTGAACCCACGACTGCACCCATCTCAATTATGCTTCAGTGCACATAGCTAGTATAAATAGACCTGTAGTTACTTTTCTTATTTAGTATTCACCTGAAGACGACTGGAGATACTTACCAGTTGAAACGTTGTGATATATAACAAATAAAGACAATGCAAGTCCAAAACTTCTCTATTATTCAAGAAACACCATTGTCTACAACCTTCAAACAGACAAATAGTATATTGTTAACAATATTAACCAAGGTATATCCTATTTACAAAATTTTGCTGGGTTATTAATTTTACTTCCTCGATTCCTCTATTAAATCATTTCAATTAAGTTATATTTTATTTTATAATTTGAAGTTTCACAGAATATTTGCTCTCAGATTATTATAATTTGCAGTCATCGGGTTACCTGCTTTCAAAAGTTTGACAGTTTGTATTGCCAGAGGCCTCTATTATCGAACATGGTAAATTTTCATTATTTCTGGTTAAGAAAAATGATTTCTCAAGCTGAAAATCGGTAAATAGTACGTGATCAAATGCTGTGAAATAGTGGAAAAAATATTAGTTAGGAATATACTATATTAAACTGTTTATTAAAATCGGTGTGGTGCGGCGGTTTCCTATATAACTGGAGATATGTACACTAAAATAACCGACGAAATATATTTTAAAGATATTTTATCTACAAGCGTGTTTTAGGGCACCAATATTAAAAACTAAAAGAGCATTGTTTTAATTTACCCCGTAGGTGCATCGTAAGTCGTTATCAACAATGCATTAATATCAGGTTGCTAGGGAAATAAATTATAAAAATTTAATAGTTGGCTTTTATAGGACAGATGTAAAAAACTTGACTTGATGACAACAGAATAAACGTTAATTATTTTTGTAACAATAGTACGTAATTACTTACGGGATTAGTGCGGTAAAGTGCTACTTACCGCACTCAAATCACTGCGGTAAGTAGTTACTTACCGCACGCGAATAGATAAATAAACTGAACTCTAGGTTGACCGTTTAAGTTTTCGTTTAATATTTTAAGTTGACTACCCTGATAGCCATTTGATCTTACAAACAAAAATGTATCATAGCAGACTTTTCAATAAAAAAAATTCCATATCGACCATATCGAAGCGCCACTTCAATCTACTACGGTCTGTAAAGCCTTTAAACTTTGTATTTAAAAAAATTAGTAGAATATCTCGGAATATAGCAACTTTGTTGTTTAAAACGAAAAAACTAAACACTGCTATCATTTACGACACGTCATACGAACGCATCTCATTTGGGCGCCGAATATTGAGTTATATGAGATAACTAGATGTCGCATTCCGAGTCTTATCAATAATTCCTAATGATTTTGATTTTACTTAATGCAATTAAATTGATGTGTAGGCAAAACAAAATTTGCAATATATAATTAGTGTTATCATGTCAAAAATTCCTAATTAAAAAGGAACACTGCATATACGGAGTGTGCGGAAATTGTTGGGTCATAAATGATAGGATATAATCAGGGCTGTGCCGAGCATTTCTGGCGCCCTCGGGCAAGTCACTATTATGCGCCTACCCCACAATGATTTATAATTCAAAAGTACCTATATAGTTTACATATACAGGGTGTTAATTAAGCATGTGCAGTAATTTTAAGAGACGATTCTTTGGGTGATTCTAAGACGAAAAGTTCATATAAACATGGGTCCGCAAATACTTCGTTTTCAAGATACAGGGTGTATGATTTTTTCCCTGCTTGTTTAGGTATCACAATAGTACTCAAATAGATACTCTAGAATCTAAAGAAATGTCAACTCGCCCCAGACATCAGTAACATCAGATCTTTCATAACTGAAACAAACTATCGATATGTAAAAAAAAAGAATAATAGCAACTACAGCATTATTTTCCAAAGCAAGCCTTGATTAAAAAAGAAAATGTCCATGCATCTCCGTCAAAGTGGTTTTTATTTTATTTCTCGAAAACAAAGTAAGATACGAAAAAAAATTCAAGAGACAAAAGTGTTGTATTTTTAGTTGCTTAATCCGAGAAAAATATAAAAAAAATTTAACACCCTGTATCTTGAAAACGAAGCATTTGCGGACCCATGTATATATGAACTTTTCGCCTTAGAATCACCCAAAGAATCCTCTCTTAAAATTACTGCACATACTTACCCCTGTATATACAGGGTTTGTTCCTAACCTCTCTGAAAAAATGAAGTAGGTGAATCCTCACCTGATTTTAAGACGATAATGTGGTATAAAAGTTTTTCGTATGTCGCTTCGTTTTCGAAACACATTGTGTTAAAAAAAAATATTGTATTTTCATTTTATTAATTAATGCCAAACGATATTCTAATCATATTTGTTTTACATAGAGGATTAGAGCACTTTACTTTGGGTCAATTTTAAATGTTACAATTAATTCATCATTCTGGGTAAAAGAGTGCCTTAAATTTGTAGTTATGTAGTCCGAACAAACCCGACCTCGCCCTTATGGACGCGGTCCTGGTTATAATATATGGGAACTCGAGTAGTTCATATGAATATTTCTCGTTCCGTATAATACTCGTATAATCTGTTTCAAAGTTACAAGTTAAAGAATGAAATTTGATTTTGGCGACCCTGGAATTTGAATTATTGTTACTCATAACAATATAAATTGGAATTTAAAATGCTTATATAAGTACGGTCGAAATTAAAGTATACAGGGTCCTGAAATAGTGCGTCATGCTTCCATAGCTTCTATAGGATAAGTTTTGAGAAAAAATATTTTGAAATGTGTCGTTTTTGGAACCTTATTAAGAACACACTAGACCTCTTGTTACAAAGCTCACCTAATCCCGTGGTTAATAAAATAATTTTAGAATGTTTTTTTGATTTTTTTTTCAGGACTCCAAAACTTTTTTAAAAGTTTTTAATTTAATGCTCTTAAACTACCAAAGTAAATTAAATAACATTTTAGCTAATTATAGAAGACACTAATGCGAACCTTAATATGCAATAAAACACTGGGTGTCCCCATTTAAAAAAATATAACTTTATGTTAACACACTTTTTTGGGCCACCCTGTATATGGAAAAATATTTTCCTGAAATACACCCTATGATAAATGAATCAACATATGAATGAATTTTCTAATTTAATTCGTATAGGAGCTATGGAAGCCTGACGCACTATTGCAGGACCCTGTATAATTGGCGGTATCACCAAATTTGACATTTTGCTTCCGCCCTTCCATTTCATCCTATTTATTTACTAAAAAAAGCTATACCTATTTTGTTTTATTCGATATACGTATTTTACCATTTTCGATATTATGGTTTCAAAATTAAACCATAATACTACTTGTTAATCGAAATTAAATTAAATTACAATGTCTACTCTCTAAGAATTATTGTAATTCATATTCCTTAATAAAGTGTATTAGTTTATTATTATTAATTATCATACAAAACTGGTTTTAAATTTTAAAATCTTTGTTTCTTGAATGAATACAACTGTAACACTTTTGCCTTCTAGGTATACAGAAAGACCCGCAGCAAGGGAAGCTCGACATCCAACGGGGCACAAGCAGATACTTCAATTTATGTTGATGCTAAAAATGACACCAAACAAGCGTTTGACGAAACCAACTATTCTGACGCAAAGGATTTTACGGAACTCGAAGAATATTCTAAAGAAAGTGGTATAGTTACTCTCTCAGATGCCAACACCTTTAATACCGATAAACAAAATATATTGGAAAAGTCGCTAAAAAAGGAAGAAAAAAGCAGTGATTACCTGACTTGTTCCCATAACAGTATTAATACTTTTGAAAAGAACATTTTTGAATTAACTGATGATCTTAGTAGTCTGCATCTGAACGGCAAATCTCCTAACTTGAATGTTGTTCCAGCTGCCCCTGGCAAAGCCAGCAGCGTAAAGTCTGATAAAGGCAAATGTAATGAGAGCAGTGAACTCAGCTTTGTAAGCGTATCTGAAGTTTATAAATATGTAGATTTGGAGCATGGAGTCACTTTATATGAAAGGAGGCTGTTAAAGACACCTAGGTAAGCATATTAACAATATTCTTCCATTATAATCAGTGACATGCTGTATCTGTATTATTTATTAATAAATTATTCTTTAGTCAATTCTCCAATAGAAGAAGATTAATATACAGGGTCCGCAAACGAAGCGTGGACGGAAGATTAAATCGTTATCGAAGAACTTATCAACAATATTGAAGCAGCTTGAGATATTGGATTAAAAGCGGCATGTTTTAAAAATATTTTACATTATACAGGGTGGCCCAAAAAAGTGTGACAGCATAAAGTTATATTTTTTTAAATGGGACACCCAGTATTTTATTGCATATTTAGGTTCGTATTACTATCGTTTATAAGTGCCTCAAATTTCATTTAATTTGGTTCTGTAGTTTCGGAGAAATACAATAAAAACTAAAAAAAAAAGTTTTGCAGTCCTGAATAAAAAAATCAAAAAAAACAATCCAGAACAATTTTTCTAACCTCGGCATTGAGTGAAATTTATGACAAGAGGTCTAGAGATACTATGAAAGTAATTGCGTTTATTTATTTTATACAGGGTGTTCATAATAAGCTTTCAAAAACCCCACATTTTAAAATAATTTTTCTCAAGTTTTTCAAATGGAACACCCTGTATATTATTTGGCTATTTGACGTATAATTCATAGACAATTTTTTTTTGTAATACAAGCATATAAGTTATATCCAGCCGTTTTCGAAATAATTGTAAATATTATAAATTATGTTGTTTAAATAGAGTTTTTATTGGGAAATTTTGTTATAGGCGACTAGACTAATAATTGTAAACTAAAGTTAATGTTCAAAATAGCTTCCTTTTACTAAATTTAATGATTTTCCTCTACTGCCAACAGAACTCTTAATTCATTTTCTTCATTAATAACGGGTTTATTGATTATCATCCTTTTTGTGTACGCAGTGCTTTCTGTTGCTACAAATCTTTGCAACAACTTCTCGTAAGTTTTTGGTCTCGGCTTTCTCTCAATATCTGGATATCTTTCAGCATACACTCGGCTCGCGAGGAGGCAATTTCGTGCACATTCACCCAGTATAAAAATCATATTTACCATTTCTAAAATTCGACATTTTGTGTAAGTTAGTACTTAATTTCGACGACTGAACAAATGTAAATAATTTTATTTAACTGTCATAGTGACAATCTAAACAAAAAGAAATCATGGCAACTCGATTAAGAATAAAAAATAAAATTAAATAATAAAAGTAGCAAAAATGTATGCTTTTAAAATTTTTATCGAAATAACTAAAATACGGTAAACTCTAAGAGTAAAAGGAAGCTATTTTGAACTTTTACTTTAGTTTACAATTATTAGTCTAGTCGCCTATAACAAAATTTTCCAATAAAAACTATTTAAACAACATAATTTATAATATTTACAATTATTTCGAAAACGGCTGGATATAACTTATATGCTTGTATTACAAAAAAAAATTGTCTATGAATTCTACGTCAAATAGCCAAATAATATACAGGGTGTTCCATTTGAAAAACTTGAGAAAAATTGTTTTAAAATGTGGGGTTTTTGAAAGCTTATTATGAACACCCTGTATAAAATAAATAAACGCAATTACATTCATAGTATCTCTAGACCTCTTGTCATAAATTTCACTCAATGCCGAGGTTAGAAAAATGGTTCTGGATTGTTTTTTTTGATTTTTTTATTCAGGACTGCAAAACTTTTTTTTTTAGTTTTTAATTTATTTCTCCGAAACTACACAACCAAATTAAATAAAATTTGAGGCACTTATAAACGATAGTAATACGAACCTAAATATGCAATAAAATACTGGGTGTCCCATTTAAAAAAATATAATTTTATGCTGTCACACTTTTTTGGGCCACCCTGTATAATGTAAAATATTTTTAAAACATGCCGCTTTTAATCCAATATCTCAAGCTGTTTCAGTATTGTTGATAAGTTCTTCGATAACGATTTAATCTTCCGTCCACGCTTCGTTTGCGGACCCTGTATTAAACCAAATACGGTCGCCTTTCTTGCTTATTCTACAATTCGTTTATTTTTTTAAAGAGTGATATAGTTTTTCTTATGGACTTCTACTGCAATATACAGGATGTTATGTAGTTGCCTTAAACCCGAATATCCCGATATAGGAGCTTTGAGTTATTGGCGAGAAAAATCACCTTATGTCATTTTCATTAAAAGGTACAGGGTGTCCCATTTTCGACACGACAAAGATAGAATGTTGCGGTTTAGGTTTAGTTAGTTTCCCACTTTTTTACGAAACGTAAGATGCCGGCGTTATAAGTAACGTAAAATATTAAATTGACAATTTATAAATATACATTTACATAAATTTATGTAAAATAATGATTTCATAAATATACATTTTGTAAAGCCCAAAGCATACTAAGTTAATTACTAAAATAAAATATAGGGTATCCCTTTTAAATTTATTTATTTTCGTTAATATCTCAGGACCGAAGCTTTTTAGAGAAAAACTGGCTACGCCACTGAACTTTTCTTGATAATCTCTAACGAGATCAGTTTTTAACTTTTTGATAAGTTTACGAGCACCTGAAATGCTAGATTTTCGAAATCACACTGTAGACTAAAAACTAAGAGAGCCATGACAAATTTACCATCGTAATCTTTTGTTTCGTTAAAAAGTAGAACACTAAAGTGAAAACCGCAACATTCCTCACACCCATCTTTGATAATAAGTCTATCCCAGAAAGTGTCGAAAATGGAACACCCTGTACACTACACCAAATCTGTAAGCAGTAGTCGAGAGACGTCAATACTCGGCGATATTTTCAATTTTACCCGTTTCAAGTTCAAACTCGAGAAAAAAATGTATTTATGCTACAATTTTAATAAATTCTGACTTAAATAATTTCTTCCACAATTTTCAATAAAAAAAAATATTTTTTTGTAAACGAGATGAACAGACTTAAACAAATTTAAAATTTCAGAACATTACGACAGTTTCAAGGATATGAACCTTCGCGTTGAGGAACAAGCTGCTTTGACGCGGTTTCTAGCTGAAATTTGCAGATTTTTTCCTTAAACAAACTTTACATAATAAAAAACTAATGATTTAGCAGCATCTACATTAGACTTGTTAAGTTAATTGAACAAGCATAATTACAAAATTTTATGTATTTTTTTTTTATGATCAAACACAAGCACTATATAAAAAATCCTTTAGGGCACTCTGGGAGTGGTGCGTGTGCGCAAAAAGCGATTCACGTTGGTTTTGAGTCGTTGGAGGTTATATTCGTTGGGAAAAACGACCTCGGGAAGATCGTTCCACAAGGATGAAGTCCTCCAGATGAAAGAGTTCTTAAATAATGAAGTTCGAGGAGTACTAAGCTTAACCACATATGGATGGGCGGCAGTGGTTCGTCGTGTATTTCTGATATTCGCCGCTCTGGGCGGAATTAAGAGGGCAAGGTCAGCCGAACACTTTCCATGAAAATATCTGTAAAAGAGAGTCAAATCAGCAACTTGTCTTCGATGTTCTAGGCTGTCGAGGTTCTTTGTCAGCTCGTGGTCTCCAATCAGACGAATGGCCCTCCTTTCGATGGAATCCAGTAGCCGAAGAGTATGTTTGGGTGCAGAGCTCCAGACATGAGAGCAGTACTCTAGTGATGGTCGAATCTGGGCTTTGTATAGTGTCAAAAGTTGTTGAAGTGTGTACAACTTTCTGGTTCGGAAGAGTACACCAAGCTTCTGAGAGGCTATCTTGGCGATTGCCACAACGTGGTTATGCCAAGACATATTTCCTCCCAGATTGACGCCCAGGAAACTAATAGATGAAGCCAATGGGATTGCGTGTCCGTCCATGACTATATCCGGTTCTGTAATGTTAACCTTTTTAGACAAAACTGCTGCCTGGGTTTTTTTAGCGTTAAATTCGACTTGGTTGCTGTCACCCCAAGCCAAAATTTCTTCCAGGTCTTTGTTGAGGCGTGATACTTCATGCTGTCTGCGAAGATGTGCGTCGGCAGCCGATGTTTGTGCATTCAAAGAGAAAGATGATAAAAGTGTGCTATCATCAGCAAAACTAACTATCGGGTTTTTCGTTTTCACTAGAAGGTCGTTAATGTAGAGTAAGAAGAGAGTGGGAGACAATATGGACCCTTGAGGAACACCGGCATTGATGGTGAACGTGTCTGAGAGAAATTCGTCAATCGCCACTTGCAGAGAGCGATCCTTAAGAAAGCTAGACAACCATGCACAGAATCGACTGGGCATACCATAGGATCGCAGTTTACTTAGAAGCCCCTCATGCCAAACACGATCAAAAGCTTTAGAAATATCCAGTGCAACAGCCCGAGATTTGAAATAAGCATACGAAACATTACAGAAGTATTTTGAAACCTTAAAATATTTTATTTATTTTGTTATTTTTTTGTGAAAAATGTCTTACTTTTGTTCTTATTCCTTGATAATAATAAGTATAAGACACACTATCTCTACAGTCACCCCGTTACTGAATCGACCTGATATATTTCCCAGCGCGAAATTTTTATATTACACAAATTATAATACACTAATGTGCAAGATAGGTCATTACAAAATTTTTATTAAGTTTTATGCTTGATTTTCGTTCCATTTTAGTTATTTTTTAAAGAACTGAATTAACATAATCTAAAAAATGAAATCTGAAGAATATATAACTAATGAAAACTGGTATTTTGAAATAATTTTGCTACTTGATTGATTGTTTCACAAGCTATTTTGAAATTAGATACAAAAAACAACATTTCAATTATCCTTGTATAATATGTCGAATAAACAATGGCACTTAAAATTTGTAAAAGACAGGTTAAAACAGATATTTACAGTTCGGTACAGTTCTTTAAAGAAAAATCACTAATCACAAACCTCTTTTTTTCAAACAAATGTTCTTATCGTGTGTCGTATCGCTGACGTAGAACAATATACAACATCATTAGTGGTTTTCTGATAACTAAACTAATATACTATTATCTATATGTTATGATATACCGAACAAAATTGCACTTTAAATGTCAGATTATAGTTTAATTTACAATGGAAGACGTGTGTTTACAGTTTAAGTTACTCAGTTTAAAGGACAACAGACATAAAGGAAATTTATATAACAGGTATTTCTTATATCTTCTTGTATAAATTTCATGGGGATAAGTTATTGTCATTTCTGTCGTAATACCTATCTAATTTAATCTCTAGTTTTCAAAATATGGGGCTTTAACAATTTTGAACTAAGTTTGGGGCTCCCTAAAATGCCAAATCAGTCGTTTGATGCATTAAACTAAAGATTTGGGGATTACATTAGAACATACAGGGTGTCACATAATTTATAGGCCATAGAGCAACTGGAGATACTAAACATCAAACTAGACCGGTTAGTCATGTTTTTTCGAAATGTTTCTCGTTCTGAAAGTGAAAATTTATTTTCGAAAATTATCAATAATTAGAAAACGGTTCAATGTATCGTATTGAAAGTTGGCGCTATGATGTTTTTATGAGTAAGAAATCAGAATTTGTAGAAATTTTTAAGTTTTACATACACTGAGTTTAATAAATCTATGATTTTTATCTCTCATTAAGTATTTTTAATCTAAGATTCTCAAAGAAGGGCAATTTCTAATCTGAATAGATATTACTCGATCATAAATTTCTAACTGTTTTCGAGATATTTCCAATTTTTACTTTTAACTTTTTTTTAACGCATTGTGATGTTTAAATGGAAATATCTCGAAAACGGTTAGAGATATTAGGATCGAGCCAATTATACCTTTTTAGTTTGCAAATTGCCCTTCTTTGAAAATCTTGGATTAAAAATACTTAACAACAGATAAGAAAAAAATCATAGATTTATTAACCACAGTGTATGTAACCAGCGCACTCTAAAAATTCTCATTTCTTACTCATAAAAACATCATACCGCCAAGTTTCAATCCGTTACATTGAACCGTTTTTAAATTATGGCTTATTTTCGAAAATCAACTTTCACTTTCAACACCCTGTATTTCTACAACGAGAAACATTTAGAAAATGTAATCGATCTAGTTTGATGTTTAGTAGCTCCAGTTGTTCTATGGCCCATAAGTTATGGGACACCCTGTATATGTTTTTTTTGCGTGCAATTACACCGGTAATTAAAGTTACCTATTATCGTTTGGGAAAATTCTGGATTGTCAATTTTGTAATATTACCGCCATTATATATTATACGCAATTTTAAGGTTATAGTACATCGTTTACCGATTAGGAAATGCCTAACATTCCTGGACGACTGTGAAGATTGCTAAGTCGAGGCGCAAGCCGCAAGTCCAGGAATGTGGCTTTTTCTACTAGGTAAACATACTATTTTTACGAAAATCGTTTAAAAATCGATAGATATTGATTAATTTTATTCACAAATAAATGGTGCTTTGAAATTCGTAATAAAATTGGTTGCGTTACTATGGAAGCGTTGTAATATTGAATTGTTGGTGATTCCGAAAGCAAAACAGTATAAAATGATAAGTGATGATGAATTTTCCATTTCTGGGACTCCTTCCAGAGCTGGTTGAGACAGTGATTACTGCTTCATTAGAATTATTGCCAAAGAAATCAAGAGAAAAGTACGAAAATGCATATAAACATTTTATGGACTATCTCAAGAGTTCTTTCTCGGAAAGTGTTGTAATGGCATACCTACTTCCTAGACCTTTGTTTAAAGATTAAATCTTAAACATTATGGGCCAATTATTCAATGTTGAAGTCAACCCTTGCAATTAAACACAATGTAGATATATCTACATATTCAAAACTTCGTTCTTTATTGAATCGGCCAGCTCAAGGTTATAGGGCAAAGAAATCTAAGATTTTAACGAAGGAAGAAATCGACAAATTTATCCAAATATAAATTAATTCCTTATGAACAACGTGTTTTCAATCATTTATGTAGAACACTAACAACTGTAAGGCAATATCATTTCCTTACAGTAAGGAATTCCTAACAGTTATTTTCCGTTGCCTAGCAACGACTAAGTGTAGGGAAATATTGACTTTTTCTTTCAAAAATGTTATCAAAAATGTCAATATTTTCGAACGATTTTCGGAAAAAGTACTTCGGTGATATTACTGTAGTTTTGCTCTAAATTCCGTTCCAAAAATCCTTTTTCAAAAATATGATGCAAAAATTATTCATATTTAAAAAAGAAACTTGGCTCATAGTGTCTATTTTGTTATTATTTACAGTGAATATGCCAAAAGTGTCCCATCATCTGTCCCCTCATCAAGGCTGTCGTCCCTGCCGGAAACCTTCGACTATGACACCGATACCCTAAGAAAGGAGCTTACTACTTTGGGATTTAATCCGGGACCAATTACTCTGACCACCAAAAAATTATATTTAAAAAAACTACATCAACTGAAAAAGTATCCGGCAATAATTAAGAGCAATGACACGGAGACACAAAAAAGAGGTTAGTATCAATAATCCATTTTCCGTTTTCTACATTTATTTGTCAGTCTTTCCGTATGTTATACAGGGTGTTATGGAAATGACGTATTATATTTAAACCGGCAATTCCTGAGATGAAAACAAATTGAAGAAAAATATCCAAAAATGGCGCTTTAATTTAATATTCTCTGTACATGACCTTATGTCAAACCAAAAATGACCACGTGGTGCCCCTGCCAGGAAGGTAAACAAAGCAACATACATATCTTCAGGGTACGTTCAGTTCAGTTCAGTTCACTGGGAAAACAATCTCTGATTTATAAACTTGAACTGACTCGAACAAACCGCCGCGGAGTTTATAATGGTCAGGTATGTTCTCAATTGTTCAATTCGAACGACACCCGTCGGATCTGAACAACTGAAATGAAACATTACCCTTTAGAAGAAAAAAATGCAAATTTATTTACCTTTTTGGCCTTATTTAAAACCAACTTTTTTGCAGTTTTACCCACCCTGTATAAAAAAATTGAAGTTTCTTATGATGAATCGTATTTTCTAGACAAGCAAAAACGTTTATTAAGAGTGACTTTTTTTCGTATCTTTCAATTTTTAGTCCATTTGTCCTCTTGTAAACCCCATCCGTGAACATACTGTATAAAAAATTAAATTTTAATTTCAATTAAACTGGCCTCTGGTGGCACAGTAGAGAACTGTTTCTATAACGTAATGAGAGAAGTCGTTAAACGTGGCCCCTGTGAGAAATATCAACTCGATAGTTTAAATACTAACCGCATTATGTTAAGAATAATGGAAGAAAATTGAACTTTGACAGCTTGAGCTTAATTGAGTTTTCGATTTTTTGTTATATGACTTACCACCTTGATTTTAACAAATATAATCTTCTCTCCAAGTGTCATGATGTATTATCCGACCAGCCTGTATAGTATATTTCACTCTGTATATATCCAGGGCATTCAGCAGAGCCCATCGATTTATAAGCGATTTTTAATCGGTGACGTCACGATGCGTATCGATCTGTAGTTCTGTTGAATGCATTTTGTTGTCAGTTTTTTGTTTGGTTCTAAATATTTTCATCAAATTTTACATTTTTTCTGTGCGAAATGGATAATTCTATATTTTTAATGCTCCTCTTCACTGACGGAATCGTGTTTTTATAATTATAATTCACTTCTTTCGTCATTTTTTATAAATTTTACTCGTCAACCTGAAAAACGAAACTGTCAAATCACAAATCGCTTTTTAAA
The DNA here is from genome assembly GCA_963991005.1 of Barypeithes pellucidus. NCBI lineage: Eukaryota > Metazoa > Arthropoda > Insecta > Coleoptera > Curculionidae > Barypeithes > Barypeithes pellucidus. The sequence goes on from OZ022556.1 coordinate 28,268,426, forward strand.
TTCGAGGGAAAAAATGGCGTTCGATTTCCCATCGATTTGTGAAAACGCTTTTTTTTTTAGTGCATTCAACAGCTGATTACTAATCGCTTCAAATCGATCGGTTCTGCGGAATGCGCCCCATATTTTCCCCCCTTATCTGCGCTCAGAGACAAAGTTCAGATATTGCAGGTGGCACTCGGGATTGCTCTGCCGTTTCTGAACGAGGAGACGAATTGTTTGCCCACAACTACCAGTACGACTGATTTTGAAACGTCCAAATTTTGACAGTTTTATTTTATTTTTGTCATTCATACTTATTTTATATTTTTATGTTTTTACTATTTATCAGAAGATTTAATACGAAAGGTATGTTTTGATTAAGCCGGATTATTTAAATATATATAGCGTTTGGTGACGAACAAACAGAAAAAAATACTTTAACCCATATAAAATAGCAAAAACAAGAAGCGAAGGTTAATAATACAAAAATAATTGATGAATTCCTCATGCTTAAGAATATCAGACGCACTATCTAATTAAATAATAATTACTTAAATTAATAATTAATTCAACCGATACTTGGTGGAAATCCATAACTAATATTATGAGAAACAATAAAACTACGTTATATTTATTATATTTCCATCTTGCTGAAAGACGACGCGAGTCCATCCTATTCCAAAGAAAGCTAAGAGAACCCTGCCTAAGAACTATCGACCAGTCGCATTGCTTTCACTTATATCAAAAGTAATGGAGAAAGCAATTAACCAACATCTTCTAAAGTACCTGGAAGGCTTCAACATTATCAGCGATCATCAATATAGTTTTCGGAAGTCCAGATCAACTGGAGATCTTCTAGCCTATGTCACCCTTCTTTGGAACAACGCAATCGAACATCATGGGGAGTCTCGGGTTGTTGCACTGGATATCTCTAAAGCTTTTGATCGTGTTTGGCATGAGGAGCTTCTAAGTAAACTGCGATCCTATGGTATGCCCAGTCGTTTCTGTGCATGGTTGTTTAGCTTTCTTAAGGACCGCTCTCTGCAAGTGGCGATTGACGGATTTCTCTCAGACACCTTGTCCATCAATGCCGGTGTTCCTCAAGGGTCCATATTGTCTCCCACTCTCTTCTTACTCTACATGAACGACCTTCTAGTGAAAACTAAAAATCCGATATTTAGTTTTGCTGACGATAGCACACTTATCTCATCTTTCTCTTTGAATGCGCAAACATCGGCTGCCGACGCACATCTTTGCAGACAGCATGAAGTATCACGCCTCAACAAAGTCCTGGAAGAAATTTTGGCTTGGGGTGACAGTAACCAAGTCGAATTTAACGCTAAAAAACCCAGGCAGCAGTTTTCTCTGAAAAGGTTAACATTACTGAACCGGAAATAGTCATGGCCGGACACGCAATCCCACTGGCTTCGTCTATTAATTTGCTGGGCGTCAATCTGGGAGGAAATATATCTTGGCATAACCACGTTGTGGTAATCGCCAAGATAGCTTCTCAGAAGCTTGGTGTACTCTTCCGAACCAGAAATTTGTACACACCTCAACAACTTTTGACACTATACAAACCCCAGATTCGACCATTACTGGAGTACTGCTCTCATGTCTGGAGCTCTGCACCCAGGTATACTCTTCGGCTGCTGGATTTCATCGAAAGGAGGGCTATTCGTCTGATCGGAGACCACCAGCTGGCGAAGAACCTCGACAGCCTAGAACATCGAAGACAGGTTGGGGATTTGACTCTCTTTTACAGATATTTTCATGGAAGGTGCTCGGCTGACCTTGCCCTCTTAATTCCGCCCAGAGCGACGAATAGCAGAAATACACGACGAACCACTGCCGCCCCTCCATATGTGGTTAAGCTTAGTACTCCTCGAACTTCATTATTTAAGAATTCTTTCATCTGGAGGACTACATCCTTGCGGAACGACCTTCCCGAGGTCGTTTTTCCCAACGAATATAACCTCCAACGATTCAAAACCAACGTGAATCGCTTTTTGCGCACACGCACCACTCCCAGAGTGCCCTAAAAGATTTTTCCTATAGTGCTTGTATTTGATCATAAAAAAAAATATTTCTTTTCACTATATTCTTAAAAATGACATGTTTCGCTATCACTGTAGTTTCTTCAGATTGAGAATGAATGAATATTTTTCTATATCTAACAAAGTGTACAATATTAAAATATTATTACAGGTATAAAGATCGTGTAGGGTGTAGGGGATATAATAGTAACAGTGGATTTTCCAAATGGTCAGTAAAGTGATTAGATAAGTCCTTTTATAGATTTCTTTATACATGAATCCGCTCGTGAAATAAATTTAACAAAGGAGAATTGTTAAGGTCTATTTGATCATTCAGTAAAACATCGGTATTTTTAAGTTTATTATTTTCATGGATTCTAACAGATTAAGTTTTATGCCTTTATTTTCAGTATGTAAGATTTTAAAATTTGAATCAAAGTTATGTTGTTTTTCTTTTAAATGGTTGGAATAATTAGAATCTGTTTTATCTTTTATGCAACTATTATGATGTTCTTGTATTTTTTTTCCAAAATGTCTCCCTGTTTAGCCAATGTTTGTTTTCGGACAATCTTTACCTTTTAGTTTATACACCCCTGATTTTCTATTTTTATGATTTTTAGTTTTATTATTTTTTATAATAAATAAACTTAAAAATACCGATCTTTTACTGAATGATCAAATATACCTTAACAATTCTCCTTTGTATAAATTTCACTAATCCGCTATTAATGTATAAATGAATCTATAAAATAATTTATCTAATCACTTTACTGACCATTTGGAAAATCCCACTGTTACTATTATACCCCTACACCATCTTTATACCTGTAATAACATTTTAAGATTGTACACTTTGTTAGATATAGAAAAATATTCATTCATTCTCAATCTGAAGCTACAGTGATAGCGAAATATGTAATTTTTAAGAATATAGTGGAAAATAAATATAACGTGGGTAGTTTTATTGTTTCTCATAATATTACTTAAATTAATAATCTAGACCAGTCTCAATATTTTGTACAGAAACCTATAAGGCATGAAATTAAAAAAAAAGTCAAGGAATTAACTTGACTTTATTTGGCACAACACCGACTAATTTTAGTTCAGACAGTAAAACAACTGTACCATACAGGGTGTTCCAAAAAGATGTGGCATCGGTCGTGAGGTGATTCCTTACCCAAAAATAAAACAAACTTCCTATAAGCATGGGTCAGCCGATGCTTTGAAAGATACAGGGTATTAAAATTTTCATCCGAACGACTTTAGTAATCTTAGTGAAATTTGGGTTAAGAAACTACCTAATAAAGCCCATATGTATTTTAGCAATAAGAATATCTCAACAGGTTTACCAGGGGCATGGGTGCGATCAGACACTATAAATAATTTGTAACAACAAATAGATACGTCTATGACTTTTCACATTTTGATAGCATCTAAAATTTAAAAATAAATCATTTAAATCCGATTACGGAAAAAAAGTTATAAAACATTAAAATTGAACAAGATTTTAGAGGGATCTAATTCAAAGTCGGTGAATGTATACAGGGTGTTATGGAAATGACGTATTATATTTAAACCGGCAATTCCTGAGATGAATACAAATTGAAGAAAAATATCCTTAAATGGCGCTTTCAATTCATTCAGCGGTAAAAATGACCTGACGTCAAACCAGGAAGACATCTGTGCGGCACTTCGACACATACTAATTCTCACCGGTGTTGTCGGAATTACACCTTAAACTCTTTAAGTTTGAAATACGTAACTAGGTCAAATGTCAATGACCCTTTAACTTTTAGTGATTGGCTGACTGATTTTTTAATGTAATTTTATTTAGGCCACACACATACACTTACCTTGTCGGTCTTATTTAAAAATTAGTGTCAATTTCTATAAAATCTTATACAGCGTTTTAGTAAAGAAACCGGCACATCACATAACCCATAACCATGATCGCAAAACTTCACATGAACAATGGCCGCCATAATGCACAAAATTCACTTGGAGACATTGTTTTTGTTGCAACAAGCCAATGTCTCGCCTAGATTTGTATGAACTTTTGTTTTTAATTAAAAAACACATTGTAAAATGTAAATAACATTTCTTCGAATTAAAAATGACATCTGAACTGAAACATTTAAAACGCGAGCTGTCAAAAACTAGAGATGTACTAATGCAATGCGTGTTTTCCGGTAGATTCCAGCGCTTTCACCAAAAAAGGTTGAAATAAATAATTATAATAATCTACAGCACTTATTTATTGTTTTCCTTCACTACTGTAGATACCAATAAAGATTAAAAAACTTGTTAATCGCTGCTCTGGTGCTCTTTTTTATTCGAAAAGTTTAAAAAATTAAATCGATCGCTTCACAGCGGGATTTTAAAACCAAAGATTAGCCATCTCTATAAAACCCGAAATCAACTGTAACAGTGCGAATAAGTGTGAAAATGTTTAGTACATACAGAAAAATCAAGTCGAAGGCATATTAGAAAATGTTCCTTTAGTAAGAGACTGGAAATCGCAAGGTCACCGGATCTTACCTCATGCAATTTTTTTCTATGGGGTACGATGAATAAAGAAATAGTTTATAAAGTCAAAGATATGGCAGCAGATAAAATAATTGCTAAACGTTTTAGTTTATAAAGGGCCAATTTGTGTCCTATCTCCTATTTGTGTGTTTGTTAAAGAATGCATTAGTGTGTAGCGATTTTGTGTGACCAGGGCCTATCTTCAAAAAACTAATTTGAAACATGCGTGTGTTTCTTTAAGTGATTTATGATAATTTGTTCAGTGTTTCACTATGTGTTCTGTGTCTCTGACGATATACAGGGTCATGTTCTAAGATTGGAAGAAAAACGCCGAAGGGGTTTTAGTGGGGTATAAGCGTTACCCACTAAAACCAAAAAAACTGAAGATCTATGTGCCCTGGATTACTTGCTAGTGTACTGGCACCTGGATTCACTTCTATTTGGATACTAGGTAGCTAAATATTTATTTTTATAAGAATCTAAAGTTATACACTAACAGTTTGGCAACATTGCGCCAGAACATCTGTTTATTACACAGCTGCTCAGTGTAATATGACTGTGCCGAGGAGTTGTGTGTGGGTTTATGGGTGAATTACCCCACTTTTTAAACGTTTTATTTGAAAAAAAATATATATGTTGCGCTTCTCTAGGACACCCCAGGAGTCACCCATTTAAATATAATACGTCATTTCCATAACACCTTATTCCTGCGCATAATTCAATTATAATGTAAATACTATAAACGTTTTTTAATAGTTATGTGAGAATTGATAAAAAACATTTTCTCTTTCAGTTTACTCTTTGGAACTAGAAAAAACTCTCCGAAACTCCGATTGGTGCAATAACACTGTAACTTTTAAGTCGTTAGAACAAGTATTAGTTAAACAGTTTAGTTCTCCGGATCCGTCGAGAAAATGGAGGGAAGGTGTCAACAAATCATCATTTACCTATCTTCTTTTGGATCCTAGGATAACGAATAATTTACCATACAGGGTTGATTCTCTTCAACCGTTGGAAGCCTGGCAGACATTTTTATCCGCCATTTTCTACGTGGGAAAGGGAAAAAGGTCGAGGCCCTACCAACATCTGTACGATGCAGTAGATTTATGGAAAATGGGGGAATTTACTACAAGCAACACAAAACTACAAACTATTATCGACATTTGGAGAAGTGGCTGTGGAGTTATATGCCTTCAGGTGTTCTTAAATGTGATACCTGTAGAGGCCTACACTAGGGAAGCTGCAATGATTAGTGCAATAAAATTGGAAAATCTAACCAATATTAAATCTGGGGAATTCTATGGGATTTCGGCCACCTGGCCTCAAAAACAGAAACGAATGTTGGGCGTTTATTTGTTGCACAAGGCAATGATGATATTTTTGAATGAGGGCGAAAGACAATTATGTCCGAAGGATATTGATTAAGGATAAAAATTTGGTATACCCAGTATTTCAATAACTCGAGTAAGAACTGAAACATTCTCCTAACAGATTAACTTTAATGGTAAGAATCTCGATTTGTTTCACTTGATTTAAGGCCTGATTATTTGTTTAATCTCCATCGTTTATACAAGAAAAAAAATTTTCATTGCAATTTCAGGCCCTAATTTAAATATCCATATTAAAAAAAACCAACATGCCCAAGATGGTGCTTTTAACACAATGTTGAATTTTTATTCTTTGTTCGAATTTAAATAGAAATAAGAATTGTCTTCAAAAATAACAGTAGCTATATTAGTATATTTACGACCATATACCTCCATATGTACCGGGTGTCCCACTAAGAATGGCTCTCGGCCGTATCTCTGAAAGTGTTAGTCGTATGGCTTGCGGAAAAATTTTTTAATATGAAAAGTGATCATAAGAAATTGCTGGAAATTATTTTCAAGTTTCTCAGTCGAACGCTAGAGGGCGCAACCGTAACGGTAAATCCGTAAAGCTTAGTTTTTTCAAAAGTTGCCGCGTTAAGGTATATTGAAAATAGCATTTTCGTATACTTTAAGGTTTTATGAAGAAAATTTACTTATAACATATTTTTGTCACTTTTAAAATAAAGTGGTGGGGGAAGGTTGAACATTATTTTAAATAAATGCCTACAACTCCGGGTTCGCTCAACAGAATTTATTGAACTTTGTTTTGTTAAAAAGTGGTTCCCTTACTCTATACTTTACTGTATAAACTATGACAATATGACCTTTAAAGTAGGCGCTAGAGGGAGCTATTTTACAACTTAACAAACATTGCGCATTTTTTCAGAAATTTTAAATACAACAGTATATTTAAATTTACTTCATCACAAAGATTAATAAAAGCCTAAAAAACTGGCGAAAACCACAACTTGATATCTTTTTTCAAACCGGAGATATTAACAAGAACAAAAATAAACACGGAAAAATATGATTATATTTAAGTTTCAACGGTACAGGTTTTTTCAAAAGTAAATAAAAACTTTGACGTGAAAGCACCTAATTTTAAATTAGATTTTGTTTTTCCAAGGCCTATTTGACTTTTGAAAAAACCTGTACCGTTGAAACTTAAATATAATCATATTTTTCCGTGGTTATTTTTGTTCTTGTTAATATCTCCGGTTTGAAAAAAGATATCAAGTTGTGGTTTCCGCCAGTTCTTTAGGCTTTTATTGATCTTTGTTATGAAGTAAAATTAAATATACTGTTGTATTTAAAATTTTTGAAAAAATGCGCAATGTTTGTTGAGTTGTAAAATAGCTCACTCTAGCGGCTACTTTAAAAGTCATATTGTCATAGTTTATACACTAAAGTATAGAGTAAGGGAAGCACTTTTTAACAAAACAAAGTTCACTAAATTCTGTTGAGCGAACCCGGAGTTGTAGGCATTTATTTAAAATAATGTTCAACCTTCCCCCACCACTTTATTTTAAAAGTGACAAAAATATGTTATAAGTAAATTTTCTTCATAAAACCTTAAAGTATACGAAAATGCTATTTTCAATATACCTTAACGCGGCAACTTTTGAAAAAACTAAGCTTTACGGATTTACCGTTACGGTTGCGCCCTCTAGCGCTCGACTGAGAAACTTGAAAATAATTTCCAGCAATTTCTTATGATCACTTTTCACATTAAAAAATTTTTCCGCAAGCCATACGACTAACACTTTCAGAGATACGGCCGAGAGCCATTCTTAGTGGGACACCCGGTACAGTGTGTCCAACCGGATTGACACCCGAAGAGGGAATTTTGTTTTATTTCTGGGTTTATGGAAAAAAGTTACTCTTCATAAAAAGTCCTGCTTGTGCCGAAACGATCCAGAAGCATATTATTTTCTCAAATTTATATACCGGATGACCAGAATTTAGAAAAATATGAAAATGCTAACAACAAACTGAGGGCTTCATTTATACGTAGATATTGTCGATTTTCACCAGACTACGTCACAAACACTTAGAAATTCTTCTGGCTAGGCAGGCTGTAAAATAATTCCGCACCATTCTCTGGACGTCGCCAACGTCTTGGGTCCTTAAACAACCTTTAACTATTTCTTTACCTATTTCTATGGTAAAAGTACATTATTGTAAATAAATAAAAACACTGTTTATCTTTAAACAGTGTTACACTGTCGAAGCTTGATAGCATACGTTTCGACCGTTCCCGAAAAAAAAAATAAAATGTGAAAAAAGATCCGACGACGGCGACAATGGACAAACATTTTTCCAAGCAGGCGGTATTGTAAAGATATCGCATTTTTCATTTATTTATTTTAAGAAAATTTTTTACTCTTCGTTCGTTTTCTAATAAATAATGCTTTTTTTATAAGATGAGTAGTCAGCTTTGCGACAATTCCTCATACACTATAACGCCTTTAAAAGTAGTACCGTTTAAAGACAAACGGGGTTTAACTTATTTACAAAAATGTAAATTAATTTAATGAATGAAAAAAATAATTCTAAAAATTCAAAATCTTTTATTTCTTTAATTTAACAGCACTAGACCAGAGACACGAAAATAATTGAAGAAAACGTCAAAAGTAAAGTTAAAAACTAGATACAATTCAACTATATGGTATGAAACTAAATACAGAAAGAGAAAAAAATTTAAATAAATTTTGTCAATCATTTTATACGGGGTGGAACTTTTGCCAGTCCCCTGTTTATTTAAGCAACGAGTTAAAATTGTATATTGAGGCGTACCTTTTCAACCCTAACAACTTTTACTAATTACCTTTTATCGTATCGTTACACATATCTTTGGTGTTCGTGCAAAATGTTGTATGTTGAAAACATTAACATTTAGAATGGTACGACATCTTGCAATACTGGTTGTTCACTAGACAAACATCGGGAATTTTGTAAATGGGAAATAGCTTGTCACCTATTAGTGCCTGTTCTCACCAAAGCAACTGGCAACCGCAACGCAACATCAACGCGACTCAGCACTAATGTTAAAATACGCAGTGTTCCCACTGACTTAAGACAACTCAACTGCAACGCAACTAGTTGCTTTTGAGTTGCCCGGCATACCGCGTCGCCACTCTCAGTTGCTTCCAATCGCAGTGTCATGGCTGACGAGACAGCAAAATATTTAACTTTTGTGGCTCATGCGGCAAAACCCATGGAATTTAACCGGATCATTATTTAATTCCTGTGCCACTATATACGAACTAGGTCTCAAATTTATGGTATAAAAAGGGTTAACCCAAAATTGTCGCTCAGTTTTTTTTTCAAGCTTTTTAACGAAAATATGTGGCGGCTATATCTTCATCTGACGAAGACTACATTTTGCTCACGTCAAAAGAGACTTCAAACCAGTTGATTCCAGTGGGAACGCAAGAGCAACTCAACTGAAGTTGCAGTTGCGTTGCTTGCCAGTTGCTTTGGTGAGAACAAGCGAGCAACTCAACTAAAGTTGCGGTCGCGTTGCGGTTGCCAGTTGCTTAGGTGAGAACAGGCACTTAGACACAGACATTGTGATATTTGCAGTTGTGTGGGAAACAATTTTGCCCTTTTCGTGACAAATGACATTTTGCACGAACACCAACGATAAGGGTTCTTAGCTTTTTCATATATTTCTAAATTCTGTACACCCGGTATAATAATATGCTTTTGGGTCGTTTGAGCACAAGCAGGACTTTTTTTTGAAGAATACATTTTTACATAAATCTCCAAATAAAAAAGTTTTCCCTCTTCGGAGGTCAATCCGTGGGCAATGCATGTTTACATTTATTACTTTTTAAAAGTTGGAAAATGTCACTTTTGGAACTTTCACTGCTCGCCCACGGGACGAAAGTCGTCCCGTGGACGGGAACGATAAACAATTTAAATAATAATGAAAACCTACCTACACTTTGGTCAACTATAAAATTCATGTCAGATTTTATTCTAATAAGATGCTTTAATAGAAAACTTTAAAATAAAAAAGTAAATAATGTACTAACATTAAATTACAGTACAAAATTTTTTACTTTTTATAATTTTCGGGAATTAAACAGTCCTCGTCTTTCCCAGCCTTTTCTCTGGTGGAGTTCAATTCATGTCTTACACAGATTTTCTTATATTATTTTCACCACAAAATTTTACAATCGTGATGCCCACGATGTTTATGACTTATGGCGATGTTCATCTCAAAGCAACCATTTAAATGTTTCAAAAACCTACTAAGCTGAGCATTTTAAAATTGAAAAATGGAAATTTATTACTATTTGAAAATTTTAACGGTTGTAAATGAAATCATATACAAACCTCGATAGGAAATTTCATTCCGGTGTCGGGATTTTTTAGTTAACCTGTTAGCAGATGTTCAGCCACACGACCGGTGGCAACGGCTTCTTTATAGGTCCTTGCAAAATATAATACTTATTAAGAGAGAGATAATTTTTATTTCTTTTTAAACTCGATCGAAGAATAAAAATTGAACTACACAGGAATATTTTATAATTTTAACTTTTACTGAATTACGAAACTGTTCATTTTTTAGCACATTTCAAAACTGATTAAGTAGGAAGCAACTCGTGGGGTTTCGTGTTTTTTTTTCATATTTCCATCAGAACTTTATATTATTATGTTAATTTGGAATGAGATTTCTAATTAGGGGGTATCATTATATTAATGATAGCTTTTTAGCTTTTGACCAAAGTACCATGTTTTATATTAGAGCAAAGTACTTTTTATTACAATATCAAAATGTTTCAAATTAAAACTATCTTTAGTTTTAAAAAAAATATTTGCTTATTGATGATTATACACTTAAATTCTAAACAAGAATTGTTATAAAATGATTTTGTAAGAAAATATATATTTTAAGTTTTTCGAAGAATAATGTGTTTTTTTTCGGTTCCTATTTTTTCAGAGCATTAGAACCAATGAATACATATTATTACCGCATCTTGATTTCCGCAGGCATTTCTGAGTTTTTTATTTTCTAATCTTTATTCTAAATATCAAATAAATATTTCTTCAATTTTGCTGAGCGAATTCTTTGATCGTACTGTAACGGACAGTGTTACGTATTTTTAATTATGTTACGTTTTTCGTTTAGCTTTAGTGAATGTATAATGGCTACCATGTTCTTTAAAAATGATTTGAATGTTTTCTGCAGTGACGGTAAGTACAACTTCTGCAACTGTACAACTTCTGCAGTACAACTTCTGCAGAATTTTCTAGTTCCAGAATTTCGTTCTTCCCCTCGTGTCTACCGTATACAGGGTGTGTCAGTAAGGCTTCGATAGCGCCTAAACTATTAATGCTAGAAAAAAAGTTCCATGCAAACGTTAAAGGGTTTACTACGATGAATACCCGAAAATATTCCAAACCTACACGGTGGCCACAAAAGTGGCACTGAAAAAAAAATATTTTCTTGTAAATGGGACACCCGGTATATTTTTCCAGAATTTGACTTTACAACCTTATTTAATTTTTTGGACTGAAATGCAGACTTATCAAGTAGTTAATATTTTTTCTGAAATTTGAGTATTTTTTAAGAGTACCTACGGTTTAAAAATCATAGCCTAACCTGTTGATACAACCTGAATAAATACAATTTATATGGTGGTTACCCTAAAGTACCTAAGTAATATCGATCAATGCTACTATTTTTTAAATCTCTTATACAAAGCGTGCGTTAGAACTTGTACCACTCAGCGATTTTAAAAATATGCTTTAAATTAATTTTTTTCAAAGATCTTTAAATTGACGGGCCGAAAAAAAGGTTGTCCCAAAATTTGACACCCCAAAAATATTGATACAATTTATTGCTTTTTTTTTACAAATATATTTGTAATTTACAAAATGTATAGAGCTAGAATACGAAGGCTAGTAACCAAATAAAAGGGTGAATATTGATAGCATAGTATATTATTTAATCATCTTAGGAATCAAATAGGTTCTACATAGGCTTCAAAAACAGTTAACCGTCATTCCGCCGTATTTAAAAAAAATGTGAACATGGAGGTTACCAGATTGCAGTCTCAAAGGGTTGGTGCATTTAATTTTTAGGTCAGATATAAAATTTCTTAAATTATGGTTATACCTTACTACTCAAATGTAGGACAAAATACACTCGAAAAGTGTCCACAGAAGAATCACCAAAAAATACAGTAAATTTTATACCAAACACACCCAGTTTTTTACACCGATAGGAAAAATCCAAAATAAAAATACCCAAGCCAATGAGAACCCTTAAAATTAGCCCACTTCATTGTATTGTAAAATAATTTCTTTTAATAACTTCCTTACCACTTAATATGAAGGTGACCACTAAAGAATCGGCATAATACACTCGCCGGCACAAAATTCCGCCACCCTGAAATTTTGGTCAAGTTTGATATTTTATAACTTTTTATTTTTTATGCGATTTTCATGATTTTATTATCAGTTTGTAGATCAATTTATTATGTTTTTCCTTAATTATTTTATAAAGTAACATTTTTCGATTAGGCTAGGAGTAATTGTGTTGTGTTGTTTTTTATCGTAATTTCAAAACAGCCTGTAGGAATATTGAGGCGGACAATTTTATTTACATATTGTTTCTTCTAATCTTTGATGTATTCTAAACATTTCTATTTTTGTTTCATTCCAATATCTCATTTCTGCTGCGAGCTGCAAAATTTTAAATGAAACACTGATTGAACCCTATTTTCATTAAGAAAAACAAACACTAGGTACCTATATCATAAAGTTAATTAACAAAAACAATTTTAATATCGTGTATTTCCTCCTCCCCAGCAATGACAGCTTGCAGTCTTCGTGGCATCGAATGAATAAGGTTACTTATCCTTTCTTGAGGGATAGCCTGATATTTTTCGGTCAGCGCCAGTCAAGATTTATGATTGTACAGGACGATGACGGGCGGTCCTTTTAAGTTGATACCAAAGATGTTCGATTGGGTTTAGATCCGGGCTACATATGTGGGCTACATGCGGGCTATTCCAATCTTGGAAGTCCAACTTTATCCAGATATTCGCTCACTACTTGTGCTAGAATTATCATGCAGTAATAAATGTAATTTTTATTCCAATGAAAAAAACAAATGGAACAACAACTTCTTGGAGGATTTCCTTAATGTAACGGTGGGCGATTAGAGCTCAACCAATACAAGATTGGTGCGTGCTTCGGTAGAAATACTCATGACATACATTTTCCAAAAATAACATCGTTTCATTTAAAATTTTGCAGCTCCCAGCAGAAATGAGATAATGAAATGAATCAAGAGAAACGAAATGTTTAGAATACATCAAAGATTACAAGAAATAGTATGTAAATAAAATTATTCACCTCAATTTTCCTACTGGGTGTTTTGAAATTAGGACACGAAACAATAGTTTGATTTTCTCCTATATAATATAGCCTAATCGAAAAATATTACTTTATAAAATAATTAAGGAAAAACACAATAAATTGATCTACAAACAGATAACAAAATCATGAAAATCGCATAAAAAATTAAAAAGTTATAAAATATCAAACTTGACCAAAATTTCAGGATGGCGGAATTTTGTGCCGGCGAGTATATTTAATTTTTAATTCACTGTAAATTTCTTTTATGATCAAACACCAGCACTATAGGAAGAATCGTTTAAGGGAGTAGTGTGTATGTGAAAAAAGCGATTCACGTTGGTTTCGAATCATTGGAGTATTAATCTGAACCACATATGAATGAACTGCAGTGATGCGTCGTGTATGTCCGCTATGCGTCGCTCTAGGTGGAATTAAGCGGGCAAGTTCAGTCGCACACTTGCGGTGAACAGGTGACAGTAACATCTCCATACTTGTCAATATTTTACAAAGTAATATTTTCGATATTTAAAAAGCATACAAATTCTGGAAAAAACATCCAACAATCAGCGAACTAATCAAGACTTGGATTAAATGGAATTCTGGCCAAAAAGTATTTAAAAATAAAGAAAAATGGTAAATAGAAAAACTAGAAAAACATCAATGTCAAAGTCACAAGTTACAGATACGGAAAAGGTAAACGAAAGTAAGGAAGAAAGTTTTTACCTTCCTTTAAAATATCCCCAAGATACAAAATCGAACGAATTTATAAGAAACTTTGACATATGTGTCCAGGACAAGAAAGAAGCAGGAGGGTCAACCAAATTTCAAAATAGTAAAAATGATAGTTCTATAGAACTTAGAGAAGAAAATATAGAACTAAAAAAAAATATTTTTGATATGGATAAAAAAATTGATTATTTGATAAAAAAAATTGAAAATTTAGAAAACAGTGAAATATTTCAAAAATTTAACGGCAATTTCAATGGTATTTTGGAGGCGTTTGAACAGAAACGGACAGTTGAAATTGTATCAAAACAAAAAACATTTGCTGAAATATTACAAACAAGCAAGGTAAATACAACTTCTGAAATTAATTTACCTGTGGTTATAATTAAACCAAAAGTAATTCAAACAAACAAACAAACCAAAGAAGAAGTAAAAGAAAAAGTAAACCCCATTACTGTCGAAGCATCTATAAGCGGAGTCAAAAATATTAAAAATGGCGGTATTGTTTTAAAGGCAAGAACAAATGATGAGGTGAAGAAAATCAAGAAATTAAGCGAAGAAAAATTAAGTCAAAATTATACAGTACATATATCAAAAATGAAAATCCCAAGAATCGTATTTATTGGTTTACGAAAAAAGTACACTAATGATGAACTTCTCGAAGAGTTAAAAGCCCTGAGATATATTGATGAAAATGACACTTTAATTATAAAATACAGTAGACAATCAGAATATTCCAAATTATTTATTATTTATGCAGAAACTAGTGGAAAGACATTCAACAAATTGGTAAATCGAGAAATTTCATTGGGATGGGAAAAATGCAAAATTAAGGAAGACCTAAATATAATGATATGTCGCAACTGCTGCGCATATGGACACAAAACAACAAATTGTAAGCAGCCACAAGTATGCTCGTATTGCGCAGGTACACATAAATTTTGGCAGTGCTCTAAAGAAAACTTAAACTGTACAAATTGCAAGCAATCAAATGAAAGATATAAAAAAACGATTAATTTTAAGCATGAAGCAAATAGTAATGACTGTCCTATACATCAATAAAAAATTAATGAAATGAAAACACATATAAACTATTCACATCTATAAAAAATTTCTGTAGATAGTTAAGCTAATAAAATGGAAAAGTTAAAAATTATGTATATAAACTCCCGATCATGAAAAATAAAATGGATCAAATTGAACTTTTAAAACATGAGGAAAATGTAGACATTATGGTTATTTCTGAAACATGGATTAATAAAGAAGAAGAAAAATATTTTAATTTCAAAAATTTTAACTCTGTGTATGCTTGTAGAGAGAAACGAGGGGGTGGACTAGGTATTTTTATAAACAAAAACTTTAATCATGAGATCATTGAAAAAATTGAAACTGACATGTCATATATTGCAATCAAGATTAAGCCAATAAATTTTATATTATGTGGTATTTATAGACCTCCATCAAATAAAACTGAAAACTTTTTGAACTTTCTGGATCAAAGGTTAGAAGAATTGGAAGCTTTGAAATTACAGTGTGTAATGGTTGGAGATATGAATATCAATATTTTAAATAACAACAATATAACAAAACGACTTTTGGATATATATACATCAAACAATTTTCATTTAAGTAATAAAACCATATCAACAAGAGATAATGATATTAGTGTTAGTTTAATAGACCATGTACTAACAAACTCATCCCATAAAATGAACGTGCAACTCATAAATAGTGCTATTAGTGATCACAAAATTCAAATTATAGAATTAATAAATAATCAAGTGAAAACATCAAAATATCAAGAATTATCTTTAAAAAAATTTTCGTGTGAGAAACTAAAAAGTGCCCTTTTAGTTTTGGAGAAGAAAATGGCCTCATTTAAAGATCCGAACAAATTTTATGAAGAAATTTTGAAAATTTTTGAAAAATGTAGTTACACTACCTCAGTAAGAATTAAAACAAACTCAAAGCCGTGGTTTAATTCAAATTTGGGAAAAATGATGAAAATAAGAGATAAATATTATGAAAAAAAGAAAAAGTATCCAAATGACAAAAAAAATACTGAACTGTACAACAGTTATAATAAAAGATTTAAAAAAGAATTGAGAAATGCAAAACAACATTTTTTCAAAGAAAAATTTCATAATACTAATCAGAAAACAATATGGGACAATATAAATTTATTATTAACCAATAAATCAAGAACCAATAAGTCAACCATTGACTATCTTTTATGGGACAATAACAAAATTGAAGAAAAGAAGGAGATATGTGAAAAAATTAATAAACATTTTATCGATGTAGGAGAAAATTTATCAAGGAAGATTCCATTTGTAAAAAGATTTGAAGAAAATTTCAGTCAAAATTCAATGTTTCTAGATCCAGAGGAAGTTTTTGAACAAGATATTGATGACATTATTACAAATCTTAACCCAAGAAAGGCCAGCGGTTTTGATGATATATCGATAAAAACTATTAAAATGGTCAAAAAAGAAATCGTTCCAATCTTTCAAGCTCTTATTAAATTATCATTTATTACAAGTATTTTTCCAGAAAAAATGAAATTGGCAAAGATATCTCCAATTTTTAAAAATGGTCAAAAAAGTGATCCTAATAATTATAGGCCAATTTCTGTTTTACCTGCTTTATCTAAAATTTTGGAAAAAATAATGAATAAGAAATTAACAAATTTTTTAGAAAATCAAAACATGCTATTTAGTGGTCAATATGGATTTCGTAAGTCTAAGGATACAGAAATATCTGCTATTGATATTGTTACTGACATTCAATTAAGTTTAGACAATAACAAAAAATGTTACTTATTATCTTTAGACTTGCGAAAGGCATTTGATACTGTGAATCACGAAATTTTATTACAAAGTCTTTTCAATATTGGTATTAGAGGAAATATTTACAATTGGTTTAAAAATTATTTATATAACAGAAAACAGTACGTTTATATTGACGATTGCTCAAGTTCTCTACAAAATATTACTTGCGGTGTTCCTCAAGGATCAATTTTAGGACCAACTTTATTCCTTATATATATAAATTCCATTTCTAAGTTAAATCTAAAAGGTAAAATCAAATTGTTTGCGGATGATACTACAATTTTATATTTTGGCGAGTCTTTTTGCAATATTCAAACTGATATCACTAATGATTTGAAAATTATACTTTCATGGCTGCAATCCTATAAACTTTCTTTAAACTTTGAAAAATCATCTTTCACGTTTATTTCTAAATGTGCAATTGGGAACAATATTTTACCAATAATTTTCAATGGAAACGAAATTAAGTATGTAAAATCCGTAAAGTTTTTAGGCTTATATATAGACGAAAATTTAAATTGGAGAAAACATGTTGAAAATCTTCGAAAAAGCGTATCACCACTCATTGGAATATTATTTAAAATTAGAGACTTTATACCTTTAATACATTTAAAAAATATTTATTATTCATTAGTTTATTCAAAATTTCAATATTTAATATCAGTTTGGGGATCTGCATATGCCACAATATTAAACCCTTTAAAAAGACTACAGAACAAAATTATAAAATGTATTCATAAACTGAATTTTTTGGAACCGACAGCAAATTTATATAAACCAAGAGGATATCTAGATCTGAATAGTTTATATAAATTAAAAATCAGTATACTAATTCATGCAATTATTAATAAAAATAAAAAATCTTGTATAAAATTTGTAAAATTAACTGATATACACAATCATAATACCAGAAATATTGACCATTTAAAAAAAAATCAAATTAAAAGTAGAATAGGGATGAAATCTATTTTATTTGATGGAATAAATATTTATAATACATTACCTAAAGTATTAACAAAAAATTTTAATTTAAAACTGTTTAAAAAAAATGCAAAGAAATTTTTTCTGGAAAACATACAAATTACTTAAAAAAAAACAATTATAATAATTTTTATTTTGAATTTTTATATTGATTAATTACTTATTTATGTTCTATTTTATAATATTCCCTGTAATGGAACTACAATAGCTCGTTGGGAATAAACATTATTATTATTATTATTATTATTATTTGTAAAAGAGAGTCGAATCACCAACCTGTATTCGATGTTGAGGTTCTTGGTCAGCTCGTGGTCTCCGTGACTCTCCTTTCGATGGAATCTAGTAGTCAAAGGTATGCTCACGAGTTTATTAACACAATTTTCTCGGTAGCTCTCAAATTTACTTAAGATGAAATTGATACAAGTAATCGAAGAATTTAATAAATCAATTGTTTGTTCGATTAGTAATAATTGTTGTTTAAAATATAAGTATTTAATACACTTATTAGAAAACGCAAATAATACCTTTTTGATAAACAAAGAACTCCGTACAGGAATGGCGTCAAGATATAAATGATAGCACAAAAATTATAGTACGGCAGCTCGTTACCAGGGTTTCAAACTGATCACAACTTAATTTTTTTTTGAGTTCTCTGGCGATTTAATAAGGATTTGAGAAGGAAATTAATAAGAACGGACATTGGCAACTTTGCGAAATAATTGAGAATCATCTTTACATATTTAAAAAAAGTGGTCGTAATAGTTATCGCGCCTCGTCCGTTCTTTTTATTTTTTGACTGAGAGTGATGTTCTTGATCTCGGTGAATAGTTTTGGTCTGAGAAAAATCGAAATTTGTTTATAGCTGAGAATGAAACTCAACACTTGACACTTCCGTTTTACTTGTCGGATGTTATTTTTCGTGATTCGTGACCGGAAAAAAATTATAACGGACATTTTCATCGACGCGCAACCGAAGTGTTGGATCTTAGGTATGTACTTTTTTTAACGCTGTTCGAGTTATCGCGCCTCGTCCGTTTTCAAGCAGAAATCGTGTATTGTGGCTCGGAAAATGGGGGAAAAATATGAACCGACATTTTTACACACGTATTTTTCAGTCAACACAGCACGTGTATCAATAATAATGCAATATGGGGACATAGCTGATGCTGAGTTGTTATAGACACCCAAGCCACACAGCAAGCCGTCTCATGCGCGCGCCGTGTACCGCGATCATGAATTATACAGATACGAGATCCGACTCCGCTGCCCTCCCTGCAGCTGCGCAACACGGAAAATGTCCGTTCGACTCGATTTACTATTTTTTTTAGAGTGTTATCAAAAATTTAAAAATAAAATTGACCCGAGCGCTGTAACGTTTTAAACCCCTTTTATTTACATCTTTTATTTAAACTATGGAATTTTAACTCAAAACGTACGTTGTCGATGAATTCACGTCTTTTTTTATATTTTTAATATGATTTCATCAAGAACGGACAAGGCGTATTGACAAAAAGAGGATCTGCTTCCGTACGGACTGAAATCACTCTGACCAGTAAGCGCAGCGTTGTCGAACTTTTTCGCTCGAGTAAAATTTTCTTATTTTTTAATAATCTATCGATTAGTCATTGACTAGGTGAAGGCGTGATAACAGGACATTTTGGTAACGGCTGCCGGACTATTAGCTTTGAAATTTGTAATTGATTAATGGGCTTTTTTACCCTCGAGGGTAATTCATGAAAATTTTTATTAAATAAAATTAATTTGGAAATTTTACCGGAAACTGCGTATCAAATAGTGACTTATTCAAAAGGTTATTTAGGACTAGATGGGACCAAGTATCTATTTAATTTTGTTTCCAAAATAAACGAAAAATCTGAATGAAAAGTATATACGCCATTCAAAGTAAGAGGGTAGTGGTTTTTAGAAATATTTACACAAAATGCGATGCTTCCTGTAAAAAAATAATTTATCAAGCCACTGAGCTAATTAATGAACTGTATGATTTTAGAGATCTAAATATTTTATCATTGTCGATTTCCTTTTTTTACGTTTATTATTGTTTTTATAAAAATCATGTATCATAGGCACTTCGGTATGTTATTATTTTCACTGATTATTTTAAAGTACTTAATTATTGTTTATTGTTCTTATTGCGACTGATTTAAAGATAGCGAGTGCATTTACACGAGCCCTAAAAGTCGTATTTTTTAGGCATTGTTTTGTTTTTATTGAAAGATAAGATACGTCTCAATGACAGAAATTGCAATAACTATAAGAACAGCCACTTTATCCACAACTTAAATAGACAGTTAGTTGTAATTAAAAAGTAAAAAGGTAAATTATGTTCAGTACATAAATATGGATTTAATACTGTAGTATGTGCTTCTTTAAATTTAAGAATCTTTTTACACTTCCAAAATTTGAATTTCGAATATCATTTTTATATTAAGAATGTTATTATTGTAAAAATGTTCGTTCGTACTTTCAAATTATCAAATATTCTCTTCCGCGTTTTTCAATATTTTTTAAGCTTTTTATATTAAAAACAAAGATGTAGTGTGACAGCATTTGAAAGCTGTTTAAATTCTTCGAAATGACCCAATTTTCGGAGATTAGCTTCTCGTTATCCGCCTTCTATTTGTTAGCTTTTAAAATCCAGACGATTGTACTGTTATTTGGAAACAGTAGGTTTAAAAAGCGCTTAGCGCCTCGTGATTTAAGATGCGAGGACGAGGGGGCGATGGTGGGGTTTTACCAGATGCTTCTATTATTGATCTAGGTATTAAATAACAATGATTTCGGGCAGGAGTTTAACAAAAAAGATTTTTAAAGTTGAAAATCGGTTAATAATTCGTGATTAAATGGTTAGTAGTGGAAAAAATGATTTCTCAAGCTGAAAGTCGGTTAATAATTCGTGATTAAATGGTTAGTAGTGGAAAAAATGATTTCTCAAGCTGAAAATCGGTTAATAATTCGTGATTAAATGGTTAGTAGTGGAAAAAATTATTTCTTAAGCTGAGAATCGGTTAATAATTCGTGATTAATGGTTAGTAGTGGAAAAAATGATTTCTCAAGCTGAGAATCGGTTAATAATTTGTGATTAAATGGTTAGTAGTGGAAAATATGATTTCTCAAGCCGAGAATCGGTTAATAATTCGTGATTAAATGGTTAGTAGTGGAAAAAATAATTTCTCAAGCTGAGAATCGGTTAATAATTCGTGATTAAATGGTTAGTAGTGGAAAAAATGATTCCTCAAGCTGAGAATCGTTTAATAATTCGTGATTAAATGGTTAGTAGTGGAAAAAATGATTTCTCAAGCTGAGAATCGTTTAATAATTCGTGATTAAATGGTTAGTAGTGGAAAAAATGATTCCTCAAGCTGAGAATCGTTTAATAATTCGTGATTAAATGGTTAGTAGTAGAAAAAATGATTTCTCAAGCTGAGAATCGGTTAATAATTCGTGATTAAATGGTTAGTAGTGGAAAAAATGATTCCTCAAGCTGAGAATCGTTTAATAATTCGTGATTAAATGGTTAGTAGTGGAAAAAATGATTTCTCAAGCTGAGAATCGGTTAATAATTTGTGATTAAATGGTTAGTAGTGGAAAAAATGATTTCTCAAGCTGAAAATCGGTTAATAATACGTGATTAAATGGTTAGTAATGGAAACAATACATATTAATATAAATGTTTACAGATTTTTTTCCAAAAAAATTTAATTTTTGTTTGCAATCCTTTTTCAGAATTACGGGTCAAATCTTTAAAGTATATTTTATTATACAGTGTGTCCATAACGTCTTACTTAAATTCATTTCAAATCGGTGATTTGTCTTTTTAAATGCTCACATGCTAAGATTTTTTTTTTTATTGGAACACCCAGGATATAATGTCAATTTCGAATTCTATGATGAAAACTTAAAACTTTTTGTATAACCTCTGGAGATAGCGATTTACGAAATATTGACGTTTGAAAATTTAATTTGAAGGTATTTAGCAACAATTAATTATATTGTGATCATAATTATTAATTATTATTTTCAAAACGTCAATAATTCGGTAACCGCTGTTTCCAAAGTATGGCTGAGTATATAAAAAGATTTAAGTTTTTATCATAGAATTCGAAAATATACCAACGTTTTATCTTAACAAATTCGCAACTAAAAATAAATCCCTGAATTTTAAATCAATTTGTACCAGACTTTATTTACGCACTGTATACTCCCAGTGTTAAGCCCCCCACAGACTTCGTGATTTTTAATAGGTTTATCGGTGTTCGTGACAGGCCGTCGTGCCGAATCTAGCATTGACGGATATCCATCGTGACAGTTTTCGCCCATAAACTTCGATTATCACGACGACCACCTGTCGTGATCACCGATGAACCGATGAAAAATCACTAAGTCTGGCTTTAGTTAAAAGTAAAAGGTCGGGTTCCTTTTGAAATATAATAGATATAATTAACTATTTTATATAAAAAAAATTATAGGTAACTTTTATTCTTCTGACTTTTTTAGAATACATTTTTTCATCTACAGAAATGAATACCTGGTAAAGTAAGATCAATAGAAATAATATAAAAAGATAATCATTCGAAAACTATAATTCTACTATTCCGCCATACAGAGATAATTTTTGAATTAACCTACTTCGACACAAGTGCTGATAATAAGTTTAGTATAAATTACCTTAAAAAGTCATGTTTTTATTTTATTTTATTTTTAGCCATGAAGATTTTAGTTGTTTTAGCGATATTTGTGTTTATTCTACATAGAACATCTAGTTTGGAAAATGGTCTGGCACGAACGCCACCCATGGGTTGGTTAACGTGGCAAAGATTCAGATGTTTAATTAATTGTACACAATTTCCAACTGAATGTATAAGGTAAGAGATTTATTTTCGCGATAATAAAAATCTACATATACAGGGTGTTATGAGAATTACTTATTAGTATATTTAAACCCCAAATCCTGAGATAAAAACAAATTGAAGAAAGAAAACTATAAATGGCCCTTTGGATTTAATTCAATTAGACTCGGCTATCGTGTCGCCGCATAGAATATGATGATGATGATGATGGGTGGTGGTCCCATTTTGACGACAGCCCATTTAAAAAAAAAATATGTAGTATTCAGGGTTCAGACTGAACTGGGAAACCTGGAAAAATAATGGAATTAAAACTGGTCATAGAAAACCTGGAAAAGACGTGGAATTTTGTAATTGTACCAAAAATCTTAGAATTATATATCTTAATTTAGGGTTTTGATATTTTCCAAACTTCACCCGTACCGTAGGGCGAAAATAATTTTGAATATATAGGGAGTGCCAAAAAAGTGTTACGGCATATGGCAATTTTCTTTAGATTACCTGCCATATACAGGGTGGTTCTTAATAACATGATAATATTTAAGGAAGTTATATTTAGGTCAATTTGCAGGAAGAAAAAAATTTATATCAACATATGCCCCAAACGTCTTAACTTTTGAGATACAGGGTGTTAAAATTTTCATGTTTTTTTAATAATTTGTTCGTGTTTGTTCAGGTTAATGTCTTAAATACGTGACAACTAGAAAACTGTCAAAACTGCTTATGTTTACAAAACAAAATCTGCTTCTTACCTACTAGATCATTTTTAAACTTTGTTAATACCTAATTTCATAACAGAGTGCAAATGAATGAATTTAAGTTTTTTATACGAAAACAGTACGTCAAAACGACAAAAAATAAAGAGACTACATTTGCTGAGCAAGGAATGAGAATTTAAAAAATAATTGTTCTTTAAGAAATACCGAGGGCAATTGCCGCACGAACGCCACTGGTCGGAATAAAAAAATCATGTTATACATCATAAAATGCCTCTTGATGAATAGAAAGTGTGTACCAGATTTCACAAAAATATCTAGAGCAGTATCACGGATATTAATAAAAAAGGAGATTTTTTGAAAATCTTTAACACCCTGTATCTCAAAAGTTAAGACATTTAGGACATATGTTCGAAGTTTTTTCTGAAAATGAACCCAAGAATAACCTCCTTAAATATTAGCCATGTTATTAAGAAACACCCTGTATAGTTTTGAATTACTTTTTTTTTAATTCAATGAAAAATAATGCCTCGTTAATAAAATTATACTAGATACTTAATAAATAAGGTCTAACAGTCTTGTTAACCAAGTTGGAATTGATAAGAATCGTACAGGATGTCCAAAATTAATTGTCAAACTTTTTAAATTTTAAAGCACTTTATTTTTCTCTTTTTATCCCCTATA
Organism: Barypeithes pellucidus; assembly: GCA_963991005.1. NCBI lineage: Eukaryota > Metazoa > Arthropoda > Insecta > Coleoptera > Curculionidae > Barypeithes > Barypeithes pellucidus. Next base: position 28,292,517 of record OZ022556.1, read on the forward strand.
TATTTTTATGTCATTCGATGCCGAATTAGAAATCAAAACTTTTCCTAAAAACAACCCTATCGCAATTCGTAGCCCATTATGAGTTATTTTAAGGAAACTAATTTTACCAGCTATTTGACATGAAAGTAAAATTTAATAAAGAGCCGTAATCATTTAAACCCGTCCTTTTTAACAGATCAGGGTTCAAATGACAATAATTGGTATAATAAGGCAACTCTAATATACAGGGTGTTACAAATTCGGCCATCACCATTGGGATCTCCGAAACTTTAAGAGATACGAAGTGGGTCAAATTGGGGCAAGCGTAATTATGGGCCATTATGATCAATTTAAGGAACAAAACGTCGGAAAACTAGTAAGTGTTATATACCACTGAACGTAGATTTCGGTCCTCTTTCATGATTTAAACAAAAATATCCAGATCCGTATTTAAAAAAATTAAGTTGATGATGGTGACCCAAAGACGAAACGTCGCATGAAAAATCTGATGATGCGATCTTGTGGAGAATAAAAAGTGGCAATGACAAAGTTAAATTTATTTTTGGACATCTCTTCGAATAAAGTCAGGAAAAAATAAGAACGGAAACGCAAAATTTTTGATTTTTCCAAATATTTTGAAAGCCCCTATATTTATGTTTGATTTTTTTATGCATATTATTGGATCCATAATTACGCAACTTTGCCCCAATTTAACCGATTTCGTATCTCTTCTGTAAGATTGTTGAAATAATATCACTGGGTTTAAGTATCAAAAATTACAATTATTTCAGGCAATTTTAGCACATAGTACTTTCATTAAATGGTACAAACTAGCGGTTAGTTAGGTACTTCCATTTTTTCCGAAATTGATGGAAAACATGAACTTAAAAATTTGGTAAAATAATTATAAAAATTTTATGGTTATAGTGAACAATTAATCAAGCGTACAGCTGATAAGATGGTGTCTGATGGATATTTAGAAGCCGGCTACGAGTATATTATAGTTGATGACTGTTGGGAGGCAGAGACGAGGGATTCAAAAGACCAACTTCAACCTGATCCGGATAGGTTTCCCAGCGGAATCAAGTCATTAGCTGACTACGTAAGTTTGTGTTTAATCTTTCAAAATGAACAGACCAAAAGTTTAGTGTTAGCGATATTGTCACATTGTTATAGTTTAAAAATAATGTGAAAGTCGTCCAATTTTATTTGTTTAGGATAAATTTAAACGGGGGCCATTCACGGAGAGTTGCGTATTAAAACAATTCGGGAACTTTAAGTGGCTGTTCTCACCAAAACAACTAGTAAGCGCAACGCGACCGCAACTTCAGTTGAGTTGTTCGCTTGTTCCCACCAAAGTAACTGACAACAACGCAACAGCAACGCGATCGCAACTTCAGTTGAGTTGCTCTGGAATCAACGGGTTTGAAGTCTCTTTTGACATGAGCAAAATATCGTCTTCGTCAGATAAAGATATAGCCGCAACATACTTGCTCGTTAAAAAGCTTAAGAAAAAAAAAAATGAGCGACAATTTTGGGTTAACCCTTTTCATACCATAAATTTGAGACATAGTTCGCATATAGTGGCACAGGAATTAAATAATGATCCGGTTAAATTCCATAGGTTTTACCGAATGAGCCACAAAAGTTAAATATAACTCATAAGCAACTAGTTGCGTTGTAGTTGCGTTGCGGTTGCCAGTTGCTTTGGTGACTAAAAGATATTTGTTTGAAATATTGGTAGATGAAATATAAAAGATGCCGATCTCTTTAATAAAGATATTTTGACATATCTATCACTTCCGGTTATAACAGAAGTTTAACTTAGCATTGTTATGCCCTGTATATTTTGGCATTTTTCGATTATATGTAAAAATTCAAGTAACTTTCATTAACAATTTCCCATCTCCAACCGTTCCTGAGATAAAAATTTTTCAAATGAATTTGTTATAAATAACATAATCAAAGATAACTTGACCATACTTTATAACTAATACTGCAGTTAAAGATTTAAAGATTTTAGAAAAGGTTAGTTCTTTTTCTTTCATAAAAATACTAGATATTTTAATACAGGGCATTTTTTAAAATTATACCATTCTGGTAAAAGTCAATTGTCCAAATGGAAAACTCTGTATTTTAATTTACCATTACGTGTAGAATTACATTCTTTATCTAATGGCTCAGAAATACATGTTAAGTTAAAAAATTACTTATTTATTATATCATACCATGTATTTCAGAGAAAATTTAATAGTTGGTCTGATAGGCCAGTTTTAAACCAGCACAAACGTTTATTGTAAAAATATTCGATGACAAGTTTTTTTACACAGCTAACAAACCCATCATTCATGTGCCCTCGTTGCCCTATTTACATTTCAATGACACTGACTCATTTTACTTTCTGTACCAGTAACACCGCCTTGTAGATTCTAAAAGCGCATTGACTTACATATATGCGAGCCACTGACGGTCACATTTACTCGCACGCATGCATGAACACACCGAAGCATGCATGCAAATTTGACAATGTGTGATCAAAAACTGACGACTTTTCATGCTTTTGGCGCGATGTGAAATGATCTGTCTCTGCTTGAATTGTGGCATGCGTGCCGACAGGCGTGATATAGTGTACCAAGGTATAGTGCGTTGAACAACGACTTTATCAAATTTACGGCCTCTATTAAAATGATAGGATCGCTCAGTCTACCTGAATAGTCAGTGGATCATATTGCATTTCACATTTGCATGCAAGTTTAGCTATTCATACATGCCCGCGAGCAAATGTGACCGTCAGTGGGCCGCAATATAGGAAGGTCTTCAGTTTTCTTTTGTTTCTACTCTCTTGTCTTCATGGTTCTCACTATTATTTAGTACTCATTAGCATCTATTTATTTTACTTCTGTTATTCTTTCATTTTATCTTTCTCTTCGGTCGTTCGTTTTTAACCGTTTCATTATTTAACTTGTTTTTTATCGTTTTCATCTTATTCGACATTATTTCATTTAAATGGAGTCTCTCGGAGCTTCTTATCACTTTCTGCTAACATAGCTACATCGGCTGTAAATATATTTATATATTTTGCCTTATATATATTTTTTTTTCTTTAGGGTTTACGTGTTGTGTGTACAGATTAAAAATGATGTTCTTTCTTGATTTTTTTTTCATATTTCTTCACGATTGTTCTATTATTACAGGTGCACAATCTTGGTTTGAAATTTGGAATTTATGGAGATTATGGCACACAGACTTGTGGCGGGTATCCGGGAAGTATAGATCACTTAGAACTCGACGCAAACACATTGGCAGAATGGGGAGTGGACTATTTTAAGTTCGACGGATGTTACTCAGAAACTAAAGGAATGGAGGAAGGTAATCCGAAAGATCTTCATATTTATGCCGTAATTTAATGATAAAATAACGAGAATGCCTTTGTTTTTAAATTGTAGATGTAAATTTAAATGGTTACCTATTTTACTATATATATATAGTCAATGTTTTGGAGGTCAGTTGTAACTGAACATTTCTACAATTCAAATTAATTTTCTTCATAATTTACTTGTTTTTCAGGATATGCAAAAATGTCTGGATATTTAAATAAAACTGGACGACCAATAGTATTTTCTTGCAGTTTTCCTGCTTACCAAGAACTGGAGGTAAATATAATACCGATCTATCTTTCTAATAGAAGATATGAGAAAAACAAATAAGAAAACTGTCCGGAATAAAAATTTATTCTTGGATGTTTTTGTGATATATACCAGGGCAAACAAATATTAGATACTAATCAGAATTATCATTCTATGATATTCCGGTGCGTTTCATATTAAAGACGTATCTTGTCTCAGCATGTTGTTCCTCAAATCATCTCAATGTCTGCTTTCTTTAAGAAGATACAAATTTTGAAAAATCTATGACAATCCCGACATTGGCAATCTGTTGGAAATAATTTATACCATTGTCTATCGGGATCAAAACAGTATCATATTATGTTGCAATTCAACACTGCACTAATGAATTATAAACTTAATTGCATCAGCAAACGGTATATACATATATCCATCGGTTTTAGAACGTCCTCGACGTCTTCCGATTTCCAGTCGCGAACGATCACGATCATTCCACAGGTCCTCCTCAAGTACTCTCACTCTAGTTTCGTCATAAATAACCTCTCTCCAACTCTTTCTTGGTCTTCCTCTTTTTCGTCTTGCTGCTGAAGTCCAAGTGCGCATTTATTTAGGAAGCCGTTGTTCTTCCATTCTTTGGACGTGTCTATACTATCTTAATTGTTTTGTTCGTGTGTCGTTTACAATTGTATGTTCCACTTTCATAGTTTCACGGATTGTCTCGTTTGTGATTTTTTTCAAGTCTCGATCTTGCTGCTGCTCTTCTCCAAAAGTGCATCTCCGTTAAATTTAGTGTTCGTATGGTCTTTTCCTTCAATTGCCAAACTTCACTGCTACATGTGACTATAGTTTTGATGATGGTATTATAAGGTGCTTGTTTCTTTTTGTGAATTTTCGATCCCTTAAGGTGCCGTTTAACATGGCAATAACCCTTCTGCCTTGGGTGTTTCTGTCGTTGATAGTATTGTCTATCGTTCCAGTATGGGAAATTTTTGTTCCCATATGTTTCACCGGATTTTATAGTTTGATCATCATCCAGGATCTGGTCACATTTACCTGTTTTTGAGATATTTACTCCATTTCTTATTCTCATCTACCATTTTTCCGGGTCATGTATTACGACGACATCGCAGAAGGTTGCGAATGTATAAGAATATCAGAAAAATTATTGCATAATACTGCATGATGTATCCGCAAGTGCCATCTGGATAAAGGAGGGTATTGGTTTGGGCTAGAATTTTCATAGATAAACTCCTGCTGCTTTAATTGTTTTGATTATAAATGGTGCTGCCATAGTAAAAAAATCCCTTATAAACCCTTATAAGAAATATACAAATGTTTTATATTATTCTATGCGATTATAAGAGTCAAACTGCTTTTTATGAGGCAAAACTTCTTCCATGACAGTTCGTAAGCACTGTAACGTTCTTGAGCTGGATAGCCGCCGTTTGGTCCAGATTTAGCTCCGCTTGAGTTCTTTTTATTCAGAAATTTAAAAAAGCACCGCAGGAGACGTCATTTTGCAGATAATAATCAATTAAAACAGAATATCGATGCCTTATTCTTTGGATTTTTTTCTGATGAAACTAGAAAATAAATTTCGACGAATGCTTCTATAGACAATCGAAAGTTTGAATAAATTCGGTCTAAGATTAAAAAGCTTATTCAAATATCGATCAAGATAAAAAAAAAATTCTGAATCATGCTGTATTATTAAGAACTTTAGATCCGCATATTTTCCTATAATCCTATATTTTTTTGTTACGTCCTTAAAGGCCAATTACTCCGTGGCTGTTGAGTATTGCAACCTGTGGAGGAATTACGGCGATATCCAGGACGTATGGGACGATGTACAAGATATTGGCACTTGGTTCGCTGATAATCAAGATTTTCTCCGACAGTATGCTGGACCAGGACATTGGAACGATCCAGATATGGTAAGAATTAAATGAAAACTGTAAAATTTAATTTAACTTAAAATAATACTTTTAAATTAAAGATAAATAAGTTATACAGGGTGTCTCAGAATATGTGGGCAATCTCCCGGGTTCAGATAAAACACTTAAAAATATCAGGAGAAGTTCTTATAAATTTTTCTTCCTACGGCCTCCCCTACGAAGATACGGGTTCCCATAATAATTTATTCAGTAGGTGTAATTTAATAATTTTTTAGTATAATGGTTAGTAAATGAAGCTCCTTAAAATTCGCCCTTTTAAACACATTTGGCTTATTTAGTTTGCCAGGGACGGACTAGACATAACACAAAAATGTTTTTTTTTGTACACTTTGTATGATGAAGGAACGGAACGACAATACTATTTTTGGATACTGTAAACCTTAAGCTAAAAAAAGGTACTCTTGATCAATGTCGATAAAGTGAACTGTTTTCGAAAAAAAAAAAATTTTTGTTGCATTTATTATTTACCAGGTTTTTCTTCTACGTATTTCACTATCGCTAGACATATTTTCTTTAATTTTGACAACTCGTGATATCCGCGAAGTTTATGACTTATTTATACCTAATTCTCCCGTGAGAAGGAAAAACCTAGTAGAGTGCCTTGCTAGGTTGTTGCTTAGCATCGATATTATAAAAGCTCTCCAGTCCCTCTATCGACTGGTATAAATATTTAAACGATTTATTGTAGATGGAAAATCCTAGTAAAATGCAAATTTTAATATTTTTCATTAGATAAACCTTGGAATTACCAGAGATAAATCTACCAATTTTTTTTTGTCAGGATATTTTTTGTTCACTTTTCATATTTTGTTTAAGGAAAAACATAACAAAGTTCTGTACTAGTGCTTTCCACAGGAGCATTATATATAGTTCAATATTTTTAAATTGGAAGTTTCTGGCATCCTACCCTATACCAAAAAAAAATCATTATTTATCGTAACAAAAAGCTAGCAAATTACTTTACTACACATTTCCATTTCATTACTGTGCCTATTTAACTGCCGTTTCATTTCTAAGAGACTTTGCTAGGTTTTTTCAATTTAAAATCGGACCATAGCAAAGTTTGCACTATGGCAGAAGCTTGCAACCAATGTGTTTCATTTAAAAGTCACCACGAAGCCTATATTAATGTTAGAAAAGCTTATGACTATGACAGGAACAAAGACTATCCTAATTCATTTAGAGTTTATTGTGCTGATATGCAAAACGTTTTGCTGCTTCCTAATATCATTAAAATCTTCAGTCTTTGTAAGCAAATTAGTTGTTTTTAACGAAACTTTTGCGTCTTTAACACAAGACGAAGAAAATATTTGCATGTTATGGCATGAAGCCATCAGTGGCCGCATGGCGGTGGAGGTATAAATCCTCAAAAAAAGAAAAAAATAGTTAGGATCTTGTTCCATCAATGCCAAATCAATTTTTTATTTTCGAAAAAATTACCTGTTTCTGAGACATCTTCACTCTTTCTGAGTGATTTACTAAATAACTGAATTTAACTTTTAATGTTCTATAATTTGTCTAAACGCTTTCTTGTATTTTTTATAATTACATTAATTTGTATAAACACTTTAAATTTATAAATTTTTTTCCATTCAAAAAAACTACAACCATAGATTGCTGGGTTTTATTTGGGTCGATGAAGAAAATGTGAAACCTACATTTTGTAGAAAGTAATAATATGGGCTAAGTTCTTCCTTGGCAAAAATGTTATCTATTAATTCATTAAGTAAACATACTAGCTTTTTCCATTGTAAAGTGAATACTTATTTACAATGAAAAAATATTAAGTCACATAAAACTGCACAAAACTATAATTTTTTATTTTAAATGTCACATTAATAAGGAGTTACCCGTGAAACATATCCCACTAAAAAATTTTTAAAAAATATTATGTCCTATCAGAGCGGCAAGAATTTTTGCTTATTTTGTATTCCCTGAAAAATCATCAAAAATCAGTTACTAGGTTCTTCCTTTTCACGGAAGAATTGTTCATCTCATAACAAGCATTTAAATCCCATATACACATTGGTAATTTTTTTGTAGCTAATCATAGGAAATTTTGGATTGAGCTTCGAACAAAGTAAAAGCCAAATGACCATGTGGTGTATCTTGGCTGCTCCCTTGATAATGTCTGTTGATTTGGACACTATACGACCAGAATTTAAAAGCATACTTTTGAATAAAGACGCTATAAGAATTAATCAGGATCCTTTGGGAATTCAAGGAGAACTTGTATCGAATGTAGGTTTATTATTTAAATAGGCCATTAGCTTAACGTTTCAAAATCAGCGCTAGCCATATTAGTATTTTAGAAAACGAGCATGTTAAATTACCATGTAATACAGTCCAGAAAGTATATTGAATTTTAATTCTATAATAATAATCAAGAAGTTGTCATTATGTCACCAAGAATTTGTTAAACCATAATTCGGGTTTCATGAATGATATAACGCGGAGTTCTGTTTTAGTTATAAATTTATTAAAATTCATGTATCCATACAGCGTGTGGACTTTTAGGAAGGAAAAAATCTATTCTTCATAAAAAGCTTTGCTTACCTTAAAAACTCCGAATCCCCGAAAAAAAATCATAAATATACCGCACAGGGCCGTCAAAAAATAAGAAAATGTGCTAAAATACTTTACATGGTACGAAAGAATTTCTTAAAAAAAAGTTGTTAAGAATCAAAATGGCAAAATATAAAATAACAACCATCTACGAAAATAAAAATATTTTCATTTATTTTTTCTTGCCGCAGATATTTAAAAAATTTTATTAAAAAGAAAAAAATGTTTTTTGTATTATTAGGCTTCAGCTGAGCCAGCATCATTTTCAATTTACGGACGTGTTTTCTAAATCTTCGGACGGCGTTTTCAATGTAAAATCCTTCTATTTCGTTGCAGACTTGTGTAATTCAGTTTTTTTTTAATTCATTAATTCCCACAGTAAGCATAGTTTCTACTTTTTCTTGTTTAATAAGTCCCATATTTAAGCAATTTAGTTTTAAGAATCATATTATACGTTTGTTTTAACACCTGATTGATTCATAGGTGTGCTGTACTTTTAAAAATACATTACTTTTAGAAATAAGGATGTTTGTTTTCCGTAGTTTCTGCAAGAAAAATAGATAAAATATAATGTTTTCGTAGATGGCTGTTATTTCAAATTTTAGCATTAAATCTAATTCTTAACAACTTTTTTCTAATAAATTTTTATGTATCTACCGTGTAAATTAATGTTACTTTACTTCTAGTATTTTAGTACATTTTTTATTTTTTTTAACATCCTGTACGTGATATTTGTTATTTTTAGATTGGGAGTTTTTGGTGTCAATATTTTCACACACGCTCTGTATATTATACTCTAAAATACGTAATGCATTTCTTAAATTTTTAGACAAGTGATATTATGCTTTGGAGCAAACCTTTACTGGGGAACAAAGAATCTCAAGGACTTGCCCTTGGTGTGGTTAGTAACAGAACTGATGGATATTATTTTCCATACAGTATTAACTTTGCTGACTTTCTCGATGGCAATGAAAATGTTAAATATACAATAAAAGTAAGTATCATCAATAAGTTCGAATTAATAAACATATTGCTAGAGAATATGGAATATTTAGATGATCAAGGCTACAAGTGTAAGATAATTTACCTATATAAATTATACTCCACTTGTCTGAGTCCACGAAATTGTATTTCCTGGTTTACCAACTAGTTATGTGACAGTCGGACAGACAGACGACTGAACTGCACCAAGTAATTTCGACCACTCTAAAGATTTGTTATTAAGTAATTTTAGTTAATTTTGTAACATAACGTCATAATTTTAAAAACTTATTAGTTCCTATTTATTATTTATTCTATTCACGAGCCCTCAAAATATTTGAAATTCAAACTCCCTATGTAAAAATTGTATGTATCTAGAAAACGTCAAATCATCTTCATCATCTTCTTTTTTAACGAATTTAAAAATTAAAAGGCGGAAGAAATTATACAGGGCCGTTCCTAATAGCATGCTAATATTTAAGGAAGTTATTCCTGGATCAATTTTCTGATAAACTTAATATAGTATATAGCATATCATTGAAGCACCCTGTATTGAAGAATCTGAAACTTTGATATTTTTCAAAAAGTATCCGAAATATTTGAACTTTTCATGTCATCAAGACCAGAAATGAAATCTTGCTTCAATTTAACCTTTCAATCTCTATCGACGGCCTTGGGTATTATTTTCCCAAGGTTCTCTTGAGTGTATTTTAACTAATCCATAATTTTTTAGCGATGTGTGAAAAATATGACAATATTTTTATATGAATAGACTTTTACCTAACAAATTTTTTTTTTGTTTTAACAGAATGTTTTTGAGGAAGACTATTACCTGAAAGAAAAGTTGTTTTCAGCAGGAGATGAGATAACTGTTCGTGTACCACCCACAGGTAAACAAAAAATACAATTATATATTTTGGCATTTTTCGATTCTATCCAAATAGCTTCTGCTAACAACTACTAACATACTTAAGTATAATTTTTTGTAAAAAAATACGTCACAGGTAATTTGACCTTCCTTTATAACTAATGCAGTTAAAGATTTTAAAATTTGAAAAAATTTAGTTAAGGGTTGTTTGGAGATTTAGGTTTATGCTCAAACGTGTTCCTGTCATTTCCGGTTATACCGGAAATAGCTGTCAACTTTCGATTTTTAAATGCAACTTGGTAACTTTTATTATATTTTTCGATTAGCCGTTAAATTCTAAGTAAATTTTATAAAACATCTATTTGTCTGACTCTGCCAATTTTTGAGATATCTGGACTTTTGACAATTATTTAGCAAATACATGGTGATGAAATAATCCAAAAAACCTAAACCCCCAAAGTTTCAGGAACATATATTCAGTAGTTCTCCATAAAGTTCTAATGCAAGCTTGTCGTGAATCACCCTGTATAATAAATATTCATGTCAGTTTTTTTTTAAATGGAACATACTGTATTTCAATTTACCATTAAGTGTAGTAAATTATTTATTTAATTGTTAAGTATATAAATGTTTCTTTCTAGTAGATTTAAGTTCTTAGAAAATTTCCTTATGAGTATTTATTATGCTATACCAGAAAGGTATAATTTTCATAAGACCATGTATCAAAAATGTCTAGTATTTTTCAGAAATTAAAAGACCCATACCTTCTCTAAATTTTTTAAACTTTTAAATGTTTAACTGGATTAGTTACAAAATAAGGTCAAATTACCTTTGACATACTATTTTTCTATAAAAAATTCCTTTAATAAATTATCTCAAACGGTTGGAGAAGGGTATAGGAAATTGTTAACAAAAGTTACTTTCCTAGAAGCGGAAAATGGCAAAATTTCGGGGCTTAAGCTAACAGTGCTAAGGCTAACTTCTGGTTTAACCGGAAGTGATAGATACATAAAAATATATTCATTAAAAAGATATGCTCTTTTATAACGAGTAAGAATATTTCGATCAAATATAACTATTATTTAGTTTTCGAGGTCTTTTAATGAGCCCCTCACCGCAAACGACCTTGTATAGTCATATTGCAGAAACGTTCTATTTGATGTGTTTGAATTTTGCCCCAGGCTGACTTTTATATGGAAATTGTCTCTGTGAACACTAGAAATTTGAATTTATTTGTATTAAGTTTTTCAGACCTGATTTTCTTGTGTTTGTTATAGGTGCTGTACTTCTTTTAATAACGCCCATACCATCTACACAACATAAAATATACAACATACCAAGTTCCTAAATCCGATGCTGAACATGCAAGAAACAAGTACAATTAGTTTTACTATTTTTGTTGTTTTGTATTTATATATTTATATTAATTATAATTTTAATAAAAAATTTTACTAGTTTCAGTGAATATAAGCTTCCCTATAGAACACTAGACAAATTTTCCACCCAATAACGAAAGAAATTACTTTTTTTGAAAATTTTATTTTTTGACATAATAATAACTTTATTTCGGAACTACAAATGAATATACAATTTTTGTATATAAGCGACAAATGGAACAAGTTAGTATACAAACTATAAAATATTCTTTTAGAGCACTTATCCATGAGTTGAACTGGCCAAAGAAGCTACCAAAGTCAATTATGTCGGTAAAGATTTTAAAATTCCTTCCTCCGATATAACAAAAATGGCGAAAGAAAAAATGAATATTGATTGGCAAGTGAATTATACTAAATGTAATAAGGGACGATAGAGAAATATTTTCTATAATTCCAAGAACTCGATGGTTTAATAAAATATCAGATAGAAATTGTATAAGAATTATATCAAGAATCCGAACTTGTCATGAAATTAAAATAAAAAGAAAATTAAATAAGAAATAAAAAAAATACTAATAAAAAATATATATGAACATAAAACAAATAATATAATATTACTTAGATATAAACATATATAAATAACCATCCAAATAGAACTGTAAGGTATCCAAATACTAGTCTAAAAATAAAATAGTATTCTTTTTTTCAATACTGTTCTAAAAAAAACATACACACACACACACACACACACACACACACACACACACACACATTTTAGGACATTGTGTATGTATGTATGCTCATGTTCAAAAGTGTAAAAATTAAGGAGACTCACATTATCCGTATCTGTCTGGCAATGTTGCGGATATAACATGATTTTAAACTCCTTCCTTGAAGAAATGAACTAATTTAATAAGAACGAACTGCCATTGTTATCGGTACTTTAATATTAGCTAACCAGCCAATATGCAAAGGCTCCCCTCTAGCTGCAGTTTGAACCTAAAAGTAAAAACTTACTGTAACTATATATATATTATAATAAAAAAAATTAAAAAGAACATAGAACATAATTATTATAGAAGAGACCGCGATTTTAGAAGCGAAATGTTTTAAACTCCATATATTACATATACCGGGTGATCGAGGCATCGAGAACTATGAGAGTTTCGTAGTTTTGCCATCACGTTTAATTGAATAGCTTAGGATTGACCAAGATGTATTCAAACTCGGCACATGGGTTTACCCTGTCGATCCCTTCAAGACGCTACAATGCAGATTCTCTATAAAATATACAGGGGAGCACAATATTCAACCACCTCAAAAACTACATAGCATTTACTATGTTCAACTTAACGATACAGCATCCTGTATATTAGGCGCCAAGCTCGAAAACCACCAATTTTTAATTTTTACGATTGTATCTTTTATTTAATTTCTGACAACAGCCAAACCTAGAATTGTGCAATTGTGAAACGAACATAGCTTGACAACAATTTTTAATAGATCGATATATAAATTATACAGGGTGTCCGGGAACATGTGGGAAATCTCCCGGATATGAAGAAAACACGTGAAAAGAATACTATAGGTTCATATAAACTTCTTTCGTATCGGCCTCCTCTTCGGAGATATGGGCTCCCAAAGAGCACCAATGGAATCAAGTTTTTTACACATAATTATTGAACCACCTGGTATATTTCAATTATTTTTTAATATGATGTATACCAGGTAAGACCCGTCAAATTACTACCCAAGAAACTATTGTGAATTACTCACAGCTGCAGGGACGGACTAGCTGTAACACTCATGGGCCCATTTCTTGTACGCCCTGTATGATGAGAACTTTGGACAATGTTTTTTACATACCTTTAACTATTGGCTAAAAATTAAGTACTCTTCATTCATGTCGCTAATTCTAACCGTTTTCGAGAAAACGTCATTTTATTTACACAGAGTCCCCTTACTTCTCACGGGTTAAATATGAAAAAGCGGAATTTTGAGTTTCAACATTTGATAGGAACAAAGATGTATCTTTTACCGAGATACGCCAAATACATGATGTAAATAAAACAACGTTTTCTCGAAAACGGTTAGGATTAGCGACATGAATGAAGAGTACTTAATTTTTAGCCAATAGTTAAAGGTATGTAAAAAACATTGCCCAAAGTTCTCATCATACAGGGCGTAAAAAAAATGGGCCCATGAGTGTTACAGCTAGTCCGTCCCTGCAGCTATGAGTAATTCACAACAGTTTCTTGGGTAGTAATTTGACGGGTCTTACCTGGTATACATCATATTAAAAAATAATTGAAATATACCAGGTGGTTCAATAATTATGTGTAAAAAACTTGATTCCGTTGGTGCTCTTTGGGAGCCCATATCTCCGAAGAGGAGGCCGATACGAAAGAAGTTTATATGAACCTATAGTATTCTTTTCACGTGTTTTCTTCATATCCGGGAGATTTTCCACATGTTCCCGGACACCCTGTATAAGTAGGTACGTTGGAACCCTATTATTTAAATTTGTAGTAGTAGTTAATTTAGTCAATTCATATAATAGCAACATTTAGCACAAATGTCGACCATTGGCAGTTTTCGAGCTGTGCTCCCAACATATACAGTGTGTCTAAGAAAGTAAGCAATGCTGTATTATCGGAAATTTCATTAGTATTACCGATTTTTCAGAAAATCTTATTTTTTTTTAAAAGTTACATGCCTCAAAACTATAAGCGCATTGAGTTCCTTATATCAATTTTTTTTTCTTAAACTCTATTTTTCCCTAAACGGTACGCCTCTGGTCGATTTTTTGTTTACGCAGTTTTAAAATATTTATCAAGTGACACATGGGTTTATGCCTTTTTAAACACATTTTACTCTGTGTTCTAATGAAAATTATGACAAAATCAGTGGCGGTTCGTGGCCTTTGATAGAGAAGGTTCACTAGCAGCATGAAATTATTTTTTTAAACATTGTGGTTTAACGACAAAGCACTTTTTCTTAGGCGTTCTAAACGTAGAAAGAACAAATAATAATAAGAAAAGCGTTAAGTAAAACATATTTTTATTTATTATTTAAAATAAGAAAATAAATGTTTTAGAAAATATGAAAGGCGTTTGTAGTGTGTACCGTGCTTAAAACTCTTTTTCTGTTCTTATTTGCAGAAAATTTATAAATAACAGCTATTTTTTACTTTGCTCCAAATTCAAAAGAACTGGAAAGTTATTTGGCACCGCCAAACTATTAATTTTAACGGATAAACTTATTAAAATATTGGTACGAACACACCTCGAATTATCCGTTATCCCCCGCCGCCGGATAGTAAGGAAAAACTGCATTATAGCCCGCCTACATGAGCGCATATGCGACCATTCCTCGTCACCAATCTAACGAACAGCGCGCCGGCCGGATCACGCCACAATGAGAGCTACTACTTATAAGTTTGGTTTGAAGGACGATAAAAATATTAGGAAGGTTCGGACTTTATACGAGAAACTGTATTAAATGAATATGAATTAATATTTACCGCCACTGCATAGAATACAAATCTATTCATACTGAGGGAAATAACTAATAATTTCTTTGTCATTTTCACCCAGTACGCTCAAATCCAAAAACTCACTTAAAAATTCATATAAATTATAGATATTTTGGTATTTTAAAGAGTAGACCGTGAACAATTAGTTATTTCCCGTACTATGAATAGAGTTGGATTCTATCATAATTTTGACCAGAAGATAAGTTGGGTAAAATGTGATTAAACATGCGTGCAACACTCTAATGTCTAAATCAACTCGTATCATTGAAAAGTCTTAATTTTGATAAATATATTAAAATTACGTAAACAAGAAATCGACCAGAGAGAAATAGAGTTTAAATAAATTAAAAATTGAGTTACATAATTCAAATTTCGTAATTGGAATAAGTTTTTAATTTGCAAGAACATACAAATATTAATAATAAGGTACTTTACAATTTAGAAAAAATGGCTCCCTTACTATTAACCGCAGACGAAATACTAAATTGCGTCTATAGTTTTGAATAACATTTTCTGAGAAGTCGGTACCTAATAAAAATATTTCCCATATGTTACATACTTTCTTGCACACACTGTCTACAGGTCGACAACTTTAACTGCAGCTACAAAAGGAATGCGGGCAAAAAATTTTTTTGGGATAACAATGTTGTCACATATATTAAATTTTAATTTAATAACATGTTACCAAGTAAACCCTAAAATTAAATTTACCCATTTAAAGTAAATTGTCATAAGTATATAAGAAACTAAAATTCTATTATAGTTTCAATGTTCTTGAAACTTTCTTTTCATACTATTTATTTTAATATTTAAATGCAAAATAAAATATTTTTTCATTAAAGTACTTCTAATCTAAAAATAGGGCAACATGGTACAATATCAACGGTAACCATGGGTAACTGGTGGCTAGAGCTAATTTGATAGGTTATATCCCAGACAGAGGATGACGTCACGCGCCTGGTGACACGCCTATAGTGCCAGCGTGCTTGTTCGGCGATGTCCAATATGCTTCATCCAGTTGCGTAGTGATAGGGTTTGTTTTAAAACTGTGATAATGAATGAATATACCCTGGTAAAACCCTTCATAGTCAAACCCGCGAAGTGATTGCCAATGTGTACAGGGTGTGTGAAGAGGAATCACAAATTAATACATTTAAGCGAAAGCTAGAAAGGCTCGCAATGTATACGGGAGTAAGCGTGGGTGCAGTAAAAAACATGCACAAAGAAGATACTGAAAGGAAGAAAATAACCCAAATCAATTGTTGCAGGATATATTGTGCATACGCGCAGGAAAATTTTAATGGACGAGGTGCCCAGAGACGATATTCGGAACTCTATCTAGCAACCTGATTTTAAGATCTTCAAAAATAGGTTAAATTAGGAAAAGAAAAATTGTTTGCAAATTAATAATAATTGGGCAGGGTACACTAAGCAATTTAAATGCAAATATCTCCGAGACGGTAACTCTGGGCGACCTCAACTTAGTATTACGTAAGAAATATGAGAAAAATATTATTTTCATTAAAAACTTAAATACACTAAGGCACCCATCATTGTACATTAAAATTTTACACAAAATCAATTTATAGTCCTAAAAGAACCATAATTGCCAAATTTTGTAAGAAACCTTGGTTCCTCTCAAAGTTATTAGAGAAAATCAAAAATGAAGTTTTAACTTTAACACCCTGTATCTCAGTTAATATCAACTTTCGGATATAGGTATAAGTATAATTAAATCCTAATATTTTTATGCAAGGAGTCTGTGGTTGTTCCATGTACCATTAATTAACGGACACCCGGTATAGATGACCTGTTTTTTGTTATTTTTAGGCATCGCGACGCCTACGTCGATTGTAAATTTGTCCTTTTTCCTTAGGCCTTGTATGTGGTAAGGGGCCAGAGTCGAAGTATTGACTTTTCTCTTTTTAAGGTGTCGATTGTAAATTATTCGTGATTGACCTTTTCTTTTAGAATTCAAATGTTAAATAATATTAAGAAAATTTATTCCTGAAGAGCGACACTTAAAGAATATTTGCACACTTCGTGGTTTAACCCCCTGAGATGGGTAACATCCCTTAAAATCTTAAATGGGAGGTGGCACATCATTTTATAGGTAGTTTAAATCTCTGTACAATAATATCCGAATTTATTATTTTTTGAATAGTAGTTTCAAGGATCTTCTTATAATAGATTCAAGAAAATATTGCTGAAGTTGCATCCAATATAAGCTCCTTGATTGTATAATTTTAAACTGTTATCGATCTTTATACATCATTGATTTACTCCTGTATAATATAGCCTAATCAAAAATGTTACTTTATAAAATAATTAAGGAAAAACACAGTAAATGGATCTACAAACTGATAACAAAATCTGGGTGGCGGTATTTTGGGCCGGCGAGTAATTTTTCTGTCAAATTTCTTATGTTTATGACTTTATGAGCTGAATTAATTCTTATTTCTATTATCTTTATAGTTTTTTTTTAATCGCAATGCGAAAAAATTAAATACCTTGGTGTCGCAAAAATTTGAATTGGAACGAGCATTTGCCGTACATAACTAAAAAGATAAGGTGTTTGATTTACAAATTTTATACTTTGAGAGAATTTCTGTGCGTAAATTTCTTATAATGATCTATAAGGCACTGGTTGAACCACTTCTAAATTACGCAATTGTGGTGTGGGGAGGGGCATGTAATATATATATTTAAAACAACTTAAAAGAATTCAAAATCATATTGCTAAAATCATATTAAAAAAAACCAAGAATGTATCCTACTAATTTGTTATATTCTAACGAAATAGATAACCTGCAGAGTTTTAGCTGCTTGCAACTTTATACATAACAATGAAAAGTATGACTCGAGATATAGAGTGCATATGTATTGCACAAGAGGAGTTAAAAAATAAACTTTTAAACACAACCCTTTGTAACAACAGTTTTGGTCAACACTATATCATATCTGGGCCCTAAATTATACAACAAAATACCATTGGATATACGAAATATAAACATTTTAAAACTCAGTTTAAAAAATTCTTTTGAGTAATTTAAATATTTTCACTGACATATTGTGATAGCGGTGTTATTTAAACGGTTGCACTCCCTTCAGGTTTTGTGACTTTCGCTGCTTGGATTTGTTGTTCTTGCACTGGTAGGGTATAACTTAATTTTTTTTTCTCATCACTAAGCATTTATTGAGGTTTATAGAGATTTATTGTAACGCTTAAGTAGCTGTGATAGTTCTAAATATTATGTTAAATTCTAAAAATAGGCACATACAGGTATTTGATACCTAGGTGCCATATGTAACTGTTTTAAATTTTTATAAATTTATAGGTTTTTTTACTTTGTTTTCTGTGTAAACGACTTTCAAATAAATAAATTTGAAAATTTGAAATTACTTGCCAGAGGACAAACACATCAGTGGTGGGCGATATTCTGGCTCCCTAATACAGAGGGAACGACGCCTTAAGCCGCGTTCTCAGAGCTTCGACGTGTCGCAGCGACAGTCCCCCAGTCCTTTTGTAGGGGGTGACGTCTGTCACTTGTCATTCGGATAAGGTTAGGACCTTACAATAATTTGTTTGTAATGTTTTGTAAATGAAAACGATTTTTGGAAAAATTCGTTTTGAATACTGGCCGATAATGAAGAAAATGAAAGCGGCGAAGCAATGAAATCTTTGAATACTGTCTGGCAGTGTATTTTAATATGATTGTTCTTCAAGACTAAAGAGCTAATTTCGTTAAAAAATGTTACAAGAAGCCACAAAAACAGACTAAATTAACTAACTAATTTGTGCATTTTACAGCTCAAAATATAAATGCAATGAAAACAGCCCAGTTTTATTCCTGTATTTATTTTATCATAACTTGAAATAGTAGAGAGCACACGCGTGCACTATATCGAGACTCTACTGTATTTAGGACTACGATGCACTAGAAAAACAAATAAGTACATTTACACATCTTATTAGGTAGTTTTTATTAACCACTGTTAAGTAGGTAGGTAGGAGAACCATTTCATTCTAATATAATTTCCTCCAATAAGGGGAAGTCTAAAATCATAGACATGGTCCTTCTGACAATGTCTCCTAATCTTTCATATTCCACACCCTAGGTCTCATGGTACTAATTATTGTAATAAGCAGGCTTTCGATAGCTTGGCTACTATCCTTACTAGCTTGTGTCTCCTTTATATCTTCACTCCAAGCAGATACAAAGCCATCTTCGTGCAGAGGATACTTGCCCTTTGTAATCTGTATCTACAATAATTTAAAAATATTTATATCATAAGATTTAGGGATCTATAGAGCTACAAAACTAATTTTTAGATAACTATGAAAATGCCAACAGTAGGGCTAACAAAATACCTTGTGACTTTAAAAATAGTTTACAATTTTAATTCAAAGTTTTACCAGTATTATTAACTCTTGCACTTTCTTCTGCAGATAATTTTATTCTAAATTCAGCTTCAGAGCGGTGAAGAATTTCCACAGGAATATAATTTGAATTTGTGTCCACATCCATTATGGTTTTCGTTTAACCTAAAATTTAATGTTTTAAACTTGAACTTGTCACGTTTCTTTAAAAAACTTATAGTACATATAGTCGATAATCTCTTCTGATTGCAGCAGGCCAATATTTACGTTTTTTTAGGGTGTGAGTATGTGGAATGAGGATGTTGGATTAAAATTTTTCCCTCGGAGGTTATAGGTTTGTTTTTTTTAAAAGATTTTAGTCGATGACAGCGTCAAATTTGATTTTTATTTTCGTATTCTACTCCTCAAAATATGTATATTTATTCTAGTTAGTAAAAAATGAACCAATGTAATTAAAAAGACCAATGTAATTAAAAATTATTTAAATATTTTGTGGGATTTAGGTAGTTAATGTTATGATCAAATAAACTTTTAAAAGCAAAAGTACATACGTTTCAAAAATTTTCAGGACAAAATAATTTACCTTTGTTCGGGAACAACGAATACTTATTTCGAAAAACTGAGTTTCAAAACAAAATAAAAAATTAATAATACTACAGCGCAGTGTTGCCAGGTATCTCGTGAAATGTCACCAGATCTGCTGATCTTTTTGTGATTTTATGAATAATCTGGTGGTCCCTGAAAATCTTTTTAAAAAAGTCCGTTTTCTGGTGGTACCAGTTCCGTGTTGGGGGCGGTATATTTCATAAATCACAAAAAATCACCAGATCTGGTGAAATTTTACCAGATACCTGGCAACACCGCTAGAGCGGCGTGGGGATGAGGGGTAATGACGTAAACGGTTCTGATTGGTTAGGTAGGTGTCGCGGGCGACAGTACGTAGCTCTGAGAACGCGGCTTTACCGTACACTCTGAACCTCGAGAGCAACGAAATACAAAATATCCTATATCGCTCCCAATTTTTAACTACTCACAAATACTAAAAATAGTAATTCAAATTCTAATAGTTCTTCAATTTTTTAAAAATCGATTGAGGTATCGTGGCGAGTTAGTCCTCTCCCGTTTTTTTTGGGGGAGTCAAGGAGAATTTTATTTTGTATTATTTTTTTTTTAGTAAATGGAAATGTTTTCGCTTCGATAGAGAAATCCAATGCGAAACAACAAGAAAACAGTGACGAGCGAGCCCAGCCGGCTACGAAGCGGTATCGACCGGATACTCGCGCCCTCACTAACTGCTAAGCGCTATTGCGCCTGCACATTGGTACATAACTCGCCACTGTACTAGATCCAATAAATTCCAATATAAAAAGTTGATAAACCCGAACAAACCCGATGGCACATTCTTATTTTTTACATTTTATTTAAATTTTTTTTCAGTTTTGATATTGCAGACTCAATAGTTTAATTTAAAAAATATATTAATTACCTTCACAGAGTACTTAAGTACGGAACGTCGCTGTTCTATTTTAGATAAAAAAATATCGATATTTAAATGAAAAAATAAAATGTTGACTGTATCGCAGCTGATACATCTTTAATTTTAATGATTTAGAATTCATCGTTTATTTAGAATTCAAATCTGCAAATACTTGTAAATGTATCTGCTAACTGCTTTGATATCATCAATGAATACTGATATGAAATAGTATACATACATGAAATTAACCAGATTCCTATATTTATAGCCGGTCGAACCGTTATCGAGTATCCCGCCTAAATTAAAAACACTTAAATTAAAATTAATAACATAATCGTCAGTCAATTGGTGAAATACAGTGGTTGAACGAGGATTTCTTGTGTCAAGCGTTGAATTTAGATCATTGTGCCGATATTTTTAACGTAAGTTTTTATTCAATTTCAAATAGGACAAGAACATATTTTTTACCTCGATTATTCGCAATTGTTATGTGTTAATAACACACAATTGGTATGCTGAATTAAAATTATAAGATTGGTAACTCAACAATTGATAATTTTGCAAAAAAATGACATTATTGAGGAACCCTCAAGGTTTAGGTATAGGGATATGATATATCAATTGTGGCAAACTTAACTTCTATTAGGTTTAAAAATAATAGAGGGGAGAGTGGGTAGACAATGAACAGTTTTGATAAAAATGCCAACGGACTTTTTAAAATGAAAAATTGATTACTTTGGAACTGATAGCTATTATATTAATATACAGGGTGTCCCAGAATATGTGGGCAATCTCCCGGGTTCAGATAGAACACTTAAAAATAAATATTTTTTTCCTACGGCCTCCCCTACGGAGATACGGGGTCAGAACGGACGTCCCTGGAAATCGTTGTTTTTTAAATAATTTTTTAAGTACTAGGTGTAACTTAATAATTTCTTAGTATAATGGTTACTAGATGAGTCACCTTAAAATTCTCCCTTTTAAACACATTTGGCTTATTTAGTTTGCCAGGGACGGACTAGACTTAACACAAAAATGCTTCTTCTTTTACACCCTGTATGATGAAGGAATAACAATAATATTTTTGGATACTCTAAACAGTCTAAACCTTAAGCTGAAAAAAGGTACTCTTGATCAATGTTCATAAAATGAACTTTTTTCGAAAAAAAATATATTTGTTCAATATTGGTTGTTGTTTTATGTTCATCATAAAATTCCCTCATTGTTGCTATGGATTTTTTCATATGTACCGATTTAAATAAGAATATTTATGCCAGTGTCAGTTTATGGTAGTGTCTTGAAATTTGAGGTTTTTCTCCTCTGTCTTATTAGTTACTAACTTAGTAATGGAATTTACGTATAAAAAATTTTTTTTTTCTGTTTATTTTATCGACATTAGTGCCTTTTCTTCAGCTTCCTTAAGCTGCTTTAGAGTATCCAAAAATATTATTGTCGTTCCTTCATCATACAGGGTGTAAAAAAAACATTTTTGTGTAACGTCTAGTCCGTCCCTGGCAAACTAAATAAGCCAAATGTGCTTAAAAGGTCGAATTTTAAGGAGACTCATCTAGTAACCATTATACTAAAAAATTATTAAATTACACCTAGTACTTAAAAAATTATTTAAAAAACAACGATTTCCAGGGACATCCGTTATGGGCCCGTATCTCCGTAGGGGAGGTAGTAGGAAGAAAAATTTATAAGATCTTCTCCTATTATTTTTAAGTGTTCTATCTGAATCCGGGAGATTGCCTACATATTCTGGGGCACCCTGTATATTGGTGCCAATTTGGCGAAGGATTATCATTGAATCGAGTTGACAATTGGTATTATGTAGTTGTGCAATTTGTCCTCTTTTCTGGGAGAGAGTCGACATATATCGGGGAGACTATGGACGTATCAGCGAGGGTTTTATGGTTTTGCTATTATGTTTAATTGAATAATTGAATAGCTTAGGATTGGCTCTCCAAAATGTATTCAAGCTTGACATACGGGTTTACTATGTCTGCCTCTTCAAGAAATTATAATGCAGTTTTTGTATATAATGTACAGGGGAGTCAATATTCAGCCACCGCAAAAATTGCATAGGATATCCTATGTTCAACTTAGCGATGCATCACCCGGTATAGACAACTGACTGAAAACAACAGATATTCAGTTATTAACAGCTTAGAAACATTTGGACAGCCAATTAATCATGATTGGTTAACCGAATGAAATATAAAAAAATCTCTAAATATGTTCGTTTTTTAAGAATGACATTAATGACAATTACAATGACAACTATTTAAAAAAAAAGAAGGACTTACGCAAAAATAACTTCTTATTGTAGCCTGTCCTGTATGATATTCTAATTCGACCATTACTTTTAAATTCATTTTACTAGATCTTATACTCTTACAAATATTTCCTGCAAATTTGGGTTAAAAATGATTTTAAACGATAACATTATTCAGAAAAGAATAATCTGCTCACTTTTTTGGCCCACCGTGTACATATTTAATAAACATATAAAGTTGTATCCTTCCCCGTCAAGTAGTTTTTCTATTTGGGTTTCATAATGGCTACATTATGAAATGCAAAAAATTTTAATAACTTGCCACTTGAAACTAAAATTTTATTTTTTTCATTTTGGCAACAAGTAGGGTTCGAATTTTAGGCCTAGTTCGATTTTCTTGAAATTAGTTTTCTAGGCATTATGGATTCGACACAACTTTTTACTTTAAAATACTAACCTTTAACCTTGCAAATAGATAATTTTTACTAGATTTATTTATTTATTCATTTCAAAAAATGTCTACATAACAATAAAATATATAAAATAAATACATGGAAATATATCCTAAAAACATTTCTAAGACACCTAAGTGTTGAAACACTTGTATCTTAATTGACATCGTATAATAAAATTAATTAATATCCATTATAACAACAATATGAGTTAATTAGATTAGTTTTATGTTAGATAATATGATAGTATTTTAATAAGCACCTAGATGTAAAACATCTGTATGTGCTGTATTGCTACACAGGTTTTTATTTAAAATAATAACATTATTTATGTACAATTTAAGAAATTTGAGAGAGTATAACCTAATAAAAAGTCACAGTTTACACAAAAAAGTCATAGTTTACTAATTTATAACTTTGATCACCAAACCCACACACAGACGATAATATGTCTATGATGATATTTATCTGAATTACCTATACTCGGAAATATATAACATGCTGATGGTGTCAACTAATTTCTAGTCTGCTCGCACCATAACTCAAAGTTTGCATATACTTTACGTGATTTTTGGGGTAAAAGTTTTTCTAGATTATTTTCTGCAATTTCTGGCTGAGTACAACTTTCTTCTTGACTCATTTTTATTAAATTTAATAATATATTTATTTTTAACTATTACGGATGGAAGAAGCTTTGTTGTGTTCAATTATTTCTATCATGGCATATTTGATGTTGGAACATTTTATTAAATTATAAAAGTATTGCCAACCCAAAAAGAAAATATTAATTTAAATGGCAAAAATCTACTATATTTTTTAAAGTTTTTCATACTTTAAAGACCCAAATAGAAAAAGTATTATAAAATACACGGTTCATAAGACAATTAGAGCACTTGTACTTTAGAAAACTCCCCGATTCGCGGGTCGTTTTCTAAATTAAACGCGTACTCTAAGATAATTAATATCTTCTGAAACTTGTATTTTAATATATTATTATGAGCGTTCGTGCCAATGGAGAATAAAAAACATTCTATGCCTTTTGAACATGTAGATGTACGCTTTATAAACTTTCCTGTTTTTAGGATGTATCTAATTATACTAAAATTACTTTTTGCGGTATGGTTTTCTGCATCAAACATAGATGGTCTGGAAAATGGATTAGCAAGAACTCCACCTATGGGCTGGATGCATTGGCAAAGATTTAGATGTGTAATCGATTGTGATGCTTATCCAGATGACTGTATTAGGTAAGTATGCGGGGTGGTCATCTCTCAACGCAACGCACGACAACATCGGTTAAAGTTTTCCATTTCTTTCAAAAAAACAAGATTATCTAGAGTCGTTGGAACTACATTGTAGAATTAGTTACAATATACAGAATATAAATACGTATACATGGAAGGAATTATTTCCTAACTACCTAAAGAGATCTAATAAGGATAAGCAAATAATGCTAAACAGTTATTCTCCGGGCTATGGGCATTTCGAGCACTATGCAAAATGTGTCTTGTCTAACATAGTTAGATATCAAAATACTGATTTGAATCAGACTAAATGGTATACAGAGTGTTTCCTAATAACATGCTAATATTTAACCTTTAAGTACTGACGTACAAGTTCTAGGACGCAGTCACTGACATGTCGTCTATGAGAAGACGCCATAAATTGAGAATGTTTTTTTAGCAAAATACATAAAAAAGTTAAAAAATTTGTTATCTTTTTATTCATTAAAGATGTTGATATTGAAAAAATCCTCTGAACGAAATAAAATTTGAAAAACATTGTTTCGGAAATTACATTTTTATTAGATATATAGCTAAAAAACCAAAAAAAAATCATATTATCAAACTTTCAGCGAAACTGAAACACAACTAATACCATTATCTATATTAATCATCCTTGAAATAGCTACAAAGGCTCTACTCCAACGAATGAACTGCAAAAAACATATAAAATTCTAAATAAAGAAGCTATTATACAATACCGAAAAGTTCGAGTTTCTCGGCACACCGAAGACATATTTTCTTCACGCACTGGAGACAAATTGGCTTATTGCATGAATGACAAAGATATTTCGTCATTCTTCTTTTTCTGCTAGGACAAATGGAGCATATTTTTCGCTTCTCCAGAATCTGTTCAGAAACAGAATCCAAAGATAGGTTCCTCTTCAATGCCAAGATATAGTTACATTCGTACTGACGCGTAGTGTACTGGACGACGCTGCATTTTCTAGGTCGGAAAATTTCGGTTACACTCGACCTAGGCTGCTTTTGCCTAGGCAGAATACTTGATTAACCTCTACTTGAGAGTATGCTGACAGAAAGTAATAAATAACGGAAATATTTTGACTTTAAAATTACGAGTAGTCTGCTGGACGACACGTCAGTACTTAAGGGTTAAGGAAGTTATTCTTGGGTCATTCATATGAACATATGACCTAAACGTCTTAACTTTTGAGATACAGCGTGTTAAAGATTTTCATGTTTTTTTTAATAATGTGTTATGGTTAATGACTTAAATACGTGACAACTAGACTAGCAACTGTCAAAACTGTTTCATGTTTACAAAACTAGATCTGCTTCGTACCTACTAGATCTTTTTAAATCTTTGTTAATAACTAATTTCGTAACAAAGTGCAAATGAATGAATTTCATTTTTTTATACGAAAACTGTATGTCAAACAAGAGGCGAGATTTGCTCAGCAAGAAATGAGAATTTCAAAAATAATTAAAAAAAAAAGAAGTGGTCATCATTTTTTTCTTCATAAATATCGAGGGCAATTCCCGCACGAACGCCACTGGTCGGAATAAAAAAAATGTTATACATCATAACACCTTTTATCTCAAAAGTTAAGACATTTAGGATATATGTTCATATGAAGGTTTTTCTGAAAATGGACTCAAGAATAACCTCCTTAAATACTAGCATGATATTAAGAAGCACCCTGTATATACTACCAAGAAAGAGAAGCATTTTCTATTGGTTGAATGTCACCACCTGCAGAGACCCGTTTCGAACTCTTCTGTTCTCGTCAGTGCAGGGTTTGGGTACATACCTAACCAACAAAAAAAACTTAACTTAACAAAAACTTAATTTTAAGCAAGCTATATTTGAACCGAAAATAAATGAGTATTTTGATATCCAACTGTAAAATCGAAATTTAATCGAAGCTGAGCAAATATTTAGGTCCAATCTCGGGTCCAAAATTTTCAGACTGGTAGTCACCGTCTATTCGTTCATTCACCTTTAGCAAATTATTCAACATCTAACAATCTACGCTAACATTTAAGATAATTTATCCAACAATTATTATATTATTTTTGTTGAATGTTTAACTGTTTAAACGTGTAAAATTACATATTCATGTTAATTAGAAATTAATTTTTAAAGTTTCTATTATAAAATAAAAAGTGATTATTGTTGTTCGAAAATAAAAATATCTATAGGGTGTTTAAATATCTTACCCATAAATAGAAGTAGGCGATTTTCACCAACAATATTGAAAAAATTACCCATTAATAGAGGTCCCTCAACTTTTCGTTTCCAAGATACATACTGTAGATACTTTAATACGTAACAAAAGTAAATAATATTTAAACAGGCATAAAATAAATAAGACAAACCGAAAAAAAATAGTTTTACACCCTGTATAAGGTCAGATCATTGGCATACAATTTCTGACCAAAGATCATATTGTTTCTCTCACAATAATGCAAAAGAATAAGAATATCATTTTTAAAATGATATTTGTAAATCCAAAATATACAGTTGAACCGGGGAAAGGATGAACGTGCGTCGTCACCTGTAGTAGTATCATTGAAATCGAGATTATGTAGATCAAATATGTCAAAAACATGTCAGCAGTTAATGGACACATTTCAAAATAGTTTTTTTTCAAGATTTTCTAATGGAACATCCTGTATATTATTTATTTATTGGATGTAGAATTCATAAGCAGTTTTTTTTTGTCACACAAACATATATTATTTCCAGCTGTTTTTGAAATAATTCCAAATTATAAATTATGTTGTTTAAATCCTATATGCGCCTTGACTAGTAATTATAAATTACAATAAATGTTCAAAATATCTTCCATTTTGAACTGTTCACAAGTAAATACCTTCTTGAAAAGATCTGTTTACATCCCTTAACATTTGAGGTGAAATACTAGCACCACGGTTCATTATTAGTGGTAAAGCTTAAAAACAAAATATGGTTTCCTTTGTTTATTATATTTTTACTAGTTCTTTAACTTAAAAAACAATTGGGTGAATAAATTATAAGAAATTAAGTTTTATTAGTTGGTTGCTATGATCTCTATACTTGGTGGGAGCGAAAAGAATTATTTGTTAGCCATTTTGCGCCACCTTATCGCGAACTACAACTGCTATTAATATGCAGCAAAGATTAAGAGACATATTTACTAGTTTTTCATACATACAGGGTGTTATGGAAATGACGTATTATATTTAAATGGGTGACTCCTGGGGTGTTCTAGAGAAGCGCTACAAGTTTTTTTAAATCGAACGTTTAAAAAGTGGGGTAATTCACCCATAAACCCACAAGTCACTCCGCGGCACAATAATATTACACTGCCCAGCTGTGTAATAAACACATGTTCTTGCGCAATGTTGCCAAATTGTGTAAAAGTTTAAAACTGTAGATTCTTATAAAAATAAATATTTAGCTTACCTAGTATCCAAATAAGTGAATCCAGGTGCCAGTACACTAGCAAGTAATCCAGGGCACATACATCTTCAGATTTTTTGGTTATAGTGGGTAAAGCTTATACCCCACTAAAACCCCTTCGGCATTTTTCTTCCAATCTCAGAACATGACCCTGTATATCGTCAGAGATACAAAACACATAGTGAAACACTGAACAAATTACCATAAATCACTTAAAGAAACACACACATGTTTCAATGATTATGCATTGTACAGGGCGTTCAAAATTTACTTTTCCAATTTTAAAGCACTTAATTTTTATAATTATCAATCGTAACTCCTGTACTATATTTTGATGTCATTCCATGCGGACTTAAAAATCATTTCAAAACATTTTCCTAATTACAACCCTATTGCAATTATTGTTAATCCATTAAGAATTATTTACAAAAAACTAATTTTATCAACTATTTCTATGACAATTTCAATGAATAAATGGTTTTTCAAAGCCCGTTTATTTTCATTCATTCAAATTACCATTGGAATAGCTGCTAAGATTAGTTTTGTGCAAATAACACTTAATGAATTAGGCGTTGCAAGAGGGTTGCAATTACTAAAATGTTCTCTTCTTCTTAATTCCGCATTGAATTACATAATAATATACACAAGCCACAATTGAAAATAACACTTTGTCACTCAATTTTAGACACCCTTTAATATTCGTATCAATTAAACTTGGTTAATAAGAATTTATTTACATCTTATTTAATAAGTATTATTTTTTAAACTAGAAACAAACCCGAACAAAACTGATTTTTTAATTTAAGAGTAAGTATGTAAGTAACCATAAGTCGAGGGCCCTCGCACAAAGCCTTGTACCATAGCACCGCATAGCCTCGCTTGAGCTTCGCACAGTAATCCCTCGACATCGAGATATAAACATGGACTGTGCGTTGTTATCTTCTTCCGATGAAGAAGATATTGTTTTAGACTCTAATATAACAAAGTGGTACTTATGTGCTTAAACAAAATTCAAAATTACCGGTTTATCCCATTAACGTAAAGCGACGATTCAATGCAGAACCTTTATAATGATCTAAGGAAATATTTCCAATGCTTTTTTGAACATATGAGAATTACCATTAGTCTTTCTTCCAAATTCAAATTCAAATTCAAATTGTTTATTCATGTTAACATTGATTACGACCAATTTACATACGTCAATAAAATATATAGTTACATTTAAAACATTATTACTTAAGTAAAATATTAAAACGTGCACCTCACACTTACTAGTTTAAGGTTACAATTTAAAATAAATAAAATTAACGCTTACAATCTTACATACTAATTTATTTGAACAAAGGTATGGTTTAAGAATTCATTATACGTGTAGAATGCGTTTGCAATTAAGATTTTCCTAATAGCACGCTTATAACTTTGCAGTTCAAGACTTCTTATGTTTACCGGTAACGCATTAAAAAATTTTACCGCCCAGTACCCAGGCCCGGTCTGACACCTTTTCAATCGCCAGTAGGCAGGTATTAGGTTGTTCTTTTGACGTGTGTTGTAGGTATGTGCGTCCTCATGGGTTTCAAAGTGTAGCCTCTGTTTGATATAAATGAGGTTTTCGAGGATGTACTGGGAAGGTAATGTCACTGATATAGGTTGAGAATGGCAGTTCTTCCAATTTTTATTTATTCTCCTTTCACTGTTGCTTACGATATAATCAAAATGCATTCTCATAGATTCACAAAAGCATTGGGGATCTTTCCTTAGATCTTTATAAAGGTGATAAAATTTTCCATAGAATCTCCGCTTTGCATTAATAGGATGCACTGGTAATCTTGATATCTGTTTAAACATATACCACTTTGTTCTAATAGCGTCTAAAATAATAACTTCTTCATCGGAAGAAGATGACAACGCACAGTCCATATTTATATCTCTATGTCGAGAGACAAACTGATCGACAGGCAAGGCAATGAGCGAGGGTCGGCGCGCTGTTATGGCCACTACTGTGCAGTGGTAGAGTACCAGGCTATGGGCGAGGGCTCTGTACCGCAAACACACTATTATCAGGTCACGTGAATTTACGTGTTGTCCTATCGGCAAAATAGCACATGCTGTCACGGCTTAGAAACAGACTACGTACACTGCAGATTATTTTTATTGCATATTTTGTGTTTGTCAAAATCGCAAGTGAATCTTGTAGCCCTCTAGCGTTAAACTCTGACACAGTGTTATCACGCGTGCCGAATATGTAAATTTGCAGAAATAAAATTGTGCTGTCAAGTATGACATGCCGTGAGCTGCATGAGGTGACTATCGTGTACTTCTAAACCTATTTATAAGCACGCATAAACCGCCTTTGCAGATATTCCGGTATGCCATGACATTGCGTGATAGCATGTGATCTCATGTGACGTGATAATAGTGTATTTGCAGCTTAAGAAGCACCCAAATAATTTCAATTTTTTTGTTTTAAAATATACAGGGTGATTCACGACGAGCGTGCATTAGAACTTTATGGAGAACTACTGAATATATGTTCCTGAAACTTTGGGGATTTGGGTTTATCGATATGCTCTCTTTAACTAAAATATTGACAAGTTTCTGTCATTTCCGGTTATACCGGAAGTAGCTGCCAACTTTCGTTTTTTAAATACAACATGGTAATTTTTATTACATTTTTCGATTAAGCATTAAATACTAAGCACATTTTATAGAAAATGTTTTTGTCAGACTCTATTAGTTTTTGAGATATCTGGACTTTTTGTAATTATTTTGCAAATGCATGACGATGAAATAATCCATATAATTTTTTTACCTTAGCGCTTGGACTACAAATTTTTTCTCACCGAATAGCTAGAAGATCATCAAGCCTCAAAAACATTTCAAATTCGGCATAAAATGTACAGGGTGGTCACAATTCAAGCCTCATTGTGAAAGAATTCAACCACTAATAACTTTCTTATTTTAAATGGAACACCCTGTATATTTTTATTTAATTTGATGGCAAATTAGTTGTTCTTTATAAATAGTATTTACTGTCCTATACCTATATCAAAGCGTTTTCTCAAAAAATCCAATTTTATTCCGAAAATACTATTTGTTCAAGTGTGTTATGGAAACAATTGTACTTAGAGGCTGTATACTGAATACTGATGTCTATACGGAGGAAAAGTGATTGATTACTGGAAAATACAATATTCTAAAGTGTTTCTTAATAATTTATAAATAAAATACAGTTGATTGTTTTAAATTTAATGGTTTAAATATTATTTTTTTAAAAATAGCAAGGAAACAAGTTTATAAACTTTAAATTCCTTAATTAAAAATGTGTTTGAAAATTATACCTAATATCTTTTGATTATATTTTTAAAATATGTTCGAAATGATTGCCATTTACTTCCAAGCATTTATGTATTCTTTTCATCATGTTATTTCTTGTAGCATTCCTAATTTCTTGTTAGAGATTGAAATGCTGCCTTCACCCTTTCAATTAGATTTTCCTTCGTGGTGATGGGACGCGCGTAAACTTTATCTTTAATGGTTCCCCAGATGAAAAGTCCAGTGGAGTTAAGTCTGGCGAACAAGCTGGCCAGTGGAAGGGACCTTGGTTTGCTATCCACTGGTCATGAAAAAGTCTGTTTAGGGCAGTCTTAACAACTTGGGCGTTGTGTGCTGGAGCCCCATCGTTTTGATACCAATCACTTTTCCTCCAGTATCAGCATAGGAGAGAGCGCATTAGGCTGGATTGGTGACTATTTAAATTATAGGTTCCAAAGGACAAAAATAGATAATACAGTGTCTGGAAATAGTATTACTAGACTAGGTGTCCCGCAGGGTAGCGTACTGGGTCCACTTTTATTTATAATATATATAAATGACATTTATAAGTCTTTAAAAAAATGTTTTGTCAGTTTATTTGCGGATGACACCCTAATTTCTGTTTCTGGTAAGAATTGGCGAGAAATAGTTACTGTTCTTAATAGTGAGCTCAGCATTTTATATGACTGGTTATGCCAGAATAAATTAAAGTTAAATGCAACAAAAACGAATTGTATGATAATTGGTTCAAAGACACAATGTAATGCTTTTAATGAGTTAAATTTATCGCTGTACATAAATAATACTCCAATCACATATGTAAGTGAAATTAAATATCTCGGAATAATTTTGGATCCGCAGCTCAATTTTTCTGCTCATGTTGACTATCTCTGTAAAAAGTTGGCAAAAAAGATTGGGTTTTTTTATCGAGTATCTTCCTGTGTGTCTCAATGGACAAAAAGATTAATTTATAAAACAATTATTTTGCCGCATTTTAATTACTGTACGTCTTTGTTAATTTCATGTACGGGGGAGGAGATTGGTAGATTGCAGGTACAGCAAAATAAGGTCATGAGGATTTTGCTCGGATGTAATAAATATACACCAATAGATTGTATGTTAACAGAGTTGGGCTGGTTGAACGTCGGGCAGTGGATTGGAAGGGCGAACCTCATTTTAATATACAAAATGGAAAACAATTTATTGCCTCATTATCTCAACTCATATCTTGAGAGAAGATATGACTGTCACAATTATGGTATCAGATCAGCAAGAAACTACAACATTCACTATGTAAAATCTGTTGGTCTACAAAAAAATCTT
This sequence comes from Barypeithes pellucidus, assembly GCA_963991005.1. Taxonomy (NCBI): domain Eukaryota; kingdom Metazoa; phylum Arthropoda; class Insecta; order Coleoptera; family Curculionidae; genus Barypeithes; species Barypeithes pellucidus. Next base: position 28,325,314 of record OZ022556.1, read on the forward strand.
TTTTATGAGGGACTTCGCCGTTTTAATGCGCTTCCCGATGTGATAAGGAGCTCACCTAGTTTGACTGTATTTTGTAGAAAACTTTTTGTGTATTTGCGAGGACAGAGCTTATGTTAGCATTTTGTATTTGTAAACAATGTATGTAAATATGTATTTATTTTGTTCTTTTTACTAGCCAAGTGCTAAATAAAGTATATATAAATAAATAAATAAATACAGCCCCTAATTACAATTGTTTTCATAGCACACTTGAACAAATAGTATTTTCGGAATAAAATTGGATTTTTTTAGAAAACGCTTTGATATAGGTATAGGACAGTAAATACTATTTATAAAGAACAACTAATTTGCCATCAAATTAAATAAAAATATACAGGGTGTTCTATTTAAAATAAGAAAGTTTTTAATGGTTGAATTCTTTCACAATGAGGCTTGAATTGTGACCACTTTGTACATTTTATGCCGAATTTGAAATGTTTTAGAGACTTGATGATCTTCTAGCTATTCGGTGAGAAAATTTTTCTAGTCCAAGCGCTAAGGTAAAAAAATTATATGGATTATTTCATCGTCATGCATTTGCCAAGTAATTACAAAAAGTCCAGATATCTCAAAAACTAATAGAGTCTGACAAAAACATTTTCTATGAAATGTGCTTAGTATTTAATGCTTAATCGAAAAATGTAATAAAAATTACCATGTTGTATTTAAAAAACGAAAGTTGGCAGCTACTTCCGGTATAACCGGAAATGACAGAAACATGTCAATATTTTAGTTAAAGAGAGCATATCGATAAACCCAAATCCCCAAAGTTTCAGGAACATATATTCAGTAGTTCTCCATAAAGTTCTAATGCACGCTCGTCGTGAATCACCCTGTATTATATGTAAAAATGATATTCTTCACAATGCCCCATTTGCCGCCCCTTGGAAGTGTCGCCCGCGTGCGCCGCAAGCCTCGTTCGCTCGCTTGCGGGGGCTCTGCTGATGCGACTTTTTGCCTCTCGTATCGATGGTTAACTTTCTTATCTTTTTTAGCGAAAAATTATTTAGGGATATGGCCGACCATTTAGTGTCAGATGGATTTAAGGATGCTGGTTATGAATATGTCATGATTGACGACTGCTGGGCAAGTAAAGAAAGAACTAATGAAAATCGACTTCAGCCTGATCCCAAGCGATTTCCAAGTGGAATTAAAGCTCTTTCGGACTACGTAAGTCCTATTTATTTTACCCATTTTAGTTAGCTTCTGCTTTAGGTAAGTAAAATTGCAAATAAACTAATATCACATTCTAAGCTGATTCTTACGCCACTATATAGGACTTTTCATTTGAGAAAGCAATAAGTAAAAGCCTCGAAATGTTCTGTGAGCCAAACTATCCTAAAACTTGGGTAGTGCAATTTTTAGCTACTTCGAAATTTCTGGAAAACTTATCATCTTGCTCTGACAATGTTTGGTCAGTTTTGCTTAATTTGTTTAATAAAATTGAAAATCCAAAATTTCAGTTTTTCTTAAATAACTCAAAACTTATTGTTAGTGCTTAGACCAGGAAAGAAGATTAGTTACTTATCATAAATCATAACCCTACTTTTGTTGCTTAATTTCTTCGTCTAAGCTTGAGTATTATCTTTTGTCAAAAGTGAGGCGTATAGAATTCGAAAATTTAACATGAAAATTTCGAAAACTTGGCGTGTTATGGACTGTTTTTCATTTTCGTATTGTACCATCAGAATAAATAAAAAGTTTAACATAGATCAATTTTTTTCGAACGTCTCCGTACCCATACCTCGAATCTCGTACAGCACCAAATTACCGTGAACTTGTCAATGTCCCGGAAATTCCCGTTCGATTCCCCTTCGACTCTTGTTCGGTTCCCGTAATATTGAATGGTTTTGAGACATTATGAGACATTATGAACCTCATGGGAAGGAAACGGGAACCCGTTGGACTTTGGACTTCCGCGGGAATATAATGGGAACTTGGTGCTATACGGGATACATCCCTTTACAATTATAAACTTTAAATATTATTGCAACGGGGGGGGGGGGGGGGGGGGGGGGGGGGGGGGGTTGAAATAATGTAATGTAACATATTTCCCTCTGAGAAATTGCCTGGGCCCCCGTTTATATAGTTACGCCACTGGACATACGTCTTTGTTAAAGGCACAGAAACGAGAAGGTGCATACAGAAAAGTATTCCAAAATGTTTGTATAGTTGTCATGGACAGAACTAAACTGATGTTCATACACAACAACATCCCCGTAAAAAATATTCATTTGGAAGATCAATTATTGCAAAATTATATTATATGTGCCGTAAGAAGATAATGGCATCAATGTAAAAACACCACTGACCGAGTCCAAGTTCTAAATTTGATAATGGACTAAATTTTAAACCCCTTTATTAAATACGGGGATATCTATTCAAAACGCCAGACCAGGAAATATACCATATGGGAAATATACCATATGAGAAAGTGTACCATATCGGAAACATTTTTATCCTTTATTTTATTGAAAAAGGTCACTCTTGCTAAAAAGTTTTGTTTGATTGAAAACCTCAGTACCAATTCATAGTCGCCATGGTTGAATATCCAAAATATTGTACAGAATGGCTAAAAATTATTTAATTTATCTAATAATAAAATACCCTTATTTCTAAAAATGCATAAAAATGCCGTTTTGAAGCTCATTACAGAATTATGTTCTCTCGCTAAACATGTTAACGAGAAACAGCCTGTGGCTCTTCCTATTTCTGCCCTCGGCCTGTAGAGTTTCAGAACTCTTGCGTGTCTATCAGCGGGTCTATCTCGATAGACAATCTATTTTAACCTACCAGCCAATGAAAAATGGATAAAATAATAATAATAACCCCGCACGGGGGTAATATGACTTATCATATTATTTGTGGAGTGGCGACCACACGGTCTCGAGTTACCTGGGTCACCAGGGGTAAATGGTGATAAACCGTTTGATGTGTTAGCACCTCACCAAACCAGTTCTCTCTCGCTGTGAATACAAGGTATAAGAGATACTCAGTCGGGCCGTGGCAGCAGGACTCGGGTTGGAACCGTCAGGATGATTTACCTGCAACCGACCAACACGAACGACTAAGCTTACGAAGCTGGAAGAAACAATACCCTCTTTACCCTCCACTTCCAACGAGGTTGTCGATGTTGCTGGGGGTTTTATACCTCAGCCCACCTCAACCGGAAATTGACAAAGGCAAAGAACCATGTGGACACCTGATATGAACGAATACCTGGTTTGGAGCTGTCTGAGGGTTGCTCGTTTGGAAACCGGAAAGGACTCCAGTGGCGGAGACCTTCGCTGACTCATGCTGGATAGGTAGCGTATATCACTCTTTACTGATAACCGGCTAATGAGCGATACTATTAACAGAATTAAAACTGAAGTATCGCTGAAGTTAGATCTGGCGCAGGCAGAACCAATAATCCAACCTGCAGAGACTCCTCGATCACAGTAATAGAGCCAACATCGGCGGAGCTAAAGTCCGAGAGAGTTCGTGTGCAATATGGATGATAGCAGGCCGAGACTGCCAAGAATTCATTTCCATAATAGAACGGTAGAGGTATTGAACAACATAGGAAGCAAGCCATCTTGTCTCTAAGCAAACCATATTATCTCTAAACAAACCATCTTGTCTCTAAGGTCGATGGATGTTGCTTTCTAACAAGGAACTGCCTGTGAAAAAGTTGAGAGTTGAAAATATTAATAAAAATTACAGAATTATGTCTCCTAAGTGGCTGTTTCGCGCCAGCACGTTTAGAGAGAAAACATAATTCTGTAAAGAGCTTCAAAAGGGCAATTTGATAAATAAAGGGATTTTATTCAAAGATCAATTTCACATTTTTTTGCCATCTGTACAATATTTCGGATATTCGACCATGGCGAAGGAGGTTTTCAGCCAAGCAAAACTTTTTAACAAGAGTGACTTGTTGTTACACTTTCTACCTCACACGCTGTACAGGGTGTCCGGGAACATGTGGGAAATCTCCCGGATGTGAAGAAAACACGTGAAAAGAATACTATAGGTTCATATAAACTTCTTTCGTATCGGCCTCCTCTTCGGAGATATGGGCTCCCAAAGAGCACCAATGGAGTCAACTTTTTTTACACATAATTATTGAACCACCTGGTATATTTCAATTATTTTTTAATATGATGTATACCAGGTAAGACCCGTCAAATTACTACCCAAGAAACTGTTGTGAATTACTCACAACTGCAGGGACGGACTAGCTGTAACACTCATGGGCCCATTTTTTTACGCCCTGTATGATGAGAACTTTGGACAATGTTTTTTACATACCTTTAACTATTGGCTAAAAATTAAGTACTCTTCATTCATGTCGCTAATCCTAACCGTTTTCGGAAAAAAACTTAATTTTAATTACAATATCATGTATTTAGCGTATTTCGAGGGTTTTAACTAAGCAGTTAAAGTTCAACTTTTTATTGAAACTATGTTGGTTACAGTGGAAAATTACGCTAAATACATGATATATTAATTAAAAATAAGTTTTTTCCGAAAACGGTTAGGATTAGCGACATGAATGAAGAGTACTTAATTTTTAGCCAATAGTTAAAGGCATGTAAAAAACATTGTCCAAAGTTCTCATCATACCGGGCGTAAAAAAAATGGGCCCATGAGTGTTACAGCTAGTCCGTCCCTGCAGCTGCGAGTAATTCACAACAGTAGTAATTTGACGGGTCTTACCTGGTATACATCATATTAAAAAATAATTGAAATATACCAGATGGTTCAACAATTATGTGTAAAAAACTTGATTCCATTGGTGCTCTTTGGGAGCCCATATCTCCGAAGAGGAGGCCGATACGAAAGAAGTTTATATGAACCTATAGTATTCTTTTCACGTGTTTTCTTCATATCCGGGAGATTTCCCACATGTTCCCGGATACCCTGTATATACCGTCTTTAGCGATTATCTTATTCAATTTTAGATTCACAGTAAAGGTCTTAAATTTGGAATATACGCAGATTATGGCACAAACACTTGTGCCGGCTACCCAGGAAGCATTGATCACTTGCAACTTGATGCACAAACGTTTGCCGATTGGGAAGTAGATTATCTTAAGTTGGATGGTTGCCATGCAGATATTTTGACAATGGAAACAGGTAAGCAGCACAGAACAAACTGCACAATTTAATCTTCGTGAATGCAGTTTTATAATTTGCTGCGTATCTGAAATTGTGCTACATAAACTGAAAAGTGGTCAAAAGTGGTTAAAAAGGAAATTTATAAACGTCGATTAACTTGCTAACTAAAGAAGAATATAATAGATTTTATTAAATTTTAGGCTATACAATTATGGGAAAGTATCTTAATGAAACTGGACGTCCTATTGCCTATTCTTGTAGTTGGCCAGCTTACCAAGAACCTTTAGGAATTCATGTAAGATATTAAATTTTAAGACATCTTATTGTTTATTCAATTTTTTTTTCTTATTTTTAACATCGTGCGGTAAATTTTGGAAATATCAAGATATTTGGCAAAGGGACTATGCTTAATGAGTTTCATTCTGTTATAAAAAACGTTTCTCTCTATACTAACCACTTTACCTGAAATTCAAATTTAATTTTTCCATTTCTTTTTTGTTTTGACAGTTATTGGAAAAAATATATCAAAAGAATACCTACCTAATAAAAAAGGGTAGAGAACTGGCAAAGTCAGAAGAAAAGATGTTCTATCAAATTTGCTTAAAATTTAATGGTTAATCGAAAAACAATAAAAAAACGAAAGTTGACAGCCACTTCCGGTATAACTGGAAATGACAGAAACATGTGAATATTTTAGTTAAAGAGCGCGTATCGATAAACCCAAATCCCCAAAGTTCGAGAAACATATGTTCAGTGGTTCTCCAGAAAGTTATCATGTAAGCTCGTCGTGAATCGCCCTGTATAGTACAGTTTACATTATACCGACTTTTACGGCAATAAATTAACTACCTCGAGGGTTCCAAACCTTTTTCAGTTCGCGGCGCACTTAGAGGTGTAACATAACGCCCTACTAAAAAAATAGTGACTTTAGTAACTCCCCGAACAAATCCTAACAAACCCAGCAGGTTGGACAAAGAAAAAGGCCGCCGCTTGAAAAAAAAGTGACCATAGTAATAAGAGTATGCAAAAAAGGTCGTTACTTTCATACGTGGCCCCCACCAGATTTAAAACGCAAAGGTTGGGAACCCCTGAACCAGCTGATTAAACCCCATTGTTTAGGATCCAACATATTCAATCCGTAAGAAGTAGGTACAGGGTCAGCTTGAAAATATAGTCATTTATACGCTGATATATTTTTATTTTGAATTAAAGAGACATCTATGAAAAATGGTGTAATAATTGGATCCATGTAAATTAAATTTGCACTCCGGCTCTGCCCGAACACAGGCAAGTTTGGGAAAGCACTGACCATAGACGAAGTTACTATGTTTAATAGTTACTATATTTAATGATTGAATTATAAATCTATATAACATTAAACAGAAACATCCAGAAACTTTACATATTTAAAAAATTACACCTTTTCCATATAGTATATAGAATTAATTTTTACGATTCCAAATACTTTTTAGTCAAATTATGAAAAATTGTCAGAAGTTTGTAATCTGTGGAGAAACTGGGATGACATCGATGATGCTTGGACTAATGTTACCAGTATTCTAAAATGGTTTAGTGATAATCAAGACAGAATCGCCAAGTACTCTGGTCCAGGACACTGGAACGATCCCGATATGGTAAAATAAAGCGTCGAATAATATTTTTTTAAAAATAATTAAAATTCATAACAAATATGAAATGGCGGCAAACGGTCGCCATTCCAGGAAAAGCTGTTGGCTGCCCGTAAATCAACAACTTTCAAAATTGTTGATGATGTCTTCATTTAATCAATGCTAACAGAAAATAATAGTTAATAACCAAACTGCCACGTCAAATTTTGTGTCCTGTCATCAGAATTCTTACATATGACATTTTCTAAGCTTAAATGATTTATAATAACAATAACATGCTGCTGGCAGATAATAGTTTTGAAACTGCCACCAGAGGTGATCTTAGCTTCCTTATGGTAAATTGGACGAAACTCGTTCATTTTACGATTTTGACAGGCTGTAGTTTTCTAATGAAGTGTTTTAACAAAAAACTTACATTTAATCGTAAGGTTTTTATGGGTGTTTGCAGATGACTATTTTAAACCCAGATTAGTAAAACTTATTTGTTAAGCTTCCTTATATTGACAGAGGTTTGTAGAAAATTGAATTGAAATTCATGTTGATCGATAGAAAATCTACGAGAAGTCTAAATAAATGAATTCAACTTCAGAGAGACCTATTATCGTAATCGCAACATCAGCGAGCCTGACATAGAGCGCCAAAAAGAAAAAATGGCCGAGTTAGTCTACTTTACCGCAAATATGAACTTAGATGGATTTTGTTAACCGACCCCCGCCTTTAAGCAACCAACCAATATCTACAATATTTGAAGAATGCTCCTATTTCCTCGGTGGCTTCAACCCCTTAGCTGTTCAGGGAGCCTGGAAGAGTCATCCCTATATTTATTGACAGCAATGTATTTAGAAATTTAAAACACAAATTATAGTTTCGTTATACTGGGTTTAAGTGCGTCATCTTCAAACAGGTATTATTCTCCATCCAAAACGGCCAACCGGCTATTAAGTTGGAATAATGAAACAAGAGTCCAGTAAGAACGGATTTATCAGTGGAGTGTTATCTCTGCGTGTTACTTAGCCCTGAGCTATCGTCAGCCCTGAGTCAAAGTTGGTGATACCAGTGAAACTGTTTATCGAGGTGTTTTTTATAAACCAGAAAATTTTGTTTCACAAACTTCAGATTATGAATCTACGTTTTGGTGAAGAATCATAAAATCTATTCATAAGACTATATTAACATGGAGGATAAAAAAGAAACCCAAATTTTAAAAATAACCCAAAACCGAACTAACCCGAACAAACCCAAGGATCAACTACAAAAAAAGCACCTTGGTATAACACGGACATGGATGAAACAGTATAGCTCTCAGAGTTACAGTTTAGCTCTAAGCTAAATGACCTTAATACTCTACTGATAAACCCGTCCTTAAAGGTGGCATTATATTGAAAATTTGGCACTGTTCCTTAATGAACTCTGTCTTTCACAAGACGGATATTTGAATGTTGCCTTAAGTTTGACCTTAGCTAAGGTAGCCTTAACGTTAAAATAAACCTTAAAAAACTATGTTTTAAATTACTTTGAGGGTCAATTGACGCGTTAACTATGTTTTAAGGTTTATCCTAACGTTAAGGCTACGTTAGCTTAGGTCTAACTTAAGGTAACATTCAAATATCGGCCCGGAAATATATTTGAGTATTTCTGTCACTTTCGGTTATACCGAAAGTTAAATTCACCTTTTTTTTATGAAGTAGTACAGTTTCTATTATATTTTTGAATTTTCCCAAGATTCTAAACATGTTTTATGTACCAGGTCGTTCGTCTAAAATTACTAGTTTTTGGATTACGATCTTTTCGAAAATAGCAGTTACTACACTATAACACCATAATGGTCCATTTTAGAGAGAAGCGGCTTGCCTATTCATGATTTTCGTATTTTTTACCTAAAGATTCCACTTCAGTTAACTTTCATATTTCCAATAAATGTGTTTTGTGTATTACTTCTTCAAAAATCAAAATTCGTGCTATATTATGTAATAAATAATAAACAATAAACACCACGTATTGTTCAAATTATTGAAATCATTACCACTTCAAAGAGTACTCGACTGATTCCGTGATTGGTTCTTTATGAAACGTTTTTTAAATAATTTAATGTAAAAAAAGAAGAAATTTGCTTTTAAATGTTTCAATATATTGGGAGGATTACTCTACATGTTTCGGCTTTTTAGACCTTTTTCAAGAGCATTGCAAGATGAATATTAAACTTAAAAATTATTTCACTAATAAACTCTTGTATTGCCTAAGAATTAGGGATTTTCCCCAGATTAGTGTAGGTAGACTTGAGAAAGCTGTCTATCACGGGCGTGTTTACGTTTAATCCTATATTCCCCAGATTTGTTAAGTTTACCTATTTTGTTTTTGTTATTCACCAACATAGATCCTAAGCTACCTAGCTAGCTAGCTAGATTCACCACCACTGTGTTGCAACCTAGGCTATCGAGTTTTTTTGAGACTTATTTAAAACATTATAAATTATGTACATTAAGTAATAAGGTCTTCAAAAAACTCAATAGCCTAGGTTGCAACACAGTGGTGGTGAATAAATGTAGCTTAGGATCTATGTTGGTGAGTAACAAAGACAAAATAGGTAAACTTAACAAATCTGGGGTATATAGGATTAAATGTAAGGATTGTGAAGCTGTCTATGTTGGGCAAACTGGTAGAAACAGGTAGACAAGAGTAAAAGAACATCGCAATTCTATTTTGAATAACATAAAAAATTCCGGAATCTATAGAAAATTGTATAGAAAACAAGCATTATATAGATATCGACAAGATTAAACTATTACATAACGAAAGAAAGGGCCATCTCTTAGATATTCTAGAACAGTACGAAATTAAAAAGTCTATAAAAAATAATCCCCTCACAAATGATCAACAAAATTTCGTAAACACGCCCGTGATATACAGCTTTCTCAAGTCTACCTACACTAATCTGGGAAAAAACCCTAATTCTTAGGCAATAAAAAAAGTTTATTAGTGACTGTATAAAGACCCGTAAAATAATTTTTAACTTTAGCATTCATCTTGCAGTGCTCTTGAAAAAGAACTAAAAAGCCGAAACATGTAGAGTAATCCTCTCAATATATTGAAACATTTAAACGCAAATTTCTTCTTTTTTTACATTAAATGACTCCAAAGAGCATTTACTCTTTTCCAAAAACAAACATGGGATGTAAAAATTACTTTTTTTTATCATACTGATTATGATTTATTATTTTAGTTAATTATTGGAAATTATGGATTAAGTTACGAACAAGCCAAAGCTCAAATGGCGATTTGGTCTATTATGGCCGCACCATTGATTATGTCAGTCGATTTAAGGACCATCGAATCCAAATTTAGGGACATCCTTCTTAATAAAGAAATCATAGCTATCAATCAAGATTCACTGGGAATACAAGGAAGGCTTGTTTTAAAGGTAAATAATATTACCTTACGTAAGTCTTAAATAAACATACAGGGTGTCAATTTGGAACCTTTCCACCCCTAATATCTCGCTTACACACTAAATAATATTAAAAATCGGAAAGACACATCAATGTTATTGTGAACGGGGATGCTTTGTAAGAATATTTACAGCCTTCGCAACCCCTGGGAGGGATTTGTTTAGTTCCAGAGTGCCCTAAAGGATTTTTTCCTATAGTGCTTGTGTTTGATCGTAAAAACATCAGTTTAAAGGTCATTTAAACTTCTTTTCAATATTAAAATAATTTATTTTTTATTATTATTAACACACTATTTATTGGTTACCCAATTTACCTTCGACAGAGATCAAGCTACAGTACATTTTATATTAATTTAGTCTATTTGCTATTATACATTGTAAGTGTTAAGAAAGAAATAATTTGTATGGTTGGTTGGTTGGTTAGTTGGTTGGTTAAAGGAGGGGGTCGGTTTAAAGGTCCGAACTTCTATCACTGCAGTCTACCGGCATATTGTATACCCCGATCTTGTTAGAAGATGTTTGTTCCTTCTATGAGGTCCAGTAACCTTCTACCAAGCTTGCCATGTGGGAGGTTGTCACCACGTTGTATGTTCCCGTAGATGTTTTGTCTTCTACGAGACAGCGCTACGCAGCGGTATATTATGTGTAAGACGGTTTCATCCTCTTCGCCGCAGAATCTGCATTCAATGGATACGCTATTTATACCTATCCGTTGAAGGTGTTTTCGCAGGTGGCAGTGGCCTGTTAGCAGACCCATCACCTGCTTCAGCTGGGGCCGCGTCAGTGTTAGCATCCCATTCGAGAGTATTTTCGATGGTTTTTAATTCCGACCCCGTTCGTGTATTTGACCAGCTAACATTTGCCATCGAGATAGATGTTGTTTCGACCATCTATCTAATGTTGATTTTGTTGCCCGTTTTAAAATCCCAAAGGCCGGTTCGGGGCCACTGAGACTTTGAGCGGATCCGGCTCTCGTTAATTCATCCGCTTTCGCATTACCTAATATCCCAGAGTGACCAGGGACCCACAAGAGTTCCATCTTTTGCCCCTTGGCCGCCAGTTATTTTAGGTTGGTATGGCACTCTAGTGTAAGGTTTGAAGTAACCCGATTGGAGTACAAAGCTTTAAAAGCAGCTTGGCTATCCGACAGGATGTATAACTTTTGGTTGTTGTAGCCCTTTTCAAGATTTTGTAGTACGCATGCTTGTATGACATGAACTTCCGCTTGGTATACTGTGACGTAGGTCCCCAGAGAAATAATAATTTGTATACGGAAACAACAAAATCTACACTACAACAAGGAGGTATTTATCTAAGAATAAAATCAATTGAACTTGTATCGCATGTCTAGGAAGTTTTCAAAGATTGATTGGTTTGGAACTTGTATTTGGACTGCCTGTCTTCTCGTCTTCTGCAATGAGGTTGAATTATTTCCATATTATGCTGTTCTCTGCAAATTTTGTGTTAAGCTATTTAATTTCTTGTTCTATGGGTTGTATATGTATTTTTCTGCACAAAAATTCATTGCTTGGATTGTGCATCGGATTATATAGATGCCTGATTTTGGTACGTAAAGCTGAAGTTTCTGCGACTGTGATGTTCTTCATTGCATGGAGGTCTTAGATTTGACATCACCATGTTATGTCCGTACCCCAAGATGGGTGTGCAGATCGATTTATAAATTATCACTGCTGTTCTTGTGTTTATACCCTGGATTTTGAAGGTTAGTGAACGGAAATGGTTTGCTCCGCTGATGGTTTTGCTTTTAACTGGTTTAGTATGTTAATTTAATTTCAGCTTGGCTTCAATCTCCATACCCAGATATTTAGCTATTGGTTTCGATCTGATCGGCTGGTTAACGAGGTTTATCTGACGCGAACTGACTTGGATTGAATGATAAAATAGAATATATTGAGATTTATGTGGGTTAAGAATCTTTCACCAGTTTCTGTGTCTCCTATTAGTCTTTGTAAATTGGCCACAGCTTTGAGACCGGTTTCTGCTTGCGTGATTAGAGTCGTATCGTCGGCAAAAAGAAGGACGTAATTGTTTTGGTCCAAGTTGGTGATATTTTCTGGTAAGTCATAGCAGCAAATAATGTATTGGTGGTAGCGGCGAACCTTGGGGGATTCCTTGCTCTGAGGTAAATAATTCTTCTGACTTTTGGTTGTTAATTTTTACCTTAAGTTTCCTATTTTCCAAAAAATTCTTAATAATATTGATAAGGTATCTGCAGGTAGTTTGCGTATAGACAAAATCTTGATTCGCCCGTAAACATTACGTTGGACCATTCTTCAAAACCCCAGTCAGTGTGTTCTCTACCAAATTGCAAACGTGCAACTCGGTGTTCCCTGGTAAAACGGGGACCTCTGGCTGGGACCATGAGATGGATGTTTTCTTCCCTGGGACGATTTCTAACTGTTTGTAAGCAGATATGTACATTTCAAGCTACTAAAAGTTCAGTGTACATTCGAGCAGTGCAATGCCGAATTCCCAAAGCAGTAAGACGTAGAAAACGATCATCAACAGCTGTCGTAATTCTTCTATGTCCTGCCATTGTTGAAATGGTATTTTGTTGAACGCCCAACAAATTAGCTGCGTACCTTGATTTAGCACATCTTCAATTAGAATAATAACGTGTTAAACGTCGAGGAACATTCATTACATACACAAAATTAGCAAGATATTGAAATAGCGTTAATACAAAGTAAAAACTTCAGAAACAAACTATTCGATACAAATAAAAATTCAATCACTGTTTTTCCGAAATAATAAACAAATCGAAAAAAAAGGACATTTTAAAATATCACACAACGTTGACTTATAAAATATACGAGGGGCTCTCACGTAAATGTTAGTGTGTTCGAAGTACAGAAAAATTATGGTGTTTGTTCAGGGTGTGGGGTGTGAATTAGGATAAAAATGAGAGAATTGTTTTTTTTTTTTAGAAAAAGAAACAAAATTATTCCAAAATACGAAATGAATGCTTAAATACTATATTTTAGAAAGAAAAGATCGACTTCTGGACCAAACCGATCAATCCAATTGTAGATGAAAGTAACTCTGTTGCTATTGGATTATTAAGTAATCGAGTCGATGGATACCCTTACCGTGTCAATTTTACTTTAGCTGACTTGCAACTTAAATACAGTGCTGGATATACTATAAAGGTAATTTAATACATGATGGGAGTAAATTTCCCTAGAGCAGGATATATCCATACAGAATGTGCCAGTTTAATGAGCATTTTTCCACGATCTACTCAGATATTAATTTAAATTTTCATAAATAATAGCCCATTTGCAAATGTATACAACGTGTCCAAGATAAAGAGGGTCAGTACAGGGATCTCGGAAACCGTAAGAGATACGAAGTCGGTTAAATGGAGGTAAAGTTGCGCATTTACGTGCCTAATAATATGCCGTTTAGAAAGTTTTAAAATTCGGAGTAGTTCCGGAGATATCCGGAAAGTAACGAAATTCTGAAAGATCGTTTTATTTTTCCTGGGTTTATTTGAGATCGAATTCTAAAGTAAATTACACTTGTTTTGTAATCCGAAGAGTCGTCTCGAAGGGTCATTATCAATATTCTTTTTTTAAATACGGTCCTGTTTTCCTGATATTAGAATTTGAGAGCTATTTCTCCCGAATGCAACGATGTATGACACATTGTGGTTTAATGACGTTTCGAGGGGTTTTGAACATCAGGAAATTTTGGGATACGGTCCTGTATTTCTCCTAATTTTATAACTAATATCTCATAAGTAAGCTCTAAATTTTTTACTTATGTTGGACTAGTTCAATAAATAACAAATAATTTAATAATAAACCACAAATAAGTGAACAAAAATCATTCCAAAACAGCAATAAAACGAACAACGAAAAAGTAAGGAACTACATAATCAGGTGTTCAAAATGACTTCCGTTATTCTCTAAGCATAAATAACATCTTTTAACTACAACATAACAGTTTTTGAGATAAAATAAAACATGCGATAGAATATCAAACTTTCTAGCATTTGTAAATTTATGTTCCTTATTTTCTGGAAAATAGAAAACGCTCTCAAACGATCACAATGGGAATGTCAAGTGAAACAAATCACGCTTCACCATGTTAATTTTTTTGTTTCAAGCGCCTACCTTTCTTTTAAATCCCGAATCAACAGAAGTTTGAATTAATGTTTCTGTATTTTGTTCACTTATTTGTGGTTTATTATTAAATTATTTGTTATTTATTGAATTAGTCCAACATAAGTAAAACATTTAGAGCTTACTTACTACTGAGATATTATTTATAAAATTAGCAGAAATACAGGACCGTATCCCAAAATTTCCTGATGTTGTTCAAGAAACTTTCGAAACGTTATTAAACCACAATGTGTCATACATAGTTGCATTCGGAAGAAAAAAAGCTATCAAATTCCAATATCAGAAAAACAGAATCGTATTTAAAAAAAGAAAGTTGATAATGGCCCTTCGAAGACAACTCGTCGGATTACAAAATAATTAACGCTGTTAGATAGAGCGGAAAAAGTGGCAATGCAAAAGTGTAATTTACTTCGATGTCAAAAAAACCCAGGAAAACAATGAAACGATTTTTCAGAATTTCGTTTTTTTCCGGATATCTCCGGAACTACTCGGAATTTTAAAACTTTCTAAACGGCATATTATTAGGCACGTAAATGCGCAACTTTACCTCCATTTAACCGACTTCGTATCTCTTACGGTTTCCGAGATCCCTGTACTGGCCCTCCTTATCTTGGACATCGTTGTATATATTTGAAACTACAATTAGTTTTCGTGAAAAAAATACTGGGTACAAATAAAATTTGAAAACTTTTTCACCTGAATATCTATAAATGTTTTGGTAAAGTACATTTCACGCTCTTTTCTTATAAACTATTATTATCGATACCAACTGTAATAAGACTATTTAAAATTATATAGACTGTAAACAGGGTCGGCCCTAATAAAATAGTACATTACGTATCAAGGGCCGAAAAGAGGCTTTACGCACGAGTCCGTAAAGCCTTCGACGGCTCGAGATATGTACCGTACTTTTTTTTACAAGTGCTCAGAGGCTTTGATGCCAAATAATTAAAGATATTCTTCAGACAGTTTTCCTGTCTACACGACATGAAAACACTCTCGCATGGAGAATGTAAATATCTATTTATTATCGTTGATATATGTATGGCTCGGTGGCCTAGTGGCAGAGTGTACGCCTGGCGATCTGAGAGCCGCTGGTTCAAATCCCGCACCGACATATTTGGTTTTATTTATTTATCAGTTTAAAAAATTATTGAGGAGAACATGGTGACTCGAGGCGGGCGGGAAAAATCTTTCTCGCCCGCTTCGAATTTCCCCGCCCGCTCTCTCGAAGAGGTCTGTAAAGCGCCACTTTCGGTGAAGAGAACATGCATGAAAAGAGGCACTTTCGTGGCACATGTAAAAATAATATAATTATATTACCGGGTGTTTCAGGAGGAACGCCCGATATTGTAATTATATTAATATTATAACTTTTTTATTGTTAAAATTACCGAAATAAAATTTGGTGGGTATGTATCTTGTATTATTTTGCATTTTTTGACATGACGAATTCCATTTCGTCACTTCCGGTTTAATCGGAAATGATTTCAACTTATGATTTTAAATGGAATACCCAGTATATTTTTGGCTATATCGATTGATTCAGAATACTATTATAAATTCAACTGACATCCCATACGTCACTATCGTGTTCAGTATCCTCGAAAATGGGGGGGGGGGGATTTATTCGGGGGAGGTACTCTTATTCCGGCTGAAAATATTTGTGACACTAAATAACTTTTCTCTTTATTTTTCTTTTTTCATCTAGATTGTGATGAATGAACTCGCTAAAATGGTTTACTTCTAAGCCAAATCCTTGATAAAAATGCAATATTCAAGTTTTATTGTGTTTTGAATTCATTAAACATTTTCAACTTTATAGTTTTTTCCCATTTTATTATATTACATTTTTTTTCAAACAGTAGCATATGCTCTCACTCGGACAAGAAGATAGATCACTCTTTTTCCAACAATTTGATATCACACACCCTTATGTCAAGTTAAAAAGGGTTTAGATAGATAATTTAAAAAAAATACCAATTCATGACAAAAAATATGACAAGAGCGCAAACGGTTTGCATTTATCTAGGTACCCATGATGCCATACTAACAAACAAATGAACATATTACAAATTTGAAATCCGCAATCATTTGGATTAGAAGTAAACCGTTTTAGGGAGTTTATAGCAATCTGGATGAAAAAATAAAAATAGGAAGAAAATGATTTAAAGTGTCAAAAGTGATGTATGGGGTTTCGTTGAATTTGCAATGGTATTCTGAATCGACATAGCCACATATATATTAGGTGTTCTATTTAAAAGTCGAAACTTGGGGTCATTTCCTGTTAAACCGGAAGTAACAATAGGAGTCCGTCATGTCATAAGATGCAAAATAGTATTACATAAAAACCCACCGAATTTTATTTCTGTAATTTAAACAATAAAAAAGCGAACAAACCCGATTTTCGAAACTTTCTGGGGGTAATAGAGTTATTATCAAAGATTGAATGTTGCCGTTTTCACTTAGTGTCCAACTTTTTAACGAAATGAAAGATTAAAGTGTGAAATTTGTCATGATTCTCTTAGATTTTAATTTACAGGCTGATTTTGAAAATCTCCGCTTTTTAGACATGCGCCGTTATATGTTAACTTATCAATAATGTAAAAACTGAGCTTGTTAGAGATTTTTACGGAAAGTTTAGTTGCGTAGACAGTTTTTCTATAAAAAGTTTAGTTTCTGAGATGTTACTATAAATGTAACATTTTTAAATGACACCATATATACCATCATATTTTTAATTTATTTAGCTCACTTTGGGCTTTATAAAAATATATAGTTGTGTATATTTATCTTTAAAAACAAGCTAAAATGCGCTAATTTTAAATATTTTACGTTAATTTATTATAAACAATTGCAAATGTCCAAAACTGGACAGATCTATCATATTTTTATTATTTATGAAATACCAATTACGTAAGAGTTTTTATAATAATAATATTATGCTTTTTATTTATTTATTAATAAAAATGGCCGCTTATGATATTTAAAAAAAAGTATGATATTATGTTGGTGTCTTATACAATCCAATAAAAAATTGTTTCAGACATTTCTTTCTAATAAATTGTCCTTAACCTACAGTTATAAATAACGTAAATTTTTAAAAATATCGCACTTTTACCTTGTTTTGAAGATGATATAAACAACCATACATTTTTGTAAAGCCGAAAGTATGCTCAATTGATTAAAAGTCTAATAAACTGGATGTCCCATTTAATAACTTTTACTTTTGTTAATATCTCAAAAACTAAACTTTTTAGAGAAGAACTAGCTACGCCACTGAACTTTACGTAATATTCCCTAAGAAGATTAGTTTTTACTTTCTTGATAAGTTAACGTGTAACGGAAATATGAGGGGGTCTAAAAAGCGAAGATTTCCAAAATTACCCTGTAAATTAAAAACTAAGAGAGCCCCATGACAATTTTTTTTTGTTCATTTTTGTTTTATTAAAAAAACAATATACATTCATCTAAATATTTCTCTAATCAGTGCCTAAAAGCATTGGCTTTGAGAATAAATAAGCATTAATTTTACAGTGTTGGACGTGTCCCTAATTAAATCCCTAAATACAATTTAGCTCGTTTTCCAAATTGACATAATTTTCTAAGATCTCTGATATCATCTGGTATTCTATTGTAAGTCTTTGCCGCTCTTACCATTGGGTTACTCAATCCTACATTCGTCCTTGTAGTTATACAATATATATTATTTTGACATCTGGTTTCGTGACTGTGTATGTTATTGGACATTAAAATGTTTATATTACACCTTTAGTTATTTTTTAAAACTGTATACACTAATTTTACCTGTTCTAATTATAGAAGTATCTCGAATTAGGGTATTTTCAACTCTCTATATAAAGTTTCTGAGCTTGTCAACCAATCATAGTTGAAGAGAATTTTTAACACTTTATTTTTGGCTTGACTTGGACTGCGTTAAAATTAGTTTTCCCCCATGTTCTCCATATTGGCATTTGATATCTAAAGTGTGACAGGAAGAAGGCTTATACACATTCAATTTGGTTTTATTGGTAAGATAGTTTCGACATCTGTATATTATAGGTATCATATGGTACTCTTTTGTTTGAGAGATGCCTAATGTGTTGGGACCAGTTAAGATCATTGTCAATCGCCAAACCCAGATACTTTACATTCTAAACTTCTTCTAAAATTAAGTTTGTTAATTATTAAATTTAACAACGGAATCTTTCGTTTCGTTAAAAAGTAAAGTGAAGGCCACAGCAGTATATCTCGGATAATAACTCTAATATCAAGTCTCTAAAATGGACACCCTGTAGACGTGAGGCGGGGAAAGTATGAACGTGCATTGTCACTTGTAACCTGTAACAGTTTGATTCAAATCGAGATTATGTAGACCTAATAAAACAAAACCCCGTTAGCAACTAATAGACGTGATTTGAGATTTGAAAGCCTTTGATATAGAAAGTCTTTATTGTAAAATACTAAAGTAAAAAATTAAATTTTAAAAAGGTAGTTAAATTTCGCAAGCAATGAGAATGCAATTTAGCCTTTTCTATTTTGCAGGCAAGTTAATCGAATATTTAGTGTTTATAATGGTAAAAAAGTAGTATTCCTCGGCCTTTGCCCTCCCTTAATTATTAGACACATTTGTCGTATGATTGAGAACAAATTTTACGTGGATCATTGAGTTTATTTGAATTTACCCAAGGAAATGTTTATTGCTTAAATTACAAATTATTTGCAATTTTAGTGTTATTTAAGGTGCTTGATTAGATGTAATTTTATAAGTAGTTACATATTTTTATCATGTTAAAATTATAATAGAGGGCTACTACATTACATTTAAATGGTTTAGTTTGTGATGACTTACCAGTTACATTTACAGCTAACCAGGTTCACCCTGCTCCCTCCCTGTATCTGTATCTCTGTATCTTTATCTTATATTGACCTCTAAAATACCTGATTAAAATAAAGTAACGTCGGGTAAGGCATTGGCGTATATAGGCCTTACATAAAAAAATATAGTGGCGCTTTCGCCTTTTCGTTTTTTGATCAATATTTCGTTTCTTTTTAGTTTTAGGGGATCAATTACCTAAATTTTTAAATTTCTGATAAAAAAATTTGTGTAGGAAACGAAATTTGTGCAAATTGACAAAATTTTGTTTCTTGCTTCCATTAATTTATTAATTAAAAAAATTTATACCCTTAACTTAAGGTAATTGGTCCCTAAAAACAGGTAATCAACCGCTTTAGGATAAAACGAAATAGTATCAAAAATATTGATCAGAAAACTGAATGCATCATTGGCTCTGACTTAATTATTAACTGAACAAAAAATATACTGAGTGTTTAAACAACAACGCACAAAACAATCATCTACTAAAAACAAACATCTAGTAAAATCAAGATTTATATTTTTCCTAGCGAACAAACACAACACCCCTTATGCATTGAAAAATACTCTTCCACAAGGGACACCACAATATCATAAAACGAGCTTATCAGCGTGCCGAAAGAAAAATCGCAAAAGCAATCAATTTACGATAACTGTTTTATATAAAACGTACAGGGGAGAAACTATTCAACCACCTCAAAAATTACATGGGATTTTCTATGTTCAACTTTGCGATATACCAGCCGATATACATCTATGATAAAGAGCTGAAATTTGCACTTCTCTTATTTTACATAAAGGTTAAAGTTATTGTCATTAACATATGTATATCTTTGGTCACACGTGTCGATCTATTTTTAAAAATCTGTTTTTCAGAAACCCAATGTCACTACAGGTCAATATTTGCTTGAAAAAGAAATTACTAACGTATTATGCTTTTTTACCTAACTCAATTTTCCCGGGACATTAATTCCCTCCCTACTTTCCTTCATCTTTATTTTTGTCCAGAACAAAAAACATTTTAATACTAATCCTTTAACACTAAACGACAATAGATTTTTAAATCGAAAATTAAAACCCAAGGGAAGAAAGTGCAAATTATGTTCCTCTAAAGTTACTGCAGCTGATCAAAGTCATCTTTGTCAATATCTGAAAAACAATTCAAATTATTCATACTTACAGGGTGCTCCAGAATATGTGGGCAATCTCCCGGATTCAGATAGAAGCTTAAAAATAATAGGAGAATTTCCTATACATTTTTCTTCCTACGGAGATACATAACGGACGTTGTTTTTAAATAATTTTTTAAATACTAGGTGTAATTTAATAATTTTTTAGTATAATCGTTACTAGATGAGACTCCTGAAATGTCGGCGTATTCAGTATACGTAAATTCCATTACTAAGTTATTAACTAATAAGACAAAGGAGAAAACCCGCAAATTTCAAGACACTATCATAAACTGACACTGGTATAAATATTCTTATTTAAATCGGTACATGTGAAAAAATTCATAGCAACAATGAGGGAATTTTATGAACATAAAATAACAACCAATATTGAACAAAAATATATTTTTTTCGAAAACAGTTCATTGGATCGACATTGATCAAGAGTACCTGTTTTTCAGCTTAAGGTTTAGATTATCCAAAAATATTATGGTCGTTCCTTTATCATACAGGGTGTAAAAAAAAGCATTTTTGTGTTATATCTAGTCCGTCCCTGGCAAACTAAATGAGCCAAATTTTTTTAGATTATAGCTGCAGTATTCAAATTTGAATTTAAAAATGTATCGCCGGTCACGTGTCCCCAGTCAATAATTTCTTACTTTACCCTTTTTTTAATTCACGTCATTTTACTAAAGTTACTTTTATATATAATTAATTTACACCCTTACTACAATTTGTATTGAAAAAATAATGTTCAAGATCAACAGTTTAGTTTCTCTAACGCAATTATTAACCAGAAGTTCCGTCAACGCATCTACATGTATCGCCGGTCACGGCAGAAATTGCTTATTAATAATGCCACCACAGGTCGGCCTAATAGTTTTACAAATATGACGGTATGTGTTTGAATTTGTGTAAAGAAGTTCCTGTTTCGGTCAGTTCCTTATTATGTTTATTTAGACATAAACTAGATTCTAGAACATTGCCTACTTTTTACCAGGCGTATGTTTTTATGTTGTATCGCCGGTCACAGGGTTAACTCAGACCTAGTAGCCTTAATTAAGGGAAAAATACTACAGGAAGTCATTCTCTTGAGTACAGATACTCATTTCAGTCTAAAAAAGTTTAAGAAATAGCTTGTATTAGCTGTTATCCACGAATTTGTGCATTCTTGTATCGCCGGTCACAGTATCGCCGGTCACGCATGAAAATGTTACCGGAGATACATTGATGTGACGGTTTGTTATCCGAAGCTATATACAATATTTTTTTATTAACCATTTATAAACCATTAAGGAAAAATATATTTTGATGTGCAAATTTCATTAACACCTTAGGTAGATTAAAAATGTGACTAATTCTCTTAGTATTTTAACTTTATATAAGAAATATTCCAAAACTTTAAGCCAATATAAGACAGGGCTGTTATAAATAATACGAAAATGGTTATAGTGACTGATTAAAATAACTCAGTTCCAAATATTGGCGTTATATGATTCAGAATAGGAAAATTAGCCATGGGATGGGCGTTAAATTATTAAAAAATCGATGCTATAGACAAAGATCTTTGTGAAGATGATCTTTTGCGCGGATATATATAATTCCTCTAATTAGAAACTCTAAGAAACCTATTAAAAAAATTAACAGGTGTTTCTGAGATTATTTATTTTTAAAATCCGATTTAATGAAAGTTGCCTGTAAAAATTTTTTTTTTTGACCAACTTAACAAGGGATATAAAAAGGTCATTAACTTTGCGATAGTTTGTTCTCCTTTGTTAAATTTATTTCACGAATCCGCTATTACATGTATAAATAAATCTATAAAACGACTTATCTAATCACTTTACTGACCATTTGGAAAATCCACTGTTACTATTATATCCCCTACACCATCTTTATACCTGTAATAATATTTTAAGATTGTACACTTTGTTGGATATAGAAAAATATTCATTCATTCTCAATCTGAAGAAGCTACAGTGATAGCGAAATATGTCATTTTTAAGAATATAGTGGGAAATAAATATAACGTAGTTTTATTAGTTATAGATTTCCACACAGTACCCTCTAGAAGACGAAGTTTAAAATTATATTTGAAACAAACCTGTGTTAATTCAAATTGGATAAAGGGTATGGAAGATACAGCAATTTAACAAAAAAATTATAAGCTTCCCCCACTCTTATTATCGATGATACCAAAGAAGTCTTATCAACAAACTATCGCAGAAAATAATGATCATTTTAGATTTGGAAAAATGTAAAATTTTGCGTTTCGGTTTTTATTTTTTCCTGGCTTTCTTCGAAGAGATGTCCAAAGATAAATTTAATTTTCTCGTTGCTACATTTTATTCTCCATAAGATGGCATCATCAGATCTTTAATGCGGCGTCTCGTCTTTGGGTCACCATCATCAAATACTTATTTTTTTTAAATACGGGCCTGAATTTTTTATTTAAATTATGGAAGACGAACTACATCTATATTCAACGGCATACAGAACTCATTTGTATTGACACGTTCTGTCCCTTAAATTGACCATCTTCATTCAAATACTCCTAGCACGTTCCCGTGATTTACTTCTGTCCCAAAAATTCGGTTTAATTCGGAACTGTAAAACTCAGTGCTTTTTTTAAAGAGACTGAAAAATGTGCTGGCTTTAAGAGTCAAATTCAATTTGTATTAATAAAGTAAATTACTTGTAGATACTTACACTAAGTAGTAATTTGATAGAACTATTAGTTTTAAATAAAAAACAGTATTAGTATAGATTGTTTCACGAAAAATGGATATAACTTAATGACTGCAGTAAAAGTACCTGGGTCATCCCATTATTTATGACCGTTTGTTATTATTATGTGGAAAGGACCGGATTGTAATAATTATAATTAAATATAGGCACATCAGGTAGGTTAGGTTGCTTAATTTATATTTAAAGATCTTTTTGTGGTAAAATTTGTTAGTTTTTGAGGAATGGTTCAAGAATTGTCTTTTACCAAACATTCCTCAGAATAGCGTGATAGTAATGGACATAGTAGCCAATTACATAAAGCTCCAAGCTCAAATAATACAAAATTAGAGATTCAGAACTACATGGCGGCGAATGATATATATTTTGAAGAAAGTTATAAAAAAAGTGATCTTTTAGAAGTTTTAAAGACATTTTGTATACAAAAAGTATATGTTTGTGACACATTGGCAAAGAAATTGGACATACAGTGCTACGGCTCCCACCCGATTATTGCATTTTTAACCCCATAGAGCATATGTGGCACCAGTTAAAATCACTGGTTAGGTCTGAAAATATTTTTCCGACTTTAAGTTCTAGTGTTGTAGAATTAATACGAAAATGCTTTAATGATATTCCCCAGGTAGTTGGAAAAATTCAGTCCGTCACGTAATAACTGTAGAAAATTCGTATATTAGTTTGGATCGTATAATTAATCCAATTTTAATTAATTTTGATGAGGATAGCGATAGCGAAACAGAACTATCTATAGAATGATATTATAAATGTAAATAAATATGACTAGTAATATTTAAAAAAAAATGTTATTTCATTTGATTACATTGATATAATCATATCATTAATTGTTTTCCTTAGTCCGTCCCTTCATACTTCACTTGTTTATTGCCAAGCTCTTGTCGACACAATGGGACCTACCCAGGAAATCATTAAGTCGTATCCATTTTTCGTGAAACAATCTTTACCTAATAATAATAATTAAGGACAGAAATAGCGATAAGAATTTTAAAATATTCAGTTTCTTCGAAATAAAAGTAAATTTAAACGTCAGGAAACCAGTAAGTGTTGTATACCACTAAACGTAGACTTGGTTCCTCCTTCATAATTTCAAAAGTATTGACCGTGTGAGGGTGATATTGACAATATTTCGCCAGTATAAGCATGAACGCGATGGAAGTCGAGGACCCATAGTTCCAAAAATCTTCAGGATACGTTTCCAAAGTGGAATGTAAAATGAGTGTATTCCTTTCGTTTCCCTACCCTACCAGCGGCTTTTTTAAAAAAATGTTCTCACAATCAGATAAAGGACCCCGCACGGAACATATGGGAATCAGCCCTCGGTTAAAAACTTTGATACTCGGGTATATTATCCAAAAATCGATGCTGATCAAAAGTCTCCATGGGCCCGCGGTCCGAAAATGCGATCCCGGTGAGCTACCTTCATCGCAATCAAAATAGTAAAAATGAGCAAATGCACTGGCAATAGTGTGTCAGGCTTCCATAGCTCCTATATTAATTAACTTAGGAATGTCATGGATATGCCGATTTATACTGTATTATATGGTGCATTTCAGGAAAATATTTTCCAATATACAGGGTGGCCTAAAAAACTGTGGTAACATAATGCTGTATTTTTTTAAATGGGACACCCAGTATTTTATTGCATATTTGGGTTCGTATTAGTATCCTTTATAATTGCCTAAAGTTTTATTTCATTAGGCCATGTAGTTTAAGAGTAATAAATAAAAAGTTAAAAATAAAGTTTTGGAGCCTTCAATTAAAAAAAAACTACCTAAAATAACTTTTTTAACCAAGGCATTGAGTAGAATTTAAGATAAGAGGTCTATAGATACTGTGAATATAATAACGTTTATTTATACAGGGTGTTCATATTTAGGTTTCAAACACGACACATTTCAAAATAATTTTTCTCCAGATTTTCAAATGGAATCTATAATATATATATTATTTAGCTATTGGATGTAGCATAAGCATTTTTTTTGTAATGGAAGCATATAACTTATTTCTAGTCGTTCTCGAAATAATTGCTTTCATAAATTATGTTGTTTAAATACAGTTTTTATTATGAAAATTAAGCATAGGCGACTAGATTATAAACTACAGTAAATGTTCAAAATGCCTACCAAATTGATTTGAGCGCAAGTTAATACGCTCTTCAAATGATCTATTTTCATTCCTCAACATTTCAGATCAAATACTAGCAAGACGGCTCATTAGCGATTGTTATGCCTAAAAACCATGGTAGGCTTTGAAATAAAATAAGAATTCATATAATAAAAAAATGAATATAATCATATAATAAACAAATGAATTCTTATTTTATTTCAAAGATTACCATGGTTTTTAGACATGACCTTAACTAATGAGCCGTGTTGCTAGTATTTCATCTGAAATGTTGAGGAATGTAAATAGATCATTTGAAGAGCGTA
This sequence comes from Barypeithes pellucidus, assembly GCA_963991005.1. NCBI lineage: Eukaryota > Metazoa > Arthropoda > Insecta > Coleoptera > Curculionidae > Barypeithes > Barypeithes pellucidus. The sequence goes on from OZ022556.1 coordinate 28,350,911, forward strand.
TTAACTTGTGCTCAGATCAACATGGTAGGCATTTTGAACATTTACTGTAGTCACATATGCTTAATTTTCATAATAAAAACTATATTTAAACAACATAATTTATGAAATTATTTCGAGAACGACTAGAAATAACTTATATGCTTCCATTACAAAAAAAAAATGCTTATGCTACATCCAATCGCCAAATAATATATATATTATATATTCCATTTGAAAATCTGGATAAAAATTATTTTAATGTGTCGTGTTTGAAACCGAATTATGAACACCCTGTAAAAATAAACGTTATTATATTCACAGTATCTCAAGACTTCTTGTCTTAAATTCTACTCAATGCCTTGGTTAAAAAAGTTATTTTAGGTAGTTTTTTGAATTTTTTTCTAAGGCTCCAAAACTTTTTTTTTTAATTTATTACTCTTAAACTACATAACCAAATGAGATAAAACTTTAGGCAATTATAAAGGACACTAATACGAACCTAAATATGCAATAAAATACTAGGTGTGCCATTTAAAAAAAGACAGCATTATGTTACCACACTTTTTTGGGCCACACTTTATATTGGAAAATATTTTCCTAAAATTCAAAATATAATACAGTATAAATCGGCATATCAATGAAATTCCTAAGTTAATTAGTATAGGAGCTATGGAAGCCTGACACACTATTGCCAGTGCATTTGCTCATTTTTACTATTTTGATTGCGATGAAGGTAGTTCACCGGGATAGCATTTTCGCACCTCGGGCCCATGGATACTTTTGATCAGCATCGATTTTTGGATAATATCCCCGAGTATCAAAGTTTTTAACCGAGGATTCCCATACGTTCCGTGCTGGGTCCTTTGATAAAATTATAGCTATACAATCTTTTTTGTCATGTTTACTACTTACTTAATATATTGACAATATTATTGAACGTGTAAGAGTCACCGACCTATATCTGGATAGCCTAACTCTAAAAGCGAAAGTGGCAAATTTATGGTCTCGCGCATGTAAACAAAGCTGATCGTCACGTGTCTGTCGCAATGCCGACTGATAAACTATTTACCCTAACCTGCGAACAGGACCGTACTTCGCCCTTAACGAAAATGATTACACGGCAATATTTTGGCACATCAAGACCTTCTTTACTGTGAAATAAACAATCTATTTTCTCGCATAAAAGAAGACTTTGTGGCCATCATTGAAAAGCCACTTTTAGAATTTTTTTGATATCTGTTGTCCACGTATCGATAGATTTTTAGTATCGTGACATCCCTACGACTGATTTCGGTTCTGGACGGTCGTCGTTGGCTCACGTCGTTGGTTGGCAACCAATACGGCGGGGTTGCCTATATGACGGCGGCAAAATTGTGCGCAAGTTAAAGGACGAGCAACCTTTAAAAATATGACAGGTAAACCGTGCGCACTTTTACTGTCCACCTCATAAGTTGTACGTATCCATAGTTATAGGTCCGTTGTGAGAGCTGCTTCAGGTTAATTTTTAAATTACTTGAAAATTTTCAAAATATTCGAGCCAATTTAGTAGAGCTTGTCCTAAAAGCTACATCGTTTTTAAAATATCGAAGTTTTTAACACATTTTTCGATCACCCTTGGCCTTGGAGAATTGAAAGTGGCATTTTTAAAAGTTTAATATTTTGCAAATTATCGCCTTTGTAAAAATAGAAAACTTTGCATACATCAAAAAACCGAAAATGAAATCATCGTGTTGAATAATAAATAGCACACAAAATAATTATGCAGGTAATATTTAATGATATTTCATTGTATTAATCGTTAGTTTTCGTCCATTGACAGATTATGCAAAGTAAAACAGTATAGCTTATTTTGATGAATGTTTATTTATTTGGCTTGGATAAATATTTCATTGTGTATTGAAAAACTCCAATTGGAGAAATGGCCAGTCTGCCAGACCGAAAATGACAAAGACGATAGATTCGACATGTAAAAACGGTAAACTACGGTAGACGGTACACGATATGCTTGGTACTACATAAAATAGATTTTTCTTTAACAATGTCAAATTAAACACTAATAGTAAACGGTCAATTGACAGTTAAAAACGGTAGGCGGTATTATACGGCCTGTCTGGTACACATAAAAAATGTTGTTCGCAAATTACTAAAAAAAAGTAATATACTTCTTCCACAGGAGCACATGCGCACGTGCCAACTGTATATATATAGGCTCCCACCGTGGCGCGATCCGGCCGGCGCGCCAATCGTTATATTGATGACAAGAAATGCTCGCATATGCGCTCATATAGGCGGGACGTCTCTTTAGTATCAGGTTGGGGGGGGGGGGGGGGGGGATAGCGGGGATATGGCGATTTTATATGGAAAACTCGCACAATTTTGGAGTGCGCCTTTGTCTGTTTGTTCGTGATTGTGTAGTAATTCGAGCGTGGATGTTTCAATATATTAATATTAAGTATATATTTATTAAGTTAAAATGAATAGTTTGACGGTGGACTATTTAAAAAATAACTTTAGCTCTTTGAGTTTGAAGCACAAAAGTGAAGTGAAGAATGCGGGAAAACCTAAACCCGAAATTAATTTAACGCAGACTAGAAAGGGTAAATCTAGGGACTTTATTAGAAAGTTGAAAAAGGAAATATACGAAAAAAATAACTGGATTTGTGGATGCAGCACAACTAACCGTTTTTTTTGTAACTCCCCGATATATTGTTCAATACTACCTGTAATGGGCTTTGAAAGCTTGTTTTTTTTTTTTTTTTTTTTTTTTTTTTTATGATCAAACACAAGCACTATAGGAAAAATCCTTTAGGGCACTCTGGGAGTGGTGCGTGTGCGCAGAAAGCGATTCACGTTGGATTTGAATCGTTGGAGGTTATATTCGGTGGGAAAAACGACCTCGGGAAGGTCGTTCCACAAGGATGAAGTCCTCCAGATGAAAGCATTTTTAAATAATTTGCAATTTAACAAACAATAACATAATTTTACTTTTGTATTTTTAGGACATATACCAATCTGTCATAACGGATGAACCTGTAAAGCCAAACGATATAATTTATGCTCGTGTAAAGCCATCAGGTAAGTTTCTTGTTTCATGATAAGTGTATATAATTCCTCATAATTTACAATTATCTTTTATTATCTTTAGATCATAAATAATCCCAATTCGTCCGGTTCCATATCTTTTTATTATTGGGGTGATTCTACTACACAAATTTTTTTTGAAAGCAATCGATATTACTTCAAAAATTTAACAATAATCCATGGAATATACATGGTGTTCCGATAATGCATCAGAATACTTGGAGAAGTAATTGTACGTGTTAAAATAAAGATAGTATATAACAAAAAGTCGAAAGCTGAATACGTTTCGAGTATCTGAAATTGGAATTCAATGTTTGGCATATCTTTTTTGTTTCTACATTTATTGGAAAAAAATCATGTCATTTAAAAGACAAAAGAATACGTAATAAAAAATGTACTCTTCATTCGCTTGAATTTATAGCTCGAGTTGTCTTTCCAATGATCGAGGTAATTTTAATAATCGAGTAGGTACTCGAGCAGTCACAAGACTAATTTTTATTAGGCTATGTAATAAGCTTAATGTAAGCCTGTGAAATTATTCATTGGCTGGGTATCTAGTGCAAAAAGTAATTGTTTAGTTGTTAATTTTAGTTGTCGCAGTGTTTTTGTCAGTTAAAATCTAAAAAGTAGACCATTTTTCGTTTCATTGCCTGCGATAGCTGATCCACCTGATTATCTGATATAGTCTAGTCTTACTTATATTACGAGTATGAAAATCATAATATTACTTTTATAAATCAAATAATATGAATTTATGTAAAATATCAAACTAATAAAATGATTTTTTTTATTAAGAATATAAATTCTATACACACAGTCTAGTTGATGGCAACCATTATACATAATGCCCGGGCAATCTAATAATGTCAATGGCATTTATTATATTGATTCAGCATCTCTGAGCATTTTTTATATTGTCCGCCCATTATGAATAATGACCAATTAATTGTATGGTTCATAACCTATATTATATTTTCTGCTTCGTCAAAAATATGAAGAGCTGACACTTGATACCATGGAATCATCCATCAAGCAATAGTATTTTTCTGCATAATTTGCAGCACATATTTGCTTCCCCATTAAGTTTATACAGGGTGCTGATAAAGTCTGGAATAATCGATTTTTCTTGAAAACGCAAAACTTTTTCGAAAAACGCTCGTACCCGTCGATTTTATTTTATTCTTTGAAATTTTTAGGCGTTCTTCAATATTATACCGGATGCGCCAAAAACGCTAGGCAAGTGTCAACTTCACTTTTTCAAATAGAACACCCCTTTTTTTCTCCAATATTCAGATTCCTCTCTAAACTCTAGACAAGTTTCATATAACATATTGTATGGCTAAAGTCAACAGTAATTGAAATACAGGGCCCACAATAAAAATCAAGGTATAATTTTAAGGTCTAGGTATTTACCTTCTTACCGGTTTCTACATAATAACTTAGTTACGTAAATGTCAAAACATTTAATATTTACTCCAAAGTTGTCACTTTTACCCATAAAAATGTTTCTAACGGAAGCTGAGAGAATCGAAATATTAATAATAGTAGGATGTGGAGATCGAAAGAGAACACAAATAGAAGTTTGTGAGTATTTTAATGATAAATATCCAAATAGAGAACACATAAATCAGGCAACTGTTTCCAAAATTGTTAAGAAGTATAATGAAGTTGGTCACGTTAAGGATAAACCTAGAAGTGGACGACCTAAAATTTCCGACGATGTCAAACTTGATATTCTAGTTTCGTTGGAAGAGAGACCACATTCGAGCACAAGAAGCATTTCTCAAAATGTTCAAAATATCCACGATTCAACGGTGGCAAAGTTCCTGAAAAAGAAAAAATGGCATGCATATAAATGTCAAGGAGTACAGGAACTTTTGGAAGGCGACCCTGACAGAAGGAATGAGTTCTGCGAAATTCTCATGGATAATTACTTGATTAATGATGCATTATTTCCGAGTAACATAATTTTTTCCGATGAGGCTACTTATTTCTTGGATGGCATGGTAAATCGTCAAAATTGCCGGTATTGGTCCAGCGAAAATCCCCATTGGTTCCGAGAAATTCATACCCAGCGGCCGAGAAAAATTAATGTATGGGCAGGAATAATTCGGGATACTGTTATAGGACCCTATTTTTTTGAGGAAAATTTGACTGGCCAAAGATATTTGCAGTTTCTTGAAGAAGACCTCGCTCCAGCGTTGATTGCCCTATTTCCCGATCGGAACATTCCTGACTCACATGATACAACTATGTGGTTTCAGCAGGATGGTGCACCAGCCCACTATTCGGTCGAAGTCCGTAGATACCTGAATGAGTTATTTCATCATCATTGGATAGGTCGACGGGGTGAAATAGAGTGGCCTGCGAGGTCCCCCGACTTAACGCCATTGGACTTTTTTCTGTGGGGCTATATTAAGGAAAGGGTTTACAAAAATAAACCAGAAGATATTGATGTTCTCAAAACGCGTATAACAACAACCATAAGACAAATTACCCCAGAAATTGTACATAATGTACAGTTAGAATTTGTTGAGAGATTGGGACATTGTAGAGCCGTAAATGGACACCATTTTCAACACTTACTCAAATAATTTTTTAGATTGTTCACTGTATTACCAATTTCCTGTTAGAATTTTTTTTCTAGCCTAAGTATTTGTCATGGAAAACAAGCTTTAAAATTATACCTTGATTTTTATTGTGGGCCCTGTATTTCAATTACTGTTGACTTTAGCCATACAATATGTTATATGAAACTTGTCTAGAGTTTAGAGAGGAATCTGAATATTGGAGAAAAAAAGGGGTGTTCTATTTGAAAAAGTGAAGTTGACACTTGCCTAGCGTTTTTGGCGCATCCGGTATAATATTGAAGAACGCTAAAAAATTTCAAAGAATAAAATAAAATCGACGGGTACGAGTGTTTTTCGAAAAAGTTTTGCGTTTTCAAGAAAAATCGATTATTCCAGACTTTATCAGCACCCTGTATATATATAATATATAGATATTTTTTATTATCCTGTTAACCAATAATGCGTATTTTATATCGCATAATTATATACATGCCTATGTATTACTGATACCAACAAAAAAACAACTCAGGAATGGAAGAAAAATGTTTATTGTACACCACAACAAATACAAAAATTATCTGTCAATAACATTAATAATATTAACTTAAGATATTAATTTAAATTAACCTAAACTAATAAATAAAAATGAGCTGATCTGCATCAGCCAAAAACTTCCTTTTATAAGATTTTCTCGCATAAGATTGAAAAGGACAGGCTCGTTGAAGACTCCAGCAGTAATCGGCCATCATGTGAATGTCCCATCTACCCTGATGTCTCTCTTCTATAGTTTTTATATTCTGGTGGAATCGTTCACCCTGTTCTTCACTAAGGTCGCCAAGATTTTCTGGGAATCGTTCCAAGTGGCTGTGGACATAATAAATCTTAATGCTCATATTACACCCATGTTGGTTAAAGTTGTTGAGCATATCTTCCATTATCTCTCGGTAATTTTCCGATTTGTTGTTTCCGAGAAAATTTTGCACAACTTTAACAAAAGAGCACCATGTATTAAATTCAGTTTCAGTCACGATTCTGTAAAATGTGAATCTTTTATTAGCTCTCTGATCTGAGGTCTATCAAATATTCCGGCTTCCAATTTCTCCTTGCTGAGTGCAGGAAATTTACTGGACACGTATTCAAAACACGCACCATTCTGGCCTAAGACCTTTACAAATTGATTCATAAGTCCTAGTTTAATATGCAAAGGAGGAAATATGATTTTTTTTTCGTCCGACCAACGCTTCCTTAATTACGTTAGCTTCTCCTTGTACTACAGCATCTCTACAAGACCACTCTCTTCTAATCCAGTGTTGATCCTTAGCCCTGCTGTCCCAAAGACACAGGAAACAAGGATATTTTGTATAGCCACCTTGCCGTCCCAGAAGAAAGTTCACCATTTTTAAGGAAAAGGATATAATGTACGAAAATTACCTTAGAAGAACAGACAAACTTAATGTAAAAGCAAACCATTTTTGCAATACATTAATTTTTGGTTGTCTGTTTAAAGAAATTAATTTCAATTATTAGTATGTACAGGGTGTCCCATTTTCAATACTCTCTGGGGGAATTAGAGTTATTATCAAAGATATAATGTTGCGGTTTTGACTTTAGTACCCCACTTTTTAACAGAACAAAAGATTCCGGTGGCACATTTGTCATGGGTCTCTTAGTTTTTAATCTAGGGGGTGATTTTAAAAATCTTCGCTTTTTAGACACCCCTCATATTTCCGTTACACGCTAACTTATCAAAACGATAAAACTGATCTTGTTAGAGGTTTTTATGTAAAGTTCAGTGGCGTAGTCGGTTTTTCCCTAAAAAGTTTATTCTTTGGGATATTTACAAGAGTAAATTTTTTTTTAAATGGGACATCCTAAATATTAATTTTTTAATTAATTGGGCATACTTTGGGCTTTACAAAAATGCATATTTGGCAGGAAGAATAAACTCGAAAACGATTATGCTAAAAAACATTGACCAGCTTAGGGGACTATAATTTGATTAATTTGTATTCATAACATATACAAATATATTTGTTTTATTACATAAATGTGAACATCATGCAAAACTCATGATCATATGTGATACTACTTTCTCCCAACGGCTTTCTGCTATTCACTTTCTACAGATAAAGAATTTTGTAAATCAAGGTTACGTTCGACGATTGCGAAAATACTTTCCACTGAATACGTTTTTAATTAATTTTGATTTCTTTGATGTAGATTTTAATGTAGATTTTAATCAAATGTTTAGCATCCATATTGCACGGTTTTCTTATAAGAGAAGAAAATATATAAAAAACTATTTTAAAAAATGCCAAATTACTTGTTTGGGTATAAGAAAATAAGAAAAATTACGTTAAATACCAATTAATCTATACAGGGTGATTCACGACGAGCTTGCATTAAAACTTTCTGGAGAACTACTAAACATATGTTTCTGAAACTTTGGGGACTTAGGTTTATCGATACGCTCTCTTTAACTAAAATATTCACATGTTTTTGTAATTTCCGGTTATACCGGAAGTACCTGTCAACTCTCGTTTTTTAAATACAACATGGTAAATTTTAATACATTTTTCGATTAAGCGTTAAATACTAAGTAAATTCTATAGAACATCTTTTTGTCAGACTCCGTTAGTTTTTGAGATATCTGGACTTTTTGTAATTATTTGGCAAATGCATGACGATGAAATAATCCATATAATTTTTTTACCTTAGCTCTTGGAATAAAAATTTTTTCTCACCGAATAGCTAGAAGATCATCAAGTTTCAAAAATATTTCAAATTCAACAAAATATATACAGGGTGGTCACAATTCAAGGTTCATTGTGAATCAACCATTCTTATTTTAAATAGAACACCCTGTATATTTTTGTTTAATTTGATGGCAAATTAGATGTTCTTTATAAATAGTATTTACTGTCCTATACCTATATCAAAGCGTTTTCTCAAAAAATTCAATTCTATTCCAAAAATACTATTTGTTCAAGTGTGCTATGAAAATAATTGTACTTAGGGGCTGTATACTGATGTCTATACGGAGGAAAATTAATAATGACGGCAATATTTTCTAGTGTGCTATGACAAGAAAAACAATTGTATTGATATTCCTGGCGTATTTTCAAACTGTCAATTATTCTGTTACTAAAAAATGTCACGCTCCTGATTTTCAAGTGACACTGCACAAGAAATTAGGAATGCTACAATACATACAGTAGTATGATGAAAAGAATACATAAATGCTTGGAAGTAAATGGCAATCATTGCGAACATATTGTAAAAACATAATCAAAAGATATTAGGTATAATTTTCAAACACATTTTTAATTAAAGAATTTAAAGTTTATAAGCTTGTTCCTTGTTATTTTTTACAAAAAATAATATTTAAACTATTAAATTTAAAACAATCAACTGCATTTTATTTATAAATTCAAAATAGAACGTTGTATTTTCAAGCAATCAATCACTTTACCTCCGTATAGACATCAGTATGCAGCCCCTAAGTGCAAATAGTATTTTCGGAATAAAATTGGATTTTTTGTGAAAACACTTTGATATAGGTATAGGACAGTAAATACTATTTATAAAGAACAACTAATTTGCCATCAAATTAAATAAGAATATGCAGGGTGTTCTATTTAAAATAAGAAAGTTTCTAATGGTTGAATTATTTCACAATGAACCTTGAATTGTGACCACCCTGTACATTTTCTGCCGAATTTGAAATATTTTTTAGACTTGATGATCTTCTAGCTATTCGATGAGAAATTTTAGTCCAAGAGCTAAGGTATAAAAAATATATAAATTATTTACAAAAAGTCAGATATCTCAAAAACTAACAGAGTATGACAAAAACATGTTGTATAAAATGTGCTTAGTATTTAACGCTTAATCGAAAAATGTAATAAAAATTACCATGATGTATTTGAACAAACCCGAACAAACCTAAATCCCCAAAGTTTCAGGAACATATATTGAGTAGTTCTCCATAAAGTTCTAATGCAAGCTCGTCGTGAATCACCCTGTATATGTTTCAAGATAGTTTATCATAACTTATCCGAAAATCAATCACAAAAAAAGTCCAGAGCCGAACAAACCCGAAAAGCTGTAAATTCTGAAAATAAAATTTTTTATACAGGATATCGAAACGTTTTTTGTTATTTATCTTTTTTATATTATCAGGAATAAGATTGTAGAATTTAGGACCCAAATAGGAAACAAAATGTTTGGCATTACCATTTCTACAGAGAGTCACATTAAATAAGTCATGTATTGTGTGTTCCTTTAGGAGCATAGTTGTGAGATATATAGTTTAGCTCAAATTTATCGGTACAGTGAACAAAATTATATGCTGTAAGTATGTACAATCCTTTGAGATTGGGCACATACTCTGAATAAATTAGATTTGTTGGATATAATTTTGTTCTTTTTAAAATTATTTTAATTATAGTTTTGAATTAGTCTAAGCTGTTCTAGGTGAGTATTATAAGCTCCTCCCCAGACGAGAATTCCATACCGTAGTTCAACAAGTGTTTTGTATATCATGATTAAAAGTTTTTTTACATAAAATTTCTTTGAGAATATAGAATTTAAAAATAAGACATCTACTTTTTTTGCACATATACAATACATGCTGATCCCATTTAAGGTGGTTATCAATAATAATACCCAGATATTTGGTGTTAGAGCTTCCTTTAAGGGGTTGGGCAAAAACCGGCCCATAGCTTCTGTTAAAGAAAATGCGACATAATTTGTTTTACTGATGTTTAAACTAAGTTTAAAAGTATCTAAAAAGATTTTTATATTTGAAAACCCAGATTTTAATTGTTCCCTTATCCTGTCCTATGTTCCCTCTGAAAAATTTATGACAGTGTCATCAGCATAGGATATGTTTTTAATCCAAAATTTTCAAAGAAAGGTAATTATTAAACTAAGAAGGTATACACTGGCTCGATCTTAAATCTCTAACCATTTTCGAGATATGGTGAAGCTGTGGCGCTAGTGGTTTTTGTGATACCGCCATGTAACGATCGTTATAATGGGACACCCGGTAGTTGAATCACAAACAGGTTATCGAGCCGTGAGATTAAAGATTATGTTACTAAATTTTGATTTTAAAAAGCAGTGTAATTTATGTTATATTACTTACTTTTGATTAAATAAATAATAGGACAAAAAATAATCAAAATAATTGAACTTTGCACTTCTGTCGGTAACCTTGTTTTAACGAACTACCGCCAACACTATGTAGAATCATCATTCGAAACCTCCTGGCGCATTACCTAAATACCCTGTGTAATAGAAAAATCGTAAAAAATAATTAAGGGCAATTGTAAGATTAACAGGTTTTGGGATTGATCACTTAATTTAATATCACGTATTCTATTATCTCAAAAACGATATACACTCGCTGGCACAAAATTCCGCCACCCAAAATTTTGGTCACGTTTGATATTTTATAACTTTTTTATTTTTTATGCAATTTTCATGATTTTATTATCAGTTTGTAGACCCGTTTATTGGGTTTTTCCTTAATTATTTTATAAAGTAACATTTTTAGATTAGGCTATGTTATACAGGAGTAAATCAAACTGTTGTTTTTTGTCGTAATTTCAAAACACCCTATAGGAAAATTGAGGAGGATAATTTTATTTAGATACTATTTCTTGTAATCTTTGATGTACCTATTCTAAACATTTCGATTTTTGATTCATTCCATTATCTCATTTCTGCTTCGAGCTGCAACATCTTAAATGAAACGCTGATTTGAAGCCTATTTTCGTTAAGAAAAACAAACACTAGGTACTATATCATAAAGTTAATTAACAAAAATAATTTTAATATCGTGAATTTCCTCCTCTCGCATCGATGACAGCTTTCAGTCTTCATGATATCGAACGAATAAGGTTACTGATCCTATCTTGCGGGATAGCCTGATATTCTTCGGTCAGCGCCAGTCGTTAAGTCTTGCAAGGTTTATGGTTGTACAGGACGACGACGAACGGACCTTTTAAGTTGATTCCAAAGATGTTCAATTGGGTTGAGATCCGGGCTACATGCGGGCCATTCCAATCTTGGAAGTCCCATTTCATTCAAATATTCGTTCACTACATGTGCAACGTAAGGTTATCATGCATTAATGTAAATTGGTTCCCAATGAAAGGAGCAAATGGAACAACAACTTTTTGGAGGATTTCCTCAATGTAACGGTGGGCGATTAGAGCTCAACAAATACAAGATATGCAATGACATACATTTTCTAAAAATAACATGCATCGTTTCATTTAAAATTTTGCAGCTCGCAGCAAAAATGAGATAATGGAATGAATCAAGAAACGAAATGTTTAGAATACGTCAAAGATGACAAGAAACAGTATGTAAATAAAATTATCCACCTCAATTTCCCTACAGGGTGTTCTGAAATTACGACAAAAAACAACAGTTTGATTTAGTCCTGTATAATATAGCCTAATCGAAAAATGTTACTTTATAAAATAATTAAAGAAAAACCCAATAAACGCATCTACAAACTGATAATAAAATCATGAAAATCGCATAAAAAATAAAAAAGTTATAAAATATTAAAATTTCAGGGTGGCGGAATTTTGTGCCGGTAAGTATAGTTAGTATGAAATTTAATTACCATAAACCTATAAATTTATAATATAGCATTTGTTAAAAGTTTATTTCCATGTCCCTAATTGATTTACCTTTGTTTTAAAATATTATTTAGGAAAAAGCATGTTTCTGTAATAAAAATCCATTATTATTTATACAAGGTGTAACAAATTCGTCCTTCACACTTGGGATTTCGGTACCAGTAGGACCTAAGAAGTCGGTTAAATTGAGGCAAAGTTGCCTAATTATTGGCCCAATATACCGCAAAAAATCAAAAATAAATACAGGAAAAATCCTTTCGGTTTTTACTTTTTCCTGACTTTCTTCGAAGAGATGTCCAAAAATAAATTTCACTTTCTCATTGCTACTGTTTATAATTATAATATCTTAACAAATCTGGGCACATCATCAAATGTACAGGGTGTTTCATTTTCGATATTTCTGGTGGTATTAGAGTTATTATCAAAGATAGAATAGCGATTTTCACTTTAGTTTCCTACTTTTTGACGAAACGATAGATTTCTGGTGTCAAATTTGTGATGGCTCTCTTAGTTTTTAATCTAAAGGGTGATTTTGAAAATCGTCGTTTTTTAGACACCCGTCTTCTTTTGGTTACGCGTTAACTTATCAAAAAGGTAAAAACTGCTTGCTCGAGATTTTTACGTAAATTTCAATAGGGTATAGCCAGTTATTCTCTAAAAAGTTTATTTTTTGAGATATTAACAAAAGTAAAAATTTGGTCCACCATGTATAGTTGTTTATATTTATCTTCAAAAACAGGGCAAAAATGTGATATTCTAATAATTTACTCTACTCTCCTAGTAGGCCATGGTCAATTTATTAGAAACAATGGTCAAATCTTGACAGACCTCTCATATTTTTATTACTTATGAAATACCTGTTATGTAAGTTTTTATAATATTCATTTAATTTTTCTTAACAATGGCCGTTTATGATAAGAATTATGAAAAAATAATATGTTGGCATGTTTTATATAATCCAATTTAATATTTAAAATTGTAAAAAAAATTTCGAATTTATTTTTGATAAATTGTTTTTGATAAATTATTAAAAATATCGCATTCTTAGGTTATTTTTGATAATAAATATAAACAACTATACATTTTGTAAAACCCAAAGTGTGCTTAATTAATTAAAAAAATAATATATTACAGGGTGTCCTATTTAAAAAATTTTACTTTTGTTACTCAAGAATCTCAAAAAATAAACTTCTTACATAAAAACTACGCCACTGAACTTTACGTATGCATCTTTAACGTTCTTACCTCTTTGATAAGTTAACGCGTAACGGAAATACGAGAGGTGTCTGAAATGTGAAGATTCTCAAAATCACCCTGTAGATTGAAAACTAAGAGATCCATGATAAATTTGACACCGGAATTTTTCGTTTCTTTAAAAAGACTAAGTGAAAACCGCAACATTATATCTTTCATAAAAAATATCAAGGCATCTTTTAACATACTTTTGAGTATCTATTTGGATATGCAGGCCTTTTATTTGGATATCCAGTAAACATTAAATGGATCCAGAAATTACTTAGTAATTTAAAAACTACTGAACTGATACCAGTGATGACTGATACCTAAAAATGCTTTAAAATGATCAGAGTCAGAAAAAATATTAAAAAAATAGGGCTGTTTAAACGACATGAATACGCAGCAAAAATTCACTAAAGACATGGATACGCAGTAAAATATGACTAAAAGATGCCTTGATAAATATAATACCCCAAAAAGTGGTGGAAACACCCTGTATTTATCTTATAAAAAAACTATAGGACGGCTATATCTGATTAAAGAAATTAAGCAAAATATACTTAATATATTTTTTATTATATTAAACCACATTTTTTTCAGGGGCTGTCTTACTCACTGCAACACCTGTGTCATCAATAAATGTGGATCAACTAAAAAAATAAGTCATCGAGCTTGTTTCGGGTGTGGTCTTCTGCATATGAGCAAACTTTACATGATCATTATTGAGCCATTGTCAAGTTACTGGCACCGTGTAACGTCGCTTTTAGTAATGATATCATTAGGTTCTGATCATGTTGAGGGTCTACTATATAGATTATGGAAAAGTTATCCAGTTTAGTTCTTTACAGTTTTCTGCTAATAGGTAGGTACGCATAGATGCGTCACAGGCCCGTATCCAGACAGGGGTCAAAGTCCCCCTGACCGTACTTGTTGCCCCCCCCCCCCCTGGTCTTTCCTCTTGTCCACCCATAAAAAAATTTCATTTATTTAAGTTATTATTATATAATATCATCAGTGGCCACGCCATAATAATCTTAATATTTTTAACAGAAGTTTTTGGTTTTCGAGAAAAAGAAAACGCACGACTCAAACATGATGCCACTTTTACAAAAATTTAATAAAAATAGAAGGATAAGGTTATTTTAAAAAAAGTATGTTTTGTATATTTTACATATTTACTCTGTTCTAATGTTCTCTAGATTGTATTTTTTTATTTCATAAATATTTTAAATTTTGTATGTGTTTTTTTTTTGTCTCACCTGCAGTAGATTCGTTTTCTACCAATTCTGAGACATATTCAACAAAATTACCAAGAAAAACTGACTGCTTCAGCTTTTTCAGCGAAAGAAACAGACCACGAAAATCTTGCAGCGTATTAAGTATTAACAATAAGAAACAATAGGTCAATGATACCATTCACTGATTGCAAACTTTTACTTAATGATCGCATAAAACAATAACACAATTTTATCGCGAAGAAATTGATTGCTATCAGCAGTTTCTTATCATCAAGAAAGTTGGAGAAGAGAGCTTAAGGTAATTTATGTATTAATATCTACTTGCCTAATAAAAATATCAGTGAAAATACTTTTTATATTTAAGTGCAAATTTTTTTATAGTATAAAGAGTTTGAAGCTGTGATTGTGCAAAATGTTATTGAACATTAGTAATGGGTGGAAGAGAGAACTACATGTTTTTTGGCTGAATAGCAACAATGTTGGTCTAGTTATATCACATGGTTAAATATTAAAACATAATCATACTTACCGACAAAAAGATAAATCCTTATTTAAATTATCCACTCTTTTACAAACTACACATGAATGCACCATGATTGTTTATAATAAAGACGATTTTTCACCAATAATCACAAAAACAAAAATTAACCAAAATATATAAACAATCCGTTAGATCACAGCGCCAACGTTGTAATGTTGACGAGATTAGTATTCATTCATATTTTGGCTCCTGGATCGTAGAGCACATGTAGCGCAGTAGTAAAATAGAAATAGATGTTGCCAGAGTGGCAGTTGGATTAGTTTGATACTTTTAAGTTTATTTATTAATTTATTAATAGTTTTTTAAAGAATCTGTCATCGCCTTTTCACAGTTTATAGTAAAATTATTGGAAAATAAATTTATTTTAAAAGGAATTGCGGATTAACCTTAAACCAGTTGTAGTTGCAATTAACAAATTTTTAATTGGGATTAATATGTCCATCTGGCTATGCTGCAATAATGACCGAAAGAGGTGGGAAACACTGTTTGTATTCGTTACGTAGGCTAGAAATGTATATTTTCTATCTGTAGTTTGTAATATCTTTGGTTGCAATACTATTTGTTTCATATTAACATCCTTCTATTGGAGGTCCATTTATAATGGAAACAAGCTTATATTTCCGAATTTATTGTTTCGAAATTCGGCGTGGTTACATATTATGATCCTAAGGAGCACTTTTCTATCGCTCAAAACTTTAATGAACGCATAGGCGTACGGATTTATAGAGGTTTTAAAATAATAATTTAAAGAGTAAAGTACTAATATCATATTATGTCGATTGGAATCGCTCAAAATAACCAAATACAAGATTTCAATAAATCGACACAATTTTATTTCTTTTAAAAAATATTTACGTCTAAAATATGCGCAATAAGGAACAAGCTAATTACCAAATATGTTGGCCGTTTCATCTAAAGAAATACTACACGCTGAAAGCAGTGGCGTACCGTATTTTCTACAATAAAATTAAATTTTGTGCATAGGACGTCTAATAATTTATTCTTCCAATGTGAAAAATGATGTCTCATATGAGGGTCCAATAATATGCCCCCGCTGACGGTAAAAGCTGTACTGGGGCGAGTATTATTGCCGCTAAGAGGGAAATAGTAGTTTTATTTACTAAAATAATGTTACTTATTATTCGCCAGCGAACAATCAGCTTTTAATTATATATTTATTGCCAATAACTACGTAAAGTGGTACATGCTTCTCGGCATTAACTACTGGCGGTGTACGTGGAAGCAAATTTATTTATTATATTATGAAAAGTATATAGGTATTGAAATTGTTCAGGTTTGTTCACATCTATGATAATTAATGAAATGAATGAGTGATTAACGCAGATCAAATATCATTAATCAAATAGAAAATAAATTCATGTCTACATACATATTTTCTTTAATCTTCTTCATTGCGTGGTCATTCTGGGTGACCGCAAGGTAAAGATTGTTTCACGAAAAATAGATATAACTTAATGACTGCAATAAAAGTACCTGGGCCATCCCATTATTTATGACCGTTTGTTATTATTTTGTGGAAAGGACCGGATTGTAATAATTATAATTAAATATAGGCACATCAGGTAGGTTAGGTTGCTTAATTTATATTTAAATATCTTTTTGTGGTAAAATTTGTTAGTTTTTGAGGAATGGTTCAAGAATTGTCTTTTACCAAACATTCCTCAGAATAGCGTGATAGTAATGAACAATGCGAGCTATCACAGTCGCCAATTACATAAAGCTCCAAGCTCAAATAATACAAAATTGGAGATTCAGAACTACATGGCGGCGAATGATATATATTTTGAAGAAAGTTATAAAAAAAAGTGATCATTTAGAAGTTTTACAGACATTTTGTATAAAAAAGTATATGTTTGTGACACATTGGCAGAAGAAATTGGACATACAGTGCTACGGCTCCCACCCTATTATTGCATTTTTAACCCCATACTGCATATGTGGCACCAGTTAAAATCACTGGTTAGGTCTGAAAATATTTCTCCGACTTTAAGTTCTAGTGTTGTAGAATTAATACGAAAATGCTTTAATGATATTCCCCCAGGTAGTTGGAAAAATTCAGTCCGTCACGTAATAACTGTAGAAAATTCGTATATTAGTCTGGATCGTATAATTAATCCAATTATAATTAATTTTGATGAGGATAGCGATAGCGAAACAGAACTATCTATAGAATGACATTATAAATGTAAATAAATATGACTAGTAATATTTAAAAAAAATGTTATTTCATTTGATTACATTAATATAATCATATCATTACTTGTTTTCCTTAGTCCGTCCCTTCATACTTCACTTGTTTATTGCCAAGCTCTTGTCGACACAATGGGACCGACCCAGGAAATCATTAAGTCGTATCCAATTTTCGTGAAACGTACTGTACCTGTCTATTTTATTCTTAGCAATCTAAAGCTACAACTTGACATAACACAAAATTTTTTTTTGGTTGTGATGTAAAGTTGTTGCTGGTTAAGAATGGTAGGAATAAAACAATGAACAGAGACAGGTATCTTGCTATCTTCCTGAATGGCCATGCATGTTGTTTTACTAATCTGAGTATCGTTTGTCACTTACATTAGAAAAAAAAAAAATTTATATGGGCTTCGTATGAGAATTAAGGTAATATTGTAATCATGTTTAAAAACCCCCCTAGTTTCTTTTGGATATAAGAACATAAACTATGGTTGCAATAATATTTGTTCCATCCTTCTATTGGAATTCCAACTGTAGATAGTGTTGTGAATTTAAAAAGAAATTTCCCAAGATGTCTTGGAAATATTGAAAAAAAAATTAAAAAACAAAGGTTTATAAATACAGGGTGATTCATTAGAACTTTATAGAGAACTACTGAATATATGCTTCTGAAACTTTGGTGATTTAGGTTTATCGATATGCTCTCTTTAATTAAAATATTCACATGTTTCTGTCATTTCCGGTTATACCGGAAGTAGCTACTAACTTTCGTTTTTTAAATGCAACATAGTATTTTTTATTATATTTTTTGATTAAGCGTTAAATACTAAGCACATTTTATAGAACAGTTTTTGAGATATCTGAACTTTTTGTAATTATTTGGCAAATGCATGACGATGAAATAATACATATAATTTTTTAACTTAGCTCTTGGACTAAACATTTTTTTTCACCGAATAGCTAGAAGATCATCAAGTCTCAAAAATATTTCAAATTCGGCAGAAAATGTACAGGGTGGTCACAATTCAAGGTTCATTGTGAAATAATTCAACCATTAAAAACTTTCTTATTTTAATTGGAACACCCTGTATATTTTTATGTCATTTGATGGCAAATTAGTTGTTCTTTATAAATAGTATTTACTGTCCTATACCTATATCAAAGCGTTTTCTCGAAAATACTATTTGTTCAAGTGTGTTATGAAAACAATTGTACTTACGGGTATATGATGTCTATACGTAGAAAAAGTGATTGATTGCTTGAAAATACAACGTTCTAAAGCGTTTCTTAATTGAATTTATAAATAAAATGCAGTTGATTGTTTTAAATTTAATGGTTTAAATATTATTTTTTTAAAAAGGAAACAAGTTTATAAACTTTAAATTATTAGGATAAAATGGTAACTTCAAATAACTCATTGTCCAGTATTGGTTTAATTCTTCGTACTTTGGCTTCAAATGATCCAAATATTAAAGAATTATTAATTAGTCTTCTAATAATATCAGGTGTGGGAACCGGCATATTCGGATATTTATCCGACATGCTCTTAACTTAATTTTGCCACATTCAATGCAAACAAAAATAAATATAAAACATTTTTCACTTGAATTGTTTTCATAGCACCCTTGAACAAATATTATTTTCGGAATAAAATTGGATTTTTTTTAAGAAAAAGCTTTGGTATTAGGTCTAGGATAGTAAATACTATTTATAAAGAACAGCTAATTTGCCATCAAATTAAACAAAAATATTTGTGACCACCCTGTACATTTTCTGCCGAATTTGAAATATTTTTGAGACTTAATGATCTTCTAGCCATTCGGTGAAAAAAAATGTTTAGTCCAAGAGCTAAGTTAAAAAATTATATGTATTATTTCATCGTCATGCATTTGCCAAATAATAACAAAAAGTCCAGATATCTCAAAACTAACAGAGTCTGACAAAAACATGTTCTATAAAATGTGCTTAGTATTTAACGCTTAATCGAAAAATATAATAAATAATACCATGTTGCATTTAAAAAACGAAAGTTAGTAGCTACTTCCGGTATAACCGGAAATGACAGAAACATGTGAATATTTTAATTAAAAAGAGCATATTGATAAACCTAAATCCCCAAAGTTTCAGAAACATATATTCAGTAGTTCTCCATAAAGCTCTAATGCAAGCTCGTCGTGAATCACCCTGTATATATATTTTATAATTTTATGCAGTAGAAACATCACACTATAAAAATGCAGTTATATTCATTAAAAAATGGCAAACAGGCTTACTAATGAGAGCAGCTAAACTACTCTACGGGTCCCAGAACGAAAACTAGTTAAAAAAGTTTCAATAGATCAATTTTTATTTTTGACACTGTTGAAGATTTAGAGGTTGACGACTGGCATGAAGAATAAGGCATTGCTGCTGAATATAATATTGAAGGTAATGATGACAGCGATGAAGATATGCTTCTTGCTCGATTTGCTTCTTGTGTGTGATTGTTTTTTCACAGATTTGATTTTATTCTTTGATTTTTTTACCTTTTATTTGTGTTCACGTATTTTGCGCTCTAATTTTTGGAGATATTTTTTTGTTAAACATTTTATTGAGTTTCTTAGTTTTTAATTAATTTTCAATATTTCCGGAAACTTTTCCAAAAAATATATTTTCGGAAATTTTACAACACTAATATAATAAATAGTTGGTAAGCTTACGAATTTCTCTTGGAATTCGTAAAAAATAAATGAAAGTCCAAGTATGTTTAAAACATTTAATAAAATTTTAAACAACGCAACTAGAAAGTAACTACATAAATCTAAGAAAAACTTTGTAAATTTTTCTAAATAAAATACTACAAATTTAAATGTCAATTAATAAATTCGACCCAATTAAGTATACCTTTGCTAAATATTAAGCTAAAAAAAATTCTGCCATTCGTCTTTTCGCTCAAATAGAAAAATAGCCTTTATTTTTGAGACAAAGAGACTTTTTGTGGAAATTAAAAGAATCTACTAATTACTTAAAAATTACATTCTGTATTGGCACTGGTGGATTTTCCTAAAAATCGCTCTGAACCGTTAACCATTATTTTTCCTTGCGCATTTTATGAAATAACAGAGTAAGCCAAAAAATTATTATGTCAAACTTTTTTATTTAAATGAAAACCCATTAAAGTTGTATATTAATTGGTGCCGACAACCGTTATTTATACAAACCGAGTCAAAACCTAGTAGTTGGTTGCTGGCAGCAAGTGAACGGAGAAGATTTTCAAGACCTTTTATATCAGTGCAATATATTTTATTAAAGATATTTTTGAATTCAAGCAAATTTTGACTCGCTCTGTATAAGTAATGGTAAAGATGGAAAAGTTAAACTTGGTACCAATATACAACTTTAGGTGTTCTTTAAAAAGATGACAAAAAATACGGGGTTTACAATTTAAAAAAAAGTTTGCAATGATAATTACTTTCTGGCTCACCCTGTATAGGCGTATTTTAGTTCATAAAATGCGCAAGGAAAAATATAAGTTCACGTGAGCGATTTTTAGAAAAATGTTAGGTGTGCACACTGTATATACAGGGCCATGCACTAGTGCGATATGCTTCCATAGCTCCTATACGAATTAAGTTAGAAATTTCAATCATATGCTGACTTATACTGTATCATGGGGTGTATTTCAAGAAACTATTTTTCCACATACAGAGTGGCCCAAAAAAGTGTGATAATAATGTAATAATATGTTAATGTAACACCCAGGATTTTATTACATATTTAGGTTCATATTAGCGTCCTCTATTATCACCTAAAATAATATTTAATTTGCTTGGGTAGTATAAGAGCAATAAATTAAAAACTAAAAAACAAGTTTTGTAGTACTGGAAAGAAAAATCAAAAAAACAATCTAAAATAAATTTGTTTAGCCTCGGGATCCGGTGAGCTTTATAACAAGGGGCCTAGAGATACTATGAATCTAATAGTGTTTGTCTATTTTGTACAGGGTGATCAAAATAAGGTTCAAAATATACATTTCAAAATCATCACAGAACATGTTCAAAATGCCTTCCATTTTGATCCGAGTACAAGTAAATACGTTTTTGAAATGATCTGTTCACATTCCTCAACATTTCAGGTGAAAAACTAGCAAACACGTCTATTATTCTTTGCTGCATATTAATAGCAGTTGTAGGCGGATATTCGGACATTATATAAAGAAATTTGGTTGCGTGTCCTAATTAAAAAAAGGAAAGTTATGGATAACGTGCCACAAAATGACTCGTAGGCAACACAACACTATAATTTTCGGTCCTACTAAGTACAAAGATCATATCAACCAACCAATAAAATCCATTTTAATTTCTTAGGATAATTTAACAATTCTTTTAAGTTAAAGAACTAGTCAAACTATAATTAACAAATTCATCCCTATTCAATTTCTAAGCCTAACATGTTTTTAGACTTGACCACTACTAATGAATCGTAGCGTTAGTTTTTCACCTAAAATGTTGAGGGATGTAAACAGGTCTGTTCAAGAACATGTTCACTTGTGCACTGATCAAAATGGAAGACATTTTGAACATTTTCTGTAGTTTATAATTATTAGTTCAGGCGCATATCGTATTTAAACAACATAATTTATGAAATTAGGACATATTTCGAAAACGACTGGAAATAACATATGTTTGTATTACAAAAAGTTGCTTATGAATTCTAAATCCAATACCTAAATAATATACAGGGTGTTCCACTTGAAAATATTGAGACAAATGAATTTGAAATGTGTCGTATGTGGAACTATGAACGTCCTGTATAAAACACTGTTACATTCATAGTATCTCTAGGCCGCTTGTTATAAAGCTCACGCAATACCGTGGTTAAAAAAATAATTTTACAGTGTTTTTTGATTTGTCTTTTCAGTACTACAAAACTTTTCTTTTAGTTTTCAATTTATTAAACTACCCAAGCAAATTAAATAATATTTGAGATAATTATTGTTATAGAGGGCATTAATCGGATCCTAAATACGTAATAAAATACTGGGTATCCTATTTAAAAAATATAACTTTGTTATCATACTTTTTTGGACCACCCTGTACATGAAAACAATATTTTCTTGAATTACATACTCCATGATACAGTATAAGTCAGCGTATGAGTGAAATTTCTAACTTAATTCTTAGAGCAGCTATGGAAGCCTGGCGCAGTATTATTGCAGGACCTTGTATACAGGGTGTTTTTAATTGAGTGCCGATACTTTAGATTGTGAATCCTTGGGTGCAATTTGTACAAACAGTGAATTAACTGACATGCATTTTACTTATGGGCTTGCAGACGGAAATGCATACGAAGCCCGGCGGATGTACCCCATACTGACGTCACTGGTAAAAATTTTAAAAAATCATTTGTCAAAAAATGCTCCTTAATGATTAAAGGGTGTGCACAAAATTCCATAAAAATATCTAAAAGTGATTATAATTATGATAAAACCGTTATTGTTTAAATTTTAACATTCTGTAGCTCAAAAATTAACAGCATTAGGACATATGTTAAAATTAACTTTGCTTCTTAAAATCACCCAAGGATTCACAACCTTAAGTATCCGCACTCAATTAAGAAACACCCTGTATAATAATTTACAACCTTCCCCAGAGCGCAAAATATTATATTGTAAATAAATATTGGGCATATGAGCTAATATAAAATAATTATTCTAATTATAAACACTGGCAACATAAATAAATTTGATTGATTATAAAATTCCTATAAAATAATATGTGTAGTACAGGGGCTCCCACCAGCCTGTGCGCCGTAGAGAGTAAGCAGGGGCACCATGAGCGCTTCTCTGATGGAGGCTCCATATGAAAGTAATGAAGTTTTTGGTCCTCTAATTAAGATGGTCCTTGTTTTGCACTCTTAAGTAGGGCGCCATGACAAAAGGTTGGGAACCCCTGGACTCTAGATAGGTATATAGGTATATCTATTAAGTGTTGGCGGTACCTACAGATAGCTTTCAAACATTATTTTATTTGAGAGTCAGGGACAATGACGCATTCGTCATCCAGTTTTTTGATCAAGATGTCGTTATCTTTTCGTCTTATTCTAAAAGCGTCCAAATAACCGTTTCAGGGGATCAACTGCCTATAACGTAAGTTTCAAAGGTAAAAGTTTCCAAGCAAAAAACGAAATTTTGTCTGTGCATCTTGACACCGTTTATTCGATTTCTTCTAAACCGTTCACGTTGGAGCAATGAAACTTTTGGGGTATATTTTGCTGTATATGTGGTACCTTTAGCCGAAATAATTAGTTATACAGGGTGTTCCGGTAATAAGTTATTATACGAGAAAGTGAAAAAATGCGAAAAAATTTAATACTTTTTTCTACGACCTGCCGGTCTCGTAAAACTTAAGCGATTTAGTTCATATTCTAGGATATTATCAATAAACTTATTTAGAAAAACTCGTCGCGAGAGTTTTTTGATAAAATGTCGGGAAGTCATGTTTTCGATTTTTTTAAAGTTGCAAAACATGGAATGCAGGGTCATTTTCGATAACGAATTACTCGGCCTGGGTCGGATAGATCGGCTCCGGGTTCGAACCGTTGGATAGGTCATCTTAAATACTAATCTTTCACAATATATCATACCGTAGCAAAAGGCAATAGAAATTGGAGAAATTTGCGAAAAACTGAAGTCGATGATTTCGGCAAAATATTTTTTGCTTTTTATGGGGTAAAATATTATTTGATCGAAATGTTATACAGGATATATGAAAGAGCGCGTTAGAACACGTTTATAAACCATAGTTTGGTTTGACAAATCCAAATTTTATTTTCCGCTTCCATTTTTTTCATCAGAAATTTTTAACTTGTTTGTCGGATAAAACTAAAAAATAACGAAATATTGATCAAAAAAAGAAATTTCGCAAGCTTTACTACGCATAACACTTAAAGGGAGAGGAAAACTTAGTTTGCTCCACTAATTTAATAAAACCCTAATGCAAGATGAAACTGAACATGTGTCGGATATAAAACTCCCCGATCTTCAGCAATCATGACTAATTATAGTCCCAACTGGAACACGCCCAGACGGCTGGCATCAAGATTGTTTTAGTGGCTAATAGGTTAGTCACTACAACTTTAACTTACCAAATTATGCCAGCGGTCTTATGTGTCGAATTGTAAGAATTTTTCATTCTGTTGTAAAAATGGCTTTTTTCAAATTAAGAAAATAAGGAGGATTTTTACGTTGGATTATTTTTTAATAATTCAACATATTTTCCTATATGTTACCAAAAAAGGATTAATTTTATAGCACGGTTTATTTAACAAGGTTATAATATAATCTTTCAACATGCAAAATCAGAGGCTTTTTATATTTCTGCAACGTAAACAGCTGTGTGTGGTTCCCGCTGTCCGTTTATCAAAACGCTTCGTCGGCACGAGATTAGATGGAATGACGAAAACTATATGTAAAAAAATCAAATACGGCAGTTGAATTCTGGTTGCTTTGAGAGACCTATCTCCGCGAGATCGTTCGCTGGGAAAAAGTCCAGTACAGTCTTCACGAACACTCGTATTTTTTAATACAGAGTTTAAACTTTGAAGAAACCCGTACAACGAGGGATTTAACACTCTGTGTTTTTTAACGCGGAGTATAAACTTCAGCGTCCACCGTTGGAACAGCAGGCCAGTGCGTATACCCTGGCTCGGTCCCCCGCGATTTCAGTGTGAGCTTTATAGATTCTTCCTCGCAAGGTATCATCTATATACCGGCGGATTAATCTAGACGGTGTTGCACAGGCTCAATATTATTTCGATCGGGAGAATACTTCCTAATAAGTCGATCCCTCCTAACGAAGTGTATTGAGTCGCCCGCCTTGGCAAATATCGCTAATATTTGTCAAGTGAAAAGGCCAAAAAAGAAGACATCTTTGAAGCAAAGAAGAAGTAAATAAATTCGGTCGGAGTAGGACTAGTTTGTCTCTTAAGCGTTCGTTAAAATAGCGTCCTTTTTATAAGGTGGAAGCTAAGGTAGAGAGACAAACGGAATAGTCATTTCTGTTCGGTCATTAAGGCATCGTTGTCCCTGCACTGAGGGCGGCGTCGGCCGGCGTGGCGTTAAAAAAATTCGAAAAAACTTCTTAAAGATGCGACCCGCATAAGTTTCTCAAAAAACCGCAGGTTGAGAGAAATATTGCGTTAATCAATAAGTATTTCGTTATAGACATTAGCGCCCGAAATAACTTAATAAAAAAATATTCGTTTTTACCGATTTATTCCTTTATAGACGCCTTGCGCTAGGAATAATAAGTAACGGTTATTAGGATTTTTTCAAAGTCCGGCGCGTAGTAAGGGTTCTTAAAAAATCTTAAGTTGATATATTTAAGGCAAAACTAGGATTCGCGTGTAGGGTCTTAGAAGACAGTTAGGTTGGTTAATTCCCTCTTAGTAGAGGACCATTGCTAGCTCAGGTTAATTTTTTTATTGTAAAGAAAATAAAAGTAATTAATCGAAAATCGCCCCGGTCGTGAGACTCGACATACGTAAGACTAACCCATAAATAACCCTCAAGACAAAAGACTTAAAATTAAATAAGCAAAAAGCCCTCCGTGTTCAATATAACAAACTTGCCTTGTTATATTCAATTGGACGTGCCCGTGCCAATAAACTCAAAAGTATAGTTCGAACAATAGTTAGGCTTCGTCCTACGTTCCAACAACTATACTTATAACAGTAAAATCAATCCTTTTAATTCTAAGACAAAATTCTTGCCCTCATCTTCATCTTAATTGGTGGACTGCTGACGACTTCCTGTTAGCGGGGAAAGGTGGTGGGCCCCACTAAGACCGACAGACACCTGTCGTCGGCTGGCATCCCTGACGATACTACCAAATCGAAAATCGAAACGTCGAAATATCGAAAAATGGCGGAAAACGATAATTTAAGTAATACCATATCTAGCACCGACTTTGATAGCCGTTATAGGACTGTTGACCTCACCGGTAGTGTCGACCAGTACCTTGACGCTACTTACACTGACTCTATTACTAGGTCCGCTGCACGTCAACGCTTAACGTTGGCTCTAAATAAACATCTTGGTGGGGAATCGCCGCCTTCGGGCCTAGAATTCCAATGGGACAAAAGTAGCAAAAAAAGCAGCGACCTGGCGATAAATAAGCAAGGGGAAAAATGGGTATACGAGGGACCCACGATAACGATTGATGAACAACGCGCCGCAGGCGAGACAACCGCGCTTCCAAAGATAACAAAAGCGGAAAGATATCGTTATAACGGCGACATGGCATCCCTGGTGGGGACTAAAGTCAATGATGCGGAGGCCCCTTGCTACTCTGGCAGGCTTGGGCAGAAAGTGAAATCTGCGGACCCTAAAAAGAGCGCCGCCCCCGTAACCCATCTTAATAATACAGAGTCAAATGTAAAAAAGTCAGTGCAAGATACAACAACACCTGATCTCAATTATTTGATGATTCAAAATCAAAATTTAATGGCCCTTAATCTCGCTAAAATAGCTGAGAGCCTGGGGGGGTTAACAATGCCCCGGGCTACTCCCCTTCGCGCGTCATTTGGCGGCGAAGTGCATGAGGACCCAATTGTCTTCTTGCATGAGTTACAGACTCATTTCGCTCAAAATAAAATATCAGATGATAGAGACAGGCTTAGGATAGCGTGTGAGTGTCTCTACGGCCCCGCCAAGGCGTGGTTCAATACCCTACGAGGTTTTACATTGACATACGGGGAGTTCGCGGGGCGTATAAATAGACGCTTTAATAATTCAGCGCTTTTGGCAGAGCTGAAAGCGGACCTGTACGGGCGAAAAGAAGCTTTGAGGGAACCCGTAGAGGCATTCATATTAAAGAAGAGAGCTCTGTTCAACCGAGTGGAGCCAGAAGGAAGCGATGTTGAGTGCGTACGATTGCTTATTCCACAATTGCTGCCGGCGATAAGACCATACCTGAGAGGTATGCAGATCACTGATATCGAAGAATTGGTTTTATTATCGTCCCAGATAGAGGGGGATTTTCAAGAAATGTCAGCATCGTCGCAGGCCGAGCAACAAAAAAATAACAATCGCCAAAAAACGCAAAAACAACAAGAGGAAAATTTGAAACAAATTGAAGTTCGACAACCACCTCGAAATATTGAACAAGGCCCCAAAAAGCCATCGCGCCGATGCCGATATTGTAGGGGAGACCATTGGGATCAGGAGTGTCCGAAAAGGGCCATCGAACCCAAATATGCACCCTCAAGAGAGACACTCATTTCAGGAAAAAATGAGGAACGCAATAAAGGGCGTGAGGGTCAACTGCGGGCCATAACCAATGTCGCTGAGGAGTCGGAGCCAAAAAACTAGATAAGGGCCGTTGCTCTCCAAGTAGTGACGGCCCCTTAGACTATGTATGCCCGATGGTGCGAGACACTTCGCAGTTGCGACCCATGATTGAAATCAATATACAGGGTGAGTGTAAGGAAGCTTTGATTGATACAGGAGCGGATTTAAATTTAATTAGTGAAGATCTAATAAAAAACAAACAGTGGACCCCTGTTCAAAGAAAATTGGGTCTTGCGACAAACCAGAATTTTGCGCATGTAATAGGAACCATTGTTTTGGATACCACAATAGACAACGCCGTATATCAACTACCATACGATGTAGTGACCGGCCTCACTGCGGATATTATACTGGGTACCCCTTTCTTAATGCAAGAAAACGCGACTATTGATTATTCCAGACGTTGTATGGATATCGGCAAGCATGAAAGGCAGACCATATTCTGGAAACAAAAGGGAAAAAATGTATCTACGAAAGATGAAGAATTGCAAGTCGACCTGGCGGATTCCGGGAAACTTGAAGCACTTTCAGTAGAATTTTCCCAGGCTCCGGAAATTGAGTTAATGCCGTTACTTGTAAGGCAATCACCGAGAGTATCAAAGCGGAAACGACGGCGCCAAGACGCATCACCGAGAGACACCTCCGAAGGTACAATTCCGGGGAGGCGATCGGGTTGATGCGCGACAAGAGGTCCCAGAAACCTTCGCGCCGACCCGGACAGGCCCCCATGAGGCTGTTAAAGTTACGGAAGATATAACTTGCAAAATTCTAATGAGTGGAAATTCAATAAACGTGCGCACGGACGATTTAAGGCCCGTTGAAATCAAAAAGGGAGTTGACAAACCAAGACGCGACTTGAAGCCGGAACCGGAAAATATCCCGAATATTTTTTCACTCGAGCAGAAGCTAGAAATACCTGCTGAGGAGTACCGCAGTTTAAACACGCTGAGTGAAATTAATACGGAGATTGACAGGATTCAGCAACGGGTTATCGCGTTGACAAATGGGCAGGACGAACGGCAGAGTCGACTCCTAGAGGAGTTGCTCACCCGAAAGCTGCTCAGAATAGATGAAATCAACGCCGCGGGGAGTGAGCAAATTCGAAAGGTCCGGAAGAACACTGTTGATCGTGTGGAACGGATAATCACGAGTATGGAAAACT
Source organism: Barypeithes pellucidus (assembly GCA_963991005.1). Taxonomy (NCBI): domain Eukaryota; kingdom Metazoa; phylum Arthropoda; class Insecta; order Coleoptera; family Curculionidae; genus Barypeithes; species Barypeithes pellucidus. The sequence goes on from OZ022556.1 coordinate 28,379,918, forward strand.
CTCCCCCGGAGCCGGAAAAAGTATATACATTTAAACGCGTGAAAACTACACCTGTGAAACCAGCTCTAGTGGAATCTATAGAAAAGCATAGTAGTAAATGGTTTTACAATTCTTCATTGAAGCCCAGTGGGAAAAGGCCGTCGGCGCACAGCAATCATTGGGGAGAACTGTATAAGAAGACGGGTGAAGAATGGGAAAGTGTTCTGTCTTTTAATTATTAAAATGTATTCCGCTCTTCGGACTCACCTGAAGGCATTCTTGAAAAATAAAAATCCTTTGGGAATTATTTTTCGCCTAGGTGGGGGGGTGTTGTAAAAATGGCTTTTTTCAAATTAAGAAAATAAGGAGGATTTTTACGTTGGATTATTTTTTAATAATTCAACATATTTTCCTATATGTTACCAAAAAAGGATTAATTTTATAGCACGGTTTATTTAACAAGGTTATAATATAATCTTTCAACATGCAAAATCAGAGGCTTTTTATATTTCTGCAACGTAAACAGCTGTGTGTGGTTCCCGCTGTCCGTTTATCAAAACGCTTCGTCGGCACGAGATTAGATGGAATGACGAAAACTATATGTAAAAAAATCAAATACGGCAGTTGAATTCTGGTTGCTTTGAGAGACCTATCTCCGCGAGATCGTTCGCTGGGAAAAAGTCCAGTACAGTCTTCACGAACACTCGTATTTTTTAATACAGAGTTTAAACTTTGAAGAAACCCGTACAACGAGGGATTTAACACTCTGTGTTTTTTAACGCGGAGTATAAACTTCAGCGTCCACCGTTGGAACAGCAGGCCAGTGCGTATACCCTGGCTCGGTCCCCCGCGATTTCAGTGTGAGCTTTATAGATTCTTCCTCGCAAGGTATCATCTATATACCGGCGGATTAATCTAGACGGTGTTGCACAGGCTCAATATTATTTCGATCGGGAGAATACTTCCTAATAAGTCGATCCCTCCTAACGAAGTGTATTGAGTCGCCCGCCTTGGCAAATATCGCTAATATTTGTCAAGTGAAAAGGCCAAAAAAGAAGACATCTTTGAAGCAAAGAAGAAGTAAATAAATTCGGTCGGAGTAGGACTAGTTTGTCTCTTAAGCGTTCGTTAAAATAGCGTCCTTTTTATAAGGTGGAAGCTAAGGTAGAGAGACAAACGGAATAGTCATTTCTGTTCGGTCATTAAGGCATCGTTGTCCCTGCACTGAGGGCGGCGTCGGCCGGCGTGGCGTTAAAAAAATTCGAAAAAACTTCTTAAAGATGCGACCCGCATAAGTTTCTCAAAAAACCGCAGGTTGAGAGAAATATTGCGTTAATCAATAAGTATTTCGTTATAGACATTAGCGCCCGAAATAACTTAATAAAAAAATATTCGTTTTTACCGATTTATTCCTTTATAGACGCCTTGCGCTAGGAATAATAAGTAACGGTTATTAGGATTTTTTCAAAGTCCGGCGCGTAGTAAGGGTTCTTAAAAAATCTTAAGTTGATATATTTAAGGCAAAACTAGGATTCGCGTGTAGGGTCTTAGAAGACAGTTAGGTTGGTTAATTCCCTCTTAGTAGAGGACCATTGCTAGCTCAGGTTAATTTTTTTATTGTAAAGAAAATAAAAGTAATTAATCGAAAATCGCCCCGGTCGTGAGACTCGACATACGTAAGACTAACCCATAAATAACCCTCAAGACAAAAGACTTAAAATTAAATAAGCAAAAAGCCCTCCGTGTTCAATATAACAAACTTGCCTTGTTATATTCAATTGGACGTGCCCGTGCCAATAAACTCAAAAGTATAGTTCGAACAATAGTTAGGCTTCGTCCTACGTTCCAACAACTATACTTATAACAGTAAAATCAATCCTTTTAATTCTAAGACAAAATTCTTGCCCTCATCTTCATCTTAATTGGTGGACTGCTGACGACTTCCTGTTAGCGGGGAAAGGTGGTGGGCCCCACTAAGACCGACAGACACCTGTCGTCGGCTGGCATCCCTGACGATACTACCAAATCGAAAATCGAAACGTCGAAATATCGAAAAATGGCGGAAAACGATAATTTAAGTAATACCATATCTAGCACCGACTTTGATAGCCGTTATAGGACTGTTGACCTCACCGGTAGTGTCGACCAGTACCTTGACGCTACTTACACTGACTCTATTACTAGGTCCGCTGCACGTCAACGCTTAACGTTGGCTCTAAATAAACATCTTGGTGGGGAATCGCCGCCTTCGGGCCTAGAATTCCAATGGGACAAAAGTAGCAAAAAAAGCAGCGACCTGGCGATAAATAAGCAAGGGGAAAAATGGGTATACGAGGGACCCACGATAACGATTGATGAACAACGCGCCGCAGGCGAGACAACCGCGCTTCCAAAGATAACAAAAGCGGAAAGATATCGTTATAACGGCGACAATTCCTCTGCCCCACGAGTCACTACTTTTTTTAACTTACTAACTTATCCGTATATCGGTTAGTTCGAATTTTAATTGCTGAAGACGGGGGTTCCTTCTTACCTGCGAAATATGTATAGGGGCATCCAACTTAGACTGAACAGTTTTGAGCGTCCCTGTTTCTTGTTTAAGTTTTCCCAGTGTGAATTTGCTATATAAAAGGCGGCTTAGCTTAAAACAAAATAACTGTGGCGTAAAGTTGTTTATTTAATGGAACACCCTGTATATTTTTTATTTTTATAATAGATCTTTCTTTCCTGATTCCGAAAATTATACAGTTTGTCTGCTTGTGACTGCTGAAGATGAAATTTTGATCGCTCATATCTTTAAAATGGTTTGAGCTAATATACAGTGGTTTGAGACAAAAAAGAACTAGTGGACTGTATATACTACTGGTCGAGGAGATAATATGAGGGGGAATTTAAAATCGAAAAGCAAAATGCAGCGGCACAGTGACACAGAGAAAACGGGGGGAAAACTTAAACAAAATTTCTATATGGGTTCTAAAAAGGAATAGAGGCAAACTCAAAAATAGACCCCTGTTCGGTATAGGTTGGGTAACCTTGTACAATTTAAACTTGCACTGTGTTTTCATGCGGAACAGACCTGATTTTACTTTCTCTTCTATACTTGCACTTCTCTCTGAGATGGACTATGTTTACAATATTATTTGTTAATGACAAAAGTCATTCAAATAAGTACGATAAAAAATAACCATTTAATATTGCCGAGAAATAAAATGAATTGATATTAAACAAGTGGGTACCGCACCTACCTAAATTCGAAACATACGAAGTGTTATTGGTTCTTTCAATACTGAATAGTAATGTTGGGTCGTTATTCCCAATAACGTTATTATGAAATGTTATTCCCATCACTACTGAATAAGCAGTTTAATTCCGACTTATCAATATTTTGACTTCCTTAAATAATAGCTACTATTAAATAAACGTTCTAAGCGCCCGATTAAAGCAATCTTAATTAACAGCGTTAATCAATGCTGTTGTTTATTACAATAGCAATGCTCACTGTTTAAAATCGGACTTTGTACTTCTTCATAATAACTAGTATGAATTTCATGCTGTTATCATGGAATTCACTAAAGATGTTTCAATGTAGTCCCTCAAAATATAATCGCGAGTCGTTGTTGTTATATGCCATATGATACTTTAACTAAATTAAGAGCTGCGTTTAATCACAGGTTGCCACGCCAGGCACTACTTAATGTGCAGGTGTAATCAAATATACTTAATTTTTTTCTAATCTATAACAGGATTCGTAAACTTAAAGGATTGGAAAAGGCAATGAGAAAATTGCGTTAAAAAATATAATATAATAAGAATAATAATAACAACTAACAACAATTTCAAATATGAATAATTTTCACATTTTTGTCACAGATATTCCCGAAACTAGCTCGACTCCTAATCAATATGTCGGACAATCTAAATACCAACAAATTAACTAAAAAAACTCTATTATTAACGGCTAAAACTTCACAAAAATAAGTATTGATCAGCAGATGACTCACGTTTCTATCTAACGTGCCAAGAAGCGGCATATTTTTTAATTGAATTGTTGCAACTTAGATGGCTCTGATTGCTAGTTTGGGATCCTCATCTCAATATTTTTGCAGTTACATGTCATTATCTCAGTACTTGTAACCACTACATTTTAAATATACATAAATATGTACTAATAATGGATATGCCGACTTGTATGTCGATGTATGAGTACCACAAAGTCCGATTTTAAAGAAGAATCGAAATTTCGTATTGGTAAAAAATGAAATAATTTATAATGGTAAGTAGTATAATGCCTGTTAATGCATGTTGCCAAAAAACAAATTTAACTCACAGTCCAAGCTCCTATTAACGAACATAAATAGTAAGGTGGCTAAGACTGTGAGTCAGATCAAAATTTTGTTGACAGCACCTGTACAAGGTGACCCCCGATATAAACGACTAACATCTTACAAAAAAAATGTAATAATGTTTTCCCACCAAATAAAATATGTCCAACGAGTACATAAATAATAATTAGTGGTTCCTAAAACTCAAACTTTTGAGATGTACATACTTAACCAGCAGTGACACATAATCGATATCAATTTGATTGTGCTTGTATGCTAGCCTACTATTCTATTGCAAAATAAGACATCTGTTCACTAATAAATAACGCTGTCCCTTGGTTGACTACATTTTACTAATAATAGATATAAAAAACAAAAATTGCCATACCCAGTGACATACCAACCCACCTGCAGGGGCGGATTCAGAAACTTGTTGGAAGGGCGCAAAGTTTAGAAAATTACTACTACTACTACAATTCCGCATAAAATAATTTTGAAGACGTGTGTAAACTGAAAAATCTTACAGAGGATTAGAAAATGGAAGCGAATCAGCTACTGCAAACCTACTCAGGCTCAGCATTAGCTTATAATGATTTATATTCCAGTCAATCAATCGAAGAGTCTAGAGAAATTTCTTCATTTTTAGGAATTTTAAATTTTTATAGAAATTTTAATTATATTGAAATAATTTTCTAATGACGCCAAAAGTTCTTATCAAAAGTTTATACAAGGCGTTAGGTAAATACCTCTTATTCTCTCGGGGGAATATAGAGGAGGTCAAAATAAACCTAATTTGTCAGAGAACAAAAATTCCTAAAGTGCCCCCTAACGGAGATACACAGCCCCAAAGGGGTAACTTTTGAACCGACAGGTATAATTTAATAAAATTTTAATATTTCATGGAAGCCATAAAGGGTCATTAAACTATACTACAGTAAATGTTTTATATCGGCAGGGAAGTCAGGAACGGACTCGTTGGGGAAAGTTTTGACCGGTGTAATTTGACAGACCTGAAAATTGATTTTTTGAATACTGTGGTCATTTCTTAAAAGAGGGACTCTTAATTGTTACGATAAGACTGGCGGTTTTCGAGATAATTCGATTTTTACGCGAAACACTTAAAAGTTACTAATGCTAAAAATCGCGTTGAGAACTTCATTCATCGGCCAAAATCAATATTTGAGCAATAATATACCAGTAATTTATTGTTTGTTATTTTTAAAAATTACTTGCCAAACTTTGAAATTTTAAAACACCCTAATGCCAATTTTTATATTTACCTGTTTGTGGTTAGCACTAGAACTTTTGAGTTCCGCACAAAAACCGATTTATCTCGAAAACCGTCAGTTATATAGTGATAAATTAAGAACTTATTTTTTAAAGTATTCTAAAAATCAACAAACCCAATCTCTGTCAAATGACAACAGTCAAAATTTTGACCCAACGAGTGTGCGATCCTGACTTCCCAGACGATGTAAAACGTCTACTATAGTATGGTTTAATGACTATTTATGGTTTCTATAAAATATTAAAATTTCATTCAATTATATCTGTCAATTCAAAAATTAGAGCCAAAAAAGTTAATCGCGCGGGTACCCCTTTGGGGTCTGGATCTCCATTAGGGCGCACTTTAGGATTTTTTTTATGATAATTTGTCATTTTATTATTATTTTATTTTGACATTCTCTATATGTCACCGAGAGATTAAGAGGTACTTTCCGGACACCCTGTATAAAAGTACCTAAAATAAAAACTTATAAGCAGTAACGTTTTTGGCACCCTATGTTTACTTAATATGTTTCTTCAGACTGGAAATACCCGTGATAACTTAATTTATGTATTTAAGATTGTCTAATTTTTAACTTAATATAGACTTGTTTTGTTGATGCATTAAATGATCATAACATAAGAATGTATTTCTTCCATGACAAGATTTACCTTTTGATTACCTTTTTGCTTAGGTCGAGTTGAAGATGGCCGAGTTAAACCCACTTCATTAGAATTTGGGCTGATAGCTAATTAAGCTTTCTTATTTAAAATACAGGATGCAGCAAAAACAGTATTTAATTGAACATCCTTGTATTTTATATGACGAAGCTTAGTGACCACTCAACAGCTTAATCCAGTAATCATCTGCAACCCTATCTTAGAGCTAAAATTCCTAGAACTTATATCTCCCAGGCAAAACTCTTACACCTGCAGAATCGCGATTTTAACGTGTTGATTATTCTGGTATCAGTATTACGTCATCTGAAGACAAATTTAGGAAAGTTAAAGAACATCCAGGAATTTCTTTTGACTATTATTGTATTGTCTGGAAAAATATGTGAAAATTTGTCATAAAAGTTTAAAAAAATTTTTTATTGAACGATCTAGACTTACTTAATGGGGGGATGGCTGTCGGGATGATTTAAGTTGTTTATAAAATTCGAATCTAATCTGTAAAAAATTGAATACTTACATAATATTATAATTTATTTGCCATATTGCTTAGGCAATTATTTTCACAATTATTTGTTTCTATGGAAATGTATTATTTTTCGTTTGAGAATTTTGAGATTTAACCAATTATTTTTGAGTTTATTGCCCACTTAAAAAAGAGCAAATCCAAAAAAATATACATACATACATACATATTAAGTATGCCGGGTGAGAATATCCCATGTAAGTTGTAAGATGATCAAATATTAGCACCCCTATTTATTTTAACTCAAAAATATACTTAAACTTTTTAAAGAATAGCCTTGTTCAATTTAAAGTGTATTTTCCTAGTAATTTGAGTTAACAAAATGTATTTTCAAAATGATAAACTAGGAAATACGGACCTGACATATTTCTGTCAGTATACACCAGCAAATAAACAATTAAAAATTTGTCAATGGCAATTAAAATTATTCAACAAGCAAATTATGTAAAAAAATTAAAAACGCTGTCAAATATTGACTAGTGTAAACCCACTTAATTAAGCATAAAGGCCAATATAATATAAACTTGACGGTGACGATTGACGGTGTAGTTATGACGGTGCGGTTTGACGGTGCCGTAAAAGCTGGATTTATAAACTTGACGGTGACGACGATAACATAACCTGTTTTTCTCAGCTTTTCTATATTTTATGTGATTATATTAATTTTGGTGTTTATGTGATCTGAATGATACTATCAACACTTATCAACAGTACACTTTAAAATGGTTAATAATATGGTATAAAATAAAATAATATTTACTAAATATCACGTGACAGGCAAACACGATTTTGATTGGCTGTGTAAACTTGCTACGAACGTTGCTACGACAGTCCACCGTCAAAAGATAAAATTGATCATGTCGGCCGTCACCCACCGTCAAACTGCACCATCATCGTCAAATATAAATGGTCTTATGCATTTCAATATGTTTAAGCTGTACCGTTACCGTCAAACAGCACCGTCAATCGTCAAGGTCAAGTCTATAAATTCAGCTTTAAATTGATACTGGTATTTTCATTTTAACAGAACCATACTCCAGATTTAAGCTAATTTGAAGAGATAATTTTCTTAATAAGTATAAATAGTATGGGCCAAAAAAATTAATTTATTCTCATTATTCTCCTTAAAAAATCTTAATATAAGTTTTCTTTAAAGTCAATACAGAAACGAATATTTGACCAACTCAAAATTTACACGGGAGATCTCATGAGTCATGTTTGAATGCACCACCCGGTATACGTTTCAATTTTATAAATAAAATTTATCATCATATTTAAAATTCGAAAGTTATCCTGCATCCTTCAAAATAGAATAAAAGTCAAAATATTTATACTTTTCACAAGTTTTAAATAAACATGTTTGCAGACTAAACTTTTAATTAAACAGAGAGAAGTCTATTCCCTGTTTCGTGATTATCACTTTGGTATAATTAGTATTTCTTTATAAAAAAATTTAAATACTTAGTTACTCTACAGCTTAATATTTAACACCTCTACCAAATCGCATCCTTTATTTTAAGCTAACAGTTACCGTTGGTGAGAGATATTGATCTTGTAATTTTATCATAGTATCTTCTATGCTGTTCATCGATTTTAGTAAGATAATAAGTACCTGGGAATAAGTTACTAATATCACTTATAGGTTCGTAAGGAACTTTATGAGCACTGTTTTTACGTATTTCCAAAGTAGCTTCGAATTTTTCAGGTGAAGTTTTAACTCTTTTTTCCAGAAGTGCCTTAACATAGCCAAGATTACTTTTAAGTTTCTGTAAAGCTGAATCGTTAGAATCCTTAATAGTAAGAGTAAAAAAACATGAAGCTAACCCAGAGCCATAAGAAAATAATGCAACTTTATTTCCTTTTAATTCAGATATATCTTTTGACACTAAGAAGGAAACTAATCCTCCATATAATGAAGAAGTATACATATTACCAACTTCACTAGCTACCAGCAAAGAAGGTTTGGTCTTTTTAATAAAAGTTTCATTACTATAAGATAAAAAGGCTTTTTCAGTATCACGATCAAAATATGATTCTTCCAATTTAATATTCATAAATTTGTCTAGGCCAGAATAAAGTTCAGATTTTTTGTCACTGGGTACTCGATAATAATCATTTAGAGCTAACCTACCTACAGATTTTTGCACCAACTTACAATAAGGGGTATGAAACAATATTCCATCAAAACAGTCTACATTAACATTTACTCCTAATTTCTTCTCGGCTTTTTGACAGTATAATTGGTAACACTTATCCAAAGCTTCTAAATAACACTGAACCGAAAGTTTTCCGTCAACTACTGGATATTCTGATGTAAGGTCAGGTTTGTAAAAATCATAAGCATGTTTGCAGAAAAATCCACGTTGGCCACGGTCAAAAACTAAGGGAGCATTTGGTCCCACCAGCATAGCCACTGCACCTGCTCCACCAGTGGGCCTTGCTGAACCCTTGGCATAAACAGCGATATCAGCTGCTACTACTAAGGCGTAACGTCCATTCCATGCAGATGATTCTACCCACGAAATGGCGTTGAATAGTGCAGCAGTGCCCCCAAAACAAGCATTGGTCGTATCGATTCCCTCAATATCAGTGACACTGTGAGGTTCGAAAAGTTGCATCAGCACAGTTTTAACGCTTTTTGATTTATCAATTATTGTCTCAGTTCCAACTTCAAGTCTTCCAATATCTTGTGGTTTAATCTTATATCTATCCAACAAATTTTGCACAACAGTTAGACACAGTGAATGAATGTCTTCAAGATCACTGCAAAACCCCATTCTCTGCTGCCCAAGTCCAATGGTGTATTTTCCTGCTGACACACCATCATATTGTTCTAGTTCCGTTTGGTCTACAAATTGGGAAGGAAAAATAATTTCCATTGCTATTATTCCAACATCGTCTGGCCAGGAACCCATGTTGAGAACTTGTAGGTACAAGAGAAAGTATGTGCACTCAAATACAACGAACAGCTGAAACGACGAATGTGTTTTACCGAAGTTCAAAATTAAATGAATAGATTTTATTTTGATGTTACTTAAGAAGCAAAGCGAAATTATTCCCCCTTCCTTTCTCGTGAGAATTCCAATCCTCTTTAAAAACTAAAAATGTATTTTAAATTTAACCTCACTTATCATTCAATCTTCTCTTGATTTTATTTGCCTTTATGTCAATGTAGGACATCGCCTTGTATCCTCCTACCAATTTTTCTTTAAATACAAAATATGTCATGTTGCCTGATGATGATTGCGAATTAATTTAAGCCTTAAAATGTTAAAGAAGAAAATCAGAGGAGCTGAGCTAACCAACAAAATTTGACAAGTCACTTTTGTTCAAAGAAACTTTTGTCTGTATTTTTTGTTAGTTTTTGTGGAGTATACGTGTTTTGTGGGCAGTGGGCCCATAGATAAAATATTATAATATTATGGGTCCTTACTTGATTCGTTCGTACACTTATTATAATTTATTTCTGGACTTTTTAAATAATTAGGGCCTTGACCACATAGAAATAAGGTTTATTTTAAGGTTGTAATAAAATGTCCAATTGCAATTTCAAAAATGATTTTACCCATTCAGAAGAAATGGAGGGTGAAAGGTGCAAAACTGAGACAGATAGCGAAAAATACCATGAAACATTGTTGAATGACTCTCAAAGTTTAAAGAATAATTACTCTGTTGATGCCGAGTTAAGCACACATAAAACTACAGAATTGCCAGATGAACTAAGGGAAAAACTAATTGATTTGCCAGATGTTATTAAGTATATTGAAAAGCTTCAAAAGATTATTCAAAAGCAAGTAAAAAAAATAGTGAAGTGGAAGTTGAAAGTTAAACAACTTAGCAAGGTACCTACTTAATTATTTAGTTTAGTACCCAATCGATTTTTAGGGTTTTCTCAATAATATCCTTGCAGAGAATAAATTACTATACTTTTCATCAAAATGGTTTTCATAATATTTTGGTGCCATTCCCCGCAAGTTACCTTTAGTTTATCTAGTTTGAAAAATCTTTATCTGAAGCAACATCAACATTCAAATAAGAACAAAGTTAGTAAAATATTGTTTAGATTTTCCGCGAAATTTTATTTTGTGTTCTGTATGATGATTTTTTTACCGTTGAATTTACCTTAGCAGGTTTGCTAGCCATGACCATTTTTTAAATAGAGCGAATTATTATAACAACAATGTAATTTTAATACTTGGAAGTATTTTTCTGAGGTTTCTGTATCTTTCCTGCCAGGTTTTTTACTAATTTTATTGATGCAGATTTAGAAACACTCTCACACATTGTGCACAATAAAAAGTGTGAATTATTTATTAAACAATCCAGGATCATTAATATTTTTAGAAAAATGGCCAAGATGTATCAACCCAGACAGCTTTTGATGAAGTTACAGCCTTGGTCACAACTGCCAATGAACTGCCGCTGTCCATGGCTACCAAGGCAGAGGAAGAAAAAACCTTGACTGAAAACATCAGGGAAGCAGCTGAACAAGCTATGCAGTCTTCTGGTTTTGTTTATGAAGAGACGTCGGGGTTGTATTATGATTATAATAGTGGATATTATTATAATGCAGTATGTTGACATGAAATGCTAAAAAATTAAACAAACTAAATATACTAACAAGAAGTAGTACATGCTAATACTTTCAGAAATTGTATTTACTTGCCAGAATAAAGAATTAGCTCTATATGTATAGTAGTGATCGGTCGATACGGTTTTTTTTGCCAATACCGATAATTGGCCAATTCCGATATTTTAGTTGCCGATACTGATATAATATCGGTATCAACACCACCAATAGATCTGTAACTATTCAATATACAGGGTCTCCTTGGAACCACTTCAATCTATAAATGAAAAATTATATATAGAAAAAAAATTTGAACTATTCAGTAAGTTGAGGGGGGCAACTCAACTAACATTTTTTTTTAATATGGTGGCACTTCCGGTTATACCGGAAGTCGACATCAACTTGCTTATTTTAAGCGTAACACCCTATATGTTATTACATTTGTGGATTCTAAGCAAGATTCTAGGCAGATTTCATGTCATGTCGTAATTGTACCTAAGTCAAAGCATGTTTGATATACTTATTTAAGGTTTTATGTCTAAAATTATGTTTGCAAAACTTAATTATTAATTTTTCCTATTAGGAAACCTTTATTATTTAATTTGAGTTGGATTTCTTGTTGAATAGGACTTGCTTTAATAGATTTTTTTATAATATTTAATACAGGCTTCAAACAATAAGATTAAGAATGAAACTGAAAATACTGCAAAAAATCTTCATTTTCTAATGGAATCCCCCAAATTTTATAATTATTTTCTATTTAGCATTAAAAATAAGGATACATTTGTATAAGGTTGTCCAGTCTGAAAGTTTGTAGTTTTCGAACATATTTTTATATGCCGATTTTAAGTTCAGTTACTCCTAAGTGGCTATGGCGGCGTTGAAAAACAGTAAAATGCTTTTGTTATTACTTGGTCACATTCACATAAATAATAAACACGTTTAAATAATCTTCGTTTGTATAATCTAAGCGCCCTAGCATGATTATTAATAATTTTCAAATGGTAAGTGGCAGGTTCATACATCTTAAAAATGCCGATATATCGGCAAAATTTGTCGATATGCCGACAATACCGATGTACCAATATTTATATCGGTATCGCCATATGTATAGTTTAGTTTACAATATACCATTGATCTTTGCACTGCCATAAAATCCTAATTAACTTTTTGACCATGAAATGCCCCACATTTGCATCTTTGAAGTACAAATTTTATTTACGTGCAACCCTAATTATTGTACCGTTTAAGTAGGTGTCTCTTGAATTCAAAATCAAAATAAATAATATATTTTCAAGCTGACCCTGTTTTGACCAAACAACGGGCTTTAAATGGGTAATTGGTTTATTGCAATAAATGTCTGCGGTAGAATGTAAACTCTACTATACATATACATTACATAGTAAGTAAATACTACCTTAGCATAGTTGACATTTCATGTATAGTATTAGCACGTACTGCGTTTTATGCCAAATTAGCCATTAATTTTAGTCATAAAGCTACCATCTAACTTTTTTGTTTAGTTCTATGTCCAATGATTCCACTGAAGTACAGCGCTGGTTAATTTACTTAAGGGCGTTTATGCTATAGGTGCGATAAACGATACTAGCATAGCTGAGACAATGATTTCATTGCACATAGCTTTGCATCATTTTCCAAAAATATGTCAAAATTGATTTCTTGTAGAGCGTGAACTTTCAATATCAAACCGCGTTGTAACTCATGAATGGCTTATTCTGCAAATATCCTCGAAAACGAAGTTAGAGATTTTAATGTTTTTTCATTTAAAGTTAATGGTTTATTAACTATTGTTTTGCCCCAGCAACAACTTGTTGACGATTTTGGAACGTACCGAATAGCCGCTTATATCCTAAATTCAAATGCCAGCGTATAAAGTAGTCACAGTGTATCGTTACTTGCACGTCATAAACATCATACGAATCAATCAAAAATATCAAAACAACGACCGATTTGATAAACATGCATAGCGTTCCGATATTCGTATTCCGTATTTATAATTTCGAAAGAAAAAAAATTTAAATGACGGCGAAATACTGGCGTTCTATTTTTTATCATAAAAGGATTATAATTAAATGTCGGTCGCCATGTATCTCGCTGCGCGCGAGCGAAAATTAGATACATCCAGTTTAAGGACTTAAAGTTTCGACATGTTATGACATGAATTTACAAATCAAGGTATTATATTAGTAACAAATGTCCATAAACACTTACTGAAAACACAAAAGTACGATGCACTAGCTCTCTCATATTTTTAATGGCTACAATCAATATTCAACTACGATTCTGTCTTTGTCTAACATGTTACTGAATTCAAAACGTATAAAGATGGGGAGTTTTAACTCACGTTGGCTCTTGATCCCTGCAACTGTGACGCACGTGTAAATATATAACACGTGTAAATATATACCATACAGACTTTATATTATTTTAGGAGTATGGTCTGTATTATGACGGTACCACAGGAAGTTATCTAAAATATAACCAAGAAACTCAGACATACGAATTTCACTCCCAAGTATCGGCTTCCGAGACAAAATCGCCTACAAAAATCCATAGTGAACATAATTCAAAAAGAAGAAGTAAAAAAGAAAAGCCTTCAAAAGTAAAATGTAAATTTGCAGTTTTAAATTTATATCTAATTATTTTCTGTTTTAGGTAAACAGTTCCTACAATATGGAGACTCTTTCGAGTTCCTTTAGTAATATGAGTATAAATAATCTATGAACCATCGCATCGGGTACGTATCAAAAAAGTAAAACTGATGTTATTTGCAGGATGCGAAACGGCAACGACGACAGGAATCGAATTCTGAGGATATTGAGGAGGGAGAATGTTCTGATAGTAGTAGTATGAGCAGCAGTGAAGTCGACGATAGTTCTGTATCTGATTCAAGTGGTATTATTTTTTTTTAGCTATTATTTAATGTTATAGGAAATTAACTGTTTAATGTGTAACTTATATTGGCAATCATACAAATTTCAGTTAGGAACGTAGTTGTTTTTAGGCGTATTTATACAATTGCGATGCTTCACATCATCAGTGATGCAATGCTTTTTAGCAAATGGGAAGTACTACAACGGGACTTAATTTATAAAAATCCTTGCATATTTAACGTAAATAATAATTGCATAATAATAATAATACACAAGGTGTTCCAGTTAAATTATCAAAGTTGATCAATATTTTCTAATAGAAGATTTTCTAGCACTGTATGGCTGAAAATATTTTTAAAATAGAAAGCATGTACACTTATATAAGCTATCAAATTTTCAAAGTGGTCCGTCGACTAGTTCTTCATTAACGTTTAATTAACGTATTTTTAAAAATATTGTGGAAAACTAAAATTAAGTAAATACATAAAAGTATATACAGTATGGTGTCCACGATAAGAATGCACTCTACAGGGACCTCGCCAACCCTAGGACATACAGAAAAGATCAAATTAGACAAAAGTTATCTATTGGGGAGTTCTGCAAAGGTCATGTTTTCAAATTAAATAAATTCCGAATATATCCGAAGATATATGAGCAAAACTGAATTTTTACGATTTGGTTCATTTTGTTTCCTGATTCTATTCGAACAGATACGTAAAAATAAATTTTACATTCTCATTGCCACTCCTCCTCTATAAGATAATTTAATTATTAGATTTCAATCCGACGTTTCGTTTTTTCGCAACCATCATCAACTTTGCTTCTTAAATAGTAGTAACATTATTATTTTATGCTTTATGAACTCTACTTTTTATTCTGACGATATATCGTGTCTATTATTTATTATTATTATGATTTTTGTGTTCGAAAATGAAAGGGAAAAATAATTTATGTTTAATTTTTATTAGTATTCAAATGTCAATTTAAAAAAATAATTTTTAATGCCAACTATACCCTATTCAGAACCAAGAGTCAGTAAATGTAAACACTAGGCCACGCGTATGGCACGATCGATACTCCGATACTGTGACCAAGTTTCGAGCGGCAATTATTGAATGGGGCGGCAATTTCTTAATACGCCACTGCGGTGCTTGCGACAGGACTGGACTTCAGTTTGTTGTGTTTTAAATACTGTTTTATAATGGTATTATAACCGTAGTGCCTTTGGGGCTTATGTCTAGCAGCACTGAGGCGCGCGCGGTACCGCTTTAGATAGGAAATTCTCAATAAATTCAAAATTATATCGAGCCATGTCTGAAAATGAATTTGCAGCATCTGCGTGACCCCAAAGTAACGAGAAGTCAACCCTTGCATATACTTTTCCGGGCGTGTAAAAAAAAATTAAAGGAAAAGTTATAAAGTCTCAAGTGACATTTGTCGAAGTGGGCTTAATCGATTTGTATTCACATGGAGATGACTCGTAAACAATTTTCTAATAAAAAGAATATTGCGGTATCTTATCGACAGGTCCGCGCTTGCGCTCCAGCCCAGGCAAATTTTCAAAAAACCGTTTCACTTCCCATACTGTGAAAACGATTATATATTTCCCGATATCTTAATCACCAGTTATCATTTTTCCCGTCATACAACTGAACGATACCCGCCTTCCGGTATCTCAAATTTTCTTTTTTTCCACAATATTTGGGTGTCAAGGAATGTAGTGTGACAATTTTCTGATGAAAATCGTAAAAGTTCTAGAGAGGGACCTAAACTCCACGGAAAACCAAATTACTGATATTCCACTGCACGGACCCCCTATTTTCACCGTCTCTCTAACTACTTGTAACTGGCATTAAAAATGATTTTTTAAATTGACATTATTTACAATAAAAATTAAAATGAGACATAAATCATTTTTATTTTTCAAAAACGCATCATTTTCCACACAAAATAATAATAATAAATAATAGGCATGATATATTATTGGATTCAAAATATAAAGTGGAATTCATAAAGTATAAATTAAAATTAAAATAGTAATTTACGTAACAAGTTCCGAAAGTGATAGTCTATGGCAGTGATGTGCAAATCTTGGGTCCCGACCCCCGGAGGGGTCGCGAGAAAATTTTTAGCGTCGCCAAATTCAAAGAAATTCACGCCTACTGTCTATCCAGGGGTCGCGACAAAATTTTACACAAAATAAGGGGTCGCAAATGAAAATAGTTTGCGCACCACTGATCTATGGGATGAGTAACGCCTACGGCTCGTCCTGGAATCCTGCGAGTCCCGTAAAATCACTTTTGGATCGTGTTACGTACAATATATTTTCTGTAGCCGTTTTGTAGGTTAAAAAGGTTGGTTGATTTCCATCTTCAGTCTCTTCTAAACAGTGCCTTGTGTATTCTTTGTGATTCGGTAATTTAAACAATTCAGCAATTGTGCTGACGATTTTTCCAAAAGTGTGAATACCAATAAGTTCTATAGTACATTTTCCGTTTTTATAATAAACAAATAATCTACGATGTGATGTGTTTGCTTGACATAGATATTCTGTATAGAGAAATATTATTTTCTCCAATGACGACAAAGATTCTTTCCATATTCGTTTTAGAATTAGGAATTTTAATCACTAACATGGTGTCTTATCTTCTATATCTTCCAAATTCATTTTACAAAGCTCTTCACGAAGACAAGCGCCTACCAAACCAATTATTAATGCAACCTAAAATTAAAAAAAAATAATCACAAGGAAGAAAAGCAATTAGATTAGAATTATATTACCTTTGTCATTAGGTGCATATTATCTCCAGCTTCTGATAAGAAGTGATATATTTCTTCTTTATTCGATACTTTTGATTTTTTGGTTTATAGCCAATATTTTTTCTTTTAAGGAAAGCAATAACTTTGGGAAAGCGG
The DNA here is from genome assembly GCA_963991005.1 of Barypeithes pellucidus. NCBI lineage: Eukaryota > Metazoa > Arthropoda > Insecta > Coleoptera > Curculionidae > Barypeithes > Barypeithes pellucidus. Next base: position 28,397,066 of record OZ022556.1, read on the forward strand.
CTTATGTCTATTTTATTTTTAATATTAATTGTGGACTTAAGCATCGAGTAATTGCTTCAGAGATTTTAGATTTTTTTCAATAAATATTCAAGAATCACTTGTTCATTATGGTATGCACAATTTTATCATTGCTCCATTTTTGAAATAAATTGTAGGCCAATTCATACCTCTCTCTTGACTTTACCGGCAATAATTCATAAGTAGCCGCTTTAGCAGCTTCAGTAATCTCATGTGGAATCAATTCAGCCTCGCTTTCACTTCTGATCTCCATTTTTTGGATTTGATAAGCGAAAAGAACACTAATCTTACATGACAAGCGCTGTCGTAATAAACTATAAAGTTCTTGTTATTGTCAAAGCCGCCCACATAGATATCTAAATCGTCCCGAAAGAAACAAGATTCGTCCCGAAAGTAAAGAAATAATTTCGAAAGTGAAAAAATTCGTCCCGAAAATGTCGATTCGTACCGAATATTTTATTGGCTGCAGAAAAAAACTATTATTTGGGAAAACAAAGTTGATGATGGTTGCGAAAAAACGAAACGTCGAATTGAAAATTTAATTAAATTATCTTATAAACGAGAAATGTATGTTCAAATATCAGAAACGAAAAGAACGCAACGGTAAAAATTCGGTTTTGCCCAAATATTTTCGGAAATATTCTGATTTTTTTTATTTGTTGCAGAACTCACTAATTCACAACTTTTGTGTAATTTGATCGTTTCTGTATGTCCTATATTGTTAACAAGATCTCTGAGATTCCTGAGAGTGCATTATTATCCGGGATATCCTGTATACAAATAATAAATTTAATTTTAAAATACAAAGCTAAGAAGTTTAAAAAACACTTTTATGTTTATTTTGTATGAAACAGGTTCTTCATTGGCATAAGGCAAATATCTGTCTTTAAAATTTATTCTTACTGTCACCCTGACCCTAACGATACTATGTCAGTTTGTTAGGTAAACCTGTATCTACGTCAGGCCTGTGAGAAGGTCCTGATTTTATTATTTGTATTATCAAAATCTAGGAAAAAAAATGGGAATAAATTCAGTCGGTCATAGTAGATTGCAGTCAAAATGAAAATGTACTTTTTTTAGATGTATGCAAAAAATGGCCCCCTTGTATGAGATTGATCGTAGAAGCAACGGAAATTCCAAAAATAAAATCGGGTTCGTTGTTCATTATAACATGTGATGGAGGAACTATAGGTCGAGAAGGCAATCATTCCGTGTTGTTACCCGACGTAAACGTCAGCAAACACCATTTGAAAGTAACTTACAGTTCGGAGTTATCTCAGTATATGATAACAGACCTCGGATCTAGGAACGGCACAATATTAAATGGAAAAAGAGTTTCGGCTTCGAAGCAAGAGAGTGAGCCTGTCGAAGTACCTCACGGTAGTAAGCTTCAAATTGGTTCAACCACTCTTTTATGCCATATACACGAGGGAACTCAAACTTGTGGTCATTGCGAACCTGGTTTATTAATTGAAGACAAAAAAGGTAAGCGGAATAGGGCAGGACATTATAGTGATGGGAATTCTAGTTCATTTACGTGAACTAGTTCATTCGTTCTAGTTCACCAAAAAGATTAGTTCATCCGTTCACAATTTGTTTAGTAAAATATCATCAGTTCACATCTTAAAGAGTAAAATACAGTAAAATAATAATATGTCTTTATTCCTGTACATAATATGTAACAAAAAAACGGTGAAGTTTAGCCAAAGCGGCTATTATACTCAACCTTTAAACACTACTAATGTAATATCTATAAATATATAATATACTTAATATAAAAATTACAAAAGGAAAGCAAGGAAAAAAAGTGTATACAGGGTGTTATGGAAATGACTTATTATATTTAAATGGGTGACTCCTAGGGAGTCCTAGAGAAGCGCTACATGTTTTTGTTGGGTAACAAACCCTCTTACTCAGGTCATTCCGCTCTACTGTAAACATATCACCTCGACCCGATGGCAATGTTGCCAAACTTAATGTAAAACTGAAATTGCATATAAATTATAAAAATTAATTACTTACTTGTATTTATCTTATAACTAAAGAACGGGACATTCAGGCACATACATAATCAGTTGTTTTTCTTTTTCATAAGAACACTTTATGAACGGGGCATCGTAGATTTTCACGTCAACACAGAACAACACATAGTGAAACAGAACTAATAAGTTGTTTGTAGAGACACTATCAGATTATTAGATTTTATTATACAGGTCACAGGTTTCGAGAACAAAAGCACATTTCAACACTATATTTGGCAATACTTAGTATAGATACACAAAATTTACAAATAATAAAAACGCTGATTTCTGTACAGTAGGCATCACAGGAAATTTGAAGATTACAAACTATTATTCCTTTTTCCCTTCCTTTTAGAATGGAAGATATTGCAAATAACCGACTGCTTCACTGATAGTGAAGTGGGCGCCTTGTACTCTCTGAAAAATGTTCAGCAATCATGCATCTGCTGCATCCAATATCTTATTTTAAAACTATTATTTATAAACTATTTCTTTATTCATAGTACCCCATCCGATGACCTTACACATTGTCTCTTACTAAATGAACATTTTCTAATATGCATTCGACTTGATTTTTCTGTATGTTCTAAACATTTTTACACTTTCTCGCACATTCTAGACTATTACAATTGATTAATATCCCGAAAAACGCTTTTAAATTCGAAATGACGCGACGACTCGGAGGAAATCATCTTTTTGTCAAGCCACACGTCAACTTCCAAGCTTCCTTGGATGCCGAGTAGAGATGAGCTAAAATCACGCTGTGAAATTATCGATTTAATTTTTTTAAGCTTCTCGAATGAAAAAGAGCAGCAGAGCAGCGATTAACAAGTTTTTTAATCTTTATTGGTACCTATAGCAGTGAAAGAAAATAATAAATAATGAGTTGTGTTCGTGTTGTAGATTATTATGAATCTACAGATCAAAACGCAGTCCCTTTTAATGTATGGCTAAGAAAAACGCATTTAAGAGACCTTCGTCCGGATCGCAAAGGTTCCAAAACCGTGACCCGAAAAAAATATAAAACGCCAAACGGTGAATCGCTTGAATAAAAAGTTGTTCTTTCAGTATGGAAAAATCACCGACCGTGAAATATTGCTCATCTCTAGTTCCAAGTTTTGACAACTCGTTTTGAACGTCTTCGAATCAGTTAAAAACAAAAGGTCATACAAATCAACAAATCTGTCTTTTATCATTTGCTTGACCGCATTAGTGATCCATGGGGTATATTGTTTTGTAATTCTAGATGTTCTATATGGCGCATGTTTATCAAACAGTAATAAGATATTACTATTTAAAAAAGAAATTTTTTCGTCGATGTTGTTGATATAAAACACTGTATCCCATGCAACTCTGTTTAAATCTAAATTGAAATGTTCAAAAGAAAAATATTTAAAATCACGGTAATTACATGAGACTTAGTATGCTGAACCGTAAGGGAGAATTCACAAAATATAGCTCTATGATCCGAAATTAAATCTGAGTTCAGAGTACCCACATTTTCTACAATATCAATATTATTAACGTATATAACGTCGATTAACTTTTCTGTGGACTAAATAAAAATAAATTTATGATTTAAGAAAAGTTGTAAGACGCCATTCAATTCTCAAAGGCATTGTCAATGCTATGATCATCATTTACGTCACCCAGCAAGAACACATTATCGTATTGAGGTGTTACATATGAAAGTAAGTCCTCTAAATGATTGATACATTCCTGTAAATTACTAGAAGGTATCCTGTAAATGGTACACACAAAAATACGACACTTACCAACTTGTAATGCGAGTAGCAACATTTCCACTCCATCTATGCGGGGAAAATCTTCGAAAACAACTTCCCGATCCCGAACCTCACAAATACGCCGACTCCTCCACCCCGATCCTCGCGATCCACTCTAAGAAATTTGTAACCCGTAATTGACACCATAGTCGAAGGTATGTTCACATTTAGCCAGGTCTCGGTGACAGAAAATAAATCGAAATCATTGGCCCTTATAAGGCTCGAAAAGTGATCGAAATCTTTTAAAAGTGATCGAACATTAAGGTGGCCTATTTTTAATTTACGCATTATCTCGTAAGCAACTAATAAATATGCACAACCATAAACAACTAACAAAACTTAAAAATTAATTTACTTAGAATATACAAGAATAAACACTATTTTTTTGAATATTTTGTTGCCCTGGGACTATACTTGGCTTTACGTTTTTTTTATAGAGTTCGGGTCTGTTGTAGTTTGCACCAACGGTTCACTTGAGTTGATTTTGTTTGAGATAGGTAGTGTTGCTGCGTCTCCATATTCGCTTCCCTCGTCGTGACTGCTTCCTAGTTCAATAGCAGTCGCCTTTTTATCAAGTTGTTTTAGTTCATCTATGGTATAAAGCCTTTCTCCTATTAATAGTCTATGACCAATAATTTTAGCTTCAAAATTCCGCTGTTTGGCACCTCGCAAATGCGCTCTGAGAACCTTAGCGTTATCTCTATCTTCCGGACATTGGTCATGTCCTATAGCTATTCCATGTTGTTTCAATTCTTTCAGCTTATCCTTATTATTAAATAGTAATACCTTCTTAACGAATGAAACAAATTCCACGACAATTGGTGGATTATCCTTGGTTTAGCCTCTTTTATGGTTAAATCCAGTAGATCATTTAATAGTTCTATAGTGTCGCTTACCAAGGATGAAAAGTTAGCCAGCTTCTTTGTTCCAAAAATTATTACATTATTATCTCCAAGCTTATGGATTTTATCTTAAGACTTTCCACGTCCTTTGAAGTCAAGTCAATAGTTTCCCTTAGAGTCGAAATGGAGTTATCTATTTTTTCGTTAATAGTATATGCTCGTTATTCGCATTTACTAGCAGGTTAAAAAGTAACTGCGGCTCTTTCTGGGAGATTTTCAATACCTTCCATAATGTGCGCCGTACTAATGGCGCAAATAAATTTTTGTCAGCTGAACTTATCAGATACTAATTGCGAACAAAAATAGGTCTTATGTCAACCATTTTTGACAGGAAAACAGCCGATTTTTCAAAGAAAAACTAGATATTTCCTAGATATTTTTGTACATACAAGAAGACAATGCTTATTGTTAACTCCAGTGATGAAATGATGAATTAATTCGTATAAATAACCACCTTTACTATGCCCTCTCGCCTGACCGGACATGAGGGATCGCAATCAGAGAATTAATTTTGATATCCATTGTCGACGTATTGATAGATTTTTAAATATCGGTACATTCCTACGACTGATTTCGGTTCTGTACGATGGTCTTTGGTAGACAGGCATGGGTGCAGGCGGAGTTGCCTAAGGAACAGCATATCGATACATGCATCGAATAACATTGTAAGTGACAAATCGTGTTCTTACAGGCGAATACATAACAGATTCGGGTATATTACTTTACCATGATACTACAGGCAAGATACCAAAATAATCTTATACAAATGGGATGAAAGAGGCATTTAAAAAAAAAATAAGCTAAAAAAAATAAATTTTAGGTTTGAAACATTGAAATTTATTTTGAACTCTGAAATTGGCCAAAATGTCACTTACAATGTTATTCGATGCATGTATCGATATGATGGCAACATTGTGCACAAGACGAGAGGCGACCAACCTTTAAAAATAGGACCGGGGAACCGTGCGCACCAACCCATGTTTTCAGTTATAAGTCGGTGTATTATCCCTACATTAGCATGCACTACTAGGAAGTGGCATCAGTGCGTGTACCGCCATTCAGGTCTTTAAAAATTGAAAGCAATTAGCCGTTTTGACGTTGCCTAACTTCTTCTAATGGAATAAAAAGTCACTACAACAGGGATACCAACCTGAGTGCCGCGACGCCCCGGCTCGCCGTGTAGAGTAAGCAGGGACGCGACAATCTGGTTGGGGCCCTTATATGACAGTAATAACCTCTTTTTTTTTGGTTCTTAGTACTACGGCCAATTTTTTGAAGAAGCTGATTTTACTGCTAACAAACCTTAATTCCAGTTTTCTGCCTGGTTTATCGACTCGAATAAAGCGTATCTTTTATATTAGGTGTTCTTTTGTTTTTAAAAATGGCATGCCCTTTTTCCAATAACTGTCAAAACAAAAAAGATATGCCAAAAATTGGTCTGGTCGCGTAGTAGAGAAACATTTTTCTAACCGAATGATAGTTCGTAGTCTCTGTGCCAAATATCAATTGATTTGTTAATTGAGATATTAAAAATAAGAATAAAAATTAACTTTGACAGGATGTAACCCGAAAAGTATTGTTTTCTTGTCTTTGTTATATCCGTCTTTATTTAGCCGCGGCATTTAGACAGGTTTAAACGCTACCCACATAAAAGTAGTTTGTTTTAATGCAACTCTGCACAAACATTCCGACTTTGATAGATCACGTGATATTCAAACATTCTGACTTTGATAGATCACCTGATGTTTGTTTTGACGCCCTCCGTTCTTTCGTTGGATTTAGTATAGTGTGATATTGTTCTATAATAGGACAACATTTTTTAAACGCTGTATCTTTAGCTAATATTTGTTTAAAATATAACATTTAGAAACAAAAAACGTTGTTTAAAGCAGTGAAAAATCAATTTAAACAAAAAAAAACACCCTCGTATTGTTTAAAATGAAAAATAATTTTTTTTAACCCTGTTTATATTAAATAAGTTACTAGTAGGCTCAACATGGCCTATTAAAAGATCTCGGGAACTAAAGAAGATATTTGTGTGAAATATTAGTATTCGCTATACAAGATGCCGATCTTTTTAATGAAGATATTTTGACATATCTGTCACTTTCGTTTATACCGGAAGTCGGTGCCAACTTGTTTATTTTAAGTGAAATACCCTATATATTATTACATTTTTGGATTCTACGCAATATTCTAGGCAGATTTCGTATATCATGTCCTATACCTAAATATAAGCGTGTTTGACATATCTGAGGTTTTATGCCTAAAATGACATTTGAGGAGTTTAAAATAATTATTAATATTTCCTGTGAGTAAACCTTTTTTATTTAATTTGGGTTGGATTCCTGGTCTATTATTTTCTATTTAGCAGTAAGTTTGTGTAAAGTTGTCTATCCCGAAAATTTGTAGATTTCGAAATATTGTCAATTTAATATTTTTAAATGGCGATTTTCCTGCGAATTTTATGTTGTCATAGTTGGCTATAACGGCGTTGTATAACATTCAAATGCTAAAGAAATATATTACGCTGTCGCTTACCATTTGAAAACAATTAATAATGCCGGGGCGCTTAAATTATACAAACGAAGATTATTTAAACTTATTCATTATTTATGGAGAATGTGACAGAGTAATATCAAGAACATGTGACACATTTATTTCTTTAGCATTTTACTATTCTTTAACACCGTCATAGCCAACTATAAGTAACTGAAGATATCGCTATATAAAAATATTAAATTGGCAATATTTCGAAAACTACAAATTTTCGGAACAGACACCCTTATTTTTAATGCTAAATAGAAAATAATTATAAAACTTGGGGATTCCAAGTTGAAAATGTTTTGTAGTTTTCTCAACTTCATTTTTAATCTTATTTTTTGAACACCCTGTATAAATAGCTATCAAGATATTATATAAAAAATCTATTAGCGCAGGTCCTTTTCAACAAGGAATCCAAGCCAAATGAAATAATATAGGTTTCTATATAGGAAAAATTAATAATTATTTTAAGGTCTACAAATGTCACTTTAGACATAAACCTTTAATATGTCAAACACACTTAGACTTATGTATATGACATGACATACGAAATCTGTCCAGAATGGAATAGTATATAGGGTGTACCATTTAAAATATGCAAGTTGATGGCATATTTTATAGCTGGCAACAATATTTCAAATAAATATCTGTTTTAGTTCCCGAGATCCCCCCGAGTCCACTCACCTTGAATGGCCCAATATTTTTCTATTGTAGACCCTCCATTACCTACAAGTAAAAATAAAAAGAACATAAATCAACAATATAAAGCTGAATTAAAAAGACTGAGAAAACAACATGGATTTTTGGGTTTTACCGAGGAAACTACCAAAGTAGCTACCGGATATACAGATAGAGCTCAGCAAAGACGAGCAACTGTAGGAAGTCAGAATCCGTATGAGAAAACTCAAACAGCCTCGTTAGACGAGTAAGTTATTGTTTGGTGCATAGTACTTTTATTATAGGTTATGTCCACCAATCTCACTGGATAACCAAACGTTAATAGTTAAAGTGTCAAATTTATTGCCGTGCACATGTTAGCACATGCGCCATGCCAATTTATAAATTTTTAACATAAAATAATCACGTGTACCCAAGGTTTTGTTGTAGCGCGCTAAACTCATGTAGACTGGAATTTTTAGGAGAGTACATTATTAAATTTTGACTAATAATTCATTAAATTGTAGTTTGGTCATTCGCATATAAGTTCTGTATTCTTCTGGATCTTCGTCTGACAGTTCTTCCAATAACCTGGAAGAAGAACCATGTGTATCTCTTCAAGATATCCAGTTCCTGACCAACCAACGAGGTCTTTTATTAATTTCTTTAGTTAAAAGTACCGACAATTCTGTGCATACTTTCAAAATGCATTTTTGAATCGAATATCGAGCAACTACTTGCTGCCATTTTATTTTATCTTCAACTCGTTACTAATTACTAAACTACTAGCATAACACTTCTAAAATGTGTGTAGACGCGTTCTAATTAAATAAATGCGATTTTTAGTAACTCGCTTTAGCTACATGGAACCGTGTAAATTCGGCTTAAAGCTTCAGCGACTGAAAAGTGGCGGCTCATCCTTTTATGCGGCCCACTGACGGTCACATTTGCTCGCGGGCATGTATGACTAGCAAAACTTGCATGCAAATGTGAATGGCAATATGATCCACCGACTATTCAGGTAGACTGAGCAATCCTCCATTTTAATAGAGGCCATAAATCAGCAGTAGCAATATTTTCTGACGATCAGCGTAGACCTTGCACTCACTATACTTTGGTAAAGTAGTAAAATAATCATAACTGGCATGTTTTTTGCCACACACTGTGTCACGTCAGTCAACACGCATGCCAAAATTAAAGTAGCGACAGATCATTTCACATCGCGCCAGAAGCATGAAAAGTCGTCAGTTTTTAACCACACATTGTCAATTTTGCATGCATGTCTCGCTGTGTTCATGCATGCTCGCGAGTAAATGTAACCGTCAGTGGCCCGTATGAGGATGCGTTTATGTTAGGCGATACTAGCGAAGTTGAGAGATAATTTTATTATTTGGGTCTCTCCGCTTCGCTAGCATCGCTTATCATTTATCGTAGTTCCAACATAAACGCATCCAGATATGCGAGGTTCCACCGATTAATATAATAATATACAGAAACTTTAAAATAAATTAGTCAAACCCATTTTTGTCCATGAAGTTTCTGTTCCAAATAAAAGCAAGAGAACCGGCACCTTTTTCATAACCTCAAGTCGATGTACCAAATGCGCTATTAAAAGTTATTTTTTTTTTACTAGACACTGATTGTACTAAATTTAAATCGGAGTCTAGTAAACCCGGAACTTTTTTTATGTGAAGTTACTTTTATTAATGAAAAAATTGAAAACAGAATCTAAGAGAAAAACATCAAAGAGCTCGGCCTGGTGCCTCGGTTTCAAAAATCAATTTAAAAACTACGATGTCTTTCTAGTTTTTTGTTCAGTTTTTCTATTTTTTTTTATTTTTTGTTAATTTATAAGATGATGGCGTGTACCTTGAAACAAGTATGGAAATTATAAACTGAATTTTTTATTAAACTAGTAGAGCAGAAATCTCTCTTAATAATTAACTAGTCCGATAACTTTGATTGTGACATCAGTGACACTGGGAGAAATTATTATTCACAATCACAAAGTTTTCTGGTTCATAAATCCGGAAGTAAGCTGAAACTGGGCCACTTTTACTGTCAGAAATAAATTTTTGCCAATGTACTTTATTTCACAGTCAAAGTTGTCTGGTTTGGTTAACTGTTGATCTGTCTGCAATCCAACTGTTATAATCCAAAATCCACTTAGAGGTTTTTCGATCCGAACATTTTGATTTGAATCTTTAGATCAGTAATAAAATTCATATTTCTAGTTCTAGTTTAATGACACCATTGTAAATATTTTTTTATAAAAGTAAAGTAGCACAAATTTCGAAAAATATATTTAAAAAATAACCCGCTTAGCCAGGTTACGGTCACGCACATGCGTAGTAGCCGATCCAACCGACACAAAACGGTGTATCGGGCGATCCTGTTTGTGTTCCAACCAAATTTGTGATCGTTTGCAAACCAGTTCCTGAACGGTGAAAACGATACATGGACAAGAGCAGAAACCGTTTGTACTGATTGCGCCGTAAGAATTTTAACAGTTGTTTTTGTATTCCTGACATTCGTGCAGTTCTTTTAGCCTTGTTTTGTAGGAGTTGTTGCTTATCCCCTCGTTAATATTCTGATTATTTAATTTATTCCTATTAAATTTATATAATCCGGTTCCCAAACCTACAAGATATTCTTACAATTAAACACGTTATTCTATTCCATAATTATTAAACACAACAAAACGTAAAGACAAAAGATAATACTCAAGCTTAGACGAAGAAATTAAGCAACAAAAGTAGGGTTATGATTTATGATAATTAACTAATATTCTTTCCTAGTCTAAGAACTAATCAGACACGCGATCAAGATCAGCTGTGATTTTTACAGAGAATGGTCATAAAAACGTACCAACCTTGCGTCCCTTGTGCATCGGCAACAAACAGTGCAAAATTAACGCCTGCGCACAAAATCGATCCCAACAGTTTCGTGACGGTTCTAGAACGATACAAAAATAGGGTGTTGGAACAATTCATTTCATCATATTTATGCTTCAATACCATCAATTGAAAACTATTTTTAGATCCATTCCATCAGAGAACAAAGGTTTTAAGTTGTTATCAAAAATGGGTTGGAAAGAGGGCGAATCATTGGGAAAAGATGGAACGGGGACGTTAGAACCGGTAAGTATGTTTTGTTTACTAAAAATGGGTAATTTATATCAGTGACGTATTCTAACCACAGAACTTGGATTGTGACGTAAGTGACATTGCCGGAAATGAATTTATCATAATGAAAATGGCCCGGTTTTAATTAAAAAAATCATTAAAATTAATTAAGCCAGATGAAAGTAATGCACAACAAAGTGAAGGCACCTAAATAACCATTTTCGACCAGATATTATACAGGGACATTATTTTAAGTTTAAGAGTTAAAGTTTTTAGATTTAAGGTTAGTGTTTCGGAGATACGAGGGTTCAAATTTCAAGGGAGTAAATTTTTTCACAACGCAATACGAACGAGACGACGAGATTTTGTATCCGCGCTGTAAAAATAATAAATTTGTCAATTTTACACCACGTTTATTGAGAAAGAGCACATTACACTTTTAAAACTACCACGCTCGTGATTTTAAGGAAAATCTACCTACAACCGCATTTATGTCTCGAATAGTACTGAAGCAGAGGGCCTCGCTGCTAGAGCGGGAAGATACGTGGGGAGAGGGTATTTGGATTGCGCCAGGTTATAATAGCGATCGACGGAAAGTCGAGACTGGCATAGTAATTCGACAACGCTGCAAAGCCTTGGTAGATTTAGCTACAATACACTAGTTAAGTGAACACATTTATGTTTATTGGGTCGCCGCATGTGTGTTAATTTTAAGGGTATTTACGTAATTATTTAGACGGGCGATTGAATTTGACGAGTTAATCTATTTTTAGTTGCAAGTAATTTTGACAGGCTTTGATTTTGACTCTATATCTTAAAAGATTTCTATTCTCTATCAATTTTATAATTTTGTATAATTAGTTGAGATTTATTTACATAATTAATGAAGAAAAAAATGTATTTATTTTGAATCATATAAATTAACCTACATAATATATTTATTTATAATTTAAACATAAAAAGATATGTGAGAAAAGTCCACAATACAGATATAAAACGCTACAACAGACTACACTATACCGTTTAAGAACACTTGAGACAAGTAGTTTCAATATAAACCCAAGACCATAAAGGAAAATCGGAAAATCTAAGGTTATACTAGACTTATAATGTGGTTTAAAAGTAAATAGGATTGAACAATATTATCTATGTATGCTATTGTTTAAAATAGCACATATTTTAGCAATAAAAATGTTTGATAATGCCATCTCGTGGAGATTAAAAAGTAGTAATGAAAAGTGAAATTTATTTTTGGACATTTCGTCGAACAAGGATAAAATAAAAACTGAAACTCAAAATTTTAGATTTTTCCAAATATTTTGAAAACCCCTTTATTTATTTTTGATTTTTTTGCGGCATATTATTGGGCTCATAATTACGCAACTTTGCCCCAATTTAACCGACTTCGTATCTGTTACCGTTTCCGAAATCCCAATGGCGAAAGCCGAATGTAACACCCTGTATATGTCGACCATGAATATCATTACAATTTATACGACTACCCCATTCGTAGACAATACATAAATGTTATTTATTTTAGATCAAGGTCAAATCAAATGTTGGTAACTCTGGGGTTGGGTCCGAACAAACCGCACCTGTTCCCGTTAAGGAAAATAAGCGCAATATTTGGAAAAAAACCCAAGAACGTTTTGATAAATTGCCAGATAAGAAAATATTCGACGATGATTCGGAGAGTTAGCAGTGATAGAACTTATGAATTAGTGTAAGAATAAAATTCTATTTTTAATAGCATAGTATCACTATGGTGTTTTCATATTTCCTATTAATTGTTAATAGACACTTTATTTATACTAGTTTGATCTTCTTAAGTTCCATTATTTAAGAAAGAAGTCCTTGATTTACGATTGGTCACCTTCGCTTTTAGCTTCCATTTTTCATTGTGACGGCTTATTGCAAAGTCACATGACTTATGGTGGTTTGTTCCCAAAAAAACTGTTTTTTTTTTCTGGAACTGGAACAAGAGGGAAAAATTAAAAAGATTTTTGCAAACGCCGGATACCGGAACCAACGGCAACACATTTTTTAAATTCAGTTCAGGCCGGATCCACAGAATCCGGCCAAACCGGATGCTAAAACAGAAAACTCTCGGATCCGTCGATCTTATTTTCCACTTTTACAAATTTTGAGAATTCTTAGCATTTTACAGGATTTCTCAAAAAGTCGGGGCGCCGGTCAACTTTAGTTTTTTAAATGGAATATCCCAAATTTTGTTCGATTTTTGAATTCTACTTAAAATTCTAAATATTTTTAATGTAACACCCTATTTCGATCTCCAGCTGTTTTCGAGATATCACAATCTAAACAAGATGACAATGTTCATGGAAGAAAATACGGAAAATTATTACCTTTATTGTAGTAACCTGGTAACAAACCACAGTATTATACTTATTTAGCTACTGTGATTTTAATCTAAGTGAGAATTTATTTATTTCCATGAACATTGACGTGTTGTCCCTATTATGATATCTCGAAAACAACTGAAGATCAAAATCCGGTATTTACATGAAAATATTCAGAATTTCAAGAAAACCGGACAAAGTTTGGGGATTTCCATTTTAAAAAAAAGTTGACATGTAAAATACTAAAAATTCTTAAAATTTGTAAAAGTGAAAAATAAAATTGACGGGTCCGAGCGTTTTTTGAAAATAGACGTGATTATGAAAATATTGGGGGTGTTCCATTATTTTTGCCAACAGTGTATAAATATATTTTCGTTACATCTTAGTTTAAATAACGAAGAGACCAAATATACCTAATATTTTATTTGAAAGTAATAAAATTGAACTTCACTATTTATTAACAAAAAATGGAAAAACAACAACAAATGCTAACTACAGGAAAGTTTATTTAGCCATCAAAATAGTTTATAAATATTATTTGAAATATGTACTTTTTTTCCAAAATTTCCGTTTTTTATTCAAATTGGTTTGTTCGAGTTTTTCACTTGTTCTGGAAAAAAACGTTAAACGTATCTGGAAATTTTAATGTTATGTCTGAGAGTGGTGTTCCATTTGGTTGCGCTACGAAAATATGTTTCTTTCAACTTTATAAAAAGTCTGAAATCTCAATATTACATACATGGTTGTAAATAAAAATATAAGAAGACGATCAGTGACGTAAAAGTAGAACCATTTTTACCAGATGAAGCTTTGTCAATTTTTGTGGAAGCCAAATTGACAAAATTTCAGTACCTTCAATCTAATAAAGGATTCAGTAAAAAATAAAAATGAAATATCAACGTGGGTGAAAAAAAAATTGGTACCCAAGTAACTTAACGAAGTACCTTTCCAAAATTTACTGAACCATATTTACAGATTATTTGAGTTACTTAAGGAAGTGTTTGATACTCTAACACCTGAAGAATGTAACAATATTTATTTAACGACTAAGTGGGGGTGTAACGGAAGTTCTGGGATGAGTGAATATAAACAAAAGTTTTCTAACCCCAGCATATCAGATGCTAATATTTTTAGCATCTCTGGTTCCACTCCAATTATGGTGATAAGTTCTAAAGAAAACTTTGTTATTTGGTAAAATCCTAGACCTATTATGGAAATGCAACATGTTCAAAAACAAATAAGTGAATTAAGCCAATGAAAATTCATCCCTAAAACTGTGATGTATTTGTTCAACATAAACTATATTTTACTATGATTGATGGAAAAATATGTAATGCGGTGACAGAAAATGCGTCTACAGAAAAATGGTACATTTACGGTTTAACCTCAAAAGATTTGAATAAAATTGATGCAATTCTTCAATCAAAAGTTATAGATGAATCCATATATCAGTTCGGATTGTCATCACTGCAAGCTTGGATTCGTTTTTTCGAGTGTTTGCTTCCCATTTCTTATAAAGTGATAATTCGGCAATGGCAAGCTCGTGGTAATGAAAAACCAAATTCAAGGGTTATTTCACTCTTGGTCGATATGCCCAACCCTGCATTTGGCAGCACCAATGATGGAAACAGTGCCCGAAGGCTTTTTTCGATGCCACATATTCAAGAATTGCAGATGAAGAACTCAATTTAAAACCATTATAAGCTATAATTAGTGAATATTCTATTAAAGTCAAACTGTTTAGAAATTATTGTGTGGATACAGCTAGAATATTTATAAATTTGTCGTTGCCAACTTCTTTCCATAAGAAGAAGAAGCTCAAAAGTCTAGAAACAAAGATATTAAGGGGTACAGAGAATTTCATTCTAGAAAATTTTGTAGAACACAAAATATGGAAGAGACGTTTTGTAATCTTATATCATCAGATCCGCTTACATGTAGCATGATAAATCTTCCTCAAAGAATTTAAAAAATACCCATCAGAACTTTTAATATTTTTTGATGTTCCATTTGTAACGGACTAAGTAACAGGAAGTGAAAGCGAATAATCTTATTATACAGGATGTTATGGAAATGACTTATTATATTTAAACCGGCAAACCCTGAGATGAAAATAAATTGAAGAAAGATATCCATAAATGGCGCTTTGAATTATTAAGCGAAATATACACTTTATATGAAATCTGAAAATTTACGTGGCCGCTACTGAGGACGTGCGCAATCAATAGTTTATTGAGGCAGTCTCGAGTCTCAAAAGAGGTCAGCGCATTATAGGCGGTGTTATCATATTGCAACACAGAATTGTAAACGCACGTGTTCAGTTTTTGACAACAAGACGTCTTTGACCCGCGGTATCAGTTCTTTTTCAAACTTTTTAGAAAAAAAAACTACAATTTTATGGTACATACATACCTTCGATCTTATTTTAAAATAATCCGTTTTATAATTAAATTCCATGAAAAAATAAAACACAAAAATATATTTTGCAACAGAATCAAAAGTAGATAATATCACACAAATTTGAAATCACATCCCAACATGTATTATTATGAATTATTTGAAAACAGAAAAAAAATCGGATAATGCTACAACTAACAAAACGTTTAAAATTCGTATACGTCAAGCACGTGGAACCCTCGACAGCGTCATTCCATCCCCGAGTCTCGAAACATACGGGAGCAACAATAGTGGCGCGCGCCGGGTATCCAAGCAAGGGCGAGCCACGTGGTGTGAACTGACGTCAATGTTAGTATACTCTAGTGAGCCACATTATTGCTAAGTGAATCCAGATGGAACTGCGCGACAGTACCTATGTGGTTAAAAAGGGCTTTTACCTTAGTATTTAGATATTGGATTAAAAAAAAAAATATGTAGACTTTCTCTAGGACACCCTAGGACTCACCTATTTAAATATAACAAGTCATTTCCATAACACCCTGTATTATAGTAGTTTTAAGAGCAATTATCAGTGACCTCCATTAAGGTAAAAAGGTGTTGCAAACTACAAGAAACCTATTGGATAGAATTTGTTAAAATTTTAAATTCAGCTTCGAAATATGGTACTATATGACTATAATTATCTTGAATTTCTCGAAAAATAATTTAATTTTTATCAAAACGGTAAATTACGTTTAAATTGAAAAAATATGGTTATACAGTCATTTTTGAAAGTATTGCATGCACTATCAATAATCTCAATTAATTTCATAGCTTACTTTTAATGCAAAAAAGTCACACTGAGGTTTTCAGAAAAAATATCTACAATCGCAACTATCTAAAGTGATTTGGCAACGCTTCGGGTGATCAAAGGCAGAATAATAAGGAAAACGTCTCCTACTCCCTCGATACAGCCGGCCAGCGCGGCTCGTCGTGTCTTGGTATGGCAATGTCGTTTCATTGTTCAATAATAATTACTTATGCTGTTCGGCCGCGAAATCCCAAATTGGACCACGCTGTTCACAGATAAATACTCTTAAGTAAAAAAATTGATGTATCTAGTAAATTTAATAGAAACTAATTTTTAGTTTAAAATTATATTTGCGTTGATATGAATATTATGAAGTAAATGTGTTGAAAATAGTTTATCGTTTTTCCAGTTTATGATTTACTGGGGTTTGAAGGAGGGGAAAGGTGTAGAATTGACAACGGTGCAAAAAACTTTTTTTTCTATTACATGCATCTATTATTAATTTTTAACAATTTCAGACGAACCCTTAGTTTTGACCAGGATATCGTGAAAATTTTCTTCTGGGCGACGGGGAGGGAGGCCTGAGGGTGCTGGGCGAGATTAAAAAACTAATCCGATTCCGTTTACTATGATTTAATAATTATTATAAAAGGGGTGGTGAGGGGGTAGGAATTCAAGAAATTTAAAAAAAATGTGATGTTAACCATATTTATAGAGGATTCTTACAATTAAGAACATTTTCTTTATAACCAAGATAATCATTTTGGCCACGATTTTGACGAATTTCGCCTATGTGCGCTGGCCAAATTTTGTCCTATAGTATATTTACTTAACACCCTGTATATGCATATACTCCGGCATATATTTGTTTAGAAAAGCTTATTTCAGCTGTTGCGGTTGCAACCGAAAGTGGAAAAATTTAGTAAACACCCTGTTATAACCTCTGGAAAACTACTAGAGACGAAGCTACAAGAATTTATCAACTAATAACTGCGAGTCCTTTAACAGGATTCCGGAGTACCTGTAAACGAGTTTTCTTCCCAAGCGTTTATTCCTGTTTTAGGAAAAAAATGTCAAAGCGAAAATAACTTTCTAATAGAACTAGAACTCGCGGAAAGTCTATATTTTTTTGTTTCGGGTTTGTTCGAGATTTTTAGATTTAGTTTTTTACTTCTCCATATAGAAAAAAAATGGACTTTCCTCGAGTTGTTAACAAAATTTAGACATCTTTCGTTAAAACAATTTTTGTTTTAAATGTACCGTTTTCATAGGAAGCGAAAAATCCGTTTTTCAGCGTAGAAAATTGAAGTATAGATCCCGATCACGTGCAGTCTCTTTCTTCCGATTATCGTTGTTTCTGTCGGCGTACCGATTAAGGGCGGACGCTCGACGTATTCTGTAACTGCAAAGGAAGATCCAATTCACCTCGTGCCTTCAAAGCGTGAAACGAACAGGGGTCAAATCGGAGATTTCGACTAACTCCGGCATCCTCGTATAGATCCCGATCACGTGCAGTCTCTTTCTTCCGATTATCGTTGTTTCTGTCGGCGTACCGATTAAGGGCGGACGCTCGACGTATTCTGTAACTGCAAAGGAAGATCCAATTCACCTCGTGCCTTCAAAGCGTGAAACGAACAGGGGTCAAATCGGAGATTTCGACTAACTCCGGCATCCTCGTATAGATCCCGATCACGTGCAGTCTCTTTCTTCCGATTATCGTTGTTTCTGTCGGCGTACCGATTAAGGGCGGACGCTCGACGTATTCTGTAACTGCAAAGGAAGATCCAATTCACCTCGTGCCTTCAAAGCGTGAAACGAACAGGGGTCAAATCGGAGATTTCGACTAACTCCGGCATCCTCGTATAGATCCCGATCACGTGCAGTCTCTTTCTTCCGATTATCGTTGTTTCTGTCGGCGTACCGATTAAGGGCGGACGCTCGACGTATTCTGTAACTGCAAAGGAAGATCCAATTCACCTCGTGCCTTCAAAGCGTGAAACGAACAGGGGTCAAATCAGAGATTTCGACTGACTCCGCCATCCTCTTAATGGTATGATTTTTTTGAATTTCAGAAAGCACACCCAGATGTTTTTTTTTGTTATTGTTTCCTTGGAAAGGACATTTTATATAATTTTTCTACTCCTATATTAGTAAGAACCTACTTATGCACTCTCTACTGTTACGTATGTTACGTAATAGTTCCAAAAATCACATTACCTGTGATATGAAATAACCGTCCAATAGATTTTATGCAAAGTCTGCTGTGAATTCCTCCAATGACAACGTAAATGTCAAGAAATTTTAAAAGACATTTTTTTATTTTTGGGTATATTTGGGTAAAGTATGAGTGACTACGATATTCAGATTGAAGGAACGCCACGGGAAATTACATTAGAAGCTGCTTCCGCAGCAAATAATTTATTACTAGGGAAATCCAGGGGGTGGAATGAGAAAGTATATCAAAAATGTTTTGACTGGTGTGCTGATAACCATGTACCGACTCAAAATGATTTATTAGAATATGTCGATAATTTAACATAAAAGTAAATATGAAGTCGTAGAAAAAGTATAGTACACATCTCTAGTGGTACGCCTATTACACACTCTTCCGAAATAAGTAAGTTTCGAAATCGTGTGTAATATTCGGCTTACCATTCTTGGTATGTAATATATACTATTATCTCTTGATAGGTCGGCGTGATCATTTTTGGTGTCCATTATAAAAATATACTACTGAGCCTACCTATTTCTGCTCGGGACGCGCAAACTCGAACAAACCTTGTAGCCTGATCTAATTATACTGTCGGTATAATATTATTTTAAATTCTGTATGAGATTATATTTATTTTGTGTGGTACAGAAGTTACAGAACATGATAAAATGGTATTCAATGTATGGCAGCTAGAAATACGGTTCCATAGTATTCAACCGCATGATAAATAACGTGAAGAAATCAGCTAACAATATGGTACCAGATACAGGAGATTTAAGCAAAGGCTACATCGGCTGTAGCCTATGACGGGCCCCACCACAAAAGTCCCGCGCGACTACTGTCCAGGCGAAAAATATTTAGGAACATAACGTAGACTTAAATGTCAACTTTGCATTTTTTTTAATAATACAGTGGTTCATAGCAATGTTAACAAATCACCATTGAGGTATATTACCTTAATGATGTTGAGTTATTTTCATTTTTATCATTAATTCATCAAATTCTAAAAACAGTATCGACGTTGCCGAATTGTTTTTGATTTATGAGATACAGGGCTATTTGTTAAAAAAGTCTAAAATTAATTTATTTGTTAACGCCCAATAAAAATTGTATATTCTTTTCTTTTCTATCAAATGACGTTACCAGTTTTTTTTTATGTCGTTTTTATAACTTAGGTATCATGGTCAACTTCAAATTTTTAAATATGGACCTGGATTTTTGATTTTATTTTTGAGAGTATTTTTTGACCAAAATACATGATGTATCACTCAATTCTATTTACCTTGGTTTCGACACAAATTATACATCATCAGGATAATTTTCTCAATACGGCCCTGATTTTTTAAATAATATATACATGATATTTTCATTTCATTTAGCTGTAATTGAGCTAAAATGAAAGTAGTAAAAATATTGCATTTTTAAAAAATAATATTTCCCAGTCTCACCTGAACAACAAAATTAAAAATAGGTACAAATTTAAACATTCACCGCATATAAAAAATAACTAAATATTTTACTTAGTAATGTCATTTCGTCAATTGTTCGAAATGGCCTCCTTGATTTTCGCTACAACAACGGTTTATTCCGGGGTACCGACCTTTTTGCAACACCGTATATACACGGTGTTGAAAACAGGTCGGTACTCCGGAATAACTCCGGTGCATCGCATTGCAGCGGAAAATGTCTGGGAAAAAAGTTGTTTGGTTTTGAAGGAGGAATAGTTTGCAATTTAAACCACATACACCCCACACCCTCATCCCCACCCCTCAACCCCCGGGCGCGGGTGGGGTTAAGTTAAGATTTTCAAATAGAACCCCATATTTTTTATTGGCGTATCGTGTTCTCCGACCAAAAATAAACATCTTTTGTCCGAAATTTTTTTTATTTGGGACCATCCTTCACCAATAGTCACGGGCATTTTTTAGTACGAGACAGAGAAAAAGAGTATTTCCGGGATGAAACGTGATTTTCACACGGTTTTGATTTTGTCTTTCTCATGGTGATTATTGGTGAAGGATGGGCCCAAATGAAAACATTTTTCGGACAAAAGTTGTTTATTTTTGGTCGGAGAACGCGATACGCCAATAAAAAATATGGGGTTCCATTTGAAAATCCTAACTTATCCCCATCCGCGCCCGGGGGTTGAGGGGGTGTGGGGTGGTTTAAATTGTAAACTATTCCTCCTTCAAAACCAAACAACTTTTTCTTAGACATTTTCCGCTGCAATGCGATGCACCGGAGTTATTCCGGGGTACCGACCTTTTTTCAACACCGTGTATATTCCATAGCCACCTCGATCACCATTTTTATACGTGGTTGAATGCTTGAATTTGTACCGATTTTTAATTTTGTTGTTTTTAGGTGAAATCTGGTGACTATTTCTTTTTAAAAATGAAAGATTTTTGCTAGTTTTAATTTTAGCTCTTTACAGATAGATCAAATTAAAATATCATGTATTATTTTAAAAAATCAGGGCCGTACTGAGAAATTTTTAATAATTTCCTGATGATGTAAAATTTGTGTCGAAACTAAGGTAAATATAATGTTTTCAAATAGAGCAAGTAATAACAACCTCAAGTTTGACCGCATACTTAATTAACACCCTGTAAGCGTATTTCAAAAAGCATGTGCCACCGCTCGTATGGGGATCCTTATTACCCAACTATAAGAAAAATAGTTCGTATCAAACATTGGTCCGCAGATGCTTTAGTTGGAAGATACATATCTTTAAAAAATTTTTGGTAATTACTGCAGCCGTAAATTTTAAAATTTTGACACCTCTATCTGTCAAACAAAGCATCTGCGAACTGTTTGTTTTATTTTTGGGTAAGGACACCACTATGGTTGTTAAAGTATTTACTACGTAATTTACTACCGTAGTAAATTTAATTTGATACATGCTCTTACTATGTATTTTGTTACGTTTACTACTTTTACCCTTCATTTTTAGAATATTTTTATTTAGATCAAATTGTAATGCAACAGAAGAACAATAACCAAAATCTACTATTTTCTACTTTTCCACTCGAATTTCCAAATTTATACTAATAAAGTTGAGGTTATGTAGTATTTTTGACACTTTCATCCAATCAAATAATTACATTTTTTTTACAAGTGCCTGGAAACTGCCTCTTTTTATGCTTGTTCTCTTCACCGAAAGTGGCGCTTTCCAGACCTCTCCGAGAGAGCGGGCGGGAAAGATTTTTCCCGCCCGCTTCGAGTCACCATGTACTCCTCATAGTTTTTTAATTGATAAATAAATAAAACCAGAGATGTCGAGTGCGGGATTTGAATCCGCGACTCTCAGATCGCCAGGCGTACACTCTGCGACTAGGCCAGCGAGCCATACATACAAGCGATAATAAATGTCTGAAGAATTTCTTTATTTATTTGGCCTCGGAGCACTTGTAAAAAAGTACGGTACATATCTCGGGCCGTCGGAAGCTTTACGGACTCGTGCGATGGCCTCCCTCACCTTCCGCATCTCGTCCGTAAAAGCCTCTTTTCGACCCTTGATACGTAATGTACTATTACTACGTTTGCGACGTAGCAAATGTAACAATGTAGTAATTCAATTTTTCGGCGGCATTAACCCCCACAGGAGCTATGGCACAGGTTTTTTTTGAAACATCCTGTACAAACAGTATTAAAATATTGTAGGCTTCTTTAAAGCAAATTAGTGTGCGAATTTTTTTATGTGACTGATAGTTTTGGTTTATGCGATCAGGTAAAGACTTTGCTATTAAACCGGCTATCTCCGTACGTATTTTGACTATGCATTGGTATTTTTACCACCTTTATAATTGATTTATTACGCATCAACAATACAAAAAACAAACATTACTGGCAAATTTGTGCATTCCCAGTCGCTATTCCGTCATTCGCAACAGACGCGGGGCCGAACAGCGGTCTTCGTCGGCCACGCTTAGCAGCATCCGGCGTCGTCGACGGTGGACGGCCGCAGGTGCACTCACCTGTCGGCCGCGCTGCTGCTGCATCACCGGTGTGTGCATTCCCCGCCAGCAGGAGTTTTTTGGGCCGAGTAAGGCCGCGGAACCACCGTACGCCACTTGAGTGAGCACTGGCTGTCTGATCGAGTCGTTCACTGACTGTGACGTTACGGGACACGCGACTACCAATCGCGAAAAGTTTTTCCTTCGCAGAAAAGTTTTTCTGATTTTTTCCTGCAGTGCAATTAGGACTTTTTTTGTTAACGAAACTAAAGGTGGTTAATCTTGAAGGTCTTTTCGAATAATATCGAGTCGGAATATCAAGGTATGTAGTATAATAAATATCTATTTGTTGATCATGTCGTACCCCCTCCTTATGGTTTCTAAAATTTTCTTGTTTTAACAGTTACATAGGATCGAGAAATGTATAGAGAGGTTCATAGTAACGAAGTATTTATACAGGGTCATGATAAAGAAGCGGATCACCCTTATAATATGTACAGGGTGTTCATACTTCGATGGTTTTACGGGGTATCTCCGTCATTAGTAAAGATAGAAGGATGCGGTTTTCACAGCAATGTGCTACTTTTTGTAAAACAAAAGATATCCCAATTAGAATTTTTCTCCTCGTTTTTGGAAATTTTACATTTTGGTACCCCCCTCCATATTTCGCGGATACCCTGTAACTTATCAAAAGGAAATAAACTGTTCTCTTTGTACTTTTTCTATGTACAATCCAGTGACGTGCACAGATTTTTTCTACGTTCAATTGTTTTCAAGCAAAAAACACCGGTCAAAATTCTGGAACAACGAGTGTGGTGGCAAAGTCCGTTTCTGACTTCTCCGACGATGAAAAACATCTACTGTAGTATGATTTAACGACTCTTTATAAATACTTCTATAAAATATTAACATTTCATGGTGTCGGTTCAAAAGTTAGAGCAAAAAAAGTTAATCGCTGTGTGTGTACCCCTTTGGATAATTTTTTTATGATAAATTAAGTTAATTTTAACCTCTATATGCCCCGAGAGATTAGGAGGTACTTACTGGATACCCTGTATAGTGTCGAACGCCCCCAATATTATATAGTGCCTATTAAATCGATATATTACAAGTTCAAGTTCTTACATAATATGTATAGGAAGTCCCCTTTTCTGTTGGTTTTAAGAAATATTTTTACGAATTATATGATAAGCTATATCACAATGTTCTTTTATATTTATTTTTATTTATTTATATATAATTTTAACGATTTATAAAATCTGGCCTGTCGCAATAATTACCAACGTCATAAAATAAACGATTATTTCCACACGTATTTCTTTTAGTAGATTCGAATTTTCTAGAGAAAAGTACATCCTCCTATTAAAAATTGCAAGGTTTCCCCTCTCATCCCTCAAAATATAGAAAGGGGGATAAATGTCAAAAATGTTAATAAGTGTACAGTACGTTTCACGAAAATTGGATACGACTTAATGATTTCCTGGGTCGGTCCCATTGTGTCGACAAGAGCTTGGCAATAAACAAGTGAATTATGAAAAGACGGACTAAGGAAAACAAGTAATGATATGATTATATTAATGTAATCAAATGAAATAACATTTTTTTTTAAATATTACTAGTCATATTTATTTACATTTATAATGTCATTCTATAGATAGTTCTGTTTCGCTATCGCTATCCTCATCAAAATTAATTATAATTGGATTAATTATACGATCCAGACTAATATACGAATTTTCTACAGTTATTACGTGACGGACTGAATTTTTCCAACTACCTGGGGGAATATCATTAAAGCATTTTCGTATTAATTCTACAACACTAGAACTTAAAGTCGGAGAAATATTTTCAGACCTAACCAGTGATTTTAACTGGTGCCACATAATATTATGCTCTATGGGGCTAAAAATGCAATAATAGGGTGGGAGCCGTAGCACTGTATGTCCAATTTCTTCTGCCAATGTGTCACAAACATATACTTTTTTATACAAAATGTCTTTAAAACTTCTAAAAGATCACTTTTTTTATAACTTTCTTCAAAATATATATCATTCGCCGCCATGTAGTTCTGAATCTCCAATTTTGTATTATTTGAGCTTGGAGCTTTATATAATTGGCGACTGTGATAGCTCGCATTGTCCATTACTATCACGCTATTCTGAGGAATGTTTGGTAAAAGACAATTCTTGAACCATCCCTCAAAAACTAACAAATTTTACCACACAAAGATATTTAAATATAAATTAACCTACCTGATGTGCCTATATTTAATTATAATTATTACAATCCGGTCATTTCCACATAATAATAACAAACGGTCATAAATAATGAGATGGCCCAGGTACTTTTACTGCAGTCATTAAGTTATATCCATTTTTCGTGAAACAATATTTACCTGACCAAAGTTTCATGAAATTATTTTAAACC
Source organism: Barypeithes pellucidus (assembly GCA_963991005.1). NCBI lineage: Eukaryota > Metazoa > Arthropoda > Insecta > Coleoptera > Curculionidae > Barypeithes > Barypeithes pellucidus. The sequence continues at coordinate 28,422,259 of OZ022556.1, forward strand.
TGTAGCACTCTAAGAAACTCATCCACCCTGTATACGCCTTTTGCACGGGATTTTTACATATTTTTACCTAAAACTCTTAAAACTCTAAAATTTCGAAGGCTTCAAAGATCGGCCAAGTTCAGAAATTTCCGCAAAGGAGTTTTTTTTTGACTCACTCAAGCTTTGGTTTTTATTAAATTTCGTTACGAAGTATTTCTGTGGATTGTAACGAAAAAAATCGTCTTTATTCTTGCAGTACAAGTGTCGTGCTTAAAAACGGACGATATTAGTAGATTACTTATACAGGGTGATCACGTATAATGTCGCCTCATCTTAACATGTTTATTTTTCAAAAGAGTGACTACAAGGTTTTTAAAGTAATATTTGTAAGGGGATCAAATATCATTTTAGTTCCGTTTGATTTATAGGGGGGAACAATATATTTTTTTATGTGACATTCTGTATATCGATACATGCATCAAATAACATTGTAAGTGAGTTCAAAATAAATTCCAACGTTTCAAACCTAAAAATTAGTTTTCTAGCTTAATTTTTTTTTTAAATGCTTCTTCCATCCCATTTGTATCTGATTATTTTGGTATTTTGCCTGTCGTATCATGGTAAAGTAATATACCCGAACTTGTTATGTCTTCTCCTTTAAAAACATGTATGTATCGATATATTAACTGATTTTCCAATTCTACGTCAAATTCTGTAGTACGCTATAATACCCAAATTCAACCGTTGTCGATTGGCAAAACCCAATATTTCAAACATCTAAAAATGCAGGATTGAAACAATACCGTGATTGCTATGGAAAACGACGAACCGATAACCCGTGTCACTTAATAATTAATCCGACATGTGGAATAATTGTTCTGCCCGATGAAGAATTCCGTTCGAATCCAAAAGATTTTATACCGACGAAATATCGTCAACGAAAAATTATTCCACTTGACGGATTTAATTATTAAGACACGAGATATCTGTTCTTTGTTTTCCACAGCGATCACGATTTTCTTTCAATCCGGCATTTCTAGATATCTGGAATTGTCTTGCGAATCGAAAACGTTTGAATTTGGATATACAACGTGTCCAAGAGAAGGAGGGTCAGTACAGGGATATCGGAAACCGTAAGAGATACGAAGTCGGTTAAATGGAGGTAAAGTTGCGCATAATTGCCTAATAATATGCCGTTTAGAAAGTTTTAAAATTCCGAGTAGTTCCGGGGATATCCGGAAAAAAACCGAAATTCTGAAAAATTGTTTTCCTGGAATTTTGAGATCGAATTCTAAAGTAATTTGCACATTGCCACTTTTTCCGCTCTATCTAACAGCGTTAATTGTTTTGTAACCCGACGAATCGTCTTCGAAGGGCCATTATCAACTTTCTTTTTTTAAATACGGTCCTGTTTTCCTGATATTGGAATTTCTGAGCTTTTTTTCTTCCGAATGCAACGATGTATGACACATTGTGGTCTAATGACGTTTCGAGGGTTTTTTGAACAACTTCAGGAAATTTTGGGATACGGTCCTGTATTTCTCCTAATTTTATAAATAATATCTCATAAGTAAGCTCTAAATTTTTTACTTATGTTGGACAAGTTCAATAAATAACAAATATTTTAATAATAAACCACAAATAAGTAAACAAAAATCATACCAAAACAGCAATAAAACGAACAACGAAAAAAGTAAGGAACTACATAATCAGGTGTTCAAAATGATTTCCGTTATTCTCTAAGCACAAATAACATCTTCTAACTTCCACATAGTTTTTTTCAGATAAAATAAAACACGGTAGAATATCAAACTTTTCAGCATTTTAAAATTATGTTCCATATTTTCTGGAAAATAGAAAACCCCCTAAAACGCTTTGAAACGATCGCAATGGGAATGTCAAGTGAAACAAATCACGCGTCACCATCTTAATTTTTTTGTTGCAAACGCTTACTTTTCTTTTAAATCCCGAATCAACAGAAGTTTCAAATAATGTTTCTGTATTTTATTCACTTATTTGTGGTATATTATTAAATTCTTTGTTATTTATTGAACTAGTCCAACATAAGTAAAAAATTTAGAGCTTACTTATGAGATATTATTTATAAAATTAGTAGAAATACAGGACCGTATCCCAAAATATCCTGATGTTGTTCAAAAAACCCTCGAAACGTCCTTAAACCACAATGTGTCATACATCGTTGCATTCGGAAGAAAAGAAGCTCTCAAATTCCAATGTCAGGAAAACAGGACCGTATTTAAAAAAAGAAAGCTGTTAATGGCCCTTCGAAAACGACTCGTCGGATTACAAAGCAATTAACGCTGTTAGATAGAGCGGAAAAAGTGGCAATGCAAAAATGCAATTTAATTTAGAATTCGATCTCAAAAAAACCCAGGAAAACAATAAAACGATTTTTCAGAATGTCCGTTTTTTCCGGATATCTCCGGAACTACTAGGAAATTTTAAAACTTTCTAAACGGCATATTATTAGGCCCGTAGATCCGCAATTTTACCTCCATTTAACCGACTTCGTATCTCTTAAGGTTTCCGCGATCCGTGTACTGGCCCTCCTTATCTTGGACACGTTGTAGGGTATATTACATAAATTACGTTCAAAATTTGATGTAGAATTGGAAAATCAGTTAACATAAAAGGATGCCATATTTAAAAAAATATATTGTTCCCTCTGTAAACCAACAGACTTAAAATTATATTTGAACCCCTTGCAAATACTATTTTAAAAACCTTGTATACCACACGTTTTAATTTTTCTCACGTCTGAAAAATAAACAAGTCAAGATGGGGGGACATTACACGTGATCGCCCTGTACAAATTAATCTACCAAGAACGTCAATTTTCAACCACGAATTTGTACCTACTCAAGCAAAAACCACAGATGCACGAATTTGCATACGAACATATGGACAAAGACGTGTTGGTTTCAATCCACCGAAAAATTTCTTAACGAAATTTAATAAAAACCAAAGCTTTAGGCCTCTGGGATAAAAAAAAAACCTTCAATGTGACAATGTGGGCACGTTAAATAAAATAAATATCGCTAAAAAATTCAAAACAAACTAAATATTTACGTGTTAATTTTACGTTCTTGTAGAAGAAGTCAAGCGCATTAAGAATTTGAATTATACATGTATTTATTAATTTATTATTCCTCGGTGTTCATATTTTTACTATAGCCGACCGATTTTGAACTCTTTATGGGTACAACGATTTATATTCTGTTATTATTTACCTAAAATTTGCTGTTAATATACAGGGTCGGATAAATGCTCCGGAACTGCTTAATTACAGGAGAACGAAAAGTGATCCTGGTTTTCAACAATCAATAGGACTATAAATTTACAATTTGACTGTGCATTCCATGTCAGTAACTGTCAAAGTGTGATGTTTTTTGCTTTAAATATTATTAGTTATTCCAAATTCTCAATAAATTTAAAACGTTCTTTCTACAACGTGTCGAAGATAAGAAGGGCCAGTACAGGGATCTCGGAGACCGTAAGAGATACAAAGTCGGTTATATAGAGGCAAAGTTGCGCATTTACCCGCCTAATAATATGCCGTTTAGAAAGTTTTAAAATTCCGAGGAGTTCCGGAGATATCCGGAAAAACCCTAAATTCTGAAAAATCGTTTTATTGTTTTCCTGGGTTTTTTTGAGATATGGTGGTATATTATTAAATTATTTGTTATTTATTGAAGTAGTCCACTTATTTGTGGTTTATTATTAAATTATTTGTTATTTATTGAACTAGTCCAACATAAGTAAAAAATTTAGAGCTTACTTATGAGATATTATTTATAAAATTAGTAGAAATACAGGAGCGTATCCCAAAATATCCTGATGTTGTTCAAAAAAACCTCGAAACGTCATTAAACCATAATGTGTCATACATCGTTGCTTTCGGAAGAAAAAAAGCGCTCCAATTGCAATATCAGGAAACAGGACCGTATTTAAAAAAAGAAAGTTGATAATGGCCCTTCGAAGACGACTCGTCGGATTACAAAACAATTAACGCTGTTAGATAGAGCGGAAAAAGTGGCATTGCAAAAATGCAATTTCCTTTAGAATTTGATCTCAAAAAACCCCAGGAAAAAAATAAAACGATTTTTCAGAATTTCGGGTTTTCCGGATATCTCCGAAACTACTCGGCCCTCCTTATCTTGGTCAGGTTGTATATTATACCATATGTCTAAATTTTATTGTTTTATTGACAAATAAGTAAAGAAACCAATACATTATATTAAAGAAATAACTACCAATTTTTACATAAACGATAATAATTTAAAACAAAATTTATTTAACTAAATGTTCAAAATGTCGTCCTTCAGCCACCTGACAGTGTCCAAGCCTCTCTGAAACCCGGGTAAGCACGTTTTTCAAATGTTTATGAGAAGTAGATGGAACAGCATTTAAAATATGGTCCTCCAAAGAATTTTAGTACGATATACGACAGTCTTTAAATGACCACAAAGGAAGACTAATCTAAATCGAAAGGTGGTAGATCTGGAGATCTAGGAGGCCATTCAATGCCCGCTCGCCTTCCTATGCACCACCAGGAAACGCTTCATCCAGATAGTTTCGGATATGTCTATCATAATTCGGTGGCGCTCCATCCAACCAAATCAAGCGCGGATCCAGGAGGGGGGGGGGGGGGGTCATGATCCCCCAAACCATCAATTTAACACGAAAAATACCATATATAACGGTTTGACTAACGCGGCAGGGTATTACTTTTCTTAACTTTTTCATATATGACCCCCAAAACGAAATTTGACCCCCCCCCCCCCAAACCGAAGTTCTGGATCCGCCCTTGAACCAAATGTCATTCCATAATATTTGATCGTTATATTGATCATGGTATACAGTAATTAAATTTGTTATAATTCTATATCGATGTAAATGTAAGAAAAAATTAGCTGTCAAAAAGCAAAATTTTACATCAACATTTGTAAAGCATGCTTTCCCAGTTTTCAACGAGGCTTGAAGGCTGAAAGACGACATTTTGAACATTTAGTTAAATACCTTTTAGTTTAAATTTTCGTTTATTTTAGAATCGTTACTTATTTTTAATAAAAATGTATTGGTTTTCTTCATTTATTTGTCAATATTTCCGAAACAATTGAATTGTATGGTAAACTATAGTAAAAATAGTTTGAGAATTTAGAATAACTAATAATATACAGGGTGTTCCATTTAAAAAAAATAAATGTAACGTTACCCCTTGACTGTTGATGTCGTTGCTGACATATGGAATTCACAGTCAAATAGTAAAATTTTAGTCTTATCGATTGCCGAAAACCCGGGTTTGATATCACTTTTCGTTCTCCTGCAATCAAGCCGTTCCGGAACATTTGCCCAACCCTGTATACTATTCAAACAAACGTAGGTATTTAAAATGTTACAATTTATTTTTAGAAACGAAATAATCATACTTTCGTCAATTTTAATGATGTTTTTAGTTTTTTCACATAACGATGATTGTAAACACGGCTATTATAACTTGAATATCAAAATATTAATACAAACAATATGTATGATTTATGTTTTCCATATAAGTAACCAGGTTTGTCTACAGTGATAATTAAAGAGAGCAGTGATTTATTGACAAAATCATTTGATATTCCAAACAAAAACTTATACATCGCGAAACATGTAGTTCACCACATTGTCAAGAATGTTCTAATTTGATTTTGTGGCATTAAACTTTGTCTAAAACTGGGTTTGTTCGAGTTACCTACATAATATAAAATGATTAGGCTCTTAATTAAAAAAAAATATATAGTGGCTCTTTCGCCTTTTCGTTTTTTGATCATTATTTCGTTTCTTTTTAGTTTTATCCGAAAATAAACGTTTTAGGGGATCAATTACCTAAATTTTAAAAATTTTGAAGAAAATTTGTGCAGGAAACGAAATTTGTGTAAATTGACAAAATATCGTTACTTGCTTCCATTAATTTATTAATTAAAAAACTTTCTACCCTAAACTAAGGTAACAAAAAATATACTGAGCGTTTAAACAACAACGAACTAAACAATCTACTAAAAACAAACATCTAGTAAAATCAAGATTTATATTTTTCCTAGCGAATTCATCTTTGAATAAATTGGCTAAAACATTACATTTCGGGTTTGTTCGCAGATGCTAGATGCATGTATATTTCCTAAAGTTGAAATTTAACCAATCTTATAAGAGAATTGAATTTATTTTATTTTTTTAAGCTAAACCAAACAGTGATATATCTGGTTTAGACACTGGCCCAAAAGTATCACCATATCACTCGAGGTAACAATAAAATTACCATTTATTCAAATTACGTTAATTGTCGAAAAAATGTCTCGTAAACAATCAATGCAGCACAATCATTTTTAGCTTCTGTTAAATTAAAAATAGAAACCATTTCAACCAATAAATTCTATAATACAGAGGCTACGTAATTATCTCTTCATCTAATTAATTTACTTCACAAAAAAAATTCGAAAATAACGATACAAATACAAATACAAAAGTTGAGCGATAAAATAATTGCGTAGCACTCTGTATTATAGACTAGATTTGTTGACATGATTTTTATCTTTAATTTAGTAAAACCTGAAAATGAGAAAAATTCGCAGTGATTGTTTGCGAGACATTTTTTCGACAATATAAGTAATATAGTTTTTTTTTGTACCTATATACTAACATGATATAAAGCCTCACATTTTTACCTCAAAAAGTTTTTCTCGAGTCTTTTGCTACGCCTCAGTACAATTTTAACTAAAAAAATATGTTACATCACTGATATTTTCGCAACAGTTATTTTATTATTAATTATTTATCATTCAATTATAATCAAAAAAGCTATCTTTCTCGTAAAGCTTATCGTTTGGAAGAAAATTACATGATAATAATAATTATGCATGCCTTTCTTATATATTATTTATTTTATTTAAACTGTCCTTGTCCTGTTCTGTCTTTTTATCCTGAAAACATGCGTCCTTTTGGAATCAACTGAGAGATTTTCATAACAAATTAAGATCCCAGGTATGAAAAGTTAGAATCCTAAAGGATCACCGCGGAGAACTCGCCCGCAGTAAGTAAATACACTTTTTCCTACTTTTTAGAAAATATAACATCCCTTTTCCCATTTCATTAAACATCACAACATAACTGAAATGTATTTACTAGTGTTGTGATCGCTGGAGCGAGAAACCGCTTGAGTACTCGATTATTGAAATAACCGATATCGCTCGATTATTAAAAAAACTGCTCGAATTATAAATTCAAGCGAAAATCGTCGCTTGTTACTTATTATCTGTCACTCGATACCCGAGCTTCGCTTGACACGGACCGAAATGTGCTGCTTGTAGTGTGATCTCTCGAGGTATATTCGAGCATCTTTTTGCTCGATAGGATATACTACTCCAGGTATGAATTCAAGCGAAAAAGCCAAATTCATCGCGTTTCACTTCATACCCGACCTTCGATCTACGCGCCGCTCCACTCGAAATGTGCCGATTGGCGACGTTCGAGTTTGACGCTCAGAAGACTGACACGACATACGTATTTCTTAAAGGCACATAAACGAGAAGGTACATATAAAAAAGTATGCCAAATCCCTTAGTGGATTCATTCATCGCGACATGGGTTTTGTTTTGACTGGCTAGCCAGCGGCGATTGTAAATTTTAAAAATTGAAAGGATATAATTTAAAAAAAAATCGTAATCAAATTTTTTTCCTTAATAAAAACTCTAAATTAAACTTCAAAAACTTACAAAAACAACCCCTGGTGTTTAATCAACACATTCTTCTTAGTCATACAAATTTCAAGTGATTAATCACTCGAGCGATTGACTCGATTATTAAAATCGTTCGAGTATCAAGTACTCGATTATTAAAATCATCGGTTTTTTTCAACACTAGTATTTACTGTTCCTATTACCATATCAATTGTACCTTCCATACATGCCGTCGTATTCCAAAGTAGCGGCGTCATCTTCTGCCCTATTTTGAACTTCTAGAGAGCGAGAAGAGAATTCCCGCGCTTGATTATGTTGGTGGAATCTTAATAAAGATTTATGTAAATCTTATCTATTATAACAAAAAGGGATGCATAATGCATATTATGATTATCATGTTATTTTCTTCCAAACGGTAAGTTCTAGAAAGATGAAAGAGACCGTTTTTTTATTTAAAATTGATGATAATTAATAATCTTATAATTGTTTCGAGAATAACAGTGGCGTAACATATATTTTGTTAAAATTGTATTGAAGCGTAGCTATACCCATGTCACTGGCTTGAGGAAAAAACATTTGGGGTAATATACCTACATACAGTAAGTCCACGGATGGGGTTTTCAAGAGGAAAATGGACTAAAAATTGAAAGATACGAGAAAAAGTCACTCTTAATAAACGTTTTTGCTTGTCTAGAAAATACGATTCATCATAAGAAACTTCAATTTTTTTATACAGGGTGGGTAAAAACTGCAACAATGTTATTTTGCTTAAGAATAAACATACTTTATTTTGAAAGATACGAAAAAAGTCACTCTTAATAAACGTTTTTACTTGAATAATGAATAGGTGATACTATTGTCAATGTCTTTATTTAACGTCTTTATTTAATGAAGTAATTATAATAATAATGATACGAACATTTTTATTAACGTGAAAAGAATACGATAACGATTTCATAATCTTGGTGATACTTTTTGTTTTAAAAAAGCACAAGAATAAACCCGAACAATAAATACATATTTGGGTGATTTTTTGCAATTTTTTGTTTGGTTCGAGACACGTGGTAAAAATTTATTATTCACAAATAAATAAATTTCTGGAATTTTTTTGGTGGCTACTACAATTTTTTAGCTAAACCTGTGCTGCCCACCCGTAGTTACGTGCCTGCTAAATACCCTACCTGATCACATGTAAACGGCTAGGCTGCCGGTGGAGCAGTCGGTGACGTCATCGCTTGGTGAATTGGAAATTCAAGCGATTCACTCGATTATTAAAATCGCTCGAGTATCAAGTACTCGATTATTAAAATCATCGGTTTTTCCCAACACTAATAATTTTTTGTACACGGTGATCATTTATAATGTGCTCCCCTCCTAACTTTTTTGTTTTTAGCATTAGATAAAATTGTTAAATACAAAAGTTGTACAGAACAATGTAAGCTATTTGCAGAATAATATATTTATATACAGGGTATTGCAGAAATTAGTCACAGGTTAATTTTTTATTTTTTTTAAATGGCACACCCTATATATTATTATTTTTTTAGAATCTCCTAAAACTTCGAAACATTTATCTTATAACATGTCATATACCTAAATATAATAGTTTTCGAAATAATCGAATTTTAACTTAGCGCGGCTACATGCATTCAAAAATATATAATATTCTAGATTTCAGTTCATAAGCCACCTAATTAATTAGCCAGCTACTACAATAATACGAGACCACTATTTATGAACTTTTCGATGAAATAAATATATATGCTCTTATTTTAAAGTGAAATGCAAAATCGTAAATAAGTTTTATATTTTACATGTAGAAAAATAGGTAAACTTGTGGTAATTACAAATTAAATTGTTCAACTGGGCCACCGTTTTGTTGAATACATTTCCTATACGTTCTTCGTAACCTTTGTAATGCGGAAGTGATAGATTGGGACTAATCTTCATTCAGAATTAGAATTTCTGTTCTAATAAGTTCTTTTAAACGTTCAGTGTTTTCAATGGTATGGTATGGAACAAACCCGAACAAACCCGATCTTTTAGCGTTCCCCATAAAAATGCATCCGTCGGCGTCAAATCAGGACTGTTAGGTGGCCATTTTATTGGTGCATTCCTTCCAATCCATTCATTGAACCTTTGATTAAGGTAGTTTGTAACAGCTACTACACTGTGGGGTGGAGCGCCATCTTGTTGGAAGACGATGTTTCTCTCTTGTTCCAACGGAAGCTCATCAAAATAGTCCTCTAGTTCTTGCTGAAGAAAATTCCGATAACGTTCTCCATTTAAAGTAACGTTAAAGAAATGGGGGCCTATTATTTTGTTGTTTAAAATAGCACACCATTCATTGACAGATTGACGACCTTGAAATTTAAATTCCCTGTAGCAGTGGGGATTTACTGTTGCCCACTGTCTGGTATTTTTTCTGTTTATCATGCCACTAGTTGAAAATGATGACTCGTCGGTCCAAAATATATTTTTGAAATAACTAGGATTTAAATTAATTTTTTCCAACATAGTTTGGCAAAATTCAACTCTTTTTTCTCGTTGTCTCTGCGTTAATTTTGTAACAGGCCTAATTTTGAAAGGTTTATATCCAGATCTTTTAAGAGTGTTTTGAACTCTCCCATAAGAGCTATTTTTTGAATTATCAAGCTCTTCCTTTAAACTTGTCGATATTGTTCTTAAAGAAATGTTTGGATTTTCTTCAACTTTTAGTAGTATATTTAAATCACTATTTTCGTCTCTTTCCATTGTTCTCTTCTTTCTCGCCAAGCTGGATGTTTCTTGAAACTTTTCATAGATTCGATGAAATGTGTTTTTGTGTGGAACGTGCATCCGGGGATTAATTCTGAGCAGTTCCCTTTTAGCTAATTTCACGCTATTGTTTGCTTTAATAAATGTTTGCAAAATTAATTGTTTTCCCCTTTCTGAATAAGGCATTTTTATCGCAAAAATGTTATATTTACTAAATATGTCAGTAACTGTCAGTAACAAACAACGTTTTTGTTTCTCCGTCACCGCCATTAGGCAATTAGCACGGCCACCTAAGAACTGAAATCTAGAATATTATATATTTTTGAATGCATGTAGCCGCGCTAAGTTAAAATTCGATTATTTCGAAAACTATTATATTTAGGTATATGACATGTTATAAGATAAATGTTTCGAAGTTTTAGGAGATTAAAAAAAAATAATAATATATAGGGTGTGCCATTTAAAAAAAAAAATTAACCTGTGACTAATTTCTGCAATACCCTGTATATAAATATATTATTCTGCAAATAGCTTACATTATTCTGTACAACTTTTGTATTTAACAATTTTATCTAATGCTAAAAACAAAAAAGTTAGGAGGGGAGCACATTATAAATGATCACCGTGTACATCTCTCGCAATGCCTTCCACGTGGATTTTCGGGTTTGCCGTAAGGTAGGATTTGCGGGTTTAACTATAATATGTCATTTCCATGCTTAAGTAAGCAGCTACAGTAACAGTACATACCAAAAAAACGTTCAGAGCTTTCGTTTATTATTATGCACACAAAATTAGGCAATAAATACTTATCACTTTTAATTTTTCCTATAAGCTTTGCAGCACCTTATTAACAACTTGTTATCAATTGAAGCATGCAAACCAACCCAGACCATTCAATAGATCATTCATTATTATAACTTGTGTTAAATAGTGCAAATCACGGTTGCAAATAACCAGCTTACGCATGTTGCTAATCTGCATAATATGCAATTAAATCTTAAATATGGGTTATTCTTTTACAAACCGCACACTATTTAACATTTTAGGATCGTCTGAAATTTTTTTTACAACTTATATACAGGTTGTAACTAAATAAGTGTAAAACATTTAAGGGGGTGATTCCTCATCGAAAAAAAGATAGGATCTTTCATATAAAGAAACTTCATTGGAGCATCCCTTGTTAAGATACAGCCCCTTAGAGGGGGTACATAAAATTTATAAATAAACAAAACTAATTTATTAATAACAAAACATACAACATACAACATCTAGAAATCATAGTAAATGTTCAATATGTCTACCTTCAGACATTACGCATGCGTCTAGACGTCGGCGCATTGAGCAACGTATTCGCGCGTTTTATGGCGATATGTATCTTGTTCGTAAAATATTTTTTTGCTGCGAACTGGTTTATTTTGGGCAAAAAATTCAAAAGACATTTTTTGTTTAGATGAAACAGGCTATCGGAAATAAATTTTTAGATGGTAAACAGATAATAAGACAAAAACTTACATTGGAAATAAATTTTAGGGGTTGCGTTTTCCACCCTTACAACCATGGGGTAAACCAAATAAATTACTGGCTAAGTGTCTTTTTGGTAGTAGAAAATGTCAGGTTAATTTCAATATTGTAACTTTTTTAGTGCTTGTGAAAAAAATTGTTAAACACATTTTATGTACCCCCTTTAAGGGCTGTATCTTAACAAGGGATGCTCCAATGAAGTTTCTTTATATGAAAGATCCTATCTTTTTTTCGATGAGGAATCACCCCCTTAAATGTTTTACACTTATTTAGTTACACCCTGTATACATAAAATTAGTTGACACGTATTTCAGGATTTTGCTGAAGAATTTGGTTTTAGAAAATATCCACACATACATTTTTGATAATTTGCTGGATTTTCTCGAATCTTTTCATGTTTGAAATTTAATATCTCCAGTTGTACTGATCGGATAATAATAAATAAATAAATAATAAATGTCGGTCTTTTTTTTATTTTACACTTTGTTACGTTAGCTTTCGAAACGCATTAAAAAAATGTCTTTGTGAACAAATGAAAAATAATAACAATGTAATTGTTTAAATAGTTAACCCATCTTAAATTGATTTTAAAAAATATCATTTTGTTCTTTATTCTACAAAACCCATTTTACCAGGAAGTGGCACCTCTTTTAGATCGGATGTTATTAAATGTGCTCGAGCGAAAGTCACGCAGCGCGCGAATTGTCCATGCGCGCAGCGAAGTGAAAGCGTATCAGAACTTACAATCCACCTCCCTGCAGTGTGAATCAATATTTTCGTTCCAACAAAGGACAAAAATATGAGTCAATAGAACATTAAAAAAGGCAGAAATTATGTTATGCAACCTCGCCTAAACGGTTATTGCACAGACTCCATCAATTTGCTTAAAAAGCAATATTTATAGTAAAATTTACCTTCTTCTCACAATCTTTGTACAGTTCAGAAATTTTGTTACGACAATAACTACAGGTTCTTTGTTTACTGGTAAGTTAAGAGCTACTAAATGATTCAAAACATTTCTAACACCTACTTTTCGATGACGTAATAGATTGAAAAGATTAAAAGATCGATCTGTTCGAATTTTCGAACCACTCAAAAATTTTGATGATTCTTGGATTTTATCAAAACTCCACGTATAACTTTATATAAAAACAGTATGCTTATAATGAGATGAGCAAGGCACGCTTTCGATCTTTCGAACAACAGAATAAAAATATTAATGATTCATACTGTAGCCAGCTCGATTGTAAGTCCCAACTCGCTTCGACCAGTGCTGTGGCACGATGCGATTGATCATATTCAATAACTTCCGAACTAAAAGAGGTGCCACTTTCTCGTAAAATGGGGTTTGTAGATAAGAGATTAAAAAACAAAATGATATTTTTTTAAATTCATTTAAGATGGGTTAACAGCATGTTAAAATTATTTAAACAATTAAATTGTTATTATTTTTCATTTATTCACAATGACAATTTTTTTTTAAGACGCTTCGAAAGCTACCGTAACAAAGTGCAAAATAAAAAATGGCCCACATTGATCCGATCAGTACAACTGAAGATATTAAATTTCAAACATGGAAAGATCAAAAATTATTTTGTGTGGATATTTTCGAAAAAAAAAATTTTTTCAGCAAAATCCTGAAATACGTGTCAACTGTATATAATGTATATAAGTTGTAAAAACAATTTGGGACGGTTCCAAAATGTCAAAGTTAACAAGTGTGCCGCTTGTAAAAGAATGACCCATATGGGAAATTAAACTATCTGACCTCAGTGGTGGATTTTATAAATGAAGCAAGCGAGACGAAACCCGACCACTCACCTAAAATTTATTCCAAATTATTTGTATTATTATAGTTTTAAACATAATTATTGTGTGAAATAATATTTATATTACCTAGAAAACTTAATAATACAAGGTTTGTGGATGGCGTGTGCTTTATCAGTAAGTCAGTGTCGGCAATGCCTTCCATTGCATCCGTAGAAAAATGCTACATGAACAGCGAGAATAATTTCAACGGACGGCATGCATGTAGGTATGTATATTAGCGTCTTGGTCAATTAATCCGGTTTAAGATCTCCAAGAGGCACCGATTTCTCATGCCTCAGTGACCGATGTCGTTTATCCTTCGTCCTAAAGGCAGTGGCGGTTCTTCCACAGGAGCACATGCGCACGTGCACCCCCAAACCAGAACGAATAAAAAATATTAATTTATATTCATTGAATATTATTTGTCGTATAAAGTCCGACCCTCCCTAATATTTTATCGTACCGTCAAACTAAAAAAGTCCGACCCTCGTTAATATTTTATCATCCCGTCAAACCAGCCCCGTCAGCCAGATCCGGCAACCGTGCATCGGTCGAGGTAAATGACGATTATGACGAGACTTGCTCGCACGTGCGATTAAGTAGTGCAGTTTCTCTGTAGTAACAGGTGGCGGGTGGCAGCGGGGGATAGTGGGGCTATTGCGATTTAAAATGGAAAAGCCGCACAGTTTTTGTTTGTCTGTTCGTGCATCTAGTTAGAAATTCGCGCGTGTATGTTTTAATATTTTAATATTATATATTTATTAAGTTAAAATGAATAGTTGACCGTGGACCATTTAAGAAATAACTTTAGCTCTTTGAGTTTGGAGCAAACAATTGAAGTGAAGAATGCGGGAATACCTAAACCCGAAATTAATTTACCGCAGGGTAAATCTAGGGACTTTATTAGAAAGTTTAAAAATGAAATATATGAAAAAAAATTTATATAGGGCATTCCAAACTTAATGAGGCTCTTATTGATCAATTTTCTACAATTAAGAACCGAATAATGGACTTTACGTTTAAGCACTATTGTGTAGGGTTGATAAATGTTGTGTATTTGGATACTCGATAGGATTTTAAACCATTTTATTTAAGGCTTTAAACTAAAAACACGGAACATATGAAGAGCCTTGTCAGTCTCGTGGCTCGATTCGTTCTCGTCATAAAACAGTTAACTATTTTTCTCGTCTTGGTTGAGCCTAATGACGTAGCCGTAGATGGCGTAGTGGTATTAGACATCATTCCGTTTTCTTGATAGCTCGTATATGGCTTTAGTAGTATTAGTAGTGGACTGTATAAATATTGTTACGAGGGTTGCATGCGACGACGTTAAGATCCGACAGCTATACACACTAAGAAAACCTTTCTAATTTTCCAAAAGTTGTATTTGCTTGTGTAAAATTAAAAAATAAATAAAAATATGTTTTACCTAACGCATTTTCTTATTACTTTTTTGCTTTCTACATTTAAAACGCCTAGAAAGTAATTGTTTGGTCGTTACACAAAAATAAAATTTTAAAAATAATTTTACCATACTTGTGAACCCCCTCTATCATAAGTCACGAGCCGCCACTGCCTAAAGGCCTCACTTAACAACCAATCCAGATCCGCCACTCTCTGACCTTCAAATTGTGTAGGTTCACAGATTAAATACATTTCTACCCCAATAAATTATCAAAATTTCAAAAATGCTCGTCCAAATTAATAAGCTGCTAATGAATAAATAATGAACCAATTTTAATCATTTTTCTTTAACGTACAGAAAACAGATTCTAGAGTTTAGGGCAGAGCAGTTTCCGTCCTGATACGTCTCATGTACGGAGTAGCGCATAAAATCTAGATGCATGTAAATTTCCTAAAATTAAAATTTGACATATTTTTATATAACAATTGACTTTAATTTATTTTTGTGAACTAAACCAGCTGGATACTATATCTGGGCCAGGCAATTGCTTTTTTTTTCTAAATTGCTTATACCTTGTATTTGGAAAACAAAGCATTTGTTGACATACGTGGACATACAGAATGAGTGATAGACGTGTTTTGGACTTCCATTGTCTTTATTTCGTTTAAATCACAACGTTTCAACTGGTAAGTATCTCCAGTCGTCTTCACCTGAAGGCGACTGGAGATACTTTTGCGTTTCGGTTTTTAATTTTTTCTGACTTTGTTCGGGTCCAAATGTCCAAAAACAAATTTCACTTTCTCATTGCTACTTTTTATTTTCCACAAGATGGCGTTACGATCATCAACTTAATTTTTCTAAATACGAGCCTGGATCTTTTTGTTTAAATTATGAAAGATTACCGAAATCTACGTTCAGTAGTGTACAACATTTACTGGTCTTCCGACGTTTTGTTTCTTAAATTGACCATCTTCATTAAAATACCCATAGTACGTTCCTGTAATTGCTTTTTTTTAAAATTCGGTATAATTCGAAAATGTATAACTCGATGCCTCCTTTAAAAGTCGTAAGAAAGTGCTGCTGGCTTTAAGAGTCATTTTTTATTTGTATTAATAAAATAAATTACAGTGAAACCTCTCATAACGGACACCTCTAATAAGCGGACATCTCTAATAAGCGGACATTTTTTCATAGTCCGGAACTAGTTATATGAAATTTCATGAAAATCAACCTCTCTTGGGCGGACGCGGACAGGCTGTTTTCATACAAAGAGTGCGAAACCCCTCCTTTAAATGGACAAACATTTTTTAAAGGTATTTGGGAGACGAATAAGTACTTTGCAAAAACTCTCTGAAGACAGACCGGCAACCAATCACGTATGCGTGGCAGAGCGAAAGGACTTCGCCGAATGAAAGTATGTGTGATTCCCCGACAGTAGTCCGCCGTTTATTTGCGAGTTGTAAGGTTAAAATCGTAAACAAGGGCACAAAAATGTCGCGTTTTGAGTGAAAGAGAATATTGATGTTGTGGAATTTGAAATTTGATAACAATGATTTGGGCGAGTTCATTAACATTGATAGCAATGTGCTATTAGAATATGATAGTGACCCCATTCCTACCGATTATGTAGTCCTAACTGAAACCACATCACAATCTGACGACTGTGATGAAGAAGTTGAATGCAGTAATCAAACAAATGTCACCAATTATCAACAAGCCATTAGTATGGTAAAGGAATTATAAGAGTATGCAAAGAATAGAGGTGACTCTATAGCGATGGAATTGTTATCAGACTTGGAATTACATTTTCTAGATTGCAAGTATAAAACGCAAACACGTCAAACTACGTTGTTAGATTTTTTTAGTAGGTATAGTGTATTTACATATTACCTAATAACAAATTTTCCATTATTATTATTATTAAGAGAGGTTTCACTGTACTTGTACTTACGCTAAGTAGAAATTTGATAGAACTATAAGTTTGAATTAAAAAAGAAACAGTAGTAGTTCGTAACAACAATAAAAAAGACAGAAATAGCAATAATAATTTTAAAATCTTCAGTTCCTTAGGAACAAAAGTAAATTACAGGAACGGACTAGGGATTTTAATGAAGATGGTCAATTTACAGAACAAAACGTCGGAAAACCAGTAAGTGTTGTATACCACTGAACGTAGTTTCGGTAATCTGTCATAATTTAAACAAACAAAATCCAGGCCCGTAATTAAAAAAAATAAGTTGATGATGGTGACCTGAAGGCGAAACGTCGCATTAAAGATCTGATGATGCCATCTTGTGGGGAATAAAAAGTGGCAATGAGGAAGTGAAATTTATTTTTGGACATTTCTTCGAACAAAGTCATGGAAAAATAAAAAACGAAACCCAAAATTTTTAATTTTTCCAAACATTTTGAAAACACCTGTATTTATTTTTGATTTTTTTGTGGCATATTATTGAGCCCATAATCACGCAACTTTTCCCCAATTTAACCGACTGCGTATCTCTTACCGTTTCCGAAATTCCAATGGTGAAAGAGAAATTTGTAACACCCTGTATATGACACTTTTAGACTTAAAATTTGCCCAGGAATCATTCCTTAAAAAAATCCTACATATTATTAAGTAACACCCTGCATAGTAGCACCAACCTTTAAAACAATTTTGTTAACCATCATTAGGAACCTGGTGGTATTTGGCTCACATGTACCTTATATATGTACATATTCATCTCATAAAGCTTCTTGTTTTAACCTTGATTTTGTTGTTTATTCGCCGGTGTAACCCACTTTAAGTATTTGCATTATTATGACAAGATTTTAATCAAGTTATTCAATGCATGCATTCCTTGTCATCGCTGTAACTCAAGGCATAGGTGTAGATGATATTTTTTTTAAAAATAATTTTTAAAACATTATTTAAAAATAATAAATGAGGTTTTAGTTTCAAACTTAATTGATTTAAATTTAAAATTTAGTCAACTATAAAATTAAATGACAACAAAATGTAAATACAGTGAAACCCCTCATAACGGACACGTCTGATAAGAGGACATCTCTATTAAGCGGACATTTTTCATAGTCCAGAACTAGGTAAATGAAATTCCATGAAAATCAACCTCTCTTGGGCGGACTCTCCTTTGGGCGGACGCGGACAGGCTGTTTTCATACAAAGAGTGCAAAAACTCTCCTTTAAACGGACAAATTTTTAAAAAAAGTATTTGGGAGACTAATAAGTACGGTGCAACAACCCTCTGAAGACAGACCAGCAACCAATAGCGTATGCGTGGCACCGCGAAAGGACTTCGCCGAATGAAAGTATGTGTGATTCCCTGACAGCAGTACGCCGTTTATTTGTGAGTTGTAAGGTTAAACTCGTAAACAATGGCAGAAAAACTGTGAGTCTGAAAGAGAAAATTGATGTTGTGTAAGTTTTTAATTTGATAACAATGATTTGGGCCAGTTCATTAACACTGATAGCAATGTGCTATTAGAAGATGATAGTGACTCCATTCCTACCGATTATGTAGCCTAAACTGAAACCACATCAATATCTGACCACTCTGATGAAAAAGTTGAATGCATCAAACAAATGTCACCAATTATCAACAAGGCATTAGTATGGTAAAGGAATTACAAGAGTATGCAAAGAATAGAGGTGACTCTATAGCAATGAAATTGTTATCAGACTTGGAATTACATTTTCTATATTGCAAGTTTAAAAAGCAAACAAGTCAAACTACGTTATTAGATTTTTTCAGTAGGACATCCTAACTAAAACTAATGTGTTTTTGTTATGTTTAATAAATGTTTAGTTGTACATACATATAACATAGTAGTAATTTTGCATTTACATATTACCTAATAACAAATTTCCCATAGGCGGACACCTCTATTAGGCGCGCACATTTAGACAGTCCCGTAGGTGTCCGCCTAAGAGAGGGTTCATTGTAGTTATAAATTCGGTTTTTTTTTCAATTAATATTTACAATTCATTAGAAAGAATTGAAAATTCACTACAGGGAATATCTGAACATTATTACTAAAAATTAAAAAAAACTACAAAGAAAATTACTAAAACAATCAATTAAAAAAAAATGTATCTTAAGTTAATTTTAAATATAGACATATTTTTAATGACTTTTATTTTTGCTAGCAAGTCATTATAAATTTCAATAACATTGTAAAACAGTGATAACATTCCAAAGTTACCTTTTATTGACGAAACGTCTGTAATAAATTAATTGGCTTTGTATTATATTCGTATATGTTTCATGTACGGTTTTTAGGGTCATATTTGATTTCTTTCTCTCAAAATCAAAGATTGGATAAACATACATTTTTGAAATTCCTATACTCACTTTGTTTGTACAAATTGATTGTTGGTTCAAGGTACGGTAACTTATGTAAGTATACATTTAAACATTTTATGTTGAAGTTTTTTAAAGGTCCCAAATATATTGCTTCTGTTCATACCAAAAAGAGAGAAAGAATTGTAATTTTTTGTTTACTAAAGCAATATATATATACAGGGTGCCCACTGCCCAAGATAAGGAGGGCCGCGATGGGGATCTTGTTAATGGTATCGGAATCAAAGAAATAATAATATGCCGTACAAAAAGGTTTGGTAAGATTGAGTTATTCAAGAAGAACTGAAAATTAGAATATTTATTTAATTCTTTTTTGACGTCAATATTAAAGTTAGAGCAAATCTGGCAAAACATTCTCATTGCAACTTTTCGTGAACGCTAAGAATACATAACAAATTTTTTTATACGACATTTCGTTTTCCAGCAATCATCATCAACTTCATTTTTTCTAATACGGCCCTAATTTTATAATATCAAATTTTAAGACCTTTTTTTTATTCTAAATTCATGATGTACCACACATTATCGTTCAATTACGTTTCGAGTCTTTTTAATCATCTTCAGGAAATTTTCAGGATACGGACCTGTATTTTCCATAATTTTGTAAAAACAGTTCAATGCAGTAGGTAATTAAATGAATATTTTAAAAATTATTTTATAATAACATAAAACAAGATAATTAACACTAACAATAATTAACAATAACAAAACAGTGAGTATGAACAACAAATAGATACATCTGAAAAAAAAAATATTAATTAAAGTAACAGTAGATTATCATAAATTAATTTTCGGTGGTGGAAATGAGTTCCGTCTGTCTGCAAAATATTCATTAGCATTTGTGGTCTTACGCTTTGAAAGGCTTCAATAATTTTACTAGTCGTCTAAGATCACTGCAACAAGGCGGAAATCATTTCGTACACCTTTTGGAAAATTAATTTCTAATAATCTACTGTTAGTTTTACTTTAATTAATGTTTTTGCCGACGTACCTATTTGCTGTTTATTTTTTCATACTTACTGTTGTTATTGTTAGTAAATTATCTGGTTTTATGATTATTATGTAGTGCATTATTATCAAAGCACTTTAAAAATATTCATTTTACTTTTATTTAATTATTTTCAAAATTATGAAAAATGCAGGTCCGCATCTTGAAAATTTCATGAAGATGATTAAAAAGACTCGAAACGTAATTAAACGATAATATGTGGTACATCATTGAATTTAGAATAAAAAGGGGTCTTAAAATTTAGGGCCGTATTAGAAAAAATAAAGTTGATAATGATTGCTTGAAAACGAAACGTCGTCTAAAAATTATTTGTTATGTTATGTATTCTTCGAGGTCGCTAAAAGTTGATGTGAGAATGTCTGTCAGTTTTCCTCTAACTTTAATATTAACATCAAAAAAAAATTAAATTTAAAATTCAAAATTTCAGAAATTTTCAGAAACTCGAAATATTGTTCGTGCTTTAATTGCGATACTTTTTGCCAATTAAACGAGGTTCTATGTGTTACCATTGACGAGATAGAGGCCCTCATTATCTGGGACACCCTGTATATATATATATATATATACCTAGTGTCAATTTGAAAAGTTCCCACCCTTAATATCTCGTTTCCAGTAAATTTTTTTGGGGGGGTACTTTCATAGAATATTTGCATCCTTCATGGTTTAACCCCCTTGGAAGGGATGTGAAAGGGGGTCAAGTGGGACTTCATTTTAAAGGTCGTTTAAATCTCTTTCCAATTTATAATTTTTTGAATAGTAGTTTCCAAGATATCGAGTTCCGAAAATGGATGTAATTAGAACTTACCTGCACTGAGATTTATGATTTATAGATTAATATTTAAAAAACATTATCGTAGAATGATTAGAGGTTCGTAGGGCATCACTGCCGTGCAATACAAGAACCTAGTGAGTCGTAAAAGTTAATTTTAAGACATTCAATTTAAAAATTGCACAACTTCTTTAATATATAATTTATTGTTCTAAAACTTTATATACAGTAAGCTCTTGTTACATAGTTTCATTTTCCAAAAATCATTGATTTTAGGTTAGATTCAAAGATGTGTTGCAGTTAAAATCACACATGGTCTACGACTTCACTCTCGAAATTATTGTTATAATATTCAGTCATTTAGTGTTCCCTGTAGGAATATCAATAGTAAATATTTAATTGAACTAAATTATTTTCCTTCGCGTTCGTTAAATACAACATGCCAATTAATGCTCGAATATTCAAAAATTCACGTCTTAATTAATAATCTCATCATTTCGTTAATAATGAACCAGTTTTACTAATAATTGTTTTTAACTAATAGACAATAGATTCTAGAGTTTAGCACATAAAATCTAGATGCATGTAAATTTCATAACATTTAAATTTGACATATCTTACATAAAAATTGAATGTTACATCTAATTGTACAGGGTATCGCATAAAAACTAGATTCTTGTAAATTTCCGAAAATTTAAATTTGACATATCTTATACAGGCTATTAATTAAGTATGTGCAGTAATTTTAAGAGACGATTCTTTGGGTGATTCTAAGATGAAAAGTTCATATAAACATGGGTCCGCAAATGCTTCGTTTTCAAGATGCAGGGTGTTAAAATTTTTTTTTTAAATCTGGTTTTCGTAAATATCTTAAATATCCTTTTGTCGATATTGTTGAAATTTGGCAGTTTTATTTATAGCTTACAACTGTCAAGTTAAATGCTGCAATTATTTTCCAAGGCAAACCTTGATTAAAAAACAGAATGTTCATGCATCTCCAGAGACATTCATCAAAGTGGTTTTTATTTTTTTTCTCGAAAACAAAGTAAGATACGAAAAAATGCAAGAGACAAAAGTGTTGTATTTTTAGTTACTTAATCCAAGACAAATATAAAAATTACAAAAAAGCCAGTGGCTTACTTTTTTCCAATAAAATTCATTAAGGTGCCGCGCGGGACGCTACTGGAAATAACAAAATAAATTTATTCTATTTAGGGCTAAATTAGCCCCTTAACACTACAAATAAAATTGACAAATTTCAACAATATCGACAAAGGGATAATTATTTACGAAAACCCGATTTAACAAAATTTTTTTTAACACCCTGTATCTTGAAAACGAAGCATTTGCGGACCCATGTATATTTATATGAACTTTTCATCTTAGAATCACCCAAAGAATCGTCTCTTAAAATTACTGCACATACTTAATTAATACCCTGTATAAGATAGGTCAAATTTAAATTTTCGTAAATTTACAAGAATCTAGTTTTTATGCGCTACCCTGTACAATTAGATGTATCATTTAATCGGATTACCGTCCAGCAGGTGTTCAGCTCTTCATCTCAAATAAACATGACAATTTTAATTCTTATTTAAATTCGATCAAAGAATAAAAATCCAACCTTTACTGCAAGTGTGTGAATATTACCTTAAAAGCGATAACAACAGGCGATTAGGAAAGAAACCCTTTCAAGTTGTTTGAAATTGTTGAAATATTCTGCAAATATTCGCGAGAACTCGCTAATTTTTCGGAATATTTCGGAATTTTTTTAGTCCACATAAATTCTTATTGGGGAAATTTGTCCACCCCAATTTTTTTCACTGTTAAAAAACTGTTATTTCGTTACTAATGACCAATTTTAATAATAGTTATTTCTTATACAAGGGAAAAAGTATTAGATTTTAGCTCGAGGTTGTGTTATGTGACAAAATTCTGAGAGCTAAAATCTAATATTTTTCCCGTGTATAATACACTATTTTTTTCTGTGACGGGAAAAACGACGATTTACATTGAAAAACATATTATTACAATATATTAAAGTATCGATGTAAAATTTGAATTTTTCAACTAGTAGGTTGTTTTACCTATAGCGACAATTGACCTTCGTTGCTAAGGAAACCTGTAAAATAATCAAATATCTGTTAATATAATTCTTCTTAATTACATTTCTGAAACAAAATGGGAAAGGTTGCACGCCCAAGAAAGCTGTTATTCTTACGATTACAGATATTAGTGATTTTTTAAATAATGTTCCCGATTAAGTTTATTTAATGGCCAAGGTTGTTTTATTTGCGATTGCAGGATCTTGTCGAATTTGTGAAATCAGCCAGGTAACATTAGATGATATTGAAGATTCGGGAACGTTATTATTGTGAAAATGCAAACAAAGAATGATGTAAACAGGAGATTTGTAGTTACTGAAAAATATATTACATTTTACCGAATGTATATAGCCCTTCGTCCAACAGCCGCAAATGATCGCTGCCTATTTTATTCATATCACAATGGAAAATGTATTAATCAGGTTGTGGGTAAAAAAAGTAGCTAATTTTCTTCAAGTTGAAAATGTTAACTTACGGGTCATTCATTTCGAAGATCGTCTGCTATACTTTTAGTTGAATCTGGGGGAGACTTGATGACACTACAGAAACATGGCGGTTGGAAGTCATCAACGGTCACTGAAGGGTATGTTGATGAATCCGTACCACACAGGACAGAAATGGCTAATAAAGCGTTTAGAACGTGTGACAGTGCTGAAATAACACCCGATTTGCAACCAGGTGTCCATGGCAGAAAAAAAATACAATTTCAACACCAGAAAATTCGACTATTGTACCGAATAGTAAAAGGAACATGTCATTCATGCAATGCACATTTAATAGTTGTACTTTTGGATATAAAGAAAATGTAACTTTTTGTATAATAAAATATTCTAAAATTAAACCTCTACCTTTACTTATGTGTACATATATCCGGAAAAAAGCAATTCTCATCATTTTTCTCCCGGGGCTGATATTTAAATTTGACATAACTTACATAAAAATTGAATTTAATTTAATTAATTTTTTTAGTTAGAGCTATAAGCTAGGTTAGAAACTGGCCCAAAAATATCGCCACTCGAGGGAACAGAAAAATTATCATTTGTTCTAAGTGTGTTGCAATGTCGAAAAAATGTCTCGTAAGCACGCAAAGCGACATTCTGTTCCTTTCGGCTTCTTCTAAATTAATAACTTAAAATCAGTTCAACATATAAAGACTATAAAACAGAGTCAAATATAAAGAAACCGACGCCGACCGCCTCGTAAAATATATATGTCCGAAGTCACCTTGGCGAATAAAAGTTTCTACATCATACATTCTCTGATGCCTCCAATTATGGATATTCAAGCATTGTCTATTTTCGATTTATGGATTCGAAGAACAACATGAAAGCTTCTTTCGCGTGTTGTTCCTTTTAAAGAATTTATATTTCTCGTTTAGAGTTATGCAGAGCAGTAATTCTCCTTGATCTTCGTCAGATTTATGCTTGGACAGATTCAATCGTAACGCTTTCTCGGGTAAAGTCCCCACAAATAGAATACATTTTTGTATTCATCATATCGAAGATAACGGTCTTTCCGGTTTATTTTTCCTAACATTACCGGCAAGTGCATCTTAGTAATCGGTTCCGATCAGGGCAAGCATTCAAAATGGCACCTGAACTCTTTTTGTTTAAATTAGAACCAATGATATATCCATAAACATTCACAAAATACCATTTATTTACAATCATGCACAGTTCTACAGTTTTAGAAAATGGCAACGCTGTAATAAGGTACGCGTTTAGATAATTTCGATTTAGTATTAGTCATAAATAGTTAATCGTTGAAGGTATTTGTTGCAGAAATTCAAATAATATGAAAAAATCTATATTTTGGCAATATTTACTTAAAATATAGAATCAGCTACACCAACCTAAAATACATAACCTCATTAATCTCACTTACCGACGAAATATTAATCCGGGGTTAGAATAGTCGAATTTCTTACATACCACGCACTGAAGAACCATTGTAGATATCTAATAAATAGCCCTAAATAGTTCTAGTTCTAGTTCGAAAAAACACTAAAAATTAATTCAAAAATACAATAGATGACAATCGCAGTAGACAATGAACACAAACAATAGTGCACTCGAACTGAATGAAAGACCTAAACATCAGGGTTACACACGTACGAATCATAGTATAATCGATAGCACGTGCGTACAGCGTTGCCACGGTGGTTTCCCTAAAACATTGGAATTTGAAAGTTGGGAAACTATAAATAACTTTACGAGTAGAAAATTTAAAAAATACACACATATTTAGTACAATATTTTTGCATCGTGCCGATAAAAAACTAGCACAGCAAAATTTCTTATTTTCTCCTTCACTATTAGGAATTATTTACTTTCGAGTATGGTACCAGAAAAATGTCATATACAAATTTTACATGTCAACATAGATTGTCACTTTATCATTAACTTGTCAAGCACATTTTGCTTATATGCCACAATTAACCATCAGGCAAAATGTTATTATCTACAGTCGGTTGCGAGATGGTGCTTTTATTAGGGATATTGCAGGCGAACTGGGAGTAAAAAGAAATACCGAGTTGTTAGCAAAACAAAAAAAAAGGAAGGCATGGAACTATTATTAGGAGCAGTTTCAGGTTCCCCTAGAACAATTCCTAAAGATGAAAATGAAAGAATACTAATTATCAAGAAGTAATAAACATGAATGTTCATTGACTACATATTAAAAAAAAATTGTTGTTACGACAAATTTTGTGTTTATATATTTTTTTAAGTTCTGTTAAATTTCTTTTATTATTCAGTTTTATTTTAATTTTTTGGCGACATTAAATATACCTACTTTAAATAATGCATTTGACTTTTTCTTAATAAAAAACGCGTAATACATTTAGTTCCTCCATATAAACTTTCGTTCAACTTTATAAAACAAGTAACATATTTTGATGCCACCTCGTGTCGCAAAATACAAACCTTAATGTATGTGTGTTTATGTAACCTAGGTTACTTTCGAAAAGTTAGGTATTTTCATCTTTACAGCAGTCGAGCAACTTTTATAGTCTATGAGATATGTATTTCCGTTCCCAGTTTTAAGATTTTGCTGTCCTAGTTTTTTATCGGCACGATGGTACACATGACAAATGCATTCAATATAATTAATATTATACTTTTCGGTTTCAAACGCACGCGGTAGATTTAGGAACCTCGGTACATCATTGATTACTGTTTAAAACTTTGTATGATTCTGACAGAATAAAAAAAATGCTGTCTATTTATTAAATAAATGTTTTTGATTATATCATATGTATACCCAAACGACAAAATTACTTTTTTGATTTTTTCATTGGAACTAATCCTCATCGACTGACAGCTATGGACGTATTTTCTATCTTGTATTTTTATTAGAGGATGGTGTTATCTATGATATTTCTTAGCGACAGAGATATAGCTAAGTTATTGTTTTGGATAAAAAAATTACCGGTTGTCCCAAGAACACCAAACGTATTGTATTTTTTTAAATAGAATAACCTATATATTATTTCATTTTCGGTTCTTCGAGGTTTACCATACTTTTTGAAATATTTCATATTTTGTGAAAATATAGTAACAATTTTAATGTTTAAATTCCCAACATATATTGTCTTGTTTCGAACCAAATTTACACTGGAGTCTACTAACTGATTAAGATTTATGTCACACTTATGAAAAATGTTCCAACTTATACAAGGTGTCCAAAAAGTCCGACTAAATAATTACAAGTTTGAAATGGTAATAACTTGTTTAATTTAAATGTAATATCCTGTATTTTATGTCAGCAAATTTACAATTTAATTATCTATCGGAAAGTAGTAGGCTTTAATATAGCTAATCGTACATGTTTTCATGAAAAATGCAAATATTCATAATGCAGACTGATTTTAATACTAATAAAGTCAGGTACATATTGTAGTTGTAGCTAATTTTTTCTTCTACTCCTATATTAGTATGAACCTACTTACGCACTGTCTACTGTTAAGTAATGACTGTTACGTTATATATATTACGTAACATTTCCACAAATCACATTACCCGTGATATGCCAAAACCGTTAATGTTTCCAATAGATTTTATGATAAGTCGGCTGTGAATTCCATCGGGTCGCCTTGACAACGTAAATGTCCAATACTTTGGATATTTTTGGGTAAAGAATTGTTTTTTTTTGGCTTTGGTTTTGGCAGGTCACAGGAAACTTCATTGCAAGCTACTTCAGTTTGCAGAGAGTATTGTTGAAAGAAATATTAAAGCCTAATTATGTATTAAAATTAATAAATATGATTGTAGGTAAAGTATGGTAGACAATTCGAGTTGTAATGCAATTACAAACCCATGTGATTATTTTTTTCATTCATGCGTAATATGCTATTTATAACACTTATTACGTAATGAACTATTATAGTACGTAATTGAAGCGCAAATATTATAATTAGTGCTGCGAATAATATATTGTTTTGCACATGTATATATACATATAGTTCATAGTATAGCATATTCTAGCTACCCAAATAAGGATATTCTTGATTATACCACTAATAAAAACCGTCTAACCAGATAGTAGCTACATTTCCGTACTTCTTTGAAAGTGCTCGGCTGACGTTGCCCTCTTAATTCCGCCCAGAGCGGCGAATAGCAGAAATACACGACGAACCACTGCCGCCCATCCATATATGGTTAAGCTTAGTACTCCTAGAACTTCATTATTTAAGAATTCTTTCATCTTGAGGACTTCATCCTTATGGAACGACCTTCCCGAGGTGGTTTTTCCCAATAAAGATAACCTCCAACGATTCGAAACCAACGTGAATCGCTTTACTCGCACACGCACCACGCGCAGAGGGCCCTAAAGGATTTTTCCTATAGTGCTTGTGTTTGATCATAAAAAAAAAATCCAGATATCGATACAAGTTATTGATAAATTCAGCCCTCATCCCTCAAAGTAAAGTCACACGGAACGAAGAACTTAGTTAACTTCACTATAAAAATAGTAAAACTAACCATAATTTTAAAGAAAATTTGTAGTAAAAATTACCAAAATATTTAGTAAACCATTTATATTTTTGTCAAATTTTCTTCGGCGATAGATGATACGCTTCCTCGTAAGCTCCCGGCCTCTTCTCCTTAAGAAGATCGAGTTCTGCTGCATCTGAGTTAAGCTTTTTATAAAAAAGCCTTTTACAATACTGTATTTAATCTTGGTAATTTTTACAACAAAAAATACTTTAAGTACAATAATACTCGTCAGTAAAATGTATCATACATTTAAAAATATTTACCTGCTGGAGTTATAAATAAATTATTTTCACTTACATATTTTATAGGAAATTTTACTACAGTCTTTTTTCCGTCCAAGGTGCCCAACTGGCTATTTTGTTCTTACCACCTATTTTAAATCTTATTAAAAATAGATTCAGAATTGTCAATACATTTTGAAAATGTGATAAAACTTTTATAGTATACAGGGTGTTATGTAAATGACGTATTATATTTAAATGGGTGGCTCCTTGGGTGTCCTAGAGGAGCGCTACATTTTTTTTTTCAAATCGACCGTTTTACAAGTGGGGTCCAGCCCCATAAACCCACCCCTCATCCGGCATTTGTTCGGGTTTGTTCGCCTTGTCATGTCACCCTGTGGTGGCATATCAAAAAACTGGTGTTACGTGCAATGTTGCCAAACTTTGTAAAATTGTGAAACTTTAGTTTCTTATAAAAATAAATATTTAGCTTACTTAGAAAGTAAATCCAGGACTCGATTAAGGAATCCAGGGCACCGCCTTCAGTTCTTTTTTCTATGGGAAAAAACATTATGCTCATCACGTGCCCTGATGATAGTGTGGGAGTGCATAATAAGCTTATCACTAAACCCCAGTCGGCCTCTTATTTCCAATTTCGGAATAACCGTCATATCGTCGAGAGAAAAAAACACAGTGAAACAGAACAAATTGCACTAAAACTTAAAGAAACACACAGACACCCACGAGTTTCAAATCAGTTTTTTTGAAGATATGCACCTATTATCAGATTACAGAAAAGCACTAAACACTAACCCATAATTACACTTTACAATAAATAACACTATCGCACACATAGTTATTTCGCAATTCAGAAATAATAAAAACGCTAATTTTTATGGGCCATTAACCCTTTACTAAAGATAAAATGAAACAATTATGTGACATTAACCCTTTGAAATAAATTTAATGGACACGACCAACGTAGGTGCTTTCTTTCTCCGAAAACTGCTAGCGCGGTTGCCATTTCCGAGACTGTAATTATACAGGAAAGTAATATTATAGAAGGAAATTCGGCAATTTCTTATAAAACATCGAAAGTGGCAACGCTGTATTTTTAGATAGACAACACGTGACACGTGAAGACAGGAACAGGCAAAAGAACAGTCCGTCAGGTTAGCCCGATTGTCCAAAATCAGCTGTTTAAAGAAGTAGGGGAATTTGCATATGCGTTACCGGTTTCCTACTGTTTTTACAGAGTTTCGAGCCGATTTGTGAAATTGTGTGTTAATACTGAAACCCGAGTTTAAATTATTAGTTATTTGTGTATAGTGGTTGTGTAAATACTTAAGAGTGTATATTAACACAGATAAATAAAGAGTTTGTTCAAATGCCAAGTAGTTGCTGCATTAATGGATGCAAGTTAAATTATAATGATAGCGAAAATATTTCCGCGTTTTCCTTCCCAAAAAAAAGCAGCTAACTGCGAATTGTGGAAGAAAAAGATTCCCAGAGAGAATTTTACTGACGAAAAACACCAGAGTCTGCATAAAACAATTTGAGGAAAGATTTTTAGTAAGAGAATTGAAGGCAACCCGACCGGACGGTAGGACTTTGTTACATTATTTATATCTATAACAACAAGTCTTGTTTTTAATTTTTATTGAGCTATAAACATAGATTAGATAATTTTGGATGCCTCTAAAACAAATAAGAGTATTTTACAGAGAAATAAAGCATAAAATAAATTTTGTTGACGCTAACTTGCAGGTTAGGTCATAGAAATATTAATACATTTTCTTTAGCGTTAAACTCATTTTTACATTTAAAGCCAAATATGTTTGAATGAGTTTGACTGTAATAAACCATTTTTTTCTTCTAAAGAGTAAAGTGGCATTTCAGTTGTTCAGATCCGGCGGGTGTCGTTCGAACTGAACAAGTGAGAACATACCTGACCATTATAAACTCCGCGGCGGTTTGTTCGAGTCAATTCAAGTTTATAAATCAGAGATTGTTTCCCAGTGAACTGAACTGAACGTAAAAGTTTATAGTAATGTACCCTGGAAAATAAACAACTTGGAATCTGTCAAACGGTTAGACTTTATAAAGAGTTTACCTTGAAGATATACACTGTTCAAGATTGTGACATTTTCCGATATATGTTGCTTTCTTTACCTTCCTGGCAGGGGCACCACGTGGTCATTTTTCGTTTGACATAAGGTCATGTACAGGGTATATTAAATTAAAGCGCCATTTTTGGATATTTTTCTTCAATTTATTTTCATCTCAGGAATTGCCGGTTTAAATATAATACGTCATTTCCATAACACCCTGTATATCATTTTTAATAACTAGTATTTTACAGCTACTGCTGGTACCGGTGGCAGAAATTATGTTACTTTGTAACGTTAATCTGGTAGGTCGCACAACGTAAAGCACCGTGGATACGAAATAAATCCATTCCAATCCATCCATCCAATAACCTACATTGCCGACGCCAATGAGGCTTGTTGGAATAACGGCCCTGTTATTGTTATATTATGTTGATTTTCATCAGTTCCACTTCTTTGAATTTACAGGCGCCTTATCTTCGCCAGACTCTAAAATATGCTGCAGGAATACAATAATCGTTGAATATAAACTTGCATATCGCTGGTTAAAAAGTAGCGTAGGTAAATGTAAAGGTATATTTTAATTCCATTAAATTATGTACTGTTTTGAAAAAATTGTTGAAAAAAAAAACAAAACATAATTATGTATCCTTACTTTCTAAATGGAGTTTTAATCATGTCGTTGTTCTCCCAAGTGATTTAAAACATGTTTTATTATATTCTTTTGGAATTCATTTGAAGGTACCTAGTTCTTACAGGTGCGATTTACTTACAAATTGCGAATACGCATCCGAAAACTTTACCTCTGTCGTGTATTTCATATATATTCGGATTTTGTTGCTGTTCTAGTATCAAATTAATTTAGAAGAAGAGTGATAGATTACACAGCCCAACAAAAAAAAATTATTTTCTTGGTGCCGACGAAAAAACACTTAGCTTTTCTTCGTATCAGCTCTAGCTTTTGAGACAGAGCCTACTCATAATAAATTGTAATATTAATACATTTGACAATTATAATGGTTATAAATTTTATCAAAAATTGAACTAATTCCAAGACTAATGCCTTTTTAATTATACCTATTTATTTATAAATCACTGGAAATACCTAATCTTATATTGACAACAGGCCATATAATTATTACAGATAAGAAATAATTTTTCCTTGACTTTTTTTGCACCTGCAGATTTCTTCTTTTCATATTTGCAATTAGCACAAAATATACATTAGAATGCAATAAATGAGAATGCAATTGTATACCGTAAGCATCATAAATTAATTCGTTAATTTGGCTTGTGTCCTATGGTATTAGTACCTATATAATCCCCATATGCTGAATATTGCCTGTGTGCATTTGCAAAATTTAGTAGAAGAATGGTGCGTGTTTTGAATACTTGTCCAGTAAATTTCCTGCGCTCAGCAAGGAGAAATTAAATGCCGAAATATTTGATGGACCTCAGATCAGAGAGCTCATAAAAGAATCGATGACCGAAACTGAATTTAATACATGTTTTTTGTTAAAGTTGTGCAAAAGTTTCCCGGAAACAATAAATCGGAAAATTACCGAGAGATAGTGGAAGATATACTCAACAACTTTAACTAACATGGGTGTAATAAGATTCATTATGCCCACAGCCACTTGGAACGATTCCCAGAGAATCTTGACGACCTTAGTGAAGAACAGTGGGAACGATTCCACCTGGATAAAAAAAACTATGGAAGAGATATCAGGATAGATGGGACATTCACATGATGGCCGATTACTGCTGGAGTCGTCAACGAGACTATTTTTTTTAATCTCATGTGAGAAAATCTTATAAAAGGAAGTTTTTGGCTGATGCAAATTAGCTCATTTTTATTTATTAGTTTAAGTTAATTTAAATTAATAACTTAAGTTAATATTGTTAATGTTATTGACAGATGATTTTTGAATTCGTTGCGGTGTACAATAAACATTTTTCTTCCATTCCTGAGTTGTTTTTTTGGTGGTAGCAGTAATACATATATAATTATGCTATATAAAATACCCTTAATCTCGAAAATATAGCGTATGGCCCTTGTTTTTGAAAACGATCTGATGGAGCAAATCTGAGGTTATTTTTAGGTTTAGTAGACCCAAATTACCTAGAAACAGTAACCAAATTGGCAGCACCAAATTATGTGTCGACCAGTGTTATCTATAAATAAGTAGAAATTAAATAATAAAATTTTTTAAAATTCCTTAAATGAAAGAGAAAATCTTTTTTTTTTGTGATATATTTAAAAAAACTCATCCTGTACATAAAAGTATCTACCTGTTCACCACAACATAAATAATAATGTATCTGAATAAAAATTAGATTTTGTCATTTTGCATATACAGGGTGTCCTGTAAGTAAGTCTAATCTATCGGAAGCATACAGAGGTGGTCAAAATACACCTAATTTGTCATAACGGAGATACAAATGCCCCAAGGGGTACCCAGCGATTTACTTTGGCTCTAACCCTTGGACATACCTGTATAATTTAATGAAATTTTAATATCTTATAGAAGCTATAGAGTAATTTATTGTTTGTTTATTTTTTAAAATTATTTGCCGAACTTTAGAATTTTAAGACACAATGCTAAATTTTATTTTTAACTGTTTGTGTTTAATAGTGAATGTCTCATATAAATACCGCCAGCTTTATCGCACTAAATTAAGAGTCCCTTTTTAAAGGGGAATGACTAAAGTATTTAAAATAGTATATTCATATGCAAGTTTCATAAGACATTATCTTAGAGCACGCGTTTAAACTAGCTAAACAAGTGCTCTAATTGTCTTATGAACCGTGTATTTTATAATACTTTTTCTATTTGGGTCTTTAAAGTCTGAAAAACTTTAAAAAAATATAGCAGATTTTTTTCATTTGAATTAATATTTTCTTTTTGGGTTTGCAATACTTATACAATTTAATAAAATGTTAATGTTAAGTATCAAATATGCCATGAAAGAAACAATTGAACACAACACAGCTTCATCCCATAATTAAAAATAAATATATTATTAAAGTTAATAAAAATGAGTCAGGAAGAAAGTTGTACTCCGTCAAAAATACGAGAAATTGCAGAAAATAATCTAGAAAAACTTTTAAAAAGAATATGCAAAACCTTGAGTTATGGTGCGAGCGGAACAAAGTTCAAAATATTGAACAAAATAATAGATAATACTATTGAACAAAATATTGTGTCGACACAGAATCTGACAGGAATAACAGTCAATGCCCAGGAAATGTCTACAGTAACTATAAATATAAAGTAATATGTATATGTATAATACTATATTGAATTAAAAATAAAAATAGTTTTATTGAATAAAACTTCAGAAATAGAGCATAAACTGGAAGATATTTCTATCATTTTATGTTATGTTGTTTTATAGTTGTGACTAGAAATTAGTTGACGGACACCGTCAGCATGTCATATATTTCTATATATATACAGGGTCCGCAAACGAAGCGTGGACGGAAGATTAAATCGTCATCGAAGAACTTATCAACAATACTGAAACAGCTTGAGATATTGAATTAAAAGCGGCATGTTTTAAAAATATTTTACATTATACAGGGTGGCCCAAAAAAGTGTGACAGCATAAAGTTATATTTTTTTAAATGGGACACCCAGTATTTTATTGCATATTTAGGTTCGTATTACTATCGTTTATAAGTGCCTTATTTAATTTGGTTTTGTAGTTTCGGAGAAATAAATTAAAAACTAAAAAAAAAAGTCTTGCAGTCCTGAATAAAAAAATCAAAAAAAACAATCCAGAACTTTTTTTTTTAACCTGGCATTGAGTGAAATTTATGACAAGAGGTCTAGAGATACTATGAATGTAATTGCGTTTATTTATTTTATACAGGGTGTTCATAATAAGCTTTCAAAAACCCCATATTTTAAAATAATTTTTCTCAAGTTTTTCAAATGGAACACCCTGTATATTATTTGGCTATTTGACGTAGAATTCGTAGACAATTTTTTTTTGTAATACAAGCATATAAGTTATATCCAGCCGTTTTCGAAATAATTATAAATATCATAAATTATGTTGTTTAAATAGAGTTTTTATTGGGAAATTTTGTTATAGGCGACTAGACTAATAATTGTAAACTAAAGTAAATGTTCAAAATAGCATCCTTTTACTTAATTTAATGATTTTCCTCTACTGCCAATAGAACTCTTAATTCATTTTCTTCATTAATAACGGGTTTATTGATTATTATCCTTTTTGTGTACGCAGTGCTTCCTGTTGCTACAAATTTTTGCAACAACTTCTCGAAGGTTTTTGCTATCGGCTTTCTCTCAATATCTGGATATCTTTCAGCATACACTCGGCTCGCGAGAAGGCAATTTCTTGCACATTCATCCAGTATAAAAATCATATTTACCATTTCTAAAATTCGACATTTTGTGTAAGTTAGTACTTAATTTCGACGACTGAACAAATGTAAATAATTTTATTTAACTGTCATAGTGACAATCTAAACAAAAAGAAATTATGGCAACTCGATTAAGAATAAAAAATAAAATTAAATAATAAAAGTAGCAAAAATGTATGCTTTTAGAATTTATATCGAAATAACTAAAATACGGTAAACTCTAAGAGTAAAAGGAAGCTATTTTGAACTTTTACTTTAGTTTACAATTATTAGTCTAGCCGCCTATAACAAAATTTCCCAATAAAAACTCTATTTAAACAACATAATTTATGATATTTATAATTATTTCGAAAACGGCTGGATATAACTTATATGCTTGTATTACAAAAAAAAATTGTCTATGAATTCTACGTCAAATAGCCAAATAATATACAGGGTGTTTGAAAAACTTGAGAAAAATTATTTTAAAATGTGGTGTTTTTGAAAGCTTATTATGAACACCCTGTATAAAATAAATAAACGCAATTACATTCATGTATCTCTAGACCTCTTGTCATAAATTTCACTCAATGCCGAGGTTAAAAAAATAGTTCTGGATTGTTTTTTTTGATTTTTTAATTCAGGACTGCAAAACTTTTTTTTTTAGTTTTTAATTTATTTCTCCGAAACTACAAAACCAAATTAAATAAAATTTGAGGCACTTATAAACGATAGTAATACGAACCTAAATATGCAATAAAATACTGGGTGTCCCATTTAAAAAAATATAATTTTATGCTGTCACACATTTTTGGGCCACCCTGTATAATGTAAAATATTTTTAAAACATGCCGCTTTTAATCCAATATCTCAAGCTGTTTCAGTATTGTTGATAAGTTCTTCGATAACGATTTAATCTTCCGTCCACGCTTCGTTTGCGGACCCTGTATATATAGGTATTTTAGATAAATATCTACTAAAAACGATCTATTTGCAAGGTTAAAGGTTAGTATTTTAAAGATTTATATAAAAAAATTTTGTCGAATCCATAATGCCTAGAAAACTAATTTCAGCCAAATCGAAGAAGACCCTAAAATTTGAACCATACTTTACTTGTTGCCAACATAAAAAAAATTAAATTTTAGTTCCATAAAGTGGCAGGTTATTTAGTTTTTTTGCATTTCATAATGTAGCCATTATGAAACCCAAATAGAAAAAAAATCAGTTTTCAGCATTGTGAAATAACACCGGTCTTGGCCCCATCGAGTGTGGTGGCCAGTCCGATCCTGACTTCCCTGCCGATGTAAAACATCTACTGTAGTATGATTTAATGACTCTGGCTTCTATAAAATATTAAAATTTCATTAAATTATACCTGTTGGTTCAAAAGTTGGAGCCAAAAAAGTTAATTGATAGGTACCCCCTTGGGGCTCTGTATCTTACCGGACACCCTGTATAAACCGATCGTTAATTTAAGAAAAATATACAACTAGTACCCCTGAATTTTTAGCACCCTTTACATAAAACTTGGAACGCCACTGCCTACAAACAAAAAGTGGATTACAAGCCTTAGGAATTTCTGTACTAAACTAAAATAGAATTGAGTGTTTTCATATAAATCAATTTTTAGATCTAAAATATACGTGGGTATAAATGTGTGACTTCAAAATTTTCACGGAAGAGCCGCGTTACAATTATAGAACTCTGAAATTTCTTTAAACCCACAACGCAATTTAACGAAATTAAAGCGATTTTAAATTCTGCATCGAATGACCTAAAAATATACAGGGGCAGGAGAAAAATAAAGTGCTTAAAAATTTGAAAAGTTTGACACTAAATTTTGGACACCCTGTGTAATCCGTATCAATCAAACTTGGATTAAGAGACTGTCGGACATTATTTAACAAATATCTTGTATAATTTTATTAATGAGGGACTAGTTTTATTAGTTTTTAAAGTAAGTGGTACAAAACTGATTTTTTTAGATTTAATTTCTTTATGCTAACATCACTGAATCCCAAATTTGCAATCAGAGCCATCTAAGTTGCATCAATTTAATTAAAAAATATGCCGCTTTTTGGCAGGTTAGGAAGATATGAGAGTCATCAGCTCATGAATATTTCTTTTCGTGAAGTTTTAACCGTTAATAATAAAGTTTTTTAGTTAATTTATTGATATTTAGATTGTTTGACATGTCGATTGGGGTCTCAACAAGTTTCAGGAAGATCTGTGACAAAAATTTGAAAATTGTTCATATTTGAAATTGTTATCATTATTCTTATAACATTATATTTTTTAACGCAATTTTTTTATAGCGTTTTCCGATCCTTTAACTTTACGAATCCAGTTTTAGATTAGAAATAAGTATATTTGGCTAAACATTCACACAAAATAGTGCCTGCTTGGCAACCTGTGATTAAGCGCAGCTCTTAAGCGAAAGTAGAAAGGGACATTAATATGACCAAAATTGAAAAATCATCAATAATTAATTAATCATGTAGCTTTTTTTTTTCGTGTTGAAAAAAATACATCTTGTAAAAAGTAATTTTTTAAACCTCGATAAAAAATAATTACCTACCTTCAAACATAAAATGCAATTACTGAAGAATTTCCTATTTTTATTACAATTATTTAAAATAATAATAGCACGCCTATGACTAGACCTTGTTTTAAACGATATTGCTTCCCTCTTACCGATACGTCGGAGACCCAGATCCACTTGTCGATCTGTACATTGAAGCGGTTCCCGTTGGAACACCCTGTACGTCAAATCCATTCTTAAGGGCTAAATTGTGGACCAAATCCGACCAAAATTTCTTAATTTGCCTTAAGAAAATGGACGGATTTTGTATGGTCGGGTCCCCTTAACTTTAAACATAATCTAAATGTTTATGCATAGTTAAAATTACAAATTAAAGCACATATTACAACATTTTCGTTATCCTTATTTACTAAAATCTTCTGTACGCCATTTAACTGCAGTGACTGGTTTACGAACATCTATTATAAAAGCAATTAATTTGAGTCCAGACTTTCTTGCAAGACGCAATGTATGTTAATTCCGATACAAATTATTATTGTGCTGAAAATTTATCATCCGCAAGCAATGCGCAACTTTGTTGCATGATAATATTCGGGTATGCCATTAATATAAATTGTTTATCCTGTCTCTCACTTCCTAAAATGGTATAACTTTATATGAATTATGCCATTTGGTCATTTATTAAGGCTGTCGGTCTTTCTTGAAAACGGCGGCAGTTAATGAAATTGAATCTGACACACTTTACAATTTTGTGTAATTTCCTAATAAATCCTCAACTTATCGTCGCCTTAAACTCAGTGTGTGTTCTATTAATTATTTTTTAGGCAGCTAGAATGACTTTTAGGTAAAGTTTGTTTCACGAAAAATGGATATAACTTAATGACTTCTGTAAAAGTACCTGTGTACCTGTGGCGATTTGTTATTATTATGTGGAAAGGACAAGATTGTAATAATTATAATTAAATATAGGCACATCAGGTAGGTTAGGATGCTTAATTTATATTTAAATATTTTTTTGTGGTAAAATTTGTTAGTTTTTATTTCTTGCTGGAAGAGTTTAGTTGTATTACCGATATTATTTTACCAAACGTATAAAAAAACAGTATGTGGCGTCAATGGAAAAACATTGATGGTGCTTCTTGTAGTGTTGCAGTGAAGAAAATGCATTTATCTGTCGATGCTAGGGAAATTGTAAAAAGAGTATATACTTCTTTACTCAACAGAGGACTCTTATGTTAGTGGTGCTGCGACTGAAACGTCTGATTTGACTAAGATACCTCTGACTACAGTGAAAAGAATCACGTCAAATGCCATTAAATCTAGAAAGAAGCGTAAAAATGCCGGTTTCACCAAATGTTTCGACGAAAGCGACAAGGACTTGATAAGGCGAAAAATCTACACCATGTACGAAGAGTAACGCGTACCTACATTAGATTCTCTGAAGCAACGGCTCACCAATGATGAAACCCGAAAATTTTATATTATAAATTTAATACGAAAATGCTTCAATGATATTCCCCCAGGTAGTTGGAAAAATTTAGTCCGTCACGTAATAACTGTAGAAAATTCGTATATTAGTCTGGATCGTATAATTAATCCAATTATAATTAATTGATTAATGATGAGGATAGCGATAGCGAAACAGAACTATCTATAGAATGACATTATAAATGTAAATAAATATGACTATATTTAAAAAAGATGTTATTTCATTTGATTACATTAATATAATCATATCATTACTTGTTTTCCTTAGTCCGTCCCTTCATACTTCACTTGTTTATTGCCAAGCTCTTGTCGACACAATGGGACCGACCCAGGAAATCATTAAGTCGTATCTAAATTTCGTGAAACGTACTTTAGCTTGGTATTAGTTAGAGAGACGGTGACAAAGGGAGTCAGTGGAGTGGAATATCAGTAATTTGGTTTCTCGTGGAGTTTAGGTCCCCCTCTACAACTTTTATATCTGATGAAATGCCGTAGAGCGTTGCTGAGAGGCGCTGTACCGCTTTAGATAGGAAATTCTCAATAAATTCAAAATTATATCGAGCCATGTCTGAAAATGAATTTACAGCATCTGCGTGACCCCCAAAGTCACGGGAAACACATTTCCTGACAAGTCAACCCTTGCATATACTGTTCCGAGCGTGTCCAAAAAAATTAATGGAAAAATTATAAAGTCTCAAGTGACATGGGTCCAAGTGGGCTTAATCGATTTGTATGCCCATGGAGATGAGTCGTAAATAATTTTCTGATAAAAAGAATATTGCGAAAGTGCGGTATTTTTTCTGAAAATTTCTGGTTTATTCTGCTATATTTTCTAAAATATTCCCTTCTAGGTTTATCTGATTCCCTCATCTTTTCCGAACATTTTGATATACAGTGAGTCCCAGAAGATATGTCTAAATTCATTTAAAATTCAGCGGTAAGTTTTTTCAAAAAACGCTCGTACCCGTCGATTTTGATTTTTTAATTTTTGTTTTTTGTGGTAATTTCATGTATACAGGGTAGCTCAAAAGTAAGTTACGACCATCAACTTCATTTTTTCAAATGAAAACATATATTTTTTATTTCATTTTTGAATTTTGCATTGAATTCTAAGCATGTTTCATGTATCATGTCCTATACATAAACTCAACAGTTATTGAAATAATTAGGATTGAACATATCATTTAGGGAATCCAACGATCTATCAAATCTTCTGACAATATGGCATTTTGGGCTCCATAATAAGTAAGAGTGTCACTGTCACCGTTTATTTCCATAGAAACTGTATGACAATTTTATTTCAAATAAGTATAATTATTGTCAAGCGTAGTTTCAAAGTTGCGGTTTTCACAATAATGGTGAAGTTAACGGAACGGGAAAAAATTCTATGCATGGTTGGGTTTGGTGATAAAACACGTACTCAAATAGAAACAGCCCAATTATTTAATGAAATCCATCCTGATCGTCCTCCCATATGTCAAAAGATGGTGAGTAGAATAGAGGCTAAGTTTAGAGAATTCGGTCATGTTAGAGATTTGCCTAAATCTGGTCGTCCTACTCGAGATGAAAATGAACAACTTGACGTTTTGCCTTCCTTGGAAGAAAATCCATGTACTCCCCTGTCGCACATTGGGGCCGATTTACACATGCCGAAATATGTTGTTCACCGAGTAGTTCAAAAGCACAAATATCACCCATACAAAGTTATTCCAGTGCATGAGTTATTTGAAGATGATTTCGATAGGCGAAGTGAGTTTTGCGGACGCATGCAAAATATGTGCAATCTAGATATTAATTTAGTAAAAAATATTATTTTTTCGGATGAAGCTACGTTCTATTTGAATGGTAATGTGAACAGACAAAATTGTCGATATTCGGCAACAGAAAATCCGCATTGGATGATAGAGGTTCACACACTAAGAAAATAAATGTTTGGTGTGGAATCGTACGCGAAAGAGTAATTGGTCCATTTTTCTTTGAACAGTCTTTAACTGGACAAGTATATCTCGAATTTCTCCAACTAGAATTAATTCCAGCATTAGTGGCTTTATTTCCGAATCCATTGGATCCAGACTCCCCTGACGAAGAACTGATATTCCAACAAGATGGTGCTCCTCCGCACTATGCGGCCACTGTGCGCACATTTTTGGATGAAACCTTTCCCAATCGGTGGATTGGAAGGAGAGGACCTATCGAATGGCCTGCTAGGTCGCCAGACCTAACTCCGCTGGACTTTTTTTTGTGGGGTTACCTCAAATCAAAAGTATTTGTTAACAGGCCAAACAATATGCAGGAGTTGAAAGAAAGGATCCGAAGAGAAGTGCGTGTCATAACTCCGGAAATGGTTGGAAACGTGCAAAGAGAGTTTATTGATCGTCTTCGATATTGTCAAGCCGTAAATGGCGCACATTTTCAACATTTAATTTGATTTTGTTGTGTTTTTTTTTAATAAACAGGTCTTACTTATAGATATGTTCAATCCTAATTTTTTCAATAACTGTTGAGTTTATGTATAGGACATGGTACATGAAACATGCTTAGAATTCAATGCAAAATTCAAAAATGAAATAAAAAATATATGTTTTCATTTGAAAAAATGAAGTTGATGGTCGTAACTTATTTTTGAGCTACCCTGTATACATGAAATTACCACAAAAAACAAAAATTAAAAAATTAAAATCGACGGGTAC
The DNA here is from genome assembly GCA_963991005.1 of Barypeithes pellucidus. Taxonomy (NCBI): domain Eukaryota; kingdom Metazoa; phylum Arthropoda; class Insecta; order Coleoptera; family Curculionidae; genus Barypeithes; species Barypeithes pellucidus. Next base: position 28,464,128 of record OZ022556.1, read on the forward strand.
GAGCGTTTTTTGAAAAAACTTACCGCTGAATTTTAAATGAATTTAGACATTTCTTCTGGGATTCACTGTATATAAAGTTACCAGAAACATGTTCTATCTTGGAGAAAATTAAGAGAATTCGTAACGGTGATAGCAAAATTTCAAAACTTCGCTCGAAATGCATGAAAGGCGTGGTTTTTACCGTAATTAGTGAAAAGTCTTCTTCTTCTTCAAGTGCCATCTCCTCTTAGAAGGTTGGCTATCATCATAGCTATTCTAACTTTTGATGCTGCAGCTCTAAACAACTCAACGGAACTACAGTGGTACCATTCCCTTAGGTTATTTAGCCAGGAAATGCGTCTTCTTCCTCTACTTCTTTTTCCCTGTATCTTCCCCTGCATAATATTCTGCAACAATATATATTTTTCTCCCCTCATCACGTGGCCCAGGTATTGCAACTTTCTTATTTTAATTGTGTTTAATATTTCCTTTTCCTTTCTCATTCTTCCTAGCACCTCCTCATTTGTTACCATGTCTACCCAACTTATTCTTAAGATCCTTCTATATGACCACATCTCAAATGCTTCCAGTCGATCACTTATATTTTTCTTTAACGTCCAGGATTCCATCCCATATAGCAACACGGAGAAAACATAGCAATTCAATATTCTGGCTCTGAGGCGTAAATTAAGATCTCTATTGCATAACACATTTCTCATTCTGTTAAATATGGTTCTGGCTTGTCCAATTCTTGATTTGATCTCTTCAGTATAGCCATTACCCTCATTGACCGTTGTTCCTAAGTATTTGTATTTACTGACTTTCTCCACTAGTTCTCCGTTGATCCATAAGTTCTCCTGTTGTTGAACTGATTTTGTAATGGTCATAAATTTGGTCTTTTTGATATTTAAGGTAAGCCCGCTCTCCTCGCTGCTCGTCACTATTTGATCAACCAGGCCCTGTAAGTCTTCTATTGTTTCAGCAATAAGTATGGTGTCGTCTGCATACCGGATGTTATTAATGGGTATTCCATTAACCTTTACTCCCGTTGTTGTTTCTTCCAGTGCTCTCTGAATGATTTCTTCCGAATAAAGATTAAACAATAGCGGCGATAGTACACATCCTTGCCTTACACCCCGTTGGATTTCTATTTCTTCTGAGAGTTCATTGTCCACTTTGACATTAGCCGTCTGATTGTAGTATAGATTATTTATTATTCTAATATCCTTCATGTCTATATTTTTACTCTTAAGCAATTGAATAAGGAGGTTATGGCGTACTTTATCGAATGCTTTGTTGTAGTCAAGGAAACAAACATACATCGGTTGATTGATGTCCATGCATCTCTGAGTCAACACATTAAAGGCAAACAAAGCTTCTCTTGTTCCCATTGCATTTCTAAAGCCAAATTGTGTTTCGCTAATATCTTGTTCTACTTTCCTAAAAATTCTCTGATGTATTATTTTTAGGAATATTTTGAGAGCGTGACTCATTAGACTGATAGTTCGATGGTCGCTACATTCTTTCGCGTTGACCTTTTTTGGTAATGTAATGAAGGTCGATCTAAGCCATTCACGGGGAATGATTCCTGTGTTGTATATTGTGTTATATAGTTCCACCAATATGCCTATCTGATCTTCTGTGATTAGTTTAATTATTTCGGCTGGAATTTCATCGGGTCCTGGAGATTTATTAGATTTTGCCATTTTTACTGCGTGCATTACCTCTTCTTTTGTTATTGTTGGGCCCAACTCTCTTTCTGTGTCCTCTTCCACTATTTCTTGTTGTCTGTCATCGTTGAATAGTTCTTGGATATACTCATTCCATCTTGCTAGTTTGCCTTCATTGTCTGGGATTATTTTGCCATTTCTGTCCAGCAAGATATTGCTTTTGTTTGGTCTTTTTATACCAGCTAACTCCTTAATTTTTTTATGAAGGTTAAGATCATCGTGTTTTGTCAGTAAGTCTTCTATTTCTGTACATTTTTCTCCATACCATTCTTCTTTGGCTTCACGTATTCTTCTTCTTATCTCTTTTTGTGTATGGTTATATGCGTTTCACGTATTCTTCTTCTTATCTCTTTTTGTGTATGGTTATATGCGTTTTTGTCTATGTTTTTGTATGATCTTCTTTCCTCCATTAGTTTTAAGATTTCATGGTTCATCCATGGTTTTTGCTTGTGAGTAGTATTCTCTGTTTGCAGTAATTCCTTTGTTGAAGCCGTTATCGTGGTTTTGATGGCATCCCATATTATGTTTGGGTCTTCGTTCGGTTCAGCTCTTATCTTACTTAGTTCGGTGTTAATATTCTTGGTTAACTGATCTCTTATTATTGGGTTTTTAAAGTTTAAGGTTTGCAGATGTTTTTTGTTTCGCTGGGGTTTTGGTTTCTTCAATCGAACTTTGAGCTTTACTGTTACTGGATTATGATCTGTTGCTGCATCTGCTCCAGGGTAGGCCTTAGCCGATATTATGGAATTTCGGTAACGTTTATTAATTAAGACTTAATCAATTTGATTCCTAACTATGTGATTGGTGTTATCGGCGGGTGATTTCCAAGTATAAAGCCTCCTATCAGGCAGTTTAAAGTATGTATTTGTAATCACCATGTCTTGCTCTTGACAGAACTGTGTCATTCTATCCCCCCTTTCGTTCCTTGTGCCCAAACCAAAATCCCCAATAATATCTTCCACCTTTCCCTTTCCAATCTTTGCGTTGAAGTCTCCCATTATTATCGTAATATCCCTGTTCTTTGTGACCTCCAGGGCTTGTTGAACTTCATTGTAGAATTGTTCTATTTCTTCTTCACTCTTATCGGAAGTGGGGGCGTATACCTGAATGATGTTAAGTATTCTTTGGGTTGTTGTTGCTCGTATCATCATTACTCTATCCGAGATGGGGATAAAGCCAGTTATAGATTTACAAAAGTTACCGTCTACCACAATCGCTACTCCGTTTCGGTGATGTGCGTCGTTGTTACCCGAGTAGTAAATCTTTGACTGATTAATCTTCATTTCTCCTGAATTAGGCCATCTAGTTTCACTGAGTCCCATTATGTTCACATTAAGTCGCTGCATTTCTTGAAGCACGTTGTGAATTTTACCTGCTTCGAACATGGATCTGATGTTCCATGTACTGATCCTCATGTCTCTTTCCATCTTCTTAGCTTCATTCAAAACTGTCCCCCCCGGAGATCCGAACAGGGGACTAGAAACTCCGGAATATTTCGCCTTGAACTTAGCCATGTTGATTAACTAGGGATATCCATTAAGATCCTTAATGCAGTGGTTTCCCGTTGCCTTCTGCATCTTCCTGCCGTTCACCATTCATTGGTTTCTCCGCCTTTAGGAATGATTTCTCATCTCAAGGGCAAGAAGGTACCCTATCTCTTTATAACTCTTCCGCCTGACGCCGTTGGTCATCAAGAGTGGGTTACTTATACCGGTAACTATTCGGTCGATGCTAGTTTTGGTCCGCCCCGAGTATTTGATTTCCTCGGTACCACCTATATCTAGGAGGCATTCCCCTATCCGCCACCTGGGGAGGCGCCCGATGGAGGACTAGCAACCCCCACGGGAGTGAAAAGTAGACAAGGGCAAATGTTTAAATTCATCAGATTTGAATAAATTATATACACCTTATGGAAAAATAGGCTTAATTTGGTAATATTGCGAATATAATATTCCGTCATACAACTGAACGATACCTGCCTTCCGGTATCTCTGCGTAATATTGTCAGAATTCCGCCTAGCTAGGTGCGATTCATCTGATTTTTTTTTTCCCACAATATTTGGGTGTCAAGGAATGTTGTGTGACAATTTTCTGACATGTCACGATCGTTTTCCGAATTTCCTCCGAGGAGATTTTTTAAAAATTCCAATAATGAAATGGCGAGACCTGGATCGATAAAATTTTTTCACATAATCTTTAACATATAATGTTCCATTCTAGAAAGTTTCAACTTCAAATTCGCATTTTTTATTTTTTTTTTAATTTTCATTTATTTTTTGACACGCTCGGAAAAGTATATGCCCTTGTTGACTTGTCAGAAAATGTATTTCCAGTGACTTTGGGGGTCACGCAGATGCTGTAAATTCATTTTCAGACATGGCTCGATATAATTTTGAATTTATTGAGAATTTCCTATCTAAAAAGTTTTAAAATTTCTTATTAAAAAATTGATTGAAGCAGGAAACCAAATTCCGTATTTGCGCTTCCAGTAATTGATTAATTTAAAAATATTCTAAAAAACGAGTAATTAACCGCTAATAGGATAAAAAAAAAGTATCGAAATATTGATCAAAAAACAAAATGGTGAATGCGCCACTAGCTCTGACTTAATTATTAACTGAATAAAAAATATACTGAGCGTTTAAACAACAACGAACAAAACAATCATCTACTAAAGCAACAATCAAGATTTATATTTTTCCTAGCGAATTCATCTTTGACTAAATTGGTTAAAGCATACCATTTCGCGGGGTGGGAGCCCCCCTATATACGCCACTGTGTATATGTATAATTTCTTTGTAGAAATTAAACATACTACGGCTAGGATAGACACTGTTTCTTGCACAGACAGTCATTAAGTAATATTTTAACGGGATTGCTTACATTTAATTGATGTCTCGAATGAAAACGTTCTAGCAGTTTAATTTTAAAACAACTTAGGGTAATTAAATTGCGAGTAAATTATATGATTAAAATTTAATGAACGTTAGTAAAAACATTAGGAACTAGCTTCTGGATAAGATTAAAATCCATGAATCAGCGCAAATACAGTGACTCAGGGGACCTTGTATATGTCGGTGTCGATTAGTGAAATCCGTCATTCCTAGATATGCCTAGTCATTTCACGTATTGCCGGCAAATAGTGTAACCCTACGTTTGGTACACCGTTTCCCTAAGAGTATCAGGCATTCCCTGTAATGACGGAATTCTTTCAGTCAAACGCTGTAGTTAACTAAATGATTTAAGTTACCCTGTTTGCCGGTTTTAGTCGAACGCTGTAATTGTTGTTGACATCTGTGTATAGTGATTTTTTTCTTGAAAATGAAATGTAGAAGCATTCAGAATTGTTTTATAAGAAGTTAGATGACTATTACTCCAATCAAAGTAAGAAAAAACCTTGGAATATTACGAAATTGACGGAGGTAAGAAAATTTGTTTCAATTTTAAGGAAATTCCTGCTAATAATCAGCTATTTACAAACCTTTTAATGTAAAATGTCTTATTTTCATGCACTACTGGCAACACTGTCCTAATTACAATGATTGGATAAAACCGGCAAACAGGGTAACTTAAATCATTTAGTTAAGTACAGCGTTTGACTGAAAATTCCGTCATTACAGGGAATGCCTGATACTCTTAGGCAAACGGTGTACCAAACGTAGAGTTACACTATTTGCCGGCAATACGTGAAATGACTAGGAATTTCTGGGAATGACGGATTTTTCTAATTGACGCCGACATATACATATGCATTTGTTTATTTTTGATACTTTCTGAACAAACTTCTGGTAGGGTCCCAGTACTTTTGTTGTATTTTACAAAATATGAGTATAGAATTACTTATAACCATATACATTAAAGGACCAAAGTAGATCATTATTACGTAGGTCCACCCTGGTTTTATTGCCAACTTGCGTTATCCAATACATTTATTAAATCTTCTGGTACAAGGTCTATCAATTGCTCAAACCATTCTTCAGAACTATTGGCATCGGCATTCATATCTTCGTGATAGTCTTCTGTTTTTTAGATTCAAACATCGGTAGAAATTCAAAAAGGCCCTCTGAACTTCCAATATGGACTATAATGTTCTTTTCCAGATGGTATTCTTAATCCCATGGGCCATCCCTCCAAAAAAGCCTACCTTGATCTTTTAATAGTTTCATCCGGCGAAAATATTTTTACTTTTTTACCGAGCTCTTATCTTATCTGGAATACTCTACAAGCCTTAAGCCTATTTTTTTTTTGATCAAACACAAGCACTATAGGAAAAATCCTTTAGGGCACTCTGGGAGTGGTGCGTGTGCGCGCAAAATCCAATTCACGTTGGTTTTGAATCGTTGGAGGTTAAGTAGCGGAAATGTATGTTTGGGTGCAGAACTCCAAACATGAGAGCAGTGATGGTAGAATCTGGGCTTTGTATAGTGTCAAAAGTTGTTGAGGTGTGTAGAACTTTCTGGTTCGGAAGAGTACACCAAGCTGAGAAGCTATCTTGGCGATTGCCACAACGTAGTTATGCCAAGACATATTTCCTCCCAGATTGACGCCCAGCAAATTAATAGATGAAGCCAGTGGGATTGCATGTCCGTCCATGTTTTAGAGAAAACTGCAGCCTGGGTTTTTTTAGAGTTAAATTCGACTTGGTTACTGTCACCCCAAGCCAAAATTTCTTCCAGGTCTTTGTTAAGGCGTGATACTTCATGCTGTCTGCGATGATGTGCGTCGGCAGCCGATGTTTGTGCATTCAAAGAGAAAGATGAGATAAGTGCGCTATCGTCAACGAAACAAAATATCGGATTTTCCGGTTTCACTAGAAGGTCGTTAATGTAGAGTGGGAGACAATATGGACCCTTGAGGAACACCGGCATTGATGGTGAAGGTGTCTGAGAGGAATCCGTCAATCGCCACTTGCACTTACGAAAGCTAGACAACCATGCACAGAATCGACTAGGCATACCATAGGATCGCAGTTTACTCAGAAGTCCATCATACCAAACACGATCAAGGGCTTTAGAAATATCCAGTGCAACAGCCCGATACTCCCCATGATGTTCGATTGCGTTGTTCCAAAGCTGGGGACATTGGCTTTAAGATATCCAGTTGATCTGGACTTCCGAAAACCATATTGTTTACCATTTAAATGTACACATTTTTAAAAATTATGTACGCCCATGAAGAAGAGGGTTTTGATTGATTCATTATTTCGCATCTTTTAAAAACTACTATTTTTACTATACACAACCTAAACGAGTTTTTTTTCGAAATGGGTTGTGTATATTGTTTTGTTGATTATTTAATAATATTGTAAATTCGTTGTTTTTGCGACGTAAATAATTTTTTCTATTCCTATATTAGTAAGAACCTACTTATGCACTGTTTACTGTTACGTAATGACTGTTAAGCTTGGAATATATTACGTAATAGTTCCACAAACCACATTACCCGTGATATGCCAAAACCGTTAATTTATTCAATATATTTGATGCAAAATTGACTGTGAAATCCATCGGGGATATGAAAAGTGTATCAAAAATGTATTGACTGGGATACTGATAATCATGTGAGGGTAAAAATTTTTTTAAGGGCAACTTTCAGTGCTTGTACTAAAATAAACTATTTGCCTGTAGAAACGATTATAATTTGCGAAATATATTGTTACTTCCTGTATTAGAAAGCAATTTTAAAAGTTTTTTTTAGATTGCAGCTGCAGTATTCAAATTTGAAATTAAAAATGTATCGCCAGTCACGTTCCCCAGTCAATCATTTCTTACTTTATCCTTTTATACTTCACGTCATTTTACTAAAGTTACTTTTATATATAAATAATTTACACTCGTACTACAATTTGCATTGAAAAAATAATGTTCAAAGATCAACAGTTAAGTATCTGTAACGCAATTATTAACCAGAAGTTCCTTCCCCGCAGCTGCATATATCGCCGGCCACGGCAGAAATTGATTATAAATAACGCCATTATAGGTCGGCCTAATAGTTTTACAAATATGACGGTATGTGTTTGAATTTGTGTAAAGAGTGCTCCTGTTTAGGTTTGTTCCTTATTATGTTTATTTAGGTATAAACTAGAACATTTCCTACTTTTTACCAGGCGTATGTTTTTATGTTGTATCGCCGGTCACAGGGTTAACTCAGACCTAGTAGTCTTAAGTAAGGGAAAAATACTACACGAAGTCATTCTCTTGAGCACAGATACTCATTTCAGTCGAACAAAGTTTAAGAAATAGCTTGTATTAGCTGTTATCCACGAATTTGTGCATTCTTGTATCGCCGGTCACAGTTACACCGGTCACACATGAGAATGTTACCGGAGATATATTGATGTGACGGTTTGTTATCCGAAGTTATATACAATATTTTTGTATTAACCATTTATAAACCATAAAGGAAAAATATATTTTGATGTGCAAGTTTCGTTTACACCTTAGGTAGATTAAAAATATGATTAATTTTCTTAGAATTTTAACATTCTATACGGTACCTTCCTAAATAATAGGAAAATGGTTATAGTGACTGATTAAAATATTGACGTTATATGATTCAGAAGAGTGAAATTAGCCATGTAACGGGCGTTAAATTATTAAAAACAATTATTAAAAACTCGATGCTATAGACCAAGATCTTTGTGACGATGATCTTTTGCGCGGACATATATAATAATTCCTCTAATTAGATACTATAAGAAATCTATTAAAAAATTAACAGGTGTTTTTGAGATTATTTATTTTTAAATTCCAATTTACTGAAAGTTGCCTGTAAAAAAATGTGAGTAACGTTTTATTAGCATATTTCGATAATTTAACATAAAAGTAAATATGAAGTGGTAGAAAAAGTCTAGTACACAACTCGAGTGGTAAGCCCATTACACACTCTTTCGGAGTATGGCACTCGTATGTTTCGAAATCGTGTGCAATATGCTTCTTAGTACTCTTGGTATGTAATATAGTATATCGCACTCCTTTTGTTAGGAAATTTTTAAAGATGTTTGACTTAAAATTTTTATTTTAATAGAGAACAAAAATAACTGACAAATTCTCTTAAATGAACGCACAAGAATCCTCTTCTATAGGAAATTGTAGCCACAAATGGGACGTTTACTATCAGAATATTCAGAATCTGCAACAATGTTGGACTCGCAAGAGCTTCTGTAAGTGTTTTAATGAACTGCGGGAAAAAATAACTAGCATGTTATTTTCATTAAGCTAAAAATGTCGAATTGAATTAGACAGTGTCGGAAAGGCCTATAAGTACTGAATCTCCATGAAGCTCTGAAGGTGACTAATTCATTATGCGACTTACAAACCATGACTAATAAATTATGAAATTAAAATATATGTCATTTCTTAAAATAGACTAAAATTTCACGGATGTAAAAAGTCACCCAAAACCCACTTTGAGTAGAGAGGTGAAATCACTAGCAAGATCTTCCTACGCCGATGCTTTGTATTTATAGGAGTACTATATCAGTTTGGAAAGAATTTCGATTACGTAGATTCAAAATTATTTTTATGTTGTTTTGAACAGAAGCAAAAGTATACTGTAAACAACATCATGTGCTGGGATAGAGATAGCAACGTTAAAAAATGCGAAAGTGAGTAAGGTTAGTATAAACTAAATAAACATGGTAACTAAATGCGTATTTAAATGAATGGAATTTATGCCACAGTGTCGGGGAGTGCAGGGAGGATCTGGAGAGATTCAACTCTCCCATCTATTAGATTTTTTGTTCAATCATAACCATGTTAGCGACAGATTTCCGCTTCCGCTTCATCGGTACCCCAACTTTGTGAAACGTGATTTTTATTTTTTGATATCAGTGAAATTAAAGCGTGACGTGATCACGGTTTATAAATTTACATCACTGCTAAGCGAGATATAAACTAGATAATACAGGTTGTTATGGAAATGTCGTATTATATTTAAACCGGCAATTCCTGAGATGAAAACAAATTGAAGAAAAAAATCCAAAAATGGCGCTTTAATTTAATATGCCCTGTACATGACCTTATGTCAAACCAAAAATTACCACGTGGTGCCCCTGTTCGGAAGGTAAACACAGCAACATATGCAGTGAATCTTGAACAGTGTTGTCATATCTTCAGGGTAAACTCTTTAGAAAGTCAATAACCGTTTGACAGATTTCAAGTTGTTTATTTTTCAGGGTACAATATTATAAACTTTTACGTTCAGTTCGCTGGGAAACAATCTCTGATTTATAAACTTGAACTGACTCGAACGAACCACCGCGGAGTTTATAAATGGTTAGTATGTTCTCATTTGTTCAATTCGAACGACACCCGTCATATCTGGACAACTTAAAAGTTTATAAATGCCACTTAACCTTTAGAAAAAAAAAATGCAATTTTATTTACCTTTTCGGATTTATTTAAAACCAACTTAATTTATAAAAACACCAGCAGAAATACACCACGAACCACTGCCGCCCATCCATATGTGGTTAAGCTTAATACTCCTCGTCCTAAACGCATCCTATATAAGTCCTAAATACATCCTACCTAGGTCCCATTTAGATCAAACCGCCTTCCTAAGGTTCTATTATAGTCCCTATATCATCATATAGGACGAAATTGGGACGTCCACAGTACATCCCAATTTGTCTCAATGGAACCTTCCCGGGCCTCCCAGAGATTTGAGAGATTTATAGGGGATGTCCCTATAGGACGATTCCGTACGTACGTACGTTCCTGGAACGTCTTTGGGACAATTTTTATTAATAATCCGTACCAAAATAATATTGTACATTTTATAAAACTAATCAATTTAGTACAATCAATAATAAATATTTTTAAATGTATGGTAAATTTTACTGACTATTATTTACTTTAAGTACATTTTATTGTAAAAATGACCAAGTTTCAATGAATTGTGTAAAAATGCTTTTTTGCAAGAATGAAAGGCTTAAATCAGATGCAACGGGTTCCTGGGATTTCAACCTTAGTAACAAATAATGGGTGGAGAACTTATACAGGAAATATACCATGGATCGAAGAAGTCGAGCGACGCAACGCGAGGTTACCACTTGGATGGGTGACCGCTTATTAGGCCGCATGTGTCACAATTTTTACCATAGATTTTAAGGAAATTTTAATAAATTTTACAAAAGATTTTAGCAAATTTTGCAAAAGATTTTAGTAAATTTAACAAAAACTTTCATATAAATATATTGGTACTTAATTGCAGTGAAACCTCCCTTAGGCGGACTCCTACGGGACCGTCTAAATGTGTCAGCCTAACAGAGGTGTCCGCCCATGGGAAATTTGTTATTAGGTAATATTATTATGTAAATGCAAAATTATGTATGTACAAATAAACATAACATAACAAAAATACACTAGTTTTAGTAAGGATGCAGTACTAAAAAAATCAAATAACGTAGTTTGACGTGTTTGTGTTTTATACTTGCAATCTAGAAAAAGTAATTCCAAGTCTGATAACAATTCCATTGCTGTATAGTCACCTCTATTCTTTGCATACTCTTGTAATTCCTTTACCATACTAATAGCTTGTTGATAATTGGTGACATTTGTTTGATTTCTGCATTCAACTTCTTCATCAGAGTCGTCAGATAGTGATGTGGTTTCAGTTTGGACTACATAATCGGTAGGAATGGGGTCACTATCAAATTTTAATGAACTCGCCCAAATCATCGTTAGCAAATTACAAACTTTCACAACATCAACATTGTCTTTCAGACTCAAAACGCGACATTTGTGTGCCATTGTTTACGATTTTAACTTCACAACTCACAAATAAACGGCGGACTGCTGGGAATCACACATACTTTCATTCGGCGAAGTCCTTTCGCGCTGCCACGCATACGCGATTGGTGGCAGGTGTGCCTCATGTTTTGCCGCCCGGGTACTTTGAACCCGCTGCACGCGGGTTTGTTCGGGTTTGTTTGTTGTTGTAGGAAAGTAACGACCATTTTCTATCGTACTCTTCTTACTCTGACACCGTTTTTTATTATTCTATTAGGTTTCGAACCGTCAACCTATTACTTTTGATCAAAGATTTCTGGCGACACTGGTTGACAAGTAGTGCCGAAATGTTGCAAGTTCACCGGAATTTTTTCTTATTTAGTAGTGTGTGTTTATTATGTTTATTAAAGGCTGGGAATATAAAGATTTAAAAATCACTCACCCGGTAACGTCACACGCCACGCATCCGAATCTTACCTGTTTAGTTATTTATACCATGCAATTGGAGGAAACGTAAACAGATAGTTTTAAGAAATTTGGCAACGTCAAAGAACATTTTGTATATCGCAATCACTTAACTATTTCGTAAAGCCTTTGCTAAATATTTATTCTAACGAAAAAGTAACGTCAAGATAATAAAATTGCGAATTTAAAACTGCAAAATATGCATCAAGAAGCCAGACACATAACAGTTTTTTGTTAATACAATGTGCCTATTTATATCACTGGCAGTGGCGGCTTTTCCTTAGAGTTACAGGCTTGCGGAACCCCCTAAAAGGACAACCAAAAAATAAATAAAAGATAACACAAGTTATTATTTCTTAAATTCCATCCTATAACAATATAATTTTACTATACAACGAACCCTCTGGTGTTTCGTTAACACCAGTCATCGATTAGCTGATGATCGCTGATAATCTTGAGGCCTTCCAGATACTTCAGAAGTTGTTAGTTGTAGCTTCCTCCATTACTTTTGATATAACTGAAACCAATGCGACTGGTCGATAGTTGTTAGGTAGGGTTATCTTACCTTTCTTTGGTATAAGCTGGACTCGCGCCATCTTCTAGCACGATGGAAATATTCCTTTTTTGTAGGATAAGTTGAAAAGTCCTCAAATACTGGTTTTAGTTCATCGGCTTCTGTCGATCCAGTACTCGAAGACTATGCTTGGGTGCAGAGCCCTAAACATGAGAGCAGTATTCTAGTGATGGACGAATCTGGGATTTGTGGAGTATCCAAAGTTGTTGAGGTGTATATATACAAATTTTTGGTCCGGAAAAGCACATCAGGTCAGATTGACACCTAGCAAATTGATAGATAAAGCCAGTGGAATTGCGTGTCCAGCGATGACTACAGGGTGTTATGGTAAATGACTTATTATATTTAAATGGGTGACTCCTAGAGAAAGTCTACATACTTTTTGAATATCTAAATACTAAAAACCCTTCCCATACTGTCGCGCCGTTCCATCTGGATTCAGTTAGCAACAATGTGGGTCACAAGAATTCAAATCAAATTAAATTTTTGACATATCTTTCTTATTTTGATAGTTATTAGAAAAAACTGTGTGTCATTTTAAAGATAAAAGAATGCCTAATAAAAGAGTCTAGTTTCAGGATAAAACTTAAAAATCAAAAAAGGAAAAAATACAAGACCGGTCCACATGGCTATATGAGAAAAAATTTAAGTTGTAAAGTTTTGAAATTTTTATTCCTTGCTGAGCAAATGTCGACTCTTGATTATTTATCGTTATCGTTTGACGTACATTTTTTGTATAAAAAAATGAAAGCACTCTGTTATGAAATTATTATTAACAAAGATTAAAAAGGATCTAGTAGGTAAAAAGCAGATTTTGTTTTGTTATTTGCACTCTGTTATGAAATTAGGTATTAACAAAGATTAAAAAGGATCTAGTAGGTAAAAAGCAGATTTTGTTTTGTAAACATGAACAGTTTTGACAGTTGTCTACCTAGTCTAGTTGTCACGTGATTAAGTCATTAACCTTAACAAATTATTAAAAAAACATGGTCCAAATGTTGAAAATTTAGTGGCGTCTGTGAGCCGGAAAAAAAAACCGAAAAATCGAAATATTTTCAGCCGGAACAAGTGTTGACCACGTCTTGGCGTTTTTCCGCGCAAACTGTTTGATTAAATTTTTTCAGTTGGACCGGAATGAGAGAAGAGAACATTATAACCAAAAAGAGAAGTACAAATATTTTCCCCATTCTCAACATCCTCGAAAACGGGGGGAAAGGGGGAAGGGTGGGTGTCGGACGCGATATCCAACACCACCACCGTGCTCAGCATCCTCAAAAACGGGGGAAAGTGTGTTTCTCTGCAGGGAAACCTCTTGAACCGTCTTTAACCCCTCTAGGGGGTGGTTTTTGGCGGTTTGGAGGGGTTGCGCAATCCCAAAGAGAAATTCTGACGCGCCATCGTGTTCAGCATCCTCGAAAATGGGGGGGGGGGGTACTCTTGTTCCGGCTGAAAATATTTCGATGTTCGTCTGACTCACAGACATCACTAATTAGAGTTACTTAATTGTCACTATAAAGTAAATATATCTAAAATAGCAAAGCTTCTTCTAACAAGAATATCAAAGATGGTTTCTACTATCACAAGAAATCAAATTTGCTGTTACAGTTAGAAAATATTTCATCTCAGCTAAAATAATCCTAGCAAAGATTTTTTAGCTTTCCTCGGTGTTCCTTCGTTCATGCATTCCTTCGTTCGTTCATGTACGCATTTGTCGTACGCCGTATATTATTAACCCATGCACCACATGCACGGTGATAGCACTATAAGAATTTATTTGATATAAAAAACCTAAAAATAATCTTAATGGTCTTACGCGGCGATACCAATGTTTATCATACGAGAATTTAACATTCTTAGTCCCATTGCTAGTGTTTTCCCATGATATATTATTAGGACGATCATTAGCACATATTCTTACTACAGCGAATTAAGAGGTCCAGTCTGTATTCTGAAAACTTTAGATATATGAAATAAATTAAATAATAATAATAGGGAACACAATTAACTACCTGGTATTAGAAAATCGAATATGAATAAATAAATGTTTCTTACATTTCCTTAAAATACTTATTTAACTCACAACCAAAAATTTGCTTCAACTTTGATGTTATGTATTTTTTTGGTTAAGTACGTATTGGTCACCCATTTTTAATAATGTAATTCAGTTTTTCAACAAGCTTCCCATAAATACAGGGTGTTCCTTAATGACATGCTAATATTTCAGGATGTTATTCCTTGGGTAATTTAAAGAAAAGTTGAACATATGTCCGCAACGGCTTAAATTCTACAGGGTGTTGGGTTGTTATTTTTTAAATGGTTATTTTTTAATATCTCCGAAAGTACTTTAGATATTGGTTTCAATATTGGTATGTGTTAATAGGATATAGAAGCACAAATTTTAGTTAGAAAAGTTATTCAATTGTTCCACCAGTGGGGTCCCTGCAAACATGTCCTATGATATTTTGTACTAAAAAGATGGCACGCCACTGACATTTTTCCATGTGGATATTTTTCTGATTAGCCTGGTCAATTCTACATGAAAACGGTCTCTTGAGGTTTTTCTCGTCAGATCCACCGTTCTTGATAAAACCACTAAATTCCTATTGAAACTCATTATTATTAACATTGATAAAATAATTAATGATAAATTTTGTTTCATAAAAATTGTTGGAAATGGCCACCTTCGCCGCCTTCGCATCGAATTGCCTACTCCAACAATTTTTATGAAACAAAATTTATCATTAATTGTTTTATCAATAGTTTCAATATGAATATAGTGGTTTTAATCAACAACGGTGCGTCTGACGAGATAAACTCAAGAGACCGTTTTCATGTAGAATTGACCAGCTAATCAGAAAATATATCCACATGGGAAATGTCAGTGGCGTACCATCTTTTTTGTAAAAAATATCAGACGACATGCTTGCAGAGACGCCACTGGTGGAACAATTGAATAACTATTCTAACTAAAATTTGTGGCTCTATATCCTATTAACAAATACCAAAAGTTTTCAAAATGAACTTAGTTCAATTAAAATTGATTTTATCCTTTGAAAAATTATTTTATCCGGCTGTCGTCTTTCTAGATATCTACAAGTAATTCAAGAACTTTCATAGAATTACATGTTACAAAAGAGCTATATTTACCATTACACTTCTGCTATTGCGTTACACTGTATATAGTAAACGGGCATGTCATATTTCAGTTTACAGAAACCGATTTTTTATTATTATTTATATTAAATATATTAAATATTAAAAATATGTTATTTTTTTATATTAAAGTATAAATATGATTGAAATTTAAAATTGTGTTTATTTTTGTTAAACTAAAACAATAATCTATATGTATTTTGATTTCTCTTTGTATTTTTCACAACAATAATAATCCATGACAACAATGATTACCTATTCTCAATGGATTTTGCCTACTCTTTATAGCCTAGGCGGAGATACCCTACAACGAGAATTTTGTTGTCCCAGTTTTATTTCGGCACGATGGTACATGGTTGTACACGTTCATGTATTAATGCATGTACGCTCGTGTTTTCCCTCTTATAAATAGTTAGGTTTCATTTATTTTATTACGTAACGCTAACGATTGAAAAAAGTCCTTGGATTCCAAACTCTTTATTTGCTATGAAAGGCATTAACAAGATCTTTTGATGTCACTTCGCTTATTAGATACTCAAGTTAAGACTCTTAAAACTGTTTTGCATTTTTTGAAGATCAACGATCGTGCCTACTATTTTTAAAATTACGTTTCTAATTTTAACTCCAATTTGTATTTTTTTTGGAATCATTTTTTATTATGTAAATAGGTGATACGTGCGATGTCAGATTAAAAACAGTGTCAATTCGTAAAATCCCCAATTAGTACGTACGCGTTTCCTAATGGTGTATCGACATTTGTGTTATTTAAAAATAATTAGTTGAAGTTAGTTGTGAATGAGTGTTAGTAAATCATTGTACAGTGCTAGAATGTTAAATGTTTAGAGGTAAAGTACCTGATAAGAACTGGAAATATAAAGCAGCTTTGAAAAGCAGTTTTAATTCATTCTCGTTTCGTACACGTCAAAAATTAACCTGTAATATTCACGTTTCGTACACTGAATTAATTTTTTGCTTCTCGTTTCGTATACCGACCATTATGATCATCTGGTTATCTGGTTGTTTCCTATAACTTTATTATATTATATTCATTCTATGAACATGGTTGTACTTGTATCTTTTGATATCTTTTGTTATATACATTGGCATTAAAATAATCTACATATACAGGGTGTCCCAGGATATGTGGGTAATCTCCCGGGTTCAGATAGAACACTTAAAAATAACAGGAGAAGTACCTATAAATTTTTCTTCCTACGGCCTCGCCTACGGAGATACGGGCCCATAACTGACGTCCCTGGAAGTCGTTGTTTTTTAAATAATTTTTTAAGTACTAGGTGTAATTTAATAATTTTTTAGTATAATGGTTACTAGATGAGTCTCTTTAAAATTCGCCCTTTTAAACACAATTGGCTTATTTAGTTTGCCAGGGACGGACTAGACGTAACACAAAAATGCTTTTTTTGTACACCTTGTATGATGAAGGAACGACAATAATATTTGTGGATACTCCAAACCTTAAGCTGAAAAAAGGTACTCTTGAATGTCGATAAAATGAACTGTTTTCGAGAAAAAAGATATTTTTGTTCAATATGATTTATATTCAGTATACGTAAATTCCATTACTAAGTTAGTGACTAATAAGACAAAGGAGAAAAATCGCAAATTTCAAGACACTATCATAAACCGACACTGGCATAAATATTCTTATTTAAATCGGTACATGTGACAATGAGGGAATTTTATGAACATAAAACTAATGCAAAAAACCATATTGAACAAAAATATTTTTTTTTCGAAAACATTTCACTTTATCGACATTGATCAAGAGTACCTTTTTTTCAGCTTAAGGTTTAGAGTATCCAAAAATATTATTGTTGTTCCTTCATCATACAAGGTGTACAAAAAAAAACCTTTTTGTGTTACTTCTAGTCCGTCCCTGGCAAACTAAAGCCAAATGTGTTTAAAAGAGCGAATTTTAAGGAGACTCATTTACTAACCATTATACTAAAAAATTATTAAATTACACCTAGTACTTAATAAATTATTTAAAAAACAACGATTTCCATTGACGTCCGTTATGGGCACGTATCTCCGTAGGGGAGGCCATAGGAAGAAAAATTTATAAGAACTTCTTCTATTATTTTTAAGCGTTCTAACCCGGGAGATTGCCCACATATTCGGGACACCCTCTATAATCAAGTTTTACAATACAGGGTCATCCACGGTGAGTGGCCTATTAAAAGATATGGGTAACTAAACAAGTTATTTGTGTGAAATATTGGTAATCGCTATAAAATATGCTGATCTTTTCAATGAAGATATTTAGACGTATCTATCACTTCCCGTAAAACCAGAAGTCGGTATCAACTTGCTTGTTCTCAATGGAACACTCTATGTATTATTACATTTATGGATTCCACGCAAGATTCGAGACAGATTTCGTATATCATATACATATGTCTAAAGCTGGATTCATAGTTGCCGTAACGTATGCCGTAAGACGTAAGCAGTAGTCGATAAGACGTAAGACGTAAGACGTAAGGATATGCCCATTTATATTCTCGTTAAGAATTTTCAGGTTACGATTTTGTAGGTTATGGTTTTTCAAATGTGTGTTTATTTAAAAGTGAAAATATGAGTCCAAGCGATGACGACCTCGTTATAATAACATGATCAATATTGTTCCGGTATTTATTAGCAATTTATTTATCACCTATTTATTAGCAAAGTGTCGAATTTGGGGATGTCAACATGGCGGTTATGCACGAGTATGACCGATCCAACCGATTCCGTAAGACGTAACGTAAGAAATGGAATTGAACAATTTCTTACTTCTTACTGCTTACGGCTTACGGCTTAACTCGGACTATGAACGGTTCTATTGCAAATCACATGTTTATTTTTCTTACGTCTTACGGCTTATGTTACGGCAACTATGAATCCACCTTAAGTGTGTTTGACATATTTAAGGTTTATGTCTAAAATAACGTGTGCGGACTTTCAAATAATTATTAATTTTTCCTATAAGGCAGAGTTTATTATTTAATTGGAGTCAGAATCCTTGTTGAAATGGACCTGCTTTAATATATTTTTTTATAATATATTTAAACTATTAATACAGGGTGTTAAAAAAAAATAAATAAATTGAGAAAACTGTAAAAAATCTGCTATTTCTAATGGAAACCCCTAAATTTTATAATTATTTTCTATTTAGAAATATTGCCAATTTAATATTTTTCATTTGCGATTTTGCTGCGGATTTTACGTTCAGTTCCTTCTAGTTCGGTTGAAAAACAGTCAAATGCTAAAGAAATGTATGAAACTATCACTTACCAACTGAAAATTATTAATAATCATGCCTTCGTTAATCGTTTAAATCATATAAATGAAGATTATTTTAACTTGTTTATTTTTTATGGAGAATGTGATAAAATAATAACTACAACATGTGACAAATCAACTTCTTTGGCATTTTACTGTTTTTCAAAGCCGTTATCGCCAACTAGGAGTACCTGAAGTTAAAATTTGCAGCAAAATCGCCATTTAAAAATATTAAAATGGCAATATTTCGAAAACTAAAAGTCTTCGGAATAGACATTCTTACAGAAACTGCCCTTATTTTTTATGCTAACATTTTTGTGTTACGTCTAGTCCGTCTCTGGCAAACTAACTAAGCCAAATGTGTTTATGGCTGGACACGCAATCCCACTGGCTTCATCTATTAAATTGCTGGGCGTCAATCTGGGAGGAAACATGTCTTGGCATAACCGCGTTGTGGCAATCGCCAAGATAGCTTCTCAGAAGCTTGGGGTACTCTTCCGAACCAGAAAGTTGTACACACCTCAACAACTTTTGACACTATACAAAGCCCAGATTCGACCATCACTAGAATACTGCTCTCATGTCTGGAGCTCTGCACCCAAACATACTCTTCGGCTACTGGATTCCATCGAAAGGAGGGCTATTCGTCTGATCGGAGACCACGAGCTGACGAAGAACCTCGACAGCCTAGAACATCTAAGACAGGTTGAGGATTTGACTCTCTTTTACAGATATTTTCATGGAAGGTGCTCGGATGACCTTGCCCTCTTAATTCCGCCCAGAGCGACGAATAGCAGAAATACACGACGAACCACTACCGCCCATCCATATGTGGTTAAGCTTAGTACTCCTCGAACTTCATTATTTAATCTGGAGGACTACATCCTTGTGGAACGACCTTCCCGAGGTCGTTTTTCCCAACGAATATAACCTCCAACGATCCAAAACCAACGTGAATCGCTTTTTGCGCACACCCACCACTCCCAGAGTGCCCTAAAGGATTTTTCCTATAGTGCTTGTGTTTGATCATAAAAAAAAAAATGCTAAATAGAAAATAATTATAAAACGTGGGGTATATTTTGTTGTTTAATAGTTTAATATAGGCTTCCTTATAGGAAAAATTAAATATTATTTTAAACATAAAATCTTAAATATATCAAACATGCTTAGACTTAGATATATGACACGAAATCTATCTAGAATATTGCGTAGAATCCATAAATGTATAATATATAGGGTATTCTATTTAAATTAAGCAAGTTGACACCGACTTCCGGTATAACCGGAAGTGATAGATATGTCAAAATATCTTCATTAAAAAGATCAGCATCTTTTATCGCGAGGACCAACATTTCACACAAATATCTTTTTAAATTCCTGGGATCATTTAATAGGCCACTCACCGTGAAAGACCCTGTATATGAAAATAATTACTTGAAGAAGAATTTTTGACAGAATTTTTATTTCTATTGGAATTCTATCAGATTAAAAATCGAACCATAACATCATATAAAAGCGGTATCGAAAATTATTTGCAAAAATTAAAGGAACATATTTTCTGAGAATGTTTTTATTGTCGTAAAATTAAAAATAGTTGTGTTTGCTTGTTATTAAATTTGTTTTCATGTTTGATGGTATCTTACACTGGCCTAAAATAATAAATTAAAATAAAAACAAATAATTTTAATGAGAGGAATGAAATTGAGCCAATTTATGTTTATGCACATGTTTAGATATCATATGTATATTTTTAAGGACAGTATAATTTTACCTGATGCAGGTAACTGCTAATTTCAGGAACGGGCCTAGCTATTTGGGGCGCCTGTATTCATGATACAAATAACTAAAGGTGAGATATCTAACCGTTCTATTTTTGTTTGCCGCGCGCAGTGACGTCACAGGGAGAATGATTTTAAAATTTATTATGAATATTTATACGGTGTTAGCGTTTTCAATTCGATTTTAAAGGTATTAAAAGGTTTTACGCATTTAATGGTATGTGAAATAAAATAATAATATATGACAAGTCTTTACAAAAAATAATTTCATAGAAATATAATACGCCTTACTGCTAAATTACCACTAAAATAAGGAAAGATTCCGACAAACTTTTAAAACATCCGCCGCGCCATTGGAACCGATCGACGATAGCCGACGCTGCTCGACGATCCCCTCCTCGTTCCACCAGCGTTGTCAGTCTTTTACAATTGTAATATATCCATTACTGTTTTAACAATTTCTGAGATGTTCATTCTTCTTGTGGGGCTCCCCATATAAAATTTATGTGCAATCTGGAGGTCCCCCTTATCATAGGAAAGTAATGACCTTTTTTTTCGTACGCTGACACCGTTTTTATTACTCTATTAGGTTTCGAACCGTCACCCTATTACTTTTGATCGAAGATTTCTAGCAACACTGGTCGCCACGTAGTGCCGAAATGTTGCAAGTTCACTAGAATTTTTTCTTATTTAGGCTTGTGTGTTTATTAAAAAAATCTGAATTTTCATAAAATGAGGTGCTGTGTTCGGTTGTTATATGGATAATCAGGCAAAGAAATTTGATAGAAATATAAGGTATTTCCGCTTTCCTAAGGATAAAAACAAAAAATTAGAATGGATACGGTTTTAATTATTTTGTTAACATTTACTCTAAAGTGTTTTCCACTGAAGCTGATGAGGGTTTGTTCGCGTTTGTTCGAAACATGTATGGAAATTAAAATATTATTTATTTAACTACTGAAGCAGACTATGAGTTTCTTTACCTCTTCATCATTTCACTCCACTGAGAGATGGACTATTTAAAAAAATAGTTTAGTTTGTTTATAACTACTTAGGTCGTATTTTAGCTTTAATCTTTGTTGTATGTTCATGAAATATATATACCTAAATACCATGATATTATTCTTTCATTTCACATTAACACTATTAAATGCGTAAAACCTTAAAAGAGAGTTAAAAACGCTGATATATAAAAGAGATTTAAAAATTAAAATTTACTATCCTGATGTCAGAAGCCACGCCTCCATCGGCGTTTGTTCGGGTTTGTCTTAATTGTCGATAATCTTACCTGTTAGTTATTTATACCATGGCCTGTGTTTTGGCACACCTTGTTTGGTGTATTATACATATTTTCATCGATTCTGCAAAGCTTAGTGTACCTCCAATAAAATATAAAGCGTTGGTACAAAAAAATAATTTCCTTTCTTTTACGATACTGTCTCTATGTGCAAAGCTTCTATCGCCATAGGTAAATTTGGATTTTTATTGTTTAATCGAATTATTTATATCATACAGGGTCCACAAACGAAGCGGGGACAGATTATTAAATCGTTATCAAAGAACTTATCAACATTAAAACAGCTTGAAATATTGGATTAAAAGCGGCATGTTCTAGAAATATTTTATATTATACAGGGTGGCCCAAAAAAGTGGGACAGCTTAAAGTTATATTTTTTTAAATGGGACACCCAGTATTTTATTGCATATTTAGGTTCATATTAGTATCCTTTATAAGTGCCTCAAATTTTATTTAATTTAGTTTTGTAGTTTTGGAGAAATAAATTAAAAACTAAAAAAAAAGTTTTGCCGTCCTGAATAAAAAAATCCAGAACTATTTTTTTAACCGCGTGATTTGGTGAAATTTATGACAAGAGGTCTAGAGATACTAGGAATCTAATTGCGTTTATCTATTTTATACAGGGTGTTCATAATAAGCTTTCAAAAACGCCATATTTTAAAATAATTTTTCTTTAGATTTTCAAATGGAACATCCTGTATATTATTTGGATATTTGACGTAAAATTCATGAACAATTTTTTTTTGTGATACAATTTTTTTTCGAAATAATTGTAAGATTAGTTAGATTGTCACCTATAACAGCCAAATAAAATTATTTACATTTGTTCAGTCGTCGAAATTAAGTACTAACTTACACAAAATGTCGAAGTTTAAAACTTTAGAAATGGTAAATATGATTTTTATACTGGGTGAATGTGCAAGTGGCTGTCATAGTGACAATCTAAACATAAAGAAATCATGGCAACTCGATTAAGAATAAAAAATAAAATAAATAAAAGTACAAAAATGTAGGCTTTCAAAATTTATATCGAAATAACTAAAATACGGTAAACTCTAAGAGTAAAAGGAAGCTATTTTGAACATTTACTTTAGTTTACAATTATTAGTCTAGTCGCTAATAACAAAATTTCCCAATAAAAACTCTATTTAAACAACATAATTTATGATATTTACAATTATTTCGAAAACGGCTGGATATAACTTATATGCTTGTATTACAAATGCAGTCTATGAATTCTACGTCAAATAGTCAAATAAAATACAGAGTGTTTCATTTGAAAATCTTGAGCAAAATTATTTTAAAATGTGGCGTTTTTGAAAGCTTATTATGAACACCCTGTATAAAATAGATAAACGCCATTAGATTCATAGTATCACTAGACCTCTTGTCATACATTTCACCCATTGCCGAGGTTAAAAAAATAGTTCTGGATTGTTTTTTTTGAATTTTTTATTTAGGACTACAAACCTTTTTTTTAGTATTTAATTTATTTCTTCGAAACCACAAAACCAAATGAAATAAAATTTGAGGCACTTATAAAGGATACTACGAACTTAAATATGTAATAAAATACTGGGTGTCCCATTTTAAAAAATCTAACTTTATGTTGTCACATTTTTTTGGGCCAACCTGTATAATGTAAAATATTTTTAAAACATGCTGCATTCAATCCAATATCTCAAGCTGTTTAAGTATTGTTGATAACTTCTTCGATACCGATTTAATCTTCCGTCCCCGCTTCGTTGCGGACCCGGTATAGGTTGTTTCCTAACCTCTCTGAAAAAATGAAGGAGGTGAATCCTCACCTTACTTTAAGACGAAAATGTAGTATAAAAGTTTTTCCCATGTCCCTTCGTTTTCGAAATAGAGGGTGTTAAAAAAATATTGTATTTATGATAAACCCGAACAAAACTTTAAGTGGGTTCGGTAAGTGAAAAAATAATTACAAAATAAGTGTCTTGCAGTTAAATCGAAAATATTGTTATATTATTCTGTTGAGGGTTATTTATTATTCAATATAATGGAAATATTAGGAATAATATTGCATACCTAATAACTATGATAATTTTATTTTTCTTCTTTAAATAGCAACTTTTTAAAATTAATTTTTTAAATTATTTGACCTGATATCGAACCACCGTCCAAGCAAGTGTTCACCTAAATGGCTGGGCACTGGTGGTTTTATTCTGTCTAAAAAAATTTGAAGAGAATTTTTTATTAAATCCTATCACAGAATAAAAATACAACTTTTAGACTATCCAATTTTCATATGTATTCCAAAAGCCATGTCGTTTGTATTTCAGATTGCATCACTTGTATTTCAGATATGATATTTGGACGATTTATATTTGTTACTGTCTCATACATTTCCCAGCATCTGTTAGCGGCATAGGTGCCGTACGTCTGATCAAAGTACCCCGGCACTAGGTCCGCCCCTGGTTAACCTTATCTTCCACTATGTGGGACGAAAGTGGTCAACTTAACGGGCACCCAAGTCCGAATTAAATTATGTACCGATAATGCACGTGCCATTTCTGTCAGAAATAACGTTCCTAACAACTGTGATAAAAATTTTTTGCAGACAGTCGCATAAATTTGGCACTTAATTGGGTGGTTCTCTTGGAATGAAAGTGTACAATTAATTCCAAGTGCACTAGAATCATTGTGCCGGCCCTTATTGAAATAATTATACTGTTGAACAAAAATAAACTTGTTTTGATGGTATGGTGGTATTTTCTTGTTTATGAGAACGAAAATTATCTATATACAAATTTTGCTTTGCCTTTATGTACATAATCGCCTAGGGCTCGTTGGCAAATCAACTGGCGGACATATGAAAATTATAATAATAAGATACAAGATTTTCACATTATCCAGAAGCTGTTTATAGTGTAATTGGTATAGAGATGCGTCATATCTTCTTAACTTCACCTAATTTTAGCATTTAATATTTTATGAACACAAGATACCGTTTTCATGTAGAATTGATCAGGCTAATCAGGCAAAAATCCTCATGGCATATAAAAAAATATCAGAGGAAATATTTGCTTCTATATGCTATTAACACCATCCCCATAATGAAAATATTATCTAAAGTACTTTCGGAGATACACATTTAGTAGTGATGTCACTGTCATGCCAACATTTTTGGCCGTATCCTGAACCGGAACTAGGTCTCGATCCTAGCATAAAACATTATTGTTTTTAACCCGTCCTTGTTTGTATCTCCATAGTTTTTAACTGCTTACGGTTTATTAATTAATTATTACCACAACTACACGTTCTAAAAAGAGATAAAAATCCATTTGACGGGTGGAACAAACACGAAGAAAATTTTCCATTTTTATCAGAAAAGGTAAAAATTAGTACATTACGTATCAAGGGCCGAAAAGAGGCTTTTACGGACGAGTCCGGAAAAGCCTCCGACGGACCGAGATATGTACCGTATTTTTTTTCTAAAACATCTTTGAAAAATTAACTGCCAATTAATTTATATATAATCCGCCATTTATTATCGCTGGTAGTATGGCTCGGTGGGTACAGTGTCCGCCTGGCAATCTGAGGGTCGCGGGTTCAAATCCCGCACCGACAATTCTGGTTTTATTTATTTATGACCACATGGTGACTCGAAGCGGGCGGGAAATATTTTTCCCGCCCGTTTCGATACTTTCCCGCCCGCTCTCTTGGGAAACGCCACTTTCGGTGAAGAGAACATGCATGAGAAGAGGCACTTTCGGGGCACCTGTAAATAAAGTATATTACGTACTAACTAAATCTCGAGACAGTAATGAAACATTTCACCGAGGTTTGTATACTATTTTATTTACAACCACATCTAACATCCACTTCTTATTATTTTGAATTAAAATTATTAATAAAAGATAAATGTCATTTTGAAATCCATTGAAAAAGTCCATTGAAAAATTAGATAGAAATTTCAAATAACCGCAGGTGGTAAAATAACGTAGGTAATAATACACATCAAGTTGGCAAATATCATTTTTTGAATATGGTTTCCATGTCACTAAACAATATATTATTTTAACAACAGAAAAATGCTATCGGATGAGGAATTTGATTTTGCTGCTACTCCATCAGAAATTCGAGAAGCAGCAAAAATAGTAGAAAAAGATCTTCTACCTACTAAAAGCCGCCCGAGATATGGCAAGGCATATAACTGTTTCCAAGAATGGTGTACGGGAAACAAAGTTCAAAATCCTGGTTCTGTGTCGGCGCTACTAGCTTATTTCAGTAAAAATACCTATATCAACGATTTCGTCAAAATATTCAATGCTCAGGACCACTATATCAATTAGGAAAAAAGTAGACCTATCTAAACACGCACAGCTACTAGCATTTAAAAAAAATTGTGTTCGTATATTATTTTGAGATATCGATTTAAAAAAAAAATTACAAAAAAATAATTTAAGTTCCACCCGGGGGGAAAGTAAAAGTAAAAAACTTCAACTTTTCACCTTTCAAAGATAGATGAAATGTCATTACTACATGCATGGTTGTAAATAAACGTTTTTGTTGACTCTTGTACTTAAACTAGCAAAAAAAAAAATCAAAAACAATAAAAAGTGAAGTTACCGTTGTATTTGTAACTACGCGAGTTAAGCACCATTAAATTTTATGTTACAGTGTTACTCTTTTCCTTTCACATTGCCCTAAAATCTTGTGTGAAAGGAAAAATTTGCTAAGAATTGCTAACAACAAGTCGTTAAAGCGTTCACTCGGGCTTAAAACATTAAATTCTGATATGCAGTTTCGCTGCGCTCATATTGCACCAATTAGTTAATGTAGTAAGGTATAACCTCAGACAAATAAGAAACGCAAAAGTACTAACATACAGGGTGTCAATTCGAGAACTTCCCGCCCTTAGTATCTCGCATCAATTTTATTGTGAACAGCGACGCTATTAGAGAATATTTGCAGTCTCCGTGGTTTAACCCCCTGGGAGGGGTATGTATTGCCCTTAAAATCTTAAATGGAAAGGGAGCGTCAAGTGGCACATCATTTTAAAATCTCTTTCCAATAATACTATTTTGCAACAACCGTAAATTTAAAAGTGAGGTTAGATTTGTACACTATAAATTTTCTTGTCTAAAATTTAGTATGCTATTATTTAAATGATCAAAAATAGAAATAATTTAGAAATATATATACTGTGAAACCTCTCTTAGGCGAACACCTACGGGACCGTCTAAATGTGTCCGCCTAATAGAGGTGTCCGCCCTTGGGAAATTTGTTATTAGGTAATATGTAAATGCAAAATTATTACTATGTACAAAAAAACATAACATAACAAAAATACACTAGTTCTGGTTAGGATGTAATAGTAAAAAAATCTAATAACGTAGTTTGACGTGTTTGCATTTTATACTTGCAATCTAGAAAATGTAATTCCAAGTCTGATAGCAATTCCATTGCTGTAGAGTCACCTCTATTCTTTGCATACTCTTATAATTCCTTTACCATACTAATGGCTTGACATTTGTATGATTACTGCATTCAACTTCTTCATCAAAGTCGTCAGATCAAGCGCGGATCCACAACACAATTGTTGGTTGGGAACCAGTAGCATCACATTTGGCAACCAGTTGCACAACGTAAGCAGCGGATACATTTTTTTCAGGATGCCGTTCGAATAAAGCCGCTGTTACTCGCGCAGAGTCGTTATTTCTAAAAAATAATTTTATAATTTCCACCCTTTCTTCTACGGAATACACCATTTAATTCTACTACAAAGGTACAATCGAATTGACACAGTTTTAACGTTCTTAAAAATTCACGATCGACTAAGGTAAATCAAAAACATGGTCCGTCTACTTTTTTGGACAAAAAAATTAACAAATAAATAAATAAATTCAACTGCGTCTGATATCCTCGAGGTAAATTCCACATACTAAAAAAAAATGGTATATTTTTGAAAAACGTATATTTCGGGCCTAATACTAATACTAAAAATAAAGTGTTATCTATTTTTGAGAAGCTTGTTTCAAACTAAATTATATTATTAAAAAATATATAGGGGTAAAAAAGAAAATTTGTTTATGTTCCTTGAAAACTATTGAATGTAGAAAAAATCTGAGTACGTCACTGGATTCTACGTAAAAAACTACAAAAATAACATTTTATTTCTTTTTGATACGTTACGGGGTAACCTAGATATGGGGGGGGGGGTCCCCAAAATGCACAATTCTCAAAAACATCCCGTATATCAAAAGGAAGGCGGCCTAGAAAAATTCTGATTACATTCTGATTCTGTTTGACAAAAAAGTAGCACAGTGCCGCGAAAACCGCATCCTTCTATCTTTGCTAATAACGGAGATACCCCGTAAAACTACCCAAAAATGGACACCCTGTACGGTGAACGGTTTCCGAGTTACAGCCGCGCACCTCTAAGTTGGCCACTCTGTACAAAAATGTATAGAAGTAGTAAACTTAGCTTGGAACGAGCAGAAGTCTCCGACCACACCTCGCCTGGATACATAAAGTTAACACTAGATCTCAACGTTTACGAAATAATTCTGTAAAGTTTGCCCCAGACGATGGTATTTCTGTAGTCAATAAAACGTTTAAATGAGTTTTAATACTCTATTCCAAATGGTCCATAAAATAACATAAAGCGTAAACTGTACAGAATCGAGCCTTTAATCGGCCTTTTTACAGACATTTATTTTATAATTAACATTTTTTTGTATAATCTTTTAACTAAAATTATTGTTACAGGAATCTGGCACGGCACCCAACTAACATGTAATTTGTTGGGTTAGGGCGGGCTCAGGCCCATTAAGTATTTCAAAGTCCTTCCCACCGCAATGAATGCTGTTGCACTCAAAATTTGGCTGCTGGTTACATTATTTTGTCTATGTTTATCCGTCCATTTTTGTTTAGGTAAGTGAAGTGTAGCAATAGTTAGTTAATTACGACAGATAATTTTTCGGTTCTTTGCAAAACTGCAAAGAGCGTTATTTTTTACAGGAACTAACAGGTTTTAAAAATGTGTGGAGTAATTAGGAGGTGAGGGGCATAGGGTGACAAACCTAAGGTAGTCTGGTCAATTTCAACGAATTTTAAATAAATACATATGGGTCAAAATTTTTTTACAGGCAACTTTCATTCCTTAGTATATAACTTAGTAAAATAAACTATTTGCCTGTAGAAACGATTATAATTTGAGAAATATTTGTTACTTCCTGCATTAGAGAGCAATTTTTAAAGTTTTTTTTTAGATTATAGCTGCTGTATTCAAATTTGAATTTAAAAATGTATCTCCGGTCACGTGTCCCCAGTCAATAATTTCTTATTTTACCCTTTTATATTTCACGTCATTTTACTAAAGTTACTTTTATATATAAATAATTTACACTCCTACTACAATTTGTATTGAAAAAATAATGTTCGAAGATCAACAGTTTAGTTTCTCTAACGCAATTATTAACCAGAAGTTCCGTCCACGGAGCTGCATGTATGGCCGGTGAAGGCATAAATTGTTTATAAATAACGCCACTAGAGGTCGGCCTAATAGTTTTACAAATATGACGGTATGTGTTTGAATTTGTGTAAAGAGTGCTCCTGTTTAGGTAAGTTCCTTATTATGTTTATTTAGGTATAAACTAGAACATTGCCTACTTTTTACCAGGCGTATGTTTTTATGTTGTATCGCCGGTCACAGGGTTAACTCAGACCTAGTAGTCTTAATTAAGGGGAAAATACTACACGAAGTCATTCTCATGAGTACATATACTCATTTCAGTCTAAAAGAGTTTAAGAAATATTTTGTATTAGCTGTTATCCACGAATTTGTGCATTTTTGTATCGCCGGTTACAGTAACACCGGTTACGCATGAAAATGTTACCGGAGATACACTGATGTGACGGTTTGTTATCCGAAGCTATATACAATATATTTTTATTAACCATTTATAAACCATTAAGGAAAAATATATGGAATGAAGGACATTTAAATGGCTTGAAGTTGATGGATAGGTGGCACATTAATAGGGAAGACCCTTTAATTCACTTAAAACCCATTTAAAGAGCTTGCCAAGATTTTTTAAAGCACAAATTACTGAGTTTCTTTGATTAATTATTTTAATTATAAAGCTACAACTTTAGAAATGCCTTGAAGTCGAAGACTTGTAGCATTGGAAAGGCTTGCAAGCCCTTCCCAAAATTTGTTTACTTATTTTCCTTTTAAATGTTTTTTAGTAGTGACTTCTGAACATTTTATTCTCAAGAATTCCACGTAATTTTTCACTTCCGGTAAATGATAAATGATAATATTAATACATCGATTTTGAACATTTAGTTATTCTTATTATACAGGGTACTTAAAAATAACAGGAGAAGTTCATATACATTTTTCTTCCTACGGCCCTTCCTACGGAGATACCGGCCAATAACGGACGTCCCTGGAAATCGTTGATTTTTACTAATTTTTTAAGTACTAGGTGTAATTTAATACTCTTTTAGTATAATCTTTACTAGATGAGTCTTCTTAAAATTCTCCCTTTTAAACACATTTGACTTATTTAGTTTGACAGGGACGGACTAGACGTAACACAAAAATGTTTTTTTACACGCTGTATGATGATACCACAATAATATTTTTTTTTTGGATACTCTAAACCATAAGCTGAACAAAGGTACTCTTGATCAATGTCGATAAAATGAACTGTTTTCGAAAAAAGTTTTATGTTCATAAAATTCCCTCATTGTTGCTATGGTATGTTTCACATGTACCGATTTAAATAAGAATATTTATGCCCGTGTCAGTTTATGGTAGTGTCTTGAAATTTGCGGTTTTTCTCCTGTGTCTTATTAGTTACTAACTTAGTAATGGAATTTACTTATTCTGAATAT
Source organism: Barypeithes pellucidus (assembly GCA_963991005.1). Lineage (NCBI taxonomy): Eukaryota > Metazoa > Arthropoda > Insecta > Coleoptera > Curculionidae > Barypeithes > Barypeithes pellucidus. Next base: position 28,494,994 of record OZ022556.1, read on the forward strand.
GCCGATATGCATTTAATGTATGAACAAAAATATTTTTTTTTCGAAAACAGTTCATTTTATCAACATTGGTAAAGAGTACCTTTTTTTCAGCTAAGATTTAGTGTATCCAAAAAATATTATTGTCGTTCCTTCATCATACAGAGAGTATGTATATGAACTTCTATTGTTATTTTTAAGTGTTCTATCTGAACCCGGGAGATTGCCCATATATTCTGGAACACCCTGTATAGGTAGGATTAGCATATTATATCAGATGAGTTTGACTTCAAAGTGGAACAGCAAGTTATTTTAAAGTTTTAAATTTAATAAAAAATTAGATCAATCAACATCTGCCAGCAAAAATATGCACCGTTCCTATAATAGATTAATTTGTCTGTTTATTCATGTGTGCAGTCAAAGCTCGGCTCCAAATATCTTGACATACCTAACCAATATCTATTTTTAATTTAATATTTGGTTTATTTATTGTGACAGTAATAAGATTTTCGCAATTTAGTTTTAAAATAGTAGAGAAAATCGAAAAATAACTAAATCACTTGGATTTCGGCATTTAAAAAGTAAATAATTCAAAAAACAATGGAATGCTAATAAATATACACTTTTAACGTTTCCTTGAACGCAAATTACTGTAATGCAAAGTCCTGGAACAAGACGTAACGTAAGAAATAGGGGAAACCGGGGCCAGTAGACAGAATTTTCACACAAATATTTTTTATTATAATTTAAGAAAAATTTTGGATAAACTTTATATACCATTTTTGTGTTTCATGTTTTAAAAAGCTATATAAAATTTTCCCGCTATGGATATAATTTTTCAACCAATTTTAAATTTTTCAAAATTCAATGATAAATGTAACAAATTACCCTTACGTGATACCCCTTTAGCGCGAACAGTAGAGCATAATAATTAGCATTTCACAAATCAATTGCCAATGAACAAAAATGTCAGTTATTTTAAAATGCGTAAATAATATTAGTCACTGTGGCAGTGGTGATAAACATAACACTCCACCTCTGGAGTGCATGCATCGTGAGATCAACTACAGGCCGACAAGTTACGTAGCTACGAAAGGAAAGCGGGCAGGAAAAAATCTGGGGTTAACAATGTTGTCACATACAGCGTGTCTTCGGAAGTTCTTACCAAATGGGAAACTTTTTAATTATTAACTCTACGAAAAAAAGTGCCTCTTCCTAAAAAGTCCTGCTTGGTGAGAAAATAAATTTGCAGAAGAATATTTGTATGTTGGATATACAGGGTGGCTTCAAAAAGTACCCGGTTTAAAATTTATAAAAGACGTCGGCTATATTTACAAAACTAATAGTCGTAAAGATTTGGTAATAAGAATTTCTGGATAAGTAGGCTTTGAACAATTGATTGTTGTTGGTAACAGAATAGGCGTTTTAGCAGTGACAGTTTGGCAATTATAATTTCTGTTTCAAAACGTGAACTTCTTGTTAAAAAAGGGTTTTCCGTTTCTTAGTTACTTTAAACAATAATCGTGATGATTAAACTGACTGTTAATGAAAAAATTGAAATAGTTCTTTTTGTTGGCGATAATTATAAGACGCATCGCGAGGCTGCCGACATTTTTAATACTAGACACCCAAATAAACATATTAGCCACGTTACTGTCGGCAATGTCGTCAATAAATTTAAAAATACTGGCTCTGTCGAAAATAATTTCAAGAAGAAACATGAAGTTCGAACACTACTGAAGAAAATCAATTACAAGTATTGCAAACGGTTGTGAAAAATCCAAAAATTTCATTGGAAGGAATAAAGAAGACAGTTCAAGATAACGTGTCAAGGCTTCTGCTAGTAAGATAATTAGAATAAATAAATTTGATCCGTATAAGCCAAAATTTGTACACACGCTCAAACCTGGAGATATGGAATCGCGTTTCATATTCTGTGCTTGGTTTCAAGGAGAAGTTGAAGACGACATTTTCTTTTCAAGGAGAATTTTATTCAGTGACGAGGCATTTACTTCCAATGGTGTCGTATGTTCCCAGAATTGTCGTTGGTGGACCGATGTGAACCCCAATTTCGTAATCGAATGCCGTGACCAAACGTATTTCAAAACGAATATTTGAATTGTTGAATAGTGGGTCCATATTTTTTTCATCAAAATATTAATAGTGAGATTTACTTAAATTTCCTAAGAACCGAAATGTTTATATTTATTAACGACCTGCCATTAAACGCGCGACAGGCTGTTTGGTATCAGCATGATGGAGCTCCTTGTCACAGCGCAGCCAGGGTCAACGAATATTTGGATAGAACTTTTCCACAAAGATGGATAGGACGCCGTTCAGAAGTACCCTGGCCACCTAGGTCACCGGACATTACACCCCTAGATTTTTTCTTGTGGGGTCATTTGAAGCAATTGGTGTACAAGCACAGACCATTCCGTGATATTGATCACCTAGAAGAAACTATAAAGCAGTGTATCCGGCTAGTTACTCCTCATATGATCAGAAACGCTGTGTCAGAGTTTTCTAGAAGGACAATCATTTGTATGCAAAAAGACGGGGCCATGTGGAGACCTAGATTATTTTTGGAGTCATTTAGTTTTATTTGTTATTGGGAAATTAGAAATTGGCAACCTCATAGAAATTAGTGAACTAATTTTTATCCGTCATAAAAGTAGTTCTCTTAAGTAAAGTTTTTATTGTGTAATTGTTATAGTCTGTTAGCCTTTAAACATGCACTCTCCAAGTTTTTAGTATTGTAAATATAGCCGACGTCTTTTATAAATTTTAAACCCGGTACTTTTTGAATGTCCAATATACAAATATTCTTGTACAAATTCATTTTCTCACCAAGCAGGACTTTTTAGGAAGAGGCACTTTTTTTCGTAGAGTTAATAATTAAAAAGTTTCCCATTTGGTAAGAACTTCCGAAGAAAATTATTAAATTTTAATTTAATAATACTTTACCGAGAAAAACCAAAAATTTGATTTACATATTTAAAATGTACCTAATAGATGTATAAGAAACCAATATTCTATTATAGTTTCAATATTATTAAAACCTTCTTTTAAAACTATTTATTTTGATATTTTGTGTCGTGTTTTAGGGTGCTATTTTAAAATTTTGAACTTTGTGATAATGTGATTGAGATAAGTATGAGTATACTCCTGATAAAAACCTTCACAGTCAGATCCGTGAAGTGATTGCAAATGTTTATAGGTTATGTGAAGAGGAATCACAAATCGATATATTTAAATTACCACTTAAGCGAAAGCTAGAATGGGGCATTAATACGACCAAAGCTGAAAAATAATCATTAACCAATTAATCATGTAGCGGTTTTTTTCCATGTTGAAAAATTTACATCTTCAAACAGTAATTTTTTAAACCTTCATAAAAATAATTACCTACCTTCAAACATAAAATGCAATTACTGAAGAATTTCCCATTTTCGTTACATTTTTAAAAATAATAATAGCATGCCCATGACTAGACCATGTTTTAAACGATATTGCGTCCCCCTTACCGATACGTCGGAGACACAGATCTACTTGTCCACCTGTACTACACAATCCACATATCACCTATTGTCCATTGGCACAACTGTTGCATAATGCTTCAAGAAGAAAAATAAATATAATATGCAACCCAACTGACAGACAGACATACAACATATTCTGAAAAGAAATAATGTTCCTTATAATTCTTGACAATAGTCGGGGAAGCCAGGGGTAAAAATTTTGATAAATGTAAATTTTGAAAAACTACTTACCGGACTAAAAAGTTAATAGGGGAATAAATTTAGCTTATAAAGGAATCGTTATGTCATAGCATGCAAGGGTAATTATTATTCTTTCATTTTCCAAATGAACATTTAAAAATTAAAAATAAGGAATAAATCAGTCGCTAATGGTCTGCCATTTTAAATCCATGTCTGATTTGCATTTGCTACAAAATTTATAAATCATAGTAATTATGTTGGAAAACACACACAAAATTAAAGCTGGTTCCGGTCATAAATATATAATATAAAAGGGGAGACAAAACATTCGATTCATAAAACACCATTTATTTACAATCATGCCTAGTTCTACAGTTTCAAATAAGTTAGAAGATGGCTTTAAAAAATGGCAACAACAATGATCACACAAGTACTATAGGAAAATGCTTTAGGCACACTGGGAGTAGTGCGCGTGCGCATAAAGCGATTCACGTTCGTTTTGAATCGTTGGAGGTGAGACTCGTTGGGACACACGACATCGGGAAGGTCGTTCCATAAGGATGACGTTCTCCAAATGAAAGAATTCTTAAATAATGAAGTTCGAGGAGTACTAAGCTTAACCACATATGGATGGTCAGCAGTGGTTCGTCGTGTATTTCTGCTATTCACCGCTCTGGGCGGAATTAAGAGGGCAAGGTCAGCCGAACATTTTCCATGGAAATATCTGTAAAAGAGAGTCAAATCACCAACCTGTCTTCGATGTTCCAGGCTGTCGAGCTTTTTTGTCAGCTCGTGGTCTCTGATCAGACGAATGGCCGTCCTTCCGATAGAATCCTGTAGCCGAAGAGAATGTTTGGGTGGAGAGCTTCAAACATGAGAGCAGTACTCTGGGGATTGGCGAATGTGGGCTTTGTATAGTGTCAAAAGTTGTTGAGGTGTGTACAACTTTTTGGTCCGGAAGAGTACGCCAGGCTTCTGCCAAGCTACCTTGGCGATTGCCACAAGGTGTTGGTTAATAGCACCCCCCATTGCTTTTGATATAACTGGAAGCAATGCGACTGGTTGATAGTTGATAGACAGGGTTCTCTTATCTTTCTTTGGTATAGGCTGGTCTCTACTATAGATTAATACCAATCTGCTGTTTATTATAAAAATAATCTTTAAAATAAAGAAAGTTCGTGAGGTTACTTTGTCAATTATTTTTCGAGCCTTTCATTTTTATGAAATTCTAAGGATACGGACCTGTATTTTCCATAATTTTGTAAAAACTGTTCAATGAAGTAGGTACTAAAATGAATATTTTTATAATTCCTTTATGATAATAATGCACTACCAGTATCAAAACAGTAAGTATGAAACAATAAACAACAAATAGATTTTCTTTGGGGACATCGAGAATTGTATTTATAATCAAAATGTTGAAACATTAAAAGAACTCGAAGACTAGTATTGGAGCCTTTCAAAGTGTTCTTTAACTAAATCGCATATGAAACCAATATCATCCATGTGTGTTATATATTTGAAAGGAGAATTTAAAATAGTATCTTTTTAGACTAAAATATACAGGGTGTTCCATTTAAAAAAATGAGGTTAGCTCCGATAACTTTTTACCTGATCCCGTATAGTTATTCTGAAAGAGGCAGATTATTCAACAATCAATATAAAGAAACTTCTGTATAAAACATTTTTCTGTATCTCTTTCAACTAAGAAAATATAGGGTAATTTTGAAATTGTCAATTTTTTGATTTTCCCCCGCATCTCTTAAACGAGCGAAAATTTTCAAATTTTGATTTTACCATTATTAAGTTTAACCCAAAAAGAGCACATGACACCTACATTATTTTTTTGATAGCACTAATAATTACGGAGATATTTTATAAAAGCGTCGAAAATGGGACATCCTGTACCTACATCATTGAATTTAGAATAATAAAGGCTCTTAAAATTTGACATAATAAAATTAGGGCCGTATTATGATTGCTTGAAAACGAAACGGCATATAAAAAACATTGTTGTGTGGTCTTTAGGTTCAAAAAGTTGATGTGGGAATGTTTCGTCAGTTTTGCTCTAAGGTTAATACAAACGTTGGAAAAAAATTAAATTAAAAATCCCAGATTTCAGTTCATTTAAAATAACTTAAACTTTTGGTGGCATATAATCTTTTACCGTTAACGAGATCCCCATAACAGGTCCTCCTTATTTTTGCACTTGAACCCTCAAAATGTAGGAAGTAATTAATTGAAACCACCATTTAGAGAATAATTGGCAAAGTTCCTCATCCAAATAATGTTTATATAAACTTTACAAAATTTCCTGAATATGTTTATACCGGCACTGCCAACAAGTGGATTAGGTACACTTTCTACAATATTTATTGTGTAAACAAATCCGATGCAGTTTGGTTAATAAAATAGTCGACCGCTTCGGCATTTTATTTTTAGTTCCAATATTAATTTCAATTTATTATTGAGACAACAATCTAAAGTGAATTATTACCTTTGTATAAAACGTGTTTCATATTTACATAACTAGAATAATTTTTATTTTGTTTAATTACAATAGTTCAAAATTTTATGATTAATTAAATAAGCTAAATACATTGTGACACAGTAATTCGGCAACGACCATTTTCTCGTAAACCCCTGTATAAAAGTGCTTCAAATTTTAGACGTAGGGGAAAAAATGGATTTACATTCCTTGGCGATATCTGCGACCACAGGGCCAACACTCCATTCATAAATCTGTTGGAAAGTGAGTTTGTGATTGTTTGAAATGTTATTGAAAATCAGTAATGGGTGGAAGAGTGACAAAACATGTTGGTCTCGCTAATGGCAACAATGTTGAAGTCTGGTTAAATCAAAGATCTTACAAGGTTAAATCCAATAACGTTTAAAAGGTTATGGAGCGGTCTTCATGGTTTCGGAGCGGAGCTAGTCTGGGCAAAAAGCCCAATAAAGGCGTATAATTTACTTTGAGATTCTTTACGTTTAACTATATTTTCTATTCAAAAAGTGTAGTTTCGAATATTGGATATTTATAAAAAAGATAGAAATATTGATCCAGTTTTTATATACAGTGTATCCAAGGATGGATTTAACTATTTATGCTTAGCATCAATATTTTTGGTGTATTCATTACTGGATGATAGGTACTCTCCAGATATAAAAGTGTATATTTCTAGCCAGATTGTCATATTTATCACTAAGACATCTTGCAAAATCCCAATTAAAAATTTGTAAATTTGACAATTACAACTGGTTTAAGGTTAATCCGCAATTGCTCTTAAAATAAGTTTATTTCTAATAATTTTACTATAAACTGTGAAAAGGACGATTCTTTAAAATAATATTATTATACTTAAAGGTATCAAATAAGTCGTGAAATAATCCAACTGCACTCTGGTCATCTATCTTTAGTTTATTACCTGCTCACATGCATTGGCTGTGGCCAATTAGCAAGGAGGGAGAAACGGAATGGGTGATGCAAACTCAAAATCAAATTTCTAAATATATTTACTAACCTGTGAAATTTTAATTTAACACCATTGCATCTTCTAGTGAAGTATTTTATGGCCGCACAAGACTCAACCATCTTGTAAATGCAAGATTTATATTAAGAAATAAACCAACTCGACTGCTTTTTGCCCGGACTAGCACCACGAACCGGTCCATAACCTTTTAAACGTCAATGGTTAGTCAAAAATCATATCAATACAATCATATTAAAACATAACCATACTTACCGAAGAAAAGATAAATCCTTGCTTAAATGATCCACTCTTTTACAAACTATACATGAATGCACCATCATTGTTTATAATAAAGACGATTTTTCACCAATACTCACAAAAAAAAAATAAAAACAACCAAGCATATAAACACTCCCTTAAAAGCGGTTAGCAGCGAGTAGCAACAGTGTATTCTTCTTCTATTGATAAAGTTTGATCGTTTGCCGTCGAGCGTAGTATCTTTTAACTTGATGTTGTCAGAGTGCAGTCGGTTTATTTCAAACTTTTATGTATAATAATAATATTTTTTTTCTAAATCTCTCAAGGCCTATTCACAATTTATATTAAAATTATTGGGAAATAAATGTATTTTAAAAGCAATTGCGGATTAACCTTAAACCAGTTGCAATTGTCAAATTAACAAATTTTTAATTGGGATTTTGCAGATACCTTAGCGATAAATAGGACAATCTGGCTATGCTGCAAGCATAACAGCAAGGTGGGGAGTGCACGTTTACAGTCCTTACGTCGACTTCAAATGTAAACAATTCTATCTGGAGTTTGTAAGATCTTTGTCTGCGACGCTATAGTGGCGTCTGTAAGTCGGAAAACCTCCCGAAAAATCGAAATATTTTCAACCGGAACAAGCGTAAATTTTAACTAAAAATTTTTTTCTAAAAAAATAAAAATAAACTGACTACGCCTTGGCGTTTTCGCGCAAACTATTTGATTCTATTTTTCAGTTGGACCCGAATGAGAGACCATTACAACCAAAAAGAGAAGTACCACTATTTTCCCCATTCTCAACATCCTCGAAAATGGGGGGAGAGGGGGGTCGGACGCGATATCCAACACCACCAACGTGCTCAGCATCCTCGATAACGGGGAGGAATATATATTTGCCGCTGATACTTGGAAAAAAAATTCACCCCTTTCAGGGGCGAGTATTGGCCGGTGAAAGGGTTGGAAGAGGTCGGACGCGATATCCAATACCACCACCGTGCTCAGCATCCGCGAAAACGGGGGGAAAGTGTGTTTCTCGGCAGGGAAGCGCGTTTAACCCGAACAAACCCAAAGAGCCAAAATGCCAGTGTCGAGTTAACTGCCAGAATTTTACAAAAATCGAGTCTATTCATTTACTAGCAGATTGTGAAACATCTTTGGAATATTTTTTTGTAAGATAAAAGAAGGGATGGGGTCCGTTACACCATTCGGACATACGAATTTTTGAATTTTTACTATTTTTTTCTAAAAGTATACATTTTTAGTAGTAATGTTCAATAAAAAAATTTGGGTAATATTCGGTAGTTTTTAAGAAATTAATTAATAAAAATCCCGATTTTTATGGTTTTTGAGTGTTTTGACAGCAAAAATGTTAGCGATTTTGCCGGCTTTTAATTTTATAACAAAAAGAAAGTAAAGGTTTTGTAATGATTGAACTTGGTGATATGGCCCTCATTCGGCTCCCGCATATCTCATTGATATGATGGAAATGGAAAACACAAGAAAGTTATATAAATTGACAGTGCCCTGGGAAAACAAGTGAAAACCCGCCCCGCTACGCCTTTTGGAGCCGATTTCCTTCTGTATTCGGCAAAAGAAAACACAAGAAAGTTACATAAATTGACAGTGTCCTGGGAAAACAAGCAAAATCCAGATCAGACTTGCTTGTAAGTGCGTAAACATTATCTAGATTTGCTATTTCCATTTTTATTTTGATTTATTCTTTGCTTCTCCTTCAACGCCAAAATAGAACTGTTGTGGGCAACTGTACAATGCAATGTCAAACTTGCGTTTGACTTAAAAGTGACATTTTCAACAGAGTTGCCAGTTGTCTTTTATTAGCTACATAGGAAAAAAAATTTGCACAAAAACGGATATTTTTCGGCCTTTCTATATCAGTTAACTCTCTTTAAAAATATTGCTTGCAGTCTGGACATAACTGCATTGGCAATAAACTTGGATCTTATATCGATATAAATAAACCCGAACAACCTAAAGATTACATTATTGCGGAAAGTTTTTCTATGTGGCAAGACTGTTAAAATACTGAACACATACATACATGTTCGCAGCATAAATTTTAAGAAACAACAATTTTAAGACCATTTTTACATTTAAACTCAAATTTTATGAATTAATGTGCGTTTTCCGCATCTAATTTTATTTAAAAGTATTAATATTACAAGGTAAAAAGTAGTGTGCCCGAATAGTGTAACGAAACCGAATGAATGTGCATAGTGTTTGCAAAAATAAGCAACTAGTAGAATTTACATTTGTCCGGAAGTACATCATGGTACAAACCCGAACAAACCCAAACATCTTTTTTTTAAATTGAAAAAAAAATTGCCGTTAAACTTAAGAAATCGGTAATGCGGTAGATATTTCCATTTCGTCAGTGCCAGTGTTTCAAATTTGGGAGCTTGAAATTTGTATTTCTGTTGCACGCCCAAGATTTAATTTTTTCTCGGCAAATACTCGTAATAAATGATAATTTAATTATTTTAACAATTTTAATAATTTTTATTGAGATATCATCAGAACCGCTGGCCCTTCCTGGGTTAAGATTTGTAATAATTTCATCAATATCTCCTTTAAGGCCTTCTTCTGGATATAGAAACATTGAATCTTGACTGACATTTTCTTCAAATCATTTTACAAGTGGAATATTTGATAAATTTTCTCCCAGTAATATTAAATTTAAATCAGTTAATATTTTGAAGAAATTTTATATAGGTTGTTGGATTTTCTTTGTAAAATGTAAATAGCTCAATGAGCATCCAATTAAAATCCGTCAATCCGTAGAGTTTTATTCCGAATTCCGCAATAAAAAATGTGGGTTGCCATTTAAAAAAAACATAGGTACTTTTTGTCGCTCTGCTTTTGTGAACACCCTGTATACTAGAAAATATTTTTAGAATCTGCACCTATACGGACCCTAAAGCATTGTTATGTAATATTTCTGTGTATTTTTATTGACAACAGAGATATCGGACTTCCTCGCACTAATGTGCCACCCTGTATGTATACTATAGGTGCGCGCTCACAAACTTCTTACTACTAAGCACTAACTCTTAGATTCTGACCGCAGTATGTTCTCACTGCCAAATTTAAAAAATGTTTCAAATTCTTTCTGTCCATAGTTCTAGACTTGTATGCCGGATTTTAGATAAGTGTATACATTTTCTCAACTAGTCCTCCTCGAGTAAAGATTGTTTCACGAAAAATGGATATAACTTAATGACTGCAGTAAAAGTACCTAGGCCATCCCATTATTTATGACCGTTTGTTATTATTATGTGGAAAGGATCGGATTGTAATAATTATAATTAAATATAGGCACATCAGGTAAGTTAGGTTGCTTAATCTATAGAATCACATTATAAATGGAAATAAATATGACTAGTAATATTTAAAAAAAATGTTATTTCATTTGATTACATTATTATAATCATATCATTACTTGTTTTCCTTAGTCCGTCCCTTCATACTTCACTTGTTTATGGCCAAGCTCTTGTCTACACAATGGGACCGACCCAGGAAATCATTAAGTCGTATCCATTTTTCGTGAAACAATCTTTACCTCTAAGTTCCCTTGCCTCTGGTTGTAAATCTCACCCCCAAGATAGCATGGGGAGAGGGGACATTAAAGAACCGCACAGTATAACTTCCTGTCACATGACAAAATAATACTGTCTTCGTCGCGTGTCGAGTTTAAATTTGTACTTACGACAAATTTGGTGGCACCATCTAGCAAAAAGTAACGGATGTTTGACTGCGCGGTTTTGTAAATAATAAAGCTGGTAATGACGGTTCAGTTTTTGAAATAATCAAAATTTTGAGTTGCGGCAGTTGGATTTGAACGGGACGTGCCATTTCTAGCGTGTAATGACCTTTAAAGAAATTCTTACACTTTCATGTTAACTCTGAAGTCATGCAGAAGCTCATTAGTAAATAAAATAGCTTATCATTCACGGTTTATAAGCGCCATGTTTTGCTTTTATTTTGAGCAGCCAAAGATGGCAAACAAAACTAGTTTACAATATTTTGATCGAATACTGGGCCATCCTGCTGCCGCCGCCGTACTCGCGCTTACATAATTCCGTCTTGCTGACCCGTTCCTTCTGCTGCTTCGGCCTTTCGAGGTTATTCCTCTCTACCACGGCGACGAAGGCAGCCATGCCATGAAGTTGCGATCATTTATGCTTGTCTGTGTCCAGTCCGATCAACGCCAGGCGGCAGCTTGTCTGCCGTCTGTCGCCACCAACCGATGACGACAAGGTGATTTACCTATTCTTCCTGTCTGCAATTTGCAGCTTTTAATAAATGTTAAATAAGAAAACCTAGAGCTGTTCTTTCATGTAAGAGATTGTAGGTTTTGCAGCTTCAAATATTTAAGCAAAAAAGACTGAAATTTTTTGAGTAGAAATTTCATCTTGTTGAGTTCAGCCCACATATACCTAGAGGGTTGCCCAGAAGTCCGGACTAAAATTAATATAGCCTTGACCTGTAACTTTTTGGGAAAACGCTCGGACACGTCACTTTAGTTTTATATATACTCGCATTTTGATGTTATTCACTTGTTTTTTTATAGACATTTGTGAAAGATAAGACGACATCGATCTTTTTTTAAATAGGAACATACAGCTTGTGATACATCATTTGAAAGCTACTATCTCGCACAGTATGCTCATAAATTTTAGCGCGATTCTGTCAAGCTATTTCAAAATGGCGACTGTTAAAAGTTTCTAAAAAATCTCTATTTAAATAAGCGGAAATGATAAATCATTGATGGTTTTTTTACCTTTCAAGGTAAGAAATCTTCATTGTTTCACGTCCTGACATTTTGTGACTTAACAATAGTTATGGTTAATTTGTTATTTATTTTCCGTTTATTTAAATAGAGATTTTTTTAAAAACTTTTAACAGTCGTCATTTTGAAATAGATTGACAGAATCGCGTGAAAATTTATATGCATACTGTACCAGATATTAGCTTTCAAATGATGTATCACAAGCTATGTGTTCCTATTTAAAAAAAGATCGATGTCGTCATATCTTTGACAAATGTCTTTGAAGAAAACAAACGAATAATGTCAAAATGTGATCATATATAAAACAAAATTAACGTGTCCGAGCGTTTACCATAAAAGTTACAGGTTAAGGCTGTGTTAATTTTATTCCGGACTTCTGGGCAACCCAGTATAGTTGTTGCAGAATTATACCGTTGACTCTTACTGCCATAAATAAACTACCTGATTAAACGCCTGATTGTTTACGCCTCAACCTCTTCAAAGCTCAATAAATGGGTACAGGGCCGGCTTGAAAATGTATACCACACCACATGATTTATTTTTATAATTTAAAATAAATAGATAGGTATTTTTAGTTTTGGTACCTATAATAAATGTAAAATTTCTACTCAACAACGATTGATACACATTTTTAATTATTAGTTTGCCATCACTTTGTATTTATATATGCATCAGGCATACGTATAAATTGAATTTGTATACCTGGTCCGGCTCTGCTCGAAAAGGTTTTAGAATTTGGGATTTCCTTATTTATTTTATGGTCGAAGGGATAATGAGGTTTTATTGCAGTCAAAAGTTCAACGATATAATTCTGCAAATACTATATATAAATAGTATATTGCCAATACGAACGTTCCAAAATACAAAAATTGTCCGCGATATGGGAGGTGGCGCGGGACTATAGAGTTTGCGCAGTAGGGTGGAAATTCTATCGATCGCGTCAGAGTCGGCCCGACATTATTTGTTTGTTGTTATTCGTCGCCATCTTTTGTTCTAGATGCTTTTTCAAATTACAGAATAAATAGTGGTTCATCCACATTGTTGTCGGTATATTAGTGCTTATAAACTTTCATTACCTAACAACAATTTTTGTAAAGGAGTTTTTAATTTGTGGTGATTCGATTCGCTGTTTGGTAGGTTAGTGGCTTGTTTTGTTTAAGATAATAGGACACAAGTGCACGGTGCTTGTTTGCAAAATTCATGGATCAATACCAGGTATAAAGTATTTTAGGTATGTACATATATTCGAAATTATTTTGCTTATCACATTATCCGATCTTCGGAACCGAATTTCACTAAGCAGCTTGTAAAAAAAAGAAGAGAGTGTCACTCATATACAATAAATATATACGTGGTCACTACCTAACCTTTAAATTAATGTATTTTTAATTTGGTGCATTAGTAGCTGATAATAATTCCTAAAACTCCTTAGTTCCTTGAACTAATCGATATTTTGATTGCAATATTTTTATCTAACTAACCAGTGAAATTTACATTAAAAAAGTTGAAATCCGGTCCTGTCGAATGTTTACTTTCACAAGGAAATTTCCGAACTGCGCAAACTCACAACGCCCCCTTCGATGCCCATAGCGGGTACATAATTGTAGATAGTATTATATATTATATATAATAGGTGGTTCAGCCCTGGCTAGAAACTAATTTGTTTCATAAGTCTAACTTCGAACAATCAGGTATGCCTGGGTAAGTTACAAAAAGTTTTATTTTCCCACCAGTAAAGTGCTTGTTCTCTAAGAGACATGAACATAACTCAGGAAGAAAAGCTGAGTAGGCAATTTCAATTTCCTATGGCTACTTTGATATTTGTCATTATTTTCTGGGGACAAATTTCTAAGATATAGGCACCTGATTTTTCTAAATTAAAAATTATGACACAAATTAGTTTCAATCCAAGCAGGGCTGAATCCCGAAGATGAAATGTCAACTCAAAAAATTTCAGTCTTTTCATCTATTCATGTGTAATCCGGGGTATATCCATCCTTCTCATTTTTCCAAAAAGTTTTGAGTTAATGCTTGAGTGAGCGATTTGTTCGTCGTTCAGTGAGTATTCCGTAGAAACAACTTGTAACCTGCCAGAGTATGTGTTTGAGTCGTTTGAGATGGGTCTGAAATGTGAATGCCTGTTGATTGATCAATTTATTACTAAATAAGAGTATTAATCTCCTTAGATCATATATTGGTGGCGAGCAGGTCCAAATGGGAAACCAGAGCAGCTCTTTTCTGAACGTCAGGTGGACAGTTCCGCTCTGGTTTTGGGGCCCGTCCTCTTTTTGATCTTTGTGGATGATCTTCCAAGCTCCATTACCATTAAAGAGTTCTGTACAATACTGTTTGTTGCTAATACCAGCCTTATGTATAGATGAAGTAAAACTAAATCCCTTTCTGGCATTTCCCAGTCAGTTCTTGCTGAGGCTAGATTATGGCTTCCTGCGAATCAGTTGGATTCGGCACTGTCATGGCCTGACCATATTGATTATATACAGGGTTGGGTAAATGTTCCGGAATGGCTTGTTTACAGGAGAACGAAAAGTGCTATCAGATCCGGGTTTTCGGCAATCGATAGGACCAAAATTTTACTATTTGACTATGTATTCCATACGTCAGTAACGTCATCACCTATCAAGGAGTGACGTTACATTTAATTTTTTTAAATGGAATTATTTAACTAAATGCTCAAAATGTCGTCCTTCAGCCACCTGACAGTGTCCAACCCTCTCTAAAAACTGGGAAAGCACTTTTGCAATTGTGGATGAGAAATAGATTGGGCAGATGTAAAATTTTGATTTCAAGATCCTCCAAAGAATATTCGTAAGATATAAGACAGTCTTTAAACTACCACAAAGGTGGAAATCTAAAGATGTTAGATCTGGAGATCTAGGAGACCATGCAATGCCCGCTCGCTTTCCTATCCACCTTCCAGGAAACGTCTCATCCAAATAGTTTCGGGTATGTATACGAAAATTCGGTAGCGCTCCATCTTGCTGAAACCAAATGTCATTCCGTAATCTTTGATCGTTATATTCATTGATCATGGTATAAAGTAATTAAATTTGGTTTAATTCTATTTCGATGTAAATGTAAGTAATTAGCTACCAAAAAAAAGAATTTGACGTGTTCTTCAATATATTTGTAAAACATGTTTTCCCAATTTTCAAAGATGCTTGGACACTGTTAAGTGGCTGAAGGACGATATTTTGAACATTTAGTTAAATACTTTGTATCTTAAATTTTCGTTCATGTAAAAATCGTTATGTACAGGGTGTCCCATTTTCGACACTTTTATAGGGTATCTCCGCAATTGTTAGTGCTATCAAAAAATCGTGCTTTTTTTGGTTCAAACCTAAAATGGTAAAATCAAAATTTGAAAATTTTCGCTCGCTTAAGAGATTCGGGGGAAAATCAAAAAAATGATGCCAATTTCAAAATTACCCTATATTTTTGCAGTTAAAAGAATACGGAAAAATGATTTATACAGAAGGTTCTTTATAATAATTGTTGAATAATCTGCCGTTTTCAGAATAAGTATACGGGATCAGGTAAAAAAGTTATCGGACCTAATCTCATTTTTTAAATTGAACACCCTATATATTTTAATCTAGAAAAAATTCTCCTTTCAAATATATATCACATCATGGATGATATTGGTTTCCTAGGCGATTTAATTAAACTTTATTACTTTGAAACGAAATAAAAGATTCAGATTAAGGTAAAAAATAACGGGAATCATCACAAATGTTCGGAATATGTCCTTAAATGGTTTCCGGATAGCGAACAAAATATACATTTTGCGCCATTTCTTCGATATTTCCACTTTCAATATTAACGGATATCATATCAAAATTTTCAAAATGTTGATAAGTCATTTTCACAAATAAATATGTAAAAATGAAATTGACGTTAAATGTTAATAGTCAACATAGTTGTTTCTAGGATATTAGCTTTTGTTTCATAGTCTACTGTGGTTTAAAGCAATAAATCGCCTAGGAAACCAATATCATCCATGGTGTGTTATATATTTGAAAGGAAAATTTAAAATAGTATATTTTTTGATTAAAATATACAGGGTGTTCCATTTAAAACAATGAGGTTAGGTCTGAGAACTCTGTTACCTGACCCTGTATACTTATTCTGAATACGGCAGATTATTCAACAATCAATATAAAGAAACTTCTGTATAAAACATTTTTCTGTATCTCTTTTAACTAAGAAAATATAGGGTAATTTTGAAAATTGTCAATTTTTTGATTTTCCCCCGTATCTCTTAAGCGAGCGAAAATTTTCAAATTTTGATTTTACCAATTTAAGTTTGACCCATTTTTGTGATAGCACTAACAATCACGGAGATACCCTATAAAAATGTCGAAAATGGGACGGACACCCTGTACTTATTTTTTTAAATAAAATGTATTGGTTTTCTTCATTTACTTGACAATATTTACGAAACAATTGAATTTTGATATATGGTATGTTATAGAAAAAATGTTTTAAATATATTGAGAATTTCGAATAACTAATAATATACAGGGTGTTAAATTTAAAAAAATAAATGTGAGGTCACCCCTTGACATTTGATTACGTTACTGATATATGGAATGCACAGTCGAATAGTAAAATTGTAGTCCTATGGATTGTCGAAAACTCCGGGACATTTGTCTATCCCTGTATGCGATAAACTCTCTTCGTCTATTCATGCAGTGCGTAAGGTACGATTTGCAGTCGACCAGGAGTGTGCTCTGATTGCTTATCAGAGTTTGTTTCTTCCAAGAATGTATGGGATTGTGGGATGTGCTACAGATACCAGTCTATAAATGGCATTTTTCTAAAGTGTGCAGTTAGAATAATTGCCAATATTAGAGCCAGAACAGAATACTTGCACGCTCGGCTCCATTTCTCTCGACATATGTTCGGGCAGATAGTGTTCGAGTATATATGCTACATGAAAAACACATTTCCCTACATGATACATACAACTATATATTCACCAGCCCAGCATGACACATGTTTTAAAGATAACAGTATTAAATCTCGACTTAGGCTACACATAAATACCAGGTAATTGACGTAGTTATCTTCCACCAACTTTATTGAGAGAGCTAAATTTTCAACGCTTGAAAAAACGCTTAAAAAGGTCTTTGTCAATTACTCACTATTCATAAGGGAATTTCAAGAGGCTTTGAGAGAGAACAGGGCCATACATTAGTTATTGTTGGTTTAGTTGTTTGAAAACTATTTAAGTATACTGACTAAGTTTTATTTATTTATTTATTTATGTATTCAAAACTACACAATACAGGTTGATATAGAACATATCATGAACCCACTTACAAGGTAGTATTTAAAATGAAACTAAAACTAACACCGACACATCAATTACATACAATGCACATATTAAGCTAACACGTCCAGCATACTGGAACAACGAATTTTTTAAAGAAAGTCTCTAGAAATCTACAAAATCTATTAGGTTCAACATTCGCTTTTTAAGTTTGCTTACAAATGTAGTTTTAGAATCTCCAAATATATCACAGTATTTTTGATTTTCATTATAATTAATTACCATACATCTAACAGGAGATTTTGTTTGATAATTGGTTCCAAATGATTTAAAATTAAAAGTTCTATAGCCTATACATGTAATTTTATTAGGTATACAAATACCAACCTTACTTAGTGTTGTATTGTCTAGTGCATGTTATCTAAGGTCATTAAGTTGTAACGCTTTAGATTAGTAGGGTAGTTAATGTCATGTGTTTTTTTAATTAGATGTCTGAAATGCGAATAAACTTCTTTTGAACTTTTTCAATCATTTGAATGTACTTGGCATAAAGAGGCCAAATAAATAAAGAAATTCTTCAGACATTTTTCTAAAAAATTAACTGCAAATTCAATTTATATACTGGGTGGCCCAGATGTCCGGAATAAAATTAATATATTCTTAACCTGTAACTTTTGGGGAAAACGCTCGGACACGTCAATTTAGTTTTATATATGCTTACATTTTGACGTTATTCGTTTGTTTTTTTATAGACATTTGTCAAAGATATGACGACATCGATCTTTTTTTAAATAGAAACATACAGCTTGTGATACATCACTTGAAAGTTAATATCTCGTACAGTATGCTCATAAATTTTAGCGCGATTCGGTCAAGCTAGTTAAAAATTGCGACTGTTAAAAGTTTTTAAAAAATCTCTATTTAAATAAGCGGAAATTATAAATCATTGATGGTATTTTCACCTTTCAAGGTACGAAATCTTCATTGTATCGCGTTCAGAAGATTTCTTACCTTTAAACGTAAAAAAACATCAATGATTTATAATTTCCGCTTATTTAAATAGAGATTTTTTAAAAACTTTTAACAGTCGCCATTTTGAAATAGCTTGACAGAATCGCGCTAAAATTTATAAGCATACTGTACGAGATAGTAGCTTTCAAATGATGTATCACAAGCTGTATGTTTCTATTTAAAAAAAAGATCGATGTCGTCATATCTTTGACAAATATCTATATAAAAACAAACGAATAACGTCAAAATGTGAGCATTTATAAACTAAATTGACGTGTCCGAGCGTTTTCCCCAAAAGTTACAGGTTAAGGCTATATTAATTTTATTCATGACTTCTGGGCAACCCTGTATATATAATCCGCCATTTATTATCGTTGGTATCCATGGCTCGGTGGCCTAGTGTACGTCTGGCGATCTGAGAATCGCGGGTTCAAATCCCGCACTCGACATCTCTGGTTTATTTTATTTATCAGTTAAAAAAACTATGAGGAGCGGGCAGTATATGGTGACTCGAAGCGGGCGGGAAAGATTTTCCCGCCCACTCTCTCGGAAAGGTCTAGAAAGCGCCACTTTCGTTGAAGAGAACATGCATAAAAAGAGGCACTTTTTGGGCACTTGTAAAAAAATCTTTTGAATTATAAAAAGAGGGTGGAAAATAAATAATTCATAGGAACTTTATTTGTGTAACTATTTCCGTTGAATCTCAGGGTTTATTTTAGAAAAGGTCAATAAGAATTTAATAGTTGTCAATATTTTAAACTGTCTTAATAGTTAAATACCATCTCTACTTGTGAAAACCTCAAAAGATGATATGTAAAGAAAACTGGCTCTATTGAGGAAATCTGCAGGTTTAGGTAAAGGGACGATATATCATTTGAAACTAAATTAACCTTCTTTTAATTTTAAAAATAATATACAGAGGGGTTCCATTAAATAAAGCCACTGGCCGCTTTCTGAAAGTAACGAAAATAAACGTAATTTTAACCTGGGGATTTCCCACATTGGGTCTCCTTAAATTATCATCAAAATTTCAACTTTCAGTAAATTCAGGCCACAAACTTATAAGTGAATTAAGGTTATGGTTTGAGCAATATTAGACAGGGCATGTCCTCCTTTTTTGAGAAGTTGTTAACTCCGTCAGGAATTTTCTAGCAACCGTTCCAACGGTTCATCCATAAAAAGTATTGCAGTTTTGCAATTTTATTCACAATGCAACGCATATAAAAAATGTCAAAAATGACAATAACCAATCAAAATAACGCATTTATGTCGCCAAAAAATAGAAGTCTGCTCTACTAATCACGACTAGGCATTGGAGCTTTTCCTGGTACTACGATAAAAAAAAATAACAAGCGATTTCGCGTGGTAATTGTAACTTTTTATGGATGAATCGTTGAAAAGGTTACTAAAAATAGCCGGACTGAAAGAAAACGCCCGACGGAGTTAGGAAATATATAGCACGAGGTGGCAATAAGCGCTATTAATTTGTTTTTCTATTTGGGTTTTATAATGGCTACATTATGAAATGCAAAAAAAATTGAATAACCTGCCACTTTATGAAACTGAAATTTAATTTTTTTATGTTGGCAGCAAGTAGAGTTCGAATTTTAGGCTTACCTATACTTTCATTTCGTTGAAATTAGTTTTCTTGGCATTATGGATTCGACAAAATTTTTTTATAGAAAACTTTAAAATGCTACCTTTAACCTTGCCAATAGATCATTTTTATTAGATATTTATCTAAAAAACCTATACTCGGAAATATATAACATACTGACGGTGTCCGTCAACTAAATTCTAGTCACAACTATAAAATAACATAACCTAAAATAATACAAATATCTTCCAGTTTATGCTCTATTTCTAAGGTTTTATTCAATAAAGTACTATTTTTATTTTTAATTCAATATAGAATTATACATATTACCTTATATATACATATTTATAGTTACTGTAGACATTTCCTAGGCATTAATTGTTATGCCTGTCAGATTCTGTGTCGACACAATATTTTGTTCAATAGTATTATTTATTATTTTGTTCAATATTGTGAACTTTATTCTGCTCGCACAATAACTCAAAGTTGTGCATATTCTTTTTAAAAGTTTTTCTAGATTATTTTCTGCAATTTCTCGTATTTCTCACGGAGTACAACATTCTTCCTGACTCATTTTCATTAACTTTAATAATATTTATTTTTAATTATGACGGATGGAAAGAAGCTTTGTTGTGTTCAATTGTTTCTATCATGGCATATTTGATACTTGTAACATTTTATGAAATTGTAAAATATTGCCAACTCAAAAAGAAAATTAATTCAATTGTAAAAATGTATTATATTTTTTAAAGTTTTTCAGACTTTAAAGATGAAATTATGAAACTTGTATCTTAATATAAAATTATGCTATTCGTTAAGTTAATGTAATGTCCTGAATAATGATAAAAATGAAAAATTGCAATACTTTTAAAAATTTGTATCTTCTTTTTAAAAAGCAGATAATGACTTGAACCAAAAAACATTGTGTATTAAGAAAAGGTCACTCTTCACAACAAAATATAATAGAGCTAAATTCTACCGCTCAATTTTTACACAGCGCGTTAAAAAATTAAGGGTAGAAAAGTTACTTTTGTTTCTGCCTGTATAATGATCAAGATATCAGTATTTTTTTAATACCAAAATTCAGCCTAACATTCCGAGACACTAAAAATTTCACCAAAATCGGAAAACAACTTAAAAAGTTACACGACTATAAAACTGACCAACAATATTTTTGTCCGAAATTTATTGTCGGCGAGTGTAGTTTTTAATATCAATTTGTATTCTACCTTCCTAATTGTATAATTATATAATTGCTTAAAAAAATGCAATAAATAACTACTAAAAAATAGTAGCTACATTTTTCGTCGAAGCATCCAACTGTCTAGACTTTAAACAGCTTATTTCATATTGTGGTTTCCTTCCTACTGTCAAATTGGATAAATTAAAAATACATTATCTAAAAAAAATTACTTAATAGGAAGTTATCAATACAAATCCTTCGCGTCTTTTAACAGACTTTTGTTGGTCTAATGACGTGTTCCTCATTAACAACATTTGATTAATAAAAATTAAAATTTGCATACAAAACACTTGACATTCAATGATTTCAAATTATGACTGTAGAAATGGTATATTTAGTATTAAGAGGAATTATACGATAGAAAAATGATAGCGTTGGCATGCCAGCAGTAAGCGTTTAGCGATTGTAATCGTTTGTTAAACGGCCGCTGGGACTAACGAATGAACAGTGCGCATCTCGTCTCGCACTCGAGGGTCATACAAAAGCAACAAGCAAAATTGTTATTAACAGTTTCAAAGAATTTCTTAAGAATATTGTAATTGTTTTTCAAATAAATGTTTTCGAAATAATAATAAAACTTTATTTTTTTCTTTGCCTTCTTTTCTTTCTTTTCTTTGATTTCTTCTTTTTCTTCTTCCTTTTCTTTCTTTTCTTCTTTTTCTTTCTTTTCTTGCTCTTCTTCCTGTTATTTCCTTTCTTTCCCTTCTTATATTATGTGAGAAAAACAATTATTTTCCACACTATTACAGTTTTCACGCACTTGCGTTATATGACATGGTTCTGTAATCTTTTTGGTCGTATACAACGTGTCCAAGATAAGGCGGGCCAGTACAGGGATCTCGGAAACCGTAAGAGATACGAAGTCGGTTAAAGGGAGGTAAAGTTGTGCATTTACATTCCTAATAATATGCCGCTTAGAAAGTTTTAAAATTCCGAATAGTTCCGGAGATATCCGGAAAAGAACGAAATTCTGAAAAATCGTTTTATTGTTTTCCTGGGTTTTTTTGAGATCGAATTCTAAAGTAAATTGCACTTTTGCATTGCCACTTTTTTCTCTCTATCTAACAGCGTTAATTGCTTTGTAATCAGACGAGTCGTCTTCGAAGGGCCATTATCAACTTTCTTTTTATAAATACGGTCTTGTTTTCCTGATATTGCAATTTGAGAGCTTCTTTCTCCCGAATGTAACGATGTATGACACACTGTGGTTTAATGGCGTTTCGAGGGTTTTTTGAACAACATCAGGGAATATTGGGATACGGTCCTGTATTACTCCTAATTTTATAAATAATATCCCATAAGTAAGCTCTAAATTTATTACTTACACAGTTAAAAATTTGCCTGGTGTATACTGATGTACCTTAACGGTGTACGCAATTTAAACCAAATGGTGTTAAATTTAACACCGCATCTATTGGTTGAAGGTAAAATCGGAATTTACCACCATGCGGTGTCAAAATTTTCAATTCACACTCAAAAGAAATTTGATTTCACCCCGTTCTAGAAGCAGTTTAGCGTCTTGCGCCCCCCCTCCAATCTGTTGTTTAAACTTGTCTAATGCTAATCCCGTGTCCGTTTATGTTTATCGTTGAATTTGAATGGTGAGTTTCCGCGTCGGGCATCGATAAAAAATTAAAAATGGAGTTATTTATCAAAGTTGAATATAACAATGTACACAAATACATGTCAGTCACAAAAGACACAACATACAGTGAATTTTTTAATGAAGGTGAGTTGATATAATTTATGTAATATTTTTGGAGACCAGGTTTTGTTATTATTCTTTTTAAAAATGGAGTCTGCAACATCCTTTAAAATATTAGGTATAATTTTTGTTCTTTGTTAATTTAACTGTTAAATACCTACGTATATCGCCTATATTTTTTTGGCATTTTACCGACTAAGCCACAGGACATGTTTTTTATTCGAAAAAAGGAATTTTATACTATTTTTCCGGTGTTAATTATACTCTGTTTGAAGTGTAAAAGGAAAGCACTAAAATTTAACTTTTTGTAATATTTCGGGTTTGTTCGGGTTTGTTCAGTTTTTTTTTTCATTTGTAGCTCTAAAAAAATTCATTGAAGAACCTGATAATATTGATTGTTTTAAACTGTCAGATATTGGAGGCTGTCTGATCTAAAAAGAAGATTTTTCGCAATTTTTTAAAAGAATACTGGATACTCGAACCAATTTCTTGGAGGAAGAACCTCTAATAGGTAAGTGTGTTTTTAAAATGTAATAAATCTTCTTCTGATTACTTTCCTGTACACTATAGTTGTGCCTATGACTATACACGACATTTCCGAAATGCTTTAAGAAACTTAAGAAGTTGATTTTTTGTAAAAAAATAAATTTAGTACCTAGTCATATAAAATTTTTTTGAAATACTTAAAAGAGTTTCAAAACAAAAAAAAACTTTCATTTTTTATTTGGCCTTTAAGTACCTACAGATTTTTAATATTTGTTTTAGGAATGTTTCTTCGATCCAGATAACCGAGGAGGATATATTTCCTGGCGATTAAGAACTGTAAATAGAAAGGGAAGAAATACGAAAGTAAAGAAAAAGACTATGACGAACCAGCAGAGAAAAAAGAGAGAAGTGTAAGCCCAGAAGCGCTTGCAGATTTGGATACCCATGCAGATGTACTTTATTTAAAAAATGCATTACCAAATGATCCAGTAATTAAAGAAAAAACACCTTTAGTGTAAAAAGGAACCTACCTGAGGATAAGAATATTTTAAATATATTTCCACGATTTTTGGATACACCTGGCCTGGTTAGTATTTTTAGTCTATAATATGTCCTAAGAGTCCAATATAAATATACATGTTTTTAAAAGTTATATGGTTTAACTTAATTTATTATTAAAATTATAAATTAATTTTATTGTATTAAATGTACAGACTCTTTCTGAATATTCCAATTTGAAAAGAGCATCCGGTGTTTTTGTACGAATAACTTTATTTTTCGACTTACTATTTAATGTATCACAACTTGTCAGTAAACTTAAATTCCTGAGACGATAACATTTGTAGACTCTATTTTAATACATTTTGGAATATGTAATTCTTTATTATATTTATATAATATAAATGTAAATTAAAATTGTAAATTATAGTGTTTTCCTATTTTCAAAATAAACTATGTCAGACTTAACAGTTGTTTTTTTATAAATCTAAGATTAGTACCACTGGGGTGGGTTGCTTATTAGGAAAAAAGTTTGAGGTTCAGAAAAATAAAATGCGGAAAAATCGAATTTGTAAGCATTTTACTTTATTAATTTAATGAAGAAAAACTAGTAGTTATAAACTATCAACTTTTTTTATTTTATAAGCGTAAAATATTTTTCAAAAATAAAATATACACCCTTTTATAATCACATTTAAATCAATTTAGTTGTAGAATTACTTTTTTATGGTGTAAAGTTGACACCCCATGAATAATTTATATTAACACTATATGGTCTTAAATATACTCTAATTTGATGTAGAATTACTCCTTTATGGAGTTAAGTTGACTACCTGTTAAGTTACATTTAACACTGAACGGTTTTAAAATAACACGCTATGGTGTGATGCGTACCGCAGTATATGGCAGACATAACACACTTTCAGGGACAAGATAACACCAAATAGGTGAAAATATTACACCTTGCGGATAATTATCAATAGCTTCATGGTGTAAAAGTGACTACATTAGGATTACATTAGTAATCAATTGTTATTCCATCCAGGTGTACATTTTACTATTCTGTAGGTGTATGAGTTTAACACCATTTAACACCAATTTGGTTTGTATCGATATAGACCACTTTTGGTGTTCATTTGGTGTTAAAATGGTCACGAAATTTTAAACAGTGTATGTTGGACTAGTTCAATAAATAACAAATAATTTAATAATAAACCACAAACACAACAGAAATCATTCCAAAACAGTAATTAAACGAACAACGAAAAAAGTAAGAAACTACATAATCAGGTGTTCAAAATGATTTCCGTTATTCTATAAGCACACATAACATCACATCTTCTGACTGCCACATAACAGTTTTTTTGAGATAAAATAAAACATGCGATAGAATATCAAACTTTCAGCATTTGTAAAATTATGTTCCATATTTTCTGGAAAATAGAAAACCTCTTAAAACGCTCTCAAACGATCACAATGGGAATGTCAAGTGAAACAAATCACGCGTCACCATCTTAATTTTTTTGTTTCAAACGCCTACCTTTCTTTTAAATCCCGAATCAACAGAAGTTTGAAATAATGTTTCTGTATTTTGTTCACTTATTTGTGGTTTATTATTAAATTATTTGTTATTTATTGAACTAGTCCAACATAAATAAAAATTTAGAGCTACTTATGAGATATTATTTATAAAATTAGGAGAAATACAGGACCGCATCCCAAAATATCCTGATGTTGTTCAAAAAACCCTCGAAACGTCATTAAACCACAATGT